>CM057454.1:1201405554-1203905554 GCA_016271365.2 Neoceratodus forsteri
GCCCCCCCCGATAGTTTAGCGAGACAGGTGCCCAACTCTGCCGGCCTCGCCCCCCCAACATCATCTGCCACGCTGGGAGCCCACCCCAGCATGGCAAACATCCCACGCCGCCTTTTTTTTTTCCCCTGTAAACAAAAACGTCCTGCTGCACGCCTCCCCAACCTCCTCCCACAACCCGCACCCACCCACTGCGCACCCAGCCTCCCCACACACCCCTACTCCATACTTACCTCTGGACTTTACGCAACGATCTTCGTGGACCGGGAACACGCCTGCACTCTTCAAAGCCGACCGCCAACTGAGGAAATGCCGTAAGCTGTATAATGGCTACATAGGGGTTTCAACTATGAATATCTCAGTCATTTTTGAATTTTGCACCAATTTTCAATATGGGTTTTTGGGACCCTTCTCCTGAATGATTTCACTGTCATGGAGTTGTTCATTCAAGGGTGATTTTGCAGGCACTGCGCAGTCACTTCGCGCCGAATCACCCTTTCGCCTCGAATAACGCCATGACAGTAACATCATTCATGAGAAGGGGTCCCTAAAACTTCATGTTGAAAAATCTGGTGCAAAATTCTAAAATTATTGTTTTACTTATAGGCTAGTGCTATGCAGTTCCTACGCAGGCTCGTAAGTTCGCGAATTTTCAATATTTTCACTCCAGATTTTCAATATTGCCATTTTATCACACCTTCTTCTGCTTGTACAGCTGTCATTTTCATATCTCACCCAAAACATCTTTCTCTATGTAGCACACAATGGCGCAGTCGGAAAGTAAATCAATGTATGGAACACATTAAGAAAATCACAGTGACACTGTTCATGAGCAGAGGTCTTAAAATGGCTATGTTGAAAATTTGGTGAAAATTCCTAAAAATGACAATTTTACAAGCTCATGCTGCGAGTTCCTCACGCACGTCACGACGCTTGTGAATTTTCAATATTTGCACTCCAGATTTTTAACACTGCCATTTTACCACACCTCCTCATGAGCAGTACAGCTGTCATTTTTCACATCCTGCCCAAAATGTGTTTCTGCCCATGTAGCGCACAATGGCGCAGTCGGTGAGAACTCAATGTATGGGACACATTAAGAAAATCACAGTGACACTGATCATGAGCAGAGATTCTAAATGGCTATGTTGAAAATTTGGCTAAAATCTCTACAAAATAACTGTTTTAATGAAAGGCAAGCAGTAGTTCCTATGACGTCAGAAGTTTGTGAATTTCCAATATTTTCACTACAGATTTTCAACATTGCCATTTTACCACACCTCCTTATGAGCAGTACAGCTGTCATTTTTCACATCCTGCCCAAAACGCCTTTTCCCCATGTAGTGCTACAATGGCGAGTCGGTAGTGTGAAATCAATGTATGGGACATAGTAAGAAAATCACAGTGACACTGTTCATTAGCAGAGGTTTTAAATGGCAATGTTGAAAATTTGGTGAAAAATTCCTAAAATGACTGTTTATGAAGTGTGCTGCACAGTTACCACACACGCACAGGGTTTAGCAATTTTCAATATTTCCACCCAGATTTTCAACATTGGCATTTTACCACACTTCCTTATGAGCAGTACAGCTGTCATTTTTCACATCCTGCCCAAAACGTGTTTCCGCCTATGTAGCGCACAATGTGGGTAACAAAAAGATCATGCTGACAATTTATTGTGCAAATACCAGCAATCGCACAGGGCATTAGGGTACAGCACCATACATGCCAAACACCACTGCAAATACCTGCAAGCGAACATTCGGCATTGACAAATGCTTGTTTTTTTTTTGAAACAGTAAATTTTATTGAAAGATTTTTAACACAAAATATAAGACATGTACAGGCAGTGACAAAAACTATAACTACTACTTTAATGATATCATTGCATGCACTGTATTTCAGCAACTCTTGGTCTCCATTAACATTCTCAGGTTTCACCTACACCAGGTTATCAGTGTTGTGAGTCAGATAGTAATGTGGAGGATGCGGGGGGGGGGTGACTTTGGGGATATCTCTTTTTGGCTCTCTCCCATAAAGTGTCTCTATTGGTGGGAGGTTTGGGAGACTAGAGGTTGAGCAGCAAGTCCTCCAGAGGGCCCCATCTCCTCAGGTACACCCATGGGGTGTGTCACATGTGATTGATTGGTTTGTCCATGTAGAGAGCCTCGATGGTCACTCTGTGCCATTTCTGGCAGGAGGGGATGGTTTCTCAAATTGCTTACCCTAAAGGTGGTCAAGCAATGTGAGAAGGCAGTAAGGAGGGCTGGGGGGATACTGGGACGCATAGGGAGAGGCATCACCAGTAGAAAACAGGAAGTTGTTATCCCTCTGTACAGACAGTTGGTGAGACCACATCTGGAGTACTGCGTACAGTTCTGGAGACCTCATCTCCGCAAAGAGACAGAGTGGAGGCTGTCCAGAGGAGGGCAACCAAAATGGTTCAGGGTCTGCACCATATGAAGAAAGACTACAGGGGCTTAATATGTATAGCCTTGAGGAAAGGAGGGAGAGGGGGGACATGATAGAAACTTTCAAGTACCTCAAGGGAATCAACAAAGTCCAAGAGGGTAGCATCTTTCAGAAAAAGAGATGTGCAAGAACAAGGGGACACAATTTGAAGATAGAGGGGGGACGGCTCAGGAGCAATGTGAGAAAGTATTTTTTCACAGAGAGGGTGGTGGAGGCATGGAACAGCCTTCCTAAGGAGGTTGTGGGGTCTAAAACTGTGGGAGAGTTCAAGAATACATGGGACAGACATAAGGCAATTCTAGTGGAGGGTAGGAGGAAGTAGGCTGTTGGTTAACTAGGATCTGCAGCTTATCCATTAGGTAGGGAAATGGGCAGACAAGGTGGGTCAAGCAGTACTTATCTGCCATCTAATTCTATGTTTCTTTGTTTCTATGTTTCAGTGTCTGAGGATTAGTTTCTTGACCATGGCTGAGATAAGCATGATGTGGTATCTTCGTATCTCCACAGTACCCTTCAGATTACATCCCAGCAGGCACACCTGGGGAGAGAAGGTATCCCCCCAAGCCCAGCAGGGGGTTGAGTTGTGTTCTGATCTCTTCCCACAGTGGCCTTGCTTTAGGACAGTCCCATAGGTTATGTTTGAGGGTCCCCCCCCCCCATCATCTTGTGCACTTGTCTGAGTCCAGCTTGGCCATTCTGAAGAGTTTGGTAGGAGTGTAGTACATGTTGTGATTGATTTGGTATTGCACGAGTCTGAGGCCATCAGACTTTAGTAGGGTGTGGGTGTTTCTCCACATGGCTATATTGCATTCGGGGGATGCTAGTTCTGGGAATTCCTTTTGCCAGTAGTGGCATGTTGAATTATTTGGGTCAGTCATGATGACCAGCAAGTGTTTGTACAGCCGGGAGGTGGCATGTCGCAGGGTTGCTAGGGAGCAGAGGTCATCCTATATACTGAATGGGTCAGTTCTCCATGGTTTTGTTCCCAGCCTCGATGTAAGTAGGTGCTGGATTTGCATGAATGGAAAGATCGGGACTTTCACCGGGAGGTTTGGTGTCTGGAAGTTGTGGTAAGAGAGCAAGTGGTTGTCCACCAAAAAGGATCCCAGGGTACTGATTAGTACCGGGCCTAGAAAGCTATCTGGGATGGGGGCACGTGGGATTTGGAAGTTTGAGTTTCCCCATCAGTGGTTGCTCTGGGTCAAGGATCAGTCTGGTGCCCAGCAGGTTGTGCAGTTGTTTGCAGACTTGGACTGAGTTTCCTAGGGGGGAGGCTCACAAGTGGGATGGGAGGGCTTTGAGAGGCATGCTAGTCAGGGCTTGGAATTTGATCCTGGTCATGCGACAAGTCTAGCTCCATTTCTTTTCAGTGGGGGAAGTAGATCATGCAAGTCTACGAAGGCTGTATGTCGTCCCCACCAAAGGAATTGCCATGTCTGGGAAGCAAGGTAATATTGTCCTAGGTTTGGGAGCTGCAGGCCCCCCATGTCTTTCATGGGTGTCAGTTTTTGGTAGGCCCTGTGTGGGGGCTTGCCTGACCAGAGGAATGAGGAAATTGTTGAGTTTATGGTTCTGAACCAAACAAGGGGGAGAAAACAGTTTGACACACCAAGTGGGTACAGTAGCCTGGGTAGGACGTTCATCTTTATAATCTTCATACGGGCCCATAACGTTAGACGGAGGGAGGACCAGCATTTCAAGTCCTGGCTTATGCTGGCTCACATGTCATCCAGATTTCATGCTCGGTGTAGCTTGCTGTTCTGGGTTACCACAATCCCCAGATATTTAATTTGGTCCGGGCACCATTTTCCACCCCACCTCTCTATGTGGGAGTGAAATGTGCGGGGGTTGAGCGGCATTATGCAGGACTTTGTTCTGTTTAGTTTATAGCTGGACACCCTCCCAAATTCCTTGATGATTCCTAGGGTAGGGGGTATTGATCAGCTGGGGTCCTCTATGTGTAATAGCACGTCATCTGCATAGGTCAAGATTTTGTATCTGTTGTCCCCCACTCTGATCCCCAATATAGCCGGATCCTCTAGGATCCTTCTAGTGAGGGGTTCAATGTTCAGGTTGAACAGATAGGGGAACAGAGGACAGCCTTGTCTGGTGCCTGAGTGCAATTGGAAGGGGGGGGTATGCCATTTCAGAGCACCCTAGATTTGGGGTTGGAGTAGAGAAGCCATGCCCAGTCCATGTAGGCCTGTGGCAGCCCGTATGCTTTCAGTGCTTCAAAGAGAAACAGTGGAAGGAGACAGACATAGGGCTATAGTACCCAATCAGGGTGCTGAAGCACGAGCAGACTTGACAGACCGATAGGCCTACTCTGCTGGCGTCTAGTATGTTAGAAAGGCCCAGGACACCTTGTCAAATGCCTTTTCAGCATCCAGGGAGAGCTGCACCACTGGGGTTTCACCATCCCTGGTCGCTGCTAAGATATGGCCTAGTTCTCTCATCTGGTCCGTTGCCAGTCTCCCCTGCATTAATCCTACCTGTTGTGGCACAACGAGATGGGTTATCACTTTACCTAGTCTAGTCACCAGGATCTTGGCCAGAATCTTAAGGTTTACATTTAAGAGGGAGATGGGTCTATAGCTAGCCATGTTTGTAGGATCCTTGTCTGATTTTAAAATGAGGGAGATGGTTGCTTCTTGCATTTCTGTTGCTAGCTCTGCCTAGTCCATGGCCTCATTGAAGAAGGCTGCTTATGGTTCTGCTAATTTCTCCCGTATTGCCTTGTAGAAGTTTGAGGTGAAGTAATCTAGGTCTGGAGCCTTGTCTAGTTTCAGAGACAACAGTACAACTTGGACCTCACTGACCGATGTGGGGGCTCCCAGCATCTCCATTTATTCTTGCGGGACCTGTGGGAGGTTAGCCTTCCATAGGAATAGCTATACCTCTTCCACGTGCACTGGCATACTCCGCATACAGCTCAGAGAAGAAGTCCCCGAAGGCTGCTGCAATTTGCTTCACGTCTGATATTAGAGCGCCCGTCGTGTCATGCACTAGTTTAATGGTGTGGCGGGCTTCTTCTTGTTTCAGTCCAAGGGCCAGGAGTTTCTCGGCCTTCTCACCCTGATCTGCATAGCAGGTCTCAGCCCCAAAGATTGCCATTTCAACTTGTTCTCTAACGAGTTCTTTGTATTTCGCCCAGATCACACTGAGGTCTGTTGCAGCCTGTGTGGATGGGGGTCCCTTCCTCTTTCTTTCTAGTTCCCTTATCTGATGGAGGGGTGCCGCCAACTCTGCTTGTCTCCTTCTCCTCCGGGTGGTAGCCAGTCGCAGGAGTTCCCCTGTAAGCGTGCACTTAAAGGCTCCCCAAAGGGTGGCCTGCTTCTCCACTGAGTGGGCATTCGTCTCAAAGAACTGCATGATGCTGTCTTTGATTTTGGCTAAACATGTTTGGGCCTTCAGGAGGCTGCTGTTTAGCCACCAGATTTTGTCCCTTGCTAACAGTTCTGGGGCATTATCAACATCTGGACTGGGGCATGATCTGAGATGACCCTAGCCTGGATCTCATCGGAGGTGGTGAGTCATAGTAGTGATTGGTTGATTAGGAAGAAGTCCAGTTTGGAGGAAGAGGAGTGAGGGGCTGACCAGTATGTGTATTCCCCAGAGTGTTGATGAAGGATTCTCCATATGTCAAGCAGTCCCAGTGAGTCTAGCAGTTCAGTTATAGCCCTTTGCGCTGGGGATAAACCCAGCCTTCTAGTATGGGACCTGTCAAGGCTATTGTCTCTGACTAGGTTTCAGTCCCCCCCCATAACCATGGGTAGGCTTGGCATGGATGACATGGTCACCAGTAGCTTGGTAAAGATTCTGGGTTCATCAGAGTTAGGGTCATAGACTGTGATAAGCAAAATGTCCTGCCTCCCCAGCTCCCCTCAGTCTATTCTTCCTGCTGTGTCTGCTATCTGATCCAGCGAAAGGAAGCGGACAGATCTATGGATGAGGATGGCCACCCCGGCCTTCCTACTGCTACTGCCTGCCACAAAGACCTGCCCCACCCATTCCCTCCTCTAGAGATGCCCCTGGTGGTCCAGTGTGTGCGTGTCTTGGAGAAACACAATGTGTGTTTTGAGGATCTTGAAGTGTCTTATAATAGTGTGCCTCTTCTCTTTCGTCTGTGCTCCTTTTATATTCCATGTGGTGAGATTACATGGGGTGCCCATCATGTAGGATATCGGAGGTGTCTGCTTGCTGTGTGTGGGTTCAGCCAAGCTGCGTTCGGTCTGGAGGGGGGGATCTCAGTGTGGTCACTGCTGTGGCCTGGGGTGGTGTGTTCTGCCAACCCCATCCCTATCCCTCCCCATGGGAAGACTCTTGGTCCTGGGCCCCTCACCCATCAACAGTCCTCCACTTATATAGCGTCTTATTAGTGTCAGAGTGAGCATGCACATTACACTGAGATTGTGTCAAAATACAGTAGTCACTACCTACAACATACAGACTAACTACAATATACAGTATATACAATAGTTTGGGCGTAGGGTGGGCCCTGTGCCTACACAGGCCCGTGGGTCGATGTAGCCCAGGGTGGAACCAGGTAGTTGGGGCCCACTGCCCACTCAGTCCATGAGGGACCCACACGAGAATCATTAATCTCTGTCTGTGGTTGATGGTTATTTATGGCCCACAGAGTGGGATTGCAGTTCACCCAGTTTAGAGTGCAGTAGCCGAGTGCCTGCTGATGATTGTCTTGCATACCTATTTAACCAGCTGGTCACATCTATAGTTTAGTCCTACTGACAATTATGCCCAACCTCCATCCCACACACCATTCTAGCCCTCACTTAAGGCTGAGTGGTATGCTTTTGATAGCTGCCTGTGCAGGGGCCCCTGGTGCTCCCCTCCAGGGTAGGTTCCGAGGCACCCCTCTGGCATCTGATGCATGCCTAATAGTAACCTCATGGGCCTCCTTCTGTCTGTTTCTGGGCTTATCCCATCTCCCTCAGTCATTCTGACTGGGGTTGCTTCCTTCACCCTCATCTATTCTGCGGTGGCCTGTGGCCGCATGCATGTTCACCCCTTCAAAGACTCTCCCTCACCTCAGGTCGAGGGTGGGCTGTTCCCTCCTTCTTACTCCTACGAGGTGTGGATGAGCACCCAGCTTCGTCTGTACAGGTGGGGGGGTACCATGGGGGTTTAGTCTGACCTTTCCAGGGTCTTGTCCATTACAGTGCTTACCCACAGCCCCAGCTTTGGGCAGATAGCACTGCACTAATCAAATTGTATAGTTGGTCCAAGGGTCTTCATTGCCTGATAGCCATCCTGGGAGACTGGGGGGGGGGGCTGCAATCATAACCACCCTCCCAGCAGGGAATTTCCCTGCCATCCCAGTCAGTGACCGGCCTTGTGTATTTAGGTAGTGGGGGCGGGTAGGATGCACATACAGTACATCCAAGTAGACCCTGCGCTGTGATCTCAAGGCCACCATGGGCACCCCTATGTCCATATGCGCTTGTCAGAAGCTCTGTTTTCCCTGGTGCTGTTTCCCTGAGCCCTGCCCCCTCGTCCCCTCTGTCCCCTTCAGTACACCATTTCCCCATTTCCCACCTCCTTCCCCTTCCAAGTACCTTAAGTGTTAGTCCCGTGTTAGCAATCTGGAGGAGCCGCTTGGGTCTCTGCTCAGTTTGTATCCCCACTGGATGCTGTGTTGCAGTACGGTCGCCATTCGCAAATGCCTCTTCCCGTTAGATGTGGGCTCCCACCCTGATGGATCAGTCAGCTGAGGCTCTATGGGACGGTTCATTGCCATGGTGATCTGTTTGAGTTTCCAGTGAAAACCTCCGTCCGCGAATGCAGTTCTGTAATGGGCATCTTCCGTTCGCTCAGGAATGAGCCGTTTGTCTCAATGGATGTGACATGTTGTCCCGAGTAGAGGGCGTTAACCACCTGTCAACGCATGACACGGGAGGGCGGGGAGGTGTGCAGTGACTTTGCTGGTGGTGGTGTCTCTTGCTGATAGCTTCTCCTTGCGCCTGCGCTGGGTGTCCATTGAGAGGGTGTGCTTACCAGGGTCCTCCTCTTGTTCTGGGTCAGTTAAATTTATGTCTGACCTCTGAGATCTGGACAAAGAGCCATAAAACCTCCTAAGGGGAAAACTGTCTACTGCTCAGGGAGAAGGAGGGCAGAGATACCATAATATTATGGCTGCCATGTTTCAACTAAAGGTGGGGTTGGGACCCCCTTCCCAGTCTGGTTCTATTCACTCATCCTGAACTTAATGGAGGCGGCAGTCTTCATCGTCAGACCTCCAGACGCTTTCGGATGGTGCATACCTTTTGGCAGTCTAGGGTCGAGGTTGCTGAAGTTATCACCAGCTATATACGGTAAGAGGCAAAGTTTGTAGCTTCTCTGGGAGTCTGCTGTCAAATGCTTGAGCTGACATTGGGGCGGTCTTATGCAATGCTTGTTTTATTGTGTGTCTGACTGAGAATTGTCTGCAGGAGTTTGGCTTTTGGCAAAGGCTTGGGCTCTGGTGCATTCTCTCTGTTACTGTCTGTCAGTGTTTGGGTGTCTTGTTTGGTGATTGCCCTCCTTGTGATGTCTTGGGTTTGAATATTTGGATACATCTGGATTGCTCCTTGTGGGCCAGGTCAGAATTTAGAAACTCCAGGGGACCCCCATCAGTACTGATCACCAGCCTCGCTGGGTGCAGCATGCAAAAAGGAATACAGGCCTTGTTTAGGGCTCGCTTGCTATCTTGGTAGGCTTTTTGTTTATCTCTGACTGATGGGGTAACATCACTGAAGATATGGAATCGCTGGCCATTTCATATTAGGGGGTCCTTGGCCCCTACTTTTGCTTGGATGTTAGTTTTGTCTTGTAGGTTGGAGCAGCGGGCTATTATAACCCTCGGTCTGCCTGACTTGCGTTGTTGAGCATGGTATGATCTGTGAGCATATTCTAGCTAGTACATGTGCCCCATAGTTGGTGGTCCTGCTACATCCTGTAGTACTCTCTGCACAAAGCCCAGTAAGTTTTGGCCCTCGGCCTGTTCAGGTAATCCCACCAGGACTGTATTATTTTGTCCGAGCCTGCTTTCCTGGTCTTCCATCCTACCTTCCAGCTTCTCCAGCTTTTTCCTTATGTCTACCACTGCTTTTTCTTCCTTGGCGTGTCTGTCTTCCACCGAGCTAATACAGGTTTCAGTGTCCGTGACTCTGATAGATAATGTATCCATTGTGGTTTTGAGTGCTCTGATGTCTGTAGCCACGTCGTTCAGGGTGATTTTAACTGTGGTGATTTCAGAGAAAAAACAGTCCAGTTTGTCTGTCAGTATTTCAAGTGGATTAGCTGGTGGTGGTTGTTCGATCGGAGAGTCTGGTTTCTGTCATTTAGCAGGCAGAGTGGCTAGTTGGGAGTGAGCAGTTGGAGAGATTTCCATATTCTGGATTACTTCTTACTCCGGGAGTTAGTTTAGCCAAAATTCATATGAGAAGATATTCACTGAACAAAGTCTTTGCTTTGAAGCAGCTTGAGCCAATAAAAGTAGATTAATTGCCACGTTTTGGAAGTTTCAACCACGGAGCTCTGAGTCCAGCTGCTACTCAGGGAAGATCCATCACGTGACTCCTGACTTTTCCTTCCTACCAGACTGTCCAGCTCGATCTGTGTTGGTGGTCAGAGAGCAGCATCTGCCCAGATTGCATGGCTCTACTCATTAAATTAACTGAAGCCCACTAGACCTGTAAGAGCTGACAGTCCTGCATGGCCTACCTTTGAAGTCTCAGAGCCCCCACCCACTAGCCTCTTTTTTGAGTCTTCTGAAGACACAGAAGCAAGGCTTAACAGAAAGAGGCCACCCTGGATTGTCTTGTGTTTTTGGAGTGTACTAAAGGTTTACCCCACTCCATTTGAGGGGGTGATCATAACAAACTTTTGGAAAAAGAAGAAATGAGATGGATGCATGTCCCAGGTGCCCTCAGTAGCCCATGGGGCCTTAATAAGGACACAACATGGTCCTCATTTTGGTAATAAAACAATTTTATTTTAAGCCTATCTTAGCTATTAAACCCATTTTCTATTACTTTATCTTAGCCATTAACCCCATTTTCTATTACTTATTTTCCCATTCCCTCTATTTCATTGGTTAGCAGTTTACCTGACCCACTCCTCTCCACCTATAAGGTGTGCTGTACTGTACCTGTTCTACTCTTTTACCATTTTGTTCAAACACCCCTTGTGCTGCTTTCCTTTTACCAAACCTCCCCCTACCCCCTATCACCATCAATCCAGGCACCCCGATCCCATCCCCCCAACACAACCCCTTCACCACCCACTCCCCATCAACCCATCCCTCACCAACTATTTCTCTTCCTCTCTAAGTTTCTTTTTCTTTGTACACTATATTCTATTGTCCTGTGTTGCCCCACCTCACTTTTTGTCCCTGTCTTATTTGTCTTCTCATGTTTTTTAAACCTCCTTACACCTCTGTTTTCTATCCCTTACAGTACTATCATTACCTTTTTTTGGGGGGTTGGAAACATGAAACATAGAATTTGTCAGCCGGTAAGGACCACTTGGCCCACCCAGTCTACCATTTTTTCCATGCCTATAGCATCACCGTAGACCCCATCAGATCTCTGCTTTCTCCCCCCCCAACCTCATACAGATATACTTTTCTAGAAAGCTTCATTTGTGCCGATCACATGAATGCTTGAAGCCTGACACTTTTTTTGCCCCCGGCACCTCTGATGGAAGACTATTCCAAGTGTTCCCCACTCTTTCAGCAGTGAAAAAGTACTTCTTCACATCCCTCCTAAATATTCCCCCTTCCAACTTCATTGCACGCCCCTTTGCTCTTATGCACCTTCTCTTCTGAAAAAGACTTCCCTCTTGTATCTTATTCAGTCCCGTGAGGTGCTTATAGATTTCTATCATGTCCCCCCCTCCTCTCTACCAGGGTGTACATACTGAGATCCCTCAATCTCCCCTCATCAGGCTTATTATGCAGCCCTACACCATTTAAGTAGCTGCCCTTTGGACAGCCTCCCCCACCCGTCTATGTCCTTCCTGAGATGTGATCTCCAAAACTGGACAAGGTATTCTGGGTGGGGTCTCACCGATGGTCAATATAGTGGTTTATAAAATGGCATGAGAAAATCTAGGAATTTCATTGGCCAAGAGACATCAGCTGCCCCTACATTAAATCTCTATTTACGCACAGTCATCCTGGTCCTAAACCACATCACACAATATGCAAATCAGTCCTCCTACAACCAGAACTATCTTCCATCAGTCCCCCTACAACCAGAACCGATTTTCCATCACAAACATGGCTGCTACCTTTACACTGTGAAAACCTTTAACCGGGCCCTAAAAATAAAACTACCTTAAATAAAAAAATAAAACAAATTAAATGTTTTTTCCTTGGTCATCACACTCTCCTTATACACATAATCAAATTAGAAACAATAAGTATTGTATATAGTTTTCATTACAACGGTGTCTTTGCTGACAGTGAAAAATCCCCCTTCTGTCTTTACCATGCTCGTCAGAGAAATCTCTCCTGCTTTCCCTGACAGTGAGATAACCGAGTCTGTGGCTTTAGAAAAGGCCTTTGTGTGTGTATATATACAGTATGTTAGAAGAGGAACATTCTGCCAGTGGAACTGAGTAGAATTTTGAATCCCTGTATTTCATGGTAAACATTCCATGATAAATGTTCCATTTTTTAAATGTGGGAAGCACACGGCAAAAAACAGAATGAAGAAAGTAAGCAATAATACTATATAAACAAAAGAGAAAAGGCAGTAAATGACTCACCCTGCTGTTTAGCTTTTAGGACAGAGCAAGCAGTTTATGATGCTGTCAGTGAGTGTGACAGTTTTGAACCACGCTCATGCTCTTGTTAGTGCATAATACGTAGTGCTGAATGAGCTAAATTTAGGAATTTATATTGTTTATTCTCCTAGCACCAGACTTAGAAACTTTACTGTGTCCCCAGCCATCTTAAATTTGGTAGTGCATACTGTCTAATGTTTGAAAGGGCAAAATGAGGAATATTTATTGATTCTACTCCTAGCAGGATACCTGTATTCGCTACTGTGTCCCCTGACTTAATTGCTTTTTTTCCCCTGTCTACTCTCTGGCTCCCTGCCACTTCCTTAGCTTCTGCCTTAATTTGCTAAAGAGTTCTTCCCCTACTGAAACACCATCAACACCCCCCCCACACCATCTTTAGCTCTCAGACATCCTTTCTAACTCTCTCATTTCTCCTCCTACCCCCCTCCTCCTTTGTGGATTCGGTTGGTGCCGTTCCACCAGCCTCTTCTAACCTATTATTGCTGCCTGTACTACTCTGTCTCAACCCCTCCCAAACTCCTTTGTCCTCATAGTCTGTGCCCGCCTATGCTGATACCCATGTGTGCCTGCCCCTGTTATATTAATTGGAGTCCCTCTTGCTTACTCCTGCAGATTTCAGAGGGCTCTCAAGCTCCACGGCCCTGGAGAATCGCTGCCGGCCATGGGTCCACACACAGCCGACCAGCAGAGCTTCAGATACGAGATATTTTCCCTTCCCAGCCCTGGACCACCCACGGATAAAAAAGCCACCTTTGCGATTAGGCCCTTTCCTGGCTGCTTCCCGGATCCCATTGGTTGCCTCAACTATTTCATCGGCCTAACTGGGGCTTGCTGGGTGCGTGGGACTGAGCTAGCATTGTAGACTTTTTAAATCTGTTGCTCGGAGGCAACGCTAGACAAGCTGATTTTGCTGGCTTTAGGAAAAAAGAAAAAAAAACCTCTTGCCATTTTCAGCTTTTCTAACTGCTACTAATTACAATTTTTCACCCCCCACCTTAATTAAATACTCTTACTGGGGAGCCTGGCACTCCCCCACCCCTTCTCATTGGGCCACATCTGTGGGGCTACCTCTCTCTTTAAAGGGACTCTGCTCCTCTGTCCTGGTACTCATTCCTTACAGGGTTTCAGCACCACTGTCTTGGCAGCTCCTTTACAGCCTGTGCCTTTGCTCTGTGCAGTCCCCCAGTCGGATGGCTGCACTAACAGCCATTATCATTTACGGATGGATCCTGCTTCTAAATAACAGCTTTAAAGGAAAAATGGGTGATCCTCCCCCGCAGTACCCACCTGGGCAGTATGTTTTGCCAAAGATCATTTTTGCTAAATTTTCTACCCACACAAGGAGCACTGACTCCCTCCTGCACTCCACTCTCTTTCCCCAGCTCAGACCTTCTATCTACATTAGTATGCTACTCCTCCTTACAGTTAGAGTGGCGCTCTATGGCCTGTCTCTCTGCCACCACCTCATCGCCCCTAGCAACACTTCCCACAAAGCTTCAAGTACCAAACGTCAAAACAAAGCCGCCTTGAAAACAATGATAAACTGTCTCAAGAAGTTGCTAGTACTTCTCCTACTCTGCTCAGGGAATGTCAAACCTAATCCTGGCCCACCCCTCTTGCTTGGAGCCCCATCGGACCTCTCGCAAGTTAAAGGCCTTAGTTTCCTGCACATGAATGTTTGCAGCTTACCAAAAAAATTTGACTTAGTCCAGGCTTGGGTATTACATACAGTACCTGACATAGTTATGATTTCGGAGACATGGCTCTCGAGCCATATCCCTGACAAAACGGTCAATATGTATGGATATAACCTGTTCGGATGTGACAGACCCACTAGGGGAGGTGGGGTCACCAAGAGGTGGCTCTATGTCAAGATCAAATACCATGTCTCGGACATTGTTCGTACCTCCCTACCTAAGGAATTCGAATGCCTTGCCCTTAAGTTAACCATTTCACCTGAAGTAGCCCTCCTAATATCTGCCTGATATAGGCCACCCTCTGCGACGCCTGGCATTCTAGAACACCTACACTCCATACTGGATGAGGTGAACCTAGAAAGCATAATAATGGGAGATTTCAATCTGAACTGGAACGATGCCTGCGCTAACAAGATTAAAGAGTTCTGTGATGTGCACGGGTTAACCCAGATGACTCCAGAGAACACCCGACCAAACAAGAAAAACCCCAGCCACAGTACCCTACTGGATCTTATGCTTGTCAGTAAGCCTCACAACATCACCCATGCAGGAGTTTTTCACAGTGACTTCAGTGATCACTGTGTCACTGCCTGTATTCACCTGTCCCATGACTGGCTGTCTACTTCTACCTTCAAGCTAAAAAGAAGACTAAAAAACTTCTGCCAGACCGCCTTCCTGACAGACCTTGGTAATATCAACTGACAGAATTTCTATCTGGCCCCCTCTGTTACTGAGGCTTTCAGTATTTTCCAAAACCTACTAGTGGGACTGATAAACAAACATGCTCCACTTAGGAGGATCAAAACAAGGAAAACGTCCCCTGACTGGTTCACACCTACCTTGAAGAAAGCCCTCCGGGACAGGGATGTACTGTGGAAAAGAGCCAGGAAAACAAAGTTAGAAGCCAACTGGCTTGCTTTTCGGGTGGCTAGGAATGCCTGCACCAAGTTAATAAGGGCAGAAAAATCACGTTATTTCCTGACTGCCCTTGAAGAAAATAAAAATTGCTCTGCCAATTTTTGGATCATTCTTAATGAGGTTGAAGGTCACTCACCAGCCTCCCCCCTGCCCTCTAGAATAATGGCAGATAACATTTCTTACATGACCAGAGCTGACATTCTTGAACAACTCAACAATCATTTTGCCACAGCAGGCCTTGCTTACGATGATTCACCCCTCAGCAAGCTAAATGTCCACTGCAATGCCACTGATGGCTTATCCTCTGACATTGCCACAAACCCGAGACACTTCTCCTTCTGCTTTCAACCAGTTACATTCAAACAGGTGGAGGACCTTCTAATATCTCTCGACACAAAAAAGTGTGGCGGTGCTGATCTTATAGAACCATTTTTCTTGAAAACAGGCTTTTACCATCTGACTGCCCAAATCACCCACCTATTTAATAGTTCCCTGATTCAGGTGAATCACCTCCTCTTGGAAAACAGTGCACGCTATTCCCTTTTCAAGTCTGAGATCCAGCTGACCTGAACAACTACCGTCCTATTTCGCTGCTTCCTACCCTGTCAAAAGTCCTGGAGAAACTTGTCAATTACCAATTTAGGGATTATCTAGAATCCAAGAACCTCCTGAACCCTGCCCAATCAGGCTTTAGGCCCAAGCACAGTACTATAACTGCCCTCACCAAAGTCTCCAATGACTGGCAAAATGCTTTGGATATGAAAAAACACATCTATGCCTTCTTTCTGGACCTTAGTAAGGCCTTTGATACCGTGGATCATAGCCTTCTGCTTAACGTCCTGAACAGCTTCGGCCTAGACAATACTGCTTTAAAGTGGTTTGAATGTTATCTTTCCATCAGACTGCAACAGGGGCTTGGGGGACAGGACCTATGGGGAGAGGCTCGAAGAGCTAAATATGTACACATTGGAAGACAAAATGGACCGGGGGGACATGATAGAGGTCTTCAGGTACATGAAGGGGTTAAATAGGGGAGGAGCAGTCAGGGTGCTCCGAAGGAAGGGGGCAACTAGAGGGCATGGGTGGAAGCTGGAGGGGGGGAGATTCAGGGGAGAAAGGAGAAGGTGCTACTTCACTGAGAGGGTGGTGGAGCCATGGAATGCGCTGCCCAGGGAGCTGGTGGAGGCAGAGATGGTGAAGGGGTTCAAGAGGGGTGGAACAGGTACAGGGGAAGGGTTCTGGAAGCAAAGTCCTGTGCAGCGGGAATATCTGGGACTGGGAAGGGAGAAGCCAGAGAGGGCGGGGGGCAGTAAGGTCAACTCCCAGGGTGGGGGCTGACCAAATGAGCAGACACAAAAGACTGTTAGGCCTATTCTGCTGGCATTTTAGTATGTTAGTATGTTAAAGTTCAAGGGGAATAGTCGCCGCTCAAAACCCTTCCTCAGGGTGTGCCACAAGGCTCCATCCTGGGCCCTATCCTATTCACTTTATACAGTACATAAACCATATCAACTCTCACATACACTCAGGCTACATACATCTATTCGCTGTTGATACAGTTCCCTACACTATTAACTCATCCCTGGACATTGCTTATGACAAGCTACAACATGACTTTGTCACCCTCCAACACAATTTACTAAAGCATAAGCTACTGCTTAATGCAAAAAAAAACAAGGCAATGATCTTATCTCCACTTGCCACTCATACCCAGGGGCCATCATCGAACCACCTGATTTACACCCTATTAGGTGAACCTCTGGAAATAGTGGATAAGTATAAGTACCTTGGTGTCTGGTTGGATAACCAACTTAATTTTGTGGTACATCTGAATGAGCTATCAAAAAAGCTAAGACAATGTCTAGGTATCTTTTATCGCATGAGATACCGCCTCACATTAGAAGCCAGAAAGACACTGGTCCTTACAACTTTTATTCCTCTGCTTGATTATGCAGACATTCTTTACAGCCACTGTTCAAATTGGGCATTATGTAAATTAGACACCCTCTATCACCGTGCCTTGCAGTTTATTCTGGATATGCCCAGTCGTACCCACCACTGCTTGCTCTACCAAAAGCTCGCCTGGCCATCTCTTACATTGAGGAGGCAAAAAAATGCCCTCCTGTGGTTCTACAGGGCCTTAACCGATAAGCTACCAGGTTATATCTCTGCTGTCTTTGTACATGTAACAGGAGCGTATGGCCTAAGAAGCACATCCCTTGTATCCTTCAAGGTGCCAAGAATAAGGTCCCAGTATGGTAAGGCTTCTATCAGTTTCTCCTTACCTTCCCTTTGGAACATCATGCAAAAGACACTAAGGTTCTCATCCCTGCCAGATCCCCAACCTTTAAGCTGTCTTTCACACGCATCTTGAAGGTTATATGTACCTGCCACAGGTGATTCTCCTAGCAGCCTCTCTGCCCTGCTCCCCATTTACTTAGCACTTACTTACAACTCCAGCACTTCTCTGCACATCTCCCTCTGTGTACTCTTCTTACCCCCTGGCCTTACTATGTTCGTGTCATCTCTCTCTCTAGTGTTGACATCCTCCTCCTGAAACCCCCCTTCCCCCATCCTTCCCCGCAAAGGGTTGACCCTCCTGGTCGGTCCATTCATGCCTTCTTGTTCTATTGTTAATATAATCTCCTTACCACACCCTGTTACTTCTATTGCCTTTATTATCCACCCCAGACATTGGTGTACCCTTAATTTAATCTGTTAACAATCTGCACACTCTGTATTATCCAAAGTTGTTGTTGCTATTTTTTTACTGTATATACCAGCCTGTACTAAGTCTCCAATTGTATTATTCCTTGCTCTGTTCCCTTCTGCCAGGACCATCTTGAAAATGAGCTCGCTCAATGAAGAATCTACCTGGTTAAATAAAGTTTTGATTGATTGATTGATTGATTGCAGCGCCAAGGAACTGAGAAGCCTCTGTTATGGTTTCCTTTTAGTTTTGTCTACAGAGTGAGTAGAATGAAATGAAGTAAGAGGGCTATGTGTCATACTTAGAATGAGGAAAACAGCATATGTGGATTGTTGTAGCTGGCAGGGGAATATGAAGCTCAGTGGGCAGGAAAGCACACACTGTATAACACTACTTTAATCTAGCACCAATAGGCAGAAGGACTCTTTTACGTTAAAAGCACATATTTGCTTACATATTTACTTATTTAAAAATGTGTTGCAAAATAAAAAAAAATGGTTCTAAAAATAAAGGGCCATTTCAGAAGCACAATAAGACACTCCGGGGATGTGCAATATGGTGTGATAACCACACTCCTAGGGACAACCAGCACTCAGCCTTTGGCCTCGTGCCTAACTATGCCCCTAGGAGTGCAGTTATCAAACCATAATGCACAGCCCGTTGTGTCTCATTGCTTACTAACACCACCTCTCTCCTTCTGCTGGTGATTCTCCTCCCTATGCAACCCAGCATCCCACTGGTCTTTCCCACTGCCTTGTCGCACTGCCTTGCAGCCTTGAGGTCAGATAGGATAACGTCAAGGTTTCTTTCCTGTTTAGTGACCATCACTATCTCCAAGGCCACTGATTTACGGTGATTAAAATAATGAAATTTCGTTTTCAAGACTTCAGATTCCGGAATTACACCGGTAATTGTGACTCTGATTTCTGGATTTTACCGGGATTCTGCTATCATTCTTTTAGTATGTGCATAAGTAATCAGAATTAAAGAAGGCCTAATATACAGAGCATTAAATAGAGCAAATTGAAAACAGGACAGGAAGGAATTAAAAGAAAAACACAAGTTTTGTAGATCTACTGATCTGACATAAAATGCCAGATTCCATGAAATCTTTGTTTTTACCGGTCTTCAGGCAGCCCTAATTCCGGAATTTTACCGGATTTTCCGGTTAAAACCGAAAAACAGTGGCCTTGACTATCTCTTCTGCCATTTTATACACCACCTCCAGATTTATATGGCCTAGGTGAACAATTCTGCACTTTTTTATATTGAAACATAGCTGCCATACCCTCGAACACTCTTCAGGTTTCCTCAGCACACTTCTCATTTTATACACCCATTCTGGACTATCTACCTTATTGCAGATTTTGGTGTTATCTGCAAAGAGATAGACCTTCCTTTCCCGTACAGAGATCTACATGCTGAATCACTTGTGAGCAACGTTCTGGTTAGAGTCCAATGACATTTCTGGTTTAAAGTGTTTTTAATTCCATTACTGAGAGCCTCGCATGTTCTCACTCAGAGCCTTATAAGTTTACTAAGATAAGAGTTTGAGACTTTTTTTGTTTTCTTTTAGATTTAAAGTCTAGGTATCAAACACTCGTAGCATAGATGGTAGTGTTTCATTGCCAACTGGTTGTGAGGCAGATTGCCTTGCAACAGATTCTTTGTGCATCCTGATTACGTCAACGAGTATCTCATCATAGGAACGTGTATTTTTTTTTTGTGAAATTCAAAGTTTATTGAGCTTTTTTCCATACATGCTTTAACATGAAGCATTGATAAACATTGATACAGCTACAGGAAATTTAAAAATCAACTCCATGCTAAAGCCCCCCTCCCTATAACCCCCCCCAAGCTTGGCACTAACCCAATCATGAACAGCAGGTAATAAGATGGAGACAGAACATATCCAATTATAATATCAGAATGGCATACTAATTATAACCCTATACAATAGGATTTTAAGCATACATTTCCTACTGTGGCGAGGCCCCAGTCTGGAGAAGGTATAGAGCATGAAGACCTTCCCATATCTTTTTATAACAGTTCAGACAGCCACCAAGACTAGCTTTCATTGGTTCAGTGCAGAGATTAAATAAAAAGTCCCACAGCCATTCATCGTAAGTGATGATATGAGCATCCTGCCAGTGATGCAATACTAACTTTTTAAGAGTAAGAGATATCATGGCCATATGATACTTACAGATCTTAACTGCTATCCTAGAAAAGTCCCCCAAGAGACAAATCTCAGGCATAAATAATTCAGCAAGGCCCAACATGGGGTCTACCCTAGCCCTGATTAGCTCCCATAAATCTCTAATCAAGGGGTAGTCCCAAAAAAATATGAACAAGGAACAAGGTCCCTTTCGGCGTTCTTACACCTGAAACAAAGTGCATCCACTGACTTTCCTACCTTTTTAAGTTTAATGAGGGTACAATACATGTCATTTAATAGTTGATACTGCGTGGGCTTGATATGTACCAGTGAGAATTTAACCGAATGGATTCCCATTTTTCGAACAAATTTGGAAAACAGGAATTCCAGTACCTAGGGACCCCACTGAGAGTATCAAGCATCTTTTCTTGAAGGCATGAGTATATTTGGGAAACCACATGGGGTTTTCCACATAGTGGGATCAAGGATTCCAGCCAGTTGCAGTGTCCTTCAAAGTTCACTTCCCCCGGAAAGGTCTTTATCAGCAGATGTCCTAACTGCCAAACTTTAAAAACTTGTTTTCTATCTATGGAGTATGAGGTCATGATTGTCTCAGACTCCATGCAAAGTCCCCCTATAAATGGATCCCCCACCCTGATGTTATTAATCAGAGGAAGCCAGAGTGGAGAAATGATTTTACCCCCGATCTTCAAATTTGGATTGCCCACTATTGGTTGCCTGGGGTCCTTAACATGTTGGTATTTAAGGAAGGTACAAAATAGACCATGTGCCCAGAAGAATAACAACATAGAAGATTTACACAATTCAGTGGGAAGATTTCTGATAGGGACGTACAACAGAGCCTCTTTAGAAATATTCAGGTTAGAAATTAACTCCCTTTAGAGAATTAGCCATTCTGGTATATAACAGTAGGAGGCAATCTCTTCTTGGGGTGTGAACCATCTCAAATATTTAGCCACCTGATTCACCCAATAGTACATTCCAAAGTGTGGGAGTTTAAGGCCCCCGGCTTTTGTAGATGCTGCCAATTTCAAGTAGGCCCACCTAGGGTGTCCCCCCCCAAATGAAAGAAGAAATAATTGCATGCAGTTTCTTGAACCAAACTAGGAGTAGCCACAAGTTTAACATATTAGGGGGTAAAATATTATTGGTAATATATTAATTTTAATGATGCTAATCCTCCCCCAAAGAGATATAGGAAGAGATTGCCACCTTTTAAAATCATGTTGACTAGTGTCTAAAAGCGACAAAATTCAGCTTTTTCATGAACCCATTTCTAGACAACATCAAACCCAAATAATTTATACTCTTAGGACTCCACTGAACACCCAGTGGAGAAACATCTTGTTTGTGAATGTTGTGGTTTAGGGGAAAAACAGTAGTCTTATTTAAATTAATTTTGTAACTTGGAGACAGCTCTAAATTCTGAAATGATAGACAAAGTTAGTGGAAAAGATTTAGCTGAGCGAATTAGGTGAAGAAGCACATCATCAGCATAAGCCGATAACTTAAAAAAGTGCCACTCTATGGGTACCCCCTCATGAGCATGTAACCTAAATAGCAATGGCTCAAGGTAGATATCAAACAACAGTGGAGAGAGGGGGCAACCCTGTCTGGTTTCTGAGTGCAAAGAGAATCTTTCTGATAGGATCCCATTACAGTACATTCTAGACTGGGGGTTTTGGTATAAAGATGATACCCAATTAACAAATTTAGCAGGAAATCCAAATTTAACGCATGGCTAAGAACAAGAATTGTCAATCCACTCGGTTAAACGCCTTCTCAGCATCCAGAGACAACAGGCCAGCTGGCAAATCAGCGTCTCTGGACGCGGAGAAAATGTGTGGTAGCTTTCTGAAATGATCCATCAAGTGTCTCCCCTCCATGAAGCCTATTTGGTCTACATGGATGATACCTGGGAGTACAAGCTTCAGTTTTGCTAAAATTTTAATATCACAATTCAATAATGATACTGAATGGTAACTACTTGTTAACTCAGGATCTTTATCTGGCTTATGTAAGACAATTATAATAGCCTCTAACAGGGAGCTGTCTATTGGGATCCCCTCCAGAATCCATTCATATAAACGACTCAGCCAGGGAGTCACTTGCTTAGTGAGAACTTTATAAAAATTGGGAGAATACCCATCCGGGCCTGGTGCTTTGTCTGCTGTCAATGAAGATATGGCGGTTTGAATTTCCGTCTCTGAGATGGGAGCCACCAACAAATCCTGTTGCACTTGAGTGAGAGTCAGAAGGGCAAGTGGGTGGAGATAGGTCTCTACAACCTCAGAGGCAGGCCTATTAGGCATGGGCCTGTATAGGTTCTTGTAATTCTCCATGAATTCTGCAGTGATTTCTTTAGGGGTGAGACAAACAGCACCATTCTGTTGGGACCTGATACTTTGCATGATTTGGGAAGATTCTACCTTCTTTAATCTCAAAGCCAGGAGGTGATCTGCCTTCTCCCCTTGATCGATACATTTCACTCCTGTTTTAAGATGACATACTCTTCTTTCTCTCGGACAGTGAACTATACTGATCTCTCAACCCCAGCAGTAAGTCTCTATCTGTATTAGAGGCAGATGGGGATAAAGAGGCCTCTAAGGTGTGTATTCTAGACAGTAATGAGAGGGCCCTTTGCTCCCTTTCCCTCTTCCTGTGTGAAGCCACCTTAATAAAGACTCCCCGCAGAACACACTTCAAAGCTCCCCATTCAAGATCTGGTCTCATTGTGGAGTTTAGATTAAGCTTGTTATACTCCTCAATTTACTGAATAATAATATCGACAATTTTATCCTCTTTGAGGAGCTGATTATTTAACTTCCACAGCGAGTCCTTCAGCGTATCCGCTGATAAGTTCATATCACATAATACCACTGAGTGTTCGGAAATTACCCCAGGGTTTTTTCCCATGGACATGATACCTCACAACATTGACTGGCTAATTAAAAGGTAGTCAATCCTGGATAAGGAGCCATGTACGCTAGACCGAAAAGTGAAATCCTTTAAGGTGGGGTGTAGGACTCTCCATGGGTCAGCTAAGCCCAGGCGATACACCATCTCTCTTATTGCAAGTTGTGCTGGGGAGAGGCCCTGTCTTTTGGGGTCCGATTTGTCTGAGTCAGGAGAAAAGGGTAAATTCCAGTCCCCACCTGTGATACACGGAACAGCTGTAAAGGGCGTCAACACCTGTAACAAGTTAGTAAAAAATGTGGGAGAGTCACTATTGGGACTGTATACACAGCCCAATAAAATGGCAGTCCTCTCCAGAGTCCCTTTAATGAGTAAATAGTGACCCTGGAGGTCCCTGATAATTTGTTCAGGTTTGAAGGATATAAGCCTAGCCACTAAAATGGTCACTCCTCTGCTCTGGGTGCTGTTCCCTGCGTTAAAAACTTGGCCCACAAACTCTCTCCGGAGAACAGTCCCTTCAGACTCCAGAAGATGGGTCTCTTGGAAGAATATGATTCCTCCTTTAAGTAAGCTGATGTGCTTTTATTTATTTAGCTTTTGTTTACCAGGTAATCACTCTAGATAGTCACGTGCCTATTTTCAGGTGCGACCCAGGAGAGTTACAGAGATACAAGCAATAACAGTACAGAGGCTAGCATCAAGTTACACAAAGGTACAGTCAGAATACAAGCAAGAAGGACCAGCCCGAAACAAAGTACAAAGGCTTGGGTCCAACTGTCAGGCAAGGTACAGACAGGTATAAGCAATCAACTACAGGCAGACCACAATTTTAGTGCAGTTCAGTATGAGGCAGAACAACCCAGGGAGGGCAGCCAGGAAAAATTAGAGCCAGTGTCAGCAGCAACAATATTTGTGAATATTGCTTATTTGTTATTTATTTTTGGAATAAGTGCATGCCCACAACCAGGATTTTTTTTTTTTTTTTTATTTCAGGCACTTCACGGAGGGAGGGACTACAGGGGACAGAGGCAGCTTGAGGCTTGTTTTAGGTAATCCCAAAGGGAGGACCTGATGCAACTGTGGGTGGGGGCAGTTCTTACGTAAGGAGGTAGCAGCTTCCAGGTTTTTGGGGCAAGAGCTGCAAATGCTTGATCTCCCGCAAGGGAGTGAGTCTTCGGAACCATCAGCGCCTGGGATTCAGTGGACCTCAACTGATAGCCAGAGGGAACAGGCTGGAGGAGGTCAGCAAGTGCTGGAGGAGTAGATGATCGGATGATGTTATCCGTAAAGTTGCCCATAACGAATGAGCGATGGTTGCTTGGGGAAAGCCAACCCATTCTAGACTAAAGTAGACACCGATGGGTGAGACAAGGGGCTGATACGGCGAACCGACATATGTTGTTATACGAGGTGTCCCATTTGGAGAGCCAGGCTTTGGGGGCATTCGTGAAGGAGGTAAGCCCGTAACAAAGCAAGGGGAGGAAGACCCCTTTTGCCAGGGCGAGTCTGGCAGCTGGGGTGAGGCAACTTTTTTGCTCTGTACGCAAGCCCTAGTTTGCAGTTGGTTGCCTTACAGGAGTTAAGTATGTGCAGGGTGAGATCCATTTGTGGGTCAAGAGTCACCCCCAAGTACTTGAACAATTCCACCACCTTCATGGGGTGCCGTCAGTGCCATCGACTGAGCATGGCCGGGCATGCTCTCACCTTGGGAAGGGAGTTGAATAACATTGTCTGCGTCTTGTGAGGGTTGATGACCAGCTTACTTACCTTAAGCCAGGATTGGATGCGATCAAAATCCAAGTTGAGTCCATAGTTAATCTCATCAATACTTTGTGAACTGGCAAGGAGCACCATATCATCAGCATATAGGGTAACTTGTCCAAAGGTTGGGATTGAGGCAACTGGTTTATAAAGAGGGAAAACAGGAGGGAACCAAGGACCGACCCATGAGGTACCCCACAGGCTACTGGTGATAGGACGGATATGGCATTTTGGAACCTCGTGTACTGTTTCCTACCCAAGAGATAATTAGAGAACCAGGCTAGGACGGGAGGGGGAGAGACCAAAAGACTGGAGAGCAGAGCCCAGGAGGGTGTGATTGACCAAGTCGAAGGCCTTGGATAGGTCTATGAAGACAGCCCCCGTGAGTTTGCCTTGATCAGTCGCGGTTCTAATGTTGGAGGTGACCTGTGCTAGGGCAGTGGAGGTGCTATGTCCTTTTCGGAACCCATGCTGCTCAGGGGAGAGAAGGCCATAGGTTTGGAGGAAGAAGGCAATCTAGGAGGCCACTACTTTCTCGAGCAGTTTGTTGACTGCGGATAGAATCACTATGGGTCGATAGTTCTTAAGTAATTTGGGATTGCCATGCTTGAGGACAGGGGTCACATGGGCCACCTTCCAAATGGGAGGGACAGACCCCATCGTGAGCGAGGAGTTTAGAATATGGGAGATTGGGCGGGCCAAGAAGGGGGGCCCAAGGTTTAGCAGTTTGGGCACAAGGTTGTCGTGCCCAGCACTGGAGTAAGGGGAGAGACCTACTAGAAGCTTCTGGGTTTCTTTGAAGGAGACAGACTTAAAGTAGAAGGAAGGGAGGGAGGGGAGGATGGGGTGGGAGCGCCAGGAGCAGGACCCATATCCTTAGAAACTGAAGGCATAGAGGTATAATCAGATAGGTCCGAGAACAGGTCATTGAATGCGTTAGCTATCTTTTGGGGATTGTTGCAACTGACTCCGTTTATTTACAGGTCAGGGACCTGCTGGCAGGCCGGACCATTTACCGTGTGCTTTATAGTGCGCCAGAAACTCCTCGGGTTCTTGGCGGACACTTCGAGGGATGATATACAGAAATCACTCTTTGCCGAGCGAATTTACCATTTGCATGAATTTCTAAGCTCCCTGTAGACCTCGAAGTCTGATCTGTTCCCAGAGGCTTTGTATGTTAGCCAACTTTTGTCCCTGAGCTTCATCAGGGCAAACAGTTCCCCTTGTAACCATTTAGTGACTGTGCCCCTCACTCTTCTTTTAATGAGTGGGGCATGTCTGTCTTGTAGTGAGGTGAATATGGTCAGGAAGCTGTCTAGAGCGAGGGGTCCGGGTCTGCATATACCGGGGACCAGTCTGTCAGGCTGAGGTTGGTATGGAAGTTGTTTAGGTCAAAGTTTGAGTAATCTCTCATCTGTAAGACTTTTGGTGGAACCCTGGAATTTTGAACCTTCCAGATGCAATATGTAGGGCAACGGTCTGAGATCGAATCGGGGAGGAGGCCTGAGGCGGTATTCGGTCAGGCCTATTACACAGCATCCAGTCAAGCAGAGAGACATTTTCCCCGGAGAAGGAGGGTCTGGTGGGTTTGGTGATAAGTTGACTGAGGGCAAGGCCAGATAGAAGGGGTTCATAGATTTTTGCATTCCCACTCAGCCAGTTAAGGTTGAAGTCCTCAAACATTAGGAGTTCACTAGTACTCACCTTGGGGCTAAGGCAGTCAAGTAGGTAGGAGAGCCCACGAACACCACCTTTTGGGGGGTTGTATACACAGGCGAGGTGAAGCTTCTTAGTGTTACCTAATAGGAGGAGGGCATGTATAAACTCACAGGAGGGGGAAGGTGTGAGCTATGTCAGTCACTTTTAGATGAGACTTGTAATAGAGCACCAACCCACCATCACGCTTTTTGCCCGCCCTGTCCTGTCTAATCGGAAGGTAGCTAGGGAGAGCACAGACAGAGTCGGGGTGCGCAGGTTTGAGCCAGGTTTTGGAGACCCCAAGGATGTCAGGTTTGTAGTAGGTGACCCATGCCGTTAGATCTGAGTGATTGGCAAGGATGCTCTCTATATTGAGGTGGGCAATCTTTATACCCTTTACCTCTTCCCACTGTGGGGGCAGCATGATGAGTTATGTACATGAGGGGGTTGGAAGTAGGTTTCGGGCTGTAACCTCAGCAACTGTCAGCTAGGTTAGGAAGCAAGTGTGCTAAGTGAGAATCACCCAGCAAATTTAGCTGTAGTTGATTTGGTCGGATAATGTGCTGGGAGACTACAGGCAGGGATCAGGTTAAGAATGGGGCTAAGTATATTCAATATTGTTTGGCCACCTCTCGGGGTTCAGAGGAGAGTGAAGCAGGCTGAGCACAGTATGATTTAGGTTCAGAGCAGTTTGTTGCCACGAGTCCCCAATCTAGACAGGGCAGGGCCGCAGCGAGCTATGCTTGTTTTGCAAGAGTTGTTTTGCAGGCTTTTCCTTCCGCCTGCTCCGGCGCGTCAGAAACTGCAGCCAGAAATGTGAAGGGACAAAATGTCCTGCCTATTTAGCCAGCTGATGTGGGTTAGAGCGAACAAGAGATGTGAGATGCGCCCACTAGTACAGGAAGCTGAGAACCTGCAAATGGTAAAGTAAGCTGATAGGTTCTGCAGCTCACGTGATCTCAGCTATATAAGTAGATGCTCACCAAGAGGCGGTGGTGGGGGTGGTGGGGAGGCCGGCGCGCCCAGTGGGCAGGGGCCCTCCACTGGCAGAATCACGAAGTAGGTAGGCGGCTGAGCTCCTTGTGTGCGTACCTGTTCCTTTTTTCCCTGTGGGGAGACGAGTCAGCAGGGGTCCAGCTTGAGGGGAGGGCGAAGCAACTGAGGCCCCTCACGACTACCACAGCTAAGGAAGAAACAGAAGAAGGCACTGTATTTATACACAGGTAAGCAGAGGGAGGGGCAGTCTGAAATTCCTGTGCAAATTAATTACAAGCACCTGGGGCACAATGGAGACTTTTGCAGCTTAGTAAGGCAGTTAAAGGAGAAGACTCCTGTATATTTATGATTTGGATATGTCTGATGCATTTATCATATATTACATCAAGTACTGTACATATGTCAATAAGAGATCAGCCATTTCTTCTGTTGCAACACATATCTAGAGTTTAGGCTCTGACACAAGGTAGTAAAATGTCAAGCAAGCCTCCATTTACATGCAAATGAGTCACTTGTAATACAGCCCCTTCCATTCCTTGATGTCACTGCAGCAACAGTGCAGAACAAACCATAAGGGTATCAATGCTGTCTATCCTGATTTTAGTTTACGTTTGCAATAGCTTAAGACAGTTCTAGAGAGTGGTACTTGTAGCCTTAATACTGCATGTGTAGAGCAAATAATACATCTAATACTATTGCATTCACAGGAAACAAAAGCTGTTCCTGTGTACTGCTCATTTCTCTCTGTGAGACAGTTGTAATATGTTGTGGAAAGCAGTAGACTGAATCAGTTAATCAACCAATCAATCAATCGAGCAGTCAATCAGTCACTCTGTAGTGAACCAGGTGAACACCCTTGAGAGGATTCATTTACAAAGTAGGCTTGAGCAATTTCCCAAAGGATCACACAAGACTGAATTCTTCCTTTGCACAAATTATACACTCCCTTTTCAGCTGCCTGAAAGTGGAGAGCTAGATCACTTACTTTATAAAGTGTATTGTTTTACATTCCAAATGCTCCTTACATCTGGGTTCTGACTGGAAATACCAAGACACAGAATGCATATGATATGGGAGGAATGAGCTAAGCAAATACAGAGTACTACAAACACTGAGACTGATTAGTTTCTTTACCTACAACAGCTGAAGTGTAGCATCTGATTTATGAGGGACATCCTACTTCAAATGCTGGCATTACGGGGGGGGGGCTGCCACAGCTTGTTTTCAGTACCTTCAAATTGAAGTGCTGTAGCTCTCACATCACTGCTAATGATTTATAATGGGAATGGTGGAACTGTTAAAGTCATAGACCTGAGGAGCCATCACAGTTCCCAAGGAGGTTAGGGGAACTTGTTAAGGGTTAGAGAGTAAGGGACTTTAGTAGGATTTGAACCAGAGTGTACCAGTTCTTGTGCCTGTGCTTTAACCACTAGATTACTCTTCTTCCATAGGCTGCAGCTGATGTCCTGGTAACCTATTCATTGTTATAGCTGAACTCTTTATTTCCTTACATCAGCCATCCAATCACTGACTGCCTAGTTACAAAGGGAAAGGGGCATTTTTGCAAGATTGTGTCTCACTGCTGGTGTCAATCAAAACAGAGAATGCTAACACACACAGAACATAATAAAACAGCTATATAATGCTACTTAAGACTCTTGTTGTACCCAGAGTCATTTATTGGGTAAACTGTTTTTGCTAACAGAAACATTAATACAACTCATACAGGCACTTCCTTATAGGCATACTGTATATACATGTCAAATCAGTGCTGAATCACACTCATATGGTCCTAGTTCCCATTAGAACTGCACTTCAGGATGTGCACAGCACTTAAAGAGTTCCCCCATTACTCAAGTGGGGGACCAAACATTGTGGGTTCTGTTTACTGGTGGAACAGCATTTAGTGCAGCAACATTATCTGTTGCTCTGATGACATCACCCTCCAGCAACATTGATGGTAAAATGGAGGACAAACACATTGATAACTTCTGCGGGCTGTATATTTTTATTTATAATCTAGATTTGGACAGCAATAGGACTGCTGGCAACTAGAGAAGGAACACAACAATTACACATAAGGAGTTGGGAAAATATGGGTGTGAAACTATGGGAGACTTCCCTTTAACTACGATTTCTTATGCTGTGCAGTTTAAAATTAAGGCACCAGAAGCCACCGGAGGGTTTTACTGGCTGACATTCCTGCGCAAATTAGTTACAAGCACCTGGGGCACAATGGAGACTTTCGCAGCTTAGTAAGGCAGTTAACTACAATTTCTTATGCTGTGCAGTTTAAAACTAAGGCACCAGAAGCAACCAGGAGATTTTACAGTCTGAAGTTAAAATTACACTTAAGGTTCCTGTGCAATCAGAGAGATTTCTGTACAAGCTTAGCAGATTTTTAGTGTTAAAAAAAACTATCTTCACTACTCTGGTGACTTAAAATATAGCAGGTCTGTTTTGAAAATGGCGCCAAAGAACAGGAGCCTTTGTCCTCCACTGGCAGCAGTCCACCAAAGTAGGTAGGCGTGGCTGAGCTCCTTGTGTGGGTACCTGTTCCTTTTTTCCCCTGCAGGGAGACAAGTCTGCAGGGGTCCAGCTTGGGAGGGAGGGCGAAGCAACCGCGGGCCCTCATGACCACCACAGCTATTCCTTTTTCCCTGTGGGGGCAGTCGTCAGGAGTCCGGCTTTGGGGGAGGCGAAGCAACCGAGGGCCCTCACGACCACCACAGCTGTTCCTTTTCCCCAAGGGGAGACGGTGAGTCGGCAGGGGTCCGACTTGGGGGAGGGGCGAAGCAACCGAGGGCCCTCACGACAACCACAGCTGTTCCTTTTTTCCCTGCGGGGAGACGAGTCGGCAAGGGTCCGTCTTGTGGGGAGGGCGAAGCAACCGAGGGCCCTCACGACCACCACAGCTGAGCTTCAACATCTGATACCGCTTGATTTTAGAACGGAGCCCCTGTACATTCCAAGACACAAATTTTTTAATACCTGCCATTCCCAGCAGAGAAAAATATAGTAACCAAGCCAGACCATGTAACCTGTTGATTATTGTCTCCAAACCCCAAAGTGCCAAGCTGAACCCACCTCCCCCATCCCCCTGCAAAATCCCATTAGCCCAATGGTTATGAAAAGCCCTCCTTTCCCTAAATCCCCCCCCCTCGAAGCCGTCACCCATGGTCCCCAGCCCTTTCAAGCAGCCAACTTGAGAAGCATCCAGAAGGAAAAAAAAACACCTCCCTCCCTTTAGCTTTCCAGTACATGACTCTCTCCACTGTATAGCTTCTCCCCCCCAATCCCTTCTTACCTCCCGAAACTGCCCAGAGTCAATCCCATACTGAGGCCAGAGTGGTCCCCGGCACATTTATCCCTTGACATAATTCTCTCACCCACAGCTAAGGCTGTGAGGGGGAACCCCTTCAGGAGCCGCATCACAGGGAGAGCATATGAGCCTAGGGAGGTATATATCCCCTTCTGCAACAGCTCTCTTGCAGACAATGGGTGCTCTCCTTGTATTCGCTACCTCCAATAAAACCTGGTACCAGATTATAATAAGAATGAAGGGGAAGGAAAATCAATCAAAAGAAAAGATGGAAACTCACCTAAAACTACTCTCGCATCCCCATTAAACAAATAATTCCATCTGCCCCTATCTGGCCCAGACTTAAGGAGGACATTTAGGAACAGAAACTGATTTTTATGGAAGCTGAACTATGAGCCCTCGGCATCACAATATCCCAGGTAACACAACATTGAAGACAAATTGGTGAACAGGACAATTCACTGTGAAATAATTGAGAAGAAAACAAGGTAAAAATAAAATACTGTTGCACTCAGTCCATGAGAAGAGTTGCGTCACTCTCAGTTCACTCTGATTACATCATAAGTCCTGTGCCACCAAAATAGCAGTCCCCGTGGAAGCATATATTCACCGAGTTCCAAGAGATCCATTTTAACTTAAATGGCTGGTTTGTAACTACTCGTACCAGGATTTCCATTCCAACTGGAGTAACAGAAACTGGAAGACAGAAAGGCATAGTCCCCCCATTGCATTTAATTGTAAGGCTGTTCAAACATACTCGCTACCTCCATGGTAAGCACTAGAAATATCACCCCAAAACTCCAAGCTGAGGCTTCACCCATCTCAGAAAAGGTTCAGGAATATTTTCTTTAGTTCCATCTCTGCAGATTTCAGGTCTTCCAAGGAGATCCATTTCCCTTCAAAGGAGACTTGTAGATTTGCAGGGTACATTTGAAATCGGATGTTAGCCGCTAACAGCTTGATCACCACACTATGATATTCAGCCCTCTTCTGGCGCACCGATGGGGGAGATCTTGGGTAATTCTAATTGGGGATCCCTCCCAAAGCACTTCTTTTAATTCCTTTACTTTCGGCAGCAGGTGTTGACGTTCCTGATAATTAAGGAACTTGAAAACAAATGTTCTGGGTTGGGCTCCTTGCGACGGCACAGGCTTTAAAGCACAGTGGGCCCTTTCCATAATGTACTCTGGGCTGAAGGGGGAAGGGCCAGCAATCTTTCTAATTAACTTCTGAGCAAAAAGGACAGCATTGGAGCCTTTCTCACACTCCAGGAGCCAGATGACAACAACATTATTACGGCAGCTTCTTCCTTCGAGGTCTTTGACCTTGGCCTCCAGCTTTGCAATACGTTGCCTGGTGACTGCTATTGCAGGGTCAACTTTATCTATTCTCCATTTCCAGAGAGGTGATTCGCACCTCGCAGTCGCCGGTACATTGTGTCAGGTCTTCCAACTTGCTAGTAGCTGCTTTAACTTCTTCTGTCAGCGAGCGGACCTCGCCCCTAAAGGGACGAAATTCTTCTAAAAATCTATCCAGAGACAGAGGAGTTGCTTCTGGCATGGTGAGTGTTCATCGAGCTGTCAAGCTAGACTGGGACTTTGCTTTCTTTGCCAATTTTTCATGCGTTATCGGCGGAGTGTGGTGCGGAGGAGCTGTACGCATTTCCACTTCCATGGTAAGCAATTTCCCCGATATTTTGCTTTCTTTCTATACCTGGGAACCAGTCCACACTGATACAGCTCTGTGGCAGGTAGATTGTTGGTAAAAACAGAAATTAAATGGGAGTTAAAGGAGGGAGCAGCAGGAGCACTCGAGGAAGCAGCTACGTAGCCAAAGCATCACATGATCTCTCAGAAACATATATTTTGTCTGCAGAAAAACTCTTAGGCCCATCCAGTCTGCCCATTGTCCCTTTCTATTCCATCACCACTGACCCTAGTTAATCATAGGTGTCACTCCCCCCCCCCATCTATCTAATATACCTCCATGCCTATCCCACTCAAGCTTGAAGCTCCCCACAGTCAACACGTGATTGGTTAGTGGGTACAACAGGCATCATCTTTAAAAGCCCCTTGCTGCCCATGACTGAACACGAGATATCCCGCTACAAGTAAGTGATTTAATTTCAAGAAGCAGTGTATTATACTAACTGTTGTGCTTGAATTCTAAAACTTTGCTAATCAACTACTTGCAGGAATTTTACACTTGAAACTGCAGAGCAGCGTTTGACACTGAACTACATTTAAATAAGATCTTGTTTATTAAACTTGGTGCTGAACACCTTGTGTAATGAAAAGGGATTTTGTTTTCAGCTGCTAGCTATTAACATCTTCAAATACCAAATATAACAACTTCCACTCCCCACCTGCTCCTGGCCAGGAGGCAGGAGGTCTTGAAGGCAGTATAGCGCAGTGGATTAAGGCTCTGTGCTACAGATCTGGAGACCTGGGTTTGAATCCCACAGCCACCTAGGTGCATACTGCATGATACTGAGCAAGTCACTTAACTTCCTTGTGCTCCCAGGTTGCATCTGGAAACAAGCTTTGGCTTAGCGTGCTACTCCTGGTTAAACAATGTTCCTTTCCCTTCCCTATCCTAGTCACTCACAGGCCCAGCCTCATGCCAAATTTTTTTGTGGATAGTAATCTAATCCTCAGTATTGTATGATTCTACTTGTATATAGTCCATCTGAATGCACAATACTTCGCTGTATGACTTATGCAACTGTATATTTATCTCATGTATATATCATGTATTTTCTGCTTTATATCCCTTTCCCCGGGTCGTACCTGGAAACAAGTCTCAACTCTGTGTGCCTTTCCCAGTTATAAAATATTTAAATAAATAAAAAAATAAATAAAACCTGCTAGAACAAACACTAAAATGTACTATATCTTTATTCCCATGTAATAATTTCAGTATGGATATTTAGATATATACTACACCAGTGGTGAATACACTGGGGTAAATAAATCATGTTATTCTGGGATAAATATTTTCATTTAGAACACCATTTATTTCACTTAGAACACAATTTATTTAACTTATAACATTTTATTTCCACTCAGAATGTGGAAATAGAACCTAGAGAAAAATGGGCCAGAGAACTTACAATGGAAAGAAAAGCAGTTTTAAACTAAAACAAGAAAATAAACCAGTAAAAACACTGCAGATGGTGTGGTACATATCAAATACATAATGGGTTGCAGTAGAATAACATATTTACCTCCAGACATGAGAAGTAAGACCTTTATAACTAACTTGTGGCTTCACCACTCGTGGGTTATGGGTCTTACCACTCATTAGTGGAAGTAAGTGTGATTTCCCATTTTGTTTGGGCAGGAGTGAAGGATTCAGTTGCTGGTAAGGTTGTAACTGTTTGTATTTGACTGAGTCTGTTACCTTAAGTGCAGTTCTCATATTTCAGCAGATTTTGGGGGATTGTTTTTTGATCGTTGGGGCTCGTCCTCTGCAAACATATGGTAGAGGGGTCCTCGGCTGATTGTTTCTAGACTCAGCCAAGGAGTAATCCTACCACCCACTCCTCAATCTACCCACCCCCGGGCTAGTCCTCCTTATATAGAGTGTCAGCCCATAGTGTTACACCTTCCTACACCATACAGAAAGCTCCACACCGAGGATGGGGAAGAGCATAGGGGTTCATCTAGAGGGCATACCTAGATTACATTGCAGGCCACGTCACATCAGACATGACAGGAGTGTTGTGGTGCAGTGGCTGTGGAGCAGCAGCCTTCAGGGAGACATTCTGGAGGCTGCAATGCTGCTCTATCTGCAGGCACCTCTCTGGGCGAGGAAGGAGGCTGCTTGTCTCTGTGCAGAGGTGACCAGGTTACAGGCAGCATCCACCCCCACCCAGAGACCACTGGATCCACAACATGAGCCTAGAAAGAGAAGTGGCTGGACCACAGTGGGCTCAGGGAAGGCAGGGAGGCATCAGAGGCACATCCCTCAACTGGTCCAGCTTAATAACTCCTACGCTGTTTTGGAGGAATGGGAATGCCCCATACAGGCACCCACAACTGGGACCAGGGAGGATGGTCTGGACCTCCAATTAGAGGCCCAGGGAATGGGGCAAAGGAACCCGGAGGAGGGGGAAGCTTCTCCTAGTGGGAAACTCTATTGTCCAGGGTGTGAAATTAGGGATATCTAGTGGGGGGAAGGGAGGTCAAGTGTCTCCCAGGACCACTGCGTGGAGGGATGGGAGGCGAATCCATAGGATCACTAGGGTGATAGCCAGGAGGGAGGAGCTGGATGTCACTGTCCACCTGGGGACCAATGACCTTGCGAAGAGAAGGGCAGAGTTAGCCAGACTCCAGGAGGACTTCAGGAAGCTGGTGGGGACCTGAAACTGGTAGCACATTTCATCTCATTCTCAGAGGTGCTACCTGTCCAAGGCATGGGGGAGGCCAGGGTACTTCACATCTGAATCTTCAGCTTCTGGTTGAAGGATTGGGGTGAAAGGAAGAGATGTTGCTTCATAGGGGGACTGAGGCCCAACCTGTGCAGACACGAGCTTGTATCAGGACGATGGCCCACATCTGTCTGGAAAGAGGACCTCAGTGTTTAGCGAGAAGTTGGAATGCTTCAACAGTGAGAATTTAAACTGGCCAAGGGGGGGTAGGGAGCCAGGAGGCTTAGGAACACCCCCCCATGGGAGCATGCAAAAGTACAAGTTGACAACAGGAACAAATGAAGTGGGCAGTGAGGGGGAGGCAGGCAAAATGTGCATCAGGGGGTATAAGAGGGGGCAAGAGCACATAAGCATGAATATTGTGGTGGGGGTAAGAGGCAAAGTAGAGAAAACAGGAATGGGGGCAGTGTGTAAAACATGAAAGGTCATGTTCACAAATCCCCGCAGTCTGAGAAAGAAGGTTCCAGACCTGGAAGCCTTGATGACGGATGCAGACCTTGACATAGCAGCCATAACAGAGACATGGTATTCTGCTAATCACAGCTGGGACATCAACGTACCAGACTATACACTGTTCAGAAGGCACAGGGAAGGTAAAAAAGGGGGGGGGGGATGGCCCTGTACATCAGAGAAGGCATAAAGTCTACAGAAGTAAGGGGAAGGCAGGGGGGAGGCTGAGGCAATGTGGGTCACCTTTGAACAAGGAAATGGCACAGCAATACATAGAGGGATGATCTACAGACCTCCAGCACAGAGGGAAGAAGTGGACAGGGTAATAATGGAGGAAATTCATGACATGGCAGCAAAAGGTGAAATCCTGTTGATGAGCGATTTCAATAAGCCGAACGTGGATTGGACCAACCAGGCAGCTTCTTCAGCCAGAAGCACGGCCATCCTGAAATCACTGCAGGGGGTTGGATCAGACAGCTGGTGCATGAGCCAACTAGGGACAAATTGATTCTAGACCTGGTATGAACCAATGGGAACAGAGTCGAAGGAATCCAGGTGAAGAGTAGCTGGGATCCAGCTACCACCACATGGTATGGTTTGGCATGGAGAGAGGGATTCAGTTAAGACACACAAGGGCAAAAGTATTAGATTTCAGGGGGGTGGATTTTAATGAAGTAGGTAGATGTTTAAGAGCAGCCGTGTAGAAGGTAGAGGTAATGGAGACGGTGGAGGAACAGTGGGGGAGACTAAAGGGAGCCATTATGGAGGTAACTAACCAGTACATTAGGATAGTGGCCAAAGGGAAAAGAAGAAATAAACCACTATGGTTCTCTAAAGAGGTGGGAGACAAAGTAGGGGCTAAAATAACAAGTTTCAGGAAGTATAGGGGGACCCAAAGGGAGGAGGACAGGGAGGTGTACCTTGAATGTCTAAGAGATGCAGAGAAGGCTGTTAGGAAAGCCAAGGCACAGACAGAGGAAGGTTTAGCATGGACTGCGAAAAAAGGGGACAAGACATTCTATATGTACATCAGCGATAGAAGAAAAACTGGGGGCTATGAGGCACAAAGGGGAGGATGGGGAGGAGGAGGAGGAAGAGTGTAAGGAGGGGGATTTAAACAAGGCAGAAATACTGAACAAATACTTATTTTCAGTATACCCTGAGAAGAGAGAGGGTCAAGGACCACAGTTGGGGAGCAGAGGCAATCGGGGGAGGGGAAGAGAAGTGGACACCAGTTCATTCACAGTGGAGAGAGTTCTGAAGGGACCCACAAAGTTGAAGATGAATAAAGTCATGATGCCATATGGCATAAACTCAAGTATACTAAAGGAGCTGTGAAGGGACCTAGCAGTGCCTCTGGCTGCCCTGTTCACAGAGTCACTCAACACAGGCATGGTTCCAGAGGACCAGATGAGGGTGCATGTAGTCCCACTGCACAAAGTGGCGGTAGGGTGGAAGCGGGGAACTACAGGCCAGTCAGCCTCACCCAAGTGGTGGGGAAGATCATGGAGACACTGCTGAAAGAAAGGACAGTGGCACACCTAGAATTCAATGGTGCACAGGATCTGAGGCAGCATAGATTCACATCAGGAACGTCTTGTCAAATGAATCCAATAGATTCTTTTGACTAGGTGACTAAGGAAGTGAATCAAAGAGAGGTTGAAGATGTTCCTTTCCTAGATTTCAGCAAAGCCTTTGATACCGTCCCACACAGAAGGTTGGTTAACAAGATGAGTAGCCTGGGCATGGGGCATGGGGCATAAGGTGATACAGTGGGTAAGAAACTGGCTGATGGACAGAAGGCATGGGTGGTGATAAATGGGATCTAATCCGGGGAGAGAAGGGTAACCAGCGGAGTGCCACAAGGATCAGTACTGGGACCAGTCCTGTTCAATGTCTTCATTAGTAACATTGCAGAGGGGCTGGAAGGAAAAGTCTGCCTATTTGCAGATGACACCAAGATTTGCAACAGGGTGGATACTCCAGAAGGGGTAAAGAAAATGAAGAGGGACCTGGAGAAGCCTGAAAGAATGTCAGAGGTGTGGCAATTGAGGTTCAATGCAAAAAAGTGCAAGATAATGCACCTGGGGAGGGGGAACCCAGGGGAGAGGTACAGGATGTGGGGGTGCTGACTGTCACCAAAGAGGAAAGGGACCTAGGGGTTATCATATCTGATTAACGTTAAGGTATCAAAAAAGTGCACAAAGGCTGCAGGAAAGGCCAGTGGCATGCTGGGGTGCATAGGCAGAGGTATTACTAGTAGAAGGCGGGAGGTGGTGACGCTATTGTATAAAACACTGGTAAGACCTCACCTGGAGTATTGTGTGCAGTGCTGGAGATCACACAAGCTTAAGGACATAGACAAGGTGGAGGCTATCCAGAGAAAGATGACAAAGATGGATTATGGTTTGCACCACAAAACATATGACGAGAGACCAAGAGACCTCAATATGTACTTACTGGAGGATAGGAGAGAAAGGGGCGACATGATAAACTTTTAAGTACTTCAAGGGCATAAATAAGGTGCAGGTGGGGGATTTTTCCTTTGTAGAAAAGATACCAAAACAAGGGGACCATGACATGAAACTGAAGGGGAGGGGAGGGTAGATTAAGAGGTTAAGGTGAGGAAGTTTTTTCTACACAGAAAGGGTGGTATATGCTTGGAATAGTATGCCACAAGAGGTGGTAGCGGCAGGCATAATGGAGGGGTTTAAACATGCCTGGGATGGGTACAAGGGAACCTTTGGCAGGAAGGGAGAGGTGAAAAGCCATTTAGGGTGAGTGGATGTATACATGTATAGGGCCTACGGGCAGACTGGATGGGCCTAGCAGTCCTTATTTGTCAGCAATTTCTGTTTCTTAATTGTGTTATTACCCTGCATGCCGTTTTGTATTGCCTATATACGTAGTATTTACTCTTAAAAACTGCAGACACATTCAGGAGAACTTTAACAAAACCTAATATTTAGACACAGTCCAGTTTATATTTCCCATTACTGCTGTATTCCTCCTCCCCATTATTTTTTATTACTGAGGTCATCTGTATGAAAACAGGATCTTTGCTCCTGAAGAGTTTGTCTATTCCTGCTGCTGCCTCCCTACCTGAAGTCACAGAGCACACCTTGTGACCTCACAATTACTCCCATGGCAACAGATTGTGATGCAACAACAGAGGATTATAACTTGAAGTAGGGAGTAAGCTATAAAGGCAGACGGACTCCAAAGAAACTATAAGGAATAAAGATCATATATTCATGCAAATTTCCTTAGTAATAATGAACAAAAGCAATATATAACATATAAATGAAATGCAGGCAGAACTGTACCTAATTATTATGCTTTCTAAAGTTTTCTTTGAGGCTTCAGTAGCTCTTTAAAGGTATAGAAAACCTCTGACGCACAATCGTACTAATCATGAACTTTAAGATGGGTGGCATCACCGATGTCTTGCAGGCATATACAGTGTACTCAGCTGCGATACTTTCCGGGGCATTTTGCAGTATATATTCTGGGCCACACAATCCGTGACATTTTCTTTTTTTGCGCCTTGCTCATTGCAGCCCAAAGAGTAATGGCCTTTTCTAGGCTGAAACGGGATGGGGGTGGGGGTGGTCAAGTGACATGTCGCTGTCTTGCGGACATCACTTGCTGGTCAGGCCGAGGAAACCATCTATGGGGATAGTAGCATAGTAATGTTAGAAGCTGATTGGCTATGCGGATGAGCGTAGCTTGCACTCACTAGTGCGACTGGCTGAGGGGCAGGATCAGAGCGGCAGGCTTTTCAAAAACAGGCAAATAAAAGCCCTCAATCTCAATGGTTGTTCCCTTCGTTTTGGACAACATCTGACCCTTTGTGTGAGATTAGGACTGACGATCAGTGGCAGCAGCAGTGGCGACGAGGAGGAGGAAGTGGCTTCCTTCAAGTTCAGGTGGAGAGCAGCGAGGACAGGTAGATTCGTGGCTCACTACAGCACCCTGAATCTATCTGATCTGCAGCAGTGGTGGACTGACTCATCTCATCTGTGTTTGAAATTGTGCTTATATTGCGGCTTGCATCAGAGGAGCGATAGTCAGGACCAGAAGTCTGACCTAGTTACTGGGACCAACACCATTCAAGAGTACCGTACTGCTCGGCTTGAGAGCTCGTTGTCCCCTGGAGAGTAGACGGGTCAAGGAGCAGAGGAGCACGGCAGCTAGCAGTGTGTGGCACCAGTCCAGAGAATTACTGATCCGGTGTGAAGCAAGCACAGATTCTGCACCGCTACCACCCGTACCTTCGAGCTCAGCAGCATAAGGCAAGCCCAGCCAGGAGAGCACAACAGGGTGATGAGGAGATGGGGGCAGGGTGTTTGGGAGAGAAAAAGGAGCACAACAACTAGGCCTGGCCAGGGTCTAAATAAAATAAAATAAATAAACAAACAGAGAAGACTGGCCCCTTTCACCATGGCTGACTGGTTGTCGGGGGATTGTTTGGGAGAGAAAAAAGGAGCAAAACTAGGCCTGACCAGGAAATAAATAAAAAACAGGGAGACTGACCTCTTTTTCACCATGGCTGCCTGGCTGGGGCTGCAGAACAGTTGTAATAAATAAATGACAAGAAGGCCCCCATTTTTTTTCAGTGTGTGGTGGTGGGGGGGTGCAGATTTCCTGACCAGGTTCTAAATAAAATAAACAGAGGAGACTGACCCCATTTGTGTTCGCTAGCGTGTGTGTGTGTGTGCGTATTTAGAATAAATTCATGCCCAGGTAGAGGACAGGAGAGAAAACATCAGTGTTAGAAGGTACTGTGGGTGAAAATCTGTGGCTAGACTTTATACTGTTTAGGGTTGAATTGTATGCATTTTAGGACATTGCAGTGTTCCCCCCCCCCCAAAATGGAAAAGACTGGGCATTTGTTGAGAAACTTGGGCACAATATGTACTATCCCCTTTGTTCCTTGATTTCGCTCCCATTTCTTTCTGAGTCCCCATACTGTTCTAGGTCACCTTTCCTTTGCTGACTTTACTCTCTGAAGTCCCTCAACTGCTGTAACTGTACAGTAACAGTATTGGGAACCATGTCTGTTTAAAACTTGGAAGGAGAAGGATGGGGGCACCCCATGTATAGATGTTTTAAGGGAAACCTTGCACTACCTACATATGAGCTACAAAAAAAAAAAAAAAAGAATCCAATGTGGCCTTGCCATTCTGGTGATACACTCACATATACCCACAAACTAGGGATGGGAGAGGCTGCTTTGACATGGTCTGAATTTCAGCCCAGATCTCTAGGAAATTGAATCCAAACCAGTTTGTGCATCTCACCCACCCATCCACCATCTGTCACACACATATACACACACACACACACACACACACACACACACACACACACACCTCCCCTCCACCACTGAGGCCTTGGGCTCTTTGTGTGTGCTAGTGCTACATTTAACCACTCTGCTCCCTTCACTGTTACGATTAGAGGCCCAGTCACCTCCAGCACTGTGGCACAGGCCTCTTAAGTGGATCAACACCCCTGTACTCCTCATAGCAGTGCAGCTGGGATACTGTAAACATCCCTTTTGACTCCACTGCTGCAACCTCCACCACTGAGACATGGAGCCCTGGCCTTTCCACTTCTGCTGTGAGGGCTGCACCACCTCCACAATGCCCTCCTCACAGTAGCAGATCAGTGCACTTTCATTACCACCAATGCAGCTGGCACCCTGCACCTTGCCCTTAGCATCAACGCAGCTCCATGATCTAATCTCACATCAGTGCAGCCTTGTGTTCTGCTCTCACCATGAAAGTGGCCCAGTGCACTGCTCTCCCCACCGCTATGGCCAGACGCTCACTTGAGGTATTGGGTGCCATGAAAGAGAGTTAGTCCACTCTTTGCAAGTTCCTTCTGTATGGTAAATAATGCAGGCAGCAACTATGGTGTGTGTTTGGTGGGGGATACAGGTTACTCACCTGTAACAGGAGTTCTAGGAGTGGTATATGTTGTTCGTCCACATTTACTGGCAAGTTCCTTGCCGCTTTAAATCTTGCCAGAATGTCTTCAGGCTGGCTTCTCCCACCCACCTGGGTGGTAAAACTCTTGGCTCCTCCCCATGACGCCAGATCTAGCCTGCTGGAAGCCAGGTTGCGCGTCGAAGCCGGGGAGGTCGGGTGGGTTGTGTGGATGAACAACATATACCACTCCTAGAACTCCTGTTACAGGTGAGTAACCTGTATTTCTAGGGACGTGGATATGTTGTTCAATCCACACTTACTGGCAGACTCCTAGCAGTTCTCCGGGAGGAGGCAGGCAAGGCACGCACCCCCTACTTGAGAAATAAGGACTGGAGAACCAAGGTCCCAAAACCAACATCCTGGCATGACTCAAGGTCAATGTGGTAGTGGGTAATGAAGGTGTGTGCTGACTTCCAGGTAGCAGCCCTGCAGATTTCTTGGATAGGAACGTCCCTGAAAGCAGCCACTGATGCAATGGTATGGTGGGTAGAATGAGCTCTTATCCCTTTGGGAGGCTCCATGCCTGCCAACCCTATAGCAGAGATCTATGCAGGAGGTGACCCACCTGCCTATCGTCCGCTTGGCTGCAGGTCTGCCAGGTGCGGCTTCAACGTAGGTGACAAACAGCTGGCGAACCTCTCCCCGAACTTCAGCTGTCCGCTCCTTGTAGTAAGAGAGCGCTCTTCTAGGGTCTAAGTATGGAACCTATATTTGGCCTCCGAGATGTGACGGGGTAGAACACCAGCAGAGTCAACACCTGGTTAAAGTGAAACTCCGACACCACCTTCGGAAGGAATTTCAGGCGGGGGGCACAGGACAACCTTGTCCCCGTGGAAGACCAGATAAGAAGACTCGATGGAAAGCACCTGGAGCTCTCCCATCTTTCTGGCTGACGTGATAGCCACCAAGAAGGCGGTCTTCCACGACAGGTGAGAGATATCACACCTGTGCATCAGTTCGAATGGCTTGCCTATGAGCTTAGCCAGTACCAGCAGTAGATCCCACAGAGGTGGAGGTTTCACACCGGAGGGGATATGTGATCAAGGCCTTTGAAAAAGCGCCCGACCACCTTCTCCTGCGCCACTGACTGCTTCCCGGCCTGCACCCGGTAAGCAAAGATGGCTGCCCAGTGCACCTTAAGGGTCGTCGACCAAAGCCCTAGCTAAGAAAGGGACCACAGGTAGTCCAGAATGCTAGCCAAGGAACAGGAGGAAGGGTCCAACCCTTATCCTGACACCAGAAGGAGAATCTCTTCCATTTGAAGGCACAGCATTTTCTGGTCGACTTCTTACGGGATGCCTCAACAACGTTGAGGTCCTCATTGGAAAGACTCAAGGCCTGGAACTCTAGCCACTCAGGAACCAGGCCATCAAGTGCAGGGATTGAAGGTCCAGGTGGAGTACCTTGCACTTATTGACTGAGATCAGATCAGGATGGACTGGAAGCCACCTCGGGAGACTGGAGCTGAGGCTGAGGAGATCTGGATACCAAAACTGGCGGGGCCAGTCTGGGACTACCAGAATTACCTGCGCCTTGTCCCTCTTTGCCTTGAGAAGCACCTTGTGGATCAAGGGAAAAGGAAGGAAGGCGTAGAAGAGGCCCAAGGTCCACGGCCTCGAGAAGGCATCCCCCCGCAGCGAGCCCTGCTGAGGGGGGCCGGCATGAAACAGCCTCAGCTTCGCATTCTCTCTGGTGGCAAACAGGTCCACCTGAGGTGTGCCCCAGTAGGAGAACAGATCTTGTACTACCTCTGGCAGGAGAGACCACTCGTGAGATGCAGCGCCTATCCAGTTGAGGGAATCGGCCAGAGTGTTGGAGGCTCCTGCCACATGGATGGCTAGGAGATCCACCTCCAGTCTGGTCATGACAAACCAAGTGCGGAGAGCCTCCTTGCACAGAGGCAAGGAGTGCGTCCTGCCCTGGCAGTTTAGGTAGTACATGGTCATGGTGTTGTCCATCTGGACCTGGACCACTTGACCCCATACAAATGGAGCGAAGGCGGCGAGGGCTAGTCGGACCGCTCAAAGCTCCAGCTGGTTGATGTGGCATCAAGACTCCTGAGGGGACCAGAGGCCGTGCGCTCTGAGCTCCCCCAGATGGGCACCCCAACCCATCAGAGAGGCATCGGTCGTCTGAGTGACCGTTGGCTCTGGGCGGACAAATGGGATAGCCTCCTGCAGATGAGCTGGAATGAGCCATCACTGGAGACCGTTCCACATCTCCTGGGTCACTATCACTGGCTGGTCCAGAGGACCGGAGCGCTGTGACCATTGACGGGCCAGCCCCCACTGCAGGGGACGCATGTGCCAGCGGGCCCAACAAACCACGCTGGTACAGGCCACCATGAGGCCCAGGAGGTGCAGGAAGTCCCAGGCATGGCGCAACTGCCCAACCAGAAATGATTGGTCAAAGGAGGAAAGGACTTCGGCCCTGTCTGCCGGGAGCCGTGCTCTGGCTCGAAGAGAGTCGAGCTCTGTCCCGATGAATTGAATCACCTGCGTTGGCACGAGTTCCGATTTGGCCTCGTTGATGAGGTGAATCTGAGAGCAGACCTGGAGGGCCAGATCCCTGAACCGCTCCACCTCCAGCTTGGAGGGGGCTTCAATCAGCCAGTCGTCCAGGTAAGGGTACACCTAGACCCTTCGGCGCTGCAGGAATGCTGTCACCATCACCATGCATTTGGTGAAGACCCTGGAAGCTGGAGAGAGGCTGAAGAGCATGGCCCGGAACTCATAAAGGGATCCCTCTGCCCTGAAGTGGAGGAATCGCTTGTGAGATGGACGGATTGGGACGTGAAAGAATGCATCCTGGAGGTCCAGAGAACAGAACCACACACACCTCATTCCAAGGATAGGTGATCTGAGCCAGAGTGACCATCCCGAAGGTGAAAGACCTTAGGAACTTGTTCAGGTCGTGTAGGTCTAGAATGGGACGCCAGCCCCCCATCCGTTTTGGGACCAGGAAGTACCTGGACACAAAACCTGGGTCTGGAGAAGGATCTGCCACCTCCCAAATCACCTCCTTCTGGAGGAGCAGGGCAATGTCGGCTCAACAAGCTGACAGAGAGGCTGCGAACCAAGTAGCCCCCCGTGGGGCGATGGCTCATTAGGGTGGGGACTGCTCGAATTCCAGAGACAGACCCATGCCTACCACTTCCAACACCCAGCAGTCCGTGGTGATATCGGACCAGGTGGAAAGGAAGTGGCGGAGCCGTCCCCCCATGGGGGGAACCCATGGAGGAGTGACGAGGTTGGGGGCAACACCCCTCAACCCGTCACTGGGCAGGCTTGGAGGAAGGGTCGGCCGAGGAGCCGCCTGGACCTTTCTCTCCCGGCTTCCTGCTGGAGGAAGCAGCAGGCTTGGCTTTGGGGTGCCAAGTGCGAACCTGCTGGCCCTAATGCTGGTGTTGCTGGGCAGGACACGCTGTAGGGGCTGAAGGACGAAAGGGCTTACGCTGCTGCTGGCAGCCTTTGTCCTTCTGGGCAGACCTGACCGAGTCCAAGGTGGTGCTGGACTCTCGATCCATTGCAGATGACCCTCCACCCCAGGACCGAACAAGTCGGTACCCAAGAAGGGAACGTCTGCCAGCTTGTGCTGGGTATCCGCAGGCAAGCTCTGCGGTGCATGGCCACTGCAGCCACTACTGACTGGGCACATGAGTCAGCGATGTCCAGGGAAGTCTGGAGCTGCTGTCTGGCCATCGCCCTTCCCTGATCCCGCACCTGCTTGACCATCGTTTGGAGGTCAGCCGGGAGATGAGGAATCACCTCATCCAGGGAGCCCAAAAGGGCGTGTGAAAAGTGTGCCATCAGGACAGCCGAGCTGGCCTGACGAAAGCCTAGGGAGGAAGCAGCATAAACTTTCCGCCCAGAGTAGTCCAATTTCTTGGACTCCTTTTCAAGAGGCTTGTCCACATCCCGAGTGTTCCCAGAACGCCGGAAAACAATGTCTGTCACTAGCCCCTCCGCAGAGGGGTGCTCCGAGAAACTGGAGAGTGAACCAGTGGGAACAGCATACTTTTGAGCCATCCTGGCCGAAGGTGCTGGACAAGAAGCTGGCCGCTGCCATAGCTCCAGGGCCGGGCCAACAATGGCCTCGGCTACCAGGAAGGCCTCGTAGGGGAATCCCCTCAGTCCAGTATCTCCGTGAGAGGATACTTGGCCCATTTTGAAACGGGTTCGAGCTTCATCCCAGTGGACTCTGAGATGAGTCAAAGCATTCCAAGGAACAAGGATGGGCTCTTGTCCACCGAATGACCCCTAGTGGACTCCAGGTCAAGTGGCCTGGAGAACAAGGAGCTGTCATCGTAAGACTCAGAGGAATCTGCGAACAGCTGCCGAGCACCTGATCCACCCTCTACCTGCTGAGGTCGATCGGGAGTGAGGGTGACCAACAACCGATGGGGCAAGCCCTGACCCGACAGAGAATCCGTGGTCTTGGGCCCCAGTTTTAGGTTGTGGAGGCAGGGGTTCCACCACAATGGGTGGCGCAGCCGGTTTCAGCCGAACAACCAGTGCCGGCTTCCGCTCCTCAACTACTACGAGGGGTTGTTTCGGCCGCTCCGGTGACAGCCACTTAATGGCTGGGGAAGGCGACGGTGTCGGCTTATTCCCGGACAAAAGCAGCTGCTGCCACATTAGATCCTCGTAGCGCCAACGCCTATCCTCCAAAGAGGACGACGAGGATGAGTGGCGCCGCTGCTTTCCATGGTGCCGAGACCGAGACCGCCGACGTCGGCGGGACCGGCTGGACCTGGAAGAGGTCTGAGACCGAGACCTTTGGGGGTTCCGCGGGTGGGTCAGAGAGGGCGGGGGAAACCCACTCCTCCCTTGGTTCAGGGACCTTAACCGGGGACACCGACACAGGAGGCACAGGCAAGTCCTCGGTTTCCACCAGGGGAACCGGTGAAGAAGGGTTGTTTGCTTCTCCAGTCGACAGACCGTCCGATGGGTCGAGAAAAATCTCGACCGCATCGACAGGTGTCTCGGCCGGCTGACCTGACAGGGATACCATGAAGCCAGCGGCCTTAGCCGCAAACTCGACCGAAGTCGACTGTCAACTATCTGGGGAAAAGGACCTTTCCCACTCCCACGAACGCCGACGGTGGGACTTACCTTTGGAGTCCTCCTTTTTGGACCTAGAGGAATGTCCCGAAGGCCCTTCTCCCTTGGCAAAGAGGGATTGGCAAAGCTCCAGCAAGATTTAAAGCTGTGTAGGAGGAGCGCAAGGAGAGTGGGATAAATGTCGCAACCAAGGATGATGATGCTGCCTCTTCCTTGAGGGCGATCATCTGTTCGAGCTGTTCAGCCGAGCCCGCAGCCGCGGACACCGCCCAACGGGCCTCCTTAGACTTGACTGGAGGGTAACGTTTCTTGGGGCACCCAAGTTGTAATCTGGCAGCACGGTCCTCCAAGACCGTAGCCGAAAAGGACTTGCACAAGTCGCAGGCCTGCGAATCGTGGCCAAGCCCCAGGCAGTAAACGCACGTGGAGTGCGGATTGGTCTGGGACATCTTTTGCCCACAGGGGCACCGACAAAATCTGGAAGTCGATTTGTCCATTGCAGCCGCGAGGGAAGATAAAGACCAAAGTCTTGTAAACTTTAAAATTAGTTTCGGGTTAACCGAAGAGTTTGGATCCAGTGCCTAAAATGCAGAGTGCTAAGGAGGGAACCTGAGCTTCCAAGCAGTAAGGATGATCTGGTGTCATGGGGCGGAGCCGAGAGTTTTACCAGCTGGGTGGGTGGGAGGAGCCAGCTTGAAGACTTTCCAGCAAGATTTAAAGCGGCAAAGAACCTGACAGTAAGTGTGGATTGAACAACATATCCACGTCCCTAGAAATAATGTTTTCCTGGTGCAACTTTTCAATGAATAAATAAATCACCTGGAGGAAATGTACCCTTTTTCACATTTCACTAGTCTTACTCTTTGACTATGCTTGCTAGTACGAGTGCCACTGCCTACTGTTATACGGAACTAAGAAGAGAGACAGAGAAAGGAGGGACAGCATGGGACAAGACAGGCATACAAAAAACAGTGGACACACTCAAAAAGAGGTGGTCCCACAGCAAGAAAGTGTGCTTTAAATTTAATGACCGATTACTTGACTGTGGACATACATCGGTGATGGTGGTCTTCCAGTTAATGGTTTGTCATCAACCACACTTACTCTGTTTAAGCAGTCATTTTCAACATGCTTGCTGATTAATGTATGATGAATACTATGAAGCATGTGCCACCTCTTTTTTGTGTGTTCACGGTCTTTCCTTGGCCCCACTTCTCTCTCTTTCTCTCCCCTCCCCCCACTGATGGAAATACTTATGGTAACCTGCTGAAATGCAAGCACAACGTCCCTGACACAAAGAGCGATGTCCGATAAATAATAGCTGCCTTCTGCTTGTTACCTCTAGTGTTGTGTTGGAGGGGGGCGTTATTAATATTTGTACATTATTGTAATACTTGTAATTGGGGAGGCTCTGCCCCCACACACCCTCATCAATATTACCCGCTAAATTTCTTAACATACTGAAATATCATGCATTTATTATTGGGGGTGGAACCCTCCAATTATAAGAATTACAATAATGTACATGACATATAAACATACGTGATATTATTTTTGTTAGTGCCCTGTTTCTACGCCCTCGGATACAAAACAGAACTTCACTGGTGCTTCCGGGGCACCTCACAGAAAGAATATTACGGAATATTACAAACCATATGAACAGAAGCCATAAAAACTGAAAACATTGCTTTAAATGTACTTTTACTGCAGCACCAAAGACTGCCTAAAACAGAGATACTGATAATGAAATCACTGAACTAGTTATTGCTAAACGCCTTTCTGTGATTTCTGATTACTAGTAGTGGTGTTGGGTGTAGGGGAAGCGGAGCAGAACATGTGAGTTTATTTCAATTTCTGTGTGAAACTGGCTTCATTTTACTTGTCTGGTGGAGTTTTCAGGGATTGTGGAGGATGCTGGGCTTTGGTGTTTTCCAGTGCGCAACTGAAAGCGACATGAGCATGCCCACTACGTGATCATGTCTCCACCACAGTGTGTGGAGTTTAATTCCAGAAAAGCAGAGGACTAGTCCAACGTCCACCACAAATGCTGAAAAGCTTTTTTACAGTGTCATACAAGATGTGTTTTAGCTTCTGTAGCTGAAATAACAAGTAGACCGTGTAGCAGTTAGCTTTTCCTGCTCTGTCTCCGATATTGGTTTTCCTGGGATAGTACTGTTTATAGCAGTCCTAAGTGTTACTTTGGCCAGGACATTGGGGCCTGCACAGTAGTACAAGCCCGGTCTACTTCAGCTGTGTGATAAACTTCTCATCTGTAACTTATGCTGCTTTTGTTTAGAAGCCTAAATGTGAAGCAGTCTAATTTTCTTGCTGCTTGGTGTGGGATGCAGAAAGGTTTTCTGTCATTATTCATAGTGAGTCCTCTTTCTGTTGTCATGGTTCCTCAACTCTATGCCATAAACAAACATGCTGCAAGGTTAATAGGGGAGCGTCACATGTTTAGATTGTCCACCAAGATATGCTGTGAATTTTGGAACGGAATGCTAAAAATTCAATATTGTCAATCCCTTCCCCATCATTTTTACGTTCGCTTGCGCGCATGCGCAAGGAACGTTTTGGGAGAGTAGCACACTTTGGAGGTGTGCCTCTCCCATCCAATGCACTGCTCCCTTGAGCAGGCGTGGCGGTCCTGCACCAATGGGTGCAGGAGCTCTGTATGACAGTGGTGTTCCTCTGCTTCAAAGGAAAGCACCGCTGCCATACTGAGCACCGTCCCCCTCACGCTACGCACTTCGCACGCCACGCCGCTTCAAAGCTTTGGTGCCACGCTGGAAGCCCACTCCCAGCCTGGCAAACGCTGTTTGCCGATGGGGGTGCCCAATCCCCGCCGGCTCCACGGCCCCCTAGCTATCCTGCTGCCACACTGGGAGCCCACCAGCGTGGCATCGCTCCCTTTGTTTTGCCGACAGGGGTGCCTAACTTCGGGCCGCTCCTTCGCCTCACAGAAGTTTGCAGACCGGGGTGCCCAATCCCCGCCGCTCCTCGCCCCAGCCATCTTCTGCCACGCTGGGAGCCCACCCCAGCATGGCAAACATCCCACGCGTCAGTTTTGTTTTAAAAATCTGTAAAGAAAAACGGTCCCACGGCGTGTCTCCCAGCCCCTCCCACAATCCGCACCCCACCCACTGCGCACTCCAGCCTTCCCCACACCCCTCACCCCATACTTACCCGGACTCGGCGCGACGATCTTCGGGCGGACTGGAAACACGCCTGCACTTTTCAAAGGAGCGACCGCGAGCTGAGGGAAATGCCGGTAAGCTGTATAATGGGCTAGATAGGGGTTTCAACTTATTCAGTCGCTTTTTGATTTTGCACCACTAACATGGGTTTTTTGGGGATCTCTTCTCATGAATGATGTCACTGTCATGGCGTTATTCGGGCCCAAAGGGTGATTTCGCAGGCACTGCGCAGTCACTGCGCGAAATCAGCCTTCGGGCTCAAATAACACCATGACAGTCACATCATTCATGAGAAGGGGTCCCAAAAACCCCATGTTGAAAATTTGGTGCAAAAATTCCAAAAAATGACTGTTTTACGAGTGTGCGTTGCGTAGTTCCTATGCAGGCTCGTAAGTTTGCGAATTTTCAATATTTGCACTCCAGATTTTCAACATTGCCATTTTACCACACCTCCTCATGAGCAGTACAGCTGTCATTTTTCACATCTTGCCCAAAATGTGTTTCTGTCCATGTAGTGCACAATGGCACAGTCGCTGTGTGAACTCAGTGTATGGGACACATTAAGAAAATCACAGTGTCACTGTTCCTGAGCAGAGATCTTAAAATGGCTATGTTGAAAATTTGGTGAACAAATTCCTAAAAATAACTGTTTTACGAGCATGCGTTGTGCAGTTCCTACGCACGCTTGTCAGTTTGCGAATTTTCAATATTTTCACTACATATTTTGAACACTGCCATTTTACCACACCTCCTTATGAGCAGTACAGCTGTCATTTTTCACATCCTGCCCAAAACGTGTTTCCGCCCATGTACTGCACAATGGCACAGTCGGTGTGCAATATCAATGTATGGCACACAGTAAGACTATCACAGGGACACTGTTCATTAGCAGAGGTTTTAAAATGCCAATGTTGACAATTTGGTGAAAAAATTCCTAACAATGACTGTTTTACGAGCGTGCATTGCACAGTTCCCACGCACGCTCCTAGGTTTGCGAATTTTCAATATTTCCACTCCAGATTTTCAACATTGCCATTTTACCACACTTCCTTATGAGCAGTACAGCTGTCATTTTTCACATCCTGCCCAAAAGGTGTTTCCGCCTATGTAGCGCACAATGGGGGTAACAAAAAGGTCATGCTGAGAATTTATTGTGCAAATACCAGCAATCGCACAGGGCATTAGGGTAAAGCACCATACATGCCAAACACCACTGCAAATACCTGCAAGCGAACGTTCAGCATTGACAAATGCTTGTTTAAACACAGATGCATAGAAGTTGCCAGCAGAAAAGTCCATTCTTGTTCTGCAGTGGTCAGGCTTTTTTTGCTGTCATTTAATTGTAGCAGCTGCATTTCCAGGTTACAAACATGTTTTTTTTTTCAGTATAGTGCTTTCTTTGTAAGAAAAAAAAAAAAACAGTTAACCTGGGGATTTTAATGAGCCTATTAGCCGATGGGCCATAACATAGCACACTATTTAGGACATTAGTAGATGCTTAACCTAATCTTCTGCAGTGACGCAGCAAAACAAAGTGTGACCCTGTTTTTTGTTACAGTGAAGTGCAATATTCAATTGTTTCATTTGCTAAGCTTTTTAAATTTCTAATATAAATCAAATATTTTCAAATGGTAACAAACAGTGATTTACATTTATTTGCAGAGGCAGTAGAGTGCAGTGGGTTATGGCTCTGAGCTGCAGATCTGGAGAGGCCTGGGGCTGAATCCCACAGCTGCCTAGGTGCATACTGTGTGATTCTGAGCAAGTCACTTAACTTTGCATCTGGAAACAAGCTTCGGCTTAGTGTGCTACTCCTGGTTAAACAATGTTTTCTTCCCTTCCCATTTATATTTGGGAGTAGGGAAAAGGGAGTTATCACTTCAACAGTACTGCAGTCATCCAAAAACAAATATAACTACACATCTTAGGAAACCATTTTGTCTCCTCAGGGAGGCAGTAAAGTGTAGTGGTTTAAGGCTCTGAGCTGCAAATCTGGGTTGGAATCCCACAGGCCCAACTTGCATACTGTGTGACCCTGAGCAAGTCACTTAACTTCTCTGTGTTCCCAGGTTGCACCTGTAAACAAGCTTTCAGCTTAGTGTGCTACTCCTGGTTAAAACAATAAAAAAAAAAAAAAAAGATTTATATCGTAGCATATCATTTTAGATCATTTTACAGCATGTCCCTCGTCTGGGCCCCCCAGTTCATACCTGTAACATAGAAACATAGAAATTCCCACCCCTGGTGTTGCCTTCTGCTTTTCCCATGCATTCTTGAATTCGCCTACCGTTGCAACCTAAACCTCCTCAGGGAGGCTGTTCCATGTATGCACCATCCTTTCTGTTGAAGATCCGCCCTTGATGCCGACCACCTTAGATTGATAGATCATTATTCGGTCTATCAATCCGCTATCACCCGTAAGAAGGCAGAATTCCTGTCCAGGGAGATCGCGGTTGCTCGGAATCGATCAGCTCAGCTGTTTTGAACTGTGGACAGACTGTGCAACCCAAGTTTGGAAAGCTTTTTCGCAATTGGAGTGCGAAGAGCTTGCTCAGTTCTTTGCAAATAAGGTGGCTGACATTAGGGCGGAACTGTTGCCATCACACTCTGGGGGAGCGGCCGTGGACCGGTGTGAGATCACGATGCCTCAGTTTTCCTGGAGCTCCTTCAGCTAACTGGAGTTCATGGAGTTCATGAGGATCATCCAGGATATGTGCCCTACGTGCTGTAGTTTGGATCCTGGACCGACCTCCCTTATTTTGGGTTGTATTGATATCATCGGTCCTGTCCTTGTGCAGATAGTCAGGTGCTCCTTGGAATCTGGTGAGTTTCCTAGCTCCTTGAAAGAGGCGGTGGTAACACCCCTCTTGAAGAAAGCTACCTTGGACCCTGACTGTCTCGAAAACTACAGACCTATCTCTAACCTTCCCTTTGTTGAAAAGGTGATTGAGAAAGTAGTGGCGGCACAACTGGAGGACCATTTGACCATCCACGACATCTATGAACCCCTCCAGTCCAGATTTCATAAAAGACATAGTACTGAGACAGCGCTGGTTCAGGTGCTCAATGGTCTCTTGATGGCTAGAGATCGGAAGAGCTGTTCCATCTTGGTTCTCTTTGACCTCTTTTCAGCGGTTGACACTATAGATCACATGGTGTTGATAGAACGCCTGAGGCTGCTTTGTGGAATATCTGGAACAGTCTTAAGATGGTTCACTTCATTCCTCACGGGGAGATCACAAAGGGTTGTGTCCGGGTTTTTTTCCTGGGATTCAACGGCTTTGTTGTGTGGGGTGCCTCAGGGTTCAGTATTGTCACTCATGTTATTTGCAGTGTATATGCTACCCATCGGAGACACTGTAAGGAAGTATGGGCTGAGGTTTCACTGTTATGCAGATGCTACCCAGCACTATCTTTCTTTTGCCCCCGACCAGGAGGGAGCTCTCTCAGTCTTTAATAGCTGTCTAAGAGAAATCCAGGAGTGGATGAATTCCAGCTGGCTGAGGTTGAACTTGGATAAGACTGAGTTACTGGTTGTGGACCCAGGCCGACAGATGGGGGCTTGGGTAGTGTTGCGTCCTCTGGAATTTTTCTTGGTGGCGTTTCTCTCCCGACCTCTGAATGGGTGTGGAACCTGGGGGTAGTTCTTGACGATAGGTTGACACTGCATTCACAGGTGTCAGCAGTCGTTAAGACTTCCTTTTATCATCTTAGGAACATCGCCAGGATTCGGCATCTTGTTCCGTCTGCCGACCTGCCTACTTTAGTCCATGCCTTCGTATCTTCGCATCTGGATTATTGCAACTCCCTTTATCTAGGACTTTCTGGGGTTGATATCTGTCATCTGCAGCTAGTGCAGAACGCTGCAGCCCGGCTTTTGACGGGTTCTAGAAGATGCTGTCATATTACCCCGGTGCTGCGCGAATTGCACTGGCTGCCAATTCAGTGGCGGATCACCCGCTTGCTGACTTTCAAAGCCCTACATGATCTGGGCCCAGCCTATCTGAAAGAACTTCTGGTTCCCTATCGCCCTGATCGATCTCTCCGCTCGGCCGATGAGGGGTTGCTAGAGGTTCCAAGGGTGAATTTAAAATCTTCTGGTGCTCGGGCATTTTCGTATGTTGCCCCCACCCTTTGGAACTCTCTACCCCGTCGGTTGCGGGAGTGCACTTCTGTGAAGGGTTTTAAGAGGGGTCTAAAGACCTTTTTATGGGAAACAGCATTGCCTGAATATTGATTGTTTTAATTGTTTGGTTTGCTTGTATTTTTTATGATGCCTGTTTTAATTGTTATTATGTAAGGCGCCTTGACACTTGAAAGGCGCCTTATAAATAAAAGTAGTAGTATTATTATATGTAATGTTGTGTCTTTTTTGCATCTAATTTGAGTTGTGGTGATTTTTTTAAATTGTATAACTGGTAATATACCAAAGTTTGGGTGGAATGGGGCTTTTTGGTGCGAATGGTTTTAAGCGAGTAAGGTGACAATCAAAACCAGAGCACCATCTAACTTATCCCAGCCCTCTTATACTGTAATGTAAATCATTACTGTAATTTTAAGGTAATTAGTAATATAACACTGCTCTGTGTAGTTGGGTATATTACCATTTTGCCGAATGGGTGATTTGGTGTACTTTGGGTATGAGTGGGCTGCTCATGTGCAAATCTTTGGTTGGTGTTGTAGCTCCACTGTTGTGTCAGGGTGTGTGTGCGTGCGTTGTTTTTGTTTGTGTTGCATCTTGGTAGTTGATTTTGTAGTCTGTGCTTAACTGCTAACATTTCAAAGTTTGGGTGGCATGCAGCTGTTTGGTGCAAATGGTTTAGATGTTTAAGGTAAATGAACCAAAACCAGAGCACCATGCAGCGCACCCCAGCACTCTTACACAGTAAGTAATGTAAATGGGTATTATGTTAATGTAATTCATGACATTACACTGCTGTTAGTGTGTAACAAGACTGCATGATCGTGTTTAGTTTTTTTGAGTATGCGGAAGTATATGAAAGATTTTTGGCTGGTATGAGTGGACCTCTGGGGGACTGGCTACCTTGATGTGGTACAGAGGCTTGTCAAAATGTATTCTAAACATTGTAACTAAATGCCAGTCTGTTAGTCTGACATTGTTCGTGAGTGAAAGGCTTTCTTACAGTATGGGAATATTAGTATTCGTGCTGCACACTACTGTACATCTTTACTTTTTGTATTTACGGTATTCACTCTATAACTCTATAACGTCTGAGTCGGGAGGGAGGGTTGGATAACGAGGGGGGGGGAGCAGTGTGACAACCCAGTGTACATATCTGAAATCCCTGGCTACACCCCTGGGTGGTGTTCTCACAGATGTGTGACAAGATTTAGGCCCTTCAACCTTACTTACACTGCTACTCAGATGGTTTTCAGATGCTTCATTCAATATAATTGCTGAATTAAACGTATTTTCAGACAGCCTTTTAAATAATGAAAGCATAACAGGGTCTGCAGTTAATGAAAATTAAGTTACAACAGTAATCATGTATAATATAGTGTGATTGATATGTGTGTGTATGAAGTATTGATTATATTTCAGTACAAATAATATTACAGATTCTGATATATGTTAAAAATAAACAAACTTGATTGGGCAAGGACCTCAGAATCCCATGCTGATATCCCAGCACAACAGCACAGGAAGAAATTCCAAGTCCTCTGAGACCACTTTATCACCTTTCAGTCTCTGGCATATCACTCCTCTGCTGCCATCAACTGCTGCTCACTCTTCTTTGAACTAGAGTTTTTTCTTCCCCTTGATTATCATGCACACAGTCGTTTCCATTCACCACACAATGTATGGATGGGGTGGGGAATGAAGACTACTGAGAAAAACTCTGATCTCCCATTGCTAAACATACTCACTCCTGACCATCAGCCACACTAACCCCTCTCTGCCCTGGTTCCTGCCTGATGCACTACACACTTCTGGCCTTGTTCAAACCACTCCCTGTCATGCTCCGACTAAACTGCTAACTGCATTTCTAAAGACTTCAGAATTAAAAGCTGCTCCCAGAAAAGGGCTAGTAACCCACAGCAATTTGAAAACACAGAAAAAAGAAAACTTAAGGTATTCACACTGCCATCCTCATACACTCCCTTACTTAGAAACCATGCAATGTTAGCCCACCTACTGCCCTGTCTATAAAGTATAACTGCTAAAAGGGGCTATTTTCTATCCACTTTTTTGTTTACTTTTTAAACTTCTTGTTTTTTTCAGCCATAATTATAAAAACTTTTAAAAATCATCTTTTTTATTTACAGTATGGGACCCATTCCATAATCACAATAAGGCACTCGAGGGTGTGCATTGTGCTGGGATAACAGCATGCATCATTTAATAGTGCCAGCTGGGAAATGGATGGTGTTAGTAAAGGCATGCATTAAGAGGTGATGCATAATAGCGTGCAATACTGCGTTGCCTGTATAAAACATAGGAACATAAGAATTGTGTTGGCTGAAGGAGACCGCATGATCCAATCACTTTGTGTGTGTTTGCCCCGCTGACGCAGAGCGTCGGCTCCCCACCACCCTTGCTGGGATCTTCATTATATAGCTGAACTAACCCCTCCCCTCTCCGTTCTAAACCAATCACCCAACTTTTCCATCTGCAGGTTATTTTATTTCACCACCAGAGGTCATACTGCTTCCCTTATCTCACTCACAACCTACCCTAACCTTATCTTTTCCCCTCTCGCTTCCCTCCTACTTAAAGCTATATCAACATGCTACTGTCCAAGGTCATCTCTATCTCTATGCTGCTATCCCTCCCTCCCCAGACAAAGCGTAATCTCTTGTGGGTCCAAACTGACTGGGACTCTCCCTCCTGCCCTCCCTCCACCTGCTTACCCTGAATAGAGAGCTGTCAACTTGGCTGGCAGGCACCCCACAGCCCACACTAATCACCCCATTTACCAAACTATGCCACTCCCTACCGCCCTCCTCTCTATTGGTAGACAGCAACATGGGCACTGGACTATGTGCAGTCCTGCTCTCCCCAGCCAACCCCCTCTCACTCTCCCACTACCGTCCCCCCAACTCCTGCCCCACCTCCTCCTCCTGGCTGCCCCCCAAACCCTGAAGCTCCCAATTCCTACCCTACACCCAACCAAAATGTCCACGATGCATAAATGTCACCAACTCTATGCCAAAACGAGAAACATCCACCTCAGGACACTTGTCCTATTACTACTGCTCACAGGCAATGTACATCCCAACCCTGGCCTGTCGACTGCCCCCCAACCCACCGCTACCTCTTTCAATGGGCTGCGAATCGCCACACTAAACATCTGTAGCCTGCAAAAAAAGTGGGACCCCTTTCAGGGGTGGATACATCAGCACCACCCTGACATAATCAGACTGAGCGAAACCTGGCTCTCCCCTTCTGTACCAGACTCTGCTATTAACCTTCCCGGTTACATCCTCTTTCGCTCTGATAGAGTGGGTAAACAAGGTGGTGGCTGCACTGCATACCTTAAAGACTTGCTGTCAGGCCAACTGCTCCCTACCCCTCAACTAGCATCGAGAGCGCAGACTCTAACACTAAAAATAGCTCCAGGCAGGTCGACCGCCCCCACTAACCACTGTCTACCTCCCACCTAACGAACACAAACTTTTCTTCCAGACTGTCCTGAACTATATCACGTCTCTTCCACCTCAACATGAACAAATAGTCATGGTCGACTTCAACATAAACTGGTTGTCCACGAAAGTGGCCCCTTACTGTAACGATGCCTCGGCGCTCAACCTCATCCAGGTTGTCACCTCACCCACCAGAACAAATCCCCACACAGGGACATCCTCCCTCCTGGATTTGGTCTTCATAAACTGCCCGCACAGAATTACCAACACCCAAGTACTCCCAAATGCTCTAAGCGACTACTCCCCTGTTCTCTGCACTTGGTCTTGCAGGGCACCTAAACAACCCCCCAAAATTACCTTTCAGCGCACCCTTGGCCTTGGGAAACTCTCCCAACTCAAAGCCTTCCTTGGAAACTGGGACTGGTCACCCCAGACCCCGATCGTTCGATTGATCTATTCACCTCCACTTTCAATAGGATCTGTAATAAGTTTGCCCCCCTTACCAAGAAAATGTCCAAAGGCTACCAGGTCCCCTGGTTCTCTGATCACCTCCTGGGCCTAATGAAACAGCGAGACTTCCTCTGGCATAGTGCTAATGAAACAAAATGGCCATCTGACATGCAACGCTTTAGGGAGGCTCGTAACAAATGCATGTGGTCCCTACGTACCGGCAAAGCGGACTATTACAAAGCGTCCTTAACCTCCACCTGGGGAGATGGTCGGAAATTCTGGAACAACATTAAGGAACTCTGCAGCAAATCCCCAGACCAACTAGAAATAGACGGTGATGTCGTCACGGATCCCCTCTGCATTGCCGCAGCACGAAACTCCTCCTTCACTAATCTTAACCATATTCTCCCCCCTAACTTCTTCGATCCACCGCCTACCCAGGTCCACCCTCCTCCCCTGCCCCTCCCTTTTGCTTTCACCTCCTGTCCCCTGCTGATGCCAAACCCTACCTAGACAAAGCCCTTAGCCACTCTGCAAACCTCAGCAGCCCCCTTGACCTGAAGCTTCTTCGCCTTACTCTCCAGGAAGTCCTCCTCCCTCTCACTCATATCCTAAATCGCTCTCTCTGTCAAGTGAAATTTCCCTCCAGTGGAAGCTGGCCAGGATCACCCCTATCTTTAAGAGTGGGGAACCGCACCTCCACCAACAACTACCGGCCAATCTCCATTCTCCCCACTCCCAAAGCCCTAGAACGAATTGTCGCTGACCAAATCACTGACCACTTGACTAAATACAAACTTCTCTGCGAACAACAACACAGTTTCCGTAAGGGTCACAGTACCACCACTGCCCTCCTCGCTTTCACCTCGCATGTCCACTCCGCCTTGGATCGCGGTCACCTCACAGGTGCCATCTTCGCAGATCTCTCAAAAGCCTTTGACACTGTCAACCACGCCCTTCTCCTAAACACTCTTGCCTCCACTGGCTTCTCCAGTAATGCATTAAAATGGTTCGCCAGCTACCAGTCGGATAGAACACAACAGGTAAAGGTAGGCACTGTCCTGTCTCCTTGCCTCCCGGTCCGCTCTAGAGTACCTCAGGGTCAATTCTTGGTCCTTTACTTTTCAGCCTATTCCCAAACTCCCTCCTGTCGGCCATCCCATGAAACCTACTCCTCTATGCGGACGACGCCGTGCTCTTCGCCTCCTACTCCAACCCACTTAATCTCCACCAAACACTTCAATATAACTTCCACGAAGCAGAACATTGGTTCTAACTATCAACTACAAGAAAACTAAAGTCATGATCTTCTCCCACCTGCAGAACCCCCGCAAGAATCGCTGTCCCCCTTTTCTCACCGTCAACCACACCCCCCTCGAGCAAGTTAACTACTTTAAATACCTAGGGATCACTCTGGACCTAGCCCTCAACTATAAGCAACACATTCTCCTCCTCGCCACAGCCCTAAACTCGAGATTAGGAGTGCTTTATAGACACAAACATTACCTCACCCCAGAAGCCCTACAGCTTACTGTCAACTCCTCAGTTCTTGCCCTCCTTGACTATGGTATTACCATATACTGTGCTGCCCCCAACTCAGCCCTAAACAGTTTCCGCCTTGTTCCCAACAAAGCCTGCCACCTCATCCTAGGCTGTGATCTCCACACCCACACCTGCACACTTTACAACTCCTCTAAATGGCTAAACCTTGATAGCAGAATCCGGTATCATTCTTGCCTAATATCTAAGAAGATCCTCCTAGGACTTGCCCCTTCCTCTCGCTCCTCTATTATCCACACAGCTGACCCAGCAAGACCCACGAGAAACTCGAACAGACAGCTGCTAAGGGTCCCCTGCCCACATACCTCCCAACTTCAAAGGACTTTCAGCTACCAAGCCCCTACTCTGACTAACTCCCTACCTATCCAAATAGCAAACAAAACAAGGCTAGGTTCTTTCAAAGCTAGACTGAGGGAATTCCTCCTAAACTCTAACATATGGTATTGCACCTAACTCTACCCTACCTCTTCCCATCCCACTATCCCCTATAATTTCTTTCCCAGTTCCCGGTGCAAACACTCCCAAACCCACTACTGACTATCAGCCTGTTGCAGACCCCTCTGCAACTCTTTTGGCTGTGCATTACTGTGACCCCTCTACCTCTGTTACCTAATACTCTCCATATCTACCCTGTAGCTCATGTTTTTGAATTGTAATGTAATCCTTCATTATCTATTTATCCTGTACTGCCATTCTCTGTTGTATCAATTGTCTGTATTGTCCCTTGATGTACAGTATGACGTGGAACCTTTGTAAATGAGTCTCTGGCTCAAAGGTCTTTCTAAATATTTCACAATAAACAATGATCCATCTAGTCTGCCTCTGTTTCTGCCCCCCTCACTATTTAGACCGCACCCTGATGTATCCACAATGTCTGTCCCATGTAAATTTTAACTTGCTAACTTTCTTGGATTCCACCACTTCCTGAGGGGAGCTGTTCCATGGGTCTATGACCCTTTCTGTAAAGAAGTACTTCCTGAGGTTGCTTTTGAACCTGCCTCCCACCAGATGCAAGTTGTGCCCCCTTGTACATGCATCCCTATTTTGTCGGAAGAGTTTCCTGCTGGTGTTGTGCTCAGTCCTTAACATTTTGAAAGTTTTGAGCATGGGTTCATTGGGGTAGAGATCATGTCAAACAAATCTGATTGACTTCTTTGACTGTGTCACTCAAGACAGTAGATGAGCCAAGTGGTAGACATCCTCTATCTTGATTTCAGCAAGGCCTTTGACTCTGTGCCCCACAAAAGGTTGATCCGGAAGTTGTTGGATCTTGGAGTTGGGGAAAAGATGGCCAGATGGGTGGAAAACTGGCTGAGGGACAGAACCCAGAGGGTGGTGGACGGGGGGAGAGTTATGTGGCACCAGAGAGGTAATCAGTGAGGTCCCACAGGGCTCGGTGCTGGGGCCAGTGTTGTTTGATGTCTTCATCAGTGACACTGGGGATTGCATTAAAGGCAAAATGTGCCTATTCGCAGATGACACCAAGCTCTGTGGGAGAGTGGACACAGCTGAAGGGATACGGGACCTATAGGAAGGTCTGGAAAAGCTGTTGAGGTGGTTCAGGACCTGGCAGCTTGGCTTCAATGCCAAGAAATGCAAAGTTATGTATATTGGAGCCAAGAATCCCAGGACAGAGTATTACCTGGGTAGAGTCCAAGTATTTGCATCAGAGGAGGAGAAGGACCTGAGAATGATGATCACTAGTGACCTGAAGCATTCCATGCAGTGCAAGAACGCAACAGCAAAGGCAAACAAGATGCTGGGATGCATAGCTAGGGGGATCAGTAGTAGGACAGAGGAGGTTATACTGTCCTAGTACAGGTCACTGGTAAGGCCGCGTCTAGAGTATGGAGTTCAGTACTGGTGCCCACCCACACCTCAAAAAGGACATTAACCTGCTGGAGAAGGTACAGAGGAGGGCTACAAAGATGATAGCTGGTCAGCAGGGCAAGGCATACGAGGAGCGGTTGAGGGCACTGATAATGTACTCCTGGAAGAAAGGAGAGAGAGAGAGAGAGGGGACATGATTGGGGCATTCAAGTACTTGAAAGGGATAAATGAGGTTGATAAGGAGAGTCTCTTTAAGCCGAGTGGCAACCATATCACGAGGGGGGCACAGTCTTAAGCTGGAGGGTGGGAGGTTTAGGAGGGAGGTCAGGAAGCATTTCTTCACAGAGAGGGTGGTGGACACTTGGAATGCGCTGCCGGAAGAGGTCATCTCGTTGAAGACAGTGGGCAGCTTTAAGAGAGACTGTGATAGGCATAGGGAGAAGGTAAGAATCATGGGTAGGGAGGATGGAAGGAGTGGGGGGGGAGGGACGGCAGGGACATTAGCTCAAACTGTGGACCCTGCAATACCAGCAGACTTAATAGACCAAATGGCCTTCTTCTGCTGGCTTCTTCATATGTTCATATGTCCCCTCTGTTTCTTTTCTACTCAAGGGTGTACAGATTTAGTTCCCTAAGTCTTGCTTCATATGGCTCATTGTGCAGTCCATACACCATCTTTGTAGCCCTTCTCTGTACTGTCTCCAGGCGGTCTGTCTTTTTTGAGGTGAGGCCTCCAAAACTGACCACAGTATTCTAAATGTGGCCTCACCAAAGACCTGTAGAGAGGAATGACAACCTCACTCTTTCTACTTGTAATTTCCCTACCAATGCATCCAAGGATGATACTCACCCACTATGCTGCCTTTTTCCACTGTTTTCCTGCCTTTAAGTCATCCGCGATGACTACTCCGAGGTCTCTCTCTTTCTTTGTCTCCTCTAACTGATGCCCTCCCAGTGTGTACTTTAGTCCAGGGTTTCTTTTTCCTATATGCATAACCTTGCACTTCTTGGCATTAAACATCAACTGCCAATCCCTGGACCACTCCTCAAGTTTTTTTCAGGTCTGCTTCCATACCTTTCGCCCCCTGCTGCATGTCTACTCTGTTACAGAGTTTTGTGTCATCTGCAAACAGGCAAACCTTCCCATTCAAGTCATTTGCAATATTCTCGATAAATATGTTAAAGAGGTTAGGTCCCAGCACAGATCCCTGTGGAACGTTACTGGTCACTTTGCCATCCCTTAATAATGATCCACTGACAAGCATTCTCTGCATCCTATCTTGTAGCCAGTTGGTGATCCAGTTCACTATCTTATGACAGACTCCTGTATGCTCTAATTTGTTAGCTAGCCTTCTGTGGGGCACAGTGTCGAAGACTTTGCTGAAGTCCAAGTACACAGTGTCCACTGCTCCTCCCTGGTTAACTACTCTGGTGACCCAGAAACATAGACTTTGATGGCATATAAGGACCACTTGGCCCACCTAGTCTGCCCATTTCCCTACCTATTGGATAAGCTGCAGATCCTAGTTAACCAACAGCCTACGTCCTCCTATCCCCTCTAGAATTGCCTTATGTTTGTCCCATGCATTCTTGAACTTCCCCACTGTTTTTGACCCCACAACCCCCTCTGGAAGTATGTGTTTCTTCATGGCATCAGTGGCAATACAATGTAAGGCACCTGGAACTAAGGAGTACTGAAAGCAAACTGGAGTGTGTAACAGTAGGCTGGGTAGTCTAGCTGGCGGGGGGGGATGTGTTTCACAATTTAATCTTGGAATGCACAAGGCTACAACATGGATTATCAAGGAAGAAAACAAACATTGCTATTGAGCTGGACGGGTGGGTTTCTATAAACATCAGGATATAGCCACTAGATCACCAGGCATGGTTGTACAGTACTGCACTCAGACTGGAAAGACATTTACATCAAAGTACAACTTTCGTAGCACTAGGTTGACAAAATGAACAAAACCATAGCTTAACATGTGCACTGATCAAAATAATACACATGTTAAGTTATAGTTCTTATCATTTGTGTACAACAATACAAAAGAAATGCAAATGAAGACAACTGATTGGCACTATACTGAGCCAACATAGCCCTCTACCAGTGGCTCCAATGACATCATTACATTGCATGTCTGGCAGCCATTTCAGCAAGTCCACAGAACGAGTTTTTTGAAATGGGAAGGCTGATGTTTACATGTTTTAAGTTCTATGAAAGTGCATTTATGTTAATTATATAAATGCAATTTTAGCATCAATGTAAACAGCAGCTTTCCCTTTACCTCGCTATGAAGTCATATTTTCTAATGTTGTCTTTTGCGAATCGGTTGTTTAGATGTCCTTTAAGAATAACCCCATTCCCCTCAGAATACACACTGCTTCTATTCTTACCTAAGGAAACCATGTTTTCATAATTCTGCACCATCACTTCCTTGTGAAGCTCCTTCTCCCGTTTGCTTAACATCTTCCACTCTTCATCTGAAAAAGCAACTGCAACATCTTCAAAGGTTTCTGGTAGCTGAAACAAAATCAGATGTGTTTAAGCACCCTTGTTTTGCTGTGCACATGAATATATCTGCAACTTTTTAACTCTAAGCAGACAAACAAGGTTTAACAGTCTGGTAAAAATCTACAAGTTCAAAGCACAAAAGTATTTAATGTGATGGAGTTGGACCAATGGCCCATCCCCCTGCCATCCCAGCAGCTGTATCCTGTGACGTTACTGCTCTTCAGGAACTCATCCACTTTGTGTTTGGACTGACTGTAGTTTAATTACTTGCCGAGATATTACCTGTCCCATAATCCTACATACTCATATACTGAGTAAGGTAATACTAGAATTTATGTTTCAATACCCCCCTGAAAAAAAAAAAATAGCAAGCCCATGTCCCCTTGTTCACTTTTTTTCTGGCTTAAACTAACCATCCTACTTGAATCTATTCACCTCAGCTTCCTTCTCTCCACAGTGAAGAGATCTAGATATGGTGATATTTCTTCATAAAAGAGGATGTCCCTCTGCATGAAAATGCCATTGTGGGCAAACAGTGCCACACAGTCTCTCTGGATTAATCTGACAGAAAGGGGCAGATCAGACACCCTGGGGTTGTGCTACAAGCCCCATAACAGCTCAGTAGAACATGATGCCCACCTGGACGGGGAAACAAATAGAGGAGACAGATCAGCTGCTGCAGTAATCCTATGGGAATCTTGTAAGCATAGACTGGTATCAGGAAAAAATTAACAGAAGGGCTGAAACAAACATTCTATCCTCCTACAAGGAGTGCTGGCTTCCAAAAACAACATTCCAACAGGGTCTAGGTTTGAAGCCTCCATTAACCTACTTCCTTGCAGACAGGGAAGAGTAGCCAGCCCAGGCCTCAACTATCAGGATCCAGAACTTCAGAGAGGGAGATTTTACCAAGACAGATCACCAAGTCTAAAATGGACCCCACTGTGACTGTCCCAAGTCCTCACAATAGCAGACAGTTAAAGTAATGTGTGGGTTATTAGTAGTGGTGGGCAAAGTGCATAAAATGCACCACACATAGTATTTCACGTAGAACCCGAATTTTCTGTAAATCATTCTGCAAAGCGAATAACTTAGCATCTAAAGTAACGTGAAGTTCTCATTATTCTCAATGGACTTCGTGTTAGTCTGTCTTTTTTTTTGCTCTTTAAAGTGAATTTTGCAGTGATTCATGGGATGTAAGGTCACAGGTGCTCTACACTGTCTTGCACAGCCTCAGTTCAGCGTAGTATCTGTAGTGGAAAGCTGGAGACAGTGTGCTCTCAGAGCTCTGAGAATGAAGCCATCGAAAAACCGTTAAAAATGCATTTTGTGTCAAAAGTTAGTACACTGATTGCAGGAAACCCTTGTATGTTTATATAATCAAGTATTTATTAATTTTGTCTGAATATTGAATGTTAATTTAGTACATTTAGTCTCTCTACTGACAGACACTGTAGAAGTGTGCTTTGGGGACGGGGCGGATCTGTGATGTAGATTGTAGAAGGGAGATTCATAGTGAGAAAGGCAGTTTTTCCAACTGCTGTTGGCTAGTGTTTTTGTGTTCAGGTACACATAGTAATACTTCTATTAAGTTTGTATCAGTTTTTGCAGTTTGCTGTGCTGTTGTGCATTTTTTTCAGTCTGTTTAAAAGACTGATGCAGTTTACTGAAATGTTAAAGTTTACCTTTTGTCTGTATGCGTGCCATCAAGTCAGACACATTTTATTACACCAACATAATAGCAGTACTCTTAATTTCTTAGGCCGTCTGTGGTATTTTTTCCTGCTTCTGTCTAGCTACTGCAGTAAATCACCCCCTCGCAAAATAAGGTATTGTTGTTCCACTATAGGAGTTCTGAAGACTGGATTATGTCTTGTTATGCCTGTGCAGCTACATTTGTTTAGTGCTCAGTTTCTATCTGGAAGTCACTGTTGTTATTTTTTGGCTTCCCATCTACCAAAAACTGAACAAATATAATGTTGCTGTTAATTGTCTGCGTTCAGTCTGTTGAAATTGTTGTCACTGTACCACTATCGTGTGTTTGCCCACAGTATTGCGATTGAATACGGTCTCTCACTGCGTAATATAGCATTTAACCACAAGAAAAAGACACAATAAAGAAACGTACCTATTGCAGTATTTTTGGCATTGTGCTGTCTTTTAAATTCTCTTGAAATTGTTAGCAACCCACAAAATTAGAATAAAAAAAAAAATCACTGTTTGCAAGAAACGTGTTTTTTTTTCTTGGTGACTCTGTGTAATCTAAATAAATGCTCAGAAAGACATGGTCAGGCAAAGGTGTTTCTGACTGTGGCATATGAGCCACATACGTCAGTGGGGTATCGGCTTTGGCTCTTTGGTCAGGGCATTCCATCACATCATGTGGAATAAATAAAAAAAGGAAAAAATCCTTGAAGGGAAAAAGTACTGTGTCAGAGAGGGTTAGGGCCAGGCAAGGTCCTTGAATCTGTGTGGGTAGCAGCAGTGCTTGCAGCATCACCCTTACCATAGGTGGTGTGTGAAATAAAATCTGCCAGCCAGTCTTCAAGTAACAGCAAGTAGCCATGTAGCTAAAAGCTGTGAATTAACACCGGAGGTTTACCACAGGCATGAGGAGGATGACTTTGAATGTTCAGGTAGTGTTCAGGGTACCAGTGTGCTGCATATCTCAGCGTGAATGTTGTACTCATTGTCATGTCACGATTGGTCCAACTGCTGCTGCATTCTGTCGACCATGTTACCAAGGTGGTTGACCTCACTCCACAGTAGGCCAAGATCTGTCAGTGTGGCTGGGCTGCACACACGAGCAGGTGTGGGAGTCGCCACTTGTTCCCTCTGCCTTCAGCTGCGCTTCTCAAACAATGCAGGCTGAGGCCGTGCTGACACCTTTTGCACTGCAGGACCATTTTCTGCTAGTTCAGCCACCTTGGCCTCCCACTCTGCATGGTGGTGGACAGTCGGGCGAGTTCTCTGGCCACGTGTTCCCGGATGTATACCCTTCCAACCACGCCACACCATCATGCCACAGATATTACATTTCATCACACTAGGGTCACCTGGCAGTGTGGTGAAAACATGCCACACTGCCGAGCTTTGTGAAGAACTAGGCACAGGCAATGGGATGCCCCAGATGTTGTAGGCTGCTGTACAGTTGGGGGGACAACCTACTGCTGCTATTGTTGTTCCTGCGCTTCTGTTCCTGCTGTTGCTGTTCTTGAACATTGGCCAGCAGTGGGGGGGGGGGCAGTGCTAGGCACCACAGGTGATGCTTGGCTGGCACCACTAACTCCACTGCCAGTGGACACAACATTTACTGGGATGGGAGAACTAGATGGGAACAAGTTTGCACGGCTGATGCAAATGCCACCACCACACATCCTTGGGCCAAGAGGACCACCATGTGTCCCCACATGAAAACCACCTCTCTCCATTTGGGGGAAAAAAAAGAATATAAGTATTCAGAACAAGTATACAAAAAAGAAAAACAGTAAAATTGGGACTCAGGAATATGATAACAAAAGAGGCAAAACTCAAAAGTAGAAATATGGCAGTAAACAGAAACACTGAGTAAATCTCTAACTAGCACTATTCAGACACTCTCAAAAAGCTCCTTCTCTAACACAGGGCAAGGAAAAGTGAAACTAGTTCACTGTCTTGCCTGATTAACTTCCTGCCTGCGTTATGTGATCTGCAGACTGTCAAAGATGCAATCTGTGGGCTGTTTCTTGCAGACTTCACCGTCTCAAAATGTAATGTGAAGTGAACGTGAAGTGCACAAACGCGAAGTCCATTAAGGCAAATTTTGACTTTTTAAATGGGAATTTCACACAGTGTTACACGAATTCAAAGTTGCCCACTTCGACTTAACTCTGCATGCGAATATAAACTTTGCTGCATCTCTAGTTATTAGGAGCAAAGCCCCAAATTAACATGAATATCTGTAGTCCAAGTGGTCCAAACTGGCAAAAATCTTAAAGCTCGAATGTGTGCTTCAGTATAAAATGTCTCTAGAAAAATGTTGGCTCAGTTATTTAAATGATATGACTAGTTGTTGAAGGAAGAGAGGCAGTGGAAGCAGGGTCAGAGATGGGGGAGTTATCCACCTTATCCATCCTGAGGACTGTAGGGGAGATTGGTCAGAGGGGAGAATAGGGAGAGGATAACCTTACTCAAAATAACTCTGGATTCTTAAAGATTACTGTCACACACTTAAATACGGACTATTAAATGCATATTCAGTTTTAAATTTGTTTAGGAATACAAACAATGTTACACCAGAGTCCATGTGTAAATGTTGGGTGCCATTGAGGATTCTGTCAGGAAACCCAGAAATCAGAGGAAAATGTGATCACTTTTTTTTTTTTTTTTTTTTTAAATGGACCGGCTTATGGAACTGACATTTATCAAGAGCATGGAAATCAGAACCTCTAGGCATCAACAAAAATACCATGGGGAAAAAAAGGATTTGTAATTCCTCAGATTTATTTTATTTATTTATTCCACATAACACCCTTTAGGCAGGGCCTATTTATAAAGGGTTTAGAGCATCAACAGGAAAGATAAGTGAATACAGTACAACTTAATGCAGCCCCGATGAGGGGCACTACTTACAGAATTCAAGACAAAGACATGCTATACATTAAAACGCACAAACTAGTTACATTCTACATTTTGATGCTACTACATGCAAGCAGTGGGTATCAACAAATTCATGACAACAAATCAAAACAGTTCATTTAGCTTCCACAGATTCTGATGGTGAGAGGGAGGAGAAGAACGGAGATTTAAAATGGGTACGTGCGCAGTCAGCTTTTAGGGAGGGGGAGGCAGCTCATTCCAGAGTTTGGCAAATCTATAGGAGAAGCTGGCTTGGCTAGTGAGGATTTCCTTCTGGGTAGAAGCAAGGAATGCTGAGCTACCCCCTTGGTGGTGTAAGTATGGTCCACAAAATCGAACATTTCTTGAAGGCCAGGGTACAGAGAGCCATAGAGTGTTTTTTGTCCTGTGAGTATGGTGTGAAAACGCAGTCAAGATTCAAGATTTCACCAATTTAAGCTACTGTAAAGTATACAAGTGTGCATATCACATTTAAATCCCATTGCAAAATGGCAGGCTCTCCTGTGGCACCGCATACTCTAGATAGCTCACCACCACTTGTAAAGCCATAGATAGTAATCCCAGTCTATAATTAGGCAATAATGCATGACAGGACATTGTACATCATGGGATGTCATCATGCCTCAGATGGTTGGGGATGAGGTCACAGGTTGAGTACATCCAATACCCAAGAAGTGACACTATCTCATGATACACCACACTCTGAAGTGCATTATTGCTATTACAAACTGGATTATACATTTTGTAAAGAAAAAAGAAAAAGAATACCTTTTAAAAAATCTTTAAAAAATGAGTTGCTGCATAGTGGAGTAGTACATTGCAAAAAAAATAGTTCTTGGAGGGCTTTGGTCAGCAGGTGGCGCTATTGGAGGTCATAGACAAACTGAAGCTCTTATGACTGTGTGACTCTGTTCTAATGACAGTGTGACCTCCCACTCCTGTGAACTCCTGTGCTTTCCCTGCCTTTTATTTTAGAAATGGAATAAGTGTTTAATAAACTGTTATGTTTCCTGATGTTTGGCTGTAAGGGGCCATTCTCTGTGCCTTTCTGGTAGTGGGCAAATTTTGGCCACATGCGGCCATTGCGGTATGCCAGTCAAGGGTGGGTAGGGTTTACTGAGTGGTAGCACTTTATATGCAGCGTCTCGTTCTGTTAAATAAAAAAAAAAATCCTGTGGTCGGTCTTTGGGATCCTTTAAAGCGATTTACCAAGTTTTGATATATGAATGCATGTACTGCAAGGTGACTGCATATAGAACTGATTCACAATGTATTTTGATAGATGCATAGCCTATTTTAGCAAATTAAATCAGGTTTTCACCCTTGCAAACCAGGAAGTGTCATTCTGTGTATTGGAGCCTGTATTTGGTGACCTTTGACACTCATTACCTTTGCAATGTCACCACAGGGAGATCTGTGCTCTGCAATTAAAATCAGTTCTTGGTCACAGCAATTTTGTCTTGATAACAGAACTCTTGGTCGCAGCATGCAGCACGACAATGGCAATGTCAAACAGTTCATTTTCAGGGTCTGATGATGAAAGCATTATGTTGTCCTGCACTAACAGTGATCTTTCAGACAGTGACATAGTGCCACAATTTGACAGTCGCTGCATAGTAGATCCCTATAGGGATGATCCTATGACAGCAGCGAGAATGATGTGGGCAGTAGCTCAGGCAGTCACAGCAGTAGTCCCAATCCATTCCAGTACAGCAGTGAGAGCAGACTTAGCAACACGGACTGTTAATATTATATTTTGCTACTTAGTGCTACGGTTTGGTTCCCGTCATTGCTGTCATTTTACTGTGTAAAATCGAGGTATGGTGTGTGTTCTGTTACTGCTGGCATTGATCTACCTACACAAATGCTAGTGATAGTACCCTGGGTTTTTAATTTCTTTTTTGAGGGTGAGGGGGGGGGATTGCTTTCCCCATGCCAATGAGTTGTTGGCCGCTCCAGCTTGACACTGAGAACACGGCTCGATCTGGTGGCATTGTTTGAGCAAGATAAATGGCTTACAATTTGTCCAAATTCCTCACCTGGTACTAGTTAGTAGTGACCTCCCGCCAACTGATTTATCAGTCACTTACTCTGATGGAGCACAGGGAGGAAATTACAAGCAAACACCTTGTACCACAACCACTCCAAACTCCCAACTGCACACATACCCTTAGAAAAATGCTGCAGCATAGAACTTTTATTATCTGTAAATTATTTATACTGTTTGGGTCTGTCTTTGCCCTAGTGCCAACTGGTCTACGCTATAGCTTTCTTCTCTGTGTGTGTGTGTGTGTGTGTGTGTGTGTTTGGGAGTGGGGGGCCTGCTTGTACTTTTCCCCCTTAGATGTATCAGTGATTGAGTAGCGTGTTGAAGTCACCGCTCCCCCGGTTTACGGCATGTTATACATTTTAAACTACAAATTATTGCACCAGCTTTGTGTTACATCTAAGCGCTCAGGAACTATACAGACCGCAGCTGTCATTAGTGTCTGCATAAGCATCTGTAATACCATCCTGGCATTGGCTTATTGCTGCTACATGTGTGCCTCCAGGTGCATTATGAATTGAGCAAAAAATACACAGTACAGTCAGTGATCGTCCCCCATTCCCCAAGGTTAAAAATGACACTGCCAATACCCTTCTCATGGAGAAAGAGACTGCATTTATGTTTAGATTGCCTATGTACTGTTTGATTGGTCCACTACAAAAAGGGACATATCCTTGCATCAGGTACTCAAGTATTAGATTGTATTTGAACCACCCTTCCTCATTTATGTCACCATAGATCATTACCACTTCGGTCTGTGTCAAGCCATTTGTGTTTTCCCATTTTTTCCATTACAGTGGATCTCTGATGCACATACATAAAGTGTACAGCAAATACAACAGATGCTGCACTATACTGTCTCCCATGCCTTACTGATGTCATGGTGCATTGTGTAGACTCCCTGCATTCATTGCTGTGTAGCCCATATTTTGGTTCAGACATTATTCCTTAAGTATGCCGAACTGACTAGCACACTTTGCAATATAACACCATAGAAGCCGTACATTGGTGCCACAGTGTCGGGAGAGGATGGCAACTGCAGTCTCTTCTTTTACCGATGCTCTGGAACACATACAGTGATGCTACATTCCTAATTATAAATAAAGACTGTCTTTACGTTAAAATGTTAAAAAACTGTTTAATTTTGAGATACACTGAACTACGTACAGTATAACTATGTACAGTATACAACTGATTTTATTGCATTCATTTATAAACTTAGCGAGGTGCTGGCAAGCTGGAGAAACAATTCAGTGCACCATGTCCCTTTATTCATGCACATCTAAGCATACTTTGGAGATCAGTGTTATGGTGTTTGCATGAGAACACCAAATGAGCCCAAGAAAACACAGGAGCACAAGGAAAATATAAACTGTCTATAATGATGGTGGCAATCAGAAATGCAATAGCAAAGGCAGTTTACTGAAGCAATCACACTGGAAGCAGCACTTGCCAAAAATACAGTTTATTGCACTGTTCTCTTGGGATTGGACTGTTCAGCTCAGTGCTTATACTCTTACTGCACATTACAGTTCTGAACTGTTGAAAAAGTCATCCATTTAGAACAGACCTCTATGTACCAACACTGAAAAGCTTACTGCAATTTATAGATCTGTCCAGTTCAAAAATCGTCCTTTTGTATCCCAATATGCTACAGATTACAGCTCCAGTTAAAAAATGTCTTTTTTATACAGACTTGTTATAATTGTCTACTTGCAGCACTTACTAAAACTGTAACACTTTACTCAAGCAATGTAGATTGTGATGTTCCTAGAACCGATGGACCTAGGACACAGAGCTTAGTCAGATGAATAAAATTGAAAATCGGGAGAAATTACCACTTCTGCAATCCCAAAAGCAAGTATCCGCCTCAGCTGCCAAAATAACAAACAGTTTCAGTCATCAGTGCTGTAATTTTTGCCAGTTCAGTTTTGGATCTGGACTCACTGAGGCTGGGTCCAAGAAAGATGAATGAACGAGCAGTGAGAACATATAAGCTGCAGATCCTAGTTAACCAACAGCTTACTTCCTCCTACCCCCCCCACTAGGATTGCCTTATGTCTGTCCCACGCATTCTTGAATTCCCCCACTGTTCTTGACTCCACGACCTCCTCAGGGAGGCTGTTCCATGCATCCACAACCCTCTCTGTGAAAAAATACTTCCTCACATTACCTCTGAGACGTCCCCCCTCTATCTTCAAATTGTGCCCCCTTGTTCTTGCAAATCTCTTTTTCTGAAAGATGCCACCCTCTTGGAGTTTGTTGATTCCATTGAGGTATTTGAAAGTTTCTATCATGTCCCCTCTCTCCCTCCTTTCCTTAAGGGTATACATATTAAGCTCCTTCAGTCTTTCTTGTATGTCTTCTGGTGCAGACCCTGCACAAATTTTGGTTGCCTTCCTCTGGACAGCCTCCACTCTGTCTATGTCTTTGCAGAGATGGGGTCTCCAGAACTGCACACAGTACTCCAGATGGGGTCTCACCAACTGTCTGTACAGAGGGATAACAACTTCCTATTTTCTACTATTGATGCCTCTCCCTATGCATCCCAGTATCCCCCTAGCCTTCCTTACTGCCTTCTCACATCGCTTGCCCACCTTTAGGTCATCTGATATAATTACGCACAGTTCCCTTTCCATTTTTACTGTTGTCAGTATCTCACCCCCCATTGTGTATTCTTCTCCTGGATTTTTGTTTCCCAGGTGCATTACCTTGCACTTCTTTGCATTGAATCTGAGCTGGCATACATTTGACCATTCCTCCAACCTTGCCAAGGTCCTTCTCATCCTTTCCACCCCACCTTGTGCATCCACCCTGTTGCAGATCTTTGTGTCGTCTGCAAAGCGGCATACTTTTCCTTCCAGTTCCTCTGCAATGTCACTTATAAAGACATTAAAAAGGACTGGTCCCAGTACTGAACCCTGCAGTACCCTGCTAGTAATCCTCCTTTCTTCACTATGGATTCCATTTACTACTACCCTTTGCGTCCTGTTGTCTAGCCAATTTTTTATCCAGGCTACCACCTTGGGACCCACTCCAAGGCTGGCTATCTTGTGTATTAATCTTGTGTTTGGGACTGTATCAAATGCCTTGCTAAAATCTAGGTAAGCCATGTCCACAACCCCTCCCTGGTCTACTACTTTGGTCACCCAGTCAAAGAAATCTATTAGATTTGTCTGACATGACCTTCCCATCGTGAATCCATGCTGCCTTGGGTCCTGTGCCTCACTGGCCTCTAGGTACTCAACAATTCTTTCCTTCAGAAGCTGTGCTGATGTCACTCATGCATGCGGATGCACTGCTCATGTGCGAACTTCAAACAAAGAAAAAAACATGCAGAGACAACTGTGGCACAAAAATGTTAAAAAACTAAGCATCTATATATATTTAATACTTAACTTCAGGGCAGCTGAGCTTTGCATCACTCAATGAAGGGAAGGTGATCTGCAAACATGACACTGGGGGAAGCTGGTAAGTCACTAACTGCTGTAGTTTGTTTTGAAGGGGCGAGCAAGCCGCAGTTGTGGTCAGCCTTTGTTGTACTCGCGCTTGTCCTATGGCTTGCCCAATATCAATGTAAATACTGTAGCAGATGTACAGATGTTTTAAAAAAAGAAACTGACCCAAGCAGAACTTCATCCCAGACATGATATCTTTGTTGTGATAACATTGGTTGAGCCTGGCATTATCTTTTTTTTTTTTTAAAGCTTTAAAGCTGTGATCTTGTCTGTTGTGCTTGGTGAGCTTGCTAGGAGCGAAGCCATGTGTGGTGCTGTACAGAGGGTGTTTCTTGGGACTGTTTAAAAACCATGAGTATGTAGTTGGATATACTTATGAATGAGGTGGTCTCTCAGCCAATTGGGTTGCTGGATTTTTGGCAACCAGTTCATACAAACATGAAAACGCCAGCAGAAACAGCCCTCATGGTCTATCGAGTCTGCCCAATTGTGCAGCTAGCCCCTCAACTTGCAGCTGCCCCACCCTCTCCACCCCTCTTCATCATAACCCTCCCCCACACTCTGTCCCAGCGCCTCTTAAAACCACCCACCGTTCTACAGGATACAACCTGCTCGGGCAGAGCATTCCATTTGTCTACCACCCGTTCTGTGAAACAATGTCTCCTGATTTCCCTCCTGAATCCCCCACCCCTCCAATCTCAGCTGGTGCCCTCTCATATGCCTCCCTCTTCTAATCTGGAAAATCCCACCTGTATTAGTCTTATTTATCCTGTTTAAGTGTTTAAAAGTTTTGATCATATCCTCCCTATTTCTCCCCTCCTCCAGTACATGTTCAGCTTGCCCAGCCTATCCTCGGACTTTCCCTCCAATCCCTGGACCATCTTTGTCACCCTACACTGCACCCCCTCAAACAATCTGACATCCTTCTTCAGAAACGGGCGTCAGTACTCATGTAGTGTTCCAGGTGCAACCTGTACAGAGGAAGGATCACCTCCTGTTTTTGGAGGAGATTCCCCTCGCTATACACCCATGCATCTTCTTGGCTTTTGCTGCTGCCTTCCTGCACTGAGCCGAGTTATTCATACTCCCCATTATAAGCACCCATAGATCCCTTTCCACCTTGGTTCTTTCCAACTCTACCCCTTCTAGCGGATAGCTCCTCCCCTGATTCCTAGCCCCGAAGTGGCACTTCTTGGTGTTGAACCCCAACTACCATGTTTCAGACTATGTAGTTTGATCAAGTCTTCCTGCAGCTCATTCCAACCCTCAAATGTTATCTACCACCGCTCCCATCATCATATCATCTGCAAACAGACTGATCCTATTCCAGATCCCCCAGTAAGATATCCACTATGAATATCCCAAACATAATACTGATTATATAAGACCTAACAAGTGGCTTTTTGATTTCAGGAAGGAAGTTACCAGTACCAAAGGCCTCAGTGGAGAAAAAAATGAAGCTCACAGAGGTTAATGAATGGCTCAGGAAGTGGGGTGAAGAGAATGGGTTGGGGGTGTTAGGGAACTGGAATGGAGTTTGGGAGGATAAGGGACTATATGCCAAGGACAGGTTTCATCTTGCCCCATTAGGGAAGGAAGTCCTTAAACAGGGGATGGCTGACTACATACAAGAAAGGTGGGTTTAAACTTGTAAGGGGAAGGGATAAGAGGGCTGACCAGAAGCCCTCCCCTCCAGATGAGGGGTAGCCTTCAAGCCCAAGGGGAGGGAAACAGACACTGAGGTGGAGGTTTCCAGGAGGAGCAGGGGAGGATGGAAGTATAAGGAATCTGGGTGGGGTTCGACAAAAGGATCAGGGATAAGGGTGGGGGTTAGTGTTAGTAAATGCCAGGAGTTTGGGAAACAAGTTGCCAGAGTTCCAGGCCATGCTGTTCGGGGGTGGATGTGGCGGCAGTCACGAAACGTGGCCAACAAAACCATGACTGGGACCTAAATGTAACGGGGTACACTATGCTTAGGAAGGATAGAAAGGAGGGCAGAGGGGTGGAGTGGCTATGTTCATTAGAGATGACATAGAAATTGCTATGGTAGAAGAGGCAGAGGGAAACGTGGAGGCCTTATGGGTCACTCTACGATCCCCAGCAGGAGATAAGGTCAAGCTGGGTGTAGCATATAGGCCCCGGGATGAGTGATGTTCTAGAGGATGATTTGCTGGACAACATCATTGCCCAGTGTGGTCAAAAGGGAAGGAGTGGTGTTGATGGGGACCTTAATATGCCAGGTACTAACTGGGGAACCATGTCCTCTAAGGTGGCCAAGGAGCAGAGGCTGCTGGATGGCTTCCAGGATGTGTTCTTAACACAGCATGTGATGGAGCCCACAAGGGAGGGCATGTCCTGGATGTGGTTCTGGCAGATGGGGATCTGGTAAGGGACATGGTTGTACAGGACCCCTGACTGGGAGTGACCACAATACTGTCTGGTTTCAAATAAGCATTGGGGAGTGGGGTGAGATCTAGGACACTGGCAGTGGACTTCAGGGGGCAGACTTTATGGGCATGGGAAATATTCTCAAGGATCACTTGAGAGGATTACCTCAACAACAAGTGTGGAAAGGAGATGGGAGGTCATAGCAACGGGACTTCATGAGGCAGTCAGGATCTGCGCTTAAGTTGAAACGTAGGGAGCAAGGTCACATAAACCATGCTGGTGGTCCAGTGAGGTCCAGGTAGCAGTCAGAGAAAAGAAGGTGGCTTACAAAAAATATAAAAACAACAAGAGGGATAGGGATAAGGAAATGTACCAGCTTGCATCTAGAAAAGTCACCCGATGGTGAGGGGAGCAAAGTCCAGTAAAGAGCATCGGCTGGCACAGGGATACATGGAGGAAAAGGGTTCTTCCGTACATTGGGGAGCGGAGAAAACTAAGGGCCATCTCAGCAGATTGAGATCAGAAGGAGGGTGGTGGAAGAGGCGAGGGACCAGGCAGAGGTATTTAACGCAGTACTTTGCCTCTGTGTTCACTAGGGACGGGATGGGATATCTACAAAGCAAGGCACAAAGGGATAGAAGTGGCAGGGAGGGGATCAGGGCAGCAGAAATGGAGCAAAAGGGAGGAAAGGTACCCCAGGGTGTCACATCTGGATAAGGATAAAAAGACCAGTAAGGTGGAGGGGACGGATGATGCCATCCCCACCAAAAGGGTGTGGTTTGCCCTCAAGGCCCTAAAGAAAGACAAATCTCCTGGTCCGGATGGCATTCATCCGAGAGCACTATGGGAATTGGCGGACATACTGGCTGCACCCCTGGCGGAGCTTTTCAACAGGTCACTTGAGACAGGGAGGGTACTAGAGTTGGCGAGAGGCACATGGGTACCAATCCATAAAGGGTCAAGGAAGTACCAGGAAACTATAGACCCATCAGTTTAACCTCAGTGGTGGGAAAATTAATGGAGAGTATACTAAAGGAACGATTGGGGTTTACTTGGAGGAGGTGGGAGGTCTGGATAGTCGGCAGCATGGGTTTGTGCCAGGTAGATCATGTCAAACCAACCTTGTGGAGTTCTATGAATGGGTAACATCAGAACTGGATAGGGTAAGCCTGTGGATGTATTATTCTTGGACTTCAGCAAGCGTTTGACTCTGTCCCCCACAATGGTCTGGTGGAGAAACTGATGGGGTTAGGAGTAGGCCTTTGATGGTCAGATGGATTGAAAACTGGATAGCTGGACGACTCAGAGAGTAGTGGTCTGTGGGGAGCTCTCAAACCCTACAGAGGTTGGTAGTGGGGTACCACAGGGCTCGGTCCTGGGTCCAATCCTGTTTAATGCATACATATCAGACATCAGGGATGGTATAGGGTGTGAAATGAGTCTCTTCATGGATGACTCCAAGATGGGAGCAGTAGTTGAGGGAGAAGAGGGGAGGTTGGCCCTGCAAGGGGACCTGGACACCCTGGAAAGCTGGGCTCACACATGGAAATTAAATTTCAATATCACCAAGTGCAAGGTGTTGCATCTTGGTCGGAAACCCTAAACACAGGTACACCCTGGGAGGAGGTGCTGGAAGCCTCAACAGGGAAAAAGACCTAGGGGTCATGGTGGATACATGTATGAATAACACTGAGCAGTGCAGGAGAGCAGCTAGCAAGGCAAACAGGATGTTGGGATGCATCGCAAGGGGATCACCTCTAGGAGCAAGGAAGTGATTCTGCCACTGTACAATGGACTGGTTAGACCACACTTGAGTACTGTGTACAGTACTGGAGACCACACTTGAAGAGGGACATACAGCTCCTGGAGAGGTGCAGAGGAGGGCAACAAAGATGATCACGAGGGCTAGGGGATTTGACTTACGAGGACAGACTTGAGGAGCTCTGCCTTTTTCATTGGAGGAGAGGAGAGACAGGGGACATGATTGAGGTCTTCAAGTACCTCAAGGAATAAATAGGGTAAACATGGAGGATCTTTAGACTAAAGCAGGGAGGCATCACCAGAGGGCATGGTTTGAAGTTGGAAGGTGGAAGGGTGAGGGGAAAGAGGAGGAGGTTTTTCACTGAGAGGGTGGTGGACCTTGGAATGCTCTGCCTGGTGAGCTGGTTCAGAGATCCACAGTGGAGAGCTTTAAGAGAGGGTGGGACAGACACAGAAAGTGGATGTATCAGATGATGGCCTGTCCCGGGGGGGGTGGGGATGGATGATAGGGGTTTCTGGAGCACAAGGGATGGGAGGGTCTCGGCACCCAACTAAGGATCTAGGTTCGAGCAGACTTGATAGACCATAAGGCCTAATCTGCTGGCAAATAGTATGTTAGTATGTTAGTAAGTTATTTTTGTGGCAAAACAAGAGCCCGAGGTATGAGGTGACAGTTTTGACTAGAGTGTTATCTGAGCAGCAAAGGAGAGGGTTGAGTCTATAGTGGCATCAAGAGGCTGGGTGTGCTGCCAGCTGGTCTGTAACAGTCATAGTTGCAGTTTGAGCATTTTAGCGTTTAATTTTTTTAAAGTGTATATTTTTTATTTTGTTGCATTTGGGTGTTTTATTTTTTGTTTGCCGCTTTCGCTGCTCTTGTTGCTTCCACTACTCATTTACGAGTGGGACCGTTTTGTGCAAGCAGATTTACAAGCCTGTGTGGAATGGTCTGTCTTTTTCTGACTGTGACTTCTGGTCCTGATTTTCGTGTCGGAGAGGAGTTTTAGGAGGTCCTTTAGCCAACAGTGCTGGTGTTTGCAGTTGTTTGCGGTCGTTTGTGGTCGCCCGCACTCGATGGAGGACTTGGGGTGTGTTTTCTTTTCCTCGACCCACGGCCTATCTACTATATCGCTGTGTGAGCACTGCTGGCCGGGGGTCTGTTACTTGACCTAGGAAACAATCCGTACATGGATTGTCTGGTGGAGACGCATTTGAGAAGGACGTTTATCTTGGTGGAGGACTGCTACTTGGAATCCCGGAATCGTAACATCTGGTGTCATGGGATTTACAGATTTATGGCAGTGGATCTGGGGACTGTAGTTGGCTCAATTTGCAGCTGGTAAATTGGCCCATCTAGCCAGTGGCCCATTTCCAGGCTGTAGCAGCACAGGGGTTCCGGCTTTTCTCGCTGGGGAGCTGGTGGTTGATGCTCTTTTCCCCTAGGGATCCCCGGGAGACCTATTAAGTTGGGTTCTGTGGGGGCTCTTTGGTAGCTGGTGCGGCCTGGTGGTGGACCCTGGAATGGATTTTTGGGCCTCCCGGCTGTAGAACTAACTGGTCCTAAAGAAGATTCCTTGGGCTTTCTTCCTGGATTTGGTTCTAGTCAGATTTATAAAAAAAATCTGGTGGATCTCCAGAGAAACCTACAGGCTGACTTTAATAGGGAGTTTAATAGGGTACAGGGGTGGTTTACCAAGTCAAAATTAATAATGAATGTAAATAAAACTAAATTTATGTCCTTTGGTACTAGTAGACTACAGGAGTTCACGGATGTACAGATCACATCATTGAATCAAACACTAATAGAACAAGTTTCCGAATTTAGCTACTTGGGAGTTAATATTAATTCCTCATTAACTTTTAAGAATCATATAGAGTCTATTATTACTAAAACACATAAAAAGTTAGGAGCTTTGAAGAGAATATCAAAGTGCTTTAGGTCGCAAGACAGGAAATTGATTGCAGAACAGCTCATATTTCCAGTGACTGGATATGGAGAGATTATTTATAGGACAGCTACTAAACAACTTTTGAACAAATTAGATAAATTACAGTATAGGGTGGCAAGATATGTTTTATATTGTAGTTTTAGAACTCATCATTGCGATTTGTTAATGAGGTTAAATTGGTTATCTCTTGATTTGGAATACAGGAAGAGTTGGTCCTTATTTATTTATAAATATAGGACCATTTACTTAACCCATAATATAGCCAAATTATTGGCAGATAGGGATTCTGCACTTAGGAGACATTCAGTAAGGGTTTTGTATCAAAACAGAATTGATCCAGATAAGCGTAAAAATAAATTTGGGGATAGAACATTAGTATCACAAGCGTCAGTAATTTGGAATGCACTCACTCCTTTATTGCAGTCTGAGAAAGCTGCTAAAAATTTTTTGAAAGGGTTAAAAATGTATTATGTCTATTTGTGTGTTTGTGTTTGATATTGACTTTTTATTGTCTTTGTTGTATGGTTTTTGTAAATTTGTCAATTGTACATTTATGTATTTTTTTTATTAGATTGTTTGTTATTGATGTGAATATGTGGAACTTGGAATACTTGCACAGGACTGTCTTGAAAACTGGATTGTATTATGCAAATGACATGTATTATTCCTGTATAAAAATACATTTTTTACTACTACTACTTACTATATACGTTTTCTTTTTTCGAGCAGTGACAGTGCCTTAGACATTATTCATACAAGCCCTGTTGTGGAAACCTTGGATACTTTGTTTGACTATCAAATCGTTTGTGGTAGTGGGAGTACCATAACAGTTTCTCCGGGCACTGGTAGTGAGAGCACCAGATGCCCGGGGACCTTCAGACTTTTCTACCGGTGACATTTCTCATATAAGTTCCGTGGTGAAAATTCTGGATAGTTTGGTTTTTTGTTTGACTACTGAATTGCTTTGTGGCAGTGAGAGTACCATAGCAGTTTCTCTGGGCACTGGTAGTGAGAGCACCAGTTGCCCGGGGATTTTCAGATATTATTACTGGTGACATCATACATATAAGGTATGCTCCAACACTCTGGATATTTTGGTTTTGATTTTGTTTGACCAACAAATTGCTCTGTGGCAGTGAGAGTGCCAGAACAGCTTCTCCGGGCACTGGTAGTGAGAGCACCAGATGCCCGGGGACCCGTATACATTATTATTGGTAAAATTATTAATTTGTTTAGTAATGTAAATCTTTGAGATCTATTTTGTTTTTACACTTATAGCTGTTCTGTATATGTCTGTTTGACTTTTTTAGTTTTTTTCCCCACTGAAATTGTGAGAGAATTTTGGGGTAGGGAGGTTTTGTTATTTTGCTCTTTGTGGTGTTTTTTAAGATTATATTTTACAATTATTTTGTGCAGGGGAGTTTTATTCCTTTTTTGGGTTGGAATTTTTGTGGGTTTTATGATTTTATTCTTAAACTGCAACTATTTTAGGGGTTTTATTTCATAAGGAAATTAGGATTACCTGGTGTAGAACTTTAGCCATCGTTTGGTGGTTATTTATTTGCGGAATGTGCCTGTTTGTTCCCCCGGTCTTCTGCCATTTTTCCTCCTCTCTCTGTGCCCTCCACCCATTCTCCCCCCTTCTCCTGCCTGCTTCTACTTACCAGTGCTGTTGTGCACTGGGTATTACTCGCAGGGGGTGTGGGACGGGGTGTGATGAGGGGCACGGACATTGGCGTTCGAATGAGTGGATCTCTCACATATGCGTAGTTAAGACTAGAAGACGCCCTGGGGTGATATGGTGCCCGAAACGTGGTGGTCCATGTCTAGCCCCCATACCCAAGGGCACCACCTTATTGGATAAGCAAGTAGCTGGGCAGCTCATGAACATTGTCCAACTCGGGCACTGTTATGCAATGCCAGAAAGGTGACACAATCATCACTGACACAGTAGGGATCCTCAATCTTTTGAATGACCACTTTGCCACTGCAGGACTGGCCTTCGAATCCTCGACGGTCAGCCACCTTCGCACCCAATTCTTAGCACAGGTAGCATCAAATCCTCACCACACCCAATCTGCCTCTTCCTTCTCTTTCCGTTCTGTCTCCCTCAAGGAGGTGGAGGAGCTGTTACTGCACCTGGACGTCAGGAAAAGCGCCGTTGCTGACCGTATTGAGCCATACTTCTTAAAGATCAGTTATCGTGTATTGGCTGTTCCAATCACACACCTCTTTAACTTATCTCTTTCACTGGGTGCATTTCCCATGATGTGGAAGACAGCCCAAGTGATCCCTCTGTTCAAATCTGGTGACCCGACAGACCCCAATAATTACAGGCCCATCTCACTATTACCTATTCTCTCCAAACTACTTGAAAAGTAGTAAATTCACAACAGAGTTATCTAGACTCCTCTAACCTACTCAACCAGGCCCAGTCAGGCTTTAGGCCCCACCATAGCACAATTACTGCTCTCGCAAAGGTAACGAATGACTGGCAGAAAGCCCTTGATGATGAATTATCAGTGTGCGCAGTCTTCCTAGACCTAAGCAAGGCCTTTGACACCGTAGATCATGAACTGCTTCTGAATACCCTTCACACCTTTGGCTTAGACCAGACGTCCCTGAGCTGGTTCTCCTCCAGCCTCTCCGGATGCTCTCAGCAGGTAAAAGCTGTGGGTAACCTCTCCCCTCCGAAACCTATCAATAGAGGACTACCCCAGGGTTCCATCATGGGTCCATTGCTCTTCTCGCTTTATATCAACAATACTGACATGGGGGTTTCATCCTCAGACATTCATCTCTTCGCGGACTATACTGTCCTCTACTTGTTTAGACCTACCCCCGAGCAGGCATGCACAGAGTTGCAGAAAGATTTCAACATCCTGCAGCATAATTTGCTCAAGCAAAAATTGTTGCTAAATGCTAAAAAAACTAAAGCAATGATTCTGACCCTGAATAGCATTTCTCCACTGGAATCTACAGCAGGTTTTGTGAAACCGATCACCACTTTACTCAATGAACCCCTTGACTATGTTGACAAATTTAAATACCTTGGAATGTGGATTGACTGCCATCTGTCCTTCCTGGTTCATGTAGATGAGATCGCAAAAAAACTGAAGCAGAGGCTCAGTGCACTCTACAGAATCAAGCACCTTCTCACCTATGAGTCAAAGAGGAGGCTGGTCCTAACTACCTTCCTATCATTATTGCACTATGCCGACTTAATTTACAATCAAGCTCATGGGACAGCCCTAGCCAAACTTGATGTTCTCTATCACAGAGCCCTTCGTTTAGTCTCTGGGAAACCTTATTCCACCCATCACTGCCAATTGTACTCAGCAGTGGGTTAGCCATCTTTTGCTTTCAGAAGACAAAGGAATGCTGTCCTTTGGACCTACAGAGCAATTACCAAGATGTTGCCCCAGTACATCTCTAACTGTCTGCCTCTATGTGTCTCTGGCAACTATGCATTGAGACGCCAATCTTATCTCTCCCTAATGTTACCGAAGGTCAAAACCCACTTTGGCAGATCCTCCCTTAGCTTCGCACTACCCCAGCTTTGGAACAAGCTTCAAATAACCCTAAAATTAGCAATTCCCATTAAAATCCCCGAATTCAAACTCCTGTATGTGAGACTTTTCTCTCAACGCTGTAAGTGCTACTCCTGACGTGCCCTGTCAGATTACGACACCCAGAAACCAACTCCGACCTCCAACATGCACTTTTAAAGCATTACACCTCAGGCTTCCACCTCCTGCTCCTTCCTAGGTTCTAATTTCCCTTGGCTGCTCCCCGTTCTCTTAGGGTACATAATGTTTTGCCTTATACTAACAATACGGGATATTTAAATGTACTGTTCAAAACAAACATTTTGGTGTGAAACTTCTGTATCTTGCCTGACTATCTAGCTTATGTATAGCGTTATATACTTATATGCTGCCTCATTCATATCCTGTTTGAATTTCCACCCTATGTATAGCCCGTATTTTATTTTGCTGTTACACCTGTGCTACTTTTATCAGGAGTAGTATTGCTGTACCTGTGTATGCATATGTGTATCTCTTATGTATTGGATGTTCTGTATGCCCAGGCCCACCTTGGAAATGAGGTTGCTCAACAGTGCTTCACCTGGTAAAATAAAGATTGACTGATTGACTGAAGAACAAAACTGCACTTATTGCAGATTTTGTTGGAACAGCTGATCTGGTTTGCATTACTGAGACCTGGCTGGATGGAAATACTGTTCCCATTTTGGAGGCAGCTATTCCATCCGGGTACTTGGTGATACATCGCCCGAGATTGGATTGTGAGGGGGAAGCGGTCTGTTTCAAGACTGAATTGGGACTCACGGGTGTACCAGTAGAGGAGGCTGAATCCTTTGAGTATACTGTGGTAGCTGGTGTGGGTTGCAGGATAGCGCTCGTCTACCGTCCACCCAGGGATGAAAAGCTATTCCTGCAGGAAGTAACGGACTTCGCCACCAATACTGCATTGGAGTCGCCCAGACTGATGGTACTGGGCTACTTCAATGCCTGGGTCGACGACGAACTCTCGCTTTTTGGACAGCACTTTCTCCAGTTGATTACATCACTGGGCTTTACACAGGTTGTTTCCTCAGCTACCCATAAATGTGGTCATTCTATGGCCTTGGTCTTCCTCCTGGGGATGGAACCTGTCAGTTGGTCCAATCACTACACCGTGAGGTTCAATTTCTGCGTCCCCTTTGTAGGTCGGCTCCAGTGGAGATGGCCAGTTTCCGCCCTTTACAGGATGTTGGCCCTGAAGACCTGGTGGCGGTGATTGACCTCTCGGAGTTCGTTGATGCCAGCTCAGGTCCAGAGCCATAGGTCCAGGCCTATAATAAGGCTGCTTCCTCAGCTCTTGACCTGATCGCTCCAGTCTGTGTTCGTCCCCTTCCACTTCACTTTTGGGCCCTATGGTTTGATGGGTCTTTAAGGGAGTTGAGGAGGTTGGGACGAAGGTCAGAACATCATTGACGGAAATCCACCCTGGAGGCCAACCATCTTAGTTTGTTGGAGCATTATCAGCTCTACCAATCAGCGATTTCCCGTAAGAAGGCAGAGTTCCTGTCCACGGAGATCACGGTCACTCAAAATCGACTAGCTCAACCCTTCCGAACTGTGGACAGGTTGAGCAACCCAGCCTGTCTGCAGCTCCATCAAGTTTCTTCAAAAATGAGTGTGATGAGATTGCTCGATTCTTTGCGAATAAGGTGGCTGACATCAGGTCGGAGATGCACCCGACTCGCTCTATGGGAGATACTGTTGGTTGATGCTTGGTCACTACGCCTCCTGCTTCCTGGAGTACCTCTGACCTGCTGGATTTCACAGACATTATGAGGATTGTCCAGGGGGATGTGCCCTATGTGCTGTAGTTTAGATCCAGGCCCAGCTTCCCTGATTTTGGGTTGTGGTGATATCATTGGCCCGGTCTTGGCTCAGATTATCTGGTGCTCCTTGGAAGCGGGTGAGTTTCCATGCTCCCTGAAGGAGGCAGTGGTGACACCCCTTCTGAAGAAAGCTTCGTTGGACCCGGATACTCTAGCCAACTACAGACCTATCTCGAACCTTCCTTTCGTAGGAAAGGTAATCGAGAAAGTAGTGGCAACTCAACTCAACTAGAGAACCATTTGACCATCCATAGTATATACGAACCTCTCCAGTCTGGTTTTCGCAAGAGGTATAGCACTGAGACTGCTCTGGTTCGGGGTGCTCAATGATCTCCTGATGGTGAGAGATCAGAGAAACTGCTCCATCTTGGTACTCCTTGATCTCTCCTCTGCTTTTGACACTGTAGACCATGGGGTACTGCTCGAGCGCCTGGGGCCCATCTGTGGCCTGATTGGTACAGTGCTCAGATGGTTTACATATTTCCTTACTGGTAGAACTCAGAGAGTTTTCTCAGAGATTTTTTCTTCCAAGTCTTTCTCTCTGCCTTGTGGGGTCTCTCAAGGCTCGGTGCTGTCCCCCATGTCGTTTGCAGTGTATATGCTACCCCCGGGAGACATTGTAAGATGGTATGGGCCGAGGTTTCACTGCTATGCTGATAATACCAAGCTGTACCTGTCTTTTGCTCCAGACCAGGTTAGTGCTTTCTCAGCATTCAACAGCTGCCTTGCTGAAATCCAAGACTGGATGAATTTGAGCGGGTTAAAGCTGAACACAAGTAAGACTGAGGTTATGGTTTTGGACCCGGGATGTAGAATAGAGGGGTTGTGGACTGATTTGCCCTCAGTTTTATTCTTGGTGGCACTCAGCTCCTTACCTCTGAACGGGTGCGTGATCTGGGAGTGGTACTTGACGATGGGCTGACCCTTCATTATCAGGTTTCGGCAGCCATGAAATTAGCCTTTTATCATCTTAGGAACATTGCTAGGATCAAACACCTCATCCCATCCAGTGATCTCCCTGTATTGGTCCACGCCTTTGTGACCTTGCACCTGGACTATTGCAACTTCCTTTACTTAGGGCTTCCTGGGGTTGATATCCGCTGCTTGCAGCTAGTGCAGAACGCTGCTGCTTGTTTACTGACTGGGTTATCTAGGAGATCGCATATTACCCCAGAGTTGCACGATCTGCACTGGCTGCCGATTCAGAGGCAGATCACCTTTAAGGAAGGTTTATTAACCTACAAAGCCCTACATGGACTTGGTCTCAACTACTTGAAAGAGCTTCTGATTCCTTACATCCCTGTGTGACAGCTTCGCTCGGCTGACAAGGGGTTGCTGAAGATTCCAAGGGTTACTTTGAATTCTTCTGGGGCCCATGCTTTTATGCTTGCGGCCTCAACCCTCTGGCATTCTCTATCCCATCAGCTTCACGAGTGCAGGACCGTGGGGAGCTTTAAGCAGGCACTAAAAACGTTTTTGTGGAATAAGGCTTTTCCTGATTTGTTATGATTTTGATACTGTGTTTTAATGAACTGTTTTTAAATTCTGTGAAGCGCCTTGATAATTGAAAGGCGCTCAATAAATAAAGATATTATTTATTATTATTACTAAGATACTTGAATGTGGCCACTTGCTCCAGGGGAGTGCCAGATGAGGTGATTACTGAATGTCAGTGGAATGAAGGGGATTTATTGCAGGAGGTGAACATCATACAATTAGTTTTCTTAGCATTCAACACAAGGAGGTTAGAGGAGAACCAGTCTTGTGTGGCACTGAAGTCAGATTGGAGATTCTGTTGCAGAATCCCCAGGTTTGTATCACTGATAAACTTGACCGCATCATCTGCATAAAACAAAACATTAGTGGTCTTGTGGATAATGGGTAATTCGTTAATAATTTATTTTATTTATTTTATGTATTTATGACTTTGATAACCGGGTGAGTGCACTGATCCCAGGGACCATTTTCAGGCACAACCCAGGCCATAACACATGGCGCAGGGCGACAGTGGAGTACTAAGTAACAGTAATACACATGAAACAGATTTGATACAAGCAACAATAGTAAGCACAATATACAGGTTTGATGCATAGGTCTATTTGAGAACAGTGAATACAAGGTTTCAATATTGGACATGAGGAGATTTGGTACAAAACAAACAAATCGTAGGCAGAGTGTACAATGTGTGACTACATCGTCCAGTGAGCAAGTATTACACAGAATACTCAGTAAAAAAAATATATATACAATATGTACAGGCAAGGAAGTCAAATATTACTGTGAAAAATATGATATAACAGTTGTAGGCAGGGGAGTTGACTAGTGTGGGTAGGTGGGTAACCCCTGGGCTGGGGAGTTGACTAGTGTGGGTTGGCGTCAGACTCCAGGGAGCAGAAGCAGGATGAGTTTGCCAGGAACCAGACTTTGAGGCAGGACTTGAAACTGGAGTGTGTGTCAATGGAACAGAGTTCAGCCGGTAGTTTGTTCCACTGCAAAGGGGCAGCTGCAGACCAAGCTCTGCTACCCATGTTGGTGGATACCCTAGGAACAGCTAGAGGGGGAGTACCATTAGAGCGGAGGTTGCGGAGGAGCGTTCTAGTTTTCAGAAGGACAGTTAGGGGGGGATTCTGGAGTGGTGCGGATGACATTGTCTACCATGCAGCAGAGGGCTAGGTCAAACCGACCTTGTAGCAGTAGCCATCCAAGGGTATTATAGAGGGTACAGTGGTGGGTGGAGAATGGGGACAATAAAGCAAAGCAACAGGCACTGTTGTAGGCAGTGGAGAGTTTAGCCATGGCAGTAGCTGAGGTCCTGGCATAAACAGGGGAGCAGTAGTCAAGAATAGGGAGAAGATAACCCTGGACAATGGCTAGTCTGGCTTCAGGGGTAAGATATTGCCTGAATCTAGAGGTGGCACCTAACTTTTGATAGAACCTTCTGACAAGGGAATTTGCATGCTCATTGAAAGTGAGGGAAGGGTCGAGCAGTACTCCTAAGTATTTGTAGATGTTGACATCCTCCAGGGCTGGGCTGTCTGGGGTGAGAATATGTAAGGAGGCATGGTTTTTAGTTTTGGCGAGAAAGGGCTTAGATCCAAACAGCATGTATTTAGTATTTTTGGCATTTACTAAGAGGAGGTTTTTTGAGAAACAGCTGTGGGCCACAGCATAGCTATGCGAGAGAACTGAGGAGATTGTGTCCATGGATTTGTCACTGTGGAAGAGGATAAGGTCATCGGCATACAGGAGAGAGTGACAGTTGAGGCAGTCGAAGGGAAGTGCATTAACAAATAAGGAGAAAAGGAGGGGACCCAGGATTGAGCCTTGAGAGACCCCACAGAGACAGGCAGGGTGGGGGAGCAGGTCGGACCAATACACATGAATTGTGAGCGATCGGTAAAGTCGTTAGTGAACCAGCTTGTGACATTCTGAGAACAACCAAGGAGGCTAAGCTTGGAGGTAAGGACAGAATGGTTAACCATGTCAAAAGCCTTTGAGAGGTCAACAAAGACAGCCCCAGTGGCTTTACCATTATTCATGTTAGAGAGGATGTGGTTGTTACAACCCCACTTGGCAGGTCAGGCCCTCTACTCCCAAAGTGCCAACCTCCGAGCACAGTCTTGTGAACAGTTTAACAGAACAAGATACCCCTCTTGTCTGTTTTGTGAGTTCAGATCAACCTTTGTTCTCAAGTCTTGGAGGGATTCAAACTGTGAACCTCTTGCTAGCGTACCCAATGCACAGGCTCAGATACATCTGTCTTCAGGGGGCCAGATATCTTTGCCTACGGGCACCTAACCAGGTATACAGAGATGAACCCTTAAAAACTTTAATAAAGACCTCAGATTTAAAACGCTTCTCTTTCCAGTTTGGTATCACCATTCAGTTTATGCCTAGTGCCTGCTATAACCATATATACTTTTCTTGCAAGTGAAGGAAAGACAAAGACAGACCAAGTATGCTCTAAAAAGAGTTTTTACTAAAATAGATAAAAATATGTTAAACACAAAATACAGAACTGTTATATCACAAGACATACAAATCCTTTAAAAGAACAAGGTTTAAACAGTTCAAATTCCTACTACAGTACTTAGTCTCTAAATACCTGCTTACAAGTGCTCAAGATGTTTCATTGTCAGAGTCCAGATAAAAGTGTGTGTCTGAAGTAAAACAGAATAATCCTTAACCAAACTGTATTTGCCAACCCCTTTTGTGTGAGGTCATCTAGCTCCTCCTCTGTCTGAATATATAAAAAATATATATTTTATACAAAAACAGGATGTCTTTTCAAAGTATTACATTCTGCAACTTCAGCATAATTCATGTCCTTCAAATGACACTTCTTTTGATCTCATAATAATCTTCCTCCTTCCAGGACATGAAAGCATCTTTATGATTTTTGCACTGATACATCACAACCTGTTTTTCTTCCCCTGGAAACGTCATAAAAAGGGATATTTCATTTCCTGCCAGCTGGCCAGCTAATTAAGCTAGATTAACAGGATATCTCTGTTTAAAGTCTGTTCTACTCTGTCATTAGCTTCAGGCCTGCCATGTAACATCTCGTATCTAAAAACCTGTGTGTGATCTCACATGCTGTTTTAGCATTTTCTCATGGCTTTTCATCTTTCAGCTGGAAACCTGGGGGCAAGGTCACTCCTAAAGTGCCAGATTTTCAGCCGAGACATTCAGTAATACATTTCATATTAAAAAAATTAAAAAAAAGGATACAGCACTCAGAACTGGCTGTCCACGTCACGGTGGTCGGTCAGAAGGGTGAGGGCAGTGGGGCAGTGGAATGATTCTTGCAAAAGCCATGCTGTTGGTTACATAGGAGGGTGTATTTGCCTACAGTATGTACTCAGTCAGCTGATTGTGGACTGCTCTCTTGAGTAGTTTACTGAGATGAAGGAGGATGGATATCGGACAGTAATTGTCAGAGGATTTGGGGTCACCAGATTTAAGAATGGGGATAACCCTTAGCTATCTTCCATGGGTCAGGCATGGAGGAGGTGGAAAGGGCAAGGTTAAAGACGAAGGTGAGTGGCCTGGCAATCGCTGGAGAGATCAGCTTAAGGAAGACTGGAGACAGCCCATCAGATCCGGAGGAGCCGTGGTTAGGTAAACTTTTAAGTAGCTTCACTGTGTCGTGTATGGAGAGGGTTTTAAAATAGAATGGGGGGTATTTGTGGGTGAGTGTCAGAGCTGGAGGAGGATGGCAGTGTATCAGGTATTAGGGATGAGCTTTGAGGTTGGGCAGTTGGCAGCTTATTTAGGTACATGGATAAGTTGGTGAACTTACAGTTGAAGACACTGGCCACATCGTGAGGGTCGGTCAGCAGCCCGTCCTGGGAGTTGAGATGTGGTGCACCATAGCTGGGGCAGGGGTTTAGGAGGGAGCTGATTGAGTCCCAGAATTTTCTAGGGTCTCCAAGATTGGCCTTTTGCAGATTGCAGAAGTGGGTCTGTTTCAAAAATTTAGCCTGTTGTTTACATTTGTTCCTTATGTGCCTGTAAGCATCCCAGAGGGCAGGAGAGGGGGTCGCTTTGAAAGTGGACCAGGCATGGTCTCTGGCCTTCATCAGGGTTAGGAGGTCTTTAGAGACCCAGCGCGAGCACCCGCCTCTGACCTGTCTGGTGGTGACAGGGGAAAAGCGGTCCTGAAGTGTTAGTAGAGTCCGGGTAAATGTGGAAACTGCTGTGGCTGCATTGGAAAGGGAAAAAAGCATGGACCAGTCCAATGACTGGGCCTCCTAGAGGAGATTTGTGGAGACTGGGCAGTTGAAATTTCTGAGAGATAGGTATTTGGGTGGGGGGTGCTTTAGTTTGGAAGACCAGAGGAGATAGGTCGGTGAGTGATCACTTACAGAAGGGGTAGAATACAACAGGTCCAAAGAAGGACTGCTGGGGAACTCCAATGGTTACTGGCAGGGTGTCACAAAGCGCTCTATGACACTTACCTGCTTCGGTTCTACCAACAAGGTCGTTACTGAACCAGGACACAACCTCTGTGGAAAGGCCCAGGGAATGGAGTTTCAGCAGAGGAGGGTATGGTTCACAAGGTCAAATGCCTTGGTGAGGTCAATATATATGGATACTGAAGAACTTGAAGGGACACCAGATCATAACCATGGCCCCAAGGCAGAACCTGCAGAAGCTGTATTTTCCAAAGAATGTGAATAAAATGAAGAACCTCCAGACCTTCACCAGCAACTCCAGAAAAGAACCTGATGGACCTAACATTGTAAAACTGAAGAGCTTCCAGGCCATCCCTGCAGACTCTGGGAAAGAACCTGCAGACCCAGATGATTGTGATGACCCTGAACACCTCTGGTCTGTTGCTGTAGTCCTCAAGAAACAATCTGGATGAATCACCCTTCCGGGTGTGTTGTTGAAGACCTCAAGAAAGCACCTGAAGAAACTAGGACACAAAACCCTAACCCATACAGGAACTGGATCCCAATCTGTGAAGCAGGACAGTTTCCTAACATTTTTAGCCCACTTTTTGGAAGGGTTGGTCTGGTGGACAGAAAGCAGGTAACACAGGGAATTCCTTAACTAAAAACCACTCTTCTTATTCAACGACTAGCCGTTGACTTTTTAGCATGCAGTGAAACATTCCAGAATGCAGTGGCTGACATGTGTGGACATTCTGCTGTTTCTGGATTATGCATAATATTAAACTTGGTAAGCAGATGTAGCAGTTGATGCGACTAAAGAATGAGTTGGTTGCAAAAGGTGTACTGTTTCTTTAAACTGAGGTTGCCAACTTCAGCAGTCTTTGAGTCATGCAGCTGCATGGGACAATTTTGAAACTTGTCGGGGTAAATAAACAACATTTGAGCAAGCAGGATTAATTCAGATAAAACTGGAGCATGCAACAGCAGATACACAGTCTCAAAGCATGTAATGGCACTTCTGCACCGTACCTCTAAATAAGCTTTTTGAATACAGTACAGTGCTTGTCCTTCAAGTCGCTTATTCAGCTAATTCAGTACTATCACTAATAGCACCTGCATTTAAAAATGTTCAGATATTCAGCACCGTCACTTTAAATGTCACTTAGATAACACTGTACTTTAGTTTCCAGTTTGGCATGTAACCACAGGCACTAAACCAGTCTTATCCATGGTCTAGCACCCCTGATCATAGCCCCACCTCGCAGGAAGCAACATATATGTAGGTATATGTATTAACATTAGGGCAAAGACACTTATTGTATAAGCCTAAGTGTCAGGATCTGTATTCTACTATATTTTACTAATGCATATTATGCTCCATTATGTTTTACTGCTATAAGAGATGCTTTTTACTCTATTTCGTAGTATCATTATAAGTAAGGCAATAGTGCCATCTTTAGTAATTATACTACTATTATGACCTTGGGGACTTACACAGATCCCATTGTTCCTATATCTTTGCAAGCTAAGCAACTTCTTATGTTAGTTAGGATAGTTCCTCAGGCCACCTGTTACTGTCCAATGATATACTTTTTATGTATGTTCCTTGGTAGTAACCATGGCAATTATCGGGGTATAAGACTCCTTGTAGCACGTAGCTTCTCTGAGATGAGAGACTGCTTATACGTCGGTAAGGAAAACTGGCTAAGTTTTCCCAGTGATTATTGCATTGATGGTAGTAAGTCTGTATTACTGATCTACAATAAATTTCATTTACTACATGATACCACAGGTCTATCGTCTCTTCCTTTGTGCCATTCCACCAAGAACCTCAGAAAGGTCATTTTATTGCCAAGTTACATTTGGTGACCATGCGCAGGTTAGAAGGTACCAAAGAAGATTCCATTCAATTTATTTTGAATGTCGAGTAGTGTAGTACGATTTTCACCTACTTGGACCTACTTATGCTTACAGTGGTAATGGTTGTGGCAGACCCACGCTGTCTTGGTCTCAGGCGTGGTAGACCCACACTGGACTTCCGAACACTCCCGTAGTGAGTGACAGTGTACCACCTTAGCATCACCATTCTCCTACTGGGGACCGGAAAGCGGTTGGGTGATGGCGCCAATGATTTTGTCCAGTTTTCCAACTGCTTCTTTGTTTGTTTACTCTTATTTGTTACATCTGACTTGTGCACAGAACTGAGACTCGATGTCTCAAACTACCTCACATCCCATGATGGATAGACAGATTTCACGCTGGATGCAAAATCTGCAGAAAAAAACATTGTGCTAATATCCGACCAATATCTAGAGTTCAAACAGACAACCAAGAAATACAACCTCAAAGGTCTTTTGGTTGCGGCTCTATACACCGCTGTTGAGGGTCTCACAGCGAGGTGTGTCTCCTTTGAACTGCAAAATGCGTCTCTAAAAAAAAGAGATGGGATTACAGGCATCAGAGGTACAGAAAAAGAAACAGAAACCAGCGGAGGACACACAGTCACATTGCAATGCCAGTAATAGACTGTTGCACTGTACTGCTGAAGACACTGAGAGGGAAATTTGTATGTTGAGAGATGACTGTGAAATGCTGAAATGTGATAAACAGCATATCTGAATGATATTCTGAGCGATACGAATGAGGGTTTGAGAGAACGCTGAGCTGAAAGAGGAGTATCAGTATGCGAGTCATGATTTGGAGGAAGAACTTAGGGAAAACGTTGAATTGTATGGAGTGTTGCAGCATGAGGCTTGAAAAAGGTATTGAGCAGGGCATTGCAAGAGTTTGACAAAAGAAGTGTAGAGAAAAGATGGCAAGGCTGCACCATCAACGGGAGGCTCTTGCCAGCCATGTTAAGGCCATGAACAGGTTTCAGTATATGCCCACTGAGACTGCATCATTCAGCGATGACGACTGACTTTGATAACAAGGTATGCCATGCCACATGCAAGTTCAACCCCCATGGTGGCACAGCTTCTGCCAGCCATCCCCAAGATGGCGCCTACGTTGGTACGCACTCTGCATTGCCACATCTACACAAACATGGCATATGCCACATACAACGCCAAGATGGTGGCCCCCATGATACAGGCAGAGGGTCTGTGTTCCGTGGTATGCCTCCGATCACTCCCCTCACCAGGGGTGATGAATCAGAAATACACAGCATGATTAGTGAGGTGATCAGTAATATAACTGTACCAGAGGACCAAAGAAAGAGCCATCTGGGATCAAACAGACAAAATGTTCAAAGACACTGTCAACCAGGATCATGCATACAAGGCAGTTGCTGATGAAGCATCAGAAGCTGATCTTTGCAACGCCATGAAACTCACTGAACTGAATGTGACTGCGCACACTTGCAATCCCCTACAAGTTGCTCATTCTTTCCAGCAAATTGCCCAAAGTATTGGACAGATGGGCCCAACTGACAACCTCAGTTGTTTCTTAGAGAAGGTGCACTCTCTCTGCGAGACGCTGTCTCTCCAATCAGAGTACCAGGTTCAAGTCTTGCAACAGACAATCAAACCTACCCTCTGTGCCAAGCTCCCAGAGCCAGTACATAACTCTGAAGACCTCGTCTATGGCAACATTACTGCGACCCTCATAGCTGCTAACTCTCTTGGCATCATGGGAACCTGCTTGGCTTATAAGGTTAAGCAGAATGTGAAAGAAAGTCCCTCGACCTACCACTAACTGTTATGGCTTGCATACAATATGGGCAAAGTCCCAGCAGGCGAAACTGCACAACATGACTCTGGCCTGGCAAGAAAAGGTTGAGCTTAATGTTTAACTAACTGCCGACACCTTTATGAATATTCTCATGAAAACTGAGAGTGACTATCAGGTCGGCCTCCGTAACCTTGCTTCCGGCCAATCCAACAAAGTGGCTGCGATACAACACACCCCTGAAGCCCTGCCCCACTACACCGTGGAGGGCAACAACCAGAAAAACAATGCCCCTTCTGATGACCATCAGTCGACAGAAGGGGGTGCGGGGACCGGAACTATAAAAACAACAGGAACAGAAACAAAAACAGTTTGAAAAATTAAAATGCAAAGAGCCAGAACCATAATGTTCCTATCTATAGATAGCTCAGAGAAGAGAACTAGACCCTCTGCAAATTGCTGGAGGAGGTCCATGCTGAAAGAGCGGCTAAGACTACGCAAACTGTAGCAGCCCTAGCTCCAGCCACTGGACAACCATGCGGTCAGGGGAATCCTTTCCTGGCCCCGGCTGCCAAAGAAACGAACAGTCGAGGGAAGAATCCTTTTGTGGCACCAGTTACTGGCCAGGCCAATGCGACAACCAAGGAGGAACCATTCATTAAATTTTATTTATTTATTTATTTATTTTAGTCTTTGGTAACTGGGCGGTTAGGTGACTTGCTCAGAGTCACACAGTATGCAAGTGGAGGTTTTTGACACTGAGCCTTTATGCTGCTGATCTTTCTGTGACAGGGTTACTGCTGCTTTTCTGCCCCCCTCTCAGGGCTCTGTCTGCCTCTGCACACTCCGGATGAGGTGGCGGTTCTCTGTGGTGTTTTTTTTTTTAAAACCACAACAGAAAACTAAAGCAAATGAGGCCTACACATGGGGGGGGGCAGGTTAGAGCAGCATGCATGTGTGACGGTTTAGAAACTCACCACCCTTTAATAAACTGTAGTTATGAAACCAACTTTGTGTACTCCCATGGAAAGTGTTGGAATAAAACTTGCTTGAAGTAAAAGTGTTTAACTCTGTTTCAAATCATTGAGACATTCCAAATGAAATTGCAGCAAACCTGAGGTATGGTGTACAAAAACTCCTTACTTACAAATAAACATGAAGCAAGTGAGAAAACGACCCACTGTCACTGATCACACTGCACTGCTGCTTCAGGTCCAAACAAATCCATCCTCAAGGGGCATCCCTTGGGCTTGCTGCAGTTTCATTTAGAATGTCTCAGTGGTTTCAATCGGAGCCAAGTGTTATTACTTAAAGCAAGTTTTATTCTAACACTTTCCATGGGAGTGCACAGAGTTGTTTTGGTAACTAGTTTCTTAGAGGGGTTGCAAGTGTCTAAATAGTCACACACGCGAGCTGCTGTACCCCCCCCCCCAACCAGACCTCATTTGCTTTAGTTTTCTCTTGTGTATTTTTTTTTTTAAATCAACACAGAGAACCACCACCTCATCTAGAGTGTGCAGCGGGAGAGAGTCTTGAGAGGGAGCAGAGAAGCAGCAGCAACCCAATCACAGAAAGGTCCTGCACAGAACCACTGAACACCCGAAGCAGCCTAGACTCCTGACTGGGAAAAGTTACATTGAAGTGCTACTGAATAAACCCCACTTCCAGGGTTGTGCTATTTTTCCCCACAGTGCTCTTTTTCACCGGCCATCAGGTCCTCAGGCATCCTAGCCCTCTTTTGGCTGGTGTTCTCTTGGGATGGTTGGGCATGTTGGCGACTGGGGGCATCACTACAGTAAGTGACTGATGCATGTCTGCAGCAAAAAGGTTGAAAAACAGATAGCAGGCAGATGTTCTAGTAGTCAGAGGTAGACGGCTCTTCAGTTCCTTGGCACTGCAAGTTGCTTGCAGTCACTTAGTGCTTCAGCATCAGTGAATGATCAGTAATTGTGTAAAAAAGAATTAAAAAAATGCCATTTCAGTCTGACATCTGTGCCCCCCCCCCCAAATGTCTTATACTCAAGCACTGCTAATCAGCTACCTACTGATGCATGGTTTTCCTTACATTTGCCCTCTGATAACAGCTCCTGCTTATGACAGCATGCCTTCTAATCCCCTGCCATTACATCAGCACAATCATTTATGTCATGGATAAACAGCCTTGCTCACTTTCCAAACAGTAAAACTGGAAAGGTAAATGGAGAGGATACATTGCCAACCATATTGGTAAAAACCTTTGATTTAAGGATATAAAATGTTAGTTTACAGAAAGAAAGGATTTACATGATATATACACATGATACATGATATCTACACACACACACACACACACACACACACACACACACACATATTACTAATAAAAAAGACAGGGCACATCTAGTGGTCTCAATCGTGTTTTTTATTTCCTGTCCTCTTTAAACATCATTTTATTGTTGTTTGCCCATACTTCATCCTACAAGGAATAATACTTCTCCAAAGTATCAATTTCTCCTCCTAATACAAAATCACACATATCCACACAATGCAAACATCATAGGCAGCATATGCAAATCACCACAGAATGTTATGCTGGTTCAACTTTAAGCAGAATTGCATGGTGCCGAAAGGCTTCTCACACGATTTGCAAAGAGTGCTAACAGATGACATAGACACGTGTTTCGTCCTACCAGGACTCATCAGTATGCCTCGTCTGTATGACACCCCAGTGGAATGAACCAGCTACCCTAAGACGGTCTGTCTGGGTTATGTTGTGGTGAACCTATTAAAACAAAAAACTATTTAAAAGACAAAGAACCTCTGTGCGCAAACACTGAGGCAAGGGTTACTCATGTCTGCAAACTTAGTTATATGCAAGCACTTATACCCGACAGGGTGGGTGGTATTGGGAAATACCGACTGCCCTGGGGCGTAATGAGGCCCAACACCATAGGCAGAGGGCCTTATAGCCCTTGGAAGGTCTGGTATTTCCCAATACCAACCACCCTGGAGGGTATTATTACACTTAGAAAATAGGCTACCTGTGGCAGTTTTGTGTAGGATTTAAAAAAAGCACAAATATAAAGAGACAGATGTTTAAGTCATTTAGTTGTAAAGTAGTCCCTCCTTTCTGCGATATTTCATCTGTCGCCTCACCCTCCATGGAGTAATTCTGTTGTAGTTTTGCTCTCTCCCTGTCTCTACCAACTCCTTTGGAACAAGTTTTCCAACCTAGCAGTCTGTTGTCATCATTATAGTACAAAGAAAAGTAAAAATCCAAGTATTTTGTGCCATTCTTTAAATAGTCTTTTATTTTTAGTTTTCAGCCTTTGAACTTACAGCTGTTAGGAGTGCAATCTTATTTGGCCCTGCACAAAGCAGGAAGTGCATTCTGGTCTCTGCTGCTTGTCTGGGGGGTACCTAGTGGCTTTTTTTTTTTTTTTTTTTAAACAGTTTCCTGGTCCTTGCTGCCTACCCCGAGTACCAGAAGTCCTTTCTTATGGTTTTCTTTTTTGTAAACTTAATTGTTGTTTTTTGTTTCCCTGTCACTGCTGCCTGCCCTGAATACCAGGAGCATGAAGATGAGAGCCGTTCAGTGGGGCAATTATGCCGTTCTGATCTCTGCTTGTCCTGGACCTTTTTTTTTTTTTTTAAATAAACGGTTTCCCAGTCCTCGCTGCCTAACCTGAGGACCGGGAGTCAGTTCTCAATGTTTTCTTTTTTTTTTTTTTTTTTAATTTATTGTTGTTTTACTGCTTCCTGGTCCTCACTACCTGCCCTGAGGACCAGGAGCATGAAGAGTGGTGCCGTTAGGTCAGGTGGAGAGATTATGCCAGAACCGGAGACGCAAACCACAACAGCCCTGCCAGCACTGTTCTGTGAAGCAATTATTGTGGGACCAGGAGCAAACAGCAGCACGTCTAGCAGACACATTACATTAGGCACTGTTGTTTGAGAATGGGATGGAGCTGTAATAATTTGTTGCAGAGAAGGGTTTTCCCCCCTTTGTTTAACAGGCGGGGAGATTGTGGGCACAGTACAGCACTGAAGGACTGTAGTAAAGAACTGGCAAGCTCGCTCTATCCTCCATCACCAACCGGAGCAAAGTACAAACACCTTTTTTTATATTTCTTTTCTTTTTACACTGGTGTAGTGTCCAGCTGGGCTAAGGAATGAATGGGGTGGGGGGGGGTCTTGCTAAGCGAGGGTAAAAGATGGCAGTGATTTGAAATGCCAGTAAGGGGTTTTACCCAATATAGGAGGCAAGGTGGGCACTAGCATACTACAGTGGGTTAAGGGGCACTACAGGCTGGCACTTTTATTTCCTGGACATATATTGAAAGTTAATGTACCCCACAGCAAGGGTACTAGCCAATCAAATGCCAGGAATTAAAAAAAACAAAATTTTCTAGTATTCCTTAAATTATTGTGAATATCACTAATAAATAGACCAAAAAGGATTGGGCCCAGCACCGAACCCTGGGGCACACCACTGGTCACCAAGCCCTCCCCAGAATAGTGACTATCTATCCTAACTTGCTGTGTCCTGTTGGATAACCAGTCTTCCACCCCTCTAACAAGATAATGACTATACCCCATTTTCCTTAATTTATCAACTAACACACTATGTTTGACTTTGTCACATGCCTTTCCGAAGTCTAAGAGACCCACGTCTACAGGGGTACCAGAATCCAAGATCTTGTTCACATTCTCACGAGAGGTGATCAAACTGACTGCACATGATTGCCCCTTTACAAAACCATGTTGTGTTGTTTCAGATCACCTAAGATCATATTACTAATTTTTTTAAAACATTGCTTTAAAAGCCCTTCCATGGTTTTACTAATAAGGGAAGTTAGAATGACGGGGGAAGGATAGTTCCCCACATTACTCCAGCTGCCCCCATTATGCAACGGTAAAACAACTGCCCTCTTCCAGTCAACAAGAACACCACCAGTATCAAGAGACATGTTAAAACGCCCAGCGAATAGCATCAGACAGATGCCAGTTCTCTCAGCAGCCTATGATGGATCTCATCACGACCTGGGAATTTTAGTATAAACAGCAGTCCCGTTCTCTTTATTTGGGCTAGTCAGACGAATCTGTATCCTGGTGGGCCCACACCTCCTACCCCTCCCGTTGCTGGGCATCTAGGTGCTGTTCTTGGGTCATACCTGCTTTCCCCTTCCCTGTTCCATGGCTAGAGTTCAGTGCAATTTCAGTTTTATTTATTAGCCTTTGCCTGTGGAACCCACTATTTTATTGGCCTGCTAGCCCGACTTTGCCCTTGCCCTACTGGGTGTTTTCTTGTGGTGCCTGCCCTGCCCCTTGTTGTGTCCCACCCTCCTTTTTGGCTTTGTTATTCAGGTCTTGCTCTGCTCCTTTTGTCTGTGCTGAGTTGTAAATAATAATAATAAAAACTGTCCAGTATGAAATGGCAGTCAGCACCTACCCTTTTTGTATTGCCACCAATGCACTGCCCCAATAGGATCACTCTCTACTGGCTGCTAAGGGGATCCACAAAATCCTTTTCATATGCTCTGATTGGGAAGTGAAACAGCCCTTCAGTCAAGCAGGGACTTATACCAATGAAGCAGCCAACTACTCCAATACGATGTCATCACTCTCCAAAGCTCACTGAGAGGGACAGAAAACAGCTCGACTCTTTTCAGCTACTGGAGAGCAAGTTAACAAAAGCTGATTTAAAGAAAACCACAAAATTCAATAGCATGCAAATTTTCAGGAAACATACTACTCGAGACACTGTAGGGATCTGAATTCCAACTTTTGTTAACGATATGTAATACAGTTGTACTGATCTTGAAATGCTGACATTACTTACTCTGCCACACCCCCTAACAAAGGCTGTGTGTAGCCGAAGTGCTGGGGATTTGGTAAAAGAGCTGAGGATTTTGCACTAGATTCAATAAACAAGCATTAGCGTTTAGTTTCATTTCATTTTATTTGTTAACCGGGTTAGGACTCTGGGCCAAAGCCCTTTTTCAGGACCGACCAGGAATAACAAACAATACATAATAAATATGCAACAATACAAAGTTTACCAATAACATGAACAATCAGACTGCGCTAACAAATATTATTTAAACTTAACTTTAAAACATGAATAAGATTTAATTAACTGTAATGAAACTGGTAACCAGAGGAGGGCAACCAAAATGGTGCAGGGTCTGCACCAGAAGACATGAAGAAAGACTAAAGGAGCTTAAAATGTATAGCCTCGAGGAAAGGAGGGTGAGGGGGGACATGACAGAAACTTTCAAATACCTCAAGGGAATCAACAAAGTCCAAGAGGGTAGCATGTTTCAGAAAAAGAGATGTGCAAGAACAAGGAGGCACAATTTGAAGATAGAGGGGGAACGGCTCAGAGGTAATGTAGGAAGTATTTCTTCACAAAGAGGGTTATAGATGCACGGAACGGCCTTTCTGAGGAGGTCATAGAGTCAAAAACTGTGGGGGGAATTCAGGAATGCATGGGACAGACATAAGGCAATTCTAGTGCGGGTAAGAGGAAGTAGGCTGTTGGTTAACTAGGATCTGCAGTTTATACATTAGGTAGGGAAATGGGCAGACTAGGTGGGCCAAGCGGTCCTTATCTGCCACAGATTCTATGTTTCTATGTTTAACCTATTCCATAATAGAGAAGCCTGATGGTCAAATACTCGGAGGCCATAGTTATTTTTAGCACCTTGTACTACCAATACTACTCCCTGTAATATTTTCAGATTCACCTGAACTTTACGGACCAAAACCAGATCTGATAATGGAGATAAGCCATCGAATAGATGGCCTGACAGACCAATTTACCTAAAGCAAATTCAAATTTAAGCTGGGGAGACAGCCATCTCAGTGAAAAATATAAAAGGCAGTGATGGGTCAGAATAGGGGCATCCAAGACAAACCTGCAGATATTGTTATAAACAACACTTAGGATTTGTTTCTCTTTAGCCCCCAACTTAACATACAACGAGGAGACATAATCAAAATGTGGCATTAAAACCCCAATAGCCAATTTCAGACGGGAATCATAAGATAAATAAGATCTGAATTTATATAATTGGCCCAACCTACTGTGAATTTTCCTTTTCACTGACTTTATCTGAGGAAGATAAGTCAAGGAGGAGTCTAAAAGAACACCAAAGTACTTAAATTCTGACACCTGATCGAGTAAATTCCCCTGGACATCATGTATAGTCAGGGAAGGATGTTCACCAAATCTGACAGAACTACCAAACAACATAGCTTTGGTTTTATGAATATTTAGGAGCATCAAATTAGTAGTCAGCCAGCAACATAATTTCTGAAACTCAATTTCCAGCATCATGTTTATGTAATCTAGAGACTTTCACTGACGATACAAAATCAAGTCATCAGCATACAATAAACATTTACACTTATCAAAAATTGAGGGAACTTGATTAATAAACAGGGAAAATAACAGGGGTCCAAGAGTAGACCCCCTGAGGTACTCCATATGTTATAAAACAAACTGAAGATGTAACTGAACCAACAGAAACAAACTGATAACGTCCCTGCAAAAAATCAGAAACAAACTCAACGGCGGAAGCAGCCAGTCCAAGAGCAGCAAGCTTCCGAATGAGCAGGGAATGATTAATCAAATCAAAAGCCCTGGACAGGTCCGCGAACACCACCCCCGTTAACATTCCATCATAACAACCTTTAAGGATGGTGTTCAGGAACCTGACCAGGGCCGTACTGGTACCCCTGCCCCGTTGAAAACCATGCTGCTCTTCACAAAGGATCTCGGCCGCACACAAAAAATTAATTCAGCTGACTAATCATCAATCTCTCCAACACCTTCCCCAGAGGATTTAAAATTGAGATAGGTTGATAATCCTCAACACCAGCTGCCCTAGCATTTTTAGGAATCGGTAGTTATTTGATGAACTGTGGTGAATCTTTGTGCATCTGCCTTTGAGTACTGGATTTTATGGATTCTGTTGTGTTTTTGGAGGCTGGCAGCCCTCTTCTCAGCACCAACCCTGCACCACAGTCTATGCAACAATCTCCCTTGAATTTGCATCTTTTAAGCCAGTTCTTTTGCTACTGAACACATGCACTGTATTTCTAGCGTTGTGGGTGAGGCATCTTTTAATTGCTCGATCTGTTGTCTATGGCCAGTTCCTGGTAAAACATTGGAAGTACTCCCTATTCTGCAAGCAAGCTAGCAAGTTAAAACTAAGGATAATGCAAGAAAATTAAGGGGCTTCTATGTCTGGGAATGGTTATACTTGGGGAAAACAGGGAGTCGCTGATGAGCGAGTGTTTAAAAGCTGGAGAGAAGCTACAAGGTAGTGAAGAATTACCAACACCTTCAGTGATATCAAATACACGTTCCTTAAATTGGAGAGCTTGTTATGCAAGGAACTAGATCTCGCATACAGTAAAACCACATTACAACAATGCCTGGATAAAGGCCAAGCACCTAGTGGTCTCAGAGTTTATATAACCTCTTCCAGTGGTATTGAGGATTTTGAACATAAAGAGGAGTTGTTGACAGCAGCAACAGAGTGCTCCAGGAAGTTTATTTATTTATTAAATTTCAGAAATATCTTTGAGCCAGAGGCTCTTTTACAGAGGCTCCATATCAGTCACTGGATACATAATAAAAAGTCTAGGAGTTAATACATTTAGGATAGAATGTGACTCTAGGAAAAGTGTACAGTTTAAGGTAAAGGACAGGTTAATACAATATATAGCAGGGTAGGTAAGTGTGGAGAGTTAGTGGGAGGGGTATGGACTAAATACTATATACAGATTATACATTGAGGAATATACATCCGTTTCAAATTGTTATAGTTACATCAGTTACAAATTGTTATAGTTACGGTAGCAGTGTTTAGTCAGAACATGTTATACAGGCAGTTCTCTTGTCTAAGTGCAATACAGTATGGCCTTCAAGTGTCAGGCAGAAAACAGTGATAGTTCCTGATTGGGGTGAAAGGCCATGCGTTGAGGAGGGATATAAAGGGAAGGTGGGGCAGAGGATGAAAAGCAGGTTGAGCAGGCAAGGCAAAGGGTAGGTGGTTCAAGTGGAAAGTAGGGTATTTGGCAGGCCAGGGTTCACCAGTGGCAGAGGGAGAGCTGCTAGAGCGGTAGGTGGGGAGGGCAGGGAGAGAGGTGGGGAGGCGGAGGGAGACAGGGTTGTCTGGAGGGTAAAATAATGGGAGAGGGAGGATAGGCCAGATGTGTAAGTCCTACAGTCACAGCCACTGCTAGATGCCAGAAAGGTATGAAGTTTTGATTTAAATGGGCCAAGCCTGACTTCCTTTTGTAAGTCTACCCCTAGCGAGTTAAACCAGGTGGGGGTACAGTATTCAAAAGACCACTGTCCTTGCATGGTGCAACGGAAGGGTTCTTTGAGAGAGTGGATATTTGTGCTCCTGGTGTTTCTAGCAGAGTCAAGAAGGTTGATAAGGTTCTGAACACCCGGCGGGGTAAATCCCAGGGCAGATTTCTTTGCCAGCAGACAGACATGATATTGTATCCTGCTTTCCAAGTAAAGCCAACATGTCTGAGCATATAGCTCATATGTGAGTCATTAGGTCTGCATCCAGGATGAGCCTACAGGCCTTGTTGAGTGTAGCCTTCACCCTTCTGAGTGCTGAGGATGTTGCAGAACCATATACTACTAGGCCATAGTTGATGACCGAGAGCACTGAGCTAGTTACTGCTGTTTTCAGGGCCTCATTGGTTAAGCATCGTTTGTTTTTATAGAGCAGCCCTAGTCTAGCATTTGCTGTCCTTGCAACCTGGTTGATTTGCTATGAGTATGATAAGGGACTATCCAATATTACTCCAAGATATTCGAAACAGCGAACCATTTCAAGGGGTGAGTTAAGCTTGTTGCAGATTTGTAGTTGGAAGGATTTGTGCTTGCTATGAGGTGATGCGAATAGCATGGTCTTTGTCTTTTTATAGTTTAACAGGAGTTAGAAGTTCATGAACCATTGCTCACCTGCTGAGAAGTTGGATTGCATATGTTGTTCTAGTCTGTTAGGGTGGCAGTGACTTGAAAAAAATTACTGCATCATCAGCGTATAGTAGTAGGTTGTCCTTGACAGCCATCGGGAGCTGGTTAAGGAACAAACTAAAGAGAAGACGGCTGAGGATGGACTCTTGGAGCACTCCTGTATGTACCGGCCAGCTGCCAGAGAGGATATTTTGGATTTTGACTCTTTGCTCTCTCCCAGAGAGGTAGGTCCTGAACCAGGCCACGGAGACAGAAGAGAGACCAACAAAGGAATAATGCATGACAGGGTGTGTGTCTTGCTGGGATAACGCCACACCTGGGGGGTTGGGCATGAGGCCGCAGGCCGAGAGCATCCACCGTCCCAGGCATGGTATTATCCCTGTATGACACACATTCTGGAGTGAATTATTCCCATTATACAATGGCTCATTCTTATATAGAATAAGAAAAAATCATCTTACAGATGTTTCTGTTAGTGTGGAAAAATATTTTTGTTTCTTAAGAGAAGATGAGAACAATGTTAAAGGTCCAACAAATCCAGTGCAATCAGTCAGGAGGCTCATAGTGCTGAGACTAGACCTGTGATTTTGTACTGGGATAACATCACGGGTCCAGTCCCAGACTAACCAATCAGAGATCAGCATTCTTTCTTGCCACTGTATAATGTCTGTTAATTGCTTCAGCAACAGTTCATGGCTAATGGCGTCAAAGGCCTTGGTGAGGTCAATACAGGTTGCCCCCACCAAGAGACCTTTATCCTATGCATTGTGAATAAAGCCAGTGAGCTTGACTAAAGCAGTAGTGGTACTGTGCTGTTTCTGAAAGCCATGCTGGTGTTGGCACTGCAGTATGTAAGTGTCACGGTAGTCTGTCAATTGATCCGCAACAATGCATTCGAGCGTTTTTGAGAGAGGAGGAAGGATTGAAATCGGCCTGTAATTAGTGTGGCTTGTTTGGTCACCACTTTTACGTATAGGTGTGACCACTGTGGTTTTCCAGAGTTGGGTGAAGTTCCCTGAGGTGAGGGATGAGTTTATTATATTGGTTAGAGGAACGAGAAGAATATCAAGGGCCATCCTGATGAGCTTGAGGTTGAAGGAGTCACCACTTGTCCTCGATTTGCGAATAACTTTAGATAGGTATTTTTTTCACCTTAGCTGGGGGTGATGACTTTCAGGTAGAATAGGGGTGCAGAGTTCTGGTGGGATCCCAAGTTCAGCTGTGAAGGTACATGCTTCATGAGTTCAAGGAAATCCAGAGGCAGTACACTGCTTAAATATGTGAATGCCCTGTTAAATGTATCAGTGATGGTTTTGGGGTCCAGTGTAGGTGCTCCATCTACGTTAAGAATGGAGGGGGAGGTCCTAGTAGGTTTACCTGTTAGCTGCTTGATGTTTTCCCAGAACCTTTTGGACTTTCCCCGCGAGTTAGTTAGCTCAGTTCTGAAGTGGTGGCTCTTGGCTTTCCGAATTGCCCAGGTGCAGTTGTTCCTGGCAGTTTAATAGTTTTGTAGATCTGTTGGTGAGCCACAGTACTTAGCCTTTTCCCACAGTTCATCCCTGTGCTTCATTAACTGCAGAAGCTGAGGTGTAATCCAGGTGTTGTTGAAGGCCTGGATTTTTCATTTGGAGATTGGGGCAAAGATATCACAGGATGCATTGATGTTCTGAATTAGACCCTCGAGTACTATGTCAACAACATTAGCAGTGTCTACGAAGCTCCAATCTTGATGTCTTAGGTGTTCTTTAAAGGCCTGCAGCTTCCCTTTTTTTAATAGTCTGTCACAGTTTTGGGAGTGAGCTTGGGGGATTTATTTGACCAACGACAGAGTATAGGTGAATGGTCGTTGATGGAGTCTGGAAGAACTGTTGTATCTATTATCCTCTGAGGCCAATTAGTGATGATCCAGTCAATGAGAGAGTTTGTTCCAGTGCGGTAATTTAGCCGAGCGGGTGAGCATATTAGCTGTGACATATTGAGCGCTGCTAGGGCCTCTTTAAATGGGAGTGCCTCAGGGGATGTACAGCTGATGTTGAAATCACCCATTATTAGTTTAGTGTTTTGCCGATGATTCAGTAGGAAGTTGTGGATAGCTTTAAAGCTGCTTTGTTTGCCCTTAGGGGGGATATAAGCGGAAGCCACAGTTATGGTTTTTCCATTTGTACCCAGCATAACTTTTATTGCTAGGAGTTGGGTGTTAGTAGAGGAGATGATGTTTAGTATTAGTTGTGCCTGGAGGTGCGCTTTTAAGTTGAGAGCACATCCTCTCCCTCACTTGCTGGTCCTATCTAGTCTAAACATTTTAGAACCTGGAAGCTGAACGCCCGCATCAGTAATCCTAGGATTGAGCCAGGTCTCCACAATTGAAAGGACATCCAGTTGGTGCTGGGTGACCCATACTTGTAGTAGGTCTAACTTAGACAATAAACTACAAATATTTATGGAGGCAAGGGTGAGTCCACCGTGTATTTTGAGTATTGGTGGGGGGCCTGCCAAAGGGCCTGGGTTAGGGTGTATATTCTCTGAGAGGAGCAGAAGTAGCCAGGTTATGCGGATAGCTTGCCACTTGAGGTTTGCTAAGATTTGTGGTCATCTGGGTGTCCTGTCTGGGTGACACTTGGTTGGGGCACTAGTGTAAAACAGCTCACAGAGTGGAGGGGGGAAGGAGTACTTGTAGTGAGCATGGTACAAAGACAAGCTGAGATATAGTTGGGTTTTCCAGTGGGTTTCAAGTCCTGGTGTCATAGTAGATTTAAGGCTTTGTTGGTAGGAAGTGATCTCATAATTTGGAAGGTTGGCTTCTTAGTGGAGTGATGCAGGGACAATTTTTAAGGCAAATCCTAGCAATAAGCATAACATTATTAGGCAGTTAACTTTAAGGTAGTTCATCCTTGTAGTCGTAGGCTGCGATAGGTTAGCAAGGGTACAAGTGTTAGGAAAGCAAAAGGTGGAGTGCCACTGGCACCTCTGGGCAGTTCGCTCCTAGAGGTTTGAGATAAGGCACCTTGAGATAAAGGAAATGGTTTTGGATAGTGAGCCAACTAGTATCATGGTTGGTGGCCTGTGATTACAAAGCCTATAGCAAGAGAGAGTGGAGAGGAGGGCACAATCAGGCTCTGTTTAATAGAGGCTGTGGTTGGGGCCAGGGGGAGGGACAAATTACAGAGAGGAAAATACAAAACTAGAGGGGATTGCAGAGGCGAAGTAAAAAAAAATTCAAGCAGAGGGCTGCCGGCAGTTTGGCAAGGGCTCCTGGCACAGCAGAAGCCGGGGATCGGAGCGCAGCCAATTGGCAGGAGCTGTGCAATAGAGGTCCTGGAGTCTTGGCAAATCAGATCAAAAGTTGTAAGCCGGGGCGTTGACTGGAGTTACCCAGGCTGAACAGTCTATTTATCTGCGGGGACACAGCAAGAAGGCTGCTAGTGATCTTTCCTGGTGGGCAGCAGCAACCAGGAAGCCGCTGCCTGGGAGGGGAGAGTGCATGGCCGTTTCAGGCGGAGATGCCCACTGCTTCTGCAGGGAGACGGAGAGAGGGTTGCTGGTGATGTTTGCAGGTGGGCGGCGGCAATCATGAAGCCGCTGCTTGGGAGGGCTCGTGGCCGTTTCAGGCGGAGATGCCCACTGCTTCTGCAGGGAGATGGCGAGAGGGTTGCTGGTGATGTTTGCAGGTGGGCGGCGGCAATCATGAAGCCGCTGCTTGGGAGGGCTCGTGGCCACTTCAGGCGGAGATGCCCACTGCTTCTGCAGGGAGACGGGCGAGAGGGCTGCTGGTGATAGTCGCTGGCAGCAATCAGGAAGCCACTGCCTGGGATGGCTCGTGGCCGCTTCAGGAGGAGATGACCGCTGTTTCTGCGGGAAGAGTGGAGATAATTACACAGACACATAGACGTTGTTGGCAGATAAGGACCTCCTGGCCACCATTTTTTGGGCTCACTCTTATTAAGGAGGATATCAGTAAGTATAAAGCACTAACACAAATTAATGAAGTAAAAACACAATTAAAAACTGGGAATAAAATTCAAGGATTTTGACTGCTAATTACAGAAAAAAATAGCAAAATATGAAAAGGAGCTTACAAGCAAAAAACCTGAAAAAATTAAGTAGCGACCAAGATGATTGTGACAATAATCAGGTCCTGGAATGGGGAAAAATGTGGTAGAAGCAGAAGCAGATCTCAAGTAACAGTGAAACATAACAACCACCACACAAGCCACTCAGAGGGTGAGGGAAACAATAGTACTGACTTTGATATTTTTTTAGAAGAGCAAGGACCTCAGGTGGCCCACCAAATAGAAAAAGAAAACCAAAGAGGGGTAAAAGGAGAAATAAAAAAAAAAAAAGAACACCGACATTGAAAACAAAGCAAACCAGCTACAAGTATTACATCTTTCCAGCAAGGAGCTCTCAGCGACCCAGTTCATTGTCTTAAGGAGGGGCCTCTATTTCATACCCACTGTACAGTTGAACCCATTTCAAGTTAATGTTGATCTTTATAAATTTTTCCACAACATACCATAACCCCCCCCCCCACCTTTTAAATTGTCCCCATTTTCTCCCATCTGCTTGTTGCTTCCCCTGGTGTACCCCGTTTTCCTCTGATGTTCCTCACCACAGTCAGTCTCAAATTTGTGCCCCAGGGTCCCCTTGCAGCTACCGTGTGTAATTTTAGCCCATTTAGGGCTGGAGGATCTAATTTGCAAGCCGCCACTCCTTTCTTGTTCACTCCTGTGCAACCAGCGATCGTGCATATGCATAGACACTTTGATCCACCGACTGCCATTCTTGCAGTCAGGGGGGGTGTTTCAGTGGTCCTGGTGCCCCTGCTAGGCTAAAAGGGAACAGGTGACATCGAGGAAGCTGGTCATAAAGCCTCTCTAGAGTGTAGAAATAAAGTTTGGAACAAGGGCATAATTGAGGGGCTTATACATATTAACGAGCACTCATGAATATTAATGAGGGAACTGCCTGCCACCTAGAGGGACTCTGTTTCGGTGGCGGTGGCAGCGACAGCTAAAATATTGTATATAAATTTTTTAAGAGTGGGCTTATTTGGAAGGGCACAGTTGGGGCTACAAGTCTGTGGGGAAATTGTAAATAAAAGATATTGCTACTGGTTGCACCAGAACTTTGAAAGTGGGGTCTGCATAAACTGCATAGAAACTTTGTTATTAGCAGCCATCTTGCTGCCAATCTGCCAATTGGGAGCCAGGATTTAACAAAGGGACTTTTGGGACATTGCCAAAGGCTTTTGAGGGGATAAAGCAAGGACCAATCTAGGCACCCAAATTCTGACCAATTAAAAGACCGGGACTTTGAATTACAGTTTGGGCAGCCAACCACACTGCAGGACCTTTGCTTTTGAATTGAGATGGACAGTTCGAACTAGGGGAGTCCCGCTCGAGCCACAAAAAGAGAGAAGGAGCCAGTGTGGCTTAGCTGCAGACCTGCAGGGGAAAGGCCTGCTCTTGCCTCCCTGCTGAACTCTAGACTGCCTGAAAGTAGAAAACGGATCGAGTGTTCAGCTTCCCAGGCTAACAGAAAAGAGCGCTTTGCCAGATTAAACGCTCTTGTGCCAGAAGTGGCTAAATTAAGGAACTGTTGTGAGGACTTCACATTTAAGGGACTCCAGTGCCTTTTGGAGCCTGTGGATGTTGCACTTGTCTCCTGCCATGTCCAATGAAGGGGGAGACCTGTTGCCAGTTGTTCCTGTTTGTTTTCTGATAAAGTTAAGCCAGTCTGCAAGCTGTAAGTTAAGTGAGTTTTCCGAACTGTGTCCAAAGCTGAACTTCATGTACTGGGCCTATGCCAGCCATGGCCCTAAAGACGGTTCTTGCACCAGCTCCAACATCTGTCTGGCTAGAATCCAGCATTGGGGAGTCGACCCCTGGAAAGAAGCAACTGGCAGATTGCGGCCACCTACAGAGAAAGGCCATGAAGTGGAGGCGAGTCGTGTCGGTCCCAGTCCCCACCAGCATCCTGGAAAGCCAATATATCCATGGTGTTATCATTGCCTTCAGCCTGTCTGGGTGGAGTAAGTACCATCAGGGTAGCCCCCTGCAGCAACCAACTAAAAGTTTGTGTCTTCCGATTTGCTCCATAAGTCCCTATTTAGTTTTAACTGTGATTACAGGCCATCTGGACAGAAATTACAAATATTTTTCTGTCTGCGAGTATTTCAGCTATTTAATAACACCCTTCTCTCCATCAGGGCCCCAACCAGCTGCAACGCTGGCCTACTCGCAGCACCACTTCAGGCCTGCACCTTATTACATCTTGGGTATCCAGTAGCTTAACAGACTGATTAATTCAGAGACAGAGTTAGTGATCATTAAATGCTATCTATCCGACTACAGTATCACAACTGTTTATCTGAATTCAATGTCCTCCCTTGTTCAGGTCCCCTATAAACCAAATTCACTCTCTAATGTTTAAGCTGGGCTAGGAGCATATTATCACCCAGTGTCCAAGTACTCAGTCATTCAAAAGCTACAGTGAAAGTGTATTGTCACTTCTGTTTTGGTAGACTGTTTTCCTGCAGGGGAGCTCAGGGCATATGCGAGAGGTCCAGACCTTGTTAGTAAGTGTGGTGTGCATGAGCATATTATTGGTGCTCTCAAATAATTGCACATTGAATGCCATGTACTGTAGTTGTGAAACTTGATGCGTAAGGCCACTAGCTGGGGTTGTGGGTGGGTATAGCTTCCCAGAGGGCTGTACTAGTTTTAACCATTACCCACGAAAGTGTTACTCTGGGTGGAGGCACCATAATTGTAAGTGTAAGTTACTGTGGCTTGGGGATCCACAGTAACCTTTAACCACAAATCCGGGCCCCTCGACCTGCAGTCAGGGATGCAGGTAGGGGTAGTAGCCCTCATTGTAATGGCACCAGGGTTACAACTTTGGAAGCACCACTGAGATTACTGCCCACAGTGGCCAAACCCCAAAATTGCAGTTGATTTTTATACAAAATACTGGCAACAAGATGGAGAAGTTTCTAGCTCTGGCCTTAAATTCCCTACTGATAAAATGTCTAGCTAATATTTCCTTGATTGGTGTGAGGCAGAAGAGGTTGATCCAGCGGAGGCCTAATGCTACCAGACATTCACCTGGGCACCAACAAAGCTACAATTGAGGAAGCGTTAGGTAAAGTCAAATGCCTTGGTAAAACTGGGGTAAAGGCCCACTATATTGACTGGACTACCAAAGTTTAATGGCCCTAGTGGAATGTAGTCTGCCGATAAATGACTTCAGAGTGCCCAATGAGATTGTGTATGATGTGCCCAGGGTAGTGTGGAAGGTCATCCATATGTACAGTGCAATGCCTAGGTCTGAGGAGTCCTCCAGAGCTGAAGGGCTCAAAGACTAAGATTACCAAACTGTTACAGGCAGCAGGACTATAGAGTAACCATATATGTTACTATATTGTTGTATATTTATAATGCGTTTTATTGCAGTGTTTAGACTATGCTAGTTAAAGCTTTATTTGTTTGGTCCAAAGACCATTACAAAAGCTAACAGGACATTATCAGTACAGTTACTCAAATACTCATGTACATTTACCTAAAACAATATAACATTTCATTAAAAACCTTTCCCTTTTTCTTATTACTATATGGGGTGTAAACAACATTGGTCTCTTTACATTCTTTGTAATCAGAGGCAGTCTTTCCTTACCATGAGGGATAAATACATAGGGAGCACATAGCATTGCTTTAAGATATGGGCTTCTTGTTTCACATGCTTACGAGTTCTGTTCTCAGATTCATTTCAAAGTGTAAACTCCCTCTAGGTACTGTGTACCACACTCATTGTGCCCCCCTTTTTCCTAGCACTGCCTTACATAAGTGCAGAACTTTAGAAAAGCGTATAGCTTAGCCAAACGTAAAAAAATTACGAGGATAAATATTAATTTTAAACATCATTTAACCAAAAAAAACTGAAAGGCTTTTCAGGATCATAAACTCAGAAATTATCTAGGTCTGGAAATTAAACAGAAGAGATAAGCTAGAACACATGAACTACAATTAAAACAACAGAGATGGAACCTACTCAAATGGAAATTCTGGTTTAGTCAAAGGGTAATCCCGCATTGGAACTCCCTTCCAGAAACAATAGTAAATAGTCCTTCTTTGGACGTTTTCAAAACAAGATTAGATAATGTTAGCCAAGACAAAACCATAGAATTCTAAACATAGATTCCACAAATTGGAAAATAAGCAAGCGAAATGGACGGAAGTCTACAGATGTGCTGGTGCCCAATGTATGCCGGGATACTAGAGAACGGGCATGTTAAGTGATCAGGCTAAAAACAGCACCGATCGATTCCGGATCCCATGGCGAGTACAGGGATGTAAGTAACATTATCCTCTTCTCTTTCAGGAGGCAAGCGTTTGCCAAGACATACTAACATACTAAAATGCCAGCAGAATAGGTCTAACGGTCTTTCGTGTCTACTCGTTGGTCAGCCCCACCCTGGGTGCTGACCTTGCTGTCCCCCTCACCTTCTCTGGCTTCTCCCTTCCCAGTTCTGGATATTCTTGCTGCATTGGATTTTGCTTCCAGAACCCTTCCCTTGTACCTGTCCCCCCCCTCTTGAACCCCTCCACTGTCTCTGCCTCCACCAGCCCCCTAGGTAGTGCATTCCATGGCTCCACCACCCTCTCAGTGAAGTAGCACCTCCTCCTTTCTCCCCTGAATCTTCCCCCCTCCAGCTTCCACCCATGCCCTCTAGTGGCCCCTTCCTCCTTCCTTCAAGCACCCTGACTGTTCCTCCCTATTTACCCTCTTCATGTACCTGAAGAGCCTCTATCATGTCCCCCGGTCCCTTCTCTCTTCCAATGTGTATATATTTAGCTCTTGAGCCTCTCCTCATAGGTCCTGTCCCCAAGCCCCAAATCATTTTGGTTGCCCTCCTCTGGACCCTCTCTAGGAGGTTAATGTCCCTCTTTAAGTGTGGCCTCCAAAACTGCACGCAGTACTCCAGGTGCGGCCTCACCAAGCAGTTATACAGAGGGAGTATCACTTCCCTCCTTCTGGAGGTGATCCCCCTAGCGATGCATCCCAGCATCCTGTTGGCCTTGGCTGCTGCCCTCCTACAAGTCTCAGAGTTGTTCATCTTGACATCCACCACCACCCCCAGGTCCCTCTCAGCCATCGAGACTTGTAGTATTTCCCCCAGGGTGTACACTTGGCCTGGGTTTCTGGCCCCCAGGTGGAGTACCTTGCATTTCCCTGCATTGAACCTCAGCTTCCACTTTCTAGACCATCTTTCCAGAGCCTCCAGGTCCCCCTGCAGGGCCACCCTCCCCTCCTCCCCATCCACCACCACCCCCAGTTTGAGTCATCTGCAAAGAGACTCATCTCCTCCTGATTCCTGTCCTTATGTCAGATCGTAGGCGTTGAACAGAAGGGGCCCAAGGACTGATCCTGTGGGACCCCACTAATGACCCTCCTTGGGGATGAGACTATCCCACCAACTACGACCCTCTGGGTCCGGTCCTGGAGCCAATTGCCTATCCATCTGATCATCTGGTTTCCCAACCCCATTTCTCCTAGCTCATCTAACAGGCCCACGTGAGGAACAGAGTCAAATGCCTTGCTGAAGTCTAGAAAGAGGACATCCACTGGTCTACCCAGGTCCAAGGCACTTGTCACCCAGTCATAGAACTCCACCAGGTTTGTCTGACACGATTTCCAGGGTTGAATCCATGCTGTCTCATCGTCCAGGCACCCTGACTTATCCAGTTCCCCATCTCTCCTTGACAATGCCCTCCATCACCTTGCCCACCACGAGGTCAGCCCATGGAAGTTGCCTTAAACCGCTTTAGGTACAGTGTGCATCCACACCAATGTTAACACGGTTTAAGGCAACCAATCAGGCTGCAACCATGCTCAAACCTGCTCTGATCACGCTTTTGAGTACGGTTTCTTAAACCAGTTCAGAGCACAGAAAAAGCGTGCTGTAGTGTGGACGCAAACCATGACTGCAGGTTTTGTAACATTACAGACCAACTGTAACGTTACAAAACCCCTAGTGTGGACAGGGCCTAAGAGAGTATTTAAGCATACTATTGAGCAGCAGATAGTCATCCTAATTGCCCAGGATCCTATCTGCCTTAATTATTCTATTTAAGCTATCAAAAAATTAATAAATAAACAACAGGGGGCTCATTAGAAAGCTTATTAGAACGACTTACTAAGAGCAAAAGCTTTAACAAAGCACAGTTAGATTAGACCAGTATACATTATTTAAAACTGTATGGAAGAAGGAAAAAGTAAAGATTACGCCGACTAGCATACACTAGTCAGGGTGTCATTTTTCATTTTTTGCCCCATTCAAGGAGTCCTATACTGTAAGTTAACTCAGCGTTTTAAAATCCAGATACATCTTGTTTGTTCAGAGACCGCTAAGCACCATATGCTCCACAAGAGGGGTCCCACCTGAGAAAAAACTTTACCTCAGGGATTTCATTTTATCAGACATGATCACCATAACAATGTCAGAGTCACCACTTGAGAAAGCACAGTGGTTAAAATGGCCATTTTAATACTCTTAAAGTGATTCAGCAGACCCAATTTTCTCCTTCCCAAGGGGACAGAAATGTAAAACTGTACCTTCTAGAATGGATTACACGGAGTAAAATCACTTCAGGTCATTCTAGCACGAAGCAAAAATTTGTAGTCTTTCCACAATAATATTTTACAGGTCTTTGACAAATAGATACATGTTTGACCTGTAAGTAATTTACAAACTGTCCCTCTTGTGTCAGTAATCTTCCGTTTCCACTCTTCGGTCTGTTCAGCACTATCACTCTTGTTCCTCCGGCCTTCGACCATGGGTTATGAATAGTAGTTCAACCAGAACCACCAAGCCCCTCAGCACAGAGCAGCTCCACTCTTCCACTCTCTGTAGCCTTCCATATGTCCAAAAACACAAGCACTATCCTCAGTGACAAAGGCACACCTGAAAGGGAAGCAGAACAAAAATGCTCCACTGAGCACAACAACTTCAAAAATACTTGGTCCCGGAGACAATGGCAGCCCCCATTAGCATACCATTTTTAAGGCAACAACATGCCTATCAGCACTAAAGTACCATCATGACCACGAACATTCAATTTCCTTCTGAGGGGGCTCCAAGCCTAGTAAATAGATAATACTCAATCGAATACTTATTTGGCCCTCTTCCGCAGGTGTTATAAATGCAGACTGCCCCCTTCCGAAAATCGCAGCATGACAAACTTCCGAAATGAAAAAAAAAAAAAAAAAAAAACTCAACCTACTGACCCCCCAAAAAGACTCAGGTCACACACAGTCTTATAACAAAATGATAGCGTTTCTTGCCCAAAACAAGAAGCTTTAAGCTTGAGACAAGTGCAACCCTTTTTCAGCTCTCAGTGAGAAAAAAAAAAATCAGCATTAATGAGTACCATTTACTAAAATAAGAATTTAATTCAATGTCTGAGCATTTTTCAATTAAACAATTACAAAACACTCCAGAAATGCTGCAGGAAGCGAAGCAGCATCACAGTCATCCTGCCGCTCTGCCCAATTCTGCAACAGATCTGTTTAGACCACGTCGATAGGTTAGGAAATCTTAAATCCTATCTGATTTCTCCAATTGTATGTTGCTCTGTAGACTATGTATGTAAAGTGTTTGATGTAAATGTAACTGGAACCTGCTAATGGATCTCGCTAAAAAGGAGTCGACTCAGCTGAGTTATCCAATTAATTTGCTTACAAAATGAATACAAGTTTTACTACTACTAATACTGGCAGGAGGCCAAACCCTAGAGGACTTAAAGAAGCTGTTTGAAACTACTCATGGTAACCTTCCCTCCGGGCCTTCACCAGTCCCTGTATCTGCAGCTGCACCAGTACCAGTGCCTGCTACAGTTCCAGCATGTGAAGTTGTATCTTACGGCACCTGCTCCTGCATCTGTACTGACCTCCATGCCAACACCAGCACATACCCTTGTGCCTCGCCCTCAGTTAGTCATGACTATTACAGAAAATTATAAGTGTTCTCTAGCACTCATCACATACCCTGGGGAAGATGATTTAAAGACTTGGAAGAACTGTGCACTCCCCATGGTCCAAGAGAGGCAATGTGCAAAAGGAGACAAAAAAAAAAAAAAAAAAAAAAAACGAAAGGCTCATGGAAAGTTTACGGGATCCTGCACTTGAAGCAATTAGATTTTTGTGATCCACAAATCCTGATGCTTCAACCCAAGAATATTTGTCTGCATTAGGAGGTATCTTTGGTAGTACTGAATCTGCTTATGTTACACGTCAAGAGAGGGCCTTCCAAAGAGCTCACAGAAAGGGTGGGGTGTTCGCAAGTGATTTAAATCATGTGAGACTAAATCATAGCCTCAAATCTGACAGATTTTTCTAGTTTGCTAATGCTCAAGCTAAGGTTCCAAGACAGAAGGGATGATCCCCCTGCTAACTGTGGGCTGATGAAAGAAATCAGGGAGGCTGAAAGCTAGGAGGAAGTTTGGGATCCTTATGTAGATGCTGCCCCAGTAGCTCCAGTACCTGAGCAGCTCAGTGACAAAAAGACTGGTAATGTCCCACAACAGCTGAAAGACTTGCTAGAAAAGTTGGGAGAACTTACAATAATTGTGCAAAGTAGTGTAGGTATGGTTAAAGGCCAAGATACCCATCAGAACACATCTGCCATGGAAGTAGGGGTGCACATCCAGGTGCCAACTGTACATGGAGGTTTATAGACCCAAATAAATGAACTATCTTGTCTGGTGAAAGAATTAATTGAGGAAGTACCAAAACCAAACAATAGAAACACTCTAGATATGGGGGTTGATACCAGCCCATTCACAGAAGAAAGGGTTCTGAAAGAACTCTTAAAACTGAAGGTGTACAAAGCAATGGGGCCTGATGGGATTCATCCCAGAATTCTAAAAGAACTAAGGGTAGAACTAGTGACACCACTGACTACCCTCTTTAACAAATCATGGGAGGACAGGGTGGTACCTGAGGACTGGAGGAGGGCAGATGTTATTCCACTTCACAAAAGTGGGAGCAGGGCAGAAGCAGGAAACTACAGACCTGTTAGTTTAGCCTCAGTGATTGGGAAAATGATGGAATCACTTCTGAAGGAAAGAATTGTTGAGTACCTAGAGGCCAGAGGGGTGCAGGACCCAAGGCAGCATGGATTCACAGTGGGAAGGTCATGTCAGATGAATCTAATACATTTCTTTGACTGGGTGACCAAAGTAATAGATCAAGGAGGGCCTGTGGACATGGCCTACCTAGACTTTAGCAAGGCATTTGACACAGTCCCACACAAAAGATTAATATACAAGCTGGCCAGTCTGGAAGTGGGTCCCCAAGATGGTAGCCTGGTAAAGAATTGGCTGGAGAATAGGATACAGAGGGTAATAGTAAACTGAGTCCACTCTGAAGAAAGGGGGGTTACTACTGGGATACCACAGTGTTCAATACTAGGACCAGTCCTTTTTAATGTCTTTATAAGTGACGTTGCAGAGGGACTGGAAGGAAAAGTATGTCTCTTTGCAGATAACACAAAGATCTGCAAAAGGGTTGATATACAAGGTGGGGTGGAAAGGATGAGAAGGGACTTGGCAAGGCTGGAGGAATGGTCAAATTTATGGCAGCTTAGATTCATTGCAAAGAAGTGCAAAGTAATGCACCTGGGAAATAAAAACCTGGGGAAGACACACTGGGGGGTGAGATACTAACAACAACAAAAATGGAAAGGGACCAGTGGTAGTCATATCAGATGACCTAAAGGTGGGCAAGCAATGTGAGAGGGCAGTAAGGAGGGCTGGGGGGATACTGGGATGCATAGGGAGAGGCATCACCAGTAGAAAACAGGAAGTTGTCATCCCTCTGTACAGACAGCTGGTGAGACCCCATCTAAAGTACTGTGTGCAGTTCAGGAGACCCAATCTCTGCAAAGATATAGACAGAATGGAGGCTGTCCAGAGGAGGGCAACTAAAATGGTGCAGGGTCTGCACCAGAAGACATATGAAGAGAGACTTAAGGAGCTTAATATGTTTAGCCTCGAGGAAAGGAGGAGAGGGGACATGATAGAAACTTTCAAGTACCTCAAGGAATCAACAAAATCCAAGAGGGTAGCATCTTTCAGAAAAAGAGGTGTGCAAGAACAAGGGGGCACAATTTGAAGATTGAGGGGGGATGGCTCAGAGGTAATGTGAGGAAGTATTTTTTCATGGAGAGGGTTGTAGATACATGGAACAGCCTTCCTGAGGAGATTGTAGAGTCATAAACAGTGGTGGATTTCAAGAATGCATGGGACAGTCAAATGGCAATTCTAGGGGGTTGGGGTAGGAAGAAGTAGGCTGTCGGTTAACTAGGATCTGCAGCTTATCCATTAGGCAGGGAAATGGGCAGACTAGGTGGGCCAAGCGGTCCTTATCTGCCATCAAATTCTATGTTTCTATGTAGTGTGCAAACCCAATAAGGACCCACTGCTGTCAGTGCCCCTGCCCAGGTTTCCAATACATGTTCTACACCATCCCTTTGTTATGAATGGAGACCCCCTTCTAATATAACATCACAGACAAAGCGGACCAGAGAAGGTGAGTTTTGTTACAAACCTGGGAAGGATGGTCACTGAAAGAGAGAGTGCTGATCCCGAGAGGACCCAGTCAGGGAAAGAGAGACTGCTTATAGAGAAACACCAGACAGAAAGCAATTCCAGTGGGGCCCCTGTCCAGTCCCAATCCAACCCATTTGTGGCAAAGTCATTTGTTCAAGTTCCTGTGAATCCTTCTCCTGACTGGTCGGAATTGGTGGGTCCCTCTATGGAAACCACTGCGCATACAGATGACATCCCTATTTGAACTGTTTTGGATAGCGGGTCCCAAATCACAGTAATATTCAAAGACGGGTATGATCAGCATTTATCTGACCACCCATTACAACCCCTCAATGGATTGCATGTATGGGGGCTGACTGATAAGTCTATCCATATTTTGGTTACTTGACAGCATGGCTTTATTTTCCATCCTCTGTGGCAGGTGTGGGAGACTCTGTGGACACACTAGCCTTAGTATGTCCTCCCTCAGGGCTATATGATGGCATCCCAGTACTAACTGGTACCACTGTGCATATGTTTGGTCGCTTTGTCCAGCTGTGTCAAGAGAGACAGATGAAGTCTGGGAGAGCACTACCTGTTCATGCCATGATCAAACGAGCCTATGAGATGCAGATGCACCCAGATGAGAGTGACAAAGATGAACCCATTGGAACTGTTTGGAAAAAGGATTCCTCTGTTCTCATACTCCCTCCCAATGCTCAGTGCAGTGTCAGTGGAGAAGTGCAACTGCAAAAAGATGTGACCAACAAAATATTAATGTTGGATGCTCCAGAAGAGGGAAAATTGCCTGAAGAACTGCTGGTTAAACCAAGTGTGCTCCCTGTTCGTGCTCACGCTTATGCCCGAAGAGTGGTGGTCCAAATCCAAAATATCACAGACCGAGATATCAAGGAGAACCAAGCTTGAACTCTGGCAAAAGTCTATTGTGCTGACACTGCTGTTTTGCCATCAAAGTGCCAAACTGGAGAAGAATGTGAAGTATCTCCAGACATGTTTCATTTGTGAGTCTCCCATCCAAGATAGTTGGAGGGACAGAATTAGTCAGAAGCTGGCTCAATGAACCAAATTATTCTCCCTCAAGGAATGGGATGTCAGCTGTGTTACTGGGGCTGAACATCATATGCACCTGCACAATGAGAGACCCATCAGGGAAAGGTCCAGACACCTAGCTCCTGCTGACAGAGACTATGTGAGGCGTCATCTGCAGGAGACACTAGCAGCTGGCATAATACAGGAGTTACAGAGTTCACATCCCTCTCTTTGTAGTGAGAAAAAAAGAAAACGGCTCTGTCAATGTGCATGGACTATATAACTCTTAATAAAAGTACTGTACCTAATCAATATACCATGCCTCGCATACAGGATGCATTAGACTGCTTAAATGGGGAGCAGTGATTTTCCATCCTTGATCTCCGCAATGGATATTACCAAATTCCAATGGCTCCAGAAGACTGGGAACAAACAGCATTTACCCATCCCTTAGGTGTCTATGAATTCCTCCATATGCACTAAGGAATTTCGTGTGAATCAGCTACATTCCAGAGACTTATGGAGCAAGCTGTGGACAACATAAACCTCCTTGAATGCCTGGTGTACCTCGAAGAAATCATCGTCTTCGGAAAGACTCTTTAAAAAAACAACATGAAGCTCGCCTGTTCAAAAGTGTTCGAGCAGACTTGAGGAGTTTGCCTGAAACTATCAATAGACAAATGTAAATTTTCCAAAGCTCGGTGAAATATTTGACTACATTGTCTTCTGAGGGTATGCAAACAGACCCCAGCAAAGTGGAAGCATTAACCAGCTGGCCAAAGCCCAACAACTTGAAAGAACTTCAAAGGTTTCTTGGATTCTGTGTCTATTATTGCCATTTTGTTAAAAACACCAAGGTAGTACGCCCACTGCTAAATGTAACCTAAGGGTACCCACTTACTCATAAAACATTCAAAAAAAGATACTAGCAAAAAGAATGTAAAAACATATTTCAGACTCCATGAACCATTTGGCTAAAGATGGACTCTGGATTGCAACACAGCTTTCCAAAAAATAATTTATCAACTGACTCATGCACCTGTATTTGCTTATGCTGATCCAGCCAAACCACACGTGCTACATACAGACACCAGCCCAAGTGGTCTAGGGACTGTGCTCTGCCAAGGGTACACAGAGGGATTATGACCAGTAGCTTTTGCTAGTAGGAGCCTGACACCTTCAGAGAAAAAATTACCCAGTACATAAATCAGAATTTCAAACTCTCAAGTGGGCAATAGTCGACCAGTTTCATGAATATTTGTATGGTGCAAAGATCTTGGTCAAGACAGACAACAATCCATAGACATATGCCCAAACATCTGCCAGACTTGATGCTACTAGACACATATGGCTTTCCATTTGATCACATATGATTATGCAGTGGAGTACCATCCAGACCTAAACCACGTCGATGCCAATGCTCTTTCACTCAGAGCTGCCTCAAATCAGCAGTAGGTGCATATTCCTGAACAATCAATAAAAACACTATGCCACAAGTTTGATAGAGATGAAACACCCTCCTCAGAGACTGTTAACTCCTTGGCAGATTGCTTGGGCCTCCAGATACTTGCATCCCAGTGGCTTACTGTAATTTTGTAGCCCTAGATTTAAGTTCTTTACCCCAGCTAACCCCAGCTGACATTCACAAAGAACAGTACCAAGATCCAATGATAAAACCAGTTGTTAATGCCTTAAGAAAGTGGGAAGATATTACAAAATTGCTATCCAATGATCCCAAGACTGCTTCACTACTACGAAGGGCCTAAAACTCAAGCTACATGAGCAGTTATTGTACAGAGAACTGACCGACTGACAGCCAAGGAGATTGTCAAAAGCAGCTAGTATTGCCAACAGTTCAGATATGTTGTGCTGAATGCTTTGCATGACAGCACAGGACATTTAGGCAGTAAAAGAACTTTAGACCTAGATTGTTCACATTTCTACTGGCCTAAGATGGGTGTATACATTGAACAGTACGTTAAAACTTGCAGCAAGTGTCTTCAGTGAAAAGCCCAACTTCAGAAAGTAGCCCCACTGGTCAATAAAACAACAAATGCACCAATGGAACTCTTTTGTATCGATTTTCATAGTTTGGAGCCAGATACAAAAGGCATCGCAAATGTGTTGGTAGTCAATGATCACTTCACGAGGTATGCTCAGGCCTATCACGAGGTATGCTCAGGCCTATCCTGTCAAAGACCAAAAAGCTTAAACTGTAGCACACAGGTTCTTGTGGAGAGGTTTTTTTTGTTGTTGTTTTTCTTTACGCTATGGAGCCCCTCCATGCACTCATTCAGATCAATGCCGAGATTTTGAGAGCAGACTCATTAAAGAACTGCTGTTTCTCTGGGGTGTCAAAGTTCAGAACTATCCCCTATGATCCACAAGGAACTCCACAACCAGAAAGATTAAATCATACCTTACTTGATATGGTTGGTACTTTACACCCAAAGGGCAAGCCCAGGTGGAGCCAACAAATAAGTGCCCTTGTGCATGCTTATAATTGTACTAAAAAATTATGCTACTGGTTTTTCACTGTACCACCTTATGTTTGGCAGAGAAGCTCATCTCCCAGTAGATATATTATTTTGGAGTGTCTCCTGATGGTGCTCACTCAGAAAACTACCTTCAGTATTTTAACAAGCTGGAAGCTCAGTTAAAATCATGCATGCCAGCATGCAAATTCTATGGCAGCAAAGACAAATCTAGTCAACAAAGCTCACTGTGACAAACGTGTTAAGACACAAGAACTCCAATCAGGTGACCGGGTACTAATGAGAAACTTTGGACTCAAGGTAAACATAAAATAGTTGACCACTGGAGTTATATCCCCTATGTTGTGATTAGTAAACTACATGATTTGCTGGTGTATAAACTGCGTCCAGAAGGGGACCACTGTACTGCTGAAACCATTCACAGAAATCGCCTTCTGCTAATTAGGCAAATAGTTTTTGACACAGTGCCACCCGCTGCAGCCACAGCAGGCCCAGTAACCAGATCTGCTACTTGTAACAAGCAACTAAATTAGCTTTCTGCTCCCCAGCCTTCAGAACCTCCTTCCAATGGTGCTACAGCTGACAATGACTGGGATTCTAAAGAAAATGAAAGTGTGTTTGGTGCTGCTTATTACCCAGCAATTGAACTACTGTAGCTCAACTATTTCAGGGAGCCTTCCCCCATACTTACAGTAATGTTTCTAACAACCCTGTGGCTCTAGAGAATCCTGACTCATCCATCGTTCCTGAGCCTTCAAGCAATGATGTCTGCAGTGTGACCTCTGAAATTGCAGACTCCCTTTTTCGTGATGGAGTTATCCAAACTTAATGTGACTGAACCTGAGGAAACTAGAAGTGAACCCAAAGGCGATGCTGAACCAAGTGGGCTAGGTGAACTGATTCATTAGGAAGGGAGTATTGCTGTGCCTGGAAATGTCAGTTTTGTTGTAGACGATACCCATTTCATGGAAACACCTCTTTCCAACCAGGATTAGTCTACAGAGTCAGCAAACAGTAATAATATGCAAAATGCTGAGCATATTCCAAGTTCTAATTCGCAAGAGAGTACAGTGGTGCCCCTTTCGACAGAAGCTGCCTTATTGGTAGACAATGAGCTGGGAGTCATGAACCCAAATGCTGATGTTGAAAGCTAAGTGCCAATGCCCTCTATGCCTAGGCGATCAGAAAGAGCTAAAACCTGTGTTTCGCCACGATGACACACACCTGGAATACCTGTCCACTTGCCCACGAATGTTCTCCACAAGTGAGTGTACATCACAACCAACTCTCTGCCCAAAATAGTGTTCACTGCCTCTTCTAAGAGAAAAATCAAAACCTCCACCCAGTATAAAAAGGGCCATAGGTACAGAGTAAATATGATTATAAGAGGTACATGCTGGTTTATGGGTTGCACTTGGAAACGCACCCTGGCTCAGTGTGCCTTTCCAGGTTACCAATTTTTAAATACATAAATAAGTCTATTTGTTTCTGCTATTACTCACTTCCTTGATGCAGAGTCTAGCTGCCTTAATTATGCCCTCCCCCTTATTTAACCTCACTGTTCCTCTACCCTTCCATGGCAATCCCCCCAGTAGGCAGTTTCTGAAGCAGTCTCTCATCTCTTTAAAATCTATCCTCCAAAGGTCCAAGATAATAGTCTTTGTGTGGTTTGCCTCTGTTACTGTCTTAATGTTAAGCCGTACTTTACGGTGATCACTAGTACCTAGGAGACTATCCATTGCGATGTCTGCAGTGCTGTCCCGGTTTGTAAGCACCAGGTCCAGCACTGCCCAGTCCCTAGCTGCCTGAGAAAAGCCCCTTGCAGGGAATCAAGCTCCTTGGTGAAACTGCAGCTGGAAGACTCCAGTCCACATCTGGCAAACTGAAGTCCCCAACTAGCAGGACAGTAGGGTGACAGGAGCTCACTCAGATAGACTAAGCCATGTCGGGCTTTATAGGTCAGCAAATGAACCTTGAAGGAGATTTGCCACTTCACCAGCAGCCAGTCCTGATCACCCAGGACCCATGTCTCATGACATGATCTCATCAGACCCATCAGTAGCCTGGATACTGCATTCTGCACCAGCAGTAGACACTGCAGGACTGCTCCACCTACCCCAAGACACAGAGCATTACAGTAGTTTAGCCTGGATGTCACAGTGGCATGCACCAGGAAGGGCAAGTCTTCAAGTATGATCAAGGTTTTTACCCAGGAGATGTTACAAAGATAGTAAAAGCCATTCTGGACTCTAAATGACACCTCAGCCTCCTTCAGTATTTCATCTAGAATGACACTCAGATTCTTCACCTTGGTAGAGCCAACCAGACTGGAGGAATGCAGTACCAAAGTGGTCCTCTCCACTGTTGTCCCTACACCCTGCAATCAACCAGACTTAATCACTAGCACCTCTGTCTTGTCAGGGTTGAGTTATAGCCAGTTAAGAGGACATACAGTCCCCGATCTCAGCCAGACTTAGATTAAGTACATTAACCATCCCGGGCATCCCAGGTGCAAATAACAGGTACAACTCATTATCATCTGCAAGGAGGGAAAACCCAAACCATGCCATCTGATTATGTCACTCTGGGGCAGCATTTATACAGCGAACAACATAGGTGAGAGAATCTAACCCTGGAGCACAACACAGAGCAGGGGCTTCAGAAGTAAGGAAAATTTCCCATCACCACCCTCCACATCCTGCCACTGAGGAAGGACTTAAACCAGCTGACGACCCTACCAGCAAGTTCACAGTACTCCCCGAGACGATTCAACAACAACCTATGGTCACCCATATCAAATTCTGATAAGGGATCAAATGGAAAGAGAATTGACCATTCCTCTACCTCTAGACCTGAGGAGGTCATTATGCACCCTGAACAATGCAGTCTCAGTACTGTTTCTAGACCAAAATCTGGATTGAGTGGCTCACAGATATTAAGGCCATGAGATGGGCCTCGAGCTGCAGAGCCACCATCTTCCTATAACCTTTTCTATAAATCCAAGGTTAGGTCTAAAATTTGCCAAGAAGTTTGGGTCCAAAGATTTTATTTATTTATTTATTTTTATTTTTTTTTTAAGGTGGGAGTCTCACCAGTGCATCTTTCAATGTACTTGGAAAAGGCCCTCTGAAAGGACTATCTCAGCAAACATGAGACCAGAAATCCAACACAACTCACAAGTGGGAACACTGCATCCAGTTCACAATGCGAGCGCTCACACACACCTCCTCCACAGAAACCAGCCTAAACTCACTCCAGACAGGGGTGCTCTGTGAGACAACCTGCCCAGCACTGCACTGTCCAGTTGAGATTATCCCAGACCTGATGGAAGACACCCTGTCAGAGAAGAACTGAGCAAACTCTTCACAACAAGCAGATGAAAATAACTCCAGCGGTTGGAAACAGGCATGAGGTAACAGCCGGTCCTTCATCTAACAGAGCTGAGCCGGTCTGCTCCTCCCCAGCACAGACTCTCTGGTCAGAAATACTGCCTTCTTACAGGAGACTGCCCTCTGATATTCACCACAATGAATTCTCAGAGCCAGTCTGTCTCCATCAGCCCTAGATTTCCACCAACAAGGCTCTAATTTGCAACCCAGTGCATTTATCTCCCTGGGCTCCCTGTCAAACCATGGGGTTCTCATGTGAGAAGACCCAAGTTCTACACAGACTAGTGTGACTGAATCAAGGGTAGAGGCAACAGCCCCATTGTAGGCCACCTCTGCTTCCCCTGATCCAGTCCCATTTTCATCCAACACACCAGAGAGGTCCAGTGCTGCGTGGAGTCCCCCTGGGAATATTCACTTTACAGGGTAACAGCAGACTATCTCCAAAGGGACAAAATCATTTTTGTACACAGTATGGACAGCATGAATGTCTCCTATCAATATGTTATGTGCTGAAAAATAAGCTACAAATAAAAGTATGATGCCTTTTGGCCACAATCACACACTATGATGTCTCTGGGTGTCTCGGTTCCCCCTCTGAAGGGCTCTAGAGTCTCCACAGTCATGGGTGGTAAAGCCTTGTCTTTCACTGCTCCTTCTTCTCTATGGAATAGACTCCCTACATCTCTCCGTTCAGTTGAAATGCACTACAACTTCAAATCCCATCTCAAAACCTTCTTGATGACAGAAGCTAAATCCTTATGCTCACCAGGGTAATGTCTTTTGACTCACTTCTTCCCTACCTACTATTTCTGCTCAACTCTACTCTTCCCTCTGATATGCCTCAATATAGCACTTATTTTGTATCTGTCCTCTGAACTTGTTATATGTTATCCACTTTTGTATTTGTAAATGACCTACTGGATTGTATATTTTTTTGCAAGTATCTCCACTAGCCAACATGTCCTGCATCCTTACAGTGTGTTTGACACCCTACCCTCCACTTCACTGCAAAAGGTACTGTAGTTATCTAAGTCATGTGTTGTATTGCTATTGTGCCATATGTTGGCAGAAGTCATGCCTGAAAATGTTCCCTAGGATCAGTGCACCCACCCAGTAATCAAAGACTTCAGTACAATAAATAAATAAATTATATTATGTACATACATAAATGATTGGCTAAGCCCATTTTAAAAAGCAGAACTATACAGGTATGGCAGCACCTGTGTATCAGGGTTAAGTAAGCACTTTAATGTTAAACCCCAATATTTGCACCTTAGTAACATCACCCTCATTAAACCAATCTACTTAAAATTTGGAAGCACAGTGATGGTACCACAATATCTGGATCCTAGAAATTCTGTGGCAAATGATTCACTGTGGGAAAAGTTACATAGGGGCAAATACCCCCAAAATCACCAAAATGAAAATTTTTTTTTTTTTTTTTTGCTCAATAATAAAATAAAATCTGGGAGGATTTGAATCCTGAGACTTGCAGGTTTGAATAAGTTTGGTTCAAGGTATGTGCTTCTGTGTTTGTTTTTTTTTAATCTCCCAAAGTTAAGTCGTTTTTTAAATTATTCAACATAAACTGCTCCATTTGGGAACATGCAGAGTTGAAAAAAAAAAAAAAAAAAAAATCAGCATTCCATTGATGCCATGCTGTCGTATTACAGAGATGCTTTTGTTTATCAGCTGGCAGGTCCAGCTCCCTGTCTGGGTATGCTCTGCTGCTGTTTTCGTTGAGCAGGCATGGGGCTACCTGTTAGCGCATAGCCCCGCCCCTGCTAAGCATACTGTGTATCTGTGTCTGCCACATGACCTACATGAGCGGGTTTATTTGAACTGAACACCAGGGTACCCAATCCCCTCAGTACCAGTGTAATTATAAACAATATGTCAATGCCGTGCTGGTTTGCACCCCACTCCCTAATTTGAAGTTACTGACACCAGGGTGCCAAACCCCTGTGTTTGCATGCTCTACTGTACCTCCCTCTCCCTGACCCAGCAGTCTGGGACACCAGGGTGTCCACCCCTGGTACCTCCAAAGTATCATGCCGACACTGAGGTGCATAATCCCCAGTACCAGAAGTTGTGTTCCTGAAATAAAGAAAACTGTCCTGCAACATTGTTTTTTTTTTTTTTTTAAATCCTGAAGTAATGAAAAGAGTCCCTCATTTTCTGCCGCTGTCCCCATCTCCCACAATGACCCACCACCCCATACCTCCCCACCTTACTCTATACTTACCCGGCTGAGGTCCAATATAATCTCTCTAGACCAGATACAGAGTTTCACTCTTCAATGCTGGAGTAGGAACTGAGGAAAACAGGTAAGTGTCTTATATTTCAATGCATTTTGAGCCTTTCTTCATAACGCAGTCATTTTCTTGTGTAACCTCCCTACTAATGGGGGTTCCCTGGAGCCTTTCCCGGAGCTTGCTTAAATGCTCCATGCCTGGCTGGTGTTCAGCGTGAGGCCATTAGATGTGGGAGTTGTGAGTGCTTTTGGAGCCTCCGGTACTGTCTCTTTAAGAGCTGCCTGTTCACAGGCTTTACTGGTCCACATAGGACCGGGGTTCCCTGCTCGAGTCCCACCCTGCACTGCTGTCTAATCGCCCATTTCGCAGCGCCTAGGTGCACTATGGGAGCCCATGTGAAGGTTGCAGTTGTCCCCTGGGATTTGTATAGTATTGATAAAATGGCAGTTGCCTAACGTTTATTGCAGCTGGGACTTTGTGTTGTGCCCTCCATATTGGACCGGACTGTGTAAAAAGGAGTCCAATGGTAGCTAAGAGGCATTGGAACTGGTGCGGAGGTGACCAACCAGGAATCAGGACTCTGGCTGGAGCCAGCTGACCAACTGGGACACAGCTTGTAATCCCTGGATGTGGCATTATGGGGCATGGTGCTTTTTTGCACCACTGAGGACTAGAATAAGTGACTGGCATGTGTGACCAGCCAATGAAATCGGGTAGCGCCCGAGCTGTGAGGATTGCCCCCATGCAGTTAGGGGCAGAAGCTTTGTGACTGTGAAGGAGAAGGGAGCTCTGAGCTTCTGTGCCATTGAGTGTTCATGAGTGAAAGGCCTGAGGCGGCCGTTTATATTGCCGGTGACCCACAAATTAAATCCACAGGCTTGCGATCAGAGGAGGCTGTGTACAAGCACAGCTACCTACCAGGCTTCACCTGAAGAGGACTGGAGAATCTGCTGAATCGCGCTCGGTCTGTCAGGACGTTGAAGCTGCAGTGAAATGCCCGCATTTGCTGTCAGTTCGGTCGGGTCCTGGAAGCAGCGCCTGGTATGGTACCCCTCTGTTGTTTTTCCATATAAATGTGTGAGGAGGCCTTTGAAGCTCAGGCTTAGCCCTGCAAGTGGTGAAGGAGTGGTTATCTGCTGGGGTTGTGAGTACTGGATATGGGTAGCTCTCTGTTAAAGCTTACAAACAAAGAAAAAATCATTTTGTTATATTGTTGACTGCACTAATTAAGCTTTCCGGCTCCATCTGATTTTCTCAGGAATTAAATCTCACCTGTGTCAGGGCCCCAACCAGCTGCACCGAGGAACTAGCCATTAGGGCTTGGGTACCCATAGAGAACCATTAACAGGTTAGGCCTGTGCACAGAGCCATAGGTAGATTTTCATATATTGTAGTGGTAAGCTAATCACTCTGATCCCCCCACCCCAGTCCTTGTTATTTCCCCCTCAAATAAATCAGATTGCCTGTTTTGCAAAAGTGCACTGGCTAGTCTGTGTATTAATGGTGAAATACTGCACATTGAATGTGGTGTAACTGTGCCTTACTTCCTAGGGGGTCCACGGAGAGAGCTGACTGAATCGAACCGGGGTTAAGTGTATATAGTAAGAGCACTGAAATTGACCCTGTGTGGGCGCTAGTGGGAAGAAAGGGGTTGCTTAGCAACTCAGAGGGCTGTGACTGAGTCAACCTCAACTGTCGTAACTCTCGACCTCTGGGTGGAGGCACCCATGTGGATCTGGGCCACTCACCCTGCTGTAGTTAGAGCAGGCAGGGGTAGTAGCCACTGGGATAGCACCCGGTGCTACAAATTGGAGAGCACCGCTGGGATCAGCGTCCCCTAGTGGCCAAGTGGGTAAAGTGCATAAAATGGAAAAGCTGACGAAAACTGGAAGGGATATTATGGCAAAATTAAGCTGGATCCTATTAAGACAATGGTACACAAATTGATGGGGTGGGGTGAAACCAAGAGCTGGACTCCAGAGAATTGTGTTACTATTAGGACGTGCCCTGGGAACACTGACAGCTGACATTATTTCCTGCAGAGCATGTAAAGTGTTTGGGCAAGGTGGAGGTGAAGGGCGTATGGCTGACCTGCTTGACCAGACCCTGCAGGTACTACTTCTGTGTAGTGTGGCCATACGACCCGAGAGGTACCTCCCCTGATTTATCCAGAGGGTCTACAGGGCAGAGGCTTGTTCACATGGAGTGGTCAAGTCACTCCTGGGGGTCCCCAGACTAATAGTTTCAAAGATAAACTGCTTAAATTGCTGGCTGTGGAAGGAGAACTACCAAGGAGTTGCTGCAAGCATTGGACCTCTCTAGTGAACCACCCCCAGGTTTCCCAGGTACCTCTCCCTGTCCCCCAAGAGTTCTATTTTGGCTCCACTGCCCCTAGTGGTTCCCCTATACAGCTCGATTCTTACCGAAGGCTGAAACTTTTTCTGGCACAGTGCGGTGCCTTCGGGAGGATGACTTGGAGGCGTGGATGGACTCGCCACACCTTTAGTTCAGGAGTGGCAATGCTCTGAGGGGAGAAAAGAAAGCAATTGATGGAGAGTCTATGGGGCCCCGCTTTAGAAGCCATTAGGTTCTTGTGGGCCACTAACCCAGAAGCCACCGCAGCAGAGTATCTTTATGCTTTGGAGGGAGTGTTCAGGAGTATAGAAACTGGGGAAGATCTATTATGGCAATTCAAGTCTGCCAAGCAATGGAGAAATGAGAAACTGTCCGCCTTTGTTACTAAGGTGGAGCGGGCCTTGCAAAAGGTCTATCGAAAAGGGGGGATTACAGCCACGGTCTTGAACCAGGTCAGGTTGCAGCATATTTTGAAGTCTGCTAGATTTTCTAGTGTGATATTGTTAAAACTTAAGTTACATGATAGACGGGCTTTCCCACCTGAATACTGTCAATTGATGAGGGAGATTAGAGAAGTGGAGACTGATGAGGAAGGGTGGGAACCCTATGTGGGAGATGTGAACCTGAGCCGAACCCCTGAGTCTAGTGCCCCCGAGGAGACCCACCTTTCAGGGAGGCCTGATGCATCCCCAGAATTTCAAGGTGATGTGGGGGTGCGTGCCATTTCCTCTGACCCCCAAGCAGAAACGAGTTAAGGGCCGAGGTTAGAAACTTACGAGAATTGGTGAGGGATCTGAGGCGGTCCACTACCCACCCTGTTAGGTCTGGGGAACCTGAGTCATTTAGGAATCAATGTTCTAGTCCAGGGGAACCCCTCTCACCCCCCAGAGGGCCCCCAGCAGCCAAAGTACTCCACTCCCAATAGAGACCCCCGGGACCCCCAAGTTTTGCTACCACTGTGGGGAAGATGGACACTTTCAGCCTGAGTGCCAGCTGCCGGAGAATTTAAGGAAGGTCAACAGCAGACTGATCACTTGGCATCGCAGGGCCCACGTCCGACCCCCCAGGAAGGGTTTTGTGACCCGGGCCAATGCCCAAGCAACTGTCAAGGCTGTGCCTCCTGAATGGTCTGATGTGGTTGGGCCCTCGATGGAGGCCCCAGTGTGAGTAAATGGGATTCCCACCCGAGCTGTATTAGATAGTGGCTCTCAGGTAACCATCATGTTTCAGGACTGGTATCAGACCTACCTACCCGAGGTGCCACTACAACCCTTGGATGGCCTACATGTATGGGGGCTAAGTGACAAGGCTTATCCGTATTGGGGGTACATCCGGATCTGGTTGTCATTTCCTACTTCTGTGGCAGGAGTGGACGAACAGGTGGAAACCTTGGCTTTAGTTTGCCCCCCCACTGGACTGTATGATGGAGTACCCCTGTTGATTGGGACAAATCAGGGATTTATTTAACTCTAAAAATTGATTGGCGTTTTGCTCATAAAAGTGTTAAATCTTTGTGAAAATGCATAGCTCTTGCCTCACTGTGTTTAACAAACACAGCACTTCTAGAAAATCTATATAAATATTTTCTGTACAGTTAGTATAGTCCCAAGAAAAACTGCTAATCAATTATTTAAAACCCTGCAAATGCTCACATGTTTGGTGATAAAGCCCAATTGTGTTCAGAAAAAGCAAGCGTTTAGGACCGAGAGAGCCCTAAGAATACCCACTGTGATCCAAAAGGTCTCAGAAACTCAGAAGAAGGTTAGCCCAGAGGAACCTGAAGGTCCGGTGGGTGTAGTATGGAAGAAGGATCCGGTACCGGTGATACTTGCCCCGAATGCCCAGTATGTTTTGCAAGGGGAAGTCCGACTGAGAACAGCTGTTAAGAATAAGTTATTGATGTTGGATGCACCTGGGGAGGGAAGATTGCCTGAGGGACTGCTGGTCAAACCCAGTATCTTGCCGGCTAGAGCCCATGCTTACGTCAAGAGGGTGATGGTTCAAGTTCGTAATGTATCCGACAAGGAGATTCGAATAAAAAGAGGGTGCACCCTGGCAAGTGTACATTGTGCAGATACTGCAGTGCTGCCCAATAGCAAGGGTTCAAGGAAAGATGACAGAGTAACGCCCGACTTGTTTGAGTTCGGTGACTCCCCATTGCCTGCTGAATGGAAAATGAGGATCAGTGAGAAGCTAGCCACCAGAGACCAGATATTTTCCCTAAAAGAATGGGACGTGGAATGTGTGCAAGGGGCTGAGCACCACATCTGACTGCATGATGAAAGGCCTTTTAGAGAAAGATCTCGGTGCCTGGCCCCGGCTGACATAGACGATTTTACGCGAAACGGCATTTGCAAGAGATGCTCGCTGCTGGTGTGATACAAGAGTCCAGGAGCCCTATGCTTCCCCATTGTAGTAGTAAGAAAAAGAATGGGCGGTTCGGATGTGTGTAGATTACCGTACTTTGAATCGGCGGACCATCCCAGACCAGTATACCATGCCACGATACAGACGCCTTGGATTGTTTAAATGGCAGCAAGTGGTTTCTGTGTTAGACCTCTGCAGCAGGTACATCAGATCCCGGCGGCCCCAGAGGACCGAGAAGACTGCATTCATTTGCCCTCTGGGTTTTTATGAGTTCATCCGGATGCCTCAAGGATTCAGGTGCCCCAGCTACTTTTCAGCACTTGATGGAACGTGCTGTGGGGGACATCAATTTGCTCGAATGTTTGGTCTACTTAGATGATGTCATAATGTTTGGCCGCTCGTTGGAAGAGCATGAACATCGATTGTTCAAGGTCCTGGATCGGCTGGAGGATTTCAGTCTCAAACTATCTATAGATAAGTGCCAATTCTTCCAAACTTCTGTGAACTATGTGGGCCACATAGTATCCACTGAAGGCATAGAGACTGACCCCAGCAAAGTGGAGGCTTAGACGACCTGGCCTCAGCCAAAGAATTTGAAAGAGCTGCAACAGTTCCTGGGGTTCTGTGGATATTATAGGCGGTTTGTCAAAGATTACTCTCGAGTGATCTGCCCCCTCTTCAACCTTACTCAGGGGTACCCTCCCACGCACAAAAAGCATAAGAAAGTTGTGCACTCTGAGACAAAGAAGAAGTATTTTCGACCGAATGATGTGTTTGGCAACCGCTGGACTACTGAGTGTGAGGAAGCTTTCTAGGACATCATATAACTCACTTACCCATGCCCCAGTGCTGGCCTATGCTGACCCGCCAGGCAGTGTTCTCCATACTGATGCCAGTCTACAAGGATTGGGGCTGTGTTATATCAGGAGCACTCGAGCGGGTTGAAACCTGTAGCTTTTGCCAGCAGAAGTCGGACTCCTTCAGAAAAAAATTATCCAGTGCACAAATTAGAGTTTCTGGCTCTGAAATGGGCCATTGTTGATCAATTTCATGACTATTTGTACAGTGCCAAGATATTGGTAAAGACTGATAATCCTCTGACCTATGTGCAGACCTCAGCCAAGTTGGATGCCACTGGCCATAGGTGGCTCTCTGCATTGGCAACCTACGACTATGCTGTTGAGTACAGAGCAGACCTAAACCATATAGATGCGGATGCTCTCTCTCGGAGGCCTATTTTATTTTTTATTTATTTAAACATCAGTTTACAACCTTTGAGCCAGGGGCTCATTTACAAAGGTACCTCGTCACATAGAGGACACGGACAGTGGCATGGGAGACAACAGATAAATCAGGAACAGGAGCAACAGATAAAACAGGTACAAAGTAAGTGTCATTCAAGGTTACAGTTGGTTCAAAACAGAAATGAGGAATACATGGATAATCAGGCTAGCAAAAATAGGGTTAGTGATGGGGAAGGAGGGGGAGAGCCAGGGTGGAAGAGAGTATAGGGAAGGAGGTAAGGAGGAGGGGTGGAGAGCAGCTCGGTGAGCATTGTCAGGCTTTTTTTTTTTTTTTTTTTTTATACTTGAGGCGGCATCTGCGTGAGAGGAGCAGGTGATTTCTGAGGCTATTTTAAAGCATGCTAATGAGGGGAGTCTGAGACAGCGGCAGGGAGGAGTTATACCAGGTGGCAGCTCTGTGAGCAGCCCTTTGGCGTACGGCGTCTAGCTCTTGGAATGACCAGGGTTGTTTTGTCTGAGCCTGGGTGTTCATAGTCGGATTGGCTTGGTGGATTGAGTTGGATATGCCAGTGGGGATAGGCCATGGAGGGCTTTAAAGGTTAGTTGGCAGGTTTGGTACAAGAGCAGCTCATCCAGGCTGGGTATGGAAGCCAAGGAGTAGAGCAGACAGGTGTGGTAAGTCTAGGCGCTCGGTTATCAGCCTGCAGGCTTTGTTCAGTGTGAGGCGAACCTTCTTTGGACGTTTGATCAGCAGCCCCATAGACGGAAGGCCGTGTCGATGAGTGATATGACAGAGGAAGTGACAGTAGCCGGAGGGCGTGTGAAGGGAGGCATTTTTTGTGCCGGTAAAGAATGCCCAACCGTGAGTTGGTGGCAGAGTTCAAGGTGGAAATGTGGCCATGGAAGGAGAGGGCAGGGTCAAAGATTATTCCAAGATATTTATAGGCCTGCACTTGTTCAATGGGGATACTGAGGGAGGAGTGGACAGTGAGAGGAAAATTGCGGGACTTATTTTGGGGGTGGGAGAAGAGCATGGTTTTTGTTTTCTTTAGGTTGATTATGAGTCGGTGTTCAGAGAACCAGGATTCAGTGGAATTGTATGCTAGCTGGAGAGAATTCTGAAGTGAAGAGGGGTTACTGTCAGAGGCAATGAGTACTGCATCGTCAGCGTAGAGTAAGATCTTACCTCCACATTTGCTAGGAAGTGAGTTGAGGAAGAGGGAGAAGAATAAGGGTCCGAGGATGGAGCCCTGAGGGACTCCAGAGCGGATAGGGCAGGTGCTGGAGAGAGTTCCACCAACTTTCACACATTGAGAGCAGGCTGAGAGATAGCTGGCGCACCAGGAGACTGGACCAGTGGAAAAGCCTAGGTGGGCGAGAGTGGTTAAGAGGAGAGGGTGTGCTACGGTATCAAAGGCTTTAGACAGGTCAATGAATACCGCACCAGCGATGGAGCCAGAGTCCAAAGATGTGTGGAGGAAGTTGGCAAACTCCAGGAGAGCTGTAATGGTACTATGTCCAGCTCTGAACCCACGTTGCTCAGGGCAGAGAACATTGTATTTAGAGAGGTAGTCAGAGATTTGTGTGGCCACAATTTTCTCTAATGCCTTGGAGAGGGGGGGCAGGATTGAGATAGGCCAGTAGTTACTTGGAAGAGTCCTGTCGCCACCTTTGTGGATAGGGGTAACTGTGGCGACCCTCCACAACCCTGCCACAAACTGACTGGGTCAGGTTGTCAGAATCTGACATAAGAGCCCTTTGCCAAAAATTTGACAAGGAGGAACAGGTGTCTCCTGATGCTGTAGACTGCCTGGTGGATTGCTTGGGGCCATCAAAACTGCATACCTACTGCTTACTGTCATTTTCTGCATTAGATACTAGTTCGCTGCCCCAATTCGAAAATGATAGTCTTCAACAGGCTCAATCCTAAGAGCCCATGATAAAAACAGCTGTGGAGGCTTTGCACGCTGGAAGGGACGTGTCCAAGTTGCGTTCCATTGATCTGAGAACTGCTTGTTATACAAAGAAGGGTCAAAGTTAAAACTGATTAACCAACTACTATATAGAGAGACTGTGGACAAAGAGGGCCGGGTAGACAAACAACAACTGGTGCTGCCCACTGCTTTTAGAGAACTGGTTTTGAGGTCCCTGCATAATCACATGGGGCATCTGGGCATAGACCGAACTCTTGAACTGGTACGGACCCGGTTCTACTGGCCAAAAATGAGTGCAGATGTGGAGCAGTACGTCAAGACCTGTGGCCACTGTCTGCAAAGAAAAGCCCTACCTCAGAGAGCCGCCCCCATGGTCAATATCACTACCAGTGCCCCTATGGAACTGGTCTGCATTGATTTCCTGAGTTTAGAACCAGATCTAAAAAACCTCAGTAACATATTGGTAGTCACTGATAATTTTACCCGGTATGCACAGGCTTTTCCTACTAAAGATCACCAAGCAACCATGGTGGCTAAAGTACTTGTTGAGAACTTCTTTGTTCACTATGGGGCCCCCCAGAGGATCCATTCCGACCAGGGGAGGGACTTTGAGAGCCGCCTGATTAAAGAAATGCTATCTTTGTGGAGAGTACGAAAATCAAGAACCACCCCATACCATCCCCAAGGAGATCCCCAACCTGAAAGGTTTAACCGCACATTGCTTGATATGTTGAGCACACTGCAACCCAAAGCCAAGCCTAGATGGAGCCAGCGGATTAGCACCCTGGTTCATGCTTATAACTGCACCAAAAGTGATGCTACTGGATTTTCCCCGTACAGGCTGATGTTTGGGAGAGAGGCTAGACTGCCAGTGGATGTGTGTTTTGGGGTTTCCCCTGATGGGGTGCAAGCAGAGAATCATCTACAGTATGTACAGAAGCTGAAGGCCCAATTGAACCATGCCTACCAACTGGCCCAGACCATGGCTGCTAAACGAAACCTGGCCAACAAGGAGAGGTATGATAAGAAAGTGAAAACAACGGAATTGAGAGAAGGGGATAGAGTGCTATTGAGGAATTTGGGGCTGCATGGCTAACGTAAGATTGCTGAGAGATGGCATCACCACCCTCATATTGTTGTGGGAAAACTGGCAGATCTACCTGTATGTAAAGTGCGGCCTGAAAACAATTCAAAAGATGTAAAAACTATACACAGAAATCATCTGCTGCCAATCGGGCAAATCTTGATTAAGGCTGAATCCCCAATGCCCCCAGGCCTATGACTAGATCTGCTGCCAAGAAAACCCAGACCACTTGATTCTTCAGAAAGCCAAACAAGAGGGCCTTGTCCAAACCCCTCTGATGAAGATGATTGCCACTCTGTGTCTGAAGACAATGACAATAATATTGAATACCATCCCTCTTATGAACTGAGCCAGCTGTTTCGGGGCAATCCCCTTGTTAACTCTGGAGATGAGGTTGGGCTTTCTGGACTGTCTGATCCCCTAGCTTTGTCCCCGGAACCCATGCTTCCAGAGGATGAATTGGGTAGCAGCAAAGCCCAAGGGGTGGGGTCCTTGAGCATGGCTGAACTATCTGACTTTTCAGAAGAAGAAAGTGATGTGGGGGAACAAGCCAGTGATATGCTGGAACCTGAAGAATATTTTGAATGCCCTGATGGTTCCTTACTAGTGCCTGAACAGTCCTCCGCTGAGCCAAGTACTGTGGGTCCTGATATAGAGGGTCATGCCCCTGAAAGTACTATGAGCACTGGGTCCCCTTCCCCTGTGGAGGTTCCCCCTACTAATCTCAATGAGGCTGAAATGGAATCAGGGCCTGTAGCAGGGTTTTCCGAGACCCCTAGACGCTCCAGCCGAGAAGTACGGCCTGTAGTAAAGTTGAGTTATGAGACTCTGGGTCAGCCTGTGGACCTGCCCTTAAATGTGGTCCATAAAGGGGTGTATGTGTCCCCAAGCTCCTTGCCTAAGTTAGCCTTGGGGGATAACTCCAGCCTGTTAGTATTGCCCTTTGAGTGTGGTACCCCTACCCCAGTTAGCCAGCCAGTAGCTGATAAGGAAGGGCCCCCTCTTTTCAGGTGTCATGGGCAGAGAGTAATGACCTGATTCAAAAAGAAAAGGTTATGTGTGTGTGTGTGTGTGTGTGTGTGTGTGTGTGTGTGTGTGTAATGTTGCATAAACCATAGTAAACTGTGAATACAGTATCCAGGCATGTAATCTAAAGTGTGATATAATGTTAATTAAATTGTTTGCCTTAAAGTGATTTAAGGGTAACCACTTGATCTGACGTCCAAGTTCTACCAGGCCAGGAAGAGTATAATCACCCTACTAATGGGGGTTCCCTGGAGCCTTTCCCGGAGCTTGCTTAAATGCTCCATGCCTGGCTGGTGTTCGGCGTGAGGCCGTTAGATGTGGGAGTTGTGAGTGCTTTTGGAGCCTCTGGTACTGTCTCTTTAAGAGCTGCCTGTTCGCATGCTTTACTGGTTCACATAGGGGACTGGGGTTCCCTGCTCGAGTCCCACCCTGGACTGCTGTCTAATCACTCCATTTCACAGTCGCTAGGAGTGCTAAGGGAGCCCATGTGAAGGGTGCAGTTGTCCCCCTGGGATATGTATGTAACCCCTAGATGGCGCTATCCCAGGGGCTACTACCCCTGCCTGATTTGCCACTAACAGGTTGAGGGGCCTGGATCCAATGGCGGGTGCCTCCACCCAGAGGTCAGGGTTTGCAATAGTTAAACTAACTTGGTCACAGCCCTCTGGGACACTGCAACCCCTTTCTTCCCACTAGTCCCAGCACAATATATCAGAAATACCTTCACAGTATACACTTACGCCAGGACTGATTCCGCACTGGGACCTCCTGTGAAATAAGATACAGTGCAACAATCACAGTACAGTACTTTAACATAGACAATTACCTCAGGCAGTATAACTTTGCTGAAACAAGCAGCTGTGAGATTTATTTAGGGGATATAACAAGGACAGGGGAAATCAGGTTAATTAGCTTATCACTCTACTCATCTACCTATGGCTCTGTGCACAGGCCTATCCCTATCAGTTACTGTCCCTGGGTACCCAAGCCCTAGTGGCTAGTCCAAACTGGCAGCTGGTAGGGCCCTTCACAGAGAAAAGAAAAATTAAACAGTCAGCAGTACAGTAATTCATTTGGATTTAATGTGGCAATTCAACAGGGAGCGACCCTGAATTAGTACTCACGACCTCCAAACAAGATAGGGTCCTTCAATGTCAGCAGGGCTACTCTTGAGCTCAAGAGACTCCTCACACATTTATATGGTAAACAGTCACAGGCAAAAGTCACTTAATGGCAGCAGGATTCACTTGAGGTACACAAACCTCTGCACACATTTATATGGTAAAAAGAAAGCACTATACCAGGCAGGCTGCATCTGTATCCCGATCGCAATTACTGCACAATACCCGGGAGAACACAAAGCAGATTCAGTTCCTGACAGACCGAATGCAATTCAACAATTTCTCCAGTCTTCTACAGGGTGAGCTTGGTTTCAACTCTTCAGATATCCTTTGATTCTCTTCACAGGACGGATTCAGTCCTAACAAGCAGTTACACAAGCTGCAGACCGGAACTCTGGGCCTTACACACGTTTTTTGACTAAAACTGTGCACTGAAGGAGCACAGGGTTCCTTTCCCCTTCACTGCCAGAGCTAAACTGAAACTCCAACAGACAAAACGGGCACTTCCTTTGAGTTCCTCCAGTTCTTGACTGGATTGGCTGTCACTCACAATAGACTGCTCCTGTTGGTCCAAAAAGGCGCAAGTCTAAACTACATCTCCCAGAGTCACTGCCCATACAATCCTCTTGTGGCTGGCTCAGATTATGAGTCCAAGTTCTGATTCGTCCAAGGCACCATTTTAGAGCTAGCACCCCACACTGATTGGTCCAGTTCAGCAGTTCAAAACCAGAATGGGGAACTAGGCAGACACAGTTCTGACTGCAAAGAAAGCAGGTTAGACAAACTGTAATTTCATTATTACTCTAAATAGTTTCTGGCAAACAGTTACATCTTTCAGATAGGTTCCCTTTGCACTCCTAGTGACTGCAGAAATGGAGTGAATTGGCAGCAGCTCGAGTGGTACTCAAACAGAGAAGCACACAGTCCCCCCATACAAACTAATTATGTCTGCAAGCAGACAGCTCTTAAAGAGACAGTACCAGAGGCTCTAAAAACACTCACTGATAAATGGCTTAAATGCCAAACACCATTCAGGCTTGGAGCATTCAAGCAAGCTCCTGGAAGTCTTTTGGGAACCCCCATTTGCAGGGGGGTTACATGTATAGTATTGATAAAATGGCAGTTGCCTAACATTTTATTGCAGCTGGGACTTTGTGTTGTGCCCCTTCATATTGGACCCGGACTGTGTAAAAAGCAGTCCAATGGTAGCTAAAGGGCATTGGAACTGGTGTGGAGGTGACCAACCAGGAATCAGGACTCTGGCTGGAGCCAGCTGACCAATAGGGACACAGCTTGTAATCCCTGGATGTGGCGTTATGGGGCATGGAGCTTTTTCGCATAAGTGACTGGCATGTGTGTGACCAGCCAATGAAATCGGGTAGCGCCCGAGCTGTGAGGATTGCCCCCATGCAGTTAGGGGCAGAAGTTTTGTGACTGTGGAGGAGAAGGGAGCTCTGAGCTTCTGCACCGTTGAGTGTTCGCGCGGGAAGCGCGTGAAAGGCCTGAGGCGGACGTTTATATTGCCAGTGACCCACGAATTAAATCTGCAGGCTTGCGGTCAGAGGAGGCTGTGTACAAGCACAGCTACCTACCAGGCTTCACCTGAAGAGGACTGGAGAATCTGCTGAATCACGCTCGGTCTGTCAGGACGTTGAAGCTGCAGTGAAATGCCCACATTTGCTGTCAGTTCGGTCGGGTCCTGGAAGCAGCACCTGGTATGGTACCCCTCTATTGTTTTTCCATATAAATGTGTGAGGAGGCCTTTAAAGCTCAGGCTCAGCCCTGCAAGTGGTGAAGGAATGGTTATCTGCTGGGGTTGTGAGTACTGGATCAGAGTAGCTCCCTGTTAAAGCTTACAAACAAAGGAAAATTCATTTTGTTATATTGTTGACTGCACTAATTAAGCTTCCTGGCTCCATCCGATCTTCTCAGGAATTAAATCTCGCCTGTGTCAGGGCCCCAACCAGCTGCACCGAGGAACTAGCCATTAGGGCTTGAGTACCCATAGACAGCAATTAATATGTTAGGCCTGAGCACAGAGCCATAGGTAGATTTTCATTTATTGCAGTGGTAAGGTAATCACTCTGATTCCCCCACCCCAGTCCTTGTTATTTCCCCCGTAAATAAATCAGATTGCCTGTTTTGCAAAAGGACACTGGCTAGTCTGTGTATTAATGGTGAAATACTGCACACTGAATGTGGTGTAACTGTACCTTTACTTCCTGGGGTCCCAGAGAGCTGACTGGATCGAACGGGGGTAAGTGTATATGGTAAGGGCACTGAAATTGACCTGTGTGGGCCACTAGTGGGAAGAAAGGGGGATTGCAGCAACCGAGAGGGCTGTGACCGAGTCAACCTCGACTATCCTAACTCCGACCTCTAGGTGGAGGCAACCGACAACGGATCTGGGCCCCTCACCCTGCTGCAGTTAGAGAAGGCAGGGGTAGTAGCCCTTGGGATACACTTGTATTTTTCCCGTATTTTCAGCATGGACTTTTTGGAACTCCCACATCATGAACACGGGCAGTGAAATTATGTTACTCTGGGATGGAAGCAATTTCACATTCGCTGAGCAAAATCACCATTTAGGCAGGATTTATATGATTTCACCACCCTTGTTCATGAGGTGGGTTCCCAAAAAGGAATGTTGAGAATTTGGGCAAATGTTGGTAAAACAAATAATCTAGCAATGAACGTACATTGAAATTTCTCTATTCTGCTCATAATTTTGTAATTTTCAATATTTGTATTTGAAATTTTCAACATAGCCATTTTCACACAACTTTATAAGCATTACAGCTCATGTTCACATCCTGGCGAAACGTGTTTTCACATCTATGGAATGAAATTATATTTTAGTGGGGATTTTAACATTTTCACCTACTGGGTTCCTGCTGTTGAATCACTGTCCTGTAACCTCCCTGGTCATGCCTGAAAATAGGCAGTATTCGGTTACTGCACTTACCTGGTCAACAAACACTAAATAAATCAATGAGGTGGGGTTATAAGAAGACTATGTTGAAAATGTGGGGTCAAAATATTAAAAATCAATAAAGTTACGAAGGTACGTTTTCATTTTTCTACACATGCACTTTGGTAATTTTAAATATTTAAACCCACATTTTCAACTTAGTAATTTTTTCACACATCATGAAAGTGACACCTGCTGTTTTTCGAATCCCGGCCAACATGTGATTTTGCACTTCCAGTATATTATTAACTAACATCTATCATGTTCAGAAGGAAGGGTCATAAAGGTCCTGTTGAAATTTTGAGGACAAATGTCAAAAAAATTATGAAGTAACATTGTTTGCAGGGACGTCCTTCCTCCACTAGAGATCAAACTGCCTTCCGAGCCAGTTACCCGAGTTTGGGCACAAACTCAGTAAGCCAGCTTAATGGGCAAAGACTTCGGGGGGGGTGCAGCGTGCAGCACCAACTTCAGATTATGAAGTGGCAGAGCAGTGTTCTGGCGCACACATATAATCCTGTGGTGGGCCAGGCAGTCTTCCCTCACAAGGTGTTGGCATGTGTGTTGAGGCCTGATAGGCCCATGCACTGGGTCAGGACTATCTCTGGATACAATTCCACTATCAGAAAAAGAAGGAAAATTTATTGCCAAAAAAAAAAAAAAAAAACTACTTTAATGCAGCCATTAGAGTTGAAAAACGCGAAGCACACTAATAAAAAAAAAAAATAGGGTTCGGGTCTACTGAGTCTTGGTGAATTAGTGATGTGTTCTTCTTTGGGGTTGTCAACCCTAATCCCCCCCCAAGCTTGTATTCTGCTGTCTGAAGCACAAGGTACAGCTCCAAGCCACTGCCTCATAGCGATACCCTCTTCAGAGGGAGAGAAGTATGCTCGCCACGTTGCCAACAAAATCAGTCCTAGCTTTCTTCATTCAGGATTATGTCTGATCTTGCTTCTATGGGGAAGAAGTGGACATTAAGTTTCACAACCCCAAATAACACCTCTCCACTGATTCACCAAGACTAGAGAGACCCAAAACCCAAATGTTTTTTTTTCGTTTTCCTAATTTGTGCACTTTATGTACTTCAGGTTCTTCAACCCTACTTTCTACATTAACAGAGTTTTTTTTTCTTTTGCAATGAATAAAACATACATACTGTACATCAAAATATTACCGTAATATGTACTGCAGTTTTAAATCATTCTGATTAGAAAACCGAGTCAAACTACCCCAGCTTGGCATATTTCTGCTTTGCCTTTTCTCACATCAGCTCAGTATTCCTTACCTCCAGCTTCATGATTTCCTGTTTCTGCCTTCAGCACTACCTCCTCACAATTCAGAACTGCGATGTTTACAACCGAGAGCAGCTGCTGTTCTTCAGAGTTTGGGATTAGATCAAAAACAATGTCCAAAGAAAGCACATTCCCTCTGAAGAACCCCTTTGTGCCCCTGACTCTAGCTGTAGAGTATTTTCCACTTCCTGTGTGACATTGAAATGTGTCCCTGTACTAATCAGGGCATTAATATTCATAGATTATTGCAGCAGGGGAGGGGTTCCTAAACATGGTTATCCCTTAAAGTGGCAGAACACATCCAGATTTGAGTTGTCACTGAGGCAAAGGTACAATTCCCTGTCAGCCAGGCAAATACCACATTGAGATACATAGATACATAGATACATAGACAGTGTCGGCAGATAAGGGCCTATGGCCCACCTAGTCTGCCCATTTGAGCTTGTAAGTTCAGTTTGTTTTCCTAGAAGTCTATTTCCCTTACCCTGACCTCTAGAATTCCTTTATGTCTATCCCATGCATTCTTAAATCCAGTGATTGTTTCAGCCCCACCACTTCCTCTGGCAGGGTGTTCCACTTGTCCACCACAATTCGTTTCTGTGAAGAAATTCTTCTCATGTTTCCTCTGAATCGCTCCTCTCCAACTTCATGCCATGCCTCTAGTCCTGAAACATCTTTTCGCTTAAAAAGAGAGTAACACAAGTCAGCAGATTACAGTCAGTTCTTGATGGTAGCCTTCATGGGACTGAGAAAACATGTTTAACCAAATAATTTGTTTTTGTCCAACGTAAACAAATTGAAATATCTGAATCTCTATGACGCACAGAATGTTTCAATGGCATTGTTTTTAACAGATTTTATTGTTCAAAACCTTATGCTAAAACTTTGTGTTTCTAAACAGATTATTTTTATGTTGATTGCACGAGGGCAAGAAACATATTGGGACAGCTTTCTCAGAAGCAGGTTGTGGAGGCACGACACTGTTTTGACCAATGCTCCCACAGCATGCAAAGGCGTGTCCCGCTTCCCCCAATGCCGTGGTGTAACCCCCCTGCAAATGGGGGTTCCCAAAAGATTCCCAGGAGCTTGCTTGAATGCTCCAAGCCTGAATGGTGTTTAAGCCATTTATCAGTGAGTGTTTTTAGAACCTCTGGTACTGTCTCTTTAAGAGCTGTCTGCTTGCAGACATAATTAGTTTGTATGGGGGACTGTGTGTTTCTTTGAGTACCACTCAAGCTGCTGCCAATTCACTCCATTTTTGCAGTCACTAGGAGTGCAAAGGGAACCTATCTGAAAGATGTAACTGTTTGCCAGAAATCATTTACAGTAATAATGAAATTACAGTTTGTCTAACCTGCTTTCTCTGCAGTCAGAACTGTGTCTGCCTAGTTCCCCATTCTGGTTTTGAACTGCTGAACTGGACCAATCAGTGTGGGGTAAGCTAGCTCTAAAATGGTGCCTTGGACGAATCAGAACTTGGACTCATAATCTGAGCCAGCCACAAGAGGATTGCATGGGCAGTGACTCTGGGAGATGTAGTTTAGACTTAGGCGCCTTTTTGGACCAACAGCAGCAGTCTATTGTGAGTGACAGCCAATCCAGTCAAGAACTGGGAGGAACTCAAAGGAAGTGCCCGTTTGTCTGTTGGAGTTTCAGTTTTAGATCTGCAGTGAAGGGAAAGAACCCTGTGCTCCTTCAGTGCACAGTTTCAATAAAAATGTGTAAGGCCCAGAGTTCCGGTCTGCAGCTTGTGTAACTGCTTGTTAGGACTGAATCTGTCCTGTGAAAAGAATCAAAGGATCTCTGAAGAGTAGAAACCAGGCTCACCCTGTAGAAGACTGAAGAAATTGTTGAATTGCACTCGGTCTGTCAGGAACTGAATCTGCTGTGTGTTCTCCCGAGTATTGTGCAGTAATTGCGATCGGGATAGAGAAGCAGCCTGCCTGGTATAGTACTTTCTTTTTTTACCATATAAATGTGTGAAGAGTCTCGTGGAGCTCAAAAGTAGCCCTGCTGACGTTGAAGGACCCTATCTTGTTTGGAGGTCGTGAGTACTAATTCAGGGTCACTCCTGTTGAATTACCACATTAAATCCAATGGAATCACTGTGCTGCTGACTGTTTAAGCTAATTTTTCTTTTCACTGTGTGAAAGGGCCCCTACCAGCTGCCACGGTTTGGACTAGCCACTAGGGCTTGGGTACCCAGGGACAGTAACTGGTAGGGATAGGCCTGTGCACAGAGCCATAGGTAGATAGTAAAGTGATAAGCTAATTAACCTGATTTCCCCTGTCCTTGTTATATCCCCCTAAATAAATCAGAGCTGCTTGTTTCAGCAAAGTTATACTGCCTGAGGTATTTGTCTATGTTAAAGTACTGTACTGTGATTGTTGCACTGTATCTTATTTCACAGGAGGTCCCAGTGCCGGAACCAGACCTGGGGGTAAGTGTATACTGTGAAGGTAATTCAGATATATTGTGTGGGCCACTAGTGGGAAGAAAGGGGGGTTGCAGTGTCCCAGAGGGCTGTGACCAAGTTAGTTTAACTATTGCAAACCCTGACCTCTGGGTGGAGGCACCCGCCATTGGATCCAGGCCTCTCAACCTGTTAGTGGCAAATCAGGCAGGGGTAGTAGCCCCTGGGATAGCGCCATCTAGGGGTTACAGTAGCATGCTGCTGCTGGCAGTAGTTTGGAACCTTGCCACCAACTTGTGAGAATTAAGCCGCTGCAATCAGGGGCCGCCTCGTCCTTGCAGGGTAAGCCATCCGCTGCAATGAGGCAGCCATCATTGCAGGGCGGATCTTTAGAGTGATATTGTTTGTGAACATGGCGGCGGTTTGCTGCCGTGTTCACAAACAATATTAACTCTCCATGTTTACTTGCTGACTGGGGCCCCAATCCCCATCGGCTTCACTCGCCCGCATGTTTCTTGTTGTCGACAAGGGAGCCCACCCCATCAGCATTATGTAAACCCCTTCCCTGCGTATATTCCTGCCGGCAAGGGTGCCCAATCGTTGGCACAGCAATGTAGCAAGCCTCCCTTCTTAGGTAGCCGACTGGGGTGCCTAACTTCCTGTCGGCTACAGCGCCCCCAAAAAGCGAAGACTCCATTGGCATGCTGGGAGCCCACCACAGCACACATGCCCCAGTGAAAAAAACTGTCCTGCAACATTTTTTTTTAACCCTGTAAAAAAGGAAACTGTCCCTCGGCATTCTCCCTGCCCCACCCTCCTGCAATCCAGTGCTCACCCACTGCACACCCTGCCTCCCCACCCCTCACCCCATACTTACCTCCAGAGCTTGGCGCGACGATCTTCGTGGACCGGGAATGCTTAGACTTTCACAGCTGACCGCGACCTGAGGAAATGCCGGTAAGCTGTATAATGGAATAAATGGGGGTCCAACTTTAATGCATATCTCAGTCATTTTTTGGAATTTTGGCACCAAATTTTCAACATGGGGGTTTTTGGACCCCTCTTCATGAATTCTTGAACTGTCATGGCATTAATCGGTCCTGAAAGGTGATTTTGCGGTCACTGTGCGCAATCACCTTTGGGGCCGACTAACAAAACAACAGTGCCACTGTTCATGAGGTGGGCTCTCAAAAGCCTATGTTGCAAATGTGGTGGAAAAAATCAAAAATGACTGATTATGAACATGACCTGCGAGTTACTACATAGTCAGTAACTCGTTTATTTGCAATATTTTCATGCTAGATTTTCAACATTGCCATTTTTCACACCTCCTTGTGAGCAGTACAGCTATTATTGTTCACTTTCTGGCGAAATGTGGTTTTGCATCCGCGCAGAATAGTGCTGTCGCTGTGAGAAATCAGTGTTCGGACAGATTACGAAAATGACAGTGACTGTTCATGAGCTGACATCCTAAAATGCCAATGTTGAAAATTTGGCAATAATACTCTGTAAAATGACTGTGTTACGAGCTGCTATGCTACAGTTTGCACACACGCTTGTAACTTCGCAAATTTATAATATTTTCACTTCAGATTTTCAACATTGCCATTTTTCCACACCTACTTATGAACAGTGCAGCTATCATTTTTCCCATCCTGGCTGAAATGTGTTTTCACACTTCTGGTTCAGAATAGAGCGGTTGCTGTGGGAAATCACTGTCCAGGACAGATTAATAAAATGACAGTGATACTGTTCATGAGCCGAAGTCCTAAAATGCCTATGTTGAAAATTTGGTGATGATAGCCCATCAAATGACTGTGTTACAAGTGTGCGTTGCACACTTTCCACACACCCTTGTAACTTCACAGATTCGTAATATTGTCATGCCAGATTTTCAACAGTGGCATTTTTTCACACCTCCTTATAAGCACTACAGCTGTTATTTTTCACATCCTGACTGAAATGTGGTTTCACAGTTGTGGCACAGAATAACGCGGTTGCTGTGGGAAATCAGTGTTCGGGACAGATTAAGAAAATGACAGTGGCACTGTTCATGAGCAGAGGTCCTAAAATCCCTATGTTGAACATTTGGTGACAAAACTTCATAACATGACTGTGTTACAAGCATGCATTCAACTGTTTCCATGCACCCTTGTAACTTCGCAAATTTGTAATATTTTCTTGCCACATTTTCAACAGTGGCATTTTTTCACACCTCCTTATGAACAGTACAGCAGTCATTTTTCACATCCTGGCTAAAATATGTTTTTGCACTCCTGCCGGAGAACAGCACGGTCACTGTGGGAAATCAGTGTTTGGAACAGATTAAGATCGAATGAGTGGGTGGGGGGGGAGTGACCGAGCTCAACTGAGCTCTGTGGGGACTGCTCCGGATTTGTTTGTGGGCAGAAAAAGGCTCCAATGCAAGAGGCCAGCACAAAAGGGCAGCCTGCAGCACTGGGTGAAACAGAACGAGAGAGCGAGTGAGGGAGGGTGAGAGAGTGAGCGAACTCATCGGAGCGCTGTCAGGACTGCTGCAGATTTCCTTGTGGGCAGAAAAAGGCATCAATGCAGGCAGGGGCTCAGTAGAAAAGGCCAGCCTGCAGCGGTGGGAGAAACAGTATGAGTGAGTGAGACAGGGGACTGAGTGAGCTCAATGGAGCTCTATCAGAAGTGCTGCAGTTCTTAGTGGGCAGAAAAAAGCTCCAATGCAGGCAGGAGCCCCTATACAAAGGGCTGCTTGCAGCGCCAGGACAAACAGAATGAGCACATGATAGAGGGAGACTGAGCAACCTCAACGGAGCTCTGTTGGGACAGCTTGGATTTCTTTGTGGACAGACAAAGGTGCCAATGCAGCCAGGACCCCTGCATACAAGCGCAACCTGCAGCACCAAGAGAAGCAGAATGAGGAGTGACAGAGCGGTGAGTGAGCGAGCTCAACGGAGCTCTATTATGACTGCTGCAGATTTCTAGTGGGCAGAAAATGTGGCAACGCAGGCAGGAGCCCAGTACAAAAGGCCAGCTTGTAGCCAGCAGAAATGGAATGAGTGAGTGAGAGAGGAGGAGTGAGCAAGCTCTAATGGAACTGTGTCAGGACTGCTTCAGATTTCTTTCTGGACAGAACAAGCAGCAATGCAGGCAGTAGCCCAGTACAAAAGGGCAGCCTGCAGTGTCAGAGACAGAGAATGAGCGAGTGAGGAATGGGAGTGAGTGATTGAGCTCAACAGACTCTATTGGGACTGCTGCAGATTTCTTTGTGGGCAGAAAAAGGCAGCAATGCATGCAGGGGCCCAGTAAAAAATGACAGCCTGCAGTGGCAGGAAAACCAGAATGAGCGAGTGAGAGAGGGGGAGTGAGCTAGCTCCAAGGAGCTGTATTGTAACAGCTGCAAATTTCTTTGTGGGCAGAAGAAGGCGGCAATGCAGGCAGGAGCCCAATAGAAAAGGGCAGCCTGCAGCGCTGGCAGAAACAGAATGAGCAAGTGAGAGAAGGGGAGTAAGCGAGCTAAACTGAGCTTTGTCGGGACTGCTGCAGATTTCTTTGTGGGCAGAAAAAGGTGCCAACAGAGGCAGGAGCCCAGTACAAAAGGGCAGGCTGCAGCGCCAGGAGAAACAGAATGAGTGAGTGACACAGTGGGAGTGAGCAACCTCAACGGAGCTCTGTTGGGACAGCTGTGGATTTCTTTGTGGGCAGAAAAAGGTTCCAATGCAGGCAGGAGCCCAGTAGGAAAGGACAGCCTGCAGAGCCAGGAGAAACACAATGAGTGAGTGAGAGAGGGGGGGTGGGCAGGCTCAATGGAACTCTATCAGTGACTGATGTGAGTTTTCTTTGTTGGCAGAAAAAGGCGACAACGCAGGCAGGAGCCCAGTACAAAAGGCCAGCCTGCAACACCAGCAGAAACGGAACAAGTGAGTGGGGGTGCAGCAGGCTCAACAGACCTGTGTCAGGACTGCTGCAGATTTCTTTGTGGGCAGAAAAATCCACCAACAGAGGCAGGAGCCCAGTACAAAAGGGCAGCCTGCAGCGTCAGGAGAAACAGAATGAGTGAGAGAGAGGGGGAGTGAGCCACCTCAACGCAGCTCTGTCGGGGCAGCTGCAGATTTCTTAGTGGGCAGAACAAGGTGCCAATGCAGGCAGGAGCCCAGTGCAAAAGAGCAGTCTGCAGCACCGGGAGAAACAGACTGAGCGAGTGACAGAGGGGCAGTGAGCGAGCTCAACACACCAACACAATCAACATTCGGCATTGACAAATGCTTGCTTGAAAAGTTATGCTAATACTGTAAAGCAATCCACACTACATTTAAGACTTTGCTTGTGGTTTAGAGGGCAATGGGTAACCATGCCATGCCTTCTCCATGTGGTTAAAATTGTTCTTGAAATGTTTTGTTTCTGCCATGAGGCAACTGCTTGCTCCCAACCCCCCAGTTCCTTGTAGCTATGAAGCTGACCTGGACCTCCCTCCTGCTGGGTAGGCAACATCCACTCCCAATCCCACCTCGTGCACAACCCTCTGGCTGCTCTGTCTGCCTTAGCCTCTTGGGCTCTCTTGTCATTTGCGCTGTTGGGCTGCTGCCTATCCTGTCCTTTTGGCCCAGATCCCAGCTCCATGAACAAGTTTTTGCATGCTGCTCCTTTCAGTTGAGTGGTGTACTTTCCTGGAACTCATGCTCAGGTTCTGTGTACTGCTTATGGCAGTACAGTTCCTCCCAGGTACTCCAAATGCTAGTAATAGAAACATAGAATTTGACAGCAGATAAGGACCACTTGGCCCACCCAATCTGCCTATTTCCTACCTAATGGACAAGCTGCAGATCCTAGTTAACCAGCAGCCTACTTCCTCCTACCCCCACCCCTAGAATTGCCTTTATGACTGTCCCATGCATGCTTGAATTCAACCACTGTTTTTGACTCCACAACCTCCCCGCGAAGGCCATTTCATGCATCCACAATCCTCTCTGTGAAAAAAATACTTCCTTACACACTGAGCTGCCCCTCACATCTTCAAATTGTGCCTTGTTCTTGCACACCTCTTTTTGAAAGATGCTACCCTCTTGGACTTTGTTGATTCCGTTGAGGTACTTGAAAGTTTCTATCATGTCCCCCTCTCCCTCCTTTCCTCGAGGCTATACATATTAAGCTCCTTTAGTCTCTCTTCATATGTCTTCTGGTGCAGACCCTGCACCATTTTAGTGCCCTCCTCTGGACAGCTTCCATCTTGTCTATGTCCTTGCGGAGATTGGGTCTCCAGAACTGCACACAGTACTCCAGATGGGGTCTCACCAGCTGTCTGTACAGAGGGATAACAACTTCCTGTTTTCTACTGGTGATGCCTCCCATCCCAGTATCTCAGCCCTCCCACGTCTCCTCTCACATTGCTTGCCCACCTTGTCATCTGATATGATCACCCCAGGTCCCTTTCCATTTGTTGTTGTTAGTATCTCACCCACCATTGTGTACTCTTCCCCTGGGTTTTTGTTTCCCAGGTGCATTACCTTGCACTTCTTAGCATTGAATCTAAGCTGCCATACATTTGACCATTCCTCTAACCTTGCCAAGTCCCTTCTCATCCTGTCCACCTTGTGCATCAACTCTGTTGCAGATCTTTGTGTCATCTGCAAAGATACATACTTTTCCTTCCAGTCTCTCTGCAATGTCACTTATAAAGACATTGAAGAGAACCGGTCCTAATACTGAACCCTGCAGTACCCCACTAGTAACCCCCCTTTCTTCAGAGTGGACTCCATTTACTATTACCCTCTGTGTCCTATTCTCCAGCCAATTCTTTACCCAGGCTATTATCTTGGGACCCACTTCCAGGCTGGCTAACTTGTATATTAATCTTTTGTGTGGGACTGAGTCAAATGCCTTGCTAAAGTGTAGGTAGGCCACGTCCACAGCCCCTCCCTGATCTACTACTTTGGTCACCCAAAGAAATCTATTAGATTCGTCTAGCAAGACCTTCCGGCTGTGAATCCATACTGCCTAGGGTCCTGTGCCCCTCTGGCCTCTAGGTACTCGACAATTCTTTCCTTCAGAAGTGATTCCATCATTTTCTCTATCACTGAGGTTAAAGTAACAGGTCTGTAGTTTCCTGTTTCTGCCCTGCTCCCACTTTTGTGAAGAGGAATCACATCTGCCCTCCTCCAGTCCTCAGGTATCACCCCATCCAGCCATGATTTGTTAAAGAGCGTAGTCAGTGGTGTCACTAGTTCTACCCTTAGCTCTTTTAGAATTCTGGGATGAATCCCATCAGGCCCCATTGCTTTGTCCACCTTCAGTTTTAAGTGTTCTTTCAGAACCCTTTCTTCTGTAAATGGGCTGGTATCAACTTCTGTATCCAGAGTGTTTCTATTGTTTGTTTTAGGTACTCCCCTCTTCATTTGTAAATACTGAGCAGAAATATTTGTTTAGTATCTCTGCCTTTTCACCGTCACTCTCTGCCCACCCCCTTCCCTTTATTAAGCCTCACTATCCCTCCCTTAGTCTTCCTTCACTCCCTGATGTACCTATAAAAGGTTTTATCCCCCTTCTTAACTGAGTTGGCTATCTTTTCCTCAGTTAGACGCTTTGCTGTTCTGATTGCCTTCCCAGCTTCCTTTTGCTTGAACTGATACAACTCTCTGTCCTGCTCCTTCTGTGATTCCTTTGCTTTTTGAATGCTTTCTTTTCTCTTGAACCTTCACTGCCACCTCCTTTGAGAACCATAGTGGTTTCTTACATCGCTTTGTTTTGTTTAAGTAGCACTGTGTTTTCTCCTGGCTGCCCTTCCAGTTCCTCTCCTCTCAGCTGCTACTCCAGGGTCCTAGTGTCCTTGTTCCCAAGCAACCCTGCTTAGCTGTTAGCTATCTTTAAACTATGAGCTCCTGTCTTCTTCAGCCCAGCATTCAGCAGTTCAGTGTACTAGCTATGCTCTCTTTCACTTCAGCAGCTTACATTTTCAGTCATTCTGCCTCAGCCTATACTGGCTCACAGTTGCACCACTAACGCACTACTCAGGCAGATCTCATGTTCTCTACAGCTCTTGTTCTGGTTTGAGAGTTGCCTCTCATCACTAACACCTTCTTTAATGGAACTGGTTGGCATGTATCTGCCATTCGGCCCTAGGCACATATCAGTCCGTCTCAGGCAGCATTTCAGCTGACATGCCATGTCTCCAGCCAGTCATTCTGTCTTGCCACATTTTTTTTCTACCACGTTCTCAGTGGTTGTCAGGCTTCAGCATCAGCCTTCCACAAGTCCTGCAAATGGATACCTGTGAGCCATGACCATATCTGAATCTTGTGTATAACAATCACTGCCATCCTCTTGTCCCTGGGAGACAGAGCTCGGAACTGACTGATTGATTTTTTTGAACATCAAAATCAGTAACATTTAATTATAAATTGTGGACTTGTGTGTGCTCTTGCTGAGTTTAAATTAATCTATCTAAAGGAAAAAAAAAGGTGAATGAAAGCGGTTGCAGTTTGAAATTTGGAATGCTTCCTCTAGCCAATCTTGGGCTGCCTTGTCTCTTTAAAGTAGTGCTGCCTGCTCCAGTTACCTCTCATTTCAAGGGTGGAGCTCTGAAACTCTCTTCAATAATCAGCAGGGGATCGGGGGTGAGCAGAACAACAGGCCCCCTCCAATGGGCACTGGAAAATCACTGCCATTCCCTTGTCCCTTGGAGCCAGAGCTCAGGATTGACTGATTGATTATGTGAACACTGAGACCAGTAACATTTAATTATAAATTGTGGACTTTGTGTGTGCTCTTGCTGAGTTAAATTAATCTAAAGAAACAAAAAGTGAATGAAAAGGGGTTGCAGTTTGAAATTTGACATATTTCCCACTCCCAATCCTGGGGCACCTTGTCTCTTCAAAGAAATAGCGCCACCTGCTCCAGTTGCCTCATATTTCAGGGTCGGAGATCTGAAACTCTCTTCAATAATCAGCTGGGGATCGAGAGGGTAAGCAGAGCAACATGAGCACTCCCCACCAATGGCTGCCCGAAAATCACTGCCATTCTCTTGTCCCTGGAGCCAGAGCTCGGGACTGACAGAATTATTTTTGGCCTCTCTCCGCACACCCAGTTATTAAGTAGTTTAAATTGATTGGCATCAGGCGCCAAAGCAATAGTCACTGAAGGACTGATTTGGGACAGGACTTTCCTTATCCTATTGGTCAACCAGTGCTGTCAGTCACCCACATACCCAAGCTACATGGCCATTGCTAATTATCTTGTTCTGGCAGTGCTGTCCTACCTGTCTTGCTGTGCTGTTTTACTCAGGTGTATTTTTTATTTCTCCTTCCTGATCTGCAAATCTTAAAGGTTCAGTGACATTCCTATTGTTATGTTGACAAATAATCACAGTATATTGTGCTTTGAATAAGATATAATATAATTATTATTTTTTTTATTTATTTATTAGGTCTAGGATTACAATACCTTTGAGCTGGGGCTCTTTTACACAGATTCCACATCAGGTTACAATTCAAAACATAAGACATGTAAGTCAGATTACAAATTCAATACATAGGACAAGGTTACAATAGTGTAAGCTAAACAGAGTTACAAAGCATTTGAGAAACAAAATAAGTTTTGGAGGCTAGGTTACAAGGAGATAGCAGATGAGGTGCAGAAAGGATAGAGGACAAGAGAGAGGAAGAGTAGATGGGGGTGGAGAGCTATAGAGGAGGAGTGCAGCCAGAGTCATTGTCGTAGACATAACATGGGGAAGTGCGTGCTAAGGGTTAACCAAGTGCTAATAGGAGAGAGAGCTGCATAAGGTTAGGGAAATATTAATGGGGTCAGCTAGTGGAGGCAGTCACAGGAGCAAGAGGCAGTAAGAGAGAGAGAGGTGTAGCCTTGATTTAAATGCACCAAGTGTAGGAGTGGAGGAGATGTAACTGTTTGGACCATTAATCCAACTGGGCGCCCTGTAGGCAAAAGATCTTTGACCTTGTGAGGTATGATAATGTGTAACCTGCAGGAGCTGTGATTCAGAACCCCTGGTTGAGCGGGGGTTATTGCTAGGGTGCAGGAGTGCACACACTCCAGGGGCGCAAGGCCCATAGTTATTTTCTTCACCATGTTGCAGGTTAGGTACTTTATCCAATTGGTGAGTTGCAGCCATTCAGTTTGTGCATAGAGGTCGCATGTATGTGTGAGGTGGTGGGATCCAGTGAGAAGTCAGCAGACCTTATTGAAGGAGGTGGACATGCATCTAAGAGCGGTAGTGGGGACAGAGCCATAGATGATAAGCCCATAGTCAATAATGGAGACAACAGAGCTCTGAACAGCGACAGTCAGGGCTTCTGGGGTAAGATGTTGCCTATGCCGGAAGAGAAGGCCAAGGTGAGTATTTGCTGCTTTGGCTACAGAGTCAATGTGGGCACTGTAAGTTAGATGAGGGTCTAAAGTAATCCCAAGGTACTTAAAGGTTTGAACCTGTTCCAGGGTGACTCCATGACTGGTTTTGATGGATAGGGGGTGCAGCTTATGCTTGTTATGAGAGCTGCTGAACATCATAGACTTTGTTTTCTTATTATTGTGGACCAGATTATGATTTGAGAACCAATTTTCAACAAATGTGAATCCAAGCTGAAGGGTGTCTTGTAGAGGCTTAGGATCCTTGTGGGAGGCAAGAATTACAGCATCATCTGCATAGAGGATGATTGTCTCAGAGCAAGAATTTGGAAGGTAGTTCAGGAACAAGCTGAATAGTAGGGGCCCAGAATGGATCCCAGGGAGACACCTGAGTGAACAGGCCTGGTATCAGAGAGACATCTGCAATTTTACTCTGAGACCAATTCTCTAAGTAGCTTTTGAACCAAGCAGTGGAGTCGGAGAGAGCCCAGCTTTCAGAAGTTGCACAAGCAGTAGGCAGTGATGGACAGTGTTGACAGCTTAGTCAGATCGATAAAGAAAGACCCAATTAACTTACCATTGTCCAGTGAGCTGTGAAGAATGCCAGAGAATTCCAGTAGGGCAGATGAGGTGCTATGTCCTTTCCTGAAGCCATGTTGTTGCGAGCACAGGATATTGTTTTTGTCCAGGAAATCTGTGAGCTGATCTGCTGCAATACGTTCAAGGGCCTTGTAGAGGGGTGGCAATATAGAGATCGGATGGTAGTTTCCATGAGTGGCCCTGTCACCACTTTAATGGACAGGGATAACAGTGGCAGATTTCCATTTGTCAGGGAACTGGCTGAGCCTAAGTGAGAGGCTGAAAATATATGTCAGTGGCTGTAACACCTCATCAAGGGTGAGGGACAGCAGTTTAAGATCAAGTGTATCACTGCTGGATCTGGATTTGGTGATGGCTTTGGTAATGTATTTGCAGGCATCATGCATTTTGACTGTTTTGAAATAAAAGGCAGGTGGCTAGAGGAGGAGGAGGCATTGGGGGAGGAGAGGGAGAGTCATAGTCCTGGAAAAGTCAAAGGGAGAACAGCTGAGGTCAGTGAATGCAGTGTTTAAGGTATTTGCTATGATTTTAGGGTCAAGCGTAGTAGACCTATTTATGTTGAGCAAGGTAGGGGAGGTTTTTGGCTGCTTCCCAGTGACCTCTTTAATATTGTTCCAAAATGCCCTCCCGTTACCCCAGGTATCTGTGACAGCATTCTTGAAGTAGGTAGATTTCTTTTGCCAGATAGATTTGGTACAGTCATTCTGTGCACGTTTATAGTTTTGGATGTCAGTTTCTTTACCAGTGGTTCTGGCCAGATCCCAGAGGTGATCTCTAGATTTTAGTTGACGTAAGAGATCAGCTGAGAGCCAGAGATTGCAAAGGGCTTTGACTTTGCACTTTTAAAAGGAGCGTGAGGGTCACAGGCTACATTGAAAGTGTTGATGAAGTAATCCAGTGCAGTATTTACATCTGTTGCTTTGTAGATAAGGGACCAGTCTTGGAGGTTGAGGCATGTATTGAGGTGTGACAACTGCCCACATGGTAGGACTCTACTAGTGAGGATATTAGGAGGACTTGTGGAATTTATTTGACCATTCACAGATGACAGGGGACTTAACTAAGTCCTTGCCTTTTAATATTCTTATGGAATTGTTGTCAGGTATTAGTTAACTCCCTAGATGCAGCTTAACAGTGCCATCATGCTACCACTGTCTCTTCTATTTTGTATAATTACAAACATGGTACTGTGATGACAGTAGACTTTAGATATGACATAGCATTTTGACAGTTCTGTATAAATGTTGATTTCTCTATAGGAGAACCTTCCTTACTATTCTCTCTGTATTTTATGCATCTTTACTGCTGCTGCTTCTTCACCCCCTTATCTCTCCAATCTCACATCCCCCACATCTCTATGCACTAACTCAGCCCCTTCCCCAGTCTCCCACCTCTTTATCCTCATCCCTCTTTAGCACATCCTCTCCCCAGCTCATCCCTTGCTCATCCTCCCCACTCTATACAACTCTCTACCTATTAACACTCCCCCAACACAATCTCTTCCCTATCCCTACTTCGAAGAGTGCAGTTATTCTAGATGGCCTACAGGGGGCATGCCTTAGACAACTAGTACTGGAGCCCACTCGAGAGGGAGCAATATTAGACTTGATTCTCTCAAATGGAGATGGAGAGAGGATCACAGATGTAGAAGTGGGTAGCCATCTGGGAACTAGCGACCATCAAACAGTATGGTTCACAATAAACACAGCAATAGAGTCAAGCCATACAAAGACAAAAGTACTGGACTTTAGGAGGGCTGACTGTGCCAAAATAGGTGAGTGCCTAAGGAATGCACTAGCAAATGGGCAGGAAGGAGGGGTGGAAGAACAATGGGGAATAATAAAAACTGCCATCACAGAGGTAACGAGCCTTTGTGTGAAGCAAATAAACAAAACAAGATGATGTAAGAAACCACTATGGTTCTCAAAGGAAGTGGCAGTGAAGGTTCAAGAGAAAAAGAAAGCATTCAGGAAGTACAAGAAATCGCAGAAGGAGCAGGACAGAGAACTGTATCAGTTAAAGCAAAAGGAGGCTGGGAAGGCAGTCAGAACAGCAAAGGCCCAAACCGAGGAAAAGATAGCCAACTCAGTTAAGAAGAGGGATAAAACCTTTTATAGGTACATCAGGGAGCAAAGGAAGACCAAGGGAGGGATAGTGAGGCTTAATAAAGGGAGGGAGGGTGGGCAGAGGGAGACTGTGAAAAGGCAGAGATACTAAACAAATATTTTTGCTCAGTATTTACAAATGAAGAGGGGAGGTACATAAAACAAACAGTAGTAACACTCTGGATACAGAAGTTGATACCAGCCCATTTACAGAAGAAAGGGTTCTGAAAGAACTCTTAAAACTGAAGGTGGACAAAGCAATGGGGCCTGATGGGATTCATCCCAGTGTAACCCCCCTGCAAATGGGGTTTCCCAAAAGACTTCCAGGAGCTTGCTTGAATGCTCCAAGCCTGAATAGTGTTTGGCGATTAAGCCATTTATCAGTGAGTGTTTTTAGAACCTCTGGTACTGTCTCTTTAAGAGCTGTCTGCTTGCAGACATAATTAGTTGTATGGGGGACTGTGTGTTTCTTTGATTGAGTACCACTCAAGCTGCTGCTAATTCACCCCATTTTGCAGTCACTAGGAGTGCAAAGGAACCTGTCTGAAAGATGTAACTGATTGCCAGAAATCATTTACAGTAATAATAATTACAGTTTGTCTAACCTGCTTTCTTTGCAGTCAGAACTGTCTGCCTAGTTCCCCATTCTGGTTTTGAACTGCTGAACTGGACCAATCAGTGTGGGGTAAACTAGCTCTAAAATGATGCCTTGGACGAATCAGAACTTGGGACTCATAATCTGAGCCAGCCACAAGAGGATTGTATGGGCAGTGACTCTGGGAGATGTAGTTTAGACTTCGGTGCCTTTTTGGACCAACAGCAGCAGTCTATTGTGAGTGACAGCCAATCCAGTCAAGAACTGGGAGGAACTCAAAGGAAGTGCCCTGTTTTTGTCTGTTGGGAGTTTCAGTTTGAGATCTGAAAGTGAAGGGGAAAGAAACCCTGTGCTCCTTCAGTGCACAGTTTCAGTCAAAAACGTGTGCAAGGCCCAGAGTTCCGCCCACAACTTGTGTAACTGCTTGTTAGGACTGAATCCGTCCTGTGAAAAGAATCAAAGGATCTCTGAAGAGTAGAAACCAGGCTCACCCTGTAGAAGACTGAAGAAATTGTTGAATTACACTCGGTCTGTCAGGAACTGAATCTGCTGTGTGTTCTCCTGGTTATTGTGCAGTAATTACGATTGGGATACAGATGCAGCCTGCCTGGTATAGTGCTTTCTTTTTTTTACCATATAAATGTGTGAGGAGTCTCTTGGAGATCAAAAGTAGCCCTGCTGACATTGAAGGACCATATCTTCTTTGGAGGTCGTGAGTACTAATTCGGGTCGCTCCTGTTGAATTGCCACATTAAATCCAAATGGAATTACTGTACTGCTGACTGTTTAATTTTCCTTTTCTCTGTGTGAAAGGGCCCCTACCAGCTGCCACGGTTGGACTAGCCACTAGGGGCCTGGGTACCCAGGACAGTAACTGGTAGGGATAGGCCTGTGCACAGAGCCATAGGTAGATAGTAAAGTGATAAGCTAATTAACCTGATTTCCCCTGTCCTTGTTATATCCCTAAATAAATCAGAGCTGTTTGTTTCAACAAAGTTATACTGCCTGAGGTATTTGTCTATGTTAAAGTACTGTACTGTGATTGTTGCACTGTATCTTATTTTACAGGATGTCCGGTGCCTGAACCAGCCTTGGGGGTAAGTGTATACTGTGAAGGTAATTCTGCTATATTGGTGGGCCACTAGTGGAAGAAAGGGGTTGCAGTGTCCCAGAGGGCTGTGACCAAGTAAGTTTAACTATTGCAAACCCTGACCTCTGGGTGGAGGCACCCGCCATTGGATCCAGGCCCTCAACCTGTTAGTGGCAAATCAGGCAGGGGTAGTAGCCCCTGGATAGCGCCATCTAGGGTTACATTTTGAGGCTCACCGCTGGGATTGTGTGTCCTCTAGTGGCCATATTTACAAACCACTGTTAGGGAAAATAAATAAATAAATAAATAAATGGGTACCCGCAGAAGTGGCTGTGCACTGGCTGGTGGAGTGGTGTACTGGGAGGAGATCGACCCCAAAATGCTATGCTTATCCTGGACATCCCCTGGGTATCAATACGGACACTGTGCAGGGAGTACTTTCCAAGGTGGAAGGTTTACAAAATCCTGTGGTGGTGGTGTCGCACTAATCTGCTCACCCACACTTTCCTGGCCCTAGTAGAGTTTAAGGATCCATAGATAGCTCCAAAGTACCACAGACCATTACCCCAGAGGGCCCTCACTGCTTGGAGAGTGATAACTAAGGACAGTAAAGACCGGGGAATGAGCCCCACCACTATCTGAAACTTTGAGGAGAAATTTGCTAAATGGTTGCTGGGAGAAGGAAAACTGTGCAGGACTTGAAGAAACTATTCTTGCCACCTGGGGTGTTCCTCCCCAACACCCTCTCCTGCTCCAGTACCCGTAATGGTGGCTGAACCAATGCAGACTCCTATTTCTGCACCTGCCATTAGTCACGACTCTTACCGAAGGTTGAGGATCTCTCTGGCACCTCCCCACCCCCAAGGGAGGATGACTGGGAGACCTGGATAGACTATGTTGCCCCCAAGTGCTAGAATGGCAATGCTCGGAAGCTGAAGCAAAGAGGGTTAGTGAGAGCCTCCGAGGTCCTGCCCTGGCTACCATCCGTGCTAAACGGGCCAGTAACCCTGAAGCACTGCACAAGCCTATCTTGAGGCCTTGAGAATGTTATGGGAGCCCAGATTCTGATGAGGACCTATGGTGGAGAGTAAGAAATGCACAACAGTACCAAGGGAGTTGTTGTCTGTGTATGTCTCGGCTGGAAAAATTGTTGCAAGAATGCCTCAGAAAGGGTAGTTTGCCAGCGATTGAACTGGACCGAACCAGACTGGACAGAATCCTTAAGTCTGCCCCTTCTCAGAACTGCTGTTGCTTCCAGTTACGCCTGGCAAATCGACTGAATCCCCACCCTCCTATGATGAGTTAATGAGAGAAATTCGAGGAGTTGAGAAAATCTGCGAGTATTTCAGCTATTTAATAACACCCTTCTCTCCATCAGGGCCCCAACCAGCTGCAACGCTGGCCTACTCATAGCACCACTTCAGGCCTGCACCTTTTACATCTTGGGTATCCAGTAGCTTAACAGACTGATTAATTCAGAGACAGAGTTAGTGATCATTAAATGCTATCTATCCGACTACAGTATCACAACTGTTTATCTGAATTCAATGTCCCTCCCTTGTTCCAGTCCTCTTGATAAGCCAAATTCACTATCTGATGTTTAAGTTGGGGTATGAGTGCATTATCACCCAGTGTCCAAGTACTGAGTCATTCAAAAGCTACAGTGAAAGTGTATTGTCACTTCTGTTTTGGTAGACTGTTTTCCTGCAGGGGCTCAGGGCATATGCGAGAGGTCCAGACCTTGTTAGTAAGTGTGGTGTGCATGAGCATATTATTGGTGCTCTCAAATAATTGCACATTGAATGCCATGTACTGTAGTTGTGAAACTTGATGCGTAAGGCCACTAGCTGGGGTTGTGGTGGGTATAGCTTCCCAGAGGGCTGTACTAGTTTTAACCATTACCCACGCAAGTGTTACTCTGGGTGGAGGCACCATAATTGTAAGTGTAAGTTACTGTGGCTTGGGATCCACAGTAACCTTTAACCACAATCAGGCCCCTCGACCTGCAGTCAGGGATGCAGGTAGGGGTAGTAGCCCTCATTGTAATGGCACCAGGGTTACAACTTTGGAAGCACCACTGAGATTACTGCCCACAGTGGCCAAACCCCAAAATTGTAGTTGATTTTTATACAAAATACTGGCAACAAGATGGAGGAAGTTTCTAGCTCTGGCCTTAAATTCCCTACTGATAAAATGTCTGCTCAATATTTCCTTGATTGGTGTGAGGCAGAAGAGGTTGATCCGCGGAGGGCCCTAATGCTACCAGACATTCACCTGGGTACCAACAAAGCTACAACTGAGGGAGCTTTAGGTAAAGTCAAATGCTTTAGTAAAATTGGGGTGAAGGCCCGCCATATTGACTGGACTACCCAAAGTTTAATGGCCCTAGTGGAATGTAGTCTGCCGATAAATGACTTCAGAGTGCCCAATGAGATTGTGTATGATGTGCCCAGGGTAGTGTGGAAGGTCATCCATATGTACAGTGCAATGCCTAGGTCTGAGGAGTCCTCCAGAGCTGAAGGGCTCAAAGACTAAGATTACCAAACTGTTACAGGCAGCAGGACTATAGAGTAACCATATATGTTACTATATTGTTGTATATTTATAATCGTTTATTGCAGTGTTTAGACTATGCTAGTTAAAGCTTTTATTTGTTTGGTCAAAGACCATTACAAAAGCTAACAGGACATTATCAGTACAGTTACTCAAATACTCATGTACATTTACCTAAAACAATATAACATTTCATTAAAAACCTTTCCCTTTTTCTTATTACTATATGGGGTGTAAACAACATTGGTCTCTTTACATTCTTTGTAATCAGAGGCAGTCTTTCCTTACCATGAGGGATAAATACATAGGGAGCACATAGCATTGCTTTAAGATATGGGCTTCTTGTTTCACATGCTTACGAGTTCTGTTCTCAGATTCATTTCAAAGTGTAAACTCCCTCTAGGTACTGTGTACCACACTCATTGTGCCCCCCTTTTTCCTAGCACTGCCTTACATAAGTGCAGAACTTTAGAAAAGCGTATAGCTTAGCCAAACGTAAAAAAATTACGAGGATAAATATTAATTTTAAACATCATTTAACCAAAAAAAACTGAAAGGCTTTTCAGGATCATAAACTCAGAAATTATCTAGGTCTGGAAATTAAACAGAAGAGATAAGCTAGAACACATGAACTACAATTAAAACAACAGAGATGGAACCTACTCAAATGGAAATTCTGGTTTAGTCAAAGGGTAATCCCGCATTGGAACTCCCTTCCAGAAACAATAGTAAATAGTCCTTCTTTGGACGTTTTCAAAACAAGATTAGATAATGTTAGCCAAGACAAAACCATAGAATTCTAAACATAGATTCCACAAATTGGAAAATAAGCAAGCGAAATGGACGGAAGTCTACAGATGTGCTGGTGCCCAATGTATGCCGGGATACTAGAGAACGGGCATGTTAAGTGATCAGGCTAAAAACAGCACCGATCGATTCCGGATCCCATGGCGAGTACAGGGATGTAAGTAACATTATCCTCTTCTCTTTCAGGAGGCAAACGTTTGCCAAGACATACTAACATACTAAAATGCCAGCAGAATAGGTCTAACGGTCTTTCGTGTCTGCTCGTTTGGTCAGCCCCCACCCTGGGTGCTGACCTTGCTGTCCCCCTCACCTTCTCTGGCTTCTCCCTTCCCAGTTCTGGATATTCTTGCTGCATTGGATTTTGCTTCCAGAACCCTTCCCTTGTACCTGTCCCACCCCCTCTTGAACCCCTCCACTGTCTCTGCCTCCACCAGCCCCCTAGGTAGTGCATTCCATGGCTCCACCACCCTCTCAGTGAAGTAGCACCTCCTCCTTTCTCCCTGATCTTCCCCTCCAGCTTCCACCCATGCCCTCTAGTGGCCCCTTCCTCCTTCCTTCGAAGCACCCTGACTGTTCCTCCCCTATTTACCCTCTTCATGTACCTGAAGACCTCTATCATGTCCCCCCGGTCCCTTCTCTCTTCCAATGTGTACATATTTAGCTCTTCGAGCCTCTCCTCATAGGTCCTGTCCCCCAAGCCCCAAATCATTTTGGTTGCCCTCCTCTGGACCCTCTCTAGGAGGTTAATGTCCCTCTTTAAGTGTGGCCTCCAAAACTGCATGCAGTACTCCAGGTGCGGCCTCACCAAGCAGTTATACAGAGGGAGTATCACTTCCCTCCTTCTGGAGGTGATCCCCTAGCGATGCATCCCAGCATCCTGTTGGCCTTGGCTGCTGCCCTCCTACAAGTCTCAGAGTTGTTCATCTTGACATCCACCACCACCCCCAGGTCCCTCTCAGCCATCGAGACTTGTAGTATTTCCCCCAGGGTGTACACTTGGCCTGGGTTTCTGGCCCCCAGGTGGAGTACCTTGCATTTCCCTGCATTGAACCTCAGCTTCCACTTTCTAGACCATCTTTCCAGAGCCTCCAGGTCCCCCTGCAGGGCCACCCTCCCCTCCTCCCCATCCACCACACCTCCAGTTTGAGTCATCTGCAAAGAGACTCATCTCTCCCCTGATTCCTGTCCTTATGTCAGATCGTAGGCGTTGAACAGAAGGGGCCCAAGGACTGATCCTGTGGGACCCCACTAATGACCCTCCTTGGGGATGAGACTATCCCACCAACTCGACCCTCTGGGTCCGGTCCTGGAGCCAATTGCCTATCCATCTGATCATCTGGTTTCCCCCCCATTTCTCCTAGCTCATCTAACAGGCCCACGTGAGGAACAGAGTCAAATGCCTTGCTGAAGTCTAGAAAGAGGACATCCACTGGTCTACCCAGGTCCAAGGCACTTGTCACCCAGTCATAGAACTCCACCAGGTTTGTCTGACACGATTTCCACGGGATGAATCCATGCTGTCTATCGTCCAGGCACCCTGACTTATCCAGTTCCCCCCCATCCTCTCCTTGACAATGCCCTCCATCACCTTGCCCACCACCGATGTCAGCCCATGGAAGTTGCCTTAAACCGCTTTAGAGTACAGTGTGCATCCACACCAATGTTAACACGGTTTAAGGCAACCGTGTTGGGCTGCAACCATGCTCAAAACCTGCTCTGATCACGTTTTGAGTACGGTTTCTTAAACCAGTTCAGAGCACAGAAAAAGCGTGCTGTAGTGTGGACGCAAACCATGACTGCAGGTTTTGTAACATTACAGACCAACTGTAACGTTACAAAACCCCTAGTGTGGACAGGGCCTAAGAGAGTATTTCAAGCATACTATTGAGGCAGCAGATAGTCATCCTAATTGCCCAGGATCCTATCTGCCTTAATTATTCTATTTAAGCTATCAAAAATTAATAAATAAACAACAGGGGGCTCATTAGAAAGCTTATTAGAGCGACTTACTAAGAGCAAAAGCTTTAACAAAGCACAGTTAGATTAGACCAGTATACATTATTTAAAACTGTATGGAAGAAGGAAAAGTAAAGATTACATACGACTAGCACACTAGTCAGGGTGTCATTTTCATTTTTGCCCCATTCAAGGAGTCCTATACTGTAAGTTAACTCAGCGTTTTAAAATCCAGATACATCTTGTTTGTTCAGAGACCGCTAAGCACCATATGCTCCACAAGAGGGGTCCCACCTGAGAAAAAACTTTAACCTCAGGGATTTCATTTTATCAGACATGATCACTATAACAATGTCAGAGTCACCACTGAGAAAGCACAGTGGTTAAAATGGCCATTTAATACTCTTAAAGTGATTCAGCAGACCCAATTTTCTCCTTCCCAAGGGACAGAAATGTAAAACTGTACCTTCTAGAATGGATTACACGGAGTAAAATCACTTCAGGTCATTCTAGCACGAAGCAAAAATTTGTAGTCTTTCCACAATAATATTTTACAGGTCTTTGACAAATAGATACATGTTTGACCTGTAAGTAATTTACAAACTGTCCCTCTTGTGTCAGTAATCTTCCGTTTCCACTCTTCGGTCTGTTCAGCACTATCACTCTTGTTCCTCCGGCCTTCGACCATGGGTTATGAATAGTAGTTCAACCAGAACCACCAAGCCCCTCAGCACAGAGCAGCTCCACTCTTCCACTCTCTGTAGCCTTCCATATGTCCAAAACACAAGCACTATCCTCAGTGACAAAGGCACACCTGAAAGGAAGCAGAACAAAATGCTCCACTGAGCACAACAACTCAAAAATACTTGGTCCCGGAGACAATGGCAGCCCCCATTAGCATACCATTTTAAGGCAACAACATGCCTATCAGCACTAAAGTACCATCATGACCACGAACATTCAATTTCCTTCTGAGGGGGCTCCAAGCCTAGTAAATAGATAATACTCAATCGAATACTTATTTGGCCCTCTTCCGCAGGTGTTATAAATGCAGACTGCCCCTTCCGAAAATGCAGCATGACAAACTTCGAAATGAAAAAAAAAAAAAAACTCAACCTACTGCCCCCAAAAGACTCAGGTCACACACAGTCTTATAACAAAATGATAGCGTTCTTGCCCAAAACAAGAAGCTTTAAGCTTGAGACAAGTGCAACCCTTTTCAGCTCTCAGTGAAAAAAAAAAATCAGCATTAATGAGTACCATTTACTAAAATAAGAATTTAATTCAATGTCTGAGCATTTTTCAATTAAACAATTACAAAACACTCCAGAAATGCTGCAGGAAGCGAAGCAGCATCACAGTCATCCTGCCGCTCTGCCCAATTCTGCAACAGATCTGTTTAGACCACGTCCATAGGTTAGGAAATCTTAAATCCTATCTGATTTCTCCAATTGTATGTTGCTCTGTAGACTATGTATGTAAAGTGTTTGATGTAAATGTAACTGGAACCTGCTAATGGATCTCGCTAAAAAGGAGTCGACTCAGCTGAGTTATCCAATTAATTTGCTTACAAAATGAATACAAGTTTTACTACTACTAATACTGGCAGGAGGCCAAACCCTAGAGGACTTAAAGAAGCTGTTTGAAACTACTCATGGTAACCTTCCCTCCGGGCCTTCACCAGTCCCTGTATCTGCAGCTGCACCAGTACCAGTGCCTGCTACAGTTCCAGCATGTGAAGTTGTATCTTTACCGGCACCTGCTCCTGCATCTGTACTGACCTCCATGCCAACACCAGCACATACCCTTGTGCCTGCGCCCTCAGTTAGTCATGACTATTACTGAAAATTATAAGTGTTCTCTAGCACTCATCACATACCCTGGGGGAAGATGATTTAAAGACTTGGAAGAACTGTGCACTCCCCATGGTCCAAGAGAGGCAATGTGCAAAAGGAGACAAAAAAAAAAAAAAAAAAAAAAACGTAAAAGGCTCATGGAAAGTTTACGGGATCCTGCACTTGAAGCAATTAGATTTTTGTGATCCACAAATCCTGATGCTTCAACCCAAGAATATTTGTCTGCATTAGGAGGTATCTTTGGTAGTACTGAATCTGCTTATGTTACACGTCAAGAGAGGGCCTTCCAAAGAGCTCACAGAAAGGGTGGGGTGTTCGCAAGTGATTTAAATCATGTGAGACTAAATCATAGCCTCAAATCTGACAGATTTTTCTAGTTTGCTAATGCTCAAGCTAAGGTTCCAAGACAGAAGGGATGATCCCCCTGCTAACTGTGGGCTGATGAAAGAAATCAGGAGGCTGAGCAGAGGAGGAAGTTTGGGATCCTTATGGATGCTGCCCCAGTAGCTCAGTACCCTGAGCAGCTCAGTGACAAAAGACTGGTAATGTCCCACAACAGCTGAAAGACTTGCTAGAAAGTTAGGAGAACTTACAATAATTGTAGCAAAGTAGTGTAGGTATGGTTAAAGGCCAAGATACCCATCAGAACACATCTGCCATGGGAAGTAGGGGGTACATCCAGGTGCCAATGCTACATGGAGGTTTATAGACCAAATAAATGAACTATCTTGTCTGGTGAAAGAATTAATTGAGGAAGTACCAAAACCAAACAATAGAAACACTCTAGATATGGGGTTGATACAGCCCATTCACAGAAGAAAGGGTTCTGAAAGAACTCCTAAAACTGAAGGTGTTACAAAGCAATGGGGCCTGATGGGATTCATCCCAGAATTCTAAAAAGAACTAAGGTATGAACTAGTGACACCACTGACTACCCTCTTTAACAAATCATGGGAGGACAGGGTGGTACCTGAGGACTGGAGGAGGGCAGATGTTACTCCACTTCACAAAAGTGGGAGCAGGGCAGAAGCAGGAAACTACAGACCTGTTAGTTTAGCCAGTGATTGGGAAAATGATGGAATCACTTCTGAAGGAAAGAATTGTTGAGTACCTAGAGGCCAGAGGGGGTGCAGGACCCAAGGCAGCATGGATTCACAGTGGAAGGTCATGTCAGATGAATCTACTATTTCTTTGACTGGGTGACCAAAGTAATAGATCAAGGAGGCCTGTGGACACAGCCTACCTAGACTTCTAACAAGGCATTTGACACAGTCCACACAAAGATTAATATACAAGCTGGCCAGTCTGGAAGTGGTCCCAAGATGGTAGCCTAGTAAAATTGGCTGGAGATAGGATACAGAGGTAATAGTAAACTGAGTCCACTCTGAAGAAGAGTTACTACTGGGATACCACAGTGTTCAATACTAGGACCAGTCCTTTTAATGTATCTTTATAAGTGACGTTGCAGAGGGACTGGAAGGAAAATATGTCTCTTGGAATATTACAAAAGATCTACAAAGGGTTGTATATAAGGTGGGTGAGAAAGGATGAGAAGGGACTTGGCAAGGCTGGAGGAATGGTAAATTATGGCAGCTTAGATTCATTGCAAAGAAGTACAGTAATGCACCTGGGAAATAAAAACCTGGGGAAGAGTACACTCTGGGGGGTGAGATACTAACAACAACAAAAATGGAAAGGGACCAGTGGGTAGTCATATCAGATGACCTAAAGGTGGGCAAGCAATGTGAGAGGGCAGTAAGGAGGGCTGGGGGGATACTGGGATGCATAGGGAGAGGCATCACCAGTAGAAAACAGGAAGTTGTCATCCCTCTGTACAGACAGCTGGTGAGACCCCATCTAAAGTACTGTGTGCAGTTCAGGAGACCAATCTCTGCAAGAGATATAGACAGAATGGAGGCTGTCAGAGGAGGCAACTAAAATGGTGCAGGGTCTGCACCAGAAGACTATGAGAGAGACAGAAGGACTTAATATGTTTAGCCTCGAGAAAGGAGGAGAGGGGACATGATAGAAACTTTCAAGTACCTCAAGGAATCAACAAAATCCAAGAGGTAGCATCTTTCAGAAAAGAGTGTGCAAGAACAAGGGCACAATTTGAAGATTGAGGAGATGGCTCAGAGAATAATGAGGAAGTATTTTTTCATAGAAGGTTGTAGATACATGGAACAGCCTTCCTGAGGAGATTGTAGAAGTCATAAACAGTAGTGATTTCAAGAATGCATGGGACAGTCAAATGCAATTCTAGGGGTGGGAGTGGAAGAAGTAGGCTGTCGGTTAACTAGGATCTGCAAGCTTATCCATTAGGCAGGGAAATGGGCAGACTAGGTAGGCCAAGCGGTCCTTATCTGCCATCAAATTCTATGTTTCTATAAGTATGCAAACCCAATAAGGACCCACTGCTGTCAGTGCCCTCTGCCCAGGTTTCCAATACATGTTCTACACCATCCCTTTGTTATGAATGGAGACCCTCTAATAATAACATCACAGACAAAGCGGACCAGAGAAGGTGAGTTTTGTTACAAACCTGGGAAGGATGGTCACTGAAGAGAGTGCTGATCCCAGAGGACCCAGTCAGAGAAAGAGACTGCTTATAGAAACACCAGACAGAAAGCAATTCCAGTGGGGCCCTGTCAGTCCCAATCCAACCCATTTGTGGCAAAGTCATTTGTTCAAGTTCCTGTGAATCCTTCTCCTGACTAAAATGAATCAGAATTCCCTCTATAGGAAACCACTAGCATACCACCAGATAGAGCATCCCTATTTGAACTGTTTTGGATCATGAGTCCCAAATCACAGTAATATTCAAAGACAAGGTATGATCAGCATTTATCTGACCACCAATACAACCCCTCAATGGATTGCATGTATAGAGGGCTGACTGATAAGTCTATCCATATTTTGGTTACTTGACAGCATGGCTTTATTCCTCCATCCCTCAGGTGTGGGAGACTCTGTGGACACACTAGCCTTAATGTCATCCTCCCTCAGGGCTATATGATGGCATCCCAGTACTAACTGGTACCACTGTGCATATGTTTGGTCGCTTTGTCCAGCTGTGTCAAGAGAGACAGATGAAGTCTGGGAGAGCACTACCTATCTACTGCCATGATCAAACGAGCCTATGAGATGCAGATGCACCCAGATAAAGTGACAAAGATGAACCCATTGGAACTGTTTAGAAAAAGGATTCCTCTATTCTCATACTCCTCCCAATGCTCAGTGCAGTGTCAGTGGAGAAGTGCAACTGCAAAAGATGTGACCAACAAAATACTAATGTTGGATGCTCCAGAAGAGAAAATTGCCTGAAGAACTGCTGGTTAAACCAAGTGTGCTCCCTGTTCGTGCTCACGCTTATGCCCGAAGAGTGGTGGTCCAAATCCAAAATATCACAGACCGAGATATCAAGGAGAACCAAGCTTGAACTCTGGCAAAAGTCTATTGTGCTGACACTGCTGTTTTGCCATCAAAGTGCCAAACTGGAGAAGAATGTGAAGTATCTCCCCACATGTTTAATTTCGCGAGTCTCCCATCCACGTTAGCTGGAGGTACAGAATTAGCCAGAAGCAGACTTGGCGAACCAAGGTATTCTCCCTCAAGGAATGGGATGTCAGCTGTGTTACTGGGGCTGAACATCATATGCACCTGCACAATGAGAGACCCATCAGGGAAAGGTCCAGACACCTAGCTCCTGCTGACAGAGACTATGTGAGGCGTCATCTGCAGGAGACACTAGCAGCTGGCATAATACAGGAGTTACAGAGTTCACATCCCTCTCTTTGTAGTGAGAAAAAAAGAAAACGGCTCTGTCAATGTGCATGGACTATATAACTCTTAATAAAAGTACTGTACCTAATCAATATACCATGCCTCGCATACAGGATGCATTAGACTGCTTAAATGGGAGCAGTGATTTTCCATCCTTGATCTCCGCAATGGATATTACCAAATTCCAATGGCTCCAGAAGACTGGGAACAAACAGCATTTACCCATCCCTTAGGTGTCTATGAATTCCTCCATATGCACTAAGGAATTTCGTGTGAATCAGCTACATTCCAGAGACTTATGGAGCAAGCTGTGGACAACATAAACCTCCTTGAATGCCTGGTGTACCTCGAAGAAATCATCGTCTTCGGAAAGACTCTTTAAAAAAACAACATGAAGCTCGCCTGTTCAAAAGTGTTCGACAGACTTGAGGAGTTTGCCTGAAACTATCAATAGACAAATGTAAATTTTTCCAAAGCTCGGTGAAATATTTGGACTACATTGTGTCTTCTGAGGGTATGCAAACAGACCCCAGCAAAGTGGAAGCATTAACCAGCTGGCCAAAGCCCAACAACTTGAAAGAACTTCAAAGGTTTCTTGGATTCTGTGTCTATTATTGCCATTTTGTTAAAAACACCAAGGTAGTACGCCCACTGCTAAATGTAACCTAAGGGTACCCACTTACTCATAAAACATTCAAAAAAAGATACTAGCAAAAAGAATGTAAAAACATATTCAGACTCCATGAACCATTTGGCTAAAGATGGACTCTGGATTGCAACACAGCTTTCCAAAAAATAATTTATCAACTGACTCATGCACCTGTATTTGCTTATGCTGATCCAGCCAAACCACACGTGCTACATACAGACACCAGCCCAAGTGGTCTAGGGACTGTGCTCTGCCAAAGGTACACAGAGGATTATGACCAGTAGCTTTTGCTAGTAGGAGCCTGACACCTTCTAGAGAAAAATTACCCAGTACATAAATCAGAATTTCAAACTCTCAAGTAGGCAATAGTCGCACCAGTTTCATGAATATTTGTATGGTGCAAAGATCTTGTCAAGACAGACAACAATCCATAGACATATGCCCAAACATCTGCCAGACTTGATGCTACTAGACACATATGGCTTTCCATTTGATCACATATGATTATGCAGTGGAGTACCATCCAGACTCTAAACCACGTCCGATGCCAATGTTTTCATTAGAGCTGCCTCAAATCAGCAGTAGGTGCATATTCCTGAACAATCAATAAAACACTATGCCACAAGTTTGATAGAGATGAAACACCCTCCTCAGAGACTGTTAACTCCTTGGCAGATTGCTTGGGCCTCCAGATACTTGCATCCCAGTGGCTTACTGTAATTTTGTAGCCCTAGATTTAAGTTCTTTACCCCAGCTAACCCCAGCTGACATTCACAAAGAACAGTACCAAGATCCAATGATAAAACCAGTTGTTAATGCCTTAAGAAAGTGGGAAGATATTACAAAATTGCTATCCAATGATCCCAAGACTGCTTCACTACTACGAGAAGGGCCTAAACTCAAGCTACATGAGCAGTTATTGTACAGAGAACTGACCGACTGACAGCCAAGGGGAGATTGTCAAAAAGCAGCTAGTATTGCCAACTAAGTTCAGATATGTTGTGCTGAATGCTTTGCATGACAGCACAGGACATTTAGGCAGTAAAAGAACTTTAGACCTAGATTGTTCACATTTCTACTGGCCTAAGATGGTTGTAGACATTGAACAGTACGTTAAAACTTGCAGCAAGTGTCTTCAGTGAAAAGCCCAACTTCAGAAAGTAGCCCCACTGGTCAATAAAACAACAAATGCACCAATGGAACTCTTTTTATCGATTTTTCATAGTTTGGAGCCAGATACAAAAGGCATCATAAATGTGTTGGTAGTCAATGATCACTTCATTAGGTATGCTCAGGCCTATCACGAGGTATGCTCAGGCCTATCCTGTCAAAGACCAAAAGCTTAAACTGTAGCACACATGTCTTGTGGAGAGGTTTTTTTGTTGTTGTTTTTCACGCTATGGAGCCCTCCATGCACTCATTCAGATCAATGCCAGATTTTGAGAGCAGACTCATTAAAGAACTGCTGTTTCTCTGGGGTGTCAAAGTTCAGAACTATCCCCTATGATCCACAAGGAACTCCACAACCAGAAAGATTAAATCATACCTTACTTGATATGGTTGGTACTTTACACCCAAAAGGCAAGCCCAGGTGGAGCCAACAACAAGTGCCCTAGCATGCTTATAATTGTATTAAAAATTATGCTACTGGTTTTCACTGTACCACCTTATGTTTGGCAGAGAAGCTCATCTCCCAGTAGATATATTATTTTGGAGTGTCTCCTGATGGTGCTCACTCAGAAAACTACCTTCAGTATTTTAACAAGCTGGAAGCTCAGTTAAAATCATGCATGCCAGCATGCAAATTCTATGGCAGCAAAGACAAATCTAGTCAACAAAGCTCACTGTGACAAACGGTTAAGACACAAGAACTCCAATCAGGTGACCGGGTACTAATGAGAAACTTTGACTCAAGGTAAACATAAAATAGTTGACCACTGGAGTTATATCCCTATGTTGTGATTAGTAAACTACATGATTTGCTGGTGTATAAACTCGTCCAGAAGGGGACCACTGTACTGCTGAAACCATTCACAGAAATCGCTTCTGCTAATTAGGCAAATAGTTTTGACACAGTGCCACCCGCTGCAGCCACAGCAGGCCCAGTAACCAGATCTGCTACTCAAATAAGCAGCTAAATCAGCCTTCTGCTCCCTACCTTCAGAGTCTCCTTCCAGTGGTACTACAGGAGACAATGACTGTAATTCTGAAGATAATGAAAGTGTGTTTGGTGCTGCTTATTACCCATCAATTGAACTAGTCTCAACTATTTCAGGAGCCTTCCCCATACTTACAGTAATGTTTCTAACAAACCCTGTGGCTCTAGAGAATCCTGACTCATCCATCGCTCCTGAGCCTTCAAGCAATGATGTCTGCAGTGTGACCTCTGAAATTGCAGACTCTTTCGTGATGGAGTTATCCAAACTTAATGTGACTGAACCTGAGGAAACTAGAAGTGAAACCCAAAGGCGATGCTGAAACCAAGTGGGCTAGTGAACTGATTCATTAGGAAGGGAGTATTGCTGTGCCTGGAAATGTCAGTTTTGTTGTAGACGATACCCATTTCATGGAAACACCTCTTTCCAACCAGGATTAGTCTACAGAGTCAGCAAACAGTAATAATATGCAAAATGCTGAGCATATTCCAAGTTCTAATTCGCAAGAGAGTACAGTGGTGCCCCTTTCATCAGAAGCTGCCTTATTGGTAGACAATGAGCTGGGAGTCATGAACCCAAATGCTGATGTTGAAAGCTAAGTGCCAATGCCCTCTATGCCTAGGCGATCAGAAAGAGCTGTAAAACCTGTGTTTCGGCTTACGTATGACACACCTGGAATACCTGTCCACTTGCCCACGAATGTTCTCCACAAGTGAGTGTACATCACAACCAACTCTCTGCCCAAAATAGTGTTCACTGCCTCTTCTAAGAGAAAAATCAAAACCTCCACCCAGTATAAAAAGGGCCATAGGTACAGAGTAAATATGATTATAAGAGGTACATGCTGGTTTATGGGTTGCACTTGGAAACGCACCCTGGCTCAGTGTGCCTTTCCAGGTTACCAATTTTTAAATACATAAATAAGTCTATTTGTTTCTGCTATTACTCACTTCCTTGATGCAGAGTCTAGCTGCCTTAATTATGCCCTCCCCCTTATTTAACCTCACTGTTCCTCTACCCTTCCATGGCAATCCCCAGTAGGCAGTTTCTGAAGCAGTCTCTCATCTCTTTAAAATCTATCTCCAAAGGTCCAAGATAGTCTTTGTGTGGTTTGCCTCTGTTACTGTCTTAATGTTAAGCCGCATTTACGGTGATCACTAGTACCTAGGAGACTATCCATTGCGATGTCTGCAGTGCTGTGTCCCGTTTGTAAGCACCAGGTCCAGCACTGCCCAGTCCCTAGCTGCCTGAGAAAAGCCCCTTGCAGGAATCAAGCTCCTTGGTGAAACTGCAGCTGGAAGACTCAGTCCACATCTGGCAAACTGAAGTCCCCAACTAGCAGGACAGTAGGGTGACAGGAGCTCACTCAGATAGACTAAGCCATGTCGGGCTTTATAGGTCAGCAAATGAACCTTGAAGGAGATTTGCCACTTCACCAGCAGCCAGTCCTGATCACCCAGGACCCATGTCTCATGACATGATCTCATCAGACCCATCAGTAGCCTGGATACTGCATTCTGCACCAGCAGTAGACACTGCAGGACTGCTCCACCTACCCCAAGACACAGAGCATTACAGTAGTTTAGCCTGGATGTCACAGTGGCATGCACCAGGAGGCAAGTCTTCAAGTATGATCAAGGTTTTTACCCAGGAGATGTTACAAAGATAGTAAAAGCCATTCTGGACTCTAAATGACACCTCAGCCTCCTTCAGTATTTCATCTAGAATGACACTCAGATTCTTCACCTTGGTAGAGCCAACCAGACTGGAGGAATGCAGTACCAAAGTGGTCCTCTCCACTGTTGTCCCTACACCCTGCAATCAACCAGACTTAATCACTAGCACCTCTGTCTTGTCAGGGTTGAGTTATAGCCAGTTAAGAGGACATACAGTCCCCGATCTCAGCCAGACTTAGATTAAGTACATAACCATCCCGGCATCCCAGGTGCAAATAACAGGTACAACTCATTATCATCTGCAAGGAGGAAAACCAAACCATGCCATCTGATTATGTCACTCTGGGGCAGCATTTATACAGCTTAACAACATAGGTGAGAGAATCTAACCCTGGAGCACAACACAGAGCAGGGGCTTCAGAAGTAAGGAAAATTTCCCATCACCACCCTCCACATCCTGCCACTGAGGAAGGACTTAAACCAGCTGACGACCCTACCAGCAAGTTCACAGTACTCCCCGAGACGATTCAACAACAACCTATGGTCACCCATATCAAATTCTGATAAGGGATCAAATGGAAAGAGAATTGACCATTCCCTCTACCTCTAGACCTGAGGAGGTCATTATGCACCCTGAACAATGCAGTCTCAGTACTGTTTCTAGACCAAAATCTGGATTGGAGTGGCTCACAGATATTAAAGGCCATGAGATGGGCCTCGAGCTGCAGAGCCACCATCTTCCTATAACCTTTTCTATAAATCGAAGGTTAGGTCTAAAATTTGCCAAGAAGTTTGGGTCCAAAGATTTTATTTATTTATTTATTTTTATTTTTTTTTTTTTAAGGTGGGAGTCTCACCAGTGCATCTTTCAATGTACTTGGAAAAGGCCCCTCTGAAAGGACTATCTCAGCAAACATGAGACCCAGAAATCCAACACAACTCACAAGTAGGAACACTGCACCCAGATCCAGTTCACAATGAGTGAGCCGCAGCTCAGAAACCACATCACATACCTCCTCCACAGAAACCAGCCTAAACTCACTCCAGACAGGGGGAGTGCTCTGTGAGACAACCTGCCCAGCACTGCACTGTCCAGTTGAGATTATCCCAGACCTGATGGAAGACACCCTGTCAGAGAAGAACTGAGCAAACTCTTCACAACAAGCAGATGAAAATAACTCCAGCGGTTGGAAACAGGCATGAGGTAACAGCCGGTCCTTCATCTAACAGAGCTGAGCCGGTCTGCTCCTCCCCAGCACAGACTCTCTGGTCAGAAATACTGCCTTCTTACAGGAGACTGCCCTCTGATATTCACCACAATGAATTCTCAGAGCCAGTCTGTCTCCATCAGCCCTAGATTTCCACCAACAAGGCTCTAATTTGCAACCCAGTGCATTTATCTCCCTGGGCTCCCTGTCAAACCATGGGGTTCTCATGTGAGAAGACCCAAGTTCTACACAGACTAGTGTGACTGAATCAAGGGTAGAGGCAACAGCCCCATTGTAGGCCACCTCTGCTTCCCCTGATCCAGTCCCATTTTCATCCAACACACCAGAGAGGTCCAGTGCTGCGTGGAGTCCCCCTGGGAATATTCACTTTACAGGGTAACAGCAGACTATCTCCAAAGGGACAAAATCATTTTTGTACACAGTATGGACAGCATGAATGTCTCCTATCAATATGTTATGTGCTGAAAAATAAGCTACAAATAAAAAGTATGATGCCTTTTGGCCACAATCACACACTATGATGTCTCTGGGTGTCCTCGGTTCCCCCTCTGAAGGGCTCTAGAGTCTCCACAGTCATGGGTGGTAAAGCCTTGTCTTTCACTGCTCCTTCTTCTCTATGGAATAGACTCCCTACATCTCTCCGTTCAGTTGAAATGCACTACAACTTCAAATCCCATCTCAAAACCTTCTTGATGACAGAAGCTAAATCCTTATGCTCACCAGGGTAATGTCTTTTGACTCACTTCTTCCCTACCTACTATTTCTGCTCAACTCTACTCTTCCCTCTGATATGCCTCAATATAGCACTTATTTTGTATCTGTCCTCTGAACTTGTTATATGTTATCCACTTTTGTATTTGTAAATGACCTACTGGATTGTATATTTTTTTGCAAGTATCTCCACTAGCCAACATGTCCTGCATCCTTACAGTGTGTTTGACACCCTACCCTCCACTTCACTGCAAAAGGTACTGTAGTTATCTAAGTCATGTGTTGTATTGTTATTGTGCAATGTTGGCAGAAGTCATGCCTGAAAAATGTTCCTAGGATCAGTGCACCCACCCAGTAATCAAAGACTTCAGTACAATAAATAAATAAATTATATTATGTACATACATAAATGATTGGCTAAGCCCATTTTAAAAAGCAGAACTATACAGGTATGGCAGCACCTGTGTATCAGGGTTAAGTAAGCACTTTAATGTTAAACCCCAATATTTGCACCTTAGTAACATCACCCTCATTAAACCAATCTACTTAAAATTTGGAAGCACAGTGATGGTACCACAATATCTGGATCCTAGAAATTCTGTGGCAAATGATTCACTGTGGGAAAAGTTACATAGGGGCAAATACCCCCAAAATCACCAAAATGAAAATTTCTTTTTTTTTTTTTGCTCAATAATAAAATAAAATCTGGGAGGATTTGAATCCTGAGACTTGCAGGTTTGAATAAGTTTGTTCAAGGTATGTGCTTCTGTGTTTGTTTTTTAATCTCCCAAGTTAAGTCGTTTTTAAATTATTCAACATAAACTGCTCCATTTGGGAACATGCAGAGTTGAAAAAAAAAAAAAAAATCAGCATTCCATTGATGCCATGCTGTCGTATTACAGAGATGCTTTTGTTTATCAGCTGGCAGGTCCAGCTCCCTGTCTGGGTATGCTCTGCTGCTGTTTTCGTTGAGCAGGCATGGGGCTACCTGTTAGCGCATAGCCCCGCCCCTGCTAAGCATACTGTGTATCTGTGTCTGCCACATGACCTACATGAGCGGGTTTATTTGAACTGAACACCAGGGTACCCAATCCTCAGTACCAGTGTAATTATAAACAATATGTCAATGCCCGTTGCTGGTTTGCACCCCCACTCCCTAATTTGAAGTTACTGACACCAGGGTGCCAAAACCCCTGTGTTTGCATGCTCTACTGTACCTCCCTCTCCCTGACCCAGCAGTCTGGGACACCAGGGTGTCCACCCCTGGTACCTCCAAAGTATCATGCCGACACTGAGGTGCATAATCCCCAGTACCAGAAGTTGTGTTCCTGAAATAAAGAAAACTGTCCTGCAACATTGTTTTTTTTTTTTTTTTAAATCCTGAAGTAATGAAAAGAGTCCTCATTTTCTGCCGCTGTCCCCATCTCCCACAATGACCCACCACCCCATACCTCCCCACCTTACTCTATACTTACCCGGCTGAGGTCCAATATAATCTCTAGACCAGATACAGAGTTTCACTCTTCAATGCTGGAGTAGGAACTGAGGAAAACAGGTAAGTGTCTTATATTTCAATGCATTTTGAGCCTTTCTTCATAACGCAGTCATTTTCTTGTGTAACCTCCCTACTAATGGGGGTTCCCTGGAGCCTTTCCCGGAGCTTGCTTAAATGCTCCATGCCTGGCTGGTGTTCAGCGTGAGGCCATTAGATGTGGGAGTTGTGAGTGCTTTTGGAGCCTCCGGTACTGTCTCTTTAAGAGCTGCCTGTTCACAGGCTTTACTGGTCCACATAGGGGACTGGGGTTCCCTGCTCGAGTCCCACCCTGCACTGCTGTCTAATCGCTCCATTTCGCAGTCGCTAGGTGCACTAAGGGAGCCCATGTGAAGGTTGCAGTTGTCCCCCTGGGATTTGTATAGTATTGATAAAATGGCAGTTGCCTAACGTTTTATTGCAGCTGGGACTTTGTGTTGTGCCCCTCCATATTGGACCCGGACTGTGTAAAAAGGAGTCCAATGGTAGCTAAGAGGCATTGGAACTGGTGCGGAGGTGACCAACCAGGAATCAGGACTCTGGCTGGAGCCAGCTGACCAACTGGGACACAGCTTGTAATCCCTGGATGTGGCATTATGGGGCATGGTGCTTTTTTGCACCACTGAGGACTAGAATAAGTGACTGGCATGTGTGACCAGCCAATGAAATCGGGTAGCGCCCGAGCTGTGAGGATTGCCCCATGCAGTTAGGGGCAGAGCTTTGTGACTGTGAAGGAGAAGGGGCTCCAGGGCTTCTGTGCCATTGAGTGTTCATGCGTGAAAGGCCTGAGGCGGCCGTTTATATTGCCGGTGACCCACAAATTAAATCCACAGGCTTGTCGATCAGAGGAGGCTGTGTACAAGCACAACTACCTACCAGGCTTCACCTGAAGAGGACTGGAGAATCTGCTGAATCGCTTGCCGTCTGTCAGGACGTTGAAGCTGCAGTGAAATGCCCGCATTTGCTGTCAGTTCGGTCGGGTCCTGGAAGCAGCGCCTGGTATGGTACCCCTCTGTTGTTTTTCCATATAAATGTGTGAGGAGGCCTTTGAAGCTCAGGCTTAGCCCTGCAAGTGGTGAAGGAGTGGTTATCTGCTGGGGTTGTGAGTACTGGATATGGGTAGCTCTCTGTTAAAGCTTACAAACAAAGAAAAAATCATTTTGTTATATTGTTGACTGCACTAATTAAGCTTTCCGGCTCCATCTGATTTTCTCAGGAATTAAATCTCACCTGTGTCAGGGCCCCAACCAGCTGCACCGAGGAACTAGCCATTAGGGCTTGGGTACCCATAGAGAACCATTAACAGGTTAGGCCTGTGCACAGAGCCATAGGTAGATTTTCTATATTGTAGTGGTAAGCTAATCACTCTGATCCCCCACCCCAGTCCTTGTTATTTCCCTCAAATAAATCAGATTGCCTGTTTTGCAAAAGTGCACTGGCTAGTCTGTGTATTAATGGTGAAATACTGCACATTGAATGTGGTGTAACTGTGCCTTACTTCCTAGGGGGTCCACGGAGAGAGCTGACTGAATCGAACCGGGGGTTAAGTGTATATGGTAAGGGCACTGAAATTGACCTGTGTGGGCCGCTAGTGGGAAGAAAGGGGGGTTGTAGCAACCCAGAGGGCTGTGACTGAGTCAACCTCAACTGTCGTAACCCCGACCTCTGGGTGGAGGCACCCGCCAACGGATCTGGGCCACTCACCCTGCTGTAGTTAGAGCAGGCAGGGGTAGTAGCCCTTGGGATAGCACCCCCGGGGTGCTACAAATTGGAGGCACCGCTGGGATCAGCGTCCCCTAGTGGCCAAGTGGGTAAAGTGCATAAAAATGGAAAAGCTGACGAGAAAACTGGAAGGGGATATTATGGCAAAAATTAAGCTGGATCCTATTAAGACAATGGTACACAAATTGATGGGGTGGGGTGAAACCGAAGAGCTGGACTCCCAGAGAATTGTGTTACTATTAGACGTGCCCCTGGGAACACTGACAGCTGACATTATTTCTACTGCAGAGCATGTAAAGTGTTTGGGCAAGGTGGAGGTGAAGGGGCGTATGGCTGACCTGCTTGACCAGACCCTGCAGGTACTACTTCTGTGTAGTGTGGCCATCGACCCCGAGAGGGTACCTCCCCTGATTTATCCAGAGGGTGCCTCACAGGGGTGGAGGCTTGTTCACATTCGGAGTGGGTCAGTCACTCCTGGGGGTTCCCCCCAGACTAATAGTTTCAAAGATAAACTGCTTAAATTGCTGGCTGTGGAAGGGAGAACTACCAAGGAGTTGCTGCAAGCATTGGACCTCTCTAGTGAACCACCCCCCAGGTTTCCCCAGGTACCTCTCCCTGTCCCCCCAAGAGTTCTATTTTGGCTCCACTGCCCCTAGTGGTTCCCCCTATACAGCTCGATTCTTACCGAAGGCTGAAACTTTTTTCTGGCACAGTGCCGGTGCCTTCCAGGGAGGATGACTTGGAGGCGTGGATGGACTACGCCACACCTTTAGTTCAGGAGTGGCAATGCTCTGAGGGGGAGAAAAGAAAGCAATTGATGGAGAGTCTGCGGGGCCCCGCTTTAGAAGCCATTAGGTTCTTGTGGGCCACTAACCCAGAAGCCACCGCAGCAGAGTATCTTTATGCTTTGGAGGGAGTGTTCAGGAGTATAGAAACTGGGGAAGATCTATTATGGCAATTCAAGTCTGCCAAGCAATGGAGAAATGAGAAACTGTCCGCCTTTGTTACTAAGGTGGAGCGGGCCTTGCAAAAGGTCTATCGAAAAGGGGGGATTACAGCCACGGTCTTGAACCAGGTCAGGTTGCAGCATATTTTGAAGTCTGCTAGATTTTCTAGTGTGATATTGTTAAAACTTAAGTTACATGATAGACGGGCTTTCCCACCTGAATACTGTCAATTGATGAGGGAGATTAGAGAAGTGGAGACTGATGAGGAAGGGTGGGAACCCTATGTGGGAGATGTGAACCTGAGCCGAACCCCTGAGTCTAGTGCCCCCGAGGAGACCCACCTTCAGGAGGCCTGATGCATCCCCAGAATTTCAAGGTGATGTGGGGTGTGCCATTTCCTCTGACCCCAAGCAGAAACGAGTTAAGGGCCGAGGTTAGAAACTTACGAGAATTGGTGAGGGATCTGAGGCGGTCCACTACCCACCCTGTTAGGTCTGGGGAACCTGAGTCATTTAGGAATCAATGTTCTAGTCCAGGGGAACCCCTCTCACCCCCCAGAGGGCCCCCAGCAGCCAAAGTACTCCACTCCCAATAGAGACCCCCGGGACCCCCAAGTTTTGCTACCACTGTGGGGAAGATGGACACTTTCAGCCTGAGTGCCAGCTGCCGGAGAATTTAAGGAAGGTCAGGCAGACTGATCACTTGGCATGCATGGGCCCGTCCGACCCCCCAGGAAGGGTTTTGTGACCCGGGCCAATGCCCAAGCAACTGTCAAGGCTGTGCCTCCTGAATGGTCTGATGTGGTTGGGCCCTCGATGGAGGCCCCAGTGTGAGTAAATGGGATTCCCACCCGAGCTGTATTAGATAGTGGCTCTCAGGTAACCATCATGTTTCAGGACTGGTATCAGACCTACCTACCCGAGGTGCCACTACAACCCTTGGATGGCCTACATGTATGGGGGCTAAGTGACAAGGCTTATCCGTATTGGGGGTACATCCGGATCTGGTTGTCATTTCCTACTTCTGTGGCAGGAGTGGACGAACAGGTGGAAACCTTGGCTTTAGTTTGCCCCCCCACTGGACTGTATGATGGAGTACCCCTGTTGATTGGGACAAATCAGGGATTTATTTAACTCTAAAAATTGATTGGCGTTTTGCTCATAAAAGTGTTAAATCTTTGTGAAAATGCATAGCTCTTGCCTCACTGTGTTTAACAAACACAGCACTTCTAGAAAATCTATATAAATATTTTCTGTACAGTTAGTATAGTCCCAAGAAAAAAACTGCTAATCAATTATTTAAAACCCTGCAAATGCTCACATGTTTGGTCGATAAGCCCAATTGTGTTCAGAAAAGCAAGCGTTTAGGACCGGGCGAGCCCTAAGAATACCCACTGTGATCCAAAAGGTCTCAGAAACTCAGAAGAAGGTTAGCCCAGAGGAACCTGAAGGTCCGGTGGGTGTAGTATGGAAGAAGGATCCGGTACCGGTGATACTTGCCCCGAATGCCCAGTATGTTTTGCAAGGGGAAGTCCGACTGAGAACAGCTGTTAAGAATAAGTTATTGATGTTGGATGCACCTGGGGAGGGAAGATTGCCTGAGGACTGCTGGTCAAACCCAGTATCTTGCGGCTAGAGCCCATGCTTACGTCAAGAGGGTGATGGTTCAAGTTAAGTAATGTATCCGACAAGGAGATTCGAATAAAAGAGGGTGCACTGGCAAGTGTACATTAGTGCAGATACTGCAGTGCTGCCCAATAGCAAGGGTTCAAGGAAAGATGACAGAGTAACGCCCGACTTGTTTGAGTTCGGTGACTCCCATTGCCTGCTGAATGGAAAATGAGGATCAGTGAGAAGCTAGCCACCAGAGACCAGATATTTTCCTAAAAGAATGGGACGTGGAATGTGTGCAGGGGCTGAGCACCACATCTGACTGCATGATGAAAGGCCTTTTAGAGAAAGATCTCAGTGCCTGGCCCCGGCTGACATAGACGATGCGAGGCGGCATTTGCAAGAGATGCTCGCTGCTGGTGTGATACAAGAGTCCAGGAGCCCCTATGCTTCCCCCATTGTAGTAGTAAGAAAAAAGAATGGGGCGGTTCGGATGTGTGTAGATTACCGTACTTTGAATCGGCGGACCATCCCAGACCAGTATACCATGCCACGCATACAGGACGCCTTGGATTGTTTAAATGGCAGCAAGTGGTTCTCTGTGTTAGACCTCTGCAGCAGGTACTATCAGATCCCGATGGCCCCAGAGGACCGAGAGAAGACTGCATTCATTTGCCCTCTGGGTTTTTATGAGTTCATCCGGATGCCTCAAGGGATTTCAGGTGCCCCAGCTACTTTTCAGCACTTGATGGAACGTGCTGTGGGGGACATCAATTTGCTCGAATGTTTGGTCTACTTAGATGATGTCATAATGTTTGGCCGCTCGTTGGAAGAGCATGAACATCGATTGTTCAAGGTCCTGGATCGGCTGGAGGATTTCAGTCTCAAACTATCTATAGATAAGTGCCAATTCTTCCAAACTTCTGTGAACTATGTGGGCACATAGTATCCACTGAAGGCATAGAGACTGACCCCAGCAAAGTGGAGGCTTAGACGACCTGGCCTCAGCCAAAGAATTTGAAAGAGCTGCAACAGTTCCTGGGGTTCTGTGGATATTATAGGCGGTTTGTCAAAGATTACTCTCGAGTGATCTGCCCCCTCTTCAACCTTACTCAGGGGTACCCTCCCACGCACAAAAAGCATAAGAAAGTTGTGCACTCTGAGACAAAGAAGAAGTATTTTCGACCGAATGATGTGTTTGGCAACCGCTGGACTACTGAGTGTGAGGAAGCTTTCTAGGACATCATATAATCAACTTACCCATGCCCCAGTGCTGGCCTATGCTGACCCGGCCAGGCCGTATGTTCTCCATACTGATGCCAGTCTACAAGGATTGGGGGCTGTGTTATATCAGGAGCACTCGAACGGGCTGAAACCTGTAGCTTTTGCCAGCAGAAGTCGGACTCCTTCAGAAAAAAATTATCCAGTGCACAAATTAGAGTTTCTGGCTCTGAAATGGGCCATTGTTGATCAATTTCATGACTATTTGTACAGTGCCAAGATATTGGTAAAGACTGATAATCCTCTGACCTATGTGCAGACCTCAGCCAAGTTGGATGCCACTGGCCATAGGTGGCTCTCTGCATTGGCAACCTACACTATGCTGTTGAGTACAGAGCAGACCTAAACCATATAGATGCGGATGCTCTCTCTCGGAGGCCTATTTTATTTTTTATTTATTTAAACATCAGTTTACAACCTTTGAGCCAGGGGCTCATTTACAAAGGTACCTCGTCACATAGAGGACACGGACAGTGGCATGGGAGACAACAGATAAACAGGAACAGGAGCAACAGATAAAACAGGTACAAAGTAAGTGTCATTCAAGGTTACAGTTGGTTCAAAACAGAAATGAGGAATACATGGATAATCAGGCTAGCAAAAATAGGGTTAGTGATGGGGAAGGAGGGGGAGAGCCAGGGTGGAAGAGAGTATAGGGAAGGAGGTAAGGAGGAGGGGTGGAGAGCAGCTCGGTGAGCATTGTCAGGCTTTTTTTTTTTTTTTTTTATACTTTAGCGGCAGCGGCATCTGCGTGAGAGGAGCAGGTGATTTCTGAGGCTATTTTTAAAGCATGCTAATGAGGGGGAGTCTGAGACAGCGGCAGGGAGGGAGTTATACCAGGTGGCCGCTCTGTAAGGAAACGCCCTTTGGCCGTGCGACGTTCTAGCTCTTGGAATGACCAGGGTTGTTTTGTCTGAGCTGCGGGTGTTCATAGTCGGATTGGCTTGGTGGATTGAGTTGGATATGCCAGTGGGGGATAGGCCATGGAGGCTTTAAAGGTTAGTTGGCAGGTTTGGTACATGAGCGCTCATCCAGGCTGGGTATGGAAGCCAAGGAGTAGAGCAGACAGGTGTGGTAAGTCTAGGCGCTCGGTTATCAGCCTGCAGGCTTTGTTCAGTGTAGGGAACCTTCTTTGGGACGTTTGATCAGCAGCCCCATAGACCGGAAGGCCGTAGTCGATGAGTGATATGACAGAGGAAGTGACAGCCAAGCGGAGGGCGTGTGAAGGGAGGCATTTTTTGTGCCGGTAAAGAATGCCCAACCGTGAGTTGGTGGCAGAGTTCAAGGTGGAAATGTGGCCATGGAAGGAGAGGGCAGGGTCAAAGATTATTCCAAGATATTTATAGGCCTGCACTTGTTCAATGGGGATACTGAGGGAGGAGTGGACAGTGAGAGGAAAATTGCGGGACTTATTTTGGGGGTGGGAGAAGAGCATGGTTTTTGTTTTCTTTAGGTTGATTATGAGTCGGTGTTCAGAGAACCAGGATTCAGTGGAATTGTATGCTAGCTGGAGAGAATTCTGAAGTGAAGAGGGGTTACTGTCAGAGGCAATGAGTACTGCATCGTCAGCGTAGAGTAAGATCTTACCTCCACATTTGCTAGGAAGTGAGTTGAGGAAGAGGGAGAAGAATAAGGGTCCGAGGATGGAGCCCTGAGGGACTCCAGAGCGGATAGGGCAGGTGCTGGAGAGAGTTCCACCAACTTTCACACATTGAGAGCAGGCTGAGAGATAGCTGGCGCACCAGGAGACTGGACCAGTGGAAAAGCCTAGGTGGGCGAGAGTGGTTAAGAGGGAGGTGTGATACGGTATCAAAGGCTTTAGACAGGTCAATGAATCTGCACCAGCGATGAGCCAGAGTCCAAAGATGTGGAGGAAGTTGGCAAACCCAGGAGAGCTGTAATGGTACTATGTCCAGCTCTGAACCCACGTTGCTCAGGGCAGAGAACATTGTATTTAGAGAGGTAGTCAGAGATTTGTGTGGCCCAATTTTCTCTAATGCCTTGAGAGGGGGAGGATTGAGATAGGCCAGTAGTTACTTGAAGAGTCCTGTCGCCACCTTTGTGGATAGGGGTAACTGTGGCGACCCTCCACAACCCTGCCACAAACTGACTGGGTCAGGTTGTCAGAATCTGACATAAGAGCCCTTTGCCAAAAATTTGACAAGGAGGAACAGGTGTCTCCTGATGCTGTAGACTGCCTGGTGGATTGCTTGGGGCCATCCGAAAACTGCATACCTACTGCTTACTGTCATTTTTCTGCATTAGATACTAGTTCGCTGCCCCAATTCGAAAATGATAGTCTTCAACAGGCTCAATCCTAAGAGCCCATGATAAAAACAGCTGTGGAGGCTTTGCACGCTGGAAGGGACGTGTCCAAGTTGCGTTCCATTGATCTGAGAACTGCTTGTTATACAAAGAAGGGTCAAAGTTAAAACTGATTAACCAACTACTATATAGAGAGACTGTGGACAAAGAGGGCCGGGTAGACAAACAACAACTGGTGCTGCCCACTGCTTTTAGAGAACTGGTTTTGAGGTCCCTGCATAATCACATGGGGCATCTGGGCATAGACCGAACTCTTGAACTGGTACGGACCCGGTTCTACTGGCCAAAAATGAGTGCAGATGTGGAGCAGTACGTCAAGACCTGTGGCCACTGTCTGCAAAGAAAAGCCCCACCTCAGAGAGCCGCCCCATGGTCAATATCACTACCAGTGCCCCTATGGAACTGGTCTGCATTGATTTCTGAGTTTAGAACCAGATCTAAAAACCTCAGTAACATATTGGTAGTCACTGATAATTTTACCCGGTATGCACAGGCTTTTCCTACTAAAGATCACCAAGCAACCATGGTGGCTAAAGTACTTGTTGAGAACTTCTTTGTTCACTATGGGGCCCCCCAGAGGATCCATTCCGACCAGGGGAGGGACTTTGAGAGCCGCCTGATTAAAGAAATGCTATCTTTGTGGAGAGTACGAAAATCAAGAACCACCCCATACCATCCCAAGGGAGATCCCCAACCTGAAAGGTTTAACCCGACATTGCTTGATATGTTGAGCACACTGCAACCCAAAGCCAAGCCTAGATGGAGCCAGCGGATTAGCACCCTGGTTCATGCTTATAACTGCACCAAAAGTGATGCTACTGGATTTTCCCCGTACAGGCTGATGTTTGGGAGAGAGGCTAGACTGCCAGTGGATGTGTGTTTTGGGGTTTCCCCTGATGGGGTGCAAGCAGAGAATCATCTACAGTATGTACAGAAGCTGAAGGCCCAATTGAACCATGCCTACCAACTGGCCCAGACCATGGCTGCTAAACGAAACCTGGCCAACAAGGAGAGGTATGATAAGAAAGTGAAAACAACGGAATTGAGAGAAGGAGAGTTATTGAGGAATTTGGGGCTGCATGGCTAACGTAAGATTGCTGAGAGATGGCATCACCACCCTCATATTGTTGTGGGAAAACTGGCAGATCTACCTGTATGTAAAGTGCGGCCTGAAAACAATTCAAAAGATGTAAAAACTATACACAGAAATCATCTGCTGCCAATCGGGCAAATCTTGATTAAGGCTGAATCCCCAATGCCCCAGGCCTATGACTAGATCTGCTGCCAAGAAAACCCAGACCACTTGATTCTTCAGAAAGCCAAACAAGAGGGCCTTGTCCAAACCCTCTGATGAAGATGATTGCCACTCTGTGTCTGAAGACAATGACAATAATATTGAATACCATCCCTCTTATGAACTGAGCCAGCTGTTTCGGGCAATCCTCGTTAACTCTGGAGATGAGGTTGGGCTTTGGACTGTCTGATCCCTAGCTTTGTCCCCGAACCCATGCTTCCAGAGGATGAATTGGTAGCAAAGCCCAAGGGTGGGGTCCTTGAGCATGGCTGAACTATCTGACTTTTCAGAAGAAGAAAGTGATGTGGGGGAACAAGCCAGTGATATGCTGGAACCTGAAGAATATTTTGAATGCCCTGATGGTTCCTTACTAGTGCCTGAACAGTCCTCCGCTGAGCCAAGTACTGTGGGTCCTGATATAGAGGGTCATGCCCCTGAAAGTACTATGAGCACTGGGTCCCCTTCCCCTGTGGAGGTTCCCCCTACTAATCTCAATGAGGCTGAAATGGAATCAGGGCCTGTAGCAGGGTTTTCCGAGACCCCTAGACGCTCCAGCCGAGAAGTACGGCCTGTAGTAAAGTTGAGTTATGAGACTCTGGGTCAGCCTGTGGACCTGCCCTTAAATGTGGTCCATAAAGGGGTGTATGTGTCCCCAAGCTCCTTGCCTAAGTTAGCCTTGGGGGATAACTCCAGCCTGTTAGTATTGCCCTTTGAGTGTGGTACCCCTACCCCAGTTAGCCAGCCAGTAGCTGATAAGGAAGGGCCCCCTCTTTTCAGGTGTCATGGGCAGAGAGTAATGACCTGATTCAAAAAGAAAAGGTTATGTGTGTGTGTGTGTGTGTGTGTGTGTGTGTGTGTGTGTGTGTGTGTAATGTTGCATAAACCATAGTAAACTGTGAATACAGTATCCAGGCATGTAATCTAAAGTGTGATATAATGTTAATTAAATTGTTTGCCTTAAAGTGATTTAAGGGTAACCACTTGATGCGAACGTCAAGTTCTACCAGGCCAGGAAGAGTATAATCACCCTACTAATGGGGGTTCCCTGGAGCCTTTCCCGGAGCTTGCTTAAATGCTCCATGCCTGGCTGGTGTTCGGCGTGAGGCCGTTAGATGTGGGAGTTGTGAGTGCTTTTGGAGCCTCTGGTACTGTCTCTTTAAGAGCTGCCTGTTCGCATGCTTTACTGGTTCACATGGGGACTGGGGTTCCTGCTCGAGTCCCACCCTGGACTGCTGTCTAATCACTCCATTTCACAGTCGCTAGGAGTGCTAAGGAGCCCATGTGAAGGGTGCAGTTGTCCCCCTGGGATATGTATGTAACCCCTAGATGGCGCTATCCCAGGGGCTACTACCCCTGCCTGATTTGCCACTAACAGGTTGAGGGGCCTGGATCCAATGGCGGGTGCCTCCACCCAGAGGTCAGGGTTTGCAATAGTTAAACTAACTTGGTCACAGCCCTCTGGGACACTGCAACCCCCCTTTCTTCCCACTAGTGGCCCACACAATATATCAGAAATACCTTCACAGTATACACTTACCGCCAGGACTGATTCCGGCACTGGGACCTCCTGTGAAATAAGATACAGTGCAACAATCACAGTACAGTACTTTAACATAGACAATTACCTCAGGCAGTATAACTTTGCTGAAACAAGCAGCTGTGATTTATTTAGGGGATATAACAAGGACAGGGGAAATCAGGTTAATTAGCTTATCACTCTACTCATCTATTTATGGCTCTGTGCACAGGCCTATCCCTATCAGTTACTGTCCCTGGGTACCCAAGCCCTAGTGGCTAGTCCAAACCGTGGCAGCTGGTAGGGCCCTTCACACAGAGAAAAGAAAAATTAAACAGTCAGCAGTACAGTAATTCCATTTGGATTTAATGTGGCAATTCAACAGGGAGCGACCCTGAATTAGTACTCACGACCTCCAAACAAGATAGGGTCCTTCAATGTCAGCAGGGCTACTCTTGAGCTCCAGAGACTCCTCACACATTTATATGGTAAACAGTCACAGGCAAAAAGTCACTTAATGGCAGCAGGATTCACTTGAGGTACACAAACCTCTGCACACATTTATATGGTAAAAGAAAGCACTATACCAGGCAGGCTGCATCTGTATCCCGATCGCAATTACTGCACAATACCCGGGAGAACACAAAGCAGATTCAGTTCCTGACAGACCGAATGCAATTCAACAATTTCTCCAGTCTTCTACAGGGTGAGCTTGGTTTCAACTCTTCAGATATCCTTTGATTCTCTTCACAGGACGGATTCAGTCCTAACAAGCAGTTACACAAGCTGCAGACCGGAACTCTGGGCCTTACACACGTTTTTTGACTAAAACTGTGCACTGAAGGAGCACAGGGTTCCTTTCCTTCACTGCCAGAGCTAAACTGAAACTCCAACAGACAAAACCGGCACTTCCTTTGAGTTCCTCCAGTTCTTGACTGGATTGGCTGTCACTCACAATAGACTGCTCCTGTTGGTCCAAAAGGCGCAAGTCTAAACTACATCTCCCAGAGTCACTGCCCATACAATCCTCTTGTGGCTGGCTCCAGATTATGAGTCCAAGTTCTGATTCGTCCAAGGCACCATTTTAGAGCTAGCTTACCCCACACTGATTGGTCCAGTTCAGCAGTTCAAAACCAGAATGGGAACTAGGCAGACACAGTTCTGACTGCAAAGAAAGCAGGTTAGACAAACTGTAATTTCATTATTACTCTAAATAGTTTCTGGCAAACAGTTACATCTTTCAGATAGGTTCCCTTGCACTCTAGTGACTGCAGAAATGGAGTGAATTGGCAGCAGCTCGAGTGGTACTCAAACAGAGAAGCACACAGTCCCCCATACAACTAATTATGTCTGCAAGCAGACAGCTCTTAAAAGAGACAGTACCAGAGGCTCTAAAAACACTCACTGATAAATGGCTTAAATGCCAAACACCATTCAGGCTTGGAGCATTCAAGCAAGCTCCTGGAAGTCTTTTGGGAACCCCCATTTGCAGGGGGTTACATGTATAGTATTGATAAAATGGCAGTTGCCTAACATTTTATTGCAGCTGGGACTTTGTGTTGTGCCCCTTCATATTGGACCCGGACTGTGTAAAAAGCAGTCCAATGGTAGCTAAAGGGCATTGGAACTGGTGTGGAGGTGACCAACCAGGAATCAGGACTCTGGCTGGAGCCAGCTGACCAATAGGGACACAGCTTGTAATCCTGGATGTGCGTTATGGGGCATGGAGCTTTTTCGCATAAGTGACTGGCATGTGACCAGCCAATGAAATCGGGTAGCGCCTCGAGCTGTGAGGATTGCCCCCATGCAGTTAGGGCAGAAGTTTTGTGACTGTGGAGGAGAAGGGAGCCTGAGCTTCTGCAACTGTTGGAGTGTTCGCGCTGAAGCTGTGAAAGGCCTGAGGCGGACGCTTATATTGCCAGTGACCCACGAATTAAATCTGCAGGCTTGCGGTCAGAGGAGGCTGTGTACAAGCACAGCTACCTACCAGGCTTCACCTGAAGAGGACTGGAGAATCTGCTGAATCACGCCGTCTGTCAGGACGTTGAAGCTGCAGTGAAATGCCCACATTTGCTGTCAGTTCGGTCGGGTCCTGGAAGCAGCACCTGGTATGGTACCCCTCTATTGTTTTTCCATATAAATGTGTGAGGAGGCCTTTAAAGCTCAGGCTCAGCCCTGCAAGTGGTGAAGGAATGGTTATCTGCTGGGGTTGTGAGTACTGGATCAGAGTAGCTCCCTGTTAAAGCTTACAAACAAAGGAAAATTCATTTTGTTATATTGTTGACTGCACTAATTAAGCTTCCTGGCTCCATCCGATCTTCTCAGGAATTAAATCTCGCCTGTGTCAGGGCCCCAACCAGCTGCACCGAGGAACTAGCCATTAGGGCTTGAGTACCCATAGACAGCAATTAATATGTTAGGCCTGAGCACAGAGCCATAGGTAGATTTTCATTTATTGCAGTGGTAAGGTAATCACTCTGATTCCCCCACCCCAGTCCTTGTTATTTCCCCCGCAAATAAATCAGATTGCCTGTTTTGCAAAAGGACACTGGCTAGTCTGTGTATTAATGGTGAAATACTGCACACTGAATGTGGTGTAACTGTACCTTACTTCCTAGGGGGTCCCCAGAGAGAGCTGACTGGATCGAACCGGGGGGTAAGTGTATATGGTAAGGGCACTGAAATTGACCTGTGTGGGCCACTAGTGGGAAGAAAGGGGGATTGCAGCAACCGAGAGGGCTGTGACCGAGTCAACCTCGACTATCCTAACTCCGACTCCTAGGTGGAGGCAATCATTAATCGGATCTGGGCCCCTCACCCTGCTGCAGTTAGAGAAGGCAGGGGTAGTAGCCTTGGGATACACTTGTATTTTTCCCGTATTTTCAGCATGGACTTTTTGGAACTCCCACATCATGAACACGGGCAGTGAAATTATGTTACTCTGGGATGGAAGCAATTTCACATTCGCTGAGCAAAATCACCATTTAGGCAGGATTTATATGATTTCACCACCCTTGTTCATGAGGTGGGTTCCCAAAAAGGGAATGTTGAGAATTTGGGCAAATGTTGGTAAAAACAAATAATCTAGCAATGAACGTACATTGAAATTTCTCTATGCTCGCTCATAATTTTTGTAATTTTCAATATTTGTATTTGAAATTTTCAACATAGCCATTTTTTCACACAACTTTATAAGCATTACAGCTCATGTTCACATCCTGGCCGAAACGTGTTTTCACATCTATGGAATGAAATTATATTTTAGTGGGGATTTTAACATTTTCACCTACTGGGTTCCTGCTGTTGAATCACTGTCCTGTAACCTCCCTGGTCATGCCTGAAAATAGGCAGTATTCGGTTACTGCACTTACCTGGTCAACAAACACTAAATAAATCAATGAGGTGGGGTTATAAGAGATTATGTTGAAAATGGGGTCAAAATATTAAAATCAATAAAGTTAAGGTACGTTTTCATTTTTCTACACATGCACTTTGGTAATTTTAAATATTTAAACCCACATTTTCAACTTAGTAATTTTTTCACACATCATGAAAGTGACACCTGCTGTTTTTCGAATCCCGGCCAACATGTGATTTTGCACTTCCAGTATATTATTAACTAACATCTATCATGTTCAGAAGGAAGGGTCATAAAAAGGTCCTGTTGAAATTTTGAGGACAAAATGTCAAAAAAAAAATTATGAAGTAACATTGTTTGCAGGGACGTCCCTTCCTCCACTAGAGATCAAACTGCCTTCCCGAGCCAGTTACCCGAGTTTGGGCACAAACTCAGTAAGCCAGCTTAATGGGCAAAGACTTCGGGGGGGGTGCAGCGTGCAGCACCAACTTCAGATTATGAAGTGGCAGAGCAGTGTTCTGGCGCACACATATAATCCTGTGGTGGCCAGGCAGTCTTCCTCACAAGGTGTTGGCATGTGTGTTGAGGCCTGATAGGCCCATGCACTGAGTCAGGACTATCTCTGGATACAATTCCACTATCAGAAAAGAAGGAAAATTTATTGCCAAAAAAAAAAAAAAACTACTTTAATGCAGCCATTAGAGTTGAAAACGTAAAGACTAATAAAAAAATAGGGTTCGGGTCTACTGAGTCTTGGTGAATTAGTGATGTGTTCTTCTTTGGGTTGTCAACCCTAATCCCCCCCCAAGCTTGTATTCTGCTGTCTGAAGCACAAGGTACAGCTCCAAGCCACTGCCTCATAGCGATACCCTCTTCAGAGGGAGAGAAGTATGGCTCGCCACGTTGCCAACAAAAATCAGTCCTAGCTTTCTTCATTCAGGATTATGTCTGATCTTGCTTGCTATGGGGAAGAAGTGGACATTAAGTTTCACAACCCCAAATAACACCTCTCCACTGATTCACCAAGACTAGAGAGACCCAAAACCCAAATGTTTTTTTTTCGTTTTCCTAATTTGTGCACTTTATGTACTTCAGGTTCTTCAACCCTACTTTCTACATTAACAGAGTTTTTTTTTCTTTTGCAATGAATAAAACATACATACTGTACATCAAAATATTACCGTAATATGTACTGCAGTTTTAAATCATTCTGATTAGAAAACCGAGTCAAACTACCCCAGCTTGGCATATTTCTGCTTTGCCTTTTCTCACATCAGCTCAGTATTCCTTACCTCCAGCTTCATGATTTCCTGTTTCTGCCTTCAGCACTACCTCCTCACAATTCAGAACTGCGATGTTTACAACCGAGAGCAGCTGCTGTTCTTCAGAGTTTGGGATTAGATCAAAAACAATGTCCAAAGAAAGCATTCCTCTGAAGAACCCCTTGTGCCCCTGACTCTAGCTGTAGAGTATTTTCCACTTCCTGTGTGACATTGAAATGTGTCCCTGTACTAATCAGGCATTAATATTCATAGATTATTGCAGCAGGGAGGGGTTCCTAAACATGGTTATCCCTTAAAGTGGCAGAACACATCCAGATTTGAGTTGTCACTGAGGCAAAGGTACAATTCCCTGTCAGCCAGGCAAATACCACATTGAGATACATAGATACATAGATACATAGACAGTGTCGGCAGATAAGGGCCTATGGCCCACCTAGTCTGCCCATTTGAGCTTGTAAGTTCAGTTTGTTTTCCTAGAAGTCTATTTCCCCTTACCCCTGACCTCTAGAATTCCTTTATGTCTATCCCATGCATTCTTAAATCCCGTGATTGTTTCAGCCCCCACCACTTCCTCTGGCAGGGTGTTCCACTTGTCCACCACCCGTTCTGTGAAGAAATTCTTTCTCATGTTTCCTCTGAATCGTCCTCCCTCCAACTTCATGCCATGCCCTCTAGTCCTGAAACATCTTTTTCGCTTAAAAAGAGAGTAACACAAGTCAGCAGATTACAGTCAGTTCTTGATGGTAGCCTTCATGGGACTGAAAAACATGTTTAACCAAATAATTTGTTTTTGTCCAACGTAAACAAATTGAAATATCTGAATCTCTATGACGTACAGAATGTTTCAATGGCATTGTTTCTTAACAGATTTTATTGTTCAAAACCTTATGCTAAAACTTTGTGTTTCTAAACAGATTATTTTTATGTTGATTGCACGCAGGGCAAGAAACATATTGGGACAGCTTTCTCAGAAGCAGGTTGTGGAGGCACGACACTGTTTTGACCAATGCTCCCACAGCATGCAAAGGCGTGTCCCGCTTCCCCCACTGCCGTGGTGTAACCCCCCTGCAAATGGGGGTTCCCAAAAGATTCCCAGGAGCTTGCTTGAATGCTCCAAGCCTGAATGGTGTTTAAGCCATTTATCAGTGAGTGTTTTAGAACCTCTGGTACTGTCTTTTAAGAGCTGTCTGCTTGCAGACATAATTAGTTTGTATGGGGACTGTGTGTTTCTTTGAGTACCACTCAAGCTGCTGCCAATTCACTCCATTTTGCAGTCACTAGGAGTGCAAAGGAACCTATCTGAAAGATGTAACTGTTTGCCAGAAATCATTTACAGTAATAATGAAATTACAGTTTGTCTAACCTGCTTTCTTTGCAGTCAGAACTGTGTCTGCCTAGTTCCCCATTCTGGTTTTGAACTGCTGAACTGGACCAATCAGTGTGGGGTAAGCTAGCTCTAAAATGGTGCCTTGGACGAATCAGAACTTGGACTCATAATCTGAGCCAGCCACAAGAGGATTGCATGGGCAGTGACTCTGGGAGATGTAGTTTAGACTTAGGCGCCTTTTTGGACCAACAGCAGCAGTCTATTGTGAGTGACAGCCAATCCAGTCAAGAACTGGGAGGAACTCAAAGGAAGTGCCCGTTTGTCTGTTGGAGTTTCAGTTTTAGATCTGCAGTGAAGGGGAAAGAAACCCTGTGCTCCTTCAGTGCACAGTTTCAGTCAAAAAATGTGTGTAAGGCCCAGAGTTCCGGTCTGCAGCTTGTGTAACTGCTTGTTAGGACTGAACTCGTCCTGTGAAAAGAATCAAAGGATCTCTGAAGAGTAGAAACCAGGCTCACCCTGTAGAAGACTGAAGAAATTGTTGAATTGCACTCGGTCTGTCAGGAACTGAATCTGCTGTGTGTTCTCCCGAATTATTGTGCAGTAATTCGATCGGGATAGAAAAGCAGCCTGCCTGGTATAGTACTTTCTTTTTTACCATATAAATGTGTGAAGAGTCTCGTGGAGCTCAAAAGTAGCCCTGCTGACGTTGAAGGACCCTATCTTGTTTGAGGTCGTGAGTACTAATTCAGGGTCACTCCCTGTTGAATTGCCACATTAAATCCAAATGGAATCACTGTGCTGCTGACTGTTTAAGCTAATTTTCTTTTCACTGTGTGAAAGGGCCCCTACCAGCTGCCACGGTTTGGACTAGCCACCAGGGCTTGGGTACCAGGGACAGTAACTGGTAGGGATAGGCCTGTGCACAGAGCCAAGGTAGATAGTAAAGTGATAAGCTAATTAACCTGATTTCCCCTGTCCTTGTTATATCCCCCTAAATAAATCAGAGCTGCTTGTTTCAGCAAAGTTATACTGCCTGAGGTATTTGTCTATGTTAAAGTACTGTACTGTGATTGTTGCACTGTATCTTATTTCACAGGAGGTCCCAGTGCCGGAACCAGACCTGGAGGTAAGTGTATACTGTGAAGGTAATTCAGATATATTGTGTGGGCCACTAGTGGGAAGAAAGGGGGGTTGCAGTGTCCCAGAGGGCTGTGACCAAGTTAGTTTAACTATTGCAAACCCTGACCTCTGGGTGGAGGCACCCGCCATTGGATCCAGGCTCTCAACCTGTTAGTGGCAAATCAGGCAGGGTAGTAGCCCCTGGGATAGCGCCATCTAGGGGTTACAGTAGCATGCTGCTGCTGGCAGTAGTTTGGAACCTTGCCACCAACTTGTGAGAATTAAGCCGCTGCAATCAGGGGCCGCCTCGTCCTTGCAGGGTAAGCCATCCGCTGCAATGAGGGAGCGACCCATCATTGCAGGGCGGGATCTTTACAGAGTGATATTGTTTGTGAACATGGCGGCGGTTTGCTGCCGTGTTCACAAACAATATTAACTCCTCCATGTTTACTTGCTGACTGGGGCCCCAATCCCCATCGGCTTCACTGCCCGCATGTTTCTGTTGCCGACAAGGGAGCCCACTCCCCATCAGCATTATGTAAACCCCCTTCCCTGCGTATATTCCTGCCGACGGGGTGCCCAATCCCCGTTGGCACAGTGTAGCAAGCCTCCCCTTTCTTGTGTGCCGACTGGGGTGCCCAATCCCCTGTCGGCTACAGCGCCCCCCCCAAAAAAGCGAAGACTCCATTGGCATGCTGGGAGCCCACCACAGCGTGCCACATGCCCCAGTGAAATAAAAAACTGTCCTGCAACATTTTTTTTTTAACCCTGTAAAAAAAGGAAACTGTCCCTCGGCATTCTCCCTGCCCCACCCTCCTGCAATCCGTGCCCACCCACTGCACACCCTGCCTCCCCACCCCTCACCCCATACTTACCTCCAGAGCTTGGCGCGACGATCTTCGTGGACCGGGAATGCTTAGACTTTCACAGCTGACCGCGACCTGAGGAAATGCCGGTAAGCTGTATAATGGAATAAATGGGGGGGGGGTCCAACTTTAATGCATATCTCAGTCATTTTTTGGAATTTTGGCACCAAATTTTCAACATGGGGGTTTTTGGACCCTCTTCATGAATTCTTGAACTGTCATGGCATTAATCGGTCCTGAAAGGTGATTTGGCGTCACCGTGCGCAATCACCTTTGGGGTCGATTAACAAAACAACAGTGCCACTGTTCATGAGGTGGGCTCTCAAAAAGCCTATGTTGCAAATGTGGTGGAAAAAATCCAAAAAATGACTGTTTTATGAGCATGCACTGCGCAGTTGCTACGCACGCTCGTAACTTCGTTTATTTGCAATATTTTCATGCTAGATTTTCAACATTGCCATTTTTTCACACCTCCTTGTGAGCAGTACAGCTATTATTGTTCACTTTCTGGCGGAAATGTGGTTTTGCACTTCCGGCGCAGAATAGTGCTGTCGCTGTGAGAAATCAGTGTTCGGGACAGATTACGAAAATGACAGTGACTGTTCATGAGCTGACATCCTAAAATGCCAATGTTGAAAATTTGGCAATAATACTCTGTAAAATGACTGTGTTACGAGCGTGCGTTGCGCAGTTTGCACACACGCTTGTAACTTCGCAAATTTATAATATTTTCACTCCAGATTTTCAACATTGCCATTTTTCCACACCTACTTATGAACAGTGCAGCTATCATTTTTCCCATCCTGGCTGAAATGTGTTTTCACACTTCTGGTTCAGAATAGAGCGGTTGCTGTGGGAAATCACTGTCCAGGACAGATTAATAAAATGACAGTGATACTGTTCATGAGCCGAAGTCCTAAAATGCCTATGTTGAAAATTTGGTGATGATAGCCCATCAAATGACTGTGTTACAAGTGTGCGCTGCACACTTTCCACACACCCTTGTAACTTCACAGATTCGTAATATTGTCATGCCAGATTTTCAACAGTGGCATTTTTTCACACCTCCTTATAAGCACTACAGCTGTTATTTTTCACATCCTGACTGAAATGTGGTTTCACAGTTGTGGCACAGAATAACGCGGTTGCTGTGGGAAATCAGTGTTTGGGACAGATTAAGAAAATGACAGTGGCACTGTTCATGAGCAGAGGTCCTAAAATCCCTATGTTGAACATTTGGTGACAAAACTTCATAACATGACTGTGTTACAAGCATGCATTCAACTGTTTCCATGCACCCTTGTAACTTCGCAAATTTGTAATATTTTCTTGCCACATTTTCAACAGTGGCATTTTTTCACACCTCCTTATGAACAGTACAGCAGTCATTTTCACATCCTGGCTAAATATAGTTTTGCACTCCTGCCGGAGAACAGCACGGTCACTGTGGGAAATCAGTGTTTGGAACAGATTAAGATCGAATGAGTGGGTGGGAGGACCAGCTCAACTGAGCTCTGTGGGGACTGCTCCGGATTTGTTTGTGGGCAGAAAAAGGCTCCAATGCAAGAGGCCAGCACAAAAGGGCAGCCTGCAGCACTGGGTGAAACAGAACGAGAGAGCGAGTGAGGGAGGGTGAGAGAGTGAGCGAACTCATCGGAGCGCTGTCAGGACTGCTGCAGATTTCCTTGTGGGCAGAAAAAGGCATCAATGCAGGCAGGGGCTCAGTAGAAAAGGCCAGCCTGCAGCGGTGGGAGAAACAGTATGAGTGAGTGAGACAGGGGGACTGAGTGAGCTCAATGGAGCTCTATCAGAAGTGCTGCGGATTTCTTAGTGGGCAGAAAAAGGCTCCAATGCAGGCAGGAGCCCCATACAAAAGGGCTGCTTGCAGCGCCAGGACAAACAGAATGAGCACATGATAGAGGGAGACTGAGCAACCTCAACGGAGCTCTGTTGGGACAGCTGCGGATTTCTTTGTGGACAGACAAAGGTGCCAATGCAGCCAGGACCCCCGTACACAAGCGCAACCTGCAGCACCAAGAGAAGCAGAATGAGTGAGTGACAGAGCGGTAGTGAGCGAGCTCAACGGAGCTCTATTATGACTGCTGCAGATTTCTTAGTGGGCAGAAAATGTGGCAACGCAGGCAGGAGCCCAGTACAAAAGGCCAGCTTGTAGCGCCAGCAGAAATGGAATGAGTGAGTGAGAGAGGAGGAGTGAGCAAGCTCAATGGAACTGTGTCAGGACTGCTTCAGATTTCTTTCTGGACAGAACAAGCAGCCAATGCAGGCAGTAGCCCAGTACAAAAGGGCAGCCTGCAGTGTCAGGAGACAGAGAATGAGCGAGTGAGGAATGGGGAGTGAGTGATTGAGCTCAACGGAGCTCTGTGGGACTGCTGCAGATTTCTTTGTGGGCAGAAAAAGGCAGCAATGCATGCAGGGGCCCAGTAAAAAATGACAGCCTGCAGTGGCAGGAAAACCAGAATGAGCGAGTGAGAGAGGGGGAGTGAGCTAGCTCCAAGGAGCTGTATTGTAACAGCTGCAAATTTCTTTGTGGGCAGAAGAAGGCGGCAATGCAGGCAGGAGCCCAATAGAAAAGGGCAGCCTGCAGCGCTGGCAGAAACAGAATGAGCAAGTGAGAGAAGGGGAGTAAGCGAGCTAAACTGAGCTTTGTCGGGACTGCTGCAGATTTCTTTGTGGGCAGAAAAAGGTGCCAACAGAGGCAGGAGCCCAGTACAAAAGGGCAGGCTGCAGCGCCAGGAGAAACAGAATGAGTGAGTGACACAGTGGGAGTGAGCAACCTCAACGGAGCTCTGTTGGGACAGCTGTGGATTTCTTTGTGGGCAGAAAAAGGTTCCAATGCAGGCAGGAGCCCAGTAGAAAAGGACAGCCTGCAGAGCCAGGAGAAACACAATGAGTGAGTGAGAGAGGGGGAGTGAGCGAGCTCAATGGAGCTCTATCGTGACTGATGTGAGTTTTCTTTGTTGGCAGAAAAAGGCGACAACGCAGGAGGGCCCAGTACAAAAAGGCCAGCCTGCAACACCAGCAGAAACGGAACAAGTGGAGTGGGGGTCAGCAGGCTCAACAGACCTGTGTCAGGACTGCTGCAGATTTCTTTGTGGCAGAAAATCCACCAACAGAGGCAGGAGCCCAGGTACAAAAGGGCAGCCTGCAGCGTCAGGAGAAACAGAATGAGTGAGAGAGAGGGGGAGCCACCTCCAACGCAGCTCTGTCGGGCAGCTGCAGATTTCTTAGTGGGCAGAACAAGGTGCCAATGCAGGCAGGAGCCCAGTGCAAAAGAGCAGTCTGCAGCACCGGGAGAAACAGACTGAGCGAGTGACAGAGGGGCAGTGAGCGAGCTCAACACACCAACACAATCAACATTCGGCATTGACAAATGCTTGCTTGAAAAGTTATGCTAATACTGTAAAGCAATCCACACTACAATTTTAAGACTTTGCTTGTGGTTTAGAGGGGCAATGGGTAACCATGCCATGCCTTCTCCATGTGGTTAAAATTGTTCTTGAAATGTTTTGTTTCTGCCATGAGGCAACTGCTTGCTCCCAACCCCCCAGTTCCTTGTAGCTATGAAGCTGACCTGGACCTCCCTCCTGCTGGGTAGGCAACATCCACTCCCAATCCCACCTCGTGCACAACCCTCTGGCTGCTCTGTCTGCCTTAGCCTCTTGGGCTCTCTTGTCATTTGCGCTGTTGGGCTGCTGCCTATCCTGTCCTTTTGGCCCAGATCCCAGCTCCATGAACAAGTTTTTGGCATGCTGCTCCTTTCAGTTGAGTGGTGTACTTTCCTGGAACTCATGCTCAGGTTCTGTGTACTGCTTATGGCAGTACAGTTCCTCCCCAGGTACTCCAAATGCTAAGTAATAGAAACATAGAATTTGACAGCAGATAAGGACCACTTGGCCCACCCAATCTGCCTATTTCCCTACCTAATGGACAAGCTGCAGATCCTAGTTAACCAGCAGCCTACTTCCTCCTACCCCCACCCCCTAGAATTGCCTTATGACTGTCCCATGCATGCTTGAATTCAACCACTGTTTTTGACTCCACAACCTCCCCCGGAAGGCCATTTCATGCATCCACAATCCTCTCTGTGAAAAAATACTTCCTTACATTACCTCTGAGCTGCCCCCCACATCTTCAAATTGTGCCCCTTGTTCTTGCACACCTCTTTTTTTGAAAGATGCTACCCTCTTGGACTTTGTTGATTCCGTTGAGGTACTTGAAAGTTTCTATCATGTCCCCCCTCTCCCTCCTTTCCTCGAGGCTATACATATTAAGCTCCTTTAGTCTCTCTTCATATGTCTTCTGGTGCAGACCCTGCACCATTTTAGTTGCCCTCCTCTGGACAGCTTCCATCTTGTCTATGTCCTTGCGGAGATTGGGTCTCCAGAACTGCACACAGTACTCCAGATGGGGTCCACCAGCTGTCTGTACAGAGGGATAACAACTTCCTGTTTTCTACTGGTGATGCTCTCCTATGCATCCCAGTATCCTCAGCCCTCCCACTGCCCTCTCACATTGCTTGCCCACCTTGTCATCTGATATGATCACCCCAGGTCCCTTTCCATTTGTTGTTGTTAGTATCTCACCCACCATTGTGTACTCTTCCCCTGGTTTTTGTTTCCCAGGTGCATTACCTTGCACTTCTTAGCATTGAATCTAAGCTGCCATACATTTGACCATTCCTCTAACCTTGCCAAGTCCCTTCTCATCCTGTCCACCTTGTGCATCAACTCTGTTGCAGATCTTTGTGTCATCTGCAAAGATACATACTTTTCCTTCCAGTCTCTCTGCAATGTCACTTATAAAGACATTGAAGAGAACCGGTCCTAATACTGAACCCTGCAGTACCCCACTAGTAACCCCCCTTTCTTCAGAGTGGACTCCATTTACTATTACCCTCTGTGTCCTATTCTCCAGCCAATTCTTTACCAGCTATTATCTTGGGACCCACTTCCAGGCTGGCTAACTTGTATATTAATCTTTGTGTGGGACTGAGTCAAATGCCTTCACTAAAGTGTAGGTAGGCCACGTCACAGCCCTCCCTGATCTACTACTTTGGTCACCAAAGAAATCTATTAGATCGTAGCAAGACCTTCCGGCTGTGAATCCATACTGCCTAGGGTCCTGTGCCCCTCTGGCCTCTAGGTACCTAAACAATTCTTTCCTTCAGAAGTGATTCCATCATTTCTCTATCACTGAGGTTAAAGTAACAGGTCTGTAGTTTCCTGTTTCTGCCCTGCTCCCACTTTTGTGAAGAGGAATCACATCTGCCCTCCTCCAGTCCTCAGGTATCACCCCATCCAGCCATGATTTGTTAAAGAGCGTAGTCAGTGGTGTCACTAGTTCTACCCTTAGCTCTTTTAGAATTCTGGGATGAATCCCATCAGGCCCCATTGCTTTGTCCACCTTCAGTTTTAAGTGTTCTTTCAGAACCCTTTCTTCTGTAAATGGGCTGGTATCAACTTCTGTATCCAGAGTGTTTCTATTGTTTGTTTAGGTACCTCCCCTCTTCATTTGTAAATACTGAGCAGAAATATTTGTTTAGTATCTCTGCCTTTTCACACTCACTCTCTGCCCACCTCCCCTTTATTAAGCCTCACTATCCCTCCCTTAGTCTTCCTTCACTCCTGATGTACCTATAAAAGGTTTTATCCCCCTTCTTAACTGAGTTGGCTATCTTTTCCTCAGTTCGGGCCTTTGCTGTTCTGATTGCCTTCCCAGCTTCCTTTTGCTTGAACTGATACAACTCTCTGTCCTGCTCCTTCTGTGATTCCTTGTACTTTTTGAATGCTTTCTTTTTCTCTTGAACCTTCACTGCCACCTCCTTTGAGAACCATAGTGGTTTCTTACATCGCTTTGTTTTGTTTAAGTAGCACTGTGTTTTCTCCTGGCTGCCCTTCCAGTTCCTCTCCTCTCAGCTGCTACTCCAGGGTCCTAGTGTCCTTGTTCCCAAGCAACCCTGCTTAGCTGTTAGCTATCTTTAAACTATGAGCTCCTGTCTTCTTCAGCCCAGCATTCAGCAGTTCAGTGTACTAGCTATGCTCTCTTTCACTTCAGCAGCTTACATTTTCAGTCATTCTGCCTCAGCCTATACTGGCTCACAGTTGCTACATAACGCCTCTCAGGCAGATCTCATGTTCTCTACAGCTCTTGTTCTGGTTTGAGAGTTGCCTCTCATCACTAACACCTTCTTTAATGGAACTGGTTGGCATGTATCTGCCATTCGGCCCTAGGCACATATCAGTCCGTCTCAGGCAGCATTTCCAGCTGACATGCCATGTCTCCAGCCAGTCATTCTGTCTTGCCACATTTTTTCTACCACGTTCTCAGTGGTTGTCAGGCTTCAGCATCAGCCTTCCACAAGTCCTGCAAATGGATACCTGTGAGCCATGACCATATCTGAATCTTGTGTATAACAATCACTGCCATCCTCTTGTCCCTGGGAGACAGAGCTCGGAACTGACTGATTGATTTTTTTGAACATCAAAATCAGTAACATTTAATTATAAATTGTGGACTTGTGTGTGCTCTTGCTGAGTTTAAATTAATCTATCTAAAGGAAAAAAAAAGGTGAATGAAAGCGGTTGCAGTTTGAAATTTGGAATGCTTCCCTCTAGCCAATCTTGGGGCACCTTGTCTCTTTAAAGAAGTAGTGCTGCCTGCTCCAGTTACCTCTCATTTCAAGGGTGGAGCTCTGAAACTCTCTTCAATAATCAGCAGGGGATCGAGGGGGTGAGCAGAACAACAGGAGCCCCCCTCCAATGGGCACTGGAAAATCACTGCCATTCCCTTGTCCCTTGGAGCCAGAGCTCAGGATTGACTGATTGATTATGTGAACACTGAGACCAGTAACATTTAATTATAAATTGTGGACTTTGTGTGTGCTCTTGCTGAGGTTAAATTAATCTAAAGAAACAAAAAGTGAATGAAAGGGGTTGCAGTTTGAAATTTGACATATTTCCCACTCCCAATCCTGGGGCACCTTGTCTCTTCAAAGAAATAGCGCTACCTGCTCCAGTTGCCTCATATTTCAGGGTCGGAGATCTGAAACTCTCTTCAATAATCAGCTGGGGATCGAGAGGGTAAGCAGAGCAACATGAGCACTCCCCACCAATGGCTGCCCGAAAATCACTGCCATTCTCTTGTCCCTGGGAGCCAGAGCTCGGGACTGACAGAATTATTTTTTTGGCCCCTCTCTCCGCACACACCCAGTTATTAAGTAGTTTAAATTGATTGGCATCAGGCGCCAAAGCAATAGTCACTGAAGGACTGATTTGGGACAGGACTTTCCTTATCCTATTGGTCAACCAGTGCTGTCAGTCACCTTACATACCCAAGCTACATGGCCATTGCTAATTATCTTGTTCTGGCAGTGCTGTCCTACCTGTCTTGCTGTGCTGTTTTACTCAGGTGTATTTTTTTATTTCTCCTTCCTGATCTGCAAATCTTAAAGGTTCAGTGACATTCCTATTGTTATGTTGACAAATAATCACAGTATATTGTGCTTTGAATAAGATATAATATAATTATTATTTTTTTTATTTATTTATTAGGTCTAGGATTACAATACCTTTGAGCTGGGGCTCTTTTACACAGATTCCACATCAGGTTACAATTCAAAACATAAGACATGTAAGTCAGATTACAAATTCAATACATAGGACAAGGTTACAATAGTGTAAGCTAAACAGAGTTACAAAGCATTTGAGAAACAAATAAGTTTTGGAGGCTAGGTTACAAGGAGATAGCAGATGAGGTGCAGAAAGGATAGAGGACAAGAGAGAGGAAGAGTAGATGGGGTGGAGAGCTATAGAGGAGGAGTGCAGCCAGAGTCATTGTCGTAGACATAACATGGGGAAGGTGCTAAGGGTTAACCAAGTGCTAATAGGAGAGAGAGCTGCATAAGGTTAGGGAAATATTAATGGGGTCAGCTAGTGGAGGCAGTCACAGGAGCAAGAGGCAGTAAGAGAGAGAGGTGTAGCCTTGATTTAAATGCACCAAGTGTAGGAGGAGGAGATGTAACTGTTTGGACCATTAATCCAACTGGGCTCTGTAGGCAAAAGATCTTTGACCTTGTGGAGGTATGATAATGTGTAACCTGCAGGAGCTGTGATTCAGAACCCCTGGTTGAGCGGGGGTTATTGTTAGGGTGGGAGTGCACACACCCAGGGGCGCAAGGCCCATAGTTATTTTCTTCACCATGTTGCAGGTTAGGTACTTTATCCAATTGGTGAGTTGCAGCCATTCAGTTTGTGCATAGAGGTCGCATGTATGTGTGAGGTGGTGGATCCAGTGAGAAGTCAGCAGACCTTATTGAAGGAGGTGGACATGCATCTAAGAGCGGTAGTGGGGACAGAGCATAAGATGATAAGCCCATAGTCAATAATGGAGACAACAGAGCTCTGAACAGCGACAGTCAGGGCTTCTGGGGTAAGATGTTGCCTATGCCGGAAGAGAAGGCCAAGGTGAGTATTTGCTGCTTTGGCTACAGAGTCAATGTGGGCACTGTGAGTTAGATGAGGGTCTAAAGTAATCCCAAGGTACTTAAAGGTTTGAACCTGTTCCAGGGTGACTCCATGACTGGTTTTGATGGATAGGGGTGCAGCTTATGCTTGTTATGAGAGCTGCTGAACATCATAGACTTTGTTTTCTTATTATTGTGGACCAGATTATGATTTGAGAACCAATTTTCAACAAATGTGAATCCAAGCTGAAGGGTGTCTTGTAGAGGCTTAGGATCCTTGTGGGAGGCAAGAATTACAGCATCATCTGCATAGAGGATGATTGTCTCAGAGCAAGAATTTGGAAGGTAGTTCAGGAACAAGCTGAATAGTAGGGGGCCCAGAATGGATCCCTGGGAGACACCTGAGTGAACAGGCCTGGTATCAGAGAGGACATCTGCAATTTTTACTCTGAGACCAATTCTCTAAGTAGCTTTTGAACCAAGCAGTGGAGTCGGGAGAGAGCCCAGCTTTCAGAAGTTGCACAAGCAGTAGGCAGTGATGGACAGTGTTGAACGCCTTAGTCAGATCGATAAAGAAAGACCCAATTAACTTACCATTGTCCAGTGAGCTGTGAAGAATGCCAGAGAATTCCAGTAGGGCAGATGAGGTGCTATGTCCTTTCCTGAAGCCATGTTGTTGCGAGCACAGGATATTGTTTTTGTCCAGGAAATCTGTGAGCTGATCTGCTGCAATACGTTCAAGGGCCTTGTAGAGGGGTGGCAATATAGAGATCGGATGGTAGTTTCCATGAGTGGCCCTGTCACCACTTTAATGGACAGGGATAACAGTGGCAGATTTCCATTTGTCAGGGAACTGGCTGAGCCTAAGTGAGAGGCTGAAAATATATGTCAGTGGCTGTAACACCTCATCAAGGGTGAGGGACAGCAGTTTAAGATCAAGTGTATCACTGCTGGATCTGGATTTGGTGATGGCTTTGGTAATGTATTTGCAGGCATCATGCATTTTGACTGTTTTGAAATAAAAAGGCAGGTGGCTAGAGGAGGAGGAGGCATTGGGGGGAGGAGAGGGAGAGTCATAGTCCTGGAAAAAGTCAAAAGGGAGAACACTGCTGAGGTCAGTGAATGCAGTGTTTAAGGTATTTGCTATGATTTTAGGGTCAAGCGTAGTAGACCTATTTATGTTGAGCAAGGTAGGGGAGGTTTTTGGCTGCTTCCCAGTGACCTCTTTAATATTGTTCCAAAATGCCTTCCCGTTACCCCAGGTATCTGTGACAGCATTCTTGAAGTAGGTAGATTTCTTTTGCCAGATAGATTTGGTACAGTCATTCTGTGCACGTTTATAGTTTTGGATGTCAGTTTCTTTACCAGTGGTTCTGGCCAGATCCCAGAGGTGATCTCTAGATTTTAGTTGACGTAAGAGATCAGCTGAGAGCCAGAGATTGCAAAGGGCTTTGACTTTGCACTTTTTAAAAGGAGCGTAGGAGTCACAGGCTACATTGAAAGTGTTGATGAAGTAATCCAGTGCAGTATTTACATCTGTTGCTTTGTAGATAAGGGACCAGTCTTGGAGGTTGAGGCATGTATTGAGGTGTGACAACTGCCCACATGGTAGGACTCTACTAGTGAGGATATTAGGAGGGACTTGTGGAATTTATTTGACCATTCACAGATGACAGGGGACTTAACTAAGTCCTTGCCTTTTAATATTCTTATGGAATTGTTGTCAGGTATTAGTTAACTCCCTAGATGCAGCTTAACAGTGCCATCATGCTACCACTGTCTCTTCTATTTTGTGTATAATTACAAACATGGTACTGTGATGACAGTAGACTTTAGATATGACATAGCATTTTGACAGTTCTGTATAAATGTTGATTTCTCTATAGGAGAACCTTCCTTACTATTCTCTCTGTATTTTATGCATCTTTACTGCTGCTGCTTCTTCACCCCCTTATCTCTCCAATCTCACATCCCCCACATCTCTATGCACTAACTCAGCCCTTCCCCCAGTCTCCCACCTCTTTATCCTCATCCCTCTTTAGCACATCCTCTCCCCAGCTCATCCCTTGCTCATCCTCCCACTCTATACAACTCTCTACCTATTAACACTCCCCACACAATCTCTTCCCTATCCCTACTCAAGAGTGCAGTTATTCTAGATGGCCTACAGGGGCATGCCTTAGACAACTAGTACTGGAGCCCACTCGAGAGGGAGCATTAGACTTGATTCTCTCAAATGGAGATGGAGAGAGGATCACAGATGTAGAAGTGGTAGCTATCTGGGAACTAGCGACCATCGAACAGTATGGTTCACAATAAACACAGCAATAGAGTCAAGCCATACAAAGACAAAAGTACTGGACTTTAGGAGGGCTGACTTTGCCAAAATGGGTGAGTGCCTAAGGAATGCACTAGCAAATGGGCAGGAAGGAGGGGTGGAAGAACAATGGGGAATAATAAAAACTGCCATCACAGAGGTAACGAGCCTTTGTGTGAAGCAAATAAACAAACAAGATGATGTAAGAAACCACTATGGTTCTCAAAGGAAGTGGCAGTGAAGGTTCAAGAGAAAAAGAAAGCATTCAGGAAGTACAAGAAATCGCAGAAGGAGCAGGACAGAGAACTGTATCAGTTAAAGCAAAAGGAGGCTGGGAAGGCAGTCAGAACAGCAAAGGCCCAAACCGAGGAAAAGATAGCCAACTCAGTTAAGAAGGGGGATAAAACCTTTTATAGGTACATCAGGGAGCAAAGGAAGACCAAGGGAGGGATAGTGAGGCTTAATAAAGGGAGGGAGGGTGGGCAGAGGGAGACTGTGAAAAGGCAGAGATACTAAACAAATATTTTTGCTCAGTATTTACAAATGAAGAGGGGGAGGTACATAAAACAAACAGTAGTAACACTCTGGATACAGAAGTTGATACCAGCCCATTTACAGAAGAAAGGGTTCTGAAAGAACTCTTAAAACTGAAGGTGGACAAAGCAATGGGGCCTGATGGGATTCATCCTGGTGTAACCCCCCTGCAAATGGGGGTTCCCAAAAGACTTCCAGGAGCTTGCTTGAATGCTCCAAGCCTGAATGGTGTTTGGCGTTTAAGCCATTTATCAGTGAGTGTTTTTAGAACCTCTGGTACTGTCTCTTTAAGAGCTGTCTGCTTGCAGACATAATTAGTTTGTATGGGGACTGTGTGTTTCTTTGATTGAGTACCACTCAAGCTGCTGCAATTCACCCCATTTTTGCAGTCACTAGGAGTGCAAAGGAACCTGTCTGAAAGATGTAACTGATTGCCAGAAATCATTTACAGTAATAATAAAATTACAGTTTGTCTAACCTGCTTTCTTTGCAGTCAGAACTGTCTGCCTAGTTCCCCATTCTGGTTTTGAACTGCTGAACTGGACCAATCAGTGTGGGGTAAACTAGCTCTAAAATGATGCCTTGGACGAATCAGAACTTGGGACTCATAATCTGAGCCAGCCACAAGAGGATTGTATGGGCAGTGACTCTGGGAGATGTAGTTTAGACTTGGTGCCTTTTGGACCAACAGCAGCAGTCTATTGTGAGTGACAGCCAATCCAGTCAAGAACTGGGAGGAACTCAAAGGAAGTGCCTGGTTTTTGTCTGTTGGGAGTTTCAGTTTGAGATCTGAAAGTGAAGGGAAAGAAACCCTGTGCTCCTTCAGTGCACAGTTTCAGTCAAAAACGTGCAAGGCCCAGAGTTCCGTCTACAACTTGTGTAACTGCTTGTTAGGACTGAATCCTCCTGTGAAAAGAATCAAAGGATCTCTGAAGAGTAGAAACCAGGCTCACCCTGTAGAAGACTGAAGAAATTGTTGAATTACACTGGTCTGTCAGGAACTGAATCTGCTGTGTGTTCTCCTGGTTATTGTGCAGTAATTAGATTGGGATACAGATGCAGCCTGCCTGGTATAGTGCTTTTTTTTTACCATATAAATGTGTGAGGAGTCTCTTGGAGATCAAAAGTAGCCTGCTGACATTGAAGGACCATATCTTCTTGGAGGTCGTGAGTACTAATTCAGGGTCGCCTCCCTGTTGAATTGCCACATTAAATCCAAATGGAATTACTGTACTGCTGACTGTTTAATTTTCCTTTTCTCTGTGTGAAAGGGCCCCTACCAGCTGCCACGGTTTGACTAGCTACTTAGGGGCCTGGGTACCCAGGACAGTAACTGGTAGGGATAGGCCTGTGCACAGAGCCATAGGTAGATAGTAAAGTGATAAGCTAATTAACCTGATTTCCCTGTCCTTGTTATATCCCCAAATAAATCAGAGCTGTTTGTTTCAACAAAGTTATACTGCCTGAGGTATTTGTCTATGTTAAAGTACTGTACTGTGATTGTTGCACTGTATCTTATTTTACAGGATGTCCCGTGCCTGAACCAGCCTTGGGGTAAGTGTATACTGTGAAGGTAATTCTGCTATATTGTGGGGCCACTAGTGGGAAGAAAGGGGTTGCAGTGTCCCAGAGGGCTGTGACCAAGTAAGTTTAACTATTGCAAACCCTGACCTCTGGGTGGAGGCACCCGCCATTGGATCCAGGCCCTCAACCTGTTAGTGGCAAATCAGGCAGGGGTAGTAGCCCTGATAGCGCCATCTAGGGTTACATTTTGAGGCTCACCGCTGGGATTGTGTGTCCTCTAGTGGCCATATTTACAAACCACTGTTAAGGGAAAATAAATAAATAAATAAATAAATGGGTACCCGACAGAAGTGGCTGTGCACTGGCTGGTGGAGTGGTGTACTGGGAGGAGATCGACCCCAAAATGCTATGCTTATCCTGGACATCCCCTGCATCAATACGGACACTGTGCAGGGAGTACTTTCCAAGGTGGAAGGTTTACAAAATCCTGTGGTGGTGGGTCACTGCTAATCTGCTCACCCACACTTTCCTGGCCCTAGTAGAGTTTAAGGATCCCATAGATAGCTCCAAAGTACCACAGACCATTACCCCAGAGGGAGCCCTCACTGCTTGGAGAGTGATAACTAAGGACAGTAAAGACCCGGGGGGGAATGAGCCCCCACCACTATCTGAAACTTTTGAGGAGAAATTTGCTAAATGGTTGCTGGGAGAAGGGAAAACTGTGCAGGACTTGAAGAAACTATTCTTGCCACCTGGGGGTGTTCCTCCCCCAACACCCTCTCCTGCTCCAGTACCCGTAATGGTGGCTGAACCAATGCAGACTCCTATTTCTGCACCTGCCATTAGTCACGACCTTACCGAAGGTTGAGGATCTTCTGGCACCTCCCACCCCCAAGGGGAGGATGACTGGGAGACCTGGATAGACTATGTTGCCCCCCAAGTGCTAGAATGGCAATGCTCGGAAGCCGAAAAGCGAAAGAGGGTTAGTGAGAGCCTCCGAGGTCCTGCCCTGGCTACCATCCGTGCTAAACGGGCCAGTAACCCTGAAGCGACTGCACAAGCCTATCTTGAGGCCTTGGAGAATGTGTATGGGAGCCCAGATTCTGATGAGGACCTATGGTGGAGAGTAAGAAATGCACAACAGTACCAAGGGGAGTTGTTGTCTGTGTATGTCTCTCGGCTGGAAAAATTGTTGCAAGAATGCCTCAGAAAGGGTAGTTTGCCAGCGATTGAACTGGACCGAACCAGACTGGACAGAATCCTTAAGTCTGCCCCCTTCTCAGAACTGCTGTTGCTTCAGTTACGCCTGGCAAATCGACTGGAATCCCCACCCTCCATGATGAGTTAATGAGAGAAATTCGAGGAGTTGAGAAAAGGCGACCCTCGGGAGGGACCTGCACCAATAGCTGTGGCTATGACCCAGTGACTGAGGTGGCCCATCAAGTGAAGTTCAGGGCAGAGGTTGGCAGTCAATGAGTGCTCTGATAAGGAAAAGATATGCCACAATGGGGTGAACTGTTGAGAGATCCGAATTAAAAACAGTCCCTTTATGAAGGCCACGCCTGCAAGTACGGGCCCCGACCTGTATCCGACTGCATCTGCTATGGGGTGGATACCCACCCATGTATCTCCTGCTGATAACAGCTCCGAACTCGATTCCTTGACCATGGAAGTGGAGAAACTGACGAGATGTCTCCAAATGCTTATCACGCCGCAGACAGAGATGGCACCAAGGTTTCCAGTTAGTAATACCCCCACCCTGGCTCCCAGTGTGGCACCTCAGCCAGCTCAAACTCCAAAAAGTATGTTTTGCTATAATTGTGGGAAGGATGGGCACATGAAAAGGGAATGCCAATCCCCAAAAGACACTGACAAAGTTGCATATAGGCTACAAGGAGAGCTTCGGAGAACAAATCAGTGGTTAAGAGGTGCACGGAAATGATCCCAGTGAGGGCACCAAAATGCTAATTCACGCCCTTGTGGCAAGGTCAGTTGCCCAGGCCCCACCACCGCCTCCAGACTGGTCCAGAATAGTGGGTCCCTCCATGGAGACCACTGTAAAGGTAAATGGAGTGTCTACAAGAGCTGTATTAGACAGTGGCTCCCAAGTGACAATTATGTTTCAAGATTGGTATCAGAAGCATTTGTCAGACGTACCTTACAACCATTAGAAGGACTGCATGTATGGGGGTTAAGTGAGAAGGCCTACCCTATTCTGGGTATATCCGAATTTGGCTGTCTTTCCCACCTCCGTGGCTGGAGTGGCGAACAAGTAGAGACCCTAGCCTTAGTGTGTCCCCCACTGGACTGTATGATGGTGTCCCTTTGTTGATTGGAACAAATGCTCATATGTTCAGAAGGCTGGCACATTTGTGTTATGAAAAACAGGGTCAAAGACTAGTAGAGCTTTAAGAGTTCCGCTTTAATTAAGAAGGCCTATGAGGCACAGAGAGATGCTGAAAATATAGAACCAGAGGAACCGTTGGAATTGTATGGAAGAAGGATCCTGAGTCTCTGATCCTGGCACCAAATGCCCAGTGTACCTTACAGGAGAGGTCCGTATCAGAAAGGATGTTAAGAATAAAATATTAATGTTGGATGCACCAGGCGATGGAAAATTGCCAGAGGACTGCTGGTCAAGCCTAGTATTTTGCCCGCTAGAGCCCATGCTTATGCCAGAAGGGTAATGGTCCAAGTTCATAATGTGTCTGAAAGAGACATTCGAGTAAATAGAGGTTGCATCCTGGCTAATGTGCATTGTGCAGACACTGCAGTGCTACCCAGCAGCAAGAGTTCAAGGAAGAATGACAGAGTAACGCCTGACTTGTTTGATTTCGCAACTCCCGCTGCCAGCTGAATGGAAAGTGAGGATCAGTGAGAAGCTTGCCCAGAGAGACCAGGTGTTTTCTTTAAAGGAATGGGACGTAGATCGTGCAAGGAGCTGAGCACAATATCCGGCTGCATGTGAAAGACCATTCGTGAGAGGTCTCGCGCCTGGCACCTGCTGATATAGATGATGTGAGACGGCATCTGCAAGAGATGTTAGCGGCTGGTGTAATACAAGAATCCAGAAGCCCTTATGCTTCCCCATTGTGGTAGTGAGGAAAAGAATGGGACAGTAAGGATGTGCGTGGATTATCGCACCTTAAACCGCGGACTATCCCTGATCAGTACACAATGCCCCGCATTCAGGATGCTTTGGACTGCCTCAAACGGGAGCAAGTGGTTCTCTGTGCTGGATCTCCGCAGTGGGTACTACTAGATCCCGATGGCCCCAGAGGACCGTGGAGAAGACAGCCTTTATCTGTCCGCTTGGCTTCTATGAATCTGCTGAGGATGCCTCAAGGATTTCAGGTGCCCCAGCCACTTTTCAACGATTGATGGAGCGTGCAGTGGGGACATGAACTTACTAGAGTGCCTGGTATACCTAGATGATGTTATTGTGTTTGGCAGCTCACTGGAGGAACATGAGAGCAGATTATTTAAGGTATTGATCGACTGGAGGACTTTGGCCTTAAACTGTCCATTGATAAGTGTCAATTCTTTCAAACATCAGTAAAGTATGTGGGACACATAGTATCCACGAGGAATAGAGACCGACCAAGTAAAGTTGAGGCCTTGACTACCTGGCCACAGCCCAAAAATCTAAAAAGAACTGCAAAGATTCCCTGGATTCTGTGGTTATTATCGCGTTTCATCAAGGACTATTCAAGAGTGATCCGCCTTTACTTAACCTTACTCAAGGGTATCCCCAACCCACAAAAATACCAAAAGTCAGCGTCCTCAAGACTGAAAGAGTGTATTTCATCCGAGGAAGTATTTGGGGCCCGCTGGACTCCTGATTGTGAGACTGCTTTTCATGAGATCATATATCAACTTACCCATGCTCCAGTGCTGGCCTATGCCGATCCAAGAAAACCTTTACGTCCTGCACACTGATGCTAGCTTGCAAGGGTTGGGGGCTGTGTTGTACCAAGAGCACGAGAATGGCCTGAGACCAGTGGCCTTTGCCAGTAGAAGCCTGACCCCATCCGAAAAGAACTATCCTGTACATAGTTAGAGTTCCTAGCTTTGAAGTGGGCTATTGTTGACCAATTCCATGAGTACTTGTATGGGGCTAAATCTACTAGTAAAACTGACAATAATCCTTTGACCTATGTGCAGACCTCAGCTAAGTTGGATGCCACTGGCCACAGGTGGCTTTCTGCATTATCTACATATGACTATGCTCGAATACCGAGCAGGTCTGAACCACATAGATGCTGATGCTCTCTCCGAGGCCTGTTCCCCAGAATGATTGGGTCGATTGGCAGAACCTGACATTCGGGCACTCTGCCGAAGTTTGACAGGGAGGAACAATGTCCACGGACGAGTGGACTGCATGGTGGATTGCTTGGGACCCTCTGAGAATTGCATACCTGCTGCTTATTGCCACTTTTCTGCATAGACATTGGTGCACTGCCTCAGCTGGACAATGACAGTATTCGGCGGGCTCAATCCCCGATCCTATGATCAAATCAGCTTTAGAAGCCCTCATGCAGGAAAAGATGTGTCCAAATTACGCCCACTGATTTGAGAACTGCACTGTTATACAAAGAAGGTCCTAAGTTGAAACTGATCAATAAACTGTTATATAGAGAAACAGTAGACAGAGGGGACAAGTAGACAAACAACAACTGGTGCTGCCCACTGCCTTCGAGACTCAGTATTGAGGTCCTTGCACAACCACATGGGGCACCTTGGTATAGACAGAACACTTGACTTGGTGAGATCCAGATTCTATTGGCCTAAGATGGGGCTGATGTGGAGCAACACATACGAACTTGTGTCGCTGCTTACAGAGGAAAGCTTTGCCCAGAGGGCTGCCCCTTGTTAACATAACCACCAGTGCACCCATGGAGCTGGTCTGTATTGATTTTCTGAGTTTGGAGTCAGATCAAAGAAATATCAGTAATGTGCTGGTGGTCACTGACCATTTCACGAGATATGCCCAAGCTTTCCCACCAAAGACCAAGCATCCACTGTAGCCAAAGTACTCGTGAAAACTTTTTGTTCACTATGGGGCTCCACAAAGAATCCATTCTGATCAAGGAGAGACTTTGAGAGTCGTCTGATCAAAGAGATGCTTCTCTGTGGGGAGTGAGAAAGTCCAGAACCACTCCTTACCTCCTGGGGGACCCACAGCCTGAACGTTTCAACCGCACTTTGCTAGATATGCTAGGCACCCTGCACCCAAAGGACATGCTTAGATGGAGCCAACAAATTAGCACCCTGGTACATGCTTATAACTGCACCAAAGTGATGCCACTGGTTCTCCCCTACCGCCTGATGTTTGGAAGAAAGCTCGACTACCGGTAGATGTGTGTTTTGGGGTCTCTCCTGATGGGGTTCAAGCTGACAACTATTTACAGTATGTGCAAAGTTAAAGGCCAGCTAACTCATGCGTACTAACTGGCTCAAACCATGGCTGCCAAAAGAAATCTGGCCAACAAAGAAAGGTATGATAAAAGGTGAAAGCACAGGAACTCCAGGAGGGAGACGGGTATGCTAAGAAATCTGGGACTGCATGGCAAACACAAGATTGCTGACAGATGGCACCATCTCCTCACATTGTAGTGGGCAAACTAGATGATCTGCCAGTGTACAAAGTAAGGCCTGAGAACAATTCAAAAGATGTAAAACAATGCATAGAAATCATTTACTACCCATTGGACAAATCCTGATTGAGTCTGAGCCCCAGAAGATGCCCCTCTGGACCAGTGACTAGAGCTGCTGCTAAGAAAAGATCAAGGAAGTCTGCACCTACAGAAGCAGAGTTAAAGTGTTCCCCTGCACAAGTCCCAGTTGAGCATGACTGTCAGTCCATATCAGAAGAAAGTGAGAGTACTTTGAATACTATCCTTCTTACGAACTGAGTCAATTGTTTCGGGCAATCCCTAGTCAATACTGGAGACAAAGCTGGGCCTTCTGACTGTCTATGCCCCAGCTTCATCCCTGGAGCCAATGCTCCCAGAAAGTGAAGTGCAAAGCATCAGATCAGATGAAATGGAATCATTGTGCATGGTTGAACTGTTTGAGCTTTCAGGGAGGAAAATGATAGATTGGGGCAGACTGGTGATACACCGAACAAGAAGAGTATTTTGAGTGCCTGACAGTCCACTGCCAGTGTCCGAAAGCTCTATGCAGCCAAATGTTGTGGACTCAGAAACTGTAACCCTGGAGCTGAAAGTGCCCCAAGTTCTAGCCTCTCTCTCCCCATGGAGACTCCTGACAAGTGTGGACAATGCTGAAAATGAGGCTCAGAGTGCAGAGACTGTAACAGTTCCCCTAGAAAGACTGGTCGAGCTGTAAAGCCTGTGGTGCACCTCAGTTATGATTCCCTTGGGAGGCCTGTGGATTTGCCTCTCAATGTTGTCCATAAAGGAGTGTATGTGTCCCGAGCTCACTGCCCAAACTGAGCATCAGTGCTAACTCCAAGTTACTTGTGTTGCCCTCTAGTATGGTGCCCTTGCCCCATCCAGCCCCAAGGTAACTGATAGGAAGGGTCTCTCTTCAGGTTTCATGTACAAGAGGTAATAACTTGAGTTATGGTACAATGTGTGTGTTATACTGTGTAAAGAGGACGTACTGCAATGTTTCAGAAATGGTTCTTGGTAAAATGATGTATTGACTGATGATTACATGTGTGAGCCTAATGCAAATGTATATGGTTGCAGTTGAAACTTATGGGGGTACTTGCTTGACGCGGACGTCAAGCTTTTCCCAGGCCAGGAAGGGTGTAACCCCCCTGCAAATGGGGGTTCCCAAAAGACTTCCAGGAGCTTGCTTGAATGCTCCAAGCCTGAATGGTGTTTGGCGTTTAAGCCATTTATCAGTGAGTGTTTTAGAACCTCTGGTACTGTCTCTTTAAGAGCTGTCTGCTTGCAGACATAATTAGTTTGTATGGGGACTGTGTGTTTTTGATTGAGTACCACTCAAGCTGCTGCCAATTCACCCCATTTTGCAGTCACTAGAGTGCAAAGGAACCTGTCTGAAAGATGTAACTGATTGCCAGAAATCATTTACAGTAATAATAAAATTACAGTTTGTCTAACCTGCTTTCTTTGCAGTCAGAACTGTCTGCCTAGTTCCCCATTCTGGTTTTGAACTGCTGAACTGGACCAATCAGTGTGGGGTAAACTAGCTCTAAAATGATGCCTTGGACGAATCAGAACTTGGGACTCATAATCTGAGCCAGCCACAAGAGGATTGTATGGGCAGTGACTCTGGGAGATGTAGTTTAGACTTCGTGCCTTTTTGGACCAACAGCAGCAGTCTATTGTGAGTGACAGCCAATCCAGTCAAGAACTGGGAGGAACTCAAAGGAAGTGCCGGTTTTGTCTGTTGGGAGTTTAGTTTGAGATCTGAAAGTGAAGGGGAAAGAAACCTGTGCTCCTTCAGTGCACAGTTTCAGTCAAAAACGTGTCAAGGCCCAGAGTTCGGTCTACAACTTGTGTAACTGCTTGTTAGGACTGAATCCGTCCTGTGAAAAGAATCAAAGGATCTCTGAAGAGTAGAAACCAGGCTCACCCTGTAGAAGACTGAAGAAATTGTTGAATTACACGGTCTGTCAGGAACTGAATCTGCTGTGTGTTCTCCTGGTTATTGTGCAGTAATTGCGATTGGGATACAGATGCAGCCTGCCTGGTATAGTGCTTTTTTTTACCATATAAATGTGTGAGGAGTCTCTTGAGATCAAAAGTAGCCCTGCTGACATTGAAGGACCATATCTTCTTTGGAGGTCGTGAGTACTAATTCGGGTCGCTTCCTGTTGAATTGCCACATTAAATCCAAATGGAATTACTGTACTGCTGACTGTTTAATTTTCCTTTTCTCTGTGTGAAAGGGCCCTACCAGCTGCCAGGTTTGACTAGCCACTCAGGGCCTGGGTACCCAGGACAGTAACTGGTAGGGATAGGCCTGTGACAGAGCCATAGGTAGATAGTAAAGTGATAAGCTAATTAACCTGATTTCCCCTGTCCTTGTTATATCCCCTAATAAATCAGAGCTGTTTGTTTCAACAAAGTTATACTGCCTGAGGTATTTGTCTATGTTAAAGTACTGTACTGTGATTGTTGCACTGTATCTTATTTTACAGGATGTCCCGTGCCTGAACCAGCCTTGGGGTAAGTGTATACTGTGAAGGTAATTCTGCTATATTGTGTGGGCCACTAGTGGGAAGAAAGGGGTTGCAGTGTCCCAGAGGGCTGTGACCAAGTAAGTTTAACTATTGCAAACCCTGACCTCTGGGTGGAGGCACCCGCCATTGGATCCAGGCCCCTCAACCTGTTAGTGGCAAATCAGGCAGGGTAGTAGCCCCTGAGATGGCTCATCTAGGGGTTACACTAGAATTCTAAAAGAGCTAAGGGTAGAACTAGGGACACCACTGACTACCCTTTTAACAAATCATGGGAGGATGGGGTGGTACCCGAGGACTGGAGGAGGGCAGATGTGATTCCTCTTCACAAAAGTGGAGCAGGCAGAAGCAGGAAACTACAGACCTGTTAGTTTAACCTCAGTGATAGGGAAATGATGGAATCACTTCGAAGGAAAGAATTGTCGAGTATCTAGAGGCCAGAGGGGCACAGGACTCAAGGCAGCATGGATTCACAGCGGGAAGGTCATGCCAGACAAATCTGATAGATTTCTTTGACTGGGTGACCAAAGTAGTAGATCAGGGAGGGGCTGTGGACATGGCCTACCTAGACTTTAGCAAGGCATTTGACTCAGTCCTACACAAAAGATTAATATACAAGTTAACCAGCCTGGGAGTGGGTCCCAAAATGTCAGCCTGGGTAAAGAATTGGCTGGAGAATAGGACACAGAGAGTAATAGTAAATGGAGTCCACTCAGAAGAAAGGAGGGTTACTAGTGGGGTACTGCAGGGTTCAGTATTAGGACCGGTCCTCTTCAATGTCTTTATAAGCGACATTGGGGAAGGACTGGAAGGAAAAGTATGTCTCTTTGCAGATGACACTAAGATCTGCAACAGAGTTGATGCACAGGGTGGGGTGGAAAGGATAAGGGACTTGGCAAGGTTAGAGGAATGGTCAAATGTATGGCAGCTTAGATTCAATGCTAAGAAGTGCAAGGTAATGCACCTGGGAAACAAAAACCCAGGGAAAAAGTACACAATGGGGGGTGAGATACTAACAACAACAAAAATGGAAAGGGACCTGGGGGTAGTCATATCAGATGACCTAAAGGTGGGCAGGCAATGTGAGAGGGCAGCAAGGAGGGCTGGGGGGATACTGGGATGCATAGGGAGAGGCATCACCAGTAGAAAACAGGAAGTTATTATCCCTCTGTACAGACAGCTGGTAAGACCCCATCTGGAGTACTGTGTGCAGTTCTAGTGACCCAATCTCCGCAAAGACATAGACAGGATGGAAGCTGTCCAGAGGAGGGCAACTAAAATGGTGCAGGGTCTGCACTGGAAGACATATGAAGAGAGACTTAAGAAGCTTAATATGTATAGCCTCGAGGAAAGGAGGAGAGGGGCATGATAGAAACTTTCAAGTACCTCAAGGGAATCAACAAAGTCCAAGAGGGTAGCATCTTTCAAAAAAAGAGGTGTGCAAGAACAAGAGGGCACAATTTGAAGATGGGGGAGTGGCTCAGAGGTAATTTAAGGAAGTAATTTTTCACAGAATGGGTTGTGGATGCATGGAACAGCCTTCCAGAGGAGGTTGTGGAGTCAAAATCAGTGGTGGAATTCAAGCATGCATGGGACAGTCATAAGAAATTCTGGGGGGTGGGGGTAAGAAGAAGTAGGCTGCTGGTTAACTAGGATCTGCAGCTTATCCAGTAGGTAGGTAGGGAAATGGGCAGACTGGGTGGGCCAAGCGGTCCTTATCTGCCGTCAAATTTTATGTTTCTATGTTTCTACCTCATCCCTCATTCATCCTCCTCACTTTATACAACCCTCTCCCTACCCACACCCTCACAATCCCCTCTCCAGTGTCCCCTCTCCACTATGTTTCTTACCTACATATACGCCCTCACTTTCCTGTTTACTCTGACATCCCTCCAGAATACTGCTTTTCCCTCCCTACCACCCTCCCTTTCCATCCCTCCAACCACCTTCGCCACCCTTCCCTTATCTTGTCTGAGCCCTCTGCTTCATTCTCCTTGGCTCCCTGGACCATCGCTCCACCCCCACTCTCCCACTATGTTTCTCACCTACATATACACCCTTACCTTCCTGTTTATTCTGACATACCTCCCAAATACTGCCTTTCCTTCCCTACCACCCTCCTTCTCCATCCTCACCTCCCCCACCCCTCCCTCATGTTGTCTGAGCCCTCTGCTTTATTCTCCTTGACCTCCCAGGCAATCGCTCCTCCCCTTCCCCTGCTTTCACTTAGCATCTCTCAGTACCAGAGTGCCCTCGCACCATTCTCCATATACACATCCCTCCTCTCCCACTCCTTTGCCTCGCAAACACATGCCTATCCCTGCAAAGCTTCTCATCTTTTTGCTGCTACTAATGGCAGGTGATATAGAACTCCACCCAGACCCCATGCACTTTTCCCCCACGACCTTCCCAAAGGACTAAAAATGGCTCACCTCAATATCAGGAGTTTCCTCCCCTAGATTGACCTGGCATTCATTTATTTATTTAAATGTTTCACCAGGAAGGCACACTGAATGACAAGTTGCTCATCTCCTGGTGCAACCTAGGGGGAAGGGGTACAATAGGAAAGAGACATTTAATATTCAAGTTATGCGATTAACATTAACATACAGTTGTAAGGCAGGTGTTACAAACAGTGTTACAACAGTGTTGCACACAATAGGTTGAAAGAGTAAACAATAATAAGTGCCGGGTTAATAAGTAAACAAGTGCTTATGTTAAAGAAAAGATGAAGAGGGAGGGGGTGAGGTAGGGGAAGGGGAAGAATCATGTCCCTGGAGACCCTTTCAGGGTGCGAGGAACCCTGCAGGGGGACTGGGGGGAGCAGAGAGAAGGGGATAAGGCAGTGTCCCAGACAGACCTCTTCAGGATGTGGGGAACCCTGCAAGAGGGCTCTGGGGCTAGATAGAAAGGGGGATAAGGTTGTAGGGATGTAATGAGGGAGGAGAGAGAGAGAAGGAGGAGGTGTAACTTAATGCTAGGAGGGGGAATAGAACCAGTACCTAACCCAAGAGAGGACCCTCCAGGATGTGGGATACCCTGCAAGGGGATTGGGAAAGGTCAGTAGATAGGGATTAAGAAAGTGATAGGAGAGGGAGGGAGTGAGAATTGAACCCTTGAGGGGAAGAGAATTCACACCTTTGGAGGGGATGGGACCTAATCAATAGTCCATCAGGATATATTGGACCCTGCTAGTAGTCATGGAAAGTCAAAATAGTGGCTAGAAAGAAGAGGAGAGATATGCTTAGTCCCAGTTAGACCCCTTTAGGATGCTGAGAATCCTTCAAGGGGACTGCAATGGCCAGGGAGAAAGGTGAATGGGGGAGAGGAAGGAGAAGAGACAAGACAAGAGGCAGTAGGACCCCCTCAGGATGTTGAGAACCCTGTGAGGAAGATTGCAAAGTCTAGGGAGAAAGGTAGATGGGGGGGGGACAGGAGACAAGCCAAGGCCCTGTAGGGCACTTTCAGGATGCGGGGAACCCTGCTAGGGGACTGCGGAGGCTAGGGAGAAAAGGTAGAATGGGGGAAGGAAAGGAGAGGAGACATGCCTAGATGCAGTAGGACCCCTTCAGGATGCTGAGTACCCTGCAAAGGGACTGCAAATGCTAGGGGGACAGGTAGTGACAGCGCCTCAGGACACTTCTGGAAATGAGCTGCTAATTAGCTCATGTTGTCTTTCCTGGTGAAACATTTTGTAAATAAAAATAGATGGGGAGGGGGAAGGAAAGGAGACAAGCCTAGATGTAGTAGGGCCCCCTCAGGATGCTGAGAACCCTGCAAGAGGAGTGCAAGTCTAGGGGGAAAGGAGGGATGGTGGGGGAAGGGAGTAGATGAGAGATACAAGCCCCTTGGGGGGGTAGGGGAGGGACCCATGGAGAGCATTCGGCATCCCTTACATTCTGTAAGAAATCAAGGGAGGCCAGTAAGGGGGAGCAATTTGGGGGAAGAGGAGGAGAGATGGAAATTTTGGGGGTAGGGGTGCACAGGGTAAAATGAAGGTGCCAGTAGAGGGGTAGAATTTGTCCAGGGCTAAGAGGAGGGAATTAGGGAGGGACATGGCAGGAGCAGCTAGGTGCAAGGTAATTATTGAGGGCAGAGCTGATGGAGTAGGTGGAGGATAAGTGTCGGATTTGAGGGGGTAGGGAATTCCAAATTTTTGGGAGGCAGTGAGAGTAACCTGATTGGCTGATTTGGGTTGCTCTGGGGGGGTCTAGCAGGGTGCAGGAGTCAGTTGATCTAAGGGAATGGGAGGATGGGAGGGTGTTATAAAGGGGGAGGTGAGATAGGAAGGAAGTTCACTCAACCAGTGCTTGGAGGTGAATTTAGTACAGAGGGAGAGTCACCTGTTGTTAAGAGAGGAGAAGGATGGGGTACGATAAAGATCACAGTGGTGGGTACGAGAGGGGGCATCCATGGCAAAGCAACTGAAGGAATTGAAGAGGGTGTCCAGTCTGGCCAGGGAGAACTTAGGGGAGCACCATAGACTATGTCACAGTAGTCAAAAATGGGCAGTATCATCTTCTGAACAAATTCACGCCTAGCTGTAGGAGGGATGCAACTATGGTTCCTGAACAGGGCACCAAGCTTGGGGCACAGTTTTTTCTAGATTGAGTCAATATGTCCAGAGAAGTTTAGGTGTTGCTCCAACCAAACACCTAAGTACTTGAAGGAGGATGTGTCCTCAAGTAAAGTCCCATCAAGGGTGCAGAAAGTGGGTAGGGAGGGAAGCCTTGAGAGTCTCTTCCTTGTGCCAAAGGTCATAGAGACAGTTTTCTTGGTGTTGAGGAAAAGCTAATGGTTAGCAAACTAGAGCTGAACCTTGTTGAAGTCTTGCTGTAAGCTGGCTGTAACCTCAGCCGGACAGGAGCCAGATGCATACAGGACTGTATCATTGGCATACATATGTATAGCGGAGGACGGGGAGCAAATAGAGGGCAGGTCATTTAAAAAGATGGAGAATAGAAGGGTCCCTAATATAGAGCCCTGAGGGACGCCAGTGCTAATTGGGAGGGGAGGGGAAGTGTTGTCCAAGATCTTAACTGATTGGGTTCAGCCAATAAGGTAGGCCTTGAACCAGTTTGTGGCAGAGGGAGATAGGCCAGCTGCTAGGAGTGAGTCAAGGAGAAATGAGTGTGAAACAGTGTTGAAGACCTTGGCCAGGTCAACAAAAATGGCAGTGGTAATTTGGCCATTGTCCATCCTGGTTAGGATGGAGTCTGTGAGCTGTAGGAGAGAGTTGGTGGTTGAGAGGTTTTTCCTGAAACCAGACTGGAAAGGAGTGAAAAAGTAGGTGTCAGATAGAAAAGAGGTGAGCTGGGAGAGGAACAATGTGTTCTTGAAGTTTGGCAAGGGTAGGGAGTACAGAAATGGAGCAACAGTTGCCAGGGGATGAGGGGTCACCCCTATTGGATAGAGGGAGAACCACTGCATGTTTCCATGAAGAGAGGACAGAGGCAGTAGAGAATGAGAGATTTTGGATAACTGAGAGGGGGTAGGCAATGGCCAAAGCAAAGAGAGAGAGGAGTTTTGGGTCAAGGCTGTCAGGAGAGGTACCTTTAGAGGGGTTGATGGTGAAGAGGGCACTTAGGGCAATGTTTGGGTTACAGTAGCAAAAGAGAAGGGGAGGTGGGAGGGTGGTGGAGGAGACACATCAGTAGAGGCTGGGGAGGGGTGGGTAGGAGGGAGGGATTTCAGTAGCTAGGTGGCGCAGGAGGTATAATAGGAGTTAAATTCTGCAGCTACGGCTGGTGGGTCAGACACTGGTGAGCTATTTACTTTAAGTACCGGGGGGGGCGAGATGAGGGGGGTAAATAGGGCATAGACCACCTTCCAGAACTTTGAAGGGGAATTTATGTTGGTGATGAAGACAGATTTGAAATATTTGGACTTGGCTAACTTTGTAGCACTGGTGCAAGCATTTTGGAGCATGCAGTAGTTTGCAAGGTCACTAGGATGCTAGGTAGCTTTATGATGCTTCCAGGCTTGATCTCTAGCCCTGAGGCAGGCCAAATGTTCGGGGGTTATCCGAAGTTAGTGGTTACCTCTGACTCTGGTTTGTTTGAGTGGGGCAAGGTGTTCCAGTTTACAAGAAAGGTTTCTTTGAAGTAGGCAAGGGCCTTATCAACTGAGGGGAGGGAGGGAGGTTGGGTGGGACCAGTCAGAAGTGACAAGGTTATTCAGGAGAGCTTCAAGGTCAAGATACTTGGAAAAGTGTAGTTGTATGGTTTTGTGGGGTGATTTAGTTCTGTGGACTTTCCTAACGGTCACTGAGAGCATCAGGGAGGATGCCAGAGGCGATGATGCAGTGGGGGTGGAAGGTAAGGGCCCAGTCAAGTAGGGAGTGTTGTTGTGTCTTGTGGTTTGGATGGGTGGGTGCTGAGATCAGTTGGGAGAGGTTTAGGGATCCAAAATCATTTTTAGTTTTGGAACAGAGTCAAGCCATATAAAAGTGAGGGTACTGGACTTCAGGAGGGCTGACTTTGACAAGAAGGGAGAGTGCCTTAGAAAAGCACTGGCAAACAGGCTAGAAGAAGGGGTGAAGCAACAATGGGGAAACATCAAAACTGCCATCACAGAGGAAATAAGCCTTTGTGTGAAGCAAATAAACAAATCAAAATGAAAGAAAAAGCCACTATGGCTCTCAAAATAGGTGGCGGGGAAGGTTAGGGAGAAAAGATAGCATTTAGGAAGTATAAGGAAACACATAAGGAGCAGGACAGAGAACTGTGCCAGTTAAGGCAGAAGGAAGCAGGGAGGATAGTCAGAATAGCAAAGGCTGACTGGAAATGATAGCCAACTCAGTTAAGAAGGAGGATAAAACATTTTACAGGTACATCAGGGAGCATAGAAAGACAAAGGGAGGAATAGTGAGGCTGAATAGAATGGACGGTGGGTGGGCAGAGAGGGACAGTGAAAAACAGGGATATTGAATGAATACGTCTGCTCAGTATTCACAAAAGAGGAGGAGGGGAGGTGCCTAATCCAATTAACAGAAGCATTATGGATAGGGGGGTCGATTCCAGTCCTTTCACAGAAGAAAGGGTTCTGAAAGAACTCCTGAAACTGAAGGTGGACAATGCAAATGGGCCTGATGGACTTCACCCCTGAATTCTAAAAGAAGTAAGGGGAAAACTAGTGACACCACTGACTACCCTTTTTAACAAATCATGGGAGGATGGTGTGGTACCTAAGGACTGGAGGAAGGCGGATGTGATTCCCCTTCACAAAAGTGGGAGCAAGGCAGAGGCAGAAAACTACAGACTTGTCAGTTTGACCTCTGTGGTAGGGAAAGTGATGGAATCACTTCTGAAGGAAAGAATTGTTGAGTACCTAGAGGCCAGTGGGGCACAGGACCCAAGGCAGCATGGCTTCACCGCAGGAAGGTCATGTCAGACGAATCTAATTGATTTCTTTGCCTGGGTGACCAAAGTAGTAGACCAGGGAGGCACTGTGGATGTGGCCTACCTAGAATTTAGCAAGGTATTTGACACTGTCCCACACAAAAGGTTAATATTCAAATTAACCAGCCTGGGAGTGGGTCCCAGGGTGGTAGCCTGGGTAAAACATTGGCTGGACAACAGGACACAGAAGGTAATTGTAAATAGAGTCCACTCTAAAGAAAGAGAGGTTACTAGTGGGGTACCGCAGGGTTCAGTACTGGGTCCAGTTAAGGTTACCACCTACTCGGTTTTTGACCGAATGATTCGGTTTTCTAGGTCCAGATTCGGTCCTCCTGTTTTCACCATTGCAAATTCGGTTTTTATGGTGGGTCAAGCAGCACCTGTTAGATTCCCCACTAACTGTTTCATTTTCTTCTCATCTGACTGTAAGCAAGTGTCTGACATTTCAGTGTGATTGCTTGCTTGTAGTGCATGCTCATCAGGAAGTGCCTTCAAGAGCAGGGCACTTAAAGAGCCAAATGTGTCCCCGTCTGCTCAGTTGTCACCTTTAACTTCACACCAGCAAATTGGAAGATTATTCATGGGAAGGGTAAACAATACCACCTTAATTAACACCTTCATTTTTTCTGAAACCAGACAGGCACCACATTAGGGTAGCTTTCTGTCCCAGTATGGACTATACAATGTGTTTCAGAAACTTTGCCTGCTAATCCAGTTTTATTCAGAGGTAGTACTTTTTTAGTCATTTTGAATGCTCGTATGCTTGTAAAACAAGTTCTGTTAAATCCTTCACCATTTTACTTGCATGGTCAGATTACAAACAAATTATAATGTCATGCAGACCTTTGTGTCTGAGTCTGAGAGGTGTAAAGTAGGGCTATTAAGACCATTAGCAGCAAATCAAACTAATCCTTTCCAGGCTGCATTGTGAGTATGGTCTTTGACTGCTGTGATAGGGAATACTTTTATACCTTTAAATGTTCACCATTTTTTCTTTTAGGGTCTGTCCTATGTTTTAATATTTGTCACCCCTTTTGTTGTTAAATTAATAATCTAATATTTTATTTCATTTAATTTCTAGCAATACTATGCCTCTCTCTCCTCGATAGTTATTGTTGTCAATTTTCATACTACTTGGATATTCCAGGAAGACCAACCAGGCCTTTCAGATGAACAGCACAGAATAATGTGGCTAATGTCATGCAAAGCTACAGAAATGAGAAAAGGAAGAGAGAGAGAGCAGTAGATGATGAGATGACAGGAACACAATCTAGATTTGATGGCACTGCAAACTTAGGCAACATTATTATTTTTTTACCAGAAGAGACACACTAAGCTAAAGCTTGTTTACAGGTGCAACCTGAGAGCACAAGGGAATTAAGTGATTTGTGTAGGGTCACAAAGTATGCAAGTTTGGGCGGTAGTATTCAAACCCTGGTCTCCAGAATTGCAGCTCAGAGCTTTAAAACCACTGCGCTATACTGCCTCCATGCTACATATCACATATCATGCTATCTGCTATGTATGACTGACATGGAAAATAAAATAGGGTATTTAACAGCATAGAATAGTTCCTACCACTTTTAAAAACTTCTCTGACATTACAAATAACTTTAGAGTAGAAGCAATGGGAGGGGCAGTAGCACATCTTAAAATGGCAGACGATATTTGTAATTACATCTCGTCCACCATTACTGGTGTAGTTTATTTATTTATTGAAAGAGTTTTACCAGAAAAGGCCACCTGATCCAAACTAGCCAGTTGTCAGAGGTGTCATTGTAGTCACTCGATTTGTCAGCTAAGCTGTGTACATAGGATGGAAAGTCCCCTGAACCCCCCTCTCTAACCCCACCAAATGTTAACACACACTGAAATTTAAAATATTTAAATCTAAATCAAACAAACAAAAAATAATAATCATGATGTAATTTAAAGAAGTTGTACACAATGTTATATCAGCAGCAATTCTGAATAAATCAAGTGAATCTGAATCCAAGCAATGCCCTCATTAGTCATAAGGGTGGAGTTTGGGGGTGTGGTTTAGAATTCGGTTTTTATCTCATCCAAAGGTGGCAACCCTAGCTCCAGTGCTTTTTAATGTCTTTATAAGTGACATTGCAGAGGGACTGGAAGGAAAAGTATGTCTCTTTGCAGATGACACAAAGATCTGCAACAGGGTTGATACACAAGGGGGCGTGGAAAGGATGAGAATGGACTTGGCAAGGTTGGAGGAATGGTCAGAAGTATAGCAGCTTGGATTCAATGCAAAGAAGTGCAAAATAATGCACCTGGGAAACAAAAACCCAGGGGAAGATTACACAATGGGGGGGAGGTAGTAACAACAACAAAAATGGAAAGGGACCTCGGGGTAATCATATCAGATGACCTTAAGGTTAGCAAGCAATGTGAGAAGGCAGTAGGGAGGACTGAGGGGATACTGGGATGTATAGGGAGAGGCATCACCAGTAGAAAACAGGAGGCTGTTATCACTCTGTACAGACAGTTGGTGAGGACCCCATCTGGAGTACTACGTCCAGTTCTGGAGACCCCATCTCCGCAAGGACATAGACAGGATGGAGACAGTCCAGAGGAGGGCAACTAACATGGTGCAGGGTCTGCAAGAGAAGCCATATGAGAAGAGACTAAAGGAGCTTAATATGTATACCTTTGAGGAAAGGAGGGAGAGGGGGGACATGATAGAAACTTTTAAGTACCTCAGTGGAATCAACAAAGTCCAAGAGTAGCATCTTTCAGAAAAGAGATGTGCAAGAACAAGGGACACAATTTGAAGATGGCAGGGGCCAGCTCAGGGCAATGTGAGAAAGTATTTTTTCACAGAGAGGGTGGTGGCCGCATGGAACAGCCTTCCTGAGGAGGTTGTGGGGTCTAAAACTGTGGGAGAATTCAAGAATGCAAGGGACAGATATAAGGCAATTCTTATGGGTGAGGTAGGAAGAAATAGGCTGTTGGTTAACTAGGATCTGCAGCTTATCCTGTAGGTAGGGAAATGAGCAGACTAGGTGGGCCAAATGGTCCTTATCTGCTGACAAAGTCTATGTTTCTATGTTAAGTTTTAGGTGACAATCAATTTATTTTGAAGTTGACTAGGACGAATCATTCACCAGAGCGAGCAAGGGAAGTGACGGAGGTTAGGAGGTTTAATGTGCCCGAAGGATGGACATTTGGGTGGCAGTATATGCCAGCTACGAAGATAGGGAGAGTGAAGATGAGGGTGACAGGGTCATATGGATAGCTAGGGCATCATGGGTTTCAGGACTGGAGGATGGATAGATGATGGAATATTGGATGGAGGCTAGGACATAAATGGCCACACCACCACCCCTGCCACCACGGTCTTGCCTTAGCAGTGAGTAGCCAGGAATGGAGACCGAGTGGTCAGGGATGGTGCTCTTGTGCCATGTTTCCGAGATGATTAGAATGTCTGGTTTTAGAGTGCACACCATGGTCTGAATGTGGTCGATATTTTGCAACAAGCTGTGTGTAACCCCTAGGTTGCGCTATCATGTGGGCTACTACCCCTGCCTGTTTGACTTGCACAGGTTGAGGAGCCTGAGTTCAGTGAATGGGTGCCTTCACCCGGAGGTAGGGTCTTGGGGTAGCATAACTGCTGTTGGTATAGCCCTCCAGGATGCTATTACCCCCCACCCAACCCTCTAGTGACCTAAACAGTACAGCAACAAACATTTACATGGACCATAGAGTAGCAATGACTTGCTCACAACCTTTGCACTTACCACCAGGGCTGGATCCTCTGCAGCTGCCCTGAAGACCCCCTGTAAAATAAGATCAATGATGCAACAATGCAATAACAGTTCTGTATCCCAACCAAGAAGGTACACACTAACCAGATTTAAACTGCAAAACAACAATCTGATTTATTTAGGGGGATTTGAACAGGGGTGGGGCATGAATCCAGTTGATGATTATTAGATCTGATTGGTATAGGCAGATCAAACATGCATAGTGAGTCCCTTTTGATACAGTCACACAATCTGGGTACCCAGTCTGGAATAGCAAGCTAGCCTGAAGCATTGCCCAGGGTAGGCCGGCATTGCAGCTGATCGTTGGGGCCCTGAGGAAAGAAACACTTAGCTTGCACTCAGACCCAGAATTTGTAATCCGGAGCCGGATGGCTCAGTTCATTGTAATAAACCCAAACAATCAGATACACACAATGATTGCATCTTTGTTGCCAGGAGCTACCCTGTTTGTACTCACACTACCCAGACCAAGTGATGATCCAATGAAATGAGACCTGTTGCAGATGGCTTGATGAAACAGGAGGAGAATTCCCTTGTGGTCCTTGTCGAAATGCTGGTCTTCAGGATGCAGGAGCAATTTAACACTGTCCGAGAACATGCAAACTGAATGTCTTGAACTACTCAGCCACACAAACACCTTGCGAACTAAGCACATTTTATATGTAAGACTCTGTCCTCTTCTGGTCCTTCCAGCTAGCTCGCAGGCTGATCCTGAATTCAGCTTGGATGCTGCTTGAATCCCCTGCTGCTGTGACCCCAAATGTGGGCCAACTGAACACTTATACACACAGACTGACAACCGAAAAGTCTAGGCCTGACAGGCCTAACCCCTGAGAGCTGGCAAGCTGCCCAGGGGCTCGCACTGAACTCCTGGATGAATCTCTCAAATCTGAACAAAATGAGCAGTTGCCCCCTTTAATATGGGACTAAGTTCCAGAAATCCCATTGGCTGCCAAAGCTGTCTTAAAAAGTTCTCAGATGTTAACTGGCTTCCTTTTTGGTGCCTAGGAATTGTCCCAGTTAATATGCCATAAATCTCTGGCATTGTCCCAAGAACCCCCTTGTTTAATCCTGGCATCCGATTGGATGTCCTTATCGATTAGACGCCTCATCCACTCCCTCACCTGGTTATATAAATCTCTTTTGTATAATCTCCCCCATGCATCTCAACTCTCTTCCATCGTACTGCCTGCTTATACCTACTCACTATGGAGAAATAACTACATTATGCTAGAAGTACCTTGCTCCCGTACTCTGCTCGGCAATATGGCCGTAAGTCGTGCCCTTCTGGCTGCTTGGAATAAAGCACAGTCCTGTCTCAAACTTCAAAATCTCATACCCCTACACACTTTCAAAGCACTAGACTCCAACAAAATTGGTGACTCCTGTGTATGCCACTGAGCCCTCTCCTCTCCCACTCAATCCCACCCTTTCCTATTTCTTCCTCCCTCACTCCCCCTCCTCCCTCACATTCACTTCCTTCCCCACTACCCCCCTCCTTCCCTAGTTCACTTGCTGTCTACTCCCACACCTAACCCCTAGCCTACCAGCCCTCCTCCCTCTCCCCCACTTCCTGTTCACCCCTGTGCCTTCTGCCCCACCACCCACATCCTCCTTCCCTCCTCTGCCACCACCTTCATTCTTCACCTCACCCACCCTTCTCTTCCTCTAAAATCCCCCCACTTCTCTGCTCTCCTCTGTGCCTCCTGCCCCACCACCCAATCCCTCCTCCCCACTTCTGCTACCACCCACACCTCTGACTCACCCCTTCACTTCACCCCTCCCTTCTCTCCTCTAAAATCCCCCACTTCTGTGCTCTCCTCTGTGCCTCCTGCCCCACCACCCAATCTCTCTTCCCCGCTTCTGCTACCACCCACACCCCAGACTCACTTTTTCCTTTCACCCCACCCCATCCTCCCCTTCCTCTAAAATCTCTACTGGTCCTATGTCTCATCTCAGATCTGTTCCAAATGTTTAACCCTTATGCTCCGAATGTTTAAACCTTATGTTCTCACCATTTTTTTAATGTCACTGTTCAGTACACGATAGCCTGTACGTGTGTATATATCCTTGTACTGTACATATCCTTGTAAACCTTCACCCTGTGCATGTATTTATTGTTGCTTACTTTACCCTACTGAGTGTAGAATTGCTAATTATGTGTTGAGCCTTGATAGTTGTTCAGGACCTCCTTGTAAATGAGCTTGTTCAATGGAGTATTTCCTGCCAACAAACTTTGACTTGACTTTTGACTAAAATGGTAGCTGCAGTTTAAGATTAGGCAGCATGTTTCATTGTCCCAACTCATAAAGTTTCTGGTGCAGCCAGGAATTTAACTTTTTATTCAATGGTGTTCCCACATTTAGTTAGCCCCAATAGTTCTCTTTCAAATAAGTCCACTCTTAATTAAGTAAGGCACACCCTTAGGAAGTTGCTACTCCCGTAACCCACTCATCCTTGGAACGCTGCAATGCTCATAAATATTTATATGGGCATTCATGATGTGACTTTTGCCACTGACCTTTGTCCCTTTGTTTTCTAGTGTCCCAGAGGCAGCACTTTGGGTGTCTGCCGATCTATTTATTTAAAAAAATACTTTCTGCAGCTTTTAAGTGTCCCCGGTGCCTACTCAACTTGGCCTGGCACCGGGGAACATGGAGAAGACACACAATTGCTTTTTTGGACCGCAATGGCAGTCAGATACGCAGCGCCCTCTCGAACATGCAAGCGGTGGCTTCGTGAACATGCCACCCGCTCACTTAATGGATTTGTGAGCCCCGCAGGGGTCATTTAAACAGGGGGAACACTCGGGGGATGGATTAAATGGCAGGAGGTGCTGTGGAGGTAACTGGGACACCCACAGTAGTGGTAGAACACCCAGAAGAGTTCTAAAAGTAAGCCCCCCAAATGGAAGGGGGCTTGACAGTCTCCCCCCTGCCTAGGAAAGCTTGGCGTCCGTGCCAAGTCTATAATAGATTGGCAACCATTTAACACATTACTAAATGTACTCTTACTAATATTCTATTACAAACAGATATTTGAACAACTTAGCTTGGCATATTATAAACTATGTGCATTGTAGCATGCTATCAATTGGATCTTGCTTAACATTTGGACGTCCTATACTCAAAGCATTTGTCAAGACACGTTAAATTCACTTGGTATACCTCAGCAGTTTAGCATTTATATTTTTCACATTAGACAGTGTTACATTTTCAGTACCACATGTTTACTACATTTTATCAAAACACTTCATCTTATTCCCATCTGTTTACCTTCATACCTCTTGTTACACTGAGAGGGCACCTTGGCTTGGGTGGAAGCTTTGGTTTGGGTGGAGGCAGTGAACACAAGTTTGGGCAAAGGACTGGGCATGACATAGACTCCTTTGTGCACGACATTCATGGGCAAGTTAACAGGCTGTCATAAGTGAGCTTTAAGACTGGCTTTATAGATCTTTCTGAGCAACATGGCAAAGCTGGCACTGGCACTTGCTCTTCTACTTCAGTATTCAGGGTTATCAGTCCTGGTTCACTGTCCGACAATGAAACAGCATCGGCAGAAATGGGCTCCACTGCACTTTCTTGTTGCTCAGTGCTAGTTTCAGGCCCTTCGGCCTGAGCACCACTATCACTTTCTTGAGGCTCACTCTCATTTGTCAAAAGCATTTCTGCAAATTCGGAATCATCCAGGACACATCTCTCCAGTTCTTGAACAGCACTTTCACGAACATGAAACAGCTCACATAGCCTACTTAGTTCATTAACACTTCAATAGTCACTTATCGGTTCACTTCCTGCTTTGCTGTGTTCAGGGTCACTGATTGCCATTAGTTCCTTCATATCAAGGGGCTCAACCTCTTCAAGATCCACACTGCGAGCATCACTTTCAGGAGGTTCAGATACCTCTGAAGAATTTGAATCTGTTAACACAGCTGGAGGTTCAGAGTTGTCACCATAGTTAATGGAAGGAATTCCTTGGAACACTCTCTCAGGTTCAAAAGATGGTAATGGGCAGTACAAACTCACTATCGTCATCACTCTCAGAGTCAGCACTTCCCGTATCTGCAGTGTTAGCAGGATTGGAGACATTGTTAGGAGCAACAGGCTGGGAAGCAGGAGTTTGCTGATCTTGTTGCTTGGCTTTAGTAGCAGACCTAGTTATAGGGTGCCGAGGAGCTTCAGTCTCTTGAACATTATTGATTACTATTTGGCTGATAGGTAACAGGTGGTTTCTGTGAATGGTGTTAACAGAATGAGGGTCCTCCTCTGGACGTACTTTATACACTGGCAGACCATGCAGCTTACTGACTACTATGCGTGGAACGTGACTCCAGCAGTCTGCTATTTTGTGTCTACCTGGAAGTCCAAAGTTTCTCATTAGTACTATGTCACCTGGTTGTAGCTATTGGGCCTTAACACATTTGTCATGGCAAGTTTTGTTAGTCAGGTTTCTCTTTGCTGCCATGGTGTTTGCCAGCTGATAGGTGTGATCAAGTTAAGCCTTTCGGTTTTTGACATACTCTAGGTAGTTTTCTGATTGAACACCATCAGGAGACACTCCAGAGCATACATCAACTGGAATGCGAGCTTCTCTGCCAAACATAAGGTGGTACAGTGAAAAACCAGTAGCAACATTCTTTGTGCAATTATAAGCATGGACAAGTGTGCTTATCTGTTGGCTCCACTTTGGCTTATCTTTAGGTTGCAGGCTACCCAGCATATCAAGTAGGGTTCTGTTAAACCTCTCTGGTTGTGGATCTCCTTGTAGATGATAAGGGGTTGTTCTGGAATTTCTCACATCGCACAGGGACAACAGTTCTTTCATAAGCCTGCTTTCGAAATCCCGACCTTGATCTGAATGGATACGCTGGGGGGCACTGTAATGTACAAAAACCTTTTCAACAAGAACTTTGGCTACAGTTGAGGCCTTTTGGTCTTTGGTTGGATAAGCCTGGTCTTTGGTTGGATAAGCCTGTGCTTATCATGTGAAGTGATCTGTGACTACCAGTACATTTGCAATGCCTTTTGAATCTGGCTCCAGACTAAGAAAATTGATACAGACAAGCTCCATTGGTCCACTTATGACAATATTGACTGGAGGGGCTGCTCTCTGTGGTAAAGATTTGTGCCGAAGGCACCTACTGCAGGTTTTAATGTGTTGTTCTATGTCTAGGCCCATTTTAGGCCAGTAGAAATGTGAACGGGCCAGATCAAGGGTTCTCTCACTACCCGGATGTCCCATTTGGTCATGCAAAGCTTTTAAAACAATATTTTGGAACTTAGCTGGCAGTACTTGCTGTTTTCTCACAGTTTCACCTTGGCTGTCAGTGAGCTCTCAGTACAATAACTGTTCTCGAAGCTTGAGCTTGCTCCCCTGTTATAGAAGTAAAGCAGTCTTGGGATCTCTGGACCGCATCGTAGAGATATCTTCCACTTTTCTTAGAGCATCAACTACTGATCTGATCACTGGATCATAGTACTGCAGTTTGTGAATGTCGGCTGGAGTTAGCTGTAGTAAAGAACTTAAGTCTAAGGCAGCAAAATTACAGTAGGCAACTGGTATTCAAGTCTCTGGAGGTCCTAAGCAATCTGCCAGACAATTTACAGCATCAGAGGACAGAGTTTTTTCCTGGTCACACTTGTGGCATAGTGCTTTTACATACTGCTCAGGAATATGAATCCACTGTTGGTCAGAAACAGGTTTTCATGAAAGAACATTGGCATCTACGTGGTTTAGGCCTGGTTGGTACGTCACCACATAATCATATGTTGTTAGAGCAGAAAGCCATCAGTGTCTAGTAGCATCTAATTTAGCTGTTGTTTGGATGTAGGTTAATGGATCATTATCAGTTTTGACCAAGATTGTAGCACCATACAGATATTCGTGAAATTGGTCAACTATGGCACACTTGAGAGCAAGAAATTTTAATTTGCACTGGTAGTTTCTCTCTGAAGATGTCAGACTTCTGCTAGCAAAAGGTACGGGATGCAATCCTTCTGGATATTCTTGCTAGAGTACTGCTCCGAGATCACTCAAGCGGGCATCTGTATGTAATACATAGAGCTTTGATGGATCAGCATAAGCAAGTATAGGAGCGTAAGTCAGTCTGTATATTATTTCTTCGAAAGCAATGTCACAATCGAGAGCCCATCTCTGTCCAAACAGCTCATTGGGTCTAAAATATGAGTTTCCAGTGCCTCTGTCAGAACCTTTTTTAAACTTTTTGTGAGTAAGTGGATACCCTTGAATTAAGTTTAGTAGGGGATAGATCACCTTATTATGGTCCTTGACAAATCGTCGATAATAGCTGCAGAATCCAAGAAAGCTTTGAAGCTCTTTTAGAGTTTTGGGCTTTGGCCAGCTGGTTAATGATTCCACCTTACTGGGGTTGGCTTGTATGCCCTCTGACAACACAATGTGGCCCACGTATTTGACAGAACTCTGGAAAAATAGGCATTTGTCAATGGATAACTTAAGGCTGAACTCCTCAAGTCTGTATAACAATTTGAATAAGCAAGCCTCATGCTCCTCAAGAGTTGTTCCAAAAACTATGACATCATCAAGGTAGACAAGATATTCCAAGAGATTCATATCTCCCACTGCATGCTCCATTAGATGCTGAAATGTCGCAGGTGCCCCTGATATGCTTTGGGGCATGCAAAGGAACTCATATAAGCCCAAGGGACAAATGAATGCAGTTTTTTCCCTGTCCTCAGGAGCCATTGGGATCTGATAGTAACCTCTTTCTGAGGTCAAGAATGGAGAACCATTTACTCCCATTTAGACAGTCCAGGGCATCCTGTATGAGTGGCATTGTATATTGATCAGGCACAGTTCTTTTGTTGAGGGTCCTGTAACTAACACACATATGAACAGAGCCATTCTTTTTCCACACCACAACAATTGGGAAGGCGTATGGGCTGTGAAACTCTTGTATGACGCCAGCCGCTAACATCTCCTGTAGTTGACGTCTGACATTGTCTATGTCAGCAGGAGCTAGGCATCTAGACCTCTCTCTGAGGGTCTCTCATCATGCAGCCAACTGTGGTGTTCAGCACCCGTGACACAGCCAACATCCCATTCCTTGAGGGAGAATACCTTGGTTCTCTGCGCCAGCTCATTACTGATCCTGGTTTTCCAGCTGTTTGGGATGGGTGAATCTCCAAAATCAAACATGTCAGATGATACTTCACATCCTCCTTCAGCTTTGCACTTGGCTGGAAGAACAGCAGTGTCAGCACAATAGACTTTGGCTAGGGTGCACCATCTGTGTACCGTGATGTCTAGGTCTGTAACATTCTGTATTCATACCATCACTCATCAGGCGTAAGCATGAGCCCGGGCCGGAAGCACACTGGGCTTAAACAGCAGTCATTTGGGAAATTTTCCCTCGTCTGGGGCATCCAACATCAAAATTTTGTTAGTCACATCTTTTCGCAATCATACTTCACCACTATTACTGCATTCTGCATTGGGAGGCAACGTGACAGTAGCAGGATCCTTCCTCCAAACCATTCCAACAGGCTTATCTTTATCACTCTCCTCAGGGTGCATGTGTTTCTCACAGGCCTTTTGGATCAGGGCATGAATACGCAGGGCTTTTCCTGTCTTGTTCTTCTGCCTTTCTTCACATAGCTGGGCCAGGCACCCAAACATGTGCTCGTTGGTGCCAATTAGTATAGGGATACCATCATAGAGTCCAGTGGCAGGGCAGACCAGGGCTAGCATCTCTACAGAATCTCCTATGCCAGCCACAGAGGATGGAAAAGAAAGCCATACCTTTAAATAGCCAAGATATGGGTACGACATTTCACTTAACTCCCACACATGCAGTCCATCAAGAGGTTGGAGTGGGTGGTCAGATAAATGCTGCTTATACCAGTCTTGGAAAATTATTGTGACTTGAGACCCACAGTCTAAAACTGCACGGGCCGGGATCCCATCTATGTGTACAGTAGTGTCCATGGAAGGGCCCACCAATTTGAACCAGTCTGGAGGGAATGTAAAAGAAACCTGGACAGATGATTTAGCCACAAAGAAGTTGGATTTGGGATCTCCTGAACCTCTATTGTGATCATTTCCTGCACCCCTCTGCAGTTGTTTCACTTGTAGGAGCTCCCCTTGGAATCGGTATTCCACTTCATCTAGGTCCTTTGGAGACCGGCCTTCTTTCTTCATATGCCCATCCTTCCCACAATTATGACAAAATACATTCTCTTTGGTCTGGCGGGGCTGAAACATTACATTAGGAGCTGATCTCCATTCACAACTAGGAGGTTGGGAGGGGTACACATTTGGCGCTGGAGTACTAACAACAGCAGTGGACGACATCTCAATAATTCTTTTATTACCACAGTCAATTCACTTGTTTCAGTTTTTGAACTGTTGTGAGTAGGGGATGCCTGAGCATGAACCCCCACCCCCACAGCAGACTCGCTCTGAGAGGGACCCAGATCTGTGTCTGTGGGATGGGCCTTGGTAAAGGCACCAGTTTTTATTTCTTGGACTTCTCTCAGTATCTTGGCCCATGGCAGAGTGTCCTTAGCAGTCTCGGAGTGCTCGTCAGGTGCTATATTCCGTCCTTGAACTTCACTCGCATGATTACCCTCTGTCACCTGGGCGACAGCAGCAAATACGTGAGGGGGCCCCCTGAGTGGCAGCCTTTGCTCAACCCTCCAAATTTCTTTCATTAGTTTGTCATAGGTGGGAGGCGAATCCAGACGGGTTGCAAGTCATAATTGAAGCAGCAATAATTCAGAAAATGGGGCAGACTTAAGAGTCTGGTCGAGCCTAATCTGATCTAACTTGTCTGGGGCCATGCTACCTTTCCTGAGGCATTCCTGTAGCATTGTTTCAAGCTGAGGTACATACACTGATAAGGGCTCCCCTTGGTATTGGTGAGTGTTTCTCACCTTCCCCTAGAGGTCCCCATCTAACTCTGGACTCCCATACTCATTCTACAACACAGCCAAATAGTCCTGTGCAGTTGCTTCTGGGTTACTAGCCCACTTGGTGTGGATAGTTGCCAATGCAGGACCTCTGAGGCTTTCACTCAACCTTTTTCTCTTCTCCACCTCAGTACATTGCCATTCATGTACTTGGGGGGGGCAACATAGTCTATTCAGGTCTTCCAATCATCTTCCCCTTGGGGGGTGGGGAGGCTGCCGGAAAACATCCTCAGCCTGCGGTAAGAGTAGTGACTAATTGCAGGCACAGGTGTGGGTGCTGGCACTGATGCGGGCACAAGGAACTGGTGAAGGGGCAGGTACTGGAGCTGGCAGAGGCATCAGGGAAGGAACACCCCCAGGCAGCATGGTTAACTGTTTAAAGTCCTCAAGGGTTTTACCCTCCTCCAGTAACAATTTGGCAATCTTCTCTTCAAAGATCTCAGAAAAGGGTGGGAGCTTGTTTCCTGAGGGGTCCTCACTATCCTTAGTTATTATCCTCCAGGTGGCTGGGGACCCATCAATGGCAATAGTTTTGGCCACCTTAGTACTGTCCACAGTGATGTTACACTCCACTAATGCCATTAGAGTTTGGGCAGTCAAGTCAGCTTGTCGGCCCACCACTACAGCTTTTCCCAGGCATTCGATTTTTGAAAGTGCCCCTTCTATAGTGTCTTTACTAGTGCTCAGGGGTATATTCAGAATCAGCAAGGCATTTTGGGAATCAATTTCAAGCCCCGTACACCATCTGACCGACTGATGCACAGCCATTTCTTCAGGGGTACCCATTAAATTTGTTGTTGTAATTCTTGGTTTTGGCCACTAGGTGTGCTAATCCCAGTGGTGCCTCCAAAGATGTAATCCCTAGATGGTGCTATCTTGTGGGCTACTACCCCTGCCTTTTTGACTAGCACCGGTTGAGGGGCTTGAGTTCAGTGAACAGGTGCCTCCACCCGGAGGTAGGGTCTTGGGGTAGCATAACTGCTGTCAGTATAGCCCTCTGGGATGCTATTACCCCCCCCACCAACCTCTCTAGTGACCTAAACAGTACAGCAACAAAACATTTACATGGACCATATTGCAGTAATGACTTGCTCACAACCTTTGCACTTACCACCAGGGCCGGATCCTCTGCAGCTGCCCTGGAGACCCCCTGTAAAATAAGATCAATGATGCAACAATGCGATAACAGTTCTGTATCCCCACTAAGACACTAGCCAGATTTAAATTGTAAAACAACAATCAGATTTATTTAGGGGGATTTGAACTGGGGTGGGGCATGAATGTAGTTGATGATTATTAGATCTATTTGGTATAGGCTGATCAAACATGCACAGTGAGTCCCTTTTGACACAGTCACACACCCTAGTTACCCAGTCTGGAATAGCAGACTAGCCTGAAGCGTTGCCCAGGGTAGGCCGGAGTTACAGCTGATCACTGGGGCCCTGAGTAAAGAAACACTTAGCATGCACTCAGACCCAGAATTTGTAATCCAGAGCCAGATGGCTCAGTTAGTTGTAATAAACCAAACAAATTATCAGATGAAACACAATGATTGCAGTTTTGTTGCCGGGAGCTACCCTGTTTGTACTCACACTACCCAGACCAAGTGATGATCCAACGAAATGAGACCTGTTGCAGATGGCTTGATGAAACAGGAGGAGAATTCCCTTGTGGACTTCATCGAAATGCTGGTCTTCAGGATGCAGGAGCAATTTAACACTGGCCGAGAACATGCAAACCGAATGTCTCAAACTACTCAGCCGCATAAACACCTTGTGAACTAAGCACATTTATATGTAAGACTCTATCCTCTTCTGGTGCTTCCAGCTAGCTTGCAGGCTGATCCTGAATTCAGCTTGGATGCTGCTTGAATCTCCTGCTGCTGTGACCCAAAACGTGGGCCAACTGGACACTCAGACCTGAGGACTGGTGACCGAAAAGTCTAGGTCTGACAGGCCTAACCTCTGAGAGCTGGCAAGCTTCCCAGAGGCTCACACTGAACTCCTGGATGAATCTCTCAAATCTGAACAAAATGAGCAGTTGCCCCCTCTTATATGGGGCTAGTTCCAGAAATCCCATTGGCTGCCAAAGCTGTCTTAAACAGTTCTCAGATGTTAATTGGCTCCCTTTTTGGAGCCTAGAAATTATCCCAGTTAATCCCCCATAAATCTCTGGCATTGTTCCAAGAACCATGTGTTTAATCCTGGCTTCCAATTGGATATTGATTGCTAAAATGATGGCTGCAGTTTAAGATTAGGCAGTCGGTTTCATTGTCCCCACACATAAAGTTCTGGCACAGCCAGGAATTTAACTTTTTTTTTAAGAGTGTCCCCACCTTTAGTTAGCCCCAAAAGTTCTCTTTCAAATAAGTGAACTCTTAAGTAAGTAAGGCACACCCCTTAGGGAATCGCTGCTCTCCTAACACACTACCCCTAGGAACACTGCAATGCTCATGAATATTTATTAGGGCATTCATGCTGTGACCTTTGCCTCGACCTTTGTCACTTTGTTTTCTAGTGCCCCAGAGGCAACGCTTTAGGTGTCTGCCAATCTGTTTATTTTACAAAATACATTCTGCAGCTTTTGAGTGTCCCCAGTGCCTACTTAACTTGGACTGGCACCGGGAAGCATGGAAAAGACACACAACTGCTTTTTTGGACTGCAACGGCAGTTGAATGAGCAGCGCCCTCTCGAACGTGCAAGTGGTGGCTTCGCAAACATGCTGCTCGCTTGCATAATGGATTTTCAAGCCTCGCAGAGCTGATTTAAACAGGGGGAACACTCGGGGCATGTATTAAAGGCAGGAGGTGCCGCGGAGTTAGCAGGGATGCCAGCAGCAGTGGGAGGACACCCGGAGGAGTTCAACAGGTAAGCCCCCCAAATGGGGGGGTGTTATATGCAGGTGTTTAGATGTAGGATCTTTAAGTCCTTTGGGAGGGCTGAGAAAGGAGAGTGGGGGGAGGTAGTAGAGGAGGAAGCACCAGAGGAGCTAGGGGCAATAGGGCCTGGGTTGGGGTGGATATCCCCGGCAGAGTGCCAGAGGACAGCAAGTATGGGAAAGTGGAGATAGGGGATTTTGAAGGGGGCTGGCAAGGAGTTTGGGAGTTTTGAGGAGAAGGGGGGTGGGTGAGTGAGGAAGGAGAAGGTGGAGAACCGCAGTGAAAGTGGACACTGTTATCAAAGCCACAAGGTGAATGGTGGTAGAGTGAAACCATATTTCAAATGGGGGGAGAGAGTGATAGCATGGATGTGGGCTGAGGATTGGAGATAATAACTGATGGGGGTGGGAGAGGTATCAGGAATAGATGAATAGTGAGCAAGTGGAGGTGGTAAAGTGAGGGATATGAGCAGAACAAGGGGTTACAGAGGAGAGTGGGGATGCATTGTTCATAAAGGTAGAGAAATTAGTGAGCAACTGACTTGGGAACAGGAAGAATTTGTAAGCAGGGAGTGCTGAGGGGGTGGGGGTTGACCAGATGGAGGGGGTAGCAGTAGTTTAGGAAGTGATCAGAAAGGAAACCCAGCTAGTTATAGTCAATCTAGTGCCCTCTAGAGGTGGAAAAATATAACCTGCTAAGTGCATAGCTGGTTATTCACATGTATTTTGGTTAGTCACATCTAGTTTGGTCACCTGACACTCAAGGGATATATAAAAGTGTCAAGCTAGAGTGGGAGGGTGAGGAGCTGGCACGGCCAAACAGTCAGAACCTGCATTCTATCAGTTTCACTCAAGAGCTGTAAACACATGGTTGTATGATTGCCAGTGTGCTTAACAGTCAATAACAGAACAAATTAATTTACGATAGCTGAAGTAATTAAATTTCGAGAGCACCAAGGCAGCCCCGCTAGTATACACACACATTGAAAACTAAATGGCAATTAATGCTCTAATGCTTTAAAACAGTTACGAACAACCTTTTTTACTAATATTAAGATTTGTCTGAATTAAGCAGTAGAACTTTGAGTGAGGCAATTCAAAAGAAACTGCCCATTAGGAGCACACAGTCAGGGAGATGAACCAATCAGGTTGCAGAGGCAAGACAGCGATGCTTTCTGATAGGTCAAAAAATCACTATATCTGTCTTTGTTGCTGGCTGGAGAGGGTGCTGCAGACGGTGGTCTCGGAGGTGCTAGTCACCCCACTAAAGATCCTGGAGGGCTGTGGTTGCTTGTAGGCTTTTGCTGTCTCTGGTTTTGGAGGTGCCAGTCAGGCCACAGGTGGAAGCACAGTTAGGAGGAAAACTGGAGGGCTTGGATGGCAGCAGAGTGCCCACTCAGGGGCTCCTCCAAGGAGAAAGCAGCAAATGAAAAAAGAGACAGTGGAAATGATGAACTGCAGAGGTCCAGAGTCACATAAAGTGTTAAATTCCTTTGATGTGATGAACTATGGCCTGGGCATATGCAGCATGTGAAAACCTTTGTCTGTATGTTTCCTTTGTTTTCAATGTGGTTGTAGAGTAGCCCTGGGGTTACTAGAATCCTATCAGTATTATTGTGAAGAAGGCAGCAGGCAGCTGGTAGGAAGCTCATTAAGGGCTTCTTACACAATGACATCATTGTTTACTCAGCAAGCCTGATGGAAGAATGAGTAGATCATTCAGATCTCTCACAGCAGTGTAAGTCACACTGTGTGGATAGCTGCTGTGGGATGCTTAGAATGCTCAGTTTGAGTTAAAGAGCTTGAGTGAGGAGGTGAGAGTGGCAGAAGGACTGCCAGTGAGCTTTGAGGAGAGGGCCCAGGGTTTCTCTCCCTAGTGAAGTGATATTTCTAGCTTTCTATGGAGTGGTAGAGACAAGGCTACAGCAGGATTTCCTGATTTGTACTCCCAGTAAAGTAGAAGGAACTGCTTGTTCTCAGTAGACTCAAGGGACAATCCCCTGAATGTTCTGGGGTGTTTTCAGCTGCCTTGGATAGGAACTGAAGTGAGACTGTTTGAACGGCTACCCAGGAGAATGCCTTTCTTTTCTTTTAATGTTCCATGCCCTGTAGATGGGATAACCACTGTGAGTACTGTTCTAGGAGACCAGATCTCCACATTTCCTAGGAAAATCAATAGACTAGGGTGTGTGCCCATAGACAAGGGTGGATCTCACCTGTCAGTGTCCCTAGTTTCATCCAAGTGAGTGAAGTACTGTTAAACTGTTCACCCAAGTGAGTGCAGGTTTGTTCTTTGGTCACCCCAGTGTGTGACGAAGTTAAAGTATGGGACTGCTAGCATTTCAGTGGGGAACGGGAGTTTCAATGGTGTAATCTTGAAGAATGGCAGAGATTGACAGTTGGGGCCAAGGGTGGAAGGAATGCCATATAAGCGCTTACAAGGCAGGGCTTCCTGGTTTGTAAAGGACATCAGTTTATACCTGAGCAAAGGCCAAGCTGCAGGTTTAAAGTCTGTGACTGAGTTTCACTTATTGCACCTATGTTCAAGAAGAGTTCTGAGTGTGTGGCTTAGATTCACTAAATGACACTCATGGGAGGAAGATGTTCATGTGCGTGGCCAGGTGTTCACTAAATGCACTTTTTTTGGAATTTGGGAAGAAGAAGATGTTTTCTGTTGTGTGTTCATGAACTGCACTGCATGCAAGGAGAGTTTGTGACTTGTACCTGTCCAGCCTGGACCAACCCTTGGGGATCCACTTCTGCTTTAACTCACTGTCTGTTGAATAAAGCCATACTGCACAGTCCCAGTTACTGTTATGGACATTCTAATTATTGCTTCTGGTTTTGTGGATTTACTGGGGCCCCCTCAACAGGTTAGATCTAGCATATGCCTAGCTGCCTGCACCCAGAACCTGGGTTGTGTCATTTACACAAGGTTCGTGTTGTTTTCTTTCTGTACCCCCATCGCTATCTTCCTCTAGAAAATGAGCCAGGTATGCCTCCTAATGCCAAGGGTGGTACCTACCTTTGTAAAGTAAAATGATATGCCAGTATATGGGCACCAGTGTTTCCAGATTTTAAATGGGGGGTGTGCTCACTAGTTAGAAAAGTGGCCTGGGGTTAAAAAAATGGGGGATCATCTTGGGATACTTAATTTGGGGTGAGAGGCATGCTGAGGGTTTTTCTTGGATCATCTTGTCTGGTGGTGGTGCCCCAAACAGAAGATTGTTTACCAGAAATCAAAGTTGTGCCAAGAAAATGCCACCTGAAAGTCTTTTGCTGCCCAAGTTTCTGTGGAAAAGAAAGAAGAAGAATTTGCTGCTTGTATGTTTACTTTTAAATTATGGACTGAGAAATAATTGTCCTTGCCATGTAGTAAAGTACTTAAAAACTATTTAAAAGTTGAACATTTCAAGATAAACATATTTGTGGACTTAAAAGACAGTGTTTTCTAAGTGCTCAGAAAGTTTCAAGAGTGTGCACTGAAATTTGGGGGCGTCGCTAAGGAAAATGCACCAAGTACTGAGTGAAAATGCCTTAAATTGCTTGCCCCACTGAAATTTCAAACTGAGAAAGAAAAAGTAGCAGTTTGCAGCTTAAATTTTGCCTTCTCAGTGATTGCTTTGCAGGAGTGCAGCAGAGGGGGAGAGAGAGAGCTCATTTGCATGGCATTGTGTGATTGGTCCCAGTGCACCTAAGCCCCACCCTTGTCTGAGTCTCAGCTTGTGGAACATTTGTGGAGGAGCAGCCTGCAGTGTGCGAGCAGTGAGTAGTTCATGCAGCTGGAAGGAGGAATCACTTACAGCAAAAGCGCTTCTGTAGTTTTTCTAACTTTTTCACAAATAACTCGGGCTCAACCCATATTCCAACCGGCTGGAGAGTGATCGAGATGATCGTAGCGATGTTCAGCAGGACTGCCAGCCTGTTTCACCCCAAAAGCCTTCTTCAGGCTGGCAGCAGGCCGTATTCCATCAACGGTGAAAACCATCTACTGTCTGTAAGGACCCTTGTGCAAAAGAAATTGTCTGTGGTGCTAAGGTCGGAAAACTGTAAGAACTTACACAAATGCAGCAAAAATTCTGAGAAAGAGAGAGTTTTGTGAATTGTTAAATCTTGGACTTTGCGTGTGAAAGTGCTGTATTCAAAGAAAGTGAACTTTAAAACAAACAATCCCTCTGGTGCAAGTGCTTGTAAAGTATGGATCGAGAAAAGGTAGTGAACTTGTGCTTGAGAATCAGTTGAAATGAAAAAGAGCCAGTCAGAATCCGAGCAATTTTTAACTGAGTGTGATGCAAAGTTACAGTCACCGTGTTGGGGTGTTGCCAGCAATGTAAACAAAGTTGCACCATTTTAGACTAGAGTTTTCAAACCCAAAACAAAGTTTTAAATGGTTTCTTGCTAAGTTGTGGAATACAATTGCAGCAGCCAGGCAGCCTGTTAGTGAACTTTTTTCCAGCATATTAAAACCAAATCTCAGAGTGCTTGCAAAAACAGTAATTTTGGGACTTGTGTGTTTTACTCACAGAACATAGCACAGCAATCACCTCACTACCCACTCCATGCCAGGGTGTGGGTGGCCCAACAAGAACTAGTTAATTCTGAGAAGTTGTATGACTATTCATCAGCACCCGCTGAGGTAGCTTTGCCGAACTATCTGGTTAATGTGCGCATAGTATGTCTAAAGCTAGGAAGAGATGTTTCGCCCATTCCACATTGCACAGGCTGTAGAACGCAATTTGGAATGAGCATGTCAGGTGGCACGAGAGTAGTTAAAAGCAAACAAATTCACCTAGCTCCAACTTGGACACAGACAGGGGACCCTGTAAAATTGGAGCAACAGTAACAAGCCAGGTGCAGTAAAAGTGACCCCACAGAGTTTAATAAGGAGTTTCTGGACATTGTCTGTGCTGATGCACTGCAAGGCCCAGAGGGAGTGAAGTGTTCCATGCCACAGAGGGTGGACTTGGACACTGAAGTGCAGGTTCAGTAGATCCGTGAGTGGAAGGGCCAAGTCCAATCCTCATGGGAGAGTTCCAAGGTGGAGAAAATGTGTCACTGGGAAGACTGTGCCTTCAACTGTTGTGCCTGGGTTATGCCCCCTATCATCCCACATACACCTTACACTGTATCCCATGTCTATTATACTGTGATACTGCTATTTTGCACTAACATGTAGATTTAGGCACCCATCATATAAGCATGAGTGCCAGGAATGTGCTTTGCTGCTGATATATGCTAAGGTTTACATCCTTTATAGGATTATATAATGCATGATTATACCTCACCATAATGCATTATTGTTGTCTTTTACATATATTCTATATATAATCTACCTAATCACTGATAAGAGGACTCTTATGGATCATCAGTGATTATTGTATACACATATATATTCTCATATGATCATATGTAGTGTGTGTTCTACACTTAGGCAAATATACCACGTGTAGTAGTGGCCAGTCAGCACTTTTCTTTGTCTAAGCTTTATGCTGAGAGAGACAAATCCTTTGTCTCACATCATACTCATTAGTCATTCTGCCTCCTAAGTCATTATCCAGTAGAAAATGTCTTATACCATCTTTTTTATAATATAGAACCAACACATTATGTTACTCATATCCGTAACTATGAGGTAATCTCTGTTGCTATGTTATCTATGGCATGTAACCATGTGTAACCCAGCTCCTCATGGGATCCTGGAAATTCTGGAGATTCTGTACATTCTTCAGGAAACTGGTGAGAACCCATCTCCCTCGTGATTTTCTCTCACATGCTTGGTGTAAGTATTGTAATAAATTATCATTATTACTTCTGCTTGTGTGGTGTTTCTTTGGCTGAAATTGGCTTCTGGGTAACATTAATGGCAGCCATGGTTAATGTCTCTGTGTTAACCTAGGTTACATTTTAATTTCCTCTGTAAATTAAAACACTGAATGAGAAATCTCCAGTGACAAGCAACTGATAGCATCTCCTGTGTAAAACTATTTGGTATGCTGTTTGTTCCACAGTGCAGACAAAACAAACCTCTTACCAGATAGTCAACTCTGCGTAGTGAGCTTGTTTATTTTTCTCCCTCTTCTTTCTTTGTGGGAACACACAGCTCTAAAGAGATCTGAACAGACAGAAAGACTGCTTTCATTTGTGGTTTCAAATCCTAGTGAGTCTATACTCATCTAGGAGTCCACATACACCAAAAGCTGTTTGTGTCCTGTCAGGAAATTTTGGTTGCAAACAAAGTTCCTGATCCACAGACAGTTAAGGATTTCTCATACTGACATGTCTAAAAAAATTAGTACTGTGTTGAGGCTGTATGCCTCACAATACCTAACTGCCTACGATGGTTGGGATGATTTTGCTGATGTAGCAAAATTCAGTGATGATCCATTACGAGCTATCATTGAATACTATAGTAAATAGAAAAATGGTACCAAAAGAGTTAATCCTGAAGGATTACTAATTGCAACGTTGTTTACTTGCTTTGAAGCGGTTTTAAATGAACTATCTGTTTTGAAATCTGAAAATGCTGCTTGCAAGCAGGAAATGAGTCTGAAAAAGGCTGCCCATTTAAAAAGGACAGAAGGACTGGATTGTCAGGTCCAGTCCCTCCATCAGCAAAATGAGTCTTTGTTTAATTACTTGAGCAGCCAGGAACTGCATGCCTTAGGAGATAACTGTGAAAAGGCAGAACTTATTAGAAAATTTTTTTTTTCAAACAAATGGTGTTCTGGCTAATACCAATGATATCTTACATGTTGAAAATGAGGAACTTATGGATGAGATTTCTGTAGTAAATGCTGAGAGAGTTAACAAGCTGGTATTTCAACACCAGACCTTGACTAAGCAACTTGATTCATTATTACGTGATTATGATAACAGCAGACAAGAAGTGAATGCTTTGAATATAAAATGTGATACAGCTTCTCTTGATAACAGGCACATTTTACACAATGAGAAAGTCTTGCGATCTGAAATTAAGGTACTTTATAGCGTGCACCCTCATGTATTTGAGCATGGCTGGATTAACCTGTATGCAGATTACGCTATGGGGTAGGGCCCCGTGGTTCAGCAGGGGCCCCTCACTGTTTAATTTAACTTATTTCCTTTTTCCTACCCAGCAGACCACAGCTGCTGACCTCAGAATGGCCATACTTGCTGTACAGTTGAGTGGCTGTGGGATCATCACATTCACAGCATTGTCAAAAAAGATAAGCACCCCACTGAGTCAGGTCCCCCCCCACTCCAAGAGAGTCTCTCAGCCTCTCCAGCTCTACCTCTCAGAGGGGGGCAGGGTGAGCTGCATAGCACAGCACAGAGCAGTCCATGATCAGTACACGCTGACCCCACCACCACAGCCAACCATGTCTCAGAGGTCCTCCTGGAGGTGTGGCTACTGGGGAGCGGGAATCTGCGTGCATGTGAGTGGTGTCAGGGTGTGTGGCCGGGCAATGGGGAGTCGAGGATGGAGGACGAGTGGATAACGGTCGGTCGGAGATTGTCTCGCTCTCGATCGAAGAAGACTACAGACTACTAGTAGAGAGAGCTGGCCGGGCCAAAGTCATCTGATTTGCCACTGTCCAACAATTCTTTTCTTCGGATGTCAATGACGACTCTGACAGAGAGTTGGAGAGATGGCGTGCGCTCATCGAGTGCTGGTTACTGTAGTCAGTCAGTGCTGCTGCTAGGCCTCTGGTCCTGTAAGAAGTCCCGGGCCAAGTCTGATGACCGACCAGTCAGTCAGGGCAGGCCACATCCTCAGGTATGTTGTTACTTACTGCGTGCTAAGTGCCAACACTGTCATGTTGACTTTCTTATTTTGTCTTGACTTCAGTGATTATTGGATTTGGTGGATGATTTGGTTGGATTGGAAATGGCGGGAAGGGAACACTTAACAGCAGTTAATTGAATTGAAGCAAAAAATAACTAAAAACACAGAGACAAGAACATAATTGCATTTCCGTGGGGTGAGGATTGCTTGTTACTGCTACTAGCCTGGGCACAGAGAGCTGCAAGATTCTATAGTCATGGGGGGACTACCAACTATATTCACTGCTTGAATTTGAATTATTTGATGAATCATTTATCAGAAATCTGGGAACAAAACCACATTGCTCTGAAAGGATTCTATTTAGCTTCACCACTAGGTTAATTGTTAAATTGATGAACTGCTGGTGTTTACAAGGTTTCTGCCTGCCTGGTGCCGCAGAAGTGGGATGCTGGCATTTAGGGCCCCCCCACCTGGGTCCCAAAATATGACTTGGAGTAGGGCCCCCGCATCCATTAATCTGGCCCTGTATTTGAGGAGCTAGAATGTAGGAGTAAAAGTCCGAAATGGCGAATTTGCACCATCAGCCAGAGGTATTGGCAGGGCATGCAACCTTAATGCTCATAGACCTTGCCTCTTCTGATGTTGATAAGTTTGATTTTGAACACTCACAGAGTGCTGTGGGGTGGACTAGAACAAAGGCTAGTCACTTGTTTTTCTGTGATTCACAAAATGGAGAATTGTTAGAGTCGCAAAATGGAGGACACACATGTCATCAGGCTGCATCCCCATACCATCCCCAAGATGGCCGCTCATGGTCATGTGATGATGGTCATAACACAGTAACCCAAGATAGTGGCATCCATAAGGTAAGCCAAAATGGCCAACCACCACATCACGGAGGTCGGATCATGCAATCACAGGGACCTTTGATTGCTGCCTTAACCATACAAAACATACTGCAGGTTTTTGGCATGATTCATAATGTTATCAGTAAGACTAGTGTTTCTGAGGGACAGAAGAACCTCATTAAAAATGATGTTGATGTACTTTTGAATGAAGCTGGTACGCAGCCTAATGTTATGAAGTCAGTGACTGATGCTGCAGCTGCGGCAGCAGCTGTAGTTAGCAATGTTTACTATGCTACAATGTCCGTGGCTAAGAAACACATTGCTGTTATTTGTGTGGAATGTGATGATGCTTTCCTATGTCACCTAACATCAACCCTCCCTGAGAAGACTGAATGAGCTGTTTTTCCAAATGCTAACAGCACTGGGCACATGCAGCCCACTAATAACTTAAGCTGCCACCTTAAAAACAATATTGCTACCATCCAGCAACCATCCGGTGGGGGAACTCACTTTGCATTTGATGGGGGAGGGGCCCCTATCCCATTGTAAACAAACTCAGTCCAGCAGTCTACCAAGTTAGTCTACCTCACAATGAGAAAGTCATTGATAAATGGCTACATGCCAGTCAAATGAAACCATTTAAAGGTGATTAAATTACTTTTCCATACCCCAATGGCCGGAATAGTACTAAACTATGTTTTTCTTTTCTCTTTCTTTTTAGGTTCCAGAGAGACAGATGCTTGCTTTATGCTTATTTTTCTTTTTAGAAGTATGGGTCTTCATACAAGCCCAAACTACACATCATACTGCAGATAAGAACCAGTGACCTAAACCTAAACAACTTGTTGAGGCAGAGTACCTCACCAGCCTCATGATCTAATTGCATCCTGTGGAGTTCACACTAAAGTCCTAAAAGACATGTTCATCGTCCAGGAGGGTAGTGAAGCCCTACTGAATGTTACGATCATTGCTTCAGATCAATCCTAGCAGCTTGACTTGATCTGGACCCCTGTTTATATTTTATTGATACAGTAATCAAAAATTTTGCATCCAAAATTATATGGCAATAAAAGCCATTAGACCTTAAGGTTTTACCCTATGATGCCCCTTAATTTGTGACACCAGATACTGAGTGCCCAAAACAGAATCCTGGCCCACCCAGTGGTCTAATAGCCACTTCCCAGCCAGGTACTCTAGTTAATATACAGTGTCAGTGGATCAGTAGGTAGCACACTCGCCTCTGAGGCCAGGAGATCAGAGGGCTGTGGGTTCAGTTCCCATGTCTGGCACTTGGGTTAATATCCCAGTACTGACACTGTAGTGCAGCATGAGAGGGGTGCTGCACTTCTGAGGTGCCGTCTTTCGGATGAGACGTTAAACCGAGGTCCCATCTGCCTGGATTGGTGGTAGTTCAAGTAGATGTTAAAGATCCCATGGCACTTATCGAAAAGAGTAAGGGAATTTCCCTGGTGTCCTAGCCAAATTTCCCTCATTCACCAAAAATACCACCAACAGCTTAATCTGGTTCAAGGTCAGTTGGCATTCATCTGTATCGTCGTGCCTGAAAATAGGCAAGATTTGTCTAATGCACTTACCCAGTCAACAAAAACAAAATAAATAAATAAATAATGTGCAGCTCATGCACATCCCAGTGATTTTAAATCTTACCCTTTAGAACTTGGAATGATTTGCTATATGTTTCACAACAAACATTTCCCACTTTTTTTTTTAAGTAATGATGTTATTGGATACCCTGGCTGCATACCAGGTACTCAGTAATGACCCCTATATAGGGACTGATAGCACCACACACACACACACACACACACACACACACAGGTTTTTCACATCCTGACACCTAGTGGTACTTGTTATAACAGTAAACCTACCCAAATGCACTAGAAGTTTTGTTTTTGTTTGTTTTTTCATTTAAAAAAAAAAAGCAGATTTAGCCTCAGGCCTATTCAACTTTGACATATCTATTTGAAATACGGCTGATACAGCCATTGTTCAAGCATATTGTTCAGCTGCTGAAACTGAGAGGGTTGTGAGGGTCACGGACATTTCACCCTCCCCCACCCCCGGAACTGTATCCCATTAATAAGCTGCTGAAATTGAGAGGGTTGTGAGGGTCTCAGACATTTCACCCTCCTTCACCCCCTGGAACTGCATTCCATTAATAAGCTGCTGAAATTGAGAGGGTGGTGAGAGTCGCGGACATTTCGCCTTCCCCTACCCCCTGAACTGCATCCCATTTATAAGGTACGGAGATTGTGGCCACACTGACACAGAAGCGCTACCCGGTTGAATCCTGTAGGCAGACTGCACTTGAATTTGCATCCTGACTTGGCACCTTTTTTAGCCTCTTGTGTTAACCTTAATTCAAATTGCTGATCCATCATTTTGGGTCATCGTACATATAGAGATAGTTTATTTAATGGCAGCAAGTACTTTAAAGCTCAGTCAATTGTGCCTGTTACCTTAAAGGTCCTAAGTTACTGGTGATAAAGTACTTTAAACCGAAATCATGACTGTTACCTTAAATGAATAGCTGCCTGCTTATACCTTATTGAGGCATATGAACTTGCCGTTTTTAGTCTATTTAGCCAGAGTTTATTATAACTAAGCCAAATGTGCACTGAAGTAACTTGTGCTATAACCAGGAGTCTGCGCACTGTTAGATGTTATATCTGTCTCTCTTGCTTAACTGCCCTCATTGTTTAAAGCCTGCTGCTGAAGATGCCACTGCGTAGCTAGTGGCTGCCCTCCCCCACCATCCAAGTACAGAAAAAGCCTTACCATAGTATGTTTCTGCACAGCTGCTGAAATTGAGGGAGTTATGAGGGTCGCGGACATTTCGCCCTCCCCCAGCCCCCGGAACTGCACCCCATTAATAAGGTATGGAGCTCGTGGCCACGCTGGCACAGAAGTGCTACCTGGCTGAATCCTGTAGGCAGACTGCACTTGAATTTGTCCCCGCCAATGCTCCGCGTCGGCTCCCCACCGCCCCCACCACCACCCTTGATCAACTCCTCCTTATATAGGATCGATGTTTCCCAGCTGAACCAATCAACCCATTTCCCCATCTGCAGCCTATAACAATCCACCACTAGAGGCAGACCAGTTTGTCTAAGTTCCCCACACTGTAAAACAAGCTACAATCCAGTTGCTTAATGAGGAATCCTGTCTGTCTAAGTCTGCCTAAGTTCCCCACCCTGTAAGCAATCTACAACCTCTTGCTTAATGAGGAATCCTGTCCTGTTTTTCTTTATCCTGGTTCCTTCCGTAACAAACGCTGTCACCTGACCATTGGACATGGTGTCCTCCACAATGAAGGGTGCTGATCAGTCCCTCATACACTCAGACTTGACTGTACCCCCTTCCAACTGTGATGTCTTATGGCATCTGCCCATGCAGACTAACCTTAATACTGCTGGTGGCTTTACTTCCCTTGTAAGGCACTGAACCAGCAGGCCCACTTATCATGCACCCACCCACACTATTAGATACACATCTCACCCACCACCACCACCTCCCTACCACTCTATCTACCTCTGTAGCACACTCCACCCTACCCTCAGCATACCCACCCCCCCTCACTACACTCTAGACTTCTATTCTTCTGGCTCCTACACCAGGCTACCCCAGCCCTTCTTCGCATGCCTATCCCTAGCTCACCCACCCAAGTCTACCTGCCACCACAACTCAGCTAAAGGAAGGCATCTTGTAGCCCTCCACAGAATAATTTACCTGCTTCTACTATTAGCCAGCAACGTCCACCCAAATCCAGGCCCAGTAGCTCACTACCAACCACAGTCGTTCTCAGGGCTAAGCATAGCCTCAATGAATATCTTCAGCCTACTAAAAAAATATTGCACCTCTGCAATGCTGGCTTGTTCAGCATCAACCTGACATCCAACCATGTCAATCTCTCTCAGACTGCCTCGCCACCCTCCCCCACAAGAACGAACAGATCCTAGTTGGAGACCTCAACATTAACTGGCTCGCAAGCACATGAGCACATGCCAAAGACACCTTTTCGGCATTAGATATGTCCCAACTTGTATCCCAGCCCACTAGAACAAACACCACCAATGGAACTCACACACTTCTAGACATCCTCATTACAAATCGTCCCCACTGTATTACTGATCTTGTGGTCCTACCTAACTCCTTGAGTGACCACTCCCCAATCCTGTTTAACTGGTCCTGTCGATTACTGAAACCTCCACCAAACATCACCTATCATCGCCGGTTAAGGCCTGATGGTCTCACTAAGCTCAGGCAGCACCTGTCAGACTGACTGGTCCCCTATTTCCCATGCCCTGCATGTTGACAACACCCTTAACAACTTTACTTCCACTTTCAACAAAGCCTGTGATGCTTTCGCACCCTTCGTCAAATCGTTCTCCAAGAAGAGAAGAGAAATGCCCCCGGATTACCCCAGTACTGCTGCAGTTGCTCAAACAAAGAGACAACCTATGGCACCGAGCCACTGACTGTGGCTCACCAATGGAAAGGCAAGCCTGCAACACTTCCCACAATAAGATTACATGGGCAATACTTAAGGCCAAGGTGGACCATTATAGAACAACCCTGGCTGCCTCCTGGGGTAGCTCTCATAAGTTCTGGGATAAAATTATGGATTTTAATGGGAAAGCCTGCTCTCCCCCACCATCCCAGCCTGGCATTAATGGCACAACCACCACGGACCCACTAGCCATTGCAAACTGCCTCAACTCTATGTTCTCTGACTTCAGCTCAGTTCTACCAAGTAACTTCTTCAACCCAGTACAGTCCAAGCCAGTGTCAAATCTTCAATGCCCCCCTTTCCATCTCAGAGTAATTACCATTATACAAGCCAAACACTAGCTATCCAAAGCCCTCCAATTATTGTAATGAAGCATTTGACATGCGAATCCTAAACCTTGTTATTGACTCTGTCCTCTCACCACTCACTGACCTACTAAACCGGTTCCTGTGTCTGAGCCAGTTCCCGACCTTGTAGAAAACTGACACTATAACCCCTATACTAAAAAGCGATGACTGCTCCTCCCCAAACAATTACCAGCCCAGCTCAATTCTTCCTCCTCTTTCAAAAGCCTTTGAAATAATCATGGCTGACCAGCTCACTGAATACCTGCTCACGCATGGCCTACTGTGCAGACAGCAACACGGTTTCAGAGTCGGTCATAACATCACTATGGCCCTTATGGAATGTTCTAACTCACTTCATGCTTCACTGGACAAAGGTCACCTGGCAGGGGCCATGTTCATAGATCCCTCTAAGGCCTTCAACGCAGTTTCCCACCCCCTTTTACTTAACACTCTACAACACACTGGGGTTTCCCAAGGCCCCCTCTCCTGGTTCTCCAGCTATCTGTCAACCAGAACCCAGCGTGTCAAAATTAACAATACCCTATCTACCACATTCCCAGTGTGATCTGGTGTCCCCCAAAGATCTATACTGGGCCCCCTGCTCTTCAGCATATATCTCAATGCCTTGCCTAAATCCTGCTCTGAGAATATTCTCTTGTATGCAGATGACACAGTTCTTTATGCCTCCAATCCTGATCCTTCCTCTCTCCAGCTCATGCTCCAAGACTCCTTCAAACAAATTGAAAACTGGTTTAATGAGTAGAGACTAGTAGTCAATGTTAACAAGACCAAAACTATGCTTTTTGCCCACTGACAGAACAGAGCCAAGGATTATCAGCAGAATATCCTCTCCAATTCTCTCCTCCCTCTGGAGCAGTTCCAAACCTATAAATACCTAGGCATCACCTTTGACACCACCCTCTCATACCATGACAACATTAAAACCCTACCATCAGCCACTAATGCCCATATCAGTCTCCTATACAGGCACAAAGATTGCCTACCACCAGAAGCATTGCACCTGGCAGTAACGTCCTCAGTCCAGTCACTGGTGGATTATGGACTCACCATCTATGCTGCTTCAGACCCAATGCAACTCCAACAAATCCAACTTGTCAATAAGACCTGCCGGCTCCTCTGGGGTATAGATAAGTGTACACACACCTGCACCATCTACACACTCACTAATGTTCTCACACTAGAGGAAAGGCTGCAGTATCAAACCTGTCTCCTCACCAAAAAAAATCCACTTGGACCTTACCCCAGTCAGTGTTGCAGCCTCCCTCCAGTCAGCCACCCTCTCAGTGGCCACTCGCACTGTCTCCAATGCTATCTGGAAGGTACCCAGGGTCAGGACCCCATTAGCACAAAGATCATTCCCTTTCAGAGCCCCCTGATGGTACAATGCGCTCCCCCCTGCCATTGCCCGCAACTACCAAGTTAGGTCCATTTAAGATGGCCCTAAAAGCCCATATTGTATCTGCATGTAGCTACCAGTGCAACCACTAAACTCACCCCAGGCCCTGCCCTTTCAGAAGATGCTATTCTGGCACTGACAAGGTCTCTAATGAGGCTGATTTGCTTTCTCCTGCACCCGGGGCCCTATGCCCTAGACCTATCCTAACTAGCCTATAACACACGCCTATTTGGATCCTGACAATGCCTCAGAAGGCTGCACACTGCAAAACATCACTCATGACATCACCCTGACATCCAACCATAACCTGTATTGCTACATCTGTTAGCTTCTGCATGTATAAAGTTTGTTCACTGCACGTCTGTACGTTCTGTAGGCATGTAATTCTGCCTCCATCTCTTATCACAACCAATTGTATAGGCAATTACTCTACGTATGCTAGACTCACTTGTATGACTATTCCCATTGGTAAACTGTATTTACTGGTTGTTGTACTTGTCTTTGTAATACCTTGTACTTGACGTGGAGCCTTTGGAAATGAGTCTATGACTCAAAGGGTTGTAATTCCTATGCTATAAATAAATAAATAAAAAAATATATGTTGAAGATTCATGATAGTATGAAATATAACATCATACCTCCCTATTGCAAGATATACATGGTCTTGCTCATGAAGAGTGATTTACATTTACAATAGTAAGGATATTGTGAAGGGGTTTAACTGACAACGGTTAATATTAATGAATTAATTTCTGCTTACATTAAGCAGACAAGCATCACATAGCTAGGGAAGTCCTTGGCACTGCCTGTGGCTATTATGTTGTTACAACCCTTTGGTTATCTCTTCCAGGATCTGGAATTAGGACATATCACTGATCTCATACATAACAGATGTATGGGTCAGTGGTATTGCTCCAAATGCACTTCTATTGCATGTGTTAACAAATGTTTAGAAAATGGGCTTTTTATTTCCTGGCATCTGATTGGCTAGTACCCTTGCTATGGGGGTACATTAACTTTCAATAGATGCCCAGGAAGTAAAAAGTGCCAGCCTACAGTGCCCCTTCACCAAGTCTAGTATTCCGGTGCCCACTATCCTTGCTAATTGGCTAGAATCACACTAAGAATTTCGAAATTGCCACAATTTTTTCTCTCGCTTAGCGAGAGATCCTGCACCCTCTCACTGCCCAATTTAGTGCCAGCTACCACATGAACCCGCACCCCACCTCCCCGGTGCTCACGTCTGCCTACATTAATAAAAAACACCAAATGAATGAGAAAACATATTAAAGAAATGAAATGAAAAGCAAGCCGTCACGCTGATCAGCTTCACCTCATCGCATTTCAAAACCCCAACACGTGTGTCTCCATAACTGTAGTCAAACTGCTCCAAGCCATAAAGTCAGTACCTCACAAAAAAAACTTGTTTTCTATACAAATCAAGTTGACACTCCTGTGACTGCTTTTTCTGTCGCCACCCGATACCACTCACACCTTCCCCAAACATAGCTGAACTGTAAAGCAATAGCTGTACCACATATAAAAAAAAAAAATGAAGGAAGCAATAAAAAAAAAAAACAAAGCTGTTAGACCGATCAGCTTAAAGTAAGTGGTGGTGGGCAGAGCTTGCTGTTCCATGGCAACCACACTCACAGCGTTACTTTTCGGTCTCACCTGCAGCCCAAATGTACCACACTCTTCTCCCATACCAGAACATAATTACTGACTGCGCTTTCTTCTCCTCTGTCCCGATCTCATCCGCAACTGCTCCTGGCCCCAGTAATTAAAAGACAGAGACACGGACACGTAAAAAAAAAAAACATGTTATGTAATAAAAGTATGCTCTGCTGTGAAATGCTTGACTTCCGATTTTTAAAAAATAACAAAAACCATTTCGGCTAAGACGGGGTCAGTGTCACAAAACTAAACCGCAGCACCTTGTGCTGACAAAGTACATCATTAATGCAGTAGTAGAGGACTACTTTACAAGAACCATTATTTTCATACTTTTTTTTGTCCTTTATTATAATTGTTTTGAATCTTTTGTTTAAAATCAGTAAAAGTGTTACTCATGGCCAATTTTCTAAGCACAATAATACCCTCCAGGGTGGGCGGTATGGGCAATACCGGACCTTCCAGGAGCTAGAAGGTCCTCCGCCTGCTGCGTCGGGCCTCATTACACCCCTGGGCGGTCCAGTATTGCCCAATACCACCCACCCTATCGAGTATTATTGCTTGCTTATTTGAATCAAGCACTACTCCCTTGCCAATGGCAAGGAACCTTGGGTATGTCACCACACACACCAGTATTGCTCCATATTTCAGAACTTATTCCTGCAAAATCCTGGAAGCCATGTTTGTGACTCTCACAGTGTCATTGCTGCATTTTCAACTGGCAACATCCATCTCTGATCATCTGGCAACTATCCATTCTATTGGTCATCTTGATGGGAAATTTTATTGTAAAAGTATGAAACTACCTCCATTGTTTGTTTACCATGAGGTCTTGGAATCATGACTGACTCGGAATTTGATTGTTGTACCTGAAAGTATTATCACCTGTTATGCTGATGTGACATCTTCCAACTTGTCTTACCAACTTGTGAATACTGGCCTAATAATTGAAATTAGGCTTCCTTGTGTGAACTCTCAAATAAACTGTATTCAGTCCAGCCAATTCAGATTCCACAATCAAGCTCATTGTTATGCATACTATGAAGCCGAGCCTGGGGTGAGGGCAATCCCCTAACTTCAGCAAGAAGAATCTTCTTCATTTGATCTACAATCAAGAAATCCATTTTCTTCACTGCTTGTTTTCCAAGCCTGGCTGGTGCCTCATACAAACTGAGTACTGTCACAAACTTTACATTTTGTGCAGCCATGTGATTATCTTTCACTGAACACTGTTGCTATTCCATTGTAAAACTCAATGCACAATCTACTGCACCCCTTGCTGAGTCCCCTGTAAATACTGCAGCCTCCTGAACATTTGGATCTACCTTTGGAAAAATCTGAATGCATTTGATCTGAACTATGAATCTTTGTCTAACACTTGAAGAAACCCTGGATTTATCTCTGGAATTGTTTGCAGTTTATGGCTTGTGGACAATGACATTATGTGTCCTGTTTGACTTACTAACTGAAAAATGCCATTCTCCAAGGTGGTGTATTCTGCTGATGTGGAACATTGTGTGGTGACCAACTATACATTCTTCTGATATGAACTAAAGTTATACAAAGTGAACTTTTCTAACTTCTGTTTTTACTCCCTAAACAGGTTAGATCACACATGTTCCCATCCCAGAACCAGATATCATTAAGTCTAGTCCTAAATATCTTGATGCTCTATCTCAATTTGTTATTATTTTTAATATCCATACAGGCAACTTAAGTTTGTCTCTCCAATGTCTTCCTAATAGGACAGATACGCACCTGATACATATTAGTAATGACATTGTTTTGATATTGGAAAACCCCATTGTGAAGTTTCATTCCAAATTTTTATAGTAATACTAAGTTTACTAATATTTTCCCTTATAATTACATTTTGTTGTTTAAGGAAAATCCTGAAACACCACCGTGACCAGTTAACATTCCTCTATCAGGCTCATGCCTCAGATCTGTAGACAAATGGTGCCTAACCATCATCTTTTTGTTGTGTTGCCACTTTTGCAATTAGGGCAACAAAGAGGGGATTGTTGTGCTTGGGTTATGCCCCCTATCGTCCCACATACACCTTATACTGTATTCCTGGGCTATTATACTGTGATACTGCTATTTTGCACTAACATGTAGATTTAGGCACCCATTGTATAAGCATGAGTGCCAAGAATGTGCTTTGCTGCTAATATATGCTCTAAGGTTTACATCCTTTATAGGATTATATCATGCATGATTATCATATCTCACTATAATGCATTATGTTTGTCTTTTACATATATTCTATATATAATCTACCTAATCACTGATAAGAGGACTCTTATGAATCATCAGTGATTACTGTATACACACATATATTCTCATATAATCATATGTAGTGTGTGTTTTACACATAGGCAAATATACCACATGTATTAGTGGCCAGTCAGTACTTTTCTTTGTCTAAGCGTCATGCTGAAAGAGACAAATCCTTTGTCTTACATCATACTCAGTAGTAATTCTGTCTCCTAAGTCATTATCCAATGGGAAATGTCTTATATCATCTTGTTTATAATATAAAACCAACACATTACGTTACTCATATCTGTAACTATAAGGTAATCTCTGTTGCTATGTTGTTATTTATAATATATAACCTTGTGTAACCCAGCTCCTCACAGAGATCCTGGAAATTCTGAAGAGTTTGTACATTCTTCAGGAAACTGGCAAGAACCTATCTCCCTTGTGATTTTCTCTGTCACATGTTTGGCGTAAGTATTGTAATAAATTATCATTATTACTTCTGCTTGTGTGGTGTTTCTTTCGCTGACACTGTAGAAATACAGCAATCTGTTTTATTTATCCCAGAACTGGTTTCTGAATAACACAACAACAACAGTGGAGAATGGACAATTTTGTGGGGGGGGGGGTGCAATCGCCAGCTCCTGGGCAGACTGTGTGGAAGAGGAAGAAGCAGCAATGGTTTCAGTGGGACCCTGTGAGTCACTGTTGGTCTTGACTTCCGTGGAACCTCCCGATGTCCGTGCAGAGGAAGGCTCAAGAAATGTGCCCTTGAGTGCAGAGGTAGACTGCTTTTGTTCTGCATTGAGTGTTCGTAACTGGCTCAACTAGGACTGGCCACCCCCAAGCTGTGCTTCAGGAAGGGGAGTTAGTTAAAAGCAGCAAACAGGAGAATTGTACATAGACGAGCTGAGGACAAGTGTGGACAGTTGTACCCTTTCTATACTAGGAAGAATTGGGAAGAAATTGAGAAAGACAGGCATGCCTGGTTATGGGAGGAAGCTTGTGCCAACCTGCACCCTTAAGTAAACAAGTGGGTCTGAATTAAGATGTGTAATAAGAGACTGCAAATCTAGAAGTGTGGCAGGACTTTGTTAATTAACTCTGTAAGAATAGTGAACAAAGCTGGCCAAGAGACATACTACAACGTTCCCATGGTTTGTTCAGATGGGGTGACAGTTTATGCCCCAAATCCAGAATAGTACTACCCCAGAAATTGGTACCATTCTTGAAATTGCACCCACATGCCAAAAGTGAATGCAACCATTGTCAGCTCAGCCATCTGTCACTGAAGAGGCGGCAACCCAGAATGGAGGTGTATCCAAGTTCATCTGCAGTAGCATCCAGGTTCGTCTGTGGTAACATCCATTTTTTTTAATCAGCCCAGCAGGATCGGAGAAGATTTCCAGTCTGGGTCCAGTAGGAGGTTGTGGAAGCATCTGATCTGGAGATTTTATCTACCCAGCAGCTGGAGATCATCAGGCCACAGGTCCAGAGAGGTGATGTTGACATCCTTTTGTTGGCGAGAACTGGTAAAAGACCTTTTCCTTTTTTAATTTGACTTTATTCCTGCAAGTTTAAAGACAGATTTTACATCTAGACTGCAGTGCTTGCATGCCTTGTGCCTGTTCCAGAACTGTGTTCCAGCAGACTCCAGTCTAGGAGAGACTCTTGTTGTAGTGCTTCAGCACTTTGGACTCCTCCTTCATGGTTGGGACTTTACGGAGATTCCCTTCCCCCCCCAAAATGTTTGCAAATGTTTTTATGTTTTTAATTTTTGTAGAAAATCCTTTTAAAAAATGCTTTTTGGGTTTATGCAGTATTCAGTGGGAGAGTTTCGGTCACTGTTTTTCGGGGGGGAACTTTACAGATTGTAGTTGTGTGCAGAAATGTGTTTTTTTACAGTGTCTTTTTTTTTTTTGCAGGTGTTACTGGAAGAAGACAAGAAGTCCTGAAGAGGATTGATGGGACTCATTGGAATCCTCCTTTGTATAGAATTGTTAGGCTTGTGTAACTGTGTAGTAAAATGTATTTTTTCATTTTGCAGGTGTGTTGGCGTAGAATGTTTTTTTGGGGGGGTTTGGGCACCTGATAGGTAGCATAGGTCAGATAAATTCCCCTAGAGGGTTGGGGGGGAAGGCAGGTTGGTGTCCTGATTCCAGATATAGGGGTCACCAATACTGTCTGGTAGGACATGCTTCAGGCAGATTCTTGGAGCCACTGAGGATCCATAGATAGTACAGTAGTAGGATAGGAACTGAAGTTTCTTCAGTGGGCCTCTATCCTTTGTTGTCACCTGCCTTTGCCTAGTACATGGTAGGGGAGGACTTGTGCAACCCTTCCTGTAGGGGGCATCAGAGGTAGGATGACCTGGAACCGGGTGAAGGCAAGACTGCAGACAGTCATTTGCCTGGCAGGGATGAGTGTAACCACCCAGTCCCCTGGGGCTACAAGAATCCTATCAGTATCATTGTTAGGAAGGCAGCTTGCAGCTGGTATGAAGCTCATTAGGGGCTTCTTACATAAGGACATCATTGTTTACTCAGCTAACCTGAGGGAGGAATGATTAGGTCATTCGGAACTCCCACAGCAGCATAAGCCACACTTTGTGGAAAGCTGCTCTGGGAAGCTTAGTATGTTCAGTTTGAGTCAGTTAGAGCTTGAGTGAGGAGGTGAGAGTGGCAGAAGGATTGCCAGTGGGCTCTGAGGAGAAGGCCCAGGATTTTTCACCCTAGCGGAGTGACAGGAGTGTGCCTTTCTTTTGTTTTGTTGTTCCATGCCCTGTAGATGGGACAAACAAGCTGAGTGCAGTAAAAGTGACTCCATAGAGTTTGTAAAGGAGTTTCTAGACATTGTCTGTGCCAATGCATTGCAAGGCCCAGAGGGGGTGAAGTGTTCCACATTGCAGAGGCAGGACTTGGACACTGCCAGTGCAGGTTCAGTAGATCCGTGAGCAGAAGGCCCAAGCCCAAGCCTCATGGGAGAATTCCAAGGTGGAGGAAGCATGTCATTGGGAGGACAGTGCCTCCAACAACAGTGGAGAATGAACAATTGCAGGGTTGGTGCAATTGTTATCTTCTGGGCAGACTGTGTGGAAGAGGAACAAGCAGCAATGTTTTCAGTGGGACCCATGAGTTGTCATTGTGAATACTGTTCTAGGAGTCCAGATCTCCTCATTTCTTACAGGAATCAATAATCTGGGGTGTGTATGCCCATAGATAAGGCCGGATCGCACCTGTCAGTGCCCCTAGTTTCACCCAAGTGAGTGAAGAACTGTTAAACTTTTCACCCACATGAGTGCAGTTTTGTTCTTTGGTCACCCCAGTGTGTGACAGAGTTAAAGTATAGGACCTCTAGCATTTCAGTGGGGAATTGGAGTTGCAATGGTGTAACCCTGAAGAATGGCAGAGACTGTTGGTCGAGGCCAAGGGTGGGAGAAATGTCATCTAAGCACTTACAAGGCAGGGCTTCTTGGTTCATAAAGGGCACCAGTTTATAAATGAGCAAAGGCCAAGCTGCAGGTTTAAAGTCTGTGACTGAGTTTCACTTATTACATCTATGTTCAAGAAGAGTTCTGAGTGTGTAGCTTAGATTCACTAAATGACACTCATGGGAGGAAGATGTTCTTGTGCGTGGCCAGGTGTTCACTAAATGCACTTATTTGGAATTTGGGAAGGTATTTTCTGTTGTGTGTTCATGAACTGTACTGCATGCAAAGACAGTTTGTGACTTGTGCCTGTCCAGCCTGTACCGACCCTTGGGGGTCCACTTCCGTGTTAAGTTTCCATCTGTTGAATAAAGCCATACTGAACATTCCCAGTTACTGTTGTGGACATTCCAGGGTTTTAAACAACTGTAAAAATTGATTAGCACGTTCATTGTAATCAACTGTGAAAAAGTAGGTATATGTATTTATTAGCAGTTTATGTTGCTAAACAAATTGAGACATGAGCTAAGCATTATCCCAACTGATTAGCAGTTCTACTCATGAAAATGCTAATCAATTTTGCAGTTATTTAAAACCCTGCATTCCAATTATTGCGTCTGGTTGTGTGGATTTACTGGTGCCCTCTCAGCAGGCTAGATCTAACATATGCCTAGCAGCCCCCATCCAGGACCTGGATTGTGTCATTTACACAAGGTTCATGTTGTTTTGTTTCTGTACCCCCACCCCTCTCTTCCTATAGAAAATGAGCCAGGTATACATCCTAACACCAAGGGTGGTACCTACCTTTTAGTAAAATGGTATGTCAGTATATGGGGGCCAATGTTTCCAGATTTTAAATGGGGGGTGCTCACTAGTTTAAAAAGTGGCCTGGGGGTTACAAAAGTACATTTAAAGTTGATTTAAAATGAAAATGCTGATACCTGGTGGTAAATTACATCCAGAGAATATGACAAACTGCTGAGATCCAGAGTCACAGAATTTGTTAAAATCCATGAGTACCTGTACCTGACACAGCCACTAGTGATTAACCTTAATCCAGATGGGCTTTATTTATTTATTTTATTTATTTTTTGCTGACAGGAAAAGGAGGACCAGACTATTCTGCCTATCTTCAGCCTCATCCCAGGGAAGGGGATACAGATGGATGCCAACTGACATTGAACCAAATTAAGCTGCTGGTGGTATTTTTAGTGAATGGGGGAAATTTGGCATGGACACCAAGGAAATTCCTCTACTCTTGCAGGGGGCACTGCTGAGCCTTTAGCCAAGATGGTGGAGTCGTGTGAGGAACACACGGAGGTGAAATCTCTGCAGGCTGGGGTCTGGTCCTCTAACCCAGCTGCAGCTTTGAAAGAGGATGATATGATGGGTAAAATGGATGAGAATAGACATTCACATTGTGACAACGTGGAGATGGAACATGGACTCGAAGAAAGAGGAGATGCAGATACAGAAGCTTCCACCAGGATTGCTAATGATTCACAAACTTATGAGCAACATCAGACAGCGTACCAGTGAACATCATGGATATGGTACAAATGGAAACTCAACAGGACTACCTGAAGAATCCCTGTGTTAAGCCAGACAAATCTCACAAAAACTTTGCTGAAGCAAGCAATGTATGGGTAATGGAACCAGAGAATGTAGGCAAGATGCTTTCTCCGCTCCACTCTGTTCCATTGAAGAAGGATTGCTGGAGATTCCCAGGGTCCATCTAACTATGTCCGGAGCTAGATCTTTTGCCTTTGTAACACTAACCCTGTGGAATTCTCTACCTCAATGGATTAGAGAGTGCCCGTCCATCGTGGTCTTTAGATCTGCTTTAAAGACTTATCTTTCTAACGTTGCCTTTCATGAGTCTAAGCCCTGCTAATTTACATCTGATTTTAAGTATATGCTTTTTACGATTATTGTGTTTTTAAATTGTGTCTATGTATAATGCCTCAGTCTTCTGGAATGGCATTTTATAAATACATTTTGCTTTGCTTTGCTTGCTCTACAAAAGAATTTACCTGACACTCCAAAGGAACAATGCAATATATGGGAACAGGGTCAGAAACACTCAGATAGATCAACTGAAAAAGTGCCAGGCTAAGCGGCTGATGGGGACAAACAGATGACAGGAAATGACAACACACTGAAACTACAGCAAAGCTGTTTGACAGTAACACAGAAAATCCAGCAACAGTTTCAGTGTCAAGACAGACAGTAATGCCTTTTGCTACAGAAGAATGGACTCCCAATCAATAGCTTTGAAATGCCGACTGGATACAAAATTCCACTGAGAAATGGATACCCCGGACCCTGAGTGGGACAGCACTGACACTTCACAACAAGAACCGGAGTATACTGGGCCTGCAACGAGGACACTTCCATCACAAACTCAAGTCCTGCCAACAACACCACACACATTAGAGAGAAAAATAACATACAGATACCTAACTTGGATTTTTCTTGTGGAGCTCTAAAACAAAATAAATCAGGAACCATTTATAGCACTGTGGTTCATGATTGTTAAGTACCAGGGACATTGGCTGACCTTTCTAATATACTGAATCCTCATGCCTTGACCACTACAGCTGTACAAGATTATAGCTCTTCAACTAAGAATGATGTAACTAACACTGTTAACCAGGACACATGTGCAACACTTAATGCAGCCCACGATACACAGGGGTGACTGGCAACACCCCTTGGGGCCACTTTCTCAGACTTCTGTAAAAATAAATTGAAGCAAGCTCTAAGAAAAAATGTGGTAAAGCTCAAATACAAAGGAGGCCTCCCAGACCATTCTGACGGGGTGTATGTTGCCTGAAGATTATTGAAAGACTCATTGCAGTTTGCTGCTACAGATGTTTGTGCCTTAATTCATGTGTCCAGTGAGGACACTATTGACATTAACTTCAAGTGTAATGTGGGTTTAGAAAGAATTTGGATGAAATATAATTCCCCCTTTGGATCCCCCTTTATGCTATTCCCCTTACTAAGCCCCAAGTTAAACACATCACGATTATGTTTAGGAATGAAAGGGTTAATGTAAGTGATATATATTACTGGCTCCAAAACAGATGTGCTATTTTGGGACCCCCAGACCTGATTATTGATTTAGAGGGTATATGGACAAAAGGATGGAGATTTAAAGTGAAGTTGTTTTAAGTGAATTCTGAATTATAGCATCTTCCTAACAGCCGTTTTCTTGGCAGGGACAGACGGGTCTGCTTCTACACAGGGCAGCCCAAGGTATACTGCAAATGCAGGGCTAGAATGCACTTGTGATAAATTAAAGTGCTTTTTATGTGGGGATTTTGGTCATGCTAGTGTGCAATGTGATAACATATTTAATTGCAATCTCTGTGATGACAGAAGGCATGCCTTTCATCAGTGTCCATGGGCAAGGTGCAACAGAAATGAGGGATGGAATCAGGATCACCTTGTACAACAGGCACAGGATAGGAGGCAATCACCACTGCCCCCTACTCAGTCAGACACAACCCCAGAGCAAGATGTTAGGTTAGAGAACCCTGTAGTATTAGTACAGGTTGACTCTGTACCCCTAGTGGTAGAATCCATGCCTCAGCCTCCCCCCCCCCGGAGAAAGACAGTGATGTCATGTCACATTACAGCTTAGAACAACAACCACAGACAGTGCAGGAGGACACAAGCACTGAAAAACAAATCATGCCGCTGTCACTGGATTAATCAGCTCCCGCCACAAAAAGGGTTACGAGTGCTGCAGTCAAAAAAAGATCCGAAGTATTCAGTTAGCACTCAAGGAAGTCGAGGGATGCTTCCTAAAGGTTGGCAAGCCTCCAAAAAGGTCAAATCCTGTGCAAGGCAGTAAGCACTCCAGAGCACCAGCTTCAGAACTCAGTAGAATTAACAACAGCTCATTTATTGAGGAATTCAACGTAAAATACACCCACAAACAAACAGTACCTAGGCACTTCACCCCAAAAGGGCTTCATCAGGAGGTGGAGACCATTTAGAAACTGTCACCTTATTTACAAAAGAAATGATGCATCATACTGTCAAACATTCAATCAGACTAGCCCATGTTAATTTTATTCCAGTTGCTAATTACACACTGAATAACAGGCATAAATTGTTTAATCAAACAAGGTACATCAAAATGTTTTAATAACATACAGATTGTGCCACCGCTAAACGTGAATATAACTATAAAAGAAGAAAACTAATAGGCTAAGAACAGAACAGGAAAATCAATGGCAGTGCAACCAGTGTGAGTCATAAAATGCAATGCCTGTCTAAAGGCCAAAAGATGTGATCACCCTTCAGTTTACAAGCCAGTCTTGAGGGATCTGCAACCATTCTGAACTATGACAAGTCTTCAGAACTGCATAATGGCAGGCAAGGGCAGACTGTAGAGAGCTGAAGGAGGCGAACAGAAGACAGAAAAAATAAATTATCAATGGAATTTGTCAAAGCATGATATCATTTACACGTTTCTTGACTTTTTAAATAATTTTTACTTATTTAACTATTTTAACTTTATTACTTATTCAACTTTTTTCAACAAACGTGAAAGATTACTTTTAATGCAATATCAGGAACAACAACATCACCGCAGTACCCTGTAGAGAACATGAAGGCAGAAGAAAGAATAAGGGTAATAAGAGACAGGGGGTAGTGGGCATGGGGGGATTCACTTTTAGTGGTGATACATTGAGCTATTGTTAATTATACCGAGTTATGAAGTTGTTTCTCTGGAGTGCTCACTGCCTTGGACAGGAACAAAACAAATTGCCTTGCCTTTTACCTTACCCCTACAGAACTCCTACACTCCCCTACAAAAGGATTGGGGAGACTGATTTGGAGTCAGATATCACAAACAGATCTGAAGCGGTATCGGAAATAGAAAATGAAGATAATAGGGCAGTGATAGAAACACAGAAAAACAAAGGTAAGAAAAGAAAATTGGTAGGACAAAATGGTGCTCCAGCTTTTTCCTGATTTACTGAATAACTACCAATGGCAACCCCTACAGGTAGCTTCTTTTAATGTTTGTAGCATTAAACACTATAAAAAAGGATTTCAGTTCTATCCTATTTAAAACAAATAACTCAAGATATCATATTTTTACAAGAAACAAGACTGAATTCCATTTTTGATACTGAGCAACTTAAAAAAAGTTGGGTGTGCCCCCCCCCCCCCTTCTGGACATTTGGCAAAGATTTGGCAGATGGAGTAGGAATCCTTTTTAAAGGAAAACTTTTTTTCAGTCACCAGAGTAATAGATATTCTTCCTGGGAGAGCTTTGCTCTTAGATTGTAAATGTAGGGATTTCTCATTTCATTTGATAAACACTAATGTACCCCAGACAAAAAAACGCAAGAACTGAATTGTTTGACAATATTAAATCTTACTCATATACAGGAAAACATATAATTTGGGGAGGAGATTTAAACTGCACTTTAGATCTTAAAATGCAAGGAGAGACATAATCCAGAAAAACATATTGTGACTCTCACACACTGAAACAAACGTTATTAGTAATCAATTTCAAGGATGCTTTTCGACAAGTAAGAAGTGATCCAGGATGTACATATAATAAACACACGTATGCAACCTGAATTAATTATTTCCATATTCATTACATCTGCCACACTAGAATTAAACCCCACCGAATTTTCTGACCATAATATTTTGCTAGGTACATTTAGCCTAGCAGCAGTACTCGTTATTTTCAACCACACAATAATGTAAGTTAAATGCCTCTTTATTAGATCAGGAGGATTTAAAATACAAAGTGATTCAACTATTAATGGCCAGACATTCTACAACTTGTCTATATGATGACATGTGGGAATGCTGGCAGAACACTAAGAATGACTTTAAAAACTTCTTTATTAAGTTTGGATGAAATAAGGCTAATACAGAGTATATAAAATATTTAGAATATAGGAAGTTTTACAAATTAATGTCTTTCACCCCACTAAACAAGCTAGATATAAACCACAAATTACTGAAAGAAAAAAATGTTTATCTACCAGTATAACAGAGCCAAGTCCCTTGAAGCAGAAATTAAATCTGGTACTATAAAACAACTTGCCTCAGATGCATATATGGCATGCAAACAATGATTAGCTGCTAATATCACGACAGGTTTGTATAACCAGAATAGGGGTTTAGCTACTTCTGACACTGACATGTTAAAAGTGTCTCAAGAATCTTTACAGACAACTTTTAATACTGAACACAACTCACAAGATAGTTCATTGCCTTATTTATTCAGCCTAGCCTTTTAGAATTTGGATGATAAATTGCTGGGTTTACCAACGGTAGAGCAACACCGCCACAGCGAAGACCATCACAGCAACAGAATTCACCTGAAAGCGTTGGTTTGCTGTGATGGTCCCCACTGACACCGATGGTGCATCCTCTGGTGTTTCACCCCCTCCTGGAGACAACTCTGACTGGAGTTGTATACTTAGAAAACAGGAAGTGTGGGGCCAGAGCCCCTAACATGGGGGTGTTCAAGGGGCATAGCCCCCCAAAGAAAACACAGACACATCCCCGACAGTACAATGCCGACACTCGGCATTGTGTCTGTTGCTGTCAGGGATGTAGCTGCTGTAGATGTCGCCATGGCATAGGTAAACCAAATTGCTGATGTATTTTATGGTTCTTTGTTTTAAAATCTTGCCTTTAGTACTGTGTTTTAATAAGTTTTGTGAAATATATTTTTGCTGAATGTTGTTTGTTAATTACTGTACAATGCTATGATCTTTTGTAATAGCATTTTATAAATAAATAATTGATTGATTTATTTGTTTTATACTGTTTGATATTGTAATATGTTGTTTTTATGTTGCCTCTAATCTTTTGTACAAATGCTTAGATATTTTGATTTGCGCTTTTAAAAAATAAAGAAGCTGAAGTCTGGTGAAGTTAAAGTTATTGGACTTTCTAAAGGCACCACTTCCACAACTGACAGTAGATATTGTGACTTATATTTCAGTCTGTTGCCTGGTCTGTGACTATGTCTTTTTGACCTGTATGCTGGCCTTTTTTGACACCTTGTATTCTTATGTAATTGCACTTTAAGTAATGACCCCTTGTTCTATAATTTCCTGCACCTCCTGTTGAGGCCTGTGTTTACTGTTGTTCTCCACACCTGTATTGCTTAAAGAGCTGCTGATACCAAAAGCGTTACATTGAAGAATCCAAATATGTATATTTCCAGTAAATCTCATACTAAAAACTAGATTTTTACATTACTTTATTTTAAAGCTATTAGCCATTTTGTAACCCTGATTGCACTACCTATGCAATAAAAGCAGGTGCCAGTAAAGAACTGTTGCTGAGGTCATCTAGGGACCTCACTGTCTAGTAATTCCTGTTAGCAAGCTTATAGGACCCATTTCTCCAAAGTTGTAAAGATCATGTGCAATGGTTTTTACAAGTAAAACAGGCAGCACCAGTCAGTAAACATTGCTATATGCTATATATAGTTATTCCCTTGACAAAACGTTTAACTAAATGTGCTACTATAATGTTTCAAAACGAGGGAGTCCATGTAGAGGACATAACATATTGGCCATCCCAGAAGTGCGATATATTGAGCACCCCAGAAGCAATACTTGATTCAAAATTGTTCTGGACTGGGGGATGCAAATATAAAGTCAAAGTCAGACAAAATGATGTAGAGATTGAACATGTGCCTAACTCCTTTCTATTAGGTAGGGACAGAGGTGTGTGTTTTTGTGCTGGGCAGCCTCAGCCTGCTACAAATGAGGAGACCAAACTTATCTATCTAGTGTATGTTACAAGTTCAGATGTGACAATTGTGGGGAAGTGGGACGTAATAGCCATCAATGTGAAAACCTGACCAAATGTGATTTATGTGAAAACACAGGACATGTATTTGCAGAATGCCCTTGGGCAGCCAAAAACAAAGCCTCAGTAATCAGTCCAAAACTTCTAATTCAGAAAGCATAAGATGCAGCTGACAATACAGAACAGGGTGATAGGCCACAACAACACCCTAACCCCACCCCCTCCTCTGACTCAACCAATAAAGGGAACACAAAAGGGGAAAACTGACCCAGAAGGTCCTCTTCCTGGCCTTGACATTCTGGGAAACAAAGAGAACCTAGTGGTGATTGAAGAATGTTCACCTCTTTGCTATCAGGATACCAAGATGAACCTCAGGAAGAAATTACACCCAATAAATCTTCTCTTAAAACCATCCCACCTCCCAGGAGGGTTACTATGCTTTCCAAAGCCTCTCCCTCCCCAACACCTCCTTTAGCATCCCAAGAACATCAGGAAATGGAAATCTCTAATTCTTATGCAGTACTAACCTCATCATGGGGAGACTCAGACATGGAAGTAGAATTCTGGAAGCAGAGACAACGGGCAAACTACTCTGGACTATAAGGGGAAGAAAAGGAAAAAAAGAAGAAAAAAAATCAAAGGAAGGAGAAATAATTTATGGGTAAATTAAGTTTAGGATCCATAAACATACACAGTATTGTAAATACTGTGAAGAGGTAAGCAGTTTTTCAGCACCTTCATGAGGCTAGTATAGACATAGTTTTCATGTAAGAAACTTGGATGTCATCCTATTGACCAAGTTAGGATGTTTACAGCAGAATGGACCTGGGGCCTGTTATATTGGTCTTTTGGCCCTGACACAGCCGATGGTATTGGCATCCTTTTTAACTCATACTCCCGTTCTCTAAAAAAATTGATAGGGCTAGTCCCAGGCAGGGTTATGTTATTGATGGATTATGGAATCAGCATTTATTTAGATTTATTAATATTTATGGCCCCCCAGATAAAAGCTGATAGAGTGATTATTCTCTCCCATGTTCAACTGTTTCTAATGACATCAACATATACTATATTTGGGGGTGATTGCAATTGCCAACTACCAAAGGAAAATGGATTTCTAGATAAAAAACTTACTACGATTCTAATGCCCTGGAAAAATGTGTAAAAACAGCAGAATTAAAAAAAATTGTAAGAGAATGGACTACCACTATAGATCACATCTTTATTTCTCAGAATCTACAATTAGCAAGCTTTGGGATAACACTGACTGAATTCTCTGGTCAACTTTTATTAAAACAAGTTTTCGCACATGGGATGGGTTTAAGACCTAGAAATAGATGGAATTTGAACATATCTACTCTTCAGAACTCAGAAGTTCAGGAGGGGATCACAAAAATACTATGGGCAAGAACGTCAGTTAGTTTTTTATATGAAGTATATAGAATGGTGGGCAGACACTAAAAAGGATATTAAGCACTGGTTCCAAACTTATGGGAAAAGGAAAGAAAGAAATAGATTTTTAACATACTTAAAATTATGTAATCAACTTCAATATCTATACACCCAAGCAACATTTTCTATGAATTTTGTAGAACCTTTAGTAATGATATAACAAACTGTCTAGTAGTACTATATGATAATTTCTTTAACACACAACAAATTCCAGTAGATTTTACATCAGGATTAGTGATCTTTTTATTTAAATCTGGGAACAGATTACAGCTGAATAACTGGAGGCCCATAACCCTGCTTAATGCTGACTTTAAAATTCTATCTCAAATTCTTAATAAAAGATTAAGAGAAATAGCATCATCCCTCATCCATCCATCAATGTTCTGTGGGCTGCCAGATAAGAAGATTCAGCATGCATTAATGCTAATTAGAGATATAATAGAATTCACCAATATGAAACAGAAAACAGGGTGTATAATCTCTATGGACAAGTGCAAAGCTTTTGATCAGGTCTATCATCCTTTCTTATTTGCAGTTCTGACCTACTATGGGATCCCTACAGAATTTATCAAATCTATAAAACTAATTTATTCAAATGCAAGAATTCATCCCATAATTAAAGGGAAAGTAACACAAATAATTAAGATAACTACAGGGGTAAGACAGGGGTGTCCTTTACACCCCTTACTCTAGATTTTCACCTTAGATCCTCTCCTATGAGTACTACAAGGCTTGGATAAGGGATATTGGGAAATAGGTGCCAGACACTTTGAAGGCACAAGCCTATGCTGATGACCTGATAATTTTCATACAGACACAAGTCAAATACCAGTATTATTGCAAGAATTTTGTAGTTTTGCCACCTAATTGGCTCACTCGATGAGCTCCAAGTGGGAAAATTATTGGAAGCATGGCATCACGATTTTGCGAGCGCCCATCAGTAGACCCTCCTTGTTTTGACACGAAGAACCTCACAAGGCTCCATGTCACAAATATGACTTTTGTTAATTTATTTTAAAAATACAAACTCTGAAAACTGAAGCTGGAGCAAGCAGAAGTGCCGGAGAAGGGAGAACTTGGAGTGAGTGGGAGCGGGGACAGATCAAAGCGAGTGTGAGGGCGGAGGAGTAGGTGCCAATGGGAGCAGCACCAGGGTTCTGTGTCATAAAAGTGATTTTTTAAATCTTTTAAATCTTATTTTAAAAATAAAGACTGCCAGAAATAGAAGCTGGAGTGAATGGGAGAGGGAGAGATAGGAGTGAGCAGGAAAGGGGAGACATCGGGAACAAGCGAGTGAGAAGAAGTAGGAGCCAGTGGCAATAGGAGCAGTACCAGGGCAGAAGGTAACCTGCAAGTTAAAAAAGGTATATATACAGAACAAAAAGAAATAAGCCCTAACCACATACTATATAAAACAGTGGATGGGTAGCCATTCACAACTAAGTCTGTGTTTCATCTCGGGAGTTGATGACATCAGCAAGACTTCTCAAGTTTCGCTGTCAAGGTCTCTTATGATGTCATAGAAACATAGAATTTGACAGCAGATAAGGACTGCTTGGCCCACCAAGTCTGCCTATTTCCCTACCTGATGGATAAGTTGCAGATTCTAGTTAATCAACAGCTTACCTCCTCCTGCTCCCCACTAGAATAGCCTTATGCCCGTCCCATGCATTCTTGAATTTTCTCACTGTTCCTGACTCCACAACCTCCTCAGGAAGGCTGTTCCATGCATCCACAACCCTCTCTGTGAAAAAATACTTTCTAACATTACCTCTGAGCCATCTCCCCTCTATCTTCAAAATATGCCCCCTTGTTCTTGCACATCTCTTCTTCTGAAAGGTGCCATCCTCTTGTACTTTGTTAATTCCCTTGAGATACTTGAAAGTTTCTATCATGTCCCCCCTCTCCCTCCTTTCCCCAAGGGTATACATATTAAGCTGCTTTAGTATTTCCTTGTATGTATTCTGGTGCATGCCCTGCACCATTTTGGTTGCCCTGCTCTGAAAAGCACCCACTCTGTCTTTGTCTTTGTGGAAGTGGAGTCTCCAGAATTGCACGCAGTACTCCAGATGAGGTCTCACCAACTGTCTGCACAGAGGGATAACAACTTCCTGTTTTCTACTGTTGATGCCTCTCCGTATGCATACCAGTATCCCCCCAGCCCTCCTTACTGCCTTCTCACATTGCTTGCCCACCTTTAGGTCATCTGATATAATTACTCATAGGTCTCTTTTGATTTTTGTTGTTATTAACTCACCCACCATTGTGTACTGTTTCCCAGGGTTTTTGTTTCCCAGATGCACTACCTTGCACTTCTTTGCATTGAATCTGAGCTGCCACATATTTGACTATTCCTCCAACCTTGCCAAGTCCCTTTTCATTCTTTCCACCCCACCTTGTGTATCAACCCTGTTGCAGATCTTTGTGTCATCTGCAAAGAGACATACCTTTCCTTCCAGGTGCTCTCCAATGTCACTTATAAAGACATCAAAGAGAATCGGTCCCAGTACGAACCAGCAGTACCCGCTAGTTACCCTGCTTTCTTCACTGTGGACTCCGTTTACTATTATCCTTCGTCCTGTTGTCCAGCTAGTTTTTATCTAGGCTACCATCTTGGGACCCACTCCAAGGCTGGCTAACTTGTATGTTAATCTTTTGTGTGAGACTGTGTCAAATGCCTTGCTAAAATCTAGGTAGGCCATATCCACAGCCCCTCCCTGGTCTACTACTTTGGTTACCCAGTCAAAGAAATCTATTAGGTTCATCTGACATGATCTTCCTGCTGTGAAACCATGCTGCCTTGGGTCCTGTGCCCCACTGGCCTCTAGGTACTCAACAATTCTTTCCTTCAGAAGTGATTTCGTCATTTTCCGTACCACTGGGGTCAAACTAACTGGTCTGTAGTTTCCTGCCTCTGCCCTGCTCCCAATTTTATGAAGTGTAATCACATCCGCCTTCCTCCAGTCCTCAGGTACCACCCCATCCTTCTATGATTTGTTAAAGAGAGTAGTCAGTGGTGTCACTAGTTCTCCCCTAAGTTCTTTTAGAATTCTTGGGTGAATCCCATCAGGCCCCATTGCTTTGTCCACCCTCAGTTTCAAGAGTTCTTTCAAAACCCTTTCTTCTGTGAATGGACTGGTATCAACCCCCCTGTTTGGTTTAGGTACCTCCCCCTTCTCTTCTGTTGTGAATACTGAGCAGAAATATTCATTCAGTGTCCCTGCTTTTTCACTGTCACCCTCTGCCCACATTCCCTCCCCTTTATTAAGTCTCTGTATCCCTCCCTTGATCTTTCTTCACTCCTTAATGTACCTATGAAATGTTTTATTCCCCCTTCTTAACAGTGTTGGCTATCTTCTCCTCAGTTTGTGCCTTTGCTATTCTGACTGCCTTCCCTGCCTCCTTCTGCTTTAACTGATAAAGTTCTCCGTCCTGCTCCTTCTGTGTTTCCTTATATTTCCTGAATGCTATCCTTTTCTCCTTAACCTTTCCTTCCACTTCTTTTGAGAACCATAGTGTTTTTTTCCTTCATTTTGTTTTGTTGATTTGCTTCACACAAAGGCTTGTTGCCTCTGCGATGGCTGATTTAAATTATTCTCCACTGTTCCTCCACCCCTCCTTCTTGCCCATTTGCTAGTGCTTTTCTGAGGCACTCTCTCATTTTCCCAAAGTCAGCCTTCCTAAAGTCCAATACTCTTGTTTTTGTATGGCTTGACTGGATGGCTGTGTTTATTGTGAACCACACTGTTTAGTAGTCACTTGTTCCCAGATGGCTACCCACTTCTAAATCTGAGATCCTTTCTCCTTCCCCATTTGAGAGTACCAGGTCTAAGATTGCTCCCTCCCAAGTGGGTTCCAACACTAGCCATCTGAGGCATGCCCCCTATAGGGCATCAAGATTGACCCTGCTGTTGGATGTGCCTGCAGCAAAGGTACTCCAGTTAACATCTGGCATATTCATTTCCCCCATCAACAATATTCCCCCTTTTTCTGCCATTTTAAGAATGCCTTCTATCATTTTCTTGTCCATTTCCTCCCCCTGAGATGAGGATCTGTACACAACCCCCATGTGGATTGTGGTGCCATTCCCTCTCTCCAGGGTGACCCATAGTGACTTAACTTCCTGTTTACTCTTTAGTTCTGTTGCTTTAATCCCTTCCCTTATATAGAGAGCTACTCCTTCTCCTCCTCTTTTACCCACTCTGTCCCTGCTGTAGATTGTGTATCCTGGTATGTTGACATCCCAGTCATGGTTCTCTGTGTACCATGTTTCAGTGACTGCTACAATATCCAGGCATCCCTCTTCCATCAAGGCCACTAGTTCAAGGAGCTTGTTAAACAGACTGCAGGCACTGGTACTCATCACTTTCCATTTTTTTATGGTCTTATCCCTTTTAGCCCCATCCCTGTCCTTACTGCCTTTTTCTGCATTTACCCCTGTCTTGCTCCCTACTGACTTTTCTAACTTTGTGTTTACCTCTCTAACTACTGTGTTTTGTGGGGGGAGGTTGGGATTTCCCTGCTCCTTTTCAGTGCCTCCCCCCTTGGCTAATTTAAATGCTTGCCAATGAAGCATTTAAACCTATCACCTAGGATCCTGGTTCCCCCCTGAACAGATGCAGACCATCACACCAGTATAGGCCTGCATCTCTCCAGATGGCTCCCCAGTCCCCAATGAAGCCAAAACCCTGAGCTCCACACCAGTTTTTCAACCATTCATTGAATCCCATGGTGCAGAATACCCTAGCATCATCTTTGCCATAGACAGGCAGCACCTCTGAGAAGGTTACTGTACATGCTACTTGTCTAAGACCCCTCCCCGACTCTACAAACTCCTCTTGCACCACTCTGATCCCATTTACAGCCAGGTCATTTGTCCCTAGGTGGGCTATGACATCTAGCTCCCTCCCTCATGCAGCTGCTCCCGCGATCCTGAGGATTCACTTCTTCCCCCACTTCTACCTCTAATGATTGAGTCTCCCACCAGGAGTTCCCTGTGGGGGTCTTGTGCCACCCTCCTGTGGGTCTCCTTTGTGGAGGTTCCCAGCATCCTCCTTGGTCTCCACTGCAGGTGCCTCCATAGAGTAACCACTCTTCGCCAGAACAGCATATGAATTGTGGAGAGGTACACCTGGAGTGATGCACTTCTGTTTCATCACCCTCTCCCTTCCTGAGCCCACCTTGGTCCAATTGCTCCTCTTTCTTGGCAACCTCTGAGGTAGCAGTGGTGGCCCTGGAGGTCCCTGGGTGGAGGAAGAGGTTTCACGAATCCTAGCCAGGTCATCCTGGAGAAGGGCAATCTCCTCCCTCAGACCAGAGAGGTGCCTGCAAATAGGGCAGCATCACAGCTTTCAGAATGTCTCCCAGAACACTGCTGCCCCACAGCCATTGCACTGCTTCACTCCCATCTTGACTTATTTTGTGTCCCCTTTCCTGTTGCTTTGTATACTTACTGTCTCCTCCCTCTATGTAGTTTTACACTTTCTTTCCTACTGCCTATGTGCCCTTACAACTCTCGCCCTTCCCGTTCTGGAACAGGAACTTCCTGTAGTCTTCAGTAGTCTCCTTCTTCTGTGCTTGGAGTCAGACCTCAAGCAGCCGGGGGTGGGGTGGAGAAAGAGTTATTTTTTAGGTTCCTTCAAGGTTGATGAAACTAATGTGTCTCAGTGGTCCTTCCCTTCCTACTGCCAAATAGGAAGTTCCTGTTGTCAGCCAAATCCAGTGGTTATAAAAGTAGAACTGGCTTAAGGTGGGAGGGTGGAGGTGTGGGAATTAGTAAAAAAAACAAAAAACAGTAGTTCTAGACTGCTGTTACTTGCTGTGAAGGCAAGGTTCCCTGTCAAAAACAGCAGAAAGCTGTAATTGGAGACACCTGCTTTTGTACTCCTACGCTCCTAAGTCACACCCCCAATTAGCCTCAGCCTCAGCCTTCTTCTTTAGAGAAACACACAGTGATTTTTTTTTTTACTTAAACGAGACCCCCTTCTTCTAACAAAGTATCTGTTTGCTTAATCCAAGCAGGCACTGACTCCTGCTGAGATAGAAGTAATCAACTCCCTCGATGGAATCATAGCCTTGTCGTGGATGGTCACCCATCCACTATTCTATATAATATACTCCATGGTGTGGTATATCATGGGACATTGTTACTTCTCGGGTGCATAAGACACTCGACCTGTGGCCTTCTACCTCACCATGCACCCAAGGTGTGATGATACCCCTTAAGGTTCTCCCCAGACTTATTAATTTTCAGGATTTCTCTAATTTTGAACCAGCCCTACTCAGGCAAGTGGTATCACATTTAGAGTGGTCATATCTGTGGGCTACCAACAATGTTAATTTGGGAAGATAAATATACTCCCCAACTAGGGGGAAGGGTACTAGGTCCTATAACAAAATGGCTGGACAGATTCATCTTATCCTTGATCAAAGGTAGAGATAAATGCTTGCTGAAATATAAGGTCTCTGTTTTTTGACTGGGCTAACTTAATAGGATTACACTTTGTCAGTTCCCTACAGTGTAGTTACAGTGTAACTATATTTGAACTGCATTGCAACTCAATGTAGTTGCACATAGCGAACATGCAACTACAATGCAATTACAATGCAACTACTGTTGACAGGACACTTACGAATTATCATAAAAAAGCCATCAGGCACAGCAAAAGCACTCATTGTAAGTAAACTGCTTTTTTTATTCCACAGCTAGAAACCCACAATGGTTCTGGAGGTGTATCAAACTAAGTGCTGACTGGGACTAAGTGGGGATTTTTCTCCATCTGCTAGTGACATAAATGGAATTAATTGTAACAATCCATCAGCCAGGGTCTGTGGTAATGCATTAGAAAGGAAAAAGGGGAAGACTAGATGGGCCACACCAGGACACTGCAGCATGGGAGCTAGCACAACAAAACTTGCCCAAAACAGGAACCAAAACAAAAAAAGCAAAAGGAAATTCAAAAACTTCTGATCACAGAAGACTCCATGATTCAGGAAATTGATACGTATCTCCAGCCAGGGGTAATGGTCAGATGTCTCCCAGGTACATCAGCATGGACAGACACTGACCGCATTGCTAAAATTGTTCAGGAAACTGGAGAAAACATTGATGTCCTAGTACACATAGGGACTAATGATCTCACCAGCCGGTCAGTTGTGGAGACCAAGGAACACCTGACCATGCTGGGTGACAAACTATCATCCATTTCATCTGGCATCTCCTTCTCTGAGATCCTGCCAGTCTGGGAGAGGGGGACAGATGGATGGAAGGTTAGAAAAGGGGAGACAGAGGAGCTAAACTTGTGGCTCAAGGGCAGGAAGCAGGACACAAATTTGAAGGGAACTGGCAACAGTTTTGGGAGTGAAAGTTCTTTAAATTTGATGGACTGCATCTGACTAAGGAAGGAGTCAGTGCATTGGGGCAGAAGTTTGAAGTCTTTGCAGATATTTAAACTAGGAAATGGGAAGAGGGTGCAGCACCCGAAATGTCAAATGAGAAGAACACCTTCACCCCTCAGCTAGTGGTCAAACAGGCGTTCAGCATGTTTGTAGTTCATTTGCATCACCAGGTGAAGAAAAAAGTCCATCTCCCCATACGATGCACAGAGGAAATGCCGGACCTCACCCAACTAACACATTGAAAGCTGACCAATGGAAAATCATGTACACAAATGCTCGCAGTCTGGGAAACAAGATCCCAGACCTGCAGGCAATAATGACAGAGGCTAAACTGGACATAAAAGCCATTAGCGAGACATGGTTTACCAGTAATAATGCTTGGGAAACTTCAGTACCTGGCTATGTACCGTTCAGAAGAGACCAAGGTGCAAAAAGGGGGATGGGGGAATGGCCCTTTATGTCAATGAAAATATCAAAGCTACAGAAATTCAGAATACACATAGGGGAGGCAGTATAGCGCAGTGGTTTAAGGCTCTGAGCTGTAAATCTGGTGACATCGAGCAGACCAGACCTGGGTTTGAATCTCACAGTTTCCACTTGCATACTGTGTGACCCTGAGTAAGTCACTTAACTTCCCTGTGCTCCCAGGTTGCACCTGTAAAAAAGCTTTCAGCTTAGTGTGCTTTTCCTATTTAAGCAACTAAAAAAAAAATAATAATAATAAGGAGCCAGAAGAACTGTGGATCACCCTGGAAACAGGAAATGGGACAGCCACATGAACTGGGGTTGTCTACAGGCCTCCAGACCAGGGGGAGGACATAGACACATTACTGTTAGAAGATATACAAAACATGACAGCTAAAGGGGAGGTTCTGATAATGGGAGACTTCAACATGCCAGACACAGATTGGTCAATACCAGCAGGGACATCTGCCAGAACTAGACACATGGTGGATTCCCTGCGGGGGGAGGGCCTCAAACAACTGGTACAACAACCCAGAAGAGACAGGGCTATCCTAGATCTAGTACTGACTAACAGGGAAAGGATCACAGATCTCCAGGTAGAAGGTCACCTGGGTGCCAGTGACCATCACAAGGCATGGTTCAATTTGGCCACTAGAACAAATTCATCCCACTCCAAGGCAAAAATATGGGACTTCAGAGGAGCTGACTTTGATAAGATGGCCAACAGAGTTAAGCTAGCCCTGGCAAAAAGAAATACAGGTGAGGGGGTACAGGCAAAGTGGGTAAGAATTAAAGATGCAATATTTGAAACAACATCCCATTGTGCTAGTGAGAAAAGGAAGCTCAAAAGAAGAAGGAAACCACTTGGTTCTCAAACAAAGTAGCAGAAAAGGTCAGAGCCAAAAGGCTGGCCCTCAGGAAACATAAGGGAACACAGGAGGATGACGATAGGAAGGCATACCAAACTTCGCTAAGGGAAGCAGGGAAGGCAATAAGGCAGGCAAAGGCCCAAACCAAGGAAACACTATCATGAACAGTACAAGAAGGTGACAAGACTTTCTATAGATACATTAGTGAAAAAAGAAAGTCCAGAGTGGGTATTGCTAAACTCAAAGGAGAAAAGGGGGCATGTGAGGAGGAGGAGGACCCTGTAAAAGCATCTATCCTAAATATATACTTTTGCTCAGTATTTACTGAAGAGAAGGTAGGGCAGGGACCACAGTTCTGCACCATGGACACGGGGGGGGCGGGTGAGGTATGCACGAGTCCCTTCACAAAAGAAAGGGTACTTCAAGAGCTTGATAAGCTCAGGGTGGGCAAGGCAATGGGACCTGATGGCATACATCCCAGGGTAATAAAGGAGCTAAGGGTGGAACTAGCAGAGCCATTACAAGAACAGAACGGGTGGTGGACAAGTGGAACACCCTGCCAGAGGAAGTGGTGGGGGCTGAAACAATCACGGGATTTAAGAATGCATGGGATAGACATAAAGGAATTCTGGAGGTCAGGGTTAAGGTGCAACATACTTCTAGGAAAACAAACTGAACTTACAAGCTCAAATGGGCAGACTGGGTGGGCCATAGGCCCTTATCTGCCGACACTGTCTATGTATCTATGTATCTATGTTTAGTGAGTCACAGAGCACAGGAGAGGTCCCAGAAGACGAGAAGGGCTCATGTGATCCCACTCCACAAGAGTGGTAGAAGGGAGGAGGCAGGGAACTACAGACCAGTCAGTCTTACCTCAGTAGTGGGCAAGATTATGGAGACACTTCTTAAGGAAAGGATAGTGCAACACCTGGAATCCATAACAGCACAGGATCCAACATAGCATGGGTTTACAAAAGGAAGGTCCTGTCAAACTAATCTCATAGATTTCTTTGACTGGGTAACCAGAGTGGTGGACCAAGGGGGAGCAGCTGATGTTGCCTACATTGATTTCAGTAAAGCTTTCAATACTGTTCCACATGGAAGATTGATTAATAAGTTGGGTAGGTTCGGGGTGGGTCAGACATTGGTCAACTGGGTGGCAAACTGGTTGAAGGGCAGGAAACAGAGAGTGGTGGTAAACGGTACACAGTCAGAAGAGATGCAAGTCACAAGTGGGGTACCTCAGGGATCAGTCCTGGGGCCAGTCCTCTTCAATATCTTCATCAGCGACATTGCAGATAGACTGGAGGGTAAGGTTTGTCTGTTTGCAGATGACACCAAGATCTGCAACAGAGTAGATGATCCAGATGGGGTGGGCAGAATGAGAAGAGATCTGGATAAACTAGCAAAATAGTCGGAAGAGTGGCAACTGGGGTTTTACACAAAGAAATCCAAGATCATACATATGGGGGAAGAGAAACCCTGAAGCCACCTATAGGCTGGGAGGGGAGTTGCTGACAGTCACAAGGGAAGAAAGAGACTTGGGGGTCATCATCACTGATGACCTGAAATCATCTAAGCAGACCTCTAAAGCAGTAGGTAAGGCTAGAGGGATGTTGGGGTGTATTAGTAGGGGTATCACAAGTCGGAAGAAGGAGGTAATAATCCCTCTTTACAAGACACCGGTTAGGCCCCATCTGGAGTACTGTGTGCAGTACTGGAGGCCACACCTTCACACGGACATGAAGCAAATTGAGGCAGTCCAGAGAAGGGCAACCAAAAGGTGCAGGGACTGCATCAGAAAACATATGAGGACAGATTAACCAAACTCAATATGTATACCCTAGACAAAGGAGGGAGAGAGGTGATATGATTTAAACATTCAAACACCTAAAGGGTGGTTCGCCTAGCCGTTTAGGCTTTTCAGCCCCACCTTTCCCCAGGTCCTCTGCTGATCCAATCAGACAACACCTCAGTGGTATATTACCTCAACAAACAAGGAAGTATGAAGTTCCACACACTCTACAGAGAGATGATGGCGATTTGGTAGAAAGCCATACAGCAACACGTTTTGTTAATAGCTGTCCATCTACCGGGACACCACAATACCCTGGCCGACGTTCTCAGTCGCCAGTCCTCCACGCACGAATGGATACTTCATCACAAAGTTCTTCAGAGGATCTTTAACTTGTGAGGGACCTCGCACCTGGACCTTTTTGCCTCCCCCATCAATCACCATCTCCTCAGATGCTATTTCATTATCCCAAGCAAAAATGGATGGAATCACTTTAGAAGGAAATAATTGTTGAGTACCTAGAGGCCAGTGGGGCACAGGACCTAAGGCAGCATGGATTCACAGCGGGAAGGTCATGTCAGACAAATCTAATTGATTTCTTTGACTGGGTGACCAAAGCAGTAGACCAGGGAAGGGCTCAGGACATGTCCTACCTAGACTTTAGCAAGGCATTTGACACAGTCCCACACAAAAGATTAATAAACAAATTAGCCAGCCTGGGAGTGGGTCCTAGGGTGGTAGCCTGGGTAAAACACTGGTTGGACAACAGGACACAGTGGGTAATAGTAAATGGAGTCCACAGTGAAGAAAAGAGGGTTACTAGTGGGGTACCGCAGGGTTCAGTACTGGGACCGGTCCTTTTTAATGTCTTTATAAGTGCCATTGCAGAGGGGCTGGAAGGGAAAGTGTGTCTCTTTGCAGATGACACAAAGATCTGCAACAGGGCTGATACACAAGGTGGGCTGGCAAGAATGAAAAGGGACTTGGCAAGGTTGGAGGAATGGTCAAATGTATGGCAGCTTAGATTCAATGCAAAGAAGTGCAAAGTAATGCACCTGAGAAACAAAACCCAGGGGACGAGTACACAGTGGAGGGATACTGACAACAACAAAAATGGAAAGGGACCTGGGGGGTAGTCATATCAGATGACCTGAAGGTGGGCCAGTAATGTGAGAAGGCAGTAAGGAGGGCTAGGGGGATACTGGGATGCCTATATCTCAAGAGATGTGCAAAACAAGGGGGCACAATTTGAAGATGGGGGGTGATGGCTCAGGAGGTAATGTAAGGAAGTATTTCTTCACAGAGAGGGTTGTGGAATACATGGAACAGCCTTCCTGAGGAGGTCATAGAGTCAAAAACAGTGGGGGGGATTCAAGAATGCATGGGACAGACATAAGGCAATTCTAGTGGCGGGGGGAGGAGGAGGAAGTAGGCTGTTGGTTAACTAGGATTTGCAGCTTATCCATTAGGTAGGGAAATGGGCAGACTGGGTGGGCCAAGCAGTCCTTATCTGCTGTCAGATTCTCTGTTTCTGTGTTTCTATGTTTCAATATAAGAAAAATAGCAGGACAAGAGGACACAGCATGAGATTAGAGGGAGGCCGATTAAGGGATAATGTGAGGAAGTTCTTTTTCACAGAAAGGGTGGTGGATGCATAGAATGGCCTAGCTCAGGAAGTGGTGGATATGAATACAGTGCAGGGCTTCAAACAGGCATATGATAGGCATAAGGGAGCAATACAGATGAGTATGAATAGATAGGCTATTGACAGAGCAAAGGCCTATGGCACATTCATAAGGTAGAAAAAGAAATGGGCAGACTGGATGGGCCTTGCGGTCCTTATCTGCCGTCAATGTCTATGTTTCTATGTTTCTACACGATCCTTAACTGCTGTCGCCTTCTATGTACCTACAGTGTGTATATATGTACGATTGCTAATGCCTTCTACTTTCACTTTGCTGATGTTATTATACATACTAGGTCTTTCCCCTCTGTGCATCAGACTACCCCTATACTTGACCTTCTATCATCCATTGACTTTTCAGTTTACCATTCTTACAAACATACTAACATATGAATCTGGTAGCAGATAAAGGCCTTATTGTCTAGTCTGCTCAAACTTTTATTTTAAAGTTGCTTGAGTCTCACTGAATTCATTACTTATGTCATTTGTTGCCATTTCCCACCAATTTATGTGGGTCGAACTGCAAAACAAGCAAATAAACAAGAATGCAGGAGCACATTAGGAACAATTAAAATCAGGGACACAGTGCAACAAAGGCAGGGTAAAAAGGAAGCATCAGTGGGACCTGTTTTGCTAGGGTACATAAAACAGCCTGCATAGACTAAAAGTCTGAGTCATTGATTATGCCCCTGCACCACGGAGGGGAGGTGACAAGGTCCAAATGTTACTGAAACAAAAATCCGTGTGGATCGTCAAATTGAAAGCAACTGCATGACCCTAAACAAAGAACTCGATCTACCACCGTATTTATAGCTCTACATACAGATGTAACTGTAGTACCCCAAAGACTGCCAGAAAAGCACACTAGGAAAACCTCAGGGAGGAAAAGGGTAACTCCCCACCCACCCCATACATAGCCCATGTGCTTGCTGACCAAGCTAGCTGGCTGAACACTTTCTGTCCCTATCCCCCCTCTCCCCCTCCCCTCCTGGAGACTTCCCTCGCTGGATCCTTTGTCATGTCCAGACAAGGTCTCCGGCCAATGCCCCAGGGGGCCATAAATCAGCCCAAGGGTCTGACCCAAAGCCCCAGGGACCCAATCACCTGTCCAGAAGCCAGGTCTGCCCCTAAGCTAGAAAAGGTCTTCCCTGCTAGCCAGAGGGCAGTTCTGGATTGGGTGGCTGACAGAGTGGAGAGCACTGGAGAATGGACACCTGGAGGCTCACCTGAAGCTTGGGTCCATGGCTCCTCGGTGGCTGCTCTTCTGTTGCCAGTGGTCCATGGGGGTCTCTAGCAGCAGCAGTTGTTCCCTAGCTCCACAGCAGATCCAGAAGCCCTCCAGCAGCAGCCAGTCCCCTAGGATGAGTTTCCTCCAGCAACATGCTCTCTGGGTTGGTGTTTTCCTTTTGTTTTATTATCTCCCTCTGGTGTGTTGGGTACCTGGTGGTATACCCTGCCTGGGAAGTCCTCCTATCTCTCCCTTTCCAGCTGCAGGCTTTGGGGCACAGGGTGGTGGGAGAGTTCTCCTTTGTTTGTTCTGTTGTGGCTTGGTACCAGCTGCCAACTGGCAGATCCCTTAGTCCCATTTTTGCCTTTTGTTTTTGCTGTACTGTGCCCCTCTGTTGACACCATTCACTTCCCTTTTACCCCCATTTGGTCTCTGATGCCTGTGACCTCACAGGGAGTGATGATGTCCTGGGTTAGGAGAAGGGGAATATCCCTGCTCCAGCTGGCCACTATCAGCCTTGTTTTTTTTCCCGTTTGTTTTACATTGTTTCCCCCTGTCCCTGCATTTGCTCCAGTTTTTGGAGCTGACTACCATCTGTAGCCACCACCTGGAGCCCACCTGCCTTCCTCTGACTGGGGCCAAGTTCCCCTTGATGGTCGTTGGTGGTTAGTGGGGCTCCCATGGCTTTTTATTTATTTATTTAGTTAGTTAGTTTTTGTTGACTGGGTAAGTGCACTAGACAAATCCTGCCTATTTTCAGGCACGACCCGGGGGAGGGGGATACAGATGAATGCCAGCTGACCTTGAACCAGACTAAGCTGTTAGTGGTATTTTTAGTGAATGAGGGAAATTTGGCCAGGACACCGGGGAAATTCCCCTACTCTTTTCAATAAGTGCCATGGGATCTTTAACATCCACCTGAACTACCACCAATCCAGGCAGATGGCACCTTAGTTTAACGTCTCATCCGAAAGACGGAACCTGCTTTCCCCCTGGAGCACACAAAGCACTAGTGCAGCCACAAACACTTGCAGATTTAGTAGTCTGCACTGCATTAAAATAGAAAACGGGAATGTTTTGCAGGGGTAGACCGTGAGGTGCAATAGTAAAGAGCGTCTGGGCAGAACTCAGTGCCCGGACCACCATAGTTCCACCCTCACAGTCATGACTAAAGGACAGGGACCTTGGGTGAAAGCGTAGCTCCTCGACCTTCCCCACTTGCACCACCAATGCACTGGATGGGATCCAGAGACCCGGGCTAAATGGTAAGTGGGCAGCAAGCAAAACATATTATTTTATTTTGTTCCAGAGGTGCTAGAGGAGGAAAGAGGGCACCAGAAGACAGGAGAAAGAAGGAGCAAGTGGGCAGAGCCCAACAATGTTAAAAGAGGGACACCGTGTAGCATGAGCCCCAGAACAGCTAATTGTGGTGCCAAATCAGCACCCCAGTAATAAGGAACAAGGGAGGGAGGTGAGCATGGACAAGAGGAGGGAAGTTTGTGGCTTGCACCCAAAGCACAGGTGCCAGGAACAAAGGGCCATATAGCATGTGTAAAGGAAGCAGAGATACATCAAGGCCATGCACAGTAGGTTACAGCCCAAAAGTGAATATTTATAGGAGCAGAGGAAAAGTCTAGGCCCGCTGCATATATATATGTATATATATATATATATATATATAGTATATGCAAAGGTGTGGGACAGGCCTAGGAGATTATCCGGCAGGTCCATAAGAAAAACAAGGATCCCTCTGGGATTTAAAGGGCCAGCACGCATAGTTCCACACAAGCTACCAGGAAAGCCCCTGTGTGACCCTTGGGAACCTACCCCTATCGTCAGCCACCCCATTCCCCCTGAACTGCTTGCTGGCAGCTTGGGCACTTGGGAATGGCCAGGCTTATGCTGTGCTGCCTGCCGTCCAGTCCCTGACTATAAGTGGACTCAGTACCTTGTCCAAAGAAAAATTATTATTGTGTGATTGTCAGTTTCAATGCCTCACCTGGGTTTACATCCTAGGACACTAGTTACCACGAATGGCTGGATTGTTTGCCTTGGGGCAGAACTAGAGCATAGCAGGGCTTGAACTGCCTGCCCTGCACCCACCAGATTGCTATTTGCATCGGGTCTGGACTTGCTGCCCTGTACCACGACCACTGTGGTTCCTAAACATTTCTGCATTTAGGTCCTGAACTGCCTGCCCCACCATCCACTGTGGTCACCTGCACCAATCTCCTTTACCTTCAGACTAAACTGTTGCCTCAGAAAAGTGGATGGACTGCCCAGCTACAGTAGTCCTGCCTCTTAACCCTATGACAGACTGCAATTGCCTGCACCCTTGAGTTCAGAGGCTACCTTTCTTTCACATGACCAAGCATCCAGTGTCTTCTTCCCAGCCTGCCAACAACCTCTGAAGATATCAAAGACTGCAGTAGCCAGCATAGTGATAGATAGTTTCCCAGTACAGTCAGCCTAGGAGCCACCCAAGCTCAAGGTAGTGAGGTCCCCTCCACAGTACGATGGTTAGAATGTTGTCTTGTTATTTTGCTTTTTCTAGATGGCCATAGCTCCCTTCTTAGGCTGGGCGGCAACCCATCAGTAACCTTCCCAAATGCCTTCCGCCGCAGTGGAAGGACATCTCCTCCACCATCCTCCATCCTTTTGTCACCTGCATCTTCAGTTTCTGGACCAGCATTCATCCTTCATCCTCTTCACCTTCCTCATCATCTTTGTCTCATTGCTTTTGGTTTTCCTGCCAGCCAATGAGACCAATCAGTCAGTGAGGTACTGTACCAGCCATTCCAGCTATCTAGCCACCACCTGCTCCCCACCAAAAAGACTGCTTCTCTTATCAAGTTGTCATACCATAGACTGGTGTATATCTAATTACCCTTGGCCAAGGTGCTTAGGTATTGATTGAGTTACTACTGATAATGTCTGCAGACGTAGAGGACTAGGGGACTCTGTTAGAGTGTATATCACATATCTATATCTATAACTGCCTATCCGTATATCTATTGTATTTTGTACTTATATAGTTGCCATCCATAGATAAAATTGTTAGTGCAAGATAATCACTATAAGTGCCTTGTATTGTGCAATCAAATAACCCATTATGTTCCAGGGTAACCAGTGGCTGTCATAATAAAAATCTATCTGTTTGCACCTGAAACCACTGTGCCTGCCTCCCCTTGAAAAAAAGAGATGAACCACCATCCTAAGTCCAGTCATCACATAACTATGCTGGACTAAGTCTAATGGAATTCTACTGAGATTTTTCTAATGCTTTTTATATTTATTTTATAGGAAATTAGTTTTTCTATGTAAATTCTAGACAGCTGCATTCTCTTGGCAATCCTGTAGTCTGATTGGATGCCCTTTCCATGATCTATCACCTTGGGTGCATTCTCCTCTCCTCACTTGGTGTTGTGGTTAGTCACTTTCCCTTTTTCTCTTGTGCACGACTAAGATATTGATAAAGTAATTTTCTTGTCTGGCACTGTTCTTCCTCTTTTGTATTTAACTGATTTTTTGGAATGGCGAAGGTTGCCATTGCCTTACACTGTATTCACATTGCTGATTCACATAATTCATTTAATTTTGGCTAGTATGTGTTGGGTTTGGGCTAATACCCTGTACTTATTTTAATCCCACCAATCCACTCACCCGCCATATGCTGCCTGGCCTAATTTTAACCTTCCTACCTCTTAGCACTTCTTACCCTTACAATCTCCTTGACTGCTAATCTACCCTAACTCCCCCACACACACATACCTGAGCCTTGTTTCAGAGGCTGTGATAATGTATCCTGTCCAGTCAGGAATTTGCCCTTGCCTTGTTTCACACCTATCTGAATCTTCACTGTTGTGACTAATTTTAACAATATTTCTTGCTGCTATGTTGTGGTATCTCTTCCTAGACTGTGTAGGTTTTCTCTGCCTAAAATACTATGTGACTTGTATTGATTGTTATTGTCCTGGCTGCATGTATTCATTACTACTGACTGTTCTGACCTATGCTATTGTAATTTCATTGTACTCATGCTATGTACCTGTCTTTGATTGTTGTCCTGTCCCGGGTTATGCTTAAAAATAGTCATTTCACGGCTAGTGCGCCTACCTGGTTAACAAAAAATAAATAAATAAATGCACCATTTTCATCATTTTTCCTCCCCCTCACCCACGATTCTTCTTGCTCTCTCTCTCTCTCTCTCTCTCTTCTCCCTAACTTCCCCTTTTCTTGACTTTTCTTACTACTTCTCATTTTCCTTATCTAACTAGCCAGTTAAGGAACTGTAAGAAGTGTTTTTATAATTCAGTTATCCAAATCGGATCACTATAAGAGTCCGATTCATTTGCATTGAGTAAACTGATTTAATCAAGTAAGACTGTATTTTGTTGAAGTACTTATAAGCCATATAAATGCATTTTTGAATAAGTTCAGATTTCTGTGTGAATGTTAAAGTTAATTCATCATGTGACTAAATTTTGTATAAAGAGCTGTTTTTCCAGCCAATCAGCAGTTGCCTGAAGAAGAGTGTCCGCATGACTAGAAGTGCTAGGGCTGCTTTGTCTGTCTTCCTTTATGTATGATTATATAAGGTTTTTATTTAGCCTTGATAGCACTGTTTACATTGTTGTTCACAGAAACAGAATTTGATGGCAGATAAGGACCACTTGGCTCACCTAGTCTGTCTATTTTCCCTACCTACTGCAACAATGCAAACCCTATTTGACCTCCGGCTTTACCCCCGTTTCATTACCACTAAGGTTCCCTTATGCCTATCCCGTGCATTCTTGAACCCCGTCACCATTTCTGCCCCCCACCAATTCCACTGGGAGGCTGTTTCAGGCATCTAACACTCTTTTTGTGAAGAAGTACTTTCTCACATCTCCCCTAATTCTACCCCCAGCTTCATAGCAGGACCCCTTGTCCTTGAGCAATTTTTTTTCTGAAACATGCTTCCCTCTTGAACTTTATATTCATGAGGTATTTGAAAGAATCAGTCATATCTCCTCTCTCCCTTCTTTTCCTTTTTTCCTTCAGGGTGTACATATCAAGATCCTTTAGTCTCTCCTTGTAAGGATTTTGATGCAGACCCTGCACTATTTTAGTCACCCTTCTCTGGGCCGCTTCTACTTTGTCTATGTCCTTTCAGAGATGTGGTCTCCAGAACTAGACACAGTACTCTAGGTGAGGTTGCACCAGTGATCTATACTGCTTTGTCACACTGTCTGGCCACCATTGGGTCATCAGATATGATTACCCCCAGGTCTCTTTCCTGTTTGGTGGTTGTTAATACCACACCCCCCACTGGGTTTCTGTGCCCCAAGTGCATGATTTTGCTCTTCTTTGTATTAAAACTTAGCTACTACACCTTTGACAACTCCTCTAGCTTTTTTAGATCTCTATTCACCCCCCACGAAGTGCCTACCCAGGTGCAGATATTAGTGTCATCTGCAAAGAGGCATACCTTTTCTTCTAGCCTGTCTGCAGTGTTACTAATGAAGACATTAAAGGGGACTGGTCCCAGTACTGATCCCTGTGGCATCCCGCTTACTGAACTTTGATTACTACCATCCTCTGTCTCCTGTCCTCCAACCAATTCCTTACACAGGTTACCACATTTGTACCCACTCCTAGACTGCCCAGCTTGTTTATGAGTCTCCTATGTGGAGCAGTGCCAAAGGCCTTACTAAACTCTAGGTAGGCCACATCAACCGCTGCACCCTGATCTTATTCCCTGACCACCCAGTCAAAGATATCTATTTGATTTGTTAGGTATGACCTCCCCCAATGGAATCCATGCTGCCTCAGGTCTTGTAAGCCACTGGATTCAAGATATTCCACAGTCCTTTGCTTCACTGGGTGACTGGGGGGGTGGATCAGGGAGGGGTGGTGGATGTGGCCTACCTGGATTTCAGTAAGGCATCTGCCACTGTCCCACATAGGAGGCTAGTAAACAAGATGGGTAGCCTGGGAGTGGGTCCCAGGGTGGTAAACTGGGTCAAAAACTTGATTGAGAGTACAAATTATTAGGGCCAAACTCCACACACAAAATGTTCTTTGTATTCTGTATGAATTCTGCTCTGTGTTTTCCTTACACCAGAGTGTTACATATAGAAACATAGAAATACAGAAGCTGATGGCAGAAAAGGACCTCAAGTCCCATCCAGTCTGCCCGTTTCTTTTTCTACCTTATGAATGTGCCATAGGCCTTTGCTCTGTCAATGGCCTATCTATTCATACTCATCTGTATTGCTCCCTTATGCCTATCCCATGCCTGTTTGAAGCCCTGCACTGTATTCATATCCACCACTTCCTGAGGTAGGCCGTTCTATGCATCCACCACCCTTTCTGTGAAAAAGAACGTCATCACATTACCCCTTAATCAGCCTCCCTCTAATCTCATATTGTGTCCTGTTGTCCTGCTATTTTTCTTATATTGAAACATGTTAGACTCTTTCACCTTGTTAATGCCTTTAAGGTGTTTGAATGTTTCAATCATATCACCTCTGTCCCTCCTTTGCTCTAGGGTATACATATTGAGTTCAGTTAATCTGTCCTCATACGTTTTCTGATACAGTCCCTGCACCATTTTGGTTGCCCTTCTGTGGACTGCCTCAGTTTGGTTAATGTCCTTGTGAAGGTGTGGTCTCCAGTACTGCAACGCAGTACTCCAGATGGGGCCTAACCAGTGTCTTGTAAAGAGGGATTATGACCTCCCTCTTCCAGCTTGTGATACCCCTACTAATACATCCCAACATCTCTCTAGGCTTATCTACTGCATCAGAGGTCTGCTTGGATGATTTCAGGTCATCGGTGATAATGACACCCAAGTCTCTTTCTTCCCTTGTGACTGCCAGCAACTCCCCCCCCACCCAGCCTATAGGTGGCTTCAGGGTTTCTCTTCCCTACGTGCATGATCTTGCACTTCTTTGCATTAAACTCCAGTTGCCACTCTTCCAACCATTTTGCTAGTTTATCTAGATGTATTTTCATTCTGCCCACACCATCTGGATCATCTAATCTGTTGCAGATCTTGGTGTTATCTGCAAACATACAAACCTTACCCTCCAGTCCATCTGCAATGTCACTGATGAAGATATTGAAGAGGACTGTCCCCAGAACTGATCCCTGAGGTACCCCTCTTGTGACTTGCATCTCTTCTGACTGTATACCGTTTACTACCACTCTCTGTTTTCTGCCCGTCAACTAGTTTGCACCCAGTTGACCAACATCTGACCCACCCTGAGCCTACCCAGCTTATTAATCAATCTTCTATGTGGAACAGTATCGAAAGCTTTGCTGAAGCCAAGGTAGGCAACATCAGCTGCTCCCCCTTGGTCCACCACTCTGGTTACCCAGTCAAAGAAATCTATGAAATTAGTTTGACAGGACCATCCTTTTGTAAACCCATGCTGTCTTGGATCTTGTGCTCCTATGGATTCCTGGTGTTACACTATCCTTTCCTTAAGGAGAGTCTCCATAATCTTGCTGACTACTCAGGTAAGACTGACTGGTCTGCAGTTCCCTGCGATCACTGTTGTGGAGTGGGATCACATGAGCCCACCTCCATTCTTCTGGGACCTCTCCTGTGCACAGAGACTCACTAAACAGTTCTTATAATGGCTCTGCTAGTTCCATCCTTAGCTCCTTTAGTACCCTGGGATGTATGCCATCATGTCCCATTGCCTTGTCCACCCTGAGCTTATCAAGCTCTTGTAGGACCCTTTCTTTTGTGAAGGGTCTAGTACACACCTCCTTCCCCCCTGTGTCCATGGTGCATAGCTGTGGGCCCTACCCTACCTTCTCTTCAGTAAATACTGAGCAGAAGTATCTATTAGGGATAGATGTTTTTACATGGTCCTCCTTCTCACAAGCCCCCTTATCCCCTTTGATCTTAGCAATACCACCCTCTGGACTTTCTCCGTTCACTAATGTATCTATAGAAAGTCTTGTCACCTTCTTTTACTGTTCATGCTAGTGTTTCCTCAGTTTGGACCTTTGCCTGCCTTACTGTCTTCCCTGCTTCCCTTAGGGAAGTTAGGTATGCCTCCCTATCTTTGTCCTGCTACGTTCCCATATATTTCCCGAAGGCCAGCCTTTTGGCTCTGACCTTTTCTGTACTGTATTTAAGAGCCAAAGTGGTTTCCTCTTCTTTTGCACTTCTTTTTCTCACTAACACAATGGGATGTTGCTTCAAGTATTGCATCTTTAATGCTTGCCCACTTTGCCTGTAACCCCCTCACCTGTATTTCTTTTTGCCAGGGCTAGCATAACTCTGTTGGCCATCTTATCAAAGTCAGCTCCTCTGAAGTCCCATATTTTTGCCTTGGAATGGGATGATTTTGTTCTAGTGGCCAAATTGAACCATACTATGTGATGGTCACTGGCCCCCAGGTGACCTTCTACCTGGAGGTCTGTGATCCTTTCCCTGATAGTCAGTACTAGATCTAGGATAGCCCTGTCCCTTGTGGGTTGTTGTACCAGTTGTTTGAGGCTCTCCCCCTGCAGGGAATCCACTATGTGTCTAGTTCTGGCAGATGTTCCTGCTGGTGTTGACCAGTCTGTATCCGGCATATTGAAGTCTCCCATTATCAGAACCTCCCCTTTAGCTGTCATGTTTTTGTATATCTTCTGACAGTAACGTGTCTATGTCCTCCCACTGGTCTGGAGGCCTGTACACAACCCTAATTCATATGGCTGTCTCATTTCCTGTTTCCAGTGTGACCCACAGTTCTTCTGGCACCTTAAGTGTATTCTGAATTTCTGTAGCTATGATATTTTCAGTGACATTAAGGGCCACTCCACCCCCCGTTTTTGCACCTCGGTCTCTTCTGAACAGTACATAGCCAGGTACTGAAGTCTCCCAAGTGTGGTTACTGGTAAACCATGTTTCGCTAATGGCTACTATGTCCAGTTTAGCCTGTTATTATTGCCTGCAGGTCTGGGATCTTGTTTCCCAGACTGCGAGCATTAGTGTACATGATTTTCCATTGGTCAGATTTCAGGGTGTTAGTTGTTGGCGAGGTCCGGCATTTCCCCTGTACATTGTATGGGGAGCTGAAACGTTTTCTTTACCTGGTGATGCAAATGAATTACAAACATACTGAACTCCTGTTTGACCACTAGCTGAGGGGAAGGGGTGTTCCTCCCATTCACCGTGTCAGGTGCTGCATCCCTCTCCTCATTTGCTAGCTTAAATATTCTGCAAAGACATCAAACTTCTGACCCAATGCACTGACTTCCTCCTTAGTCAGATGCAGTCCATCAAATTTAAATAACTTTTGCTCCCAAAACTGTTGCCAGTTCCCCTACAAATTTGTGTCCTTTTTCCTGGCACCAGCCCTTGAGCCACATGTTTAGCTCCCCTATCTCCCCTTCTCTGACCTTCCGTCCATCTGCCCCCCTCTCCCAGACTGGCAGGATCGCAGAGAAGGAAATGCCGGATGAAATGGATGATAGTTTGTCCCCCAGCCTGGTTAGGTGTTCCTTGGTCTCCACAACTGACCAGCTGGTGAAATCATTAGTCCCTATGTGTACCAGGACATCAATGTTTTCTCCAGCTTCCTGAACAATTTTAGCAATGCGGGCAGTGTCTCCCCATGCTAATGTACCTGGGAGACATCTGACCATTACCCCTGGCTGGAGATACATATCAACTCCCCGAATCATGGAGTCTCCTATGATCAGAAGTTTTTTTTTAATTTCCTTTTTGCTTTTTTTTGTTTTGTTTCCTGTTTTGGGCATGTTTTGTTGTGCTAGATCCTGTGCTGCAGTGTCCTGCTGTACAGTGTCCTCTGCCCCTTTGTTTGATTTTGGAGATAGAGGCAGATACCTGTTTGTAGTTTTTATATGGTTTGTGGAGGTGATATGTTGAAGAGCACTGAGTGATGAGGCACCCAATTTGTCCCTCCTAACCACCTGCCAACCTCCAGAACCAACTATCCTCTGCGGTCAAGGTGCTTCTGTTGGATGTTGGAGAAATGGCAGGCAGTTCTTACAACACATTTCCTCTTGAATATGTAATTTTAGGGCACGCAATCTCTGCCCATGCTGCCTGGAGCTTAGATCTCCAATACCTCAGCATGTACGACAGTGTCCTAAGTCCTATAAAGCTGCCCTTCTGAAAAGTGTTCCACAGTACCTGCAGTTAATGACATCCATTCCAGGTAAGTTTCTGGGTTTATAACCTGGTCAGAGTAATTAGAAGTAAGAAAATGAAGGCAAAAGTTTGATTTTGTGTTTTGGTTGTTCGTCTTTGTATAACATGTTATGACAAGTTAAATTACTAGTGCCCCTGTAAATGAGGTCACTGTGTGTTGAGCTATGTTTCATGGCTATGTCATTTCCTCAGGCCCACAGCTGTATTTTTTCTGTTAATATAAAACACAAGTTCAGTATCCATCTTAGGGTTTTTGCTAAACTGTTACTGCACATTCCTACAACACCATAACCATAATTATGCTCTCTTGTTACAAAATCAAGGAACATCTCTCCTATTTAAATGTACTTGGGCAAAAAAGTCCCTCAAAATATTTTTTTTTCTCCAATTTTAAACAGTCTGAGGAGAAATAGGTACTATATTTTTACTTTTTATCCATATTAAAAAAAAACATTTTTACAAGATGGATACTGAACTTGTGTTTTATATTAATAGAAAAAATACAACACTGTGCACCTGAGGACGTGGCATAGCAATGAAACATAGCCCAACACTCTGGTGTGAGGAAAACACAGAATAAAATTCATACAGAATATAAAGAAAATTTTTTTGTGAGGAGTTCGTCCTTAATAATTTCTACACTGAATGATACTGGTCATACAGTGGATGACCCAAGAACATAAGATACTCTCGTTGCCCTAAAAAGGACAGGGGCAGCCTGAACCAACATTGTACACAGATCAAAAACTTGACTGAGCCATAGGACACAGAGGGTGATGGTGAACAGAGTTCAATCCAATGAGAGTCGAGTGACCAGCAGGGATCCCACAGAGATCAGTGCTTGGATCAGTCCTCTTTAATGTCTTCACAAGTGATATTACAGAGGGACTGGAAGGGAAGACATGTCTCTTCGCAGATGGCATGAAGATCTGCAACACAGTTGACACTCCAGGAGAGGTAGAGAAAATAAGAAGGAAACTAAACAAATATGAGGAGTAGTTGAGGATGTGGGAGCTAAGATTCAATGCATAGATATGTAAGATAATGCATTTGGAGTACAGAAATGCAGGGAAGGAGTATGTAATGGGGGGGGGACAGCCACCAAACAGGAAAGGGAACCGGGAGTAATGATAACTGATGGTGTAATGTTTATCAAACAATGTGAGAACACTGTGAGGAGAGCGAGTGGATGCTGGGGTGCATAGGGAGAGATATCTTCAGCAGAAGGAAGGCAGTAGTGATGCCACTGTATAGAACACTGCTGAGTCCTCATCTAGAGTACTCATCTGTGTACTCCAATTCTGGAGGTCACATCTCCGGAAGGACATAGACAGAGTAGAAGCAGTTCAGACAAGGGTGACAAAAAAGGTGCATTGGCTACACCAAAAGTTATATGAGGGGAGAATGGAGGAGAGGAGAGGAGAGGAGAGGAGAAAGAGAGGGGATATGATAGAGACGTTAAAATACCTCAAAGATATAAATAAGGTGCAAGAGTGTAGCCTCTTTCAAGAATATATATATTACAATGTAACACTGAGGACTGTGGTTTTCCTCCTGGATGGATGCTAGCCATTTCCCCTGCATAAGCCCTTATCCCTCCAGGTGGGACCCCAGTCCCCTACTGTAGCCAACCCCCTCCTCTCTGCACCACTCCTTCAACAATGTACTGAAGCTTATGGTACGGATTACCCTGTCCTCTCCCCTGTCGTAGATCGGCAGCACCTCAGAGAAGGCTACTGAGCATGCTACCAGCCTAAGACCCCTCCTCAACTCCCTGAATATCTCTTCAGTATGCTGATGGATATGGCATTTCTGGTGAGGGCACAGTGTTGAGAGTATAGTCTTGAGTCTCTGATGCCGCAAACACCTCAAACAGATCCCCAAATCCAAATCTGCTGACTCAAATCCAAAATCATTAGGGTTGCTGCAAGTAAACTTGCTTCACTGATAACCAGAATAATCAATTTATTCTTGTCTTCTGGGATTGTGCCAGTCCTCAGGAAATTAGCACACTTTGTGCTTGTACATAAAAAAAGCAATTATCAACAACAAGCTTATCCGTTTTTGATTGGGTTAAATAAGATCCTTGAAAAAAATTGTCCCCCAATAAACTAATTACCTTACATCCTGCAACCTCCTATCTCCTGCGTAACAGGGCTTGTGAGGGGCCACACCATCACTGCCCTTCCAATGCTTTACCACAAACATTGCTAACACACTGGATGGGGCAATCTCACAAATACAGTTTTCATAGACCTAACAAATCTTTTGACCTGGTTGACTAACTCTCTATTCTGTGCACTAAGTTTGCAAACCTCTGTATCTCCTCCTTGACCCTTCTATGGTTCAATAGTTATTTGGCTAATGGATATCAAAGGATTATATTTGGGTCCTCTGTATCTGACCCAATCCCAACCACAGTTGGTATGCCTCATGGGCCAATTTTTGGGTCACTCCTTTTCTCTCTATATATTAACTTCCTTCTATCCACTGTCCCTCTCAAAGTACAGCACCCTGCATGCAGAAGACCATGTTCCCTTCTCAAGTTCCAGCAGTATTGAAAACATCAAAGGGCACCTTGCCATGAATCCTCAGTCTATTCAAAGCTGGCTTGATGCAAACAAACTTTTTTTGGACACATCAAAAAGCCAGGCTGGGCCAGTGGTGTAGAGGGCTGAGGCATCTCTGCCTTACCTCATGCCATGCCAGCATCCCAGGTTCAGGAATGACCTCGGGTTATCGGGGAGCTGGCATGGGGGTGGAAGAAGGATTGGGCTGCCTAGTGGTGGCTCTCCTCTCCTGGAGAAGGATGGTCACCCTCCTGTAGTCCTGCCATCAATGGGTGGAGGTCCAGTGATGGCACAGGCAGATAGATGGGCAAACGGTAAGGTGGGGCATCCCGCAATGTGCAGTGTGCACATGCCTCCACATGTACGCACTTGTGCCAAGGATGTGAGGTTGGGGGGGTGGAAAATTGGGAACAAAAATGGATAAAAAAGATTTTTTTTTAAAAGCCAGGCTACGCTTTTTGGTTTGTCACCTAGATGAAAGAGTGCCCGTCCCCTCTAACTGTCTCATGTAGTGATGGAACTTTCTTTGCTACTGTCTCATCCTTTAACTACTTATGTGTCACACTTGACCTATCCCTTATTTCTCACCGCATGTTGCAGGGGTCTGCAAACCTGTTAATCCAGATTAGGTCTCTCAGACATGATCAGCCACAATCTTTCCCACAAAGGCCAATTGTACTTAGCCTGTAGTATTCTTCCCAAGCTTCTTAATGAGGTACCGGGTTTTTCAGCCTTTGCCAAATCCACTTCACACAAATGAGACATAACTTGAAACAACATCTGTCATTTTTCCCTTACCATCAATCACCATGTCCATCACTGCCACGTTGTATACCAAGCTTGGCTGCCCCCCAACCCCCCCCCATATCCCTGTGAAATTACGTGAAATATACACAGTGACTGAGACATGGTAGATTAGGTCAGACACATGGAATCAAAACATTGAAGGTTACAACCTATACACATATTCTAGAGAATATAGGAAAAGAAGGGGAGTAGCTGTCTACATATAAGACACCATTCAGTCACAGGAAATTCAAAAGGAATGCCAAAACTTTAAACATAGTTCGATCAAATTGTTTCCAAAAAATAAACCCAAAATTACTTTAGGAGTAATATACAGACCCCATCGATACCAAAACAAGATGATTGCTTGTTACTGCAATATTTTCAGGAATTAAACTCGTTCAACAGGCTATTAATCATGGGTGATTTCAATTTGCCAGGCATAGACTGGACTACGTTAAGAGGATTCAATGCAATGGAAAATAGTTACATAGTAGCATTTGACAAGTTAGGGTTGGAACAGAGGGTGGATGAAGCAACAAGGGGGTTAAACACCCTTGATCTGATCCTAACAAATCTGGGAGATTCATTATTAAACGGCGATATAACACCCCCCTTGGGAAATAGTGACCATCTAGTGGTACAGTTTGAATTGCAAGAAACACTTCCTGTGCAGCTGGATAGAACTAAGGTCCTAAATTTCAGTGAGGCTAATTTCCCCCAACTAAAGAAGAGTATGGCCAAATGGGATTGGGCCAAGGAATTTCAGAATAAGGCATTACATGAGAAATGGAGCATCCTCTGCAGAACAGTTGAACAGGAGACCTATAGACACATACCAGTGAAATTAAAATATAGCAGCCAGGGGAGAACACCAAATTGGATGACTCCAAAAAGAAAGGAAAGAGCTATCAAAAATGCAAGATCAGATGGCATGAACAAGGGGATATGGTTTACAAGAAATGCAATATATTAGTGAAAAAGGAGATTATAAAAGCTAAAGCAGCCTTTGAATTAAAATTAGCCAGTCTGACTAAAGATAATTTTAACATAAACAAAATAAAACAAACAAATAATTCAGTAGGCCACTTATAAATCAGGCAGGAGTGACCATATCTGATTTAAACAAAATAGCTGATATGCGAAATGAATACTTCACTTCAGTTTTTGGCCCAAAAATACCTATCAGCCTAATTAAAAAAACAGAAAACATGGCTTTTCAAATGCTTATACAACTTCAGGATGTAGAAAATAGGTTAAAACAATTAAGCTCAAATAAATATCCAGGACCAGATGGTTTGCATCCCAACACCATTAAGACACTTAGTACAGAATTTGCCCCACCCACAACCCACGTTTTCCAGGAATCTACAGAAAAGGGTGAAGTAGTAGAGGCCTGGAGGACAGCAACAGTAATACCACTGCACAAGAAGGGATCTATTGTAGGGCAGTTATGGCAAATGATCGTCCTATTAGCTTGATGCCCATATTGTCCAAAATATTCAGGGGCATCCTTAAAGATCATATCATAAACCATCTAACATAGCAAAAATTACTGGATGAAAGTCAACATGCATTTACAAAAGGGAGATCTTGTCAAATGAATATGTTGCATTTCTATGACAGGGTAAATAAAAACCTAGATCAGGGAATTCCAGTGGACGTGGCCTTTTTGGAGTTCTCCAAGGCCTTTGATAGACTGCTTATCACACTTCAGGAAATGGGGATTCACTACAATTTAATATCATGGCTAAAGTCTTGCCTTACAAATAGGAAACAAAGAGGATGCATCAAGGGGGCCTTTTCAGAATGGAAGGGGGTAATGAGCGGCATTCCCCAGGGGTCAGTTCTGGGCCCCTGTTTAATATATATGTCTCCTCCAAACAGCATGGTCATGAAAACATCTGGGTGACGAAGTTTGCAGATGGCTGCAGACTGGGGGCCATAGTTAGGAATCAGAAAGATGCAGCTGTATTCCAACAAGCTCTAGATTCAATATAAGCCTGGATTAACAAATACAAATTTCCATTAAACCAGGAAAAATGCACAATCATGCACATGGGAAAGAGAAATCACAACTATAATTACATTTTACATGGAACTGTCCTAGGAACTACTACAGAAGAAAGGGATCTAGGAATTATGATCACACAGGATCTCTCCTTTAAATCACATTGTAGAAATGTAGCCCAGAAAGGAAATAGGATTTTAAACTGCATTGTAAGACATATTGAGAGCAGAAAAAGGGAAGTATTGGTTCCCTTATACTCATCCTTGGTACAGTCCATTCTTGAATATGGAGCCCAAGTTTGGTCTCCATATCAGAAAGGGGAAATTCAGATGATACAGAAAATACAAAGAAGAGCTACTAGGAGTACTGAAGGGCTAAAAACAATGACCTACCAACAGATGTTGATGGAGTTGGACATATACACCCTAGCGTATAGGAGGCAAAGGGGAGATCTGTGCCTAGTCTATAGAGCATGGAAAAATGAGGGATTATGGGACCTCCTGGTGTTACAAGAAAAAAACAAATACTATGAGACAAGGGTGCACCCTCTGCAGCTGGAAGACAGCAGATGCAAATCAGTGGCCAGATTAAAATGGTTTAACCAAAGGGTGGTGACCACTTGGAATAAGCTGCCACTAGAGGTAGTTGGTTGTAAGAAATTAGATCAGATTAAATTAAACCTAGATGGGCATTACGGAGTGAGAACATTTTGTTCTTAAAGAAACTAAAAAGCGAGCACCATGGATGTAAGTCTGAATATGGCTCTGTATTACCTATGTTACCTATGTGGGGTGTCATTTATAACATTATATGCAAAAAATTGACCTCATCTCTTGCATCTCTTCTTCAGTCCCCTCATAGTGCCTAACCATTTAGATCTACTGAGCATGTTCCACTGTCCACATCTAAAATGGATAAAAAACTTGGGGATATAGCACTCAACAATTTTGTCCCAAGGCTGTGGAATTCTACTCTGCCTGAGCTTTGATTCTGCCTGATAATCCATGCCTTCCATTACAGGTATTGCAGGTATCTACAGAGAGCAGTCACATGCCATTGCCCTTAGCTGGTCCTCCTTATACAGCACCCTGGTGCTGCATATGTCCCGTGCTGGTGCTGTAATGCACTTTGTACAACTTTTTTTTAAAATGTAATACATATTGTGCCTTTTTACATTTCTGATAATGTGTCTGTATTTGTATATCAGACACTGACATTATCATCATTTGTGTATTTACTGGTACTGTTACTTCACTGTTAATTCATGTGTAGCCTCTCAGGTTGTGCCTGAAAATAGACACTTGACTGTCCAAGGACCTATCAGGTAAATAACATTTTTATAAACAAACATTCCATCTATTGCAAGTGTGTACAGACAGGTGCTTGCTAGCTACAGAGGCAATCATTTTGGCTAGTTACTTTTAACAAAATCAAATACCCATTTATATATTTGACTGCCTCAGGACCTACGGTACCTGGTAAATAAAAATTTAATAAATAACAATTCCACATATTGAATGTGTGGACAGGCAAATACTTGACGGCTATGGAGGGACTTTTTACTAATAACTTTTAGGCTGTCCCACTGGTGCAATGGTAGCACTACCACTTGCTAAGCTAACGACCCAGGCTCACAAAGTATGTCTTGGACACTGGAGAGCAGTGTGGGGAAGGTTTGTGGAGCTTCCCCTTGGAATGCTCTTCATCTCGGAGGAGGGAGGATTGTGTCTTTACTGTGCTACTGTCACCTGGGTGACAACACAGGCTCAGGGATGGTGGCACACACATTGACACCTGCCATTGCTGTCACTGGGTCCGAGGAAAAAGAACAGGGAAAAACAACCCTGACTGAAGCAGGGTGATGCCCACCTTGTACCGCAGGCGCTGCATAGCTGACCATGGCACTCTCCTGACAGCGTGCTCTAATTCCGCCAGGGGTTGGCCCCCCCCCCCCAGTGGCACTGCCCTTGAGGAGCAAGCCAGAGAGGAACATGGGGAGGTAAGTCCTGGAGAAGCCAGGTGATTGGACTGGGTTCAAGACTGGGCTGATGGGGGTTAGTCAGGGTGAAGGGGAGATAAAGTATACCCATCAAAAAAATAAAACGTGACATTTTTTTCTGTTTACTGAATTTTCTCAGTTTAGCCACTGTATAACTGCAAAAAGACACTTCTGGTATGCACCATGCTGATCTAGGGGAAGGGAAGGGAAAGAGAAAATGTTATTTAACCAGGAGTAGCACACTAAGCATAATCTTTTTTCCAGATGCGATCTGGAAGCACAAAGAAGTTAAGTGACTTGCTTAGGATCAAATAGTATGCACCTAGGAGGCTGTGGGATTCAAACCCAGATCTCCAGATCTGCAGATCAGAGCCTTAACCCACTGTGCTAACCCTAACCTCACTCACAAGGGCTGAAGGCACTCTGCCTGCAGTCTCATGCCTCCCTACGCTCCTGGGCATATGGTTAGATCAACATAAAGCACACCACCTTATATCTGATTGATTACTTATAATATAAAATCGTGTGATGCAGCGCAATGTATTTTGTAACATAATTGAAAGAAACAAAGGAATATTATTCTCAAATTCAAATCTTTCAGGGGTCCACCAATAACCCCAAATCTGTAAAACACAGAAATACCTACCTGGTTTACTGCTTGTCCATTATTACTTCCTTATGTTAGGACACTTTACAATACTGTTAAGAAGGGGGATAAGACCTTTTATAGGTACATTAGGGAGCAAAGAAAGACCAAAGGAGGGATACTGAAGCTTAATAAAGGGGAGGAAATGTGGGTAGAGGGTGACAGTGAAAAAGCAGGGATACTGAACGAATATTTCTGCTCATTAGTTACAAAGGAAGAGGAGGGGGAGTTACCTAAACCAAACAAGAGAAACACTCTGAAGACGGGGGTCGATACCAGTCCATTTACAGAAGAAAGGGTTCTGAAAGAACTAATAAAATTGAAGGTGGACAAAGCAATGGGGCCTGATGGGATTCACCCAAGAATTCTAAAAGAACTAAGGGTAGAACTAGTGACACCGCTGACTACTTTTTTTAACAAATCATGGGAGGATGGGGTGGTACCCGAGGACTGGAGGAGGGCAGATGTGATTCCTCTTCACAAAAGTGGGAGCAGGACAGAGGCAGGAAACTACAGACCAGTTAGTTTGACCTCAGTGGTAGGGAAAATGATGGAATCACTTCTGAAGGAAAGAATTGTTGAGTATCTAGAGGCCAGAGGGGCTCAGGACCCAAAGCAGCATGGATTCACGATGGGAAGGTCATGTCAGACAAATCTAATACATTTCTTTGACTAGGTGACCAAAGTAGTAGACCAGGGAGGGGCTGTGGACATGGCCTACCTAGATTTTAGCAAGGCATTTGATACAGTCCCACACAAAAGATTAATACACAAAATAGCCAGCCTGGGAGTGGGTCCCAAAGTGGTAGCCTGGATAAAGAATTGGCTATAGACAACAGGATGCAAAGGGTAGTAGTAAATGGAGTACACAGTGAAGAAAGGAGGGTTACTAGCGGGGTATCGCAGGGTTCAGTACTGGGACCGGTCCTTTTTAATGTCTTTATAAGTGACATTGCAGAGGAACTAGAAGGAAAAGTATGTCTCTTTGCAGATGACACAAAGATCTGCAACAGGGTTGATACACAAGATGGAGTGGAAAGGATGAGAAGGGACTTGGCAAGGTTGGAAGAATGGTCAAATGTATGGCAGCTCAGATTCAATGCAAAGAGTGCAAGGTAATGCACATGGAAATAAAACCAGGAAGCGTACACAATGGAGGGTGAGATACTGACAACAGTAAAAATAGAAAGGGACCTGGGGTAATTATATCAGATGACCTAAAGGTGGGCAAGCAATGTGAGAAGGCGTAAGGAAGGCTGGGGGATACTGGGATGCACAGGAAGAGGCATCAATAGTAGAAAACAGGAAGTTGTTATCCCTCTGTACAGACAGTTGGTGAGACCCCATCTGGAATACTGTGTGCAGTTCTGAAGACCCCATCTCATAAAGACATAGACAGAGTGGAGGCTGTCCAGAGGAGGGCACAAAATGGTGCAGGGTCTGCACCAGAAAACATACGAAGAAAGACTAAAGGAGCTTAATATGTATACTCTAGAGGAAAGAAGGGAGAGAGGGGACATGATAGAAACTTTCAAGTACCTCAAGGGAATCAACAAAGTCCAAGAGGGTAGTATCTTCCAGAAAAAGAGATGTGCAAGAACAAGGGGGCATAACTTGAAGATAGAGGGTGGACGGCTCAGGGGTAATGTGAGGAAGTATTTTTTCACTGAGAGGGTTGTGGATGCATGGAACAGCCTCCCTGAGGAGGTTGTGAAGTCAAGAACAGTGGGGGACTTCAAGAATGCATGGGACAACATAAGGCAGTCCTAGTAGCGGGTAAGAGGAAGTAAGCTGTTGGTTAACTAGGATCTGCAGCTTATCTGCTAGGTAGGAAAATGGGCAGACTGGGTGGGCCAAGCGGTCCTTATCTGCCGTCAGATTCTATGTTTCTATGTAATACAAGCTTAAACCATCTGAGGTATTCCTTGTTCATCATTTTGGTTTTTTTGTGATGCATTGTCCAGCACTGAAGTATTTCAACATTCCCTCTTGTTCAATTCTTCTGAACTGCATCCTCCCCCATGCTGGCGCTCTCACGTGAATTGACCTTTCATTGGATAAAAATTACTTTGGAGACCCTGTCTCACCCATACATCACCCCAAAGTCAGAAACATTCTTGGCAGTTTATGGATGCTCCCTTATGTGGCTATCATATGATCTAAAGAGAATCATGTCATGTTATTCTTGAAGTCTTTGCTATTTCTGGAATTTAGGTGTAACCTACAGCCCACGTTGATGATGAGGCTACTTTATTGGGCATGTACAGCAAGAGATAGACAGGAGGTGGTGGCTGGGAGTCACCCTAATATTCCTTGTTTAATCTTTTTGTTTGGAATGATATTCTGACCATTTCTACAATTCCAGCAAGTTATTCACCAGATTGTTACAGTGATGTTAAAAGCAATGGCCCGAATATTCAAAGTGGATGCAGGGGCACAACTGGGGATGTGCTGCACATACCTGGAAATGCACTAGCTGTCAAGGGGCATGCCCATATTCCAAATGCACCCCTGACAGTGCTGACATGCACACTATTGTGCTGCACCTATGCAAATAAGTGGGGTTCCCATGCATATGCAGCGCAGCACAATATTGAAACATTACAGAAGCACAAATTGGCCCCCAGCAGTAGTGCAGAATTATGCTTCTGAAACCCTGCCCTAACTAGAGCAAAGACCTGGCTGCACACTGTTAAGGGCAAGGAACCCTGGCAGTTTGGTGATTCCCCCCCAGCCCCAATCTGTATAAGAATATACAAGTCCCTGTAACCCTGGTAGTCTAGTGGTCCCCCTCTTCGATCTCTGATCTGTGTAACTTTAAATGAAATTCCCCATTCTCCCTGGTATTCTAGTGCTCCCCTCCCTGAGCTGCCTAAAGTTAAATGAAATCCCCTTGTTCTCCCTGGTAGTCTAGTGGTCCCCCTCCTCAATCTGTGTAAAGTTAAATGAAATCCCCCATTCTCCCTGATAGTCCAGTGGCCCCTTCCCCAATCAGTGTAAAATTAAGTGAAATCCCCTGTATTCCTCGTAGTCTAATGGTACCCCAGCCCTGATCCCAGACTTGTGTAAAAATAAATGAAATCCCCCATTCTCCCTAGTAGTCTAGTGGTCCCCTTCCCCAGTCCCAATCTGTATAAGGATGAAAAAGTCACATGTCCCTGGTAGTCAAGTGTAGAGATCGTCGAAGTCACTCAACTATGCTATGCTGAGTATTTTGCATAGAACTCTAATTTTGTGAAATTCTCAGCATTGCGAAGTGAATAACTTTACATTTTGTGTAACAAGAATTTGCCATTGACTCGTGGACTTCACGTTACTTTGCCTTTTTTGTGCTTCTAAAGGCACATTTTGCAATGATTCATGGGATGGCAGGTCACATGAGCTCTATATTGGCTTGTACAGCCTCTGTTCAGCGTAGTGTGTGTAGTGGAAAGCTGACGTTAGTGAGCTGTCTGAGCTGTGAGATTGAAACCTTCAAAAAACATTCAAAAAACAATTTACCTTTGGACTTTTGATTCCAAATTTAGTATGTCAAATTTAGTAAATTCTTGCGTGTTTGGATCATCAACATCGATCATTTATTGATTTGGTGTGAATTTTGCTTCTTAAATTAGTAATTTCAGTGTCTGTACTGACAGACAGTGCAGAAGCGTGCTTCGGGGGAGGGGCAGATCTGTGGTGTAGAAGGGACATTCACAGAGTGCAGTGTGAAAGGCAGTCTTGCCAACTGTTGCTGGCTATTGTTTAGTATTGGTGTTTGAGTTCTGTACACAGTTACACACAGTAATACTTCTAGTAATTTTTGATAGTGTTTTGCTGTTTGCTGTGCTTTCTTTTCTATCTATTTAGAAGACTGTGTTTTATATTACTGAACTGTTAAACTTTCTGTGCATTACCTTTAGTCTGTGTGCATGCCGTCAAGTAATATGCATTTCATTGCGCCACCGTAATAGCAGTATTGTTAATTTCAGAGTCTGTCTGTAGTATTTTTCCCTGCTTCTATCTAGCTACTGCTGTAAATATCCCTGCCCCCCCCCCAAAAAAGAAAGAAGGTACTGTTGTTCCACTTTTGGATTTGTGAAGAGTGTGGTTAAGGTCTTGTTGTGCCTGTGCGACTATATCTCTTTATTGTCAAATTTCCATCTCAAAGTTAGTATTGTTGTTTTTTTGCTTCCCATCCACCCAAAACCAAACAAAATATAACCTTGATGTTAATTGTCTCTCTTCAGTCTGTTGACATTTTTGTCACTGTACCACTATTGTGTGTTTCCCCATAGTACCATCAACACTCTCACTCCAGTGCATGTTACAGCGTTTAAACAAACGGCCTTTTCCTCGTCCCTTACTGCCATCCTGCCTTCTTTGATTACTTTTTGGACTATTCCTCCCTTAGTTTTTCTTTTCTCCCATATGTATCTGTAAAGGGTTTTGACTCCCTTCTTAACATCCTGTGCTATTTTCTCTTCAGTCTGCGCCTTTTCCCTTCTCACTTCCCTGCTTCTTTTAGATTTTTTCCAGTATTCTTCTCTATCTGCTTCTTGCTTTGTTCATTTAAATTGTGTAAAGGCCACGTGTTTCTCTTTGATTTGAGAACCAGAGAGGTCTCTTCCTTCTTCTGGACTTGTTGATCAGCTTTGCGCATTTAGTAGTTACCGTGTGCAGAGCAGTCTTTAGGGTATTCCAGAAGTCCTCTACATCCCCCAAGTTTTTGCCTTCCATTATGGATATGAACATAGTTCGCATTTGTGAAGTTAGCTTTTCTGAAGTCTATTACCCTCATTTTAGTGTGACTAGTATCTTCCTCCTGGTTTACATTTAACCAGATTGATCTGTGGTCACTGGTCCCCAGATTTGCTCCTACCTGCATTTCTGAGACCCTAGAGCCCACTTCACATGTTCTGGAAAGGCCCGTGACCAACTCAGGCTGCTGCAGATCCAAAACAGCCTCCCTCAGCCCCTCCTCAAACTTGAAGTTGTCACATAGAAACATAGAAGTTGCCAGCAGATGGGGACCGCATGATCCATCAAGTCTGCCCTTTGTTTCCTACATCCCATCCTGCTTAGCTGCTTGCTTGAGTATCCCGCACTGTCTGTCCCATGCCCACATGAACACCCCACTGTCCTGGCTCCCACCACCCCCACTGGAAGGCTATTCCATGGTTCAACAACGCATTCTGTGAAGAAGAATTTTCTTCACATTGCTCCTGAACTTTTCTCCCTTAAGGTGAAGGTTGTTCCCTCTAGTCCTGTTGTAGTCTTTTACCTGAAAGAGGTTCTGCGCCTGTACCTTGTTGTTGCCTTAAAGGTATTTAAATGACTCCATCATATCTCCTCCCCATGCTGCTCTAGGAATTATAGCTTGAGTTCATCAAGTCTTGCCTCATACAATTTCTGATTCAAGCCCTGCACCATCTTTGTTGCTGTTCTCTGTACTATCTCCAGCTCATCTATAGCCTTACTGACGTGTGGCCTCCAGAACTGGATGCGGTACTCCCAGGTGGCGCCTTACCAGGGACTGATACAGAGGCATGATCACTTCATGCCCCCTGCTTGTGATGCCACTTCCTATGCATACTTGGATGCCACTAGCTTTTAGTGCTGCCTTCTCACACTGTTTACTGACCTTGAGGTCATCTGATATGATCACCTCCAGGTCTCACATAAGCAATAATACCCTCCAGGATGGGCATTATTGGGAAATACCAGACCGCCCAGGGGTGTAATGAGGCCCGATGCCACAGGCGGAGGGCCTTATAGCCCCTGGAAGGTTCGGTATTTCCCAATAATGCCCACCCTAGGGGGTACCATTGCGCTTAGAAAATGGGCATCTTAGTAAATTTCAATTAAGTGACAAAATAAGAGAGGAAGTAAGTTTAAAAGAAGCGTAGCAGTAGTAAAAAAATATTTGTTTATTGAACAAATAATCCATATGTTTAATGGCTGTTCCAGGCACTGTTGCTCCTCCCCATAGAGCTATTCTAATCTGTTGAGCCCCCCCCACCACACACACACACGGCCACTTCAGGAAGAAATGTGTAGGAAAGATTCACCCCAGCAGTCTCTGAACAAGGTCTGTCTCCTTTCAGCATGACTGTTTTTTTTTATTCTGTAGCCATCAGAAAATGTATCTGTTGAGCGCGCAACCGACCTTGCATGACTGCGGGACCAACATTGCGTGAGCCTAATGGATGATGAGGAACAGCCCCGAGGTAAATTATTTGTTTATTTTACATTTTTATCAGGAGCTGGACTAACTGTGGGGAGATTGTGGTATGAGGGAGTCGCTTTCTGCTATTTTTTAAAGGTGCTTCACAGTATGAATTGAAATGGACATATGGCTTCCTTTTCCTTTTTCTTTTGGTTCACTGCTGTAGTGCAACAGCGCGGTTGGAAGAGTGGTGCCATTGCAAAAGAACACAGCTATGTGAAATTGGTATTTTATCACTCTTCCTGACCGCGAACTATCCAGAGTGTGAACTTTTCTTTTGCTGGCAGTGAGGTATGGAGTGTTTTGGTGGGGGAGGGGCAGTAGCTCTGTTAGCGAGAAAAAAATATGGCAAGGATTTGAAATTTCACCTGGTGCTTTCAGCCAATGAGAAAGCAAGCTGGTGAAGTGGTACTTGGACTGGTACTTATTTTTACCTGGGTATCTATTGAAAAATAGATGCCCAGGTTGGATTTCCTTTCGGCCAATCAGAATGGAGAATCCATTCTTACCATTTTCTAATCCTACCTAGTAGCCATTAGCTGCTCTCGTCCCATTAAGTACAGTTTCCCTGGGTTACGTTTTCCCAGGTGCATGACTGCATTTTTTGGCAATGAATTTCAATTGCCAGATCCTTGACCACTCCTCCAAGTCACAAGATGGAACTCCACACTTTACATGGCAGAGCTCTTGTACAAGCAGTACAAAGCAATCTCAGAGTAACTTGTGATGCACAGTAGCCGTGACAGTTCCAGGGCATCAATGTCTCTGACAGCTGAGCAGTGGTGACTCATGGATTCAGTCATACTAATTTTGAGGCTGTTTGAACATGCCATATAGTCAGTAAGCGGTGAGACTGCATCAGTTAGTCGAGCCATTTCACTGCTACAGGTGCTGAGGCAGACACTGTTGAATCTGCAGCCTAGCCTTGATGTGGCTGGAGATGGGTCAAGCTGTGCATTACTCAAACACATGATTACAGTCCTCAACAAAAATAGACACATCACCACCATTCAGCAATCTCCAGAATTCAGAATGGCCACAGTTCTGGACCCACACTACAAACATGGCATTGCATCCATACTAGAAGGCGGGCATGATCAGGTTCAAAATCTCACTGGAAAGCTGGTCCGATTGGTTCATGGGGCACAGATGTCACGTGCAAAGTTTTACAACCCACAGCATAACCAGGCTGAAGGTAATTGTGGCCACGGTGCCTTCAGTAAGGTGGCAGCACAGCAAGGGCTGGTGTTAGCTGCATAGTTGTCCATTCACCCACTTTGGGGTGTCTTTTCCCAAGTTGGAATTTGTGACCTAGAGGAAGGGGGTGAACAGGTGGACAACTCATCAGCACTGCGCACATCACAGAGCATGGTTAAGGCCTTTTTGGCAGAAAACAGGCCACTGACAATACTTGACGATCCTCTGATGTACTGGAGTGGGAACATCAATGGATGGCCAGCGCTGACATCCATAGCACTGAAGTACCTGACCTGCCTGTGACAACAACCATCTTCTTGTAATTATTTGTATTATACTTGTGATATAAATATATGTTTCTTTGAATTTCTGCTTGGGAGGTATGGCAGTCAACACAAGGCCTCATGGGACCTTGGATTTTCAAAAATATACTGTTCTCCCTCTGAGTGGAAGGAAACAGCTAACATCGAAAGAAACTGACACTGCCTAACAAAACCTGGGTGGAAATTGTAAAAATCATGTTCCCAGAGTTGGTGCTTTGAAGTGAAAATATTGAATTTTATGACCTATTAGGAGGAAAGCAACTTCTGGCGGATACCTGTGAAAATCCTCACACAGATAGGAGAAATAGTTGTCAGTAAGTTCCTCTGACAATCAAATGGATAATTCTGACCTGCCATAAAGCAGGCTCACTAATTGAAAAAAAGTATTTAGTTGTATTTTTTTCAGTGGGATGTTTAGCAAATGTGCAGATGCCTGTGACTACCCTTCGGTATACAGGAATTTGAGTGACCTCACAGCCAACTTCACCACAGAGCTGTGACCTCACAAGCTGGGTGGGGCCCTTTTCCCCCTCATAGATTGTCAAGGCTGAGGGAAGAGTGTGCTTTTTATTTCTGGACTCCTGAAAGAACACACTCTTGTTCCAACTTTACAAGACTTAGCATACTTGTGTTTGGACTTTGAAGAGACACGTTTACTGCTGGACTCTCAAGAAGCACTTCTACCAAAGTTAGGTAAATTCAGCACCACTATTTACTAACTGAAACTGGGATAGGATTAGTTACTCAGTAAAAAGGCAGTTTGTTTATACTTGTCCTTTTCTTTTTATGACTATAATGTTATGTGTGCTGTGTTTTGTATTTCATTTACTGCTTTTAATTTTAGTAAACTTTGTTTTCCTTGAAATCCTGCCTGGGCCATTTTCTCATTTTGAGTGTGAATGCTCGGACAGTGTTGATAATTCTGACAGAACTGTTAAACGCTTACAGTGTGTTACCATATGCCTCAAGGTAAGGAAAATACCAAGGTCTCAGTTGAGTCAGAAAGGGGACTGTGAACCAGGTTGTGTGCCTGCTGGGTTAAGTATTGCACTGCATTTTCCCAAAGAGGGTGTGATATTTTGACCTGTTACCTGGGTGTGTTAGTGAAAAAGGGTTCATATTTGATCCCAGGACTCAAAACTGGTAGTTGTTCGGACCCAAAACAGACAGGGGGGTTACCCAGTTTGTCTCCTGTTCACATATTGCACTTCAAGGTTGGGCACTGTGGGAGCAGAGGGCCTGACCCTTGGAGTGCGCTTGTGACACTGCCCACCCTGTTGTATAAATATAGAAGTGGTGTTTACTTCTGCGGGTGCCACTGTGCATGACCATTGTACTAACCTATCACCTTCAAAGGCTGGCATGCTGACATTTATCAGAATGAATGAAGGTCACATTCCAAGTAGGACAAGCACATCTATGTTTGTACCCAGTCATGATGATAGTGGTGCTGATGAGAGTGAAGCAGACCATCCTGGTGGCAGCATCAAATGGTGTTCCATTGAGGTTGATGATGCTTCTCACATTGTATTTATAAATGATCTCCCCATGGATAGTATTAACTATAAAGCCCTCCTCTATGCAGATGACCTTGTCATCTACCACAGCGACAAATCTCTTGATTCCATATCTACCACCCTCACAATTAACTATGGAGCTGCCCATAAATGTTAATCTTTAAGAAGCTTCTTGTAAATGAGAGAAAAACTAAAGCCATGCATTTTGGCTCCAGGCCCTTCCTAGCTAAAGTCACTAAATCAAATACTCCCCTCAGGATTGCCGCCTCTACCATCCCTTCCCTTGAGACTGTACCCACCTTCAAATACCTAGGCATGACTCTTGATCCCTCCCTTACTTTCAGTGAGCACACTAGCACAATTGTGAAGAAAATACATGAAAAATTAGGTGCAGCATACCATCTCAGTCAATTCCTGTCCACCAAGGCATGTCTGGCAATTGCTCAGTGTAACATGCTGCCCCTCTTTGACTGCTACTACCCAGTCTACTCTACCTGTCCTCATCACTATGCTCTCAACTAGTCTCCACTTTCAACGCCATCTGTTGCTTCGTCCTCCAGGCCTCTTTCTCAACTCAGCTCTGTGTGCTCTACCAATCCCTAGGTTGTCCTCCACTGCATGGTCACTTCGACCTCACCAGGGGTAGCTTATTAGAAGGCTCACTTAGAAACTTACAGAGGTTACCTTATTATACCCTCCTTGTGGACAGAATGGTCTCCCAGTGCCTCCAGACCTCATCCATTCCCTCTCTGAAAGTGCCTCCTACCTCAACAGCCATGGGCAGTACAGTCTTCTCTGTCTCTACTCCTTCCCTCTGGAATAGACTCCCTCAGTTTGTCTGGTCATCCCTTTCCCATCAGTCCTTTAAATCTAACCTCTGAGCCTGGCTCCTGACCAAGGCCACCTGTACCTGCAACTGACCCCTCAATAGGACTAGGACCTAAACCATCCCTGGCTTACTCTTCACTCATTTCCCACCCTGACCTAACAGCTTTCCTCCTCCTCCTCCTTTCCCATTGTATCCTTTGCTGCCCTCATGCTCTCCTTGCCCTATGGTTACCTAAATTAACAACAACCTGTTTTGCTTGCGCTGTTTTAGTGTATAGTTACAAGTCCATTATACTGTATTTGTTACTGTAAGTTCACCCAATGCACAGTGTATAACTTTACAATAATGTATTGTTCATGAGACTCCATAGAGACTGATACTGCATATTGTATATCAACTATCACTACCACACTGTACATATTCCTGTATATAGTGTGCCAATTAATGTAATTGTGTGTCCTATTGTTGCATCTCACCGATTTCCTGTATGTAACCAAGCTGCCTTATTTCTGCTTATACCATGACATTGTAGCATTTTTTTTCTGTTGTTGTGTAATTTACCTTGCCACCTTTTATGGCTCAGGTCATAACTGAAAACGATCCTCTGGATCAGCTTGCTTACCCAGTTAAGAAAGACATAAGTAAATAAAAATAAAACGCTCTCACGGAAAAAGAATTTCCAAGTGGGGACAACACCAGCATTGAGGACTGCAAGGGCTGCTTCCTCACTGATGAGGATGAGGACACTGGTGCAAGTGCATAAAGAGAAAAATTGGCATTAAAGTACTTCCTCTTGTTCTAAGTTTCATAATGAGAACACATGTCATTAGAGTTCACCTTCGCCTTCCTTGCTTTTGTCAATACAGTTCCCAGAATGTGTGCAGTCATTATTACCTGTATTCATGTAAATGCATGTCAACTTGTAGCCACTAACATCATGCTGACTGAAAGAAATGTAACCCCCCTTTGGGGGCTTACCTTGGTTGCACTGGTTTTCTCTCATCTCCCGTTTGCCTCTGGTGGTCCCCGTGGTATCACCGCCACAGCCAGAGTCCTTTTCTGTGCCCAGGTACCCTCCAGACAGGCCTGTACTTTGTTTGGCCCTGTTCGGGCTTGGATCCTGAGCCGCAGTTTGCCAGTGCAGCTGGCGATAGCGTATGTAGTAAAAAAAAAAAACACTTTGATTTTTCTGACGGCCATTTGCGGTCAATTGAGAGGTTTTCCCATGGTCCCCAATGCCCTTGGCAGCCTATTTGGGGGTCAGTGACTGGAATGAAGTCAATGAAAGGCCTCTGTACAGTGGGGAACTCCAGTTTGAATCAGGGCATGAAGGGAGGGCTCATGAATAGTAATGAGCCCTCCTGAATATTAATGAGGTTGTTGCTGCTTTACAGAGATAGTGTAAAACAGAGCTAGTGATGGGCTTCTGACATTATGCTCTAAGGTGTCCATTTTAACAGCACTCTGGCCCCTGTTAGTAGCCAAATCAGGTGTCTGGGCATCAAAAGACTGTGTGACTGGACTCCTGGGAGGAGTTAACTATTTCAGGTGCCAAAAGTCCCAGCCAATCAGAGCAGGGCTCAAAAAGCCATTAACTTTGATTGATACCAAAGGGCAGTCAATCAGAAGGGAAAGCTGTGGAGAGCAATCCCAAGGACCTTGAGGAACTGTTTAAATCTTGGCCAGGCTCCTAGCAAGCCAGGAGGAATCTGCGTTTTGGAGGATTGAACTGTCTGAGTCTTTTCTCAGGACTTGAGTGGGAACTGCTGGTAAGGAGACAGTGATTTTCTGAATGACAGAGAGACTGAACTGAGTTGAGAACACTTAAGGCAAGTTGGAACTGTGCTGCTTCTTCTGGAAAATACTTTTTACTGCAGAAACCCTGCACTGTTTGGAACTTTGAGAAGCTGCTTTGAATATCTCACAAGGAGGAACAGGGTGCAGGAATACATTATTTTTAAGCGAAAAAGATGTACCAGGACTAGAGGGCATGGGATGAAGTTGGAGGGAGGATGATTCAGAGGAAACATGAGGAAGAATTTCTTCACAAAACGGGTGGTGGACAAGTGGAACACCCTGCCAGAGGAAGTGATGGGGGCTGAAACAATCACGGGATTTAAGAATGCATGGGATAGACATAAAGGAATTCTGGAGGTCAGGGGTAAGGGGCAACAGACTTCAAGGAAAACATAAACTGAACTTACAAGCTCAAATGGCCAGACTGAGTGGGCCATAGGCCCTTATCTGCCGACACTATCTATGTATCTATGTATCTATGTATCTATGAGAGTCAGAACATTCTGGGAACTGGGTGCAAGCCAGGCTGTGTGGAGACTGCTTGAGGAGTGTACAGGTTGCTGAGAGCTGCGTTCAACTGTAGCTGCTTTGGAATCTGGTCTAATATTCAGAGACTGTGTGAGTAAAGGTGAGCAGAATGTTTCAATGATCTAAAATCCCTGCTACTGCTGAGTGTACCAGTGTGGTGAGAGGCTGTTGCCTAAAGCCTGAAAGTCAGTGGCCCAACGGCACTGCAGATCAATGAATAAAAGAGTTTGCCTGGCTGCCCCAGAAATTGTTGTACAGTGCAGGGAAAGAGTGAATTCTACCAGTTTCAGAGGCACTTTTCAGAGCCAGGGAGGGAATTTGCTAACCCCTCTCAAGTGAGGCCTGATGGTTTCAGGAGATCACCAGCACTTGCTGGGGTGCTAGGGCACCTGTGACCTGAGGTGGGTGCTGGGCTGTGGAGCCACTCCCAGGTCTGGGCCTCCTGTGGCTGGGTGGGACCTGCATGTGTGCTCTGTGACAGGCCAGAAGAGGCCAAAGGTGACAAATGACCAGATCTTCAATCAAGGGGACAAGCTGCTAGAACTTCAATCCAGATCAAGGCCTAACAGTAAGTACCAACCTGCAACCTGTGTTGTGCCCTTTGCGAACAGAGCTCCTGGTTCCAAGACAAATGGAAGCCCTGCATCTTGGCAACTGCTAAGAATCCTCAAATAATGAGAACCCAGGGCTTGCCCTGGAGCCCAAGGGGAGTGCTTAGTTAAAACTAATGTTAACATTCCAACTTCCTAGGGCCTGAAAAGCTGGCCAACCCATGACAACATCCAGTCCTGCACCTACTGGGTACCCAGAAAGACCTTTCAAACATTACACTGGTACCAGTGGGGGTGGGTCACCAGGGAGGTTTGGCCTACAGGCCCAGCTGTTACTGCTTTATCCATTGCTCTAATCAATTTTTACTTTCTCCACAACTATCCCTTATTCCAGGCATCCGCTTCCTACCCCATTTACACCTAATAAAGCTGTGCGACATTGTTTTGGAAAGCTAGGTGAAGAGCATTTTGTATAGAGTTGAGTGTGTTTTGGAAAGTTGTGTGAAGAGTATTTTGTACATAGTTAGATGCATGTCTTTTATGGTAAATATCATTGGAAAATTGTTGGGTATCTGCTGTGCGGGGTGGTTGGTAGGGTTAGTGGGTAGGTGCAGCATCCCAGGGGGCTGTGCCAGTCAGTCACATAACCCAATTACCATTTACTCTGGGTGGAGGCACCATGCTATTTGTCATAACTTTGGGATAGAACCCTTGAACGTCACGTAACAAGACCCAGGCCCCTTAACCTGTCTGAAGACCAACAGGCAGGGGTAGTAGCCCATTAGCACATGGCATGTGGACTACATCTTTGTGTAGCTCCTCTCTGGCACCATCCTAGAGAGGCCTTGCTGGCCAGACCAAGGTTATGGGGCCTAGGTTCCCATACTTGTTGTTACCGGGGTCCTTTCCGAAGATTACAAATAAAATGGTGGTGCCTCCACCCGGAGTATATTTAGAGGATATGATCTCTTCCAGTACAACCCGCTGGGATGTTGCACTAACCCACCTCCCTAAAACAATTACCCCAGACATGGACTTACCAGAACCGACATCCCCACATTTGGCATTTTCTAAACTTCAGGTAATGACATGCTCATTAAAATCAGGCTCTTGAGTCATAGCTTTTCTGAAACTGTAACATCTGAATTTATTTACATAGGGAGGGTTATGATGGGGTAAGATGGAACAGAGGTTAAGCAAAACATTTTAATTTTCATTTAAAGGCTTGACATTTCCCAAACAATCCTTTTCCCTTTTTAATATTCAAACCCACACTTTAATTAATGCAGCCACCAAGCTACTTAACTAACTGCTGCAAGTATTCCTAAATACCCAGACCCACTAGTACCAGTCCAGAATGAAGCCCCAAATTCTGTCCTTGGGTACGCAAATGTTAAGTTACAGGCCTGAGGTGCAGCTGGCCGCCTGGTGTTGGTGTGCTTGCTGAATTAAATTAACTTTATACGGTTGCTCTTACTCTAGCTTTTCCTGTACCCGTGGGCACCAAATTAAACAACTATGTACATCTCCAGAATTTGAAGGTAATTCCTGTTTTTTACTCATGGTTCTGTTACATCAGTCATATGGTGGCACAGAGGACTGAATACCTGAGGGGTATGGAAACAGCAGGTGCAGATCCAGGCACAGTGCTTGAAACAGACTTGAAGGGGAACAGAAAACTGCAGCTTGGATCTTCAGCTTGATTGGAGATTTTGCAGCTTGTCCCCTTTGGCCTACTGAGGCCTGCTGCAAAGTGCTGAGCAAGGCCTTCCAGCCACAAGGGATCCAGACCTACGAGTGGCCCCATGGCCCAGCTCCTTCACAGATCCAAGTGCCATAGCACTTGGGTATGAATCCGTGATCCACTGCAGCCAGCAGATCTCACTCAGTAGGGGTTAGCGAGTTTGTAACCTGGCCCTGGGTTTAGGATGGTAGCTTTAGGTCATCTTTCTTTTGCAGAATAACCATCTATGGTGTGTACCCAAGCAGTCTCTGTTCCTTCCTGACATTCAGGCTATGGTGGCAACTACAGAGTCTGAAAACTTCAGAATCAGAACAGTCTCTTTTCTCAGCTGTATTCCAAGTGCAGACAGCAGGAACCCACCCAGAAAGCACCTGTTTACTGGTAGCACATCAAATGAATGCAGTAATTTGAGCGAAGACATATGGACGACTTTATTTGAGTGACTTCCGAATGGGCGAATATGCAGTTATGATGACTGATAATGTGAGTGATCAGTAATTTCAGAGACTAATACATTTGAGTGAACAATGATATAGCGTACTCCCTGTGTCAAGGTGCAGTGTGTTGTTGGAATACAAGAGATAGGGGAGTTCAGGGATGCACAGGATGGAGCTCCCAAACATTATACTGTTGCACCACTGGGTGATGAGAGTTTTTCAAATGCAACACAGAAGAAGTGCATGGCAGAGGTTTGCATGGAGCAGATCATGTCTGGTGCAGCAGAAGGCACTAGCAGGAGTCAGTACCGGGACCTAAAACAATGTCTGGTACAGGTGTTGGGGTAGTATACATCCTGTACATGGCTAGAATATCTGCATCGGGTTTCCTGCAATATACAGGTGAAGTAGTAGAAAATCTCTGGAACTGATGTCGCTGTATTGCACAGTCACCCTAAATACACTTGCTATTATGTAGTCACTTAAACTGAAATCGCCCAATAATATTCGCTCAAATGACTTGGAACCCTACTCATCTTTCTACTTTCACAGTCTCTCAATTCCAACACAGCGATCACTTTTGTTCTGGCTCACACACAATTCCAGAAACTCTTTCTCAGCAGTACCTCAAGGAAAGTCTCTTCTCACCATGCAGGTGCAGAACAATTACAGAAGAGGCTCTGTCTCCAATTTCTCAGAATCCAGATATCCATCCAATTTCCAGTAGCCATTCCTCAATGCTACAACCAGTCCTCAGTAGTTCTTCACAACTCTCTCATCACACATCATGAATCATCTGTGTCTCACCATGGAGGTGCAGATGAGTTCCAAGGAGGCTCTCGCCTCACCAAGATCAGTCCATGGCTCTAATCCTCTTTTCATTCTCAAATATCAATTTCTCAATATGTTCATTGCTGGGTGCAGCTTCCTACCACAGCATCAGAATCCTGCATCTCTCTCACTGTCTCTGCAGAGCTGCCTTCAAAAATCCTTTCTTTTCTCTCCAGATGGGGGAAGGCACAACCGGCCCTGGGGGACAGATTGCTGTCAGCCACAAGGCAGACCCTCTCCCAGCCTTGCTGCCCCATTTTCTCACTAGAGGCTGCAGCCCCCATCCCTGTGGAGGGGCTCCCGCTGAGCTGTCCCAGAATCACAAGTCCTGAACTTTTTGGGAGCACTTGGCAACTCCCTATTAGCTGAAGCCACTATCAGGTGACTTTATTTAGCCCTCTTACAGTTGCTTCTGCCACTTGTCAATACCCCTAGGCAGTCACATAGTCCCAGTCCAATCCATACAAGTTTTCTTCCAGCCATCTCTGCAGCCAACCCAGACATATTTATTTACTAGGTTCCCCACAGACTGATAAGAGTCTCCTTTTCGCTTGCACACCTTGCCATTTTTAAATATTTTATTAAATTTCCCTGTTTGCCGCTAGTGCTAAACGCTGTGTCCCAGCGTTAGACAGGCTTTAGCTCCTTAATATGGATGCAGGCTCATGAATATTAATGAGGTGCCATCCAAATGCCTGAGTACGATTGGTGCTCCAAAAAGTTGCTCTCCTTACCTCCTGACTGCCTCTCCGGTTGCCTAAGGTCTCTTGTCTCTCTTTTTACTTTATCCTGGGGCTGGAACCAGAGACAAACTGAAAGGCCGCCAAAATTACTGCACGAAAATGTGATTTTGCACATGGGAGAAGCGTCACCTGGCACCAGAGTGCCAATATGGGTGCAATACCCCTAGGCAGTCACATAGTCCCAGTCCAATCAGTCCCTCTGCAAGCTAGCTCCTCCAGCCCTGCTTCTCCCCCAAAAAAAATATGCGAGTGCCAGCGGGAGGATGCTGGTATCAACTGGACCACCAGGGGACACAGCCAGGAAAGCAGAGAGAAAACTGGGAAAACCGGGGCAAATGGGGCCCAGACTGGGAGCAACCTCGGGGGTCAACAGGTAAGCCCCTGACAGGGGGGTTACAGACAGCTATCCTGACAATGAAATACATAAGACACCCCAGCCAGTCACCCTGCTTCTTGAGAGAGACAGAGAGAGAGAGACAGAGACAGATCGTGTGCCTTAGCCCAATAAAAGAACCCACAGCCAGCCACACCCACCCTGCTTCTTGACAGCGACAGACATACCTTATGCCTTTGATCAATATTAGAATCCCCTGCCAGCCACAGCCACCCTGCTTCCTGAGAGAGAGACACACAGACATACCTTATGCCTTTAACCAATATAAGAACCCACAGCCAGCCACAGTCACCCTGTTTCTTGAGACAGAGAGAGAGAGACAGCCAGACAGACCTTGTGCCTTTGACCAATAAACGAACCCGCAGTCATCCATAGCCACTCTACTTCTTGAGAGACAGAGACAGACAGACCTTGTGTCGTTGATCAGTATAAGAACCCACAGCCAGCCAGCATGATCAGACATCAACTGCGTATGCAACAAGTGACATCCATCAGGAAAGTACCATCTGTCTTGTCTGGCCTGTGCCACATACAGTTTTGGTTGTCAAGATAACACTAGTTTTGTGATGCCATGGTGAGTTCATTTCTTATGAATATGCATTAATTTATTTCTTATTGTTTCACTTTGGTACTATAGACATTTTTGCAGAAGTTTGGTTTATATTGACATCAGCATTATTAGACAGAATATCTGCATGTTCTGGAAATAAACTCTTTAAATTTTGCACTGTTTTGGTCATTACAAATAATTTATTCCACATTAGTAGAGATTCCAGCATTCAGTAATGATGGACCACTCTTTTAAAAATGTTAATTTGTTGTGTTAGATTATTTTTTTCAAATATATCTGTATGGTCAGTACAAGATGATATGAGAACAAGTATAGTCAAAATACTTATGCCACAGTGAGCAATAATTTATAATGTTGGTTGTTACCTGTTCTTATTTACTAACATACTAACATACTAAAACGCCAGCAGAATAGGCCTAACGGTCTTTCGTGTCTGCTCGTTTGGTCAGTCCCCAACCTGGGTGCTGACCTTGCTGTCCCCCTCGCCTTCTCTGGCTTCTCCCTTCCCAGTTCCGGATATTCTTGCTGCATTGGATTTTGCTTCCAGAACCCTTCCCCTGTACCTGTCCAACCCCCTCTTGTACCCCTCCACTGTCTCTGCCTCCACCAGCCCCCTAGGCAGTGCATTCCATGGCTCCACCACCCTCTCAGTGAAGTAGCACCTCCTCCTTTCTCCCCTGAATCTTCCCCCCTCCAGCTTCCAGCCATGCCCTCTAGTGGCCCCTTCCTCCTTCCTTCGAAGCACCCCGACTTTTCCTCCCCTATTTACCCTCTTCATGTACCTGAGACCTCATGTCCCCCGGTCCCTTCTCTCTTCCAATGTGTACATATTTAGCTCTTGAGCCTCTCCTCATAGGTCCTGTCCCCAAGCCCCAAATCATTTTGGTTTGCCCTCCTCTGGACCCTCTCCAGGAGGTTAATGTCCCGCTTTAAGTGTGGCCTCCAAAACTGCACGCAGTACTCAAGGTGCGCCTCACCAAGCAGTTATACAGAGGAGTATCACTTCCTCCTTCTGGAGGTGATCCCCTAGCGATGCATCCCAGCATCCTGTTGGCCTTGGCTGCTGCCTCCTACAAGTCTCAGAGTTGTTCATCTTGACATCCACCACCACTCCCAGGTCCCTCTCAGCCATCGAGACTTGTAGCATTTCCCCCCCCAGGGTGTACACTTGACCTGGGTTTCTGGCCCCCAGGTGGAGTACCTTGTATTTCCCTGCATTGAACCTCAGCTTCCACTTTCTAGACCATCTTTCCAGAGCCTCCAGGTCCCCCTGTAGGGCCACCCTCCCTCCTCCCCATCCACCACGCCCCCCAGTTTTGAGTCATCTGCAAAGAGACTCATCTCCTCCTGATTCCTGTCCTTATTGTCAGATCGTGGGTGTTGAACAGAGGGGCCCAGGACTGATCCCTGTGGGACCCCACTAATGACCCTCCTTGGGGATGAGACTATCCCACCAACTACGACCCTCTGGGTCTGGTCCTGGAGCCAATTGCCTATCCATCTGATCATCTGGGTCCCCACCCCCATTTCTCCCAGCTTATCCAACAGGCCCACGTGAGGAACAGAGTCAAATGCCTTGCTGAAGTCCAGAAAGAGGACATCCACTGGTCTACCCAGGTCCAAGGCACTTGTCACCCAGTCATAGAACTCCACCAGGTTTGTCTGACACGATTTCCCCGGGATGAATCCATGCTGTCTATCGTCCAGGCACCCTGACTTATCCAGGTCCCCCTAGCTCTCCTTGACAATGCCCCTCCATCACCTTGCCCACCACTGAGGTCAGGCTGACAGGCCTGTAGTTCCCTGCCACCTCCCTTGATCCCCCCTTGTGGATAGGCACTATATGTGCCACCTTCCAGTCTTGGGGCACCCACCCTGTCCTCAGAGAGATGGTGAAAAGCTCTGCCAGGGGTTTTGCCAGGACATCTGCAAGTTCCTTCAGCACTCTGGGATGTAATTTATCTGGCCCAGGTGCTTTCTCAGTCTTAAGGGAGCTGAGGGCTTCCCTCACTCTCTCAGCTGTGATTTCCACTTCCGGTACCCCTTCTCCTGCTAGCCCTCCCCCACCTGCCAGTGATGCCTCCCCTCTCCCCAGACCTGCCCGATCGGTGGGGTCCCCCTCCTCAGTATCTCTGTCTCCTCCCATGTATGATGCAGCACCCCCATTTTCCTGAGTGAAAACTGAGGTGAAGTACTCATTTAGTACCTCAGCCTGCTCCCCCGGGTCTTGTGCCCATCCCTCCCCTGATTTAATCCTGCTAATCTGCCCCTTCACCCTTCGTTTTTCCCCAATGTATCTAAAGAACCCCTTGTTCCCTCTCCTAATTTCCCTGGCCAGGTTCTGCTCCTTCCTTGCCTTAGCCGCCCTCACCACTCTAGTGGCCCTTCTAGCCATCAGCTCGTACTCCCCTCGATCCCTTTCACTCCTTGAGCTGAAGGTGTTGCACCGCAAGCATGGCTGCAGCCAGCAAAGCACCATCACACAGTTAACATTACACTCATCAAAAATATCAGTAATTCACAGCAATTATGAATATAATTTTGTGTGTTTTGGGCTTGAATTATGTTGTTCGTCCTTTTTTCCCCTTGTTATGCAGATACCCACTCTGCCACTATGGACAAATAAAGGCAAGTGATTTTCAGTTTTTCTTCACAGGTGACTGTTTTAGCTTGCAATCATACAGTCCTAGGAACAAAATGATACAAAGTATTGTAAGTACACCAACAACGCCATTGCAGTGTGTCCAAGTAAATTATTTTATGTACAAGTAAGCATCAGTCTCATTTCCTCTTTATTTTTCCCTTTTTTCCCCTTGTTTTTCGCAGGGGTGAAGTATTCAATGGTGGTGAAATACGGGCCAGATAATCTCTCTTTTTCTACACAGAAGAGACAGGTGTACTTCAGTACACAAGGAGTCTAGAACGTGTATTTCTAGTCAGGTCTGTAATACACTGGTCCAGTGTCACTAAACTTAATTATTTTCTTCACAGGTGTTTAGTAATAGCTGTGTATTTGAAACTGGATATAATAAAAGACAGGAAGAGCACTACTGGGTACTGAATGGGGTACTGGAATAAACTCTGAATAATTTCTGCTTCATCTGTTTGCAGGTAACATCAAGGTGCTGTACACCTGTAGTTTGTTCCAATCTCAAGACGGACAACATTTCTGATACACTGCAGACCTGGAAAGAAGACAAAAATATTAAGGAAAATTGTTTTCCAAAGAAGGACCCCCCCCCCAAAAAAAATACTTACCTTTCATGGCTTGTAATTCTGGTACTGCGAACTGTACAATCAGACACATGTAGAACCCATCTGGAGTGGCAGCGTTCCATCAATACAGTTGAAGATCTGTGTGATATAACCTGAAAATGTAAAAGAAAAGAACAGTAATGAGAAATGATTATAACTCACCCACAACAGTAACACCCCCCCCCAAAAAAATGAAACTTTACAGTACCACATTAGTACACCTTGTGAATGTGATCATGGCTAACACACCGGTGATCTGCAAACATTCAATATGTATGATGATGATTTCCTGCAAAGGAACAACACGACGGACTACTTACAACAAACTACAAGATTAAATACAAATGAAACAGCAGTGTCTTTCTACAAACATGACAGTGACATGTACAATAACTTACCATTGGTGGTATGAATACACACACACACACACACACACACACACACACACACACACACACACACACATATTGGGCAGCATGTTTCAGTCAATGCAGCAGAAGACATTTCAAGAACAACAAATTATACTTCAACCTGCGGTCATCTGTGGCTATCATCATTCAAAGAGGTGTTGTCCAGTACAGCCCACCTTGGTACAAACAAAAAAATTAAGTCAAGAAGGAGCCTGAATCAATAAAAATGCAAATATCCTAACAAACAGATTGGTCAAAATATGCTCAATCACCCAATGTCTTAGTTTAAAAATAATATTTTACAGTTCTTTTTTTCTTTAATCATTTGATACAGCAATTCATGACAAATGTTTTGGATGTAATCCTTCCTTAGAAAATGGGCTTTTTATTTGCTGGATTCTGATTGGCTACTACCCTTGCCAAGGGGGTACATTAACTTTCAATAGATGCCCATCAAATAAAAAGTGCCAGTCACCTGACCATATCACCACCTAAGCTATCTTTGTGCCCACCCTGCTTACCCATTGGTCGAAACCACCCTATTCAAATTGAAATCAGCGCCATTTTTTCTCTAGCTTAGCGAGTGACACTGGCACCACCTTGGCTCCCTACTTCAGTGCCAGCACACCCCCAATGAGAGAAGCGCCTCACTCCCTGCAGAATTCCCCAAATACACTAGAGTCAATTTCTACAACAGAGCCCTGGTCCCAACCCTATGACACAAAGCATTTCAGACTGAATTAGCTGCAATTGTTCCCCTACCTTCTAACCAAACGTGACTCCGAGCACATCCCCGCCCCACCCCCGATTGGGAAAAGTCTTCTTTAGGCAAACTAAAACCATCAATGTTTTAAAAAAAAATTTCAATGAAACAAATGTCTTTAAAGCACAACAGCCTCAACTAGAGTGACTCGGTTACCTCCAGCTCCCGCTTAGTGAAACGCCAGCTGTAATAGTATCAGATCAAGCCGGCCGCCACATGTGAAAAGGAGGAGCTCATACTGTAATTAATGCTGCTGGCAAGAACTCTGCATGTCTGGGCACCAAAGTAAAGCTCCCCGTTTCCACTCTTCAGTCCGTGTTTCTCCGGTGGCCAGTAATAGTAATGGTTCTAACTCTTTTGTCAAAGCCCCTCCGTCAACACAAGTCTTGACAACATCAAACTGCCTCTTCAAAATAATTCATCTTCGCAGTCTGACTGCGATGCAAACCAAGATGTCTTCTCCCGGTACAACAGCTCCCAGCTCCAAAAACAAACTACTGGAGGCAAAACAAAAAGGGTACCCTCTAGTTAAGCTGAGCACTTATTTTTTTCCTCATACTCAACAAGTTGAAAACACCTCCTGTAGCGCTCCCTCCAGCATTTTTGCCAGGACAGGGGATGATTGCGATTTATTTCAAACTCTATTCACTTCCAGCAGAAAATAAAAAAAGCTGTCACCTTTTTCTAAAGCAATCCAGTACACGCTGTTAGTGCTGCTGTAGAGCACTCAGATCCATTTTGTTGGTAGGCATGTGGACGGGTGGGATGGCAGCAGGCAGCCAGGATCGCAACCGCAGTGAATGTGATGAGGCTTCAGATTAAGACGGGACAATTTAACCTTTTTTTCCCTCTCTGTCCCGTGATGTCTGCAAGCACTAGAACCCACCAGTATGTTGCCTAATAGTAATTCGTTCCGATTCCAGTTGTGACCACAACAGCTCTGCTTCCCATTAAAAAAAAAAGTTAAATGAATAAATACAAAAAAAAAAAAAGGTAAAAGAACAAAACTGTATTTTAAGCTGAGTGTGTGTGGTAACAGAGTGGGGGTAACCATGCCAATGAGCTCAAAAGTCACAGGTACAGAGGCTGTAGTAGAACAGAAGTCCTCAGTTCATACAACTAAAAAAATGGCAATCCAGTACAGGCAGAAGAACTATTTTATTACAAAATCACATTACAAAATAAAATTACAAAATTGTTTTTTTTTCTTAAACATAGATAATACAGGTACCCAGTTTCTAAGCGCAATAATACCCTCCAGGGTGGGCGGTATTGGGCTATACTGGACCTTCCAGGGGCTATAAGGCCCTCCGCCTGCGGTGTCGGGCCTCATTACACCCCTGGGCGGGCTGGTATAGCCCAATACCGCCCACCCCGTCAGGTATTATTGCTTACTCAGTGCAGTTTACTGTATCTTAATACAAGATTTTTTACACATTTTCAATTCAATTATCCAATGTTTATATTCATAATTTATTAAATTAGAGAAAGCTGGCAATCCTTAATAAACTTAATTGGCCACAGTGTACAATGACATATTCTATTTGATAAAGGGTATTGTAAATGGACAGTGGGATATGCTACGAGCTACACCGATAGGGGCACATGATTTTCAATAAAATTCACTTATGATAGCTAAAAGGGATAGAACACTAGGGAACAGGTTGGTAAGAATGGATCATAAAGTACCAGAAATAAAACCCCAACATTTCTTAAGTACAAATGATTTAAAAGGGAATTACCATTGTGGGCACTGTACGATAGAGATTATTTTCTTGTTAAAATGCCCTTGTGACAAAGTTTATGTTAGGAAAATGGAAAAAATGTTAAAAAAACAGAATAACAGAACATGCAAGTGATATAAGAAGGAAAGATTTAACATCACCAGTAGCATGTCACTTTATAGATCAAAACCACCAGTTATCCTGCTTGCAGTTCTTTTGGATAGAAAAGGTATTACCGAACCCCGGAGGGGGGGGGGGGGACTACAGGACTCAAATTCTAGCTAGAGAAGTGTATTACATAAATAGATTTGAGGTAATTAATCCTCAATATGGCCTCAATGATTCGATTGATTGGCAACCTATTATTTAATATCACTAGCTGATATAGGGCTTACAGATAAATAATTAAAATATGTAGAACATAATGCACCATTAACCCTGAGCTTAATTCCTATAACTATCTGACAGTCTGTAAAAAGTTAAACATTTGTAAAATGAGATATATACACTTAGGAGAATGTTTGTCAACATACTTACTATATAAATACATAGTGGAATGAAACAGAGTGTAGTGGTAGTACTGGGACAGTTTGCAATATTTGGACAAGATGATCTATTGATGGGGTAGGACCTATTAATTTGTTTACCAGGAACAACCACTGCTACATAAGAATAACTTGCCTTTTATTTTATAGTTATAGAGAGATTTATGCTTAAATTTTAAAACTGTAACTAATTTTTGACATGATATGCTAATGATGACCTCCCTGACCTCTCACCAGTTCATTAAGTTCCTTCACTCAGTGACTGATTAGGTTCTAATTATAATATAAATATTCTTTATAAGAGCTGCTTTTTCTACACCCTCCCCTGACAGCCCCCTTCTGCCCGACCCCCCCAGCTCTGTCCCCTGGAATTACTGGGGCTTACCTTATGCCCGGCCCAGGAGCGGTGCCTGCGGGGAGTCAGGCGTCATCCTGCCGCTGGGGATTTTTCCTCCTTGTTTCACCCCTTTTTGCATCTGCACACCTTGCAATGGGTGCAACAGCTGTCTCCACCTCCGCGGAGGCAGCCAAGCACCCTGGGCACGGACGAGCATTCTAGCACTGCCATTCACAGCACAGATCCCCCACCCCAAGGAAGGAGAGCTGTAATGCTTAATCCTTACCTCCCTGCTGGCCCCCAAGTGACCCGAGTCCGTTTCTGAACCTAGGTCATCAGAGTGGCAAAAGGTGTGGCATCCAGCGCCTCAACCCTCAGCACCACCGGGCATGCCATAATATAAATATTTAATGAAAAACATGATTTCAACCTGTGACATAGAGAAAGAGAAAAATAATAGAATGTATATTACTAAAATGTAAGTAATTCACATTGGTGGGACACCTGAATTTGCCATTTCAGGTGCTGCAATCTGCAGGTCAGGGGCCCAGTGTTAGCGCATAACATCATCATTGTCTGATGACAGCACATGATGACACACAACTCCTGTCATCCAATTCCAACCAGAAGACTGAAAAAGAACTGTGTAGAATGGGTGGCAGCACCTCCGTTACACAAGAGAATTTGGGAAGGCTCACACCACTCTACACTCTTACAAAAGTAAGTGAACTTGTTATAAAACCAAGCACTGCAATGAATTTAATGAAGCAAACAAGAATTGGGATAAAATTAGAAAAATAAGCACAGCAAATGTATAAAAGGTATTGAAGGCCACCATTTTTATTTACTGGACAAAGTAACAAATAGATGAAAGATTACAGAACAAACTGAGGTAAAAGCTAGTAGACAGCTCCTTTTATTACCAATAAATATGTTTGGGAGAAAAAAACATGATTTTTATGTTTGGTACTGTATATGGTTTATTTTCAGAAAGAAACATATTGTTTTATAAACTGAACCGGCTATAAAGCAGCTTTCCTGTTTATGAGGCGAGTGAGACAATATATTTAATATAAGTTTGTGGTTTTAAGTGCCCACGATATAAAAAATAATTAAATAAATAAAAATGACGACTTTTTTTAAAATTTAAAAACACATATATGACTGTCAGTACACATAAGAGTGGACAGGAAACTTAAAATTTCATTTCTGGTAAGGATTGCCTGTTTTCTCCAAGTTAATAAATTATGAATATAAACATTGGATAACTGATCTGAAAATGTGTAAAAAATCTTCATGTATTAAGATACAGTAAACTGCACTAAGGAAGGATTATATCCAAAACATTTGCCATGAAATGCTGTATCAAATAAAAAAAGAAAAAAAGAACAGTAAAATATCATTTTTAAACTAAGACACTGCGTGAGTGGGCTATCATCATTCAGCAACTCACTCTACAGCAAGACCAGCAGCAGCAGGTGTCAGTAAGCAATTTTCTCACTTGGGACACTGATACACGTTCTGGCTCACTTTGTAAATTTTAAGCAGTGCGTCCAGAAATACTTGTGACTTTTTTGAACACTTTTTCATGTGCTTATTCTTCATTGGTATGTTTTTTTTTTAAATTAAAACAGCAGGACAACAGCAGCAACAGGCATCAGCAAGCAATTTTCTCACTTGGGACACTGATACATGGTTCTGGCTCACTTTGTACATTTTAAGCAGTGCGTCCAGAAATACTTGTGACTTTTTTGAACACTTTTTCATGTGCTTATTCTTCATTGGTATGTTTTTTTTTTTAAATTAAAACAGCAGGACAACAGCAGCAACAGGTGTCAGCAAGCAATTTTCTCACTTGGGACACTGATACACGGTTCTGGCTCACTTTGTACATTTTAAGCAGTGCGTCCAGAAATACTTGTGACTTTTTTGAACACATTTTCATGTGCTTATTCTTCATTGGTATTTTTTTTTAACAATTAAAACAGCAGGACAACAGCAGCAACAGGCGTCAGCAAGCAATTTTCTCACTTGGGACACTGATACACAGTTCTGGCTCACTTTGTACATTTTAAGCAGTGCGTCCAGAAATACTTGTGACTTTTTTGAACACTTTTTCATGTGCTTATTCTTCATTGGTATGTTTTTTTTTTAAATTAAAACAGCAGGACAACAGCAGCAACAGGCATCAGCAAGCAATTTTCTCACTTGGGACACTGATACACAGTTCTGGCTCACTTTGTACATTTTAAGCAGTGCATCCAGAAATACTTATGACTTTTTTGAACACTTTTTCATGTGCTTATTCCTCATTGGTATGTTTTATGAAATTAAACCAGGAGGACAACTGCAGCAGCAGGCGTCAGCAAGCAATTTTCTCACTTGGGACACTGATACACAGTTCTGACTCACTTTGTACATTTTAAGCAGTGCGTCCAGAAATACTTGTGACTTTTTTGAATACTTTTTCATGTGCTTATTCTTCATTGGTATGTTTTTTTTTTTTAATTAAAACAGCAGGACAACAGCAGCAGCAGGCGTCAGCAAGCAATTTTCTCACTCAGGACACTGATACACGGTTCTGCCTCTCTTTGTACATTTTAAGCACTGCATCAAGAAATACTTGCCACTTTTCTGAACAGTTGTTCAAGTGTTTATTCTTCATTGGGACTTTTCCTGAAATTAAAGCAGCAAACAACAGCAGCAGCAGGTATCAGCAAGCAATTTTCTCACTTGGGTCACTGATGCACAGTGCTAGCTCTCTTTGTACATTTCAAAGCAGTGTGTCAAGAAATACTTGTGACTTTTTGAATACTTTTTCATGTTCTTATTCTTAATCAGGCTATTAATACTGCATGCTGAATGCTGTAGCAAGATAGCAGTATGAATCAGCTACCTTCATAAGATAGGACATTTTTTTTGGGGGGGTAATTATCATTTTAGGTGATTTTAGGGTATTTTGACTGTAGTTGTGGGTGTACTGTGACAATCTAACACAGTCAACAGTAACCAAAAAGTAATACAGCATGACAATTAAAGCATAAGTACAAGAATATGGTGAAAATTTTCATCAATACTTTCTTATTCTATTATACTTTGCCCCTTCGCTAATGACTTGTTTATATGGTACCCTCCCTTCCACAATTTAAGTCTGTTGTAGCGTCATTGCACACTACATCCTCTGAGGGAAGAAAAATGGGAAAAACCAAGGGAATCCTCTGCCACAGGGATGACGATTGTGCCCCCCACAGTGCCACCCGGGAAGGTGCCTCCTCAAAACTCGATTCGGTCTGGTGGGTCGAGGGTCTCCCTGCCCTCTGCCATGAAGGGTAACCTGTGACGGTTAAAGGGGAGGGCATCAGATACCCAGTGTTCGGTGCGGGGTTGGGGGGAGACATCAGAGGAGTACTGGCAGAGGACTCCAAGGAGACAGAAAAAAGTACCAACTAAAAAAAAAAAAGTATTATTAAGTAGGAAAAGAAGGAAAAGTGGAGGACGGTAACAATTTTTTCACCTATTATAATTTTTTGAGTGTATTTTTCATATTTTGTTTTTTTTTCCTTTTATTTTTTTGGGGGGTGGGAGTACACTGAGGAAAAATATAGACACAATACACAATACATGTTAAGACAGAAAAGAAAGACGATTATATAAGGCTACTGGGTCTGGGGCTGAACAATAAGCATGCGCAGCATACTAATCATTTGTAATTGCTGAGCCTCCATGCTGTCCAACTGCTGGTGAGTTTGATCAACAGCGTTAGGCAGAAAGTTGACCTCACTCCACAGAATGGCCAGATTTGCATGTGTGGTTTGCAGTTCTGCTTTGTTGACTGCAGCTGCGGGAACTGTCACTTGCTCAGCCCTCTTCCCTTCTGCTGCATTATGGATGCCACACGCAGGCTGTCGCTGATGCCTTATTGCCCCCTCTTCCACTGCACCCTTCACTGCAGAAGCAGTTGCTAATTCCTGCACCTTAGCCTCCCACTGGGCATGACAGTGTGCCAACAGGTTGCCCACGTGGCTGCCCTCGTGACCGCGATGTACCAGCATGCTGCAGATGTTGTATTTCACAACAGTCCGTCTGCCTGGCAGTGTGGTGAAAAACTGCCACACTGGTGAGCTATGAGGAGTACCAGGCACAGGCAGTGGGGGGGCTCAGATGTTGTAGGCTGCTCTGCAGTTGGGATGGGCAACAAGCACTGTTGCTGCTGTTGTTCCTGCTTCTGCTTGGCCTGCTGTGGGGGGGGGGTCGGTAGCCACCAGTGCTGCAGGGCTGGCACCACTGATATCCGAACAAGCAGCTACTGCTTCTGTCACCACACTTCCACTGCCAATGGAAACAATATTTTGCGGGGGGGTGGAGTACAGGATTGCAAAACATTGACATGGTTGAGGTGAATAGTTCATCCAAGGCCCCCACACATCCTTTGCCATGAGGAACCCCCACTTGTTCCACCTCTCTCCATTTTCAAACAAAAGTTAGTAAAAGTATTACTGTATTACCTAACAAAAAAGAGGAAACAGAGACAAACAGAATCAAATAACAAGAAAAGGTGGACTAGGGATGAAAGTGGTTTAAAATAAACTTAATAATATGGAAAAAAAAAGGATCAAAAGCAGAAAACTCGGGGCCGGCCCACCGCTAGCGGTTGGATTCCGCTATGACGCCAGCGAATTCGGTTTGGGAACGGCCCGGAAGCTGAGGGTCAGCCGGGGAGAGGACTTGAGCGCCCTAGGGACTGCTCATCCTCTCCGGGGGGGGAGGGGGGAACCTGAGCTCGGCTCTTGTCTATCCTCGGGTGGAGAACCGAGGCGTAGCAAGACCGATACCAGACAAGGGGGGGCGACGTGCCAGATGTCGGCGCTCAGCACCTTGATGTCAGGGGACACGGCACATCACGAGAGAACACCGGAAAATGCACCTTGTGGCCTCCCGGTAGACGGAGCACTAGGCCCCGACCCTCAATGCCCCTGCCTGCCCAGAGACAGCATCCTGACGAAACACTGATGTCTCGGGGTGAATGGGCCCCCACTCCGTACCCCGCCTGGGGGGATAACCAAGGCTCCATGGGGGATGGACTGCTCTGGTCTCCAGGTAGGTGAGCGAGGGCTGAAAAGGCCATAGAGTGTCTCCTGAAGAGAGGGGTGTCGCAAGGGAGGAGGGGAGTGAAAAAAAAAGGCAGAAAACTCCATATTTTAATCGTTTTGACTAGCACACGCTACACACTATGCTTCACAGCTCCTTCTCCAGCAAAGCGAAAGTCAAAGTGAAACTAGTTCACTGACTTAGTGCCTGATTCCCTTCCTGCCTGCATTTATGTGACCTGCAGACAGTTACACAAGTGATCTGTGGTCTGTTTCTCACAAACTTCACCTTCTCACAATGTAACCCAAAGTTAATGTGAAGTTTGGAGTGCAAAGTCCATCAAGGGCGAATTTCGACCTCTGAATGGAAACTTCACGTAATGATACACGATGCGAAGTTGATCATGTCACATTATATAACGTTTGCATAGTAAAACTTTGCTGCATCTCTAGTCAAGTGGCCCCCTACCCCATTCAACAGTGACCCACCACCCTGATCCCTCCCCAACTGGACTGGATCCGGTAATTGGCACAGCCCTCTTCACACCACTGTGGCCAGCTGCCAACTGAACTGTCAATGAGCAAGTACCATACATAGTATTCGCTCATTGGTTCAACCAATGAGCGCGTAATATGTACTGTACACACTCAATGACAGTTCAGTTGGTGGCTGGCTGTGATGGTGTGAGGAGGGCTGTGCCAGTTGCTGGCTCTGGTTGGACTGGGGGGAGTAGGGTGGTGGATCACTTCCTAACGGGGCAGAGGAGTGGGGGGGGACACTTGACTACCTGGAACTGGGGACTTTTTAATTTTTATATGGATCAGGGCTGGGGAGGGGGGACCCACTAAACTACCAGGGAAAATGGGGGATTTCATTTATTTTTACAAAGATCGGGGAATGTGGAGGGTGAACCACTAGACTACCAGGGATATGGGAGATTTCTTTTAATTTTACACAGATCAGGGAGGGGAGATCACCACACTACTAGGGATAAGGGGATTTCATTTATTTTTACATAGATCGAGGAGACCAGAATGCACCGTGCTGTACCCCTATGGGTGGTTGTCAGCCCCACACCCTGGTCTCGCTGTGCCAAAACTGGCACACTCTGCGGTGTGCCACGTGACCAGGGTCCATTCAGATCATGCATCTTGTTTAAATATGGCACCAGAGCTGGGCGGCCTATTTATTTTGTGCAGCGCACTGTTTTGTGCGTGCAGCCGGCTGGCTCTGAATATAGGGCCAAGTGTCTTCACTTTTAAATTCTCATTTTCTCCAGATGTCCCTGTCTCCTTTTCCTCCTTTGTTACCTTTCATTCCTTCTTACTACACCCAGTTAATTAGACCCTACTTAAGCATCCCTCAGCTCACTCATTCCCACTATGTCTCTCACCCCCATCATCACCCTTTTGTTTTCCAGCTCCTACTCTGACGTTGCCTATCACCTTTTTTCCTAGAGCTACCCAACCTAATTTTTTTCCTCACACATATGAATGTCTCTTATTTCTCCTTACCTCCCCACTATCTTGGCTATTTTCTCTTTTATGGCTAATTCCAGAGGAATATCTATGGTCAAAACATTAATTCTAACTCTGTTTTCCATTTTCAATGTATATTAACTATTACTTTTTTTGTTTGATTTTCCAAACACGTTGACACAGTAATTTTTTCCCCTTCTTCTTACATTTAAAGACAATAGGCCCAATTCTGAAAGCCTCTGGTGCAGCGTAATAGCCCTGTCTCACCATGAATGGCACAAAGTGCCCGTTGCACTAAAAGATGTCCTGGGAGCAATTCTCAAAGGCAGCCTCTGTCAACCACAGGCTGTCTGCACCAAATGGAGCTTGCACTGCCCATGCACCACAAAATAGGCTGCAGCATGGTGCTAGGGGGGCTTGCGGCAGACACAGGCTGCCACATCCCCTAATATGGGACTCTCAAAACCCTCTCAGAGGGCAACATTCTAAATACCCATATACCAGCCAGGACTGGTCTAAGGGTACTTATGAACATCCTCTGGGAGGGTTGGTAAGGCTGCGCCAATGTGTCATGTTCCTCCCACTATGATCCCTGTTGTCATTGTAACAATTGCCCTGGTGGTCAAGAGTCCACCCTCCCTGATCTCCAATGTCTCCCATATAGATGCATAAAGTATTTCCTGGTTGTCTAGGAGTTCCCCCTCTCCAGTCCCCCATGTTTTTTTTTTTATTCACCTTGTGTCCTGGAACTCTCTCGGGCTGCCTCTGCTCGCCAACCGCTCTACCACTGACCTGATCCCTTGCCTCCTCAAGTCATGCTACCCCTCCATCAACCTCTGCCCAGGAACCCCCCCAGCTCTGAGCCCCCTGGGGCAGGGCCGCCACTCCATCCGGAGCTCTATCTACAGTTTAGTGCTGGCTGAGCGGGAGGAGGAGGGAGAGAGAGGCAGAGGCAAGGCCCAGTAGTAGCATGTGGTGGTGGCCCTGAGAGGAGCCATCACCTATCCAGGCACAAGGTTTTTTTTTTCGTTTATTGTGTGGTGTCACTACTGCACTGAGGAGCCCCCGAACCCACCCTAGGGAGAGGCGAAACATCCTCCCGATGCTCAATCCTCTCCCTCCCCTGCTGTCCCCTGGCTATCCGGGCTCATTCCCAAACCCAGGACATCCATGTGGCGCAAGGTGTGGTGCCCAGTGCAACCGGGCTGGCCCCCAATCTCCCATGTTGCCCTTGCATATGTATACAATATGTACTGGTGGTCTAGTGGACCCCCTCCCCGATCCTGCCTGTGTATATTTATAAATTATATCCTGGTGGTCTAGTGGACCCCCCCTCCCTGATCCCCAATGCCTCCCATGGATTTGTGCACCTTCTAACTGCCCTGTCCTCGCTCATCCGAGGATTCTCAATTTTTCTCCCATCGCCTCCCTAACCTATGGAATCAGCAATCTGCCTCCCTGTGTAACTCCTCCTCCCTAAAAGTCTTCAAGCAGCGCTCCAACTGTTACACATTAGCCCACGTTCTTGACCTATCCCTATGCCTGCAGGCAGCCTTGCCAGATCTCTCTGCTCCTACATCCTGTTCACTCCAACTACTGCATCTAGTACACTGTTTATGTACTGCCCTATTCTCCTGGCATGCATCTGCTGTGACAGCTTAGTTCTTTGTTTTTGTTAAATATTATTTTGTTCTTTCACACTGCACTCTAGTATGTTTTCTATATCATTAGTCTGTTTGGTCTCATTGTACATTGCACTATCTTTTGATCTTTTTTGTAAACATCTTAATATGTTGTTTAATGTAATATAAAACCACTGCTATCCCTTTTCCCTGAGTCGCACCTGGAAATGAGCTCTGGTTTAGTGTGCCATTCCTGGTTACCAAATCAAAATAAATAAATTAATAGATAGATACATAGATACATAGACAATGTCGGCAGATAAGGCCTATCGCCCACCCCGTCTGCCCATTTGGGCTTGCAAGTTCAGTTTATGTTTTCCAAGAAGTCTGTTGCCCCCTACCCCATACCTCCAGAATTCCTTCATGTCTATCCCATGCATTCTTAAATCCCATGATTGTTTCAGCCCCCACCACTTCCTCTGGCAGGGTGTTCCACTTTTTCACCACTCGTTCTGTGAAGAAATTCTTCAAGTTTCCTCTGAATCGTCCTCCCTCCAACTTCATCCCATGCCCTCTAGTCCTGGAACAACTTTTTTGCTTAAAAATAGTGTATTCCTGCATCCTGTTCCTCCCTGTTAGATACTTGTATGTCTCTATCATATCCCCTCTTTCCATCCTCTCCTCCAGTGAGTACATATTCAGTTCCTTCAACCCGTCCTCATAGGACTTATGATGCAATCCATGTACCATCTCTGTTGCCCTCCTCTGAACCTTCTCTACCTCGTCTATGTCCTTATGTAGGTAAGGTCTCCAGAATTGTACACTGTACTCCAGGTGGGGCCTCACTAGTGTCTTGTATAGTGGAATTATGACCTCCCTTTTCCTGCTGGTGATGCACCTGCCTATGCATCCCAGCATCCTATTTGCTTTACCTGCTGCCTTGTCATACTTATTCCCTACCTTGAGGTCATCAGAGATGATAACCCCAAGGTCCCTTTCCTGCTTGGTGCATGCTATATCCTCATCCCCAGCTGATATATTGTGCCAGGGCTTTTGTGCCCCATATGCATTATCTTGCACTTCTTTGTATTGAATTTCAACTGCCAAACCCCTGACCATTCTTCCAGTTTCTGCAGGTCGCTTCTCATTCTGTCTACACCCTCTGGTGTGTCTACTCTGTTACAGAGCTTTGTGTCATGAGCGAACAGTGAAATTCTGCCTTCTAGTCCCTACGCAATGTCACTGATGAAGATGTTGAATAGGACCAGTCCCAGCACTGATCCCTGTGGTACCCCACTGGTCACTCTTCCCCCTGTGGAGTGACTGCCATTTACCACCACCTTCTGTGTCTTGCTGCCCAGCCAGTTACCTACCCACCACACTACTGTCCTGCTCACACCCATATTCCCCAGTTTGTGTAATAGTCTTCAATGTGGCACAGTGTCAAAGGCTTTGCTGAAGTCCAGATAGGCCATGTTTACTGCCCTCCACTGATCCACCTCCCTAATAATTGTATAACTTATATCCTGGTGGTCCAGTTGCCCCCCCCTTCCAGATTCCCAAACCCCTTGTTGTCATTTTAATATTGCAGCCCAGTGGCCCCACCCTGGAAAGCTGGGTCCCACCACCCTGCTCCCCCATCTCATAAATGAGCCATCAACTAGCACAGTCCACTGTTCACCACCACAGCCAACCATGGACTGGGCTCTGAATGAGTATGTAGTGTATTCAGTGCATGCTTAGTGACTGACAGTTCTCAATCAATAAGTGTGCACTGAGTACAGTAGGTCCCCACTGAGAACTCAGTTGGCAGTTGGCTGTGGTAGTGAGGGGTGGACTGTGCCAGTCAGCAGCTCATTTTTGGGTTGGGGAAGTGTGGTGATGTGACCCAGCCTGTCAGAGTGGGGAGGCCACTAGACCACCGAGAAGTATTAAAATGAGATAACGGAGGTTCAGGGATCCAGGCCACTAGACCACAAGGATACAAGTTATAAATATACACAAGCATCATTGGAGGTTCACTAGACCACCAGGATATATTTTATACATATGGACAGGTGATATGGGGGAATGGGGAGGGAGGTCTGCTAGATTACCAGGGGTATTATATAATTTATTACAATGGGGGATCAGGACTGGGGCAGTTTGCTAGACTAACAGGTCTATTATAATTTATTATAGATGGGGGAATCATGGATAGGGGGTCACTAGACCATCAGGGACTGCTTCGACAACCAATCCAGATTCACCCTCTGTTAGGTGCATTGCTATGGTTGCAGCAAGCTGCAGGACTCTGCTCCATAGAGAACTGGGTGCAGGGTCCCTGGTATACCTGGCACTGATGCAAGTTGCTATTTGTCACAGCTTGTGTCAATCTAAGGTTCTTTTCAGAATTAGGCCCAATATATTCAATTGGGATAGATTCTATACTATCCAATGATTTCTAAGATCCAGGAGTATGAGATATTCTCAAATGCAGTCAGTCCATGCAGCGTGAAGAGAGCAACCCTCTTTCATCATCCATTATGGATTTAATCAAAATAAGTTAGCATTTGATGTTGTATGCTGTTTTTTTGTTACCCTTTGGTTCTACTGCAATACTGCTGGCACTTCTGTACTAAACATGTGAAATTATTTCACAGACCAAGCTGTCTAAAACCTTTTTTATTTTGCATATTTATATCGTGTGTCTTGAGGACATTTACTGGATTTACTGGATAAAGTGGAACAAAAGAAGGCTGAAGGCCCATCTAGATTGTCCTCCCTCAATAGTGGGACATTTGGTTAAATATTATTATTATTATTATTAGTCCAATAACCAGAGATCAAGCCTAGTTTTGAAAATCTCAAAGTCAGCTGAATCTACAACTGTGGTGGTAAAGAATTCCAAGATTTTGCTGCCCTTATATTGAAAAAGTTATCATATTTTTTGTTATTGGCCCATTCTACTTTTAGTTGATTAGAGTGTAATCTTCCTACAATTCTTTTTTCTGCAAATTCCAATCCACATATATTAAGTAATTTAGGATTGTGAACCAATTTATACATTAGAAGTAAAGCTCCAATTTCTCTTCTTAATGTTATGGGGTAGAGACCAGTTTGTTGTAACCTGGTCTCATAACACTTATTTTTTAATCTTGGAATAGATTTAGTCAATCTTCTTTGTATCTGTTCCAAGCAATTTATGTCATTTTTTGTATAAGGACTCCATAAGGGAGAACCATAATCCAGGTGTGGTCTGACATATGTTCTATATAGTGGGATCAAATTATGTTCTGATTTACTAATGAAAGTTTTTTTTAATTTGTCTTATTACAATATTAGTGGATCTAACTGCTTTACTACAATTGTCATCTGATGTCAGTTTCTTATTTATTAATATACCCAAGTCTCTTTCACAACTGGATGATTCCAATAACTGGTTATTTAAATAGTAGTACAGTTGTGTAATGTACTATTTTTACCAAAATGCAAGATCTTGCATTTATTGATGTTAAATAACATTAATTTTTTTAAGCCCATTGTTCAATTGTATACAAGTCTTGTTCTAGAATTTTAAAATTTTCTATGGTATCAACTCTTCCACCCAGTTTAGTATCATCAGCAAACTTGGATAAGTAATTTTTAGATTCTATTACCATATCATGAATGAAAAAGTTGAACAAAATCGGGCCCAAAATGGAACCCTGTGGAACCCCATTTGTAACTGCTCCAGATGTTAAAAGAGCTCCATTCATTCTAACTGATTGAGTATGATTATACACCCATTCAGATATCCAGTTTACTAAACAAAGTGGAATTTTAAAATTATGTAATTTACTTATTAGTAAGGAATGTGATATATGATCAAATGCTTTACTAAAATCTAGTAGCACTGCATCAGCAGCTGCATTGCTATCCAATAATTTAGCAACATGTTGGTAGAATGATATGAGAGTTGTTATACATGAGAAACTGGCTTTGAATCCATGCTGAGATAAATCCTGAATGTTCAGTTTTTCCAATTGTTTTCCAACCTATCTTTAATTAATCGTTTTCCCCAAAATAGAGGTTAGACTAATTGGACGATAGTTTTGATTGTCAGATTTTGGCCTTTTTTTATAAATTGGTGTAACCAAAGCAGTACGCCATACTTCAGGTGCCTTACAATCCAATAAAGATTTATTAAATAATATTTCTAAAGGAAAAATGATTGAATTCAGTGTTTCCAAAAGAAATATAGTATTAATATTGTCCGGTCTGGAACTAGTTGATCTTTTAAATTTGGATAGTGACTTTTTAATTTCTTTTAGTTCAAATAATGGAATACAGAAATCATTACTATTAGAATTGATTACAGAATTTCCTGATTGATTAAAGACTGAACAAAAGTACTGACTGAAGTGATCTGCCATATCTTTGTATTTATAGTGACTCCATCATTACAGAGTGGTCCTATATTTTTATTATTGACTCTATTTCCATTCATATAAGAAGATAAGGATTTCAGGTTGTTTTTTGAGTGCGTTAATTTAAATTCAAATTTTAATTTTGCAGCTTTGATTGATTTTTTTAATGTTGCCAGAGCAGTTCTGTATTTGCCTCTAAGTAATATGTTAGAATTTGTCTTTAATTTTTTAAATAAATATTCTTTAGTTTTAATTTGTTTTTTAATAGTATTGTTGAACCAGACAGGCATTTTACCTTTTTTATTACAATTTGACCATAGGGGAATATATTTATCCTCTAGTTCATGAATAATATTTATATGACATGTATATATTTCATTTACTCCTTTGTTTTTAAACAATTTGGAGCAATCAATATGTGATCATTCTTGGTTTGTCATAGTACAGTTAGCTTTATTGTAAATTCCTACGTTGAAAGTTGTTTTTAATTTTAAGTGTTTGTAATTGTAAGCTAGCAAATATAGAATTATAATCGCTATTGCCAATTGGTGACATAATTTGAGTCTCAGAAATATTAAAACCTTTGTTAACAATTACTAGATGCAGTATATTATTACCTCGTGTAGGCTCATTTACCAGTTGGTCCAAACCTAGGTCAGTGATTGTATTCATAAATAACCTTTCATGGTTAGTGTTACTTGTATTTAATTTCTAATTTATACCGGGCATGTTGAAGTCCCCAAAAATTAAAGTATTGTTTTTTTTGAGAGAATTCCAATATTAACCTCCATAATTCAGTTGTATATTGAATATCTGCTGATGGTGGTCTATAACACACTCCTATATTAATTTTGGGATGGTCAATAGGTTGGATAGAAATCCATATTGATTCTATCATACTATTTGTAGTGATTTCATATGCAGAAATATCATCTTTAACAAAAAGACAATCTCCACCACCTTTACTATCTACTCTATCTTTATGAAAAAGGTTATAACCTGGAATATTTTGCATACATAGAGAAGACTGGTCCCACCAGGTTTCAGTAATGGCGATGATACTTAAATCTAATTGGATGCATTTTATTGAAAGTTTAGCCATTTTTAAGGAATTTAAAGATCTTGAGTTAAAGGACAGAAAATTAAACACTTTGTCAGTTCCAGTATTCTTTCCTTCATTAAGAGAATTTGGAATAGTCCAATTCTCCCCCATGTTATTTAGTTTAAATGATTGTTAATGATGGTACTCAATGTTTTACCCAGTAGGACACTTCCTCTCCTGCTGAGGTGCAAGCCATCCTAACTGAAGAGGGATTCCCTACCATCAAAGTTTTCCCAATGTGGAATGCAATATATTCCCTGTCCATGTTTCCAGAATTAAATTTTTTACAGATTCTATGACAGGAAATCAACCTCATTCTTGAGGCCTGCAATGTCAAATCCACTCAGTCCTTCCAATATCATGGAGTAGTGCTGCTTTCCCAAAAAAGGCCTTTCTGCTGTTCGTAGGGTTAAATAGGTTTAGGCAGCAAATGAACCTCATTGAGTAGCCCTGATGTACAGAACATGAATGGGACTATCTCTTTGTTTTTCTTCATATTTTTTAAAATATTATTTATTGTTTTTGCAAGTGAACCATACAACATTCCCAAAGGAAGATAACACAAATACATATATTAGATAATATAATTTTCTTATAAAGGAGAAAGGTGGACCTCTCCCCATGACATTTGACATTGAGGTGGTAAAGCAAACTATTCAACAGTACTTCGTATTCAAATGCATGCAGCCCAGAAAAATAGAAGGTGGAAAATATATGCAAAAAAGTATATGTGAATGAAACATATACATATAAATGATGTATATATGCAATCAAGTACAGTGTCCACTGCTTATAATGGGCATATTTGTGAAAATGTAACCTGCCTGTTATAGGAAGTGGTCGGTGTAACGTTAGCATCAGAAAAAAAAGCAAGAGACAGCTCTACCCTGCAATTTCAGTATTTATTCAGTGTGTGCTCACAAGTTCCATCAAATACTGTACAGTACCATCAAACTCAGAGTGCATACTGTGAAAAAACAACAAATGAGAACATAAAAATAAAGTAAATACTGTAAAGTAAAAGCAGTAGTGTACCAAACAAAAAGAAAAAACAAACAGCAAATGAATCAGCAATGGGGCCAGATGGGGTGGACCCCAGGGTCCTTAAAGAACTAAGAGAGGTGGTGGCTGAACCTCTGGCTATCCTGTTTAGCCAATCACTGGAAACAGGGAGGTACCCAAAGACTGGAGGACAGTAGATGTAGTCCCTTTATACAAAAATGGGAACAAAGAGGAAGCAGGAACTACAGACCAGTCAGCCCTCACCTCGGTAGTGGGGAAGATCATGGAAGCACTACTGAAGGAGAGATTGGTAGAACATCTGGTTGTCAATGGACTACAGGACCCAAGGCAGCATGGTTTCACCAGGGGAGGCTCATGTCAGACCAACCTCGCTTAATTTTTGATTGGGTGACTAGGGAGGTGGATCAGGGAAGGGCAGTGGACATGGCCTATCTGGACTTCAGCAAGGCCTTTGACACTGTGCCACATAGAAGACTATTACACAAACTGGGGAATATGGGTGTGGGCAGGACAGTAGTGTGGTGGGTAGGTAACTGGCTGGGTGGGAGGACACAGAGGGTGGTGGTAAATGGCTGTCACTCCAAAGAGGGAAGTATGACCAGTGGGGTACCACAGGGATCAGTGCTGGGACCGGTCCTATTCAACATCTTCATCAGTGACATTGCGCAGGACCTAGAAGGCAGAATTTCACTGTTCGCTGATGACACAAAGCTTTGTAACAGAGTAGACACACCAGAGGGTGTAGACAGAATGAGAAGCGACCTGCAGAAACTGGAAGAATGGTCAGGGGTTTGGCAGTTGAAATTCAATGCAAAGAAGTGCAAGATAATGCATATGGGGCACAAAAACCCTGGCACAATATATCAGTTGGGGGTTGAGAATATAGCATGCACCAAGCAGGAAAGGGATCTTGGGGTTATCATCTCTGATGACCTCAAGGTAGGGAATAAGTGTGACAAGGCAGCAGGTAAAGCAAATAGGATGCTGGGATGTATAGGCAGAGGCATCACCAGCAGGAAAAGGGAGGTCATAATTCCGCTATACAAGACACTAGTGAGGCCCCACCTGGAGTACAGTGTACAGTTCTGGAGACCATACTCACGTATGGACATAGACAGGGTAGAGAAGGTTCAGAGGAGGGCAACAAAGATGGTGCTTGGATTGCATCACAAGTCCTATGAGGACAGGTTGAAGGAACTGAACATGTACTCCCTGGAGGAGAGGAGGGAGAGAGGGGATATGATAGAGACATACAAGTATCTTACAGGGAGGAACAGGGTGCAGGAATACACTATTTTTAAGCGAAAAAGATGTTCCAGGACTAGAGGGCATGGGATGAAGTTGGAGGGAGGACGATTCAGAGGAAACATGAGAAAGAATTTCTTCACAGAACGGGTGGTGGACAAGTGGAACACCTGCCAGAGGAAGTGGTGGGGGCTGAAACAATCACGGGATTTAAGAATGCATGGGATAGACATAAAGGAATTCTGGAGGTCAGGGGTAAGGGTCAACAGACTTCTAGGAAAACAAACTGAACTTACAAGCTCAAATGGGCAGACTGGGTGGGCCATAGGCCCTTATCTGCCGACACTGTCTATGTATCTATGTATCTATGTAATCCGCACTATTAAGTGTATATTGGAACAGTTCAATACTTTACACCAGGTCGGGTATCCTATAATTTTTGACTGAATGACCATCTTCTTAGAATACAGTTCCCAAACCTTTTCTGTAGCTATAAGAGCACCCCAGTTTGGTGAGATTTCTGGGTACTGCTCCATGACATGTCTTAGAATGAGAATTGTGGACCTGACATCATCTGGTGTCACTTTGGTTTCCTCTCTGCTGTCAGCACATTCAGCGTCATCCTTTCCCTCTTCTGCCTGAGTATCATGGCTTCTCATTTACTGTACTGCCTGGTCAAGGTTATCCAGAGCAGGCTCGGCTTAGTCCTGATCTCCTAGGTGACATAACTAAGAGAAGTGATCCTCGGTTAATACTTGTGGCACTTGGATTTCCTCTACATAATAGTCATCTTCATCAAACAGTGTCGGAGAATTAGATGTGCCTTCCCCTGGGTCACTGACCTGAACAAAGCCAGCTTTGTTAAACACATGGGAGATGGTGTCTTCTGTAACAGAGTCCCATGCATGTTTAAGCATCCTTACTGCATCCAGCAAAGAAACATTTTTGTACACAGTGAAGCAGTAAGGTCAGCATCAGAGTCCAGCTACTCAATGAAACGCTGCCTCATGGTTAGGGATGTAAGTTTGTCATGGATGAGGTTTTAATGACCCATTGGTTGTTCATGAAATCATTAGTAAACATTAGTAAACGTTGTGGCATTGTCATCATTGCTACATTTTGATGACAATAGTGAAAGTCATGTAAGTCCTGAATAAAGACCAAAGATTGAGGAATCCATGATGTTTATGACTCCCATGACAAACTTGCATCCTACTCATGGTATGTATATAATGTTGCTTCATGGCATCGATGTTGGCCTGATCCAGAGGTTGAATTATGCAGGTAGTGTTTAGTGGTGGGAAAATCAATTTAATGTTTCTCAACCCCTGGATCTGTGGCTTTCCCCAAAACATTATCAAGAAGCAAGGCAATTTTTGCACCCTCACAAACTCCGTTCCCGTGTCCGAGCCCATACTGTAAAAATATCGCCAGTAATCCAAGCAGATCTGTTAGGTTTGTAAATGATGGTAGGGTATCGAAGCCACTCCTCATCAGAGGAGGGAGACGAGGAAGAACGGTAATGCCACTTAACTCGGTGCTCCGACCGAGATATCGTCGGGCGTGAGCGGCTTGACCGAGGAGGACCGAGACCCACCCTCGAAAACTGAGGTGGGCCTGGAAGGAGTGGAGCACCCGCCTTCCCTTGGCTTGGACGAAGGGCCGAGGCCTGCTGCCCCGAAGGTACGAGCAGAACCTCAGCCTCTGCTGGGGGGACCGGCGAAGCGATGGCGGCTCCAGCAGAAGACAGCCCAGATGACGGGTCGAGAGACTCGACAACGTCAATAGGAATCCTGGCCGGCTGACCTGATGGGGACTCCGTGAAGCCAGCGGCCTGAGCTGCACCCTCAACCGAAGTTGAGTGTCGGCCGGCAGAGGGAGAGGAGCTCTCCCGCTCCCACCAGCGCCGATGATGGGACTTAGCCTGTGACTTCATAGACCTGGGTTGAGAGGCAGGTCCCAAAGGTCCCTCTCCCTTCGAGGAAAGGAACTGGCGAAGCTCCTTGAATGAAGCTGAATGAGGAGAACTCAAGGAGAGCGGGATAAGCGCCGCGACCGAGGAGGAGGAGGAGGAGGGGGCAGATGCCCCCCATGGAGGAAAGAAAATCAAGCTGCTCAGCCGAGACAGCTGACGTGGACACTGCTCAATGAGTCTCCAAGGATTTTTCCAGCTCAGAAAAGGTTTCAGGTCGCCCAAGCCCCGAACGGGCCGCACGATCCTCCAGGGCACTGGTCGAAAGAGCACAGCAAAATTCACAAACTTGCGGATCATGATCCAAGTCGAGGCAGTAGATGCACATGGAGTGCGGGTCTTTCCTGGAGGAATTAACCAGGTGCCTCTGGGAGCTGGAAAACTAATGATTCATCGCAGCAGCGAGGGGAAGAAGATCGAAGTTTTAGAAAACTTCCAAGTAAGTTCGGAGAGACCGAAATATATCAGGAGCCAGTCGAAAACGCAGAGCACTAAGGAGGGAACCTGAACTTACAAGCGGTAAGGAAGATCTGGAGTCATGGGGCGGAGCCAAGAGTTTTACCACTCGGGTGGGTGGGAGGAGCCAGCTTGAAGACCTTCCAGCAAGATTTAAAGTGGCAAGGATACCTGCCAATAAGTGTGGATGAACAACATATCCATGTCCCTAGAACTTCCTGTTTTCTGCTGCTGATGCCTCTCCCTATACATCCCAGTATACCCCCAGCCCTCCCTACTGCCTTCTCACATTGCTTGCTAACCTTAAGGTCATCTGATATGATTACCCCCAGGTCCCTTTCCTTTTGTTGTTGTTGTTACTACCTCCTCACCCATTGTGTATTCTGCCCCTGGGTTCTTGTTTCCCAGGTGCATTATTTTGCACTTCTTTGCATTGACTCTAGTTGCCATACTTCTGACCATTCCTCCAACCTTGCCAAGTCCCTTTTCATCCTTTCTCACGTCTCCTTGTGTATCAACCCTGTAGCAGATCTTTGTGTCATCTGCAAAGGCATACTTTTCCTTCCAATCCTCTGCAATGTCACTGAGTGAAGACATTAAAGGGACTGGACCCAATACTGAACCCTCGGTACCCCACTAGTAACCCCTCTTTCTTCAGAGGGACTCCATTTACAATTACCTTCTGTGTCCTGTTGTGCAGCCAATGTTTTACTATGCTACCACCCTGGGACCCACTCCCAGGCTGGTTAATTTGACTATTAATCTTTTGTGTGGGACTGTGTCAAATGCCTTGCTAAACTCTAGGTAGGCCATGTCCACAGCCCCTTCCTGGTCTACTACTTTGGTCACCCAGTCAAAGAAATCTATTAGATTCATCAGACATGACCTTCCCGCTGTGAACCCATGCTGCCTTAGGTCCTGTGCTCCACTGGCCTCTAGGTACTCAACTGTTCTTTCCTTCAGAAGTGACTCTATAACTTTCCCTACCACAGAGGTCAGACTGACAGGTCTATAGTTTCCTGCCTCTATCTTGATCCTACTTTTGTGAAGAGGAATCACATCCGCCTTCCTCCAGTCCTCGGGTACCATACTATCCTCCCATGATTTATTAAAAAGAGTAGCCAGTGGTTTCACTAGTTCCTCTCTTAATTCTTTTAGATCCACCTTCAGTTTCAGGAGTTCTTGCAGAATCCTTTCTTCTGTGAAAGGACTGGGATCGACCCCCCTATCAAGAGTGCTTCTGTTCATTGGATTAGGCACTTCTCCTCCTCTTTTGTGAATACTGAGCAGAAATATTCATTCAGTATCCCTGCTTTTTCACTGTCCCCTTCTGCCCATCCACTGTTCATTCTATTCAGCCTCACTATCCCTCCCTTTGTCTTTCTACGCTCACTGATGTACCTATAAAATGTTTTATCCCCCTTCTTAACTGAGTTGGCTATCTTTTCCTGAGTTTGGGCCTTTGCTATTCTGACTTCCCTCCCTGCTTCCTTCTACCTTAACTGGTACAGCTCTCTGTCCTGCTCCTTCTGTGTTTCCTTATACTTCTGGGATGCTATCTTTTTCTTCCTGACTTTCACAGCCACCTCTTTTTGGAACCATAGTGGCTTTTTCTTTCATTTTGATTTATTTGCTTCACACAAAGGCTTGTTGCCTCTGTGATGGCAGTTCTGATGATTCCCCATTGTTGCTCCACACCTCCTTCTAGCCTGTTTGCTAGTGCTTTACTGAGGCACTCTCCCATCTTGTCAAAGTCAGCCCTCCTAAAGTCCAGTACCCTCACTTTTGTATAGCTTGACTATGTAGCTGAGTTTAACATGAACCACACTGTTTGATGGTCACTTGTCCCCAGATGGCAACCCACTTCTAGATCTGAGATCCTTTCACTGCCCCCATTTGAGAGTATGAGGTCTAAGATTGCTCCCTTATGAGTGGGTTCCAAAACTAGCTGTCTGAGGCCTGCCACCTGTAGGGCATCAAGAATGGCCCTGCTCTTGGATGTGGCTGCAGCAAATGTGCTCTAGTTAACATCTGGCATATTCAGGTCTCCCATCAACAGTATCTTCCCTTTCTCAGCCATTCTAAGAATGCCTTCTATCATATCCTTGTACATTCTCTCCCCCTGACATGGGGGTCTGTACACAACCCCTGTGCGGGTTGTGGTGCCCTTTCCAGTCTCCAAGGTGACCCACAGTGCCTCCTCTCCTCCCAGTTGATTCTTTTGTTCAGTTGCTTTTATCCCTTCCTTCACATAGAGAGCTACTCCTCCCCCTCTTCTCCCCTGCCTGTCTCTCCTGTAGGTTAGGTACCCTGGTATGTTAACATCCCAGTCATGGTTCTCTGTGTACCATGTTTCTGTGACTGCTACGATATCCAGGCATCCCCTTCCATCAAGGCCACCAGCTCAGGGAGCTTGTTGCCCAGACTATGGGCATTTGTACTCATTACCCTCCATTTCCTGATGGCCTTACTCCCTTTTGCCCCATCCCTGTCCTTCTTGCCTTTGTCACTTTCTCCATTTACCCCTGCCCTTCTCCCTATCATCACCTCTATGTTAGTGTTTGCCGCACTTACTACCATGATTATTTGGGGGGGCTAGGATTTCCCTGCTCCTATCCAGTGCCTCCCTGCTTGTCTAGTTTAAATGCTTGCCAATGAAGCATTTAAACCTATCACCTAGGATCCTGGTTCCCCTTCCAGACAGATGCAGCCCATCATGCCAGTATAGGCTTGCATCACTCCAGGTGGACCCCCAGTACCCAATGAAGCCTAATCCCTGAGCTCCACACCAGTTTTTCAACCACTGATTGAATCCCATGGTGCGGAACACCTTAGCCTCTCCTATGCCATAGATGGGCAGCACCTCCAAGAAGGTTACCGTGCATGCTACTTGACTAAGGCCCCTCCCCAATTCCACAAACTCTTCCTGCACTTCTCTAATCCCTTTCTTAGCCAGGTCATTTGTCCCTAGGTGCACAATGACATCCAGCTCCCTCCCCTGTGCAGCTGCTCTGGCAATCCTGAGGATTTGCTCCCTGTCCCTCCAAGCCATGGCACCAGGCAGGCACCTTACCTCCCTCTTTCCTTCCTCCCCCAGTTCTACCTTCCCAACAATGGAGTCCCCCACCAGGAGTTGTTTCCTTCCCCTGCCTTTGCTCTGTCAGTGGCCTATCTATTCATACTCATCTGTATTGCTCCCTTATGCCTATCCCATGTCTGTTTGAAGCCCTGCACTGTATTCATATCCACCACTTCCTAACGTGCCGATGGTACAAGTCGATTTGCGCCAAACTCCATGGTGTACATTGCAACCTGCACCATGCCTTGCACCGGGTGCAATTCCAAAAGATACTCTGTGCCATGCCATCTGTGGGTTGCGCCAAATGTGGAATACACCACCCACTACTCCGCAAGCCACAATGACATGGCGCAAAGGATGGGTTACGGCAGCAACTGCGCCCTATTCCAAAAGGGTGGCTGATGTAACCCACTTACGCTATTCTAGGAGCTGCAATGGTGCAGTGGAGTTATAACATCCTGGAGATGCTCTAAGAGCAACCGTCAGTGCCATTCAATGGATGCCCACTCCACAGTGCTGTGATAGGCATACCACTGTGCTCCCCATGCCCCCCTGAACACATCCATGCCCCCACCCCTGAATGTCAGTCAATATTCATTGTGCCCCCCCAAACACCAGTGCCACGTGGCCAGTCCCCCCATTGCCCCCTGGAGCATGCAGCAGTGATCCAGTGTGGGGGGCTCAGGTGGGCAGTTTGCAGCGGGCTGCGATTTGCGCATACAGGGCTGTTGTGCCATGCCCATGGTACGCCGACGCTCACCACAAGTCACAGGTCGTAGGTGCCGGGACACTGCCACTCTTAGAATACGGAGCAGGGTCCCCGCCATAGTGGCGAATGTCATCTTAGAATCGGTCCTCATATCTTTAACTGTCTTCAGCTGCATCTTAATAATTAATATGTCATTTCAGGAACAGCGTATTACTTACTAGGAATGAACACTGCACTGTTATGAGCAAGATTATTGTACATTACTTTTTGTTTTACTACAATCTGAAATTATCTTCGTATTACTGTAGCTTGATTATCTCACTGTGAAGCTGCTGGTGTTTCTAGAGATTGTCTATCCTAGAAAATTACTTCTTACAGTCAGTACACTGATGTGGTATCTCTTTAGTGTAACTCAGTTAGTGGCTTTTTAGATAGCTAGCTTTTCAAAATGTATACCTCTCCAATGTAAGTCCATATGTGTTCTTTTAAAACCCCTGCATAAGTAAAACCACTTATATATTCATTGCATGTATAAGGTTTCATTTTACTGTGAATTTTCTGGTGGTCCCAAAGATTACCTATCTCAACAATAGTATTATTGTAATCAGTACATTTAAATAATCTTTCCCCAATATGAGTCAGCTGGTGGGTTCCCACATTAGTCATCCTTCTAAATCCCACGTGACATTCTGAACACTTAAAAGATTTCTCATCTGTGTGAACACACTGGTTCTCAACAAATTTCCCTTTCTGACTTCATCTTTTCATGCACTCATTGCAAGGGTATGGCCTATATCCTGTGTGAATTTGCTTGTGCCTTCGGAAACCGCCCTGATTACTAAAAGCGCTGTCACATTGAGAACATTCATATCATTTTTCCTCTCCTCTATGACTGCACTGATGCATCCCAAGATAGTCCAGTGCTAAGTTCTCTCGCACTCTGCACATTTACATGATTACTCCCAGGACAGTGTCTCAGATATGCATTTTTTTAATACAATTTGAGCCAGGAAAGCACCACTATTTGGTATGGATAGGTTACAACAGTACCTAACACAGCAAACAAAACAAGAAAAAAATGGGCTACAAGCAGCCTTACCAGAATAAATCATATGCTGACTCCATTTATCTCTGTAGAAAGTTCATTTTAGTAAAAGCAACAAACAAGCCAGCAAGATAGCATCAGCACTTTGTGCATCTATGATTAAGCGCACATAGATGCATGCAATGCTCGATGTGTTCCCCTGTGTTTTGCTTGTTTGGTTCACCTTAATAAAATTAACTTTCAGCACAGGTAAACAGAGTCAGCATATGGCTTGTTCATGTAAGGTTGTGTGTAGCCCATCTTTTTCTTGTTTTGTTTGTTGTGTTATGCTACTGTTGTGCTCCATCTGGCAGGTTTTGTTTTCTAATACCATGACAAGAATGGACCCAATTCTTAAGCCATGGTCTCTTCAAAGAAATCAGAACAAATCCTTAATATATGCTGAGAGTGCCCTTCTTAATACTTGCAACATTCCTCTTATGGCTTCCTTCTCCAATCCATATGGTGTCACAGATAATGGAAGCACATTCAGGTGTGCCTGTAAGTTCTTTTTAATGAGACCTGTAGCACCAAGGATGACTGGAACAATTTCTATGTTTTTGTTCCACATTTGTGTTGTTTCTGTTTGCATATCCTTCTATTTAATGATGTGTCTCTCCATGTGTAAGACGCTGTAGTTACTTGGGATGGACCCTTCAATTTGCTAAGCCACCGTTATTCATTTTTCTTTTATTGTAATATCTGGTTTCCTGGCATCTACTGTACTTGTTTTACAGTTAGAACTGAGTTGTCCAACGTGATCATTATGTCTTTATTCTGTGATCCTTTCAGGTTTGTGATTCTAGTGTTTTTCTGCTACCTGTATATTATAGTCTTTGGATAGTTTTCAGTGTGTCTGGCTACATATTTGTGTATGTTTATGTATAGGCCTTCTGACATTAATACCTCAGATCTTATCACTAGACAGGAGGCTGTTTCTAATTTTGTAAAACAGAACCTACAGTACACTTGTCCATTTTTCCTGTTTTTGTAAATGTAGTTGGTGAACCACATTGTACCTACTCTACTGTACTGGGCTGCCAGCATTGACCTCCCCTCTCGTATCTTGAATTCTGCTCCTCTTTTAGCCATTAATTGGTCAGTTTTTGGTTAATATGGGTTTGTTGCAGCAGCTTTGCATGAACTCACTCTCTCCTTTTCTTTCCCATCTGCACTCTGCACCCACCATGTTAATCTATCTCCTATTCCTGTTACATCTGGACTCCCCCAGAGGCATCTCCCAACCACCCCTCACCCCAATCCCTCCTCCTGGCTATATTAAATCTACATAGTACACCAATCCTTTTAATTCCCCATGGCCCCATGTCGAGCTTTATCCTAATGACTCACGTTCCCACCACTCTTTTCCCTTGTCCCTCCACTACCCCTGGTGTCACTCTTTTGGGACACCTGCCATCAGAACTAAACACTTCAGATCAAAAAACACAAGTCACTAACCCTCATCTCAATTTTCTCCAGGACCCTCATCCTCCTGCTACTCCTCTCTGGCACCATTCATCCTAACCCCTGCCCAGAAAACCTCTGCATCCCAACCCCACAGCCCCTCACCAGTTTGGAAAGAAACATCAGCATAGTCCACCTTAACATTCAGAGTCTCCCAGCCAAATTCTACGCTCTCCAAGCCCAAGTGGCATTGCATGACTCTGATGCTATCACCCTCTCCGAAACCTGACTTTCCTACAAAATCACTGATGGGAAGGTCAAGCTCAGCAGCTACATCTCTGTCAGAAAGGACAGACAGAATAAAAAAGGGGGTGGCCACATGTTCTTTATCTCCAGCAAATTATTTTTTACTGCACACAATCACAACTCTGAATTTGCCCTACTGGAAACCCTCTCGGTACACCTTTTCCTTGGCCCCAATAAAACCCTCACCCTCACCACTACCTACCTCCCCTCTGGAACCCCACACTCCAATCTTGAGTCACTGTTAGCTCTTAGACACTCCCACTGAATAGAGAGTGGATCCTCATTGAGGACTAACATAAATTGGGACTCTTGCCATGCTGATAATGCTAAATTCTGTATTGTAAATCTTGATCTCCACCAGTTCATCTCCTTGCCCAACAGATCCAATTACAAAACTGGCACTCAGACACTTATTGACTGGATCGTCGCCTCTCACCCCTCCCACATCACTGACCTGGCTGTTTTGTTCTGACTGTATCAGCGATTACTGTGTCATATTTCGTCTTTGGTTGGCCCATGTACCCCCAAAAAACCTAAATTCATTTTTACCAGGAGAGTAACCAACCGGAAAATTGAGCTAATTACCCACAATCTCAGCCTAGTTGACTGGTATTTCACCAAGGGGCCTAAAGACTGCACTCTATCCTAGAAACATTCTCCAGGATCCTTGTCAGCAATTGTGACAGGCACGCTCCCCTAAAAAGAATCAGGGTCAGGGGTCATATTAATGAAGGAATCTCTCTACTGATATCATCAAACTCATAAGAACCAGGAACAAAACACTGGCCTACTACCAAAAGCACAGCGGCCCTGCTCAGCTATCCCTTTACAGATCACTGTGAAACAAGTGCAAATCAGCTGTAAGAAAATCAAAGGTCAATTTTCTGCATGACAAACAACTTGGTGATTCCTCAACCCCCCCGTCAGTTCTGGGGATCCCTTAACTCACTACTCAGCAAGTCCAAAAACTCAGATTCCATCACATTGCACCTTGGTGACATTCAGATGAATGTCCCTACCAAATTAGCAAACATTTTCAACACCTTTTGGGTGACCATGGCGAGTACAAACCCTTCCTCCCTCCCATACCCACCTCTCCCCAACATCCCCCGGCCTTAACCCTAAGGCAGACCCCTCCCCGACTTCTAACTTAAGGTCCAAAGACCTGCGGACACCCAAAAGCTCATCTGAAGGAACAACCCCAAACCCAGCAAAGGTGGTGACATCATGGACTAAAAAATTCTTAAACTCACCATCAATGCCTTGGCAGTCCCTATCACAAACCTTCTAAATAGCTCTCTCTGCACCGGCTATTTCCCTACCATGTGAAAAACCCACCATCAGACCCTTATTCAATGAAGTTGGCAACTACCGTCCCATTTCCCTCCTCGCCCCCCTCTCAAAAATCATCAAAAAGGTTGTACACACTCAACTCACTGCTTACCTTGAATCGAACAACCTTCTCTCCAGTGCTCAGATCTGGGCACAGCACCGAAACAGCCCTGGTTAGATTCACCAGTGACATCATTAAGGCAACGACAAAGGCCAGTACACTGGTTCTGTTTCTGGCAACCTTATCAAGGCATTCGACCTTGTGGACCACATCCTCCTCCTAAACACCCTAAAAGGGCTATATCTTTCAGAAAATGTCATGAAACGGTTCTGAAGTTACCTCTCCAGCAGATCCCACAAGACTGTAACTGAAGGCCACTTCTCAGAATGTACAATTAAATATGGTGTCTCCCAGGAATCAATCCTTGGCCCTCTCCTATTCTCACTCTTTATAAATAACCTCCTCTCCATATGAATGCCACTGCACCCAACTTGTCCTCTATGCCAATGATGCGTCTTTTTTGCAGTGACAATAACCCCACCACAATGTTCCAGAATCTGCAGTCCTAGTTCTCTGGAAATGGCCTGGCCCTCAATTCCAGAAAGACCAAGCTCAGGATCTTCTCAGGGACCAGGAAAGCCCTGACCCCTAGTTTTAAACTACTTGACAATCCTGGCATCCTCATCAAACAAGTGTCAGAATTCAAATACCTAGGTCTCCACCTTGACCCCCACCTCTCCTTCAATCTCCACAGTAGTAACCACATAAAGAAGGTCCATTCAGGCTTGGTCTTCTCTACAGGATCAGAAAGTTCCTTATCCCTGCATCCAGACTTCGCCTTGCCAGCTCTCTGCTTTTGCCTCTTATCAACTACAGACCGATTGTTTTCTCTCCTTCCTCCTCATCCTTTTTCTTCTCCAGACTCAGAACCACATACAACAGCATAGCTTGTTTCGCCACTGATCTCCCTGGGAAATCATCCCACTGCTCACTGTATTCCTCCCTGAGCTGGCCCACTCTTGAAGGGAGGGTTCATCTTGAGATGCTATCCTTCCTCCACAAGGTACACCTCAATATTCTTCCCCCTAGCGTTAACTCCTTATTCCCATTCGCAGCCCCTGGGTGACTGACTAGAGGTGCATCCAGTTTGGTTTTTGACACTCCTTTCTGCAGGACCAAGCAGGCCCAGAACCTTATCACATTCAAAGGAACAAACTCTACAACAAACTACCCCTGAAATGTGGGTCAGTTCACTCCTTCATTTCTGCCCTCAAGGATCACCATCTCGTATCATCCAACTGCTGCTGCCTTGACAGGCCTGCCCCGGCCCATCCAGTAAATCCCACTGGCACTCCCTCTCCCACATGACCTGCACTTCTCTCCACACCTAGTGAACTAAAATATTTTCTTACGCTAGTAAAACAGCCGGTCTCCACTACCCCTTGAATGGATCCCTTCTCCCAGGTTATACGTTGTTATCCCTCTATTACTAATTTACTTTTGATGGCTCTGCTGAGTTAATCTCTTCAGTTATTAGGTCATGTAAACATCCCTTTACTCTGTTTGATATCTGTTTAACTCTTGTACATTGCCCACTCCTTTAGTTTAATATATATAGTCTACACTTGTTAACTCATTGTACCTTTACCTCTGTAAACACATTGTATTTCTGTAAATACATCGTACTTACTATGTCTGCATGTTCCAGGTATGGACGTTTGTGAAAATGGGCATTTATGCTCACATACTTTCCAGTATACAAATAAAATTGACTGATTGAGTAATCCAAATATTTTACACTGTTATAGTCTGTCTAGTTGTCTTTTCTTCATTGTTGGTCTATCTCCTGAAGAGTTTATTCTTTTGTTTTGCAAATTCAGTTTCTGGTTGTTTATTTATTTATGCTTTTGGTAACCAGGTAAGTGCACTGATCCAGTGGACCATTTTTAGTCATGACCTGGGCCACAAAGGTGGCAGTACAGGGAAATACATGGGTAGATACAAATTCACATTGGAAAGTACAGTGGTTATAACAACATTAGGACAGTGAGAAACAGTCATCAGTTACATAAAGTTTACAGGCATGGAGATAACATAATATTGGACAAAGAAATACAGGCTGAGATACAGAGGAGAATTAGTTAAGCATATGCACAGAGTATCTAAATATTTTCATTTTGCCATAGCCAGCTGAGTTGTTACATGTTTACTGGTGGAATTTCTTCCAGAGATGTCTTCTCTTGAGGGCTTTCACTGATTTTATGAAAGACGTAGTCTTGGGATTGCTAATTTCATGATGTAGGACTCTGACTATGTTTCAGTTCTGGGATGTCAATAAGAACGCCTTTAGTCCCACCATCATTGACCTACACGCATAGTCAATTTTGAGAAGGCCTATGCCTCCTTCAGACCTTGAAATGTATCATATAGGCATACACTGGCTTTTGTAGATTAACTGATAAACCTGAAAACTTTTTATTGTTTTTCTATCCAACTGGTCCAGTTCATTTTGTGGCCAATCAATAACACCAAAACTATATGGAAACGCAAGTTGAATTATAGCTTGCACTTCATTGCATGTTTTCAGAACAGTTTTCAGTAGAAACTTCAGTTATCTAAATAATTCCTTGCAGACCTTTCCTCTTATTTGTTCATGCCAGTGGTGTCATGTCCATAGGGCCCGAGGGGGCATGTTGCCCCCCAAAATCTGAACAAACATTAAAAATTGCATATCATTTTTTTAAATTTTATTTTCCACAATCCCGTGGTCCAAAACAATATGTGTTTTTTTGAAGTTGTTTGTGTGTGTGTGTGTGTGTGTGTGTGTGTGTGTGTGGGGCTTGTTACTCAACTGCGACTTCAAAAACATAATCATATATCCTAACTGGCTGCGGTTTTAGAAGTGATTGGTAGTCCACAATATAGTTTCCACCAATCACTTCTCTGAATTATGCAGTCCGTCTGCCTGTCCAATTGCACAGTGAAACAGCCTCAATGACATGCTGCGTGGCAAATGAGTGCATTTTCTGGCACCATCTCCACTGTGCGCTTGAGGAGTCAGACGTAGTCACAATCTGAGGAACAACTTGTTCATTACCGTTACTCAAAGCTAGAAGGTCGAGATTTTTTTTTAAGTGGCTGTTGTGAATGAGAAACAGTCCAAGGGAGAATCTCCATCTCCCTCTCAGAGACTGAACAAACAAGATTTAAACATAGGCTCCTGCTCAGCAATCATCTTCCAGTCAGCCTCTGTGAGGAAAGTAAAAAAGAATAAAATACTCTGGAAAAAGAAAAAAAGTAGGAGGGTCATCGGATTTTTTAGGAGCTGCTGCTGGCTGCTCACCTGGCCAAGGAAGGCTAGGGCCCAGGGGGTTGGGGATGGAAGTGTGTCATTGACTCCATGCAATCTCTGCAGTCTGTCCCCCGGCCAAGACATCACAGCAAAGGAGTGCCAGGATTATGGAGCAGCAACAGGGCTTGCACTAGGTAAGACAAGGCAGGAAGTTGAATGAATTAATAAAATAAACAATTTCTGCCTAGATCTCGCACTGGTGCTCTCTGATATTGTATCTCCCATTACCCATCAGCAGCTTGCTATATCAGATTTTGAAGCCCAATTGCTGTTTCCTGTAATCTGTTGACACATACTGTATATCTGAAATTGTATATTGCTTAATTCTCTCTTTCTTATGTAACCCCTCACCCCCGCCTTTTTGCCAAAATGACAGGTGGCATGCTGTTGAAGCTGACAGCAGTACCTGGTGGGGACTGGGTTCAGGGAGGATGAGGTTACTCGGCACAGGGGACCTAGGTTTGGCTACTCTGAACAGGGGCACCCAAGTAAATCCGAACACAGGAAGCAATGACTGTAATGTCCAGAAGCAGGAATGGGATTCTTCAGTGTGGCTCTTATTCATTTCCAAGCTGAACAAACAAAGCATAGACGGACCCCCCTGGGGCTACATTTCCTGGTAATGCGGGTTAGAGACTACAGAACACTTTATCACTATTTCCAGCCCTCAGGCTCTAACCCCACAAGGCACACAGCCCGGGCTTGCACGCAGCTTTGGGTACACAACCCGACTTGTACACTACTTAAGTTTTCCTCACTGGGCCGGCTCCCCCGTCGACTACTTGATCCGCGGTCCATTTGAGGAATGAACCAATTATCCTGTTGTGGCTCCCCAAACCATACTAGAGTCTTCGACTCCTAGAGAGAATTTTACTTCCAATCCCACATCTGGGTACTTCCCTCATCACTGGCCAAGTGCCTGAGGTAAAGTAGAAATCCACAGAAGAAATCCGTAGAGGTGGACCTGATCACTAAAGATGGGGGGCCACCCACCTCTAGCTCCCACAGCCCATACCCAGCCATTTCTCTGGAAACTGAACCATTCCTTTACTGAAAACTTTCAAATGTAGATTCTGGGTAGACGTCTGTCACATCTCCTCTGCATATCATTTGCATCCCAACAAGCTCTGGACTTGAACCTACTTTTAATTTGCTTAGCCCATTACTCTAGGCTTTCACTATTTTAGTAGTTCAATACCCACATTGTCACACAAGTCCCAGGGTGAAAAACATAGGCCCTTTTAGCAAAAGCAGACACTCACCCTCACATTGCAGGTACCCCACAGGCGACTCACAAGTCTTCTTGTTCTCCCAAATAAACTCTGGAACACATAGGCAGCTTCTCCTTTAGTAGCAGAACTAGGGGGTTGCCCCAGGAATCTACAGGGTACCCTTTCCTGCTCCCCATCCCTGAAGGGAGGGGGCACTGAGACCCGAAAACAGCGGTCTCCACCATTTCAATTATCTTCTGTGTCTCTCTTTTGGTGGAGACACACACCCTTTTACTTAAAAGTAGCCCTCTGTCAGGGCTGAGGCTCCTAGAGCCTACACTGAGCTGCTGTGCGGCTTTCACAGCAAGCTCCCAACACCAACTGAACACAGACTACTGTTTAAAACTCCCAACGTTCTATACCAGCTCCCTTGCTGCAGATTCCATTGTGGCTCATGCAGCTGCGATAGTTCTATGATGATGTCATCCCTCAGTCTCAGCTGAGACTGAGAACAGAGTGAGACAGTGTGAAACCCATTTAACTGGAGTTTCACAAGCTGCCTTCCCTGCCTACCACTAGGTCTTACTGGGATTCAAGTAACCCCGGGTAACAAGGGGGTTACACTTATTTATTTTTTTTATTCAAAGTCTAACATTCACAATTCACATGAAGACTGGCACCTGATAAAGGTGCCACATCAATGGTTCTCTTTCAGCCTTTGCTGTGTCCAGCTGAATAATAGCCCTCTATCCCATAACTTAATTTCTTATTTATTTATTTTATTTATTTATCAAGTCTAGGATTACAAATACCTTTGAGCCAAGGCTCTTTTACAAAGGTTCCATGTCAGAGAAATACAAATTATGGGGAACACCAAGACAAACATTACAATAATGTGGACATTGCAAACAGATTACAGATTAATACAATTCAAGGGTAACATTGTAAGCAAGGCAGCCAGCGGCATCTGTCAGAGAAAACAGACAAGAGATAAGACGTGCCAGTCATAGGGAGAGGGAAGAGGGTAGGGGGAGGGGGGAAGAAGGAATGTAGGTAGGGTGGGGAGAGGATGAAAAGTGCAGCATTGGGTATACCAAGATGTGAGGGTAGAATCCAGTGAGGGGGGGGCCACTTGAGCAGGCAGGGAAGTGGAGAACCAAGGTTAAGTTGGGCAGTCACAGGAGCTGCCGGTAGTGAGATAGTCCCGGAGCCTAGTTTTAAACATACCAATTGTCAGGGCAGAGGAGATGGTGGGACTGAGGCCATTGAACCAAAGTGGAGCTCGATAAGCAAAAGAGCACTGTCCCTGTGAAGTGTGACAGTGGGGGACTTTCAGTAGCTGTACCGCGGATCTCCGAAGGCACCGTTTGTTGGTTCGGTGTTGTAACAGAGTTGACACCCCAGAAGGTGCAAGGCCAAGGCAGATTTTTTTCACCATGGAGCAGGTGAGAAATTTTATGCGGTTTGATAGTTGGATCCAGCTGGTCTGGGTGTACAGGTCACATATGGGTGAGATGGTGAACACCAGTGATGCGCCGACATGCCTTATTTAAGGCAGTTGAGAGGTGTCTAAGGGTTGTGGCTGTGGCCGAGCCATAAATGATGAGATCATAGTCTATTACAGAGATCACAGAGCTCAGGACTGCAACCTTCAAAGCTTCTGGCATGAGGTGTTGTCTGTATTTGTAGAGGAGACCAAGCCATGTATTAGCAGCTCTAGCTACATTATCTACGTGAGGTCCAGAGGAGATATTAGGGTCAAGCTGTATCCCTCAGTATTTGAAGGACCCCACCTGATCTAGAGTGTTCCCCTGTGTGGTGGAGATAGCCAAGTGGTGTAGCTTGTGTGGGTTATGAGAGCTGCAGAAGAGCACAGATTTGGTTTTCTTGTTATTGAGGACCAGTTTATGATTAAGAAACCATATCTCTACAGAACTGAAACCAAGTTGAAGGTTGTGTTGAAGAGTTGTAGGATCATTGTGAGTGGAGAATACGACAGCATCATCAGCATATAGTATGATCTGCTCAGAGCAGTGTTAAGGGAGGGAGTTTAAGAAAAGGCTAAAAAGGAGGGGTCCCAGTATGGATCCCTGTGGGACACCCGAGCGAACAGGCAGGGTGTCAGAAAGAGCGTCAGCAATTTTTATTCTCTGTGACCGGTTTTCTAAGTAACTTTTACACCAGAAAGAAGAGTCATGTGATAGCCCGGCATTCAGTAGTTGGTCAATTAGTAGTCCATGGTGTACTGTATCGAAGGCCTTATAGAGGTTGACGAAAATGGCCCCTGTGAGAAGACTGTTGTCAAGGGATTTATGTAAAGCTCCAGTGAACTCAAGAAGGGCTGTGGTGGTGCTGCAACCTTTCCAGAAACCGTGTTGTTGTGGACAAGGTATATTGTATTTATCCAAGTGGTTGGTAAGTTGATCAGCCACGATGCGCTCGAATGCCTTAGAGAGTGGGGGCAGTATGGAGATAGGGTGATAATTTGAGTGATTCGTCTTATCCCCACTTTTATGGACAGGTGTCATGGTGGCTGTTTTCCATAAGTCCTGGAATTTTCCACAGCTGAGAGAGAGAGGTTTAGAATTATTTGTTAATGGATGAATTACCTCATCGAGGATGAGAAACAGAAGCTTAAGGTCCAGGGTGTTGCAACTAGATCTAGATTTAGAGATAGCTGCAGTAATATAGCAGTGAGCTTCAGTCAGCCTTACCTCCCTGAAGTAGAAGAGGGGATGGTTAGATTGTGGGGTTGAGGTATTTGGGCAGTAGGCCTTGTTTTTGAAAAAGTAATGGGGTAGGACAGCACTAAGGTCTGAAAAAGCCGTGTTAAAGATGTTGGCGATCACCTTGGGGTCGAGGGTTGAGGATCCATCAACCATTAACATGGCCGGAGAGGTCTTTGGCTGTTTCCCCTCTGACATCCTTGATATTGTCCCAGAAAGCACGACCATTTCCCCATGTATTGGGGAGAAAGTCTTTGTAATAGGTGGATTTCATGAGCCGGATGGCTTTTGTGCAGGTATTTCGTGCTTGTTTGTAATTTTTGATGTTCTGTTATTTGTCCTGTTATTTGCCAGTGGCCCTGGAAAGTGCCCAGAGGTGGTCCCTTAGTTTCAGCTGTGAGAGAAGAGCTGCGGTGAGCCATGGGTTAGAGAGAGATTTTGTTTTGCGCCTTTTAGCAGGGGCAAAGAGGTTGCAGGCTTTGTTGAAAATTGAGATGAAGTGATCAAGGGCCAAGTTAACATCTGTTGCTCCGTAGATGGGTAGCCAGTCTTGTAGAAGCAGGTATTGATTGAGATGTGGAAGTTTTCCACATGAAAGGACTCTGCTAGCGGTAATCTGGGAAGGGGGCTTGAGGAACTTGTTAGACCTTGCACATATGGCTGGGGAGTAGTCACTGAGAGAGTCTGGGAGAACAGTCATATGAGAAATCCTTCTGGGGTGAGAGGTGAGGACCCAATCCAGGAGGGTAGTGGTGCAAGTCTTGTAGTTAATCCTAGTAGGCAAGTTTACCATTTGTGTGAGGTTAGCAGCTGAGATGGAGTCTTTATAGGCACTGGTGCCTGATGCTAACCAGTTTATGTTGAAATCCCCTAGTAGAATAAGTTCAGCTTCAGGAGGATGAGAGTTGATAAAGTTTAGGACGTCGTTGAAGCCATGTTTAGGGTCCCTGGGCAGGATGTATGCGGAGACAATAGTCAGGGGTTTATGACTGGGGCCTAGGACAATTTTTATTGGCAGAATCTGGGCCGAGGCAGAAAGTGATGGAGTTGCTACAGGGTGCCATGACAGGGAGTCTTTGATATACTGTAGATTGTGCAACCACCACCATTTTTGGATATCCGGTCCAGCCTGTGGACATTGTAGCCCTGTATTGTTACTGCCGAGTCAGGAACTTTAGGCATCAGCTAAGTTTCCACCACTGCAAGGATGTCAGCGTTGTGCTGGCATATGAAGCCTTGAAGTGCATCCAGCTTTGGTAGTAGGCTGCAGATATTAATGGTTGCAAGGATAAGGGCACCTGGAGTTTGTGTGTGGCCTGAGCTTCTAGGGCCAGGATTGGGATGGACGCTGCCTGACATGAGAAGGAGGAGGAGTAGGAGTTTTAAGGAGCAGAGTCGTAGCTCTTTGAGAGATAGCTTTGATCATTGTTTCCAGTAGTAGAGGTTGCAAGGTTCCAGGCGGTATGTCATATGGACTGCAAGATGGTACAGTGTAGAGAGGTGGCCACACTTGTTGAGACTAGTGGTCGGGGTAAGTAACCAGGAATATCCAAACGGTGGACCAAGCACAAGTCTCAAGTGGAAGTGGAGGATTCCCTTGGAGTAGCAGTGGAAACCAGAGTAGAGGGTGGCGAGGGCGAGGGTGAGGGGCAGATGGGGGTGGCTAGGACCAAGGAGAGAGAAGGGGGGGCAGGGCAGGGCAAGGAGGAGGAGGAGATGCGAGAGAAAAGCAGAGAGAACCCGCATGGCTTGTGTACTAGCACAGTAGGGGTGGGGAAGCAAGCTGAACAGGAGGGAGTAACTTGGCTAGCAGGAGGCAGATAGAAAAAGAGACTGAGAAAGGGAGCACCTCAATCAGTAAGCACTACGTGGGATGAGAGAAGGGAATTTCAGCCCACGTTTTCCGCTGTCTGTTCTCCTGAGGGCTTCTAGCACAAACAAGGTCTGATCTTAAAGTATGCTATGTATTATGAAATGCTTCACCACTGACTGGGGGATCATTATCAACATACCTCATTGATACACCTTACCCTTGTGAGAGGTGATCAAGCACACCTTGGAGGGCTTCGGGAGCATTGGTTTAAATCTGATGTGCAGGAGTGAGTTGATGGGGAGAGCACATTACTTTTTGTTGCACTGCACCCTGCAGATCTCAAAAAGAAATGGGACAATTATTTTTCTTTTTTTTACCTCTTGAGGAAAACATTAGGTGTGGTCAGAATCAGAACTCTGGGATGACACTGTGAACTGATCAAACTCCAAATGCAACAAGAGGCCAATTCATTCTGGCATTCTGGCATAGATTTTAAAATAAAACTAACTTGGGCAGACTAGGTGGGCCAAGCGGTCCTTATCTGCTGTCAAATTCTATGTAACTTAGTTAGAAAGGGACTGGAAATGAAGCTGGAAACCAAATGAATCTCCTACATCATCTCCCACCTGCTCCGTACCTGGTAATTCACTTACAGTCCCATCTGACACTATGACACACATCTTGGGGGGAGAGGGGGGAGATTGTAGTGATGATTATTTCATTATTTTGTCAGCAGCGTCCCCTTCCACATGGTCAGCAGTTATGGTAACAGCATATGTGGCTTGACTAATTTGAGGATTGGATGGGAATCATGTGATATGTCTGATATTGAGAACCTAAGTGTCAATTGTGGGTATCCTGTCTGTTTTGGTAGGCACTTTATTTTCTTTGTTAAACAGCTGAGTATACCTATTGCCTAATACTTTATAGTACATTGTATCTTTTTGCTCAGTCTCTGATTTTTCTCTTCTTTCTCCAATATTTTAGAACTGTTTAGTTATTGTGGCAGAGGTGTGGTAGTGTTCTTTCTTGTAGTTCAAGGTGCTTTTGGAACTGCTGATTTCTATTGGCTTAAACGACTACATTTTTTTTCTATTTTAAAAAAAGCTACATCAACTTGGTTTGTTGTCACCTGTTTGTTGTTGCTAAGTAGCAGATGTTTTTGCATTGTGCTCTGATTCTGTGATAGAATCTGTATTAGTAGAAGGTAGATTATTGTGATTGTAGTTACCTTTTGATGGTAAGGATAAAGAGGTGAGATTGAAGTGTATGTATTTTCAAATATTATAGAGGAACAGTGGCAGGATTTTTAGGACAGTGAATTAATAAAAGGAACTAGGGAGAGCTTCAGTAGCAGACAAGTAGTGGAATAGCAGTATAATTGCAGTATAATGTGGGAGTGGTGCAATGCAGTGGCTGTGGGGCAGCCATATTCAGGCAGATCTTCTGGACACTGAGGTGCTGCCCCATCTGCATGCATCTGCGGGATGAGGTAGCCAGACTCAGAGCGGAAGTAATTGGGTCAGGAGTACCATCACCCCTATCCAGAGACCACCCAGTCCATGCAGGTGCCTCTGAAAGGATGCAGAGAACGAGGAGTACTTGGATGACAGTGGGCTCAGGAGGGTTAGACCAGTCAGGCAGAGGCACATCCCAGATCCTATTCCACTCAAGAACTCATATGCCACTGCCAAACAGGGACAACCAAATAGATGTACCAGAGAATAGAAGGAAAGATGATGGAGGTAGCCAAGTGCAAAAGATGGAGATTAGCACCCAGGAGGTGGATAGGCAGAATAGGGGCAAAATTCAGCAGAAGGGCAGACAGCAAGGTGAACCAGGGATAAAGGACAACCAAGGAAGGGGCTGGAGCAGAACAGCGAAACAGTCTAGGGAGGTCAAATCATGGAAAGTCATGTGTGCAAATGCCAGGAGCCTTAGCAACAAGATGGAAGATCTGGAGGCTGTCATGGTGCAGTCAGACCTGGACATTGTGGCCATCACTGAAACCTGTGGTAATGTACAGTCTGGGAGTTGGCCATACTGGCTACAACATATTCAGAAGAGACAGGGCAGGCAGGAAGGAGGAGGAGTAGGCACTGTATGTGAAAAATGACATAAGGGCCACAGAGATCCAGGAGGAACAAAATGGGGAGAGATACTGTGGGTTAAGCTGGAAAGGAAAATGGGGCCAGCCATCCGCACAGGTGTGAGTCTATAGACCACCAGCCCAGGAGGAAGAAACAGATAGGAGTTGATGCTAGCCATCCAGAGGATGGCAGACAAGGAGTGAGGTAGTACTGGTTGGAGACTTCAATATTCCAGACGTGGACTGGAGCATCCCAGCAGCAGCAGCATCAACCAGGAGCAGATTTATCCTGGACTCCTTCAGGTGCCTTCCTCAAGCAACTGGTCATGGAACCAACTCCGCAGAAGGCAATACTGGACCTTGTGCTCACAAACAGGGACAGTGTGATGAGGGTAAGAGTGGGGAGCACCGGGGGAACAGTGACCACCAGTCACTGTGGTTTGAAATCAGAAAGAGCAGAACCAAACCACACAAACACGTATCCTGGATTTTAGGGGCAAACTTTGAGAAAATGGGGAGATACTTGAAAGGCATTAAGGGGAATGGGGCAGGAATTAGGGGTTGAGGAACAGTGGGAAGTATTTAAAATGGGGATTACAAGAGCAACAGAATTATGTATTAAGCAGGTTAGCAAGAGGAAAAGGAAGAGGAGACCATTATGGTTTTCCAAAGAGGTAGCAAAGAAAGTGAAAGCCAAAAAAGATTGCATGCAGGCAATACAAAAGACACAGGCAGAAGGGGATAGGGAGAAGTACCAGGGAGAAGCAAAGGGAGGCAGGGAGGTCAGTAAGGAAGCCAAAGCTCAGACAGAAGAACACATTGCAAAATCAGTGGGTAGAGGTGACAAAACCTTTACAGGTACATAAGTGAAAAAGAAAGGCAAAGGGAGGATAGTGAGACTGAAGGGGAGGATGGGGCTGTGTGGAGGATGACAACAGTAAAGCTGACATATTGAACAGGTATTTCTGCTCAGTCTTTACTGAGGAAGAGGAGGGTAATGGGTCTGAATGGAGTACAAGGGGTGAGAATGGTGCAGAAATGGACACAAGTCCCTTTACACGAGAAAGGGTCCTGAAGGAACTGGAAGTAATAAGAGTTGATAAAGCAATGGGGCCAGATGGGGTGCACCCCAGGGTCCTTAAAGAACTAAGAGAGGTGGTGGCTGAACCTCTTGCTATCCTGTTTAGCCAATCACTAGAAACAGGGGAGGTACCCAAAGACTGGAGGATAGCAGATGTAGCCCCTTATACAAAAGTGGGAACAAAGAGGAAGCGGGGAACTACAGACCAGTCAGCCTCATCTCGGTAGTGGGAAAGATCATGGAAGCACTACTGAAGAGAGATTGGTGGAACATCTGGTTGTCAATGGACCACAGGACCCAAGGTAGCATGGTTTCACCAGGGGAAGGTCATGTCAGACCAACCTCATTGAATTTTTGACTGGGTGACTAGGGAGGTGGATCAGGGAGGGCAGTGGACATGGCCTATCTGTACTTCAGCAAGTCCTTTGACACTGTGCCACATAGAAGACTATTGCACAAACTGGGAATATGGGTGTGGGCAGGACAGTAGTGCGGTGGGTAGGTAACTGGCTGGGCAGCAGGACACAGAGGGTGGTGGTAAATGGCTGTCACTCCACAGAGGAAGAGTGACTAGTGGGGTACCACAGGGATCAGTGCTGGGACGGTACTATTCAATATCTTCATCAGTGACATTACTGGGACCTAGAAGGCAGAATTTCACTGTTCGCTGATGACACAAAGCTCTGTAACAGAGTAGACACACCAGAGGATGTAGACAGAATGAGAAGCGACCTGCAGAAACTTGAAGAATGGTCAGGGGTTTGGCAGTTGAAATTCAATGCAAGAAAGTGCAAGATAATGCATATGGGGCACAAAAACCCTGGCACAATATATCAGTTGGGGTGAGGATATAGCATGCACCAAGCAGGAAAGGGATCTTGGAGTTATCATCTCTGATGACCTCAAGGCAGGGAAACAGTGTGCCAAGGCAGCAGGTAAAGCAAATAGGATGCTGGGATGCATAGGCAGGGACATCACCAGCAGGAAAAGGGAGGTCATAATTCCACTATACAAGACACTAGTGAGGCCGCACCTGGAGTACACTGTGCAGTTCTGGAGACCTTACCTAGGTAAGGACATAGGGTAGAGAAGGTTCAGAGGAGGGCAACAAAGATGGTGCATGGATTGCAACACAAGTCCTATGAGGACAGGTTGAAGGCACTGAACATGTACTCCCTGGAGGAGAGGAGGAGGAGAGGGGATATGATAGAGACATACAAGTATCTTTCAGGGAGGAACAGGGTGCAGGAATGCACTATTTTTAAGTGAAAAAGATGTTCCAGGACTAGAGGGCATGGGATGAAGTTGGAGGGAGGACGATTCAGAGGAAACATGCGGAACAATTTCTTCACAGAATGGGTGGTGGACAAGTGGAACACCCTGCCAGAGGAAGTGGTGGGGGCTGAAACAATCATGGGATTTAAGAATGCATGGGATAGACATAAAGGAATTTTGGAGGTCAGGGGTAAGGGGCAACAGACTTCCTGGAAAACATAAACTGAACTTACAAACTTAAATGGGCAGACTGGGTGGGCCATAGGCCCTTATCTGCCGACACTGTCTATGTATGTATCTATGTATGTGTAGGATCTGGGATGGCAGGCTGAGACAGGTCATCGTGGGTCAGCCAGGAATCCAAGATGGAATCGGACTTCATTTGTTTTATGTTTGCCAGAGTCTGAGACTCCGGCAAACATGAAACAAAGTATCAATTTTATTTTTCAGTCGTTTGTTTCTCGCTGAATTAAAAAAAAAATAAAGATCATTTAAGGGGAAGGGGAAGGGCCAGAGTCTGCATGCCTCTGAGCCAGATACTCAATTTGGCTATTGCTGACTGGGAGGTACTGAGCACCAGTTTCCATTCTCGTGAGTATGCCTGCAATCTGTTGGTGACATGGCTGCACTTTGTTGCAGCCTGTTGAGACCTGCACAGCTGATTTTCCTGCCCATGCCCTCTCAATAGTGTGGAGTATCTGCTGGAGTTATGGCGATGCAGCAGTTACTTGCTGCATAACTCCCAGTCCTCACACATCGCAGCAATTCACACCACAGTCCAATCAGTAACTGCCTTCCAGTCTGAGGACTGATAAATCAATCTGACTATCTGAGGACAGTAATGTTATGAATTCATTTTACATTTTTGATGCATGATGCAGGATGCATCGGTGGAATGTATATCCATTGCAACGGCTACCTGGTGATTTGGCTTTGACAGCATTAAGGGGGGTGGGGCAGACCAAAAGGGCTATTCCTATATGCTGTAGTGTGAATGAATAGCCTTATGGTAAATCCGTGGTGTGCTGCTGCTAAGTTTCGCCCTAAGTAGTAAACCTTAATTTGGGAATTTCTAGGGTGTGTGGGAGGAGACATAATGTGGATTGGCATGAAAATGGAGCAGTCGATGTTCTAGCCATATTACTGCTCCTACTCCAAAGGCTGGATCCAATCAGGGCATTGATTCCAACTTTACTTTTTATGTTTGTGTTTTTTAAATTCTCTGGTCCCCATACAATTAAAATGAATCTTGCTTTCCTTTCCTTTAGTCTCTACAAATAGTTAAAGGTGGAATGGGTGCTGCAGGTCTATTCAGACATCAGCACAAAGCTTTTCAATTGATTCAAATAATTCAATGAAGTCAGGGATCTTATTACAAAATGAAACATTCCCTCTACTCTTCTTATGCTCTCCAAGCTGCACATCATTTATTTATTTATTTAAATGTTGGTAACTGGGAAAGGCACACTGAGCCAAGGCTCGTTTCCAGGTACGACCTGGGGGACAGATTGGTATAAAGAAGAATATGAAGAAAATATACAATATGAATGAGTAAGACATAAATGTATATACACTGTTGCAATACTGCCAGTTTACAGAACAACATTTTGGTATGTACAAATACACTTTGACTAGATTACATATATAGAAAGATACAAATACATACAGGGTTAAAATAAACATGACTTAGAGTTTGTACAACTGATGAAATAGCCAGTTTGCAGTATGACAGAGTGGTATTGCACACAACTGAGTGCATTGCATATGTATTTGGAATAAGAATTTTATGGAAGGAAACCAGTTTTATTTAGTTCAGATCAAGGTACAAACTGAACAAAGACTGCTAAAAGTCACCAAAATGCACCATTTTGCTTCAGTTTTCAACATTTTTCAGGAGGAGCATTCCCCCGGACCTCCCCATGAGAGGATTTTTTGTGCCCCAAATTGCATGACGCCCCTGGTTCATGCTATAGTGCTGCTCCTATATTTGTAAACTTCCCCTTGTTCAAGGTCTTTTTTGTTATAGACCTCTTTTAAGAGAATGTTTTCAGCATAGCTTAACCATATAATCTAGATGTGATCAAAGAATAATTTAACATTTTGTAACTGCGCTTTCAGGTATTTGTCACACAAGATGTAAAGTTTTAAATCATCTATGAACAGAAGATGGGATGTCATTTGTAGATCTTTTTTATTTCTGGAGTTCAAGCTATACCCATACCCTAAGTTAATAATGAGGCTGCTCAATCACTTTAGGACATGGCAAAACGAGAGTGGTGACAAGGAATCTCCATGGGATATCCCTTACTGTGTCCAGATCTTTGGCATGATGTTCTTGACTTGTGATACCCCTACTAATACACCCCAACATCCCCCTAGTCTTACCTACTGCTTTAGTGGTCTGCTTGGATGATTTCAGGTCATCTGTGATGATGATTCCCAAGTCACAAATATTGGTAGCATATTTAAATGTGCTTGAAAGTTATTTTTGAATAGTCCCGTTGCTCAAAGCAGTTTAGGAACAATTTGTGTGTCCTTATTCCACATCAGTTTGGTTTCTGATTGCATATCTTGGTATTTCATGATTTTACGTCACTCTGTACGCAGGACACTGTAGTCACTAGAGGTGGCTACTTCGATCAGCAATGATACCCTTGTTCTTTCTTTCTTCTTGTATTACAATATCTGTTTTTCTCACTTCCACTTTCTTGGCCTGAGTGAATATGCTGATGTGTTACCAGATTACTCTGTGTCACAAAACTCTTGCCACATTGAGCACATTTATATGGTCGCTCTCCAGAGTGATATAGCTAGTGTACTTTTAGGTTACCCTTCCATGTAAAACATTTGCCACATTCAGCACATGTATATGATTTCTCTTTTGAGTGAACTTGCTGATGTGCTTTCAGGTTACTCTTCTGTATAAAACACTTGCCACATTCAGCACATATATAGGGGCTATCTCCTGAGTGAAGTAGCTGATGTTTTTTTAGGTAACTCTCATGAGTAAATCTCTTGCCACATTGAACACATGTATATGGTTTCATTCCAGAGTGAATTCGTTGATGGGATTGTAGGCTACTCTGCTGTGTGAAACACTTGCCACCTTGAGCACATTTACATGGCCTCACTTCAGAGTGAATTAGCTGATGTACTTTTAAGTTACCCTTCTGTGTGAAACACTTGCCACATTGAGCACATTTATATGGCCTCTCTTCAGAGTGAATTAGAAGGTGTATTTTTAGGTTTCTCTTCAGTGTGAAACACTTGCCACATTTAGCACATTTATACGGTCTATCTCCAGAGTGAGTTCGCTGATGTGATCGTAGGATACCTGGTTGTGTAAAACTCTTGCCACACTGAGCACATTTATATGGTCTCTCACCAGAGTGAAGTCGTTGATGGGATTTTAGGCTACTCTGTTGTGTAAAACTCTTGCCACATTGAGCACATTTATACAGTCTCTCTCCTGAGTGAACTTGTTGATGTACTTTTAAGTTACTCTTCCGTGTAAAACGCTTGCCACATTCAGCACATTCATACGATCTTTCTCCTAAGTGATACTGTGGATGATCTAAGAGGAATTTCTGGTGTGTACAATTCCTGTCATAGTCAGCACACTGGTATGACCTCTCTGCATGGTGATTCTGTTGTTGTTCAGAGATTAAACCATTAAAGTCCTTCTTATACTGAGATGTTTTTTTCTGCTGTGTGGCATATCACATGCTTCTCAACTGCTAAATGTTGACTCAGGCTGTCATTGCACTCAGCTCTCCTGCTGACTAAAATAAAAAATGAATTAGCACTTTTGTACAATGAAGTATCAAATGTCTCAGATCTTTTTTCCTGAAACTTTCAAAGAGCTATCCAAACTTTGTTGCTACAGCATGTAATCTCAGGCATTTCAGTTTTTTATAAGCAATGCTTGTTTCCATAAAACTGCAACTTCCAGGAGTTGACTGACCCTGAGAGAAAGTGTGTGTTGGGGGGGATAAAGGGAATATAAACCATTAAAGGCTCACCTTGTGACTAGTTAACACCCCCAAAGCACAGCACCATATTTTCTTTGTACCCTCAAACACTGCGCTAAATCTGACTCTTGTAGTGACGTCCATGTCCTTGCTCTTACCAGGTGGTGAGACATCTATGTGGCAGCTCCATAGAATTAAATGCACAATTAAGCAATAAGGCATACCATGGTGTGGTATATCATGGGATATCATCATGCCTCGTGTGGCTGGGCAAGAGACCACAGGCTGAGTGTGTCCAACCACCTGAGAAGTGACGATATCCCATGATATACCACACCTTGGAGTGACTTATTGCTATTATGAACTGAGTCTGAAGTTTTATAAATAAAAAAAAATAAAAGAAACATGTTTCAAAATGTTTTATGAATGAGTTTTTGGGTGGTGTTGGAGTACATTTTGAAAAAATAGTTCTCAGACAGTAGAGAGCAAGGAGGCTGGTGGTGCTGGAGCTTTTTTTGAAGCCGTGATGATGTAGCCCGATATCATCACGGCTTTAAAGAGCTCTCAGCCAATCAGATTCCTCTGTTTATGATCCTCAGTTCATAATGTGCATTCTGCTATCCTCCTCACTGAAATTTTACACACCATGATACAAGTGCCAAGGGTCCCCTGGCAGCCACCATTGAAAATGGTTGAAGAAAACATCCTGGGATGACATAAGAATCTCTGTTCTTTCAGGGACCTACCTGTCTATGCCACTGGTCCCAGTTCACTTGACAGTGAGCAAGTACGCCTATGCCTGCTGTCAGCAGGCAGTGTGATATAACTTAATGTGGAAAAAAGTAAACACTATGAATTTCCTGTATGTCCAAGTAAAGGATGGTTACAGAAACCTCTGAAATGGTGTCTTTTGTAAAAATGAGCATTATAAATTGCTGTGATGCGCACTCACAGTACTGAAATAAAAAAATAGTTTTACAGCAATTTCTAATGCTCTTTTTTTTTAACAAAAGATACCATTCAAGTGGGGTCTGTAGCTGTTCTTTACATGGACATGAAGGAAATTCATAGTGTTTACTTGTTTCCACACTGAGTTATATCACACTGCCTACTACCTGCAGGCATAGGCATGAACACTCACTGCTGAGCACGCTGGGACCAGTTGCATAGACAGGTGGATATCTGAAAGAACAGGGGTTTCTATGTCATACCAGGATGTTTTCTTGACCCATTTTCAATGCAGGCTACCAGAGGATCTTGAGTACTTGTGGTATCATATGTACATTTTCAGTGGTGAGGACAGTAAAGTGCACATTGTGCAGTTATACCTTTGGGGGCTGCCACAGAGACGTCAATTCCCTCACCAAGTGGTGAGGCTTGAACATCATCACAAGAGCCAGAATAAGTGCAATGTGTGATGTCACATAAAAAACACAACACTGTCCTTCAGGGGTGCTAACTAGCTAAAAAAATATTTAGGAGCACTAGCATCACCAGCGTTCTCTCAGGTAGTGATAGATCAGCTGGTAAAGTTCACATATTTACAAGGTGAGCCTTTCTGGTACATATTCCCTTTAAGCCAAATGTCAATTACTACTAAGAAGAAAGGGATGGTCATTAGGGGCAACACATCTTGCTTGCTACCTGTTATTTTTATATTCTTAGTGAAGAGTTGGATAAAATTGGCCTTCCTGTGAGACATACCCATTTCTTTCTTGAGTTATTTTGTTCTCACACTCTACTTCACTGTAAAGGCTATATTTTCCCATGGTTCTATGGATGGACCAACATGGTAAAATAGATCCACATAAAAAGAGACTCTAATCATTAGCAAAGACTCTATGAAAAGGGCTGAAGTATTCTCATTCATTCATCCATGCTGTCTTTGGTCTTGCAACCCATTGGGTTCAAGATACTCTACCAGTCTTTCCAATAGCAGGGTTTAATTTAATTTCACCACCACTGGAGTAAGACTGTCTGACCTATAGCTGCTAGCCTTCTCCATGCTGCTGCTCTTATGTAGTGGGACCATGTCAGCTCTTTCCCAGTCCTTTGGAACCACGCTTGTTTCCAGTGAGCTGTTGAATAAGGCTGTCAATGAGTTAGTTTGCCACCTCCCGGAGTTCTTTTAGAACTCTTGGGTGTATCCTGTCCAGTCCCATAACTGACTCCACCCCCAATCCACTCCATTTCTGCAAGCCCCTGGTGGTTGCCCCCACCCCCACCCCTGTGAAGACTGAGTAAAAGTACCTGTTAAGGATGTCAGTTTTTCTTGGTCCTTTTCTGTACAATTTACCCTGCCTTTCTAACCCACACTATCCTTCTCCTTTCCTTCTTCTACTCACTTACGTTTTGAAGACTAAGTATTAAACTAGAAAAGATATTTTTTTAAAGTGTAAATGTGAGTACTGACATCATTTTACTTAATTTATCTAACGAGTTCAAATCAATTATACAAAAACAAATAACATTTAAAATGTCCTTATCAGGCTCCCTGGAAACAAAACAGATGCAGGGTCTCCTAATTACTCCAAATAATTACAATCAAGCTTATAAGTGAAGTATCCCTTCACCCATGCTGGTTGTACAACTCCAGCAAGACTTTAACAGCATCCAACAATAGTTCTGCACCAACCAACTTACCCTAAATGACTGAAAGGCTGTCTCTGTGACTTCTGGCACAAGGCAGCACCTGGCTAGAATCCAGTCTCTACCTAGTCTTCAAGGCCCATGATGGCTCCCAACTGGAGGAAGTCTCCTTTTTTAAATATCTGTGGGCCTAGCCTGAGAGCCACATTGATTTCTTCTCCACATGTTTACTCATGTACTTAACTCCTTTTCCTCAGCGGCTTCCTCAACTCATTCACATTTTTGACATATTCTCCTGTCACAGCTTTCATAACCCACCCTCCACTTATGCAACACATCACCACCATCCTGTCAATTGCACTTTGCCTGCTTCTTCCTCATCCCTAATTTGTTACCCGTTGGTATGTAGCCCAACCCCCAGTCCCCAAAATACCTATACATAGATGAGCTGTCTGCCCCCTCACTCATGGTTGTGTTCCTACTCACTCCTATACCAGATGTGTGAATTGATAATGTGAGTGGAATCACAGTTGGGGGAGGGTGATGGAACTAAGCTGAATGTTTATCTACTGCCCCCCCAAACCATGGATCTGGGGTTCAGCTATGCAACAGATGTATTTTAAGAACTCGAGGCAAGCTTGGGAGTGGGTGACTATAAAAAGGTGTGGTCAGCTTCTAGCACTGTTCCAGGAGCCTGCACTTCTTATCATTACCTTTACTGGTATTTCTAATGTTCACCCTGTACCCACCCAATACTTACCCCTAATTACTTGCTGTGCCCCAAGAGTCTGGTTCTTGCCACAGTCAAAACCATGTGCCCCATATACTGTCAAGCAAGGGTGAGGAGTGGGCTTTATGCCAATGTCTCTGGGCCCCTCCATCAAAACCATCCATCCAAGTATTGACAGATTGATGCGAAAACAAAAACCTAAGGAGGTTCCTCAGGAATCGCTCTATCTGCCTCTGCACTGGCAGGTGACTGCTGTTCTGCTGGGGGAGGCAGGAGAGCCTCCAGGAGCAGAAAGTGCATCCTTAAGACTGCCTCTTCAGCTCCACTGCAGCCAGCAGGGATCACGTGTCAGTGATTTAAATCTGTGATCCCCAAAAGGAAAGTGGGTGTCTTAACTGTTACATCACTGAAGCAAGGTGCCTGCTTCTTTAGAAAATAAAAAAAATTGGATGTGGAAATATGGGAGAGGGGTGGAGGGCAGGAATTTGGACAAAGTAGGGAGAGGAGTGGCCACAGACTAGCCCTGTTCATTTGGGAGAGTTTTTCTTCAGTTTATTCAACCTAAGTATAATGCCATGAAATGCAAAGTTACGCACACTGGAGTCAGTAATCCCAGGATGGAGTACTGCCTGGGTAGAGTCCAGGTATCTGCATCAGAGGAGGAGAAGAACCTGGAAGTGATTATCACTAGAGTTCTGAAGCACTCCATGCAGTGCAAGAAAGGAGCAGAAAGGACAAACAAAACTCTGGGATGCATAGCTAGGGGGATCAGTAGTAGGGGAGAGGAGGTTATACTACCCTTGTACAGGTCACAGGTGAGATCACATCTAAAGAGTATGGAGTTCAGTACTGGTGCCCACACCTCAAAAAGGACATTAACCTGCTGGAGAAGGTCCAGAGAAGGGCTACAAAGATTAGAGTGGGTCAGGAGGGTAAGGCATACGAGGAGAGGTTGAGGGCAGTGAACATGTACTCCATTGAGAGAGAGAGAGAGAGAGAGGGGACAAGATTGGGACCTTCAAGTAGTTAAAAAAGGATAAATAAGGTGGACAAAGAGAGTCTCTTAAGTTGAGTGGAAACCATAACATGAAGAGGCACAATCTTAAGCTGGAGGGGGGAAGTTTAGGAGGGATGTCAGAAAGTAGTTCTTCACAGAGAGGGTGGAGGACACTTGGAATGTGCTGCCAGAAGAGGTGGTCTCATTGAAGACAGTGGGTAGCTTCAAGAGATGCTGGGATAGACATAGGGGGAAGGTAAGGATCATGGGTAAGGAGGATGGGAGGAGTGGGGGGGCAGGGACAGTAGCTCAAGCTGTGGACCCTGCAATATGAGCAGACTAGATGGACCAAATGACCTTCTTCTGCTGGCTTCTTCGTATGTTCATAAAGGTGCCTCAGAACTTCTACATCCAGTAAATGAATTGCTAATTTACAGCCCTTCCACTAAAATATGCTTTGGTTTTGGCACATACAAAGAGCCAGTGTTAAAATGTCAGCTTTCTTCTTCCTATTACATGTAAATCTCCTACTAATAAACCAGAGGAACCCTGTGTTGCTTTAAGTCATGCCCATGTTAAGTTAAACTCTGCTCTAGTCAATATGATGTATCATACCACTGAAAAAACGTGGAGTTGAATCACAGGTCAGAGATGCACTCTAAAGACATTAGAGTGCATATGAAACTTCCCTAGAAGAGGGTATTTAAGTATCTTTATGTTTATGTAAATGCAACAAGTTTTTAGGTGTGCAAAGGGAGGCAAAAGTGTTTTTGACTACTTCCAATTCTTCACAGCTCCCTCTAAACTACTGTTGGACAAATACCATACAAAAACCATCCGAGCCATCTACTTACTGTTGGGGGTATCTTCACGGCAATCCTTTTGCTGTTCATTCCCTTCCCCTTTTACATCACCTTCGGGGAGTTTCTCATCCCTCTCAAACAGCAATAACAAGTATTCCTTTGGTATATTGTATCCTGTACATAAAAAAAATATTTATAATCAGAGCTGTCTATTTTACTTTTATTGTTTTACAAGGAGGTGGGGTGGGACAATGCCCCATTTTCAGCCATGCATGTAATGTAATGTTTCCTATTTGTTCCTATTTTTCACAGCCTGGGCAAACCTATACACTCCTGATATTCTTGGTCTATCTGAAATCTAGTTAAAGTCTTCCGCACCCAGCCACCCTTGTGCATTGCCAGGTTATAACCTACTTTGTGACAGGGCCTCCCCTAAGAGAGGAGGTGGCACTATGATTTGCTACAAAGCCCATTTAAACATCTCTGCCCGTACTTCCCCCTTTCCCAATTCTGGCCCCCAATCTGAATTATGTGATGCCACCCTAACCCTTAGCAATACTAAGAAACTCCATCTCTTCTGCATCTATGCACCATCTGTCTCCAACTGGATATTTTTTTTTATCTATTGAAAAGTTTCACCAGGAAAGGCACACTGAACAATCAAGTTGCTTGTCTCCTGGTGTGTCCTAGGGGAAAGGGGTTCAGGAGTACAAACAGTGACATACATGATTATGTAGGTTTAGAAAGGTTATAATACACATATACATAATATAGGAGATAAAAACTATCTGTAGCAGCCAAGGAGTGCAAAAACAGATGCAAGTAATTTGTGAGATGAGCTTGAATAAGTACTTGCTTCAATGTGTTACAGCATGATACATACAGTTGGTGATATAAGTGCAGGAGGAAGGGGATAGTTAATGCTACCAGGGAGGGGAAGAAGGGATATGGAGGAGAGACAGGCAGATACAGTTAATATATATTGAAGGAAAGGATGTTCTGTAAAAATACTGGGCGATATAAAGGAGAATAAGGGGTAAGTGCAGTTGGCTGTGAAGTAGTGGTGCTAGGGGGTATACAGGGGAGTTAAGTGCAGGTGCAGTTGGTAGAGAGGAAGCTATGTAGAGCAGAGGAAATTGAGAGAGAGGACGGGGACTGTCTAATAGGGTGAGGCAGTACATTCCAAAGTTTGGTAAAGTGGTGCAAGAATGTGGCCTGTCCTACAGAGGTGGACCGACGAGGGTCTAGCATCGATCGAGAATCATAAGATCTAAGGGAATGGGCAGGAGGTGGGGTGATAGATAGGATGAAGGGAAGGTAGAAGGGGAGGGATCCAAACCAACATTTTGATACAAAGTTTGCACTAGGGTGGTCACGGTATGAAATTTGACGGTATAATAACTGCGGTGTGTGATACCGTGGTTATCGTGATACCGCGGTATAATGCATTCCAATGGGAAAACCTGAAATATTTAAAAAAAATACAATTTCAACCAAATTTTACATGTACAAGCAGTTAAAATATGAATTAAAGACACGTGTAAATTTTGGTTAAGTTTGCATTATTTTTGAATATTTCAGGTTTTCCCCATTGGAATGCATTATACGGCAGTATCACGATAACCATGGTATCACACACCGTGGTTATCATACGGTCAAATTTCATATCATGACAACCCTAGTTTGCACTGTGGAGAAGACATCTATGATCGAGAGAGGGAAAGAACAGAGAGCAGTAAAGCTCACAGTGATGAGTGGAGGGGGGGGGAGAATCCAGGGCAAAACGGCAGAAAGAGTTAAAGAGGGTGTCCAACCTGGATAGGGAAGTTTTGGGAGTGAAACTATGGACTGCATCACAGTAGTCAAAAATAGGAAGTTTCATCTTCTGGACAAGTTCACGCATTGCCGACAGAGGTAGGCAGCTACTGTTCCTATATAGGGTGCCTAGCTTAGGGCACAGCTTTTTCAGGATGGTGTCCACATGTCCAGAGAAGCTGAGATATTGGTCGAGCCAAACCCCAAGGTATCTGAAAGAGGAGGTAACCTCTATGGTTGTCCCATCAAGAGCGTGGAAGGAGTCCAGGGAGGGTAGCCTTGGGAGTCTCTGCCTAGTGCCAAAGGTAATGGAGACAGTCTTCTTGACATTAAGAAAGAGTTCTTGAGTGCAGAAACAGTGCTGAAGTCCATGAAAATCATGCTGTAGTCTGTCTGCAACATTAGAAGGAGACTTGCCAGAGGTGAACAGAGCAGTGTCGTCTACATACATGTGGATGGAAGATGAGAAGCAGGCAGACAGAAGGTAATTGAGAAAATTGGGTCCCAACACTGAGCCCTGTGGCACATAAGTGATGACTGAAAGAGGAGGTGATGCTATTCTAACTGACTGGGTCCTACCTGTAAGGTAGGCTCTGAAACAGTTAGTGGCAGAGTCAGTTAGACCAGCTGCTGTGAGGTTGGTTATGATTAGGGTGTGGGAAACAGTGTCAAAAGCCTTGCCTAGGTCAACAAAGATATCGGATGTGATTAGGCCACTGTCCATACCTGAGAGGATAGAATCCGTGAGCCTAAGTAGGGAGGTTATGGTTGAGTGATTCTTCCGAAATCCAGATTGGAAAGGTGTGAAGAAATTAGTGTCAGAAAGATAGGACAAGAGCTGAGAAAGAACCAGGTGTTCTTGAGGCTTGGCTAGGATAGGGAGAAGAGATATGGGGTGGTAGTTACCAGGAGCAGAAGGATCTTCTCCCTTAGGTAAGGAGAGGAATGTAGCATGCTTCCATTTAGGTGGGACAGTTGCAGATTAGAAAGAGAGATTTAGCAGGATGGACAGAGGAACTGAGATTGCAGTGGCAGATAGGTACAGTAATTTTGGATCAAGACCATCAGGCAAGTTGCCTTTGTATGGACTGAGTGCTAGGAGGGCATCCAAGGTGTCAGATGGGGAGATACTGGAGAAGAGAAATGATCAGAAATGAAGGGTGCACTTAGGGTAGGAGGGGTTAGGGCAGAGGAGGGATGAAGAAGGGAGTATAGGAGAAACGAGGCACAGAAGGAAAAAATAGGAGTTAAATTCTACAGCGACATTTAGATGGTCAGCAATTAGTGAGTTGTTAATATTGAGGAGGGGGTTGGAGGTTTAGAGGGTGGGGAGAATAGGGTGTGGATTACTTTCCAGAACATGGAAGGGTTGCTTATATTACACCGAAAGGTTGATATGAATCAGCGTTAGCTAAGTGGATGGCTTTTGTGCATGCGTTCCTAAATGTACAGTAAGCTTTGAAGTCTTTTTATTTATTGATTTGAGTCTAGGATTACAAGTATCTTTGAGCCAAGGCTCTTTTACAAAGGTTCCACGTCAAGTGAGAAGCAATACAAACATGAACAAAAAATTGAGTAACAAAGCAGAACTAGAATACATACAGTTTCAAGCAGTTGAATACATCCATTTGGGGGAAGGTAGGTACCAGGGCAGGACAGGTAAACAGAGACAGATTGAGGCTTGGAGGGATCATAATGGAGAGCTGCAGCTGTGGGCAATGTCAGGCCTCAAGAAAGTGCATAGGTGGGGTGGGGGGATAAGAAAGAGAGGGAGAAGTAAGTGCTAGGAGGGAGATCAGATTAGGAGGGACAGTCACAGGAGCTGGAGGCAGAGAGGTGGAGATGGAGGTTGGCTTTGAAAGGGCAAAGCTTTTGCAGAGAGGAGATGTCATTGTTGAGTCCATTTCTCCTGCAGGGGGCTTGGTGAGCAAAGAATCTTTAACCCTGCATGGTGCGGCACCAAGGGATGTGCAGTAGTTGATATTCAGAACCCTTGGTGAGGTGGGGGTTGCAAGCTATACGTAGGAGCACTTGGACCCCAGCGGGTGCAAAGCCTTGCATAATTTTCTTAGCCATTAGGCAGGTATGGTATTTGATACAGTTTGAAAGTTGGGCACACCTTGTTTGGGCATAGAGTACACAAGTGTGGGTGAGATGGTGGGATCTAGTAATGAGACGGCAGGCTTTGTTTAAGGCCAAGGATAATCACTTAAGGGCTGTGTCAGTGGCGGACCCATAGATAACAAAACCATAATCGATTAGTGAGACCACTGAGCTCTGTACTGCTATCCTTAAGGCATCTGAGGAAAGGCATTGCCTGTGCCTGTAGAAGAGACCAATGTGCGTGTTAACAGCTTTGGCGACATTGTCAATGTGGATGCCATAAGATAAGTTACTGTCAAGAGTGATTCCAAGATATTTAAAAGTTTGAACTTGATTGAGGACAGTACCATGGCAGTTTGTAACTGTGAGGGGTCAAAGCCTATCTTTGCTGTGGGAGCCACAGAAGAGCACTGACTTTGTTTTCTTATAGTCGAGGACCAACTTTTGTTTATTAAACCATTTTTCAATGGAGGTGAAACCCATCTGGAGCTTTTTTTGGAATAGGTGGGGGTCCAGATGGGTGGCGTGGATGACGTCGTCATCTGTATAGAGTAGGATTTGTCCCGGGCAGGATTATGGAAGATTTTTTGAAAAAGGCTGAAGAGGAGGCCCAAGGAATCCCTGAGTGCTACCCTGAGCATCTGGGTCTAGCATTGGAGAATATTTGCAATTTTCACTCTTTGGGAGCAGTTTTCTAGGTAGCTCTTAAACCAGGTTGTAGAGTCATTGGACAGCCCAGCATTTTGAAGTTCAGTGATGAGCATTCGATGATGGATGGTATCAAAAGCCTTAGTCAGGTCTATGAAGATTGACCCAGTTAGGTGACTATTATCCAGGGAGTTGTGGATTGCTCCTGTGAATTCTAGAAGGGCAGAGGTAGTGTTGTGGCCTTGTCTGAAACCATGCTGTTGTTGCATAGGATCTTGTGCTTTCCAGGTATTCTGTCAGCTGGTCTGATACTACAAGTTCAATGGCCTTAGAGGTGTGTGGGGGGTAGTATGGATATAGGCCTGTAGTTCCCATGAAGGGCCTTGTACCCACTCTTGTGGACTGGTGTAATGGTGGCTGATTTCCAACTGTTGGGGAAATGACCAAGGGTGAGGGAGAGGTTGAAAATCCGAGTCAGTGGGGATAGACTTAATCTAGAGTTAGTGATAGAAGTTTAAGGTCGACAGTGTCCCCACTTGTTCTTGATCCACAATTGCTTTGCTGACATATTTGCATACTTCATGCCTCCTGACTGTTCTGAAGTAAAAGAGGGGGGGCATATTGAAGCAGGGGGTGGGGGGTGAGAGGGGGTGCAGGAGCAAGGTTGTCAATGAAGAAGTCTGGTGGGAGAACACTACTGAGATCAGAGAATGCATTGTTGAATGTGTTAGCAATAGTTACTGGGTCCAGAGCTATAGTCCTGTCCACATTCAACATGGTAGGTGCTGTTTTGGGTCGCTTCCCTGTAACTTCAGTAAAATTATTCCAGAAGGACTTCCCCTCACCCCAGGTGCTTGTGAGGGCATCTTTGTAGTAGTTACTTTTCTTCAGGCGTATTGCTTTAGTGCAGTCATTTCTAGCACATTTGTAGTTTTATATATCTGCTTGCCTACCTGTGGCCCATGCATGAGTCCATAGGTGGTCCCTAGACTTCAGTAGTGCTAGCAGCTCAGCAGACAGCCATGGGTTGCAGAGTCCTTTGATTTTCCTCTTGTTGAAGGGACATAGGAGTCACAGACAGCATTGAAGGAGTTGATGAATAAGTCAAGCGCAGAGTTGACATCCGTTGCTTGGAAAACAGGGGACCCATCTTGTTGCCTGAGGTGGGATTTGAGGTGCTTCAATTGACCCATGTGGGAGGACTCTTCTGTTTATTATTGTGGGTGGTGGGAGGTACAATTTGTTCAACTATTCGCAGGCAACTGAGGAGTGGTCATTTAATGTATCTGGTAGGACAGAGCCATTTGAGATGCGGGATGGGTGGCTAGTCAGTATCCAGTCCTGAAGGGTGCTTGTGCCAGTCTTATAGTTTTGCCTGGTGGGGGGGAGATGACCATCTGGGTGAGGTTAGCTGCTGAGATGGCATCCTTATAGCCATCAGCATCAGAACCAAGCCAATTTATGTTAAAATTGCCCACTAGAATTGACTTGGACCCTGGGGGTTGGGAGTGGACATTACCTAGGATGGAGCTGAGACCTTTACCTTGTTCTTTTGGAGGGATGTAGACAGCAGTAATAGTCAATGCCTTGTTGTGAGCCCTGAGTAGAATTCTGATGGGTTGAATCTGAGCAGTTGAGACCGAGGTGGGGATAGAACACGGTACCCCAGAAGAAAGTATTTAAAGTAAATAACGCATCCACCACTTCTTTCAGTGGTCCTGTCAAGTCTGAAGATGTTATATCCCGGCAAGGTAATTGCACTGTCGGGGATTTTGGATGTTAGCCAGGTTTTGACAACAGCAAGATCATCCAGGTTGTGTATGTGGGAAAATATTTGCAGGACATCTAGTTTCAGTAGGAGACTACAGATGTTAAGCGCTGCAAAGGTGAGTACCCCAGAGTTACTCTGTTGGGAATTGTGGGGCCAGGGTTTGGATGTATATTGCCCAATAGTAGCAGCAGAAGCAGCAAGAGTTTCAGGGTGCACCAAAGTAGCTGTTTGAGGGAGACTTTCTTCATCTGTTTTTTGTGGGAGAGAGAGCTCCATTGTAGATTTTGATCCCAGAGAGAGGAAGTGTAAGTCAGTGGTGAGAGTGTAACGAGTCGAACACAAATCATCCTGTCTGGATTCCGCAGGTGATGCCAGTCTTTCACGGTAGAAGGAGGATATGGTGGGCATGGCCCACAGGGAATGGTTCCTGAGTGCCTGTAGATGGTATCCGGCTGGTGGCTCAGTGGGAGACTGGGAAAGCAGGCTCCAGGCAGGCAAGACAAGGGAAACAGAGGCAAGAATAAGCAGACAGAGAGGCAGAGAGGGAAGGGCCATACTGATTGAGAGGTGGGGGTAGCAAAGAGCCAGTAGGCTCTGAGGGAGGGGGAGAAAACCAGTCTGACCTGGTGGACAGAGGCGAAAGTGGTGTGACGAAAGAGATGGGTGCAGGAGAGAGTAGGACAGGGAGAGAGAGTTGGAAAGTGGAGAGAGTCACGTGTGCAGTATAGGTCAGCGAGGGAAAATAATTTTAAGTAGAGGACAGGGAGTAGGGAAGAGGGAGAAGAGTCAGTCGAATGTGGATTTACAGGAGAGAGCGAGTACTCAAGAGATATAATTGGGCAGTCCCCTAGGCAGAAGATTAACAGGGGGGAGAGAGAGTACTCAGTAGGAAATAACTGGGCAGGCCCCTTGGCAAAAGTGGGCAGAAAAACAGCCTATTTAATTAAGGTGGGGGGTGGGCAAATATTTTCCAGCAGAATCCCATTCAAAGCTATGATGTAAACTCATTATCACCATTTAAATCAGTCATGGTGGCTTTAAGTAATTTCCATGCACTGTCTCGTGCTCATTGGCTTGCCAATAATTCAGGAGAGACCCATGGGAAGTGATGGCCTTGAACTCTAGAGTGACTAATTGGGGCATGCTGGTTCCAAGTGGACAGAAATTTCTCTTTGAAGTACTCGAGAGTTATATCAGCTGTGGTTGCTGAGGCTATGGGACCCAGCCTGTGTGTATTAGGCCATGGAGGAGAGGAGCTAGGTCCAGAGATTTGCATGATCGGATTTGTAGGATTTTATGGGGAGCCTTGAGCCTGTGGATTTTGCGAACCATATCAATTATGTGGTGGTCGCTTAAGGCATCTGGTAATAGACCTGCTTTCAGGACCCTGTGGGGATAAGAGTGAGGGCCCAGTCGATCAGGGAGTAGTTATTTGTTTTATGATTCCGCCCGGTTGGTTCATGGATGACTTGTGTTAAGTTGTGAGCAGTTAGGTCGTCACATACCTTGTTTAAGGAAAGGGATAACCAGTTATGATTGAAATCTTCCATAATGTACAATTCACCTGAGGATGTATGTGAGACAAAGGTGGAGATAAGATCTGTGGCGACAGAGGAAGGGAGACCTGGGCGGGAGTAGGCCCCAGCAACAAAGATAGGGATAGAGAATGGCAGGAATAGCCTGATGATGAGTGCCTTGTAGGCAGCAGGGACAGAAGAGGATAGGACAGAGGTGAACTGTATAGAGGAGGAGATGTATATAGCCATGTCTTCGCCTCTACCTACGCAGTCATGTCATGCCAAGTGTAGCCAGGTATGGCAATGGAGGGACTGGCTATTTTACTATTGAGCCAAGTTTCTGATAGGATGAGAATGTCAGGGGCAAGCTACATGATGAGTGGCTGTAAAAGATAAGTTTAGGTAGGAGACTACGTATGTTAAGATGGACCACAAAGGAGGTTAAAGTAGATGGATGGGGAGAGTGCGGGGTTGGTATTAGTAGTTGCAGAGGGGCCAGGCTGGCAGGGACCTGGGTTGGGATCGATGCTGCCTGAGGATAACAGTTGGAGCGTTATGATAGTATAGTGTAGTTTAGGATTCTTATACCAAGGCTGTGGACTGGAGGACTGGAAGGTGAAGGGGGTAATTTTAAAAAGTCATAGTATAGCATATTAGGATAGTACCAATAAGAGACTAGCACTTGGGAGGAAGGGAGAGTTGGTCCAAATAAGGTGGAAGGGTGTTGGGGTAATTGCATAGATGAACAGTGTAGCTAGAGGAGAAGATGAGCAGATGGGGTAGCCCCTACTGGGGAAGGGGCCAGGGTGTAAGTGAGTTTAGGGAGGTAGAGAAAGGTGAGTACTATGAGGAGTATGCAAGGATTTCATGAGGTCATGTTGGGTGCTATAACAAATTCACGATGTACTGTAGATTTGCGATTAAGCATTTATGAAGAGTTTACCAAGGAGCTGAGTGTGTGGCAGCTGGGTAGGAGTAGATTGAGACTAGTGTTCACAAATTAGAATGCCCCTAATGGGTAGACGTTATAAGGAGCAAGGGAGGCAGTATATCACAGTGGTTTAAGGCTCTGAGCTACAAATCTGTTGACATCCAGCAGACCACACCTGGGTTTGAATCCCACAGCTTCCACTTGCATACTGTGTGACCCTGAGCAAGTCACTTAACTTCTCTGTGCTCCCAGGTCGCACCTGCAAAAAAGCTTTCAGCTTAGTGTGCTACTCCTGGTTAAACAACTAAATAAAAAAAAAAAAAGTCCACACTTAGTAATTTACTGACCAGAGTCATGTGACTCCCTATAAGTATATAAGTGAGTGCCCGACTAGGAGGGGGCCGGCGCAAAATGTTGGCAGGAAACTTTCCTTGTGAGCACAGGCAGGCAGCAGTTGGGCAGTCAGTGGCTGAAAGTCCAACCGCACCGCGAAGTTAGCATGGAAGTGCCTTGTTCAGGGTGGCAGCTAGAAGGAGGGACAAGAAAGAAACAGAAAGTTATACTGTGCGCCGGCTTCTGCAGGCTGCTGCTAAATCGGTGGGAGTAGTAGAGGGGGCAAAGACAGAAAGAGGGATAGAATAGGAGAGAAGTGGGGAAAGAAGGTAGACAAAAGAGTAGCTGGGTTGGGGGTTTCTCAGCCATGACACTTGGAAGAGTGTCTGAAAATGCTGGCACAGGTAGGAAAAATGGAGAGAGCAATTAGGGAAATAGGGCAGAGGCAAAGCAGGCAGCAGAAAACTTTGAGAGTGTCTGAAAATACAGGTGAAGGAAGAGAAAAATGTGGGAGAGCAGGTAGGGAATTGATTAGCGGCTGAGCAGGCAGTAAAACAATCTAACATATCACAGTATTACAACATACAAAAAAATCAGTGGTACAGCATACTTTAAACAAAACTCAGTATTAAAGAGCAGCTGACACCACTAGAACAACTTTAACAAAACATAATATTTAGACACAGTTCTGCTTCTATTTCACATTAGTTCTGTTTCTCCTCTGTTATTTATTATTGAGTTAATCTATTTCTATTACTTTCTCCAGCCTGAGGTCATAATGCTCTGTTTGTGACATCATAATTACTCTCATGACAACAGACTGTGGTGTCACAACAGAGAATTATGACATGAAGTAGGGAGTAAGCTATAGAGGCAGATGAATGCTTATGGATACAGAACATGTTTTCATGCAAATTCCCTCAGTAATAAATAATGGTAAGGAGAAAGCTATATAATACATATAGACTGCAAGTTAAATTGTACCTAAATATTATGTTTTCAAAGTTTTCTTTGAGGCATCAGCAGCTTTTTAACCAATGGCTGAGTGGCAGAGTGAGAATTTAACCAATGGAGAAATAGGACGGAGAGCAGGGGCCAATCACAGGAAAAGCTTGAGAAGGCACCAGAAAATATGAAATATAATGGTCATGCTTCGGTTGGCATACCTTCCTTGCAAGCGCAGGCAGGCAGCAGTCTGGCAGTTGGCTGCTGAAAGCCCAGCCACACCGTGTAGGTAGCAGGGGAGTGCCCAGTTCAAGGGTGGCAGCTTCCTTGTGAGCAGAGGTGGGCAGCAGTCGGAGGGTCAGCAGCTGAAAGCCCAGTCACACCGTGGAGGTAGCAGGGAAGCACCAGATTCAGAGGCAGTAGCAGCCTTCTTGCGAGCACAGATGGGCAGGAGTTAGGCTGTTGGTGACTGAAAACCTAGCTGCACTGTGGAAATAGCAAGGGAGCGCCCAGTTCAGGGGTGGCAGCTTCCTTGCAAGCACAGGTGGGCAACAGTCAAAGAATATCCCAGCTCCCCTCAGTTGTTTGTGAAAATGATGTACCCTTGGCCACTGACCCTTCCTTTAATTACTGCAGTGTGGTACTGGGCACCTCCCTTGATTTTTCACTCCACATGGCAGCAACCTATAGGGCTGTCAATGTCCAACTCAGGCTTGTGTACAGAGCTAGCCATAACCTCTTTCCTAGTGCCCATATTGCCACAGCCTGGGGATTTTGCTCCATAAAACTTTCTTGTAGACTGCCTGTCTTCTTTTGAAGCCTGAAATTCCACGCTACATTAATGGGATGTGGCATGTAATAACGTCATTTTGCCTTAACAAGAAACTGCCAAGTTCACCACTGTACTCTGTACACTAAACGTGGCTGGCTCCCCCATCTGCACAATACAATCTCGCCTTGGGAGGTATCATACATAGCATCTTTCTAAATTAGGTTCCAATATTGCTTGCCTCCCTCCTAGTACCACACTCTAATGTCTATCCACTTAGTTCCTTGGACCGTCACCCACTTGCCATTCCAAGGACCAGGACAAAATTAGATGAGAAAGCCTTCTCAGTCTCTGCCCCAAAAATTGTGGAACACTATACCAGCCAACATCAGGCAGTGTCCCTTAACCCATGCCTTTAAAAAATGGTACCAATCCCACTTACTAACGTCAGTAATATACTCCTGGTCCTAGTCCTTTCTTTTATGATTCATTGTTTGCCTTTTGTATTATGATTCGTTATTTGACTTTAGGTATGATTCTGCTGCACTCCTTATTTTGTTAAAATACTACGTATATTGTACATTATGCTTATATTTTGTGTATTATCTTGTTGTAACATTTTTTCCTAAAACTGTCATTGTCATACTCTGTATTGTTTATTGGTTACACCTCTCCCAAGTCGTGCCTGAAAATAGGCAAATGTTTGTCTAGCACTCACTACCTAGTCAACAAAAACTAAATAAATGAGGACTGTCATCTGGGGATTAAAGATAAAATTAGGGCACTAGTGCTATGATAAATATAGAATTCCACTAGTGGAATTCAGCTGGAATGGCGTTTGTAATTTACCCGAGAGTTACAGATGTACTTTCAGTCCCCAGAGGAAGCAGATCTGTCCTCCCAGGCCCAGCTTGGCACACTGCACTCCCTGAATCCCCGACCAGGCATGTTGGTCACACCTCTAGAGCATATGGAAGTCTCAGTCTCGACAGTACTGACCTGAGACCGCTAGAGCAGCAACAGGGGTAACATAAGTACAAACCAGGGCAGTGGCCCCTCACAGTGCCAGAGAGGGGGCCCTTTGACTACGGACTTCCGCATAAAGATGAGGTATACTTCAAGACTTTTTGGACAGATCAAATTGAACTGACTGCATATTCTGAGTTTTTCTTCCTACCAAACTGGTCAGTTTGATCTCTGTTGGTGGTCAGAGCTCAGCATATGCTCAGATGGCATGGTCATTGGAGCTCACTAGACCTGTAAAAGCTCACAGTCCTGCATGGCCCACCTTCAAAGTCTCAGAAGCCCCCCCCCACCTCTTTTTTGAGTCTTCTGAAGACACAGAAGTGTGGCTAAACATTAGGCAAGTATCATGGACAACTGTCTACTCTGCGCTGACCCTACCTACAGTATGTTACCTGTGGTTTCCCTGATCCCCGCAGGCAGCTCTCACTTGGGACTTTGCAATGCACCTTTGACTTTCTATATCTGGGGAACACTCTCAGATGGTCAAACAAACTGATTCAGGAGCACAAAAGCTCCATTACAACTATGGACAAGACATCCAGTGAAGCAAGGCACTTCAATGAATGAGGCCACCCTGGATCATCTGTCTTTTTAGAGTGTACAAAAGCTTACCCCACCATTCGAGGGGGTGATCATTGTCACAAACCCACTCAGCAGGTCAGGCCGTCTACTCCCAAAGTGCCAACCTCCGAGCGCAGTCTTGTGAACAGTTTAACAGAACAAGGTAACCCTCTTGTCTGTTTTGTGAGTTCGGATCAACCTTTGGTCTCAAGTCTTGGAGGGATTCAAACTGTGAACTTCTTGCTAGCATACCAAATGCATAGGCTCAGATATTTCGGTCTTTGGGGGGCCAGATATCTTTGCTTATGGGTACCTAACCAGGTATACAGAGATGAACCCTTTAAACTTTAATAAAGACCTCAGATTTAAAATGCTTCCCTTTCCAGTTTGGTATCACCATTCAAGCTTATGTTTAGTATCTGCTATAACCATATATACTTTTCTCACAACTAAAAAAAATTCTAAGACAGACCAAATACGCTCTGAAAATAATTTTACTAGAATAGATAAAAATATGTAAACCATACAATATAGAACTATTATATCCCAAGTCATACAAATCTTTTAAAAGAACAAGGTTTAAAACAGTGCAAATTCCTACTCACAGTACTTAGATTTGTCTCTCTTTCTAACTACCTGTTTACAAGTGCTCCAAAGATGTTTTCTTAGTCAGAGTCTAGGTAAAAGTATCCTGTAAAACAGAATATTCCTTAAGTATACTGTATTTGCCAACCCCTTTTTGTGTGATGTCACCTAGCTCCTCCTCTGTCAGAATATATATTAAAAAATATATCTTATATAAAAACAGGATGTCTTTTTTTCAATAATGAAATTCTGCAACCCTCAGCATGACTCATGTCCCTCAAATGACATCTCTCTGATCTCATGATAAGCTTCCTCCTTTCAGGACATGAAAGCATCTTTATGATTTTCACACTAATACATCACAACCTGCCTTTCTTCCTTTGGAGCGTCATAAAATAGATATGCTCCACTCAAGCTTCTTTCACCCTGTAATAGGGTTCAGGCCTTCCATGTAACACCAGGTATCGAAAAACTGTGTGTGTGATCTCAAATGCCATTTTCAGCATTCTCTCATGGCTTTCATCTATCAGCTGAAACCTGGGGGGGGGAGTGATGTCACTCTTAGAGCATCAGATTTTCAGCAGAGACAGTAATACATTTTATATTAAAAGAAATGATGCAGCACTCAGAACTGGCTGTCTACGTCACAATTTCTCCCAACCTAGACTGAATTTTGGGGTTCTATCCCCTACATGGGATGAGCTTCTCAAATCAGTTCACTCCTCATAGACCCTAGACAGCCCATCTGAGTTCTGATTCTTTGCTCCAGCCCTATGTACGATTTTTAGATCATGCCCTTGTAAAGCAAGACTCCATCTCAGTAGTCTGCCATTGTTTTTCCCCATCTGTGTCAGCCAAACCAGGGATTTGTGGTCAGTCTGCACCTCAAAATGTTGCCCATACAAGTATGGCTCTAGCTTCTTTAGGGCCCACACTATGGCAAGACATTCTTTTTCCACCATGGAGTACGCTTGCTCCCTGGGAAGTAGCTTCCTGCTCAGGTACACTACTAGGTGATCTGTCCCTTGGCTATACGTCTGGCTCAATACTACCCTAATACCCACGTCTGAGGCGTCCATCTGAACTATAAAGGTTTTGCTATAGTCAGGAATCAAAACAGGAGAACTGCACAGTGCCTCCTTTAGTCTGGTAAAGGCTTTCTCACAGGCTGGGCCCCAGGTAATTTTCTTTGGCATCTTTTTCTTTATCAAAGCTCCTGACCTGCTTCTGGGTTTCTGGTCTGGGCCACTACTGGATCACCTCTACCTTTATTTGGTTAGGATGGAGCTGTCACCGGCCTCCTACATGCCCTAGGTATACCACCTCTCCCATGGCCACCTGGCACTTCTCGGCTTTGACAGTGAGCCCGGCCCTCTGTATCCTGTCAAGCACTTCTCTAAGGTGGGATAGGTGTTCCTCCCAGCTGGTACTAAAGATGGCAATGTCATCCAGGTACACCATGGCGTACTCCTCAGCACCATTTAACACCTGGTTCACCAACCTTTGGAAAGTGGCTGGGGCGTTCTTCATTCTGAAAGGCATTACTTTAAACTCAAATAAGCCTATCGGAGTGATGAAGGCCAACATCTCTCTAGCTCGGTCTGTCAATTCTACCTGCCAATACCCCTTGGTCTGGTCAATAGTCGTAAGGTAGGTCACCCCTCCCAACTTGTCTAGGAGTTTGTCCATCCAGGGCATCGGGTGGGCGTCTGACTTTGTGACTGCATTCAGTCCATGATAGTCCACACAGAAACGAGTAGAGCCATCTGGCTTAGGCACAAGGACTACGAGTGAGGCCCAGGGCTGTGGGATCTCTGGATTACCCCTAAATCCAGCATCTCTTCCACTTTCCTCCTAATGTCCTTTTGGACAGCCTATGACACCCGATATGCTGTCCGCCATATGGGCATCTGTGTCCCTGTCTCCACATCACGTGTCGCTAAGGGGGTTAGTCCAGGCTTGGTGCTAAACAAGGGGGTAAAGTCTGCTAAAACTTCCCTTACTTTCTGGATCTGGTCCAGGGCCAGCTAGGGAGACAATTTTACTGCCTCCACAGAGGACTCCTGCTTACTCTCTTCCAGCAAGTCCAGAAGGGGGTCTCCTTCATCAGTCCCCTCCTCATGACTACACACTGCAAACACCATGTCAGCCCTATTTCCATATGACTTCATCATGTTGACATGGTACATCCTTTCTGTCTGTCTTCTGTCAGGTAACTCCACAATGTAGTTCACATCATTTACCTTCCTAACCACTTTGTACGGTACTGCCCACTCAGATTGCAGCTTGTCTTTCTGGACCGGAATAAGGACGATGACTTCCTGACCCACCATGTATGAGCGAATTCTGGCTCTGCGGTTGTACCACACCTTTTGTTTCTGTTGGGCAGCTACTAGGTAGCTCTGGGCTGTCCCCATAAGCTCCTTCAGCATGTCCCTAAACCTAAGTACATAATCCACAATGGGAGTTACCTGGGTGGCATACTTGCCTTCACAGTCCTCCTGGATCAAGTCTAGGGACCCATGTACCCAGTGTCCATATAACAGTTCGAAGGGGGAAAATTCTGTCAGCTCTTGGGGCACCTCCCTGTATGCAAACAACAGGTGGGAAAGGTATTTCTCCCAGTCCCTCCCATGCTATTCAGCAAATGCCCTGAGCATTGACTTTAGGGTACCATTGAATCATTCCACAAGTGCATTGGCTTGTGGGTGATATGGTGTTGTGCATTTCTGCACCTTCTCCCATAGACAATTCATCAGCTCCGACATGAAGAAACCCTCTTGATTGGTGATTACCTCCTACGGAAACCCAACACAGGAGAAAATCCCAAGTAAGACATCTGCCACTTTGTCTGTCCTCAGAGAGGATAGGACGACTGCCTCTGTGTACCAGGTGGCATTATCCACCACAGTCAGGATGAATCTCTTCCCTGAGGAGCCGAGGGTATTTAAAAGCCCCACAATATCCATTCCCACCCTCTGGAATGGCTTCTCCACTATGGGCAAGGGGATCAGGGCTGTTTGGGTTTTCTTGCCCGCCTTCCCTATTTCTTGGCACCGGTGACAAGATCTGCAATACTCCTTCACCTGCTGGGTGAAGTTAGGCCAGTAGAAATTCTGGGCTAACCGCTATATAGTGTGCTCGATTCCTAGATGACTAGACATGGGAATATCATGTGCAGTTTTGAGCAACTGCTCACGATACCCTTGGGGAACAGCAAGCTTCCTGCCTAGCATCCCTCTGTCTGTCTGTACTGCCTGAGTATATATAAGTCAATTTTCCCAATAAACCTCATGTCTGCCGTCACCTCCCTGTGTGCTGTCCGAGTCTGCACAAGCCCTCAGCTTCTCTAAACTAGGGTCACTTCTCTGAGCAGCTGCAAACCCCTCACACATTCCCAAGACATGGGACAGGCCCCCTTCAGTCGCTAAACTAGGGTCCCTAGCATTAGTGCTAGGGCCCTCAGGATCACTGTCAATCCCAACCCTCTGACAATGGGTCACCCCTCCCTCTTCAGAGTAACCCTCTGTAGCTGTGTGGTTACTTGCTACTGAGGAAATTTCTATCCCCTTTTCATTAATCTCCATATCAGGAGACACAGGCTGGGGAACCAGCCTCTCAGTAATTTCCACACTGGTTTCTTTGGGACTCAGGGAACTACAGTTTTCCCTTGCAGCTTGGCTATGGGTAACTGCACATACCATCCCCTGTTGGAGATTGTTACCCAGGATTACATCCACTGCTAATGTCTTGGCTATAGCCACCTGTTTCACAGTTCCCTCTGTTTCACCCCAGTCTAGGAGAATACTACCCAGTGGCAATATTTTCACTTCACCAGTAAACCCTTGTACAGTGACGTATTTATTGGATATAAGCTGACCAGGCTGTACCAAATCCCCCATTACTAACATCAGGGATACCCCTGTGACCCTTAACCCTTGCATCTGCACATCATTTACCATGACTGGGTACATGTGTTACCTCATGTTCACTGGCATGCTCCCAGGGACACACAAACAACCCACTTCTTTTCTAGCACCCATTGTGTATCATTGCTCACCTTTTTGGGACACTGTCTGGCATTATGCCCAGTTTCTTTACACAACCAACAGGCATTTATTACTGCAGAGAAATCTTTTCGTTGAAACCTGGGGCTAACTGGTTTCGGTGGAGGCAGTAAGGGTTTTAGCTGCCCTAAAGGTGAGCTTTTCCCTTTCTGCACTGCCACACCTGCTCCATTCACTCTCAGAGCAGGTCTGCTCTTGGCATAGCGGGCCGAGAGTTCAGCAGCCTCTTGCACTGTATTATGATCTCGGTCCTCTAGCCAGGTTTTTAGCTCTGCTGGACATGCCTAATAAAACTGTTCTAATAAAATCACAATTTCAATTTTATCAACAGAGTGTGCCTCAATTTCTTTTAAAAACTGACATTGTTTCATGGCTAGCTTCTCCTAGCTCATATCAGGGCCTCTCCTGAGCTTACGGAACTTAGCTCAGTATGATTCAGCAGTTAATTCAAACTTTCTTAACAGTGCAGCTTTTAGCTTGCTGTAATCATTGCTGTCCTCATTGTCCATTTGACCCAATGCATCTTGAGCTTTCCCGGTAAGTAGTGGGGTTAGCTGGAAGCTCCAGGACTCTGTAGGAATTTTAGCCTGAATATAAACTTTTTCAAAAGAATTTAAAAAGGCATCCATGTCCTCCCCCTCTTTAAACTTGGCTTAATTTGGAGTTCAATTTGTAACCCAGTCCTTCAGTCCCAGTTAAACCCAAGTCACTTACCTGCTCTGATACCGCGGATCGGAGTCGTGGCTTTTCTGGTTCGTGTTGCCTCTGGCGCTTCTCTCTGTTTTTCTCTGCAACTCACTGGCACTCATGCTCCTCACGGTCTGCGTCTAACTGTTCCTGCTCTGCATCTCTGCCTACTCACTCTGCATCACAGCGTTCTCACTCTGCCTCATGGTCCACCTCTTGCTTCTTTCACTCTGCCTCTTGCTGTTCTCGCTCTCTGTCTGTCATTGTTCCCGCTCTCTCTTCTCCTGGAACTCCAGCTCCATCCTGCGCAACTCAATTTGCAGCGTGAGTACCTCTGGATTCAGGATACTACTGACCCACCCCTGCTGCTGTGGCCCTTCACTGAGAGTGGCCCTGCTGTCCTCCTCATCGGCTCTGGACCCTTCACTGGCTGCTAGCCCTTCCACACTTGAGGTTTGGTCCTTTCCAGTAATGGTTGGTGACTCGCTGCTCTGGGTATCTGCTATCAGCAGGGCATCTATGAGGCTCTGCTTGCTTGCTTTCACCTCAAATGGGACACCTCTGTCACTGCACAACTGCCTTAAGTAATCTACAGTGTGCCTGCTGTAGTTGGAAGTCATCTTTCCTGACTACTGCTACTCTGACTGCACTTTAGAAAAAAAAAATGGGTAGGAACTTGACTGCATGCCAGTGATATATAGTTCTGTTTCCTTTTTAAAATAAAACTCTTGTCTTTTCCTTTCTTTGTAAGAGAGCTTACAGTCTCAGCTGACACAGAACAATAAAAGCTTGTGATACCAAAATTATGCCACTGCTGCTAACCAATCTGTAACCAATCTGTCACAAACCCACTCAGCAGGTCAGGCCCGCTACTCTCAAAGTGGCAACCTCTGAGCGTAGTCTTTTGAACAGTTTAACAGAACATGGTACCCCTCTTGTCTGTTTTGTGAGTTCAGATCAACCTTTGGTCTCAAGTCTAGGAGGGATTCAAACTGTGAACCTCTTGCTAGCGTACCCAATGCACAGGCTCAGATATTCCTGTCTTCGGGGGGCCAGATATCTTTGCCTATGGGCATCTAACCATGTATACAGAGACGACCCCTTAAAAACTTTAATAAAGACCTCAGATTTAAAATGCTTCCCTTTCCAGTTTGGTATCACCATTCAAGCTTATGTTTAGTATCTGCTATAACCATATATGCTTTTCTTACAACTGAAAGAAATTCAAAGGCAGACCAAATATGCTCTAAAAAGAATATTACTAGAATAGATAAAAATATGTAAACCATACAATACAGAACTATTATATCCCCAAGACATACAAATCTTTTAAAAGAACAAGGTTTAAAACAGTGCAAATTCCTACTTGCAGTACTTAGATTTGACTCTTTCTAACTATCTGTTTACAAGTGCTCCAGAGCTGTTTTCTTAGTCAGAGTCTAGGTAAAAATGTCCAGTAAAACAGAATATTCCTTAAGCATACTGTATTTGCCAACCCCTTTTTGTGTGATGTCACCTAGCTCTTCCTATGTTAGAATATATATTAAAAATTATATCTTATATAAAAACATAATGTCTTTTTTTTCAATAATGAAATTCTGCAATCCTCAGCATGACTCATGTCCCTCAAATGACATTTCTGTGATCTCATGATAAGCTTCCCCCTTTCAGGACATGAAAGCATCTTTATAATTTTCGCACTAATACATCACAACCTGCTTTTCTTCCCTTGGAACATCATAAAATGGATATGCTCAACTCAAGCTTCTTTCACCATGTAATAATATTCAGGCCTTCTACGTAACACCTGGTATCTAAAAACTTTGTGTGTGATCTCACATGCTGTTTTCAGCATTCTCTCATGGCTTTCATCTTTCAGCTGAAACCTGGGGGTAGGGGGTAATATCACTCCTAGAGCATCAGATTTTCAGCAGAGACAGTCAGTAATACATTTTATATTAAAAAAAAAGATACAGCACTCAGAACTGGCTGTTTACATCACAATCATAACTTTTGGAAAAGGAAGAAATGAGATGGATGCATGTCCCAGGCACTCTCAATAGCCCATGGGGCCTTAATGAGGACACAAAATGGTCCTTGTGTTGATAACAGAACAATTTTATTTTAAGCAAATCTTAGGCCCTGTCCACATTTTGGGCTCCTGCAATGTTACAGGTACAATAAAATGTTACAGGTGCACTGAAACACAGTTTGCGTCCACACTGGTAACATTTTCAAACCATGTTTGACAATCGTGTTTAAACCCTGATAGTACCAGCATTTTAGCACAATTTCTAACACAGTGTGAAAACATGCATGCTTACCTAGTCAATGTGGATGGGCATCTGTACTGTGTTGTAGCCTCTACTGCCACCATAGCCTTCCAAGGAGCCTCTGCTCCCTCAGTCCTATCACTGATCTCTTCCCTCCTGTCCCTCCACCATTCACAATCCTGTACATGATGTGCATTATGTATCTGCTGCATTTTTACATGAGTTACTGGTTCTCCAGGTAACTGGAACAGTGCCAGTACAGACCGTGATCTACAGATCTCAGGATAGGTTGCCTTTCTCCTCCCCCCCCTCCATTCTCTGTGGGGATGGCAATGAGTTTCTGTTCTCTGCTGGGCTGCTTGATGCCTCCACTCAGCCCTGACTTTCTGGTGCAATGACCCCTCCCCACACTGCCGCTGTATGTCAGTATGTCCCACAATACACCATGTGACAGCTGGTGAGACATGATGGAACACGGATCAGAAACCATGTTCATCTGTCATGGGTTTACCTTCCCATGAGGATGCGATTTGTCACCACTCCCAAACACGGCAAGGCAAGTGTGGACACATAGGCACAGTCCCTGCTAAAATGTTTCTAAAAAACATTACATTGAATCATGTTCAATATGGACAGGGTCTTAGCCATTAACCCCATTTTCTATTGCTTATTTTCAGATTCACCACCCCCATTTTATTGGCTACCAGTTTACCATACCCACCCCTCTCTACCAACTGTTCTCTTTTACCACTTTGTTTAAACACTGCTTGTGCCACTTCCCTTTTACAAACCTCCCCCTACCTCCTCAGTCCAGTTATGCCCATCACAACCCCCCAACACAAACCCCTTCATCACCTAATCCCCATCAACCCATCCCTTATCACCCATTTCTCTTTTTCTCAATGTTACTTTTGCCTTGTACATGATATTCTTTTCTCCCGTGTTGCCACAGCTCACTTTTCAGCCCTGTCTTGTTTTGTTGGCAGTCAGAGCTCAGCATCTGCCCAGATGGCATGGCCACGTGTAGCTCTACTCATTACACTAACCAGGAGCCCACTAGACCTGTAAAAACTCACAGTCTTGCACGGCCCGCCTTTAAAGTCTCAGAAGCCACCACCCCCTCGCCTCTTTTTGAGTCTTCTGAAGACACAGAAGTGAGGCTAAACATTAGGCAAGCATCACGAACAACTGTCTACTCTGCTTTGAATCTACCTATGTTACCTGTGGTTTCCCTAATCACCCCAGGCAGCTCTCACTTGGAACTTGTTTATGTTATCCAATGCACCTTTGACTTTCTATATCTGAGGAAGACTCTCAGGGTGGTCAAACAAACTGATTCAGGAGCACAAAAGCTGCATTAGAACTATGGACAAGACAGCCAGTGAAGCAAGGCTCTTCAATGTAAGAGGCCATCCTGGATCATCTGTGTTTTTGGAGTGTACAAAAAGTTTATCCCCCATTCGAGGGGTGATCATAAAAATGTTTGGAAGAAAGGAAGAAATTAGATGGATGCATGTCCCAGGCACTCTCAATAGCCAATGGGGCCTTAATGAGAACAAAAAACTGATCCTCATGTTGGTAACAAAACAATTTTATTTTAAGCCTATCTTAGCTATTAACGCCATTTTCTATTATTTATCTTCCCATTCGCCCTCCTATTTCATTGGTGAGCAGTTTACCCAACCCAACCCCTCTCTACCCATCTGTTCATCTCTTTTACCACTTTGTTTAAATACCTCTTGTGCTGCTTCCCTTTTACCAACCTCCCACTACCTCCATCAATCCAGCCACCCCATCACATCCTCCAGCACAACCTCCTTCACCACCCACTCCCCATCAGTCCACTCTCACCACCTATTTCTTTTTTCACATTCTCCATGTTTCTTTCTCCTTGTACACTATATTCTATTGTCCTGTGTTGCCCCACCTCACTTTTTGTCCCTGTCTTCTCATGTTTTGTAAACCTCCTTACATCTGTTTTCTATCCTCTACAGTTCTATCATTACCTTTTATTTTGGGGTTAGAAACATAGAAACATAACATTTGTCAGCAGGTAAGGACTGCTTGGCCCACCCAGTCTACTCATTTTTTTCCATGCCTATAGCATCACTGCAGACCCTATCTGATCTCTGCCCCCCCAACCTCATATAGACACACTTTCCTACAAAGCCCCATTTGTGCCAATTGCATGCATGCTTGAAGCCTCCCATTTTTGTAACATAGATTTTGATGGCAGATAAGGACCGCTATGCCCATCTAGTCTGCCCATTTCCCTACCTATAGGATAGGCCGCAGATCCTAGTTAACCAACAACCTATTTCTTCCTACCCCCCACAAGAATTGCCTTATGTCTGTCCCATGCATTCTTGAATTCACCCACAGTTTTAGACCCCACAACCTCCTCAGGAAGGCTGTTCCATGCATCCACTACCCTCTCTGTGAAATAATACTTCCTCCATTGCCCTGAACCACCCTCCTTCTATCTTTAAATTGTGACCCCTTGTTCTTGCAAGTCTCTTTTTCTGAAAGATGCTACCCTCTTGGACTTTGTTGATTCCACTGAGGTACTTAAAAGTTTCTATCATGTCCTCCCTCTCCCTTCATTCCTCAAGGGTATACATATTAAGCTCCTTTAGACTCTCCTCATACAGCTTCTCTTGCAGACCCTGGCACCATTTTAGTTGCCCTCCTCTGGACTGCCTCTATCCTGTCTACGTCCTTGCGGAGATGGGGGTCTCCAGAACTGGACACAGTACTCCAGATGGGGTCTCACCAACTGTCTGTACAGAGGGATAACAACTTCCTGTTTTCTGCTGATGATGCCTCTCCCTATACATCCCAGTATACCCTCAGCCCTCCCTACTGCCTTCTCACATTCTTGCTAACCTTAAGGTCATCTGATATGATTACCCCAGGTCCCTTTCCTTTTTGTTGTTGTTACTACCTCCCACCCATTGTGTATTCTTCCCTGGGTTCTTGTTTCCCAGGTGCATTATTTGCACTTCTTTGCATTGAATCCTAGCTGCCATACTTCTGACCATTCCTACAACCTTGCCAAGTCCCTTTTCATTCTTTCCAGCCTCCTTGTGTATCAACCCTGTTGCAGATCTTTGTGTCATCTGCAAAAGGCATACTTTCCTTCCAGTCCCTCTGCAATGTCACTGATGAAAACATTAAAAGGACTGGACCCAATACTGAACCCTACGGTACCACTAGTAACCCACTTTCTTAGAGTGGACTCCATTTACAATTACCTTCTGTGTCCTGTTGTCCAGCCAATGTTTTGCCAGGCTACCACCTGGGTCCCACTCCCAGGCTGGTTAATTTGACTATTAATCTTTTGTGTGGGACTGTGTCAAATGCCTTGCTAAAGTCTAGGTAGGCCATGTCACAGCCCCTCCCTGGTCTACTACTTTGGTCACCCAGTCAAAGAAATCTATTAGATCGTCTGACATGACCTTCCCGCTGTGAACCCATGTGCCTTGGGTCCTGTGCTCCACTGGCCTCTAGGTACTGACTATTCTTTCCTTCAGAAGTGACTCATCACTTTCCCTACCACAGAGGTCAGACTGATGAGTCTGTAGTTTTCTGCCTCTGTCTTGGACCCACTTTTGTGAAGGGGAATCACATCCGCCTTCCTCCAGTCCTCGGGTACCATACCATCCTCCCATGATTTATTAAAAAGAGTAGCCAGTGGTTTCACTAGTTCCTCCCTTAATTCTTTTAGAATTCTGGGGTGAATTCCATCAGGACCCATTGCTTTGTCCACCTTCAGTTTTAGGAGCTCTTGCACAACCCTTTCTTCTGTGAAAGGACTAGGATCGACCCCCCTATCAAGAGTGCTTCTGTTAATTGGATTAGGCACTTCCCCCTCCTCTTTTGTGAATACTGAGCAGAAATATTCGTTCAGTATTCCTGCTTTTCACTGTCCCCTCTACCCACCCACCGTTCATTCCTATTCAGCCTCACTATCCCTCCCTTTGTCTTTTCACTCGCTGATCTACCTATAAAGGGTTTATCCCCCTTCTTAACTGAGTTGGCTATCTTTTCCTCAGTTTGGGCCTTTGCTATTCTGACTTCCCTCCCTGCTTCCTTCTGCCTTAACTGGTACAGCTCTCTGTCCTGCTCCTTCTGTGTTTTCTTATACTTCCAAAATGCTATCTTTTTCTTCCTGACTTTCACAGCCACCTCTTTTGAGAACCATAGTGGCTTTTTCTTTCGTTTTGATTTATTTGTTTCACACAAAGGCTTGTTGCCTCTGTGATGGCAGTTTTGATAATTCCCCATTGTTGCTCCACACCTCCTTCTAGCCTGTTTGCTAGTGCTTTTCTGAGGCACTCTCCCATCTTGCCAAAGTCAACCCTCCTAAAGTCCAGTATCCTCACTTTTGTATGGCTTGACTCTGTAGCCGAGTTTAATGTGAGCCACACTGTTTGATGGTCACTTGTCCCCAGATGGCAACCCACTTCTAGATCTGAGAGCCTCTCACTGCCTCCGTTTGAAATCTAGGTCTAAGATTGCTCCCTCATGAGTGGGTTCAAGGAAACTAGCTGTCTAATGCCTGCCACCTGGGGCATCAGAATGGCCCTGCTCTTGGAAGTGGCTGCAGCAAATGTGCTCCAGTTAACATCTGGCATATTCAGGTCTCCCATCAACAGTATCTCCCCTTTTTCTGCCATTCTAAGAATGCCTTCTATCATATCCTTGTCCATTCCTTCCCCCTGACATGGGGGTCTGTACACAACCCCTGTGCGGATTGTGGTGCCCTTTCCAGTCTCCAAGGTGACCCACAATGCCTCCTCTCTTCCCTGTTTACTCTTTTGTTCAGTTGCTTTTATCCCTTCCTTTACATAGAGAGCTACTCCTCCCCCTCTTCTCCCCTGCCTGTCTCTCCTGTAGCCCCCACTACCTTTGATGGAAGGCTATTCCAGGTGTTCAACACTCTTTCAACAGTGAAAAAGTACTTCCTCATATCCCTCCTAAATATTCCCTCTTCCAGCTTCATTGCATGCCCCCTTGTTCTTGTGCACCTTCTCTGCTGAAAAATTCCCCCTAGTATTTTACTCACCCCTGTGAGGTACCTACTGTATATGTCCCTATCATGTCCACCCTCCTCTTTACCAGGGTGTACATATTAAGATCCCTCAGTCTCTCCTCATCAGGCTTATGATGCAGCCTGCATCATTTTAGTTGCAGTCCTCTGTACGGCCTCCACCCTATGTCCTTCCTGAGATGTGGTCTCCAGAACTGGGCACGATACTCCAGGTGTGGTCTCATCAATGATCAATATAGTGGTTAACACCACCTCTCTCCTTCTGCTGGCAATTCCCCTCCCTATGCACCCCAGCATCCCACAAGCCTTGTCCAATGCCTTGTTTTACTGCCTTGCAGCCTTGAGGGCAGACATGATAAGCTCAAGGTCACTATCCTGTTTAGTGACCATCAATACCTCTTCTGCCATTTTATACACTGTCTCCAGATTTCTATGCCCTAGGTGCACAATTCTGTACTTTTTCGCATTGAAAGTCAGCTGTCATGCCCTTCACTACTCCTCAAGTTTCCTCAGATTACTATTCATTTTCTCCTCTCATTCCAGACTATCTACCTTATTGCAGATTTTGTTGTTATCTGCAAAGAGGCAGACCTTCCCTTCCAGTATAGAGATTTACATGCTGAATCACTTGTGAGCAACGTTCTGGTTAGAGTCCAATGGCATTTCTGGTATAAAGTGATTTTAATTCCACTACCGAAAGCCTCCCAAGGCGCGGTGGACAGCAGCTTACAGGTTCTCACTCAGAGCCTTTTAAGTTTACTAAGATGAGATTTTGAGACTTTTCACTTTATTTTAGATTTAAAGACTGGCTATTGAATACCCGTGGCTTATGCGGCAGTGTTTCACTGCCGACTAGTTGCTAGGCACGTTGCTTAGCAACAGATGCTTTGCGCATCCCCAATTACGTCAACAATGATCTCATTGTAGAAATATAGAAATATATATTTTGTCAGCAGAAAAGGACCCCTAGACCCATCCAGTCTGCCTATTGTTCCTTTCTGTTCTATCACCACTAACTCTAGGGTGCAGGATCAAACTCCAAACCTGCCTCTTAGGCAAAAAAGCACTGTTAGGAAAGACACCCCCATGCATAGCTAGCATCTTCACCCTGTCTGGCTCAAAGTACAGCACCAGAGGGAGGACACAGGGTGCATTGGTAGTTCCATTTTGTCCTACAGTACTCAAGCAGCGTGCATTCTCCTACAGAGCCCCACTATGGCTAAATGAGATTCCTGAGGAGATTTGTAATTTCACCAGCTTCCTCAGCTTCAAATCCGACCTCAGGCACTACCTTACCTCCTGCACTGTGTGTGACTGTTTCCCTAAAGACTGAGATGCCACCACCAGTTGCTCCTTGCCAAGCGCTGCTGTAAGTTCCTATGAAATAGCCCAGGTCTTTACCACAGCTCACTACTCTGCCACGTCCTCCTCCCCGACATATTATCTGCCTCCTCTGCACTTTCTCCCTCTAGCCCAGCCCTTCCTCTACCACCCCCTTCCTCTGCTCTCCCCACCTCCCCCACAACTCACCTGTCCTTTCCCCTTGGCCCCCACCACCTGTTAACCACCCACCAGTTTGTACTGCCTACCCCACTAGCCCCCTCCCTCTCCTGCCCTCGTAGCCTCTAGCTGGAGACTGCTTGCCCCCCTAACCCCTTCATCTCCCACCCTTGGGAACTGATACCACTAGTCCACTGCCATTACTCCCACCCTCTTCTTACAATACCAGCCCCAGCCCACCCCCCCACCTGCAGGCACTATGACAAAACCTCTGGTTCAAGGCCAGGGCTGCTTCCAGCTCCCCCCCAGGAGGATGAGAACACTGTTGTATGACCACTTCTATTGCCCTTGTGCTAGTAGCCCTCAGGGGCTCTCTCTGTACCTTTTCTGCACCTCTTTAATACTTACTACTCCCAGCCATTCTGTTAGGTCTCTACTATTAGTAATTATAAGGATTTCTGGATTATAACTATGTACATTGCACACACATGTCCATTTGTTCTGTACCATTACTGTATGTATGTATGTCTATGATCTCTCCCTGATGTGGAACCTTTGTAAAAGAGCCATGGCTCAAAGGTTATTTTCCGAAACTTAAATAAATAAACCATAGTTAGTCAGAGGTGTCACCCCCCCAAGTTAATCTACCTAATATGCCTCCATGCCTATCCCACTCATGCTTAAAGCTCCCCACTGTCATCGCGAGATCTGATCGCGGGTATAAGAGGCATTACCTTTGAAAGCCACTTGCTACCTGAGATTAAATAGGTGGCACCATGCTATAAGTAAGTGATTTCATTTCAAGAAGCAGTGTATTATACTAACTTCTGTGCTTGAATTCTAAAACTTTGTTGATCAACTACTTACAGGAATTTTACACTTAAAACTGCAGAACAGCGTTGGACACTGAAGCTACATTTAAAGGACTCCTAAACAACATTTTGCCAACAAACTACTCACAAATTAAACTTTATAAGGGGCTAAAGCAAAGGCAGATGTTTACATTGATGCCAATATTGCACTTATGTGAGTAACATAAATAGTTTTTTAGCATCTGAAAAAGTAAGCATCAGCCCTCCAATTTAAAAAAAGAAACAAACTGCTCTGCTTGTTATCTAAAATGACTGCCAAATGTGTGAAGTGATGACATCAGTGGAGCTAGAGGCAGCGAGCTACATGGCTCTCTGCAGTGCTAACTAGTTCCGTTTTCCCCCTTTGTTTAGAATTGTGTCACCGAAATTATCAAAACCATGGCTTAACATGTGGATTACTTTGATCAATACACATGGTAGGTTGATTTTGTTCATTGTGTTCACTTTGGTGTGCTGAAATTGTGTTGTAATCCCAGCGACTTTCCCTTTGGCAGACAGCAGTATAGCACAACTCTTCAAATACCTGGTGGTCTAATGGTTATGTGATGTCCTAATGGTTGTAGCAAAGTGCTGCTCTGGTCCACTGCCAATGATCATGCTTGGTCGGTAATCCAGAAATATGCTTCTCTTATAAACTTCGTTTTCCTTATGCCCCCCCACACACACACACACAGCTAGCCCATTAGCCATCAAACAGTCTGTGATTCACACTCTGTCCTCAGTATTGCCTGGGCTGCATATGAGCGTCACAGTCCCACAAAGAGAATATCACACTTCAGATCATAATCATGTGCCTCAGACAGTAGCACACACCTATACCAATATGATTTATTGATTGGCACTGTTAAGTGATGCCTCCAGATCCCTCTCCGGTCCTCTCCAGTTCTCTTTCACCCATGTTTCACTTCTGCTCCCACAATGAACATTGGGTGAATCACTACCCTTTTGCACAATGAATGCAGGACTATCGTCACCCATCTTGTTTTCTGCCTCATTGACCAACAACTATGTCTTCCTGGAGAGCCAAGCAATAAGTACAGAAACACCACAGAAAGTGCTGTTTATACCCTTATAAAGGATGGACTTACTGTGGTTAACAACATTATTATGCAGGGCACATGTGCTATTTCATGATTGAAACCTTCTAACCTCCAGCACTGGTCTAACATCTTACCAGTGATCAGCAGAATTTGGCAGCACATTCCTTATCCATCCTCTTGCAGTCCTTGTCCATGCCCCCCTCTGCAATGCTAGTTGTCTGACTCACTGTTCTTCTGAATCTTGAATGTGGTATACACAGTCTCCTCAATACTGTCTCAACAAACCTAGCCCCCCCCGAAGGTAATCTCCCTACACTGAATCCAGGTACCCATTTAGGTGCCACAGTGCCACTCCGAGTATTTGTCATCACTGCCTGCTCTCATCTATGGTTAGATAGTGATCATAACACTGGTAGCCCCACATCTTAGGTCTCCCAGTGATCTGCTCCCCTCCCCCCAGTCTTCCCCAATCCCTGAATATAGTTGTACCCTACATGAATGGCCTCCTCAATCCCCTCTCTGGTATTCATTCTTTACTCCTGCTTCCCACATCAAACACTGGTGAGCTCACCACCTTTCCACATCATGAATGCAGTTAGTACAGCCCCTCATTTTTTTTGGTGATATATCAAAAATAAACACGATCTCTCTGGTAAGCTAGGCTGATAGCAGCAGGGCATAAGTGGGAAAATTGGCTTTCTTTTCCTTATAAGATCTAGACTACCGTTGATTAGGCAACATTAAATGACAGGTGCACGCATCATTATGCACATCATTTAATAGTCCCAAATTATAGGTATCCTAGACCTTATAAGGATAGGAAAGCCCATTCTTCCCCCTTGTCACCTGCTACTATCTGCCTGACTTACTGGAATGATCATGTTTATTACTGAGATGAGAAAAAAAAAACAGGAGGCATGCTAACTGCATTCATAGTGTGGAAGGGTGGTGCACACATCAGTTTTCAATGTGGGGAGAAGGAGTGATGAATAATTGCCAGACAGGACTGAGGAGACCTTTCCTACAGGGAACAGCTATATTCGGGGTGGGGGAAGACAAGAGGAGGGAAAGCTGAACAGATAATTGTGAAATCTGAGATGTGGGGCTGCCAGCACTGTGATTACTACCTGACCATGGATGCGAGCAGGCAGCAATGGCAAAAACTTGGAGTGGCAGGGCAGCACCCAAATTGTTACCTTCAGTGTAGGGAGATTACACTTGAGAAGTTTGTCAAGGTTTGCTGTGACAGTATCAAGGGGACTATGTATAGAGTATTCAAGATTTGGAAAAGTGGTGAGCCAGCTAACTCGCAACGTGAGGAAGGGCACAGAAAGGACTGGAGGAGGATTGCTGAGGACTGTCCTGTGGGGTTCTGTACATAATGGGTAAGGGAGTAGGGCAATGCTGGAGGTTGGGTGGATTCGTGCAAGGCATTAGTATGCCTCCCCTGCCTAATAATGTTGTTATCCATAGTGTGTCCAGCCCTTATGAGGGTATGAACAGTGGTTTCCCAGTGTGTCCCAGTGCTTCTTTCTTGGCTCCCCAGGAAGACATGGTTGTTGGTTAATGAGGTGGGAAAAAATTAAAAACAGGGGGACTGTACATACTGTCTTCATTGAGCAAAAGGGAGGTGATCTGTCTGATGTTTATTGTGGGAGCGGAAGTGATACACTGATGAAAGAAGACTGGAGAGCTGTTGGTTAACTGGGATCTGCTGCTTATCTGTTAGGTAGGAAAATGGGCAGACTAGGTGGGCCAAGCGGTCCTTATCTGCCGCCAAATTCTGTTTCTATGTTTCTATGAGAGTGATTTGGGAGGCATCATTTAACAGTGCCAATCAAAGAAGGGTATCAGCATAGATGTGCACTACTCTCTGAGGTACAAGATTATGACATGAAGTGTGATAGTTCTCTTTGTGGGACGGGGAAGCTGATATGCAAACCCAAGCAGTAATAAGGACAGAGTGTGAACAGTGGACTGGTTGATGGCTTGTGTGCCAGCTGTGTGTGTGTGTGTGTGTGTGTGTGTGTGGTCATAAGGAACAAGGAAACTACTAAAGAAGCATATTTTTTGGATTACCGAGAAAGTATGAACTGTGGCATTGGACCAGACCAGAACTTTGCTACAACCATTAGGACAGCACATAACCACAAGACCACTAGGTATTTACAGAGGTGTTCTGTACTGCAGTTTGCCAAAGAGAAAGTCAGTTGGATTACAATACAATTTCAGCATGCTAAGGTAAACAAAATTAACAAAATCATAGCCTAACATGTGTACTGATCAAAATAATCTGCATGTTAAGTCAGGGGTTTGATAGTTTTGGTGAAATAATTCTAAACAAAGAGGAAACAGAACTAGTAAGCTCTATCTAGAGCAATGCAGCTCTCTGCCTGTAACTCCAATGATGTCATCACTTCACACATTTGGCAGTCATCTTAGGAAACAAGCAGAGCAGTTTTTTGTTTTGAACTGGAAAACTGAAGCTTTCTTTTCAGAGGCTACAAAACTGCTTTTATGTTATTCAGATAAATGCAGCATTAGCATCAATGTAAACAGCAGCCTTTCCTGCACCTCTCTATGAAGTCAGATTTTTAAATTGCTTCTTTCTACAATTAGGTTGTTTAAGTGTCCTTTAATTGAGAGCCTATTTATTAAACTTGGTGCTGAACACCTTGGAATGAATATTCAAAAGGGTTGTGCATGGCGCAACAGGTATGCGCGATGTGCAACCCACCAATGCACCCAGGTGCAATATTGAAAGGGGCACTGCGATGCGCAACTCCTGATGCGCCGGGGTGCAACAGTAATGTATGCAGCACAAGTGCGGGGGGCATGCCCATGCATATGCGGCACATCTCGATATTCAGTCTGGGATGAGCAGCGCACATGCTGGCACAAACCCACCCTGTGATATTCAGGGGGGCACAAAGATGTGGATGGTAAAACTAGGAACAAGTCCAAGCCACCCACAGGCAAGCTGCCATATTGCAGGGTGCACTACGGCAGCCGCCAGCCTTGGGTGGCTACCTGCCCACCCAGAACACAGACCCCAAGCCCCTGCCCTGGGAGCATTGTGCCCCCCTGCCCTGTCACCCAATCACGGGTGACTGTGCATTTAAAACCATGTTGGTCCAGTGGACACCCTCCCCCACTGCCCGATTGCGGGCATGAGTATTATGAAGATCCCTGGTGGACCTCTAAAATTCCCCCCTTGCCCGAATGTGGGCGGCAATTTAATGAAGGTCCCTGGTGAACCTGTGAACTCCCTCCCTATTGCCCGATTGCAGGTATACCTGCACTGTAAGTCCTTGGTGGTCCAGTGGAAAAAACCCCAATGCCCGATCACAGGCGGCAATAGCACAAGGGACCCTGGTGGTCCACGTGACATGGACAGCCAGTTCTGAGTACAGTATCATTTTTTTAAAATATAAAAATGTATTACTGATTGTCTCTTCTGAGAAATCTGGTGCTCTTGGAATGACTTCACTCCCCCCCTCGCCCCCAGGTCGCTACTAAAAGATGAAAGCCATGAGCTAATTACAGACCAGGCCTTAATCAAGGATCTCCTGTTTGTCTGAGTTAATTATAGCTGTAGTTACTAAGAGGGAAGATAATATCCATTTTATGATGTTTGGGGGGAAACCCAGGTTATTACACATGGGTGTGAAGTTGTAAATGTTCCTTGATGTCTGTGTGAGAGAGGAAGCTTATCATATATCAAAGGAATGTCATTTGAAAGAGAAAAAGAGTTGTGTTGAGGATTACAGAATTTAATATTTTGAAAAGACATCCTGTTTTTTTGTATAGATACCAGGACATTCATGTTGAGTTATCACCATTCTACGTCACACGTAATGAGCTTTCAGTACAGCAAGGTTGCTTGAAGTGGGGTGTCCGGGTGATTGTCCCTTCAAAACTACGCACTCGTGTTTTGGGAGAGCTACATGTGGGACACCCGGGTGTAGTGAGAATGAAGGCTTTAGTTAGAAGCTATATTTGGTGGCCAGGGATTGATTTGCAAATTGAGCAACAAGCTAGAACATGCACTACCTGTCAGCGTGTTCAGAAAATGCCGTGTCCTTCACCTCTACATCCCTGGATGTGGCCAGGTGCACCGTGACAGTGCATTCATGTAGATTTTGCGGGGCCGTGGGAGGGACATGTACTTAATTGTTGTAGATGCCCACTCAAAGTGGCCCGAAATTCAAGTCATGGACACCACTACTACCAGTAAGACCATTCAAGTGCTGCTGGGACTATTTAGCTGTTACGGGATTCCTGAACAGCTGGTCAGTGACAATGGACCACAATTTATTTCTAGTGACTTTGCAGCATTTTTAAAGTCCAATGGTGTGAGGCATATTCAGTAGTGCCCATATCACCCCTCGACTAATGGTCTAGCAGGAGCGCTTTGTGCAAACCATGAAGAATGCTCTGAAATCGGCAGGGGGGTCTTTGACCTTACAACACAAGTTGGATAACTTCCTGCTGGAATACCGAAATACACCCCATGCTACAACAAAAGAATCTCCAGCAATGTAGTTTTTTCGACGTAAGCTTCACTTCCATCTTGATTTGTTTAAGCAGATGTGGCATCAGAGGTTTTGAAGAACAAAGAATCTCAAATACTGCGCTGGCAAGCTCGTTCAAAGGACAGGCAGTTCATTGTTAGTCAATATTTTATATATTCTGACAGAGGAGGAACTAGGTAACCTCACACAAAGGGGTTGGCAAATGCAGTTTTCTTTAAGGAATATTCTGTTTTACTTCACAGCGACACTTCTATTTAGACTTTGACAAAGAAACATCTGTGAGCACTTTAAGCAGGTATTTAGAAAGCGAGACAAATCTAAGTACTGTAGTAGGAATTGCACTGTTAAAACCTGTTTTGTCTAAGAGATTTGTATGTATTGTGATATAATATTTCTGTATTTTATGTGTTACATGTTTTTTATATATTGTAGTAAAACTCTATTTTTATAGCTTACTTGGTCTGCCTTTGAGTTCTTTCCTTTACAAGTAGAGTACATATGGTTAAAGCAGACACTATACATAAGCTTGAATGGTGATACCAAACTGGAAAAAGGTAAACGTTTTAAATCTGAGGTCTTTTATTGCAGTTTTTAAGGGTTTATTTCTGTACACCTGGTTAGGTGCCCGTAGGCAAAGATATCTGGCCCCCCGAAGACAGAATTATCTGAGCCTGTGCATTGGGTACACTAGCAAGAGGTTCACAGTTTGAATCCCTCCAAGACTTGAGACCAAAGGTTGATTCGAAAACCCACAAAACAGACTAGAGGGTTACGTTGTTCTGTTAGCTGTTCACAAGACTGCACTCGGAGGTTGGCACTTTGGGAGTAGAGGGCTGACCTGCTGAGTGGGTTTCAATCAATCAATCAAAGTCTTTATTTAACCAGGTGATCACCGTTGAGCAAGCTCATTTTCGAGTTGGACCTGGGTTTGTTATTAAGGAACAGGGACAATATACATGGGATGTAACACACAAAGAAAATAGTAATAATACAAATAAAGTGAGATACAATAATACAGTATATACAAAGTATCAGCAGGTAGCATTGACAGTAGCATATGTTTGGAACAGAAGATACAGCTAGTTTTGGTTAGGACATAATTTTTCATAAAAGTAAAGAAATATACATATCAGGAGCACTGAACACAAATAAAACCTAATACAAAAAGATATATAGTGATACGGTATGGAGAATTTAGAGCTGGTACCAGGATCAAAGGAATGTGGAAGGGACAGATATGGGGGCAGAAAAAGGGGGAGAGGGAAGAGTCGATTACAGATGTGATCAGTCTTTTAACAGTAGTAATTAGAGTGTGCTTGGACTTATAGGAGTCACTATTTAGGGTAGACAGGCACAGGACTCCTTATTATGATGTAGATATAGAGATTTAAAAGCTGCTAGGCTGATGGGGTGAGTTAATTTCAAAGTTTTTTGCAGCTTGTTCCACAGTTGAGGGAGCACAAAGCTGATGGCTGCTCTGCCAATGCGAGATTTTGCTTTGTAAACATAAAGGTAGATATATGAGGTGCTTCTCAGGGCATACTTCCCCAGAGTGCACAAAGGTAAACAGACAGAGATATACTGGGGCAGTTTATTTGAGATAGCTTTGTATGTCCAAACCGCAGCATTTTTTTGCTGTCTGTAAGCAAGGGATGACCATCCCACTGCCATGTACAATGCACAGTGGTGGGTTGAGTATGGAAGACCAGTGATAAATCTTATGACTCTGTGATAAAACGTATCAAGTTTGGCTAGGGTACCTGCAAGTCCCTAACTATGTAGAAAGTCTGCGTAATCCAATAGGGAGAGAAAGGTAGTTTGAACCAGTTTCATTTTAGCGTCTCTTGTGAGGAGATTATTAATCCTAAAGAACAGACCTTTAAGAAGTATGGGTCAATGAGGTCGGCCTCAGCACTCTTCCCAGTGTCCAGCTGAAGAAGGAGATCTTTGACTTCTTTCAGGGAGGTAGGCTGCAGAGAGAAGGAGGGACTGGGGATGTTTTTTTCTTGTGTATCCAATCTAAGCTGTTGGCAGAGAATATTCACGGGAGAGGAGTCAAAGGCTAGCCCTGCAGTGGCAAAATGAATATTGAGAGCATTGAGGATAGATGACATGTCGGAGATGACAGTATTGTCGATCAATAATTTACTAGGTAGGGAATTTACAGTGGTGTGACCTTCAATGTCTTTGACAGTCCTCCAGAATTTGGAGGCATTTCTTGAGGAGCTCTCCAGCTGAGAGCGGTAGAAATTAGCTTTGGCTTCTCTGTCCATTTTGGTGCAGAGGTTCCTCACCCTCCGGAAAGAATTTGAGTCATTTATTAAATCAGTTTTCCTAGCAGTTCTCCAGGGTACATCCCTACTCCGCAGAGCATTTTTCAGGTCTTCTGTAAACCACTGACAGGATTTGTTTCTGGTACAAACTTTTACTATGGGAGCATACTAGTTGAGAGCCCCTAGCACAATTTCTGAGAAAATATCATAAGCTGTAGTAAGGGGCTTGGCTAGATAGAAGTCCTGCCATCACATGGAGTCTCTTAGGTCTTATATATACCCATGGAGATCAAAGTTGTGTATGCACTTTTTAAAGGAAAATTTTGATGCAATTGTGGCTCTAACAGTGGATCGTACACATGTGATGAAGCAATGGTCGCTAATATCAGAGAAAAAGATGCCAGCATGGGAGAATAAATGGGGTTTGTTAACTAAAATGATATCCAAGGGAGGACTGTTATTAGGGTTGAGCTTGTTAGGATGAGTAGATTCATTTACTAGCTGTGACAACCCAAGGGAATCACAGAACTTTTTAAGTGGGGTGGATGCACTGGAGCGCCAGTCTAAGTTGAAGTCCTCTAGTATGATACACGCTGAACATGCCAAACCCAGGATGTTTCTGAGATATTTTAACAACTGTAGTCCAGCTGATGGGGGTCTCTAGCATCCTATTATACATAATGAGACACCGGTAGCAATTTCAATCTTTAATAACAAGCTTTCAAATTCTTTTGAGACAGAGGTTGAGACAATTATGGAGGCAGGAAATTTATCCTTGATGTAAATAGCTACCCCACCATCTCTGGTTTGCCTGTCAGCTCCGAACAAAGAGTAGGAGAGGATGATAACTTTGTTGTTACTGGTCGGTTGGAGCCAGGATTCCGTAATTACCAGAACATCTGGAGCAGTATGACATACCCAGGCCTGAACAGAAGTTATTTTTTTAATAGGCTACATGCATTAACATGAAAGAATGTAGGCCCTTTGAGGCTTTATAGCTCTGTTGAGGATTCCATGGGTGCCAGAGGGCCTGGATTAAGCGCAACATTTCCTGAGCATAGTAAAAGCAGGAACAAGAGTTTCTAGAAGAAGTGTGGGTGGCTGAGTCTTTTTTCGGTTATGTGATTTGTCTGCAGCAGTATAGGGAGTTCTGAGGCTAGTTCCCAGTTTTCCTGATGCTGCATACAATAAATACCCTGATTGAGACAGTCAATGGGAGTAGGGAGTATGCAGAAGGTGGTGTAGCCCTGTGGGCAGGCTCTAGGAGAGTTCCTTTATGCCGGTGCAGGTGAAGGACCAGCAGCGGGCTAGGGGAAGTAAGAGCACATACAAGTTCTTCTACTTGATAGGAAAAGTCCCGGTCAGACAATGTAAAAGAGAGCCATTCTCCACTCTAGGAGTTATTTTTTGATTCACGTTCGTGTCCAATACATGTAAGATGAGCAGAGACAAGCACAGAAGCAGGTAATACACCCTCATTATGAGACTATCACCCAATGGGCACTACAAGTGCAGGCAAGAGAAGGAATTCTCAATGGAGAATTTCTTAATCCCTGCAGAATACTACTATAGGCAGTGGAGCCTGAAGCAGTAATCCTTAAGTACAGCTCCTAGTCAGGCTAATGAGAAAAGAGTTCACCTGACTATAGAGTAGTACTAGGGGCAGAGAGGCTTTGAAGCAAATTTCTTAGATACTGCTCTGGAGCAGACTAAGTACTAGAGAGATCACCTGACCTAAATCAACTGCCTTAGCAAGACAGGATATGCTAGTGAGCAATAAGCAAACCTAAAGTACCAAAATGGTATGCCTCAGCAAGACAGAATGCGATAAAGCTGCTAGAAGGCTTAGTTGCAAAAAGGGAACGGGAGGAATTGCAGTTGTTGACAGTAAGTAACCAATAAATTGAAACATCAGACAGGAGTGGGCAGAGACTGTGTGCATTTAAAGGAGGCCTGGGAGGGGGAGAGGGGTGGACGAAAAATCAAGAGGAAGTTTGCAGAGCTAGCACTGAATCAGTGCACATACAGTTGGAGAGAAACTGCAGCAGGGGGAAATGGTAAGTTACTTTACACAGGCTGAGCAGAACAAGCTAAATTAAAATATATAACTTAGGAGCCGAGTACAGGGATGCAGACTTACATTAAGCCATACGTCTCGGGTGGTCCTGTCTCAGGTGAGTGAGACCAGCCAATCAGGGAGCTCAACACAGGTGTGGAGCCAATAGCACTATCCTGAGAAGGTGCCAAAATTGAAAACAGCAAATTGCAAGTGATGATCCGGTTCAGTGTTCACACAGCCCAGAGAAATTGTGGCAATTTTACAAGTGTCATACCTTATCCATCTCTTTGGGGAAGGGGGTGGATCAGGCTCCTTGCACCGTAGAGGTGCTATGGCTGGATCGTGACCGCTGCCAGTGACTGCTGCCCGTGGGGGCAAGTGGCACCTTATCTATCTCTTTGGGGGGGTGAGTGGATCAGGCTACTTGAACCATAGAGGTGCTATGGCTGGATCATGACCGCTGCCCATGGGGGCAAGTGGCACCTTATCTATCTCTTTGGGGGGGGGGGATGTGCTGGGGATTACAGAATTTAATACTTTGAAAAGACATCCTTTTTTTTGTGTAGATTTTTTTATATATATTCTGGCAGAGGAGGAACTAGGTGACCTCACACAAAGGGGTTGGCAAATACAGTTTTCTTTAAGGAATATTCTGTTTTACTACGCAGAGACACTTCTAGCTAGACTCTGACAAAGAAACATCTGTGAGCACTTTAAGCAGGTATTTAGAGAGTGAGACAAATCTAAGTACTGTAGTAGGAATTGCACTGTTAAAACCTGTTTTATTTAAGAGATTTGTATGTCTTGTGATATAATAGTTCTGTATTTTATGTGTTACATATTATCTGTTGTAGTAAAACTCTTTTTATAGCTTACTTGGTCTGTCTTTGATTTCTTTCCTTTACAAGTAGAGTATATATGGTTAAAGTAGACACTATACATAAGCTTGAATGGTGATACCAAACTAGAAAATGGTAAGCGTTTTAAATCTGAGGTATTTTATTACAGTTTTTAAGGGTTCATTTCTGTACACCTGGTTAGGTGCCCGTAGGCAAAGATATCTGGCTCCCCGAAGACAGAATTATCTGAGCCTGTGCATTGGGTACGCTAGCAAGAGGTTTACAGTTTGAATCTCTCCAAGACTTGAGACCAAAGGTTGATTCGAAAACCCACAAAACAGAAAAGAGGGTTACGCTGTTCTGTTAACTGTTCTCAATACTGCACTCGAAGGTTGGCACTTTGGGAGTAGAGGGCTGACCTGCTGAGTGGGTTTGTGATAGTCCAGTGGTACCCCCCTCTCCACCCACCCACTGAGGTCCCCACCACCCAGCACCCCTCCCATCATCAGCGGGCAACAACACCCCACCTATATGACACCCACTGAATGACAGCGTACAGTACTGTCCGTATACCCATTGGTCCACTGCGTGAACCAATGGGCATGCAGACCATACTGTACTACACAGACCTGATATGTGAATGAGCGGGTTCATTCACATATCAGGCGTGATGTATACAGCATGATATGTGTCCATTGGTCCGCGGTGGACCAAATGTACAGGCAGTACTGTATGCTGTCATTCGGCAGGCAGCATGCAGACGGGGTGCTGCCGCCTGCCAATGATGGGGGGGATGCTGGGTGGTAGGGACCTCAGTGGGCAGTTGGGGAGGGGGGGTTCCACTGGACCACCAGGGTCCCTTGTGCCATTGCCACCCACAATCGGGCATTGGGGGGGTTCCACTGGACCACCAGGGATTTATATTGCAGGTATGCCCGTGATCGGGCAATTGGGGAGTGGGGAGTTAGTTCACAGATTCACCAGGGACCTTCATAATACTTCTGCCCACGTTCAGGCAAGGTGGGGAATTTCACAAGTCCACTAGGGACCTTCATAATACTTCTGCCCACGTTCGGGCAAGGGGGGATACACAGGTCCACCTGGGACCATCTTAATACTTCTGCCTGCGATCGGGCGAAGGGGGGGACAACACTGGTCCTCTATGGACCTGTTTAGTCCACATGCCCGTGATCGGGTGAATGGGAGCGGGGACCGCCTTGGATCTGCAGGGCAGTGGTCCCTGAAGGCTGCAGCCTGGCAAGGTGCCAGGCGCAAGTTGCCGTGAATCGGTGCACTGCATGCAAATGGGGTAATAATGACATGCAAATTGCTCCATTTGCACCTTGCATGCATAATGGCCTCATTTGCATGCCCAGTGCAGAATATCAAGGTTGATGCGCCCAGCGCAACCGCACTTGCGCTAGTGCATCCCCCTGCTCCCTTCTGCCACTTGCACTGATGCAGTGCTTGCACCCTCAGTGCCATATGCAATGGTGCTGAGCCACGGCGCAGCACCGTTGAATATCGCCTGGTCCCTGCACTGGTGCAACCCAGTTGCGCTTCGCCCAGGTTTGTACCCCTGCCTGGTGCAGTCTGACTATCTAGTCCCTTGTGTAATGAAAGGGGGTTTTGTTTCCAGCTACTAACTAGTAACATCTATTAGAACAAACACTAAAATGAACTACAGTTTTATCTCCATGTACTAACTTCAGTATGGATATTTAGATATATTCCACACCAATAGTGAATTTGTTGGGTAACTAAATCATGTTATTTGGGGATAAATATTTTCATTTAGAACACTGTTCATTTCACTTAGAACACAATTTATTTAACTTAGAATGTGTTATTTCCACTTAGAATGTGGAAAGAGAACCACTAGAATGTGGCCACTAGAACTAAATCATCCCACTCCAAGACAAAAATATGGGACTTTAGAGGTGCTGACTTTGATAAGCTGGCCAGCAGAACTAAGCTAGCCCTGGCAAGTAGAAATAGAGGTGAGGGGGTATAGGCAAAGTCAGCAAGAATTTAGGATGCAATACTTGAAGCAACATCCATCTGTGTTAGGGAAAAAAAGCAAGAGCAAATGAAGAAGGAAACCACTTTGGTTCTCAAAAATAGTAGTAGAAAAAATCAGAGCCAAACGGCTGGCCTTCAGGAAATATGAGGGAATGCAGCAGGACGAAGATAGGGAGGCATGCCAAACTTCCCTAATGGAAGCAGGGAAGGCAGTAAGGCAGGCAAATGCCCAAGCCGAGGAAACATTAGCACAAACAGAAAAAGAAGGGGACAAGACTTTCTATAGATACATTAGTGAAAGGAGAAAGTCCAGAGGGGGTATTGCTAAGATCAAAGGGGATAAGGGGGAGTGTGTGGAGGAGGACCAAGAAAAGCATCTATTCTAAATAGATACTTCTGCTCAGTATTTACTGAAGAGAAGGTAGGGCAAGGCCCACAGCTCAGCACCATGGACTCAGGGGGGGAGGGAGGTGTGCACAAGTCCCTTCATAAAAGAAAGTGTCCTACAAGAGCCTGCTACGCTCAGGGTGGACAAGGCAATAGGATCTGATGCATACACCCAAGGGTACTAAAGGAGCTAAGGATGGAACTAGCAGAGCCATTAGCAGAACTGTTTAGTGAGTCTCTGAACACAGTAGAAGTCCCAGAAGACTGCAGAAGGGCTCATGTGATCCAACTCCACAAGAATGGCAGCAGGGAGGAGGCAGGGAACTACAGACCAGTCAGTCTTACCTCCGTAGTGGACAAGATTATGGAGGCACTCCTTAAGGAAAGGATAGTTCAACACCTGGAATCCATAGAAGCACAAGATCCAAGACAGCATAGATTTACAACAGAAAGGTCCTGTCAAACTAATCTCATAGATTTCTTTGGCTGGGTAAGCAGAGTGGTGGACCAAGGGGGAGCAGTTGATGTCACCTACCTTGACTTCAGTAAAACTTTCAATGCTGTTCCACATAGAAGATTGATTAATAAGCTGGGTAGGCTTGGGGTGGGTCAGAGGCTAGTTAACTGGGTGGAAAACTGGTTGGCGGGCAGAAAACAGAGAGTGGTGGTAAACAGTATACAGTCAGAAGAGATGCAAGTCACAAGTGGGGTACCTCAGGGATCAGTTCTGGGGCCAGTCCTCTTCAATATCTTCATCAGTGACATTGCAGATGAACTGGAGGGTAAGGTTTGTCTGTTTGCAGAAGACACCAAGATCTGCAACAGAGTAGATGATCCAGATGGGGTGGGAAGAATGAGAAGAGATCTGGATAAACTGGCAAAATGTTTGGAAGAGTGGCAATTGGGGTTTAATGTAAAGAAGTACAAGATCATGCACATAGGGAAGAGAAACCCTGAAGCTGCCTATAGGTAGGGAGGGGGGAGTTGCTGGCAGTCACCAGGGAAGAAAGAGACTTGGGTATCATCATCACCAATGACCTGAAATCATCCAAGCAGACCACTAAAGCAGTAGGTAAGGCTAGAGGGATGTTGGGGTGTATTAGTAGGGGTATCACAAGTCGTAAGAAGGAGGTAATAATCCCTCTTTACAAGACACTGGTTAGGCCCCATTTGGAGTACTGCGTAAACAAGGACATTAACAAAATTTAGGCAGTCCAGAGAAGGGCAACTAAAATGGTATGGGGACTGTATCAGAAAACATATGAGGACAGATTAACAGAGCTTAATATGTATACCCTAGAGCAAAGGAGGGAGAGAGGTGATATGATCAAAACATTCAAACATCTTAAGGGCACCAACAAGGTGAAAGAGTCTAACATGTTTCAATATAAGAAAAATAGTAGGACAAGAGGACACAGCATGAGATTAGAGGGAGGCCGATTAAGGGGTAATGTGAGGAAGTTCTTTTTCACAGAAAGGGTGGTGGATGCATGGAACGGCATACCTCAGGTGGTGGATATGAATATAGTGCAGGGCTTCAAAACAGGCATGGGACAGGCATACGGAAGCAACAGAGGTGAGTATAATTACATAGGCCATTGACAGAGTAAAGGCCTATGGCACATTCATAAGGCAGAAAAAATAAGCAGACTGGATTGGCCTTGTGGTCCTTATGTGCTATCAATTTCTATGTTTCTATAGAGAATAATAGGTCAGATAGAGAACTTACAATGGAAAGAAAGGCAGTTTTAAGCTAAAACAAGGTAAAATACTAGTAAAAACATCACAAATGGTGTGGTATATATCAAATACATAATGGGTTGCAATAGAGCAACGTATTTATCTCCACACATGAGAAGTAAGACCTTTGTAACTAACTTGTAGCTTCACCACTCATGAGTTATGGGTCTTACCACACACTAGTGGAGATAAATGTGTTATTCCACTGCAATCCATTATGTATTCCCTATATGCATTGTATGTCACTCTCTCCTTTTTGTGTTTTTCCTCCAGGCTGCAATGCTCCCCAGACACTGACTCCTACCTCCCTCCCTCCCAGCAGCAGTTGTAGTTTGCCACTCTCTCGACAGGAGGAGGAACACACAGGAACTCTGCAGAGCTGCCAGGGTTAACCCGCCTACTCCTCACCACCCTGGGTGGCTATTTTATTTATAGGTGCATTACTGGATCTCCTCAAACCCTCCTTAGCAGTTTTTACTGCCTCACCACTACAGGGCGCTGTTCTCGATCTCCACTCAATTGATAAACTTTGAATATTTGCAATGCCTTTCCCCCACAGTCCTTCCAATGACTCCCCTCCTCCCCACCTGCTCACTTTGTTCTTGCTATCCTCACACCGTTGCCCCCCTTCCACTCTCTCCACCCCCTCCGTTTATCTTTTTGTTTGCTTCTTCCCCAATGGGATTTCAACCCTGGACTGTGAGCCCAGCCCTATTGGAAGCCCACAACCTTATCCACTAGGCCACTTAGACTGTTACTGTTTCCAGCCTGGTGAGATCCTTTAGCATCCCCCCATCACTCACATGGTATCTTTCACTGTCTGCCACCCTCTACCACCTGAATGAATTCAGTCTATTCCTACACCCCCATATATCTACGCACTTGGTTTATTCCACTGTTGTAATCCCTTACGGCCTGAACTGTTCAGTTTACTCTTCTACCCCACCTACCCTACACAATCATGGTCAGATTCCCATCACAGTGTACTCTACTTCTAATCCTCCCAGCCTTGCAGTGGAACCACCTACCCCCTCCAGGTCCATAGCTGTGGTACCTCCCACCACCGGGTCTAAAGAGCAGCATAATGATCCATTCTCTGTTTATTCCAGCTGTCAAATTTAAGTAGCTTTATACATTCAGCCCCCCCCCAACTCCACACTCCTCTAACAGTAAACTCTGCTCATAATAATGCAAATTGTGTGCTCCTGGCTGCTTGTAATAGCCCTTCCCCGCTCCTCTTTCCACCTACCATTCCCCACCCCCAGACTCCCACCTCTCAATCCACACCCCCATTATATTAAATCTCATTAGTCCATCTCCCATAACCAGTTCTCCCCCACCCTGTAACACCCTCTCTACACCCCACCCCTTCAAGTCCCTGCACCCAGACTTCCAGTTACCCTCCCTCAACTTAAAAGGCTCCTTCACAGATTCCACGTCACCCTCACAACTACTCACAAAGATGCCCACCATAACAGGTGTTAACTATGAAAATCCTCAAGCAAACTCTTTTTCATTTACCACCTCCTCCTCCTCCTATTAGGTGAAGACAACCAGCCAAACCCTGGTCAGGCCGCTGAATCCCCAACCCCTGCACAAGGCCTTTCCATTTTCCACATCAATGCCAGGAGTCTACTCCCCAAATCAGACCTCCTCAAAGTCTGGGTGTCTCAGCACTCCCTTGGCATCCTCTGCATCAGTGAATCATGGCTATCATGCAGAATCCCTGACTCCCTACTCTTCCTACCCAACTATCATCTCCTATGGCAAAACCGCTCTAAGCATGGTGGTGGGGTAGCAATCTATTACTGACAAAATTTACCTATCTCCCTTGTTACCAGTGAGGCAGTCCTTAGGCCCATGAATTCCTTCTTATTAAGATGTTACCCTCATGCTCTCTCCCTATCTTCATTGGCATAATGTATTCCTCCCCCAAAGCTTCTCTCTCCTCAGTGGTCCACGCCATCTCCTCCCTTTTATCCACTACCAGCTCAGACGAACTCATCCTACTTTGGGGATTTCAACCTGAATTGGTCATCCCCTGCCCTAAACTCCATTACCCAGCAAATCGAACCTCTCAACCTATACCAGCTCATCAACAAACCTACCAGATCCAACCACCAGTCCCTCAACCATACCCTCCTGGACTGGATCCTGTCCTCACACCCGCAATGCAACTCCACTGCTGATACATGCCTCGACTTATCTAGCGATCACTTCATGAACTTTTGTACCCATAAACTCCATCCTCCCCCCATTTAGCACAGGATACATTCCATATGCTCCCTAAATACCTCTCAGCTCCTCCATGATCTTATTCCAAGACTGGTCCCTATTCTACACTTCAAATGATGTCAACATGGCACTCTCCCTCTTCTGCAGATTTTAACTAAAGTCTGGAACAAACATGCCCCCGCATTGACGAAGGTTGAGACACTTTCACCACCCATGGATTACACCTGACATCATCAAACTCTGCAACACACACACGACCGTGCTTGGGCTCAACATAAAGCCTCCCTATCCCCAAACGATCATTCATCTTATTGGGCCCTTAGAAACACATTCACAAAAGCTATCAGGACAGCTAAATCACGCCATATCAAGGAAACTCTACATGAAAATCTCAACTACCCCCCACAAGTTCTGACAGACACTCTCCTCCCTACTAAACCCCCCACCTAGTTTCTTCTCCCCCACCATCTTCATTAATAACATCCTACTCTCTGACCCTCTCACTGTTGCCACCACCCTAAACAATTTCTTTATGACCCTAGCCCTACCCTCCACCCCAATTCACCCCTCCTTCTCCCTCACCTTCTTGTCCATCACCTGACCTCTCCTCCCTCCCCCCCTCGTCCATCATCCACTCCCCCTCACAGCCCTCCACAGCTTTTTCACCTCTCCCTATGAAAAGGGACTTTCACTTCTCCCCTGTTACTGCCCAGGAAGCATTCTGTGCTGTCAAATCCCTAAACCCACACAAATCCAGTCCTAACGGACTTGACCCCCTCCTTCTTCAGCGCTCTCTGCCCCAGTCATTGCTTACCCCCTGTCACATCTTCTTAACCTCTGTTTCGCCCTTATCTCCATCCTTCAGGCTTGGAAATCTGTAGAAGTTATCCCCCTTCATAAAGGTGGTGACTGAGCTCTGCCAGGAAACTTCTGCCCCATCTCCCTCCTCCCTGTCATGGCGAAGCTTCAAGAATCCATAGTTCTAAACAGACTGACCGATTTCCTTATCTCTGCTAACTTTCTGTCCCCATATTAGTCACGTTTTAGAAAACAAATATTCCACTGTCTTCTCTTTACTCCAAGTATCTGATGCCATACTCACTGGTATGGACGAAGGACACCTTACTTCAGCCATATTTATAGACCTTACCAAGGCTTCTGACTTTGTCTTTCATTCAGTTCTTCTCTCTAAACTAAAACTAGCTAGACTCTCCACCCTATTAGTCCAATGGTTCGGCTCCTACCTTTCAGGCTGATCCCAATGTGTCCTGACTGGCAATACTCTCTTCCCCCCCTCCAGTCCTAGCATGCGTACCCCAATGCTCTTTCCTGAGTCCTATCCCCTTTTCAATCTTCTTAAATGAGCTCCTCTTAGTGTGCTCTCACTCCCATATTCATCTCTACACTGACGACACCATCCTCTACACTTCAGGCCCCTCAGCCTTCGAGGTATCCTCCCTACTACAAGCCGACTTCAACTGCATCCTGAACTGGTTCTAGGACAACCAGCTAAAAGTAAACACTACAAAAAAAGTCTCAATAAACTTTGACACATCTGAAAAACTTGCCAAGCTCCACACTACCCCGTGTTTCTCCACTCTTGACGGCACTACTTTTGACATAGTCCCTGCGCACAAGTACCTAGGAGTCTGGCTCAACAGCCACCTTGACCTCTCCACTCACATAAACCACATTCATTTGAAGCTCAATCCCTAAACTGTCCTCTCCTTCCCTCCCCATTTGACAGATCCTCCTCACCAGGACAATCCATCCACTTTTCGATTATGCTGATGTATTCAGGTCTGCTTCCACATCTACCATTTCCAGACTCGTCATTCTCTTCAATGTCTTTTGTCACTTCACCCTAAACACCTATCCCAGAACTCACCACTGCACCCTTTACTCTTCTGTCTCTCTCCATATTCTTACGCCATGCAGTGCCATAGGAATGCATTTTGGTACCCTGGGCAAGAGACAAATTTTGTGCCCCCCCAGAAAAGAACCAGAGGTCTGGGGGCTGCAAGGGCCCCAGAAGCTTTGATGGTTTACATGCTCTGTGGCAAGTTCTGGGGTTTTTCTTGAAGAAATAACATACTTTTGTTACATGTTCCCTACCCCTGATTTCTGGGAATTGCTCCCATGGAATCTGAGATGTGGGAGACTCTGGCTGGCTGGCATCGGAGCGTGCAGCCGCAATTGTTGTTGACAAATGGCTGACCAATGCTATCAACCACCCACCCAATATGCAAGCTCATTGCCGACGTCATATTGTGGATGTTAAGACCTGGAAGCAGCCCACTGATGTCCACATGCTTCGGGAGGTGTGCTTATTCTCTGCATTTTAAAATTAAATTAAATTAAACAAAACACATGCCATGCTTATGGCTGTCAAGCAGAGCAAGTGAGTCTGTGAGTCAGGGAAGGGGGGAGTTAAACTTTTCTTATATACCAGAAGTTACACTGCGGTAACCTTGGGCAACAGTTGCTGTGGATCTTTGGCGCCCCATCAATCTCCCAAAGAGTGAAGCAGCTTGGCGTGGCTTGTCTGTGAGATGGGGGGGGGGAGGTTCTGACTGTGGAGTGGAGGCAGGACACTAAAAGTAAGTATTCTTCAAAGGGGTATGGCAAGCCAGCTGCAGGATAGTGGCTTGCATGTAGAAATAGAGGTTCCAACTGGGTGTGTGAGAACTTAGGGGCTGCTTGGGGTGGGAAGACAAGCTGATCGGGGGCGGGTCAGTCCAGCCCTGAGAGGGTGCTCTGATTGAGGGAGGCTGGTGCTCGTCTAGCACAAGCATAGAGCGGCTAATGGGGACATATACAGGCACCTAAGTGGTATAGTTGCAGTCTTCGACTGCTGGGCACACATACTTCTGAGATGTCCCACCTGCAACCACCCATCCTCACATAGGGGATGTACCCCACTCACTCAGCCCTGATGGCAGGCTCCACTACCCCTGTAGTGGAATCACCACCATCTAACAGGAGGAAAAGCCTTCATCTCCCCGACCATTCTCCCTTCAGCTAGACTAGCTCCAAAACTCAACACTGCTTGACCACACTTCTAGACCATAACCAGACGCCACCCCCAACCATCATACATGTGGCTTGAACACCCTCCACTCCACAACACCACACTCATCACCTTAGCCGCCTACCTTTCCTATAGCTGAACCACCACCATACACCAATACCAGTCCCCATGCCCCGAACAATCCCTGCAACTGAACCAACCCCACATACCTCTAAACTGTCACTGATTTTCAGGGACGTCCCTGATTTTGCATCCAATTTGCATTTGTCCCTTGTAAAGTCTGTGTTTTTATGGCAGAGAACAGTGGCGGTTAAAATCACAAGATAATGTAAAACATTAAAGTTACAGACTTGTTCTTCAGAAAATGCATCTTAACATAAATTCCATTTTTCCATCAGCTTTCTGTGAGTGAATAGTGCCAATTTTTAACACGTGTCCCTGATTTGGGGTCTTTGTCCCTGATAGTCTTGTCTCAGATTCATGAAGCAAGAGGTTTATTTATTTTATTTATTTATTTAAGAATCAGTTTACAACCTTTGAGCCAGAGGCTCGTTTCCAAAGGTACTTCATCACATAAAGACATACATTGTGTTTTTGGTTACATAGCAAAGATTTGCAAAACAATCGTCGTTCAACAGAGGCGCCACGTCACATTGTGGTCAGACAAATACAACTGGGTACAGGGTACATGTAATTGATAACAGGTGTTACACAAGTCGGTATCAAGTGAGCAATCTGGTAGGTAAACACTGAAACAGCTGGCACTGGCCAGGTTAAACATAGGCATGGTGTACAGGGAAGTGGTGGAGGGGATGGTTAGGTGGAGAGCTGCCCGGGGGGCATTGTCAAGAGAAGCAGAGGTGGAGGCTATATTCAGAGACAGGAGCAGTTACGAGTGCTGAAGATGAGGTTGAGAGGTATGCAGCCCCAAGTCAAGCATCCCTCCAAAGAACCACTCTCTCTGTAGTGAAATCCCCCTGCCAAACAATATTCTGATTGTATCCAATCCCCCTACTGTAGAAACCCCCCAAAGAAAAGTCCCCCCATGCATGTGCCTCTGCCCTCCTGCCCCAGTTGGGAGAGGGCCAGGGAGCAGAAAATTCACATCATGGAACTGCTGCTACAGTGCTGTCCAAGGTCGCACAGTATAACTTCTGGCATACAAAAAAAGTACAGCACCTCTGGTCCACTCCCTCCCTCCCTCTCTCTCTCTCTCTCTCTCTCTCTCCAGCTCAGACTCATGTGCTCTGTTGGCAACCACAAACATGGCCGGTATTATTTTATGTAATTTAAAAGTGCTGTGGAAACTGGCAGATGTCAAGACCCAGAATTGGCCAACTGACCTCCACGGTTTGGGTGATACTCTCAGTCAGTCTACGCAGTGTTAGAAATTATTAATAAAACTGCCATGTTCATGGATGCAAGCTAAGCAGACCTAGTGAGTCAGGTCGCAGATAAAGAGAGGGGAGTGGAGCTTTCCTTGACTGCCAGAAGTTCTACTCTGTCACCCTGTATGGCACTGTAGCAGCTGTTCTCTGCTGTGGATCTTCTGCTTCTTGGCCCTCTCCTGACTGGTGGGGGGGGGGCTTGTCTTTGGGGGATGTCCTGCTGTGGCTGGGGATGGGATACATTATGTAGTAGCCCCCCCCCAAGTGGCAGTGTTTAGGCGGGGCCCTGGGAAAAAAAAGGCCTGAAAGGGCATGATAGGGTGCTTGAGCACCCCCCCCAAGGACCCATTTAGTTAGCCCCAGTGAGAGACAGTGTGGGGGCCAGGTGGTGCAGTGAGAGAAGTGTCATTAGGGAAAAACATTCTGCCTAGCTTACACCAGTTTTCAGTATGCCTCAGCTGTGCAGCCCCTCTTCCCAGTAAATAATCCCTGCATCCAGCACAGCACCCCCCCCAGTACAGCTGAGCCAGCCATTTGCTCCAGAAGCATCCCTGCGGCCAGTAGGAGCCACACTGCAAATCCCCTGCAGAACAGATTCTCATCAGTTCCCCTCCACAGCCCAAGCCAATGTACATACACACAGGAACATACATGTAACTGTTAATGTTACATATTTGTGATCCAACCTGTCAGTTTGGATCAAAAACATTTATTAACTGTGTTTCCCTTCAATATAAACTCTGCAGACAGTCGGGGACAGGGGTGCACACTGCTGCCCTTGTAGCAGGACTGCCATCATGTGAGTGGGATGAGTCAGAATACCTGTGTCAACATTTCATATGTGAGCCATGGTCTTTTAAAATGTTGGAAAACTAAGTAAAATATGTGGGACACACTATTAAATCTTTGGTCTAAAAGAAGCTCAGAGCATTGTGGAAGTTTGCTTGAGCATGTTCACAAACACAGCATTTGTTGTTCACTGAACATTGGGCTGCAGGGATGTATGACAGGGTGTCTTCAACTGTCGTCGGCACTGCTAATACTGCTACCAGCTCAGAATCCGATGGGCTGATTTGTTCACCCAAGTCAGATGCGGGTCAGGAGAAAACCTGTTCTGATCAGAGTCTCAAAACAGTAAATAGAGCAATAAATGTGTTTCTTTTCACAGTTGAGCGATGAGTCACTGTCCAGTGCTGCCCGCCAGCACTGCAGAGCCGACTCCTACGCAGGCCCGGCCAGGCCCAATAAGTCAAATAATTCAAAGTCAAGGCAAGGAATGCATCAAAGCAGATCTCTCGGATCTCCCGACCTCCTGAGACTATATTGCCCCCCCTCCCCGCACTGCCACCGCCACTGGCACCACCACATAGATCCCATCTCATCATCATCTGACTGACTCACTGACAATAACATCACATTCGGAAACTGGAAGTCTGGAGGAAGAATTATTCATTGCTTGAGTGACAAGTCCGACTACTAGTTTTGAATCATAATTGTCTGCACTCGCAAAAACAGAATACTTTATGTGGGGTGCATTATGCTTATGCTTACATTACACAACAAAATAAAAAAAATGAAAGACGGGATCTCTTCTGTCTTCTCTGTCTCTCGTGTCATGACTCGACTCTCCTCTCTCAGACAGACTCTCTGCACTTGTCAGGTCTGCAGGTCAGATCTAATCTATCATGTATTTTAGTCTCCTACTATGACTATACGAATAATATGCTGTTCTAGCTCAACAACTTGCTCCACCACTCACCCGGAAATCACTCGTCTACAACATAAACCGCCTCTCACCCAGTGCCACATGCTTTGCCCGTATCTTTCATACTAATGGGCAGGGCGGTACTGTCCCGCCCACAGTTTCTCTTTCTCAGCACCACCACCACACCACACGATAACTGGCAATAGCAGACTCTGCAACCATGTGAACCCCCCACTTGCTGGTCCTCCTTGGTCTGCAGATCTGAGCCCCTGCTGGCAGCCTGCTATAATTACAGAACCAAAATGGAAAAAAAAACCTAAAGCGGCAGCGCAAGTCAATTACAACATAAGCTTACGTGGAAAAATGTGCACCCCTTGGAGGCTTGCACCCAGGGTGGGAGCACCATCCACCCCACCTTTCCTACGGTACTAACGCCATGACCAACACACCTCCATATTCTCTGCCAAGTATTGGTTTGGCACTCTCCCTCCCTACCTAGCCTCCCTCCTATCCCCAGCCCCTTACACTAACTATCGCGTCCAAACACATGACCTTCACTCCTTCGACTTTCCCCGGCCTCACTCCAACTCAGGCAAAGCAGCTTTCTCCTTCCACTTCCCTCATATTTGGAACTCCCTGCCCGCCTCACTCCATTTGCTTCCATCACTAAACCTATTTAAAAGGACCCCATTGCACTCGCCCGTTCCACCCTGCTCATGCCCCCAATCTGTCTAACCCTCTGCTTGAATCCCATGACCCCATCACTCATGAGTACAAAAACTGACCCCAACTTCTGCTGCCTATGTGAGCCCCTATCATTTCTTGCAACCACTCATCCTGCACTGCAGAACCTCCTCTTTAACACTGCAGCTGACGTACGTGTAAACCTTTTATTTTGCACTTGTCTCCACCAGAATATCCTTATACCTTGACACTGTTTTTCCACTATATGTCTAACTGCACCTTCTTACTCACTCCTACCTTGTACTTGGGCTTGTCTTGGTACCCATTATCCAGCCTGTAACCTCATGTTCTGTATTTTGTTTTTGCATGTCTCACTGCATAATAACTATCATTTTCATTGTTATATCATAGTGTCACTGTACACTGTTTGTTTACCATGTTTTTGATGTATCTGTATCTCCAATTTCCCCCTCCCCCGGGTTGCACCTGGAATCGAGCCTTGGCTCAGTGTGCCTCTCCCAGTCATCAACTTTAAAATAGATAAATAAATGAATATTTATTTTATTTATTTTTATTTCTTATACTGGTAAGCCTGATGAGCATTACTGCCCGTTTTCATAAGTGACAAGTGGTAACAAATAAACATAAATACAAAATACATAGATTCACATACTATAAATACAGCAACAAACACATTTACTCTTAAAGGTACAGAAATCCTTTCAGGCACAATTATACTGATGATGAACTTTATTAGAGAGGTGGCATTGACACAGATGTGTGACAAGGTTTTAGACCCTTCAGCTTCAGTTACACTGCTACTCGGACTGTTTTCAGATGCTTCATTCAATATAATTGCTAAATTAAATGTATTTTCAGATAGCCTTTTAAATAATCGAAATGAAAGCATAACAGGGTCTGCATTTATTGAAAGATTAAGGCACAACAGTAATTAAATGTAATATATTAAGTACTGTGATTGATATATGTGTGTGTGTGTGTGTGTATACGTGTGTGTGAAGCACTGATTATACTTCAGTGTAAATAATATTACAGATTCTGAAATGTGTTAAAAAATACACAAACCTGATTGGCCAAGGACCTTGGAACCCCACGCTGATATCCCAGCACAACAGCCCAGGAAGAAGTTCCGAGTCCTCTAACACCTGTTTATCCCCTTTCAGCCTCTGGCATATCACTCTTCTGCTACCGCCAACTGTTGCTCACTCTTCTTTGAACTGAAGTTTGTTTTGTTTTTTTATTATGCGCAGTCTCTTCCATTCTGCACAACACGTACGAATGGGGTGGGGAACGGAGACTACTGAGATAAACTCTGATCTCAACCTGCTAAACATACTCACTTCTGCCCATCAGCCATTCTAATCCCTCCCAGCCCTGGATTCTGCCTGACACACTAAGCACTTCCAGCTTTGTTCAAACTGTCTGCTCTCATGCTCTGACTAAACTGCTAACCGCGTTCCTGAAGCAGACTTAAAATTAAAAGCAGCTTCCAGAAAAGGGCTAATAACCCCCAGCAATCTGAAACCAAAAACATAAAAAGAACACTTAGGTACTCAAACTGCCATCCTCATACACCCCCTTACTTAGAAGCCATACAATTTTAGCCCACCTACTGCCCAATCTATAAAGTATAACTGCTAAAAGGGGCTACTTACTAATCATTTTTTTATTTACTTTTTAACTTTTTTTTTCTATCATAATGATAAAAATCACCTTATTTATGTATTTACAGTATGGGGCCATTTCGTAATCACAATAAGGCACTCCAGGGTGTGCGTTTTGCTGGGATATCAGCATGCATCATTTAACAGTGCCAGCTGGGAAATAGATGGCGTTAGTAAAGGCATATGCTGTCTAAGAGGTGCTGCATAATAGTGTTCAATACTGCGATTCTTATATGTGTTTCTTTGTCACATTGGTGGCAACGGCAATCCAATGTGAGCACCAGGCACTAAGGAGTATTGAAAGTGGACTGGAGTGTGTAACGGCAGGCAGCCGCGCAGGCTGGCTGCTGGGGGGGGTGGGGTTCATGATTTAATCCTGGAATGCATAAGACTACAACATGGATTATCAAGGAAGAAAACAAATATTGTCATTGAACTGGACGGGTGGGTTTCTATAAACATTGGGACATAGCCACTAGTCCAGTTGGGGTGGTTGTACAGTACTGCACTCAGATTGGAAAGACATTTACATCAAAGTAAAATTTCCGCAGCATTAACCAAATGAACAAAACCATAGCTTAAGGAGCGACTGACACCTTCAGGAGAAATTTAACAAAACATAATACAGTATTTAGACACTGCACAGTTTGTATTTCACATTAGTTCTGTATTTCTCCTCCCATTATTTATTACTGGTGTAATCTGCATGAAAACAGGATCTTTGCTCCTGAAGAGTTTATCTGTTCCTTTTGCTTTCTCCCTACCTTAGGTCATATTGCACTGCTTGTGACATCAGAGTTACTCCCATGGCAATTGATTGTGATGTCACATCACAGGGTTATGACTTAAAGCAGGGAGTAAGCTACAGAGCAGATGAACTCACCTATTACCAGTAACATCCATGCTATCACTCCCTCCCTGGCATTTGAAATATGGTCTCGCTTTACCACTATTCCTCTTGCGGCTTTGATAACGGTGTCCTGTTTAACTGCGGTTCTCCACCTTCTTCTTCCTCACTCTTCCATTCCCTTCTCCTCAAAAACTCTCAACCTCCTCGCCAGCCCCTTCAAAATCATCTAAGCTCCACTTTCTCATACTTGCATTCCTCTTGATCTCCACTGGGGATATCCACCCCAACGCAGTCCCTATTACCCCTTGCTCCTCTGGTGCCTCCTCCTCTACTACCTTCCTCTGCTCTCTTCTCTCAGCCCTCCCAAAGGGCTTTAAGATCCTACATCAAAACACCTGCAGCTTGTTGCAAAAAAACAGACTAGATTCAGACCATGGTGTGCACTCTAAAACCAGACATTTTAATCATCTCAGAAACTTGGCAAAAGAGCAGTATCCCTGACCACTTGGTCTCCATTCCTGGCTACTCACTGCTAAAGCAGGACTGTGCTGGCAGGGGGGGTGGTGGTGGTGTGGCCATTTATGTCCTAGCCTCCATCCAATATTCCATCATCTACTCATCCTCCAATCCAGAGACCCATGATGCCCTAGCTATCCATGTGACCCTCCCCTTCACTCTCCCAATCTTCGTAGCCGGCATATACTGCAGCCCAAATGTCCATCCTTCGGTCACACTAGACTTCCTAACCTTCATCACTTCCCTTGCTCATTCTGGGGAATTATTCATCCTAGGCGACTTCAATATAAATTGGTTGTCACCTAAAACTACCAAAACTAAAAATGAAATCAGAGCCCTAAACCTCTCCCAACTGTTCTCCAAACCCACTCGCCCAAACCACAAGACACAACAGCACTCCCTACTTGACTGGGTCCTTACCTCCCACCCCCACTATGTCTTCACCTCTGGCATCCTCCCTGATGTTCTCAGTGACCATAACCCAATATTCATAGTTAGGAAAGTCCACAGAACTGAATCGCCACACAAAACCATACAACTATGCTCTTTCAAGTCTCTTGACCTTGAACCTCTCCTGAGTAACCTTGCCACTTCTGACTGGATCCCCCTAACCTCTTTCCCCTCAGTTGATAAGGCCCTTGCCTACTTCAAAGAAATCTTTCTTGTAAACTGGCATACCTTTGCCCCACTCAAAAAAAATCAGAGACAAATGTAACCACTTACCTTGGATAACCCATGAACTTCTGGCCTGCCTCAGGGCTAGAGATCGAGCCTGGAAGCATCATAAAGCTACACAGCATCCTAGTGACCTTGCAAACTTCCACATGCTAAGAAATGTGTGCACCAGGGCTACAAGGTTAGCCAAGTCTGAATATTTCAAATCTGCCTTCATCACCAACATAAATTCCCTTCAAAGTTCTGGAAGGTGGTGCACACTCTATCCCTCATCTCACTCACCGCCCCCGATACTTAAAGTTAATAGCTCATTAGTGTCTGACCCATCAGCTGTAACAGCAGAATTTAACTCCTACTATATCTTCTGCACCACTGAGCTACTGAAGTCCCTCCCCTTCCCCTTCCCCACCCTCTACTGGAGTGCCCCCTCCACCACCCTCCCACCTTCCCTTCCCTTTCGTTACTGTAACCCCAAACAATGCCCTAAGTGCCCTCCTCACCATCAACACCTCTAAAGGTGCCTCATCTGATGGCTTTGACCCAAAACTCCTCACCCTCTCCACTCTGACCACTGCCTACCCCCCTCTCAATAATCCTAAATCTCTCATTCTCTACTGCCTCGGTCCCCTCTTCATGAAAACATGCTGTGGACCTCCCTCTACCCAAAGAGGGTGACCCCTCATCCCCTGACAACTATCTCCCCATTTCTCTCCTCCCTACCCTTGCTAAGCTTCAAGAACATATTGTCCTCTCCCAACTCGCCTCTTTCCTATCTGACACCTCCTTTTTCACCCCTTTCCAATCTGGTTTCAGGAAAAAACACTCAACCACCACCTCTCTCCTATGGCTCACAGACTCCATCTTAACCAGGATGGACAATGGCCAAATGATCTCTGCAATTTTTGTCTACCTGGCAAGGCAGAGGTCATTTGGCCATTGTCCATCCCGGTTAGGATGGAGCCAAACTGTATAGACAGTTGGTAAGACCACATCTGGAGTACTGTGTACAGTTCTGGAGACCCCATCTCCGCAAAGACATAGACAGGATGGAGGCTGTCCAGAGGAAGTCAACCAAAATGGTGCAGGGTCTGCACCAGAAGACATATGAAGAAAGACTAAAGGAGCTTAAGATGTACAGTTTCGAGGAAAGGAGGGGGGGCATGATAGAAACTTTCAAATACAGTACCTCAAGGGAATCAACAAAGTCCAAAAGGGCAGCATCTTTCAGAAAAAGAGGGTAAGAGCTGAGGAGCCTTGGGCACCCCCCCTTGGCATTAAACAATTGGGGGAGGATTCTTTATGCCTATGGGGAGTGGGCTCCCCCATCGGCACTTTCATAGGGGGCAGGGTCAGCTGACAGAGGGATTGGGCACCCCGAAGTTGGCAGTTCGGCGGCCAGTGTGCTGCCATGTGCATAATGTCGCGAGCATGTCAAGAAAATGACTGCTGCGTCTGATGAGCTTTGCTCAGATTGCAGCAGACCTTTTCTTAGATGTGCTCGCCACATTATGTATGCATGGTATGGCGCTGGCATGCAGGCTGACTGGGGAATGCGGGATGCACCTACTGGTGCATGCCCTGCATTTGCCCAACAGCGACGGCGTCTCCAAAGCTGCACTGTCCCAAGATGTTGGCTGCTCAAGAGCGGCAACATAAAAATGAATTACAGTGCTTTCCTAGGATAAGTTTTAAGGAGAGCTTTCTTTGTTCATATATGTAAAAGGTGAATTACAGTGCTTTTTTAGGATTAGTTTCAGGGAAAGCTTTTTCTGTTCAGTGCTCTGACTAGCCTCCACCTGAGTCTGCCTCTGGTCAAACTCTCTATCCCTCCTCTCTCTCTCTCTCTGTATCTACCTCCAGCCCCCCCTCACCTCATTACCTAGGCCCTCTCCCCATTTCTAGCTATCCTTTGTCTACCTGGTCCCCTGCTGATAGCACATCTCCACACCCTGTCTGACCCCCACCCACCAATTTGGCCCTACTTAACACCTCTTTCTCCATTTGTGCTCTCTTTCAGATTCTTTGGCCCAGCCAGGGCACCACAGCTGGAAGTGGTTGTGCCCTGCTCCTTGATCCCAGGGATGCAGAATCTCCTTCTGCCACCGTCCCCTCTGTGCTCGACCATCAGCTCCACCTCGCAGGTACATCTCTTCTCACTAAACGGAGCTGGCTTGGCACAAATGAGAGACCAGGATAGCAAACAGAAGGTTTACAAGGTGTCCTCCTCCCCCCAGCTCTGGAGTACCTACAGACAACTGCATAACACTTGCAAGCAGGCTGCTAAATCACTCGAACGCAAATATTATCTGAACCAAAAAGGCAAAAACTTTAGCAATCCGCGCAGTTTCTGGGCCTCCACTGGATCACTCCTAAACCCCAGGACAAATAGGCAAACTACTCAACTTACATCCCCCTCAAATCCCATCTCTGATCTCACTGAGACTGCCAATGCCTTCAATGTTAAACCTGCAGACTTATCGCCCTATCTGAACAAACTGCCCCCCCAGACCTCCCCAGCCAATAAACCATACCTTGTCATCTGCCGATACCCTGCCTCCTCCTTTCTATTTTAGGGCCACTGGGCAAAATTATACTATCAAGTTCCTGAAGTCCTTCCGGGCCAGAGGCAGTCCTGGTAGTGATGGACTTCACCCCACCTTCCTGAAAATTATCTCCCCTGCGATTGTTAAACCCCTCACCTTCATTTTCAACCTCGCCTTTACTACATCAGCTGTTCCTGACTCCAGGAAACACACAAATGTGGTACCAATTTTCAAATCTGGCGATCTACTCTTCCCCGTCAACTATAGGCCCATCTCTCTCTCTCTCTCCTCCTTCACCTAAGTAAACCGCTCGAAAAAATTGTACATGCTCAACTGTCAGAGCATCTAGAAAAATTCAGTTTCCTCTGTCCTCCAGCATGGCTTTCGCAGACAACACACTACCTCCTCTGTCTTGACCCTTTTTTCAGATGATGTTCTCAGGAACATGGATCAGGGCAAAGCCACAGGTGCTGTGTTCATAGATCTGTCAAAACTGTTTGAACTCGTTGACCACCGCCTCCTCCTCTCCATCTGTTTGGTTGCTCCACTGGTACTACTGCCTGGTTCCGCAGCTATCTCTCCAACAGGTCTAAGTCTGTTATCATTAGTAAAACGTCCTCTGCTGCACTCCCCATACACACTGGAGTCCTCCAGGGATCCATACTCAGACCCCTGCTTTTCTCCATGTTCGTAAATGTACTCCCCAGGGATAGCATCAGCTGTATAGCTCTTCTATATGCTGACGATCAGATCCATTTCCTCCACTCTCACACAAAATGTCAGCTCCACCCATCAGTGGTTTCTTTCACATAAGCTCTTGGTCAATGAAAAAAAGACCAAAGCCATGCTCTTCGGCTCTAAGCCCTTCCTCACCAAAGCCACCAAAAACAACTCCTCCCTCCTAGTACTTACCCCAGCAGCCCCCCCCCTTGAGATTGTCCAGTCATTTAAATACTAGGTGCTACCCTTGAACCTTTCCTCTCTTTCTCTGAACATACTAGCAACACTGTGCGGAGAATCCACCAGAAACTAGGCACTGCTTACCAGTGCAAGAATTTCGTGTCTGCCGAAACCCACCTTGCCATCACTCGTGGTCATCTACTGTTCCCCAGTCTACTCCCAATTAACTTCCACTTCGCACGCACGACTAAGCTCCACATAAAATGCTATCTGTTAGTTCGTCCTGCAAGCCCCACACTGCACTCACCACTGCTCTCTCTTTCAGTCCTTAGGGTGGCTCCCACTACAAGGTCGCTTCAATTATGCAGCAGACTGCCTGGTGGCCAACTCGCTTAGAAACCAACATTTGTCAGCCTTCTCTCACCTCCTATCAGATAAGAGTGGTCTAAAGGGCCCTTAGGGTATCCTCAGTCTCCCCCACTAGAAATACCCCTCATATCCACTACCATGGGAATTCATGCTTTCTCCATACCAGCACCCTCCCTGTGGAACAAGCTCACACTCTCTATCCACTCATCCTCTACCCACCTGGCTTTTAAGCAGAATCTAAAAGCCTGGCTCCAGACTGCTGCAAGTTGTCACTGCACCCAACACTGATACATAGAGCCTACATATCATCCTGTTCTATAGCGCACACTGCACAGACAGCATTTCAGCTCCTGACTATCCAGCCTTTCTTTTTCTCAAAACTCACCCTGACTCCCTCTAAACCTCGTATCCCTAATTATGCAGTGGGGTCCCAAAATGCTAAAATCTAATTGGCTGACTGGCACCTTTTACCCATGGTAAATCCTACGACACAACGGGAAAAGGTGCCAGCCACCGATCAGCTGCATCAGGCCTATCCCTGAAATCACTCTGACCATGACAAACCCCCGATGGATGGCATCTTCACATCACCTGTCGTTCCCACTCTGGACCTGGCACGAAATTCAAAACACTGGACTGCAGATTCAGTTTAATCACTTTCATCACTGTCAACCCGCCTGACCTCTTTGTAAGCCCCAAAGTTTCTGAACAAGGTTTTTTTTTTTTTTAACGGCAGCTGTCTCACCTAAGGTGTCCCAAGTTCACATAACAGCTACACTCCATCACAGTAATTCATCACGCACTGCACATTTGAACTTCCTGCGAACCAAAAAATGTCAAGTAAATGACTCCTTTTATAGTAACGCTCAGTAATGTGGGGCCGAACTTTACACCGCGCTTCTCTCACCAGAGCAGACAGCAACCATCAAAACAACTCCGACTTCTGTAACCAGCTGAAAATTACCAAAGGCACAATCGCAGCATAAACAGCCCTTCATACAGCTAGTGTCATAGAACTTCCAGCTCCCTAGTTTTTTTACACTAGCTCACACTGACAACGCTGATCGCTCACCACCCTTGGACGCTCTCAAGTCTTCCAGGCTCAGAAAAATGACTTCATACATCAAACTTTTGAATTAAATAATTAAATAAATACCATCGCTCACCAAGTTAACCTCTGTGACATCTGATCACTCGTCCGCCCTGTGACCTCAGACTCTCTGCAGTATTCCAGTGAGGCAGAAGCAGAGAGCAGACAAAAGAAAAAAAATACTAGCTAACAAGCTTCCCCAATGTAGGAACCAAGCAGAACCTTGAAACGGGTGCTGAAGTCACACATGCCAACATTTGTTGGCTCCACCATGCAGCTCCATTCACAGTACCACGTAGGCATTCCCTAGCAACATACGACTATTTTTTCTGGCGGAGCAATAAATTCCACAATAATAATTTAAAACACAAAAACAGTATTTTTTTTCTTTATTTTCTTTGTCACCAAAAGGTCAGATGCCATTGTATAACTGCAATAAACCACTGCACTGGTGTTGAACACTGTATATCTTTTACCATTTATTGCATAATCTCAAATGTTTTGCATAATCCAGTGCAGTATAAACGCACAACTATTTCTTATTTTCCACACCACCCCATGTTGGGGTGTGCATAGTCATGCCATGCATGTAATTGTTGCTTCCAGTATTGTTGCCACATTGTGGCCCAGGTCTTGCCTGAAAACAGTCCTTTGGATCAGTGCACTTACCCGGTTACCAAAGACATAAATAAATAAATAAATAGGAAGGCTGATGTTTACATTTTTTAAATGCTATGAAACTGCATTTCTGTTAATTATATAAATGCAGTGTTAGCATCAGTGTAAACAGCAGCTTTCCCTTTACCTCTCCATGAAGTCAGATTTTTTAATAGTGTCTTTTGCAAATAGTTTTTTTTAGTTGTCCTTTAAGAATAACCCCATTCCCCTCAGAATACAGACCATTTCTGTCCTTACCTACTGAGACTATGGTTTCATAATTCTGCACCATCACTTCCCTGTGAAGCTCCTTCTCCTGTTTGCTTAACATCTTCCACTCCTCTTCTGCAAAAGCAACTGCAACATCTTCAAAGGTTTCTGGTAGCTGAAACAAAATCAGATGTGTTTAAGCATCCTTGTTTTGCTGTGCACATGAATATATCTGCAACTTTTTAACTCTAAGTAGACGAACAAGGTTTAGCAGTCTGGTAAAGATCTATGAGTTCAAAACACATTAATATTTAATGGGACGGGGTCAGACCAATGAGCCATCCCCCTGCAATTCAGCAATCTTTGGGTCATGCAACTGCATGTGGCAATTTTGAAACCTGCAAGGGTAAATAACCAATATTTGAGTAAGCAAGATTAATTCAGATTGCAGGGGCAGTTACCCTGTCTCAGAGCATACAATGGCACTTTGGCACTGTACCTCTAAATAAGATGTTTGAATACAGTACAGTACTTGCCCTTCAAATCATTCATTCTGCTAATTCAGTACTATCACTAATAGCATCTGCATTTCAAAATGTTCAGATATTCAGCACTGTCACTTTAAATGTCACTTAGAAAACACTGTACTTTAGTTACCAGTTTGGCATGTAAGCAGGGGCACTAAACCAAGGCACACTATGCCTCTTGGTTAAGGCTGAATTAAGACTTACAATAGGGTTATGTCCTCCCTCCTGTAGGCACACTGGGGAGCTTTTGGTTGCTTCATTACATTTAGATAGAAAAAGGTTGAGTGCCCATTTAGTCTACCTCTCACTTCTAGTGGGCAAATTTTCTTTCCTTACAAGCAACCTAGTAAAAACCGATCCCTCATCACTCCAGCCAGCCCCACTCCCCCAACCCGCACCCTCCTTCTGCATGCCCCACCAACTCGCACCCCCTCTACCCATACTTTCCTCTGGAGGTTGGCAGCAGTGATCTTCTGTGGACCGGGAACACGTCTGCACTCTTCAAAGATCAACTGGGAACTGAAGAAATGACGGTAAGCCTATAATGGCACTCAATGGGGGGTTTTCAACTTATGTTGACTTCTCAGCCAATTTTGGGAGTTTTGGTCCCAAATGTTCAACATGGGGTTCTTGGGGCCCCACCTCATGAGCACTGGCACTGTCATTTCATTTCTCAGTCCCAAAAAGTGATTTCGCGGTCGCTGCATGGGATCAAATTTTGGGACCAATTAACAAAAGAACAGTGCCACTTTTCATGAGGTGAGGTCCCAAAAAGCCCTTGTTGTAAATTTGGTGAAAAAGCTCTGAAAATGACTGTGTCATAAGCAGCCATTGCGCAGTTTCTATGCACGCTCATAACTTCATCAATTTTAATATTTTCACCCAAATTTCCAACATTGCCATTTTTTCACCCCCATGAACAGTACAGCTGTAATGTTTGCATCCTTCCCAAAATGTGTTTGTACCTGTGGCGCAGAATGGCATGGTCACTGTGCGAAATCAATGTTCGGGACAGACTAACAAAATCACAGTGCCACTGTTCATGAAGAGAGGTCCAAAAAAGGCCATGTGGAAAATTTGATGAAAACATTCCAAAAAATGACTGTGTTATGAGCGTGCATTGCACAGTTTCTATGCACACTTGTAACTTCGCCACTTTTTCATATTTTCACTCCAGATTTTCATGATTGCCATTTCTTCACACCTCCTCATGAACAGCACAGTTGTCATTTTTCACATCCTGCCTGAAATGTATTTTCACACCTGTGGCGCCGAATGGCACACTCGCTGTGCGAAATCACCTTTTGGGATTGAGTAACGAAATGGTACTGCCACTGTTCATGAGGTGGGGTCACAAAAAGCCCATGTTGAAAATCCGGAGCAAAAATACCAACAAATGCCCGGGGCATTAGGGTTTCTAACCATAATGTCCACCCTGTACAGACTGATAGGAGTCAGGGGTGGTGACTTGGGGTCATTGGCTGTAATGCTCACCCCATTCCATCCCAAACCCTACCACCACCCTGCAGCCACCGACAGGCATCGAAGTGTGCCTTGTGGTCTTCAGCCCTAACATTCACCCCATTCTCCTATACTGCACCTATCTCAGCTTATTTCCTTATGGAATGGGGTAATCATAAGGGCCGAAAACCTCAAGGCACACTGCAACACCTACTGGTGTCTGCAAGGTAGGGTGAGGTGGAATGGTGCAAGTGTTATGGCCGATGACCCAAAGACACACCCCAACTCCTGTCAGTCTCTGCAAGCAGGGGCTTGCCGTTACTTTAATACTTCATTGCCATTCCTATTATGCATCTCTCTAACTCTTGCACTACCAATGCCAATACCAGCAAGCAAACATTTGGCACTGACAAATGTTTGTTTGTATTTACCCTCAGGATTCTAAGTTGTTTGTTATGTGATCTTAAACTAATAGACTGATAGCTCCTCTAATCCTCCTCTCTTCCAGTCTGAACAAGCCCATCTCAGTCAATCTTTCTTTGTATGACAAATTACAGAGACGCAGGATCAATTTAGTGGCCCTCTTCTGGACCCCATCCACCATATTAATATCTCCCCTAACATATGGGGACCAGAAAGGGGACCCATAGTCCATATGTGGTTTAACATACCATAGGTCCTGTGCAGGAGCAAAATGCACTGTTCACTTCTTGATATAAATGATTTTTTTATAGTTGGTAATAACCTATTTGCAGTTTGAGTTATCTTTTTACAGTGAGAGGATGATGAGAATTTCTCATTTATTAAAACCTCTACGTCACACTCATTATTTACAGAGTCTAACTGGCAATTGTTTAAAGCATAAGGCTGCAAAGGGTTGTTTTTTCCAAAGTACAACACTGTGTACTTATCGCAAATGAAGGGGACAGGAATGGGTTAAGAGGTTAGTATTGGATACAAACAACTGAATTTGACTAATAAACAAATCTAAGAGTCTATTTTTTTGTCTCTCATCCTTTTTTTTGTATATTGTGATTTTTACCCGTCCTTGACCGGTCTGACGAAACACAACGTTTTGATCCTGCTCGTGCTCACCAAACTCTGGGAGATGTCATTTTATAGATGAAGTGACACTAAGTAGTAGAAGGGGAAGTGCATGAGCGTTCTCATAACAGCAAGCTGTTGTCAGAGGCAGTGTACAAGAAAAGCCTTGCATCAGTATGTAGCTGAGGCAGTGCTTGACTAATGGGGGGGGGGGAGAACACACGTCAGACTGAAACAGCAGTTTTTTTTTTTTTTATTCTTACAGCTTTCAACTTGCAGAGCCAATGATCTAAGGAGCCATCTACCTCGGACTACTAACCCTGCCCGCTATACATTTTGATACTGAGCTTGATGCTGCTGACCTTTCTGTGACGGGGCTGCTGCTGCTTCTCTGCTCCCTCTCTAGGCTTTCTGTCCCTCCACACACACTCCAGATGAGGTGGTGTTTTTCTGTGGTGTTTTTTTTTTTAAAACACAAGAAAAACCTAAAGTAAATGAGGTCTATACGGCAGAGGGTTACAGCAGCTCATGTGTGTGATGGTTTAGACACTCGCCACCCTTTAACCATCCGTAGTTACGAAAACAACTCTGTACACTCATGTGGAAAGTGTTGGAATAAAACTTGCTTGAAATAAGAGCACTCCATTCTGCTTCAAAACACTGAGACATTCCAAATGAAATTGCAGCAAGCCTGCAGTACAGTGTACAAAAAACTCCTAACAAATAAACGTGATGCAAGTGAGAAAACGGCTCACGGTCACTGACCACACTGCCCTGTCACCAGTGGCGTCATGCCCATAGGGCCCGAGGGGGCATGTGCTCCCCCCAATATTGTTGTGAGGGTTATTTAAAAAAATAATTTAGTACTTACTTTTTTAATGGTACCGCGAGCTTCCAAAGAAATATGGTGTTTTTCAATGTCTTTTTGGGGGATGGGGGCTATGATTCTTCTGAATCGATTGCTGTGTGAGAAGACTGAGTCTGAAAACTTCAGAACAGTTTAAAAAATGTTTTTGCTCACACTGTGCTGGTGACTGGCTTCAGAGCTGAGTGCATGTAAACAGAGAGAGACAATCACAACAGGCGCTGTGATTGGTTGCTACCTGGCAGTTATCACCAATCAAGTGTCTGCACATCGAAGGCACGAAGAAATAGCTTACGTGGCAAATTGGTTCATCCGTGATCCTCCTCTGGTTGAGCAGCAAGTGGCATTGACTTCCCTCAACTGACAGTTGGACTCGAGAGATGCATGCAGACCCGTTATCAGTTGGCTGTCAGCATTAAGAGAGCTGGTCGGTCGCTCGGTTGGTGACTGTGTCCCTCTGAGACCACAATGAAGTTTTCTGGCAGCATGCTTCCTAGTTGAAAAAGGTCAGTACCTCTACCCACACTAGATGTAGGGCAACTTGGCAAGGTCTACTACTCTACGTGATTGGAGAGGGGGGCGGGGAAGGTGTCTTTGTGGAATTTTCAGAAACAATTTAAAAAAGAAGAACCTACAGAATAAGGGGAGGGGATCTTCTCTGACCCTTGGTATTTTACCACAAGAGTTAAAGATGCGGCACCCCAATGTGATCATCAGTACTTTTCTTTATAGAGCTATAAAGCTTTTAATACACTTCCGCATACAATAAAAGTAGTTACTAAATGCCCGGTGTTTGAATAACTTTCAGCCAGCCTTGAAGAGGTCAAGGAATAACCGTACTAAGTGCTGGTGAACTTGATTGGGAGATTCAATGGCGTAAGGCCCTATGTTTCAGGAGGAGCCCCCCCATCACACAATTTATTTGTTTTACTGGTACTGTCAGCACTGCACCGGAACAGTAGCATGGCATGCCAAATCCTGCTATTCATAGTTTAGTTTGTAAGCTGGTATGTTGGGTTGTCCTGTGCTCTGACCACTGCTGGGCAGCGAGCAGAAGGCGACGAGTTTGACATCATATAACAACATTGTGCTGGAGCTGTTCACACTGTAGTTGGAGACTGAAAAGTGATGGCTGAAGGGGGTCGGGGTCACGATTTTGGAGATCCTCCAGATGTGGATTTGAACTTGTGTGTTAATGATGTTGCGGTGAGTTTTTCGGATAGTTTGTTTGGAGGTCGTCTGTCGAGGAGACAGAATTAGTCAGTCTGACGGCACATGGCAGACACAGGCATGGCAGCCCGGACAAATGATGAGTTTGTGGATTACTTGCTATTTTTAAGATAACTGCAGTTGAGTTCAATGATTAGAAAATCTCTGATGCAAATATTTCTGATGGTGCTCTGCTGCTTATGCCCAATTCTTCCTGTAGTCCCTTTACTGTAGTCATGCAGTGTGTTGTGTTTTTCACGTCGCAGTGTGGGGGGTTTCTGTAGGACTGTAAGTAACATGGCAGCATGTGCTTGTGTTAAAAGTTATGTGTTGTTATCTTGACTATCTGTAATATCTGCTTTGGATTTCTCCGTACCCACTGCGGTTACATTTGCTGTGTACTTGCTCTTGGCAAATCTCAATCCCATTCTCTTTCAATATGCACACGTTGTTTAAAATATTCAAACCCTGTCCAAATTGTTTTCATATTTATTACAACCCTCTTGAATGCAAAATCTCTTGGGATGCTAGTGGGCAGACTTAAAAAAATACTGAAGTGTGGGGGGGGGGGCAGGTGTTCCCCATTCCAATATTCCACTGCAGTGTTGTTGTTTTTTTTTGGGGGGGGCGTGGTGCTCCTGCTCAAAAAAAAAAAAAAAAAAAAAAAAAGAGAGACAAAACTATGGTCCCACAGCAGAGCACTGATCTTGTAAAGATGCTGCCTGCAAGGCCCAAGCACCTAAAATTGGGCCCCAACCTCTTAAGCCTATACAGAAAAAAGTTATTGTAATATAAAAGAAATTCTCACACCAACTATCTGAACACATCACCCATTTTGTCAAACCGACACATCCTGCTTGAGTACCCTGGCCGTTGCTGCCTTGCCAGCCTGGCACCACAGAAGAGTGGGATACTTTCATTTAGGGCCCCCCAGGACCCAAAATATGACTTGGTGTAGGGCCCCCCACATCCATTAATCAAGCCCTGCAAAAGAATAAGCTTTCCCATCTTTTTGAATGGACAGTTTAGTGGGATAAATCGTTCTAAGTTTAACTCCAGCCAGGATTAACTTATTCACAATGGGGAGAAAGTTTTGTTCTTATTTGTCTGACCTCCTGTGGAAGGTCCTGCGAAATACGATTTAACAATCTGATTATTAAAGATCTCAGTGCTCTATTTTAGCAGGTGAAGCTCTCATTGATGTGTTGGCCCTTTCTGTTGCATACAAAGAGCTGCAGTAGTGACATCATTATGTTGTTCTGCTGAAGTAGTGATGTCACTACTACAGCAGAACAACTTGGAATGCAGCCACATAGTTGCTTTCCTCTATCCAATTAAGCTGAAAGTTGTTATTTTTTTTTACTTGAACTTGCAGAAACATCTGCAGCACACTGTGTCAGTTAAAAAAAAAGAAAAAGAAAATATTAAAATGTATATTCTCTGTTGTCTTCACTAGCTGGTTTTGTGTGATTTCCTATGCTGTGACTGCCCATACACTATAAAAAGACTGTGTATGAGTAGTCACACACAAACAAGGATATTCTTGTATCTCGAGATTCCCTTGGTAACAGAGCACCTCTCGAGCTGCGCTCTCGAGGTCTTCTGTTACCAAGGAAACCTCTCGATACAAGAATATCCTTGCTATGTATGACTGTTCATACACAATCCTCTATATAATTATTATTATTATTATTTTCTTACTTACATTACTTTTTATTGTTAAAATCTACCCTTCCCATGGTCGAACCTGGGAATGAGCTGATGTCATTCACTGTGCTTTTCCAAAGTACAGAATTTTACATAAATAAAAAAAACACAACAGATGACATGTCATTATTATTCAAATATAACATTTATAGTTGACTATAATGAAATAAAAATTGAAATGGTGAATTCCTAGCATTTAGAAATTAATGAATCAGCTACAAGTGGACAAAGTAGTTGTGTGATTTGTACATGGTAAAACTGAACTTGTGCATTTTGTGAGTCTTTTATGATAAGACTCATAACATGCACAAGTTCTAACTAATTCTTAAAAACAAATAATACAAAAGGTAACACTGTAAGTAGAATGATCAAAGGACAAAACAATTGATCATTCCTCTAACCTACATCAGAATTATGACACTTACAGTAGCTTGTTGGGAACAGCTTTCTGGACTGCTAAAAGTCACCAAAATGCACCATTTGGCCTCAATTTTTTAAAATGTTTCCAGGGGGCATGCCCCCGGACCCCTCCTAGAGATGTTGAGATTTTGTGCCCCTCCAGAATTTCTGACTGCATGACGCCCCTGGTGTCAAGTGTCTAAATTATCACACACGCAAGCAGCTGTACCCCTCAAACAGACTTCATTTACTTTAGTTTTCTTTTGTGTATTTTTTTTAAATTACCACAGAGAACAGCTGCCTCATCCAGAGTGTGCAGAAGGAGAGAGAGAGTCTTGAGAGGGAGCAGAGAAGCAGCAGCAACCCTGTCACAGAAAGGTTCTGCACAGAATCACCGATTGCCTGAAGCAGCCAGGACCCCTGGCTGACAAAAGTTACATCAATGTGCTACCAAATCCCCCCCTACTCCAGGGATTGCACTATTTTTCCCATGGTGCTCTTTTACACTGGCCATGAGGTCCACAGGTGATCTAGCCCTCCTCTGGCTGGTGTCCTCGTGGGTTGGTTAGGCATGGTGGCGGCTGGGGAAATCACTACAGTAGGTGACTGATGCATATGTCAGCAGCATAAAGGCTGAAAACTGGATAGCAGGCAGTTCTAGTAGTCAGAGGCAGATGGCTCTTCAGATCCTTGCCACTGCAAGTTGAAAGCTGTCTGCAGTCAGTGTTTCTGACAGACATGGCATCAGTAAATCAGTAATTGTGTAAAAAAAATAATTTTAAAAAAACTGCCATGTCAGTCTGACATCTGTGTCCCCATCTTATATTCAAGCACTGCTAATCAGCTGCATACTGATGCACCGTTTTCCTTGCATTTGCACTTTGACAACATATCCCGCTTATGAGAGCACACCTGCATGTCCCCTGTTATTATATCAGCACAATCATTTACGTCATGGATAATCAGCCTCGTTCACTTTCCAAATGGCAAAACCGGAAAGGTAAATGGAGATGATCCATTGTCAGCCATATTGGTAAAAACCTTTGATTTAAGGATATAAAATGTTCGTTTTACAGAGATCAAGGATCTTACATGATATCTACACACATACATTACTAATAAAAAGACAGGACATATTTAGTGGACTCAATCATGTTTCTTATTTCCTGTACTATTTAAGCACCATGCTATTATTGTTTTCCCATAATTCATTCACCAAGGAATGATACTTCTCCAAAGTAACAACCTCTCCTTCTAATTTTCTGTCATCTGCAAACTTGCTTTTACTATTCCTTAAAGTAGTGTGTATATCACTAATAAACAGACCAAAAAGGATTGGGCCCAGCACTGAACCCTGGGGTGGATCACTGGTCACCAAGCCTTCCCCCAAATAGTGATGACCTATCCTTACTTGCTGTGTCTTGTTTGATAACCAATTTCCTAACCATCTAACAAGATAATGACTATATCCATTTTCCTTAATTTATCAACTAACACGTTATGTAGGACTTTATCACATGCCTTTCCAAAGACAAAGAGAACCACGTCTACAGGGGTACCAGAATCCAAGCTCTTGTTCACATTCTCACGAAAGGTGATCAGATTGACTGTGCATGATCGTCCCCTTACAAAACCATGTTGTGCTGTTTCAGACATCCCAAGATCATATTGCTCATTTTCAAAACATTGCTTTAAAAGCCTTTCCATGGTTTTACTAATAAGGGAAGTTAGAATGATGGGGGAGGGATAGTTCCCCACATTACTCCAGCTGCCCCCATTATGCAATGGTATAACAGCTGCCCTCTTCCAGCCAGCAGGAACAACCCCAGCATCAAGTGATATGTTAAACAAAATGGCCAGCGGATAGCATAAGACAGATGCCAGTTCTCTCAGCAGCCCAGGATGGATCTTGTCAGGACCCGGATGCTTTAGTATAAACAGCAGCCCTTCTCTCTTGCTTTGGGCCAGTCTGGTGTATCAGTGTGCTGATGGGCCCACACCTCCTATCCCTTCCTTAGCTGGGGATCAAAGTGCATTAAACTCCACTTTTTTATTGGATTTAACTAGCCCTCAGTTTGGGAGATGGCAGCTAAGCTGCTGCTCTGGGGCCTATCTGCTTCCCCCTTCCCCTGTTCCCGGCTAGAGTTCAGTGCCATTTCAGTTTTATTTATTAGCCCTTGACTGTAGGGCTACTATTTTATTGGCCTGCTAGCCAGACTTTGCCCTTGCTCTACGGTATGTTTTCTTGTAGTGCCTGCCCTGCCTTGGCTGTGTCCCAGCCTCCTTGGTGGCTCTGTTATTCAGGCCTTGCTCTGTTCCTTTTGTCTGGGCTGCCTTATAAATAATAATAATAAAAACTGTCCAGTATGAAATGGCAGTCAGCACCTACCCTTTTTGTATTGCCACCAACTCACGGCCCCAATTGGATTAATCTCTACTAGCTGCTGAGGGAATTCACAAAATCCTTTTCATATGCTCATATATGCTCATATTGGGAAGTGAAACAGCCCTTCGGTCTAGCAAGGACGTATACTAATGAAGCAGCCAGCTACTCTAATATGATGTCATCGCTCTCCAGGCTCACTCAGAGGGACAGAAAACAGCTCGACTGTTTTCAGTTACTGCAGATCAAGTTAACAGATGCTGATTTAAAGAAAACCACAAAGTTGAATAGCATGCAAATTTTTAAGAAACACTACTCATGACACAGGGATTTTAATTCCAGCTTTTATTAACAATATATAAAATGGTTGGATTGATTTTTAAATGTTACTTACCCTGCCACGCCCTCCCCAACAATGGCTGTGTGTAGCCAAAGCACTGGGGTTTTGGTAACAGCTTGAGCTTAGAATTTTGCACTGGATTCAATAAATGAGCATTGGCGTTTAATGATTTTGTGATCCGTGGTGAATCTTGGTGTGCCTCCCTCTGAGTGCTGGATTTTATGGATTCTGTTGTGTGTTTGGGACTGGCACCACACTTCTCAGCACTGACCCTGCACTGTAGTCTGCACAACAATCTCCCTTGACTTTGCATCTTTTAAGTCATTTCTTTTGCTACTGAACATAGGCACTATGTTTACAGTGTTGTGGATAACACATCTTTTAACCGCTCGAGCGGTTTTCTATGGCCAGTTCCTGGTAAAACATTGGAAGTACCCTCTATTCTGCAAGCAAGCTAGCAAGCTAAAACTAAGGATGATGAAAGAAAATGAAGGGGCTTCTACTTCTGGGAATGACTATACAGTACTTGGGAAAACAGTGAGTCACTAATGAGCAAGTATTTAAAAGCTAGAGAGAAGCTACAAGGTAGTGAAGAATTACCAGCACCTTCAGTGATATCAAATACACCTTCCTTAAATCAGAGAGCTTGCTATGCAAGGAACTAGATCACACACACACACACACACACACACACAATATAACCACATTAGGACAAGCCTAGATAAAGGCCAAGCACCTAGAGGCTAAGGGGTTTTAGAGTTTTTATGACACCTTCCAGCAGTATTGAGGATTTTGAACATAAAGAGGAGCTGTTGACAGCAGCAACAGAGTGCTCCAGGGCATTTGTGTAGAGTATTACACAGAAACATAGAAGTTATCAGCAGATAAGGACCTCCTGGCCCACTATTTTTTGGGGCTCACTATTATTAAGGAGGATGTCAGTAAGCATGAAGCAGTAATAAAAATTAATGAAGTAAAAACACAATTGAAAATTGGGGAAAGAATTCAAGGATTTTGATTTGCAATTACAGAAAAAATAGCAAAATATGAAAAGGAGCTTATAAGCAAAAAACAGAAAAAATGAAGTAGAAACCAACATTATTATGACAATAATTGGGTCCTGGAATGAGAGAAAATGTTTTAGAAGCAGAACTAAAGTGAGATTCAATTGTGATAACTACCACACTAGCCACTCAGAGGGTGTAGGAAACAATAGCAGTGACTCTCATATTTATTTTTCAGAAGAGCAAGGACCTCAGGTGGCCCACAAAATAGGAAAAGAAAAACAAGGAGGGGTAAAAGAGGGGGCAAAAGGAGAAACACAACAACAAAAAAGAACACTGAGGGAGAAACAAAGCAAACCAGTTATAAGTAATACATTTTTCCAGCAAAGAACTCTTGAAGACCCAGATCGGTGTCTTACGGAGGGGCATCTCTTTCATACCCACTCCACAGTTGAACCCATTTCAAGTCAGTGTTAATCTTTATAAATGTTTCTGCAACATACATTTAAGATTTCACTTAGACAGTGAACTTTACCTAATCAAACTACTGGGCCCACTGAGGTATCTTTTAACCCACAGGAAGATACTGACATTCTTTTGAATGAAACTGCTTTGAATTAGAGTACTGATCTGAAGGGGGATTCAAGCACAGTGACCTCTTCAACAGGACATTTTCAGGGCACCAATTTATTGGATGAATTGAAACTTAGAGCAACTTCTGCACCCCCCGATTGATGAAACTGAAACTGAGAGATGAGACACTAGTGCAGTAATGCATGATGGGATTAAGGATGAAAGAAACTTAAAGTTAAGGAACTTATGGACAATGCTGCCTCACTCCATGGTAATAACTTGACCAGGGAAGTACATGAATCGCTATCAGGAATTTGTGCATATGATGACATTCTAATAAAGCCTGCTGATAAAGGGGGCAATCTAGTGGTACTTGATAAGGACCACTATAAGAGGATAGCTATGTCACTGTCACTGTTAAGTGATGCTAGCAATTATAGAGAACTATCTAACCCAATGAATAAGTACAAGAGACAATTACACCAATTGTTGCAAGAAGCCACCACCAGGGGTATGATTTCAGAAACTGAATTAGAATTTATTTGGGAAGAATTTCCAGGACTTCTAGGGGCTCAATTTACCAAGGGTGACGCAGGGCCTGTGTCAAGCCCTACATCCAACCCATTGTTTGGTGCTGCTGCGCCAAACACCTCTGCCGCAGCTGCTCCATCATACACAAATGTATTCTAGTTATGTGAGAGGAACTGTGCATCTTTAACCCTGATAATAATGTTTTCCTACTACCCAGAATAAGAAATCTGCATTGCTTTATAGACAATATTATTTGCATATGGCAAGGGGGCAGCACAGAAACTGAGAGATTCATGGCTTGGATGCAAAATAATTATTTGAATTTACAAATTACACACATGGCTAGTAGTAAGTCTGTGAATTTCCTAGATGTGACCTTCACTTAACCTGAGAAAACAACAGAACATGTGAAAACTATTTCCAGAAGGTCACAGCCACAAATTTAGTGTTGAGGGCTGACAGTGCTCCCCCTCTAGCACTCAAAAATGTTGTGCACTACAGGCAATTCTTAAGGCTTATGTAGGAATTGTTCTGGTATCAAAACATTTCAAGAACAGGACAGGGAGCTATAAGAAAGATTTCTGGAATGTGGCTACAATAGGAACCTATTGATGGAATCTATAAATAATGCACTTGCCATGGATAGAACAGATTTGTTGAAAGACAATGTGCTAAGCAAAAACACGCATTTGTCAATGTTGAATGTTCGTCGCTGGTATTGCAGTTGTACCGGGTCTTGCTTGTACAACTTTCTACTATTTATTTATCCAAGATAGAGCAGCTGAGATGCAATATCTTATTTTCAGTGATTTCCTGCTGGCACATTGTTAGACTGTAATTACCCAGTATTGGGCAGCTGAGAAGCAATATCTACTTTTACGTGGGCTCCCACATTTTGACCCCAAATGTCAAACAGTTTTTTTGTGACCTGATGTTATGATCAAGATAGGCAGAATTTTTAAAATCCCATCCAAAATGCAATTTTGCTGTGCAACTGTAGAAACATGTTTCAGAGGGAATTTGAAAAATGACACCTGCCATGTTCAGGAGGTGGAGTAACACAAGGGACATGTTGAACATTAGAGGCCAAACTCTATAAAAAATAAAGTTATGAGTAAATGTTGGAACAATTTCTTTCCTCATAACTTAGTTTTTTTTTTTATATTTTTACCCAACATTTTCAACATAATCTTTTTAAGATCATGCCTTCTGAGCATGACAGGTGTCATTTTGTGCCACAAGTGTTAAAAACACATTTTGGATAGGATTTGAGAAATGACAGCTGTCACGTTCATGAGATGGTGTGAAAAAATGGCAACTGTATGTTGAAACGCTGCCATCAAAATACTGAAAATTTCCAATTATGACCGTGTGTTGAATAGTCGCAATGTAAACTCATAACTTTGCTGTTATCTCACATTTTACCCCAAATTTTCACACAGCCTTCTTATGACCCCACATTGTCTTAAGAACCTCACCTCATGAATAAGGGCAGATAATATTTTCAAATACTGCCCAGAAGGTGATTTCGCACCACAAATGCTAACACACATTTTGGCCAGGATTTGAAAAATGACAGCTGTCACATTTTATGAGGTGCTGTGAAGAAATGGCTATGTTGAAAAGTTAGGGTCAAAATATTGAAAATTACCAAAGTTATGAGCCTGCATTTGCAAATTTCAGTGTAGACTCATAGCTTTTTTTCCCCTCCAAATTTTCAACATACTGTAGCCTTCTTATGACCCCACTTCATGAATAAGGGCAGAGAAAATGTTCAACTCCTGCCCAAAAGGTGATATCACACAGTGACTGCAAAATCACCTTTTGGGACAGATGTGCCTAATTTCACTGCCAATGTTCATGAGTTGGGGTCTCAAAAAAGACATGGTGAAAATTTGATGCAAAAAATATTCAAAAATAACCAAGTTATACCACTAAGTTCAAAATCCATTGAAATACACTGAACTGCATACCTGATTTCCTCAGTCTGTGGTCCGGTGTTGAAGAATGAGTATGTACCTGTGGCCCAGAAAGAATTACACCATCGGACCCCTGGTGGGTAAGTAAGGGCTTGTGGGGATGTGGGGTGTAGGCCTGCTACTCCTCTAGTCCCCCATACCAACTACAACATCACGGTAATATGTTGGGATATAACATGATTTACTGACAATATATTATTGCATACGTTTGCTAATGCATTGCAATACTATACACATAATCATTCGTTTTTCCAGTTTCTGAACAGTGCCACAGTATAATAGTGGTCTGAAGTCGACATCTTGTGTCCTTTATGAGTATAACCCTTTTTATAACAATTACTGTACATGTAGCACAGTGCTTGTTGTTTACAAGACTGCTTAGCCTTGCAGAAAAGTGTACATCTCTGATAACATTCACCAAACTGGAGATGCCCATCAAATCAGCCCAATGAGACAATTATTAGCAATGTATGAAGGTTCTGTAACCACAGCAACTAGTGCTGTTATCTTTCATATATAACGTGATGTAATCGCATTCTTTCTCCAAGTTCTTTTCTTCTACCTGGGTTAGACTGAGATCTCTATGGGCTCCCAGTATGGAAAGTTGTACTTTACTGTTGTCTTATGGAAACCAGCAATAAATGTTGTTACTAATTACTCTATCACTTGTCCCTGGTTGCAATTCACCTTTTGGTCAGAACCCTGCAGAGACTAAGGGTCTCATTGCGGTGACCGTGGCAGGACCAAATTGGACAGAACCGTACCAGTAAAACCAAAAGTGATTAGAGGAACAGCTCTAGGGCAACACAGGGACTCAAACCTATGCCCATCCATTCAGTAAATAATCTGAATAGTCTCCCAGGCTCTTCCACAACACTGGGCGGTCCAGAATACCGTTTCCCCCATCCCTTGGTGGTACTGTTCTGAGTGGAGTTCAGATGCTGGAGAGAACTTGCCTAATTAGCTGGGTACTGCATGCATCGATACATTGAGTTCCTACGAATAGTGCAGAGCAAAAAAAAACCTTAGATCACTAAAAATGGCCACTAATGACTAAAGAATTTACACTTGATGTCTCCAACTTCTTAGGCTCCCAGGGGCTGGGGTGACTGCGCAGGACGTAATGTCACAGGACAACCCCGTACAGAAAGTCTGCATACTGTATGTGGAGTCCAAACCATCAGCTAAGAGGCATGACCAGAAAGGGTTAATAGTTGCTGCACTTTTTGCCATCTTGCAGGCAGCCAAAAAGAAAAGAAAAGAAAATCAGTAGAGGCAGAGGCTGCAGCTCTGAAAAAGAAGCTAGGCATATGGTCTGCTGAGATGGCTGAGCAACGACAGCAGCTGGAACATGAACTTCACTTGCTCCGTGAAAAAACTCGGGGTGATCTGCACTATGCTGTTGAAAATACAGAGAGAGAACTTGGTATGTAGAAGGACGAATATGGTTAGTTGGTGCAGGATAAGAGGCAAGTGTTGCAGAGGAATGATTTGTTGTCTGGAGAGAGGAGAATGGAATATTGTATCAGGAGATGAGAAAGATGCAGGATGAGTTGGACTGGGAACTTAAAGAAAATGTCGATCTCAGCGTCATGTATAGAGTATTACAAGAGCATGTAACAAAGGAACAGCACAGCCGCAGGGAAAATCACATCAAACGCAGAGCTAAGATGGGAAACTGTGCCATCAAAGAGGGGTGTTGGCTGGTCATGTGAAAGCGATGGGTGGACCTTATCCTCTGACCACTGACCTGACGTCATGCAGTGGTGAGGAGGATGATGTTGCCATCCAAAATGGCAGCGCCCATGGTGATTGGTGGGGGGGGGGCAAAGATACCCACCACCGATTGCTGTTCTAAAGAAAGAGGACAAGCAAGAGATTGATCAGATGATTGATAATTCTGTTAAAGCAGCTGCCATTGTTCAGACACTCTCTGATGAGGAGGTGGAAGCACTGAGGGGTGAAATGAGAAGTATGTTTCATGAGAAGGGGGAGATGCAACCAGTCCTTACCAGCGTAGCCAATACCACGGGTGAGGCAGTAGTCAGAGGTATACAGAGAGGTTGTAGCAGCAGCCCTGTTACAATCCAGTTGTTAGCTCTCTGCAAGCAGCTCAGGCAATCCAAACCATTGCAGACAAAGTAGATCAGATGACTACTAGTGATGACTTGAGTTGCCATTTGCAAAAAAGTTAGAAGTCAGTGTGAAATGCTCAGTCTCCCCAAGGAGTACAGAGTACAAGTCCTGAGACAGAGCCAATCCTCTGGGCAAAACTAACCAAAGCAACTCGTACTTACTCAGGGGCATTGTTTGGTGACATAGCCACTGAGCTATTGACTGCCAACAACCCGAACCTTGTTGGTATAATGATGGCTCAGCCTGTCAAACAAATGGCTAAGAAAAGCCCTGCCCAGTACGATAGCTGACTGTGGCTAGCATACAGCACTGGCAAAAGGCTGATTAAGGAGAGCAGCAGCCAGGATTCCGCTGAATACAAAAGTTTGTTTTTGAAAAGCATGCTGCCAGTCCTTTGAGAAAAAGTTGAGCCTGTAGTGATTCCCAAAACAGACAAATCTGACAAAATTATAGAGAAAATAGAAAGGGTTTTTCAGCTGTACATCTGAGACATGGGATCAGGCTCTAAGTCCAAAGTGGCAGCGATGCAGCTCACCAGCGAGTCCGCCACACACTATGCAGTGGAAGGGAAAGGCAAGGAAGCCCAAAACAGGAAGGCCTTGGCCTACAAGCAGAAACCCACCCAGGCTGGGGGGGGGGGGGTTACAACAAAAATGAAAGGAAGCGACACTACCAGCAGAAACAAAACCAGCAGCAGAAAGGGAAGGGGGAATCCAGGTACAAAGGTTAGAATCCAGGCCCCTTGTACTGGGAGCTAGTCCAGGAAAATAACAGACTTAAAGAACTCATAACAAAGGTGCAGTCACTCGCAGAATCCCTTCCCAAAAACACCATAGCTTTGGTGGCAGCTGCCAATGCAGCTCCTTCAGCAGCAATAGAGGAGGCCCAAACAGAATCTGTAGAAATTTCAGATTCCCTATATGCTGAAGCTAGACACATGATGGAAGTAGCAAAGCAGAAACCAGCAGAGGAGGGTTAGACTGACCCACCTGAGGAGGGGGAAGAACAGGAAAATTCAGACTGATGGTTACAGACCCTGGTCCAAATCATTACCACCCTTGTGACAGATGATAACAGATGGCCTTGCACTATGACCATGGTCAGGAGCTGCCAGTTACAGCTATTACTAGACAGGGAAGCGGCTGTGTTAGTTTTGCACCAAAATGATCCACAAACTCCCCATGGTCGACTGGAAAGGCAACCTCTGCCCAAACCTTCGAGGGGACAGTGGTTACCAACTTCCATTCAGTTCCCATACCAGTGGAAATTGGCACACTCAGTGTACATCGCAGGTTCAACCTGATGGTGTTACGTCATCACCCTAGTATCTTAGGGATAGATTTTCCATCACAACATGGCTGTGTTGTGGACCTAGCAAACCAGTTGCTGTTACAAATCCCAGGACAGTACCATGCTTTGCTCATTTCTTTTTTTTTTTGTATGATCTTTTTCCTCTCTACATGCTGCCGCTCTCAGCCACTCCTTCAGGCTGTGCCAAAGCTACACCTGATCTGTCCTGTTCCTGGCCCCCATCCCTCACATTGCAGACATCCCCAGGGTAACCCAGATGTAACCCTTCACTGGGTGGGCCCCTCTCCTCTGAGGGGAGAGGCACATGAGGTAGGGCAAGCACAATACTTGGCCCTGGGATACTGCCGAGGGACGGATGGCTTGGGACATTGACGGCATCGGACTGCCGGGCGGCCATCATCCGGTTGAGTGTGGAACCATTTTTCCATTTTTCTAATGACGTTCCCTCCTTTGCGCTGCATCTGCATTACCCCCAGTCTCCACCAGAGGTCACTGCAGAGTGACACACTCCAACAGCCCATCCCAGGAGAGGAGAGCTGTCTTACAGACGCTCAATCCTCTCCTTCCCCTACCAGCCCCCGATGCCCCGAATCATTCCCGAACCTGGGTCGCCAGTGTGGTTCGAGGTAAGGCACCAGCGCCTCAGTCCTCTGTGCCACTGGGCCGGCGTTGCTCATTTCTAATTCATACATAGTGGCTGCCATTGCAGCTAATGACATAGAGTATGACATTATAGCTATGCTTCATAGTAGCACACTTTTTCCCAAGCTGTAACCAATTCTACAAAAAACAAAAACTATTTGCCAGTTTTTGCAACACACAGACATGATTGTGGGAAAATGGAAACTCTCATAGAGGTTACAGGTAAGGAGCCAGCTAGACAGAGACAATACTCAACTCCTGCAGAGGCATTACCCTCATTGAGGGCCACCATCGAATCACTGCTTAAGCAGGCGGTTATCAGACCATGTGTTTCAACAGCCAGTTCACACATATGGCCTGTGAAAAGCCAAGCCACACTTGGATACTCACCACTGATTACAGGCAACTTAACCAAGTCACTCCCAGTTGTGCACCTGCTGTGACATCTGCCCCAGATGTGCTCAAACTACTCAAACCAAACCACAAGTTGTTCAGCACTCTAGATATCTCCAGTGGTTTTTGGTCACTCCCATTGGCCTCCAAGAGCCACTACAAGTTTGCCTTTACCTTTGAAGGACATCAGTACACATGACTCCACTTGCCCCTGGGCTTTCATAACAGCCCCTCCCTCTTCCACATCTACATGAGGGATGCCCTCAAAGACTTCTCCACACCTGAATGCCTCTTGCAGTATGTGGATGACCTGATTTTAGCAACTGTCACTCTAGAAACACACATAGAGCTCCTAGATGAACTTCTGATTCTTACAGAGAGCAGGCCTCAAGTGCAACCCTGCCAAGGTACAGCTGTGCTAAAATGGGGTCTCCTTCCTGGGCCTGCACATCACTGCAGAAGGAAGGAACCCTGTCCTTAGCAAAGTTCAAGGCCTACAAGATTTGCCACTCCCAAATAGTGTGGCTACACTCAGACGTTTCCTGGGTATGGCTATTTACTCCAGGGACTTCATCTGTAATTTTGCACAAAAGGCCACCCATCTGTATGAGTTTTTGAAAAAGAACATCCCTTGGATATGGGTACCACAGCATACAGCTGCAGTAGCTGTTCTAAAGAAATCACTGGCCACTGCCCCAGCACTGGTCAATCCAAACCCAGAACTCCAATTCCACTTGGAAACAGCAACTTCTAAAGAAGGCATGTCAGCTGTCCTTGCCCAGAAAGTGAATCACACACTTAGACCTGTTGCCTTTGCATCCTAAATGTTCACACCTGTGGATCTAAAATACACTCATTGTAAAATAATCCTTCTATCTACCTACTGGGCAGTTAAACATTTACTATACCTTATAGGATTTTCCCCAATTGTGTTGCACACCAATCACATCCCCACTAATTTTTTGCTTTCATAGAAACATAGAAATTGTCTGCAGATAAGGACCGCTAGGTCCATCCAGTTCTGCCCGTAGGCCCTATACATTGTATGTGTCCACTGACCATATGTGATCAATGGCTTTTCATCACTCCCTCCCCTCTCAGGCTTCCCTTGTGCCTGTCCAAACAGGGTAAAGGATGGAACAGTCTCCAATACCAGACTCACATATTGGTCCCTCCTCTCGCAGGATAGGAACATCAGAGTACAGCCAGAAAAAATGCCCTCCATCTTGGCCCACGGCCTGTTGTTCAGAGGACCACCACATTAATGTGGAATACAGCCACCTACCCTGCCAAACCCTGGTCCATTTCTGCCAGCATCAGAACTGGATCTGAAAAATCCTACTTTCTGCCACATTTTTACACATGGCTCCTCATCCTATCATGAGGAGGAGCGAGTGGCAGGCTTGGGTGTGCTGATTGTTTCTATCAGTGGGGATGCGATACAGGCATTCAAGGCATGTGTAGACAAATCCTCTCAGTATGCAGAAATAGCAGCAGTGGCCTGTGCTCTGTAACTAATCAAAACTGGAAAAGCTGATACTATCATCTTTTCTAACTCCTCATGGGTTTGTAATTCCCTTACAGAATTCATGCCCTTCTGGAAAACACATTTCTTTGCCTCATCTGACAGCACTTCCATCAAATACAAGGATCTATTCATCTACATTGATGGCCTTGCTCAGAAGTTCAAGTACAAACTGTACATCCACAAGGTTAAGGTCCATTCAAAGGTTGAACCCTTTTATGACTGCAATGATCGAGCAAACACCCTTGCCAAGGATGGTGCTCGAGGGGAAGACATTTGGACATCTTTTACTTGATACCAGCAGCAGTAGTTGCAACAACAAACACAAAAGACCTTTGTACCACTGGTCTTGCTGCAGCTCAAAAAGCAGATCAACAAATCAAAGAGTGTTTCACTACTTGTCAAAAGAAAAGGAAAAAGAGATACCAACACACAATTTATATATTTATTTATTGGATTTTGCTGACCCGGTAAGCCCACTGGTCCTAGAAGTCCCTTTTTCAGGAGCGACTGGGGGGAGGGGGGATACAGATGGTAAGAAACTGAAATTGAACCAGATTAAGCTGTCAATTCAAAAGATATGCAGACAATCTACATCTCTCAGAAGATTGAAAACTAGTGTGTTACAAGTCTGTAGATGAAGAACAAAAATTGTGGGTGGTCCTACATCGCTGTGATCAGAGTTCATTCATCAAGTACATGACACCTCTACAGGAGGACACCAAGGGGTGGACAAAACACTGCAGAGACTCAAAACTGCAGGATGGTAGCCTGGTATGACAGCAGATGTCCAGCACTATGTGGACAACTGCCTACTCTGTGCACAGAACAACTCAATACCAAGCTATACAACCATGTAGCCTTATTGAATCCAAATTTTTGCACCAGATTTCCAAATATGATGACAAGACAATATTGTGCAGACCATTCCATTGCTAGCACTACCATGTTTCTCACTGTAGTACCGCCTACTAAGGAGGAACCTATTCAATGCCCTGTTCAAGAACCAGGACTAGCTAGTGGTCTCATAGCATCATCACTCCCGGGTACCCTTGTAAATAATGTGCAATTCATCCATGTTCCAATTGATGGCAGAGTTCGGCTATTGTGCCAACACACATACTTCCAGATTCCATAGTGTTATGTTTCTAAATTTACAGGCAGCCTATCAAACATGTACACAGGACCCAGTAGCTGGGTCACACAACACAAAATTCTTAGGGATTTTTCACTTTCCTAAACAAAACAAAAGAGATTTAACTGATGTAGCCAGTGCTATAGATGCTGTTTCAGGTCTATTTGGCACAGGTATGTCAATTTTGAATAGGGTAGACCTTGCCGATATTAAGAGTCAAACCCTGAAATTTCAGTCAGGGGTAGGTCAAGATGTTCTTACTCTTGTTCTACATGATATAGATAGTATCACCCAAGAAGAGCATTTTACCATCTATAGTATGTACAACATTGCCCACAGAGTTAATGAATCCAAGCACACAATCAATGAACTGGTATTTCAGAATAACAAACAAGCTTCTGAGCACCACATAGCCAGGGAACTTTTATGTTCAGCCTATGGTTCCTATGTCATGACTACTATGACAAATCTCCTCCAGGATTTGGATTCTGATAGAATCCCAGAGTTGATTCATGATAAACATATGGCCAAATGGTATGCCCACATTGTCGCTCTTCATCATGTATTGTAAACTTTTACAAGGAGAGACACACTAAGCTGAAAGCTTGTTTACAGGTGCGGCCTGGGAGCACAAGGAAGTTAAGTGACTTGCTCAGGGTCACACAGTATGCAAGTGGCGGATATGGGATTCAAACCCAGGTCTCCAGGTTTGCAGCTCAGAGCCTTAATCCACGGTGCTATATTGCCTCCTTAATGTATAAAATGTATGCAAAAATGGTTTATTTCCCTTTAGCAACAGCCAGAACTCTAGGTTATGTGATCAGACACCCCAGTTCAGGAGAATGTTACAACACATGCCAGTGCTCCATCCAGGACACTATGTATGTGACTTTTACCGTATCATTGCCACACTTTGATCCAGAGACTGCAAGTTTCAACAAACTTGCCATTATCCATTCTGTGGGACACCTCAAGTGCAGCATCTACAGAGAAATGATTGATCTTCCACCTCTACTTGTCTTCCATAATGAACTGAATGCATGGGTTGCACCACACACTGACTGTTAAGCCAAAAAGGGTTATCATTATTTATGTCGTCGTGATGTATTTGATTTAATTAAGCCTGTTTGTGGATATGCTCCTGAGTCTTTTGATTGGTCTTTTTCCATGGACTCAGATATTTCTTATAATGATACAATGAACTTTGGCACTGTCAACCCATCGGTCTCTATAGTATGGCCAGCCATGCTGAAACTAGCTTCGATGTACCAGAACTACCAGGAGGATGTTCAACGCTTCACCAGCCGCCTGACGAATTCATTGTTTACCTGCCCTAGCCGGCTCGCCAAATGGAGGATCCCAGAGGTTCGTGTATCCTATGATTCTGATGGACAATATTGTGTTGTAACAAATCATAAACCCCTTGCCTATGCTGATCTTACATGCAATATCACTAATCCTAACCTCTGCTTTGTTCAACATGAAAGTACAATTATTGGCCATACGGTTATAACATCTGTTCCCATCCCGGAACCAGATTACATTGACAGTGACCCTGACTATCTGAATGCTCTTTCACAGTATTTTCCCATTTTTAATGTCCACATTGACCCTTTGACACTGAACTTACATTATTTGCTTCATCTTATTCATATTAGTAATAATCTTTCCAAGGCAAGAGATTCCCTGAATGACATGTTCAATGATGGAGATCTGGAGACAGCTCTCTCCAGTACATGGTTAGAATTTAAATTTAAAGGTTTTGTTATTCTACAAGCATCTTTGATTATATATTTTTTAATACACATTTTTATTCATTTTTGGCATTATAAGATTATTATAGTACAGGATGCATAATTGTATAGTTTCGGTACATCTCACTGCATTTGTTTATGCATATGTCCGAGGACTTCCTGAGATAAATACATTTTCATAAGTTATTTTGTTGTATACAAAAAGTAAGGTGGCTATTATTCCCCTCCACAAAAGTGAGAGCAAGGCAGAGGCAGGAAACTACAGAGCTGTTAGTTTGACCACAGTGGTAAGGAAAATTATGGAATCACTTCTGAAAGAAAGAATTGTTGAGTACCTAGAGGTCAGCGGAGCACAGGACCCAATGCAGCATGGATTCACAGCGGGAAGGTCATGTCAGATGAATCTAATAGATTTCTTTGACTGGATGACCAAAGTAGTAGACCAGAGAGGTGCTATGAAAGTGGCCTACCTAGACTTTAGCAAAACATTTGACACAGTCCCACATAAAAGATTAATAAACAAGTTAGCCAGCCTGGGAGTGGGTCCCAGGGTAGTAACCTGGTTAAAAAAAACTGTCTGGACAACAGGACGCAGAGGGTAATAGTAAATGGAGTCCACTCCGAGGAAAGGGGAGTTACTAGCGAGGTACTGCAGGGTTCAGTACTGGCACCGGTCCTCTTCAATGTCTTCATAGGTGACATTATGGAAGGGCTGGAAGGAAAAGTATGCCTCTTTGCAGATGACAAAAAGATCTGCATCACAGTTAATACACAAGGGGGGGTGGAAAGGATGAGAAGAGACTTGACAAGGTTGGAGGAAAGGTCAAAAGTATGGCAGCTTAGATTCAACGCAAAGTAATGCACTTGGGAAACATAAACTCAGGGAAAGAGTGCACAGTGGGGAGGGAGGAAGTAACAACAACAAAAATGGAAAGGGACCTGGGGGTAATCATATCAGATAACCCAAAGGTAGGCAACCAATGTGAGGAAGGCTGGGGGATATTGGGATGCATACGGACAGGATCACCAGTAGAAAAGAGAAGTTATTATCCCTCTGTACAGACAGTTGGTGAGACCCCTTCTGGAGTACTGCGTGCAGTTCTGGAGACCCCATCTCCTCAAGGACATAGACAAGATGAAGACAGTCCAGAGGAGGGCAACTAAAATTGTTTAGGGTCTGCACCAGATGCCATATGAAGAGATACTAAAGGAGCTTAATATGTATCCCCTAGAGGAAAGGAGGGAGAGGGGGGACATGATAGAAACATTTAAGTACCTCAAGGGAATCAACCAAGTCCAAGAGGGTAGCATCTTTCAGAAAAAGAGATGTACAAGAACAAGGGGGCACAATTTGAAGACTGAGGGGGAACAGCTCAGGGGCAACATGACGAAGAATTTTTTCACAGAAAGGGTGGTGGATGGATGGAACAGCCTTCCAGAGGAGGTAGTGGGGTCAAAAACAGTGGAGGAATTCAAGATTGCATGGGACAGACGTAAGACAATTCTAGTAGGGTGTAGGAGGAAGTAAGCTGTTGGTTAACTAGGATCTGCAGCTTATCCAAAAGGTAGGGGAATGGGTAGACTGGGTGGGCCAAGCGATCCTTATCTGCAGCCAAAGTCTATGTTTCTATGTAAGAAAGAAAAAAACCCAGAAAAACTGATACCATACTGTATACAAGTTAAACATTACTTTATACTTGACTTGAAACAAAGTCTTCTTTGGCCCATTCCCTTGTCCTCTTACTGTAGGAATGGTCAAATGTATGGCAGCTTAGATTCAATGCAAAGAAGTGCAAAGTAATGCACCTGGGAAATAAAAACCCAGGGGAAGAGTACACAATGGGGGGTGAGATACTGACAACAACAAAAATGGAAAGGAACCTGGGGGTAGTCATATCAGACAACCTAAAGGTGGGCCAGCAATGTGCGAAGGCAGTAAGGAGGGCTGGGGGGATACTGGGATGCATAGGGAAAGGCATCACCAGTAGAAAACAGGAAGTTGTTGGCCCTCTGTACAGACAGTTGGTAAGACCACATCTGGAGTACTGTGTACAGCTCTGGAGGCCCCATCTCTGCAAAGACATAGACAGGGTGGAGGCTGTTCAGAGGAGGGCAACCAAAATGATGCAGGGTCTGCATCAGAAGACATATGAAGAAAGACTAAAGGAACTAAAGATGTATAGCCTCGAGGAAAGGAGGGAGAGGGGGGACATGATAGAAACTTTCAAATACTTCAAGAGAATCAACAAAGTCCAAGAGGGTAGCATCTTTCAGAAAAAAGAGATGTGCAAAAACAAGGGGGCACAATTTGAAGATAGAGGGGGGACGGCTCAGAGGTAATGTGAGGAAGTATTTCTTCACAGAGAGGGTTGTGGATACATGGAACAGCCTTCCTGAGGAGGTCGTAGAGTTAAAAACAGTGGGGGAATTCAAGAATGCATGGGGCAGACATAAGGCAATTCTAGTGGGGGGTAGGAGGAAGTAGGCTGTTGGTTAACTAGGATCTGCAGCTTATCCATTAGGTAGGGAAACAGGCAGACTAGGTGGGCCAAGCAGTCCTTATCTGCCGTCAAATTCTATGTTTCTATGTTACAGTCTCCAAACGGAATCATATTCTATGAAGTGGTTATTGCTATACATTGTGCTCACAAAGAGTTGCTTCCATTCAAGCTAAGCCAAAGCTTTCAACACTGTATCCCACCCCCTGTTGTTATCCTGACAATCTGAAGCTGGTTTATCCGTGTCTGCCACCAATTGGTTCATAGCCTACCTGCAAGGTAGAACCCAGTCTGTAAAAATTGCTGATTCCACCTCTCCTCCACTTCTGATTGTCACTGGTATTCCCCAGGGCTCAGTTCTTGGCCCAATTCTCTTTTCCATCCTACTAAATGACCTGCCACTAACCTGCACTTCTACCTCAATACATATATATGCAGATGACAGTACTCTTCTCCTCTGGTCGTACGCCACTGCCGAGCCCCCAGACAAACATCAGCCGCCTTCCTGGTCCTGATTCCCATACAAGCCTCTCAAACCTCGGCTGTGCCCCGAGCAGCGCCTCAGGACCCTGGCAGCATCAGCAGATGCCACCGCCGAGCCCACAGACAAACATCAGCCACCCTCCTGGTCCTGACTCCCGGACCAGCCTCTCAGGTATTACTGCCAGAACTTCCGTAGTAGCACAGCTTTCGGCGGCTCCCTGATTGGAGCACCTGCTGACTTAGCGGCTCCGGATTGGACCAGAGGGTAGCCCTAAGCTCCCGATTGGTGCACTTGATCAGACCGTGCTAGCCAAGCTGTCTTACAGCTTTTGGAGCCCTATTGCAGGACTGTTTTTAGCGGTCCCATTTTGAACAAAGAAATAAGAGTACCAGCCTGTTGTTTTTTGTTATGCTTGCATGCTTACTGGTCTCTGATAGTTCTATCAGGTGTTTATTTCAGTACAGTACTAAAGCATAAAAAAGCGCTATTGTGTAAAGTATAAAACTGACAGATGTAAACTACAGTATCTGTAACTGAGAGTTTTTAAAGCCCTGTTGTGGAAATTCTAGTCAGCTGCATGTCTTCAAACTCGCTACAGAAATCTACAATGTAGAGATAATCTAAGCTGTTTAACTCTTGTGTTGCTTCTGTTCCTGTGTTGCCCTCTGCTATTTCTTACTGCCCAGGGTCTTCTGGGAGCCTGCCCTCCTCCTACTAGCCATTTTCACCTCCCTCAACCTGCGCTCCTCTGGTGCTATCTTCTCTGACCCATTTGCACCTATCCTTAACTCCAACACTAAGCAATCTATCCACAGATAGCACCCCCCACCCTCTCTCCCCCTAGCTATTATTCTCTCTGCCTATTATTAAACCTTCCTCCTCTGTCTCTCTTAACCTCTCCCTCTCCTACCTTGAATTGTTAATTTTTCCCATTTGTTCTGAAGTAGCTCCTTGAATTGTTAATTTTTCCCTTTTGTCCTGAAGTAGCACCCCCACTGACGAGCTCCCGTCTGTCTCCCACCTCTCTTTTGATCCGTGCTGGGTTCTCCTTATATTCTAACGCTGTGCCCTCTATTTTCCTAGCAGACCTCGCCCGCACCCCGAGCGGCGCCTCAGAACCCCGGTGGCATCACTGGACACCGCTGCCGAGCCCACAGACAAACATCAGCCACCTACCTGGTCCTGATTCCTGGACCAACCTCTCAGGTATTACTGCCAGAACTCCCAGAGTAGCACAGCTTTTGACAGCTCCCTGATTGGAGCACCTGCTGACTTAGCGACTTCTGATTAGACCGGTGGGTAGCCCTAATCTCCCAATTGGTGCGCCTGATCAGACCGTGCTAGCCAAGCTGTCTTACAGCTTTTGGAGCCCTATTGCAGGACTGTTTTTAGCGGTCCCATTTTGAACGAAGAAATAAGAGTACCAGCCTGTTGTTTTTTGTCCCACCACTGCCACCCCCCTCCTAGGCCTCCTATTAAATACTCTACTTGCCCCACCTCCTAAACCTGCTCTAACATTACTGGTGCTTGTACCATATCTCCTGCCTGCCGTCCTCCCTATAGCTGACTTCCTAGTGTTTCGTGTGGCTGCTCCTCTTCTTTCCTAAGAACCAAGGACACTTTTCGTTTCATTGCCTTCTGTGAGCTATCAGCTATGGCACTAACAGCTTCAACCCTACTCCTAATATCCTCCTTCATACTCTGCATCTCCCCCCAACACCTCCCACAAGTTATTACCCTTCTCCACCCCCCTCAATGACTGAATTAAGTCACCCTACCCATGCCCCCCACTGCCACTTCATCTCTACCAGGCACCACCTGGTCTTTCTATCCTACGAGCCCCACCCCCTCACTTTACTCCTATGCCCACCTTTGGTCCTCCCTCCACCTAGTTACCTCCCATGCTTCCCAAGCTGTCTGCCCTAAAGCGTCTCTTAAGTGGCGCACTCCCACATGAAGGTGTTATTACATACTTCCTCACTATTTAACACTGGCCTTACTACTCCTTGCAGCGGGGGAGATACACCCAAACCCTGGCTCAGCACCAGCCCCCTTTCCTTCTAAATCAACGATCAACCCCCCTGCTAAGGCCACCACTGCTACTCAGGTGGCTCCCTCCCCCAGGGCCTATGTATACTCCACCTAAACATTCGAAGCCTAGCTCCCAGACTAGATCTGCTCCAGGTTCTAGCTGCCCAACATGCCCCCGACATAATCATCGTATCGGAGACCTGGTTAAACCCTAACATCAATGACCCAACCATCACCATCCCAGGATTCAATCACACTCGGCTAGACCAACCCACCCGAGGCAGAGGAGTTGCTATCTACACCAACTCTGACTTACATTTTTCTGTCACACTCACTAAATCAGAGCCCAAAGCCTTTGAACTGCGCATGCTCAAACTGTCCCCTCCCTTCTCACTCCCTATCTATGTTGCTGGTATATAATGCTGCCTTGGCACCCTGACTGCAACAGTCATCAGTCTTCTATGCCACCTAGCCTCCCTAGTCTCAACGGGCGAACTATATATAATGGATGACTTTAATCACACCTGGCCATCTCCCTCTTTCAACAAAGCTCGTTCCGAGATAATAGCCCTCAAGCTTACCTAGGTCATCTCGGAACTGATACGTTCAAACCCCAAGACTGGCAATCACTCCCTAATTGACTGGGCTCTCACCTCCCACCCCACCGGGTCGTCAATTCTGGCCTACTTCCAGACTCCGTAAGTGTCCATCATATCACCTACTTAGTCCGCAGAATCCATCGGATTAAATCCCCTCCCAAATTTCTACTGCAACGGTCATACAAAACACTAAACCTCACCCCCCCCCCCCGGAAGAACTAGCTCACTCAAACTGGGGTCTCTTCCTTAGAAGTTATAACATAGACAATGCGCTTACTCATTTCTGAAACACCTTCCTCAGCATCTGGGATAATCATGCCCCCTTGCGTCGCATTAGGGTCCGGGGGACACACCTTCCCTGGATTTCCCCGGAACTAATAGCATGCCAAAATGCCCGGGACAAGGTGTGGACAACTTACAAAACTACGCTCCTCCAAGGCGACAACCTCACCTACCACATGCTCCGAAACAAGTGCACCAAGGCCACCCGTCTAGCCAAAGCCGAATATTTTAACACCACCCTTAATGCCAATCTTGGTAGGCCATCTAAATTTTGGAAAGTTATCAACTCCCTCTTCCCCTCCATCAACAAATCCCTCCTCCTCTTCTGTTCACAAATGGGACTCTCCTCTCAGACTCTCTCTTGGTTGCCTCCAAATTCAACTCCTACTTCACTACATGTGCTACTACCCTCCTTGCCTCCCTTCCAGCTGTAACCCAGCCCACTCACCATGCTGAAACTCCTATACCTCCTGGCCCGAACACCTTCTCCTTCAGGAAAATCTCTCCCATGGAAGCTCTAGATGCCCTACTCACTCTGAACCCCTCCAAGGGTAAGTCCCCTGACGGCTTGGACAACAAACTCCTCTACCTGTCAGCCACAGCCATCGCAGCTCCCCTCGCTGCCCTTCTAAACCTTTCATTCACTACTGAATCAATTCCTATGGAGTGGAAGCAGGCCACAGTCCTACTACTACCAAAAGGAGGGGACTCCACCACTGCAGCAAATTACCACCCCATCTCCCTCCTCTCTGCCCTCGCGAAACTTCAGGAGCACCTCATGCTTTCGCAACTCTCCCACTACCTCACTGAATCCAACTTCTTCATGCCTTTCCAGTCTAGATTCAGAAAAAAAACACTCTACGACCACCTCCCTGAGACGTACACAGCCAGTTCTGAGTGCCGTATAATATTTTTTTTTAATATAAAATGTATTAATGACTATCTCTGCTGAAAAATTCTAATGCTTTAGGAGCGACCCAAAAACTCCCAGTTTTCAGCTGACAGATGCAGGCCAAGAGAAATGCTGACAGCATGTATCACACACACTCGGTTTTCAGAGACAGTGTGTTACATGGAAGACTTTAATCAAGGATCCTGTTTTTCTGAGTTAATTACAGAGTTGTTTAAGTTAACTTTGTTAAGAGGGAAATCATAAAAAAAGGTTTATGAGGTTGAAGAGAAAACAAAGGTTATTACACAGAGGTGAGAGGCTGTAAATACTCATATGAAGCCTGTGTGTGGAGGATGCAGCATGAATCAAAAGAGGTGTCGTTGAAATTGAGTTATGCTAAGGTTGCAGAATTAATACTTTGAAATTACATCCTGTGGTTGTATAGAAATATATATATTTTTTAGATATTTTGACAGGGAGGAGCTAGATGACCTCATGCAAAAGAGGTGGGCAAAACCGGCTTTTAAAGATTAGTCTATTTCACTACAGACACACTTTTATCTGACACTGACCAAGAAAACATCTGAGCACTGAAAACAGGTATTTAGAAAGCTAGACAAATCTAAATATTGTTGTAGGAATTTCACTGTTTTAAACCTTGTTTTGTTTAAAGATATGTATGTCTTGTGATATAAGAGTTCTGCATTGTTTGTTTGACATATTACTATATATTTTAGTAAAAACTCTAATTTTAGAGCATACCTGGTCTGTCTTTGAATTGCTTTCTTTTGCTAAGAAATATTTATGGTTATAGCAGACAGCAGACATAAGCTTGTATGGTGGTACCAAACTGGAAAGAGAAGCATTTTAAATCAGAGGTCTTTATTAAAGTTTTAAAGGGTTCATTTTTGCACGCCTGGTTAGGTGCCGCTAGGCAAGGATATCTGGCCCTCCGAAGATAGATATATCTGAGCCTGTGCATTGGGTATGCTAGTAAGGGGTTAACAGTTTGAATCTCTCCAGAACTTGAGACCAAAGGTTGATCGGAACTCACAAAAACAGACAAGAGGGTTACCTTGTCTGTTATACTTTTCACAAGGCTGCACTCAGAGGTTGGCACTTTGGGAGTAGAGGGCCTGATCTGCTGATTGGGTTTGTGACACCTCCCTACTAAGACTCATGGATTCCATCCTCTCGGGGATGGACAAAGGTCTAATTACATCAGCCATCTTCGTTGACTTAGCCAAAGATTTTGACACTGTATCCCACCCCCTGTTGTTATCCTGCCTATCTGAAGCTCGTTTATCTGTGTCTGCCACCAATTGGTTCAGAGCCTTCCTGCAAGGCAGAACCCAGTCTGTAAAAATTGCTGATTCCACCTCTCCTCCACTCCCGATTGTCACTGGTGTTCCCCAGAGCTCAGTTCTCGGCCCAATTCTCTTTTCCATCTTACTAAATAACCTGCCACTGACCTGCTCTTTTACCTCAATACATATGTATGCAGATGATACAGTCCTCTTCTCTCCGGCCGGACCCATGAGGAGGTTGCATCCAGCTTACAGACTGATTTCAACAAGGTACAGCTCTGGTTTAACTCCCACCAACTCTCCCTCAAGGCCAAAAAGACAGTCTCCTTGACCTTCGGCACTAGGCAGAGACTATCCAGACTTACCTCACCTCCGATCTTCCACACCCTCATGGGACAGGCCTCGAGGATGTGTCCTCCTTTAGGTACCTAGGGGTCTGGCTTGACCGACACCTTTCCTTCTCCATCCACGTGGACACTATTCTGAAAAAACTGCGTCCTAAGCTTGGCGCTCTCTATAGAAATCGCAGCAGTCTCCCGCTACCCGTGAGATGTGAAATTGTGCAGAAAATGATTTTAACTACCTTCAACTACTGCGATATAGTCTCCTGTTCTGCCCCCAAATCCACCCTATCCAGACTGGACCCCCTCTTCAATGCTTACTGCCATTTTGCCCTTGATGCACCCCCCCACACCCACCACTGCGAGCTTTTCCATTCACTGGCCCTCGCACCCTTGAGCAACCGGAAACTACTTCACAGTGCTAAATTTGCTTCTAACTTCTGGCTCGGTTCCCTTCCACTCTACATCGCCTCCTCCCTATCTTCTCCTCCAACCCCCTCTCATGCTCTCAGGTCTTCTGACTCCCAACTATTGGTAATCCCTCATGGTCGGACCTCTGCAGGCCAATCAGCCTTCTCCTACCATCTCCCGAAGCTTTGGAATGACCTGCCGGTCCAAATCCGCCATTCCTCCTCTAGGCATTCTCTATCCTCTGCCCTCTTAAACCACTATGTGGTAAACTGCTCATGCTCCTGACCTCCTCTCCCCCAACCCTTTAGCCAACCCCTTCCCCCCTCTTCCTACCACTAACCCCATTCGCTCCCACATCATCCTGCGCTGCCTGACCAGCGGCTTTAGCTACCAGCTGTAAATGCTGGCATATATTTCTACCAACCTCTGCACTTACCCCATACTGCACTTCTGCTTTGTCTCTCTATCAAACGTTTCCCTTAGCCAGTGACTGTCAGACGAATTCCCTTAACCAGTGACTGTCACCCATGTAGAGTGTAACACTATCCAGGTCTAAAGTTTACTCCATGTTCTCCCTTCACTTCTAAACCTTCCATATACTGTTTTCCCTACTTCATGTACCCCTCTTAAACACAAGGCAGTTCAAAGCCCTGTAAGCAATGTGTAACTCTAATTTGATTCAATGTAACTATGTAAGTCATGCATGTATGTAAGCAACGTATGTAATGTCACTCTCAATTCATGACTCCAATGTGTAACTCAATGCTATGTATCATGTACTCACTGCTCTCCTCTGTACCCCCCCCAGGACGCACCGTGAGACGAGCATCTTGTTGCTCAGTGTGCCTTTCCTGATGAAACATTTCAATAAATAAATAAATAAAATGCTCTGGCAATTCTAAAGATTTTGAGGTTATTTTCCAGTTTTTTAGAATTAGTTTTTTTATTGCCACAATATTGGCCTTTAATATTAGCCTATATTTGGTATCAATAATTGTTTCATTATGCACATCTCTAATATTAAAAATTTATAATTTTTCCAAGACTGGTATGAAAAACCAATCTTTATCAAAAGAACAAAGGATTGCTCCTACCAGGTCATACTGCGTTTACATTCCCAAAAGACGTGGAAAGAAAAATATGTGTCCAAGGACCCGCATTGCCAGCAATCACTTGATGAAGCTAATTTCATTTTGTAAAGTCTGTATGAAGTATAATAGGCCCTGTTGACTATTTTAAATTTCAATTGCCCTGTCCCGTGTTAATACATATTTTTGTATTTGGCTTCTGTTTCTCCCATTTCTCTCTTGTCAACTTATACATTTTTTGTGTCGGCTCCTGATAGCATGAGCATATTCTACAGTACAGTTTAATCTTATTTTTAGATTTGGGGTCCAGAATTTTTCTTACCTGCCCATCTATTTCTTTATTGCTTGGTGTCTTTTCCCATCTTTTATAGTCTTTTGAATATAGACTACTCAGTTGATTGAAATAAAAATAGCGTGAATTTTGTAATTGAAATTTAGCTATGAAGGCTTCCCAGGACATTTTAGTATCCTTCTGGCAAAAATCTTCCCATTTTTGATTATATCGCTTATATTAACACTTTGCTGTTTAAGATGCACGCTTCAACAATGCCACGTACAACTAAAATATCTTTTGGCCTCTCATGCAGTTGTTCTGTGAGAGTGCTATCACTACCCAACTACCTTATTTGTGTTGCCTCCTTATCCAGGAAACAAAGAGGGATTATGTAGGCCCGCTACCCCTCTGGTCCCCCATGCTAAATACAACATCACAGTAACATGTTGGGATATAATTATAACAAGATTTACTGGCAATATATTACTGCATAAGTTTGCTAATGCATTGCAATACTATACACATAATCATTCCTTTTTCCAATTTCTGTAACAGTACCACAGTATAACAGTGGTCTGAAGGCGACATCTTGTGTCCTTTGTGAGTATAACCCTTTTTATAACAATTACTGTACATGTAACACAGTGCTCATTGTTTACAAGACTGCTAAGCCTTGCAGAAAAGTGTATATATCTGATAACATTCACCAAACTGGAGATGCCCACCAAAACTGACTAATGAGACAATTATTAACAATGTACAAAGGTGCTGTAACCATAGAAACATAGAATTTGACGCAGATAAGGACCGCTTGGCCCACCTAGTCTGCCCATTTCCCTATCTAATGGATAAGCTGCAGATCCTACTTGACCAACAGCCTACTTCCTCCTACCCCTCACTAGAATTGCATTATGTCTGTCCCATGCATTCTTGAATTCTCCCACTGTTTTTGACTCCACTACCTCCTCAGGAAGGCTGTTCCATGTATCCACAACCCTCTCCATGAAAAATATTTCCTCACATTACCTCTGAGCTGTCCCCCCTCCAGCTTCAAATTGTGCCCCCTTGTTCTTGCACATCTCTTTTTCTGAAAGATGCTACCCTCTTGGACTTTGTTGATTCCCTTGAGGTACTTGAAAATTTCTATCATGTCTCCCCCTCCTTCCTGTGCTTGAGGGTATACATATTAAGCTCCTTTAATCTCGCTTTGTATGTCTTCTGGTGTAGACCCTGCACCATTTTAGTTGCCCTCCTCTGGACAGCCTCCATCCTGTCCTAGCAGAGATGGGGTCTCCAGAATTGCACGCAGTACTCCAGATGGGGTCTCACCAACTGTACAGAGGGATAACAACTTCCTGTTTTCTACTAGTGATGCCTCTCCCCATGCATCCCAGTATCCCGCCAGCCATCCTTACTGCCTTCTCACATTGCTTGCCCACCTTAAGGTCATCTGATATGACCACCCCCCCGGTCCCTTTCCATTTTTGTTGTTGTTAGTATCTCACTCCCCATTGTGTACTCTTCCCCTGGGTTTTTGTTTCCCAGGTGCATTACTTTGCACTTCTTTGTGTTGAATCTAAGCTGCCATACATTTGACCATTCCTCCAACATTGCCAAGTCCCTTCTCATCCTTTCCACCCCACCTTCTGTATCGACACTTTGCAGATCTTTGTGTCATCTGCAAAGAGACATACTTTTCCTTTCAGTTCATCTACAATGTCACTTATAAAGATATTAAAGAGGACCGGTCCCAGTACTGAACCTTGTTGTACACCTCTAGTAACCCCCATTTCTTCAGAGTGGACTCCGTTTACTATTACTCTCCGCGTCCTGTTGTCCAGCCAATATTTCACCCAGGCTACCACCTTGGGACCCACTTCAAGGCTGGCTAACTTGTATATTGATCTTTTGTGTGGGATTGTGTCAAATGCCTTGCTAAAGTCTAGGTAGGCCATGTCCACAGCCCCTCCCTGGTCTACTACTTTGGTCACGCAGTCAAAGAAGTCTATTAGATTCATCTGATGCGACCTTCCTGCTGTGAATCCATGCTGCCTTGGGTCATGTGCCCCACTGGCCTCTAGGAACTCAACAATTCTTTCCTTCAGAAGTGATTCCATCATTTTCCCTACCACTGAGGTCAAACTAAAAGGTCTGTACTTTCCTGCCTCTGTCTTGCTCCCACTTTTGTGAAGGGGAATCATATCTGCCCTCCTCCAGTCCTCAGGTACCACATCATCCTCCCATGATTTGTTAAAAAGGGTAGTCAGTGTGTCACTAGTTCTACCCTTAGTTCTTTTAGAATTCTTGGTTGAATCCCATCAGGCCCCATTGCTTTGTTCACCTTCAGTTTTAAGAGTTCTTTCAGAACCCTTTCTTCTGTGAATGGACTGGTATCGACCTCCCTTTCCAGAGTGCTTCTATTCTTTGATTTAGGTACCTCCTCCTCCTCCTCTTTTGTGAATACTGAGCAGAAGTATTCATTCAGTATCCCTGCTTTTTCACTGTCACCCTCTGCCCACCCTCCCTTCTCTTTATTAGCCTCACTATCCCTCCCTTGGTCTTTCTTCACTCCCTAATGTACCTATAAAAGGTTTTATCCCCCTTCTTAACTGAGCTGGCTAGCTTTTCCTCATTTGGGGCCTTTGCTATTCTGACTGCCTTCCTTGCTTCCTTCTGCTTTAACTGGTACAGTTCTCTGTCCTGCTCCTTCTGTGTTTCCTTATACTTCCTGAATGCTACCTTTTTCTCCTTAACCTTCCCCATCACCTCTTTTGAGAACCATAGTGTTTTTTTTTTCCTTCGTTTTGTTTTGTTGATTTGCTTCACACAAAGGCTTGTTGCCTCTGTGATGACTATTTTGATTTTTCCCCCATTGTTCCTCCACCCCTCCTTCTTGCCCATTTGCTAGTGCTTTTCTGGGGCACTCTCCCATTTTCCTAAAGTCAGCCCCCTTAAAGTCCAATACTCTTGCTTTTGTATGGCTTGACTCTATGGCTGTGTTTATCATGAACCACACTGTTTGGTGGTCGTTTGTCCCCAGATGGCTACCCACTTCTAAATCCGAGATCCTTTCTCTGTTCCCGTTTGAGAGTACCAGGTCTAAAATTGCTCCCTCTCGAGTGGGTTCCACCACTAGCTGTCTGAGGCATGCCCCCTGTAGGGCATCAAAAATAACCCTGCTCTTGGAAGTGGCTGCAGCAAAGGTGCTCCAGTTAACATCTGGCATATTCAGGTCCCCCGTTAACAAGATCTCCCCTTTTTCTGCCATTCTAAGGATGCCTTCTATCATTTCGTTGTCCACTGCCTCCCCCTGAGATGTGGGTCTGAATACAACCCCTGTGCAGATTGTGGTGCCATTTTCTGTCTCCAGGGTGACCCACAGTGCCTCCTCTACTCCCTGTTTATCCTTTAGTTCCATTGCTTTGTTCCCTTCCCTTACATAGAAAGCTACTCCTCCTCCTCTTTTACTCTCCCTGTCCCTCCTGTAGCTTGTATACCCTGGTATGTTTACATCCCAGTCATGGTTCTCTGTGCAGCATGTTTTTGTGACTGCCATGATATACAGGTGTCCCTCTTCCCTCAAGGCCACTAGTTCAGGGAGCTTGTTACATAGACTACGGGCATTGGTACTCATCACCCTCCATTTTTTGATGGCCTTACCCCTTTAAGCCCCATCCCTGTCCTTATGCCTTTTTCTGCATTTACTCCTGCTCCCTATTGACTTCTCTACCTTGGTGTGTACCTCTCTAACTACTGTGTTTTGTGGGGGGAGGCTGGATTTTTCCTGCTCCTTTTCAGTGCCCCCCCCCAGCTAGTTTAAATGCTTGCCAATGAAGCATTTAAACCTATCACCTAGGATACTGGCTCCCCTCCCAGACAGATGCAGACCATCACGCCAGTATAGGCCTGTATCTCTCCAGGTGGACCCCCAGTCCCCAATGAAGCCAAAATCCTGAGCTACGCACCAGTTTTTCAACCATTCATTGAATCCCATGGTGCTGAGTACCCTAGCATCACCCCTGCCACAGACAGGCAGCACCTCTGAGAAGTTCACCGTACGTGCTACTTATCTAAGGCCCCTCCCCAACTCTTCAAACTCCTCTTGTACTCTTCTGATCCCATTCCCCGGCAGGTCATTGTCTCTAGGTGGACAATAATAATAATAATAATAATAATCTTTATTTATATTGCACCTTTCTAAAATCAAGGCGCATTACAGTAAAATAACATCATATTAAAACATCATAAAACAATAAAATCAAGAATAAAATACACAGCATCAGTCCATGTCGATACCATCTTCGAATGCCTTTTTCCATACAAAGGATTTTAATCCTCGTTTGAAACCCCCCACCATAATGCACTCTCTAATCCAATGGGGTAGAGAATTCCAGAGGGTCAGCGCTGCGAACATAAAAGCTCGGGCGCCGGAAGATTTTAAAGCTACCCTCAGAATTTCTAGCGACCCCTCGTTGGCTGAGCAGAGTGCTCACTTTGGAAGGTAAGGAACCAGAAGATCCTTCAGGTAGTCAGGCCCAACCATGTAGGGCTTTATATGTCAGTAAACCGACTTTAAAGGTGATCCGCCACTGAACTGGCAGCCAGTGCAGATCCCGCAGCACCGGTGTAATGTGGGAAGAATGAGGAGTCCCCATTAACAACCGGGCCGCTGAGTTCTGCACTACCTGCAAGCGGCGGATATCAATCCCAGGAAGCCCAAAGTAAAGGGAGTTACAGTAGTCCAAATGCGAGGTCACAAAGGTGTGGATCAGCGTGGGCAGGTCGCTAGACAGAACAAGGTGCTTGATCCTAGCGATGTTCCTCAGATGGTAAAAGGATACCTTAACAACCGCCGACACCTGCACATGCAATGTCAGCCGATCATCAAGAATCACCCCTAGGTCATGCACCCGTTCGGAGATAGGGAGCTCAACATCCCCCAAGAATAAACCTGAGGGATGGTTTGCTCCCAACCCCTCAATCCGGCGACCAGGATCCACAACCATCACCTCCGTCTTCCCAGAATTCAACTTCAACCAGCTGAACCTCATCCAACCCTGAATCTCGCCGAGACAGTTGTTAAACACTGAGAGTGCTCTATTCTGGTCAGGTGCAAAAGACAGACAGAGCTGGGTATCATCGGCATAGCAATGAAACTCCAGCCCATATTGTCTTACAATGTCTCTGAGGGGAAGCATATACACCACAAACAACATGGGGGACAGCACCGAGCCCTGAGGTACCCCACAGGACAGAGAGGTAGGATCGGAGGAAAATACCCCCGATACCACCCTTTGAGTTCTACCTGTGAGGAAGGAGGTAAACCATCTGTGAACCAAATCCGACAGCCCACAGATGCATCTCAGGCGCTCAAGCAACACCCATGGTCTACGGTGTCAAATGCTGCTGACAAATCCAATAGGACCAAAATGGACTGTTTTTTCTGGTCTCTCGCCATCAGGAGATCATTGAGCACCCGAACCAGTGCAGTCTCGGTGCTATGCCTCTTTCGAAAACCTGATTGAAGAGGGTCGTAGATGTTATGGATGGACAAATGGTTGTCTAGCTGGGCAGCCACCACTTTCTCAATTACTTTCCCCACAAAGGGGAGGTTCGAGATAGGTCTGTAGTTGGCTAGGGAGTCTGGGTCCAGAGAAGCCTTCAACACTGGTGTCACCACCACTTCCTTCAGGGAGCAGGGATATTCACCGGAGTCTAAGGAGCACCAGACTATCCTAGCTAGAACCGGGATGATAACTTCCCCACAGCCCATAATCAGGGCTGTGGGGCCCAGATCTAAACTACAGCATGTGGTGTGCATACCCTGGACAATCCTTATAACATCTTCGATTTCCGGCCTTTCGAAGGAACTCCTGGAAAACGGGGGGCTTGTAACCGCAGGCTGGTCCACCGTGACTCTCATAGAGAGTGCCGCATGGGTCTCGGCCCTGATGTCAACCACCTTATCTGCAAAGAACCGAGCAAGCTCCTCACACTGCATTTGTGAAAAGGCTCTAAGAACCTATAGACAGGCTGGCTTGCACAGCCTGTCTATGGGTCGAAAGAGCTGGGCTGGTCGGTTCTGTGCAGCAGCAATTTCTCCGGACAGGAATACTGCCTTCTTATGACTAATTGCTGACTGATAGAGTTGATAATGATCTAGGAGTCTAAGATGGTCGGCATCTAAGCCGGATTTTCGCCAGCACCTCTCCAACCTGCGTCCTAATCGCCGCATCTCCCTCAGGTCCCCATCAAACCATGGGGACCAAGGGTGAAGGAAGAGAGGATGCACACGGGTGGGAGCAACAGAATCCAGTGCAGTGGTAATGGCCTTATTATAGGCCAGAACCAAAACTTCAGGATTCGAGCTCATCCCAGGAAATTCTGATAGATCCAGTACCACAGTTAGGCCATCGAGAGTCATATCCCGTAAAGGGCGGTACTTGACCATCTCCACAGAGGTTGGCCTACGCAGAGGGGTGCGGAAATTGAATCTCACAGTGTGATGGTCAGACCATCTGACAGGTTCCACCCCCACATCGGAAGCCTCCATCCCCAGGAGGAAGACCAGGTCAAGGGAATGGCCGTGTTTATGAGTGGCAGAGGTAACCACCTATGAGAGGCCCAATTAACACATCAATTGGAGGAAGTGCTGTCCAAATTGTGAGAGTTCATCGTCAATCCAGGCATTAAAGTCACCCAGCACCATCAACCTGGGCGACTCAAATACCAGGTCGACGACGAAGTCTGCCACTTCCTTAAGAAATAGCTGATCGTCACCGGGTGGACGACAGACAAGCACCATCCTATAGCCCCCACCTGCCACTACGACACATTCGAATGATCTGGTCTCCTCAGCTGGGACACTAGTGAGATCCAATTCGGTCTTGAAACGGACCTCAACCCCCCACCCCCACCCCTGCGATCCAATCTCGGGCGGTGTATCACCGAATACCCAGCTGGAACTGCTGCCTCAAGTACGGGGCCAGCATTGCCATCCAGCCAGGTTTCGGTGATGCAAGTCAGGTCTGCTGTACCCACCAAATCTGCTACAATGGCAGCCTTGTTCACAATGGACCTGGCATTGCATAACACCGCCCGGGTTGAACAGAACTCCTGGGATGCCCCAACCACCTGCCCACCATTTACAGAGGTGGTGCCCTTGGGTATGGAGACCAAACAGGAAAGCCCAAATTCAGCACTCCATTTCACCCCAGGGCGTCTTCTAGACTTAACCACTCCAATGCGAGCGCCCCCCTCATCCATCCTCCGCTGTTCATATCCCCGGCCCCTCCACTACCTCCTACGAGCAATTTCCAAGGCCCTATAGCACTGGTAAACAGAGAAAAGCAATGGGAGGGAAAAGAAAGGGCAGAGGGCATGAAGAGTGGAGGATGAATAGCGCATGACCGGGGGTGGGTGGGATAGCAATATATATTACGATCCACTGACATGGAACCAATTACACTAATTTCTAATCTCCCTGTAGTAGAAATAAATTCAAAACACAAACCTAAAGAATAAATTAAAATAACTTGGGGAAAAAAAAGAAACTAAACCATAAATAAAACAAAACTCGACGAGCCCAGATCTAATTAACATAAATTAAACATCATACATCAAAAAACCTGGGTTTGAATCCCACAGCTTCCACTTGCATACTATATGACCCTGAGCAAGTCGCTTAACCTCCTTGTGCTCCCAGGTCGCTCCTGTAAAAAAGCTTTCAGCTTAGTGTGCTTTACCTGGTCAAACAACTAAATAAAAAAAATAAAAAAAAAATAAATTAACAAAAAACAGAAACAGTAATTAACTAATCACAGTTGTCTCTAAATCAATACCTCAGTAACAAACCTAACAACTTATAAACAACTAAAAAATAATAAAGCAATTACAACATCCAGTCCATATGAATTCGGATAATAATTTTTTTTTTTAGGACCTCGGAGCTCCCACCTTCCACGGCCAAAATGTCCATTTGTAGACCCACGGTCTCTCACTCCTAGGGTCCAGCAACTGAAATGACACAGTTTAAAATTAAGTCAAATTTACAGAGGCGCTCTACCAAAATTCAAACCTCCCAAGGGTTCTCACCACCTTGGTGGAGTAAATACAGGCAGGTGACCCTCCAAAGCAAAATAACAGGCTGCAGTAGGTAGATACAGGTACAGTTTGATAAGGACACAGTACCAGGGTTCACAATCCTTCGTGGGCTCTCACCACCTTGAAAGATCAAACACAAGACAGTACCCTTCAAAAAAACCCCACCGGGATCATCTCTGCCACTAGTCATGTTAGGCAGCAAGCAGCATAAATGTTTTTAGTAAAAGCAGAGTCCTTACTTTAGTGTAGTCATCCAGGGGTAGATAGAAAAGTGGATTTGAGCCAGGGGATCCAACGCCTGCACCAGGGACTCACCCCGGAACACCCGCCTCAGCTTGGACCTTACCGCAACCAGACCAGCTCTCCAGCTGTCACGGTGCAGGTCAGAAGTGCCAGGGGGCCCGCCGCCAAATAGCAGCAGCCTCCCGACCCACCACCAGCAAGATGACAGGTGCCCGAAGTAAAGCCCTCCAGCCACAGACAGGAGTTCCCTGGGACTGTCTCAGTCCTTACTCCGCAATACTCTCCAACTCTCCAATGGAAAGGGGACTGAGCGTGTATCAGCACCCCATCAATTCAGTTCCCCACACTCACAAGCGAAAGAATCCGGGAAGGCACTGAGACCTCAAGCGAAACAGTTCCACAATGCTCCTATGACCGCACTCTTCCGCTGCACTGTGACAAAACACAAACATTAAAAACTTCGGCACCAACTCCAGAAGCCAGTCCTCTCCAGACCAAATGGGACCACCACTGTCGTAGGTAAATGCAAAAGCTTAAAAATGTTGTTGAAAACCAGACGCCGAATTAAGATACTTCGGCATTAAATGGCATTACACGGTCTAACCACTGCCCCGGGACAGACCGAAATCAGGTGTGCAATGAGCAAAAGTAAAATAAACACGGACACAACAGAATCAAAAATTAGTAAAAATAACTAAAACACAGTTACACTGCGCTACTATGAGGGGATAAAATGCTAAAAAATAAAACTTCCAGAGCTGCAGAAAACGCTTAGAGACAGCAGTTCAGCACAATGACATCCAGCTCCCTCCCTCCCTCGTACAGTTGCTCCCATGATCCTGAGGATTTGCTCCCTGTCGCTCCAAGCTGTGGCGCTAGGCAGGCACCTTACCTCACTCTCCCCTTCCTCCCCCAGTTCTAGCCTGCTAATGATTGAGTCCCCCACCAGGAGTTGTTTCCTTTCCCTGTGGGGTCCCATGCCACCCTCCTGTGGGCCTCCTTTGTGAAGGTTCCCAGCATCCTCCTTGGTCTCCATTGCAGGTGCCTCCATAGAGGAACCACTCTTCGCCAGAACAGCGTATGAACTGTGGAGAGGTACAACTGGAGGAATGCGCCTCTGTTCCACCACCCTCACCCTCCCTGAGCCCACCTTGGCCCAACCACTCCTCTTTCTTGGCAACCTCTGAGGTAGCGGCAGTGGCCTTGGTGGTCCCTGGGTGGGAGAGGCGGTCCCCTGAATCCTGGACAACTCAGCCTGGAGATGAGCAACCTCCTCCCTCAGCCCAGAGAGGTGCCTGCAGATGGGACAACACCACAACCTCCAGAACATCTCCCAGAAGACAGCTGCTTCACAGACACTGCACTGCACCACTCCCAACATATCTTATCTGTGGTCCCTTAACTGTTATTTTGTATACTTACTTTTCCGTCTCTCTGTTTGTTTATTTTTTTTTTCTCCCTACTTTCCTACTACCTCCATGCCTTTAAAGCTCCTAATCTTCCTGTTCTGTGACAGGAAGTTCCTATTTTCCTCAGTAGTCTCCTTCTTACTTGCTCAGAGTCAGACCTTCAGCAGCTGGGGTGGGGGCGGGGGGTGGAGAGCTACTTTTTTCCTTCTAGGATGGTGACTCTTTTGTGCCTCTGTGATCACTCCCTTCCTGCCCCCAAACAGGAAGTTCCTGTTGTCAGTCAAATCCTGTGCTTATAAAAGTAGAACTAGCTATTGGTGGCGGGGTGGAGAGGAAGGAGGCTGGGCTATATAGTCCCAGTAGAGTAGTATAGTTCTAACAGCACCTCCTTCCTCTTGCTGTTCTCTGCCAGAAGCTATCTAGGGCAGCACCTAGTGCTGTTATCTTTCATATGTAATGCGATGTAATTGCATTCTTTCTCGGAGTTCTTTTCTTCTACCTGGGTTAGACTGTGATCTCTATAGGCTCCCTGTATGGTAAGCTGTACTTTACTGTTGTCGTATGGAAACCAGTAATAAATGTTATTACTAATTACTCTATCACGTGTCCCTGGTCATGATTCACCATTTGGTCGGAACCCTACAGAGACTGACGGTCTTATCAAGGGGGGTGCTGAATGGTATGGTCTTGATGGTGGACAATAATGGCAGCAACAGACATCAATGGCTGTTTTTCTTTTTTACAGGGTTTATTTAACAAAAAAATATGAGGGATGGTTTTCTTTATTTCAGGTCATGACACTGGGGGACTGGGCACCCTCAGTGGTAGTGTTATGTTTGGCAGCACTGGAAGTGGGCTACCCGGTGCTTCAGAACTAAAATGGGCATGGTGGGGGTAGCAGCCGGTAGTAAAGCATTACTGCAGCGACTCCAGCTCCGCGAAAACCATCACAGCGACAGGAATAGGGTAAAACCTGCTTGTCACTGTGATGGTCTGTGCAGTGACCGGGACAGCCTCGCTGGGTCTTTCACCCCCCCAATCCAGCTCTGACTCGGAGTAGGAATCCTACAGACCGGGGGCTGTTGGGGGTGGAGTCCCCACAAGGGGGGGTTCAGGGGCGCAGCCCCCCGATTGTGTACACTGACATCCCCGAGGCTACAATGCTGACAGTCGGCACGGTAGATGTCGATGTAGGGGATGTCGGTGCTAGCGCTGTTGAAGCGCTATAGTAAAACCGTAGCCATATAGGGGATTGGGAACCACCATGCCAGAATATTAACATGGGTTGGACTGGGAGGGGAGGGCAGGGCAGTTGCAGGGAGTGCAGCAACAGACATGGATGGACAGTTGCGGAGGGGGGGTGGCAGGTGCTGAGAGGGACGGTCGGATGGAGGGACTAATGGCCTGGTGGCAGCAACAGACATCGATGGACGGTTTTCTTTGTTACAGGGTAAGGTATTTCTGATCCCTGAAATAAATAAATAAATAAATAAAATATAAATAAAACTATGAGGGACATTTTTCTTTATTTCAAGTGGCAACACTGGGGATTGGGCCCCCCCATTGTCAGTGTTATGTTGGTATGCATGAGTGGGTGCTGAGTGGGAGGGACAGGTGGGGGAACAGTAACAGTGGCAACAGCAACAGACATTGATGGCCAGTTTTCTTTGTTAAAGGGTGTAATTCAGCCTCAGCAGGCTGATCATGACAGATTAGCTGTGCTTGCTGGGCAGCATAGATCAAATAAAAGAGCCACCCTATGATTGGGTCAGCTCTCTCCAGTGCAGGGCTCACAAATGGAGCCCTGTAACAAGAAACAGAGACCTCCACACTGCAACACAGGTAGAGCATGTACCTGTGTTAGCCCATCGATCCCCACCCCGGGTTGTCCCTAGATTTATAGGTCATACTGGTTATGTAACTGTCCCACCCACCCTGGGTTGTCTCTAGATTTATAGGACATACTGGTCATGTGACCACCCACATGACCTCACCTTCAAATTTCAAACACCCTATCTCTCTCTTTACAAATTATACCAGTAGGAGTCACTACTGCACTCTACCTTCCTCCCCACTCACAGCTGAATTCAGCTACACTTTTCTCCTCACGTCCAGAGCTTCACCAGGACACAAACCATATTTTTATTTCCCCTTCTCTGGCACTGTACACTATAGGCGAGCACCTGAGCCACTACACTATCCCCAGGGTTACATTTAAATCTGTCCTGTCAACTTAAATTCCCTGTCACCCACCCCCTAAGCTTCCACCAGGGACTCCACACCCTCAATCCTCCCCCCCACCCCATTACCTCCTTGGCCTCATTTTGGATTCAGGTACTATTCTGCCCACTTCTTACCCTCAGACAAGCCCTACCCAGGCTACCTCCCTCCACCCCATCCACTACTGCCCCCAATGCCTCGTTCACCTCTCGTGTTCTGGTACTCACCAACCCCTCCACCCCTACCCCTCATACACACCACTGGCTGTGTAACCCCCCTGCAAATGGGGGTTCCCAAAAGACTTCCAGGAGCTTGCTTGAATGCTCCAAGCCTGAATGGTGTTTGGCGTTTAAGCCATTTATCAGTGAGTGTTTTTAGAGCCTCTGGTACTGTCTCTTTAAGAGCTGTCTGCTTGCAGACATAATTAGTTTGTATGGGGAACTGTGTGTTTCTCTGTTTGAGTACCACTCGAACTGCTGCCAATTCACTCCATTTTTGCAGTCACTAGGAGTGCAAAGGGAACCTATCTGAAAGATGTAACTGTTTGCCAGAAATAATTTAGAATAATAATGAAAATACAGTTTGTCTAACATGCTTTCTTTGCAGTCAGAACTGTGTTTGCCTAGTTCCCCATTCTAGTTTTGAACTGCTGAACTGGACCAATCAGTGTGGTGTAGTTAGCTCTAAAATGGTGCCTTGACTAATCAGAACTTGGACTCATAATCTGAGCCAGCCACAAGAGGATTGTATGGGCAGTGACTCTGGGAGATGTAGTTTAGACTTCGCGCCTTTTGGACCAACAGCAGCAGTCTATTGTGAGTGACAGCCAATCCAGTCAAGAACTGGGAGGAACTCAAAGGAAGTGCCCGTTTCTCTGTTGGAGTTTCAGTTTAGATCTGGCAGTGAAGGGAAAGAAACCCTGTGCTCCTTCAGTGCACAGTTTCAGTCAAAAACGTGTGTAAGGCCCAGAGTTCCGGTCTGCAGCTTGTGTAACTGCTTGTTAGGACTGAATCCATCCTGTGAAAAGAATCAAAGGATCTCTGAAGAGTAGAAACCAGGCTCACCCTGTAGAAGACTGGAAAAATTGTTGAATTGCACTGTCTGTCAGGAACTGAATCTGCTGTGTGTCTCCCGGTATTGTGCAGTAATTACATCGGGATAGAGAAGCAGCCTGCCTGGTATAGTACTTTCTTTTTTACCATATAAATGTGTGAAGAGTCTCGTGGAGCTCAAGAGTAGCCCTGCTGACATTGAAGGACCCTATCTTGTTTGGAGGTCGAGTACTAATTCAGGGTCGCTCCTTGTTGAATTGCCACATTAAATCCAAATGGAATCACTGTACTGCTGACTGTTTAAACTAATTTTTCTTTTCATCAGTGTGAAAGGGCCCTACCAGCTGCCACGGTTTGACTAGCCACTAGGGCTTGGGTACCCAGGGACAGTAACTGGTAGGGATAGACCTGTGCACAGAGCCATAGGTAGATAGTAAAGTGATAAGCTAATTAACCTGATTTCCCCCTGTCCTTGTTATATCCCCCTAAATAAATCAGAGCTGCTTGTTTCAGCAAAGTTATACTTCCTGAGGTATTTGTTTATGTTAAAGTACTGTACTGTGATTGTTGCCCTGTATCTTATTTCACAGGAGGTCCCAGTGCTGGAACTAGTCCTGGGGGTAAGTGTATACTGTGAAGGTAATTCTGATATATTGTGTGGGCCACTAGTGGGAAGAAAGGGGTTGCAGTGTCCCAGAGGGCTGTGACCAAGTAAGTTTAACTATTGCAAACCCTGACCTCTGGGTGGAGGCACCCGCCATTGGATCCAGGCCCTCAACCTGTTAGTGGCAAATCAGGCAGGGGTAGTAGCCCCTGGGATAGCGCCATCTAGGGGTTACATCTTGGAGGCTCACCGCTGGGATTGTGTGTCCTCTAGTGGCACATTTCGAACCACTGTTAAGAAAAAATGGCACCCGGCAGAAGTGGCTGTGCACCGGCTGGTGGAGTGGTGTACTGGGAGGAGATTGACCCCAAAATGCTATGCTTATCCTGGACATCCCCTGGGTATCAATACGGACACTGTACAGGGAGTACTTTCCAAGGTGGAAGGTTTACAAACCCTGTGGTGGTGGGCTCCATGCTAATCTGCTCACCCACACTTTCCTGGCCCTAGTAGAGTTTAAGGATCCCATACATAGCTCCAAAGTGCCACAGACCATTACCCCAGAGGGAGCCCTCACTGCCTGGAGAGTGATAACTAAGTACAGTAAAGACCCGTGGGGAATGAGCCCCCACCACTGTCTGAAACTTTTGAGGAGAAATTTGCTAAATGGTTGCTGGGGGAAGGGAAAACTGTGGAGGACTTGAAGAAGATATTCTTGCCACCTGGGGGTGTTCCTCCCCCAACACCCTCTCCCGCTCCAGTACCCGTAATGGTGGCTGAACCAATGCAGACTCCTATTTCTGCACCTGCCATTAGTCACGACTCTTACCGAAGGTTGAGGATCTTCTCTGGCACCCTCCCCACCCCCAAAGGGGAGGATGACTGGGAGACCTGGATAGACTATGTTGCCCCCCCAAGTGCTAGAATGGCAATGCTCGGAAGCCGAAAAGCTGAAAGAGGGTTAGTGAGAGCCTCCGAGGTCCTGCCCTGGCTACCATCCGTGCTAAATGGGCCAGTAACCCTGAAGTGACTGCACAGGCCTATCTTGAGGCCTTGGAGAATGTGTATGGGAGCCCAGATTCTGATGAGGATCTATGGTGGAGAGTAAGAAATGCACAACAGTACCAAGGGGAGTTGTTGTCTGTGTATGTATCTCGGCTGGAAAAATTGTTGCAAGAATGCCTCAGAAAGGGTAGTTTGCCAGCGATTGAACTGGACCGAACCAGGCTGGACAGGATCCTTAAGTCTGCCCCTTCTCAGAACTGCTGTTGCTTCAGTTACGCCTGGCAAATCGACTGGAATCCCCACCCTCCTATGATGAGTTAATGAGAGAAATTCGAGGAGTTAAGAATAGGCTGACCTCGGAGGACCTGCACCAATAGCTGCGGCTACGACCGAGTGACTGAGGGTGGCCCATCAAGTGAAGTTCAGGGGCAGAGGTTGGCAGTCAATGAGTGCTCTGACAAGGAAAAGATATGCCACAATGGGGCTTAACTGTTGAGAGAGATCCGGAATTCAAAAACAGTCCTTTATGAAGGCCACGCCTGCAAGCAGGCCCTGACCTATATCCGACTGCATCTGCTATGGGGTGGGGTACCACCCATGTATCTCCTGCTGATAACAGCTCCAAACTCAATTCCTTGACCATGGAAGTGGAGAAACTGACGAGATGTCTCCAAATGCTTATCACGCCGCAGACAGAGATGGCACCAAGGTTTCCAGTTAGTAATACCCCGCCCTGGCTCCCAGTGTGGCGCCTCGGCCAGCTCAAACTCCAGAAAGTATGTTTTGCTATAATTGTGGGAAGGATGGGCACATGAAAAGAGAATGCGTCCCAAAGACACTGACAAAGTTGCATATAGGCTACAAGGACAACTTGAGAACAAATCAGTGGTTAAGAGGTGCACGAAATGATCCCAGTGAGGGCACCAAAAATGCTAATTCACGCCCTTTGTGGCAAGGTCAGCTGCCCAGGCCCCCACTACCGCCTCCTCCAGACTGGTCCAGAATAGTGGGTCCCTCCATGGAGACCACTGTAAAGGTGAATGGAGTGTCTACAAGAGCTGTATTAGACAGTGGCTCCCAAGTGACAATTATGTTCCAGGATTGGTATCAGAAGCATTTGTCAGATGTACCCTTACAACCATTAGAAGGACTGCATGTATGGGGGTTAAGTGAGAAGGCCTACCCCTATTCCGGGTATATCCGAATTTGGCTGTCTTTCCCCACCTCCATGGCTGGAGTGGCTGAACAAGTAGAGACCCTAGCCTTAGTGTGTCCCCCACTGGACTGTATGATGGTGTCCCTTTGTTGATTGGAACAAATGCTCATATGTTCGGAAGGCTGGCACAGTTGTGTTATGAAAACAGGGGTCAAAGACTTGTAGAGCTTTAAGAGTTCCGGCTTTAATTAAGAAGGCCTATGAGGCACAGAGATGCTGAAAACTAGAACCAGAGGAACCGGTCGGAATTGTATGGAAGAAGGATCCTGAGTCTCTGATCCTGGCGCCAAATGCCCAGTGTACCTTACAGGGAGAGGTCCAGTATCAGAAAGGATGTTAAGAATAAAATATTAATGTTGGATGCACCAGGCGATGGAAAATTGCCAGAGGGACTGCTGGTCAAGCCTAGTATTTTGCCCGCTAGAGCCCATGCTTATGCCAGAAGGGTAATGGTCCAAGTTCATAAGTGTCTGAAAGAGACATTCAGTAAATAGAGGTTGCATCCTGGCTAATGTGCATTGTGCAGACACTGCAGTGCTACCCAGCAGCAAGAGTTCAAGGAAGAATGACAGAGTAACGCCTGACTTGTTTGATTTCAGCGACTCCCGCTGCCAGCTGAATGGAAAGTGAGGATCAGTGAGAAGCTTTCCCAGAGACCAGGTGTTTTCTTTAAAGGAATGGGACGAGATGCGCGGCAAGCAGTTGAGCACAATATCCGCCGCATGACGAAAGACCATTTCAGAGAGGTCTCGACGCCTGGCACCTGCTGATATAGATGATGTGAGACGGCATCTGCAAGAGATGTTAGCTGTTGGTGTAATACAAGAATCCAGAAGCCCTTATGCTTCCCCATTGTGGTAGTGAGGAAAAAGAATGGGACAGTAAGGATGTGCGTGGATTATCGCACCTTAAACCGGCGGACTATCCCTGATCAGTACACAATGCCCCGCATTCAGGATGCTTTGGACTGCCTAAACAGGAGCAAGTGGTTCTCTGTGCTGGATCTCCGCAGTGGGTACTACCAGATCCCGATGGCCCCAGAGGACCGTGAGAAGACAGCCTTTATCTGTCCACTTGGCTTCTATGAATTCATGAGGATGCCTCAAGGGATTTCAGGTGCCCCAGCCACTTTTCAACGATTGATGGAGCGTGCAGTGGGGGACATGAACTTACTAGAGTGCCTGGTATACCTAGATGATGTTATTGTGTTTGGCAGCTCACTGGAGGAACATGAGCAGATTATTTAAGGTATTGGACCGACTGGAGGACTTTGGCCTTAAACTGTCCATTGATAAGTGTCAATTCTTTCAAACATCAGTAAAGTATGTGGGACACATAGTATCCACCGAGGAATAGAGACCGACCCAAGTAAAGTTGAGGCCTTGACCACCTGGCCACAGCCCAAAAATCTAAAAGAACTGCAAAGATTCCTGGGATTCTGTGGTTATTATCGGCGTTCATCAAGGACTATTCAAGAGTGATCCGCCTTTACTTAACCTTACTCAAGGGTATCCCCAACCCACAAAAATACCAAAAGTCAGCCCCTCAAGACCGAAAGAGTGTATTTTCATCCAGTGAAGTATTTGGGGCTCATGGACTCCTGATTGTGAGACTGCTTTTCATGAGATCATATATCAACTTACCCATGCTCCAGTGCTGGCCTATGCCGATCCAAGAAAACCTTACGTCCTGCACACTGATGCTAGCTTGCAAGGGTTGGGGCTGTGTTGTACCAAGAGCACGAGAATGGCCTGAGACCAGTGGCCTTTGCCAGTAGAAGCCTGACCCCATCCGAAAAGAACTATCCTGTACATAAGTTAGAGTTCCTAGCTTTGAAGTGGGCTATTGTTGACCAATTCCATGAGTACTTGTATGGGGCTAAAATACTAGTAAAACTGACAATAATCCTTTGACCTATGTGCAGACCTCAGCTAAGTTGGATGCCACTGGCCATAGGTGACTTTCTGCATTATCTACATATGACTATGCTCTCGAATACCGAGCAGATCTGAACACATAGATGCTGATGCTCTCCCGGAGGCCTGTTCCCAGAATGATTGGGTCCGATTGCAGAACCTGACATTTGGGCACTCTGCCGAAGTTTGACAGGGAGGAACAATGTCCACGGATGCAGTGGACTGCATGGTGGATTGCTTGGGACCCTCTGAGAATTGCATACCTGCTGCTTATTGCCACTTTTCTGCAATAGACATTGGTGCACTGCCTCAGCTGGACATGATAGTATTCAAGGGCTCAATCCCGCGATCCCATGATCAAAGCAGCTTTAGAAGCCCTCTATGCAGGGAAAGAGGTGTCCAAATTATGCTCCGCTGATTTGAGAACTGCACTGTTATACAAAGAAGGTCCTAAGTTGAAACTGATCAATAAACTGTTATACAGAGAAACAGTAGACAGAGGGGACAAGTAGACAAACAACAACTAGTGCTGCCTACTGCCTTTGAGACTCAGTACTGATGTCCTTGCACAACCACATGGGGCACCTTGGTATAGACAGAACACTTGACTTGGTGAGATCCAGATTCTATTGGCCTAAGATGGGGGCTGATGTGGAGCAACACATTCAAACTTGTAGTCGCTGCTTACAGAGGAAAGCTTTGCCCCAGAGGGCTGCCCCCCCTTGTTAACATCACCACCGGTGCACCCATGGAGCTGGTCTATATTGATTTTCTGAGTTTGGAGTCAGATCAAAGAAATATCAGTAATGTGCTGGTGGTCACTGACCATTTCACGAGATATGCCCAAGCTTTCCCACCAAAGACCAGAAAGCATCCACTGTGGCCAAAGTACTTTAGAAAACTTTTTGTTCACTATGGGGCTCCACAAAGAATCCATTCTGATCAAGGGAGAGACTTTGAGAGTCGTCTGATCAAAGAGATGCTTTCTCTGTGGGGAGTGCGAAAGTCCAGAACCACTCCTTACCACCCCAAGGGGGACCCAAAGCCTGAACGTTTCAACCGCACTTTGCTAGATATGCTAGGCACCCTGCACCCAAAGGACAAGCCTAGATGGAGCCAACAAATTAGCACCCTGGTACATGCTTATAACTGCACCAAAAGTGATGCCACTGGGTTCTCCCCCTACCGCCTGATGTTTGGAAGAGAAGCTCGACTACCGGTAGATGTGTGTTTTGGGGTCTCTCCTGATGGGGTTCAAGCTGACAACTATTTACAGTATGTGCAAAAGTTAAAGGCCCAGCTAACTCATGCGTACCAACTGGCTCAAACCATGGCTGCCAAAAGAAATCTGGCCAACAAAGAAAGGTATGATAAAAAGATGAAAGCACAGGAACTCCAGGAGGGAGATCGGGTATTGCTAAGAAATCTGGGACTGCATGGCAAACACAAGATTGCTGACAGATGGCACCATCTCCCTCACATTGTAGTGGGCAAACTAGATGATCTGCCAGTGTACAAAGTAAGGCCTGAGAACAATTCAAAAGATGTAAAAACAATGCATAGAAATCATTTACTGCCCGTTGGACAAATCCTGATTGAGTCTGAGCCCCCAGAAGATGCCCCCTCTGGACCAGTGACTAGAGCTGCTGCTAAGAAAAGATCAAGAAAGTCTGCACCTACAGAAGCAGAGTTAAAGTGTTCCCCTGCACAAGTCCCAGTTGAGCATGACTGTCAGTCCATATCAGAAGAAAGTGAGAGTGACTTTGAATACTATCCTTCTTACGAACTGAGTCAATTGTTTCGGGGCAATCCCTAGTCAATACTGGAGACAAAGCTGAGCCTTCTGGACTGTCTAAGCCCCAGCTTCATCCCTGGAGCCAATGCTCCCAGAAAGTGAAGTGCAAAGCATCAGATCAGATGAAATGGAATCATTGTGCATGGTTGAACTGTTTGAGCTTAGGGAGGAAATGATAGATTGGGGCAGACTGGTGATACACCGAACAAGAAGAGTATTTTGAGTGCCCTGACAGTCCACTGCCAGTGTCCGAAAGCTCTCCATGCAAGCCAAATGTTGTGGACTCAGAAACTGTAACTCTTGGAGCTGAAAGTGCCCCAGTTCTAGCCTCTCTACCCCCAGGAGACTCCTGACAAGTGAGGACAATGCTGAAAATGAGGCTCAGAGTGCAGAGACTGTAACAGTTCCCCTAGAAAGACTGGTTGAGCTGTAAAGCCTGTGGTGCACCTCAGTTATGATTCACTTGGGAGGCCTGTGGACTTGCCTCTCAATGTTGTCCATAAAGGTGTATGTGTCCCTGAGCTCATTGCCCAAACTGAGCATCAGTGCTAACTCCAAGTTACTTGTGTTGCTCCTCTCATATGGTGCCCTTGCCCCGCCCAGCCCCAAGGTAACTGATAGGAAGGCCCCTCTTCAGGTTTCATGTACAAGAGGTAATAACTTGAGTTATGGTACAATGTGTGTGTAATACTGTGTAAAGAGGACGTACTGCAATGTTTCAGAATTGTGTTCTTGGTAAAATGATGTATTGACTGATGATTACATGTGAGCCTAATGCAAATGTATATGGTTGCAGTTGAAACTTATGGTACTTGCTTGACGCTGGACGTCAAGCTTTCCCAGGCCAGGAAGGGTGTAACCTCCTGCAAATGGGGGTTCCAAAAGACTTCCAGGAGCTTGTTTGAATGCTCCAAGCCTGAATGGTGTTTGCATTTAAGCCATTTATCAGTGAGTGTTTTTAGAGCCTCTGATACTGTCTTTAAGAGCTGTCTGCTTGCAGACATAATTAGTTTGTATGGGGGACTGTGTGTTTCTCTGTTTGAGTACCACTCGAACTGCTGCCAATTCACTCCATTTTTGCAGTCACTAGGAGTGCAAAGGGAACCTATCTGAAATATGTAACTGTTTGCCAGAAATAATTTAGAGTAATAATGAAAATACAGTTTGTCTAACATGCTTTCTTTGCAGTCAGAACTGTGTTTGCCTAGTTCCCCATTCTAGTTTTGAACTGCTGAACTGGACCAATCAGTGTGGGGTAAGCTAGCTCTAAAATGGTGCTTTGGACGAATCAGAACTTGGACTCATAATCTGAGCCAGCCACAAGAGGATTGTATGGGCAGTGACTCTGGGAGATGTAGTTTAGACTTCGGCGCCTTTTTGGACCAACAGCAGCAGTCTATTGTGAGTGACAGCCAATCCAGTCAAGAACTGGGAGGAACTCAAAGGAAGTGCCCGGTTTTCTCTGTTGGAGTTTCAGTTTAGATCTGGCAGTGAAGGAAAAGAAACCCTGTGCTCCTTCAGTGCACAGTTTCAGTCAAAAAACGTGTGTAAGGCCCAGAGTTCCAGTCTGCAGCTTGTGTAACTGCTTGTTAGGACTGAATCATTCCTGTGAAAAGAATCAAAGGATCTCTGAAGAGTAGAAACCAGGCTCACCCTGTAGAGACTGGAGAAATTGTTGAATTGCACTCGGTCTGTCAGGAACTGAATCTGCTGTGTGTTCTCCGGGTGTGTGCAGTAATTGCGGATCGGGATAGAGAAGCAGCCTGCCTGGTATAGTACTTTCTTTTTACCATATAAATGTGTGAAGAGTCTCGTGGAGCTCAAGAGTAGCCCTGCTGACGTTGAAGGACCCTATCTTGTTTGGAGGTCGAGTACTAATTCAGGGTCACTCCCTGTTGAATTGCCACATTAAATCCAAATGGAATCACTGTACTGCTGACTGTTTAAACAAATTTTTTCTTTTCACTGTGTGAAAGGGCCCTACCAGCTGCCACGGGTTTGGACTAGCTCACTAGGGCTTGGGTACCCAGGGACAGTAATTGGTAGGGATAGGCCTGTGCACAGAGCCATAGGTAGATAGTAAAGTGATAAGCTAATTAACCTGATTTCCCTGTCCTTGTTATATCCCCTAAATAAATCAGAGCTGCTTGTTTCAGCAAAGTTATACTTCCTGAGGTATTTGTCTATGTTAAAGTACTGTACCGTGATTGTTGCCCTGTATCTTATTTCACAGGAGGTCCCAGTGCCGAACTAGTCCTGGGGGTAAGTGTATACTGTGAAGGTAATTTGATATATTGTGTGGGCCACTAGTGGGAAGAAAGGGGTTGCAGTGTCCCAGAGGGCTGTGACCAAGTAAGTTTAACTATTGCAAACCCTGACCTCTGGGTGGAGGCATCCGCCATTGGATCCAGGCCCCTCAACCTGTTAGTGGCAAATCAGGCAGGGGTAGTAGCCCCTGGGATAGCGCCATCTAGGGGTTGCAGCTGTATTTACTGACCCCCCCTTACACACACTGTTATCCACTGTCCCCCCTTTCTTACACCAACCTCCCCTACCTTGCTCAGACTCCCTTTCACTCACGGGGGCCCTTTAATTTTCTAGCCCTACTCGTAATCCTACTAACTATCATACCTCTCTTGAATCATGTTGGCCTCAAGTTCTCATCAATCCCCCCCTCTATCATTCAGGGGAGCCACCACAAGTGAAACACCAATCCCTTTCCTTAGACCCACCAAGCCTGGCAGAAGCACAACCTACCACCTCAACTCCCCCACTCTCCTTCTCTTTCCACACCTCTCCGCACCACTGTTACTTACTAAGGATAACTAAATATCAACCAGCTACCCCTATTAAGCTGCTTAGGTGCTTCATACTTCAGAATGTCCTGCTTCTACTACTAATGTCAGGCAACATACATCACAACCCAGGACCTGTGCAGCAGCCTCACAGTAGTAGCAGTAGCCCTGGTTGTCTCAAACTGGCTCCTGTTAATATTCGGAGCCTTCTACCAAACTCAATCTTTCTGCAAGTTTGGGTATCGCAGCACAAACCAGATCTTCTAGCAGTGGTTGAAACCTGGCTCTTCTTCAAAGTACCAAACACTGCCATCTCCCTGAATGGCTACACCCTATTTAGAGAGGAAAGGCACAGTAAAAGGGGAGGGGGGTGTGCCATGTACCTGACTGACTCATTATAGAGTCACGCCCTTTTGAAAATAGTATCAGGGAACAGTGCCCAAGCCCTTGCAGTCAAAGTGGTTTTAGGTACTCAGGGCACAGTACTCACCATTCTTTCTGTCTATATCACCCCACATGACCACGCCAATGGCTTCAATATGGTGCTTGAATACCTCTCTAACATGCCCAATCATTCTGAAGTAGTAGTACTAGGGGACTTTAATGTGAACTGGCTTGCCTCAGAAGCCGACCCCTACAAAGACACAATCGCAGCTATAGATGTCACACAATTGGTGTCTACCCCTACCAGAACCAACTGTAGGACTGGCTATAGCTCACTGCTCAACCTGATTTTCACAAACCACCTGGAGAGGATCACTGACGCTGAGATCCTATCTGACTCTCTCAGTGACCCCTCTCCTGTCATCTGTCATTGGTCAAATAGGTCCCCAAAACTGTCTGTAAAAGTGTCTTACCAATGGGTACTTAAGAAAGGACAGCTCAAGCAGCTTCAGGCTTATCTCCTACAATGTGATTGGTCACCAATGGACTTGGCAAAGTGTCGCTCAAGCTCTGGAACACTTTATCACCCTTTCCAATACTGCCTGTGATATCTTCATCCCCTTTAGAAAGCTGAAGGTCAGGGTGTGAGCAACCCCTGGAACGCCACCTCCCTCCCTCCTAAACCTAATGGCCTGAAGAGACAATCTCTAGCATAAAGCTCATGCAACAGGTAAACAAGCTGACTGCCAGCTCTACAAATCTGCAAGAAATCTCTGCACCCGTGAGACCCACCTAGCCAAATCCACTAATTTTACTGAAGTGCTCTCATATTCCTGGGGTGACAGAAGGAAAGAACTTTTGGGATAATCTTAAGGACCATACCAGCAAACCCAACAAATCCTCTCCCGCCATGCTCAATGTTAATGGGGAAACCATCCAGGGCCCAAAACAAATGGCAGATACTTTCAATGCTGCCTTTACTGACCTGGGCGGTGTTCTCCCTCATGGCATCTTTAATGACCCAGCCAGTGGGGGCGTGACCCTGCTCTGCTAAGAATGGCAGCCTAATTCTGCTTCTTCCTGGGACCTCCAGCAATCATCACTAATCTGCAAAGATCCAGGTTCCTGTTCTGTGCCATCCCTGTGGGAATTAATCTGTAAATATTCCTTCAACTTCTGGGTATTGTATTTGTTACTTTCTTTCAACTTTACATCCGATTTTCAATCTGGAAACGTCTCCTCCTCTGAGGCCCGCAACTATGGCTGGTCACACCATGACTACCAGCTCTCTAAACAGAGTAGAATCTATGTTCAAACAACTGATAAATGAGATGAATGACCTTAAAGTTGCCACACAGCAGAATACTTCTAATATGCAAGCCTTGGACACTCGACTTACTTCTACAGAAGCTAAATCTTCACACAATGAGAATGCAATCCATGATCTACATGCAATTATCAGAGAGCAGGACAAAAAGATTAAAAACCTACAGTTTAAAATGAATGATATAGAAAACAGAAACCTCAGGAACAACCTTTGTTTCCTTGGTTTTCCTGAAGGGTCTGAACTTGGGGACACTAGTGCCTTATTATCTCATGTACTTCCAGCCTTGCTCAAACTTACCCCGGACAAGATCTTACTATTGAGCACTCTCATAGATCCTTAGGCCCATGACCAGGCCCAGATCAAAAGCCACGGCCTATCATTGCTAGATGTCTAAACTTTTTCCATACCGAGTTAATTCTCAAAAAAGCAAGTGAAATCGAGGAACTAAGGTGGCAAGAAAATAAAATATCCATATTTAGAGATTTTTCCAAGGAGCTGAAAACGAACACCAGCTGGGCCAGTATCCCCAGAGGTCAAGAGGGTGTCCTACAACCCTCCCCCACACAGACGGAGCTGAAAATGAGCACCAGCTGGGCCAGTATCCCCGGAGGTCGAGAGGGTGTCCTACAACCCTCCCCCACACAGACGGAGCCGAAATCAAGCACCAGGTACTCACGGAGCTGGCGGATCCCCTGCTGCAGTTACTGTTTTGCTGCGCACACTGATACAGAGGACTTTAATTAAATCTAAACGCAGTCGCTGCAATTTCATGCTAAAATCCCTTTATGTCCCCACACAAGTGGAGATAGTTTTTTTTTTTTGTGACCAAAATTGTGTTAGCAGTAATTCCAACAGCTGCTTCTCCCTTAATATTTGTTTGGGTTTTGGTGCCAAACCCTCATTTGAGAAAAAAAAAAAAGAGTTAATTAAGAAATCCAGCCGTTCTGCAAACTGAGAGTTTATTGCCTTCTGCCTTACCAATAGTAGCTGATTTAATTTGTGTAAACCTGCTGCCTTAAATTAATTAAGTTGCCCACCAGCTAAACCCCGGTCGGGCTGCGTAGATTAACCGAGCTGTGAACTGAATTGTACTGCCTGCTCCCGCTTCACTGCGGTTTGAAACTTGATCATGTTGTAACGTTCCCAGTAGTCTGGTGCTATAATAATTGTCTCTGTGTCCCTGTTCCTTGTCCACAGCTGGGCCAGTATCCCCGGAGGTTGAGAGGGTGTCTTACGACCCACCCCCACACAGACGGAGCCGAAAACGAGCACCAGGTAGGCACGGAGCCGGCGGATCACCTGCTGCAGTTACTGTTTTGCTGCACATACTGATCACCACCTGCGCTGTGCGCCGGCTCCCCACCGCCCTCACCACCACCCTTGGTCAACATCGGGCTTTATAGCAAGGATCACATGATCATGCGAAACCAATCAGCCAACTTTGCCATTTTCAGCCTATACTAGTTGAACTCTAAAGGGCTCCCTCTCATTTCCTCCCACAATTAGAAACTCCCTATACCAGCAGCATGACTTGCAACCTCTGTACCCTATTCAACACCATCATAATCCTAACACTTTTCACTGATTACCACCCCACTTCCCCTGTTGGTAAAACCCACTCCATGGACATTTACAGCTGCATAACCGCACGCTCCCTCAGTCATGCAACCCTGTCTCATCACACAAACCCAATCTCCCCTGTTCTACTCTGCACTAATTTCACCTCCAGTGTAAGATGCACCATTAACACGTCCTTAGTGGTGCATACACAACCACCCACTGGCGTGCACACACTACATAGCCCCCATCTTTCCCTATCTCAAGCCCAATTAGCCCAACTAGTCCGTTCCATCCCCATACCAGTCGGGCTTAGCAAATTTTCCACTAATCCATGTTCTCATACCTCTCTCTCCAAACTGATCTGGAGAACTGCCCTCCAGCATGCTCTCCTCTTCCTCCTTATAATCTACGGCAAAGTACACCCTAATCCTGGACCAACAGCATCTAATGATCCCATGGGGCATGGGCAGAGTGGCCTACTACTGGCCTCCCTTAACATCTGTAGCCTGCCTAGGAAATTCACACAGCCGCAGGGATGGATGGCCCAACACTCCCCTGACATCTTGGCCATATCTGAAACCTGGCTCTCCAACAAAATCCCGGATGCCTCTGTCTCCCTTAATGACTACTCCATCTTCAGGGCAGATAGAACAGGCAAGAGAGGAGGTGGGTGTGCCATATACACTAAAACCGCACTGCAGCCCCTCTCTGTCCCCCTGCCCTCGCCAACTCATGGTGCCCAAGCCATTACAATCAAAGCCACTCTAGGCACTCTGGGGAAACCGCTGTACATAATGACAGTCTACATCCCCCCCTCTAACCAGAAACTAGCCTTTGACTCTATCTTGACCAGTATCACCCATCTCCCACCCAGGAGTGAACCGATTATAATGGGGGACTTTAATGTGAAATGGTTATCCCCTCCAGCAGCCACGTTCAAAGATGCAGTCCTGGCCTATGACCTTGCCCAGATTGTCCAGTCTCCCACCAGGCTGGATCACAAGTCAGGAACCTCCTCCCTTATTGACCTAATTTTCACAAATCTACCCAACCACCTCTCCAAAGTTAAAGTTCTCCCTGACGTACTAAGTGACCATTCGCCTGTCTCCTGCTGCTGGTCAAATAAAATTTCAACCAACCAACCTAGCATTTCCATCCTGAGGCACCTCAAAAAGGTTCCCTCGCTTGCCTGAAACACTATCTCTCCTCCTGTGACTGGTCACCTATTCACACTGCCAACTACGTTGACGCTGCCCTCACCTCCTTTATCAAAATTTTTAACAACAGCCTGTGACATATTTGCCCCTTTCAAAAAACAGGTCACAAAAAATAGAGAAACTCCATGGATCTCGCAGACCATCCTTGAACAGATGCACCACAGAGATAACCTCTGGCGCAGGGCACTGAACTCTCAACTTCCCCATAACAGGCAACTCTACAGAGAGGCAAGAAACAAGTGCACCTGGGCTATTTGGCTAGCTAAGACTTCCTACTATAAGCAAGCTCTCACCTCCTCATGGGGATCTGGGAATACATTCTGGAGCAATGTCAAGGAACTCTGCAGGAAAACCATTTCCCCTACCCCGTCTCAAATTCTTTACCAAGAAGCCCTCTCCCAGGACCCAGCCACCATAGCTAATGTCCTGAACAATTCCTTCTCTGATCTTAGCCACATCCTACCCCAAAACTTCTTTAACAATCACCTCCCCCCACTAGTACTCTCCCTCCCTTCCGGCTAAGATCCATCTCCTGCAATGAGGCTAAACACTACCTGTCCAAAGCCCTGCGCAACTCACGGTTCAGTAGCGACTCCCTGGACCTTAAAATTCTCAGACTCACTCTTGACGAGACCCTGCCTCACCTTACCAAAATCCTAAACTGCTCCTTGCACTTAGGTCAATTTTCATTGCTCTGGAAAAGGAATCATCTCACCTATCCTAAAAAAGGGCGATCCAACTGACCCTGGTAACTATAGGCCCATAACAATCCTTCCCCCCGCAAAGCGCTCGAAAGAATTGTAGCAGACCAGCTCACCGAATACCTGAACAAACACAACCTGCTGTGTCAAGAACAGCATGGGTTCAGGGCGGGTCACAGCACTACCACTGCCCTTCTCCAATTCACGTCTTACATACATGAAGTGTTGGAACAGGGGTTTGTAGCAGGAGCAATCTTTGTGAATCTGACCAAAGCTTTCGACACCGTCAGCCACTCACTCCTTATCCACTCTCCCCCCTCTCTCCATCTCGCCCAAGAAACAATCGCCTGGTTAAAAAACTATCTCACTGACCGGACACAACAAGTCGAAATCAACACCACCCTCTCTGCTATGCAACCTGTTTGTGCAGGAGTCCCCCAAGGGTCGATATTAGGTCCTCTACCATTCACTCTCTATCTAAACTCCCTCCCTCTGGCCTGCAGTGGTAAACTATTGCTCTATGCTGACGATGCCGTAGTATACCGGAAACACCCCAATTCAAACTCTTTTCAAAATTTCCTGCAAGGCAGCTTTAGAGACCTAGAATCCTGGTTCTCTGATCATCGATTACTACTTAACTACAACAAGACTAAATCTATGATCTTTGCTCACCGCCAAAACCCCAACAGTAATGCCCTGCTATCAATCTTAACTTCTCAGGGCACCCACATGGAACAGGTTCCTAACTTTAAATACCTGGGCATCACTCTGGACACATCCCTTACATACCACATACATATTAAGCACCTCTCCACCTCTGCAAACATCTGGCTTGGGATATTATACAGACACAAACACTGCCTCCCCCTGGCACTAAGGCTGGCGGTAACCAGCTCAGTCCTATCCGTGCTCGATTATGGGATAATAATCTACAGCACGGCTGACAACACAGCCCTAAACAGCATCAAAATAGCTCTCAATAAAGCCTGCAGACTGGTTACTAGCAGCAATAGATTAACCCATATGTGTGAGCTCTATAAGCGAGCAGACTGGCTGACCTTTGAAGGCAGACTAATGTACCACACTTACCTACTAGCAAAAAAGATCCAAATGAATCTTGCTCCTAAGGGCCTCAACCCCCTCATCCAACCTACCCCCCCCCCACAGGAGCACCCCGAGGCACCTGGCGAACACCCTCTCCTAGTCCCCCACTGCAGGACTGCCATAGGGCAAAGGTCATTCCGGTATCGTGCTCCTCTCTGGCTAAATAAACTACCTCCCACCATCTCCCTGGCCCCTAGCCTTGGCCTATTTAAAAATGGTATCAAGAGATTTCTCTTTGATTCAGAGATATGTGGCTGTAACAACCAGTCCTCGCTAACAAGATAGGTGTCTGAAAGCTAGCTTACCATGAGCACCAAACCAAGGCCAACAAAACTAACGGTACCAATAAACCCATACTCCCGTATTGGAGATGGCCTCAGAATTGGGAACCAGTCCCTCTCCCCAGCATTGACCCAGGGTCCATAAACAACCCTAGAGAACCTAACAAAACAATGTAATGCGAGCCACGTAAATTAACCTGTACAGAGTAACCATATATCATTTGTCTTAATGCAATGTTTTGCCTAGTAATCAATGTACAATTTGTCTTTAAGCTATGTATGTATGTACTGACATGGAGCCTTTGCAAAGGAGTCATCGACTCAAAGGTTTGTAATTCCAAAATTTAAATAAATATAAAAATTAAAAATAAATGTAAGGACTTCAACCCTTTAAAATCAATCCTGCATCAAAAGGGTTTCAAATTTGCATTAAGATATCCGTCCATAATACACATTTTTCTGGACAATTCTTTTAAAGATTTTGGAACCCCTGAAGCTCTTTCTACATATCTGGGCACCAATATCAAAGAAGCAGCCTCTTCCTAAAATAATGGAGTTTCTCTGATGAATGTCAGCCCGTGCGCTTGTTGTCCTGAAATTATGTCCGATCAACATACTGGCGGTGACAAAGTGCTCAGTGAATCCACAGCTGAAAGTACGAAAGCGACTCCCCCTTCAAGGCTTTCTGCTCACACACAAGCTAAAAGTGTCTCCAGTCCAACAGCTGCTAAGAACATAGATTCCACCGTCCATTCTCGTCATTCTGAGTGCCACTGCAAACTTTCCTCCCCAATACCTCTCTCTAATAAGTTTGCACTTCTAGAACAAGAAGAGGAAGATATCCATTCCTCGCAAGAAGACATTCAAGGGGATATAGCAGACCAACCACACACATTTTCGGCTAAAAGGACCCCTGGCACCATATCAGCTGATACATCCTGGGCAGAACTAGTTGCGAGCTCATCTATTAAGACACTCGAGCTGCCGAAAAAAAAAAACGGAGGGGAAAAGTCAAAAAGTAAAGATATCTCCAGTTCGCTAACTTCCTCTAAGTCTAATTACACCTGAATTTAGAATTGTACTTTCATATTATTAGTTATCCTTACTGGATCCCACTCCTAGATAAACCTTTGTCTAATTAGAAAAGCCCCTGCTCCAACCACGATGTTTGTGTCTTCCTGATCTAGCGACTATCGCTTCCAGCTGGTTGTGATAATGCAAGGCTGTACATCGTGGCCACTATTTTAAATGTTAGAGCAATTTAAAGTTCATTTTATGTACTACTGGACCACATTATCCTGTATTAAGTGCAATGGTACCTTGTTAATAAGCTCATAACCCCAATTTTAACTCATGCCGTATCCGTAATGTTCAAGGTACTTTCCCTAGCTAGCTCTCTGTTGGCTATATCCCAATCTACCTAACTGTGTGGGACTGGATATTCTGATCCTATCAGGGCCACATACTGCAGCATGATATAATACAAAGCTATACATCGTGGACTGCAACAAATTCAGGGGCTATTATTATGGTTACTCCTACAGTACTTCACACAGGATTTATGCTTCTATGCAGGAGGGGCAATTATCCAACCCTATATCACACCATTTTATTTACAGAAGCTACTCATGAGGCACCAGAGCTATTAGTGCAAGGATATCATTCTTTAAACAACTGATGGATAAATATATAACTCTGTTTTCAATCTGGCAATACTCAAACTAATTTTTTACTTAACCCATAACAATTAATGCATATCCTCTCTTCCCCTTACCCACCTATACATATTTTTATTGGATATTAAACCCATCAAAGTCTCAACCTTTTTCTCAGATTTTCCTTTCATTTATATATATATATATATATATATATACACTATATATATATATATATATATATATATATATATATATATATATTAATTACAGGCTATTTTGAGCTCGAGTCCTTCTTGTATCATAATTGAGCAATGGCATATTATACTCTGGGATACATTAAAGCTCAAAGCCTAAATAAATACAACATTCTACTTAAACCCTAGTTGGGCTCACTGGGTCTACATTAGGCTTAGTCACCCAGCTATATACATTTATATTTTAAACTATAATTTAGGCCATATTCGAACTTTGTGTTACCTATATCCAAGATATATGCTTATAAATTAGTAGCTCTAAGAGCCTTGAAGCCTGTTCCATGAATATTATATCCTAATGCATGCATGTATTTATGTGTTTATGGATATATATACAGGTGTATATATATATATATATATATATATATATATATATATATATATATATAGATATATATTAAATACCAATACTCTAATTGGTAATGCATCCCACTATACTAGGATATGCTGCTATACTCTCTGTCAAGTTATTAATTACCTTGATGCCTCATGAATGTCAACATCAATTCATTTGGACATTTGAACCTTTCTATTACCTTCCATGTATATTTCATAACATCTTATTATAATGGCTGTGGGAACTCTATAGTTTGTTAACCATCTCCTTAGTCCTCACAATTTATCATTGTGTTTGTATAAACAAATGGCACATTTAAAACTTTAACTGCTTTTGTACATTGTTCTAGTTTATACTGTAGCAGTTTTTACCTGGTTCTTGTTCACATTTTTGGATTGTTTTTTTCCACTGGTTAACATGTGATGATTCTGGTTCTCCTCCTAGGTACCATATATGATTATCTAGTTACCTGTTATTGTACAATACCTATTGTAGGTTTCTCACTAGATTTGTAATTTAGGATCACAGCCTTTTACTGGCTCTTTTACTTAAGAGTTGCTCATATATTATCATACCCAGCTGTGTAGTGAGAGAGTCTCTGGCATTACGTACCGACTCACATCTACCTACACATCTAAGTGATACACTGTTGTATATTATAGTAGATAAGTTTCCTTTTATCTTAGCAAAATGTTTAAACATTTTTTCTTCTCACAGCTCTTAGAGAGACACATGGGAATTCACTGTCTTATATTTTCAGATCCTTACATTGGTATAGTCCTACCCACCTCTTCTCACCTATTCATTCCCCCTTTTGGGTCTGTAGTGTCCTCAATCCCAAGGAATATGAATATGAGTCCCTCATATACGTGATCATTGTTATACTTTACTCTTATCCAATATGAGTGACTTAATATTATATTCATGGAACACCAAGGGACTCAACTCTCCTTGTAAATGTAAGCAAATTCTTTCCTACTTAAAAAAGCATAAAACACATATTGCTTTCCTACAAGAAGCTAAACTCCTAGCTGAGGACGTCTGCAGACTCAAAAAGGACTGGGTCTGCCAAAGATATGCATCCTCTTTTTCCTCTAAAAAAAGGGGGGTGGCTATCCTGATTCATAAAAATCTTAATTGGTCCCTCATAAAATCCTCTACAGATCCAGAAGGCAGATGGGTAATAGTTATACTCAATACACCTACAGGCCCGATTATGTTAATCAACGTTTATGCCCCTAATTCTGATTCGCCTGAATTTTTCCATAATTTATCCCAACAAATCATGTCATATAACAGTTTTAATTTACCCATTTTAGTAGGCGGTGATTTTAATTTAGCTTTGGAGCCATATTTAGACAGAAGTAACTCTCCCTTCGATTCACATCTGAGAAGTATTAATGCCTTATTAATGCCTTTAAAAGACTTTGGCCTATCTGACATCTGGAGATTTTACCATCCTAGGGACTGTGACCACACTTTTTATTCCCCATTTCACCAATGCTATAGTAGAATTGATTACTGGTTCACTTCTGCCTCCATAACCGAACAAACAATTGAAACCAGTATCCTCCTGATTACAATATCAGACCACTCCCCCATCAAATTTCACCTATTATGGGGTCCTCCACCCTCTAGATCTCTGTCATGGTGCCTTGATCCACTTCCACTTAAGGACCAAGACATTATACCCTGGGTTAGAAACCAAATTCAAGAATATCTCTCCTTTAACATTACCCCGGTATATCCATGCGTACTGTTTGGGAAGCATTAAAAGCTACCATCAAAGGTAAAATAATTAGTTATGACTCCCACAGGAAGAAATTGAGAGAGTGTCAATTAGCTGAACTAGAAAAGTCATTAAAAATTAAAGAAGATCAATACTTTAAAAGCAATAAACCCAACCCCAACTCGCAACTTCACCTTGAAATCTTTCAATTAAGAATCAAAATCAACGAACTTATATCCCACAAAGCTGAGCTAGCCCTTTTTAGGTTCAAACATAAATATTGGGAACAAGGCGATAGATGTGGAAAACTGCTCTCCTACCAGCTTCAAACTCAGCAAATGGATAGGCATATTGCAGGCCTGAAAGACCATTTGGACCACATACAGTACATACATACCGATAATCCTTCGATTAATCATATCATGAAATCCTTCTATAAACAACTATACTCGCTGCAGAACTGTGCGCCAAATAAACAAATCCATTTTTTTCTAGATAAACTCCAACTCCCCCACCTTTCTGATTTAGATATGGCAAATCTGGACAAACCAGTTACCCTTCAAGAGATCCAAAATGCATTATCTACCCTAAAATCTGGTAAAGCTCCTGGTGGAGACGGGTTCTCTGTGGATTTCTACAAATCTCTTTCAGATACTCTATGTCCTCTGCTCTATGAAGTCTTTCTAGAATCATCAACCAATGGTAACATAGAAACATAGAAACATAGAAGTTGACGGCAGATAAGGACCGCAAGGCCCATCCAGTCTGCCCATTTCTTTTTCTACCTTATAAATGTGCCATCGCCCTTTGCTCTGTCAGTGGCCTATCTATTCATAGTCATTTGTATTGCTCCCTTATGCCTATCCCATGCCTGTTTGAAGCCCTGCACTGTATTCATAGCCACCACTTCTTGTGGTAAGCCATTCCATGCATCCACCACCCTTTCTGTGAAAAAGAATTTCCTCACATTCCCCCCTTAATCGGCCTCCCTCTAATCTCATGCTGTGTCCTCTTGTCCTGCTATTTTTCTTATATTTAAATATGTTAGACTCTTTCACCTTGTTTATGCCCTTAAGGTGTTTGAATGCCTCGATCATATCACCTCTCTCCCTCCTTTGCTCAAGGGTATACATATTGAGCTCCGTTAATCTGTCCTCATATTCTTCCTCCAACAATGACAGAGGCTGTTATCAGAGTACTACCCAAAAAAGACAAGGACCCTGCTCTCCCATCCAGTTATAGGCCTATCTCAGTAATTAACACTGACAGCAAAATCTTCACAAAACTTCTAAACCTTCGTCTAGAACCCCTAGTATCAAAACTAGCTCACAACTCCCAAGCTGGCTTCATCAAAAACAGATTTGGCTCCCGATCATTTCCGTTCTTTATTCAACTTAATTCATAAAGCAAAGTCACTCAAATTGATTGCTGCTGCCATAGCTATCGATTTTGAAAAGGCATTTGACTCCTTAAACTGAAACTATCTATATCTTGTACTATCTCACTTCGGTATTCTTAATAAGTTCTGTTCCTGGATCAAACTACTATACTCCTCTCCTTCAGCACAAATTCTCACTAACTCCATGCTATCTCCTCCCTTTTCACTGGCAAGAGATACTAGATAAGGTTGCCCCTTGTCACCGTCACTATTCATCCTTGCCATGGAACCCCTCTCTGCCTGTCTTCGTCCATCCAGCAACATTAAGGGTATTCAGATTGGTAATTCCCACTTTCCCTCACTTTCTTATGCAAATGATCTTCTCATTCTTCTAGAAGATCTTGAAGAGGCAGGTCAGCCATTAGTTCAATTATTTAAAGAATTCACTTTCCTCTCTGGCTTAGCCTTAAATTATAATAAAACTGAAACCTTATCTCTAAACTGACACTGTAAATCATCTATGAATACAATCTTGGGCTTCCAACGGGCACCTCATGGTTTCTCATACCTCGGCATTCAAATTACTCCAAAACTACATAAAATATGGGATACAAACTTTACCACCTTTTTATCTAATAGTAAATCTATGTTCGATAGATGGAAACTGCTTAATCTTTCATTTAAAGGGAAAATTTCTGCTATTAAAATGACCATTTCTCCCAAAATCTTACATCTTTTTGCTAACATTCCTTTAATTTTATCTTCTGTTTTTTTAGTCAAACTTGATCAACTAACAGGCAGCTTCCTTTGGGAAGGGAAACCTCCCAGATTCAGGCATATAAAACTCCATTCACATTGGTCGAGAGGAGGCTTTGGGCTTCCCTGGTTCCAAGCATACTTGTGGGCCTTTCGAGCATCTCAAACCGTTAAATGGTTTCTTAAACCAATGGAAACATCACCTTTATGGGTTACTATGGAATCCTCCCTATGTCCTGGGAACATCCCTACATCTTACATTTATAACTCACTCCCTCTGAAACTAAAATCCCACCCTACAATCTCTTCATCAGTATTCTACTGGAAATTAATATACAAACACCTTAAATCTAACCCTACACCTCTGGCCTATATCCCGGTTTGGGGTAACCCAAACATCTCTCTGGATAATCACCCAATTTTCTGTTGTAATTGGAAAAATAGGTGCATCTTCTTCTTAAATGATATACTCAAACCGAATAACCTCAAACTCAAGTCCTTTACTGACCTTCATACCCTCTGGAATCTTCCAAAGCATGATTTTTGGAAATATCTACTGCTCTGTAGTGCTTATAACTCCTATTTCCAATATTTACCCAAACAAGTTTTACATAATCACTATATCTCACAATGGCTTAACATCTCATCTAATTTGAACAGTACAGTCTACAAAAACACCAGAGATACACTTACAGACCAATCTCTCGCTGCTAAAAATAAATGGAGTCAACTATTAAATTACAATATAACAGACTTACAAAGGTATAGATGTTGGCTCTCTTGTCGCAGACCTTTAAAGATGTTCGCAGTTCACTTATACAAACAAAAATCCTTCACTTATGATATAGGACCCCTGTGGTATTACAGCATATGGGTCTAATGAATAATAATAACTGCTGGTGCTGTAATTCTTCTAATGGGGACTTATTTAACATTTTATGGCTGTGTCCTCCTATAAAGAATCTATGGCGCACTACTCACAACTTTGCAGCCAAAGTAATCGGACAGCCATTTTCATTAGATCCCAAGCATATTATACTGGGCATTTTCAGCTCTTACAATATTACAATCTCCCACACTCAAAATAGATGGCTGACCATACTATTTCTCCAAGTTAAGCGCTTTTTACTTATACATTGGAAGTCTGTTGTAATCCCCAATTTCCCTGATATTCTTAAGAATTTATCTCAGTATGCCTCCCTGGACCGTATGTCTCATATTTCTTCTGGCTGACTTAAGGCATATAATAGATGTTGGCAGGACTATTTTAATTATTTAAGATCATCACATACATCTAATACTTAATGTATGGACTGTTATAAAGGTTACCCCTATTTAACACCATCTGATAACTCTTACTGCTAGTGTCTCCCTTATTAGTGGTTTTCTCTTTTTCTTATGTTCTTTTTGTGTTTTCTTTCTATTGGCATTATGCATAAGCCTTGTTCCTCTCACAGCTCTTCCACATTTATATGATATATAATTGTGTAAGATAAGATTCAACAACAACAGTGCTGTACAAACTTTCCATATTAATCCTTTCTCTCATCTTTGGTCTTACCTTCTTTGCTAATCTTAAACAATCTAGCCTAGATATATTCATCCACAATGCTGTAACGTTTGACTGATTATAGACTATATAGCTGTCAATCCTTGTTAATGTTGTTGTTTAATTGCCCATATATTGTCATATCCTGTCAATTTGTCCATTCACATTGTCTTTCATATGTGGAAATTGCTGTTTTATTATATTTTATTAATAATAATAATAATAAAAAGATTAACTGCAAAAAAATAAATAAATAAATGACCCAGCCAGCAAGAATAACTCTAAGAAGGCTGCCTCGAACCCGGGCACCCACCCCCATAGAAACATAGAATTTGATGGCAGATTAGGCTCGCTTGGCCCACCCAGTCTGCCCATTTCCCTACCTAATGGATAAGCTGCAGATCCTAGTTAACCAACAGCCTACTTCTTTCTACCCCCGCTCCCTAGAATTGCCTTATGACTGTCCCATGCATTCTTGAATTCCACCACTGTTTTAGACTCCACAACCTCCTCAGGAAAGTTGTTCCATGCATCCACAACCCTCTCTCTGAAAAAAATACTTCCTCACATTACCTCTGAGCCGTCCCCCCTCTATCTTCAAATGGTGCCCCCTTGTTCTTGTACACCTCTTTTTCTGAAATATGCTACCCTCTTGGACTTTGTTGATTCCCTTGAGGTACTTAAAAGTTTCTATCATGTCCCCCCCTCCCTCCTTTCCTAGAGGCTATACATATTAAGCTCCTTAAGTCTCTCTTCATACGTCTTCTGGTGCAGACCTTGCACCATTTTAGTTGCCCTCCTCTGGACTGCCTCCATCCTGTCTATGTCTTTGCGGAGATTGGGTCTCCAGAACTGGATGCAGTACTAGGCTGGAGGATGACCTGGTGGTGGGCGCGGTGTTCGTGGATTTATCAAAGGCTTTTGATACGGTATCCCATAAATTATTGGGAGAACGCCTAGTAGATATGGGCCTAATAAATGAAACTTATAGTTGGTTTAATTCTTACTTAGAAAATAGAAAACAGCAAGTAAGAATAAGCGGGTCCCTATCTAAGAGACTTGAGGTAAGAGAGGTGTCCCACAGGGCTCAATTTTAGGGCCATTATTATTTTTGATTTACATTAATAACTTGGTAGAAGTTATACAAAACTCAAGTGTCAACCTTTATGCAGATGATACCTTAATGATCTCAGATGGCCGAACTTTAACTGAATTAGAACAAAAGTTGCAAGCAGACTTTACCAGACTTTGCACATGGCTGACTAGCTCGGGATTGATAGTTAATAGTAAAAAAACAAAACTGATGGTTTTCTCTAGGACTAGGCATAGTATGACTGGTAGTAGAGAAAACATATCTATAAAGACATTACAAAATGAAGTAATAGAGCAAGTATTAGTATATAAATATTTGGGGGTTTGGATTGATTATGCCCTAAAATTTGATAAACATATTCTTGACACCATTTCAAAGGTAAATAAAAGATTGGGAACCTTCAGAAGAACAAGATTTTGTATGAATAGAACAATAAGAGAAATGGTAATAAAACAACTTCTTCTACCCGTTCTGGAATATGGAAACCATGTGTACGGCCTGGCATCAAAGGTCTCTTGCAAAAATTGATAAAATTTATAATAAGATGGCTAGATTCAGTATTAAAGGACTTCAGAACTCATCACTGCTTGTTATTACAAGACCTGGGTTGGCTTACCCAGGAGGCAAAAGACAGATCTCTTGGGCAATGCAAATTTATAAAGTTATTTATCTAAAGCAGCCTAAAAGTCTGAGTGATAGATTAGAAAGAAAACACTTGTTTATAACTTGCGTATTAAAAAAAACTTGGGTCATTACTCACTTCCAAAATTAAAAAATAAATTTAGTTATATGCGTTTTCCGGTAATAGCGGATAGAATATGGAATGAGATAAAAATAGGAGCAAGTTGTAAATTTAAAAATGCGAAGGCATTTTTATTAAATTTGAAATTGGAATTAAGCACAAGGTATGAATGTTATGGTTAATTTAATGTTTTTATGAGTAATTTGTATAGAATGAAAGGATCTATGTAGAGGTGCTTATTATTTATTGTTATTAATATCTCTGTGATTGTGGTGTTATATTAGTTTGTTTTTAATTAATGTTATATGGAATATGCAGTAACAGGAGCATCTTGTAAATAGGACTTCGTCCTAATGATGTAAATAATGTCAACAATTCCTGTATAAAAATAAAGGTTTTTACTACTACTACTCCAGATGGGGTCTCACTAGCTGTCTGTATAGTGGGATAACAACTTCCTGTTTTCTACTGGTGATGCCTCTCCCTATGCATCCCAGTGTCCCCCAGCCCTCCTTACTGCCCTCTCACATTGCTTGCCCACCTTTAGGTCATCTGATGTGACTACACCTAGGTCCCTTTCCATTTTTGTTGTCATTAGTATCTCAACCCCCATTGTGTACTCTTCCCCTGGGTTTTTGTTTCCCAGGTGCATTACTTTGCACTTCTTAGCATTGAATCTAAGCTGCCATACATTTGACCATTCCTCCAACCGTGACAAGTCCCTTCTCATCCTTTCCACCCCACCTCACCTTGTGTATCAACTCTGTTGCAGATCTTTGTGTCGTCTGCAAAGAGACATACTTTTCCTTCCAGTCCCTCTGCAATGTCACTAAAGAGGACCGGTCCTAGTACTGAACCCTGCGGTACCCCACTAGTAACCCCCCTTTCTTCAGAGTGGACTCCATTTACTATTACCTCTGTGTCCTGTTCTCCAGCCAATTCTCTACCCAGGCTACCATCTTGGGACCCACTCCCAGGCTGGCCAACTTGTATATTAATCTTTTGTGTGGGACTGTGTCAAATGCCTTGCTAAAGTCTAGGTAGGCCATGTCCACTGCCCTTCCCCAATCTACTACTTTGGTCACCCAGTCAAAGAAATCTATTAGATTCATCTGACATGACCTTCCCACTCTGAATCCATGCTGCCTTGGGTCCTCTGCTCCTCTGGCCTCTAGGTACTCAACAATTCTTTGCTTCAGAAGTGATTCCATAATTTTCCTAATCACTTTCATTTTAAGAGAGTAACTCCAAAGCAAGCAAAAAAAAAAAAATCTACTGAGGGTGCTTGGGAAATCTAGATACAGCAGCGACTCCCTTAACCTGAAGTTGCTACATCTTTCCCTTGATGCAGTCCTGCCACCACTCAATAAGCTACTGAATTTGTCTCTCTGCCTTGGACAGTTCCCCCAACGGTGGAAAGCGGCAGTGATGACACCCATTCATAAGAGTGGAGATAGAGCCTAGCGCTCAAATTACCGCCTGATCTTCATCCTTCCACTCCTCTCTAAAGCACTGGAGTGTATTTATCTGATTACCTGGCCAAGTATGATATAGAATGCTCACAACAACACAAATTTAGGAAGGGTAACAGTACCACCTCTGTACTCTTGGAGTATACTGACTTCCTTTATAAGGTGCTTGACTGTGGTCACCTAGTGGGGTCAATTTACATTGATCTCACTAAGACATTCAATAAGGTTAACCACATCCTCCTGCTTTAGTCACTTCCTGTCCTTGGCTGTCATATGGAGTCACATTCTGGTTGAAGAACTACCTTGTAGGCAGAATGCAACTGGTTAAAATCCATGATACCCTATTTATCAGCCATCCAGTGCACTCAGGAGTCCCTCAAGGCTCCATCCTCAGTCAATTACTCTTTAGTCTCTTTCTTAACACTCTCCCCAAAGTCTACACCAACAACATACTCCTCTACACTGATAAGGCCGTATTATTTGCTGGTCAGCCTGACCCATTCCCCCTTGTCATCAACCTTCAGCACAGTTTTGTGGCAGTTGAGACTTGGCTTGCCCAACATAAGCTAATAATAAATTACAAAAAAAACAAGGTAATGCTTTTCACCAGCCCACATAATAAGAATAAATTAACCCAACTATCCATCTTAAATAACAACAACTTGCCTCTTGAACAAGTTCATAACTTTAAATAGTTAGGGATAACCCTTGTTAGCACAATATCTTATACTTAGCATGTCAACCTCATCTCTAAGGTAGTTAGCACTAGAATAGGGCTCCTTTATAAGCACAGGCACTGCATTACCCCTGAAGTACTCCATCTAGCAGTCACCAGCTCAGTCCTCTCCACAATTGATTATGGGCTTGTCATTTATGGGTCTGCAACAGACACAACCCTTAAAAGAATTTGTATCGCACTTAACAAATCTTGTCATTTGGTCTCTGGCACTCACAGACATACCCACACCTGCAACTTGTAAGCCCAAACCAACTGGCTCCACCTCAAGGGCAGGATCTCTTACTAGGCCTGCCTGTTAGCCAAAAAGTCAGCCTTGGACTAACCCCACCAACTTCCAATCATTTTCTTACATGTGCGCCCAACCCCTGCAGTAAGAGAAGTGCGTCCAAGCACACTTACCAAGTCCCATTCTGCCCACAATGTAAGCTCAGAGGGCTTTAATGTACAGAGCTCCCAGTTGGGTAAATGGCCTCCCCTCAGATTTCCTGGCAGAGTCCAATCTTGGTCCGTTCAAATACAAACTCCACCAACACCTCACAACACTTAGTAGTTCTGACTGCCCCACCTAGCAGTTGCCCTCCACTAGGTTCTACCTTACCCTCCCTTGTGTCGTTTACCCCCCACCCCAATTACCTCCAACCTGCCACCCCTTCTATAATCAACTCTACATCCTGTCCACTAAAGACTCCTGTGTGTCACCTACCACTCTCCTCATCTAACTCCCCCCCCAAACGTTCACTCAACTCCTGTCTCTGTGCCACTTGGTGTGCCACTCCTATTCCCTCCCTCCTATTTTCCACTATTGTACAAAGTCAGTATGCCGACTGCTTTAATGTACTACAATTAATTCATGTTACCTATTGGTAACCCATTATAGTTCTGTTTTAACATCAAATATTGCTATGAACTCATCTGATGATATTACCTACTACCCTGTTACCGACAAAGTCATCCTACTGACAGCACTTTTGCTGCTACTAGTTATCTATTGTTTGTACCAACTTTAACCATATCTTATTTTATTAGCCCTAATGTGTGTAATGCTTCCTGTCTAATTGTCATCATGCTTATCAAACGCCCATTTGTTGCTGTTATCTGTTCTCTCCTGACATGAAACCTTTCATAGAATCATAGAATCATGAATCTTGACAGCAGAAAAGGACCCTCAGGCCCATCTAATCTGCCCTAGAGATGGTGGGGTGTAGGGTACACAGCCCCCCACAAGAAAACACTCCATTCCTGTCAGTCGGCATGGTCCTCGTCACTGTTTGGGATGTCGACAACACTGTAGTCGATATTCTGACATGGAAAACGATAAAACAGGTCCATGTAACCCATCCCCAGGTTGCACCTGGAATCAAACTGTCGCACTTTTGTGTGCCAATTAGGGAAACAAAATTATAAATAAAAATTAATTATACACAGAACCCCCCCTTCTAATCATGCTCAATACACCAGACTGTAGCTCCTTTTCCAACTTAGCACCCTCAAAACTAGATTTCTCAGCACTGAAGGTCAGCTTTGACAGACTGCAGAAGCCAGAAATTATGAACATGCAGTTATGAGTTACAATACTTTTAAACCATTTAACAAAACATTTATTTTATTGGATTTCACAGATCCTCTTATGGAAGCTCTTTTATGTGACCTGAGCTGCCTGCCCCAAAATAATAACACATCAGGTGCTCTTTAAGGGCCCCATTCACAAATGGTATCCCGGCGCTATGCTCCCCTGATAAATGGCACATAAGACCAGGATACACACATTTGGGCTGGGCAAACTCTGTGAAGTTCTGACCCTTATTAAATAAGAACCAAAACATGGTGAAGTTCTGATCTGTTCCGATTTGTTCTGATTTGTTCTGATTTACTGACAAATATTTGAAAAAATACATAAAAGTGGCCAAAGTTATTCACTTTTGACACAGGGGCCCAAAGGAAATAATTTAATGGCTTATTTGTATAAAAATGAATGTAAAACTACTTAATAAATAAGCAATCAATCACTGCTAGCCCCTTTGTGGCTGGCCTGTAACAGTGCCATATCCTGCTCGGGTCCGTGACATGAATCTGCTGGGAGAGACAGAGAAAGACGCTGGGAGAGACAGAGATCGAGCCAGAGAGAGCGCGACAGAGACAGACAGACAGATGCAAATACCTATATCATAGCACCACCAAGCACTGCAGGCACTGCCAGGCAGCTAAGATTTTTTTTTACTGATGGTGCTGTGTGGGTATTATTTTGATGGATGTTCCACTCAGAGCCGAACAGGCCAAAGAAATAGATATGAATGACCAAATAAGCAGCACTAAGAGAGCCCACCCACCCTACCCATATGAATGTTGCAACTGCTTCACATGCCCCAGTGTACTGTGGTATATAGTACACTACCTGGTCCAAGAGGTGGTAATGTTTTCTAGTACTACAACTACTTCTACTGAATCTGATCAATACGCTGAATTCTTAAAGAAGAAAAATAAAACATACAGTGATCACCACCACCTAGGCAGGCAGCCAGTCACACATCACATTGGTCAAGTGCAGTGCAGTCATCAAAAAGTTTGCAACTGCCACCTGAAGACAGACACACAACACAATGACATCCGTCCTAGTTCCACAATTGCTTGCTGCCAGTCACTGCCAAGTAATTTCAGTATCAAAAATAAAATAGAGTACTATAATAATCTCAGCCCAGTTACTGTAAGTGAGATGTAACCAGGCTAGCATACCATGCACAAGCAAACAATAAAGAAATTATATGAAGTTTCAATTTAATAGCATTTTTTCTGTGAAGTAATCGCAGCCAAATATGGGGGAACATGAGAAATATACAAAGAGTATTCAGTCTCTGGGTTTCATACATCTGATAAGCCATGCACTGTACAAAAGGTAAAACAGTACAGTCAGGATCAGTTGCTGAGGGCAAAAAAGTTACAAATAGTATTAGTAAGGACAAAAAGTGCTAAGTAGTAGTCGTGACTTGTGACTGTACACAGCACACCGACAGCACAGCAGTCCACCACCACTTCCTTCCAAGATTACCTGATTGAGTCCTACAGTACACAGTTAGTTACTGTTAAGTGACCAAATTCAGCAACTGTTAAGTGTGCCTCAGAATTTGAATTGGAGATGCAGACACATCTGGTACACAGCCACACACAGCATGGTCCCACACTGGGGGTTGGTTAATGCTTATACGTAATGTAATGCAATATACTATAAAACTAATGATAATAAGGAGGAATAATGGAGAATGAGTGATGATGATACTTGTGTGTACAGTAGTTGTACTTTACTTGTATTGTGGGTAGTGTAAACAGCCTGCTACGAGACATAGAGTCAGATTACCCCCGTACCACCTACTGCCAGCAGAACAGGCGCATCAACTTGTATGTTGTTTGTCTGAACAGTATTTTTTTTAATACATAAAATTGTGAATGAACATTTACAAGTGATTGTGATTCATAATTGGATGGCACAAGTCAAAGATTTATTTTGCAAATCTGCTGCCCTTGCCCTGTACACACAGCCACACTGAAGCCAGAAAAAAACTTTCATTTGGGATTTTCTGTAACTGTAACATTTCTCTTGGGCCACCAGTAGTCTGTCCCTCTTTCCTGTGGTTCTGGAATGGCACAAGTCAAAGACTTTGCCAGCCTGCCCTTGCTCATGTACACAGCTACATTAAGGCCAAGAAAAGAAATAAAACTTTCATCTGGGATTTTCTGTAACTGTAAAATTTCTCTTGTGCCCCCAGTAGTGTCTCCCTCTCTCCTATGGATCTGGATTTGGAGTGGCACGAGTCAAATATTTTGCCAGCCTGCCCTCCCTTGGTCATGTACACACAGTTACACTGTCTGAGGCCAAGAAAAGAAAAAAAAAAAAAACTTTAATTTGGGATTTTCTGTAACTGTAAATTTTATCTTGGGCCTCCAGTAGTCTCTCCCTCTTTCCTCTGGATCTTTATGCCACAAGTCAAAGGACATCTCACCTGATGGCCTTGACCCTAGGCCGCTTTACTTCTCAGCTCCAGTAATATCCCACCCTCTGGCTGTCCTACTAAATCTCTCTTTTGCTACTGCCACTATCCCAACTGCATGGAGGCATGCCATCATCCTCCCCTTCCCTAAGGGAGGTGATCCGTCTTCCCAAGGGAAATATTGCCCTTTTTCGCTGTTACCTACCCTTGCTCAACTTCAGGAACACCTGGTTGTAGCTCAAATCTCCACTTTCCTTTCCGACATCTCTTTCTTCACTCCCTTTCAATCTGAGTTTTGGAAAAATCATTCCACCACCACTTCCCTGCTTAGGCTCACCGAGTCTATCTTCTCAGAGACAGACAGAGGCCAAGTAACATCTGCATTCTTTGTCGACTTAGCCAAGGCCTTCGACACAGTCTCCCACTCTCTCTCCTCCTTAGTATCCTGGCTGCAGCAGGCCTCTCCACCTCGGCCACAAACTGGTTCAGTGCCTAACTGAATGGCAGGACACAATCAGTTTGTATTGCTGACTCCATCTTCCCTTCTCTACCCATTAGCACCAGTGTCCCACAGGGCTCTGTGCTTGGTCCCCTGCTTTTTTCCATTTTTCTTAATGATCTCCTATCTGTCTGCTCTCCCTCCTCCATTCATTTGTATGCAGATGACACCATCCTGTTCACCTTGGGCCAATCCCCCATTGATGTGGCTGCCAGACTCCAGCTAGACTTCAATAAGTTCCAGCTCTGGCTCAGCTCTCACCAAGTCTTTCTAAACACCAAGAAGATGGTCTCCATGGCCTTTGGCACAAAGCAGAGACTCTGGAGGCTAACCTCCATGCCCTCCTTCCACAGGCTTGATGGGACAACCCTTGAGGACTCCTCCTTATTTCGATATCTAGGGGTTTGTCTCAACCAACACCTAAACTTCTCTGGACACGTTGATGCCATCCTCATGAAACTACATCCCAAGTTAGGCACTTTATATAGGAACTGTAGTTGCATCCCTCTAACGGCAAGGCGTGAGCATGTCCAAAAGATGATCCTCCCAATTTTTGACTACTGCGATATAGTCTACAGTGCTGCTCCCATAGCCTCTCTATCCAGATTGGACACCCTCTTTAACTCTTTCTGTCACTTTGCTCTTGACTCCCCTTCTCTTACTCATCACTGTGACCTCTATCAATCGCTGTCTCTTTCCTCACTGTCTAACCGCCATACCTCCCACTGTGCAAAATTAATCTTAAAGTTCTGGTATGATGCTCTGCTTGCCTACCTATCCTCCTTGCTTACCATCCCCCCCTGTCCATGCACTTAGATCAACTGACGCTCACACAATGGCTGTCCCTTGCTGTGCTACAACTATAGGACAAAATTAGTTCTCTCACTGGATACCCAAATTGTGGAACTCCCTTCCTCATCAGATCCGGCACTCATCCTCCACTTCTTCCCTTTCTGCAGCCTTACACAACTTTCTATCCCCTAACTGTTTCCGCCCGTGCCCCCCTATCTCCAACAAATTTCTCCTTCCTCTTGAGCCCACCCCTCTCCTTGTATCACCTCCTTTGAATTCTACTGCCCTCCTTCAAAATAATGCACTTGAGGTATTGTGTACCAGTGCACTTGATGTTTTTGCTGCCTGCTGTCACCGACTGTATTTATGCATGCCTGTAAAATCTATGTAATTAGTGTTTGTCACTCACATGCATCATTGTTATCCTGATTCTCCTCCCCCCCAAGATGCACCAGGTGATGAGCAACGTGTTGAGTGTGCCTTTCTTGGTGAAACATTTCAATAAATAAATAAATTAATAAAATAAAATAAATAAAGTCAAAGATTTTGCCAGCCTGCCCTTGCTCATGTACACAGTCACACTGCCACAGTGCCTGCCTTTTCACCCCCCCTCCCAGCAGCACCCAGGCCATCACTATCTCCCCAGTCCCTCTGGATTCCTCCTTTCTTCAGTCCTGACCCATCACCCTTCCCCAATCAGTTTCTCTCCCCCCTCGCACCAGTAAAGCAAGTCCTTTTTTCTTCCTTTTCCCTCCTCTCCTCCAAAATGTAATATATATATATATATATATATATACATATTCTATACAAAAACCTAATTAGTGCATCAGTTAGGGTTCTTCTATAGTGAAAGAAGTGAGGAAATTCGATTTTAGGGTTCCCACCTTGCATCCCACCCCATGCCCCACCAACAGGCATCAGGTGTGCTGGGGTCCTTGGCCCAACTCTCACCCCTTCCCATGTGTAAACAAGCTGAGGTGGTGCACTGTAAGAGAATGGGGTGAGAGTTAGGCAAAGGACCCCAAAACACACCCCGATGCCTGTTGGTGGGGGCTGGGTGGGAGCAAAGGGCGGAACCCTAAAATCTAATTTCTCACTTTTTTCACTGTAGAAGAACTCTAACTGATGCATTAATGAAGTTTTTGCATAGAATTTCCTTACTTTTTAAGAAAGAATAGAAAAGTAGAAAGTTGCGGAGGTTGGTGGGAGCCCAGGGCCCAAACTTGTAAGTGTCAGGCCACATTACACACCCAGAGACTAAAAAATACATTCACAACAGCAAGGCCAGCCACCAAACAAATGTTAATGTAGTAGGACAATAGAAAACGCTGTCCACAAAACGTAAACTGCGCCACACAACATGTCCGCAAAAAATATATTGTCTGACACGTAAACACCTCTATTAACATCTACAGGACATGGCGTCAACACCCTCCAAATTTCAAGTAAAAAGACCAAACCATGTCCAAGATATGACATATCAAAATTTGAATTTTTCATTCATCAGAATGGCACAGTTCCGTACCTGTTGACATTTAACACACACAATGACTGAAAACTACATCCATGACACTAAGGCTAGGTATCCTATCAATTTCAAGCCACGATCACAAGCAAAAAGCTGTCCACAGAACGTGAACTGCACCACGCCATATCTGCACCAAAAAAATATTTTCTGACACAGAAACACTGTAATTTTCATCCACATGACATGACATGCTGTCAACACCCTCCAAATTTCAAGTGAAAAGACCAAACCGTGTCCGAGATATAACATTTTAACATATGAGATTTTCTTTCGTCAGACTGGCACAGTTCCGCACCTGCTGATATTTAACACACACAGCGACTGAAAACTACATCCATGACACTAAGGTTAGGTATCCTATTAATTTCAAGCCACCACCACAAGCAAAACACTGTCCGCAACACGTAAAGTGTGTCATGCAATATCTCCACAAAATAAAGCTTCTCTGACACATAAACACAATAATTCACATCTACAGGACACGCAGTAAATGCCCTCCAAATTTCAAGCAAAAAGACCAAACCGTTTCTGAGATATTAAATGATAAAGTTTGGTAAAATGTTCCTATCTATTCCATTATAAAAAAATCTGGCCATCTTGTCCTGTCCTCACGATCAAATATGGCGATCAAAGAATCTCATGATCAAATAATTTGCAGGCTCATGATCAAAGAATTTGCAGGCTCATGAACAAAGAATAAAAACTTGAATAATTAACAAAATTGAAAGAATTGCGGTAAAGCACCGCCATGGTTCGACAGAACGAAGCCCCCTGAGCAAAACTAAAAGCACAAGGTTTTTTTATTTATTTATTTAAGAGATTTACCAGATAAGCATTCTGAGCGGGGACCGCTCGTTTCCAGATGCGACCTGGGGTTACATAGGTCAGACAACAGATACAGTAATCAGGTTCTTGGCTAGTGGTCCCTGGTAATTCAATAAAGCCACCTGATACCAAATGTTGTTTTAAATCAGTTGCAATTTATTAATACCAAATTAGCCCTAACAATTTTACCTCTAACATGATCAAATCTAAACAGCTGATGACTTATTACCACCAGGGCTACAGGTGTTCAGAGGGAATGAAGCAACATTCCTCATTCCTCTGGGTGACCCAAGTATCTATGGCAGCCATGTTGGCTACTCCCCTTGGACACACTGGACATACAGTCTGTCTGATATTTATTCAGTGTTTGACAAGAATTGCAAAACAAGGGACATTTTTCAGTTTTTAGACACTCTGACCAAAAAAGGCAAGAGAGTAGGGTCATGAGACAAGGGTGTAAAAGTATAGTGGCCATGAGATACCTCGGTCATAAGATACATTTGACACTTTGCCAAGACATGTGGTCATTCTTAGATGGAAAAACAAGTGATCAGGGGATTTTACATTTATCAACAATAACTCGCTTTAGGATACAGAAAACATATGAAGGGACTTCACATTTACTTTAAATAACTTGCTGTCTAGACAGTGGCCAAAACAAGGATATAATTGTTTCTTATCAACTCTCTGTTACACATTTAAACATAAAAATTATAATATGAGGAACTGTATCTAAGCTGCAATGGTTTGAAGCAGCTGAACCTTATCTTGGCTATGACCTTGGGTTGAAGGAAGGTTTTGTACAAAATATCTCTGCTGAGCAAAGCAAAGCTAATTTTCTTAAAAACATTTATTTTTTTAAACACAGTTTATGCTCTTCACTTATTTTCTACAGTTATTTAAAGGGCCCCAACACCTTTTGAAACTGGGCATCTACACAGACATCAATTTGCACAGTGGTATCATAATATGCATGGTTTCAACAATTACTCTCCAAACACCTCTGCACTTACAAGGCATGTCAATTTATATGTTGGCATCATGTAGTCATCTACTAGCCACCTTCACCTTTTACTAGCCCTTTGCAGCCTCTACACTAGCCATTTTACACCTTTCAATCTCCTGAACATTTTGGCTAGCCAATTACATATTGTTGATAAAAGTTTGGTCACTGGTCACTAAACTTTGACCACTGGCCACTTTCAACAATCCCCACCTCGAAGACAAGGGACCCATATTGGGGACCCGAGCCTTTGCAAAAGTAAACATAAAAATAAAGATGCTAATTATTAAATAAGTATTTTTAAAGCGTACTGCCCTGCAATTCTATCTTGTGATCTCTGATAATGGGCACTTTTACATCTATTATTAGGGAGACATAAAATAAGGACACATTAGTTTGAATGCATGTTTAAACTCAGCCATATTTCAATGGGAGATATTTAAGACAACAGGTATATGCATAAATTGTACATTATTTATAAGGGTTTCAGGTACTGAAGTAGCAGTTAATTGGTTAGGGGGCCCTCGTGTTAACTGGGAACACTTTTAACAATTCTGATTATGAGGGTGAAAGAAGACTGGTAAGAGGAGTCTTGAACCACCACAGATAATACTTTGATTAGTATATAAGTTTGGTATAACTAAACACTTTTGATCTTAATCTGTTAATTGCATTTTAATACTTTTACCTTACTTAATTTTTAAGCTATTATAATACAAGCTACAAATTTTTAAAGCTAGAAAAACAGTTTATAATTAATTACATGAAACACCTTTTTTAAAACTGGTTGCCAGCATATAGATAGTCAAGACATTTATAAAAAGCATGCTGTTCTGGAGTTGGTACAGGGGTGGTTACAGATGGAGCACAAACTGTGAGTTTGTAAAACAGTGCAGAACTCAGGGATGTCAACACCACAATTGAAATATGTGAAAAGATGTTAACATGTGTTATAAAATGGCAAGAAAAAATCTAGAAACCTCATTGGTCAAGAGACATCAGCTGACTGTATGTTAAATCTCTATACACGCACAGTCATCCTGGTCCTAGACCACATCACACAATGAGCAAATCAGTCCTCATACAACCAGAACTATCTTTATTCAGTCCCCTTCAACCAGAACTGATCTTCCATTATAAGCATGGCTGCTGCCTTTACACTGTAAGAAAACCTTCAACTGGGTCCTAAAAATAAAACTACCTTAAATTAAAAATGAAATAAATTAATTAAATGTTGTTTCCCTGATCATCACACTCTCCTTACACACACAGAAACAAATTAGAAACATTAATTATTGTTTATAGTTTTCATTACAACTGTTTGTTTACTAACAGTAAAATATCCCCCTTCTGTCTTTATCTGCTCATCAGGGAAATCTCTTATGCTTGCCTTGACAGTGATATAATTGAGCCTCTAGCTCTAAAACAGGCCTTTGTTGTCTTTGTGTACAGAATGTCAGGAGAGTAACATTCTACAAGTGGAACAGAGCAGAATTTTGAATCCCTGTATTCCATGGTAAACATTCCATGATAAACATTCTATGTCTTGAGTGTGGGGAAAAACAGAAATCAAAAAAACAGGATGAAGAAAGTAGGCAATACAGTAATACTTTGTAAACAAAAAGAAAAGGTGGGAAAACACAGTTCAATAGGCAGAGGCAGACCCAAAGTGCCCAAATACATTGCTAATGTTAATAAAAGTACGTACATTTGAATCTTACATAGCAGAGTTTTCAGGTGAAATCTACCCTCCTTGCCCACCCAAAAAAAGGTAACCTGGCAGGTTTAAATTTTTTTTTTTTCCTTACTAACCTTTCACCTCAATCCTATAGCAGTTTTTCTTTTATGTACTAGACCACAGCACATAAGTAAAAAAAACAAAAATAAAGAGAAGGTTGCCTTCAATGAGACTATGTAACTACAGTACAGTGTAATGAAAATTAAGTTTTAAACACAGCTTATGTCTTACAAATTTACAAATGTTACAGTGTATTTATATGATAAAATTGACATGTGACAGAGAAATTATTTATTTTCAACCAACTCTACTAATAAATAATTTTACTGCAATGTACTGTACTAGTTAACCTATTGCTGACATATTCTATTTTATGCATTAATAGTTACTCCTTTTTTCAGTTTTTAGATGTTTTAGAGGTTAATGTATTATAAAATGGTCAAGAAAAATCACGTCTCCTGATTGGTTGACAGGGCTTGGAGGAAGGAATAACAGCCACCAGGTTGGGAACATTTTCCAGCCAGCTGTGCAAAGGCCACCCCGAAATAAATGCTTTCCCCACATTCTGTAATGGAATGCCCAACCTCCATGTTAGTAAAGAATCTGACTGGCAAGTGAAATCATCAAAATTAAAAAAATACCATGATCCCATAACACAAGCGAGAACAAAATCTCACACAATAAATCAAGTAGACCTTAGTGGCCATTGCTAGCTGCATCACTGTCCCTCTCCTAAACTGAACTGCAGCGTTTTTCTGAGTAGGCCACACATCCCGCTGTTCGCAGTAGATAAACAACCTGTGCATCCAATCTCAGCTTCGGGAAACTGTCCTAACAGCTGATTGCACGCTCATTCACCCTTCTCTCCCAGAGCACTGACAAATAATTTAAACCACTTCTCTCCCACATTCGCTGAATACTTTCCCCCTCAGCATACATATGATAAAATGTAGGAATCTTAGTGCAATCCAGCCCTAGCTCCACCCCTGTCATACCACACACCAGTCCCCACTGCGACACACAGCTCACATTCGTAGTCTGGGTGTATGGGTGAATCGCCGCAGCAGCAGTAAAAAAAGGAAACTGATACTTATCATGGCACTGATGTAACTCACAATCCATAGAGGTAATCGGCTGGTGACATGGGCTATCAGTTAACTCAAACATACAACGCAACGCGAGTGCTGAGAGGCATTGAAAAAAAAAGCTGATCGCTTCCCGAGATGGAAGTGCGCGGTGCATGATGGCAGGCACCAAAAGTTAAAGAAGTCCACCCCAGCATGGCAAAACTTCCTTAGCCTACGGGGTGCCCAATCCCCGTCCAGCTTCACTGTCCCCCAAGCTGCTTGGTGCCATGCTGGGAGCCCACCCCAGCATGGCAAAGATCATTTGCCGCCAGGTGCCCAACTCGTCGGTTTCACTGCCCCCAAAATGTTCGTATGCCACGCTGGGAGCCCACCCCAGCATGGCAAAAAACGTCCTTAGCCGACGGGGGTGCTCAATCCCCTGTCAGCTTCACTGTCTCTCCAAGCCACACTGGGAGCCCAACCCAGCGTGGCAAAAGTCCCTTGAGTATAAATAAATTAAAAAAAAAACTGAAACAAAAAAAACCCTTCCCTCATTGATTCTTTGCCCCCTCCCCAACCCGCAACAACCCTCTGTGTACCCACCTCCCCACACCCCACCTCATCCCCACCTCAACCCATACTTACCTCTGGAGCCTGGCGCAACGATCTTCGGCAGACCGGGAACATGTCTGCACTCTTCAAAGCCGACCACGAACTGAAGAAATGCCGTTAAGCTGTATAATGGCATAAATGGATTTTTTTCAACTTTAGTGCATATCTCAGCCATTTCTGGGAATATTTTCACCAAATTTTCAACATGGGTTTTTGGGGCCCCACCTCATGAACTGTGACACTGTTATTTCGTTACTTGGTCCCGAAAGGTGGTTCTGCAGTCACTGCGCGGAACCACCTTTCCAGAATGATTAATGAAAAGATAGTGTCACAGTTCATGAGGTAGGCTCCCAAAAACCCTATGTTGAAAACTGGTGAAAATATTCCCAAAAAAGACTTTTATGTGCATGTGTTGCGCAGTTCCTACACACGTTCGTAACTTTGAGCATTTTTAATATTTTCACTCCAGATTTTCAGTATTGCCATTTTACCACACCTCCTTATGAACAGTACAACTGCCATTTTTCACATCTCACCCAAAATGTGTTTTTACACATGTAGCGTGCAATGGCACGGTCGGTGTGCGAATCAATGTTCGGGACAGATTAAGAAAATCACAGTGAAGTAAAGTGCAATTCATAAACTACAAGTAGACTGTTGTTTACTAATGTTGTTGGTAATTGCTATTTTTTACCATTCAAAAAAGTTTACCAAGGGACTATTTTATCTCAACGTTTCAATTAATTCTCTATTCTGTATTTAAATAAATGTTACAAAGTTTTCAAAATATAAACACCTTGTCAGTGTCCTTTTTTCCATAGTTATTTCCCATTTTATAAGCGCAATAAGAGTTATTTCATGGTGTTGTTATGTGATAACCACACACCTAGGTGCGGAAGGACACTCAGCCTTTGGCCCTCGCCCCACCACGCATCTAGGTGTGCGGTCATCACATAACAACCACCACCCTGTCATGTCTTATTGCTTACATACCACATATAACACAATATGACATAACAATGTTGTTGATGAAGAAGAGTTCATGGACTCCACTTTGAGAGTGGATAAGATAGATGCTGCTTGGTATTGGGGTGTGGCACACCCTTGGAGCTTAATTGAAGAATCTGTTGATAATGTCTCTTGACAGATAAGTCCTTATAAAACATATATAACCAGTATAGAAAGTTTATATGAATAACAGTCCATGAAATTAACAGTTCATAAGTTTATATAAGTAACCACAAGTTGGTGTAGTTACAGTACAGGTGAAATGTCACTTCCAGAATGGTGGTAACCCCACAAGGCACATGGGGCAATGCAGACAGTAATTTAAAAACAAAATACCAGCATAGTAGAAAAATCAGTGTTCATGTTACTGGCTGCTGGATGGCTGATTGGCTGACACACTGGCCAGGGGTGCATTAGATTGTGTATTGAGTCCTTTTAATGGAGTAGCCACACACACACTGGCATGGTATTTGTGTTGTGGTAGTTGATTGCACCCTGGCACAAAGATTAACAGTCCATAAAAAAGTAATAGTTTACAATAAACCATTAAGAATACAGTCCACAATAGAGCAGAAGGTTTATAGAAAGTAGCAGCCATGTTTGGAACAAGCAGCAGTGAAGAAACTGGATGTCCTGCTTGAAGATCAATTGAAGGAAAATCTTTTTGCTGAAGTTAGGGGATTGCCCCTACCCCAGACTTAACTTCAAAGTAAGCAGAAACAATGAGCTTGATTGCAGAGTCTGAACTGACTGGACCTTTTTCAGTTGATTTAAAGTTCTACAAATAGGTGTAATTTTGCTGAAAACATTACATTTGCAGAGGTAATAATAAATTGATTCATGCAATATTCCTTATATCAAACCAGTCAGGCACAAAGATGGTGATGGCATCAAAGCTGTGGCAGTTGTTGTCTTTCAGGAAAAAGATGAAGGTCTTGGCAGCTTAGATGAAAGTGTTACTGCTGTTGTACATGGAGGTGTTATGTGTGCCACACCGTGGAAACCTGCAAACTTGCAAAGTGTGTTAGAAACTGAAATAAGAACACATAAATAATCTTTTAAACCAACGACTTTTTGTTTTGTAAAGGGTGGTGTGGCAGAGCCTAAATTCTGGCAATTGTGGAAAGAGAAAATTAAAAATGGGACGTCAACCACACACCTGGGGGTGCAGGCCGAGGTCCAGTTATACCATTGGACTATCTGTAAATCCATGACAATGTTATGGCTACACCCTGCATTTAAATTGTAGAAGAGGTTATACAGTGATGGACATGATTTCCCTGTCTGTCTGTTGCTGGCAGGCCTAACTGAGACCTGTGTTATAAAATCTTGTAATGTTACAATAACACACTTTAAACATATAGTTTATGGCAATATGCCTGTTACACTATGCAATAGTGGGACAAATATATATATATATTGTTGGCCTATGCCAACTAATAGTAGTGCCTATTGCACCTGTGATAAGTGAAAGGGTCTACCTTCTTTACCCTGTACAGTGAAATACTCCAAAGTACTGAGTGAAGTAAGGCTTGAAGCATAGGTTTGAGCACAATCTAAATTCTGTATATTATAATTGTTAAGATTTAAAATGACAAAACCTGCATAAAGTGCACTTATTTTTCAGGGGTACCTATGAGTAATGAGACAGAGTATTAATTTGTCTGGGGTTTTGCTTGGAACATATTGTAGGGATGGGTCAGCAATGCCAGCCCCAGTATTTAGGTTTGGTTATGAGCATTAAAAACATTTATACATGTGGTGCCAGATATTCAAAAGGGTTGCGCCTGCGCAAGTCTGAACTTGCGCCATTCTGCGATATTCAGCAGGAGGCAGTTGCACCACTGAAAATAAGCTGAGCAACAGCGCAATGCAAATGAATGCATGCTGAACTGGAGGGGGAGGAACCATGCATAAACTGCACAGCCCGATATTCAGCCAGGCTGTGCAGAGTTGTGCAGGCGCAACCCCCAACCTGCGCCTGCACAACTTTGAGCCAAAAACAAAAAGGATCAAGTCGAGGGCCACCCACAGGTGAGCTGCCACATTGCAGGGTGCTACACAGCAGCTGGCACCTGTGGCTGGCCTCAACCACTCCCTGTGCCCCCTTGCAGCCCGATCGCGGGCAAAAGTGTAAAAATCCCCCCACCCTCCCACTGGCCGATGTGGCAAAGCGAAAAACCTCCCCAACTGGCGATCGCGGGCATAAGCGTAACACCCCCACCAGCCCGATCGTGGGCAGCAAAGTGTCCCCAGACATATCCCTGGTGGTCAGTGGACCGCTAAGCCCGATTGCAGGCAGCAAATGTTTAAACACCCCCAAACATATCCCTGGTGGTCCAGTGGACCGATAAGCCCGATCGGGCTGCAGAGTTTAACCCCTCCTCCCAAGCGTATCCCTGGTGGTCAGTGGACCGATAAGCCATCGCGGGCTGCATTGGTTTCGACCCCCAGACCACATCCCTGGTGATCTAGTGTCCCCACCCACCCACGAGCCCCTGCCCGCTCCCCCGCGGCGGGCGGCAGCATCCTACCGCCTGCCGCCCGCCGCACACGACTGACTGCCTGGTTGGGCTGCCGCCCATTGGTGCAGCAAGAGCCAATGGACATGCAGCCTCATACCGTCATAAGGCAATCCAGATTTGTGAATGAATGGTTCATTCACAAATTCATTCATTCACAAATCTGGATTGCCTTGTATGGTATGGGCTGCACGCCCATTGGCTCTGCTCTGCACCAATGGGCATGCAGCCCTACTGGGCAGTCAGTCGGCGGGCGGCGGGCGGCAGGCGGGTGGATGCTTCTCCCGCTGGCTGTGAGGGGGAGCAGGGTGGTGGGGCTCATGGGGTGGGTGGCGGACACTAGATCACCAGGGATGTGGTCTTGGGGGTCGTAACTAATGCAGCCCGCGATCCGCTTATTGGTCCACTGGACCACCAGGGATACGCTCGGGAGGAGGAGGGTTTAAAACCTGCAGCCTGATCGGGCTTATCGGTCCACTGGACCACCAGGGATATGTTCGGGGTGTTTAACATTCCCAGCCCGTGATCGGGCTTAGCGGTCCACTGGACCACCAGGGATACATTTGGGGAATATTTTGCTGCCCGTGATCGGGCTGGTGGGGGGTTATTTCAGCATTTGCCCACCATCAGGCCAGTCGGGGGAGGGGAGTTTAATGCTTTTGCCTGCGATCGGGCCAGTGGGGGGGGGTGGGGGGATTATTTTACTCTTTTGCCCGCGATCGGGCTGCAGGGGGCGTCGGTCCCTGACGGCTGCTGCCTAGCAGGGCGCCAGGCACAAGTCCTCAGGGATCGGTGCACCTGCATGCTAATGGCATGCAAATGGGGCCATAAACAGATGCAAATGGCCCCCCCGCACCTTGCATGAATTATGGACCCATTTGCATGTCACCTTTTGAATACTGGAAATTTGCGCATGGCACAATGGTACTTGCGCCACCGCAAGTTGAATGCACCACTCTGACCACTTGCAGTGGCGCAGTTCCACTGCGCCATGCACAGTGGTTGTGGCCGGGTGATGCTTGCTGAGTTGCTCATACAACTCCTTGAATATCGCTCCGGCCACACCCCGGCACAACTATTTTGTGCAGCGCAAGGGCTTGCGCCACAAAATAGCGCAGTTTGAAAATCCGGCCCATGGAGCACTTTTCTGAATACACACATGCTACAGTGTAGTAAGATGTATATCAAAACATTATAACATAAACATGAAACATAAGCATTTTTGCAATAGAACAATGTAAGTATTGAGCATAATGCATAAAATACATTTTAAACACAGAACAAATATAGCCTGTAAGCTTAGTTCAGAGTCCAGGAATGTTAGAGTATTGTGAATTTACTTGTTGAACATAACCATGGAATAAGTTGCAGAGGGTGTGTGGTACAGTTTAGGTTTATCCGTTGCAGTCCTTGGTAAAAATGCATCCACAGCTGTAAGGCTATGGAAAGTTGTTTTATATTTGTCTGACAGGATAAGAAAGACAATTGAAAGACTTGAATATGTGTGGAAATACATACGCATTCCCCCTCCAGCTTAACTGATTACTTGCTGAGGGCAGAATCCCTTGTACCAATGATAGGTATGAGTTTAACTGTTTGCACTAGAAAAAGCAGAGGGACTGAGCTAGGTTATACTGTCAAAGTACATTGGGTCTTTTCAAAACTTGTAAATAAGAAATAATTATTGGCACATACACATTTTCTGGTATTTACCCCTATGGGGAGCCAGTAATGTACCTTGCAACCTTTGTGAGTATTACACTTGAAGGAAGGATAGTATGCCCCCCCCTTTCCAGCTCCTACTGGTGGAACAGACAGCTTGACTACTGTAGCAATAAAAATGTTAGCTGTGGATGGTGACATGGATATTGAACCAGAAATGGTCTGGCAATATTAGTAGCCAGTCATGCAACGGAGGCAGTATAACGCAGTGGTCTAAGGCTCTGAGTTGCAAATCTGGTGACAGCCAGCAGACAAGACCTGGGTTTGAATCCCACAGCTTCCACTTGCATACTGTGTGATCCTGAGAAAGTCACTTAACCTCCTTGTGCTCCCAGGTCACTCCTGTAAAAAAGCTTCCAGCTTAGTATGCTATACCTGGTTAAACAACTAAAAAAATAAATAAAAACGCCTTAAAAAACTGTGCACAGGATAAATGGTAATGGGGTGGCCCCATTGCTGTCCCCATCTAGCACACTCCAAATTATAACAGAATTATATGCAACTAGTTTAGTAAGTTTCATACCTTACTATAAAGATGGGGAACTTCTTTTTCTCTAGAAGAAAGAGAAGAAACACACAGACAAACAACAAAAACAAAAACAAACATACACAAGTCTAAAAATAAGACAAAATTATTTTATAGGATAAAGGAAGCCAAACATCCCTGGGTTCCCTTATCCTAAGCATGACAAATGTCAGCTGAGTTTACAAAAGATCCAGGTTGATGGTAATACTGTACGTACGTATCTCTTAGAATGCATTTTAAAAAGAAAAAAAAATGATTACACCATGGTCACACATAAAAACAAAAGTCATAGTTTTTAGCTGTAGATGGTAAACTCTCAAAAACAGCTGTAATAGTCCTTTTTAACAGTGTACTGTATATATATAATTTGGATTAAATTGGTACACTACCTACTAGACATAATAATATTCTAGATCTGATATTTACAAATACAAAACAATATTATAAAAATCCAATAATTCTTGAACCTATTGGATTATCAGACCATAACACACTTTTTGGGGAATTATTTGTTACTGCTTTGGAAAATAGAGGAATCACAAAAATGAAAAATTATAATAAGGCAAATTATGCAGAAATAAAAAATTATTTATCAAAATGGGGCTGGGAAAAAGACTTAAATCATCTGTCTGTTGAAGAAATTTGGGAAAAAATAAAAACTAATCTTCAACTATGCATAAATACTTGGGTACCAGATAGAACTAAATATACAAATAAAAAACGCAATCTTGCTTGGTTTAATAATACTATAAGGAAATCTATATTAAGAAAAAAAAGGCTTTTAACAAGTATAATAAGAATAAAACTGAAGAAAATTGGCAAAGATTTAAAATAAAATCAAAAGACACAAAGCTAAAGATACGCATTGCCAAAAAGAATTTTGAAAAAAACTTGGTTAAACAGAAGGATAATAAAAAGTCCTTTTTTAACTATACTGGCTCTTTAAAACATTCACAAACTCAGGTTGGACCCTTGATAGTTGATGATTTGTTAATATCTAAAGAATCAGACATGGTGAACGCTTTTAATAAGCCATTTTTTAGTGTATTTAAAAAGCAGGAAAAACTAGATTTTTCATTTGTTTCTGATAATAACCAAAACATTATTTTTTCATCCACTGAGGTCTTTTCTGCTTTAATGAGCTTTAAAACTTCAACTTCGGTTGGTATCGATAATATACCCTTTGTCTTTATAAAAAATTTGGCAGCTGAGTTGACTGACATTCTGACCTTACTCTTTAATAAATCTTTGCAGTATGGTATTGTACTTAGGAAATGGAAATCAGCTCGAGTTATACCAATACATAAAAATGGGTCTAAATTCCTTACTAAACAGTATAGACCTATAAGTTTAACTCCTAGTATTGGTAAAATTATGCAAAAACTCATCCTACGAAAACTTGAAGAGCATATTATAAGTAATAAGGATATTGACATTTTTCAGTATGGTTTTAGGAAGGGACAATCGTGTCAGGAAAACCTGATAAACTTTTTTGAACCAGTGAGCCAGGCATTAGATACTGGTTTTCTAGTGGATGTAATTTTCCTAGACTATGAAAAGGCATTTGATTCTGTTTCACATAAAACGATAATTGAATGTTTACTTAATCAAAAGATATGCACAAACATAATCAAATGGGTTGTATCATGGTTAGTAGAAAGAAAACAACAAGTCAGTATTAGAGGTTATGACTCAGCATGTAGTGTGACAAGTGGAGTGCCCCAGGGTTCTGTGCTGGGACCTATCTTATTTAAACTAGTGGTTTCCAGTATGTCTACATCAAATGGGGTATGGTTAAATAAATATGCTGACGATGTTAAATTGGGTTGCATTGTTAATGATTCAGTTTCAGTTCATAATCTCCAGACAAATTTAAATAATATATTAACTTGGGCTACTAATAAAAACTTATCATTAAATATAGATAAATGCAAAGTTATGCATTTTGGTAAGAATAACCAAAAAGCACATTATATGCTAAAAAAATGCACCTCTGACTGAAGTTTCATCTGAAAGTGACCTAGGAGTAGTGATTTCTAATGACCTAAAATTTGCTGACCATAATAACCTAATAGTTAAAAAATGTCATTGTCTAATAAACTGTATACTTAAAAACTTAAAAAGTAGAGACCCAGAGGTATATAGCAGTTTGATAAGGTCAAAGTTTGACTATTGTTCTCCATTCTGCGTACCCACACTTACAAAGGATAAGATAAATAGAGAACATGTACAACGCAGATTCACTAAAAGAATTAAAGGTCTCAAACATTCCCCCTACCAAGAAAGACTTAAGAAACTTAACCTTTACTCATTAGAATACAGGTCTATGAGAAGCGACTTATGTCTAATTTTTCGTGCCTTAAAACATGAGTCTTTATTTGAAACACTATGTCTTGAATGGGGAAATAGTTTAAGCTCTACCAGATCTCATAATGTTAAAATCAAGACATTTAATGTAAAAACAAATAAAAGGAAACATTTTATAACTCAAAGAGTAATTCCAGTTAGGAATTCTCTACCACCAGAGGTAGTAAATAGTCCTACCTTCAATGTATTTAAAATAAATTTGGACAACTATATGGGAGAAAATAAATACTACTTCCATCCTAGTTAATGGATGGTGAATTCATAATGGGCTAGTTCCCTTGACTTTGTACTTTTCCTATGAACCTATGAACCTATATATATATATATATATGTAAAAAAAAGTACGGGGACGTGATGAATAATTCCCCCTTCCAGCTCGAGTGCTTTGCATAGTATGGGAATCACATGATATTGTTAAGGAACAAAAGAGTTGTACTTACAACCAAATGTTTGTGGAGGAAGTCTTTGAGCATTGCCTGTGTTGGCTACAAGCCCAGAAAGAAAAACAAAACAAAACGTGTTTGGTCTTTTTTACTTAGAATGCCAGTTCTGCAATAAAAAGTCAAATTGTATGGTTCACTCTTGGTGTGCTTCTATGAAAACACACATTTTGTGTGAAAAGTTGTGCTTTAAGTAGGGAACACACATCAAGTTTGAACTGGTAGTAACATAAAATGTTGAAACACAAGAAGGTCAAATAACATGCAAAAGGTCACACAGTATGCACGCAAGGGTGGCTCAAACCCAGCTGTTTTTGTGGTGTCCTTGAACACTGCTGATATTAAAATATCTTTAAATAATAATAGAGCACAAAATAAAACTGCTGGCTAAGACAGTACACACACATACACATACACAAAAAGAAATACTTAACACAAAATGAGACTGACATTATTTAACACCAATTTGCTGAGGTAATGCCCATAGTTTCATTAGAAAACTGTCAGTGTTTTAGACATGTGCTGCCTCCTGCCTGTCTTGTAACACTATAACTTCTCAACCAAAAAATTTATATATATTCATGCTACATCTTTTCAGAACAAAACATTTTTTAAACACCTTCCAACTCCTTTAAAATACAGCACAACATATCATCTGTAAGTGGACACATCTAGTATAACATGGTAACACCTTTTGGCGCATAGCCAAAATATGGCACCCTGCCATTTTTAAATGTTTGTGACAAGCATTTTAATTCCCTTTTGCAAAAAGTTTCTGGTTTTAACCAGAAGTATGATAAAGCCATTCATAGCTGTTAACACATTACATTTTCACCTAGCAGTGACTTGGCAGGTTGCCTGCAAACTACAAATCTTTCTGCACATTGCAATCTATGACATCATATCTCTTCACCTTCAACACTACCTGCTCCAACCAACAACTACATACAAAAGTTCTTCACTGACCCTATTTAGGCAGCACAAATGTTTTATTAAAAATGTAACCCCCCCCTGCAAATGGGGGTTCCCAAAAGTCTCCCAGGAGCTTGCCTGAATGCTCCAAGCCTGGGCAGTGTTCGGTGTCTGAGCTGTTTAAATGTGGTTCCAACTGAGTGCTATTTGAGCCTCCATGTACTGTCTCTTTAAGAGCTGTCTGCTTGCAGATTTAATTAGTTTGTTTGGGGGGTCTGTGTATTTAATGCTCGAATCCCACCCAAGCTGCTGCCAATTTGCTCCATTTCTGCCATCGCTACATGTGCAGAGGGAGCCTTGTTGAAAGATTTAACTGTTTGCCAGAAATCATTTAGAGTGACTGAGAAAATGTAGTTTGCCTAACCTGTCTTTATTTTAGCACAAACTGTTTCAGTGTAGCTCTTTCATTTTTTGTCCTGAACTGCTGTGCTAGGCCAACTGGGTTAAGGGAGCCCTAAAATGGAGCCTGTGGATGAATCAGAACTTGGACTCTTAATTTTGAGCGAGCCACAAGGGGATTGTATGGGCAGTGACTCTGGGAAATGTAGTTTTGACCTTGGCGCCTTTTTCCAGCAACAGAGGGAGTCTTATTGTGAGTGACAGCTGAACCAACCAACAGAATGGTGTGGAGCTAAAGGAAATGCCCTGCTCTGTGACTGGAAAGCTCAGATCAGTTGTGACAGTGAAGACAGATGGAGCTCTGTGCTTCTGCAGAGTACTGTTTCTCACGGGACGTGCGTGTGAGGCCCTGAGGTTCGGCCTGCAGCTGTTGCAAGTGCCAGTTCAAACTGAATCCGATTGTGAGGAGAAAGAAGGAAGTCTGAAGAGTGGAAACCAGGCTTACCCTGTAGAAGACTGGAGAAACTGCTGAATCGCGTTCGGTCTGTCAGGAGCTGAAGCTGCTGTGTGTACTCCCGGGTATTTTGCAGTAATTGTGATCGGGATCGAGGAGCAGCCTGCCTGGTATAGTACTTTCCTTTTACTTATGAATGTGCATAGTGCTTGTGTGGAATCGCTATTTCCAATCCCCTGTGCTGTGTGCTGTGTGCTGAAGCTGGAAACAAACCCCAGCTTAGCTTGGACTAAATACGTTTGCTATCAACTGCAGTGGGGTCCAGTCACAAGGACCTTGTCTCCATGCCCTGTTGTTCTGGCAATCCAGAAGAACATCTACCATCCAGTCCTCAGCTTGGGTATTGTGAGTACAAATCATGGTATTCCCCTGCAGTCTGTTTTCAATCACAAGTGTGTCATCTAATTCTTGTTGTTTCCCTGCTTTATGGACTGAGCCATTTGGCTCCAGATTACAATTGGGTGTTGTGCATATATTTTCTTCTACAGGGCCCCATCCATCTGCACCTGCCGGCCAACCCTAGGCAACGGACCTGGCTAGCCCCCCCCCCAACCTGGGTACCCAGAGTGTGACTTTTCAGACCCTGTATGTGTGCACTGTACTGTGATTTAATGCCACCAATTAACCTGATTTCCCCCTCCCGTGTTACTGACTCCTAAATAAATCAGATTTGTTGTTGTTATACTATATACTGTCTGTGGTGTTGGTACTTGTGGAAACAGTATTGTGTTTTGCTATGTATGTTGTTTAACCTTACTTTACAGGGGATCCTCAGAGATGTGCTGCAGAATCAGTCTCGAGGGTAAGTGGTATCTATATGAATGAACAGTGTGTATACGTGGGGTATTGGGGCTGTAACTCCAGGGTACTGTGTGAGCCACTAGAGGGAATAAAAGGGGGTCTCAGTGTCCCAGAGGGCTGTGACCAAGCTAGTCTAACCACTACAAACCCTGACCTCTGGGTGTAGGCACCCGCCATAGGACCTAGGCCCTTCAACCTGTCCGTAGTGAAACATGCAGGGGTAGTAACCCTTGTGATAGCACCACCTAGGGGTTACAAAAATAAAACTAATTAAAACAGTCAGATATGAGGCAAAGAAGCTTCTTTTTTACTGTAACATGTTCTGCGCCAAAGGCAGTCAATGCTATCTTGCAACCTTGACAACAGAACATAATTACAGAACACAGATATATGCTGGAAAATATGCACGAGAGAGATGGAGCATTGCCTTGTTTCGTATATGTATCACAGAAATGAAACAGACAGACATAAAAACAACTTTAAATAAAAAAAAAAAAAATCAGACTTACCCTGTGCCAAGGTATTTTCCTTCTTCTTTTCTGATACACCGGTCCGATTCAGAAAAACGACTGCAGGACCTTCATGATAATCTCCAAATGCTGCAGCTATTAACCCTTTCAAAGGTTTTCTTTTGGCCATTTCAGTAACCTGCCAAACCAAGTCTTTTCCCACAGCTCTGGTTTGCAGTTTAAAAATCTGTAGCAGTACTAGGTACTAGGTTGAGATCCAACTGGTGGAGATCCCCAGTACCTGGGTTTGGGATCAAATGTTTCAGCCTCAATAGAAGGCAAGGGAACTTGAAATTGATACAAAAAAAAACTTGAAACTACACAGACAGGGAACATGGGAGGGAAGGATTTTCAAATCAACCCGTCTGTAGTCACACCTACTGTGTATGCATCCACAGTGGTTTGTTTCTCTTTCTCTAAATATTGCTTATCTAACATTACTTGATAAGACACCGATTTTCTTCTAAAAGCAGCCTGAACTGTGAAAGCCATCATCGGCTCTAACATCATATACTTCTAGCAAGCACAAATTACAAGGGCAGTTGCCCTTGCTTGTTTGAGAGACTTTTCCTTAATACATCTCTCCACATATCCTTAATCCTGGGGTCCTCAAACCCCCACATAAATATCCTTAAACCTGGGGTCCTCAGACACCCACATAAATATACATTACCCTACCCAGCTTATAGCTGCAATTATAGACCTTTTCCTGTAGGTTCAAGTCCACCCGAACACTCAGAGTCCATTAGACTTTTTTTTCCCAGCCCCACAGTTAGGTTATAACCCTTACTGCCGCAGACCCTGTTTAGAGTAAACACTAGTCTTTACCAGATTTACCAAGACCAGAACCAAAACCACCTGCTGGCTGGCTCGGCCAATTTGTAAATGCACAAGGTTCTTGGCTAGTGGTCCGTGGTAATTCAATAAAGCCACCTGATACCAAATGTTGTTTTAAATCAGTTGCAATTTATTAATACCAAATAAGCCCTAACAATTATACCTCTAACATGCTCAAATCTAAACAGCTGATGGCTTATTACCACCAGGGCTACAGGTGTTCAGGGGGAATGAAGCAACATTCCTCATTCCTCTGGGTGACCCAAGCATCTATGACAGCCACGTTGGCTACTCCCCTTGGACACACTGGACATACAGTCTGTCTGATATTTATACAGTGTTTGACAAGAACAGCAAAACAAGGGACATTTTTCAGTTTTTAGACACTCTGAGCATAAAAGGCAAGAGAGTAGGGTCATGAGACAAGAGTGTAAAAGTATAGTGGCCATGAGATACCTCGGTCATAAGATACATTTGACACTTTGCCAAGACATGTGGTCATTCTTAGACGGAAAAACAAGTGATCAGGGGATTTTACATTTATCAACAATAACTCGCTTTAGGATACAGAAAACATATAAGGGGACTTCACATTTACTTTAAGTAACTTGCTGACTAGACAGTGGCCAAAACAAGGATATAATTGTTTCTTATCAACTCTCTGTTACACATTTTTTTTAAACACAAGGAATTATAAAATGAGGAACTGTATCTAAGCTGCAGTGGTTTGAAGCAGCTGAACCTTATCTTGCCTATGACCTTGGGTTGAAGGAAGGTTTTGTACAAAATACCTCTGCTGAGCAAAGCAAAGCTAATTTTCTTTAAAACATTTATTTTTTTAAACACGGTTTATGCTCTTCACTTATTTTCTACATTTATTTAAAGGGCCCCAACACCTTTTGTACCTGGGCATCTACACAGACATCAATTTGCACAGTGGTATCATTATTTGCATGGTTTCAACAATTACTCTCCAAACCCCTCTGCACTTACAAGGCACATCAATCTACATGTTGGTATCATGTAGTCATCTACTAGCCACCTTTACCTTCACCTTTTATTAGCCCTTTGCAGCCTCTACACTAGCCATTTTACACCTTTCTATCTCCTCAACCTTTTGGTTAGTCAGTTACATATTGTTGATAAAGGTTTGGTCACTGGTCACTAAACTCTGACCGCTGGCCACTTTCAACAAAACCCACCCTCATTTCACTTCCTAGTACACCCCTGGGCTGAGAAAATTGATTTTTTAATCTGGCCATCTCGTCCTGCCCTCACGATGCACGATCACGATCAAAGAATCTCGCGATCAAAGAATTTGCAGGCTCGAGATCAAAGAATTTGTATGGTCACGATCAAAGACTAAAAACTAGTGTAATTAACAAAATTTACACAATTGTGGTAATCCACTGCCATGGTTCGTCAGAACAAAGCCCCCTGAGTAAAACCCACCCTCATTTGTCTTCCTAGCACACCCCTGAGCTGAGAAAATACATTTTTTATCTGTCCATCTTGTCCCTCACTCATGATGCACGATCGCGATCAAAGAATCTCGCGATCAAAGAATTTGCATGCTAGCGGTCAAAGTTGCTTGCGCAAACAAAGAGTGAGGACAAGATAGCCAGATTCAAAAATAGTGTATTGTAGCTCAGGGATGCGCTTAAAAAGTAATATAAGGGTGGGTTTTGTCTTCGGGGCTTCTGCCTTCTTCCACATGTGTATAAAAAAAAAACTGTAGTTTGTATTATCCTTAGGTAGTCTAGTGGCCCCTCCCCCATCATGGCAGATGTAGATAATGATTTCTCTTATCCCTGATAGTCTAGTGGCCCCCCCAATGTGTATGAGATAAATATCTTTATTTATTATCAGTGGTAGTCTAGTGACCCCACCATGTGTCTTACTGTATATGTTTTAATTATATCCCTAGTAGTCTAGTGCCCCCCCAACCCCTGATCTGTAGTTCTTTATAATTAATATTGATATCCCTGGTAGTCTAGTGGTCCCCCTTCCCATCATAATAAAATAGATGTCAATTTAGCAATACCTGGTAGGCTAGTGGCCCCACCCCAGCCCTGCCATCCCACCCAGCACCCCACCCTTCCCCAGCCGGCAGCTGGCAGCCACCTCTCACCTCCACGGCCAGATGCTTCGACTGTGTATTAATACCTGTGGCAATTGAAAGGAGGTGCTCAAATTCCAAGCGCCTGTTTCAATTGCTGCTAGTAATACACGCAGTCAACAACAGGCTGTGAGGTGAAATAAAATACAAGGTCAGAAGGACAGGTGCTGCTGGGCACAAGAAGCTGGGTAAAATAACTAGACTACCAGGCATTTATAAATGACATTTATTTATTATGATGGAGGGAACTGCTAAACTACCAGGGATATCAATATTAATTATAAAGAACCACAGATCGGGTGGGGGGCACTAGACTACCAGGGATATAATTAAACAATACATTAAGACACATGGGGAGCACTAGACTACCACTGATAATAAATAAAGATATTTATCTCATACTCATTGGGGGGGCCACTAGACTATCAGGGATAAGAGAAATCATTATCTACATTGCCATGATGGGGAGGGGGCCGCTAGACTACCAAGGATAATAAAAGCTACATTTTTTTATACACATGTGGAAGAGTGAAGCCCCCTGAGCAAAATCCACCCTTATATTACTTTATAGGGCACCCCTGGGCTGCAAAAATCTATTTTTAAATCTGGCCATCTCGTCCCTCGCTCGCGATGCAAGATTGCGATCAAAGATTCTCGCGATCAAAGAATTTGTCGGCTCGCGATCAAAGATTGTTAGCGAGCCACGAATGAAGAATTTAAAAGCTAATAACTCTATTTTTGGACCAATTTCGATGGAACCAAAGCCATGGCTCAATAGATTGCGGTCCCCTGAGTAAAACCCATCAAAGTTTTACTTCAGAAGTGACCCCTGAGCCGAGATATTTGTGTTTGTGCGATCGGAAAACTGAAAACAAGATGGCGGACCTCGCAGTCAAAGAATTTTTGAAATTCCTCTGGGACAAAGATTCTTGAACCATGAGGCTGCAAATTCTTTGACTGCCAGGTGGGACGAGATGGCCAGAACCCCATTCTTTGATTGCAAGATATACATATAAACTTTCCCATTGACTTATAATGGGAACTTAAAAGTACCATAACTTTTGAATGCCTTAATATTTTTTCACCAAACAAAAAGCAGCATGTTCGGCCACCAAAGCTCTTTCAAACAAGCCATCTCATAGAGCAGCATGCCACACAGCGGCCATGCAGGACCACATTCAGAATGCCAAAAGGTGCCTCCAAAAATGGATAATTTTGCATTTTTCAGCGCTTTCACACACAAAGACCAGCACTCCAACTGAAACGCAATTTAGCAAATCAAGAGATCTACTATGCCCCAACACGCATACCAAATTTCAGGCAAATCCACTGAACGGATCCAAAGTTATTAACACTCAAACTTTTGACTTTAGTATGTAACCGACCACTCAACCCTAACTATAGTGGTGCGACTGCGCCACTATAATATATATAAGGGTTTTTTTTTTTTTGCTTTTTAGTAACTTCTTCTGGCAGCTGCTGCAGTGATAAGTGAGGTGCTCCTCTGATCCAACCTCCTCTTTTCTGAGCCACGTTGGGCACTCAGCATGGTTATATACCAAGAGTGCATCACATAACCATCTGTTGCCTGACTGGATGCTGCCGGCCATCTGTACATGGAGCGAGCATGCCAACAGCATTCCCAGGGCAACAATACACACAATGAAACAAATGGCACTTCCTTGGACCCGGAACCGGGCATATGCGGTGAAGTCTGTATTTATCCAGGTCCATGGATTGCGGGTTCAATCCGGGGATCTGGATCTTCTGTGGAATAGTCCGCCCAGCCCTAACACACATCCCAATGCATGAATGGGGTTTGCCTATGGTGCACCCCTGCATGGGGCCATGCACACCAAATTGTGTGCAACTGTGCAGCTCACCTGGGCAGGGAGTGGACATACCTGCAGAATGTAGAATGCATAATGCCCATTACGCTCCGCTGGGACAATAACAGGGTGGCTATCCATTACACCAGCCAGAGGGCTGCCATAATGGGTGCCCCCCCGACTGCAGCTCACACAACCATACAACACCCTGTAGCCACGGACCCAGGCCCACTCCATGCCACAGAGGACTTGGGGTGACTGTCAACTGTTGGGCACTGTTTACCGAAAGTCATTATTTAACTGCTTATATGTAAGGAGGGACATGGCAGGCCATACATTGGCCACCAAGTTCTATGATCCCCTGCTCCCGTACAGCATAGGATCTACTCTGGTGCCAGTCAGGGCTTCTAATTATAAGCCCCCTGGTCTGGCCAATGTCTGGCCCCTGCTGGCCAGCCCTGCCCTTTTCAAAGATCAATGCAGTCATGTATAGGGCTGGCCTGGGCTTGTGCATACCCGCCCCGTGCATCCCACAGGTCCCACTGCATGGTGCGTAATTGCACGGCCTGGTACTCGACCCTGTCATCGCACACTGAGCCAAATAGCATGTAGGGCCCTAATAAAATGTTTTTCTGTTGCAACAATGCAATACTTTTTTATTTTGACAGCCACTATTGGACACAATGGAAATGACTTAAAAATGTCACTATTCATGGGCACAGCAAACAAGACACGAGTATTTGTCCCATCCTGTTTCTAACAAATTTTCACATTTATCATGTTTAGTGTTAGGCATGAAGCCTTTCAACAACACTGTCTGCTTGTGTACAAATTAAAGCAGGCCCCGATATTCAGAGATGGCTGTTAGCGCTGTGCAGCCAGTAGCACTGCACAGCAAATAGCGCATGACCAGCTCTGTGCAATATTCAGACAGGGTGCCACAACGAAGCATGGTAACTGTCTCAATATGGAACTATGCCAGGACAGCACATATTGTCTATGTGCTGCAGTGTCATGGCCTAAGGCTGAATATGGCCCACAGGGGAGCTTACTAGAGATAGCGCTGACCAAAATGGGATAGCATCAGGGCTCCAATAGGCATTCAGTCCTAGCATGCTAATGAGCCCACTGGATATGCAAGGCACTGAGGGGCCATTTGCATGCCCATTATGGGCTTATCAGCACGCCGTGCAGCACTGTTTCCCCAATCTGCAGTGATATGCTCTGGCATCTAGTGATCTTCCTCCCCCCAATCTCCCACGGTGTACTGATATATCCCTTTCCCTAGAAGTGTAATAGTCCCTCCTCCACCCAACCAAGTGCCATAACCCCAACCACTCAGGAACCCCTAGCCCACATCCACCCCATCAGCCCGGTCATCGGTCATTCTTCAAATGACTGCAACCAGCACATCCTTCCACTCACTTCCTCAGCCGGCCACAGCCTGACCATCATTGAGCGCAATCATGAGTATTGTAGAAAGCCATTACTGTTAAGGCCACTACCTAAGCACTTCATTCTCAGGAAGCCCTGGGAGACAATCCATCAGCTGAGGTCGAGGTCACGAGCCACGGACCCATATAAAAAGGCACCAATTTTTTACCTACTTCATCAAGATCTGTGACAACTAGGGAACCAACCCATAAAAAAATTAGATTCATTTGAAGCCATCACCCATTCATACACTGTTTTCTTCAAAGTCATCCATAAGCTTGGGATAAAGTGGGAGTCTGTCGCCACACAGTGTGAATCCACAAAGTGTAGACTGGCAGAGTTCAAGAAAATGCTAACAAGCCAGGCAAAAAAAAAACAGCACTTGCCATAAAACTGAGTCAAATACAGCACCATCACCCAGGGTTCATCGTGATAAAACATTACAAGTGCGCAAAATTGAGAATCTTGAAAATGCAGCATAAAGAATCAACTTACAAACTCTGGTGCTACCACTGCTCCAACAGCTGGCATATTTACTTGGGACCTAGCACTGGAACTGCAGTTCCAATAGCTGCCACTATTACTACAGCTGATTTTCAGTTTTCAAAATGGCCAGTTCGGCGGTAGAATCTTAAAATGCACTAGCCCTCAAATTAGGCCAAATCAGCATGCTTCATTACAAACATTTGGCCAAAAATGAAGGGTTTGCCTAAAAAGTGGGAACAACAAGGGTTTTTTTCATGAAAAACTTACTCATAAGTGCTGGCTTAAAAATGAAAAATACCAATTTTTACCGGTGTTTTCCACTGAAAACAGAACAATCATTGTTCCTATACTACAACACCCACTGCTGAACTGAGTACAACTGCTTTGAAGCTTGCTAATGTGCTTATACAGTTTGCACTAGAAGCAGCTTGAGAACACTGTATGTGATTAAATAAGCACAAGTGGGAACTGAATGTTAGAAGCACAAAAGTTTTCATGTACCCAGATAATCGCCCCCAAATGCAGACCCAGCACAACAGGTTACTTCCAGTCCGCACAGAGGTCCAAGAGATTTGGAGGTGCTTCTCATGTCTATATCTCTGCAAGGCCCATATGACAGTGGTTGCTCAAAGATTTTTGTTCTATGACCCTGCTCAATTGGCCGGATTCATTAAATATCATACAACTAGAGAGCCCCGGCCCCCCTAGATGACTAGCTGGGCCAGTGTCAGACATCATGAATACTCTGGCTGCAAGTGAGAAGCACAGAAACATACAATTTGTCATCAGAAAAGGACTTTTTGGTCCACCTTGTCTGCCTCGATTGTCCCTGCCTACTCTGTCTCTGCAGACCCTAACTGGCCTCCAGCAACCTTCCCTCCTCCCTGCCTATTTACTAATATGTCCCTATGTCTATCCCACACATGCTTGAAGCCCCCCCCACTGTTTTCACTTCCACCACTTCTGCTGCAATGTCAATTCCAGGTGTCCACCACTCTCTCACTGCAGTAGTACTTCCTCACATCCTTCTTAAACTCCTCTCAGCTTCATTGCAAGCTCTCTGGTCCTAGTGCTCATCCTTATCCTCATTCAAAAGAAACTCCTCTCCAGCACCCTGCTCTCCTCTTTGAGGTACTTGCAGGTCTCTATCATGTCCCCTCTCACTTTCCTCTTCTCCAGATTGTACATGTTGAAATCCCTCAGTCACTCCTTGTAGGCCTTCTGGTGCAGTCCCTACACCACTTTTGTTGCCTCCTTTGGACCAACTGCCTCCAACCTATCTATGTCCTTTTTTTATTTTTTTCCCCCCACAGTATAGTTTTTTCTCATGGATGGCAGGAGCAGCTGTTCAGCACTGCCCCATCTCCTCCCGAGCAGCACCTACAGCCCTGGGGACTTACCTGGTAGAGGAGTCATTCCACAGCTTGCCCCTCATGGCAGGGCCAGAAAAGGGAGGGACATCCCCCCCCCCACCTGCCCAAGTATCCAGGTCAGACCAGGCATCTTTGGTCGGCACCGCAGGTTGGAAATAGGCGGCAGGACTCCAATAAGCCCCTACCTTCACTTTTCCATTTTTCTTCCCCGTGTCCCAGTGTCATGGCGGATGCATGCATGTGGAGGCATGCATGCACTCCAGAACCATGGCCCCATCCACCCACCCTGACCTAAGTCTGCCTCCCACGCAACAGCAATACCACCAGGAGTCCACCTGGTGGCAGCTAAGAGCCAGGATAGCTAACAACCCCAGTTTAGTAGAGAAGGGCTGCCTTGCAGCCGCTCGGTCCTCTCCTGGCCCTCCCCCCCACCAACCGAAGCTCATTCCCGAATTCAAGTCACCTGCGTGGTAAGCGTTAAGGGGCCACAGCGCCTCTGCCCTCAGTGCCACAGGGCCAACCTGTCTATGTCCTTTCTGATGTGCAACCTCCAGAATTGGACACAATACTCCAGGTGGGGTCTCACCAGTGAGCAATACAGTGGTAACACCACCTCCCTCCTCCTCCTGCTGGAGATCCCTCTCCCAATGCATCCCTGTAGAACACTGGTCTTCCCCACTGCTTTGTTACACTGTCCTGCCACTCGGAGATTATTACATGTGATAACAGCAAGGCTCCTTTCTGACTTAGTGACCGACAGTGCCTCCCCATCCTATACCCATTCTTGGTTCCAATGTCCTAGGTGCATGATATTGCACTTTTTGGCATTCAACCATGCCATGTTCTTGACTGACACAGTCCTCAATTTTCCCAAGGTCTCTACACATTTTTTCCATCCCCTTCTAATCACCCACTCTATTACAGATTTTGGTATCATCTTCTAAAAGGCATGCTTTTTCCCTTCCAGTCCATCTGCAATGTTAATTATGAAGAGACAGAAGAGAACCAATCTCAGTAATGAGCCATGTGGTACCCGCTGGTCACTCTTCCATCATTAGAGTGAGTGCCGTCAACCACCACCCTCTGCCACTTATCTGTTAACCAGTTTCTAACCCAATTCACCACCTTGGATCCCACCCCTAGGCTGCTCAATTTCTTAATCAGAAATCAGAAATCACTGAGACTTAGCTCCCCTGTTAGTCTTGCTATGTTCAAGACCCTGTATGCCAAAACCTTTGTGGAGCTCTGTAACTGTTTCCTCCGTTCCTAGTTGTCCAGCTGACGTTTCTGCTCAATCCAAGTCCTTCCAGTTCAAACTAAGTGTTCCCTTACCAAGATTTCTCTCTCCTCCCTCAGTCCATTCTAGTCCCACTGGTACTACCGGTTCACCTCAGTCCATTCCAGTCCCACTGGTACTACGTACTCAATGCAACACACCCCCATTACCCCCTCTTATGCCCTGATACCACCTGCTTAGTATCCCAGAATCTTTCTGCCAGCATCCCTGCCTCCTACACGTGCGCTTTTCCATATCCCAGGGACTTCTTTACAGGCTATGAACATGTTATTGATGGACAGAATTATAAAGGCATCTCTGTATATATTACTTACCTTTATTTCTACACTGTGTATATTTTGTTGTATATGTCTTGCTACTGCTGTTTTATGTATATTTTACTTGTACTCTATTCTGTACCCTCATCCTTGCAAACTGCAGGTCCACCTTGTAAATGAGCTTGCTCAATGGTGATCGCCTTGGTAAATAAAGATTTTGATTGATTGATTGAATCAGTCTCCTCTGTGGCACAGTGTTGAAGGCTTTGCTAAAGTGCAGATAGGCCACATCCACTCCTCCCTCTGATCCATTTCCCTGATCAACCAGTCAAAAAAATTAATTAGGTTCATCTGGCATAACCCCCCCGCCCCCAATGAATCTATGCTGCCTTTGGTCTTGCAGTCCACTGGATTCGAGATACTCTACCGACCTTTCCTTTATCAGTGTTTCCATTAATTTCCTCATGACTGAGTTGAGGCTCACCAGTCAACAGTTGATAGCGTCTCCTCTTCTGTAGAGGGTGATATGAATGACTTCATTCACAAAGTTGTGAATGACTCTTACTGCATGCACTGCAACCCCATTGGTGCACAGTGTGGATCAATGAGCTTGCAGCACATACTGTAAGCTGTCATTCATCAGGCAGCCGTGAAGGCATGCGGGTAGATATGCTGCCCACTAATGACTGGGAGGGGAGCTGGGTGGGCTGGGGGTCCTGTGTGGGGGAGAGAACCACTAGACTATAAGGGACTGATACTGGTCTTGTTTTTCGGTGATAGGGGTTTTGGGATAGGGAGGGGGGGGACCACTGGACCACCAGGATAATGTTTTCTGTCACCTTATGGGCGATCAGGGTTACTGGAGGGGAGGGGGTACCACTAGACTACCATGGAAATATTTAACAGTACAGGCAATTGGAGGTATGGGAGGGAAGGGGGTACCACTAGACTACCATGGAAATATTTAACAGTACAGGCAATTGGAGGTATGGGAGGGAAGGGGGTACCACTAGACTACCATGGAAATATTTAACAGTACAGGCAATTGGAGGTATGGGAGGGAAGGGGGTACCACTAGACTACCATGGAAATATTTAACAGTACAGGCAATTGGAGGTATGGGAGGGAAGGGGGTACCACTAGACTACCAGGGATCTTACAAATGATTAAAACAGCAATCGGTGTTATGGGATGGGGAGGGGTACTACTGCCATCCCTGGTACAGGGACCGCATGCTGTGCAGGGCGCCAGGCACATTTCTCTGGCCAGCCCTGCACAACATTTATATAGGGCCATAATGACATGCAAATGTCCCCATTTCGCCTTGCATGCATAATGGCCCTAGTTGCATATCCAGGTCTGACTATCTGGAAATCGTGCCCAGCACAGCTCCAGTTGCACTGGAGCATTCCCATTCCTGGTATTCAGACCTCTCTGGGGGATGCGCCAGCATACTGTATCTGCGCTATGCGCATTATTTGTTATATTCAGAAGAGATGCACCATGGTACATCTCTTTTGAATATATCCCTTAGTTGCTCCAGCGCAACTCAGTTGCACTACGCCACCACATGCGCCACTGCCAGGCGCAATTCTGAATATCGGGCCCCAGGTGCAAAATTACATTTTGTCCACTATGTTATTAAATAACATCTATCATGTTCAGAAGGAGGGGTCATAAAAGGACTCTGTTGAAATTTTGGGGTTAAAAGGTCAAAAAATCATTATGAAGTAACACTGTTTGCAGAGAGGTCCCTTGCTCCACTGGAGACTACACTGCCTTCCTGTGCCAGTTACCCGGGTTTGGGTGCAAGCTCAGTGAGCCAGTTTAATGGGCCAAGGCTGTGGGGAGGGGGAGGTGCTGCAGCGTGCAGCACCGACTTCAGCTGGGAAGGGACAGACAGAACAGTGTTCTGGCACACACACATAATGGTGAGCCGGGGAGCCTTCATTCACAAGGTGTTGGCAGGTGTGTTGATGCCTGATGAGACCATGCACTGGGTCAGGATGATCTCTGGATACAATTCCACTATCAGAAAAAGAAGGGAAATTTATTGCAAAAAACTACATTAATGCAGATATTAGGGTTGAGGAATGCAAAGCACACTAAGTACGAAAATGAAGAAAAACGTTAGGCTTAGGGTCTCCTGAATCTTAGTGAATCTGTGGTGGGCCGTTCTTTGTGGCTGTCAACCCTAATGTCCAGCCCCCCCACGGCTTGTAACCTGCTGTCTGAAGCACAAGGTACAGCTCCAAGCCAGTGCCTCATAGCGATACACTCTTCCGAGGGAGAGAAGTATGGTTCATTACAAGTTACCAACAAAAATCAGTCATAGCATTCTTCACACAGGCTCTTGACTGATCTTGCTTGCTCGCTCAGGGGAAGGAGTTGACATTAGGGTTCACAACCCCAAATAACACCTCTCCACTGATTCACCAAGATTCCAGAGACCCAAACCCTAATTTTTTTTTTCGTTTCCCTAATTTATGTGTAAGCCCTAACCTGTACAGGAGCCCCAGCTCCTGGGATGTCCTCCTCCTCTCTCTCGAGGTCCATGGTGGGAATCTCACCTGGCGACCCCCCCATCGTGGCAGTCATGATGTTTCCCTCCAGTGTCTTGGCCTCATCTGGTTTGGGCTGGGCACCGGAGCAGACGTCTGTGCGGCCGGGTGTGTGGTCCTGGGTTCAGGCAAATGGGGCCTGGGACCACGTGAATGCATTGCAGCATGTTACTTTTGCAGATGGCAGTCCTACGCACAATGCACATGTGCGAGGACCACCGTCAGAATTTAAAGGAACTGTGCTCCTGTTGCCCCTCGGCCATGCAGCCAACTGGTAAATTATTGTTTCCCCAGCCCCCAAATGAGGAGAGGGACCGGGGAAAGGGGCACACAGCAACCAGATGAGCTCCGGTCATGGATGAAAGATGTTAGCCCTGTCCATTGGCTAAATCACAATTGGGGCCCTGAATCCCTCCAGCTGGGGAGATGAAAGCAAGATGGCGGCCCCATGTATCCTGGGTGACCTGGGACTGCTGGGAAATTTTCCACAGGCAGCCTGGAGGTCACATGGGGGCCGACAGCCAATGGAAAAGGAGCTGAGCCAGGGTTTTTTTAAAGAAAGAGTGGTGCGAAAGGAGCGGGACAAAGGAGAGGGACAGAGAGGAAGGGAAGGAGAGAGCTAGGTCCAGGTGAGAGAACAAAGTGGGACCAAGGGAGAAGGTAGCGACTAAGGGCTGCCTTCTTGGGAGTCAGCTCTCTAGCTATTTCTTCCCCCTCTCCCCCCCTAAAGTAAAAGCTGAAGGACAGCTGCAGTTGGCTTGCAGTGGGAAAAGACAGGAGGGTCCACTAAGGACAGTGTGGCTGACTGGCTGGACTGGAAGGGACAGTTACAGTGATCCTCAGGCCTTGGGGACCACTTCACGCAGAGACCCTCAGATTCTGGCCAGGGGAGGGCCATGGAAACTGGGGCATGCTCGCCCAGAGCTGGCCGAGGGTGAACAGATCCATCTTGTGTCCATGGGGTGACCCCGCTGCTGCAGTAGAGACCTGAGAGATAGAAGGACGAACAGGCCTGCTTGGTGAATACTGTATACAAAGGCCCTCGGATGAAGCTGGAAAGGCCAGATAAGTGAAGGACAGCGCCTCCACCCTGAATCCGGGAGACCATCATCCCACTGGGGAAGCTGTGAGTACCCCGAGCTGCTGCTCGGGGAATTTTATGTGCATCAGCTAGGAGGGTTGGGGGAGGAGCCCCCCCCCCATGACAGACTTACTTTCCCCGAACTAGTGTTATTCTACAAGGGCCCCTCTAAGAGACACAGGCCTGAGACTGATAACGGTGAGGTACCCACCATCTGGGATTGCTCTGGGTGCACCCAGGGGAGAGAGAAGAACTCCTACTGTGTTGTGTGCATGATTTATGGAGGCTCGAGGAGAAGCCCTTACCTCCCTGTCTAAGGTTGTTTTAACTAAACAAGGGATTATTGTTTGCCATCTTAAATCAGTGTTTGTGCTGTGTTATCGTTATTACGGGGTGGGAGTGTTGATCTACCCGTGACAGAGGGGTCAGTCACTAAGGGGATAGATCAGTGGTGTAGCTAGGCACTTCTGATTTGTACACCAGCATGCCACACTGCTACCCCTTCCCCCACTGTTGTTCATGCCTGCCCCCCACCACTTGAGTCCAAGGTTCCTGGCTCCAATCAGATGATTCCCACACTAGACCTGCTGTCTGTCTGTGCTGCCACTGACTGCACCACGAGTACAAGACCATGGCAGAAATTTCTTCTCTCTCCTCCACAGGTAGGCAGATTCACTACACTTGCCAATCCACATGAAGTCTTCATTCTTTTAGCTGGCTCTAAATCTGTTCTTCCGTCTGCTGCTCCTTAGTTCTTCTACTGTGTGTCTCGCTCCCAGTACAGCTGAACTAACAGTATGGCTTCTAACTTTGCTGGGGCATTTAAACTCGCTGTCCCAGACTTGCCACACACCCTACCAGATGCTGCAGCCAATCACTATGCAGGCGGACCATGCAGACCTCATTGAGACCTTCAACTTCAAAGTCCATAGTCCACTCTGCCACCCCCCCCAAAACAAAGCTAAAAGAGAAAAGAAAAAGCCTGCAAAGCCAAACAAAGGAATTTAAATGCGATGGACTAGAGAGGGCAGAGCAGTGCTGGCCAGCTTGTTTGCTACCCCTTGCTACTGAGCTTGGTATGCCATGACTTACTTGGAGTATCAGTAGCTATGCCCTTGGGATATAACATTGTTCCTGGGGGGTGGTAATCTGTCTTGCCCACGGGAGGCCATACCATTGCCCCAGGTGGAGGCACCAAGTCACCGGTGGAGCTCCGGCCAGGACTCAGGCCCGGCCCCTTGGGGAGTTGTGTTGAGGACCCCGAGGGCTCCAGGGCAGCCCAGGTGAGTAAGACAGGAGGGGCTTTTACCAGTGTTGGGTAAGTTACTTTTCCTATTACTTTCTAAAATGTTTGGAAACTTGTTCCAGGAAGCTCTGTGCAGTCACTAGCAAGGATGGAGAAGTACTAGAGAAAGTAATACACCTTACAATTGTAACCCCTAGATGGCGCTATCCAAGGGGCTACTACCCCTGCCTGATTTGCCACTAACAGGTTGAGGGGCCTGGATCCAATGGCGGGTGCCTCCACCCAGAGGTCAGGGTTTGCAATAGTTAAACTTACTTGGTCACAGCCCTCTGGGACACTGCAACCCCTTTCTTCCGCTAGTGGCACACACAATATATCAGAATTACCTTCACAGTATACACTTACCCCAGGGCTGGTTCAGGCACTGGGACCTCCTGTAAAATAAGATACAGTGCAACAATCACAGTACAATACTTTAACATAGACAAATACCTCAGGCAGTATAACTTTGCTGAAACAAGCAGCTCTGATTTATTTAGGGGAATATAACAAGGACAGGGGAAATCAGGTTAATTAGCTTATACTTTACTCATCTATTTATGGCTCTGTGCACAGGCTATCCTTACCAGTTACTGTCCCTGGGTACCCAAGCCCTAGTGGCTAGTCCAAACCGTGGCAGCTGGTAGGGCCCTTTCACACAGAGAAAAGAAAAATTAGTTAAACAGTCAGCAGTACAGTAATTCTATTTGGATTCAATGTGGCAATTCAACAGGAGCGACCCTGAATTAGTACTCACGACCTCCAAACAAGATAGGGTCCTTCAATGTCAGCAGGGCTACTCTTGAGCTCCACGAGACTCCTCACACATTTATATGACAAAAAGAAAGTACTATACCAGGCAGGCTGCTTCTCTATCCCGATCGCAATTACTGCACAATACCCGGGAGAACACACAGCAGATTCTGTTCCTAACAGACCGAGTGCAATTCAGCAATTTCTCCAGTCTTCCACAGGGTGAGCCTGGTTTCTACTCTTCAGATATCCTTTGATTCTCTTCACAGGATGGATTCAGTCCTAACAAGCAGTTACACAAGCTGCAGACCGGAACTCCGGACCTTACACATGTTTCCCGACTAAAACTGTGCACTGAAGGAGCACAGGGTTCCTTTCCCCTTCACTGCCAGAGCTAAAACTGAAACTCCAACAGACAAAACCGGCACTTCCTTTGAGTTCCTCCCAGTTCTTGACTGGATTGGCTGTCACTCACAATAGACTGCTCCTGTTGGTCCAAAAGGCGCCAAGTCTAAACTACATCTCCCAGAGTCACTGCCCATACAATCCTCTTGTGGCTGGCTCAGATTATGAGTCCAAGTTCTGATTCATCCAAGGCACCATTTTAGAGCTAGCTTACCCACACTGATTGGTCCAGTTCAGCAGTTCAAAACCAGAATGGGGAACTAGGCAGACACAGTTCTGACTGCAAAGAAAGCAGGTTAGACAAACTGTAATTTCATTATTACTCTAAATGATTTCTGGCAAACAGTTACATCTTTCAGATAGGTTCCCTTTGCACTCTAGTGACTGCAAAATGGAGTGAATTGGCAGCAGCTTGAGTGGTACTCAAACAGAGAACACAGTCCCCATACAAACTAATTATGTCTGCAAGCAGACGGCTCTTAAAAGAGACAGTACCAGAGGCTCTAAAAACACTCACTGATAAATGGCTTAAATGCCAAACACCATTCAGGCTTGGAGCATTCAAGCAAGCTCCTGGAAGTCTTTTGGGAACCCCCATTTGCAGGGGGGTTACACAATTATAGCTACTTATTTCTTTTTATACAAAAACAACACATAAGCAATAAATACCTATAACAGATTACATTTTTTGAAAGTAATAGGTTAGTTACTAGTTACTTTCAAATAAATGTAATCAGTTACTGTCACGTATTTCTTTTGCATTGTAAGCCCCCTATGAATGGGAGTTCTCAGAAGTCTTCCCAGAGCTGCCTAATTCCTCACAGTCTGGATAGTGTTCAGCGTTAAAACCGTTTAAATGGTGTTGCCAGTGAGTGCTTTTAAAGCCTCCATGTACTGTCTCTTTAAGGGCTGCCTGCCTGCAGTCATAATTAGTTTGAATGGGGGGACTGTGTGTTTCTATGCCCGAGTCCCGCGCGGGCTGCTGAATAATCGCTCCGTTTCTGCCACTGCTAAATGTGCAGAGTGAGCCCTTTTGAAAGATGTATCTGTTTGCTGATAATTATTTACAGTAAAAAAGATATTGCTGTTTGTTCTAACCTGCCTTCTGGCAGCAAGGACTGTTTCTGTTTAGCTCCATCATTTTGGTCCTGGATTGCCGAATGGGACCAATCAGTCTTGGGACTCTCAAATGGAGCCTGTTGAAATGGGGCTGTGTGGAGTGAGACTCTGGAAATTGTAGTTTTTGGACTGTTGGTGCCTTTTTGCACCTATAGAGGGAGCCTGTTGTGACTGACACCTGAACCGACCAACAGAATCTTTTGAATCTGAGTGAAAGCCCCTGGGCTGTCTACTGGTAAGCCAGATTCAAGTTGGAAGCTGAGAGAGAAGGAGCTCTGAGTGCCCAGGCAGCTGTTTTGTGCCGTAGTTCATGTGGGAGAACCGTGGAAGGCCCAATTCCTGCCCTACTAGCCTGCTATCTGCTCTGAGAAGGAGAAGAGGACGTTTTTGGACCAAATCCGAATTTGTAGAGAACAAAGCAAGCTGCTGATTTATAACCAGGCTCACCCTGTAGAAGACCGAAGATTCTGCTGAAAGAGATCAGCCTGTCAGGACTCTAGCTACTAAAGTGCTCCCGGGTTTAGCAGTGATTTTTGTGATCAGGACCGAAGAGTCGCCTGCCTGGTGCAGTAAACTTTCTTTACATATAAATGTGCTATGTGCTGGAAGGGGATTGTGATCAGATCCCCCTTTCTGTAAACTGTGTGCAAATTGCTGGAAGTTGTTCACAGCTGCATCGGACTGAATCCGCTTGCATTCACCTGTTGTTGGGTCCTGCCATGAGAGTTTTGTCCTGCAACGCAACTCCCTCTATCAATCCAGAAAGTTCATCTATCAGCCCTCCTGTGTTCATCCTGGGTACTGTGAGTAATTATCAGGGTAGCTCCTTGCAACGTTTCTTAAATCAAAGTGTCTCATCTGATTGTTTTGTGTTTTCTTTTCTACGAACTGAGCCATCTGGCTCTGGATTACAAATTGGTTGTGTGTGCATGTTCTTTTTCCATCACAGAGCCCCACCCAGCTGCGACGCGGGCCTACCCCTGGCAACGATCCTGGCTAGCCCATCTGCCTCTTACCTGGGTACCCAGTGTGTGTGGGGGAATTCTATGCTGCATGCATAACAGTGTGATCCCTATACAGAGTAAGCTAATTAAGCTGATTGCCCCAATCCTTGTTAAACCCCCCCTAAATAAATCAGATCTTACTGTTTCTGCATTTAAACTGACTGTGGTTTCCGTTTGTATTGGGGGTATTATACTGTTGTCATTTGTGCTGCCTAACCATGTTTTACAGGGGATCCTCAGGGTCGAACTGGACAAATTGACCCTGGCGATAAGTGTCAATTGTGAAGGTAGTCATTGTGTATTGTGTGGGCCACTAGTGGGAATTGAGGGGGTCACAGTGTCCCAGAGGGCTGTGCCCAAGCTAGTTTAACCACTACCAACCCTGACCTCTGGGTGGAGGCACCCATCACTGAACCTAGGCCCCTTAACCTGCTACTAGCCAAGCAGGCAGGGGTAGAAGCCCTTGGGATAGTGCCACCTAGGGGTTACAGTATAAAAAGACATAAGTAATTGTAACTGTAAGGTGTATTACTTTTTGCAGTACTTCTCCATCCTTGCTAGTGACTGCAAAGAGCTTTCTGGAACAAGTTTCCAAAAGTAATAGAAAGTAATAGAAAAAGTAACTTACCCAACACTGGCTGTTACATATGCACTTTGCATGCTTTCAGATTCTTCAACCCTAATGTCTACATTAACAAATTTGTTTTCTTTTACAATTAATCAACATATATAGATCAAAAGGACCAGGCTGTCCTCGAGTTCGTAAGTACACAACCTTCTGACATCGAACTCCTTCTCCTTGGGGACTTTAATATAAATTGGCTTGCTCCTGATGCAGGGTCAAACAAAGATGCTATCCTAGCAGCAAATTTAACACAAATGGTAAACTCCCCTACCAGGAAAAACTACAAATCAGGGACCAGCACCCTCATTGACTGGATCCTTACCAGCCACCCTACCCGTATAACCAATGTAAGTGTTCTCCCTAACTCGCTCAGTGATCACTCTCCAATAATATGTACCTGGACGAATAAGTTTTGTAAGCCACCTCCAAAAACCATCTATAGCAGAGTCCTACCTTATGGTAACCTTACTCATCTTAAGACCTGTCTTAGGCAGATAGACTGGTCCTTGATTTACAAAACTCAAGATGTTGACCTAGCCCTTGATTACTTTATTACTACTTTCAGCACTGCCTGTGACACCTATGCACCAGTAAAAAAGTGCAAAATCAAAGTACTCACAAACCCCTGGCTCACAGCGAAGCTATTGGCACAACTCAAAAGTAGGGATCACCTCTGGGCCATTGCAAGAGCTACTGGCACTCTGTCGGACATCCAAAAATATAAACAGGCTCGCAACCACTGTACTAAACAGATCCATTTGATGAAGAGCTCCTACTTCAAGAATGCCCTCTCCAACGCCTGGGGTGAAGGGAAATCCTTCTGAGACAACATAAGAAATATCATGGGTCAGCAGTCCAAATCCTCTCCTACAATAATGAATGTGGGTGGAACCACTACATTAGACCCAGAGATCATTGCAAACAGACTAAATGATACCTTCACGGACCTTAGTGGTGTCCTCATCTGATTTCTTCACTGATGCTGTCCCTCCAATTTCTACTCTACTACTGCCTCTCCAACCAAACCACCCTTCCATTTCAAACTAGTAAAGGCACATGAAGTCTATAAATATGTAAAGAAGGCCATTTCTAAGTCCCGAGCAAGCAGCAACACTATTGACCTTAAACTTCTGTCCCTCACTCTGGAGGAAGTACTGCTCCCCCTCACAAACATTTTCAATCTCTCCCTCTGCTACAGCCAATTCCCTAGGAAATGGAAGGCTGCAGTTGTCACTCCAGTGCATAAAAGTGGTGATAAGTCACTGCCTGGTAACTATCGCCTGATATCAATACTACTACCTCTCCCTAAGGCCCTTGAACGCTTGGTGGCGGACCAACTTTCAGACTACCTGGAAAAGCACAACATCCTATGCACTCAGCAGCATGGATTTAGGAAAGGTCACAGCACATCGACTGCCCTACTTGAATTCTCAGGAGCAATCCACAATGCCATGGACAAAGGAAGCCTAACTGGAGCAGTCTACATTGATTTAACCAAGGCATTTGATACAGTAAACCATGGCCTACTTATCAAACAACTACTATCCCTAGGGCCCTCGCTGGGTCCTGGTGACTGGGTAAAAAATTACCTTGCTCAGCGCTCTCAATCTGTAAAAGTAGCTGGAGTTCTCTCAGATTCAAAACCGGTTCACTCAGGAGTTCCCCAGAGATCCATCCTGGGCCCCCTCCTTTTCAGTCTTTTCCTAAACTCCCTCCCCAAATCCTGCCCTGAACAAATAATCCTCTATGCCGATGATGCCGTGATTCTTGCCACTCATAAAGATCCGAACCTCTTACGCCTCAACCTTCAGCATGCTTTTTCCAAAGTTGAGATGTGGTTCCTTGAACATAAGCTGGTTCTAAACCACAAAAAAACTAAATCCATGCTCTTCTCTAACCCACAAAACAAGAAACGGCAAGTCCCACTCACCATTAATACATACCTGGGAAATACCCTTGAACAAGTGCCAATCTTCAAATATCTTGGAATCAACTTTGATCAAAGCCTAACCTTTGCAACTCACATTGATAGTACAGCAAAAACTATTAATCAGCGAATTGGGATTCTGTATCGGAATCGACAGCTCCTTACCCATTCTGCACTGAGGATTGCCATCCAATCCTCTATCATCTCAGTCGTTGACTATGGCTTAGTTATATACGGATCTGCCACTACTACAGCACTTAGTCGCATTACAACATCCCCAAAAGCCTGTCAGCTGCTCACTGGTGCACACGACGCACTCCACACATGAACTTTATGCTGACTCAGGTTGGTTGCAACCTCAAACCGGATAAGTACCTTACCTGCCTGATGGCTGAAAAAATCCACTCTGGGCTTCACTCCACCTTGTATCCAAGACCTGTTATGCCTGAGCGCTAGCACCCGCTTTACCAGAAGATCAGAACACCAGCCTCTCCAAGTCCCCGATGCCGGACTTCTGGGACAAAGATCATTTGCTCATCGTACTTCAGCTGGCTAAATGCCCTCAGCACTCATATTACTGCCTCCACCTCTCTAGGTATTTTCAAATCAAGGCTGTTCTCTCACCTTGCCACCTCCAGCTCCTGTGACTGCCCTGATTAAGCCTCTTATTTTCTCACTACCCACCCTGTTCCATTATTTGACAAAGACAGGTTTGGGAAACCTTTTCTCCTGCCACTGTCTGCTCCACACACCTTTCACTTATCCTCTCTGTTCTGGACTTTTTCCCTATTTGTTTCTCCTAATCTGGCATGACCTCTTTCTTGTAATAATAATGTGATTATTCGTATCTCTTGTCCTTTTGCACAAATGATTTGATATGTATTTGTATATGTTTTTTCGCTCTTAAAACAGCACAAATTGTTATCTATGTAACCTTTTTTGTACTGTACCTAATTGACATGGAACCTCTGTAAAAGAGCCTCTGGCTCAAAGGTAGTAATTCCTAGAACAATAAACTAAAAAAATCACGATAATATGCACTGCAGCTTTAAAGGAAAACGGTCCAAAACAGTGGGGGAAATCACCAGGGCTGTAAAAACGCTCAATTAAAACAACCTATATAGTTTAAAATAAATGCAACTAACCTTTCTTGAGTTATTTAGCGTTTTATTGTTGCTCCTGGGTGCGCCGCATCAAAAGTGCAACTGCATCGGAAGACGTAGTGTGCCCCTGGCATCCTGTCCTGTGCCAGAAGGCTTGTACAAATGACGAGCGATGTGTGTCTACATGGGAGAAAAAGAAACATTGTGGCAGAGGTATGTTACCTGAACCTCTACAACCAATTCCCAGAGAAAACGGAGCAGTGTAATGTACTTAAAATCATTATGAAAGTTGCAGCTCGAGTTTGGTCATGCGCAGTAGCACCTACCGCTACTGCACATGCCTGAACTCGGGAGCGCTAGGTGCTACTGCGCATGACCAAACTCGGAGCTGCAACTTTCATAATGATTTTAAGTACATTACACTGCTCCATTTTCACCGGGAATTGGTTGTAGAGGTTCAGGTAACATACCTCTATATGCCACAATGTTTCTTTTTCTCTCATGTAGATAAGACTCACTTGTCATTTTTACGAGCCTTCCGGCACAGGACAGGATGCCAGTACTCCATCTTCCAAAAGCGGTGGCACTTTTGACATGGTGCATCCAGGAGCAACATTAAAACGCTAAATAACTCGAGAAAGGTTAGCTGCATTTATCTTAATGCATGTAGGTTGTTTTATTTGGGCATTTTTGCTGCCCTGGTGATTGCCCCCACTGTTTTGGACTGTTTTCCTTTAAATCATTCTGATTAGAAAAGCACATCAAACTAACTAACCCAGCTTGGCATATTTCTGTTTTGCCTTTTCTCCCATCAGCTCATCATTCCTTACCTCCAGCTTCATGATTCTCTGTTTCTGTCTCCAACACTACCTCCTTACAATTCAGAACTGCGATGTTTACAACTGTGGACAGCTGCTGTTCTTCAGAGTTTGGGATTCCATGAAAAACAATTTATGTCCACAGAAAATAAGTTCCCTCTGAAGCTCCCTCTGTGCCCCTGACTCTAGCTACCGTGTATTATCCACTCTGTGCAACACTGAAATGTGTCCCTATACAAATCAGGTCATTAATATTCATAGAGTACTGCAGCAGGGAAGGGGTTCTTAAACATAGTTATCCCTTAAAGTGGCAAGGCATGTACAGATTTGAGTTGTCACAGTAGCAAAGGCAGAATTCCTTGTCAGCCGGGCAAATACTAAGTTGAGAGAGCAATACAAGTCAGCAGATTACAGTCAGTTTTTAATGGCAGCCTTCATGGGTATGAAAAATATTTTTAACCAAATTATTTGTTTTTGTCCAAGGTAAACCAAACGGGAATATCTGAATCTCTATGAAGTACAGAATGTTTCAATGGCATTGTGTTTCTAAACAGATTGTTGTTTGAAAAGTTATGCTAAAAATTTGTTTCTAAACAGATTATTTTTTGAAAAGTTATGCTAAAACTCTAGTGCTAAAACTGGCCCCCTATTAATTGAGGATCCATATTCTGTGGTGATCCCACTTGATATTAGGTCAAGTGGAAATCAATTAAAGAGATCCACTAAGTTTTGCCCTTGCACCCCACGTAGGATCCGGTCAGTAACATCGCAGAACAAAATAAAATGGTCAAAAATAAAGCAGCAAAAACAGTGTCACCATCAACATTGGCAGCACAAAATGTAGCATGCCAGAACAGTCCAGGCCTCATGACATGCAGGTAGCAAATAATGTCCTCTGCATGGAGGCACTACACTAGAACACACAGCAGCAGGCACCAGTGTACAGGAACAGTACAGGGGTGCAGGGAGATGAACAGCAACACACATGTAACCCCCAGGGGGTGCTACCCTTAGGGCTACTACCCCTGCCTGCCTCCAATAGGACAGGGTGAGGGGCCCAGATCCGTGGACGGGTGCCTCCACCCAGAGGTCGGGGTCAATACATTAGAAACTGCCTTGGTTACAGCCCTCTGGGCTACTGCAACCCCCAATCCGTCCCACTAGCGGCTCACACTGGGTGCCAACAATTCTTTCCACCAGTACACTTACCCCACGGATAATATATTCCAGCTCACCCCGGGGACCCCCTGTAAAGTAAGGTACAGTTATATCACAGTCACCATGCAGCAGCTCATCAGAAGAGTACAAAATCAGCCAGGGTGTAGTCATAACACAGCAATCTGATTTATTAGAAGGACAGATAACAAGGGAAAGGGGGGAAATCAGGTTGATTGGCTTACACTATTCCTATATACCTAGGGTATTTGCTACCTGCTAGGGTACTAAATGGGAAAAAGACCGAGGTAGAAAGGTCAGTGGGGGATGCTGCAACAGAAAGTAAAGCCATCAAAAAATGGAAAGCAATGAGTACCAATGCACGTAGTCTGAGTAACAAGCTTCCTGAATTAGTGGCCTTGATGGAGAAGGAACATCTGATATCATGGCAGTCACAGAAACATGGTTCGCACAAAACCATGACTGGGATGTAAACATACCAGGATACACTATCTACAGGAGAGACAGAGAGGGTAAAGAGGAGGAGGAGTAGCTCTTTACATAAGGGAAGGAATCAAAGTAACAGAACAAAAGAGAAACAGGGAGGAGAAGAAGCACGTGAGGCAAATTTGAGACCGGCAATGGCACCACAATCCGCACAGGGTTGTATGACAAGACTTTCTCAGGGGAGGAAATGGACAAGGAAATGATAGAAAGTATACTTAGTATGGCAAAAAGGGGAGATATTGCTGATGGGTGATCTGAATATGCCAGATGTTAACTGGAGTGCAGTTGCCGAGCCACTTCAAAGAGTGGGTTATTCTAGATGCCCTACAGGGGCATGCCTTAGACAACTAGTATTGGAGCCCACTCGAGAGGGAGCAATCATAGACCTAGTTCTCTCAAATGGAGTTGAAGAGAGGATCACAGATGTAGAAGTGGGTAGCCATCTGGGAACTAGCAACCATCGAACAGTATGGTTCACAATAAACACAGCAATAGAGTCAAGCCATACAAAGGCAAAGGTACTGAACTTTAGGAGGGCTGACTTTGCCAAAATGGGTAAGTGCCTAAGGAATGCACTAGCAAATGGGCAGGAAGGAGGTGGAAGAACAATGGGGAATAATAAAAACTGCCATCACAGAGGCAACAAGCCTTTGTGTGAAGCAAATAAACAAACTAACGATGTAAGAAACCACTATGGTTCTCAAAGGAAGTGGCAGTGAAGGTTCAAGAAAAAGAAAGCTTTCAGGAAGTACAAGGAATCACAGAAGGAGCAGGACAGAGAACTGTATCAGTTAAAGCAAAAGGAAGCTGGGAAGGCAGTCAGAACAGCAAAGGCCCAAACCGAGGAAAAGATAGCCAACTCAGTTAAGAAGGGGATAAACCTTTTATGGTACATCAGGGAACGAAGGAAGACCAAGGGAGGAATAGTGAGGCTTAATAAAGGCGGGGGGGGTGGGCAGAGGGAGACTGTGAAAGGCAGAGATACTAAACAAATATTTTGCTCAGTATTTACAAAGGAAGAGGAGGTACCTAGAACAAGCAGCAGAAACACACTGGATACAGAAGTTGATACCAGCCCATTTACAGAAGAAAGGGTTCTGAAAGAACTCTTAAAACTGAAGGTGGACAAAGCAATGGGGCCTGATGGGATTCATCCCAGAATTCTAAAGAACTAAGGGTAGAATTAGTGACATCACTGACTACCCTGTTTAACAAATCATGGGAAGATGGGGTGGTACCCGAGGACTGGAGGAGGGCAGATGTGATTCCCCTTCACAAAAGTGGGAGCAAGGCAGAAGCAGAAACTACAGACCTGTTAGTTTAACCTCAGTGGTAGGGAAAATTATGGAATCACTTCTGAAGGAAAGAATTGTTGAGTATCTAGAGGCCAGAGAGGCACAGGACCCAAGGCAGCATGGATTCACAGCAGAAAGGTCATGCCAGACAAATCTGATAGATTTCTTTGACTGGGTGACCAAAGTAGTAGATCAGGGAGGGACTGTGGACATGGCCTACCTAGACTTTAGCAAGGCATTTGACACAGTCTCACACAAAAGATTAATATACAAGTTAGCTAGCATGGGAGTGGGTCCCAAGATGACAGCCTGGGTAAAAATTGGCTGGAAAATAGGACACAGAGAGTAATAGTAATGGAGTCCACCTGATGAAAGGGGTTACTAGTGGGGCACCGAGGTTCAGTATTAGACTCCCTGGCCAATGTCTTTATAGTTTACATTGCAGAGGGGCTGGAAGGAAAAGTATGTCTCTTGCAGATGACACAAAGATCTGCAACAGAGTTGATGCACAAGGTGGGGTGGAAAGGATGAAAAGGGACTTGGCAAGGTTAGAGGAATGGTCAAATGTATGGCAGCTTAGATTCAATGCTAAGAAGTGCAAAGTAATGTACCTGGGAAACAAAACCCAGGGAAGAGTACACAATGGGGTGAGATACTAACAACAACAAAATGGAAAGGGACCTGGGGGTAGTCATATCAGATGACCTAAAGGTGGGCAAGCAATGTGAGAGGGCAGCAATGAGGGCTGGGGATATTGGGATGCATAGGGAGGGCATCACCAGTAGAAAGCAGGAGGATTATTATCCTCTGTGTACAGACAGCTGGTCAGACCCCATCTGAGTACTACGTGCAGTTCTGGAGACCCAGTCTTCGCAAAGACATAGACAGGATGGAAGCTGTCCAGAAGAAGGTAACTAAAATGGTGCAGGGTCTGCACCGGAAGACATATGAAGAGAGACTAAAGGAGCTTAATATGTATAGCCTCGAGGAAAGGAGGGAGAGGGGGGACATGATAGAAACTTTCAAGTACCTCAAAGGAATCAACAAAGTCCAAGAGGGTAGCATCTTTCAAAAAAAGAGGTGTGCAAGAACAAGGGGGCACAATTTGAAGATAGAGGAGGGGCGGCTCAGGGGTAATTTAAGGAAGTATTTTTTCACAGAGAGGGTTGTGGATGCATGGAACGGCCTTCTGGAGGAGGTCGTGGAGTCAAAAACAGTGGTGGAATTCAAGCATGCATGGGACAGTCATAAGGCAATTCTAGGGGATGGGGGTAGGAAGAAGTAGGCTGCTGGTTAACTAGGATCTGCAGCTTATCCAGTAGGCAGGGAAATGGGCAGACTGGGTGGGCCAAGCGGTCCTTATCTGCCATCAAATTCTATTTTATGTTTCTATGTTAGGGCTCTGTGCACAGGCCATAACCCTACAATTTACTGTCCCTGGGTACCCAAGCCCCAACGGCTAGTCCAAAACGTGGCAGCTGGTAGGGGCCCTTCACACAGAGAAGAAAGAAAAGTTTAATTAATCAGTCAGCAGTATAGCAATGCCCTTTGGAACCACTGTTGCACATTTAGCAGGGAGCTACCCTGATTCAGTACTCACAACCTCCAGCCAATACTGAGCCTTCCAACACCAGCAGGGTTGAGCCTGAACTTCACCAGCCTCCTCACACATTTATATGGCAAACAACAACAGCGGAGTACCACACCAGGCAGCTGCTTCCAAGGCTCCCATAAACTCACAGTTACTGAGATACTGCAACGGCAGCTTCCAATTCTCCCTCGGACTGAGTGCGATTCAACAATTTTCTCCAGTCCTTCAACAGGTCGAGCCTGGTGGGTAGCTGTGCTGGACACAGCCTCCTCCGACCGCCCGCCGATGGGTTTTTTTGAATCTTCACTCAGGCAAAATGGCCGCTTCAGGCCTTCACGTGCTTCCCGCGCAAACACTTTCACAGCGCAGAAGCACACAGCTCTTTTCCCTTTACCAGCCACAACGCATCTGACCTTGGCAGCACTAAGCACTCCTTTAGGTCGAGCGCTACCCATTTTCATTGGCTGGCTGACACGCCAGTCACTTCCTCCAGCTCACAGTGGTGCAGAAAAGGCGCCATAGCCCATAATCCCTTTCTCAGATACAAACAGCTCCTCTATTGGTCAGCCAGCTCTGTAGGGTCCCAAGGTACTGATTGGTCCAATTCAATAGTTCTGGACCAAAATGGATGAAGCAATCGAAACCATCTGTGCTGCAAAGCAAGGCAGGTTAGAACAACTACATTATTATTATTATCTCACAATATCTTAAACAGACATTCACATCCTCTATCAGAACTCCTGTGCACCACCAGCGATGACAGCAGGGGTTATTCTTCCAGTGTCCCAGGCGGGACTCGGACATACAAACACAATCCCCATTTAAGTTATTTACAGCTGCAACAGGCAGCCCTTAAAGGACAGCTTACGGAGGCTTTTAGGAGCACTCCAGGGTTCCCCATTTAAGCGGCTTCATGACGATCACCAACCAGGCATAAGGCGTATTAGGAACCCCCATTTGCAAGGGGGTTACACACACAACACACACAGGACAGGGGAGATGGCATGCTGGCTTGTGCTCCTGATCCCTTGCATTATGCATGGCCATCCACATGGTGGCCATGGTCCACCTATTTTCCAGTGGTTACCCTAGTGCACTGTCTCCATCACTCGGCATTCTGGGTGGGGGGTACCCCACCACGTGGGTGCCTGTGCCATTAGATTTCCATGGTAGGTGTCCAGTGGCCTGCTTCCTACAGTGGTGGTTGCACCCTGCCCTGTTCCACCTCCCTTCACCCCTGTGCTGTTCATGTGCACTGGTGTCTGCTGCTGTGTGTTCCAGTGCAGTAGACGTTGTTTGCTACCTGCATGTCATGTGGCCTGCATTGTTCTGGCACGCTACATTATATGCTGCCAATACTGATGGTGACACTGTTTTTGCCACTTTATTTTTGACCACTTTCTTTTGTTCCACAATGTTACGGGCTAGAATCCCCCAGGTAGAGGTGCCTTACCTCCACAGCACTTATATGATTCCAAGCTGCACCCTAAAAAGTAATCTGTAAAAAAGTAATTTCACTCGTAAAAAGCAGTAACCCAGGTCCCAAAGACTTCCTTTTTTCTTTTTCTTCGCTCCGCTCTGCCCCTGTGTTTACTAGCATGATGACGAGATGCTAGGAAAGCGCGGGGGCGTGCTCCATTACAGTCAATGGGTGCCAGCTTTTGGGTTCATTTTTAATCTTAGAATGGCCACTGTGTAATGAAATGTGGGCACCAGTCGACTAACAAGGGTTACTGCTTTTTACGAGTGAAATTACTTTTTTTTACAGATTACTTTTAGGGGCACAGCTTGGAATCATAGTACTGCTGTGGAGGTAAGGCAGCCATACATGGGGTGCAGGGGCACTGCCAGGTATATTGGTGGATCTCTTTAAGCTGGCCTCCTTGTGCACTTCAACTTTAGTACCTATGTTTGTTAATCCTGCCTCCCACCCCTCCGCCCCATCCCTCCCCTATACTTTGCTATGCTTTATCCCTCTTTCTACTTATACTTCAACTCCCTAGATTGTCTCTTATTGTAACTGCTGCTGATAGAACTGTATGTTTATACATACCCTTACTTATTGTAATGCCTAGCTGATGTATGGTTTATGGAATCCTGAATTTTTTGTTGCTCTTCTATTTGCTGTTCCCATGCACTATTATAACCTTTATCTTGTTTTGTTGTTTTCTTTTTGTCAGTTGTTCCATGCTTTGTTGTTTGTTACATTAGTTCCTGTGCCACAGTATGTGGCCCGGGTCATGCCTGAAAACGGTCCTGGGGTCAGCGCACCTACCCAGTTACCAAAGTCATAAATGGAAATAAATAAAGTTTAGTAACTCCTTTATGACCTGCACCTCCTCCCTTCTTGCAGCCCTTCCTCCTATAACTCACCCGCCCTCTAGTGTGCCCCCATACTCCCGATCCTCTACCACCTCACAATTCACCTTTAAACCGGCCCTCCCTGATGACACCCTGCGAGTTCCACTTGCCCTGAATCCAAACAAGATCTTGACCCCGAACGTCTTCACCTCTCTGCCCATGCTATTGTTCTACCCTGACCCTTCTTCTGAACCTCTCCTTTACGCACACAGCTGCACCTAAAATGTGGAAATCTGCCACCGTTGTCCCTCTCCCCAAAGGGGGCAACTCCTCCAATCCTAGCAATTTCCACTCTATTTCCCTCCTACCTGTCCTGGCAAAGGTTCAAGAGCACCTCGTGCTGGAGCAACTCTCCAACTTCCTCAACTCCTCCTCCTCCTTCTTCACCCCTTTCCAGTCTGGCTTCCAAAAAAACACTCCACAACCACATCCCTACTCCAGCTCACTGACTTCATCTTCCCACGGATGGACCAGGGATGCATCACTTCTGCCACTGCTTTGTGAACCTGGCCAAAGCCTTCAACACTGTCGCCCACACACTTCTCCACCACAACCTGTCAGCAGCCAGCTTCTCTGATGCAGCCACTGACTGGTTCCAGTCCTATCTCACTTTCTGGTCCCAATCTGTCAGAGTCAGCAATTCCACCTCTACCCCCTCTCACAATCAACACTGGCGTATCCCAAGGCTCAGTAAGGACTTGGTCCTATATTATTTTCCATATTCCTGAATGATCTCCCAGACACCTTCTCATCTTAAAGCACACACATGTATGCTGATGACACTGTTATTCTCATATGGGAGCTCCCCTGCTGAAGTGGCTACCAGTCTGCAGCTGGACTTTCACAATGTCCAAAGCTGGTTTAGTGCTAATCAACTCTCTCTAAATGGCAAAAAAATGGTCTCTATGACCTCTGGCACTAGACAAAAACTTTCCGGAATTGACTCCACCCCATGTTTTTACACACTTGTCAGGCGCTAAACTGGATGTCGTCCCCTCATTTAAGTACCTTGGGCTATGGCTAGACAGAAATCTAGACTTTGGTGTACACATAGATGCCATTCACAAAAAAACTCCTCCCTAAGCTCGTTGCCCTGTAGAGACACCGTAGCTGCCTGCCCATGCAAGGAAGGTGTGAAATTGTGCAAAAGATGACTCTCCCTGTCTTCGACTTTGGAGATATTGCCTACAACTCTGCACCTAAGACCCCCCTAACTAGACTGGACACCCTCTTCAGTTCCTTCTGCTGCTTTGTTCTTGGCTGTCCCCGTCACCCACACTGCTTTCTCTATACTTCACTCTCCTTCCCGTCTCTCACTGCCAGGTGCCTGTCCCACACCACCAACTTAGTAGGCAGGTTCTGGCTCGGCACTCTGTCACCTTACCTGACCTCCCTTTGATCAACCCCCACCCCCTAGCTATGCACTTCGATCCTCAACTCGCAGAAGGCTCGCCCTCCCACCACCGTGTACCTCATCTGGTCGCAGCACCTTCTCATATTTATTTCCCAGCTCCTGGAACTCTCTCCCCCTCAAACTTTGCTCTGCCCATTCTCGCCGATCCCTTGCATTTCTCCTTTGGAAACACTCAGTACAACGCTGCAACTGCACCTAATCCCCTGCATACCTTCCTCTATTTAAGTTCCTACTTTGCAAATGCAACCCCCCCCCATTCTATTCCCTAGTTCATTTTGTTCATTCCTTCCCCTCTACTACTCTAGCTTCCCACCACCCTTACCACTAATTTGTACTATCTCCCTTCTCTCCCTCCATTCCCCCTTAGAAGAAGAAGAAGAAGAATCAGCATTTATATAGCGCTTTTCATACATCCAAAGCACTTTACAAGCAATGCTAGACTGGTAGTGAAGTGACTGAATGTGTGGTGGCGGCCATATCGCACACCCACACACAGCCTGAATAATTGCATGAACCAGTTTATCGGAAGGGGAATGTTGGCCAGGACACCGGGAATGTTCCCTACTCTTTGCAAAGAGTGCCCTGGGTTCTTTTACTTCCACCTGGACACCCACCAGGCAAACACCAGGATGGGCAGAAGGGACCTCAGTTTAACGTCTCATCCGAAGGATGGCACACCCAAGCAGTACAGCATCCCCCAATACTGCACTCGGATGCCAGCGATTTTTAGGTGCAAGTCTAATCCTGGTGTGGGACGAGAACCCACGACCTTCTGGTCCAGAGGCGGATGTGCTACCAACTGAGCTATGCTGACACCTTACTCCTTTCTCTCTCTCTCCCCCTTGCCCACTCTACTTTCCTTCACCAGCTCCCCATCCCCTTGTAAGGTTCTCTGCATCCTGAAGGGGAGAAGGGTCTGGCTTCCCCACTCCCTCAATCACCCTCTCAACTCTCCCATAATTGCCCTTCCCACCCTACCCCTTTCTCCTGTACGTTCATCTGCTAGCTCCCCATCCCTTACAGGGTTCTATCGTCCTGAAGGGGGTGAAGGCACCTTCAAGCAATTTTACCCCAACCTTTCCTTAATTGCCCCACCATCTTTTACTATCCCACCAACTTCCTCCCCTCAGTCCTTTGTTCTCTTTCCCTCTCCTTCCTCCCCCATCTTTTCTACTATGGCTCCTTTATTCCCTTGCAGGGTTCTCAGCACCCTGGGGGGTGTGAAGGCTTTGGCTTCTCCCCTCCCCTCTTTCTCTCCCACACACCCACATGCTATTACCTTGCATACTAGGCTAATTCAGCTGGCACTTGGCTACTATCTTCCCAACTTTAGCACTTACTTCCTAAGGCCTTCCTAAGGCATCTCAGAGTACTAACATTGTAATCTACTTCCAGTCTCCTCACATTGCTCTTTTTTGTTACTATCGCCTGATATAAGTCTACTGTCATATCCAAAAATGTTTGCTGCTCTGCTCACCATCAGTCTTTGATGTAACTTATGATCAATTAAGAATATAGAATGAAGCATGTGGATGTTATAGGTAGCTTCTGTAACATATTTTTATGTATCCTCTTCTGATATATTTATGCGTACCGTACTACTGCCTTTTGTATTTTTGTACAGTTTGACTGTTTAATATTGTGATGTAATTTGTATTTTGTTTTATGTACTCTGGTCAACCATGTAAATGGGTCGTATGGCCCATGGACTTACCAGCATAAATAAACAAATCAAATCAAATCCAATAAACAAATCATATGTTTTTATTACCCTGGTCTGTAACTAAAATGCATTTTGATCTGTACGATGCACTTGTACTTAATTATCTACTACCTGGCTATTGCTTGTAATGTCTGTAATTTTTTTCTCTGTTTCTCTCAAATGTTGTCTCAAGCTTCTTGCTATGTAACCCCTCCCCCCAGACACTTCTGGAAATGAGCATCATTTTCCTTGCCTGGTGAATCTCTTCTAAATAAATACAAATAAAATAATAATGCAATCCGGACTACAATTTTAAGGCTTTGCTTGTGGTTCAGAGGGGCAACACGTGACCACACCATGTCCCTCCACGTGATTAAAACCACACATGTCCTTAGATTTTTTGTTGCCGTCATGAAGCAGCTGTTTGCTGCTTCCATCTCCCTCCCATACCTTGTGGCTGCCCTGGGCCTTCCCCCTGCTGGGTAGGCAGCATCCTCTCCCCATCCTTCCTTGTGCGCCGCCCTCTGGCTGCTCTGTCTGGCTTAGCCTCTTGGGCTCACTTGCCATTTGCACTGCTGGGCTGCTGCGCATCCTCTACTTTTGGCCCAGTTCCCAGCTTTGTCAACAAGCTTTCAGTGTCCTGCTCCTTTCAGTCGGGAGTCGTGCTTTCCTGGAACTCATGCTCAGGGTCTGATGGTGTACTGCTTACAGAAATGAAGTTCTCCCCCAGGTACTCCAAATGTGAAGTAGCACCGTGTTTTCTCCTGGCTACCCTTCCAGTTCCTCACCAGTGACTGCTCCTCTCAGCTGCTACCCCTGGGCCCTAGTGCCCTTGTTCCCAAGCTACCCTGCTCAGCGGCTAGCCTTCTTTAAACTATGAATTTCTGTCTTCTTCAGCCTGGTATTCTGCAGTTCAGTGTACTAGCTGTGCTCTCTTTCACTTCAGCAGCTTACATTTTCACTCATTCTGCCTCAGCTTACACTGGCTCACAACTGCACCACTAACGCACTACCCAGGCAGATCTCATGTTTTCTGCAGCTCTTGTTCTGTTTTGACAGTTGTCTCTTGCTAGCATCTTCTCTAATGGAACTCATTGGTAAGCATCTGCCATTCATCCCTAGGTACATATCGGTCTGTATCAGTCAACATTTCAGCTGGCATGCTATGTCTCCAGTCAGTCATTCATTCGACCTTGCCACATTTCTTTTCTACCACGTTCTCAGTGGTTGTCAGGCTTCACTACCAGCCTCCCACTAGTCCTGCAAACAGATACATGCTAGCCATGACCATAACTAAATCATATATATAACCCCACTGTAGGGGCATACCTTATTGCCCTTGCTCCCAAGGGCTCCCACATTGTATTTCAGACCTCAAAGGGCTACGGGAGTCTTAACAGCAGACCAGCAACCTTCGGGTCGTTTTTTTTGAGGAGGTCCTCTGGTCCACAGTTGAACAGGGGTCAGACACTTGGGGAAAGTGGGAGAGGAGGAGAAGATCTATTAAGATTATAAAATGGGCTTAAGAAATCCAGGTCTCTGATTAATTGGCTACTACATCATCTGAGCTGTGTCCTTATCAGATGATATAGTAGCCAACCGGTACTACTGCCCACCATGATGCCCCATGACGACAATGAATCGGTGAGCTCTATCAAGCCTAAACACAAACTCTCACTAGCAGAGCTCACTGAAGCGGCAGCAATCCACCACAACGGTACTCGCACCAGCACAGTAGCACAGTACACAGTCACCATATCCACTAGATGCCACAAATATCTTCTGACACAAACTGTAAGGGTGTACTTTTCTTTTACTCACAGAGCTTTTGTTCCTCGTATTTCCACCGGCGATCCTCTGTCATCCTCGTTCAAATCTCTGTAGTCTGCACTCGCCCCCGCCTCTACACTTTATCACTTCCTATAAATCACACCCTTTACAACACAGAAAGAACATTGGGAGCAGAATACTTCTCTCCAATAAAAACATTTCATTTTTCTCACTGTCCATCGCAGTTTAAAAAAAAGCAGGAAGCAGTATCCTATGCCACCTGGTAATAGACATTCTCGCTCCCAGCAGCCAACAAAGAACACGCTCACTCCTGACACTGCTGGCAATTCTGCGACTTCAGTACCTATATTAAAAAAAAATCTGTAAAAACTAAAAGACATGTATTTATGTCTCCCAATGTTTACCACCACAGTTTCAAAGAAGCAGGAAGCGGTATTGTACGGTACCCAGTAATGGACACGCTCACTCCCAGCAGCCAACTAAGAGTACGGTCACTCCATTTATTTCTGCCAATATCGGATCACAGAGATGCAGCCACATAGACAGACAAGGTGGCATCTGTCAGTGAAAACACATACTAGCTCTCAAGATATAGTACGAAAAACAGTGAAACATAACCTAAGAAAGCCATAGAAGCCCAGTACTTCAAATGAAACACTTTTTTAAAGTGACTTCATAGGGAGACTATTTTTCTTATTTGAAGTATTAAACCTTTTTTTTTTTATATTTTTTACTTTATTTGTTCTTCTTTTTACTCATTGAATAATCAATAGATAGGCCCATTTTATAAACACAATAAAACACTCTGAGGTGTGGGTTATTGCCTGATAAGAGCATGCCTAGGGGCAGAGCAGAAGGCACTGCGCAAGCACCTCATGCCTTAGTACACCTCTAGGCGTGCTCTTATCAGGCAATAACCCACACCTCAGAGTGTGTTATTGCTTGCTTAAGGCACGCTAGGAGCACTTGAAGATCAGGGTATTTACATATTCACAATGCCCTCAGGAATATTAATGAGCAGGGTCGCTGCTCCTGGGGGAATTGCATTTTGGAGCTAGCGACTGGCTACCAGAGGGCTGGATAATGTTAAATGTGCAGTCACTTAATAGGGGAAAGAGTCTGCAACAATTCTGTGCAGCAATAATCAAATGAAAGTAAATTGTTTGGCTGCAGGGACATTGAAAAGGTGGGACACTCCATAGACTGTGTGGGACTGTATGGGAGCAGCCATGTTTTTATACAGTACTTTGACCCCCTAAAGACAGCCAGTCAGGTAACTGGGTGCCAATACTGTGACACAGGGCTGATGGGAGGAGGAGTGAACTACTTTCAGGTGCGAAGAGACCTCCCAAATCAATAATCAAAGTCGGTTGAGGAGGCCTATAAGTTTTTCAACTCCACAGAACTAGACGCATGCCCCTCCTAGTCAAAATCTGTACCAAGAAGGGATCCCATCCTGGTTTACAGCCCAGCTGAGGACCACACTACATAATAGTGACAAACTCTGGAAAAAGGCCCAGAAAACAAAGATCCTTGCTGATTGATCTGCATTTAGGACCACTAGGAACCTCTGCCTAAAGCTAATCAGAACTGAAAGGGTGAACTACTATTGAATAACATTGGTTTCCTCCACTGCATGCCCTGCTAAGTTCTGGAAAATGCTTAAAGAAATCAAGGATCATATATCCTCTGGTTCCCTTCCTTCAAAAATTTTGCGTGGTGGCCCATCTATCACTGACAAAGCTGGGATCCTTGATCTCCTGAACAACCACTTTACCGCTGCAGGGATGGCCTTTGACTCCTCACCTGCCAGTCACTTTCATACCCAGTTCTCAGTCCATCTAACCCTATCCCCCCAGAATTCTCCTTTCACCCTGTTACAATCAAAGCGGTAGAAGATCTGCTCTTACAACTGGATACCAGAAAAAGTGCAGGTGCATACCTCATTGAGCCGTACTTCTTAAAGATTAGCTACCGTGTCTTGGCTGTACCAATTACACACCTCTTTAATTTTTCCCTTACTCTGGGCAAACTCCCTATGACCTGGAAGGCTGCTCAAGTTATACCTTTGCTCAAATCTGGTGACCCAAGTGACCTCAATAATTATAGGCCTATTTCTCTACTCCCCATCCTCTCTAAATTGCTTGAAAAAGTAGTTAACTCACAATTTAGGAATTACTTGGACTCCTCAGACCTGCTCAATCCAGTTCAGTCAGGCTTTAGGCCCCACCATAGTACAATTTCAGCTCTCGCTAAGATAACGAACAACTGGCAGAAAGTCCTTGATGATAAAAACTTTGCATGCACAGTTCTTTGATCTAAGTAAGGCTTTCGACACCGTTGACCATAACTTGCTTCTGGATACCCTTTGTAACATTGGTGTAGACAAATTATCCCTGAAATGGTTCTCCTCCTACCTCACTGGTCGTACACAGTAAGTTAAAGCAGTGGATGATTTCTCATCATTGAAATCAATTGGCAGAGGTGTGCCACAGGGTTCTATTTTGGGTCCTTTACTTTTCATATTGTACATCAACAACATCACCTATGGAATTAAATCATCTGACATCCATCTTTTTGAGGATGATACAGTCCTCTACACCTACCCCTGAGCATGCCTGTATGGACATGCAGTCTGATTTTAACATACTGCAACAAAATCTGCTCAATCAAAAATTGCTCTTAAATGCCCCCAAAAACAAGGCCATACTTCTGTCCCTGACCATCTCTGCCCCTAATCCATCCACGACAGGTATGGTGCAACCTATTATCATGCTGCTACGTGAAATGTAGAAAAATGCAAATAGTAGGGGTGTGGACTGACTGTCGCCTTTCCTTCACTGAACATGCGGAGGAACTTGCAAAAAAACAGAAACAAAAGCTTGGTTTATTTATTTATTTTTTTCAATTGTTTAACCAGGAGTGGCACACTAAGCTGAAAGCTTGTTTACAGGTGCAATCTGGGAGCACAGGGAAGTAAAGTGACTTGCTCAGGGTCACACAGTATGCAGGATTCAAACCCAGATCTCCAGAACTGCAGCTCAGAGCCTTAAACCACTGTCCTATACTGACTCCCTATTTTATAGAATCAAGCATCTCCTTACAGATGAGGCTAAGATGAGGTTGGTTCAATCTACCTTCCTAGCACTTTTGGATTATGTAGACTTCCTATATGATCATGCCGCAGGGTCAGCCCTAGCTAAGCTTGCCGTCCTGTATCACAAGGCCTTACGATTCATCTCTAGTGCAGCTTATACTACACATCACTGTGCTCTGTATTCTCTAGTGGGTTGTCCATCTCTTACATTTAGAAGGCAAAGGAATGCCGCTGCGTGGACATACAGAGCAATCACCAAGATGTTACCTCAGTATATCTCTGATTGCTTGCCTCTCTGTGTCTTGGGTAACTATGCCCTGAGAAGTAATTCCTACATCACTTTAGCTGTACCTAAGGTTAAATCCCACATTGGCAGATTCCCTATCAGCTTCGCCCTACCCCAGCTATGGAAGAAGCTTCAAAAAACATTAAAATTGGCTAGTCCTGTAAAGCTATACGAATTCAAAAAGCTTTACATAAGATCCTTCACTGAGCCTTGTGCTTAGAATGGTTGAGAAACATAGAAACATAGACTTTGATGGCAGATAAGGACCGCTTGGCCCACCTAGTCTGCCCATTTCCGTACCTAAAGGATAGGCCGCAGATCCTAGTAAACCAACAGCCTATTTCTTCCTAACCCCCACAAGAATTGCCTTATGTCTGTCCCATGCATTCTTGAATTCTCCCACAGTTTTAGACCCCACAACCTCCTCAGGAAGTCTGTTCCATGCACCCACCACCCTCTCTGTGAAAAAATACATCCTCACATTACCCCTGAGCCATCCCCCCATTATCTTCCAGTTGTGTCCCTTTGTTCTTGCACATCTCTTTTTCTGAAAGATACTGCCCTCTTGGACTTTGTTGATTCCAATGACATACTTAAAAGTTTCTATCATGTCCCTTCCCCATTTCCTCAAGGGTATACATATTAAGCTCCTTTAGTCTCTTCTCATATGGCTTATCTTGCAGACCCTGCACCATTTTAGTTGCCCTCCTCTGCACTGCCTCCATCCTGTCTATATCATTGCAGAGATGGGGTCTCCAGAACTGGACACAATACTCCATCCAGATGGGGTCTCACCAACTGTCTGTACTAGGTGAGGACCAGAGGGAGCGGAGTGGGATGGCAGGTGTGAGAAGGTCTGACAGGTAACCAGGACCCTGCCCGTGTAGTGCCATAATGGAAAAATAACATACAGGTACCTAACTTGGATATTTCTTGTGAGCCCCCAAAACAAAATAAATTAGGAACTATTTATTGCAATGTGGTTCATGATTGTGAAGTACCAGGGACATTGGCTGAACTTTCTAATACACTGAATCCTTATGCCTTGATCACTATGACTGTACAAAATGATAGCTCTTCAACTAATAATAATGTAATTAACACAGTTAACCTGGACATATTTGCAATGCTTAATGCAGGCCATGATACACGAGGTAACTGGCAACACCTACGGGGCCACTTTCTCAGACTTGTTTAAAAAACCTGGAACAAGTTCCAAGAAAAAAAATGTGGTGGGCTCCAATACAGAGGCGGCCTCCCAGACCATCCTGATCCAGTGTACAGTATGTGGCCTGAAGATTATTGAAAAGACTCCTGTATCATTTGTCCTGTAATAACGTTAATTTGGTTGTTTTTAATCACGCTTCCTCATGTATTATTGGGTTGGATTGTTTTTATTACTTACTTTAATTGACCAACATTTCTCATTGTTCATAGTCAGGATTGTAGTAATTTTCACTCAGTTAATACATCCAGGGGTTTCAATACTATGAAGAGCTGGGATTTAGGAAAATGGGATGACTTCGTGTGGAGGGACGGACCATACTCTGAAACATATTGTATAAAAGAGTATTAATAATCTGTCAATTGTTCAGTCTTAAAGTAAATTTATCCAGATATTTTACAGGAAATTAGACTAAATTCCATTTTTGATACTGAGCAACTTAGGAGAAGCTGGGTGTGGGGCCCCTCCTTCCAAACTTTTGGCACATATTTGGCAGATGGGGTAGGAATCCTTTTCAAAGGATAACTTTTTTTCAGTCACCAGGGTAATAGATATTCTTCCTACGAGAGCTTTGCTCTTAGATTGTAAATCTAGGGATTTCTCATTTTGTTTGATAAACATTAATGCACCCCAGACAAAACCTGCAAGAATTGAATTGTTTTGAATTTAATTATTGACAATAGTATTTTCTCCCACTACCCACCACCTCGCACTCCTTCCTATATTAAATAGGGCTTTTACCACTCCCAGAAGTGGTTTAACAAATCAAGAGGGCAGGGGTTGAGGCTGAAGATGAGGTAGACACCAGAGGAGCTGGAAATCAGGAGGATCTTACTGCTGGGGGAAGAACTGGAGGAACATTTGTTCACCAGAAAAAAGGTACTGTGACCAGGGGTATAGTGTGAAAAGAACTATACACTGTAACTGCCAGTGTACTGGGAAGGTAGGGGGTAGATAGCTGGTGCAAATGTGAAAGCAAATACTGCTGATGTAGGGAAAACTCACTGGGACAAAGGCTAATGTTGGGGCCCTCTGGGGGTAAATCTCAGTACTTCTGTGCATGTTGGGTGGAAACCTCGGAGTGTACTATTGCTGCTGCCGAAATTATACTGCCAACTTGGTTTAACCTCAGATTTTACTATTACTGCTATTGACAAATGTACTGCATGTGTTGGGTGTAAAGGAGGTCAACGGGAGGTAGTGAGCACCCGGTCTCTCTAGACGGATTTTGGCTGACTGGAATTCATGGACATTGTGAATATTGTCCAGATTTTGTGCCCAACCTGCTGTAGTTTGGATCCAGGCCCTACCCCACCTTTTAGTGGGGTGTGTAGATGTTATCTGCCTTATCCTAACTGAAATTGTATGGAGATCCTTGGCGATGGGAGTCTTTCCAGACCCCCTAAAGGAGGCAATCATTCGACCACTCCTTAAAAAACACTCCTTGGATCATGATGATCCAGCTACCTACCGACCTGTCTCTAACCTTCCCTCTGTGAGAAGGTTATCGAGAAGGTGGTTGGCTTGCAACTGTACAATCACCTTGTAACTCATCATGTCTATGAAGCTCTTCAGTCTGATTTCAGGAAGAGGCATAGTACAGAGACTGCCATTGTTCGGGTACTAAATGATCTCCTAATGGTGAGAGATTGAAAGGCTCATACCATCTTGGTCCTTCTTGATCTCTCAGCAGCCTTTGACGCTGTGGATCATGGAGTGCTTTTGGAGACCCTGTGGTTCCTTTGTGGACTGTCAAGTACAGTCCTCAAATGGTTTTGATCGTTCCTCGTGGGCAGGTCTCAGAGGGTGGTCACTGGAATTTATTCACCTGACACCTTCCCCCTGTCCTGCAGGGTGTCACAGAGCTCCATATTGATGCCCATGTTGTTCACAGTGTATATGCTGCCATTGGAAGATATCATAATGTGATATGGCTTGAGTTTTCACTGCCATGCAGATGATACTCATCTGTATATACCCTTCATGCCCGGACAGGTTGATGTGCTCTCCATGCTAAATAGTTGCCTCTCCGAGATCAAAGACTGGATGAGCTCAAGTTGGCCGAGACTGAATCTGGATAAGACTGAGTTGTTGGTTGTGGACCCGGGTCACCCAGGGACAGGTCTGGGGGCTGGGCATGTCTCGGGCCTATGGCTTGATGGTGTCCAGCTCACTATCTGCATAACCTGGGTGTTATTTTTGATGATGGCATGACCCTGAAATCTCAGGTGTCGACTGTGGTTAAATCCTTATTTTACCATCTGATGAATATCACCCAGGTGAAACACCTGGTTCTACTAGGTGACCTTCCAACATTGGTCCATGCCTTCATTACTATCCGTCTTGACTACTGCAGTGCCCTCTACCAAGGGCTGTCTAGGGTTGATATCCGCCGTGTGCAGCTAGTGCAGAATGCTGCAGCCAGGCTGTTGACTGGTACTTTTAGGACCAGCCACATTACACTTTTGCTGCGCGAACTGCACTGGTTGCCAGTCCAGTGGTGGATCACCTACAAGGTAGGCTTGCTTATCTTTAAAGCCCTACATGAACAGGGACCCACTACTTGAAAGATCTCTTGATTCTCTACTCTCCCAATCGCATTCGATCCGCCAATGAAGGATTGCTAGAGATTCCCAGGGTTTGCCTAAAACTTATGGAGCCGAGCGCTTTCATTTGCAGCACCAACCCTGTGGAATTCTCTGCCTCATCAGTTAAGAGAATGCCTGACCATCAGTAGTTTTAAAATTATGTTAAAAACGTATCTATTTTCTTTGGCTTATCCAGACTGATTTTAAATAATTTATATTGCTGTCTGTTCTTAATATTGTGGCTTATACTGTGTACAGCACCTTGATTTTGAAAGGCACTATATAAATAAAGACTTGATTGATTGATAAAGCAAATGAAATTTCTGCAGCTGGTGCAAACATAAAAACAAATACTGTTGTGGCAGGGAAAACCACTAGAGCAAAGGCTATTGTAGGGGAACTCTAGGAGTTAAATCTCAGTATTTCTGTATGTGTTGGGTATAACCTCTGGGTATAATATTGCTGCTGTTGAAATTATACTGCCAACTTGGTGAAACCACAAATTATACTATTACTGCTACTGAAAACTTACTGGGTGTTATGCGTAACCTCTGATTACACTATTGCTGTTGCTGAAAATATACTGTCAACTTGGTGATTCTATAGACAGTTGGGTGGAAGCACAAGATAGGTGATGCAGCACCATAAATCTAGAGCTCAGGTACTGTGTGTTCAGGGTACTGTTGCAAGGAAAGGGGATATGGAGGGGCGTACAAGTGGAAGGGGAAATTGGAGCAGGGAGAGAGTGGGTCTGAGGCATGGTCAGCAGGCCATGAGGGTCAGGGGCATCTTAGGGAGAGTGGTGGGGTGCACTGGATGCGGGTCGGCCATGGTACTGGATATGGTTTGGAGGATGTAGGCAGCTTGCACAGCTAAGGGAGGAAGTGAGGTGGCTGAGGTGGGCGCTAAACCGGGAGAGGGGGAAGAGCAGAAAGGAGGAGTGATGAGGTTCCATTGAGGGGAAAGTCAAGAGTAGAGGGGGAGCTGTTGGGGAACAAGGAACAAACCCAGCAATAGGCAGGTGAAGATGGGAGGGGGACTGAGGCAAGATAAGGGATATGGAAGCACAAGGGATGGCTATTTTCCTAGGACAGTCCCTATTTAAGGCAGCATACCCCAGTGTCCCCGTGAGTTTTGCACTGTCACTTTTGTCCTGATGTTTGCTTACTTGTCCCAGTTTTGTCCCTATTTTTTTCTGACTGCTAATCCATGAGTGACAGTTATTTCAGCACCACTGTGGTGCTGCTCGGGCTGGACAGTAGTTTGTCAACTTCAGTCCCTGCACCTGGGTTGCACTGCAAGCATGTCAGTGGGAGCACAGTAAAGCATGTTCCTTCCTGTTAGATTACACTGGGTAGTAGTGCAAACTAGTGCATATGGATGTCTGCCTTCCAGCAGCTGAGAGGGACTCCAGACACAGATGAGACCAGCAGCAGTGAACTAAGGTACCCAAACCTGATCAGCTTTAGGGAAGTGTGTGAAGAAAAATCTGGTGTGGTGGTTGGTGGGAGTTACTGAAGTCAAGTTTGCTGAGCAAATGAGGTGAGTATAAGTAAGTTGGATAGGACTGCCAGGAGGAGCAACACATGCAGCTCGAATGTCTGATCACAATTTAACGCAGGTTTGCTTCTAATGAACTTTCTGTACATCATGATTTGGAACTTGCCGCAGCAAAATGATATATTGTTTTAATATGGATGTTTGCTACTGGTGTTACTGTGGGGCGGCATGGCCAGAGCAAGCAGCAAAATGTAATCGATTTTGTGTAGTGTTGTCTGCGGTGGTACCCATGGGAGTGACATGGTGTGGGGGAGGGGGAGTCATGGTCAGGATGGACCGTCCCAGTTTTAGGCCACGGAAAGTTGGTAGCTTTAGACACAAGGGAAACCAGAGAGAATGACAGGAGATAAAGTATACAGGTCCAAAGCCTGTGTGGAGGACAAGGAAGGAGGGGTTGGGGGTAGAGGCCAAAACAGTGGGACGCAGGTAGTGAGCTTTGAGTGTAAAAAGATATGCTCCACTGGAGGCACTAAATGAGGGAGAACGTCAGGAAAATGGAGATGTGGAAGTAGGAGTAGCAAGAGAGAAGGAATGGTCCAAAAATTTTAAAAGGGGGGTACAAACAGGGCAGCAAGCATAGGAATGGGAGCATGGGGTGTACTCACCACAGAAAAGGCAAACTGTAAAAGAGAGAGGGACAGGGTGCATAGGTTCAGAGGAGTTGAGGCTAGATGGTGCTGGGAAGGGGAGGATCCTCAGGGAAAATTAGTCGGGGCAGGGGCAGGTCAAAAGGGTGGGAAAAAGCTTGCAGAGGTGAGAGGCCTAGCAGAAAGTGTCTACGGGGTGCAGGAAGCTTGGGGAGTGCAGGGTTAAGCCAGTGCCTCAGGAAGCAAAATGAGCAGAAGGGTTATTGAAGATAGGTAGAAAATGGGATGTGAGGGGTTGGGGAAAAGATATAAGGGAGCTGTAACCAGAGGGAGGTGGAGAACAGGATCCTACTGGTTGGGGACTCTATAATAAAAGGAATTAGGTGGGAGGTGGGGGGGGCAAGAGTAGAGCAGTGTGGGATGAGTTCTTGCCAGGCATGATGGCAGCAAAGGTCATTCACTACATCCTCTCAAGGGGAAAGCAGCAGGATGAGAAAACACACCTGCTGTTCCACCTAGGAACAAATAACCTGGCGGGGAGTAGCCTGCCAGAGGTGAAGGCAAGATTCAGAGCTCTCACTAGATACTGTAGCAGCCTGGAGTTAAAATCAGTGGCTTTTTCCAAGGTGTTACCAGTACTAAGGGCAAGCACTGATAGGAAGATGAGGATCAAGGAGTTCAATGAGTGGCTGGGGACCTGGGGTGGTGGTATGAGCAAATGGAGTATGGGCTAGTGGGGGATTGGGGATCAATTGGGGGGACAAGAGCCAATTTGCTCCAGACAGGCTGCACCTGAATAGAAAGGGGGCAGTGGTACTGAAGGGCAAATTAGGAGAATTTATAGCAGAAACATACAATTTAAACTAAATTGGGGGGTGGGGAAAAAGCTGCTCCACAAGGGAAAATTGGGGGGCTATTAGCCACCCCAAAATAGTGCTATAATGTTGGCCATGAGGGTGACAGGAAATGGGGCAGAGGGGGAACCTGGTGGATGGACTTCACAGCCAATGCCAGGAGTCTAGGAAATAAGATGGCAGACCTGGAGGGTATCATGGGTGACAAATGACTAGATATAGTCACAATAACAGAGACCTGGTGGACACAGCATCACACCTAGGAAACGTCCATTTCAGGTTACAGACTGTTCAGTAGGGACAAGGTGGGCATAAAGGTGGGGGGAGTTGCCTTATACATTAAAGAAGGCATAAGTGTAACTAAAGAACTGGAAGAGGATGAAGAGACTGAGCTGCTGTTGGTAATGTTAGGCAGGAGGACGGGTGAATCCTGATGGCTGGGGGTGGTTCACAAGCCACCGGCGCAAGAGGAGGAGGACGATCGACTGCTAACTCAGGTAATCACAAGGCTGGCCCAAAAAGGAGAACTACTACTGGTGGGGGACCTAAACCTCCCAGATGTAAACTGGGAAATCCCGGATGCAGCATCGACAAGGAGCAGGGAGATATTAGCCGCACTGCAGGGAGTACTCCTTCAACAGCTAGTTAGGGAGCCAACGACGGGAAACAACTTACTGGATGTGGTCCTAACAAATGGTGAGAATGTGGAGGAGGTGCAGGTGGGAGAAGCCTTGGGCACCAACAACCACAGCATGATAATGTTCATGGTCAGGGCAGGGAGGGAGGCAAGTAAAACCTGTAAGACAGTCATGGACTTTAGACGCACGGACTTTGACAAGATGAGAAAATTACTAAGGGAGAAAATGGAAGGTACGGTGAATATAGGGACAGTGGAGAAACTATGGAAAGCTATCAAGGGAGCAGTTCTGGAAGCTGCAGAAATGTGCACAAAAAAAGTCAGGAAGTGCAAAAGGCGGAAGAGACTGCTTTGGTTTACAAGGGAGGTGGCAGGGGCAGTCAGGGAAAGGAGGGCTTTCAGAAATTTAAGAGGACACTTAGGGAGGAAGATAGGGAGGAGAATAGGGAAAAGAGGGGTCTGGCAGTGAGGAAGATCATAAGAGAAAAAGCAGCCACTGAAGAGAAGATAGGCAGAAAAGCCAAGAGAAGGATAAAACCATTTTCAGGTATGTGAGGGAGTGAAAAAGGGCAAGGCAGAGGATTGCTAGACTGAGGGGGGAAGAGAGTTAAACTTGGAAAGGGACTATGAAAAAGCAGAGCTATTAAACAAGTACTTTAACGTGGTATTCATGGAGGAGGAGCAAGGTAGGGGGTCCTGTGATAAAGCCAAAGGGGAAGGAAGGTAAATGGGTGGATCAGAGTCCAGCCACTGAGGACAGAGTCAGGGTAGAGCTAGACAGAGTAAGGGTTGAGAAGGCAATGGGGCCAGACAGGTTGCATCCCAGAGTGATCAGGCAACTGAGGGAGGAGCTGGATGCACCCTTGACAAGGCTCTTCAACCTGCCTCTGGATATGGGGAGAGTGCTGGAGTAGGGCAGACATTGTGCTCTTGCACAAGGGAGGTAGCAAGGAGGTGAAGGAGAACTACAGACCTGTCCGCCTCACATCTGTGGTGGGGAAGGTAATGGAGGAGTTAATCAAGGAGAGGGTGGTGGGTTACCTGGAGGAGAGTGGCTTGCAGGGCAGCAGACAGCATGGCTTTATTCACTGAGTTTAGCCCACACCATTAGTGCATTGTACTAGCTCCATAACTCCATTGGTGATCATTTGCCAGATTTGTTTTTCATTTGAAAAGTCTATACCCAGAAACTGCCTCTCAAAGGGATAGTTTTTAGGGATTTTTCTAAACTGGATCATGGTACCCTTACTGTGGATTTACATTGGATAGATTTATCTCCCTTATATCATACTTCCAATATAGACACTGCACTCAGTTTCTTTGTTTCTACTCTTCAGGCCTTGCAAGACCAGCATATTCCCCAAATAAGGTGTTGGGTTACAGGGATTGCCACTCGATGATTGCACAGTGACCTGCTTGCATCTTTTAAATCTAGAGATAAATCCTGGGCCAGATTTAAAAAATGTCTAAGTCTCATTCTGATTTGATGGAAAAAGGCCAAGAAATGAATGTAAAAGCTATACGGGTTGCTAAAAGTAATTATAACATGGGTTGGGTAAAACACAGGCAATTGGTGGAGTCGCTCTGCATGGCCACATTAATCCCTTCTTTAATGCACAGTTTCTTTCAGAGCGACCAGTGTAAAGTGCACTTGTTAGCTAGAGAAGATTGCAAAGCTGAATGATAGCCAGTACAGTTCGGAGACAGCGACATCTTGTTTTGGCAGGCTATGTTATAATATCTGATAGTTCACCACCTTGATACCACCATCCAACAGGAGACAGCCCTCCACTAGGTTGCCGATCCAGTCCTGTATGAATGGATAGTTCCAGTGGCATGTCTGACTATGATGCTGTGGCTGCCTCAACCTGGCGTGGGTCAAACAGTTGAGAGTGATGTGCTCCCCCACTATGGCATCAACTCTCAGTTTGCCAGTCTGCTCGCTTAGTAGTCTGCACTCCGAAGATGTATGGAAAGAAAACAGGACCTGGGAAAAAAGAGTTGTGCCTCCAAACAGCCACCAATTTGTGTACAGCGATGTCCGACCAGCCAACAGTGCTCATTTGTTGTTGCCGACTTCTCTCTCTCTCCTGAGCTGCAGTCCTTCCCTGGCACCGAATTTCATTTTCTATGCACAATAAAATAAAAACATACTTAAGAACTGAAGTTGAAGCCACCGATATCATTCCTTGAAACATGCAGCAGACGCCAGAAATTTTAGGGACCCACATCGGGATTGGGACACCTACTGCAGTATTCCGGCAGTGTGTCGCTTGCAAGGATGTGTCCTGTGTCTGCGATCCACTCAGCACCAGGAGTTGGGGAGGGAGTTAGCAACAGTAAAGAGGTACAGATTATGTTAGCTTATATTTTTTGTTCTTCCTGCTGTCCCCAAGGTCCTGTGATCCCGAAGATGCTTTAAATGTCTGTGTGTGTGTGTGTGGGGGCACAGCAAAGTAAGGGGTGTTTGAAGTGTAGCTCAGAATATTATGCACAACATATAGCACAAATGCTGTCAAAACTGCATTTGTGAAATTTGTATGTGCATAACAGAAATCAGATAGGCATTCTTTGCTGGGGACTATTTCCAAGATGGCAGAATAACAGTCACTTCCTTGCTATTTAAACGGGGAAAAAATCTTTCTGCAGTTTTCCCTTCTTTTGCACATAACCTGTGATATAAGTGTAATAACCCACTCCAGGGTTTGGGGTTATAGATCTTTAATGAACTCTTGGGATGCTGTGAGGACACTTGGCCTGTAGCCTTGTGCCTCACAATGCACCCAGGACACCTAATGCCTATAACCCCAAACTGTGTTGTGAATTATTGCTACCTTACTGTAAACAGATTCTCCTATCATCTATAGTTGACTCCTGCAGTTTTTGGAATCACATAAAGGGTTTTATGGGGAAGGCTGCTAGTACCTCTATATCTAATATGATATTGGATGGTACTAATTGTAAAAATGTAGTAACTATTGCAAATGCTTTCAATCCTCATTGCTCATATCACTCCAAATATATAATTAATGACCGGCAGAGTCACTGATCTAAGTATTTCTGTTGAACAACCAGTCCCCCCCCTTATTCTCAGAACTATCACTCAGAAAGGAGTACTTTGCCTGAAGTCTGTATCAACCTGTAGCAGTGCTGGTTATGATGGCCTTGTACTCAGGTTCCTCAAGACTGCCGCCCCTCGGCTAGCTGCCCCTGTAAGTAGATTATTTAACCTGTCCACTACAACAAATAAAGAGTAGTTCAGGATACAGTAGAACAAGTGCGAACATTCAGAAAATAAGTGGAGCCACACTCCAAATGAAGATGCTTAAGATGATTTTATGGTAGTAGTCCAAATAACAGAAATTTGTGACATAGTCAGCAAAACAACAAACCGGCCACCGACTGTTACCCAAAAGCCCCAGTGCTTCACTCCATTCGAGCTTCCTTAGGGGTGGCAACCTGCAGAAATGACGTCCTTAAGTACCATCCCATGACGTCATCATTGACTTCTATTACATTAATAACATAATTAGGTACTTCAAGGACTGACATTAAATACATTTTTTGCACCATGGTACATTATACGGGTCAATGAACTCGGTACCGGCAGGACTTCCGGCATCAAGTGCAGAGTGCAGTAAGTTGGAGAACTGAAGTAGCGCGGTTGAGGTGCTGTGACCTGCATGAAAGCCCTGCTGTTCAGGGCACAGGATATTGAGCAAGGCCAGGTATTCGGCAAGCTGGTTGGCAACTACTTTTTCAAGAGCCTTAGAGAGTGGGGGGAGGATAGAGATAGGGCGATAGATTACCCAGGGTACATCGATCGCTAGTCTTCAGGATGGGAGTGATGATGGCAGTTTTCCATGTGCTGGGGAACTGCCCCAGGCACAGACAGCGGGTGAGCAGCTTGGTGAGTGGGACCAAATAGCATCCAACATCAGGCCAGAAGTAGCCTAGTGTCCAGTGGGTTGGTGCTGGGGTTATTACTACTAATGGCTTTTTGCAGAAGGGGTCTAGCCTCCAACGGGGAGATGGTACATAAGTAGAAAGGAGGTCTCTGGAGAGTGGGCAGGGGTGCTACTGGGATGGGGTCAAAGAAGTTACTGGGCAGGACTGATCTCAGGTCTGAGAAAGTGTGATTTAGGCAGTCTGCAATGCCAAGTGGGTCAGAGCAGACAGTTCCATTAAAGGAGAGTTGAGAGGGGGTGGGGAGCAGGATTTCCCATTCAGCTCCTTTACATTACACCAAAAGTGTCTAGCCGACCCCCAGAAGGAGACAAAAGTGAATTGGTAGTACTGGGCGTTGGCCTGTCGAATGGCCCAAGTACACTTACTGCACTTGGCATTGTATGCTTGCCTATCAGCTGGCTTCCCAGATTCCACGGCAATATGCTATAGGTTGTCTCTCAAGTTTGTGAAGGAGGGAGGGGTAACCCTGGGCGTTCTTTGCTTTTTGGTGCGATTTCTAGTGAAGGGGCATAGAGGTCACAGGCAGTGTTAAAAGTGTAGGTGAAAAAATCCAAAGCCTCATCTATGGACAGTGCAAGCCTGATTGGGGGACCAATCCAGTTGTGAGCGGTACAGTTTATACACGTGCAGGTCACTGGGGAGTAGGGGCAACATCACAGGTAGTTTGTGCTGCAGGTTTGCTATTGCAGCGGACCAAGACAATACAAGAGGAGTGGTCACTAAGTGAGTTGGGCATTTCAAATCTAAAAATGTTCTCTCCTGTGCTTTTCATTATGTTATATAGTAGGCATTAGACAATACGTCTACTACAAGCTAATTAAAATCTATTGCATTCTCTTTTGTGTGGGACTATGTCAAATGTCTTGCTAAAGTCTAGGTAGGCCATGTCCACAGCCCCTCCTTAATCTATTACTTTGGTCACCCAGTCAAAGAAATCTATTAGATTCATCTGACATGACCTTCCCGGTGTGAATCCATGCTGCCTTGGGTCCTGTGCCCCTCTGGCCTCTAGGTACTCAACAATTCTGTCTTTCAGAAGTGATTCCATCATTTTCCCGGTCACTGAGGTGAAACTGACAGGTCTATAGTTTCCTACTTCTGCCCTGCTCCCACTTTTGTGAAGTGGAATAACATCTGCCCTCTTCCAGTCCTCAGGTACCACCCCATCCTCCCATGATTTGTTAAAGAGGGTAGTCAGTGGTGTCACTAGTTCTACCCTTATTTTTTAGAATTCTGGGATGAATCCCATCAGGATGCTTCTGCTGCTGCAAGCAGCCCAGTGGGTCCCCACTCTACTGCCCACCGATCACCAGACTGAAGGTATACTGCTCAAACTTCTGGCGTCTCCACGCTGGTTGGCCGGAACAATCGGCTCTGCCTGCTGATTGGCTGCTCCACTACTTTAATTCTTTGCTACTCCCAATTCTTTTAGACTTTAAGCTAATTTTATTTACTGATTCTGGTACTGGTTAAGTTTCACCAAATTGTCCTGTGAAGTCTAATTTAAATGTGAATCTAAGCCTGTCTACAGCAATGTGGCACTCAAGGAGTAGTTTCAGTGCAGGATCTTTCAGAGTGCAAGTTTTAGGATTTAAAGTATTAGAGCTGTCTTTGTTTTAAGCTCCTGTGGTATATTACCCTGGATCAGAAACTAAGTTGAAAGTGATACATCTTTTGTGAACACTCCTCTTTTGAGACCAGGTTGCACTTGTGTTACAGTTCTAAGCGATGCCCTGCAACTAATCCTATTTCTGTTTCCCTTTCTCCTTCCAGCTTGACTTTTTTCACCCACCCCCAGCCTTTATTAAATACTTTCCCTCCCCCAGTGGCACTACCCCTCGACAATCTTCATCCTCCCCTCCGACTAATATTACAACTCCCCTTAAAGATACAGAATGCAGTTACAGGGCCTAACACTTGTCAGTGTTAATCTTATAGTAGCTACTGTGTCTTTGTTACCTGATCCAAAACTACACTCCACTTTCTCTGCAGCTGTCATCTTGCTGGTCTATAATAATTTTTAGTATCTGATGATACTAATTTCAAATATAAAAATGTTCTCGCCTGTGCTTTTCATTACGCTATATAGTAGACATTAGACAGTACATCTACTACAAGCTAATTAAAATCTACTACATTCTCTTTTTTTTCTTCTTTTAGACGTACCTCCACAGGTGCTCACCCTCCTGTGCCTCTCGTGCTTAAGTACTGAAACTGTAAAACAATGGCGCAGCACACCTCATATATGGCTATGCTCTTGCTCCCTGTTATTCTTCTCTGTGCCTTACTCCCTACTACCCATGCACCCCCTCGCATAGCCCGGCATCCAAATGTATTGACAACTCCTGCCTGCCTTGCAGTTGAGCAACCTATTGCTCCCTCAAGATTCCACCCCTGCCCCCCCCGCACTCCACCAAACACACAAAACCACCCATAAACTGCTCTACAGATGGGTTAGCACCTTAACCTTCCTGCTGCTAATCAGTGCAGGTAGCGTTGAGTTAAATCCTGGGCTACTCCGAACTCCAGCCTCGCCTACTACCTTCATGAAGTAGAAAAGGTTTAAAATGCTTGCACTTTAATATGTAGCCTATTAAAAGATTGACTTAGTACAGGCCTAGGTTTCCCACACTGATCCAGACATTCTGATACTGTCTGAAACATGTCTGAAAAAATCCATCCCTGACCAGCAGTATCCCTACCTCCTTCAACATCTACCATAGACAGATCAACAAGGGGTGGGTGGGTAGCTATCTACGTTAAAGACAAATTCACAGTATTCGACATTACACCTACTACCTTACCAAAATAATTCAATTCCATTCAGTTAAATGTCTCCTTATCCCCCATGTAAACCTTAATGGTCATAGGCTGCTACAGGCCACTGTCTGGGGGTTTGGAACTCCTAAATCACCTGCGCAATATATCTGACTCTAGATAGAATGAAATCATCCTTCTTGGTGTCTTAAACCTTGATTGGCATAAAACCTGCAACAAGTGCCTATCACTTAAAGATTTCTGCAACGAGGATGGCATCTCCCAACTAGTTTCAGAGTCTACACATCCCAACCCAAAACTGCCTTGTAATTGATCACTGATTGATCTCATCCTTACAAACCTACCCCACAAGTACATATACTCAGCACTTGTTCACAATGATGCTAGTGATTGCCGTGCAGTGGCCTTTGTCAGAGGCCAGCAAACCCACAAGCCTGCAAATAGATTCACATGGTTTAGCAGCCTCCGTAAATTCAATCCCTCTCATTACCTATCCGACCTAAGAGACATAGAGTGGACCAGCTTTTATACGGCTCCCAACATTAATGATGCGGTCACCCTATTTAACAACATTATAGGAGGAATCATTAAAAAACATGCTCCTATGATTAAATGTAGAACCCAGAGGCTCTTCTGCCCTTGGTTCACAGCCAACCTAATAACACTGAACACAAGCGATTGTCTCTGGGCTACAGCCAGAAGGACCAAACTCGCAGCTGACTGGGTGGCTTGAGCATGCCGTAATATGTGTACAAAACAAAATGAGGGCTGCAAAAGTTACACATTTCCTAACTGCTTTTGACGATGCAAAGGGGAATCCCAGCAAATTTTGTCACATCACCAAATCAGCAGAAGGCTATAAATCTTCTCCCACACTACCCAGCAAAGTCTCTTTCAAGGGACAGATCCTCTCTGACAAATCGGACATACTACATGGATTTAATGACCACTTCTCCACCACAGGTCTTGCATTTGACACTTCAAAAACAGCAAACCTGGTGACCAACTCACCCCAGACACTCATCAGCACCAACCAGTAACATCTTCTCTTACTCCTTCCTGTACAAAGAAGTAGAAGATCTCCATTTATGGTTAGATGTTAAAGGTACTGGTGCTGATGGAATAGGTCAGAACTTCATTAAACTAGTCTTCAGGTATCTAACCTCACCTATACTACATTTGTTTAATATGTCCATCAGTACCAGCACTGTACCTGAGCAATGGAAAATTGCCCAGGTACTCCCTCTTTAAATCAGGTGACCCATGGACCTAAACAATTATTGTCCCATATCCATCCTACCCTGCTCTCCAAACTACTGGAGAAATTAGCAAACACACAACTAAGAATACCTTGACAAAGCTAACCCTAATTACCCCATTCACAGTCTGGCTTCTGGCTGGCACACTGCACCACCTTTGCCCTAGCATCGGTCACAAATGACTGGCTCTTAGCAGCAGACAAGAAACAGGTCACAGGGGGACCACGTGATGCAGCGCACCTGAAAGCAGCTTCATTACTCCACCCAGCCTCCCAACCTGTATACCACTTCAATTTTCTGTTACATACCTCTAATAAATAACTCTCCATCTACTTGGACTGCAAGGACCAGCCATCCTACTGCAAGAGGGTGCATTTCATTTGCTCCCTGGATGCCGAAATGAGGAAACCGCCACAGAAACACACACAGTCATGTCAGAAAAGGCCCCTAAAAAGCCTTGGGCATCCAGTTCATCAGAAGCTTCAGCCAGTGCCAGTACTTCAGCTGAACGAGAACCCCTGACCCTCCAGAGATTCCTTGTCGAATTTAAGCCTTTCTGGGAAGAAATGCAAAGCTTTACAAAAGCGTTCAAAACACTATCCCAAGTTATTGAGGATGTTTCCCAATGCACCTCTGACAATTTAGTCCAAATCTACTCTCTAGAAAAATGGGCCGACAAGCTGGACCCCGACCAGGTTTCAATGAGACAAAAAATGGCATGGCTTGAAATGAAGGTGTAAGAACTAGAGGGCCACAGCTGCAGAAATAGCACGGTCCTTCTAGATCTTCCAGAGGGAAGAGAGCCAGGATTCAGTGTTATTTGTGCAATTGATTGAAAAAAAAAAAAAAAAAAATCGCTGGCCCTCACCATTTTGCTCCAAGTATGTCATAGAACGAGCACATTCTGCCCTCCGCCCAAAGCCACCAGCAGAAACCTATCCTCGGCCATTAATTTTCCAATTCCTAAATTATCTTGAACGCAAGCACTTTTTAGCTAAGGTTAAGGAATTACAAGAAGTCCAGTGTGAGGGCAAAAAAAAAATCAGAATTGCCCAAGACCTCCCTGCTATACTCCCAGGGTTTTATTTAACTCTAAAAATTGATTAGCGTTTTGCTCATAAACGTGCTAAATCTTTGTGAAAATGCATAGCTCTTACCTCACTGTGTTTAACAAACACAGCACTTCCAGAAAATCAATATAAATACTTTCTGTACAATTAGCATCGTCCCAAGAAAAAACTGCTAATCAATTATTTAACACCCTGCAGTCCGGCAATGGCGAACAGCATTCCACCCCCTGGTCTCCAAAGTGATTGCTGCTGGCATAAAATTTAGGATGGTCTATCCAGCAAAATTACAAATACTGGTGGCCAGCAGCTGAGAAAGTTATGAGGATCTTGAAATGGCAACTACTAAGCTCAAGGCTGTGTTTCCCGATCTCTTTCGCACACCCTGAACTACACAAGAGGTCTAATGAATCACGCATAGACACCCAGACAAAAGTGTAAATAAACTTTAATTGTTTTGCTGAGGCAAAATCTGGAACTGTAAAGTAGACTCCTCCAAGGGCTCTCGCTTTTCCCTCCTGAATCTACTGCAACCATAATGCAAACCAGCAGATCAAAGCCAAGTGTCTCGTTATTCTACCCTCACAGCCCAGAATTTTACTGCTGGAAGGATTTTCCTTTTACATGCGACTGGGATGATCATCAAACACGCTTGCCTTTGCGATTATGCGCTCGATCAATGTCACAATCGAAATAACCTCATATATGGCAGTACATTTAATTGGCCTCTAGAGGGGAGTAAAGCGCTTTCAATGAATGACCTACTGTTTTACAATAACGGTAACCCTCCTTATTCCTAAAGGATTTACACGCTGTATTCTGCAGGCTCCCTCAGCTCTACAAATAGAAACATGGAAATTATTCAGAGCGGTAATACCAGACTATTTTGGAGTCAAAATGGCGACCTCCTTAGAAATGTGCAGCAGATGTAGCATTTCGCCGAGAGTCAACAGCAGTACTTTATTTTTATATTTTGTACTATTCTGACAACAATGTATCCTTTTTACAACTCCTGGTGCATGCACAACATAAAGACCTTGTTTTATTTTTTTGTTTGTTTTTTACTTTCTTAACTACCTGTGTACAAGGTGCAAAGGGTCTGTTACAGGGAGAGGTCCTCATTTGCCAAGACTCTGGACTGCTGGACAGAACTGGTGTGCAAATTTAATCAATGGAATACTTCTTCCGTTACTATAAGTGGCAAAAAGTTATAAATTTGCTTCTCACATTACATTTTGAGACTATAGGACTGGCTTAAGTCCTTGATACTGACCTTACAGAACTTTAGGAAATTTTCATGTAGACTTATTTTCTTGGGTTTTAACTGATGGACCACTATGCTCCAGTCTAAGGACTTATTTGCTTTAATTCCTTTGCTTTCATTGTTGTGAAGATTACTTGCTCAATACTTAGGTTTACATTAATCAATCAATCAACATCTTTATTTATCCTGGCAAACATCGTTGAGCAAGCTCATTTACAACACGGACCTGGTTACCTCTGGGTCAAGTGGTACAATGCATACAGAGATATTTACAATACAGCCAAATAACACAAGTAAAAAAACAATTAATGCAATTAATACAAGTAAGTACTCAATGTTACATCAGTCATATCAGTTCTGAGTGCTTCTGTAATATTTAAAGAGGACATAAGATGAGGCTTAGCAGGAACTTCAGTAGGGAGAAGTGATCGGATGCTCGTGTAGGGAGCTGACGCAAGCACAGAATTTCAAAAGTAGTGTAATCACACAGTATCCCTAGATGTAACACTCTAAACAGAAGGATAAGGGTCTTAACAGTCAAGGAGAAAAGTAATTATAGCATGGAAATCAGATTTATGCTTGGTTTAGAATGGACACAGAAGCAGACTGCAGGAGCCAATCAGATGCCAGAGCAGAAAAGCGCTTTTCTCACACAAGATTTGCCTAACGCAAAAGGCTATACTGTAGTTATCATATTCATTGAAAGAAAAGATTCACATTTGGCATTGTTATAAAACTCAAGTAGAGAGTTTGTATGTTTTTATAGACTAGCGGAGATACAATAGTTATATTATTAATTTTGGGAAAGGCTGGGAAGGCTGCGGGTGTACTGGGTCATAGTGTCACACGCTTAATAGTGTATGGCATTATGGCGAAACCCAGACCTGTGCGCTTTCTGAGTTGGACCCCCCGGAGTTGAGAATCTTTAGTGAGGGAGGCTGGGGGCACACTCCCCCATAACAGGGGATGGGGGGGCAGAGCCCCCCACAGAACAGAGACATGATGCCTCATGGCATAAACAGCACATCGCGATAGTGCCATGCGGCATCATATCTAGTGACATAATGACCCCGTGTCGGCTGCAGAGGAGGCGTGCAAGTGGTGTACTACAGAGTGCAGTTCATAACAGTAAGGGGGGACGGGAGAGTAAGGGATGTTCTCTACTTTGTTATCATACTTATGGGGTAAGCATCATAAAGGGGACTTGGGGAGTTGCTAGGTGGGGGAGGGTGGAGGGGGTGGGTAGCACAGAATCAATAGTAGTACTGTTACCTGCAATACAGTACTAGAAAAGAGCTCAGTATTTAAAAGCTCATGGCCATTTAACTCGGGAACAATGGCTAGAGCTTTAACATGGGCTTCCTGGAGTGTTAAAGGGGCTTGACAGAAAATAAAGCAATACAAAATATTAAAGCATTTAAACCTATTGAAAGCAGATGTCATCTGCTTACAAGAATCTCACATGCTGGATTCAGAAGCCCTTAAATTATGAAGAGAGCAGATATGGCAAATATTAGCAGCAGAGGCTCCATTCAAAGCTGTAGTGTAATGATCTTAATGGCTAGGTCCATACCATTTTCCCAACTCAAATCATTAGGGACCCCTGGGCAGATTTATTTTTGTTAAAGGTACTTTACACACAGAGGATATCCTATTTGGCAGTGTATATGGCCTGAATGTTGACTCTCCTTGATTTTTATGCATTTAATTAATGTATTAACCCTTCTTGTCCATCCCGATGATTATTGGGGCGACCTAAACCTAACATTTGATCCTTGCTTAGATCGTTCTGGAATCTCTCGTAAAGGCCTTTCTCTGGCTCAAAGAGCAGTACGGGACCTTGTGGATCAATTAGGTTTATATAATATTTGGCGAGTTCTTCATCCTACCTTGAAGCAATATACATTCACTTCCCAAGTTCCTCAGACCTCTTCCCGTATTGACTACCTCTTAATTACACAATCACTCCTTCCCGGAGTATTAGACTCCTCTATCCACCCACAGCCCCCATCAGACCACTACACTGGTTGACAGCCTACTTAACTGAATGTATTTCAGGTTTTCATGCTTACCGATCTGTATAGCAAATGGGTACACTTTGCCATGTCCATGAGGCTGCAATTTACTATTTTATTTGTACAAGTAAAGCCATCACTGCAGACACACAACCCCACTGTCAATAGGTGAAATGGGAAGGCAGGAAGGAAAAGACAGAGACCATTGCAGCATACTTGAATGAAAGGTGACAAACCATTGCTAAACAAACGACCCAGACAAATGGATTCACCTCATAGTAAAATGAATGGAATGCATTATATTTCAAAGAACTTAGACTTAGCAGTAACATATGTCTTGGGTTTCAGTCTAAGTGTTATAAGCTACACAGCACTAACTGCTACCATACACATAACACTACTGCTCTAATATGCTGGAAAGTGCTTCCTAGTCTGGAATTACATCAACACTCCCAGTTGCTGGCTCAGAGGCACAGAACAGTGTGACTTGATTGGGGCTATTAAAGAGCAGGCAAATCAAGATCAACTACAAAGAAACTACTAACTTGCTTTTGCTAAGATTTTCAGAAATAACTCACAGCAGCACAAGGAATGGTGCTAGAGTGTTAATTACAGAAAAAATAAGGGTAGCAAATATGTTGCACATGATCTTTAAACACAGTGGCGTGTGCATGTGAAATTTAAACCTAGGAGTAAACATTACTGCCTACAGATAGAACTGGGATGTTAAGTAAACGAATTCTGGACTAATGACTGGACTGTGATTCTGGCAAAGTAGAAGCAGTGTTGCAACTGCAAAGGAAACACATTTGCTTTTCTTGTTTTTTGGGGAAGGGACGTTGTCTGGTATAGTTATCAGGTGCAGGAGACTGTGCTGCAACACCAACATGTTCTTCGTGGGAAAGAATGCTTTGAAGTAACGCCGAGTCCCTTTTGCAGCAAAATGTCTGCAGGGCTTTGCCCACTCCAGCCATAAAAGTAGTTATCAGCAAATAAGCCTATCCCTTTTGACTGGGTTAAATAAGAATCTTTAAAAATTGTCCTTCAACTAACCAATTATCTTACCACCTGCAACCTCCCTATTTCCTGCATAGCGTGGCTTGTGTGGGGCCACAACACCATCACTGCCCTTTCTAATGCTTTACCACAAACATTGCTACTACAATCATAGGTATCATCATGGTAGGATCAAGCTTGTAGACTATTGTCCTTTAAAGCTTGCCATAATGGGTAGTGGCAATCTCACAGGTACAGTTTTCATAGACCTAACAAAAGCTTTTGACCTGACTGACCACTCCCTGTTCTCTGCGCTAAGTTTGCAAAACTCCATGGTTCAACAATTATCTGGGTACTAGGCATCAGAGAATTAAGTTTGGGTCCTCCATCTCTGAGCCAGCCCTGACCACAGTTGGTGTCCCTCAAGGGTCAATTCTTGGGCCACTCCTTTTCTCTCTACACATTAATTCCCTTCTGTTCACTGTCTTTCTCAAAGTACACCATCCTGCATGCAGAAGATCATGTGCCCTTCTCAAGTTCCAGTAGCACTTTGCCATGGACCCACAGCCTATTCAAAGCTGGCTTGATGTAAACAAACGTCTTTTGAACACATCAAAAAGCCAGACTATGCCTTTTGGTTTGTCCCCTAGATGAAAGAATGTCCGTCCTCTCTGTCTGTCTGTCTCATGTAGTGATGGAACTTTCCTTGCGACTGTCTCATCCTTCAATTACTTATGTGTCACACTTGGCCCATCCCTTATTTCTCACTGCATGTTGCAGGCGTTTATACACCTGTTAGTCCAGATTAATCTTCATGAACAAAATCAGCCACAGTCTTATCCACAAAACTCCATTGTACATCGTCTGTAGTATTCTTCCCAAGTTTCTTTATGGGGTACCATTTTTTTCAGCCTTTGTCAAAACGACATTACACAAATGAGACATGACTTGCAACAAAATCTGTCATTTTGCTCTGACCATCAATCACCATGTCCATGACTGCAAACTGCATACCAAGCTTGGATGCTCCCCCCCCAATAACACTTTGGGTGGTGTCATTTATAACATTATATGAAGTCAACTGGCCTTAGCTCTTGCCTCTCTTCTTCAGCCCCCTCATAATGCCTAAACATTAAGATCTACCATGTAAGATCCATTGTCTATCACCAAAATGTATAATGAACTGGGGAATATAGCATTCCCCAATTTTGTCCCAAGGCTATGAAATTCTATTCTGTCTGAGCTATGATTCTGCCTGACAATCCATGCCTTTCACAGCAGGTGTTGCAGGTACCTACAGGGAGCAGTTACATGCTGTTGCCTTTAGCCAGTCCTGCTCATATGGCACCCTGGTGCTGCATATGTCCCATGTTGGTGCAGTAAGGCACTTTGTACAGCTTTTCTTATATAATACATATGTACCCTTTTACATTTCTGACAATTTTTATTTGTATATCAGACACTACTATTACTCTCATTTATGTATTTACTGGTACTGTTGCTTACTTCATTGTTAATTCATATGCAACATCCCAGGTCATGCCTAAAAATAGACATTTAATTGTCTAGGAACACACCTGGTAAATAAAAATGTAATAAACAAACATTACATGTATTGAATGTGTGATTAGACAGATGCTTGACAGCTAAGGAGGGATTAATTTTTTTATGAGTTACTTTTAATAAAAGAAAACACCCAAATAAAAAAAGGTGATGAGCTGGCTTGCCGACACAGTGGTAGTGCTACCACTTGCAAGAGTCAACGACCCAGGTTAACGAAATAAGTCTTGGACATTGGAGGACCATGCGGGTGAGGTTGGTTGAGCATTCCTTGGGTTTCTGTCCACATCGAGGAGGGATGTGTCTCAGTGCACTACCAACACCTGAGTGATTACAAGTGGCTTTGCAGCCACAGCACAGGCTCAGGGATGAAGGATTTGGGCATGTGTGCATGCGCACACACTTGCACCGCCATTGATGTCATGGTGTCTGAGGGAAAAAAAAACAGGGAAAACAACTCTGACTAAGCAGGATGATGCCACCTTGCACCATGGCCATGCACTGCCAACTGTGGCATTTTCTGACACTGCACTCTAACTTTGCCAGGGGTTGGGTCCCACCCCCGTGGTCCTGCCCATAAGAAGCAAGCCAGGGAGGAACATGGGGAGTGAAGTCCTGGAGAAGGCAAGTGATGGGACTAGGTTCAAGACTGGGCTGATGGGGGCTAGTCTAGGTGAAGGGGAGATAAAGTGAACTAATCCCCCCAAAAAAGTGGCATTTTTTTCTGTTTACTGAATTTTCTCAGTTTACCCACAGTATAAGCACAATAAGACACTTCTGGTATGCACCATCCTGATCTAATCTCACTCTCAGGGGCTGAAGGCACTCCACTTGCAGTGTTGTGCCTTGCTACACTCCTGGGTATATGGTTAGATTAACATAAAGCACACCCTGTAATATCAATTGATTACTTACAATATACAACCGTGTGATGCAGCACAATGCATTTTGTAACATAATCGAAAGGAATGACAGTGTGTTCTCAAATTCAAATCTTTTGGGGGGTCCACTAATAACTCTAAATCTGTAAAACACAGAAATGCCTAGCTGGTTTACTGTTTGTACTTTATTGTTACCTAATGTTAGGGCACTTTGCAATACATGCTAAAACCATCTGAGGTATTCCTTGCTCATCTTTTTGGTTCTTGCATTGTAAATAAAGAAAACTATAACATACTGATGACAGTAAGGTAGTAAAAGCACAAGGTCCATGGTTAGTGGTCCTGGTAATCCAATAAAGCCACCTGACACCAGATGTTGTTTTAAATCAGTTGCAATTTATTAATACCCAATAAGCCCTAACAATTTTACCACTAACATGATAAATTCTAAACAGCTGATGGCCTTTTACCACCAGGGCTACAGGTATGCAGAGGAAATGAAGCACATTTCTCATTGCTCTGGGTGACCCAAGTATCTATCGCAGCCATGCTGGCTACTCCTCTTGGACACACAGAACATACAGTCTGTCTAATACTTATACAGTGACAAGAAATGCAAAAAAAAAAAGTTTCAGATACTCTGATCATAAAAGACAACAGAGTAGGGTCATGAGACAAGGATTCTAAAGTACATTGGCACAGATACCTCGGTCATAAGATACATTTGACACTTTGCCAAGACAGGGAAGGTTTATTATCCTCATCCTTGGATGGAAAACAGGTGGTTACGGAATGTTACGTTATTAAAAATAACATGCTTTAGGAGGCAGGAAGCAAAAAGAAGGCTTTTACTCTATTTAAAATAAATTGCATAGAACTGTAAAACAAAACTTAAATACAAGAAGCCTTTTAGTATAAAGTGGCCAAAGCAAAAATATAATTATTTCTTATCAGTTTTTCCTATACGCATTCTTAAACACAAGCAACCATGTGATGAGGATTTGTACTAGTCAAGGCTGAATGGCAGTTAACAGCTGCGCGCTTATCTCGGCCATAACCTTCAGAAAGACATGTTCTGGTACACAGTATCTTTGCTGACAGGGTAAACTAATTCTGCTGAGACCTTGGTTTTAATATGGCCTATGCTTTTCAACTATTTTCTACATTTTAGAGTTTTAACAATTAACCTTTTAAAGTCTTACATGTACATACACATTAAGTGACATTCACTAGCCACTTGCAGCCCTTTTCTAGCCATACATATCAATTGACATGTTGGCATCATTTAGTACTCATTAACCATTTGCAGCCTCTGCAAGCCTTGTATACATTTGGCATCTTTTGAACCTTTTTTACAGCCAACTATATATAAATGTTGTTTATTGATAAACTTGTATAGAACCTTGGCCATCATTTTCAACAGGGTGATGTATTGTCCAGCACTGAAGTATTTCAACATTCTCTCTAGCTCAGTTCTTCTCTTCTGCATTCGTCTCTCATGCTGATGCTCTCGCGTGAGTTGACATTTCATTGGATAAAAATTTCTTTGGAGAACTTGTCTCATCCATACATCACCCCAATGTCTGAAACATGCTAGGCAGTTTTAGGATGCTAACTTATAAGGTTAACATATGATCTGGAATCATGTCATGTTATTCTTCAAGTATTTGCTATTTCTGGAATTCAGGTGAAACCTATTGCCCAAATTGATGGCACAACTACTTTATTAGGCATATAAGAAATGGAAAAGAGTGCTGACTGGGAGTCACCCTAATATTCCTTGTTAAATCTTGCTGTTCGGAGTGATATTCTTACCATTTCTGTAATTCCAGCAAAGTTGTTGGCCAGGTTGTTCTAGTGATGTTGAAGACAATGGCCCCAATGTTCAGAAATGCGCCTGACAATGGCACAAGTGGTGCGGCGATGCAACTGAGTTGCACTAGTGTAACTCAGGGATATATTCAGAGATGAGCCATATATCAGGTGTCGCACTGCACAAATACAATGCTGGTTATCCCACCCAGACAGGGCTGAATACCAGAAATGGGGACTGTGCCTAGCACAACAAAGTGCGCAATACTTAATTCCTGATATTCAGCCGGCAGTATGCAAGCAGGCCATAATATACGCCAAGAGTTGCAAATGGGGCCATTTGCATGTCATTATGGCCCCATTTGTATGAATTGCAGGGCTGGCCAGCGAAATGTGCATGATGCCCCACACAGCATGTTGGTCTGCCAGAGGGGGTCTGGTTGCACCTCCATCCCTGTAGCCCTGAAATAAAAATATGCATCTCTGGTAATCTAGTGGAACCCCACCCTCCATAGCTTCAATGCCATAAAATATTATTGTAATCATTCCCTGGTAGTCTAGTGGTACCCCCTCCCACCCTTCCCATTGCCCCGAATGTGGCAAAAGCCATCTGCCAAATGCCCTGGTAGTCTAGTGGTACCCCTTCCCTCCCCATTGCCCCGAACGTGCAAAAGCCATCTGCCAAATGCCTTGGTAGTCTAGTGGTGCCCCCCTCCCTGCCCATAACCTGATCGCATGATAATCTCATTTTGAAATTTCCTGGTGGTCTAGTGGTTCCCACCACTCCGCTTGTAACCCTGATCGTTGTTAATATTGTTGTACACATGTCTCAAAGGATCAGCACGGCTTGGCTCCATGGAGCCAAATTACGATCCCTTCCCTTCCTAAATGGGGGCACAGAAAAAAATTAATTTTGGCACCAGTGGACATGGAGCCTGGTAAGGGATTTTCATGCTTCTGAGAATCAGCACCAAAATACTTGCTCTTTAACACTTCTCAAAACCCTGCCCTTAACAGTGCACAGAAGGGTGGGTGCCATGCACCCGTCCATGCACTGCCAAGGACTAGTACCCTGGTGGTCCAGCAGTCCTTCGCTAGCTCAATTCCACACACATTACAAAACTTACAGCAATTTAATTACTGTATAGCAGGTTGAATTAGCGTCTGTTTTATTAAGCAGGAGTCAACCTTCTACACATATTTTTGTCCATTAGAATTAGCGCTGACAGTTTACTCTTCAATACAGTACTACTGACAATCAGTTGTGCATTATTTTTCACTGTCCATTTATTTTCAAAGATTGTCAGCAATAGTGAATACAGCGAAAATAAACAGACAGTGAAAACAACCTTCTATACAGCAATTTATTTTTTTATGTCTTTGGTAACCATATAAGTGAGCTGATCCAAAGGGCCATTTTCAGTCAATGGTGGTCCAGCAGTCCCTCCACTGCCTTGATTCCTATTCATGTATTAAAAAAAAACGTTGGTGGTCCAGCAGTCCCTCTCCTGCCCCAGTTCCCTGGTAGCTAAGACGTAAAGGAAGTTCTGGTGGTCAAGTGGTCCCTCCCCCTCCCATGTTTACTGAGCGAGTCCCTGTTTAGAAAACATACAGACCCTGGTGGTCCCACTCTCCTCACCTGTGCTCCAGTTCCTGTCTGGAGTAAAATGACAATACCCTGATAGTCTTGTGCCCCCCCCAGCCCTGCAGGTAGTGATCCATCACCCTGCCCCCCACGATTCACCCAATGGCGCATACTGTCTACTGTACACACTCTGTGAGCATGGCCATGTGAGGTGGGCTGTGCTGGTGCCAGCTTGGGTGGGTTGGAGGAAGTGGGGTGGTGGGTCGTACCTGCCAGGGTGAGAGCCACTAGACTACAGGGATTCTCATTTTAGTCTGGACAATGATTGGAGCATGAGGAGGGACCACTGGACCACCAGGAATTTTAGTTTTGCACTGGGGATGGTGATCAAAGTACAGGAGGTACCACTGGACCACCAGGGTATATATGTTTCTAAATGGGAATGATGATCCCTGAACAGTGGAGGGACCACTAGACCACCAGGACTTCCTTTACTTCTTAGATACCAGGGGATCAGAGCAGGGGAGGGATCACTGGACCACCAGGGATAACTTTGTTTGAAACAGGGACAGGGACTGGGGCTATGAAGGGACCACTGGAGCAAAAATGGGTTCTTTATTACATGGACGGGGATCGGGCCAGGGGACACTGACCCAGTGCACACAGCCACTGCACTCACATGCAGATGACTTCATGATGGGCATGCAAATTGCCCTTCTTAGCGCTGTGCATGTCCAATGGGCTCATTTGCATGTCGAGGTTAAATATCACCCATAGGGGCTATGGCACAAACCAGTGTGTGCCGTGCTTTACCTCTGTGAGCGGTCTTCAGCCCAATGCTCTGGTAGCGCTGTGCCAAGCATGGCGACTGCTTGCTGTGCACCATGCTCCAATAGTCAAACAGACAGCATGGTCATTTTGAATCATACTATCTGTTCCAATATGGCGCCAGAGCTGGTGGGCCATATTTTTTGAGGGGCGCACAGGTTTGCACACGCAGCCAGCCAGCTCTGAATATGGGGCCCAGTGCATTCAGTTGGGACAGATTTTTGTACTTTCCAATAATTTCTAGGATCCTAGAATGTGAGATATTCTCAGATGCAGTTTTCCTATCAGCCCATGCAACCTGAAGACAGCAATCCTTCTTTCACCATCCATTATGGATTTATTCAAAAATACATTAGTATTTGATGCCGTATGACTTTTCTTATGTTACCCTTCTGTTCTGCTGCCATACTGTTGGTACTCGTCTACTAAATATATAAATATTAAGTGCTTTTCACTGATTAAGCTGTCTAAAACCTTTTTTATTTAGTGCATTTCCTCATTCTTGAGACAGGCAATGTCCAGTCCAGTCAGTCCTTCCAATATCATGGAGCTGTACTACTTTCCCACATTAGCTTCTTTCTGCTGTTCGTAGGGTTAAATAGGTTTAGGCAACAAATCAACCTCATTGAGTAGCCCTGATGCACAGAAAATGAATGGGACTATCTGTTTTTCTTCATTTTTTTAATCTTATTTATTGTTTTTGCAAGTTATAGTATTCTCAAAGGAAGATAACACAAATACATATATTAGATAATATAATTTTCTTATAAAGGACAAAGGTGGACCCTTCCCCACTAGACTGGCATTGAGGTGGTAAAGTAAAATATTCAACAGTACTTGATTCAAATGCATGCAGCCCAGGAAAACAGAAGATGGAAAGTATATGCAAATAAAATATATGTGAATGAAATATATACATGCAAACTGATGTATATGCAAGCAAATGAAGTATATTTTTATTTATTTATTGCAATTCGGATAACACCTTTGAGAACAAGCTCATTTCATAGGTTCCACGTCAGACGAACAATACATATTGTAGAAGAGACGGAGAACAAACAAAACAAGGAATTATACAAGACATTACAAGAGTGTATAACTAGAAGTTTCAGTACATGTGGCATTGTACAATGTATGCCATGGTGCATATCTGAATAAAACCTGGAATTCAAAGAGTCATAGTATAGGGGGTGGGGTCTTATGAAATGACCCTTTACAGGAAAATGAGAACAGACTCGGCCTAATATCTAATAATCAACAAGGTGAGGGATGGCATCAGCCCAGGGGTCCCGTCAGAGGTGAGAAGGTATGGGACAAAGCATTTTAAAGTGAGCAAGGGAGCTCAGAAGATATAACAGGGAAGAGGGGAGATGGGGGAAGTCATAGAGGAGTGAGGGGAAGAGTGGAAGGGATCAAGAGGAAATGTGAAGGAGAATGATTAGCAACTTAGAACAGTTATTTACATGTTGAGAACAGTTATGCATAAGGTCAGGATAGCATAAGGATATGTGTGTATATAAAAGTATATGCAAATAATGTCTACACATGCCCCCTTAAAGGAGTGCTATACCCTCATATCCTGTAAATGTTGTTTGCTTGTCAACAGACAACTGCTTTCAAGTAGCGGTTGGGGATATATATGTTTGCTTTAGTTTATGTTTACTGTTTATACCAGACCCTGTAACTAGCGGGTGGGGGGCTCCATTTTCTGGTTGTTGAAGGCTGCATTAGCATATGAGATGATGCCACAGCACCCATTTATATATTGTGCATCTCTATGCTGAAAGTACACCTAACCTGAAAAAAGCTCTCTGGAAACACACAGATTGAATGCAATTTAAAGGGAAAAAAACTTGCATTACATGTAAGACAGTGGCAGAGTTGAAGGGGGTGGGGGACGGTCGCCCCTCCTGGCGGCCCCAGTGTGAGTAGTGGTACCCTCCACCATCTTTATTCGCTGTTTAGTGCGCATTGTGGAGCCCATGACTGACTGAATGGCCCCTCTGGCTCCCAAACCTGGCTCCACCACTGATGTAAGACATTTTATAAAGCTAACTGAAGGTAAATGTGGTATCATATGCCTCGCTGCAACTTGTTTTGTTGAATTCTAAATAAGCAGACAGGCATACAGTGGACTCTAAAGGATGCTGACACATCATTTTCCCATATGCTAATACAGCTCTCAGGGACAATGGGTTTTCAACAACCAAAAAATGGATTTCCCAGGATATAGGACTAGTATGAACAGTGAAAATAAACTAAAGCAATCACATATACTAACATACTAAAATGCCAGCAGAATAGGCTTAACAGTCTTTCGTATCTGCTTGTTTGGTCAGCCCCCACCCTGGGAGCCGACCTTGCTGCCCCCTCTCTCTCTCTCTGGCTTCTCCCTTCCCAGTCCTGGATATTCTCGCTGCCTTGGATTTTGCTTCCAGAACCCCCCCCCGTACCTATCCCCCTCTTGAACTCCTCCACTGTGTCTGCTTCCATCAGCCCCTGGGCAGTGCATTCCATGGCTCCACCACCCTCTCAGTGGAGTAGCACCTCCTCCTTTCTCCCTGAATCTCCCCTCCAGCTTCCACCCATGCCCTCAAATTCCCCCCCTCCTTCCTTTGGAGCACCCTGACTGTTCCTCCCCTATTTACCCCCTTCATGTACCTGAAGACCTCTATTATGTCCCCCCTGGTTCCTTCTCTCTTCCAATGTGTACATATTTAGCCTTGAGCCTCTCCCTATGAGGTCCTGTCCCCCAAGCCCCAAATCATTCTGACTGCCCTCCTCTGGACCCTCTCCAGGAGTTCAATGTCCCTCTTTAAATGTGGCCTCAAAACTGCACGCAGTACTCGAGGTGTGGCCTCACCAAGCAGTTATACAGTGGGAGTATCACTTCCCTCCTTCTGAAAGGTGATTCCCCTAGCGATACATCCCAGCATCCTGTTGGCCTTTGCAGCTGCCCTCACACAAGTCTCCGAGTTGTTCATCTTGATAGCCACCACCATCTCCAGGTCCCTCTCAGCCATCAAGACTTGTACATTTCCCCGGGTGTACACATGGCCTGGGTTCTGGCTCCCAGGTGTAGTATTTTGCATTTCCTGCATTGCTTACATATATAGCTAGCAACTACAAAAAGAGTGGTCTGTTGACAAAGAAACAAATAACATTTATAAGATATGAGCATGCAGTACTTCTTTAACATTATGATCATATAGTCAATATATCCACCATAGCTATGCCTTTTTTTTGAAATCATAATTTATCCTCCTCCCTCAGCCTGCCTCCTCTGACACTTGGCGATGACCCGGAACATCCCACTACCCACAATCCTACCACGAACAGTCCACAGGCCCCATGGAGTGTGAGCTACCCTGAGGCGGGGCGAGGTGAGGGACAACCCCGTAACCAGTGTTTCGTCGGCCCGTGGACTGTCAGTGGGCGCGGGCAAATCGCCCGGAGCACGTCCGGGTCCTCGCTTCCTCCCGGACGAGGCAGGCTCTTTCCCGTTTTTCTCCTCCCCGGGCAGACTCACGATCCCCCCTGGCGTCATGGCGCGCTCGGTAAGCGTCCGCTCTGCTCCAGCGGCCACCCGGCCAATCCCTGCAGGACTTGCACTTCCTCGAGCCTCCGCTCGGGGGAGTCGCACAATTAGAGTCGGCCAAATCCCACCACGGAGTAGGCGAGCTGTCGCCGACGCCAAGCCCAGCTCCCCGCCCACTCTACCCGCCCGAGTCCGCCCGCCGCCGGGCGTGGAGCGTAGGTGTGTATGCTTCAACGCCTCAGCCCTCTGCACCACCGGGCTGGCTAGCTATGCCTTTTTAGTACTAAGAAGAACCTCCCAATCACCCAGGAACAGTTCAGTTATGCCTGCATGTTGGGCATACAGGATCAACAACATCTGCAACAGTGCTACCTTCACTTGGTAACCCCTATGAGGGCAAAACGTCTCAAGATTTTAAACCCAAAGCTTAAAAAAAAAGTAAAACATTTAAATACACAATGAAACCATGAAAGAACAATCTGAATTTAAATTAATCTTCTTGTGGAACACTCACTTTGTACCATCAGGGCTGATCAGCGTTCCATAAATGTCAGTGCAATGAAATGTTTTGGCACCATGCAGCTATTGAGGTCACACAAAGCAGGATGCTGGAAATCTGCCATACTGGTCACATCAACTGTAAAAAAAAAAGTTCCTATAGGTAGTCCATACCCAGCACATGAATCCCAAACTTGTAAGGATTTTACAGCCCCTGCCAAAACAGTACTAAACCTTGTCACAACACAAATGTTCAGTATTAAAGATGTCCTTATTAATTCCCCCTCCATGGATTCTTCTTCTCCCTGGCAAGTATCTAGCTCAGTTTCGATCCACTTAAGTTTGTCTGCTTCCCTGGATATCATTAACCAAATAAACCTGCCTAGTCTACTACAGCTGGAGTTTGGCAGAACAACCACTGATACTGGAGCTTGAGCTGGCAGAAACAGGAATGTACCCCATCAAGGCCTTCCTCCTTTGCCTGGTGCTGTAAGTGTTTCAAGCCACTGTCTCAGGAGCAAGATCTATGTAAGTAGTTTGGCAATAGTGTCAATGGTTTTGAGCACTGAGGAGTCTGAAGCTTTACTGTCTGGTCCAGTGTGCCCACGTAGGTTTCAGGTGCAGTCAGCCATGGTTTGAGGTGTCAAATTTACTGTTCAGGTCTTAGACTGTTCTAACCAATGGACTCTATGTCATGTTGATCGGTGCCTAGCTAACATCTCCCGTAGCCTGGTCCCCAAGGTCTGCAGTTCTGCAGTACCACACCGCACCCTTTGATTTAAAACATTTGCATGTTTAATGCTGCACATTTAGGCTAAAGTCAGTAACAGATATGGCTGTACAAATTGCATAAAGTTGATGAATTCTAACTTTGTGTAGTTTAAGTACTCTCACCTGGTCAGTTATTCAAGCAGCACCTCTACCTCTTCATACCCTTAAATCTCTCCAGTTGCATCTTAATAATTAATATTTATTATGCCATTCCAGGCACAGCACTTTAGTTACTAGGAACTAATACCGCTATGAACAAGGTTATTGTCCACTGCTTTTTGTTTTACTACAATCTGATGATAGGCCAAGATCAAGCATAGAGTTCACAGGCAGACTAGACAGCATAGCAGTCCTTATCTGCCAACAATGTATATGTTTCTATATCTTCTTATTACTGTAGCTTGATTATCTCCCTGTGAAGTTGCTTGAGTTTCCAGATTGTCTATCCTAGAAAAAACTTCTCACAGTCAGTACACTGATGTGGTATTTCTTTAGTGTAAGTCAGCTGGTAGCTTTTCAGATAACAATCTTCTCAAAATGTAGCCCACAATACGTATATTTTCAGAGCACCTCTCTCTCAGGGTTAGTGTCTCCAAATGTGTTCTTTCAAAATCCCTTGCATAAGTAAAACCACTTCTACATTCATTGCACATATAAGGTTTCATTGAACTATGAATTTTCTGGTGGTTCCAGAAATTACCTTTTTCCCCTGACTATGTCCCTCTGCAGGAGGTTCTGGTCCTCTGCTCACCACCCCTTCTCCACAGGCTTGCCCGGGTGTAGCCACTGGGTGGGTGCCTCTTCCTCAAGAAACTTGGCTCTCTAAGCCCTGACTTGCCCCCTCAGGTGGGGTCACAGAAGTAGGACCCCCGACAGACATTCTGTCTGCAGCAGGAGCCGGTGGTGGGGTGGGGGCCATCATTAACAGCTGGCATGATTTTTGCTGTTTTTCCCAAGGGCAGGGACATGCAATGATGCCAGCATCCGCCCCGCTCCCCCTAGCATGTGGCACTAGCCACGGCAGTACCCCAGCCTCCGCCAGAGGTCCGCATTGTGCCAGACACTCTTCCCTCCTCTCCCTGGAGAAGGTGAGCAGTTCCTAGGATGTGCAGTCCTTCTCCCCCTGCCCTCCCTCCGACTCCTGAGTCCATCCCTGAATCCAGGATGTTGGCCAGCAATCCAGCCTCAAGATTACCTATCTTAACGAAAGTCTTATTGTAATAAATATATTTAAATGTTCTTTCCCCAGTATGAGTCAGCTGGTGGGTTCCCATATTAATCATCCTTCTAAAACCCATGTCACATTCTGAACACTTAAAAGGTTTCTCATCTGTGTGAACACACAGGTGCTCAATAAATTTCCCTTTCTGACCAAATATTTCTGTGCACTCATTGCAAGGGGACAGCCTATATCCTGTGTGAATTTGCTGGTATCTTTGGAAACCACACTGATTACTAAAAGCTCTGCCACTTTGAGAAAATTCATGTGTTTTTTTTCTCTTATATCACTGCACTGATGCATCCCAAGACTGTCCAAGACGCTAAAAGTTCAATCACACTCTGTACAATTAAATAATTAAGCTCAGGGTAGTGTCTCAGATATTTACAGTTTTCTAATCCCATTTGAACCAGGAAGGCACCACTATTTGGTATGGACAGAACAGTACTGTAACAGCAAACAAAACAAGAAGAAATGGTCAACAAACAGCCTTACCCAAATAAGTCATATGCTGACTCCATGTATCTATGCAGAGAGTCTATTTTATTAAAACAGAACAAACCAGCAAGGCACAGGGCACTTTGTGCAACTATGACTAAGCCCAGATAGACATGCGAGATGTTCGTTGTGTTCCTCTGTGTTTTGCTGGTTTCGTCACCTTAATAAAATTAACTTTCAGCAAAGGTAAACAGTCACCATATGACTTACTGGAAATGAGTTGTGTGTATCTCTTTTGTTTTGTTTTCTAATACTATGACAAGAATAGACCCAATTCTTAAGCCCTGGTCTGTTCAAAGAAATTAGAACATCAGTACAGTATCAGTCCGTAATATACATTAAGAGTGCCCTTCTTAATACTTGCAACATTCCTCTTATGGCTACCTTCTCAAATTCATATGGTGCCAGAGATATTGGTAGCATATTCAGGTGCAACTCTAAGTTCTTTTTAATTAGTCCTATAGCTCCAAAGATCACAGGAACCATTTCTGTTTTTGTTCCACATTTGTGTCATTTCTGTTTGTATATCCTTCTATTTAATGATGTTGTGTCTCGCGTTGTGTAAGACATAGTCACTTGGGGTGGATTAATCACTTGGGACGCTGTGCTCTTGGTGGGGCTGTTGTTTCTTTGAATTAGAAACCTATTTCTTCTAATTTCAAACCTATTTTGGTGCGCTTTTGGTGAGACTGTTTCTTAGAACTGGAAACCTATTTCTTCTAGTTTCAAACCTATTTCGAAGTGCTTTTAGTGGGGCTGTTACTTCTTTGCTATCTTACTTGCTGCAACCCCCGCCCCCCGCTCTTAATGAAATACCCTGGAAAATCTGATTGGACAGGTGCCAAATATTCGGGAAGCGGGGGAGGAGTCTTGGGCAAGTAGTACACTCTGTAACCTTCTCAGAGGTTCTACCTGTCCATGGAAAGGGAGAGGGCTGAGACATCTGCACCATGGAATTCAACACATGGTTGAAGAAATGGGGTGGAGAGGTGAGGTATGACTTCACTGGGAACTGGGACCTCACCTGGAGGAATGAAGACCGGTATTCACTGGACAGCCTACAGCTATCCAGGGTGGGTAAAGGTATCCTCATTGAAAAGTTTAGATGCTTCCTCAGCAGCATTTAAACTAGCCAAGGGGTGGGCAAATGCAGTTGAGGAATTACTGTAGCCCATCTCCACATGACATGTTTGTGAAATAGGGAGATCCCAATTAGTAGACAGACCCACACACACACACACACACACAAAACAAGAACCTTTTTTTCTAATTGTTTAACCAGTAGAGACAAACTAAGCTGAAAGCTTGTTTACAGGTGCAACCTGGGAGCACAGGGAAGTTAAGTGACTTGCCCAGGGTCACACAGTATGCAAGTGGGGGCTGTGGGATTCAAACCCAGGTTCCAGATTTGCAGCTCAGAGCCTTAAACCACTGCACTATACTGCCTCCCTAAATTGGCCACAATAGGAAGGAAAATAGAAACCGTAACTCAAACATGTCACAGAACACAGACCAGAAAATGGGAAAAGGGAGTGGTGGTGAGAGGATGGAAGGTAATGTGCACAAATGCCTGGAGCCTGGCAAACAAAATCCCAGATCTAATGGCACTGATGGCAGACAAAAATCTGGACATTGTGGCTTTTATAGAAATGTGGTATACAGCGAACCATGACTGGAATACAGTCATGCCAGGATTCACACTTTTTAGGAAGGATAGGGAAGGGAAGAGGGAAGGGGGGCAACTATGTACATGAAGGAAGGGATTAAAGCAACGGAGGCTCAATAGTTACAGGAAGGAATGCAGAAACTATGGGTCACCCTAGAGGTGGGAAATAAGACTTCCATTCTCACTGGAGTGATTTACAGGCCTCCTGCACAGGGAGAACAGATGACGTTCTGGTGGAGACCATCCACAAAACAGCAAACAAAGGGAACTACTGCTAATGGGAGACTTCAACCTGCCACATGCAGATTGGAGCACTCAGACTGCAGGTACAACAAGAAGCGGGGACTTCATAATGGCCCTGAATGGGGCAAACTTTAGGCAGCTAGTAGCAGAACCCACGCGGGAGGGGGCTGTACTGGACTTGGTGCCGACCAATGAGGACAGGAAAACAGATGTTGAGGTGGGCAGTCCTCTCTGTTCCAGTGACCACAGGACAGTATGGTTGACTGTAACCACAGTGGTAGAGGAAAGTCATACAAGGATTAGGGTTCTGGATTGCAGGTGGGCCAACTTTAAGGAAATAGGGAACAGATTAAAAGTGCCCTAGTAGTAGAAGGTACAGGGGAAGATGAAGAGGAACAGTGGTCTAGACTCAAGAGTCATAACGGAAGTATCAAGACACTGTGTTAGAATGCATAGTAATGCTACCTTTGTTCTTTTTTCTTGTATTACAATATCTGGTTTTCTTACTTCCACTTTCTTGGCAGTTGGTACTGGGTAATCCTTGTGATCATTACTTCTTCATTCTCTGTGATTCTTGTGGTTCATGTTTCCATGTCTCTCTCGGGGTTAGTGCCTCCAAATGTTTAGGGATTTCTAATACCGTGGCAAGAATGGACCCCATTCTTCAGCCAGAGCATATTCAAAACTCAAGAAATTAGTACTGTATTAATCTTTGATGTTTGCTGAAGCGCTCTTCTCCAGCACATACTGCCCTCAAAATAGCTTCCTTTTGAAGTTCATAAGGTGTCACAAGTATTGATAGCATATTTAAATGTGCCTGAAAGTTCTTTTTGATTAGTCCCATTGCTCCAAGCACTACTGGAACAATCTGTGTGTCCTTATTCCACATCAGTTTGGTTTCTGACTGCATATCTTGGTATTTCATGATTTTGTGTCTCTCTGTACGCAGCACACTGTAGTCACTAGGGGTGGCTATTTCAATCAGTAATGCTACCTTTGTTCTCTTTTCTTGTATTACAATATCAGGTTTTCTTGCTTCCACTTTCTTGGCTGTTGGTATTGGGTGATCCCATGTGATCATTACTTCTTCATTCTCTGTGATTCTTTGTGATTCATGTTTCCAGTGTCTCTCTGCTACCTGTATGTTATAGTGTTTGCACAGTTTCCAGTGGATCAATCTTGCTACATTGTTGTGTCTTTCAGTATGCAGGCCTTCTGCCATAGTACTTCACATCCAGCCACGAGATGCATAACTGTTTCTAATTCTGTACTACAGAACCTGCACTTGTCTGTTTCTCCTGTTTTTTCTATGGATTTTGTGAACCATCTTGTGTGTAGCCCACTATCTTGAGCTGCCATTATTAGTCTCATCTAGTGGCCTAAATTCACCTCTTTTAACCACTCATGGGTCAGGGCTTGATCGACCTGTGGTTGCTCCAGTAACTCCCTGTATTTTCCACTATAATTATGGACTTTCCAATTGTTTTTCTTTTCTGTTGGTCTTTATCCTTATACTCCTTTTCTGATTCTTTGCGTTTCTGTTGCTGACAATTCCTTATCTACTTTTGGATTGACATCAATCTCTGCTACCCTTCTGAAGGCTTCTCCTAATTTGATGAGTGAAGTCATTTTAGGCTTATTTTCTTCATGATGCAAGACCTTGACTATATTTGGGTCCAAGGATGTCAGTAAGTATATGTAGCCCCACTATTGTGGATCTATATGTGTAATCAATCTCAATGAGGCCCATGCCTCCCTCTGCCCATGGGATGTATAATCTTGGCATGCACTGATTTTTGTATATTAATTGGTGAGCATGAAACATTTTTCTTGTTTTTATATCTAGCTGGTTCTCTCTCCAGAGTGAATTAGCTGGTGTATTTTTAGGTTATTCTTCCATTTAAAACACTTGCCACATTCAGCACATGTATATAATCTCTCTTCTGAGTGAACTTGCTGATGTGCTTTTAGGTTACTCTTCCGTGTAAAACTCTTTCCACATTTAGCACATTTATAAGGTCTATCTCCAGAGTGAGTCTGCTGATGTGAATATAGGCTACCCTGTTGTGTAAAACTCTTGCCACACTGAACACATTTATATGGTCTCTCTCCAGAGTGAATTTGCCGATGGGATTTTAGGCTACTCTGCTGTGTAAAGCTCTTGTCACACTGAGCACATTTATATGGCCTCTTTTCAGAATGAATTAGCTGATGTTTTTTTAGGTTAGTCTTCTGCTTAAAACATTTGCCACATTCAGCACATATATATGATCTCTCTTCTGAGTGAAGTTGCTGATGTGATTTTAGGTTACTCTGTTGTTTAAAACACTTACCACATTCAGTACATGTATAGGAGCTCTCTATTGAGTGAACTTGCTGGTGTGCTTTTAGGTTACTTATCCATGCAAAACACTTGCCACATTCAGCACATTTATATGACCTTTCTCCTGAGTGAATATGTTGATGTGCTATCAGAGCACCCTGCGATGTAAAACTCTTGTCACATTGAGCACATTTATATGGTCTCTCTCCAGAGTGAGTTCGCTGGTGTATTGTTAGATTACTCTTCCATGTAAAACACTTGCCACATTCAGCACATGTATATGATCGCTCTTTTGAGTGAACTTGCTGATGTGCTTTTAGGTTATCCTTCCGTGCAAAACACTTGCCACATTCAGCACATTTATATGACCTTTCTCCTAAGTAGTATTGCTGATGATCTAAGAGGAATTTCTGGTGTGTACAATTCCCGTCACAGTCAGCACATTGGCATGACCTCTCTGCTTGGTGACTCTGTTGTTGTTCAGAGATGAAACCATTAAAGTTCTTCTTATACTGAAAAAACTGAGAAGGTTTCTCTGTTGTGTGGTACATCTCATGCTTCTCAACTGCTGATTGTGGACTCAGACTCTCAATGCACTCAGCTCTCCTGTTGACTTAAATAGATAATGAATTAGTACTTTCATACAATGAAGTATCAAATGTCTCAGATCTTTTTTCCCGAACCTTTCAAAGGGCTATACAAACTTTGTTGCTACAGCATGTAATCTTGGGCATTAAAATTTTTTGTAAGCATTACTTGTTTCCATAAAACTGCAACTTCCAGGAGTTCAGCTGGCGGAGAGAGGGTTAAAGAGAATATGAACCATTAAAGGCTCACTTTGTAACTAACACCCCAAAGCACAGCGCCATATTTTCTTTGTGCCCTCACACTGCACTAATTCAGACTCTTGTGGTGACGTCCATGCCTCACCACCTGATGAGAGCATGGATGTCTATGTGACAGCTCTATAGAATTATGTGCACAATGTGCATTCAACTGTCCTCCCAACTGAAATTTTACAAAACCATGATACAAGGGCCCCTAGCAGTCCCCATTGAAAACAGTTCAGAAAGCATCTTGGGGTGATATACAAATCACTGTTCTTTCAGAGAATTGTCTGCCATGCCACTGGTCCCAACACGCGACAGTGAGCAAGCATGCCTATGCCTGTAGTCAGCAGGCAGTGTGATATAACTCAATGTGGAAAAAAGTAAATGCTGTAATTTCTTGTATGTCCTGGTAAAAGCACAGCTACAGGACCTACCGAGCTAGTGTCTTTTGTAAAATCAGCATAACAAATTGCTGTGATGCGCTCACAGTACTGAGATAAAAAGAGTTTTACAGCAACTTCTAATGCGCGTTTTTTTACAAAAGATACCATTCTAGGGGTTTCTGTTGCTGTTCTTTACCTGTACATGCAGAAAATTCATAGTGTTTACTTGTTTCCACACCAAGTTATATCACACTGCCTACCACCTGCAGGCATAGGCATGAACACACACTGCTGAGTAAGCTGGGACCAGTGGCACAGACAAGTGGATATTTGAAAGTACAGGGATTTCTATGTCACAACGGGATGTTTTCTTGACCCATTTTCAGTGCGGGCTACTAGAGCACCTTGGGTACTTGTAGCATGGTATGTAAATGTTGAGTGATGAGGACTGTAAAGTGCACACCGTGCACTTAAACCTAAAGCCTGGACATCATCACAATAGCCAGAATAAGTGCAATGTGTGATGTCACATGAGAAATACAACACTGTGCTTCAGGGGTGCTAACTAGCTAAAACAAAAACTATTTAGGGTTCTAGCACCACCAGCTTTCTCTCATGTAGATCAGCTGGTAAGGTTCACATTTTTACAAGGTGAGCCTTTCTGGTACACATTCCCTTTAAGCTAAATGTCAATTACTACAAAGAAGAAGAGGGTGGTCTTTAGGGGCATACATGTCACTTCCTACCTGTTATTTTTTATATTCTTAGTTAAGATTTTGATTAAATTGGCATTCCAGCGAGACATCTCAATTTCTTTCTTGAGTCATTTTGTTCTTACACTCTTCTTGACTGTAAAAACTGTTTTCCTGCGGTCCTATGGAAGGACCAACATGGTAAAAGAGATCCACATACAAAAGAGACTCTAACCATTAGCAAAGACACAATGAAAAGGGCTAAAGTATTCAAAGAACTGAGGATTGCAAAGGGAGTTAAGAGAAACAGCAAGACTTTACTTAATAAAGCGCTGCCTCAAAAACATCTTAAATAAATATAGCATCATTATAATGACAGAAAAAGGTTCAGAACTACCTTAAATAATTTTAAGTCCTCTTGTCTTTAATTTTGTTCCATACAGTTCCTTTCCTATAAAAATATAGCAATATTTCCTTTTTTTTTAATATTGCAACATTTCATTTATATTAAAAAACCTGGGTTTTATATCCCAGTACCCATGTTTTACTTTCTATTAGATAAAAATAAAAAAATGTTATCTTGTGAATACAGGCTTGTTTACCTTATGTTCATACCTGTAATTATACCTTCACCTCTGGTGCCTATTAAAAGAAACATGACTCTGTTAGATTCTTCACATTTATATATTTTATAGAGCACAGTTGTGCCCCTATATTTAGGAGTTGAAGGCACTTGTTAAAGTCAAAATTTTTTGGGTTAATAACTTTGGACCCATTCAATGGATTTGCATGCAATTTGGTATGTGTGGTGGGGCATGGTTGATCTGTTGATTTGTCAAATTTCATTTCGGTCAGACTTACGGGTTTTTGTGCAACAAAATGCTGAAAAATGCACTTTTCACCAGTTATGCAGGCAGTTTTTCAGATTTTGTCTGTCGTGCTGTGTGGCCGTTGTGTAGTGTGCTGCTCTGTGACTTGGCTTGTCTGATAGAGCTTGGGTCAAGGAATGTGCCGCTTTTCATTTGTGAAAAAATATTAATCCATTCAAAAGTTATTAAACTTTTAATTTCCCATTATAAGTCAATGGGAAAATTTATATGGTTATTTTGTGAAAGAAGAATGGGGTTTTGGCCATCTAGTCCCACCTCACGATCAAAGAATTTGCAGGCTTGAGATCAAAGAATCTTTGATCGTGAGAATTCTTTGATCATGACGCCGCCATCTTTTCATTTTGCCGTCGGAAAAATTCAAATATCTCGGCTTAGGGTCACTCCTGAAGCAAAACTTGGATGGGTTTTACTCAGAGGCTTCACTCTATCGAGCCATGGCTGTGGTTTGCTTCCAAATGGTGAAAAAATAGTGTTTTACACATTTTTATTCTTTGATCGTGGCTCGCTAATGATCTTTGATCGTGAGCCTGCAAATTCTTTAATCGCGATCTTTGATCGTGAGGGCAGGACAAGACGGCCAGTTGAAAAAATCTAATTTCTCATCTCAGGGGTGGGTTATTAACACAAATGAGGGTGGGTTTTGCTCAGGGGGCTTCGTTTTATCGAACCATGCCAGTGGTTTCATGTATTTATGTGTAAAATCTGAATTTCACTATTTTTTATTCTTTGATCGTGAGCCTGCAAATTTATTGACTGCGAGATTCTTTGACCATGATCTTTGATTGAGAGGGAGGGACTAGATGGCCAGATGAAAAAATTTCATTTCTCAGCCCAGGGGTGACCTAGCAACACAAACTAGGATGGGTTTTGCTCAAGGGGCTTCATTTTATCAAACCATGCCAGTGGTTTCATGAATTTATGTGTAAAAATGATTTTCGCCATTTTTTATTCTTTGATCGCGAGCCTGCAAATTCTTTGATCGCGAGATTCTTTGATCACGATCTTTGATTGCGAGGGAGGGACTAGATAGCCAGATTTTAATGCAACAGATAGGCCCATTTTAACAATCTTTAACATTAAATATCTCGGAAACGGTTTGGTCTTTTTTCTTGAAATTTGGAGGGTGTTCACGGGATGTCCTGTACATGGGAATTATAATGTTTACATGTCAAACAATACATTTTTTGCTGAGATATTGCTTGGCGCAGTTTACATTTTTCGAACAGCATTTTCCATTGTGGTAGTGGCTTGACATTTGTAGGGTAGCTAGCCTTACTGCCATGGAAGTACTTTTCAGTCGTTAGGTGTCTAAAATCTTAACAGGTGTGGAACTCTGCCTCTCTAACGAATGAAAATCTCAAACTTTCACATGTTATATCTTGGAAACGGTTTCATCTTTTACACTGAAATTTGGAGGGTCTTCAGGAAATGTCCTGTACATGTGAATTATGTGGTTTAGGTGTTGGAAATTTAATTTGCTTCAGACATATTGCGTGACACACTTTGTGTTTTGCATATAGCGTTTTGCATTCTGGTACTGGCTTCACATTTATAGGGTGCCTAGTGTTACTGGCATGGAGGTACTTTTCGGTGGTTACGTGTCTGACATGTAAACAGGTGTTGAATTATGCCACTCTGATGACTGACACTTTGCTTTATTTCAACATGGTGGGAGCTTTTGGGCTCCACGCTCCCACCCATATGTGTTCCCAACAATACATATGATATTCAGTACGGGGCCCACGCTCCCACCAACTTGAGTGACTTTTTACTTTTATATTCTTTCTCAAAAAGTAAGGTAATTCTATGCAAAAACTTTGTTAATGCATCATTTAGGGTTGCAACACAAAACATAAGGAAATGAAATGTTTAGGGTCGACCCCTCCCCCCCACACCTGCCAATCATCCTGAGATTGACAGCTGATGGGATGTGTCATTGGGGTTGTGAGGACCTGTGCCTCTCAGTGTGAGGGATTCACTTTCAGGCCATGACAACTGGATGCCCGCCTGGGACCGCAACCCTGCCCCTGGATACCCTATGGAGTCCTGTGCACTGGGGCGGGGCTGTGGACAGGTACACTTCTGTGGTGTATACCCCCAAGTGTGCACCTGACTACAGGTGCAGATCTGTCTTGAGTGGGATATCGCCTCCAGTGCATAATTCCGTCCATTAGTGCATAGCACCCATTGTGAGCATGCTATACACAGTCAGCAGACACTGAAGACTTAAAATTTTTAGTGTACAGTAACTCAGCCTTTTCTTGGTTATTATAATTATGGTTTGTTTATTTAAGATATTCTTTGAGGTTATATAAAAAGTAGGATATATATTGCCATCATCACACGGGTGGCCACAGAAGCGTTATGCACCTGGGTATACCAATATAAGTAAGTGTGAATGGGTGAAAGAAATTCAATCTTTTATTACCCAATTAACTTAAAATACTAGGGTCAGGATTCACAAAGGGATTGCAAAGAGTACAAAAGGTTGTGCTGCACTTCCAAGCTGTGCTGGTGGGCAAAGAAGCTATTGATAGTAGGATAGTCCAGTGGGTTATTGGACTGTGAATAGGGAGCAGTGCCAACCCAGAAAAGAAGTGAAATACATGGTAGCTGCCCCACAGCCAGCCAGGAAAATGGCCCCACAGCCAAGGCGCCCAGGCTAAAGTGCTATTCAGGAAAGGAGGCATGCAAATGAGACCATTGGGCATGCAAAGCATTAGAGGCTATTAGCATGCCCATTATGAGTTCATTTGCATGCCTGTATATCAACTTGCCCCTCCAGCAGCCCAAGGCCATGCAGCCTCATTCCTAATAATCCAATTTGCCATCTCCACTCTGACTGCAGACCCGGCGCAAGTAACAACATAATTCCATAGTGTAGTGTACCACCCCAGTCCCCAATGCTCCAGTACCCACCTGACCATTAAAATAATCCTTTCCATGGTGTAGTATCCCACCCCAGTCCCCAATCGCTCCATTACCCTCCCAATAAATTAAAATATTTATTTCCATAGGGTAGCAGTCCCACCCATCACCAATCACCCGATCGCCCACACCTTCATGAAATAAATGCTTTTGCATAGTGTAGGACTCCACCCTGTCCCTGATGCCCACCTGGGAATAACATAATAATTTACTGTAGTGTAGGGTCCCTTACTGTGATTCAATTGCCCAGCAAAAGAAAAAGACATTTCCATAGTGTAGTTGTCTCCCAAACCCCCACCCACACCAGTAGTCACAGACCACCACTCCCCACCCCAGCACAGCTGCCCATCAGCAAACGCACAGCCCTTCTCACACCTCCACAGTTGCCTGCTGATTGAACCATGAATGACAGCTTACAGTATAAGCACAAGCCCATTGATAACCAATGGGTTTGCATATACTCTGATACGCTGTCATTCCGCAATTCAGATGGCGGGTAACGTGAGGAAGTGTAGGTGTGCTGCTTGTCGCTGAGGCAGCTGTGCTGGGGCAAGCGGGTGGTATGTGACTACTGGGTGGGTGGGGCATTGGGGACCACTAAACTATGGAAAAGTTTTCATTTTCATTTTGGGTGGGCGATCGAAGTAATGGGGATGGACCTAAACTATAGTAAATTGTTTTGTTATTCCCAGGTGGGCACCAGGGACAGGGATGGGACCCTACACTATGGCAAAGGATTTACTTCATGAAGGGGTGGGTGATTGGGGATGGGGTGGGACTGCTACACTATGGAAATAAATACTTTTACATATTGGGAAGGTACGGAGTGATTGGGGACCGGGGTGGGACAAGACACTATGGAAAATACTTAATTACATTACTGAGTGGGTAATCGGGTGATTGGGGACTGGGGAGGGAGGTGGAGGGCGCCGTTCCTCTGCCAACCACTAGGGTTGCGTGGATCACCACCAGAATTTTCTCGGTGGTAATTTGCTCCAGACAAGGACCTTCACAAAGGCCCTTGCATGGACCAAAACCTTTTGAATGGAGTTGCAGGGCTATGCGGTCCCCTCCTTCTCATCTGCATCGCAGCCCTTGCACTACTTTGCCTTGGGGCAAACTAGGCTTTGAATACCAACTATTCACCCGGGCAAAGCTTTGTGAATCCTGCCTTAGGAATCTAGTATGATTTCACATATATGTTTTAGACAAATACCAGTGTAACCCCAATGAAGGAAGTCAGCTTGGAAACGTTGGTGATAGTGGCAACATGAACTTGCACTGGTTTTAGCCTTTGAAATATAAAATAAACGTGAAGGAATTTTTAATTATTTTTTGGTAAAAGGGCCTTGATTTCTAATCTGTTCTGATGCATCTTTATTGCTCTGATTGAAATTAGCTGTTCTCTTATTAAGTTTTCTTTATCTCTGAGGTTAGCTGTGCTGGATACCTCCTTTTCCTATTTCCAGGCATGCATAATTGGCAACATTTGCAACAGTGCTACTTTAATTTGGTAACCATGGTGAGGGCACAGAGCCTAATAAAATTTTAAACCCCAAATTAATTGTGATGGTTCCACTATGCCGCGGCGACAAGAAATTTGTCAATCGTCAGCACAGTGACAGCATTCAAATTCTATTGGTCACTCTGATGGTCCCACAATTTCCCCGATTTCTTCCTTTCTTGAATTGGCTATTTCTATTTTTTCTTTCAACCCTTGTTCCTCTCACTGCTTCTCTTCTATGGTCTGCTGCTCCTGTCACTGCATCTTGTCTTTTCCGTGATTCTGAGTCTTTCTCTGTTGTACAGCCCACCATTTGAAGATGGCAGACATGCTTTCAAGTTGTGTCCCTGCCAGTTCTTCTTTTATAACTGGTGCTAGCTGTACTCACCCAGTTTGGGCTTTTGTTTCTGCTCCTAGTTTGGCTGCCATTCTCCTGGTAATCACTCCTGGGCTTGCTGTTGCAGGGTCCATAAATTTCTTCTGTGCTTCGCTGGTACCAGGTCCAGTACCCATGCATAAAACTCTTGACTTAGGCCAGCCTGGTGGTGCTGAGGGTTGAGGCGCAAGATGCCACAATGTGCACCACTTCGACAACCCAAGTTCAGGGTCAAGCCTTGGTTGTCAGGGGTCAGTGGGGAGAGAGCGAGGAGCAAGATTGAGCTGCCGTGAGGTGGCTCTCCTCTCCCAGGGAGGAATGAGTGCTCACCGTCCCGTAGTTATGCGCCCATAAAGTGGAGGTTTGATGGGATGTGTAGTCACAGGGGGTGGCAGGCAATTGTCAGGGGTGGGGTGGAAGGGGCCAAGCAGGTACCCAGTGTGCCTGAGTGCCTCCACTCACACACATGCACATGTCTGCCGGGGTCCCGGCAGGAGAAAAACCTGTATAAAATGTAAATTAAAAAAAAAAAAAAAGCTCTTGGCTTAGACTATAGCACGCATAGCATAAATCTCACTCTGACATCAGCTGTCATCATAGCATAAGCAAACCAGAAGTTATAAAATTCGAAGTAGCATTTTATTATTATAAATAACAATAGAATTAAAATAATAAAAGTTTGTAGGATAGCTCTAACACAGGTAGTTTCTATGAAAAAGAAAAGTGCTTCCTTTGAGGGCATCTCTAAATGTAAATATCTCCCTCTCCCTCTCTCTCCCTCTTCTCTCCCCCTCTCCCTCCCCAAATCTCTTAACAAATATTACTCTCTTTTTATAAGATGTTTTCATCTGGCAATTCATTTCTCGTAAGAGAGGGAGGTGGGGTGGGGCGTGTGAACAGCGGAGGCTGAAAGAGCAGGGCACCCACATTGAGGTGGTTAAGCCCAGAAGACACCCTGGGGTGAAATGGAGTCTACAGTAGGCCATCTTGCCTAGTCCCCATGCCCAAGGCACCTCCATTAGTGGTGGGCAGGAGGCCAAGGCGGCCCACAGTTCTGTCAACTCGGGCGGTGTTAGCAATGCCAGATCTGTCAAGAACAAGGCAGCAGTGTGCAAATCTTATTGAGACAATGGATCTGGCATGCATCCTGAAACCTAGCTGGATAAATCTGAGCCCCATATTGGAGACTGCTATTCCGGCCGGGTATTCAGTGATACACCGCCTGAGACTGGACAGCAGGGGTGGGGTTGCGATCTGTTTTAAGACGAACTGAATCTCACAAGTGTACTAGTTGAGGATATCAGATCATTTGAGTGTGCCGTTGTAACAGGTGTGGGTTATAGGATGGCTCTCATCTACCGTCTACCGGTGATGGGGATCTATTCCTTAAGGAAGTGGCGGACTTCATGGTTGACCTGGCATTTGGTCACCTAGGCTGTTGGTCCTGGGTGACTTCAACACCTGGATCGACGACAAACTCTCTAATTTGGACAACACTTCCTCCAGTTTATGATTTCACTAGGTCTTACACAGGTGGTTACCTCTGCTACTCATAAATATGGACACTCTCTCGACCAGGTTTTCCTCATGGGGATCGAGGCATCTGACTTAGGGGTGGAACCCGTCAGATGGTCCAACCACTACACTATGCGATTCAATTTTTACACCCCTCCTCATAGGCCAACCCCTGTGGAGATGGTCAAGTATCACCCTTTATGGGATGTGACTCCTGATGGCCTAGCAGCGGTACTTGATCTATTAGAATTTCCTAGGGCAAGCATGGATCTGGATGTTTTGGTTTTGGCCTATAATCAGGACATTGTCTCAGCCCTGGATTCCACTGCTCCAGTCCGTGTATGTCCTCTCTCCCTCCTGCGTGGTTTGTTGGGACTTTGAGGGAGTTGTGGTGACTAGGAAGTGGGTTAGAGCGACTCTCGCGGAAATACATCTTACATGCCAACCATCTTAGACTGCTAGAGCATTATCGGCTCTATTAGTCAGCAATCTCCCATAAGAAGGTAGAGTTCCTGTCCGGGGAGATTGCTGCCGCTCAGAACTGACCAGCTCAGCTTTTTCGAATCGTGGACAGGCTGTGCAACCCAGCCTATCTGCAAGTCCGAAGAGCGTTTTCACAATTGCAGTGTGAAGAACTTGCTCGGTTCTTTGCTGATAAGATGTCTGACATCAGGATGGAGATCCATTCAGCACACTCTATGGGAGATGCTGATGATCGACCCTTGGTCACTGTCCCTCCTTTTTCCTGGAACTCCTTTGACCAGCCGGAAATCTTAGATGTTCTCTGGATTGTCCAGGGTATGCAGCATACATGCTGTAGTTTATCTGGCCAACAGCCTAATTATGGGCTGTTGGGATCTTATAAAACCAGTTCCTACACAGATAGTCTAATGCTCCCTTGACTTGGGTGAGTATCCCTGCTCCTTGAAGGAGGCACTGGTGATACCTTTGAAGAAAGCTTCATTGGACCCAGACTCTCTTGCAAACTACAGACCAATCTCTAACCTTCCGTTTGTAGGGAAGTTTACTAAGAAAGTAGTGGCTGTATAGCTGGAGAACCATTTGACCAGCCATAGCACCTACAAACCTCTCCAGTCTGGTTTCTTAAAGAGGCATAGTACAGAGACTGTGCTGGTTCAGGTGCTCAATGATCTCTTGCTGGCGAGAGATCAGAAAAAATGGTCCATTTTGGTACTTCTTGATCTGTCATCAGCTTTTGACACCGTGGACCATGGGGTACTGCTCGGGCACCTGATAGTCATCTGTGGGATTTCTGGGGTGGTCCACAGATGGTTTACATCTTTCCTCACTGGTAGAACTCAGAGGGTGGTGTCTGTTTTTTTTTCCTCTGAACCAATATCTCTGTTATGTGGGGTCCCCCAGGGCTCGGTGCTGTCCCCCATGTCGTTTGCAGTGTACATGTTGCCTCTTGGAGACATTGTAAGATGGTATGGGCTGAGGTTTCATTGCTATGCTGATGATGCCCAGCTCCACCTGTCTTTGCACCCGACCAGGATGGAGCATTGATGGTATTTAACAACTGCCTCACTGAAATCCAAGACTGGATGAAGTCCAGCTGGCTGAAGTTGAACCCGGGGAAGACTGAGGTGATGGTTGTGGATCTGGGTCGCTGGATAGGGAGTTGGGGGCAGGCCAACCCTCGGGAATATTTCTGGGGGATTCTGAGCTCCTCACGTCTGAACAGATGTGAGACCTTGAGATGAAGGGCTAACACTTTGATCTCAGGTGTCGGCTGTCGTTAAGTTATCCTTTTATCATCTGAGGAACATCACTAGGATCAAGCACCTGGTTTCGTCAGTGACCTTCCTACATTGATCCATACCTTTGTGACCTCGTGTCTGGATTATTGCAACTCCCTTTAGGCTACTGGGGGTTGATATCCGCTGCTTGCAGCTGTTGCAGAATTCAGAAAGCACGGTTCTGATGGAGACTCCCGGTCCTTTCATATCACACTGGTGCTGCAGGAACTGCACTGGCTGCATTCAGTGGCGGATCACCTTCAAAGTCGATTTACTGACATATAAAACCCTACATGGACTAGCCCTGACTACCTGAAGAGCTTTTGGTTCCTTACTGCCCTGTGTGCCCACTCCGCTCGGCTGACAAGGGGTTGCTGGAGATTCTGAGGGTTGCTTTAAAATCTTCCGGGGCCCAGGCATTTATGTTTGTGACTCCAACCCTGTGGAACTCTCTACCCCATCGGTTAAGGGAGTGCATGTCCGTGGGGGGATTTAAACAGGCATTTAAGATGTTTTTATGGAGCAAGGCATATGGTGATGTGGAAAATATTTTTTAATTATATAGTACTGTATATTTTTATTGTGGTGTAGTACTGTTTTAAACTGTTTTAACCTGTACTGCGCCTTGAAATTTGAAAGGCGCATAATAAAGAATATTATCATTATATTATTATTCTGCATCCTGAACTCGTTCAGATAAATCTCCTGTTTCTCACAAAATGTATCAGGATGTTATCAGTTTCTTTCCTGCAGTTGCAACATAATGGAGTATTGTCTCCCAGAACTAATCGCCTGTTGACAACTGTGCAAATGTATTTATTTAATCTATTTACGATACTTAAGATTACCACCTTTGAGCTATAAGCTCATTTTACAGAGGTTCAACGCCATACAATAAGCAGAGTAAATGCAACACATACAAACAGTAGCAGTGAGCTCATTACAACAATAGAACGAAGATTATATACTTGCAGAGCATATATACAGAGTATAATAAGGTATATAAAACATAGCACTTGGAACAGTAAGTACATTAAGGGATGGATGAGGTCAAAATAACAGTTTAGTCTTATTCAGGCGGAGGTGTCAAGGGACTGCTGGAGTCAAGCATCGTCAAGAACCTAGGGGGGCCAAAGAAGCAGCTACAGATTGGCATTGTCTGGAGTGGGGGCTGCTATGGGATAGCATTGTTACAGGAGGGGATGGGGATGGGAGAAGGAAGAGGGGAGCTTAAGTGGTGTTAGGTGAGGGAAGAGGGGAAGGGAGAGAGTAGAGAAAGCAGCTAAGTTGGGATGGTCTAGACTAGGAGTTTAGAAGTGCTGTGCCAGGGGTTACAGGCTGCAGTCACACTTGTTATTGGTAGATACCAGATAAGTCTTCAGGTCTGCCTTAAACAGGCCTAACTTGGTACAGGATTATAGGTCAGGGCGGAGAGAATATACAGGTTACTCACCTGTAACAGGAGTTCTAGGAATGGTATATGTTGTTCATCCACACTCATTGGCAGGTATCCTTGCCGCTTTAAAATCTTGCCGGAAGGTCTTCAAGCTTGCTCCTCCCACCCACCGGGTGGTATAACTCTAAGCTCCGCCCCATGGCGTAGTCTGGCCAGCTGGAAGCTCAGTTGTCTTGTCCAGGCCGGGGGAGGTCGGGTGGGTCGTGTGGATGAACAACATAATACCATTCCTAGAACTCCTGTTACAGGTGAGTAACCTGTATTTCTAGGGACATGGATATGTTGTTCATCCACACTCATTGGCAGAACTCTAGCAGTTCTCCAGGAGGAGGGAGGCAAGACGCACACCCCAATACTTACTTGGGAAAGAGAGACTGGAGAACCGAGGCCCCAAAACCAGCATCCCGAGGCGTGACTCAAGGTCGATGTGGTAATGGGTAATGAAGGTGTTTGCTGACTTCCAGGTAGCAGCCCTGCAATTTCCTGGACAGGGGCGTCCCTGGAAGCAGCCACCGTTACAACAGTATGGCGGGTAGAATGAGCTCTTATCCCTCTGGGAGGCTCCATGCCCGCCAACTTATAACAGAGATCTATGCAGGAGGTTACCCACCTGCTTATCGTCCTGCTTGGCTGCAGGTCTGCCAGATGCGGCTTCAGCGTGGGTGACAAACAGCTGGCGAACCTCTCCCGAATTTCAGCCGTGCGCTCCTTATAATAAGGCGCCTTCAGGGTCCAGAGTATGGAGCCTATATTCGACCTCCGAGTGTGATTGGGGTAGAACACCGGCAGAGTCAACACCTGGTTAAGGTGAAACTCCCACACCACCTTCGGAAGGAATTTCGGTGGGGGCGAGGACAACCTTGTCCCTGTGGAAGACCAGGTAAGGAGACTCGATGGAAAGCCTGAGCTCTCCCATCCTTCTGGCTGACGTGATAGCCACCAAGAAGGCGGTCTTCCACGACAGGTGAGAGAGAGCACACCTGTGCATAGGTTCGAATAGCTTGCCCATGAGCTTTGCCAGTACCAGCAGTAGATCCCACGAGGTGGGGTTCCGCACTGGAGGAAATGTGATCAAGGCCTTTGAAGAGCCCAGACCACCTTCTCCTCGCCATCGACTGCTTCCCGGCCCGCGCCTCGCAAGGCAGAGATGGCTGCCAGGTGCACCCTTAGGGTCGTCGACTAAGCCCTTGACTAGAAAGGGACCATAAATAGTCCAAGATGCTTGCCAAGGAACAGGAGGAAGGGTCCAAGCCCTTGCCCTGACACCAAATGGAAAACCTTTTCCATTTGAAGGCATAGCATTTTCTGGTCGACTCCTTAGGGCGCCTCAACTACATTGAGGACCTCGTCGGAAAGACCCAAGGCCTGGAACTCTAGCCGCTCAGGAACCAGGCCGTCAGGTGCAGGGATTGAAGGTCCGGATGGAACACCTTCCCTGACTGACTGAAAGCAGGTCGGGCGAGCTGGAAGCTGCCGCGAGTCCTGGAGCTGAGACTGAGGAGATCTGGGTACCAGAACTGGCGAGCCAGTCTGGGGCTATCAGAATCACCTGCCCTTGTCCCTCCTCGCCTTGAGAAGCACCTTGTGGATCAAGGGAAATGAGGAAAGGCGTAAAAGGCCCGGGGTCCACTGCCTGAGAAGGCATCCCCTGCAGCGAGCCCTGCTGAGGCGGGCATGGAACAGACTCAGCCGCGTTCTCCCTGGAGGCAAACAGGTCCACCTGAGGTGTGCCCCAATGGGAGAACAGATGCTGTACCTCCGGCAGGAGAGACCACTCTGGGATGCAGCCCCTATCCGGCTCAGGGCATCCGCCCGGGTGTTGGAGGCTCCTGCCACGTGAATGGCTAGGAGATCCGCCTCCAGGCTGCGCATGAGTGACCAAATGCGGAGAGCTTCCTTGCATAGAAGCATGGAGCGCGTCCCGCCCTGGCGGTTTAGATAGTACATGGTCGTGGTATTGTCCGTCTGGACTCGGACCACTTGACCCCGGAGGAACGGAGCAAAGGCGGTGAGAGCTAGGCGGACCGCTCGGAGCTCCAGCAGGTTGATGTGGCATCGGGACTCCCGCGGGACCAGAGGCCATGAGCCCAGTGTTCCCAGATGGGCACCCCAACCCATCAGAGGCATCGGTCGATAGAGACCGTCGGCTCGGGCGGACGACAGGATGCCCTCCTGCAAATGATCTGGAGCGGTCCACCACTGGAGGCGTTCCACATCCCTTGTCACCGCACAAGCTGGTCCAAGGGATCGCAGCGTTGTGACCACTGGCTGGAGTCCCCACTGAAGGGACGCATGTTCCAGCGAGCCCAGCGGACCACGCTGGTGCAGGCCGCCATGAGACAGGAGGCGCAGGAAGTCCCGGGCAGGCGCCAGTGCCCAACCAAGAGTAGATCGGGCAAAGGAGGAAGAACCTCGGCCCTGTCCGCCAGGAGCAGCGCTCTGGCTCGAAGAGGTCGAGCTGCGCCCGATGAATAGAATCACCTGCTTGTCGAGTTCCGACTTGGCCTCGTTGATAAGGAGGCCCAGTTGAGAGCAGACCTGGAGGGCCAGATCTCTGGACCACTCCGCCTCCTTCCTGGAGGGAGCTGCTATCAGCCAGTCGTCCAGGTAAGGGTACACCCGGACCCTCGGCGCCGCAGAATGCTGTCACCACTGCCATGCATTTGGTGAAGACCCTGGGAGCTGGAGACAAGCCGAAGGGCATGGCTTGGAACTGAAGGGGATCCTTCTGCTCGGAGCGAAGGATCTCTGGTGAGGCGGACGGATAGGGACGTGAAAGCAGCGTCCTGCAAGTCCAGAGAGCAGAACCACCGCCTGCGTTCCAAGGATGGTATTATCTGAGCCAGTGACCATCCTGAAGGTTCGAGACCTTAGGAACTTGTTTAGGTCGTGTGGAGGTGAGAATGGGCGCCAGCCCCGTCGTTCGAACCAGGAAGTACCTGGACACAAACCCTGGGTCTGAAGGAGGGTCCACCACCTCTTATCACCTCCTCCTGGAGGAGGAGGCGATGTCGGCTCGATGAGCCGCCAGTGAGCTGGGGATCCCGAGCCCCGGAGCGCGGCTCTGAAGGTGGTGCCTGCTCGAATTCCAGAGGCAGGCCTCTTCCACCACCTCAAGACCCACCTGTCCGTGGTAACAGCGGACCAGGCGGAGCGAAGTGCGGGCCTTCCCCAGGAGGACCCAGGGGTAAGGTGGCGGGAATGGGGCGACACCCTCAGCCCGTCACTGGGCAGGCTTGGAGGAGGGACGGCCGAGGGACCTCCTGGGCCTTTTCCTCCTGCCTCCTGTTAGAGAGCGGCGGCTTGGGTTTGGGATGCCAAGGCCGAGCCTGCTGGCCCTGACGTTGCTGGGCGGCGCCGAGGCACAGAAGGACGAAAGGGCTTAGGCTGTGGTTTGCGGCCTTTGTCCTTCTGGCCGGAAGAGACCGAGTCAAGGTAGCATCGGACTTCTCGATCCTCTGCAGGTGACCTTCCACCCCAGGGCGAAGGGTCAGTCCCAAAGGAACATCCGCCAACTTGTGCTGGGTATCCGAGTAAAGGTGGATATCCTCAGCCAAGCCCGCTGACCTAGCCACTGCGGCCGCCACCGATCTGGCACATAGAGTCCCCTATATCCAAAGCAGTCTGGAGCTGCTGTTTGGCCACTGCCCTGCCCTGGTCGCACCTGCTTAACCGTAGTCTGCAGATCGGCGGAAGATGAGGATGACCTCATCCAGGGAGCCCAACAGGGCATGAAAAATATGCCATGAGACGGCCGAACTGGCCTGGCGAAGGCGAGAGAGGGCGCTAGCGTAGACTTTAGCCCGACATAGTCCAATTTCTTGGACTCCTTGTCAGGAGGTTTGTCCACATCCCTGGCGTTGCGGTGGCAGACGCTGTCGGTAACCAACCCCTCAGCAGAGGGTGTTCAAAAAACGGACAAGGAACCGGTAGGGACCGCATACTTCCTGGCCATCCTGGCCAAAGCGCGCAGGGCAGGAAGCGGGTGCTGCCAAAGCTCCAGTGCGGACCCACTATGGCCTCGGCACGGAAGGCCTCCGTCGAATTCCCTCGGTCCAAATTTCCGTGAGAGGATACCTGGCCCGTTTGGAAGCGGGTTGAGCTCCATCCGTGGACTCGAGATGAGCGAAGCAGTCCTAGGAAGGACGGCGGGCTATCGTCCATTGACTGACCTCCTGAAGACTCCAAGTCCAGTCGCTTGGAGAAAAAGGAGGAATCATCTTCGGACTCGGAAGAGTCCTCAAAAACTGCCTCTGGCCTGAGCCACCCTTCACCTGCCGAGGTCGGTCGGGAGTGAGGGTAACTGACAGCCGATGGGGTAGACCCTTAGCCGACCGAGAATCCTTGGTGGAGCCCCAGTGGTGGCTGTGGGCGGAGGTTCCACGCGAATCGGTGGAGCAGCTGGTTTGGCCGAACAACCGGCCTGGGTATAGGCTCTCCGGATAAGTCGAGGGTTGTCGGCCGCTCGGTGACAGCCATAATGGCCGGGAAGGCGGCGGAATTGGCTACTCCTGGCCAGGAGGAGCTGTTGCAACATAAGGTCCTCGTACCGTCCGGCGTAATTACGCTGACACTCCCTCGTCGAGGAGGAGGGAGGGCGCGGCACGCCGCTTACCGCTGGAGCCGAGACCGCCTATGACGGGGATCGGCTGGACCGCGAAGAGGTCCGAGATCGAGACCAGAGTCCCGGAATTTTGAGGTCGGTGCGGGAGGTGTCGGCGGACCGCACTCCTTCGGCTCGGATGGTCCATCCGAGGGCTCCGGACCGGAGGCACAGGTGAGCCCACGGATCCTCAACTCCTCCCGGGGAACCCGGGGAGGGAATCTCGGCTGTTAAAGGCGAGCCGTCAGCAGGTCGGAAAAATCTCGACTTCATCGGTGGAGTCTCGGTCAACTGACCTGGCAGGAGACACCGTGAGGCCAGTGGCGGCTTGTGATCGGCGACGGCCCGACGGTCGGCGACCGGGAAGGACCTTCCGCTCCCAGAGCGTCGACGGAGGGACTTACCCTGTCCCTCTTTTGGACCGAGAATAAGGTCCCAGAGCGTGAGCCCTTCTCCTTTAGTGGAGAGGGACAGACAAAGCTCTTAAAAGAAGCCATGAAAGAGCCCAGAGAGGCGGGATAAATGCGCTGCAGGAAGAATCTGACCCGCGCCGCCTCCTCTTCGAGGCGACCATCCGCTCGAGCTGATCCGCCGAGCCGCGCGCCGCGGACACCGCCAACCGGGCCTCCTTGGACTTCACCGGAGGGAAACGCTTCTTGGGACGGCCCAGTTGCAATCGGGCAGCACGGTCTTCGAGGACGAGGGCCGAGAAAGATGAGCACAGGTCGCAAGCCTGCGGGTCGTGCTCAAGGCCTAAGCAGTAGACACCGTGGAGTGTGGATCCGTCCGAGACATCTTCACCCGCATGGGCATCTCCGAAATCCGAGTCGATTTGTCCACCGCGGCAGCGAGGGATAGAAGATCAAAGTCTTTTCGCAAAATTTATTTTAAACCGCAAACGGAGAAATAGGAACCAGTCTCAAACGCAGAGCGTTAAGGAGGGAACCTGAGCTTCCAAGCGGTAAGGAAGATCTGGCGTCATGGGGCGGAGCCGAGAGTTATACCACCCGGGTGGGTGGGAGGAGCAAGCTTGAAGACCTACCGGCAAGATTTAAAGCGGCAAGGATACCTGCCAATGAGTGTGGACGAACAACATATCCATGTCCCTAGAATTAGCCATTTTGGGGCTATGTACCCAAAGAAGCGCTGACTCTGGGAGGCTCATCGAAAGGGGATAGTTAAGGTACAAATACTGTACATTCACTTCTAGTACTCCTGACTGAGTTATGGGGTTGGAGACAGAGAACCCCTAGGTGGTGAGACCCAGGATGGACTTTTGGCAAGTAGACAGGTTTGGTATTGTACCCCTACAGTCCAGGTTAAGCAGCCCTGCATGAGTAAATAGCTGGTAGGTGTGAGTCAAGCGATTGATCAATGAGATAGTCTGCAGGCTTTGTTAAGGGCCATTTTAATTCGATACAGTGCCGTTTCCATTGCAGCTCCATAGACTACAAGACCGTAGTCTATAATCGACATAACGGAGCTAGTCACAGTGAGCATGAGGGCTTCTTCAGTGAGACAGTTTCTATGTTTGTATAGCACACCAATTCTGGAATTTACAGTTTTTGCAATCAGGTTGACATGCTGCATATACAGTAGGTAAGAGGAGTCAAGGGTGACGCCCACATATTTAAAAGTGTGGCCCATGTCTACAGCTTCTGGTCTGTTGTACATTTGCAGCTTAAAGGATCTGTGTTTGTTCTGAGGTGTGGAAGATCATGGTCTTTGTCTTGTTATAATTGAGGAGAAGCTTATGCTGTAGGAACCACATTTCAACAGTGGAGAAACTGATTTGAATAAGCTCTTCCAGGTTAGTGGGGTTAGGGTGGCTTGTGAACAGCACAGCAGCATCAGCATACATGAGCATGACCTGCACAGGCCTTAGGGAGCTCATTGAGAAATATGCTGAAAAGGAGTGGTCCCAGTATGGAGCCCTGGGGCACCCCGGTGGAAACCAATCTGTGATCAGAAATGGTGCTAAGTATTTTTACCTGCTAGGTGCAGTCTGTAAGGTAGCTTTGGACCATTGCAGGGACTCACAGGATAAGCCTAATGATGCTAGTCTTTGAAGGAGGAATCCATGGTTAACAGTATCGAAGGACTAGGTTAGGTCAATGAATGTGGCTCCAGTGAAGTGCCCCTGATCTGTAGCTTCATGTACTGTATGAAGCTTGTAAACTCACCTAAGGCAGAGGTAGTGCTATGCTGCTTCCTAAAGCCATGTGGGCATTGGAGTTTGTTTTTATCCAGGTAATCAATAAGCTAGTCGCTGACCATCTTTTCAAGTGCTTTAGAGAGTGGCAGGAGTATGGAGTAGGGACGGTAGTTTGAGATACTGGTTCAATCTCCTGTTTTTAAAAACGGAGGTGATCATTGCCATTTTCCATTGTTTTGGGAACTTCCTGGTGATTAGAGACAAACTGAGGATTTGGGTTAATGGATGGATAACCTCGTTTTAGTGTGAGAGTTATTAATTTTAGGTCCAATGAGTCATTACTGGCTCTTGATTTTCCTATGGTGTTTGAGATATACTTTTAGCCTTGGAGATAAACGATTTTAAGATAGAAGGGGTGAGGGTCTTCGTGATCATGGCCTTCTACTTTGCGGGTTTTGTCACCTTGTGGGATAAGAATGTTAGGTGGGAGCATGCCACTTATATCAGTGAATGCCTTGTTGAAGGAGTTAGATATTTCTGTAGTGTCTTGCGTAAGGTTTCCATTAATATTGAGCAGGGATTGGGTGATTTTGCTAGGTTTTCCAGTTAATGTTTTATATTCTCCCAGGCGTTTTCAACTATCTCCCCAGAAGTCATTTAGTGCCTTCTTAAAGAACTGACTTTTAGCAAAGCAGATGGCTCTGGTACATTTGTTCTTGCAGCTTTTAATTTTCGTCGGATGGGGCCCAGTACTTTGGGCTTTAAACCAGACATCATCCCTTTCTTTCATCTGACAGAGGAGGCAGGAGATACAGGAGTTATGTGTTCCTCTCACCTTTCTTTTTTAAAGGGTGCATACTTGTTATATGAGGTGTTGTAGTTGTTGACAAAGTGCTCAAGCGCTAAGTCAACATCACTGGTTTGATATAATGCAGACTAGTCTTGCTGTATAAGGTGTGCTTTTAGTTGGTCAAGTTGACCTGTTTTAGTACTCTGGAATACACAGTTCTGGGGGTTAGGGGACTTGTTTGACCATTTACAGATGATGGGGAAATGGTCACTTATACTGTTGGGGAGAACGGTAGTTCCGGTTATCCTCTCCGGATGGTTTGTTAGCAGCCAATCAGGAAGTGTACTAGTGCCAGATCGGTAGTTTATGTGGGTTGATGTTTGAACTAGCTGAGACATGCCTAGAGAAAAAATGGTATCCTTAAATGGGGATGCTTCAGTTGATAATCAGTTTAGACTGAAGTCACCAAGGACCAAGATCTCAGAACTCTTGCATATAGTGGTGAGGTTGTCCAGAGTAGCTTTGAGGCCATCAGTTTTCTCCTTTGTGGGAATATGTATGGTGATCAGTTTGAGACATTTACCCTTGGCACCAATTTGGACCTTATGAGTAGAATTTGAAAGTTTCCATTTGTGGTAGGACAGGGTAGTGTTACAGCCGTAGGAGCATCTAATATAGATGATACAACCACCTCGATTCCCTAGTCTATGCTGTCTTAAGAAGGCATAGCCATTGATTTGGATGGCTGTGTCTGGGAGTCTAGGTGTTGGCCAGGCTTCCACATTTGATATAAAGTCTGGATTGTGCTGGATTAACCAGGCTTGGAGAAAGTCATGCTGAGCTATGAGGCTGCATCTATTCACTGAGGCAATAGTTAGGGCATCTAATTTTATAAGTGTAGAATCAAGGGCCCCAGATTAGGGTGGATGTTTTTTTTATTTTATTTTTTTATTTATTTTACCAGGTGAGACACACTAAGCTGAAAGCTTGTTTGCAGGTGCAACCTGGGAGCACAAGGAAGTTAAGTGACTTGCTCAGGGTCACACAGTATGCACCTAGGGGCTGTGGGATTCAAACCCAGGTCTCCAGATTTGCAGCTCAGAGCCTTAACCCCTTGCGCCATACTGCCTCCTGATGTTCCCAGAGAGTAGCAGGAGTAACCATGCAATCCTTATTACTTGCCATTACAGAAGTTTAAGGGTATAGGCATGGGATCTCCTGTGTAATTTTGTGTTCCCTGACTTGATAGATATGATGAACAGATTAACTTGTAACTGGGATGGAGGATAGTGCACATGAGGAGACACTAGAGAACCTCTTAGTAGATGTGTTTTGATAAACGAGGCATTTGTAGCCTGATGAGGGAGACCCAGTTTATCCCATGCAGGCAAATATCTGGTGTCAGATTGTGGAGGTCAAACTGCATCTCCAGATTAACCCCACGAGTTCCAAATAGCTTTCTACAGTTGGTCTGACAACAGAAATATATATGTTTGCAAACGAAGGATCCAAATTTTAAATACAACATCCAGATATATTTTAACCACAGAGGAGCAAGGGGAGAAAGAACAGAAAATGCAAGTGAATGAAGGGACAAAACATGGAAACTGGGGGATCATTGGAGTGGCCAATTCCAAGGTTCTACAAGGACAATTTGATTGCACAATCAGACAGGCAAGAGACAGATACTTGACAGAATAGGAGAGGACAGAAAAACAGAGCCTTGCTTTCAATTCTCTCTGCATAACAAATGGGACAGGATCTTATTCAAATTCTGTCACATTAATAAAAGTGAAGCATTTAAACCCTTAATGAAATGGTGCAAGAACAATCTGCAAAAAACAAATCAGGGTTAATCTTCTTGTGGAAGTCACTTTGTACCATTAGAACTGATAATAGTTCCATACACTTCAGCACCACGAAATGATTTGGCACCAAGTGACTGTGGGAGTCACACAGAGGAACAGTGTGAGAAATTCACCATTTTGTTCAGCTCAACTGTAAAAGAAATTTCCTATACATGGTCCATATTTAGTCCCCCACAGCACAAGAATTAACATGTAAGAGTTTCACAGCCTATACCCAAACAATAATAAAATTTGTCACAACATAAAGGTTCACTGTTCACAGTGTCCTTACTTTCCCCTCTGAGGAATCTTTCTCCATGGCCAGTATTCATCTCAGCCTCAATCTACTTAACAAGTTTTAGTGCCTCCCGGAAATCATTAAAAATAAATCTGCCTGGTTTGGGACAACTGAAGTTTGGCAGATAACAACAAATCATGCTGGAACTTGAGCTGGTGTATACAAGAGCGTACCCCCAGTAGCAGAGCCAGGTTTGGAATCATTTGGGAGCCAGGGAGGGCCATTCTGTCAATGACAGGCTCCACAATGGGCACTAAACAGTGAATAAAGATGGTGGCAGGGTGCCACTACTCACACTGAGGCAGCCAGGAGGGGCGACCGCCCCCCAGCCCCCGCTCCGCCACTGCAGACCCCTTCAAAGGCCTTCCGCCTTCACTGTAAGAGAGGTTGGGAAACAAATATCTGACCCATGATGTTAACTGTGATGGCACTGTGCACTTGTAGTGCTTGATCTCTGACTTCAGCTCCAGCACAGATCACGAGGAAGGTCCATGGGGCTACTGACATGGCAGTGACCTGTCCCAGTGTTACCCATGAGGCCTTTTCTATACAGAATGGTGTGTCATCTTCCAAAATCTTTAGAATGTAAGGCAGGGAAGTCTTTGCAAATTCTAGGCAATCCTCTCCTTCTCATGACTCCAGTAGGCTGATCACCTAACAATTTTTGTTCATGGTCATATTTTCCACTGTGCTGAACCACTGCTTCAGGAGGAAGTTCTCTGTAAGTAGTTTGGTAGTATCAATGATCTTTAAGCACATAAACTCTGAATGCTATAGTGTCTGGTCCAGCATGTCCATGCAGGTTCCAGGTACAGTTACCTGCAAATTGATGGTGTCAAATTTTTAGTCCTGCTCTTGGACTGTTCTAACCAGTAGAGCTAGTATCACAGTGATCATGGCTAGGGTAACTTGCCATGACCATTAACTATTTGCACCCAATATTATTTCCAGCCAATGCCAGACCATCTATTAAGTATTAGCTGATTATCCTACTATGTGCTTTGACCCAGTTCAGCCTAACCCTAGCATCTGTAGTTTTACACTTTGTACTGTTTAACTTTATGTTCATTATTTCCAGTCTTATTACCTGACAGCATGTTTACAATGATGGTATGACAAGGGTCCTTGCCCGCAATACTTGTCCTCCTTGCTGTTAGAATAACTGTCCAACTTCTCCACTGTCGTTCTATAACAAATGTTCTACCTTATGTACATTTATGTTTCTGACACTTACACCAGTTGTTATTCATCTCTTGTACTCAACTGTATGTTTCATGTCCATGTGCTGCCCACAATGTATGTTTGACATGGAGACTTTGCAAACGGGTCTTTGACTCAAAAGTTGTATTCTGAATCTTTAATAAATAAATAAATAATCTCCTCCTGCAGCCTGGTCCCAGGCTCTGCAGGTTGCTTTCTACACTGCTACCCTTTGGGTTTAAAAAGTCCATGGACAATGAAGCTGCACTTTAGGGTAACCCATTTTACTTCCAGATGCACACTGTAACAGATACGGCTGTACAAACTGCATAAAGTTGCTGAATTCTAACTTTGTGTAGTTTAAAGCATTTTTCACCTGGTCAGTTACTCAACAGCACCCCCACCTCTTCATAACTGTTTCCAGTTGCATCTCGATAATTAATATTATGCCACTCCAGGCACTTTAGCTACTAGAAACTAATACTGCTATGAGCAAGGTCATTGTCCACTGATTTTTGCTTTTATACAGTGTCTGATATCTCACTAGTGCTGTAGCTTGATTATCTCATTATGAAGTTGCTGATGTTTCCAAAGATTGTCTAGCTATATTGTCTATATACAGTGCTGCTCATAGAAAAGTTTCCCACTACTGCGGTATTACCGCATGTGCGGTAACGAAAAATACCGCTACTGCAGTAAAAAATCCCATTGACTATCATTGTTTTTTTACCACTGTACCGCTGTATTTTTCTATCGCATATGTAATACTGCAGAAGGAAACGCTTCTATGAGCAGCACTGTAGGAGGAAGTATAACATAGTGGTTAAAAGCACTGAGCTGTTAATCTGGAGAACTGGGTTTGAATCTGACAGCCACCACTTGCATTCTGTGTGACCATGAGCAACTCACTTAACTTCCTCGTGTTCCCATGGTACACCTGAAAACAAGCCTCGACGTGCATCTTACTGGCCAAAATGGTACAAAAAATCTTAGAAAAAGACTTGTCATAGTCAGTACACTGATGTGGTCTCTCCTTAGTGTAAGTCAGCTAGAGGCTTTTCAGAAAGCTCAGATTTTTAACATTTAGCCCACAGTCTGTACATTTCTAGAGTGCCTTTCCAGTGTGAGTCCAAATGTAATCTTTCAAATCTCTTGTATAATTAAAACCGCTTCCACATTCATCGCATGTCCAAGGTTTCACTGCACTGTGTATTCACTGGTGGGCCCAGATATCATCCATCCTAACAAAGGTTTTGCTGCAATCAATATATTTATCTGATCTTTCACAAGCATGAGTCAGCTGGTGTTTTCTCATATCAATCATCCTTCTAAAAACATGTGACATTTTTCTGAACACTTAAAGGGAAAGAACACGCAACCTTTATTTCTGTTTGCCAGTGTAGTGTGTAGGCATGAAAAATAATTCTGTCATTTGGACCCCCTAATTTAATCATAATTTACGTTTAAATGAAGTTGTTTCACTCTGTTCTACCCTGGTGTGAAACCCTGTTTGCAGCCATTGCAAAGGACCGATTCCACTTATACAAGAATATGTGGAGTTAATAATATGTATTTGCACATCAAAGGGACTGGAAGTAATAAGAGCTCAAGCACATAGGAACTAATCAGTTGAATAACAACACTGTACAAGCGCCAGCATCCTTTAACTGCATTTTTTTCAAACTCAGACCCACTTTAAGCAACAGAAAGGGAACTTACTTTGAAATGTTTGATGGCCAGCACAAGACTAGAATACAGGGACTTTAGAAGACATGCAACAGAACTAACTGACAATAGCACTTCTTCTGACTTATGCATGTAAGTATCAACCCCTATGATGCCTTGCATGAGTGGGGTCATGACCTTTGCAATGGAGTGAAACCAATTTTCACACCAGGGCAGAACAGAGTGAAGTAATTTAATTTAAATTAAGATGAAATGGAGGGTGGTAGTAAGACCATTTGAAGGAATTACTGTTCATGGCTATAAATTACACAGGTATACAGAAAATAGGTTATGGGGACGTTCCCTTTGAAAGGTTTATCATCTATGAGAAGACACTCGGTGCTCAATAAATTTTCCTTTCTAACTGAAGCTTTGGTGCACTTGTTGCCTGGATATGGTCTATATCCTGCGTGAATTTTCTGGTGGCTTTGTAAACCACCCTGATTACTAAAAGCTCCATTACATTTGGAACACACATGTTTTTTGGCCCCCCTGTATGACTGCTCTGATGCACCCCAACACTGTCCAAGACCCTAAAAGCTCCCTCACACTCTGTATATTTATATAGTCTCTCTCAGGGATAGTGTCTACAATGTTAAATGTTTTCTAATGGCATGACAAGAACATACCACATTCTTAAGCCAGGGTACATTCAAAGAAATCAGAACTATATTAGTCTTTAATATTTTCTTAGAGTTCTCTTCATAATACAGTACATGCAGCACCTCTCTTGTGGCTTCCTTCTGTAATTCATATGGTGTCACAGGTATTGGTAGCACATTCAGGTATGCCTGGAAGTTCTTTTTAATTAATCCTGTAGCTCTCTATTTTAATTCACTGATGATTTATCAAGTTACTCTTAGGGGCAAAACGTTTGTTATATTCAGCACATTTGTACGGTTGCTCCCCCTTGGATACTGTCTCCACTGTCCAGGGTTTTCTAATACTATACGTGTGTGGGGCCTACACAAATCATCAGGCCCTCTACAGGACTGGCTCAAGCACAGGCAGCTCAGAAACCTGTGTGAGACCAAATTAAAAAAGGCCAAAATAAATTACCTGAAGAGCCTACAGTCTGACAATCTGCAGAATCTGAAATGCTTCTGGAATCAGGTTAACAGTCTCCTCAAAGAGAGGACTGGCGTGCCTAACCATGAAATCCTACATAATAGTGCTACACTCAGCGATGCCCAGCAGACTGCAGAAGCATTCAATAAATTCTTCAAGGACCTGGATGCTTATAAGAGCCTCCCTACTCCAACCCCTGGACCCTCCCCGACCACTCATCCTAACTTTCACTTCTAACTAATTACAAAAAAGAGTTCCTGAAACAATTACTAAACATCAGAATGGATCAGACTGCTGGACATGGCAGCCTCAAACCTCAACTTTTAAAAATCGCTGCCCTGTCCTGGCATACCCCCTGACAAAGTTATTTAATCTATCTCGCTTCAAGGGGAGGTGCCCCAGAAATGGAAGGTAGCATGTGTGGTTCCTATTCACAAAGGAGGAGCCCACGAAGTCACAGAAAATGACTGTCAAATCTCTTTACTTAGTACCCTGACAAAAGCACAAGATAGATTAATTTACAACCAGCTCCTAGCCCACACTGAATAGCACTCTCTCCTCACCAATGCACAACATGGCTTGCACAAACACTACAGCACTGATACTGAATTGGTGCATCTCAGTGAACCATCGGTGATGGAAAACCTGTAGGGTCTGCATTTGTAGACCTAACCAAGGCCTTTTGGCTAGTAGATCATGCACTCTTGTCAAGTTTCGAACATGGGCCTTGATCCCCTCTCCTGCAGCCGATTTAAGAGCGTTCTCTTCAGCTGCACCCAGTCAGTCAAGTGGGGAACTAGTCTCTCTCTCTCTCTCCCACCATGGAAGCACAGATGGAATACCACAGGGCTTGATCTAGGGACCTATACTGTTTTCAATATTTAGCAATGAATTCTCATCCAACTGTGGTGAAGTCAATGTTGTTCTCTGTGGAGATGACACAGTGCTTTACGAACTGGCCCAGATCCCCTGGGGTCATAAACACTGACCTTACCAGGGACTTTAAGGAACTGAAAGTGTGGTTCAACTCAAGTGTACCTAATACAAAAAACAAAACAAAAAAAGTCACGATATGTGGGATAAGGACATTTGGCTCAAACCGTAGGGAGCCACTGCCAATCTATATCACACAGGGAACCCAGCTAGAGGTCATGGATGCTAATAAATACCTTGGTGTTTAGGGTTTATTCTGGTGGCACAGAGGGAAGAGGCGTCCATGCTTCACCTGCTGCCATGCTGGTGACCTGGGTTTGGTGACAAGCCTGGGCCACTGGGGTTGGCCAGGGAAGAGGACTGAGCATCCAAGGATGCTCTCTCCTCCGGGAGGGAGGGAGTCTACTCCATTGCAACATCACCACTTAAGTGACCATAAGTGGTGATGCAAGGCTGGAGCAGCAGTTGTGGGAGGGGATGTTTCCTGATGGAAGGACACCTAACACGCCTCTAATATGCACATGTCCAAGCCGTCATTCCCACAAAGTGGAGACTACTGTGCCCTTCGGCTGTTTCCTCTCAAACAAACTGTATTTTGAAGTTTGATAAGCAGACTAAGGAAAAGCTGCCTGATGCTCACCCTCCAAGCAAGATACAGGTTGGAACTCTAAATTTGGCATCTACCCCTGGAGGAATCTCACTTGCCTCTGTTTGCCAGTTTCTCCCACTATGTGCAGCAATCCAGATGTCTTCTAGGAACAGCTGCCAAGAAATTAATACTAGGACTGACCTCTGCTTGACATGTTCTTGATTTCTCACTTTAAGTGATGTTTAGTCTGATGTAGAGATTTCTTAAGAGTTGAAACATATAGAAACATAGAAACATAGTTGATTTAAGTTTTGAGAGAGGTTTTAAGGTAGTGTGATTTTGCTATCTGCCCTGAGCCCTGTGCCCCTTCTCTTAGAGCTGTAAGTCTGTGGGCTGCACCCTTGACTTCTGTGTCCCATTGAGGCTGCTGCAGTGCCCCCAAACTTGCTTCAGAACCTCCTTGTTTTTTTTTTTTGTTTGTTTGTTTTTTTTAAGAGGACTTTTCCATTAGCAGATTATATCTTTTACCACTAGAGGGCCCAGTTATAAGCACACTTACCCAATCCAACACAGTACAGTTCCTGTCTCATTTCACTTATTGTGTGGTCAGTCTATTACTATTCATCAGTCTTTGCCCCTTCCCTCTTCTACTGATTGATACAGATTTTTCCCATTTGCAGCTTATACTGTTTGCCCACTAGAGGGGTTTTTCCCCAATCGTGCCAAAGCTGATCTATATCTCCTTACTCTCTACTACTCCTGGACACTCTTCCTTTACTGCTCCACTGCTATTGGTACCTACATTCCATTACTAAGTCTGCTGTCCTTCACCCTCTTGGTACATACCTCCACCCGACCAGGCACCTTTCCTCCACACAGGCACCTCATCCCCAGACTACCCCCACAATGACTCAGCCCTCCCCCACCCTCGACACACCCGTGACCCCCAACACCCCCACCTTGCCAACACCCCCACCCTGCCAACAGCTCCACTCCCTCCGCCATCCAAGGCCCATCCTGGACCCAGTTCTCTCCGCCATTCTCACCTTCACACTTTATCTATCCCATGCACCCTTATTGTAAAGTCCTCAGCTGGGTGTCGACCCAAGGGTCTCCATCGTTACTCGCCACTCAACTGGATAATTACACTGCTATTGTTATTATCTGGAATGTACACCAAACCCAGGACCTATGGCTTCCAGCCCTTCTAAACCCTGTACTGCAACTGGCCTCCGCTTTGCATCTTTAAACATTTGCAGTCTCCTAAAGAAATCTGCTGCCCTCCAGTGCTGAGTCATTCAACATCAACCTGACATAACTGCACTGGTAGAGACATGGTTTCCAAACCCACCCTGACTCTGCTATCACCCTCTGGATATACCATCTACAGGAAGACTGAGTAGGCAAACACAGTGGTGGTTGTGCACTACTCATACAGGACCCTTATAGGTCAGGCACTCCCAGCTCCTAAACTTGATTATGGAGCCCAAGCCCCTCACCTTAAAAATAACACCTGACCCCGCCCAAGGCCTCTCTTCTCACAGTCTCCTCACGCACTCTCAAGGAATCAAACGGCGGTCCAGTCCCTCACTGACTACCTCACATCTCTCCCTCACAAAGTGGAGCAAGTCATCCTAGGTGATCTCAATGTTAACTGGCTTGCCTCCACTGCCTCCCATATAAAGGACAACTTTACTGCCCTGGATATGTCCCAGTTAGTCACCCAGCCCACCAGATTCAACCACTCTACTGCCACCAGCACTCTCTAGGTGTTATTATATCTAACTGCCCCTACAAAATCCGGGATGTCACTGTCCTCCCAGGCTCTCTTAGTGATCCTCCCCAGTCCTCTGTCTCTGGTCATCCTCCACTCTGAAGCCAGTGTCCCAGGCCACTGTATGCCACTGTTTACATGCCGGCGGCCTCATAAAATTAAAACAATACCTAGCCCAGCTAGACTGGTCCCCTATCCAGCATGCCCCTGACATTGACTCAGCTCTTGACCATTTCACAAATGCCTTCCGTAAGGCTTGTGACCTTTTCGCCCCCCTCACCAGGATCCACTCCAAAAAATGCATTGCCCCATGGATCACCCCACCCTCCTCCAGAAACTCAAAACAGAGATGATCTCTTGTACATCGCTGTAGAATCTGGAAAGGCATCTGATAGGCCTACAATGCAGAATGCAATAAGTGCACTTGGGCCATTAGGGGTCCAAGGCAGAGCACTACCAGACCATCCTGCTTCCACTTCATGTTCAGCCCGGACCTCTGGGATAATGTGAAAGAGCTAAATGGGAAGTCCTGTCCCTCCCACCATGTCAGCTCTCCATCAATGTCACCCCACCTCAGATCCACCTCATAGTCAATTGCCTTAACACTGCCTTCTCTGACCTAAGCTTGGTCCACCCCAGCAGCATCTTTGAATCAATCCCCATCTCTCTCCCTCGGTCCTGCATCTCCCACCATTCTACCTGTGCACCCTATCCCCCAGGAAGCCAGGCCACACCTGCTAAAAGTCTTAGGCAGCAATAACCCCAGCAGTGACTCCCTCGACTCCAGGATCCTCTGTATGGTCTTGGACGAAGTCCTAGTCCTCCTGGCTGACCTTCTAAACCGGTCTCTATGCCTAGGTCAGTTCCCAAGTGCTTGGAAGCTGCTGAAATCACACCCATATAAGAGTGGGGACCGGTCCACCCCAACAATTACCAGCCGATCTCCATCCTTCCCCACTCTCTAAAGCCCTTGAAAAAGTGGTGTTGGTCCAGCTCTGAATACCTAACCAAGTACGACATTATGTGCCCAGAGCAGCATGGTTTCCTACCAGAACACAGTACAACCATGGCTCTCCTGGAATTTTCAACACCTGCATGCTGCTCTTGACTCCGCAGCCTTGCAGGAGCAGTGTTCATTGGACCTCTCCAAGGCCCATGACACTGTCTGTCATCCCTTCCACTCAACTCCTCCACCAACTTGGCTCTCTGGTGGTCCCATTTCCTGGTTCTCTAGCTACTCTCTGCTAGAACCCAGCATGTCAAGATCAGCGACTCCTCTCCAACACTCTTCCCTGTTCGGCTCCGGGGTCCTTCAGGGCTCCATCCTGGGTCCAATACTTTTTAGTCTCTACCTCAACACCTCCCAGCTCATGTACCAGTAAAATGCTTTTCTATGCTGATGATGCAGTCCTCGTTGCCTCACATCCCAATCCCACCTCCCTCCAATTATCCCTCCAGCAAGCTTACAACCAAGCTGAAAGGTGGTTCGGCGACTGCAGACTGGTCATTAACCTAAAGAAGACCAAATCAATGCTCTTCTCCCACCACCAAAATAAAGCTAAAAATACCCCCCTCTTGATTATCCCTAGCACTTTGCACCCACTAGAACAAGTGCCCTAACCATAGTAGGACAATGCACCTTCTCCCACCAAGGCTCCCAGCTCTGGAATGAGCTCCCCTTCCCTATACAGAACAGCATATCACTCATTGTATTAAAGGCATCACAAATTACATCACCCCCTGAAAAATGACTGTACTTGCCACCGCTTGACTCTCCTGTTACCCCACATCCCTTAATGCACACCCTAAACAGTTTTTTTCTAATTCCTGTCTGCTGACCTGAGCTATGTAAACAAATTATATTGAACCTCTAGAGTATGTGTATCTGTGTCTACCACTGTTGTTATAACTGCAGTCCTTTGTTTGTACAGGATGCTCTCACTTGTTACTAGTGAATGCCTTATGTTCAAGGCCACTGTTTTTCGGTTTTACCGACAATCTGGCAAAATTTCAGAATTAGGCTACCTGAAACCGGTAAAATGAAGATTTCATGGAATCTGGCATTTTCTGTCAGATCAGTAAATCTATAAAAAGTGTGTTTTTCTGTTAATTCCTTCCTGTACTGTTTTCAGTTTGCTTTATTTAATGCTCTGTATATTAAGCCGTCTTTAATTCTGATTATTTATGCACATACTAAAAAATGATAACAGAATCCCGGTAAAATCCGGAAATTAGAGTAACAATCACAGGTGAAATTCCGGAATCTTGAGTCTTGAAAACGGAATGTAATTGTTTTAATCACCGTAAATCAGTGGCCTTGCTTATGTTCTGTGATGTCTGCTGTTAACCACTGAACTTCACTGCCATGCTTATTCTTTGTACTGTATGTAATTATTATGATGGTGCAGTTAGCCTTTACAGTTAAGGGTTGAGCAGGCACTTTAATGTTAAAACTGAAATTCTGCACTTTGATAACTTTGCAACCATTCAACAGATTTGCATGAAATGTGGTATGCTGTGTACTGTTGGGTAGATTTCTCGACGTACCAAGTTTCATTTCAATCAGAATGGAGAATTTCACGCTGCGCATAGTGAAAAAATGCTAAAATTAGCCTTTTTGCCTGTTTTTTCCTCATTGCGCTGTAGCCAAACTATTTGGAATTTTGGTCTGAAACTTTTAGGGTACAAAGAGCCTACCCCCAAAGAACAAGCTAGCATTGGTATGGTGAAAAAAATATTAATCCGTTTCAAAGTTATGAAATTTTGAAATGTCGGGTTCTGATAATGCTCAGTTTAGTGTTTTGGATAGCTGCCTGGAATGAAAAAGGATTTTTCTCTGACTAAAAAAGATTTGCCCCCCATCAGAAAAAAAATCATTTTCATCAGCAGTCATCTTGTTTTTTTTTGTTGTTTTAGCCCAAACTATTATAACTCTGCCTGGGGATGTCTTCTGCAGACATCCAAGTATGTATCTTGTTCAGTCATACACTTTGCTTGCTGCCTAAGCAGCTATGATTATTTAAGAGGCACTCCCTTCTTAAGGACACATTAGACAATAAATACCTTAAACCACATTCTTATTTTACTGTGCCAAAGAACAAGACAAACAGCGTACAGTGCTTCAGTGCAAGAAATTACTAAACATTGGTTTAAACACAGTTCTTACGGCTCCCATTTCCTCTCTCACCATACTTGGCTGTGCTCTGCTTTTTTACAAATGTTTTCTTCATGGCTCTATTGCCTAAATCCATTCTGTTGTGGGAGCTCTTTTCGTCAGCATCTATTTACTTTTGCTAAAATGTCTTCACTGAGAGAGGAGGACTGATGTTTTAACTGTTTACTTATACTCCGTTTCTATCGGATTAATTTCGGCAAACATCCTGGGCATTCCCCTGACTTGGTTTGAATCATGGAAAGAGACGTTTTTTTTTTTTTTTTTTTTTTTTTTTAACTATTTCTTTTTTCATTTTTCTTTCAGCACACATTGGGAAATTACACTGAAACACATATCTTGAGGAATCTTAATTACAAAGATCTATAAATTATACATCAGGATCTTTAACTTACATCCAGGTGATGGCACCTATACCCAGTTGTGTCACATCATATTACATTTCAACATGGCAGTCTGAGAATCTTATAAATGGGCACATCATCTAAGGTAGGATGCTGGGGAGCGTGGGGGACCAAAGGACCAATATCAAATGCCTGGCCAGCATCCCATATAGCCCACTAAGAGGTAATACTTGTATCCTTTTCTGCCACTATCACAAGACTAAGTCAGGTCTCGACCAAGCAATGTTTAAGAACCAAGGGGACCAGTATGTTATCAGCTCCTGGGTTTTATTTTGCAATCTAGCTGTTAGACTTTCCATTTGATAAATATCATAGATAGTGTTTTCCCAGGAAAGTATACTTGGGGTATCTAGGTTGAGCCAGAGTCTAGTTATGCACTTTTTAGAAAGCACTCAGGAGAATGTTGAGAGGGTATGTTTGTTGTTTTTGTTTAAACTGTCTCAGATAATGCAAAAGCGGAGCCATCTCCAGTGTGAGGGCCCCCACATTAGTGAACAAGTCTCTGATCTTGCGGTTTACCCCCTCCCAGAAGGTGTCCAACACCGGGCAAAACCAAAACACATGCGAGTGTATCGCAACTTAACTGCCACATAACCTCAAACAGGCAGAATCTCCTGTTTTTTAGTACATAGCCATGAGTTTGAGGGTGCGGAAAAGTCAAATAGCTACCTGCACGAAAATTCTCTCATGAATATGAGTTAGATGTCCTATGTTGTCTTCTCCAGATATGGAGCCAATCCTCTGAAGTCAGCTCTGTCATTAGCTTGGCCTCCCAATGGAATTGAACTAATTTCATATTTTGGGATACTGCCCCTGAAGGACTCAGTATGCCTGAGAGATTAAATGCTCTGGTCTCTGCCCTCTTTAAGTTGGTCAGAAATGTATGTAATGAAGGAACTGGTATTTGAGATATGTCCAGACCTAGTTTTTTTTTTATCTAGAAAATGTCTGATCTGCAGCTATCTAAAGAAGTCATGTTGTGGTAGTGTAAATTATCTTTGTAATTATTCAAAGGTCTTAAAAATACCCTTTTATAAAATTGGTGTGTATTTGACAGGCCCAATCTGTCCCATTTCTAAAAGTGTGGTCTGACAGGGCAGGTGTGAAGTCCCGGTCCCGTACTAGGCGCCCATTCAGCCTGCCAAAAGATACTTTCCGGGAGTGTGAGATATCTAGTCCAGCTTCCAATATTACCCTTGTAAAAATGAGCAGTTGTCTGTCAGCTTTAAATGAGAGGTTGGAAAATTAGTTGCAAGTCTAAAGGGATAGGAGTCATTGCATTTTCAAGGGATACGGCGTTCTGGGCCCGTGCTCCAGGCAAGTCAAAACTGTTACATGGGTTAATAACATGGCTATCAATATTTGAGCATATACCATGACGGGAGTGGGTATGTTGGTGGATTTACCACACCTGGTGTGGTTCGGGTCAAGGCAGAGCGGCGACTTAACCTACACCAGAAGTGGTAAATCCACCCATATACCCATTTTCTGTCATGGTATATTGCTATTATACAATGTTAAACTTGTTGTTTTTGTTTTTATAGTGATATAAAACTTTTCCAGTGGGTATACTGGAGGATTTATCACGGTCATGCAATGTGTTTTGACCAACGAGGTTACAGGAATTTCATGCCCTACTGTATAATTATAAATATTGGGGAGCGCCACCCCCGTTCCTTAGGGAGTTGAAGTTTGTCCAAAGCTACACGGGGCCTATTTCTTGCCCATATATATTTTATGATGGACTTGTCCCAACTGCTCAGATCTCTCCGTGTGTGTGTGTGTGTTGGGGGGGGGGGAATCGGGATATTTTGCATAAGATATAAGATATTAGGTAACGTGTTCATTTGTATTGACTGGACTCTAGAGATTAATGATAGGGGTAGAGGGAGTCATCTATTTAAGTCTAGCTGTATTTACATAGATAGAGCCTTGTAATTCAGTTTGTGTAAGTCTCTGAATCTTAAGGGATTTTAACACCCAGATAAGTTATGGAGGGTTTATTCCATTTGTAATTATATTCTTCTAATAATGACTTGGGGGGACCTTGAATAATAATTGCTTTAGATTTCTGTTAATGGTGTATCCGATACTTTTCTATTTTCAGTAGGAGGTGGGTGAATGTTTCCAACGATTCTTTGGGATTTGTTATATATTTTATTTCATAAGAATCAGAAATACCTTTGAGTCATAGACTCCTTTACAAAGGTTCCACGTCACATATAGTAAATCAGATTACACAACAACAGTTTGTACAGACAGAGCTACAGAAACAAATAAAGTGATGTTACATAGTAAAGATATGTACAACAGGAATGCAAGGTTAATCAATCAGGATCTAGTTCAGTTCGAGACAGATAAAAAAAATAGACTGGGAGAGTAACATCCCTAAGTTAGTGGGCTAGGAGCAGTGTGTACAGGCAAGCCAGAGGCCATAGTCAGTAATAGAGGGTCGGGCACCGATTTACATACAGTCACAGTCACTTGAGGACAGAAGATGGGTCCTATGAGCGTTTTAGGTGACCAATGCTTTGGTCAAGACGCAAGGAGGGGGTAGGTTATTCATCCACGAAGGTGCCCTGTAGCGAAGGATTCTTGAATTGAGTTGTGCGACAGGAAGGGATGGAGAAACGATGGGTATCTGAGCTACAGGTGTGCTTAGCTTTAGAGTCCAAGGTGATTAAGGAGGTGAGTGAAGCAGGGGAGGCCAAGGGTGATCTTTTAGCTAAGACACAGGTGTGGAATTTTATTCGATTTTGAGGTTAAGCCAATTTGTGTCCTTATATAGCACACAGGTATGGGTGAGTCTGTCACACCCTAAAATGAGGCGACAGGCCTGTTTAGCACAAGTCTAAGACTATCTAGGGCCGAGGGGCTTGCCCACCAAAAGTCAAAAGGCCATAGTCAAGTAGGGAGAGTACCGAGGAGGAGATAGCAAGTTTGAGGGCCTCAGGGGTAGGCAGTGTTTATAGCAGGTGAAAGAGACCAAGCCTAGTATTTGGGCCTTGGACAGCTGATGTATATGCTCATGATAGGTGAGACCAGTGTCGAGTGATGCCCAGGTATTTAAAGGTATGCACAAATTCCGGGGGTCAAGGCTGATGATGGCAATTAGGAAAAGCTATCCTAGAATTCTGCTGGTTTGCAAACAGCATGGCTTTGGTTTTATAGTTAATAATAAGGCATTGTGAAAGAACCAGCTTTCAACAGCGTTGAAGGAGACTGGAGGGGAGTGGTGGAGTTGAGGGGTCTGGGCTGGTGAGAAGATGACAGCATCATCTGCATAGAGTAATAGGTTGGAGGTGCAGGATGTGGAGGGAGTTTGAGAAGAGGCTGAAAAGGAGAGGACCCAAAATGGACCCTTGAGGGACCCAGAGGACCGCGATTGGAGGATAGTGTATTGCCAACTTTAACTTGAAGGGTCCAGTTGGTAAGATAGTCTGCAAACCAACCCACAGCATCCTGTGAGAGACCCAGGTTGACTGGCGGTTTGGAGTAGTGAATGGTGGACGGTGTCAAAGGCCTTAGTGAGGTCAATGAAGACCGCACTGTGATGTAGCCTTTATCCAATGCAGAATGGATGTGTGATGTTAGCTCAACAAGGCCGTAGTAGTGCTGTGCCCTTTGGAAACCATGTTGTTGTTTGCAGAGTGGGCCTATATTATTGAGGTGATCAGAGAGTTGATCCCGAAACTATCCTCTCAATGCCTTGGACGGGGGAGGATGGAAATTGAGATAATTATTAGCAGAGGAGGGATCACCCCTTTAAATATGGGGTGATAGGCAGATTTCCATGAGGTAGGGAATTTACTTAGTGAGAGGGAGAGGTTTAGAATGTGGGTGAGGGGAGTAAGGACTTCAAGGAGAGCAGAAGCATTCTGAGGTCCAGGGGTCAGCATTGGAGAGGAGGGATGACTAAGGGCAGCGGTGAGGTATGGTTCTGCAGCCTTAGGAGAAATACGGGCGAAGTAAAAGGGGGGCACTGAGGAGCGTGGTATGCTAGGAGATGGGGTCATACAAATTGGGTAGAACATGGCTAAGGTTGGAGAAGGCATCTCTGAAAACTGCAGCAATGTGAGTAGGGTCAGAGGTCAAGGATCCATTTGACATGACTTGGGAGGGACCAGGTTGGGGACCTTACCACAAATTTCCTTAATGTTGTTCCAAAACTTGTGGCGGAGCCCAGGATGAGAGTTAAAGCCCATTTATAATAATCGCTTTTTTCTAATGGCCCAAGTGCACTTGTTTGCGCCACTTTATAATTCTGTCTGTCAAGGGGAGGCCGGACTCAATGGAGAGCTGCCATAGTGAATCTCTGGTTCTCATTAAAGTCTTGAGCCGCTCAGTGAACCAGGGTATGTGATTGCCTTTAACCATTCTTTTTTGTGAGCGGGGCATAGAGGTCACATATATTATTGAAGGACGTGTAAATAGATCCAAGGCACTTGTCAGCGTGAATAGTGTTCAAAATGAGGGACCAATCCATGACCCTGAGGTGAGCTTTTAGCTGAGCCAATTTACTAGGACCAAGTATCGCTGTATAATTATTTTGGGAGGGATCTAGGGATTTTACAGGCCCAGGAACAGATAATTGGGGAGTGGTCGCTGAGGGCGTTAGGAAGGACGGAAATATTAGAGATCTTGCCGGGCGATTGGAGAAGATGAGGTCTCATACTGGAGGAGGAACCAGTACGCGATCCAAGCGTGGGGGATGTGACCAATTGAGTTAGGTCTTGGGCTGAGGCTAGGTCGATGTGTGGGGTGGCATCCTTACTTAGCCAGTTGATATTAAAATCGCCAAGTACAAGTAACTCCGATTGTGATGGTAGTGTATCCAGATGAGACAACAATGCTTGGAAAGCTGATTTTTGGTCCCTTGGGGGAATGTATACCATTGTTATGTATGACGGGTTTTGTGCTCTTCCCAGGGCCAATTTGACAGTGAGGGCCTGTGCACCAGCCTCAAGTTGAGGGGAGAGGAGTAGGAGACCTTCTAAGGTGTCCTTGGTGTAGAGGGCACAGCCACCCCCACGCTTACCCTGTCTATCAGCACGGTAAAGGACAAACGGGCAGTGATACAGCAGAGTCTGGGGTCCGAGGGGTGAGCCAGGTTTCAGACACTGCTATGACATCTGGTTGGTGATGTAGTACCCAACCCTGGAAGGAGTACCACTTTTTTAGGCTGCTACAGATATTGAGAGAGGCAATGTGCAGCTGACCCTGGGTACGTTGGGGAGGTGACATGTCATTTGGGGGTCCAGGGTTAGGGTGAATATTACCCGATAGGAGGAGGAGGAGGAGAAGCAGGAACCTAGAGGAGGGGTACCAGGAACACTTCCTCCTAGCAAGGAAAGAACACAAGGTATGAGGTATGGTGGTAGTAATGGTCGGGATGGGTAATGCATGGGCAGTAAGGCAGGCTTGCAGGAAGTAGTGGAAGTCTAGGGAGGGGGACGGTGTTCCAGGTTGAGGTTTCTGCATCATGACTGCCCCCTGGGGAGCGACCAGTGTAGTATGCCTAGACAGGTAATCATAGTGAGAAGGTGGACTGAACGTAATAAGCCAATCTCCTATAATGGTATGATGGGGGGCTAAGGTTTACACAGTGTATAACTAGCTGTCAGGCATTCAGGCTGCGGTCAATTGCAGAGTGGGGGGGTGGAGGGGTAGTAGGGAACGACAGGGAGGGGGGATGAACCAGGGGGAGCACATGGCAAAGCAGCAGGATCAGAATAAGCATCCTGTCAGCCCAGTGAACTATGAAACAGGAGTACAAGCAGTAGAGCAGCCTCTAGTGGTTGAGAAATATAAGCTGCAAATGGGGAAAGTGGCTGATTGGTTAAAGCTGCCTATGGAGCTATTAACATGCGTAGCTGTGCTTGTCCATAGGGGATCTAGCACACCATGCCCTTACAAAACTCCCTGAGTGGCTCTTCAACAAACTAACTGACAACACTCTCTGAGTGGCTCCACACCAAACTTATTACCAGCTGTGCCCTTACCACCAGTATTATTCACTTCTTCTGTCTCTTTCTAGACTACCTGTTCTGCACTACCAATGTATGCTCTATCTCTCAATCTGTTCCCAACTACTGTACTAGCTTGTAATACCAAACCTGTAACTATCCTATTGTAACAAAGATACAGCTGCATAAATCTACCTAGACGGTGACCGCAATGATGTAAAAGCTCTAACTGCAATGTGTAACTAAATGTTGTACTGTATGTGTCCTCTTTGTGACGAGGTACCTTTGGAAATGAGCCTCTGGCTCAAAGGTTGTAAACCAATGTATAAACAAATAAAAATAAAAGGGAGTGCTCACCAAGGGTGGTGTTGGGGGCAGTGGGGAGCCGACGCCCTGCGTCATGAGGCCAAACTGCAGCAGCACAGCGAGTCTCCTGAGCACAGCGAGTCTTATTTTCTCCAAGGATAAACACAAAAGGTTCCTAAGCAGTAAGTTTTATGTGAGGCAGCACGCATGGAGGTTCTCATGCTTTTTCCCTGCATCTTTGGTCAATTGGAATCGGGGGTGGGGTGGGGAGGGTGCTGTTGCTACTAGCCCTCGTGACCTCCGCTGCTTCTGTGGAAAAAGCAAGAACAGGTAAGGGGTTATAAGCGATCGTTTGTTTAAGGGAACAAAGCGGGGAGGGGCTACACCAGGAGAGACGTGCAATTGGTTAAGTTTTAAGGTAATAACATTTGGTTAGCCACAGCTCTTGCCCTCGTACTACACGGTCGCTAAACTCACCAAACTCAGGGTAATTGAATGCTTTATCAGAGAGACCCTTAGTTAAATCAGGGAGCCCAAACTTAAGGAACGGCCACTTATATTTCCCAGTACCTAGGAAGCCTTCCAGCATTAGTCTGATTATAGAAACATAGAAACATAGAAGTTGACTGCAGATAAGGACCGCAAGGCCCATCCAGTCTGCCCATTTCTTTTCTACCTTATAAATGTGCCATCGGCCTTGCTCTGTCAGTGACCTATCTATTCATAGTCATTTGTATTGCTCCCTATGCCTATCCCATGCCTGTTTGAAGCCCTGCACTGTATTCATAGCCACCACTTTGTGGTAAGCCATTCCATGCATCCACCACCCTTTCTGTGAAAAAGAATTTCCTCACATTCCCCTTAATCGGCCTCCCTCTAATCTCATGCTGTGTCCTCTTGTCCTGCTATTTTTCTTATATTTAAACATGTTAGATTCTTTCACCTTGTTTATGCCTTAAGGTGTTTAAATGTCTCGATCATATCACCTCTCTCCCTCCTTTGCTCAAGGGTATACATATTGAGCTCATAATCTGTCCTCATATGTCTTCTGATGCAGTCCCTGCACCATTTTGGTTGCCCTTCTCTGGACTGCCTCAATTTGGTTAATGTCCTTGTGAAGGTGTGGCCTCCAATACTGCACGCAGTACTCCAGATGGGGCCTAACCAATGTCTTGTACAGAGGGATTATTACCTCCTCTTACGACTTGTGATACCCCTACTAATACACCCTAACACCCCTAGCCTACCTACTGCTTTAGAGGTCTGCTTGGATGATTTTAGGTCATCAGTGATGATGATGCCCAAGTCTTTCTTTCCTTGTGACTGCTAGCAACTCCTCCCAGCCTATAAGTGGCTTCAGGGTTTCTCTTCCCTATGTGCATGATTTTGCACTCTTTGCATTAAATCCCAGTTGCCACTCTTCTGACCATTCTGCTAGTTTATCCAGATCTCTTCTCATTCTGCCCACCCCATCTGGATCATCTACTCTGTTGCAGATCTTGGTGTCATCTGCAAACAGACAAGCCTTACCCTCTAGTCCATCTGCGAGGTCACTAATGAAGATGTTGAATAGGACTGGCCCCAGGACTGATCCCTGAGGTACCCCACTTGTGACTTGCATCTCTTCTGACTGTATACCATTTACCACCACTCTCTGTTTTCTGCCAGTCAACCAGTTTGCCACCCAGTTGACCAACTTCTGACCCACCCCGAGCCTACCTAGCTTATTTATCAATCTTCTATGTGGAACAGTGTCAAAAGCTTTGCTGAAGTCAAGGTAGGCGACATCAACTGCTCCCCTTGGTCCACTACTCTGGTTACCCAGTCAAAGAAATCTATGAGATTAGTTTGACAGGACCTTCCTTTGTAAACCCATGCTGTCTTGGATCCTGTGCCCTATGGATTCCAGGTGTTGCACTATCCTTTCCTTAAGGAGTGCCTCCATAATCTTGCCCACTACTGAGGTAAGACTGACCGGTCTGTAGTTCCCGCCTCCTCCCTGCTACCACTCTTGTGGAGTGGATCACATGAGCCCTTCTCCAGTCTTCTGGGACTCTCCTGTGCTCAGAGACTCACTAAACAATTCTGCTAATGGCTCTGCTAGTTCCTCCTTAGCTCCTTAACTACCCTGGGATGTATGCCATCAGGTCCCATTGCCTTATCCACCTGAGCTTAGCAAGCTCTTGTAGGACCCTTCTTTTGTGAAGGAGTAGTGCCCACCTCCCTCCTGTGTCCATGATGTTGAGCTGTGGGCCCTGCCCTCACCTTCTCTTCAGTAAATACTGAGCAAAAGTATCTATTTAGGATAGATGCCTTTACAGGTCCTCCTCCTCACATGCTCCTTTTCTCCATTAAGCTTAGCAATACCTCCTCTGGACTTTCTCCTTTCACTAATGTATCTATAGAAAGTCTTGTCACCTCTTTTACTGTTCGTGCTAGTGTTTCCTCAGTTTGGGACTTTGCCTGCCTTACTGCCTTACCTGCTTCCCTTAGGGCAGTTTGGTATGCCTCCCATTCCCATCCCGCTGTGTTCTCTTTATATTTTCTGAAGGCCAGCCTTTTGGCTCTGACCTTTTCTGCTACTATATTTGAGAACCAAAGTGGTTTCTTCTTCTTTTGCACTTCCTTTCTGTCTAACACAATGAGATGTTGCTTCAGTATTGTATCCTTAATGCTTGCCCACTTTGCCTGTACCTCCTCACCTGTGTTTCTTTTGCCAGGGCTAGCTTAACTCTGTTGGCCATCTTATCAAAGTCAGCTCCTCTGAAGTCCCATATTTTTGCCTTGGAATGGGATGATTTAGATGTAGTAGCCAAATTGAACCATACCATGTGATGGTCACTGGCCCCAGGTGACCTTCTACCTGGAGATCTGTGATCCCTTCTTTGTTAGTCAGTACTAGATCTAGGATAGCCCTGTCTCTTGTGGGTTGCTGTACCAGTTGTTTGAGGCCCTCCCTGCAGGGAATCCACTATGAGTCTAGTTCTGGCAGATGTTCCTGCTGGTATTGACCAATCTGTATCTGGCATGTTGAAGTCTCCCATTATCAGAACCTCCCCTTTAGCTGTCATGTTTTGTATATCTTTTAACAGTAATGTGTCTATGTCCTCCCTCTGGTCTGGGGCCTGTAGACAACCCCAGTTCTTATGGCTGTCCCATTTCCTGTTTCAGGGTGACCCACAGTTCTTCTATAGTTAAAAATGGCACCAATAATTCCAATACTGTGGTGCTTAAGGCTCCTCTGATTCATGCACACATCAGAAAATATTCTACGAATGTGCACAGTATGGGCTATTCCCACGGAGGGCAGGTTATTAAGGCACAACTTCAGAAATAAGACACCATACAGGAACATGCAGCTAAGAAGGGCCTCTGCAGGAGACTATCTCCACATCTGCGCCGACTGAAAATGGCGCCAGTATTCAAACTGCAGCAGCACAGCGAGTCTCCGAGCAGCACAGCGAGTCTTATTTGCCTCTGAGGATAAACACAAAAGGTTCCTTAAGCAGTAAGTTTTAAGGGGAGGCAGCACGCGTGGAGGTTCCCTGTGCTTTTTCTCGTACCTGAGTCAATTGGAATCAGGGGGTGGGGGTGGGGAGGGCACTGTTGCCACTAGCCCTCGCGACCTCTGCTGCTTCTGAGTCAACTGGAATCAGGGGGTGGGGGTGGGGGAGCGCCTTTGCCACTAGCCCCTCGCGACCTCCGCTGCTTCTGAGTCAATTGGAATCGGGGTGGGGAGGCCACGCCACTAGCCCTCACGACCTCCACTGCTCTGGAGTCAACTGGAATCAGGGGTGGGAGGGCACTGTTGCCACTAGCCCTTGCGACCTCTGCTGCTTCTGAGACAATTGGAATCAGGGGTGGGGGTGGGGAGGGCGCTGCACTAGCCCTCACGACTCCGCTGCTTCTGTGGAAGCAAGTCGCCTGCATAGTAAGCTACTTTATGTTGTGTCCTTGAATTTTGTATAACTGTAGTTGGTCTGTTTGTCTTAATAATTGGGCAATAGGCTCTATGAAGATGACAAAAAGATAGGGGGATAGAGAGCACCCCTGCCTGGTTCCCTGGAAAAGTCCAAAGCGGTCAGAATGTGAGCCATTTACTTTCACTACTGCCTCAGGGGTTGTGTATATCCCTTTACTTGCATCTAGAAAGGATTGGGAGAAGGCAAATTTTGACAACATAGCTTGTAAAAAATCTCAAGATACCGTATCAAACGCCTTTTGGGCATCTAAACTTAAGATCAGAGGGGAATTAGTGGATTTAGCATAGTTTATGAGGTATAGGGTATGTTTAATGCTATCTGTGGTCTGTCTGGTTTTAATAAATTTGGATTGATTGGAGTGGATTATAGTAGGTAAGATGTCATCTAATCTATGGGCTAATATACTGATATAAATTTTGTAATCTTGATTTAATACTGATATGGGGCGATAGGAATCGCATAGTGCTGATGTTTCTGATGTTACCACATCTTCCTCAGAGCTGAATTAATTCTCATGAAGAGATCCTTTAATCCCTTGTATTACCATGGTTACCTTTTGGTTCATTATCTGAGTAGTACTTCATCCACCAGCTCAGTGTTGCGCTCCAGTGTTAACTCTTAGTGCTATATTTACATGCAGTGCGGAATTTATTAAAAGAGCATATTTCAGATTATAAAATAGGTAGGCTAAACCAGCCAATCAGAGATCAAGCTCACCATGCATGGAATATGTTCCATGCATGGGTAAAAAAAAAAAAAAAAAAAGGACAACAGTAAAAAGGGTGAAATCACTAAAACTTAGAACGTTGGCATTTACAAATGTCGCCATTGTTGTTTACTCGCTAAAAGCAGTCTCCCCTGCTTACAGCCCTGCCAACATAGAAAAAACAGCAGAGTAGATCATAATTCAAACAACAAGTGCTTACCCACTAAAAATTATACAGCTTCTAGCGCTGCCTCTACAACCAGTCAAACTCTGAGTTCCCGGTTGCTTCTGAGGTTTACTATACGAAGCGCATCAATTGTTCCTGACCGCCCTGCCCACAACCACAAAGCGATTACACATCAACTGATCCTTAGATAATATAATTCTATGTGAAATAAGGAGCACAGTCCAAAGGAGGTTTCTCAACAGTGTAAATGACCGCAATTTATTAAAGTACCTTATCCACAATTTTTTTTTTAATTACAAAGTAAGTGGTAGGGAGCCTCTGCAACAAACAAACCACCCCTAGTGCCTCGACTCAAATGAGTCTTCAAAGGTGGTAAAATGCATAGGTAACAACGTCAGTATAAATACAAACCTAATTAGTACACGTGGGTTTATCAGCCTCTTTTCTGAAAGGGACCCACTTATTTCTATAGAGCAATTGTCAAGTTCATATACCTGTTACACAAAACCTACAAAGTTTATTTCTAAATCCCAAAATTAGTGAATAAAAAATACAAAATGTAAAATCTGTCAACCTCATATGTTTAACCAACTATTTTAGCACATTTCAGCACATTATATTTATAGGTTTTTGGGTGAAAAGGAACTACAGTGCCAACAGGGATTTTGAAATACAGTTGAGAGAGCTAATGGATAGATTTAAAAATGGGGGGTATGGAGATAGACTGTTAAGTGATGCATATGAAAAAGTTGAGAAAACTAACAGGGAAGAAATTCTAAAAAAGAGAAACACTGTAAGTAGCAACCTGGAACCTGTCTGTACCTTTGTAACAGAATATAGTAATGTGGCTGGAACAATAGGGAACATAATTTTCTGTAATTGGCCCATTTTGATGGAGATGAGATGGTGGAGAAAGCTGTGGGACCAAAACCAAGAATAACATTTTGTAGGGCACAAAATATAAGAGATAGGGTGGTACACAGTAGAGAGAAAAACAGAAAGTATTGAAAAAAGTAATTGGCTACCTAAGAGAAGTAATGGCTTCTTTACTTACAAAAGATGTAACGTCTGTAAATATGGCTTGGTTGGTAACACATTTTACACCCAAGGGATCAAGGAGAAAGATGCAAGTAAGAACTCTCATCACCCTGATACCTCTTATGTAGTTTATGCCCTGTGGTGTACTTGTAATCTAGTATACATTGGCAAAACTGTGAGACCCTTGAAAATAAGGATCCAGGAACATGTGAGGTCCATAATTAATAACAGACAGGACACACCAGTGGGTACCCACTTCACCCTCTGTCATAAGTCTTCACTCAGTGACCTGAGATTTATGGGCATAGAACAGATTCCTCCCTACCTTTGAGAGGTGATAGGCTAATAGATTACTTAAACAAGAAAACGGATTTTCAAAATGGATAGTTTGAGACCAAATGGATTAAATGAAAATGGGATGTCAAACCCTTTCTTAAAAAGTAAAATAGATTTAGACTTACATGTTACTGTCTAAAATAGGTTATAGTTATGTAGAACCAATTTTAAAGGTTAAATGACAATTTAAATAGAAAGATGATTGTGTTCACATAATATGGCTTATGTTTTACATGTTTGTCTTTTTTCTGTCTCTTTTCTTTTTTGACAGGTATAACTGAATCTTTGATCCGGACTTTCTCTCCGAAACTTATAAATATAAATCTGCTGAAATGTGTTAAACTAGTTGGCTAAACATATGAGGTTGACAGATTTTACATTTTGTATTTTTTATTCACTAATTTGGGGATTTAGAAATATATTTTGTAGGTTTTGTGTAACAGGTATATGAACCTGACAACTGCTCTATAGAAATAAGTGGGTCCCTTTCAGGAAAGAGGCTAATAAACCCACATATACTAATTAGGTTTGTATTTTATACAGACGTTGTTACCTGTGCGCTTTACCCCCTTTGAAGACTCATCTGAGTCGAGGCACTAGGGGTGGTTTGTTTGTTGCAGAGGCTCCCTACCACCTTACTTTGTCATTTTAAAAAAAACTTTTGTGGATAAGGTGCTTTAATAAATTGCAGTCACTGCTGCGCTTCCACAGCTACAAATACATACGCATTACGGAGGGATGGCAGCAGGGTCAGAAGTAAAATAAAGATACTATTATATTATCTCAAAAAGTAAGGAAATAATTTGCAAAAACTTTGTTAATGCATCAGTTTGGGTTAAAAGCAACAAAGTAAGGAAATGTGGGTTAGGGTTTCCAGCCCTAACCCCAACCCCACCCCACAGATCAAGAGGCTTCGGTGGGTGGTACTGGGGATATCAGCCCAACACTCACCCCATTCTCCTATGCTGTACTCAAACAGCTTATTTTCTAATGGAATGTGTTGAGCTGCTTGGACTGACAACCAAAATGGCATGCCAGTGCCTCTTGGTCTGTGCAGGGTTGGGGTGGGTGTTGGGACTGGAAACCCTAATGCCACATTTCCTACTTTTGTCACTTCAACCCTAACTGATGCATTAACAAAGTTTTATATATATATCAGTAGTGCCACTATAGTTAACGTTGAGTACCCCATTTAAGGTTAAATTTGAAATCTTGCACCTTAATAACTTTGGCACCGTATGACAGATTTGCCTGAAATTTGGTGTGCATAGTCTAGTGCCATAGATCTCTAGACCTGCCAAGTTTCATTACAGTTGGATGTACGATTGTAGTGCTACAGAGCGCAAAATAATAGATAAATTACGGGGTTTTGCATGTTTCTTTCCTCCTGTCTACAACCTGCACGGTTTGTGTGATTGGTCCAAAAACTTCAGGGAAGATGCATCCAGGGTCCTCAATGTGCCTTTCGAAAATATCATGAAAAAATATGGAATGGTTAAAAAGTTATTCAAAAAACACTGAATCCCATTATGGTACATGGGAAAAGTTAGCAAACTATGCGAAAGTGTTGCAAATGCAGTTTTTCATGTCGCAAATGACCCTTTTACTTTCATGATTCAACCATTTTTTTTCAGTTGGTGGTCAGAAAAAATGCTTGGCATTTAAATTTGGGGCCCTCTAGGGGCACAATTCTTGTTGTGTTCACCTAGTCGAGCACTGAGGATGCTAGCCATGTCTTTTTATAGGGGTAAAACACCCCAGAAATGTTTTTTTAATTTCTGTAAAAAGTAGTGTCACAATGTACTTTCGCATATGTGACACTGTCACGATTTGCTAAAGTAATTTGTAACACCATACCCAAAACAACAGGAAATCTTTGCCACCTTGCTGCAAAACAACAGTTTGGTCTTTTGGGCTGAAATTTGCAGGAAAGAAAGCCAACATCACACAGATGTGCCTTTTGGTGGTTTGGTGCAAAAATATAACAGGGCTGCAACGTTACAGCACTCTGAAGTTGACTATTTTTCCCATAGGATAACATTACAGTGTCTGCGACCTTTTGGGTCCCATATTTAATATATGGTTCGAGATACAAACTTTTCATCGCAAAAGTCTTAGTCCCACATTGGGGGGGAGGGGGGCAGCTAAGCACAAAACTAGAAAAGGGAACAAAAACAGCTCCTCCGATTTAAACAAGTGCTCGAGTAAATACTGGAAGTGCAGAGAAAGCGAAACTCAGCACACTGTAATTGGCGATTGACCCCCTGATGACGTGCTGTGCATGAAACCGGTTGGGATTACTCTTTTGTTCCTTGTTGTTAGGCTTGGCGTTTTTTTGTCAATAAAAATATGCCTGTTTAGAACGCCAATTACAGTGTGCTGAGTTTCGCTTTCTAAGCACAAAACTAGCCTGGAAAGTCATAAATAATATGCAATTTTAATTTGTGTTTTTGCGTCATACGGTTCCTGAGATATAAGCAATGTAGTATTCCAAGTGCTTATTTTCCTGTCCGAGGGCCACTACTATGCCCACATTCTTTGTATTCACCGTGTTTCTGAATGCACTTCTTTCGAACACAAAGCATGTGTGTTAGCATTACCGTTAGCATTTTTGTTCACATTTGCGCTTGCATTTCCGTTATCATTTGCCTTTACATTTGTACTTGTGTTTTCCATTACCGTTTGCGTTAGCATTTCTGTTTGCATCACTGTTAGGGTTACTGTTTGTGTTTCCATTTATGTTTGGTTTACCGTTACCATTTTCCTGTCCATTACCATTTGCGCTTCCGTTACCATGCTTTGCATTACCCTTACCGTTGCATCTATGATTGCATTTGCTTTTACTCATTCTGCATGCCTGCCTTTGTGTCATTGCCACCGCCACCACAGCCAGCCCTCCACGCCACCATCACCGCTTGCGCTCTGCACTCAGTACCTGCACCTGCTCATCATCACCGTCACAGCCTACTCCACGCCTGAGCCGCCCTTGGCATCACTGCCAGCACTGCCTGCGTACCCAGCCTGCACCTGCACTCTCGCCACCGCTCACGCCCGCCACATCAATGCCCGCACCCACCGCCAATGCCACCATCAGCACCAGCACTCCACGCCACTGCCCACGCCACCACCGACACTCCACTCCGCCTCGCCACACCTGCATCTGCCTCACCATCTGCACTCTATCTCCGCCACTGCAAAACGCCACCGCCACCATCTGCACCTGCAGCCGCGCCCGCCCCGCCTTTGCCACCACTTCCGTCCGCATCACCTAGATCAGTCGCCAGCACCTGCACTTCATATATCACCACCGCCGCCAGGCTCAGTATCACCACTTCCGCAATTTCATTGCATTACTAAAACTGTTAGCATTTGCATTTCCATTCCACATCTGTGTGGGCGTTACCGTTCTCATCAATGTTTGCATTTCCATCACCGCTACCACTAGTGTTTGCATTTGCATTTACTTTTCCATCACCCTTTTACTATTACCATTTCTTTTTACATTACCTTTGCATGTCTGCTTGAGTTTTTGTTTGGGTTTACATTTACGCCACCATTACTGTTACTGTTTTTGTTTCCGCCCATAAGCTTTAGCATTTGCATCTGCATTCACATTTATGCTACTGCTACCATTACTATTTGCGCTTTATGTCACGATCACTGTTAGCATTATTATTACTGTTAAGGTTATTATGCACAAATGGCTAGCATGGTGGGCAGTTGCAGTCAGAAGGGCCCCGCCTCCAACCACCACATTCCATTTACTATTTATAATAATAATAACAAAACTTTATTTATTAAGTGCCTTTCAGGCACCAAGGCGCTGTACAAATGAACAATAAAATCACAGAAAAATAAATATATGTAAAATCAGAAAGTCACAACACATCAACACATAAAAGCTTGACTCCATAAGTAGGTCTTAAGTCCCCTCTTAAAACTCTCCATGGTCGTGCAATCCTGAAGCTGACGGGGCAGAGAATTCCAGAGGGATGGGGATGTAAACATAGAAGCCCGGGCCCCAGAAGATTTCAAAATAACCATCGGAACCTCCAGCAACCTCTCACCAGCCAAACCGAGCTGTCGTACAGGGCTGTAGGGAATCAGAAGCTCTTTCAAGTACTCGGGACCAAGTCCATGCAGGGCTTTGTAGGGCAAAAGACCTACTTTTAAGGTGATCTGCCACTGTATTGGCAACCAGTGCAGATCGCGCAAGACCGGGGTAATACGTGTCCTTCTCGACACCCCTGTCAACAACCGAGCAGCAGCATTCTGCACTAGCTGCAGGCGGTGGATATCAACTCCAGGAAGCCCCAAGTACAGGGAGTTGGAATAGTCAAGGCGAGAGGTCATAAAAGCATGAACCAACATAGGTAAATCTCTGGACGGAACAAGGTGTTTCACTCTGGCAATGCTCCTAAGATAGTAAAATGCAGACTTCACGACTGCTGACACCTGAAAATGAAGGGTCAGCCCATCATCAAGTACCACTCCCAGGTTACGCACTCATTCAGAGGTAAGGATCTGATCACACCCCAGAAATAAACCACAGGGCAGACCAGATTCCAAACCCTTCTATCCTGCACCCAGGTCCACAACCATAACCTCAGTCTTACCTGCATTCAACTTTAACCAGCTCAAACTCATCCAATCATGGATTTCAGTGAGGCAGCTATTAAATACTGAGAGAGCACTAACCTGGTCAGGAGTGAGAGACAAGTAGAGCTGGGTATCATCAGCATAGTGAAACCTCAGCCCATACCATCTTACAATGTTTCTGAGGGGCAGCATATACACTGCAAACAACACGGGGGGAGAGGACTGAGCCCTGGGGTACCCCGCAAGGCAGAAAGAAAGGGTCAGAGGAAAAAACCCCCGACACAACTCTCTGCATTCTCCCAGAAAGGAAAGATGTAAACCACCCGAGCACTGTACCAGACAGTCCACAGAAGGTCCTCAGGTGCTCGAGGAAAACCCCATGGTCTACAGTGTCAAAAGCTGAGGAGAGATCAAGGAGAACCAAGATAGAACAGTTTCTCTGATCTCTCACCATCAAGAGATCATTGAGCACCCGAACCAGAGCAGTCTCAGCACTACGCCTCTTATGAAAACCAGACTGGAGAGGTTTGTAGATATTATGGATGGTCAAATGATCCTCCAGCTGATTTACCACTACTTTCAATAACCTTCCCAATAAAGGGAAGGTTAGAGACAGGTCTGTAGTTGGCAATATATCTGGGTCCAAAGAAGCTTTCTTCAAAAAGGGAGTCACCCCCCCCCCCTTCAGGGAGCTTGGGAACTCACCCAATTCAAAGGAGCACCAGATTATTTGAGCCAGAAACAGGCCTACAATTTCAACGCAACCCAAAAATCAGGGAGGTTGGACCTGGATCTAAACTACAGCACATAGGGCGCATCCCCTGGACAATCCGCATAACATCCTTGAACTTTGGCAGGTCAAAGGAGCTCCAGGAGGTTAGGGGAACCATGACCAAGTGCCGACCAACAGCATCCCCCATAGATTGTGTCAAGCGGGTCTCAGATCTGAAGTCGGCTACCTTATTCGCAAAGAACTGAGTGATCTCATCACACTCCTTTTGTGAAAAAGCTTGATGGAGCTGAAGACAGACTGGGTTGCATAACTTGTCCACAGTTCTGAAAAGCTGAGCCGGTCGATTCTGAGTGACAGAGAACCCCCTGGACAGGAATTCTGCCTTCTTACAGGAAATCTCTGATTGGTAGAGCTGATAATGCCCCTCCAAACTAAGGCAGTTGACTTCAAGAACAGATTTCCACCACTGACGCACTAACCATCATCCTACATGCCACAACTCCCTCAAGGACCCATCAAACCAAGGGGCCTGAGGGTGGAGAGGGAGGGGACAAACATGGACTGGAGCAATTGAGTCAAGAGCCAAGGAAATGGCCCGATTATAAGCCAGAACCATCGTCTCTGGACTCATGCTGGCAACAGGAAATTCTGAGAGGTTCATCACTGCCATCAGGTCTTAGGCGCATATCCTGCACAGGCGGTAACGAACCATCTCACAGGGGCAGACCTATGAAGGGGAGCATAAAGTTGAAGCTCACGTGTAATGATCAGACTAACTGACAGGTTCCACCACCAAATCAGAGGCCTCAATCCCCAGGAGGAAGACCAAATCCAAAGAGTGAACGTAATTATGAGTAGCTGAAGAAACAATCTGTGTAAAGCCTAGCAACATCATCAGCTGGAGGAAGTGTTGACCAAAAGATGAGAATTCATCATTGACCTAAGCACTGAAGTCACCCAGAACCATCAATCTGGGCGACTCCAATGCCACACTGGTGACAGTCTGCCACTTCCTGCAGCAATCGCTTCTCATCCCCTGGTAGACGAGGGCTATCCTGCAACCCACACCAGCTAGTACAATACAGTCAAAGGATTCGGCCTCCTCAACCAGTACACCTGAGAGCCCAAACCCAGTCTTAAAGCAGATCGCTACATCCCCCCCCCCCCGCGATCCAATCTCGGGCAATGAATCACCGAGTACCCAGCTGGAACTGCTGCCTCTAAAATGTGGCCAGCATTTCTATCCAGCCAGGTCTTGGTGATGCATGCCAGATCAACCATTCCAACAAGATCTGCAATAACGGCAGACTTGTTGACAGATCTGGCACTGCACAACACTGCCCAAGTTGGGCAGGGTTCCTGAGCCGTCCCAGATCCTTGCTCATTCAAACAGATGGTGCCCTTGGGTATGGGGACTAGACATGGAAAACCACAGTCCAGGCTCTATTTTGCCCCAGGGTATCTTCTGGACCTAACCAGCCCTATATGAGAAGGCAGTTCATTCGCCCTCCAATGTCCGCACCCCCCGCCATACCTACCCCTGTCCCTCCTACAAACAATACCAAGTGCTTGATAGCGCTGGTAGATGGAAAAAGGGAGGAGGAGGAGGAGGAGGAGGACTGAGAAAGGACAGAGGGCATGGAGATCAGAGTTTGAGTAACACACGACTGGGGAGGCTAACCAAACACACACCACACGTAAAAACAAGCCAGGGACAAAACCTCAAACAGGAGTCCTAATTTCTTCAGAAATAAATTACCCTAAATTACAAGTAAACTAAAACCCCAAACTTACATCTTTCTCAACATAACTCTAAAAATCTAATTCAAAACAAAATAAACAAAGTAAAATGTCCACCAACCCAGAACCCCTTCACAGCTCTGAGGAGGAAAAGACACAATCAAAAAAAGAAATAACATAACAAATATTTCATCTCAAAGGTCCTCTCACAGCCAGTAGGACAAAAGGCACTCAAAAACAAAATATAAATAGTTCCTTTGTAGATTTGGCACTCTCATTGCCAACAATAAATAATTTGCACAAAATACGAATACATAGGAATAGTAAGGCCCTCTCATTACACACACAATCCTTCATAAGGTGAACACATGATCCGCAAAAGTCAAATGGAATTTCAAAAACAGGATCAAGATATTGCACATTCTCAAAAGAAAGGAAATTCATGGCAAAAAACCTCCATTTAATGCATCAGTTAGGGTTGTTCCACAGTGACAAAAGTGAGGAAATTCGGTGTTAGGGTTGAAAACCCTAACTGTGCCTCCCCCCCTCCACACACACATACATGCAAGTAGGGGAAGGACCAAGGCAACACAACCAATCACACACAACCAGCAACAGGTAAAAGAAATAACATACAACTATCTAAACCACAAAACCACACACCCATGCTCCCATCGGGCTGTGGCATGGGGTCGTCACTGCTAACTCTGATCCCAGATGTTCCATGCACCGCAAAACACATATCACTACGGACAACTGGCAATCTTGGGCCACACGCTGCCACCAACACATAACACAGACTACACATATGGTATTTTGGGGTGTACAAGACCCAAAACAGGATTTTCCACATTCCCTGAAATACTTTCAAAAATCACTTTCCCAAATGAGACAGTGTCATGCTATGCATTTGCAACACTTTCGTGTTTGCGACACTATTTTGCATGCTTTTACAAATGTGACACTGTCATGTGTTCTGTTTATGACATTTCGTGTTTATGGCAGTATTTTGTGAAAGTATGCTCCCTGTTGACTGCATATCTTGCCATCATCCTGCAAGCAAACGGTTGGGTCCTTTTGGCTGAAATTTGCAGGGTGGCAAGTCCTAGTCCAACAGATGTGTCTTTCCTGCTTTGGTGCTAAAATACTTAAGCATGACAAAGTTACACTGTTCGAAATTGAGCAATTTCCATAGACTAACATTGTGGCACCCATGACACCTTTTGCCACCCATATGTCTAAAATGTAGCAAGGTACAATTTTCAGCACTGTCACTTGTTTCACTTATAGGTGAACTAACCTCGAAATAAGTTTGGAAATACTGTACAATACCTGAAGTTAGATTTCTTATCTACTTGCTACAGTAACACAGGTATACACCTCCTGCTGGTTGTGTGTGATTAGCTGTGTTGCCTTGATCTTTCCCTACTTGCGTATGTGTGTGTGTGTGTGTGTCTGTGGGTGGGGGGGTGGAAAGGAATGCGCTGTTAGGATTTTCAACCCTAACACTGAATTTCCTCGCATTTGTCGCTGTGGAACAACCCTAACTGATGCATCAAACAAAGTTTTGCCATGAAAAAATATTTATATATATATATACACACACACACACACACACACACACACACACACACACACACTGTATATATGGCTGAGATATTCAAAGAAGTTGCACCTGGCAACTGAGCTGCACCAGCACAACCCCTGAACTGCGCCCCAAGGCAATATTCAAAAGCAGGAACTGTGCAACGCAAATCCCAATGTGCCGAGGCACAAAGATAATGTATGCAGCACATCTCCAGGGGGCATGCCCATGCATATGCGGCACATCCAGATATTCAGCTCGGGATATGTGGTGCATCTGCTGGCACAACCCAGAGATTTGCTGCATACCTGTGCTCAATGTTGAGCTTGTAAAAAAAAAAAAATGGCTCAATTACCCGCCACCCACAACCATGCTGCTGCATTGCAATGCGCAACACAGCAGCTTCCAGCCAGGGTAGCTACCCCCCCCCCCCACAGAACACCATGCACAAGCACCCACATAGGTCCCCCGTGGTCCAGTGGATCCCCCTTCCCCTCCCATATCTCCGATCACCGTGTTTATATGTAACATAATTTCCCGGTGGTCCAATGGTTCCCCTCTCCCTCCCGCATCTTCAGATCGCCAAAATGAAATGTGTAAGGAGTCCTAGTAGTCTAGTGGTACCACCCTCCCCATCCCATAACCCCGACTGGCTGTAAATATGTATATTAATTCCCTGGTAGTCTGGTGGTAACCCCAACCAAGCCCATAACCCCGATCGCCCATAAAGTTGACAAAATCAATGCCCTGGTAGTCCACTGGCACCCCACTCACACAGGACCCCCCCACCCAGCCAGCTCCCCCCATCATCAGCTGGCAGCTGCACCCTATACCTCCGCAGCTGCCAGCCAAATGATAGCGTACAGTATCAGCTGCAAGCCCATTGGTCCACACTTTGGACCAATGGCTTGCAGTGCATAACGTAATAGTTATTCACAAATATGTGAAGGAATGGCTTCATTCACATATTTGTGACTGCTTACAGTAGATATATATATAGAACATGCAATGGGGCTACTGAAAATGTCACTGATATTTCTCCGGAGTGCAGTTTGACCTTATGACCTCACAGGGTTTTTTTCTGCCCCAGTGTTTCATTGCTGATCTTTCTTGTAGGCATGGATGCTAGCATGGTAGCTACGGTATCTACATACTTGTGCTGCCGAACGTGGCATTTTACTGATCTTTTTTTTGTGTGTGTGTGTGTGTGGGTGGGCTAAATAAGTTTCTAAACATGATGGCATTGCTCCCACTTAGCAAGGGAGCAAGATTTCTGGACGGCAGTTTATTTTAACTTTTTGTTTTGTTTTTCCATGGATTTCTTTCAATGGGTTTCTTTTAATGGTTCATTAATCCTGTTGATCTTGCTTTTTGTATTCCACAGCAGTACTGAGGCACGAGGGATTCAACTCTTGAGAAGTGTCTGGTTCTGGTGCATTCTGCCTAGTAGAGGAGCTAGTTGCTGGCTACCAGAGGCAGTGTGACTCAGTCAGAGGTGGGCTGGAAATGGAGGTCAGAGTGTCTGTAGCATTGTGTTGTATGGAAGGATGTGAGGGATTTTGCAAATGGCAGGGGACTTACAGTTTTGTGGAGGAGTTCCTTGTGCTCCATTTCACCGAGTACAGCAGTTTGTTGTCAGCCAGGGAGATTGGAAAAGTGTCCGGAGGACAGCCACTGTTGTTGGTGACTGGTAAGTCTATCTGGTTGGGAACAGAAGGAAGCGGCGGTGAAGGAACAGTGGCGATGCCGGTAAGCTGGAGGGTGTGAATCACTTAGTTGTCACGAAAAGTAGGATTTAACAAAAAAAAAAACTTTTTATAAATGTTAGATGTGCTGAGAGGTTGGAGAAATGTCCAGAGAACCTCTGTTGTTGAGTTCTGAGTTTTGGGTGTGCTTAAAATGTGCAGCGGGATAAAAGAAAAAAATTATAAACCTCCATTGTAGCATGCTGGAGTGCCAGGGGAATTTACAGAAGTTCTTGTTTACATTTTCTGAATGACCTCCCCAAGGGCTGTATCTCCTGCAGAAAAAAAAATGTGGGTTGAAAATAAAACTGTTCTGTGTGCTGCAGGAGAGAAATGAAACTGCAGAGTGGGAGCTGGCATGCAAGTGAGCAGGAGAATTCTGATTGTGCTGCTGGTGCTGCCAGCTCCCACCAATCAAAATCTTCGTGAGCAGTTCTGGTGAAGTGCAAATAGTGGCTGTACTGGACCTACTCTGTGGATAAATTACCTAGAGTGAGGATAAACACGATATCCTCGCTGTAGGTCTGAACACTTTGAGAATATTGTAAATATTTGCAGGTTTTTGTCCTCACATTCACTGTGTCTGTGCATATTATATATATCTATCTAACTAGTACAGGCACTATTTGCACGCCACAAAACTATAATATATTATATGCAATAGGGAGCTGTCAGATAAATGATTTATTTACACAAGTGCTGTTTGACCTCAGGTAACCTCATGAGTGGCATAAGCCATGAGTGAGGTGTCCGAGGTCAAACAGCCCAAGTGTAGATACATCGTTATCTGACAGCTCAACATTGTATATTTCACTTATGCAACAAGGATGCTTTCTGTCAGTGCATGAACATTTGGTTTTGACTGTTTATCTTTTTTTTTTTTAAATGATAATTTCTGGGAGTTTCAGTTAACTTTCCTAGTGTATGTCTGCCTAGCGTAGTGGTCGCTATTAAATGAAACATCACTCATTTTGTAGAAAACTTCTTGCTGAACAAATGTCATGCTCAGAGTACTGAGCTACCTTTTTCATTTTAAAGTTATTCACATTTGTTTGTTGAAAAAAAGGCAAAGAAAGCTGAATTTATGCTGTTTTTTGCTAATTATCAAAAATAAATAAATTAAAAGGTATCTATAAATGAAACACCACTCAGTTTGTGGATATTATTGTGCTAAACCTTTTTAATTCTCACAGTACCATGCTATCATTTTTCATTTTAAAGTTATTCACATTTGTTTGTCAAAAAAGTAAACAAAAATGACATTTTCTACTGTTTTTTTGCTAATTATAAAAAATCTAGAAAGTATCCATAAATTAAACACCACTCATTTTGTAGACAATTTTCTGCTGAACAATTTTCATGATCACAGTCCCATGCTATCTTTTTTCATTTTAAAGTTATTCACATTTGAATACGGTTAGTGTGATTAAATGAGCAACTGGGTGGATAAATGAAATTTATCCACACAGTTGCTCAGATAAACAGATTTATCACACTCCATTTATGTCCACTCCTATTGCATATAGTGTATATATCGTTAATGCTCTAGCTAGGGTCAATGCGACAAAAGTTGGCAAATGAGGCATTAGGGTTTCACCCTAACATCCAACCCGTGCCCCGTGGAGACCGAGAGGCATCTGGGGTGTGGCACTGAGTTTGTCAACCCTAAGGCTAAAAAGAAAATAGGAAGACAACAAGCAGACTGGAAACAAAATCAGGAAGATCACATGTGCAAATGCTAGACGTCTAGGGAATAAGATTCCAGACCCAGAAGCCATCACGGTGAAGGCTATCATGGATACTGTGGGGCGAGATGGAGAATGGAGACACTATTTGTACAGCAGTGATCTTCAGACCTCTAGGTATTGGTGGAAGCTGTTGGTAGGATGTCAGAAAAGGAGGAGGTGCTACTGGTCGGGGACTTCAACCTGCCAGATGTAGACTGGTGGGGAAGGGTGTGGCCTGGGTGGGGTGCAGGAGCAGTACGCTAAGATAAAAGGGAGCACAATAAAGGCAGCAAGCCTCAGTGTCAAACAGCTTAGCAAAAGGAAAAGGAAGAAGTGACCGCTATGGTTCTTTAAAGAGGTGGCTGAAAAGGCAAACACTAAAAAGATTAGCATTCAGATGGTATAAGGAGATGGAGAGGGAGGAGGATGTGGAAGTGTATCAGGGAAACTGAGGGAAGCTGGGAAAGCAGTACGGAGCACAAAGACACAAACTGAAGAGAGAATACCCCAGGGGGTAACAAAAGATGACAAGATTTGTTTAGGTATATAAGTGAAAAGAGGAAAACCAGGGATGGGACTGTTAAGGTTAAAAAGGGAAGGACAGATTCTCTGGGCCTTATAGACCCCTGGAGGTCACTACACCGGATCGCAGGGAATATTCCTTCATTCCTACCACATTACTCCCTTTCCAGGACTGATTATTTTCTCCTGGGGTGAACTACCTTCATGGGATTGGATTCTGTCATTACTACCCCAAAGTAATATCAGATCACTACCCCGTTTTCATCCAGCTTAACCTCACACCTCACCCTTAGGGCCAAAGTCTGGAGAGATTTAATAATCAACTACTGAAATCTGATGAGCTCCTGCAGCAACTTCAATCCTTCATTAACTCCTTTATGGAAATGAACTTCCCAACATGCATAAATTGGACATCTTGTGGGGTTCCCTGAAATGTGCCCTCTGAGGGGAGCTTATTCATCTGGCCACCAAGCATGAAAAGCAGATGTCTGCCTCTCTTCTCTATTAGATCACATACAACACATAGAAGGTCATATCACACCTACTTCCTCCTGATAAAAGGGAACAATTAGAATCCTTAGATCTCAGTATAACAGGTTACTTGGGGAAAAAGCAGAACTTCTCATACTATGCTCTAAAGTGACATACTTCAATCAAGCGGAAAGAGCTGGGAGATTACTTGCTCTCCAGATATGCTCCTAAGAAATGGACAGAATTATTCCTCCATCTACTCGATTCTGATCAATTCCTCACCTCACTTCGGACATAGTAGAGACTTTAAACATTTTATCAGCAATTATATGCACCCCTACCCCTTCTCTCTACTACAGCTTGAATCCTTCCTGCAGAATATTACCCTCCCACATCTCACAAAACCCCAAGTCACCATTTTAAAGTCCTCTAACCCTTCAGGAAATATACAATGCCACAGATGCTCTGCCCCTGGATAAATCCCGGGGTCCATACGGATACACCACTAATTTCTATAAAGCATTTAAAGACCAACTTGCCCCTATTCTTCTGAACACCTTCCAGTACATTTTTAGGGAGGGAGTGTCCGACTCCTCTCTGACTACAGCCACCATAGTGGACCCCCCAAAGCCAGGCAGCGATCCTCTGCTTGTCACTAACTATAGGCCAATATCACTCATAAATGTGAATTTCAAAATTCTGGCCAAAATCTTGGCTTGCAGTTTAAGCCTGGTATGGGATTCACTGATTAGTAGAGAGCAGACAGGATTCATCAAAGGCAGACTCTATTTCTCTGTGTCCAGAGATTCCCCCATTGCAGCTGTACTGGTTTCTCTGGACACCGAAAAAGCTTTCGATAAGATCTCGTGGGACTATCTATTCTCAATTCTCCCTAAATTCCACATTCCACCAGAGTTTACTCACTGGATCAAGGTACTGTACTCTTCCCCACCAGCAAGAGTACTATGCAATGGATTATTATCTTTGCCATTCTCCCTTCATCAAGGCACTAGTCAGGGATGATCTCTTTTTTTAGAACCCTTAATCCGAAAGCTCAGTTCCTCCCCTCAAATTTCTGGCATCCCGATTGGCGCATGGAGTACAAACTGTCTGTATATGCAGACGATATACTGTTACACATCTCCTCTCCAACTACATCCCTACCTGCAGCTCTACAACTCACCTCCCATACCGGCTCTATCTCCAACTACAAGTTTAAATCATAAAACTAAACAGATGCCCCTCAATAAGCATATACTCAAAGCGGATGTTCAACATCTTGGGCTAAAATAGAAAAAGGACAACCTGAAATACTCGAGATTATACCTTAATGCTTCCCAAGGTTAAGCAGTCTAACCTTGATGCCTCAGTAACTTCCCTTAAACTGGACTCATGTGACTGAACCCTGCTACCTTTATCTTCGTGGGGCAGATTAAGTATCATTAAAATGAATGTATTTTCCAGTCTTCAATACCCCCTTCAGATGTTCAACAGGTACTTGCCTCAATCCTGATTCTACCTAATTCATAAAATTCTGATTTCCTTTTTTTGGTGTGGTAAGAAAGCCAGACAGGCTTATGTTAAATGCATCTGCCATAGTAACATGGGGCTGCAAGCCCCAACTTTTACCTGTACTACCTAACGATACACTTAATAAGAGCTCTCTATTGGCTGAAGCACCTTGTGATCATTCCACTGGTCCATATACCCCATATGGCAGAGAGATTGAGCATTCATGTGTTCTGAAAACTCAATTGTTATCAGGTCACTCCCTACTTCCTCAAGAAAAATTACTCAGACAACTGCAGGATACGCCTCTGGGGATTCCTTCAAATTCCATCTCAACTCTGTTCCCTACTTAAGACCTGCTCATATCAAGACATCTCCCAGTCATTATTTGGTAACTCTAATTTCCTGATTTCTGGAAAGATTCTCTCAAAAAGAGTTTTGGCCTGATATAGGAATTGACAGTCGAAGACCCTGTATCCGCCAGAAAGACTCATACCATCAGCCTCCTTCAGGCAATCCACAGTTCCACAACAATACACAAAGACTCAGCATCCTCAGGTGTGATACTTTGCACTTCACCTTCAGGAAGCACTGGCTCCAAGGATGATGCCCGGCATTAGCAGTCCAGGAGGCCCAGCTTCATCCCCATAATTCAACATAGATTTCCACGAAACAAATGACTCAGTTCATAAGAGGGTAATAGGCATTATCACACTCACTGTCGTCCAAGTTAGACTGGCAGTCACTATCATTCTAAGCCTGCTGGGAAGTCTTAAATCGGCAACCACGGGCTGGCTGACTCTGTTTCTTCTTGCAGCAGCACAAGTCACTGGTCCAGGGAATCAACTTTGGTGGGTTCAGCCTCAATTATAACTTGACCAATAGGTAGCAAGTGGTTATGGTGCATGGTCTTGACAGCTTTGGAGTTATTCTCTGGGCACACTTTGTACACCTGCAAATCATCCAACTTTCCAGCTATGGCACAGGGAAGATGGTGCCATCGATCAGCAATTTTGTGTTTACCATACAATCCTAAATTTTGCAACAACACACAGTCTCCAGGCCTAAGCTCTTGAGCTTTTACTTTTCTATCATATCTCTCTTTGTTGGCTAGATTTCTTTTGGTGACCATTGTCTGGGCCAGTTGATAGGCATGGTTCAATTGAGATTTAAGTTTTTGAACATATTGCAGGTATTCTTCAGCTTGGACCCCATCGGGAGAAACCCCAAAAGAGACATCAACAGGCAGCCGGGCTCTCTCCGAACATGAAGCGGTAGGGAGAGAACCCGTAACATCATTCTTCGTGCAACTGTATGCATGTACCTAGGTGCTAATCTACTGGCTCCATTTATGCTTATCTTTTGGGTGGAGGGTGCCTAGCATGTCTAGCAGGGTGCAGTTAAAGCGTTCTGGTAAGGATCCCCTGCGGGTGATAAGGGTGGTTCTTGACTCGCACTTCATAGAGAGAGCATTTCTTTGATTAGCTGACTCTCAAAGTCCTGACCCTGACCAGAGTGAATTCGCTGCGTGGCATCATAGTGGATGAAGAAATTTTCCACTAGTACCTTGGCCTCGGTAGATGCTTTTTGATCTTTGGTGGGAAAAGCTTGTGCATACCGTGTGAAATGGTCCGTAACCATTAACACATGGCCAATGTTTCACTGATCAGGCTCTAAACTCAAGAAGTCTATGCAGACTAGTTCCACTGGGGTGCTGATAGTAATGCTGATAAGAGGGGAAGCCCTCTGAAGCAGGGCTTTTCTCTGCAGGCAGTGACTACAAGTCCTTACATGGTGCTCAACATCGGCCCCCATCTTGGGCCAGTAGAATCGAGATCATTACTAGGTCAAGGGTCTGAGTCGACACCGAGGTGGCCCATATGATTGTGGAGGGACCAGTTGTTGCTTGTCTATTGGGCCACCTCGATCTACTATCTCTCGATACAACAACTGATTAAGCAGCTTCAACCTGGAGCCTTCTTTAAACAATAAAGCGGTTCGCAGATCTGATGAATGCAACTTGGACACATCTTTTCCTGCACGAAGGGCATCAAGTGCTGGCTGAATCATAGGATCTTGGGATTGAGCCCCTTGCATGCTGTCATTGTCAAACTAATATCTAGAGCAGAAAAGTGGCAATACGCAGCCGGTATGCAAGTGTCAGAGGGGCTCAATCAATCTGCTAAGCAGTCCACTGTGTCCGCAGACATCTGTTCATATCTATCAAACTTTTGGCACAATGCTCGGATGTCAGGTTCAGACAGCCTGACCCAGTCGCTCTTGGAAATGGGCCTTGGGGATAGGGCATCAGCATCAACATGATTCAGTCCCAGTCTGTATTCGACAGCATAATCATATGTTGACAATGCAGAAAGCCACTGGTGCTCCACGGAGTCTAACTTAGCTGAAGTCTGTACATAGGTCAATGGGTTATTGTCAGTACTCACCAATATTTTCGCCCCATAGAGGTAATCATGAAACTGGTCGACAATGGCCCATTTTAACGCAAGGAACTCCAACTTGTGCACAGGGTAGTTTCGCTCTAACTGGGTCATGCTCCTACTGGCGAATGCCACTGGTCTCAAACCATCTCATGATCTTGATACAGTACAGCTCCTAGACCCTACAGACTGGTGACAGTATGCAGCACATAGGGTTTGGTGGGATCAGCATAAGCGAGGATGGGGGCATGGGTGAGCTGGTATATGACTTTGTGGAAAGCTGCTTCATAGTCAGGCATCCAACGAGACCCAAAAAGTTCACCTGGGCGGAAATATGCTTTGTCTGGTTCTTTGACAGACCCTTTTTTGCATTTCCGATTGGTAGGAAGGTAACCCTGGGTAAGATTCAAGAGTGGCCGAATCACTTTGGAATAATCCTTTAAGAACTGGCGCTAGTAGCCACAGAATCTCAGGAAACTTTGTAGTTCTTTCAAATTTGTGGGGCTGGGGCCAAGTAGTCAAGGCTTCAACTATACTAGGATCAGTCTCCATCCCCTCTGTAGACACTATGTGCCCCACATACCACACAGAGGTTTGGAAAAACTGGCACTCGTCAATGGACAGCTTGAGGCTGAAATCTTCCAGCCGGTCTAGTACTTTGAACAGTCAACGCTCATGTTCCTCTAGGGAGCTCCCAAACACAATGACATCATCCAAGTACACCAGGTATTCCAGCAAATTCATGTCTCCCACCGCTCGTTCCATCAGTTACTGGAAGGTGGCTGGGGCACCCGATATCCCTGTGGCATTCTCAGGAATTAGAGAACCCCAAAGGACAGATGAAGGCTGTCTTCTCACGGTCCTCCGGACCCATTGGAATCTGGTAAAATCCATCATGTAAGATCCAACACCAAGAATCATTTGCTCCTCATTCAAACAATCCAGAGCATCTTGTATACGAGGCATGGTGTATTGATCAGGATGATCCGCCTGTTGAGGGTCCGATAATCCACACACATTCATACTGTTCCATTCTTCTTATGCACAACCACAATGGGAGAAGCATATGGGCTCCTGGATTCTTGTATCACACCAGGCATGAGCATTTCCTGCAGGTGTCTTCTCACATCATCTATGTCTGCAGGGGCTAGGCGTTGAGACATTTCTCGAAATGGCCATTCATCATGCAGGCATATATGATGCTCTGCACCCTGGACACATCCCACATCCCATTTCTTCAACGAAAACACTTGCTCTCTCTGGGCAAGTTTCTGGCTAATTCTAGTCTTCCATTCAGCTGGCAATGGGGAGTCACCAAAATCAAACAAGTCGGGAGTCATTCTATCTGTCTTGCCAGGGGGCTTAACACTGCACAGTGTACCGTAGCTATGGTGCATCCTCTGTTTACCTGGATCTCCCGATCTGACACATTATGAATCTGGACCATCACTCATCATGCACAGGCATGAGCACGAGCTGGCAAGATGCTGGGCTTAACCAATAATCCTTTCGGCAATTTTCCATCGCCTGGCACATCCAACATCAGTATTTTGTTCCTGACATCTTTGCGGAGGTGGACCTCCCCTTGAATGGTACACTGGACGTTAGAGACCAGTACCACTGAATCGGGGTCCTTCTTCCACATGACCTCTACAGGCTCATCCTGGTCCACTCCCTTGGGGTTCTGTTACAAATCATAGGCCCTCCTGATCAGAGCAGGAATTCTTAGGGCTCTCCCAGTCCGTCGCCCTAGTTTCTCGTGACAAAGTTGTGCTAGTCTCCCAAACATATGGGCATTGGTCTCAATTAACAGGGGAAACCCATCATACAGTCCAGTAGGGGGACACACTAAGGCCAGTGTCTTGACTTGCTCCTCTACATCAGTTATAGCTGCAGGAAATGACAACCAGAGGCGAACATATCCTAGGTAGGGATTAGACTTGTCGCTCAGCCCCCACACATGTAGGCCTTCCAGGGACTGTAAAGGCACAGCAGATAAGTGTTTGTCATACCAGTCCTTAAATACAATGGTCACTTGCGACCCACTGTCCAGCACAGCCCGAGTAGGAATACCATTCACAGCCATGGTAGTCTCCATTGAAGGGCCCACTATTTTGAAACAGTCTGAGGGACAGCAGCAGGGCCTGGACAGATGATCTAGCCACATAGGATTTGAGTTACTACTTGAACCTCATCATGCGTCATTTTGGGCACTCCCACCACTGATTCGTTCTCCGAGCTCTCCTGAAGCCTGTATACAACTTTATCTGGTCTTTGTGGACTGGCATTCTCTCTTCATGTGTCCATCCTTACCACAATTATGGCAAAATATATTTTCTGGGATTTGGGTGGCGAGGCATCACACTGGGAGCTGGGGCAGGGTACTACCAACTGAAAACCTTGGTGCCATCTCTGTCTGCTGTGTGGTGAGCATTTGGAAACATCTTGTCAATTCTCTTACTTTCATAGTCAAGACATCGAGTTTCGAGCTGCTGTCAGCAGGAGATGCCTGGGTGGACACCCCCACCCCCATAGCAGATGCAGCTGGATAAGGGTAGGTGCCTGTACTTGCAGGAGCGGACTTCACAAAGATACTGTTTTTTGTTTCCCTGAACTCCCTCAGTAGTTCATCCCATGGCGGCACACCCTCATTGTCCCCACTGCGGAAGGACCTTCCGATGCCGTGATCACTTGGGCTGCGCTCACCCTAGGATTACAATCCCCCTCATCATCTTCAACCTCCCGGAGTTCTTTTATCAAGTCACAATAGTCCGGTGGGTTACCCCTTCTATCTGGGAGCCTTAACTGAAGGAGCTGCAACTTAGAATGCTTTGCATGTTGCAGTATGTGCCCCAACCTTACATGGTTTAAGTCACTGGCGGCTACCCCACGTTTTCAGTAAGCCTTCTGCAGTGCTCTTTCCAGACGAGTAACATATGCAGACAAACTTTCACCTGGCCATTGTTTTGTACCTTGAAATTTCCACATCAAGTTCTTCCCCGACTCAATGCTCCCAAAATTGCCTTTGAGTGCAGATAGGTACTTCTGGGCAGATGCATCAGGGTTTGTGGACCTCAGAAATTTAATGGCCTCTAGGGTGGAACCCCTCACACTTTCTATGATCCTTTTCTGTTTCTCAGCCTCCGCACACTGCCATTCAGGTACCAAAGGGGCAACACAGTCTATCCAGGTCTCCCAATCATTCTCCCCTTGGGAACTGCGGTGGGTGCCGGAGAAGATTCTCAACCTTTGGTAAGAGTCGTGACTAATGGCAGGTACAGACATAGGAGCCAGCATTGGTATGAGCACAGAAGGAGGGGCAATAATGGGTGCTTGAGCGAGAGGGGGTTTTGTGAGAGGAACACCGCCAGGTGGTAGGAATAGTCTCTTTAAGTCCTCCACAGTTTTCCCTTCCTCTAGCAACAGCTTAGCAAATTTCTCCTCAAAAGTCTCAGATAGTGGAGGAGGAGGGCTCATTCTCCCCGGGGTCTTTACTGTCTTTAGTTATCACTCCAGGCAGTGAGGGCTCCATCGGGGTGATAGTCCATGGCACTCTGGAACTGTCTACTGGGTCCTTACACTTACTAATGCCATGAAACTCTGAGCAGCAGATTAGCCTGTCAAACCACTACCACAGGGTTTTTAAATGTTCAGCCTGGGAAAGTACTCACTCTACAGTGTCCTTATTGGTACCCAGGGAATATCCAGGATAAATATAGCATTTTGGGGTCTAACTCCTGCCAGTACTCCACCCCACTAACTGGTGTACAGCCACTTCTGTTGGGGTAGCCATTTATTTTTAACATCAATTCGCAAATTTGGCCACTAGAAGACACAAAATCCCAGCGGTGAGCCTCCAAGGTGTAACTCCTAGGTGGCGCTATCCCAAGAGCTACTACCCCTGTCTGCTTGGCTAGTAGCAGGTTAAGGGGCCTGAGTTCTGAAACTGGTGCCTCCACCCAGAGATTAGGGTTGGTAGTGGTCAAGCTAACCTGGGCACAGGCCTCCGGGACACTGTAACCCCCTTCTTTCCCCTCTAGTGGCCTGAACGCTGTACAATAATCACTTTCACAATACCCTGGTACACCACACAAGTACCCACACTGTTTGCACCTTACCACCAGGGCTGGTTCCTCTGGCTCGGCCCTGGAGACCCCCTGTAAAACAAGGTTATGCACAGCAAATAGTAACAATACAGTACTTTGAGCACAAACTGGAACCACAGTCAGATTACATGCAGAAAAAGTTAGATCTGATTTATTCTGGGGACTTGAACAAGGAAGGGGCAAAATCAGGTTAATTAGCTTAAAGGTTATATCAGTCAAGCAGTTATGCATGTGCTTTGAGTCCCCCCCCCCCACAAAGTCCACCTCTGGGTACCCAGGTGGAGAAGAGATGGGCTAGCCAGGACCATTGCAGCTGGTTGGGGCTCTGTGATGGAAAACACACAATATGCACAGTACACAATATTTGTAATCCGGAGCCAGAGGGCTCAGTTCAACACAACAAGACAATCAGATGACACACTCAGATTAAGCTGTTGCAGGGAGCTACCCTGGTATTTACTCACAATACCAAAGACTGGACACAGGCTGGATGAAAATCGAGACTGCAGGTGGTTGATCTGGAATGCCAGGAGAAGCAGGGCCCACGTGAGTCACAGAGGCATCATTCCTGTTCAAGCGTGGAGCAGGGGGCTGATCCCCAGGCAGGTCTCTCGTCGATGGCTTCTCTGTGCAGTGGGTAGTCTGGCTGGGACATTCTGGCAAGGCCCAAACAGCATGGAGACAAATTCAGATGCAGTCCATTTTGGGCTGGATACAGCTTCCAGCAAGCAGAACACAGTTCACACAGTGGGGGGCTAACTCACAAACCACTAGCAGCTCATAGCACATTTACGTTTACATATAAGGGAATTCTACTGTACCAGGCAAAGCGCTCCCCGGTCACAACTGCAAAGTCTCTGCACACACCGGGAGCTTAGGGGTAGCTGGCACTCCTGACAGGCCGACCGCATTCAGTAAAATCTTCGGTCTTCTTCAGGTTGAGCCTGGACCATTTCAGTAGCTTACTTTAGTCACACAAACTTGATTTCTTCCAAAATAATTCTCTTCTCCACCTCTCAGGAGCAGCACACCGACATGCAGGCCAAAAACGTAGCCTTCTCAGAGTTCTCCCATGCGAATCAACTCAGGATTGCTGCTCAGAATCACTTCAGCTTCTTCTTGTTCAGCTTCCAGCTTAGATCTAACTGAAAATTGCAAGCAGCCCGGGACTTCCCCAAGATCCAAAAGGTTTGGTTGGCTGATTTGGCTGTCAGTCAAAGCTAGAGCTCCCGCTTCAGTTGCAAAAACAGCGCAAAAAGTTCAAAACTACAATTCCTACAGATTTTGACTTCAGACAGCTCCTGTAGTCCAGCTACATTTTAGGTCCCACCAGAACTGATTGGTCCAATTTGCAGTCCAGGACCAAGATAGTGGAGACAAACAAAACAGTCCTTGCTACAAAGAAAGCAGGTTAGACAAACTACATTATCATTATCACTCTAAATGATTTTCAGCAGATAGTTACATCTTTCAGCAGAGCTGCCTCTCAGATTACTTAAGCTGCAATCAAGCAGCTCTTAAAGAGACAGTACACAGAGGCTATACAGGCTCTGGGAATCACATTTAAACTGCTAAAACGCAGGACACCAGCCTGGCAGTGAGCATTTAGGCAAGCTCAAGGAAGACTTTTTGGGAACCTCATTTGTAGGAGGTTACATATGCAATTTCAGATTAACCACAATCTTTACTACACTTCATCTAGATTGCACAGAATGGCCCACCTTTCCTCTGATCTATGCACTAAATGTGGTAAAGAGCCTGGGACCCTATTACACACTTTATGGTGATGCGAACTGGTAACCCCGTTCCGAGAAACAATTCAAACCTGACTCGACCCACTGTTGGGCCTGTCACAGAAATTCACCCAGATATATATATTTGTTTTCCAAGTTCAAGTGTATTGCAGGAAAACTCCATTGAGCAAGCTCATTCACAAGGAGGTCTTGTGACATAAACACTTAAAGTACAAACATAGATAGGTAATAACAGTATATACATGAAATGCACGTTACATGATACAGGCTGGATATACATACAAGAGTACCACATAGGGTGACTGCAGATGGTAAACATTAATATGAGACAAGGAAGCGACTTACAGGTTGCATACTGATAAATGAAACATGATGACTGGTGTGTGCAATACATATATTTTGGCAGCTAGAACAAACAGACTACAACTGATAAGGGGGAAGGAGTGATTTGATAGAGTAACAGTGGAGCATAAGCATAGATAAAGCCAGGAGTAGAAGGGAAAGGGGAAGGGAAAGCAGTTAATATGACAAAGCAATTATATCTTACCAGTGGATAAATATGGCACACATGGGGAAGGAAGAGACTTAATGACAGTTACAGGTGTCTTTTATTTTGGCTGAACTTAGCGATTTGTAGAAGTTTTTTGAAACTGTGCTAGTTAGTTTCAGTATGGTTTATAATTGGTTCCAAATGGAGGGAAGGGCATATGCAATTGCACGTTGACCAAAGGAGGTCCGCGTCCTTGGTATGTCAAGCATAATAAAGTCAGATTTTCTTAACGAGTATGCACTATGTGAGATACTAATAAGGGAAGAGAGATAGCTTGGCAATTTCTGCAGGAGCAGTTTAAGAGTCCATAGCCCAGCATGGAGCAGGCGTCTAGTAGTAAGGGATGTCCAACCAATAGCTGCATATAAGTCATAGTGGTGCGAACGGTAAGGGGAGTTGGTAATGAACCATAATGCATGGTGATAAAGGATGTCCAGTTTACTTAGATTTGCAAGAGTGGTGGAGGAATAGATTACATCGCCATAGTCGAGTAGGGGGAGAAAAGTGGCCTGTACAAGCTTGTTTCGAGTTTCAAGGGGGAAAAGGGGCCTATTTCTGTAGAAGAAACCTAACCTTGTTTTTAACCTTCTAGAAACATCTTTGACGTGGTCATTGAAAGATAATTTATTGTCGATCCAGATACCCAGATATTTAAATTTGGTTACAACTTCCAGAGGCTCGTTTAGCGTGGTGACAATGATGTCTTGGGCAAGGGTATTGGGGGGGCCTGTGACAGCACTGCGGGAGAATATCATCGCTTTAGTCTTCTTAGCATTGAGCAGAAGCTTTGCCTTTATTAGATTATGCCTGTTAAAGAAGTCCGCTGAAGCACTCCCTTGAATTCAGATAATGATGAGCCAGAAGTATAAACACAGTATCATCTGCAAAAAGTGCAGATTGGACGTAGATATGTTAGCATATGTCATTAATGTACAAAGAAAACAAGATAGGGCCTAAGATGGATCCTTGGGGACTCCTCTTGCAACTGGCAAGGCAGCAGAAAAAGCCTTCTGCCTTTACTTTTGGAATCTTCCAGTTAGGTAGCTAGAGAACCACTGGGTGGTATGGTATGTGGCACCCAACTTTGCAAGGCAATTGACTAATAGTTTGTGATCAACAGTATCATAAGCTTTGCTGAGGTCCAAAAAGACTCGCCAGTTACCTTCTTAGCATCTATAGCAGAGATCCAATCATTGGTTACTTTTGCTAGTGCAGTGATTGTGCTATGATTAGCCCGGAAGCAAGATTGAGCTGGTTAATGAGAGAGAAGGTTTCAAGTGAGATTTTAACTGAATATGGATCAGTTTTTCGAGAACTTTAGAAAGGATAGGCAATATGGAGATAGGCCTATAGTTGTTTACATCGCATGGGTCACCAGATTTAAATAGAGGAGGATATGTGCTGATTTCAGCAGGACGCACAGTAGCAGATGTAATGGAAAGACTGAAGATGTGGAGAATTGGGGCAGTGAGATGGGCATAGCCTGACCTTAGGAAAAAGGGTTCCAAGCCATCGTCCCCTGTGCTTTTTTGGTGTCTAAGTTAAGAAGAGAATCATCTACTTCTTTATAAGTTATCTTGTGCAGTTGGAAGGGGCTGGGTGCAGGACTAGATGTAGGGGGAGGGGTATGTTGGCTCACCGCAGCACCAGCATAAGGTGACAAGTCAAAAGCTAATCCAGCTGTGGCAAAGTGGGAGTTAAGTTCCTCCAGGATTAGGGACTGGTTTTCCACAATCTTGCCACTTGCAACTATCTTTGTTGGGACAGAGGGGGCCATGGGCCGTCCTTCTACAGCTTTGATAGTCTTCCATATTTTATGAGGGTTACCTTTAGCTTGTTCGAGTGTAAAATATAATAATTAGCTTTAACAGAACAAAGTTTTTTCACACAGTTATTCCTGACTGTTCTAAAGGCCTGCCAATCTAAAGATTCTTTGGAATGTCTAGCTTTAGCCCAAAGCTTATCTCAAGCTGTAAGGGCTGCCTTGAGATCCGAGGTGAACCAGGGGTTGGAATTGTTCCGTACCCTTACTTTGATGAAAGGGGCATGCTTATTTATTATTGTAGTGAGTTTGTCATTAAGGATGTAAGCTGCCTTGTTGACATCTTTGGCTAGGTAGTAGAGATCTTGCCATCTGATCATGCTCAGGTCAGATAGGAAGTTTACTGCACTGAATTTGTGAAAGGATCTTTTGTTATAAAGATGGGTTGCGCCGGGCCTTAATTTGAGATCTTATGTAAGCAACAATTCCATGATCGCTCATGTCGTTGTGAAACACTGCGAATGAGATATTTTGTGTGGATGGGTGGTTAGTACCACATCTAGAATGGAACTGTTGGCAGTATTTACAGTGTTGTTCCTAGTGGGTTCACTGACTAATTGCCCAAGACCTAGATCATCACAAAGGGATTTGAGGCCGTGTGACTTAGGTGACAGCTAGTCCATATTTAGATCTCCTAGAAATATTGTTTCAGTTTTTGCATCTACGAACATGGATTTCAAAAGATTAAGGACTTCATCACCACCAGACGGGGGTCTATAGCCACCTAGGATAGTGGTACATTCCGAGGAGGGGAGATGAAGGCTCAGTGAAACTAATTCAAATTCCTTGGCTAGAGATTTGCAACTAATATTAGTGACCGAGTACTTAGATTTGGCGTAGATAACCACACCCCTGCCTCTAGACTCTCTATCTGCTCTAAATAAATTGTAGCCCTGCAGTGATATTTGTTGATCAGTGTTCGTCTTTTTTAACCACAACTCAGTAATTATGATAAGGTCAGGGTTAACATGTGCAGCCCAGGCTTGCAGCTGTACAAGTTTTTTAGGCAGGCTTAAAATGTTGACAATCATCATTTTGAGACCTGTAGCCTCAGCAAAATCAATAGGCAAGGTAAGTTGTGGGGGAAGGGGCAGGGTTGAGCTCCACATTTCCTGAGCAGAGAAGAAGCAGAAGTATAACTTTCTTTAAGGAGCATATAAGAATGGAGACTGCTTTTTTATTTCTTCGTGGCAACCCATATCTGTATATGTATTGTGGGAGACTATACAGACAAAGCGACTGGCAACCAACGGCCACATAGAAACATAGACTTTGATGGCAGATAAGGACCACTAGGCCCATCTAGTCTGACCATTTCCCTGCCTACAGGATAGGCCGCAGATCCTAGTTAACCAACAGCCTATTTCTTCCTACCCCCCACAAGAATTGCCTTATGTCTGTCCCATGCATTCTTGAATTCTCCCACAGTTTAGACCCCACAACCTCCTCAGGAAGGCTGTTCCATGCATCCACTACCCTCTCTCTGAAATAATACTTCCTCACATTGCCCCTGAACCGCCCTCCTTCTATCTTTAAATTGTGTCCCCTTGTTCTTGCACGTCTCTTTTTCTAAAAGATGCTACCCTCTTGGGCTTTGTTGATTCCACTGAGGTACTTAAAAGTTTCTATCATGTCCCCCCTCTCCCTTCTTTCCTCAAGGGTATACATATTAAGCTCCTTTAGTCTCTCCTCATATGGCTTCTCTTGCAGACCCTGCACCATTTTAGTTGCCCTCCTCTGGACTGCCTCTATCCTGTCTATGTCCTTCTGGAGATGGGGTCTCCAGAACTGGACACATTACTCCAGATGGGGTCTCACCAACTGTCTGTACAGAGGGATAACAACTTCCTGTTTTCTGCTGCTGATGCCTCTCCCCATACATCCCAGTATACCCCAACCCTCCCTACTGCCTTCTCACATTGCTTGCTAACCTTAAGGTCATCTGATATGATTACCCCCAGGTCCCTTTCCTTTTTTGTTGTTGTTACTACCTCCCCACCCATTGTGTATTCTTCCCTGGGTTCTTGTTTCCCAGGTGCATTATTTTGCACTTCTTTGCATTGAATCCTAGCTGCCATACTTCTGACCATTCCTCCAACCTTGCCAAGTCCTTTTCATCCTTTCCACGCCTCCTTGTGTATCAACCCTGTTGCAGATTTTTGTGTCATCTGCAAAGGCATACTTTCCTTCCAGTCCCTCTGCAATGTCACTGATGAAGACATTAAAAGGACTGGACCCAATACTGAACCCGCGGTACCCCACTAGTAACCCCCTTTCTTCAGAATGGACTCCATTTACAATTACCTTCTGTGTCCTGTTGTCCAGCCAATGTTTATCCAGGCTACCACCCTGGGTCCCACTCCCAGGCTGGTTAATTTGACTATTAATCTTTGTGTGGGACTGTGTCAAATGCCTTGCTAAAGTCTAGGTAGGCCATGTCCACAGCCCCTCCCTGGTCTACTACTTTGGTCACCCAGTCAAAGAAATCTATTAGATTTGTCTGACATGACCTTCCCGCTGTGAACCCATGCTGCCTTGGGTCCTGTGCTCCACTGGCCTCTCGGTACTCGACTATTCTTTCCTTCAGAAGTGACTCCATCACTTTCCCTACCACAGAGGTCAGACTGACAGGTCTGTAGTTTCCTGCCTCTGTCTTGGACCCACTCTTTGTGAAGGGGAATCACATCCGCTTCCCTCCAGTCCCGGTACCACACCATCCTCCCATAATTTATTAAAAGAGTAGCCAGTGGTTTCACTAGTTCCTCCTTAATTTTTTAGAATTCTGGGGTGAATTCCATCAGGACCCATTGCTTTGTCCACCTTCAGTTTTAGGAGTTCTTGCAGAACCCTTTCTTCTGTGAAAGGACTGGGATCGACCCCCCTATCCAGAGTGCTTCTGTTAATTGGATTAGGCACTTCCACCTCCTCTTTTGTGAATACTGAGCAGAAATATTCGTTCAGTATTCCTGCTTTTTCACTGTCCCCCTCTGCCCACCCACCGTTCTTTCTATTCAGCCTCACTATCCCTCCCTTTGTCTTTCTACGCTCGCTGATGTACCTATAAAAGGTTTTATCCCCCTTCTTAACTGAGTTGGCTATCTTTTCCTCAGTTTGGGCCTTTGCTATTCTGACTTCCCTCCCTGCTTCCTTCTGCCTTAACTGGTACAGCTCTCTGTCCTGCTCCTTCTGTGTTTCCTTATACTTCCGGAATGCTATCTTTTTCTTCCTGACTTTCACAGCCACCTCTTTTGAGAACTATAGTGGCCTTTTCTTTCGTTTTGATTTGTTCATTTGCTTCACACAAAGGCTTGTTGCCTCTGTGATGGCAGTTTTGATAATTCCCCATTGTTGCTCCACACCTCCTTCTAGCCTGTTTGCTAGTGCTTTTCTGAGGCACTCTCCCATCTTGCCAAAGTCAGCCCTCCTAAAGTCCAGTACCCTCACTTTTGTATGGCTTGACTCTGTAGCCGAGTTTAACATGAACCACACTGTTTGATGGTCACTTGTCCCCAGATGGCAACCCACTTCTAGATCTGAGATCCTCTCACTGCCCCCGTTTGAGATACGAGGTCTAAGATTGCTCCTCATGAGTGGGTTCGAAACTAGCTGTCTAATGCCTGCCACCTGTAGGGCATCAAGAATGCCCTGCTCTTGGATGTGGCTGCAGCAAATGTGCTCCAGTTAACATCTGGCATATTCAGGTCTCCCATCAACAGTATCTCCCTTTCTCTGCCATTCTAAGAATGCCTTCTATCATATCCTTGTCCATTCCTTCCCCTGACATGGGGGTCTGTACTAACCCCTGTGCAGATTGTGGTGCCCTCGCAGTCTCCAAGGTGACCTACAGTGCCTCCTCTCCTCCCTGTTTACTCTTTTGTTCAGTTGCTTTTATCCCTTCCTTTACATAGAGAGCTACTTCTCCCCTCTTCTCCCCTGCCTGTCTCTCCTGTAGGTTATGTACCCTGGTATGTTAACATCCCAGTCATGGTTCTCTGTGTACCATGTTTCTGTGACTGCTCTGATATCCAGGCATCCCTCTTCCATTAAGGCCATCAGCTCAGGGAGCTTGTTGCCCAGACTACGGGCATTGGTACTCATTACCCTCCATTTCCTGATGGCCTTACTTCCTTTTGCCCCATCCCTGTCCTTCTTGCCTTTGTCACTTTCTCCATTTACCCCTGCCCTTCTCCCTATCGACACCTCTATGTTGGTGTTTGCCGCACTTACTACCGTGATTATTTGGGGGCTAGGATTTTCCTGCTCCTTTCCAGTGCCTCCCCCCTTGGCTAGTTTAAAAGCTTGCCAATGAAGCATTTAAACCTATCACCTAGGATCCTGGTTCCCCTCCTGGACAGATGCAGCCCATCATGCCAGTATAGGCTTGCATCACTCCAGGTGGACCCCCAGTCCCCAATGAAGCCAAATCTCTGAGCTCCACACCAATTTTTCAACCATTGATTGAATCCCATGGTGCGAATACCCTAGCTCTCCTATGCCATAGATGGGTAGCACCTCCGAAAGGTTACCGTGCATGCTACTTGACTAAGGCCCCCAATTCCACAAACTCTTCCTACACTTCTCTAATCCTTTCTTTTCTTTTTTTTTTTTTGTAAATATCTTTTTATTGATAATTTAACTTATTTACATACAGGTCAACCATACCATCAGTAATTAATTTAAGGTACATGACATCAAAAATCAACCTCAGTGGGAGTATAACATTTCATGCTCATCAAAAAAAAATTTTTTTGAAGGGAGGATAAAGAAAAAGTACAGTCCAGGAGTGGGAACAGCATCCATATTAAAGCGGTACCTACTTCAGTTCCTTGGCCTACTCTTCCTTGCTTTGTAATCCCTTTCTTAGCCAGGTCATTTGTCCCTAGGTGGACAATGACATCCAGCTCCCTCCCCTGTGCAGCTGCTCCGGCAATCCTGAGGATTCACTTCCTGTCCCTGCAAGACATACAGCTTTGATTTCAGCTTGTGCAAAAAAAAAAAAGTAATCCTTTGGCACTGGTTAGACCAGATCACCCCTAGTTACATAGAATGGTATAAAGAAATAATGCTCACATTACAGGCTGAACGTATAATCACAAGTACAACCAATACAATGACAAAATTTACTCGCATCTGGGAACCACTTTATACTCTTAACAGTTCATTAGACACATCACACCCTTTGTAACCTTAACAAGTCGACACTATGATCCAGGTTCAATCACCAGTTGTCTACCTGGTCATTTAATACTTTTCTGTGTATTTCCCTGGGATATAGCTCTGTCTCAGTTACCTCCGGTGACAGGGTGGGAAGGGGGAAGGAAGGGGTTGCAATATTATGTTGATGTAGCCAGCAAAATCTCCTAATCTGTGATTTTTGTGCTTCTATCTCTGTACCACTGATTCTCATGTTGTATACTACACTATGATTCCTGACAATACTGTTGTTCAGTGTTGACAGAGGATGGAGTAGGGGAGGAGCCTCAAAAAAGTAACAACAGCATTGGAGGGAGGGATGAGGCAGACACTAATTTGTTTTCAGAGAATGTCCTGAATGGCATGGCTAATCTGAAGGTGGACAAAGCAATGGGGCCAGATTGGGTGCATCCAAGGGTACTAAGGGAGCTCAGGGAGGTACTGTCTGCACCTCTGACAGTACTATTTAACAGCTCATTGGAAACAGAAGTGGTTCCAGAGGACTTGAAGTGATCAGATTTAGTCCCACTTCACAAAAGTGGTAGCAGGGAAGAGGCTGGCAATTGTAAGCCAATCAGCCGGACATCAGTGGTGGGAAAGTTAATGGAATCACTGCTGAAGGAAAATTGTGGAATATATTGAATCTAGTGGGTTACAAGATCTGAGGCAGCATGGGTTCACAGGGTTCATGTCAAACAAAGTTGATACATTTCTTTGACTGCATTACAAAGGATTTAGATCACAGTAGAGTAGTGGAGGCAGCCTATCCAGAGTTCAAATAAGGCTTTCAACACAATTTCACATAGGAGACTAGTAAGAAAGCTGGGTAGCTTAGGAGAGGATCCAAAGGTTGTAATCTGGATAACACATTGGTTAGGAGAGACTCAAAAGTGGGTGGTGGTAAACAGTGTTTACTCAGTGGAAGGGAGGGTGACCAGCAGGGAGGCCACAGGGGTCAGTGCTCAGACCAGTCCTCTTTAACCTCTTTATGAATGACATTGCTGGAAGGTAAGGTCTGCCAGTCTGTAGATGATGCCAAAATCTGCAATGGGGCAGACACTCCAGTGGGGTGGTGGAAAGGATGAGCAGAGACCTCAGAAAACTTGAAGAGTGGTCAAGGGTACAGCAGCTGGGTGTCAATGTGAAAAAGTGCAAAATAATGCTTTTAGAGCTCAGAAAACCAGGGGGGAATAAAAAATGGGTGTAGTGGTACTGATGACCACCAAGACCTGAGGATTATCATATCAGATGACCAAAAGGTGACCAGACAGTGCAACAAGATAGTCAGGAGGGCAAATGGAATGCTGGGATGTACAGGGAGAGGTAACACCAGCAGAAAGAGGGAGACAGCGTTGCCTCTATACGTATCGCTGTAAGACACCACTTAGAGTCAGTATGGAGGCAGTATGGCGCAGTGGGTTAAGGCTCTGAGCTGCAAATCTGGAGACCTGGGTTTGAATCCCACAGCCCCCTAGGTGCATACTGTGTGACCCTGAGCAAGTCACTTAACTTCCTCGTGCTCCGAGGTTGCACCTGCAAACAAGCTTTCAGCTTAGTGTGTCTCACCTGGTAAAATAATTGGTAAAAAAATAATTGGTAGAGTGCTGTGACCAGTTCTGGAGACCACATTTCCAGAAGAACATAGAGTTAAGCTGGTCCACAGAAGGGCAACTAAAATGGGGCAGGGTCTGCATCCAAGGTCCTACAAGGAAAGACAAAAGGTCCTCAATATGTAGACCCTGACACAGAGGAGAGAAAAGGGGACATGATAGAGACCTTTAACTACCTCATGGGTGTAGCAAAGGTACAATAAGGAAGTAGTTTTCAGAAGAAAAGTCGTTAAAGAACAAGGGGACATGCTATGAAGCTGAAGGGGGGTGCATTCAGGAGAAGTGTTAAGAAGTACTTCTTCACAGATAGAGCAGTGGATTCCTGGAACAGACTTCCAGTGGAGGTGGCGAGGCAAAAAACAGTGATAGCGTTCAAGAATGCATGGGATAAGCACAAGGGAATCATAGTGGAAAGGAAGGGTGAGGAGGGAGAAGAGCTGTAGATCAGGTATGGTCTGTGGTAATAGTGTAGGTAGGGAGGAATGGGAAAAGTAGATGGACCCCGTGGTCCTTATCTGCCATCAAAGTCTGTCTTTGTGTTTCTATCTTTAAACCGCACTATATGGTGATCACTGGTATCAACTCTGCCCCAACTCGAGGGGGTTCCTTCAGTGGCTGCCTGAGAAAATACCCTTGTAGGGTATCTAGACTGGCCCTGCACCTTGCCATCTTCATTTTATGAATTGCTGAAGTATGGGGCCTTGAGCTCACACTAAAACCTATAGAAGTTGTTAAAATGTATTTTTGAGGCTGTGTCTTTGCTGACTTCAATTCTTCTCTGCAGAAATATTAAGAGCTGAAGCTGATATGACAGCCTTAACAGTTCAGGCTTCAAAAAGGGCCTTAAACATGTGGCCTAAAATAGTTAATAAGACTGGAGAACTGTTAAAGTTATGCTGGAAGGAGGTACCACATCATAACACTTTGGCAATAAATGCATCTTTTTGGTGTACAAACCTGGATTTTTTTACTTTACCATAATGGTTCACCATTGATTTTTATTAAAAGAAATACTCTGGAGCTGGGAATCTTCAGAAAAAAAACTGTGATCCAATATTTAAATGTATGATGTATCAAGACAAGCAGGTATGATAAGAATTGAAATAACCAGGTCCAACATGATGTATAAACAATTCCAATATACACACCAAAGCAGCCTTATCATATTTATTTTATTTTAGTTTAGCTATTTGAATTTTGGTAACCGGGTAAGTCCACTGAGACAATGCAGTCCCTTTTTCAGGCGTGACCCGGGGGAAGGTACATAGGATGTAAGAATACAAATGTATAATACAAAACCATATACAAAGGTAACCACTGCAATACAATCCATAAAATAAGAGACAATGATATCATAAGGAGAAATGTAGGGAATACAACAGAATTCCATGTGCAGATGCTATACTTAAATCACACAGGTAAGATCAGGGCTAAAAAACAATAAAGCTGATTCTGGCAGTCCTAAACATTGTCTACCTCTAAAACAAATTCAATGTACAAAAGCTTTACATAGTTCTCATAGGTAAGCGAAGGGCTAAAATATAATGCTGTTCCTGGCCCATAAGATCTCAACAACTACAGCAGGTGTACAAAATAGTGTAGACACATTTATGTAAGGCAGGAACAGGTACCTAGGTCATATAAATGGTTGTGTAGGGCAAGTTTGAAACTTGGGAGGGTAGGGCAAGAGAGGAGAGACGGGGGGATGGAGTTTGAAACTGAGGGTGTAGTGTAGGCAAAGGATCTTCTACTAACAGCTAGAGGTGCAGATGGTAGCTGGTACAGATAACTGTGGGGGAGAGTAAGAGCAAAGGGTCCGGCAGACAGGTTTTCTGACAATGTTGGATAGACTTGGGGAGGCAAATAGATGTGTGAGCTTATATAGCAGGCAAAGGGAGGAGTACGGAAATTTATGTTCCAGTTGAAGTCAGCCCATCTTGTCATTTTCAAAACAGAATTCATATGCTAAAATAATTGTTCATTTACACTGAGTGTCTAATTCTAGAGGAAACAGCAAATTCTGTTGCATGGGAAAGTATAGGCAGGGAATTAAATATGGGTGTAATTCTGTTGGCAAAAGAATGACTCAGCATTCAATTTTGGATTTTTCTCATCATAATGATCTATGAAGGATATGCCTTGATCTAGTTTTAAGCACAACGGGGGGGGGGCTACACAACAGAAGATAAATTAATAAAAACTGGTATATGTGAAGGGTTCTGTGCAGGTGCAATAATTAAACTGCCTTCTATAAAATAATGAAAACAGGGTCAGTTTGTGGTGATTTTATTTATTTATTTGAAGAGTCAGAATACAACCTTTGAGTCAAGGACTCTTTTGCAATGGTTCCACGTCAAACATACAATAAGGACAAACAGATACACAAGAAAAAAATACAGGAAAGCGGAGATTACATAGCAGTATACACAAGGAATGCACAGAATACAAAATACAAGAAGCTGGAACAGCAGGTGATTGGGCCCTTGTTATACAAGTCTTATAAACATACAGCTCAACACGGCAGGGCAATTTAATATACAAATTTCAGGGTTAAGGTGACCCAGGTCATGAATACAGTGCAGGATAAATCAGATGTTACAGAGTAGTCAGCCTAGACAATGATGAAGGAACACTAGGTGCCACAGGGCAAAGGTAACAGTCCGAGGCATTCGTATTTGGAAAGCTCGAGGAGATAGCTTTTGAGGGCCGATTTGAAATGGCCAAGGGTGGGTAGGCGGGTGGTGGATGTTGGAAGTTTTAGATGTTTTTATGGATGTTTTCATGATTTTAAATTAAGTTATAGTCACTGGCTGTTTTGTATAAACAAATTTACAAATTATCAAGACTGCCAGTCCTTGCTGCCAAATAGTTTGTCTCAAACTGTCCTCATAAATAATTCTTCCCCTTCATCAGTGCAGGTGTCGCCAAAGCTCTGTACTTTGCTATATCAGCTCAGGTGTTCCCCCATGCTTTCTCCTTAGCCATATACTATTCTTGTTATTCCTAAAGGACCTCCCAAGGCTCTGTGGTTTCACATATATTCATGTTTATGTTGAGGTCCCTATGTTTTTATGCCAGTGGTCCCTTCAGCCCCAGAAAAATACAAAAGGCAGATGCCCTAAATAAATACATTTCAAGTGCTGCAATAGGGCTTACAAGCCCAAACCAAATACACAAACTAAGCACACTCAAACTGAAATACTGTATACTGCAGAGTGTAAAGTTATCGAGAAAAACAGAAGTGCCCCAAGAGACAGTCTAGTAGAGTCCACTACTTTGAGTAACAGTGCTTTGGCAGGAGATGGGGTGCCATGAAAATCACATCACACTTGTACAAGACTCTTGCAGGTACAGATGACAGATAATAGTAATATACAGAAATATTGAATTTGTCAGCAAAAACGGATCACTTGACCCACCTAGTCTGCCCTCTATGTCTATTCCATGCATGCTTAAAGACCCCCACTGATTTTGCCTCCACCACTATTCCTGATAGTCTGTTCCAGGTGTCAATCACCCACACTTTCAGTGAAGAAATATTTCTTCACAGTTGTCTTCAACTGCCCTCCATTGAACCATGACATGCCCCCTGGTCCTGGTGTTTTTTCTCATTTGAAAAAGACTCCCCTTCCACTCTGCTCAACACTGTGAGGTGCTTGAATGTCTCTATCATGTCACCTCTCACCCTCCTCTCTTTCACGGTGTTCATGTTGAGATCCCCCAGTTTCTCCCTGTAAGTCTTCTTGTGCAACCTCAGCACCATTTGTTTGCCCTCCTCTTGACTGCCTCCACCCTTTCTATAAGCTTTCTGTGGTGTGGCCTCTAAAACTGGACACAGTGCTTTAGATAGGATCCCACCAGCGAGTGACACATTGCCACCAGGAGGAGGTGGATGATATTGCCAATCTTTCTTATCCTCATCCACTGCCCATCCCAGATTTATTTCCCTGGTCACCAATTCAAAGAAATTTATCAGATTCAATCTGCATGATTTCCCATCCATGTATCCATGCTGCCTTTGGTCTTGTAGTCCACTGGTTTCAATATGCTCTACCAGTCTTTCCTACAGCAGGGTTTAATTTAATTTCACCACCACTGAAGTAAGACTGTCTGACCTACAGTTGCTAGTCTCCTCTACGCTGCTGCACTTATGTAGTGGGACCATGTCAGCTCTTCCCCAGTCCTTGGGAACCATGCTTATTTCCATTGAGCTGTTGAATAAGGCTGTCAGCGGGGTAGCTTGCACCTCTTTCAGAACTCTTGAGTGTGTCCTGTCCAGTCCCATAACTTTATCCATCTTCAGAACTGCAAGTCTCTTCCAGACTATCCTCTGAAAATGCCCCCCCCCCCCCGATTCTGCAAGCCTCTGGCAGTTATTCCCCTCTGTCTCCACTGTGAAGACTGATGAAAGTACCAGTTTAGGATGTCAGCTTTTCTTGGTCCTCTTCTGAAAAGGAGAAAGGACATCCTGGCCCCTCAAAAAAAATCAGGGCAGTTAGTGAGGTAAACACCAAGATAGAGAAGTCGATAGGGAGAAGGGCAGGGGTAAATGGAGAAAAAGACAAAGGCAGTAAGAACAGGGATGGGGCAAAAAGGGGTAAGGCCATCAAACAAATGGAGGGTAACGAGTACTAATGCCTGCAGACTAGGTAACAAGCTCCCTGAACTGGTGGCCCTGATGGAAGAGGAATGCCTGGATATCGTGGCAGTTACAAAAACATGGTACACAGAGAACCATGACTGGGATGTCAACATACCAGGGTACACGATCTACAGGAAGGACAGGGAGGGTAGAAGAGGAGGAGGAGGAGGAGGAGTAGTAGCTTTCTATTTAAAGGAAGGGATCAAAGCAACGGAACTAAATAGTAAACATGGAGGAGAGGAGGAATTGTGGGTCACCCTGGAGACTGGAAATAGCACCACAATCCGCAGAGGGGTTGTATACAGACCCCCATCTCAGGGGGAGGAAATGGATACGAAAATGATAGAAGGCATCCTTAGGATTGCAGAGAAAGGGGACATATTGCTGTTGGGGGACCTGAATATGCCAGATGTTAACTGGAGTACCTTTGCTGCAGCCACATCCAAGAGCAGGGCCATTCTCAATGCCCTACAGGGAGCATGCCTCAGACAGCTAGTGTTGGAACCACTTGGGAGGGAGCAATCTTAGACCTGGTACTCTCAAATGGGGACAGAGAGAGAATCTCAGATCTAGAAGTGGTAGCCATCTGGGAACAAGTGACTACCAAACAGTGTGGTTCATGAGAAACTCAGCTGTAGAGTCAAGCCATACAAAAGTGAAGGTACTGGACTTCAGGAGGGCTGATTTTGTCAAAACGGGAGGGTGCCTCAGAAAAGTACTAGCAAACGGGCAAGAAGGAGGGGTGGAGGAACAATGGGGAAACATCAAAACTGCCATCACAGAGGCAACAAGCCTTTGCATGAAGCAAACAAACATAACAAAATGAAAGAAAAAAAACACTATGGGTCTCAAAAGAGGTGATGGGGAAGGATAGGGAGAAAAAGATAACATTCAGGAAGTATAAGGAAACACAGAAGTAGCAGGACAGAGAACTGCTCCAGTTACAGCAGAAGGAAGCGGGAAGGCAGCCAGAATAGCAAAGGCCCAAACCGAGGAAAAGATAGCCGACTCTGTGAAGAAGGGGGATAAAACCTTTTATAGGTACATTAGGGAGTGAAGAAAGACAAAGGGAGGGATATGGAGGCTGAATAAAGAGGAGGGAGGGTGGGTAGAGAGGGACAATGAAAAAGCAGGGATACTGAATGAATACTTCTGCTCAGTATTCACAAAGGAAGAGGAGGGAGAGGTACCTAATCCAGTCAATAGAAGCACTCTGGATAGGGGGGTTGATACGAGTCCTTTCACAGAAGAAAGGGTTCTGAAAGAACTCCTAAAACTGAAGGTGGACAAAGCAATGGGTCCTAATAGGATTCACCCCAGAATTCTAAAAGAATTAAGGGGAGAACTAGTGAAACCACTGACTACCCTTTTTAACAAATCATGGGAGGATGGCGTGGTACCTGAGGACTGGAGGAGGGTGGATGCGATTCCCCTTCACAAAAGTGGGAGCAAGACAGAGGCAGGAAACTACAGACCTGTTAGCTTGACCGCAGTGGTAGGGAAAGAACTGTTGAGTACCTAGAGGCCAGTGGGGCACAGGACCCAAGGCAGCGTGGATTCACAGTGGGAAGGTCACGTCAGATGAATCTAATCGATTTCTTTGACTGGGTAACCAAAGTAATAGACATGGTAGGGACTATCGACATGGCCTACCTAGACGTTAGCAAGGCATTTAACACAGTCCCACATAAAACATTAATAAATTAACCAGCCTGGGAGGGGGTCTCAGGGTGATAGCCTCGGTAAAACATTGACTGGACAACAGGATGCAGTCCACAGTGAAGAAAGGGGGTTTACTAGTGGGGTACCGCAGAGTTCAGTACTGGGTCCGGTCCTTTTTAATTTCTTTACAGGTGACATTGCAGAGGGACTGGAAGGAAAAGTATGTCTCTTTGCAGATGACACAAAGATCTGCAACAGGGTTGATACACAAGGTGGGGTGGAAAGGATGAGAAGGGACTTGGCAAGGTTGAAGGAATGGTCAAATGTATGGCAGCTTAGATTCAACGCAAAGAAGTGCAAAGTAATGCAGCTGGGAAACAAAAACCCAGGGGAAGAGTACAAAATGGGGGATGAGATACTGACAACAACAAAAATGGAAAGGGACCTGGAGATAGATATATCAGATGACCTAAAGGTGGGCAAGCAATGTGAGAAGGCAGTGAGGAGGGCTTGGGGGGATACTGGGATGCATAGGGAGAGGCAACACCAGTAGAAAACAGGAAATTGTTATCCCTCTGTACAGACAGTTGGTAAGACCCCATCTGAAGTACTGCGTACAGTTCTGGAGACCCCATTTCCGCAATGACATAGACAGGGTAGAGACTGTCCAGAGGAGGGCAACCAAAATGGTGCAGGGTCTGCACCAGAAGACATATGAAGAGAGACTAAAGGAGCTTAATATAAATTCAGGAGGGGAGAGGGGAGGACATGATGGAAACGTTCAAGTACCTCAAGGGAATCAACCAAGTCCAAGAGAGTAGCATCTTTCAGAAAAAGAGATGTGCAAGAAGGAAGGGGACACCATTTGGAGATATATATTTAAATCTAGGATTACAAGTAGCTTTGAGCCGAGGCTCTTTTACAAAGGTTCAACATGAGTGCATAGCACACACATGAAAATAAGCAGTACTGCAACAATTTACAGCAATCAAGAACTTAAATCAGAAGTCACAAAGATGTCACAACTAGAAGGAATAGCAGAGGATGGTCCAGAGAGGGCAGCTAGTGGAAAGGAAGATAGATAGAAACATAGACTTTGACGGCAGATAAGGACCGCTTGGCCCAACCAGTCTGCCCATTTCCCTACCTACAGGATAAGCTGCAGATCCTAGTTAACCAGCAGCCTACTTCTTCCTACCCCCACCCCCTAGAATTGCCTTATGACTGTCCCATGCATGCTTGAATTCCACCACTGTTTTTGACTTCACAACCTCCTCCAGAAGGCCGTTCCATGCATCCACAACCCTCTCTGTGAAAAAATACTTCCTTAAATTACCTCTGAGCCTCCCTCCCCCATCTTCAAATTGTGCCCCTTGTTCTTGCACACCTCTTTTTTTGAAAGATGCTACCCTCTTGGACTTTGTTGATTCCCTTGAGGTACTTGAAAGTTTCTATCATCCCCCTCTCCCTCTTTCCTCGAGGCTATACATATTAAGCTCCTTAAGTCTCTCTTCATATGTCTTCGGTGCAGACCCTGCACCATTTAGATTACCTTCTCTGGACAGCTTCCATCCTGTCTACGTCTTTGTGGAGATTGGGTCTCCAGAACTGCACACCAGATACTCCAGATCGGTCTCACCAGCTGTCTATACAGAGGGATAATAACTTCCTGTTTTCTACTGATGATGCCTCTCCTATGCATCCCAGTATCCCCCAGCCCTCCTTGCTGCCCTCTCACATTGCTTGCCCACCTTTAGGTCATTTGATATGACTACCCCAGGTCCCTTTCCATTTTGTTGTTGTTAGTATCTCACCCCCATTGTGTACTCTTCCCTGGGTTTTTGTTTCCCAGGTGCATTACCTTGCATTTCTTAGCATTGAATCTAAGCTGCCATACATTTGACCATTCCTCCAACCTTGCAAGTCCCTTCTCATCCTTTCCACCCCACCTTGAGCATCAACTCTGTTGCAGATCTTTGTGTCATCTGCAAAGAGACATACTTTCCTTCAGTCCCTCTGCAATGTAAACATAAAAGACATTGAAGAGGACCAGTCTAATACTGAACCCTGCAGTACCCACTAGTAACCCCTTTTTTTCAGAGTGGACTCCATTTACTATTACTCTGTGTCCTATTCTCCAGCAATTCTTTACCCAGGCTGTCATCTTGGGACCCACTCCCAGGCTGGCTAACTTGTATATTAATCTTTTGTGTGGGACTGTGTCAAATGCCTTGCTAAAGTCTAGGTAGGCCATGTCACAGCCCCTCCTGATCAACTACTTTGGTCACCCAGTCAAAGAAATCTATCAGATTTGTCTGGCATGACCTTCCTTCTGTGAATCCATGCTGCCTTGGGTCCTGTGCCCCTCTGGCCTCTAGATACTGACAATTCTTTCCTTCAGAAGTGATTCCATCATTTTCCCTACCACTGAGGTTAAACTAACAGGTCTGTAGTTTCTGCTTCTGCCTTCTCCACTTTGTGAAGAGGAATCACATCTGCCCTCCTCCAGTCCTCGGGTACCACCCATCCTCCCATGATTTGTTAAACAGGGTAGTCAGTGGTGTCACTAATTCTACCCTTAGTTCTTTTAAATTCTGGGATGAATCCCATCAAGCCCCATTGCTTTGTCCACCTTCAGTTTTAAGAGTCCTTTCAGAACCCTTTCTTCTGTAAATGGGCTGGTATTAACTTCTGTATCCAGAGTGTTTCTACTGTTTGTTTAGGTACCTCCCTCTTTCATTTGTAAATACTGAGCAAAAATATTTGTTTAGTGTCTCTGCTTTTCACAGTCAGCCTCTGCCCACCTTCCCTCCCTTTATTAAGCCTCACTATCCCTCCCTTGGTCTTCCTTTGCTCCTGATGTACCTATAAAGGTTTTATCCCCTTCTTAACTGAGTTGGCCATCTTTTCCTCGGTTTGGGCCTTTGCTGTTCTGACTGCCTTCCAGCTTCCTTTTGCTTTAACTGATACAGTTCTCTGTCCTGCTCCTTCTGTGATTCCTTGTACTTCCTGAATGCTTTATTTTTCTCTTGAACCTTCACTGCCACTTCCTTTGAGAACCATAGTGGTTCCTTACATCATTTCGTTTCGTTTATTTGCTTCACACAAAGGCTTGTTACCTCTGTGATGGCAGTTTTTATTATTCCCCACTGTTCTTCCACCCCTCCTTCCTGCCCATTTGCTAGTGCATTCCTTAGGCACTCACCCATTTTGGCAAGGGCAGCCCTCCTAAAGTCCAGTACTTTTGCCTTTGTATGGCTTGACTCTATTGCTGTATTTATTGTGAACCATACTGTTCGATGGTCGCTAGTTCCCAGATGGCTACCAACTTCTACATCTGTGATCCTCTCTTCATCTCCATTTGAGAGAACCTGGTCTAAGATTGATCCCTCTCGAGTGGGCTCCAATACTAGTTGTCTAAGGCATGCCCCCTGTAGGGCATCTAGAATAACCCCACTCATCGAAGTGGCTGCTGCAACTGCACTCCAGTTAACATCTGGCATATTCAGATCACCCATCAGCAATATCTCCCTTTTTCTGCCATTCTAAGTATACTTTCTATCATTTCCTTGTCCATTTCCTCCCTGGAAGGGGTCTGTATATCTAACCCTCATGCGGATTGTGGTGCCATTGCCAGTCTCCAAATTTACCCCACAGTGCTTCTTCTCCTCGTTTACCCTTTTGTTCTGTTGCTTTGATTCCTTCCCTTATGTAAAGAGCTACTCCTCCTCTTTTACTCTCCCTGTCCCTCCTGTAGATAGTGTATCCTGGTATGTTTACATCCCAGTCATGGTTTTGTGTGTACCATGTTTCTGTGACTGCCACGATATCCAGATGTTCCTCCTCCATCAAGGACACTAATTCAGGAAGTTTGTTACTCAGACTACGGGCATTGGTACTCATTGCTCTCCATTTTTTGATGGCTTTACCTTCTGTTGCAGCATCCACCACTGACCTTTCTACCTCGATCTTTTTCTCATTTAGTACCCTGTTTTGTAGGGAGAGGCTGGATTTTCCTGCTGCTTATCAGTGCCTCCCTCTTGACTAGAGAAATGAAGGAGACACACACACAGACATACACACACACACACACACACACACACACACACACACACACACACAGGGAAAGACTAATGCAGCACAATAGCATTGTCAAAGGACTACATGGAGAGGTGCTAGCAGTTGGGAACAGTTAGGGGTGGCAGTCACAGGAGCAGGAGATAGCGAGATGCAGGCGTAGTCTGGTTTTGAACCTACCCAGAGTACAGGTGGGGGGGGATGTCAGAACTAATGGCATTCATGCAACTAGGAGCATGGTGAACAAAGGATTGTTGGCCCTGTGTGATGCGACAACAGGGAACAAGAAGTAGCTGATGTTCAGCCCCTCTGGTGTTGCGTGGATTTAAACTGGGGTGCAGGAGAGCTTAGACACCAAGGGGAGCAAAACCTAAAGTTATTTTTTTCGTCATCAGGCAGGTCTGATACTTTATGCGGTTAGCAAGTTGTAGCCATCCCATTTGGGCATATAGGTCACAAGTATGTGTGAGTCGGTGGGCTCCAGTAATGAGCCAGCAAGCCTTGTTTAAGGAGGTCGGGGGCAGCTCAGAAGTAATGTGTGGAACTATTTTTTCATGGAGAGGGTTGTGGATGCATGGAACAGCCTTCCTGAGGAGGGTGTGGGTCAAAAGCAGTGGGGGAATTCAAGAATGCATGGGACAGACATAAGGCAATTCTAGTGGGGGGGCTAGAAGGAAGTAGTATGTTGATTAACTAGGATCTGCAACTTATCCATTAAGTAGGGAAATGGGCAGACTAGGTGGGCCAAGCAGTCCTTATCTGCCATCAAATTCTATGTTTCTGTTTCTGTGCATTCTCTCCTCCTCCCTCCTGCCTTTCTAATCCACACTATACGTTTTTTCTTTCTTCTTCTCACTTGTGTTCTGAAGACACAGTAAGTATTTAACTAGGTAAGAGATTTTTTTAAAAAGTAAATGTGAGGACTGATGTTAGTTTACTTATTTATCTAAGATGTTAAATTCAATTATACAAAAACAAATAATAGTTAAAAATGTTCTCATCAGGCTCCCTGGAAACAAAACAGATGCAGTGTCTCCTAATTACGCCACATAGTTACAATAAATTCCATATGTGAAGTGTACCTTCACCCCATGCTGGCTGCATAACTTTAAAAAGACTTTAACAGCACCCAATAATAGTTCTGCACCAACCAACTTTGCCTAAATGACTAAAAGGCTCTCTCTGTGATCAATGGCACAAGGCAGTGTTGCATGATAGGCCTATATCCACTTATGTGGGTTCATATTGTACATGCTGTAATGTACTTTAGAGTGAAGACACTGTCTCTTTAAAAGGTTTAGGAATGACCTTACAAAAATAGCCTTAATTATTCTAATGGCTAGGGTGGATCTGATACATCTCCAGATAAGAAAGACAGTTTTATGGAGCCCGGAAGACATAACTTTTTAGAGAAAACTGGGTATTTAGCTTCTAATAATATCAGAAAGGTAATGTAGTGACCTAGGGGTCAGGGGTTAAGCCAAATGCACTGACCAGATGTCACTTGAGTTGACATGGAATCACAGTGACACCTGCAGGAAAAGGCAAACTGTTTTGCCCTACTATCTGTATTGTCTTAGTATCATTTAACCCCACCTCAGAGGGAAAAAGGGTGGGTGTGTCCAGGAAACTGACCATCATGTATTTATCAGACACACAATTTGAATTCAGAGCAGTTGAACAGTGTTTAGGTTGGAATCAGGTTGTCTGGCCCAGCTGGCATATACTTTTACACCAGAAAGTACATGTGTGGGCCTGGAAAAATCTCTAAAACCAGACAGAGTGTGCGGGAATTAGACTCTTCACATACTGAACATAAAAATTCTGATTTTTAAGTCAGAATTTTGGAAACCAAGAAAGCACCTTAAGACTTTAAAAAAAAGACATTTCATAGACTGGACTTGGAATACACTCTGTCTACACAACTGTTGCTTAAGGACTCGTCTCTACAAGGACATTTAAAATCTTGTCTACACTCTAATATCAAAACAAGGTATAGTTTAGAATACAGTATCTAGCATTTTCTGCAAACCATCCAATTTTATTTTTGATATTGTCTGCATTTCAAAGTTCTTCCAAACTGTAAACTTTCTATATTGCTTTTATTTTAAGTAAATTTTTATGATTTTCTTATCAACTCTTCCTGGGGTCTGATTGTGCGATTTAAAGTGATTTTGTAAACTTTGCCATACAAAAATGGGACTAATAACCTTTAGTAACCTGTAGGAGTTGTGATTCAATCTGCTACCATTCAAATTGCCAAAAAGTGCTGTTTTCCATGAAATAAATGCTTTTATTTCTGTGCCCAGCTTCATTTGCATAACCCGCCCCTTTTTTTCCTCAGTGCTGCAACCCCCATGCAAGACATCATGCAAGGGAAACAAAGTTTAAAAGCACTGTTTTGAAACAGAGACCTCTGTTGGTCAGTCTTGGTATTGCAGACATTTTCATTACCGACACAGGAGACTATATCTCTTAGTATAGAAATTCTATTAGTTACATACTATATGCACAATGCCTTGTTTGGAAAATAAACATAAAATAGCTTTTATTGTTGAAGCCACTGCAGAGATTTGAGACTACAACTCACAGTAAGGGAATTGGAAAATAATGTTTTATTTTACCCACGATGCCTTGCTATGGACATCTACATGTTAGGTGCAGTCACCTCCACCAAAATAAGGGGCCGCACCTCTGAGTAACTAACATTTACATCAACATGATAATTTACCTAGAATTCCTTGGTGCTGTATGTAAAACATTGACAGTTCCCTTGCATGACATCATTGTGGAGGTGTGACTGCACACAGAAAACTGGAGGGCACAGTGCTGATAAAACTTAAGTTAAAAATTACTATGACAGGTTTTTTTTTATTAAACAAATTGCAGCTTCAGCATCTAGGGCATGGGGGGCAATGGCATACTATGTGAAAAAGGCATCTGCGAAAGCTCACATAATCACTAACATTTTAAACAGAAGGGTTTTGAAAAGACTGTGTGCCTGAAAGATAGAACTGATCAGCTATCGTATAGAACTACTTAGGCAAGATATAGCCAGTGGACGTGGTGGGATTCAAATACTGAAAGTAGTGCAGAGTCAAGGGAACTCAAAAACTACAGAATCCACCCTCCCACTGGGAAAATGAAGTTGGGAAGTCTTCATGAACCCTTACTCCTGCTCACGAGTTCTTAAAAAGAGGGACCTTCTGTGCGAACAGGAGGTCTGTCGGGCTACCCAGTGTTTGGGAGCCAGGGGCTAATGACAGGCAGCACCAGGCTAGAATCCAGTCTCTACCTAGTTTTCAAGCCCCAAGATGGCTCCCAACAGGAGGAAGTCTCCTTTTTTGTGTTGCTTGCACGCATGTGCAAGAAACACATTGCGTCAGGTTTTCTTTACAAGCAGGTTGTGGAGGTGCGGCAGTGTTGTGCAGAATGGCAGCAGCCCATTCAGGGGCTGGTCTCCGCCTCAGCCAATAGAGTAGCATGCTGTCATCACCTGCAGTTAACGGGCAGGCCACTACATCAAAGTGACTGAGCCGCTGCAATCAGGGAGTGCCCTGTCACTACGCAATGAGCTGTTCATACGGCGGGGCCTCCCTGACTGCAGCAGCCAATTACACAGCTCCATAGTGCTGTGTTCCCATGGCGACAGGTGATGGCTTCTCTGTCGGCCTCTCACAGCCCTCACAAAGCCAATGGAAAGCCGCTGCCCGCCGTTCAGTGTGCCTTCCTGGTGAAACATTTCAATAAAAAAAAAAGCCGACGGGTAGCTCCACTTCCCTGTTGGCATAATGCCCCCCTAATTTTTGTGCCAAGGGTGGTGTCCAATCACCCTTGGCTTTTGCCACCCCTGAACCTATATGAGCCGACAGGGGTGCCCAATCCCCCATCACCATGCCCCTTCCTCATCATTTTGTCAACAGGGAGCCCACCCCAGTCAGCATAATGCTCCCCCACTTCTTGTGTGCTGAGGGGATTGTCCAATCCCCTCAGCTCTTGATCCCCATGTACCAATGAGGGTGCCCAATTCCATAACGCTACAACCCCCAAACATTCAGGTGGCATGCTGGAGCCCACCCCAGCATGACAAAATGAAATGTCCCTGTAAAAGAAAACCTTCCCACAATGTTTTTTTTGTTTGTTTTAAATAAACCTGTAAACTAGAAAATGGTACACCGTCGATTCTGATGGTCCCTCTCCTAACTCACGCCCACCCTCTGTGTACCCCACCTCCCCACAACCCCCACCCCATAGTTACCTCTGGAGCCCGGCACGGCGATCTTCAGTGAACCAGGAACCGTCTGCACTCTTCAAAGCCGACTACGATCTGAAGACATGCCAGTAAGCTGTATAATGGCATATATGGTTCTTTTTCAACATTGGTGCATATCTCAGCCATGTCTGGGAATTTTTTCACCAAATTTTCAACATGGTGTTCTTGGGACCCCACCTCATTAACTCAGTCACTATTATTTTGTTATTCGGTCTCAAAGGAGATTTCACGGTCACTGTGCGGAACCACCTTTCAGGACCGATGTCGAAATACAGTGTCACAGTTCATGAGATAGGCCTCCAAAACCCTATGTTGAAATTTGGTGAAAAAAGTCCCAAAAATTACTTTTACGAGCGTGCATTGCACAGTTCCTACACACGCACGTAAGTTCTAGCATTTTTAATATTTTCACTCCAGATTTTCAACATTGCCATTTTACCACACCTTCTTATAAACAGTACAGCTATCATTTTTCAAATCTAGCCCGAAATGTGATTTCGCACATGTACTGCACAATGGTGCGGTCAGCGTGCAAAATCAATGTTCAGGACAGATTAAGAATAACACAGTGACACTGTTCATGAGGTAGGCCCCCAAAAACCCTATGTTGAAAATCTGGTGAAATAATTCCCCAAAATGGCTGTTTTACAAGCGTGCATTGCGCAGTTCCTACACCCGCTCATAACTTCGAGCATTTTTAATATTTTCACTCCAAGGTTTCAGCATTGCCATTTTACCACACCTCCTTATGAACAGTACAACTGACATTTTTCACATATCACCTGAAATGTGTTTTCAGACATGTAGCACACAGTGGCGTGGTCGGTGTGCGAAATCAATGTTCAGGACAGATTAAGAAAATCACAGTGACACTGTTCATGAGCAGAGATCCTAAACTGGCTATGTTGAAAATTTGGTGACAAAAGTCCATTAAATGACTGTGTTACGAGCATGCATTGTGCAATTAACACGCACCCTCATAAGTTCACAAATTCGTAATCTTTTCAGTCCGGATTTTCAACATTGGCATTTTTTCACACCTCCTTATGAACAGTACAGCTGTCATTTTTCACACCCTGGCTGAAATGTGTTTTCGCACTTCCGGCACAGAATAGCACGGTTGCTGTGGGAAATCAGTGTTCGGGATAGATTAAGAAAATCACAGTGACACTGTTCATGAGTGGAGGTCCCAAAATGCTGGTGTTGAAAATCTGCTATAAAAAATCCCAAAACTAATTACATTACTAATAATAATAATAAACTTTATTTTTAATGCACCTTTCAAATGTCAAGGCGCAGTACACAATTAAAACAATTTAAAACCAATGCTGCTCGTGTGCGTTGCGCACTTTCTACGCACACTCGTGACTTCACCAGTTTTTTTTTATATTTTCATTACAGATTTTCAGCATTGCCATTTTTTACATCTCCTCATGAACAGTACAGCTGTCATTTCTCACATCCTGTTTGAAATGCGTTTTTGCACCTGTGGCACGAAATGGCACAGTCGCTGTGCAAAATCACTTTTCAGCTAACAAAATGATAGTGCCTCTGTTCATGTGGTGGGATCACAAAAAGTCCATGTTGAAAACTTGGAGTAAATATACCAATAAACACCCAGGGTGTTAGGCTTTTCGACTATAACTCCCTACCCTGTAGGGACTGACAGGCGTCAGGGATGGGACTTGAGATTGTCGACAGTAATGCTCATGCCATTCCACCCTGACCTGCACCCTGCAGCCAGTGACAGGCATCAAGGTGCGCCTTGGACTCTTTGGCCCCAGAGTTCATCCCATTCTCCTATACTGCACACATTTCAGCATATTTCCTTTTGGAATGAGATGAGTAAAGCCCGAACACCCAAAGAACACCTCAACACTTGTCAGTGTCTGCAGGCTAGAATGAGGTGAAATGTCGTGACCGTTATGGGGCTATAACCCAAAGGCACACCCCAATGTTTGTCCATCTCTGCAGGGTGGGGGTGGGGTTGGTGTTGGTTGAGTACTTCACTTGACATTCCTATACTACATGGGCCTGATTCTTATAGGGGCCTGTGTCTGGCACAAGCTGTGGCAAACAGCAGCTTGCACCAATGTCTGGTGCGCCAGGGACCCTGCACCTAATTCAGGTACAGGAGGGGTCCCAGCGGTTAAGTCCCCACACTTGTGCTGACCGGAACCCTGCAGCAAAACCCCTGGCACACTGCACAGGTCCACCGTAGGCCACCAGAGACTAACACAGGACCCCGGCCCTCTATCAGCTTAGTCAGGCATGTGGGACTCAACCCAGGGCTGGTGTCCCCACCATGTTTGGTGCAACTGGCGCCTGGCCATGGAGGTGAGTGATGGGATGTGCCGGGCACTGAGGAGCAGTTGGGATTGGTGTACAGGGGGTTTGAGCCCCACCTGCTAGGGCATGGGTGGGCACCGTACCACCATAAGTTGGTGCTGCAGTAGTGCCGATGGGGCAGGCATTGAGGATCAGGGGAGCTGCTGCCAGTATGGGCAGCATCAGGATGGGGGTACCAACATGGTACATAGGTGGCATCAGGGAGCTGTGAGGGGTGCCACTGGACCACTAGGACAGGGGCCACACATACGGAGCCACACTCGGGGGTGTATGGTGGATGGACAGTCACCCATGGTTTGCCGCGTACAGGCATGTCACCTAGGGGAGAATGTCTAAGTCCCCTTATGCCTGCCCTTAGAATTTCTCCTGCCAGGTGATGTCTGTGAATCGCAGGATGCAGCTTGCATTGGCTGCAGTCCCCCTGCCACCGTGCCGCAGTGCACTGCAGGTGCAAACCCTGTTTGGGACAGGTGGACTACAGCCGACGCAGGCCACCGTTGTGAATTGCACCGAGGGCAGTCATGGATGCAAGGTGCACCTTGCACCATATCTATTTGCCACAGGCACCTTGTGTCCAACGCAGGGCTTTGAGAATCAGGCCACATCTGTCTAACTCCTGCACTTCCACTGCTAATGCCAGTAAGCAACCATTCGGCATTGACAAATGCTTGTGTAGTAAGCTCTGGCTTTGCAAGAAAGCGAGTTGTGCTCACAACAGAGGGAGGTGAACCTTACAATTGCCTTTCGTTTGTAGCAAATATTCTGCAGGTGGAGGCTACTTCTAACTGAAAGGTGAAATAAGGAACTTAGAATTATCAGGAAAAGACAGTCTTTCAAGCAACAGAGGGAGGTGGATCTAGCTTTACTTTTGTTTCAGTTCTTATGATTTTCAGTGCAGGAAGAGTTTAAACCCTGGACTAAGAATTTGTCATAAATTCTGAAGTAAGTGCAGGTACAGGCTGTGTATTTGACCCAGTCAGTGCCCTAGGGGGTGGAAACTGTTTTTTGTGTTCATCTGTATGTGCTTAAAAGGCCAGACCAGACTGTGTCAGGAAGTGCTTACATCATAGCTACTTATCAGCCAATAGCTTTGGAAGAGTCTTACAGATCTGAGAACAATAGTATTATAAGCAAGTGTTTTATAGCAAACTCATCAGAAAAGCTAATATTCTTCAGGTGAAGCTACCTCTGGCTGGAAGCTGCAATACTGAACATAGGATTTGCAAGAAAGCGAGTTGTGCTGACAACAGAGGGAGGTGAACCTTACAATTGTCATTGGTTTGTAGCAGATATTCTGCAGGTGAAGGCTACTTCTAACTGAAAGGTGAAATACGGAACTTAGAATTATCAGGAAAAGACAGTCTTTCAAGCAACAGAGGGAGGTGGATCTAGCTTTACTTTTATTACAATTCTTAAGATTTTCAGTGCAGGAAGAGTTTAAAGCACAGCTGACTTATTTTGGGCTGAGTGCTTTCACAGCACAAACCACCAGGCTGTTTTGCGGCTGGGGAGGTTTACCTGTGTCTGACTTGAATGTCTGGATTTTTCTCCGTTTGATTAGCAGGGTATTTTCTCTGTCAAACTGTTGTGTAGGGCATCTTGCTGACAGGAAGGCACTCATCACAGCGGTGGGTCAGAGCTTTTAGCTGATTGTTTCGTGAGGGCACAGTTTAGGCACACCCAGTCAGATGTTCCACTCCACAATCCATACACCACTCTGGGGGACCATAGCTTCCCTATGGATGCACCCGCAGAGAAGACTAAGGAGGCTGAGGACAACTGTCACAAGGGAGGTCCACAGGAAGGAGACAGAGGACACCACAGGGAAAGGAAGCAGCCCCTGGTGGGGGACTCAATAATTAGGGGGATAGAACTGGGGGAGCAGGGAAAACTGAAGTAAGGTGCCTGCCTGGTGCCATGGCTTGGAGGGACAGGAAGCGCATCCTCAGGATCACAAGAACAGCTGCGCGGGAGTCTGAGCTGGATGTCATTGTCCACCTAGGGACAAATGACTTGGCTCATCATGAGATCAGAGTGGTGCAGCAGGACTTTGTAGAGTTGGGGAGGGGCCTAAGACAAATAGCACACACAGGATCCTTCTCAGAGGTGCTGCCTGTCAATGGCATGGGTGAGGCGAGGGTACTTTGCACCATGTAGTTTAATGAATGGTTGAAAAAATGGTGTGGAGCACAGGGGTTTGGCTTCATTGGGGACTGGGGTTCCACCTGGAGGGACACCAGCCTATACTGGCAGGATGGTCTGCATCTGTCCAGGAAGGGAACAAGTCTTTTGAGCAATCGGTTTAATTACTTCATTGGCAAGCTTTTAAACTAGTTGGGGGAGGCACTGATAAGCAGCAGGAAAATCCCAGTTTCTCCCTACAAAACAGGGTACTAAATGAGAAAAAGACCAAGGTAGAAAGGTCAGTGGGGGATGCTGCAACAGAAGGTAAAGCCATCAAAAAATGGAGAGCAATGAGTACCAATGCCCGTAATCTGAGTAACAAGCTTCCTGAATTAGTGGCCTTGATTGAGGAAGAACATCTGGATATCGTGGCAGTCACAGAAACATGGTACACACAAAACCATGACTGGGATGTAAACATACCAGGATACACTATCTACAGGAGGGACAGGGAGGGTAACAGAGGAGGAGAAGTAGCCCTTTACAAAAGGGAAGGAATCAAAGCAACAGAACATAAGGGTAAACAGGGAGAAGAAGAAGCACTGTGGGTAAATTTGGAGACAGGGAATGGCACCACAATCTGCACAGGGGTTGTATACAGACTCCCTTCTCAGGGGGAGGAAATGGACAAGGAAATGATAATAAGTATACTTAGAATGGCAGAAAAAGGGGAGATATTGCTGATGGGTGATCTGAATATGCCAGATGTTAACTGGAGTGTAGTTGCAGCAGACACTTCGAAGAGTGGGGTTATTCTAGATGCCCTACAGGGGGCGTGCCTTAGACAACTAGTACTGGAGCCCACTTGAGAGGGAGCAATATTAGACCTGGTTCTCTCAAATGGAGATAGAGAGACGATCACAGATGTAGAAGTGGGTAGCCATCTGGGAACTAGCGACCATCGAACAGTATGGTTCACAATAAACACAGCAATAGAGTCAAGCCATACAAAGGCAAAAGTCCTGGACTTTAGGAGGGCTGACTTTGCCAAAATGGGTGAGTGCCTAAGGAATGCACTAGCAAATGAGCAGAACGGAGGGGTGGAAGAACAGTGGGGAATAATAAAAACTGTCATCACAGAGGTAACAAGCCTTTGTGTGAAGCAAATAAAACGAAACAATGCAAGAAACCACTATGGTTCTCAAAGGAAGTGGCAATGAAGGTTCAAGAGAAAAATAAAGCATTCAGGAAGTACAAGGAATCACAGAAGAAGCAGGACAGATAACTGTATCATTTAAAGCAAAAGGAAGCTGGGAAGGCAGTCAGAACAGCAAAGGCCCAAACTGAGGAAAAGATAGCCAACTCAGTTAAGAAGGGGATAAAACCTTTTATAGGTACATCAGGGAGCGAAGGAAGACCAAGGGAGGGATAGTGAGGCTTAATAAAGGGGAGGGAGGGTGGGCAGAGGGTGACTGTGAAAAGGCAGAGATACTAAACAAATATTTTTGCTCAGTATTTACAAATGAAGAGGGGGAGGTACCTAAAACAAACAGTAGAAACACTCTGGATACAGAAGTTGATACCAGCCCATTTACAGAAGAAAGGGTTCTGAAAGAACTCTTAAAACTGAAGGTGGACAAAGCAATGGGGCCTGATGGGATTCATCCCAGAATTCTAAAAGAACTAAGGGTAGAACTAGTGACACCACTGACTACCCTCTTTAACAAATCATGGGAGGATGGGGTGGTACCTGAGGACTGGAGAAGGGCAGATGCGATTCCCCTTCACAAAAGTGGGAGCAAGGCAGAAGCAGGAAACTACAGACCTGTTAGTTTAACCTCAGTGATAGGGAAAATGATGGAATCACTTCTGAAGGAAAGAACTGTCGAGTATCTAGAAGCCAGAGGGGCACAGGACCCAAGGCAGCATGGATTCACAGCGGGAAGGTCATGCTAGACGAATCTGATAGATTTCTTTGACTGGGTGACCAAAGTAGTAGATCAGGGAGGGGCTGTGGACATGGCCTACCTAGACTTTAGCAAGGCATTTGACACAGTCCCACACAAAAGATTAATATACAAGTCAGCCAGTCTGGGAGTGGGTCCCAAGGTGACAGCCTGGGTAAAGAATTGGCTGGAGAATAGGACACAGAGAGTAATAGTAAATGTAGTACACTCTGAAGAAAGGGGGGTTACTAGTGGGGTACCGCAGGGTTCAGTATTAGGACCGGTTCTCTTCAATGTCTTTATAAGCGACATTGCAGAGGGGCTAGAAGGAAAAGTATGTCTCTTTGCAGATGACAAAAAGACCTGCAACAAAGTTGATGCACAAGGTGGGGTGGAAAGGATGAAAAGGGAGTTGGCAAGGTTGGAGGAATGGTCAAATGTATGGCAGCTTAGATTCAATGCAAAGAAGTGCAAAGTAATGCACCTGGGAAACAAAAACCCAGGGAAGAGTACACAATGGGGGTTAGATACTGACAACAACAAAAATGAAAAGGGGCCTGGGGGTAGTCATATCAGATGACCTAAAGGTGGGCAAGCAATGTGAGAGGGCAGCAAGGAGGACTGGGGGGATACTGGGATGCATAGGGAGAGGCATCACCAGTAGAAAACAGGAAGCTATTATCCCTCTGTATAGACAGCTGGTCAGACCCCATCTGGAGTACTGCATGCAGTTCTGGAGACCCAATCTCCGCAAAGACAGACAGGATGGAAGCTGTCCAGAGGAGGGCAACTAAAATGGTGCAGGGTCTGCACCGGAAGACATATGAAGAGAGACTTAAGGAGCTTAATATGTATAGCCTCGAGGAAAGGAGGGAGAGGGGAACATGATAGAAACTTTCAAGTACCTCAAGGGAATCAACAAAGTCCAAGAGGGCAGCATCTTTCAAAAAAAGAGGTGTGCAAGAACAAGGGGGCACAATTTGAAGATGGGGGGCAGCTCAGAGGTAATTTAAGGAAGTATTTTTTCACAGAGAGGGTTGTGGATGCATGGAACGGCCTTCCAGAGAAGGTTGTGCAGTCAAAAACAGTGGTGAAATTTAAGCATGCATGGGACAGTCATAAGGCAATTCTAGGGGGTGGGGGTAGGAAGAAGTAGGCTGCTGGTTAACTAGGATCTGCAGCTTATCCATTAGGTAGGGAAATGAGCAGACTTGGTGGGCCAAGCAGTCCTCATCTGCCGTCAAATTCTATGTTTCTATGTTTCTAAGTGGCTCACAGGTAACCAGTGGGAAGCTCATTAATGAGGAACAGACTGCATCTCCTTGATAATGTCTTTATAAGTGACATTGCAGAGGGACTGGAAGGAAAAGTATACCTCTTTGCAGATGATACAAAGATCTGCAGCAGGGATACACAAGGAGGCGTAGAAAGCATTTATTTATTTATTTAGTTTTTTTTTTACTGGGTAGGTACCAAAGCCAAGACATGACTATTTTCAGGTACGACTTGGGAGATTACAATAGGTCAGGGTGAAACAGGGAAAAATACATTTTGGGTAAAGGAAGAACAACAAAAACAGATAATACAGAGCAAATCAAGATGTTACCAGTACATGAGAATTAACAAGATATGACACAGTTCAATAAACAGTCACAGAATACAGGGAAAAACAATCACATGTTGCAGACAGCCACTGGGTTTAGAGCAGCTGAAACAAACAGAGATGGGACATAAGTGCCTAAGTAAGCTAACTAAAAAGGCAGGATTGGTCGAGATCAGTTTGCAGCAGTGGGGAGGTGGGATGAGAGCAGGTTTATGGGGATTTGAAGCAGGCACAGGAGACCTGGCTGAAGAGGAGGGAGCGATAACCGTTTTTAAACTGGACATGGTTGGGGGCAAGGCAAACATCAAGAGGCAGGGAGTTCCAGAGTTTAGCCACAGAGTGAGAGAAAGCTAGGGTACCTTTGTTGGATTTGTGCCTAGGTATTTGTAGCAGAGATTTATCAGATGAGCGGAGGCCATAGGAGGAGGGCAGTAGAGTAAGTAGGGAGGCCAGCGAGACAGGGATGTTTGTCCTAATGATATTGTCCGTCAGGGAGCCAAGGGCAAGAGTCTGAGTGAGAGAAGGGGTTAAACAATTTAGGTCAGCATAGAGCTGACAATGGTGAGTTGACCAAGGAGAGGCTGAGGCATATCTGCATATGCTGTTGTAGGTAGTATCCCACTTCTTGAGGAGAGTTGTAGGTGCATTAAGATAAGTGACTAACCCATAGGCTAGTGATGGGAGCAAGATCCCATGGGCAATGGCCAATCTAGCCGACTGCGTAAGGACATAGCTGATTCGGTATGCTGCTCCAATTTTAGCATTTACTGATTTACAGGTAGTCATAATATGTTTGTCAAAGTTTAGGTTTTCATCAAGGAGTACTCCAAGATACTTGAACGAGCATACTGGTTCGAGGAACAGTCCACCATGACCAGTAACTTTGAATAGGTTCCGGTTGCTTTTTAATTTGATTGCAGAACCAAACAACATAGTATGTGTTTTACTAGTATTAAAGATTAGCTTATGGTGGAAGAGCCAGGACTGAACAGACTTAAAAGCAGTGGTCAGGGTCAGGTTTATGCGGTGAATATTGTTATCACTACAGTACAAAACCAAGTCGTCCGAGTAAAGGACAGATGAGCAATCAGGGATATTTGCCGCAATGTTGTTAATAAAAATAGAGAAGAGAAGTGATCTTAGTACTGATCCCTGGGGAACACCTAGGTTAATAGCCATAAGGCTAGACACTGCGGAGTTGAATCTGACAAGCTGAGTTCTATTTGATACATAGCTATTAAACCAGGTGACTGAGTCCTGGGAGAAACCAAGGGCTAGGAGACTATCGAAGAAGAGAGTGATCAAACAAGTCAAATGCCTTTGTCAGGTCAATATAAACTGCCCCCGTGAGGCGACCATTGTCTATAGCAGTAAGAGTATCATTCGTAAGGTAGAGCAGGGTCGTAGAGGTGCTATGACCTTTGCAGAAACCATGTTGAATTAGTGAGAGGAGGTTGTATTTAGTCATGAATTCGACAACTTGGATTGATACTAATTTTTCCAATATTTTGCATACAACTGGTAGTATAGCTATTGGCCGATAGTTTGCCATATCTTTATTATCCCCCTTTCTTTTGTACCGGCACGACTTTAGCCATTTTCCAGATGTCAGAGACAACTTCATTACAAAGGGAGAGTGTAAAAATACTTGATAAAGGCTGGGCAATAAATGGTGCAGCCAGTTTTAGAAGTTTGGGTTCAATGCCACCGGAGCCCACACTAATATTTTCAGAAATGGTGTTCAGCAGACCCAGGACATCAGATTTGGAGACCGCCTTAAAGTAAAAAGGAGGGGGAAGTACAGTGGTGGAAGGTGGGGTGGGTGGAGGTAGAGGCTGACCTTGGAGGAAGACAGATGTAAAGCTTGACAGGTCAGTGAATTGTTTATTAAAACACCTCCGCAATAGTCCTAGGGTTGTTGCAGTGGACATCACTGATGATCATTTCGTCAGCCAAGTGGGTCATCTTTGTGCCTAGGAATGATTTCACATGTGTCCAGAATTTCCTAGGGTCACCTGATGCTGCCATCAGAAGCCCCTTACAGTATGTGCTTTTTACTAGTCTGATCTGCCTTTTGCAAACACTTTGCTGTGCCCTGTAAGTGGGGTAATCGACAATAAGGCCATAGTTTCTGAAACTCCTCCAGCTCTTATCCCGGGTGCGTAGTGCAGCCAGGAGATCTTTGTGCAACCATTTTGTGGGTGTCGCACGAACACGCCGGGTCACAAGTGGAGTGTGCCTATTTTGAACAGTGTGAAACTGGTCTAGGAAATAGTCGAGAGCTAGTTGTGCATCCTGGAGCTGAGAGAGACGAGACCAGTCAATAGATGAGACATCATGTAGGAACTGTAACTGATCCAGTTTAGCATAGTTCCTAAAGGTGATATAGCGTGGGGGCAGAGACTGAGAGCTAGAGTGTTTCCATACACAGAAGATTGGGGAGTGATCGGATATAGTATCAGGCAGAGTGCCTGCATCCACAATTCTGTCAACCCGGTTTGTTAACACCCAATCTAGTAGAGTGCTTTATGTTGCTTTAGGGAATATCCTAGTAGGCACTGTTATAACTTGATGTAGGTTGTATCTTTGGACTACAGATAGAAGTGAGCCATAGGTTTGTCCAAGCCAGTTCAGATTCATGTCACCAATTCAGATTCATGTCACCAAGGATAATAAGTTCATTATGGCCTGCTAATTTTACTGGGTCCTCCAGCAAATTAGTGAAAGCAGATAGTCCTCCCTAGGGCGAGTTATAAGCAACAACTATGTGTAGATTTTTAGCACCCAGGCGGAGGAATGCATGGAAGGATTTACAAATGGAGGATTGAGGTTTGGTATTCTGTGAGACAGTACGATGAGACTTATAAAATAGTGTGACACCCCCACCTTGTTTGGGAGATATTCTGTCATTCCTAATGATATAGTTTTGTAACAAGCAGTTAGAATCAGGGGTAGAAGGCTTAAGCCACGTCTCAGATAGGCACAGTATATCTGGGTTATGGGTGGAGACCGAAGCCTCCAATTCCATGAAATTTCATGTTAGGCTCCTGATGTTTAGATGGGCTATGCATAAGCCTGACGTAGTAGCCCAGGAGGTATCGGTGCATGGCCGATGATGTGAAGGACCTGGGTTCAGTTCCACATCACCTGCCAACAGGATGGAAAGCAGCAAGAGATACCAAAGCTTGCGATGGATAAAAGGAGTAATCATTATAGTTTGGGGATGGAGTTTAAGTCTAAGTAGTTGTTACAATACAATTGATAAATCTTGGGAGCAATAGTGGCGTGAGATCAAAGCTATCTGCAGGTCTAGCCAGCATGTTAGAGAATTTGAAATTTACATTATGGTTGTGCTGCCAGGTACAACTGTGGGAACATGGAATCAGGGAGAGAGTAGCAAGAAGACAGAGCACTAGGCTGGTAACAAGAGACACAAGAATTATCTGTGCCATAATAAGCAGTAGCAGCACAGTTTCAAAATGCAGTAAGTAGTCAAAACGCAGCCGACAGGCAGAGATATAAACAACTTGAAATGCTGGTATGCAGTAGAGCTTAGCCGATGCCCCTAGTGTTGAAAAATAAGGAGCAAATGGCAAAGTGCACTGTTAGACATCAGCTGAAACTGACAAAAATATCTTATATAAGTAATTGCCCAGATAGGGTGGGCAGGTGGGGGGTGGGTGGGAAGCCAGCGCACAGGCGCCAATGAGAATAAGCTGTAAGTACCAGAACAGTTACAGTCAAAATTGTTTAAATATTAGTTGCAGTGTCCTCAGCAGTATCTAGAAGGGACTGCCAAGAGCACAGCTCGAGTTCCGACAGTTGCGCTGAGAAAAAGGCGCCAAAAAAAATTCAAAAACAGTCCTCAGCTTGCTGGTAGTACACACAAAGAAGCTGGGCTGTCGGCAATAGTTTGCGCTCCCTTTGTTACCTTAGGTTTTTAAACCAGTGGCGGGTGGTCTCCTGTAGCCAGGACCTCGGTTGAGAAGTGGGCTAGAGCTTGTCCAGGGGCCGTGGAGGGTCCGGGACCATGGAAGTTCAAGTCGCGCCCCAGTGGGCGGGTGAGTCCTTAGGTTTTTAAGCTAGCGGCAGGCAGTCTCCTGTAGCCAGGACCGCGGTTGAGAAGTGGGCTAGGGCTTGTCCAGGGGCCGTGGAGTGTCCTGGGCCATGGAGGTCCAAGTCGCGCCTGAGAGGGCAGGCGAGTCCTTAGGTTTTAAACTAGCGGCAGGTGGTCTCCTGTGGCTAGGACCACAGTTGAGAAGTGGGCTAGGGCTTGTCCAGGGGCCATGGAGGGTCTGGGGCCGTGGAGGTCCAAGTCGCGCCCGAGTGGGCGGGCGAGTCCTTAGGTTTTCAAACTAGCGGCGGGCAGTCTCCTGTAGCCAGGACTGCAGTTGAGAAGTAGACTAGGGCTTGTCCTGGGGTCATGGAGGGTCCAGGGCCGTGGAGGTCCAAGTCGCACCCGAGCAGGCGGGCGAGTCCTTAGGTTTTTAAACTAGCAGCAGGCGGTCTCCTGTAGACAAGACTGCAGTTGAGAAGTGGGCTAGGGCTTGTCCAGGGGTTGTGGAGGTCCAAGTCGTGCCCGAGTGGGCAGGTTAGTCCATAGGTTTTTAAACTAGCAGTGGGCGGTCTCCTGTAGCCAGGACCGCGTTTGAGAAGTGAGCTAGGGTTTGTCCAGGGGCCGTGCAGGGTCCGGGGCCAGGGAGGTCCAAGTCGTGCCCGAGCGGGTGGGCGAGTCCTTAGGTTTTTAAACTAGCGTCGGGCAGTCTCCTGTAGCCAGGATCGCGGTTGAGAAGTGGGTTAGGGCTTGTCCAGGGGTCATGGAGGCTCCGGGGCCGTGGAGGTCCAAGTCGCGCCCAAGCAGGCAGGCGAGGATGAGAAGGGACTTGGCAAGGTTGGAGGAATGGTCAGAAGTATGGCAGCTTGGATTCAATGCAAAGAAGTGCAAAATAATGTACCTGGGAAACAAAAACCAAGGGGAAGATTACACAATGGGGAGGGAGGAAGTAACAACAACAAAAATGGAAAGGGACCTGAGAGTAATCATATCATATCATATGACCTTAAAGTTAGAAAGCAATGTGAGAAGGCAGTAGGAAGGGCTGGGGGTATACTGGGATGTATAGGGAGAGGCATCACCAGTAGAAAACAGGAAGTTATTATCCCTCTGTACAGACAGTTGGTGAGACCCCATTTGGAGTACGGTGTCCAGTTCTGGAGACCCCATCTCCATAAGGACATAGACAGGATGGAGGCAGTCCAGAGGAGGGCAACTAAAATGGTGCCGGGTCTGCAAGAGAAGCCATACGAGGAGAGACTAAAGGAGCTTAATATGTATACCCTTGAGGAACAGGGGGGACATGATAGAAACTTTTAAGTACCTCAGTGGAATCAACAAAGTCCAAGAGGGTAGCATCTTTCAGAAAAAGAGATGTGCAAGAACAAGGGGACACAATTTGAAGATGGAGGGGGACAGCTCAGGGGCAATGTGAGAAAGTATTTTTTCACAGAGAGGGTGGTGGACGAATGGAACAGCCTTTCTGAGGAGGTTGTGGGGGTCAAACTGTGGGAGAATTCAAGAAAGCATGGGACAGACATAAGGCAATTCTTGCAGGGGATAGGAAGAAATAGGCAGTTGGTTAACTAGGATCTGCAGCTTATCCTGTAGGTAGGAAAATGGGCAGACTAGGTGGGCCAAGCAGTCCTTATCTGCTGTCAAAGTCTATGTTTCTATCTCACCTGTCTGCAAGCTCAACCCAGGCTAATGTACAAAGACTTCATCACATTTCTTATGAGTCTTTCTTAGACATGTTTTATCTGTTTACAGGAGTGCACCTGATTTGAGGCCAAAAGCAAACAGTTATAGTAGCACAGCCCCCCCCCCCCCAACACCAACATACACACTCCCCGAAAAGCTACTTAAAAGCCTGCAATTCATTCAAATCAATTCCATTTTCTTACTTAGTTAGGGTTCAATGCCAACAAGTGTAAAATTATGTACCTAGGGCATAGGAACCCCGATGCTGAGTATAGGATGGGGGGAGGTAATGATACTTACTAGACATGAAAGGGTCCTTGAGGTTATTATATCAGAGGACCTCAAAGTAGCAGTACAGTGTGACAAGGCTATGGGCAGGGCAAATTGGATTCTGGGATGCATAAGGAGTAGCATCTCCAGTAGGAGGAGGAGGGATGTTGTGCTGCCATTGTATCACTCCCTGGTATACCCCAGCTGGAGTACTGTGTCCAGTTTTAGAGTCCACACTTCAGAAAGGACATAAGGTGGAGGTTTTCCAGAGGAAGGCAACTAAAATGGTTCAGGATTTTCACAGGAATCCCTACAAGGAAAGACTGAAGAATCTCAACATGTACACTCTGGAAGAGAGGAGGGCGAGAGGTGACATGATCAAGACCTACAAAGCACCTCACAGGGGTAAACAGGGTACAGCCGGGGAGATTCCTTGAAATGAGGATGAGCACCCCAACCAAGGGACATAAAATGAAGTGGGGGGGGGGGAGTTCAGGATAGATGTGAAGAAATATTTCTTTACTGAAAGGGTGGTAGACGCCTTAAACAGAGTGCCAGGAGAAGTGATGGAAGCTAAAATGGTAGGGGGCATGAAGCATGCATGGGATAAACATAGCGGTATATTAGAAAAAGGGGAAGGAGGGGGTCAACGGAGATCAATAGGGCTATGGAGGTGGCGTAGGTTCAAGTTCATTGCAGAAAAAATCCATTAAGCAAGCTCATTCACAAGGAGGTCCTGATGGATGCAGGCAGAATAAGACATGCAGTAACATATACAGGCAGGAGTTACAAGTAGGTAGAGAACACTTGGACAGACTAGGTGGGCTGAGCGGTCCTTTCTTGCTGACAAATTCTATGTTTCTATGGCATCATGTGTTCATTCAGGTGCAGTGTTTATTTAAAGTTGGACCTACCATACATGCAGATGTATGGGACAATAAATTACTGAATTACATGCAGCCCACTTACAGTACAATAAACAGAACCCCAGTGCTTTGAGAAGCCTTTACTCTTCATAAGGCTGCTTAAACAGCTGGGGTTCTATTTGCAGTGTCCACACCAGTATGCTGATCCTAAAATTGGTGCCACATCTGAATGAGTACTTGATTCTTGCTCACTCCATTTCTTCCCCACTTTGAAAGCTGCTTGTCCCGAGTTAGTTTTGGGCTGGCAGCTCCTCACCTGTGTTGGAAGATGACCAATGAGCAGCACTGAAAGACATCAGACTTCACAGACTGTGAAGGCAGCTGCTCACCCACCAGCTTGGCAAGAAGAAGGCTGCAGCTATGGCCACTGATGACTGTTGGGGTGTGGGGATGGGGGACCAAAGGGGACAGACATAAGGAGATTAAAATCATAATACAAATTGTGAGACCTTAAACAGCTTTCCAAAACACTTAGTAAAAGAACACTATGAAGTTTTTCAAATGGTAACACAATCTGATGAGCCCTCTGTCTGCAGTCTGACACCAGGCATCAACCAGCATAAAACTGCCTAAAGAAGGCAATATGGTCATGTGGTCACTGAAATACTGGAGTTTATGGATTTATAAGAACAAAAGAATATCACGTAGAATCTGGCACATCTGTCTACAGCAACTGTCTCCTACTTCTCAGTAGTTATACCCTTGAGGTACTTGAATGTTTTTATCATATCCCTCTTTCCCTCCCATCTTCCAATGAGTATATATTGAGGTCCCTTAATTTCTCCTCATAAGTCTTGTGTTGCAAGCTCTGTACCATCTCATTCGCCCTTCTCTGGACCTCTCAGCCTGTTAATATCCTTATGAATGTGCGACCTCCAGAACTGCACACAGTACTCCATGTGAGGCCTGACCATGGTTTTATATAATGGCATCACTTCCTCCCTCCTTATGCTGGCAATATCCCTGCCTATGCACCCCAGCATGTCACTGGCCCTCCCAGCTGCCTTACCACTTTGACATTTCAGGTCATCTGAAATAAGAACCCCAGGTCCACTTCCTTCTTTGTGACTGTCAGCAACTCCCTCCCCCCACCCCATCCTGTAGCTTTCCCAGGGTTTCTGTGTCCCAGGTGCATAATTGTGCATTTTTGAATTAAACTTCAGTTGCCAGTCTTCAGACCATTTTTCAAATTTCCCCAGATCCCTCCTCATTTTGTCCACCCCCTCTGGGGTATCTACGATCTTACAGATCTTGGTGTCATCTGCAAACAGGCAGACCTTTCCCTTCAGCCCTTCTGCAATGTCACTAATGAAGACATTGAACAGGACTGGCCCCAGGACCAATTCCTGCGGCACCCCTCTGGTCACCCCCTCTCCCCAGACTGCACCGCATTTACCACCACTCTCTGCCCCCTGTCTGTTAGCCAGTTCTAACCCAGTTTACCACCCTTTCCCCCATGCCCAGCCTACTCAGCTAGTTTATCAGCCTCCTATGTGGGACGGTGTCAAAGGCTTTGCTTAAATCAAGGTAAGCATTGTCCACTGCCCCACCCTGATTTACTTCCTTTGTTACCCAGTCAAAGAGATCAACCAGATTTGCCTAATACGACCTCCCCACTGTGAATCCATGTTGCCTATGGTCCTGGGCTCCGATGACTTCTAGATGCCCCACTATCTTTTCTTTAAGCAATGTCTCCACGATCTTCCCCACTACTTGAGGTGAGGCTCACTGGCCTATAGTTCCCTGCCTTCTCCCCACTGCTGGATTTGTATAGAGGGACCACATGTGCCTTCCGCCAAGTCTCTGGTACCGCCCCTGTGTTGAATGACTCAGTGAACATGGCTGCCAGAGGTACTGCTATCTCCCGTCACAGTTCTCTTAATATCCTTGGGTGTATGCCATCTGGTCCCATCGCTTTGTCCACCTTCAATTTAGTCACCTCCTGCAGGATTCTTCTACCTGTGAATGGATTATTATCCACCTCTTCACGCCTTCGCAACTGCTGTACTGCTGTGGCCCTTGTCCTTCCCCCTCTTCTGTGAATACTGAACAGAAAGACACAGTGGATGTCTTTGGGGGGCACATGACAGCTCTTAGGCATGGTGCTATCACTTCCAAATACCTAAACAGCACATATAAGCAAGCAACATCCGGCATCGACAAATGCTTGTTAAATATTTGCATGCATGGAACGGCCTTCCAGAGGAGGCTGTGGAGTCAAAATCAGTGGTGGAATTCAAGCATGCATGGGATAGTCATAAGGCAATTCTGGGGGGTGGGGGTAGGAAGAAGTAGGCTGCTGGTTAACTAGGATCTGCAGCTTATCCAGTAGGTAGGAAATGGGCAGACTGGGTGGGCCAAGCTGTCCTTATCTGCCGTCAAATTCTATGTTTCTATGTTTCTATATCTGTGGGCCTGGCTTGAGAGCCACCTTGATTTCTTCTCCACATGTCTGGCTCCTGTACTTAACACCTTCTCCTCAGTGGCTTCCTCAACTCATTCACACTTTTCACACTCTTCTTTCCCAGCTTTCCCACTCTACCCTCCACTTACACAACACATCACCACTATCTAGTCAATTGCTTGCTGTGTGCTTCTCCTTCCTCCCTAATTTGGCACCCTTTGGTATGTAGCTCAACCCCAGCCCCCAAAATACCTATATTACATAGATCAGCTGTCTGCCCCTTACTCATGGTTGTGTTCCTACTCACCCCATACTAGATGTGTGAAACGATAATTGAGTGGACATCTGATGAAGGATTCTATGTAATCTGAAAGCTCAAGCACCTATTTTCTTTGTAACATCTATGTTGGTCCAATAAAAGGTATCAAATCATCTCTTTTTTCTGGATCTTTCTGTCAAAAGGACCAATACAGCAACAAAACTAACTTTCTGGAAACAGGAGAATGTATTTAAGTATCTTTATGTTTGTGTAAACGCTAATGCTTTTAAATTTGCAAAGGAGTTGAAAGTGTTTTTGACTACTCCGATTCTTCACAACTCCTCTAAACCACTGCTGGAAAAATATCATACAAAACCATCCAAGCCATCTACTTACTGCTGGGGCTATCTCCAAAGCAATCCATCTGCTGTTCACTCTTTCTTCTTTACAACACCATCTAGGAGTTCCTCATCCCTCTCAAACAGCAATAACAAGTGTTCCTTTGGGATATTGTATCCTGTACATAAAAAAAAAAAAAAACAACTAAAATATTATTTAAAATCAGAACTGGCTATTTTACTTTATTGTTTTGCAAGGAGGTGGGTGGGTCAGTTGCAGACATTGATGGCAGAGAGGTTGGTGGACATAGCTGCCATTACTGAGATATGGGCAACCAGGCATCATGACTGGGACCTAACCATCCCAGGGTACAAACTTTCCAGAGGGGTGAGAGATAAAGGGAAGGCTGGGAGTCTATTTACATAAGGGAAGGGATCAAATGTAATAGGAAGGAAGGGAGGAGGGCAAGTCAGAAGTAATCTGGCTGCAACACACAGCCAGAAAGGGATCAAGATCTGTCTGGGGTCGTTTATGAGACCTCCGTCCCAGAAGGAGGACATTGACAGGGTACTGGGGAGCAGATAAGAGGCACAGTGGCAAAGGGAGCACAGTGGTGGTGGGGATTTTAATCTACCAGGGGTGGATTGGAGCATTCCAGCAACCACTTGTGCCAGGGAGCAAATCCTCCTGGAAGCATTCCAGGATGGCTTCCTTACCCAGAGGGTAATGGCGCCAACAAGGGAGAGGAATATATTAAACCTGGCACTGGAAGATGGTGAACAGGTCAGGGATGTTAGGATGGAGGAACCTCTAGCCTGCAGTGACCACTGCACAGTGTGGTTCTCAATCAATGTGTAAGTGAATGAAGTAAGTATGTTTGTAATTGACAAAATGTTTTTATTATCTCAGCATTGTCAGGACCATCTTGAAAAAAGGCTTGTCCTAAATATGTGAAATTAGATCTCTCCTGAATAAAAACAAATCTTTTTCTTACTACTACAATCTGGGTAGGGAAGTAGCCATTACAAAAACTGGGGTCCTGGACTTCAAAAGGGCAGACTTTGGCAGGATGGGACACATACTGGAAAGTCATATGGCAAGCATCTGCCCAGAAATGGACACGGAACAAAAATGGGCAGTCATCAGGACAGGACTGGCTGAAGCCACTAAAACTTGTGCCAAGAGCCACAGCAAGAAAGTCAGGACCAAGAAACCAAGTTGGATGAGTAGAGAGGTTGTAGAGAAGGTGGGGAGAAGAGGAATGCATTTAGGATCTACAAAAGATCCAAAGGGCAGAAGACAGAGAAGAATATGTAGAAATCCAGAGAAGTGAGCAGAGTGGTAAGGGCAGCAAGGTGGCTGGAGCGGAGTTAGCAGGGGATCAAAGAAGGAGAAAAGGTTTCTTCAGATATATCAGAGAGAAGAGGAAGAGCAAGGATCAAATTGCTAGGATCAGGAAGGAAAGTGGGTGGGTAGAAAAGGGGGCTGAGCAGTCAGAAGTACTTAACGAATATTTCTGTTCAGTCTTCACCAAGGAGAGGGATGGGCCCATACCGGAGAAGAAGGGCAAGGTGGGAAAGAAGTAACCATGGATGGGGAAATCATGGTGGAAAGGGTGAGGGAGGGTCTAAAGTCCCTGAAGGTGGACAAGGCACATGGCCCAGACAGAGCCCACCCCAGGGTGCTGAGAGAGTTGGCAGAGGTCCTGGTAGGGCCATTGATGGACCTGTTCAATACCTCTCTGAACTCAGGGTGCGTGCCCAGGACTGGAGGGAAGCACATGTGTACCTCTCCCAAGAGTGGGCCCAAGGATGAACCGGGAATTACAGACCAGTGAGCCTTACTGCAATTGTAGGAAAACTGATGGAGGCAATCCTCAAGGAAAGACTGGTTCAATTTCTTAAGGATAACAATCTCCAGGACAGCTAGCAGCGCAGGTTTGTCTCAGGCAGATCCTGCCAGATGAACTTGGTTGATTTTATGACTGGGTTACGAGGGCACAGGACAGGGGACACAGCGTGGATGTCCTCACCTGGATTTCAGCAAAGCCTTGACTTGGTGCCACATGGTAGGCTGACCTGCAAGTTGAAGAGTCTAGAGCAGGAAGGAAACTGATCAGATGGGTTGAGAACTGGCTGCAGGGTAGACAGCAGAAGGAAGTAGTGGAGGAGGGGAGGCATCTGAATCCAGGGCAGTAACAAGTGGTGTACCAAAGGGTTTAGTGTTGGGACGGTTCTGTTTAACATTTTCATAGCTGACACTGCAGTGGGGATTAACAGCAAGATCAGTCTCTTCACAGATGACACAAAGGTTTGTGCTGAGGTAGCTGGGAAGGAGGGAGTAAAAGTATTTCAGGAGGATTTGGTAAAACTGAGGAATGGTCTCACACTTAGCAGCTTGGTTTCAATGCCAAGAAGTGCAAAGTGATGCATTTAGGAGGCAAGAACCCAGGACACAGTTACTGGCTGGAGGGTGTCCTGTTAACAAAATCTAAGGAGGAGGAGGAGGATCTGGGAGTGCTGGTAACCGGGAGATAAACCACTTGCTCAGTGCAGGAAGGCAGCAATGAAGGCAAACAGGATACTAGGTGCATAGCATGGGGGAATTACTTCTAGGAGTGGAGAGGTCATCTTGCACCTATGCAGGTCCCTGGTGAGACCTCACCTAGAGTACTGAGTGCAATTCTGGTGCCCCTACTTGAAAAGGGACATCAAACTACTGGAAGGGGTACAGCGCAGGGCAATAAAAATGATCCTGGGGTTGGGGACAGACAATATGAGGACAGACAGAGAGCTCAATATGTATACCTTGGGGGAGAGGGGATAAGATTGAAACCTTCAAGTATCTGAAGGGTTTGAACAAAGTAGACACCAGGTGCATGTTCAATCTGAAAGGTGGAAGGGAAACCAGGAGACACTCTATGAAGCTGGAAGGTGGCCGGTTCAAGAGGGAACTGAGGAAGCACTATTTCACAGAAAGGGTGGCAGAAGGGAGGAACCCTCTGCCAGAGGAAGTTGTATGGTTGCAGAGTGTTGGGGGCTTCAAGAAGGGGTGGGACAGATACAAGGGGAGGGTACAAATCATGAGGGGGTGGGAGATGGGGAGAGCATATGAGGGAGGGGGGCAGCTGCAGTCTAATGGACTGAACTGCTGCACACTCGAGCAGAATAGCTAGACTGAATGGCCTGTATCTGCTGGCAATTTCGTATGCTCGTATATAGTATCCCAGTTTCAGCCACACATGTCATGTAATATTTCTTATGGTATACATTTGAGATACTGAAACTCAAAATCCCAAAACTCATGGGACCGTGTTCAGTGTCCTGACACCGACAAGTCCGGCAAGGAGGAAGGTAATGCCGACAGGGTCACGGTAGTGGATGTGATGAACCCCTACCCCTTGTCAGGCACCACAACACACTGGAGGATGCGGAAGCTGACTGAACTGCTCCTGTGGTGTGGATGGCTACGCTACTAGCAGCTCAGCCAGCACTGTCTGGTAGACCAGGGTTCTGTTCCCGGCTCCCCCTGACGAAGCCCTAACTGGCAAAGCACCGGGGACCTTGCACATAACTGTTGTGCCTTTGCTGAACCCTCTTGTAATACCTTGAATAAACCAGCTATTTCTGCATCAGCAAATGGGACTTTGGTATAATTTACAATACCTTCACTGGAGAGGTCTAACAATCTTCTGGCTCTGGAGTGCGTGGGAAATTTTTTGTTGTTTTTCTGTTCCTGGCTACCATTTTGTTGCAGTATGATTTCACCCCTATAAAATTTTTTTTTCTTTTAAATCAGAGGTGTGCACCCCCTCGGAGTTGGTTATTTATGTTACAGGGGGAAATGCGGGGGGCAGAGCCTCCCAAGTGGAGGGGTGTGGGGGGCTTATTACAGTTAAGTGCCTGTCGGGATTTTGAAACTCAGTATCCTGAAGTTGGTCTTGTGGGGTTTGGGATACTGACTTTCTAGATTCCATAGGTATTCCTTTCTTATTTGTTCCTATTTGTGACAGCCTGGGCAAACCTAAACAAGCCTGATATCCTTGGCCTATCTGAAACCTGGTTAAAGCCTTCCACACCCAGGCCCCCTTGTGCATTGCCAGATTATAAACTTCTAAGTGACAGGACCTACCTAAGAGAGGAGATGGCACTATGATTTGCTACAAAGCCCATCTAAATGTCTCTGCCCCAAGCTCCCCTTTCCCAATTCTGGCTCCCAATCTGAATTATTTCATGCCACTCTAACCCTTAACAACACTAAGAAACTTAGTCTCTTCTGCATCTATGCACCATCACCTGCTAGTCCTTAAGCACTTCCTTCACTCATCAGCACAACTGGCCCCCTTGCTCAAGACGAGTTTGTACTCACTGGAGATTTTTAATATTGACTGGTTAAAATGTAAAAAAAAGAATAAATAAATAAATAAATAAAATGGCTAAGTAATTTTTAAACAAATTGCTGCCCACTTAAATTATCTCAGACCCTACAAGGGTCTCTAAGAATGGATAATGCACCACTCTTATTGACTGGGTATTAGTAACAAAGACAGAGTAGTCTGCTCTGGGGTACTACCTAATACCACAAGCAATCACTCCCTGATCTACCGTGTATGGTGTGTGAAACCACTTAAGGTCCCTCCTAAACATTAGAAGCGTCTTGCACTTAGACCGCCAGTTCAAAAGTGAAGTAGCACACCTAGACTGGTACTATCTGAGCTACTACTGATGTCAGTGTGGCTGTCCATTTACTGTACGATTCCTGCAGGCTCCAGGACAAGCATGCTCCTCTTACCATTAGCAGCATTCCTGGTCCATTCACTAAATGGTTAGACTGTCCTCTTTATCACTCCTCAAAAGATAAATACGGGATTCTTACAGAGCATCTAACTCTGTCTCCAATGGGATAAGCTACAGAAAGCTCAGAAAGGAATGCAAACAGACCATCTGTTGGAGCATAAGTAATTACTGTAAAACCCAGCTTGATTCCTCTCCAGGTAACTCATGTAATTTCTAGAACGCTATTAAAAAAAACAAAAAAAAAACCTAGGCCTGTAGGATACTCCTACCCCCACTAATCCACTAATACGAAGGTCAGTGGCATAAATTATGACAACCCCTTCACCATCTCGAATGCCTGTAATCAATTTCTCCCTGATCTCTCATCTTACACTGCGGCTTTTCCTCTCGCCTACTCCAGTTTCCTCCCCCATTCCCTGTGCTGCATCACACACCCCTTTTTGTTTAAGAAGAGTCAGTATGTCAGAGGTGAACAAACGTCTGAGGCAGATACCCAATTCTAAATCTGCTGGCTCTGATGGTATTGAGCCTTGTCTCCTCAAACTTGCTGCCAATGAACTGGCCTCCCAGTTGTAAGAACGATTAACCAGTCTTTCGCCTCTGGTATCATTCCCAACCTCTGGATGATGTCCCACATACTACCAGTGTTTAAAAAAAGAGACAACACTAAAACCATATATAATTACAGACCTATTGCCCTCCTACCAGCTGTTAGTAAGTTGTTGGAAAAATAGTTGCCACCAAACTCTGACTATCTCTTCACTCATGATCTCTTCTACCCTGCCCAGCATGTCTTCCATCAGAACCATAGCACACCACAGCACTGCTCACCCTGACCAATAGCATTTCTAATGCATTTGGTAGAGGGCGCCATCAGTGCTGTTTCCATAGATCTTACTAAAGTCTTTGATATGGTTGATCACACCTGCTCTGTCACAAACTTGCATCCCTAGGAATATCTGACACTGCCCTTCCCGGTTCAAAAGTTATTTGTCTGACAGGCAACAATGTGTCAGGTTTGGATCCTTCTCTCTGATCCTACCCTCAAAACAGTGTCCCCAAGGTTCTACACTCAGACTCTTGTTCTTCTCCTCCATATAAACTCTGTACACCACTGGATTCTCAAACAGTTCCCTCATCTTGTATGCTGGATGATCTAGTGTTCTTCTCCAGCGCCCAGAATGTTGACAAGATCAACAGTAAACCATCTGCTGATCTACAGTCTGTCCAAAAGTGGTTCTGTGAAAACAGACTCTTAATGAACGCTACCAAATCTCAGGCCATGCTATTCGTACCTGTGCCCATCTAAAGAAATTCCTCTCTCAGTTGTTTGTGAAAATGGTGTACCCTTGGTCACTGTCCCTTCCTTTAATTATTGGGGTGTGGTACTGGATACCTCCCTTGATTATTCACTCCATGTGGCAACAACCTGTAGGGTTGTCAATGTCCAATTCAGGCTTGTGTACAGAGCTAGCCATACCCTCTTCCCTAGTGCCCGTATTGTCACAGCCTTGGGATTCTGCTCCATAAACTTTCTGATAAGCTGCCTGTCTACTTTGAGGCCTCAAATTTCATGCTACATTAATGGGATGTGGCATATAACAACATCTGTCATTTGCCTTAACAACAAACCTCAAGTTCACCACTGCACTCTGTACACTAAACTTGGCTGGCTCTTATCCGCATTAATGCACTTCTCACCCTGGGAGGTATCGCACATAGTGTCTTTCAAAATTAAGTTCCAGTATCGATTGCCTCCTCCTAGTACCATGGCCTAATGCTTATCCATTTAGATCAATTGACCTTCACCCACTTGCCATTCCTAGGACCAGGACAAAAATCAGGCAAGATAGCCTTTCAGTCTCTGCCCCAAAACTGTGGAACATTATACCAGCCAACATCAGGCAATGTCCCTTAACACAGACCTTTGAAAATGTACCACTCCCACTTACTGAAGTCAGCAATATACTACTGGTCCTAGTCCTTGTCTTATGATTCACAAATTGCCTTTTGTATTATGATTCATTATTTGCATTTGTGTATAATTCTGCTGCACTCCTTATTTTGTTAAAATACTACGTATATTGTACATTCTGTTTATATCTTGTGTATTACCTTGTTGTAACATTTTTTCCTAAAGCTGTTTGTCATACCCTGTATTGTTTGTTGGTTGCACCTCTCCCAAGTCGTGCCCGAAAATTGGCAAATGTTTGTTTAGTACACCCAACTTAGTCAACAAAAACTAAATAAATACATGTGGACTGTCAGCTGGGAATCGAAGATAAAATTAGGGCACTAGTGCCATGAGGAATACAGAATTCCACTCGTGGAATTCAGCTGAAATGGCATTTGTAATTTCCTGAGAGAAACAGATGTACTTTCAGTCCCCAGAGGAAGCAGATTGGTCCCCCCCCCATGCCCAGCTTGGCCCACCACACTCCTCAAATCCCCGACCTGGCATATTGGTCACACCACTGGAGTCCATGGTATTCTCAAGTCTCGATAGCACTGACCAGACAAAGCTAGAGCAGCAACAGGGGTAACGTGGGTACTAGCCACGGGAGTGGGCCCTTACAGGGCTGAGGAGGGGGCCCTTTGACTACTGACTTCTGCATAAAGTTGAGGTACACTCCCAAAACTTTTTGGACAGATCAAATTGAATTGACTACATTTTCTGCATTTTCCTTTCTACCAGACTGACCATCTCAATCTGTGTTGGTGGTCAGAGCTCAGCATCTGCCCATATGGCATGGCCTTGTGTGTAGGTCTACTCGTTACATTAACAGGGAGCCCACCACACCTATAAGAGTTCACAGTCCTGCATGGCCCACCTTTGAAGTCTCAGAAGCTCCCACCTCCCTTGCCTCTTTTTTGAGTTCTCTGAAGACACAGAAGTGAGGCTAAACATTAGGCAAGCACCATGGACAATTGTCTACTCTGCTCTAAACCTGCCTATGTAACTTATGCTACCTATGGTTTCCCTTATCACCCCAGGGAGCTCTCACTTGGAACTTGTTTATGTTATCCAATGCACCTTTGACTTTCTATGTCTGGGTAAGACTCTCAGGGTGTTCAAACAAACTAATTCAGGAGCACAAAAGCTGCATTAGAACTACGGACAAGACAGCCAGTGAGGCAGGGCACTTCAATGAACAAGGCCACCATTGATCATCTGTGTTTTTGGAGTGTACAAAATGTTTACCCCCCCTCCTCATTTGAGGGGGTGATCATAACAAACTTTTGGAAAGGGAAGAAATTAGATGGATGCACGTCACCCAGGCACTCTCAATAGCCCATGGGGCCTTAATAAGGACACAAAATGGTCCTCGTGTTGATAATAGAACAATTTTATTTTAAGTCTATCTTAGCCATTAACCCCATTTTCTGTTATTTTATCTTAGCCATTAACCCCATTTTCTATTACTTATTTTCCCATTTGCCCCCCTATTTCATTGGTTAGTTTACCCAACCCACCCCATCTACCTAACCATCTTCTCTTTTACCACTTTTTTGTTTCTACACCCCTTGTGCTGCTTCCCATCTACCAACCTCCCACTCACCCCATCAATCCAACCACCCTCATCACATCCCCAACACAACCTCCTTCACCACCCATTCCCCATCAACCCATCCTCAATACCTATTTCTTTTTCTCCATGTTACTTTTGCTTTGTACACTATATTCTGTTTTCTTGTGTTGCCCATCTCACTTTCTGTTCCAGTCTTATTTGTCTTCTCATGTTTTGTAAACCTCCTTACACCTGTTTTTCTATCCCTACAGTTCTATCATTACCTTTTGTTTTGGGTTAGAAACATGAAACACAGAATTTGTTGGCAGTTAAGGACCACTTGGCACATGTAGTCTACCATTTTCCCTCCTATAGCATCACTGCAGACCCTATCTGATCTCTGGCTTCTTCCTCCCACTTCATACAAAACACACTTTCTTACAAAGCTCCATTTGTGCCGATTCTATGCATGCTTGAAGCCTACCACTTTTTTTGCCCCCACCACCTCTGATGGAAGACTATTCCAGGTGTTCACCACTCTTTCACCAGTGAAGAAGTACTTTCTCACATCCCTCCTAAATATTCCCCCTTCCTGCTTCATTGCATGCTCCTTGTTCTTGTGCACTTCTGTGCTGAAAATACTTCCTCTTGTATCTTATTCACCCCATGAGGTACGTATAGATCCCCATCATGTCCCCCTCCTCTCTACCAGGGTGTACATACGGAGATCCTCAGTCTCTCAGGCTTATGATGCAGCCCCAGCACCATTTTAGTTGCTGCCCTTTGGACAGTCTCTACCCTGTCTATGTCCTTCCTGAGATGTGGTCTCCAGAATGGTACTCCAGGTGGGGCCTCACCAATGATGATAGATGGTTAACACCACCTCCTCTCCTTCTGCTGGTGATTCCCTTTCCTATGCACCCCAACATCCCACTGGCCTTGCCCACTGCCTTGTTGCACTGTCTTGCAGCCTTGACATCAAACATGATAACCTCAAGGTGTCTTTCCTGTTTAGTGACTGTCAATACCTCTTCTTGCGTTTTATACACCGCCTCCAGATTTTTATGGCCTAGGTGAACAATTCTGCACTTTTCTTGCACTGAAACCTAGCTGCCATACCCTCGACCACTCCTCAAGTTTCAGGTCACTACTCATTTTCTCCACCCATTCGGACTATCTACCCTATTGCAGATTTTGGTGCTATCTGCAAGAGGAAGACCTTCCTTCCAGTATAGGGATTTACATGCTGAACCACTTGTGAGAAATGTTCTGGTTAGAGTCCAATGGCATTTCTGGTATGGAGTTTTAATTCTGCTACAGAGACTTGCAAGGTGCAGTGAACTGGAACTTGCAGGTTCTCACTCAGAGTCTTACAAGTTTACTACGATAACAGCTTGAGACTTTTTTACTTTCTTTTAGATGTGAAGTCTGGGTATCGCATACCCGTGGCACAGGCAGCAGTGTTTCACTGCCAACTAGTTGCTAGGCAGATTGCCTAGCAACAGATGCTTTCTGTATCCAGATTACGTCAACGATGATCTCATCAAAGAAATACGTATTTTGTCAGCAAAAAAGGACTCGTATGCCCATCCAGTCTGCCCATTGTCCCTTTCTGTTCCATCACCACTGACCCTAGTTAAATCATAGGTGTCAATCCCCCCCATTCATCTACCTAGTATGCCTTTGTGGCTATCCAACTCATGCTTGAAGCTCCCCACAGTCATCACACGATCTGTTTGCAGGTATAAGAGGCATCACCTTTAAAGGATCTGGTCAAACAACCAACTAAAACAAACACAAAAAAAAAGTCCCTTGCTGTCTGTGATTAAACAGATGTCACGCTATGAGTCAGTGATTTCATTTCAAAAGCAGTGCATTATACTAACTGCTGTGGAGATTTTAAAACTTTGTTATCAACTACCTGCAGGAATTTTACACTTGAAACTGCAGAACATTGTTTGACACTGAAGCTACATTTAATTAAGAGCTTGTTTATCATACTTGGTGCTGAACATCTTGTGTAATGAAAAGGGATTCTGTTTTCAGCTGCTAGCTACTAACATCTTTAAATATCAAATCCAACAACTTCCACTTCCCACCTGCACTGCTCCTAGCCACTCACAGGCACAGCCTCATGCCAAATGTTTTGTGCTAGTAATCTAATCTCTCGAATTGTATGATACTATTTGTATACAGTCCATCTGAATGTACAATACTTGCTGTATAACCTATGCAACTGTATATTTATCTCATGCATCTATTATATATATATATGTATGTATATGTATTATGTATCCCCCATCCCTGAAGCTCCCAAACGGAGCAACAGAACACACAACAACAGAGTCTGCCAGCTGCAGCAGTAAGGCTCTCTTTACTGAAGCTCCCAAACGGAGCAACGGACCTCACAACAACGGAGCCTGACCGCTGCAGCAGTAAGGCTCTCTTCTCTGAAGCTCCCAAATGGTGCAATGGAAAACACAACAAAGGAGTCTGCCAGCTGCAGCAGCAAGGTAAACTACCTGTGCTAGCCCATCGACGCTCTAAGTCAACTGCCCCAACCAGACTTGCTTTTAGCCCTCTCTCACTAGGAGCTTTAATAGCCTATGTACCTTGGCCACAGTAATTGTAGCACCTGTTAGTCAGCCTTCTCTTGTTCGCACCGCAGGAGCTTTACTGCTGCTAATTTCTGCAATTTTTTCCCTGCTCCAATGCCATTCTCACTGTATATCCCTAACCTAGCCCCGCGATGTGCAGTAAGTTCTCTCTCTCCCAGTAAGTCTGAGTCTGCTGTTTTTTGTTCTGCCTGTCTTTTTTTCTATCCCTTTGTTATATAGAAACACCCCCTCCTCATCTAACCTCCCATCCCTCTATCCATAGGCTCTCTCCACTGAAGCTCCCCAAACGGAGCAACAAAACACAAAACGATGGAGCCTGCCAGCTGCAGCAGCAAGGTAATTACCTGAGCTAGCCCGATGTTCTGCCCCATGCACCCACCCGTCCGTCTCTTAATATATACATCATTGTGGTCAAGGATTATGTCACGTGATCGACCTCTATCTGAGACAATCCCCTAATTTACCATTTGTCCTTTATACATTAGGACCAATAGGAGTCACTGTTGTGCTCCTACTTCCACTCCTCTCTAAACACTTCACAGCCCATCCCCAGAGTCACTCCTTCCTGCTCTGCTGGGTTCTAATGCTACTGAATTTTACCATTCTTACCAGTCTTACCTTTTCCTTCCCCCCGGCCTTGAACCTCTGACCATCTCCTCCAGAGTCAGAAACCCTACCAGTGCGCCATTCTGGCTCCTGCAATGAAGGTTGGTTATTAAAATCTTTTAACCCTTATCTCACTGCCTCATGTAGGGTGGTAACCTGCACCTCTTTCCCCCTCACTTCCGCCACATTCTATCACCCAGCCCTGCACCTGATTCTCCCAAAGTTACCAGCCACACTTTAGCCCCCTTACAAAGATGGTCATCTAAACCTACTGGCCTTCCTGGCACTTTTCTCTTTGCTATTACAGCCAGCTGGTTATACCATCCCTTCCATCTCTTCCGTCTACCCTCACCTACTTCTTTAAGTCATACCCTGGAGCACAGCCTTCACACATGCAATCGAGATAACTCTCAGCCCTCTCCCACAGTCAGCAGTCCTTTCACATACCACTGCCAGCTACTTACCCACACCTCCTCTCCCTTCTCCCTTCGCTAGCTACTACCCACACCTCCTCTCTCCTCGCCTCCCTCGCTAGCTACTTACCCACACCTCCTCTCTGTCTTCTCTCTTCTCATCTACTTACCCACAACTCCTCTCCCTCTGCTGCCCATGCATTAACATCACACTACAAGACTCCACCAAGAAGAAACCATCCTCACACCCAAGTCCTTTAAGCTATATCTATTTCAATTAGACTTTACTCTCCACCTCCTGTCTGGAAATGTCCACCCCAACCCTGGCCCACCTCCTGTCTGGAAATGTCCACCCCAACCCCGGCCCACCTGTGACACCTCTACTTATGAGCAACAAGAACAGTCACCTGAAATTGGCCACAGCTAACATCCAAAGTCTCCTACCCAAGCTTGATGACCTTAGAGTCTAGGTTTTTCAGAGCATAATTCTGATATACCCTCCTTCAATGAAACCTGGCTCTCCCCCAAAATTCCCGATTCTGCTATCTCCCTCACTGGCTACTCCCTATCATCCAAAACTGAAACTGTAATTTTTATTGTTAGCTAGTTCTGTTGTTGTATGTTTACTGTACTTTTTTGTAAATTGTGTAACTTTTGGTCCAATCATTTGATTGCACATTATCTCGAAGTGCTGCTGTATCTGCTTTGGACCACCTACCAATGTTGTAAAATTGTTCTACAAGTTGTTGTTTGTCCTTCTTTTGTATTGTATAGGATCTCCTTGTGAAGGAGCTTGCTCAATGGAGTTTTTCCTACAATAAACTGAACTAAACTCCCTATAACAACAAGATAGGGTTGGCAAAAGGGGTGGCGGGTGTGCAATATACCTAAGAGACTCCATCAAGTGCCAAACCTTCCCTACGGCATCCACTCCTAACAGTTCTCAGGCACTGGCAGTTAAACTATTCATTGGCACCAGGGCAAAACACTGACCTTACTCTTAGTCTACCTCCTTCCCTCCCTGTGACCTGACCTCTGGCCTTAAAATGTTACCAAATTATATTGAGAGGCTACCCAACCGGACGGAGACTGTAATACTGGGTGACCTAAACATTAACTGGTTATCTGCTGAAGCCTGCTCCTATAAAGTTGCCTTTGCAGCAACTGGCTTCACTCAAATGGTGACTATTACTATAAGACTCAATCTTAGGACTGGTAGTAGCACCCTCCTTGACCTTATCCTTACTATCCACCCAAAAAGAATCTCCAACACCACAGTGCTGCCAGACTCTCCAAGTGACCACTCCCCAGTTATCTGCTCATGGTCTAACAAAGCCCCAAACCCCTCTGCCAAGTTCTCCTACCACAATGTTCTTAAAAAAGGGCTTATTAAACCTTTCCTCAACCATCTTGCGCATTGTGACTGGTCACTAATTAGCAGGGCCATTAATGTTGATCACACCCTAAATTACTTAAATTATGATATGAACACGGCATGTGATAAATTTGCCCCATTCCACAAATGTAAGATTAAGGGTGTCACTTGCCCATGGATTACCCCTACTCTCCTCAAACTAATGAAAGACAGAGATAACCTCTGGTGCTGTGCTCAAACCTCAGGTAAGCCTGACAACATGCAAAACTACAAAGTGCAGAGGGCAAACCATGAACACTTTAAAAGTGAGCTCACTAACTCCAGCAGTGATAGCCGGATATTCAGGGACAGGATTAAGGAGCTCACTGGCAAGCCAAATAGATCTCCCCCAATGCTTGAAATTAATAGTCACTGTACAGGAACCACAACAGATTGCCAATACCTTAAACAGGGCATTCACCAACCTCAGTGGTATCCTTCCTGTTGACTTCTTCAAAGAAAAAGTAGGCAATTGCTGCCCCAGTGGCTCCGTCCCACTCCCTGTAACCCGCTCCCCGTACTTCAGAAGGATCTCACTATCTGAAGCTAAAAAATACCTTCGTAAGGTCTTAGGGAAAATCTTGGTTTAGTAGTGATACTCTAGACCTTAAACTTCTTAACCTCCCCCTTCAAGACATCCTGATTTCCTCTAACCATGCTGTTAAGTCTCTCTCTCTTTCTTTCTTTAAGGAAGTTCCCTTCTCTTTGGAAAGCTGCAATCGTAACACCCGTTCACAAGAGTGGAGATAGGACATCACACTCTAATTACTGTCCAGTATCCATCCCTTCCCCTCTCCAAAGCTCTTGAATGGACTGCTGCTGATCAACTGAAGGAATACCTGGACAAATATGATATACAGTGCCCTCAACATCATGGTTTCAGGAAAGCGCACAATATGACTACTGCCTTACTTGAGTTTACCAATTACATTCCTAAAGCTCTTGACCATGGCCAAACAGTGGGGTCAATTTACATTGACCTCACGAAGTTATTTGATACCATTAATCATCCTCCTCTTCTCTCTTCACTACAAGCCTTAAGCCTATCTACCCTGGTTAATAGCTGGCTCAAGAGCCATCTCAGTAATTAATTTTTATTTATGTATTTATTTGGAAAATGTTTCACCAGGAAAGACAACATGAGCTGTAAACAGCTAGTTTCCAGAAATAGTCGCACTCTGTGAGTTAAAAATCGGTGAACCCCTCTCCTGTAGCCTCTCTGTAAGCTCTGGTGTCCCCCAAGGATCCATCCTTCAACCCTTATTATTTAGTCTATTTCTAAACAACCTTCCCTCAGCCTGTAAAACGAACATGGTCCTGTACGCTAATGGCACCGTACTCTTCGGTTGCCACTCACATCGTCTCTCTCTGTCTCTCTCTGTCTCCCTCTCTCTCTCTCAGACCGAGACCCTACAAGCTGACTTCCATTCTGTTGAAACTTGGTTTGCTCAACATAAACTACCTATGAGTTACAAAAATACAAAAGTAATGCTTTTCTCAAACTCCATAATACTCACAAATCCGCCTGCCTAATCATTCGAAATAATCTCAACCAACCCCTCGAACAAGTGCATGAGATTACATACCTGGTCATTACTCTGGATAGCCCTCTAGCCTATTCACTGCATGTTAACAAGATATCCAAGGAGGTTAGCTCCAGAACAGGTGTCCTGTACTGACAGAGATATTGTACGACGCCTGAGGCTCTTCGGCTCGCTGTTGTCAGCTGAACCATTTCCATTCTGGACTACGGGCTAGTTATATATGAGGCTACAAAAGATACTACCCTTTAAAGAATCCCTATCACACTAAATAAAGCCTGCAGATAGTCGAATGCATACATGTGATCTATATGAACAAACAAGCTGGCTCCATCTTAATGGCAGGATTACCTACCAAACCTGCCTGTTTGCCAAAAGAATTCAGCAGGGCTTAGCCCCAGCCACTATGCGGTCTCTCATCAGACCTTCTCAAAACCCTTGCGCTCAAACAAACATTCATGATCCTTTTTCGCAGAACCTTATAAACCCAGCGAACCTTCGGTTACAGGGCACCCACCTGGCTTAATGTGCTACCCCCTGACATTTTAAAATGAGCCTATGTTAGGCCCCTTCAAGCTCAAGCTTCTTAAGCACCTTACTACCCTCAGTAGCTGTGACTGCACACACCAAGTATTTTATGCTCCTGCACTATTCAACTCTTTCTTCTACTATTTCTGTTGTCTCTCCCCTCCCCTCTGGCTTCCTTGTGTCTCCCCCTCCTCTGGCTTCCTTGTGTCTCTCCCCTCCCCTCTGGCTTCCTTGTGTCTCTCCCCTCCTCTGGCTTCCTTGTCTCTCCCCTCCCTCTGGCTTCCTTGGTCTCTCCCCCTCCCCTCTGGCTTCCTGTGTCTCCCCCCTCTGGCTTCCTTGTGTCTCTCCCTCTGGCTTCCTTTGTCTCTCTCTCTGTCTCTCTCTGTCTCTGTCTGTCTCTCTGTCTGTCTCTCTGTCTGTCTCTCTGTCTGTCTCTCTGTCTGTCTCTCTGTCTGTCTGTCTCTCTCTCTCTCTCTCCTGCACGCCTTTATGTTCCTCCCTGCCTCCTATCCCTGTTTTTCCTCCCCTCTCTCCTCCTTAGTCCTGACCTCCTCCTCCCTCTCTCCTCTCCTCTGACAAAGTTTTCCTAGACTGCTTCTCCTCCTCAACTGCACTGCTCCCTACACTGATTTTATTGTCATCCCTATTACCTAGCCTGCTTGCTAACTGACTGACCATGTTCCCTACCCCGATTGCTACCCATATTGTCTTGGCTGTTTTTACTTCTTCATCTACTGTATACCATTGTTGTTAACCTTTACAATTTTGTACTGTTAAATTGTTATTGCCCGTTTACTCCTTATCACATAGCTCTGTTAAGTTTCTAATTTTGTATGACACAGAACCTTTATAAAAGAACCCTTGGTTCAAGTGTATTTGTAATCCTAGCTATTAATAAATAAATAAATGTATTTTCTGCTTTATAGCCCTTCACCCTTCCCTGGGTCACACCTGGAAACGAGCCTCAGCTCAGTGTGCCTTTCCCGGTTATCAAATATTTAAATAAATAAATAAAAATAAAATCACAGAGACCTGGTGGACTGAAAACCACAGCTGGGAGGTGAAAATCCCAGGGTTTGTTCTGTACAGGAGGGACAGGGAAGCAGGGGGAGGTGCACTTTATGTAAGAGAGGGATCGATGGTATGTGTGTGGGGGGGGGGGAATGGACCTACGGAGACCCTATGACTTTAAGCAGAGCAGGGGGAAGGTAGTGGTTGTCTACAGACCACTGAATCAGGGGGGAGGAAATGGACAGACAGATGGGTAAGACGATACAGGGATGGCTGGCAAAGGGGAAATCAAGGTGCTGGGAGAGCTAAATCTGCCAGACATAGATTGGGAATTCCTGGCAGCAACCACAGATAGGAGTAGAGTTAGTGGAAGCCTTGTAAGAGGTATTCATCAACCAGTTGGTAACAGAACCTACTAGGGGAGGGCCACACTTGTCCTAGTTATGATGAATGGAGACACTGTTGATGGGTGAGGGATGGAGAAAACTTGGGCGACAGTGACCATAGGATGGTAAAATTTAGAATCAGCAAGGGACATAAGAAGGGCAGCTCCAACACTAGGGTGCTGGTGTTTTAGGAAGGCAGATTTCAGTAGGATGAGGGCATTGGTCAAGGAGGAAATGGGGGAGGGGAGCCTGGAAGATGTGGAGGAAATATGGGGGAATTAAAAGAGGGATATTGAGGGCAACAGAGCTATGCGTTAGGGTGGTGAGCAAGAAAAAAAGGGGAAGGAAACTGTTCTGGTTCACACCAGAAGTGAGGAATGCAGTTAGGGAAAAGAGGAGAGCATTCAGGAAATATAAGGCATTGCAGAGGGAGGCAGACAAGGAGATGTATAAGGAAAAACCGAAGGCAGCAGGGAAGGTGATCCGATGGGCGAAGGCTGAGACAGAGGAGCGGACAGCAAGGCAGGTGAGAAGGGGTGACAAATGGTTTAACAGCTACGTGAGCGACAGAAAGAAAGGAAGAGGATGGAGAGGCAGTATAGCACAGTGGTTTAAAGCTCTGAGCTGCAAATCTAGAGACCTGGGTTTGAACCCCACAGCCCCCACTTGCATACTGTGTGACCCTGAGCAAGTCATTTAACCTCCTTGTGCTCCCAGGTCACACCTGTAAAAAAGCTTTCAACTTAGTGTGCCACTCCTGATTAAACAATTAAAAAAAAAAAAAAAGAGCAGAATTATGAGGCTCAAGGGGGAAGCGAGGGCACTGGTGGTGAATGACATAGGAAAAGCCAACATCCTAAATAGGATACTTTACGGTGGTCTTCATGGTGGAGGGTGGAGGAGGGGGATGGGCCAAAACTGGATAAAAGGGGAGGGGTAGGAGATGGACTCTGGTCCCTTCACAGAGGCAAGGGTACTGGAAGAACTGGGAAAGCTATGAATGGATAAGGCAATGGGGCGGATGGAATCCACCCAAGGGTATTCAAGGAATTAAGCAGGAACTGACAGCAACACTCATAAGGCTATTTAACTTGTCACTGCACAAGGGAAGGGTTTCTGGGGACTGGAAGAAGGCTGAGATAGTACCACTACATGGGGGGGATCTGAAATTACCACCCAGTTAGCCTTATCTCTGTGGTCGATAAGCTAATGGAGGCACTGGTTAAGGAAAGGCTGATTAAATACCTGGAGGGGGAAGGCCTCCTAAACAACAATCAGCATGGATTCACAGGTGGTAGGTCTTGTCAGACCAACCTGATTGAATTCTTTGACAGAGTGATGGAAATATGGGACCAGAGCAGGGCGGTGAACGTGGCCTACCTGGACTTCAGGACGTCATCTGACACCATCCCCCACAGGAGACCAGTAGGCAAGATGGACAGCTTGGGAGTGGGGAACAAGGTCACAAACTGGATAGGACATTGGTTGGAGGGGAGGACACAGAGGATTGTTGTGAATGGGGTGCACTCGAAGGAATAAAAGGTAATGAGTGGAGTTCCCCTAGAGGTCTGTGTTAGGACCCATAGTTTTCAACATATACATTGGGGACATCACAGAGGGTCTACAGGGGAAAGTGCATCTGTTTGCGGATGACATGAAGATATGTAGTAACAGGGTGGATAAGATAGAAGGGGTGGAGGATACGAGGGAGGATTTGGCCAGGCTGGAGGAGAGGTCAGAAAGGCGGCAGCTACTGTTCAACACAAAAAGGTGCAGAATTATGCATATAGGGCACAATAATCTGAAAGTGAAATATTGGCTTGAGGGGGAGCGGGAGGAGACAGAAGAGGAAAGGGACCTGGAGATAACTATTTCAGACAATCTGAGGGTCCGGAGTCAGTGCGACAGAGCAGCAGGAAAGGTACCAAGAATTCTAGCATGCATTGGGAGGGGTTTCACAAACAGGAGGAGAGAGGTGATCCTGCTGCTCTACAAAACCATGGTAAGACCACACATGGAATACGGGGTTCAGTTCTGGAGACCTTACCTGCAGGGAGACAAGGACAGTATGGAAAGGGTCCAGAGAAGAGCAACCAAAATGGTGTGGGACCTGCAGGGGAGGTCATATGAGAAGAGGCTGGGAGAACTGGACCTGTACATGCTGGAGGAGAGGAGGGAGAGAGGGGATATGGTGGAGACATTCAAATACTTGAAAGGCATAAATGAGGTGAAAGTTGACAGCATCTTCAAGATGAGCAAGAACAATTCCACTAGGGGGCATATGTACAAACCAAAGGGGGAAAATCCAGGGGGGCATCAGGAGAAGTTCTTACCAAGAGGGTGGTACAGCCATGGAACAGGCTGCGGAATGGATGGTGGGGTGGATACAGTAGAAAACTTTAAAAAAGCCTTAGACACACATATAGGCTTAGCAGGCAGAGGGCGGGCAGGTTGGTTGGGGGGGGTCTTCCTAGAGGGGGGTCTACGGGCAGACTGGATGGGCCGTGTAAGTCCTTTTCTGACGGCAGATTTCTATGATTCTATGAAAATTTACTAGAACGAACACTGAAATGTACTACAGCTTTATCCCCAGGTACTAATTTCAGTATGGATATTTAGATAACTACACCACACCAGTGGTGAATACACTGGGGTAAATAAATCGTGTTATTTTGGGATAAATATTTCATTTAGAACACCATTTATTTCACATAGAACACAATTTATTTAACTTAGAACAAATTATTTCAACTATGAATGTGGAAATAGAACACAGACAGTGGGCCAGATAGAGAACTTAAAATGGAAAAAAAGGCAGTTTTAAGGTAAAACAGAAGTAAAAACATCACGAATTATGTGGTATTACAGCTGCTCGGTAGTGCAGCCATAGTTAGGGTTAGTGCGAGCATTTAATGTTAAAGGCCAATTTTTGCAGGGTAATAACTTTGTGCAAGTTCAACAGATATGCTTGAAATTTTGCATGCATCTTCGGAAGGAACAGGTCTACTGACATAACAAATATGGTTTGAATCCCTTGTGTGGTTTCTGCGATACAGAGTGTAACCCCCTCTACAAATGGAGGTTCCCAAAAGTCTTCCTTGAGCTTGCCTATATGCTCACTGCCAGGCTGGTGTCCTGCTTTTAGCAGTTTAAATGTGATTACCAGAGCCTGTATAGCTTCTGTGTACTGTCTCTTTAAGAGCTGCCTGATTGCAGTTTAAGTAATCTGAGAGGGAGCTCTGTTGAAAGATGTAACTATTTACTGAAAATCATTTTACAGTGATAATGATAATGTAGTTTTGTCTAACCTGCTTTTGTAGCAAGGACTGTTTTGTTTGTCTCCACTATCTTGGTCCTGGACTGCAAATTGACTAAAACTAAACAGTACTGGTGGGACCTAAAATGTAGCCGGACTACAGGAGCTGTCTGAATTTAAAATCTGTACGAACTGTGGTTTGAGCTTTTCGCCTTTTGCAACTGAAGGGGAGCTCTTGCTTGACTGACAGCCAAATGAGCCAACCAAATCTTTTGGATCTCGGAAGTCCTGGGCTGCTTGCAGTTTTCAGTTAGATCTAAGCTGAAAGCTGAACAAGAAGTAACTGAAGTGGTTCTGAGCAGCAATCCTGAGTGGATTCACATGGGAGAACTCTGAAAAGGCTGTTTTTGGCCTGCATGTAGGTGTGCTGCTCCTGAGAGGGAGAGGAGAGAAGAGAATTATTTTGGACTAAATCCAAGTTTGTGTGACTAAAGTAAGCTACTGAAGGGGGCCAGGCTCAAACTGAAGAAGATCAAAGATTTTGCTAAATGCGATCGGCCCGTCAGGAGTTCCAGCTACCCCCAAGCTCCCGGTGTGCAGAGACTTTGCGACTGTGACCGGGGAGCGCTTTTCCTGGTACAGTAGAATTCTCTTACATGTAAATGTGCTATGAGCTGCTAGTGGGTCGTGAGTTAGTCCTCCACTGTGAGAACTGCGTTCTGCTTTCTGGAGGCTATATCCAGCCCAAAACGGACTGCATCCGAATTTGCCTCCATGTGGTCTGGACCTTGCCAGACTGGCCCAACCAGACCACCCACTGCACAGAGAAGCCATCAACGAGAGACCAGCCTGGGATCAGCCCCTGCTCCACGCTTGAACAGGAACAACGCCTCTGACTCATGTGGGCCCTGCTTCTCCTGGCATTCCAGATCAACCACCTGCAGTCTCGATTTTAGTCTAGCCTGTGTCCATTCTTGGGTATCATGAGTAAATACCAGGGTAGCTCCCTGCAACAACAGCTTAATCTGAGTGTGTCATCTGATTGTCTTGTTTGGTTTCCTTTATGAACTGAGTCCTCTGGCTCCGGATTACAAATATTGTGTACTGTGCATGTTGTGTTTTCCATCACAGGGCGCCAACCAGCTGCAACCCCGAGCAACGGTCCTGGCTAGCCCATCTCTTCTCCACCTGGGTACCCAGAGGTGGACTGTGTGTGGGGACTCAAAGCGCATGCATAACTGCTTGACTGATATAACCTTTAAGATAATTAACCTGATTTTGCCCCTCTTTTGTTCAAGTCTCCTGAATAAATCAGATCTAACTTTTTCTGCATGTAATCTGACTGTGGTTCCAGTTTGTGCTCAATGTACTGTACTGTTGCTATTTGCTGTGCATAACCTTGTTTTACAGGGGGTTCCCAGGGTCGAGCCAGAGGAACCAGCCCTGGTGGTAGGTGCAAACAGTGTGGGTACTTGTGTGGTGTACCAGGGGTATTGTCAAAGTGATTATTGTACAGTGTCCAGGCCACTAGAGGGGAAAGAGGGTGGTTACAGTGTCCCGGACGGCTGTGCCCAGGTTAGCTTGACCACTACCAACCCTGATCTCCGGGTGGAGGCACCCCTTTCAGAACTCAAGACCCTTAACCGGGTTACTAGCCAAGCAGGCAGGGTAGTAGCCTTGGGATAGCACCACCTAGGGGTTACACGGAGTGTTGTAAAATAAGAGATTTTTCTGTTTTTTTTGCTGTTCCTTTGTCAACTTGTATCTCAAAATGGCTGTAGCTACTGGGCTGAAATGTTCAGGGTAGCAAACTGTGGCCTCACAGATGTGCCTTTTGAAGGCTTGGTGAAAAAAATACTAATCCATTCCAAAGTTATGAAATGTTCTTTTCCCCATTATTTCCTATGGGAAAAAAATACTGTATATACTCGTGTATAAGCCGACTCACATATAAGACGACCCCCCCCCATGCAAGCAGGTAATTTTTGTAAACGTGACTGACCCGCAAATAAGCCAAGACAAATTTATTCATTACAAAAAGTTCTGACAAACACTGCACATAGATTGAAAACCACAACATGATTATAATAAAAAAATGTCATTGCTAGTACTTGCAGTCCTATTTTTAATTTCAAGCCATCCTCCTTGATGTCAGAAAAGCCTAGCTCAACCCATTCTCTAACCAGTGCAATATCAGGTCCATTGGGGTGGGGAGGTAGTGAAGCATGCCATGACTGGAGACACAACTGGAGACAGCAGTGCAGAGGGATAGAAACGCTGGTCTGGAAGGACAGTTTCAAATACCTTTTACACAGGTACTGTGTTTAAGGGTTCAAGATTCTGATTTACAGGAATCATGAAGACTTATTAGGAGGGGGTCAGAGCACCAGATGAACATAATTCAAGAAAGTGGCAGGTGGGGGGTGTGAGCAAAAGCTTCAGCGTGTGGCAGGACTTTGTTTAAAAAGAGAAAAAAAGTTTGTTTACATGTTACATGTATGGCACTGTGTTTGTTGAGTAGCTAGATAAATGTGCTGGAACTGTACTAGCATTTGTGAAGTGGTGCCGACGGGGAGGGTGTACCAGTACTTAGCTGAAGTTCTGTTATGGCGAGATTGATTACCAGATTTTACCGACTTATCTGCATATGAGCCGAGGTACCTGATACAGCAATGGAAAAGTGGTAAAAAAAAGTGCGGCTTATACGTGAGTATATACGGTAGATGTCCCTTGAGGCATAGTATTCTAGTTCAATGCAGAATCCTGCATCAGCATAGGATTCTAGTTCGATGCAGAACACTGCAATGAATTGCCATGTTAGATTCAGAATGATGATGGTTATTTTGCTCTTATATTGTCTCTTGAATGTGATATTGTCTCTTGAATTGTCTTGCCAGCTGTTATTGTACACTGTATGCTATATGTATTCTCCCATACCTCCTACCCCAGGATGCATCTGAATAGAGTAGCAGCCTGCTAGCATGCCTTCCTGGTAAAACTCTTAAATAAACAAACACATAAATACATACCTACATACATACATACATACATACATACATAAATAAATAAAGAATCCTGCATCGGAGTGGCATTTTACGATGCAGAGTCCTGCATCAAACTGCCATGTTGCAATGCAGAATCCTGCTTTGAACTGTCATTTTTCCAGGCATACACCTTTGTAATTACTATTTCCCAACATCGGGGTCCCAGTCCCCATGTTGGCATTGGCATTTCTTTAACCCTCCACTACTGTGGTGCACTGGGGAGACCACCCCTAGTGCAACAAAAGCATTAACTTCCTGATAACTTTGTGTTGTTTCTGACACTGGGATGCCCACCCCCTGTGTCAGGTGCCCCCCCCCCCACCACTACCACAGCCCATTCTTATTATTCTTTGCTGACATCAGGGTGCCCAATCCCTGTGTCAGGATTTTATTTTTCCTCTATTACTGTGGCACACTGGCAAGACCACCCCCAGTGTGCCAAAAAATCTTTACTTTTTTCAGTGTTGTTTCTGACACTGGGAAGCCCCCACCTCTTGAAATATTAATGGTGTTTGCCGACATCGAGGTTCCCAATCCATGTGTCAACATTATGAACCCCCAGCACTGTGGGACACTGGGGAGTCCACTCCCAGTGTTCCAAAATAAAGTTATCCCTGCCATAAAGAAAAGAAAACTGCCCTCAATTGTCTTTTTTTTTTTTAATCCTAGAAAAAAGAAAACAGTCCCTCGTTGTCTCCCCTGTCCCCCTCTGCCATCCTGACTCTCCCACTGAGCACCCACCTCCCCACACACCCTTTCACCCTATACTTACCTCTGGAGGTCGGCGGCTGTCATCTCCTCTGGACTGGGACATATCCAAATCCCAACTGCAAACTGAGGAATCAAGGTAGGCTTGTATTATGGCTCTCAACGGGGTTTTCAACTTATGTTGATATCTTAGCCATTTTTAGGAATGTTTACCCCAAACTTTCAACACCGGGTTCTTGGGACTCCACCTCATTAACTCTGTCACTGACATTTCATTATTCGGTCCTGAAAGGTGATTTTGCGGTCACTATGTGGAATTTCCTTTCTGGACCGATTAATGAAATGACAGTGCCAATGTTTATGAGGGGAGGACTCAAAAAGCCCATGTTGAAAATGTGGTGCAAAAACTGCCGAAAATGACTGTTACAAGTGTGCATTGTGGAGCTTCTACGCATACTCATAACTTCGCCAATTTTTTATATTTTCACTCCAGGTTTTCAACATTGAGATTTTTTCACACCTCATCATGAACAGTGCCACTGTTATTTTTCACATCCTGCCCAAAATGTATTTTCACAGCAGAGGTGCAGAATTTATTTATTTATTTCAGTTTAGGATTAATACCTTTGAATCCTGGGACTCTTAACAAAGGTTCCAGGTCATACACAAAACAATTAGTCAAACATACAGGTTGCAGACATTACAAAAAAAGTTAGACAAAGTATATTGGTTGCATACATTTAAACAATACAAGTTAGAATACACTCAAGGAACAGTTTGTTTCAGTCAGGTTACAAATAAAATAGAAGGAACATGGTTTCAAGGGTGTAAAGCATTTCAGTGAGGGGAACATTCAGGATACAGCTCAAACAAAGGAAACAGTTTCAAAGGAAGTGCTTTAGTCTGTCAATTTAGGGTCATCAGGCTCCTGGGAGTACTGGTCATACAGATGGAGACTAGTTATACATAGAGGGAGTGAGTGGGGGAGCAGCCTAAGGACGGCGTTGTCGTTTGGTGGAAGGGCGAGTGGGTGGGGGAGTTGCTGCCGTGATGCCAGCAGCGTGGGGGTGCAAGCTGGAGCTCAGTAGGAGGCAAGTGGGGGTACAGGTGTGGGGAGAAAACTAAGGGAGGGGTACTGGAGGGGGTGTGAAAGGAGGTTGGGATATAAACAGCAAGGGAGGTAGGTGGTGTGGTAATGGAGGGGAATTGAGCAGGAGAGGAATTGGAGTGGGAATATTAGGGGAAGGAGAGGGTGGGTTGGGAGGTGGAGGGGGGATGGTGGTGTCGGATGGGATAGGGTGGGAAGGAGGGAGGAGGAAGGGGTTATTCGGCCTAAAGAATCCTGTAGTTGCTAGTCGAAGCATGCACAGGCCAGTTAATGATGCAGTAGAGTCCTAAGTCCTGTTTTGAAGAGGCTAATCCTATTGATTTCAATGAGTGATGCAGGTAGCCCATTATACCATTTTGGTCCTTGGTATGAGATGGATTTCTGTGCCAGGGTGGTGTGTTTAATGGTACCAGGAGTCTGCCTTTCTCTGTACTCCTGGCTGACTTAGATGATCTAGCTTGCTGGAAGAGTACACATAGAGATGGGAGGCGCTAGTCTTAATTGAGCTTTCTTGACAAGTAGGCAGGTCTGTACCGGCTCTGAGATGGAGAGGAAGCCATCCAGTACCTGAGTAGAGGGCACAGGTGTGGGTTGAAGAACTGGCTCCTAGGGTCAGCTGGCAAGCCTTGTTTAATAGGGTTTTTATTTGATTGAGGGCAGTAGTCAATAGATGCAAGGACCAAACTGCTCGTGGCTAGTTTTAGTGCATCAGATGTCATAGAGTGCCTGTGGTGATAGCACTCAAGTTTCATATCGGCGGTTTGACAACATGGTCAATATGACCAGAGATATTGAGTGTGTCATCAATGTGAATGCATAGGTATTTAAATGAGTAGACTTGCTCTAGAGCATCGCCATTAAGATTCCATATCAGCACAGGATGGAACTCTTTTTGTTCTGCGGGGCAGTAGGCAGCATGCTCTTAGTGTTTTTATGGTTTAGCAACAAATTTTTGGTGCTGAACCAGGATTCTAGCTTGTGGAAGCTGTCAAGCAGTTGAGAGGTGAAGGTCGCCTGGTCCCTGCCGGAAGCAGAAATTACGGCATCATCTGCATAGAGTATGATGTGAGACGGACAGGCTGAGGGTAGGGTATTGATATAGAGACTGAAGAGGAGAGGCCCTAGGATTGATCCTTGGGGGACTCCATTGCGCAGAATGGTGAAGTCGCTGTGTGAAATCAACTTTTGGGATGTACTAACGAAATCACAGTGCCACAGTTCATTAGGTGGGGTCCCAAAAAGGCCATGTTGAAAATGTGGTGCAACATTTCCCCAAAATGACTGTATGTTACGGTAATGAATTGCGCAGTTTCTACGCTTATATTGAAACTGTGGTAACTGTTAATATTTTCACTCCAGACTTTTAACAGTAGGATTTTTCACACCACCTCATGAACAATACACCTGTCATTTCTCACATCCTGCCCAAATGTGTTTACACAGCAGTGGCATGAACGCACAGTTGCTGCTCAAAATCACCTTTGGGACTGAGTAATGAAATGAAAGTTGCTTTTCATGAAGTGGGATCCCAAAAGGCAATGTTGAAAATTTGCAGCAAAAAAAAAATACCAAAAACTCCCACAAAACTGGGGTACTATTATACTATTTCAAAAGTAAGGAAATTAATTAACAAAACTTCATTTAAAACAAAGTTAGGGTTCTAGACATAGGTCTTCAACCAAAGTGATACAGGTCAGGAAATTGGATGTTAGGGTTTATAACTGTTATACCCTCCCCACAAATCCTACCATTGTAACCTCACCCCCCACCCTCCACACACAAACACGCGTCAGGAGTGCCTTAGGGTCAGGAGCCCCACCTCACCCAACTCTACCATCGCAGCACCACCCCACCCCACACACCAACAAGTATCAGGGTGTGCCTTGGGTCGTGGACCCTAGCGGCTCACCCCATTCCATCTGTAAAGAACCCAGCATGGTGACCATTATAGGAGAATGGGTGAGCTGCTAGGTCCACGACCCTAAGGCACAATTTCGACGCTTGTTTCAGCGTGAAGGGTGGGGGTGCTAATATAATGGTAGGATTTGGTGGGGAGGATAGAACAGTTGTAAACTCTAACATCCAATTTCTGACCTGTATCACTTTGTTGAAGACCTATGTCTAGAAAAGTAACTTGTTTTAAACAAAGTTTTTGTTAATTATATATCAAATACATAATGGGTTGCAGTAGAATAACATATTTACCTTCAGACATGAGAAGTAAGACCTTTATAACTAATTTATGGCTTCACCACTCATGGGTTATGGGTCTTACCACTCACTAGTGGAGATAAATGTGTTATTCCACTGCAATCCATTATTTATTCCCTATTTACGTTGTATTTATTCCCTATTTACGTTGTATTTATTCTTAAAGGGTACAGAAAACCTTTGAAGCACAATCATACTAATCATGAACTTTATGACAAAGGTGGCATTCGCACAGATGTGTGACAAGGTTTTAGGTCCTTCAACCTTAGTTACACTGCTACTCGAACTTTTTCCAGATTCTCCATTCAATATCATTGCTAAATTAAATGTATTTTCAGATAGCCTTTTAAATACTGAAAATGAAAACATAACGATCAGCATTTATTGAAAGATTAAGGTACAACAGTAATCAAGTATAATATAATATATTAAGTATTGTGATGTGTACGTGAGTGTGCGAGCGCACGTGTGTGTATAAAGTACTGATAATACTTCAGTGTAAATATTATAGATTCTGAAAAGTGTTAAAAAATACACAAACCTGACTGGCCAAGGACCTTGGAACCCCATGCTGATATCCAGGCACGACAGTACAGGAAGAAGTTCCAAGTCCTCTGAGACCTTTTTATCCCCTTTCAGCCTCTGGCATATCACTCCTCCACTACCAACGACTGTCATTCACTCTTCTTTGAATGGAAGTTTTTTTTTTTCATTATCATGCGATGTTTTATTCCATTCACCACAACACGAACGGTGAGGGAGACAGAGTCTACCGAGACAAACTCTGATCTCACAATGCTAAACATACTCACTCCTGCCCATCACCACACTAATCCCTCTCCGCCTGGATCCTGCCTGACGCATTATGTCACAACCCTACTCAGCAGGTCAGGCCCTCTGCTCTCACAGTGCCAACCTCAGAGTGCAGTATTGTGGACAGGTAACAGAACAGGGTAACCCTCCTGTCTGTTTGTGGGTTCCAATCACCTTTGGTCTCAAGTTCTGGGGACTCAAACTATTAACCTTATGCTAGCATCAAATGTACAGGATTAGATAATTCTGCTCTTTGGGGAATGCCAGATATCTTTCGCCTAAGGGCACCTAACCAGGTATCCAAAATGAACCCTTAAAACTCTATGATAAGACCTTAGGTATTCTTACCTTTTTCCAGTTCAGTAACACCATTAAGCTTATGAACCACTGTCAGCTTTAACCATCTATACTTCACATGCAAAAGAAAGAACTCCGAAGGCACACCAGGCAGTCTCTTTAAAATAAGAGGTTTACTTAAAAAATGGATAAAAATATGTAAAATGTAAACACAGAACAATATATCACAAAGCATACAATCACTTAAAAGAACAAGGTTAAAGAACAAACAAACTCCTACCACAATACAATTAGACTTTCCTTGCTAATGTATTAACTTCTTACAGTGCATATAGTTAGATGTTGTTTTCTAAGAGCCTACAAGAAAAGTGTCTAAGTGGAAATACAGAATACAGTTTAAACCCTGTGTCTCCACCCCTCTATGATGCCATCTAGCTCATCCTTTTAGAATCTAAAAATTATACAAACAGGATGTCCTAATCAGGAGGTTTATTAAATAAGGTGACATCAGCAAAACTAATTTCCCAATATGACTTCTTCGATCTACATTCCCTCTTTGATCTTTGAGCAGTTTCCTGCTTTCCAAGGATATCACACGACTTTTACAACTCTGCAGTTTTCTCACCTAGATGCAATATAGCTTTTTAGCACCAGCTGAAATTAACTGTCCTTCCTCTGAAGACGTCATAAAATGTATATTTTAAGTTCCTGGCTTCAAAGCAACTCAGATCATAAACACAGCCATAAAATGCACCTTGGAAGTTAATCACATTACAGAGATCTGCTGTTTAACATATCCTGCCATTTGAACTGAAACCTGGGGGGGGGGGTCATCCCAGGAGCACAGGATGTCTCATGACAATCACACACTACATTTTTATATTACAAAATCATAGAACAATCATAACCAGCTGGCCATACATCACATTAAACACTTCTGGCACTGTTCAAACTGCCCACTCTCATGCTCTGACTAAACTGCTAACCGTGTTCCTGAAGCAGACTTCAAAATTAAAAGTTGCTCCCATAAAAGAGCTAATAGCCCCCAGCAATCTGAGTGAGCAATAATACCCAACAGGGTGGGTGGTATTGGGAAATACCGGACTGCCCAGGGGTGTAATAAGGCCTGACGCCACAGGCAGAGGGCCTTACAGCCCCTAGAAGAGCTGATATTTCCCAATACTGCCCACCCTGGAGGGTATTATTGCACTTAGAAAATGGGCCATTGTGTTAAATATTTTTAGAAGAAAATCATTTTTGTTACCATGTTAAGTCTCATATGTCTTTTATGCATTTTGTGATAAAATAGTTCCTTGACCTGCATTTATGTTTTGAGGTTTTTTTTTTCCTTGAGGAAGGACTTTTGTCCTAGTTGAGCCCCTGTAGTTGTTCTATGGGAGGTGGTTGCTATGGTTCTTCCTCCAGTATTACAGGACTATACAGAGGCATACCTTGTCTTTTTTAAATTAATTTTTGTTTTACTTATTTATGGATTAATCCTTTTCTCTTTTGAACTGTCCTTTCTCTTACACAGAGAGTATGACTGTGATCTCATCTGCAGGGTCGGGACGGAGGCAGGGCTAAGCTGCACATCTCAGAGCCACCAGAAGGAGGGGCAGTAAGTTTTTTTATTATGATTTCTGCCATACAGTAAGCTGAGGGAGACAGGGGAATGAAACTGAGAGTGCCAGAGAGACTGAGCTTCGGGATAGAGCATGCTACCTCCTGTACTGGTACTGTGTGTAACATGGGCGGTAATGATCTGTGACTCGCTGTGTCTCAATAGCTTCTACTGATGAGTTTACCTTCTGTGAGAATTGTGTTTTTTATTTTGTTTTGTTTTTTTTAATTGTAATTGTTAATCTTGCCAGGGTACATGTAGAAATTGGGTTCTGGTACCTTTCCTCCACGGCTTGCTTAGCAAGCGGCAAAAAAATAGTATCAGGTTAAAACTCAGGGTGCCCAAGAATACGCTAAGTAATCGGGCACCCTGAATCGGCACTAGTTTTGAGCTGGGCTCTGTCTGTAAGTTAATGTACCCCCAGTATACCTGGCAGCCGATCAGGATCCTTAGATTGTTTTTAGCCCATTTTCTAAAAACAGAAAAAGAAAAAGAACACTTAAGATACTCACACTGCCATCCTCATACACTTCCTTTCTTAGAAACCATGCAATGTTAACTCACCTACTGCCCAATCTAGAAAGTATAACTGCTAAAAGGGGCTATTTTTAATTCACTTTGTTCTTTACTTTTTAACTTTCTTGTTTTTTGTGTTCAATCATAATTATAAAAACTTTTAAAAATTATCTTATTTATTCACAGTACGGGGCCCATTTCATAATCACAATAAGACTCTCCAGGGTGTGCGTTGTGCTGGGATAACAGTATGTGTCATTTAATAAGTGCCAGCTGGGAAGTGGATGGTGTTAGTAAAGGCATGCGCTGTCTAAGAGGTACTGCATAAAAGTGTGCAATACTGTGCTTGCTGTATGTGTTTCTTTGTGGCATTGGCTGTAGAGGCAATCCAATGTGAGGCATCGGGCACTCATGAGTATTGAAAGTGAACTGGAGTGTGCAACGGTAGGTGACTGGGCAGGCTAGCTTGTGGGGTTGGGGGGGATACGTTTCACGATTTAATCTTGGAACACACAAGGCTACAACACGCATTATCAAGGAAGAAAACAAACATTACCACTGAAGCTGACAGGTGGGTTTCTATAAACATCGGGACATAACCACTAGACCACCAGGTATGGTTGTACAGTACTGCACTCAGGCTGGAAAGACATTTACATCAAAGTACAATTTACGCAGCATTAGGCTGACAAAATGAACAAAGCCATAGCTCAGCATGTGTACTGATCAAAATAATACATATGTTAAGTCCCCACATAAAAGACTATTACACAAACTGGGGAATATGGGTGTGGGCAGGACAGTAGTGTGGTGGGTAGGTAACTGGCTGGGTGGCAGGACACAGAGGGTGGTGGTAAATGGCTGTCACTCCACAGAGGGAAGAGTGACCAGTGGGGTACCACAGGGATCAGTGCTGGGACTGGTCCTATTCAACATCTTCATCAGTGACATTGCGCAGGATCTAGAAGGCAGAATTTCACTGTTCGTTGATGACACAAAGCTCTGTAACAGAGTAGACACACCAGAGGGTGTAGACAGAATGAGAAGCGACCTGCAGAAACTTGAAGAATGGTCAGGGGTTTGGCAGTTGAAATTCAATGCAAAGAAGTGCAAGATAATGCATATGGGGCACAAAAACCCTGACACAATATATCAGTTGGGGGGGTGAGGATATAGCATGCACCAAGCAGGAAAGGGATCTTGGGGTTGTCATCTCTGATGACCTCAAGGTAGGGAAACAGTGCGACAAGGCAGCAGGTAAAGCAAATAGGACACTGTGATGTATAGGCAGGGGCATCACCAGCAGGAAAAGGGATGTCATAATTCCGCTATACAAGACACTAGTGAGGCCCCACCTGGAGTACAGTGTACAGTTCTGGAGACCATACCTGCGTAAGGACATAGACAGTGTAGAGAAGGTTCAGAGGAGGGCAACAAAAATGGTGCATGGATTGCATCACAAGTCCTATGAAGACAGGTTGAAGGAACTGAACATATGTACTCCTGGAGGAGAGGAGGGAGAGAGGGGATATGATAGAGACATATAAGTATCTTACAGGGAGGAACAGGGTGCAGGAAAACACTATTTTAAGCAAAAGATGTTCCAGGACTAGAGGACATGGGATGAAGTTGGAGGAGGACGATTCAGAGGAAACATGAGAAAGAATTTCTTCACAGAATGGGTGGTGGACAGTGGAACACCCTGCCAGAGGAAGTGGTTGGGGCTGAAACAATCAAGGATTTAAGAATGCATGGGATAGACATAAAGGAATTCTAGAGGTCAGGGGTAAGGGGAAATAGACTTCTAGGAAAACAAACTGAACTTACAAGCTCAAATGGGCAGACTGTGTGGGCCATGGGCCCTTATCTGCCGACACTGTCTATGTATCTATGTATCTATGTAAGTCATGGTTTTTATCATTTTTGTACAACAGTGCAAAAGAAATGTAAATGAAGACAACTGATTGGCACTATAGACAGCCAACATAGCCCTCTGCCAGTGGCTCCAACAACGTCATTACATTGCATGTCTGGCGGCCATTTCAGGCAGTACATGGAGCGGGTTATTTGAAATAGGAAGGCTGATGTTTACATTTTTAAATGCTATAAACTACATTTCTGTTAATTATATAAAGTTTAAGCATCAATATAAACAGCAGCTTTCCCTTTACTTTGCTATGAAGTCAGATTTTCTAATGCTGCCTTTTGCATATAGGCTGTTAAGTTGTCCTTTAAGAATAACCCCATTTCCCTCAGAACACAGGCTGTGCTTATCCTTACCTATTGAAACCATGTTTTCATAATTCTGCACCATCACTTCCTTGTGAAGCTCCTTCTCTTGTTTGCTTAACATCTTCCACTCCTCTTCTGAAAAAGCAACTGCAACATCTTCAAAGGTTTCTGGTAGCTGAAACAAAATCAGATGTTTTTAAGCACCCTTGTTTTGCTGCGCACATTAATACATCTACAACTTTTTAACTCTAAGTAGACAAACAAGGTTTAGCAGTCTGGTAAAGATCTACGAGTTCAAAGCACATCAGCATTTAATGGGATGGAGTCGGACCAATGGCCCATCCCCCTGCCATCCCAGCAGCTGTATCCTGTGATGTTAATAATAATAATCTTTATCTCTGGAGTGGTCTTCACAACATATCAAAGCGCTGTACAATCCGTACTGAATTAAAGTTCTGAAACATCAAATCAGTATATTTAAGATAGAGCTACAATAATCCAATATAGGTCAAGAAATATTCTCAAAGGCAAGCCTAAATCAATACATTTTGAAAGCAGCGTTAAAGCTCTCCACTGTCGGGCACTCTCATATCAGACGAGGCAGAGAATTCCACAGGGTTGGGGCTGTGAATGAGAATGCCCACGATCCAGAAGTTTTTAACTGTACCCTGGGAATCTCCAGCAATCCCTCATCAGCTGAGCGGAGCAGTCAGAGGGGGCAGTAAGGGTGCAGGGGATCTTGCAGACAGCTCAGTCCCAGTCCATGTAGGGCTTTAGAGGTCAGCAAGCCGACCTTGAAGGTGTTACCGCTCTTCAGGAACTCATCCATTTTGTGTTTGTCCTGGAAAGTAATCAAACTACATTCACTCCAATCACCTATCCCATAATCCTACCACAGTCATATGCTGAATTAAAGTAATACTAGAATTTCTGTTCCAATACCCCCCCCAAAAAAAAAAAAAGCAAAGCGCCAGCCCGTGTCCCCTTGCTCACTTGTTCACTTTTTCTGGCTTAAACCAACCATCCTACTTGAATCTATTCACCTCAACTACCTCCTCTCCACGTTGAAGAGATCCGGATATGGTGATATTTCTCCATAAAAGAGGATGTCCCTATGAATAAAAATGCCATCAGGGGCAAACAGTGTCACCCAGTCTCTCTGGGTTAATCTAACAGAAAGGGGCAGATAAGACACCCTGGGGGTGTGCTGCAAGTCCCCCGAACAGCTCAGTGGAACATGACGCCCTGCTGGACAGGGAAACAAATAGAGCAGCCAGATCGGATGCTACAGTAATCCTGGGGGAATCTTGTAGGCATAGAATGGTATCAGGAAAGGTTAACAAAATGGCTGAAACAAATAAACAAACATTCTATCCTCCTACAAGGACTACTGGCTTCCAAAAACAGCATTCCAACAGGGTCCAAGTTTGAAGCTTCCATTAACCTACTTCCCATTGAGGGGGATCAAATCATGTCTGGTGTGAACATCACAAAACCAGTGGGAGGCAAGGACTACAACAGGGTGAACTGTTCCCTGCGGACATGGAACAGTAGCCAACCCAGGCCTCAGCTACAGTATAAGGATCCAGAACATCAGAGAGGCAGACTTTCCCAAGACAGAGCACCTAGTCTAAAATGGACCCCACTGTGACTGCACCATACAATAGCAGATAGTTAAGGTAATGTGTGGGTTGTTAGGAGCAAGGCCCCAAATTAACATGGATAGCTGTAGTCAAGCTGGTCCAAACTGATAAAAATCTTAATGCTCAAATGTGTGCTTCAGTGTAAAAACATCTCTAGAAGAACATTGGTTCAACTTTGTAAATGATGTAACTAGTTGTTGAAGGAGAAGAGGTGATGGCAGCAGGGTCAGAGATGGGGAGTTATCCACCTTATCCATCCTGAGGACTGTCGGGGAGATTGGTCAGAGGGGAGAATAGGGAGCAGATAACCTTACTCACAATCACTCAAAATTCATAAATATTACTGTCACACACTTAAATCAATCACTATTTATTTTACCAGGCGACACACCATTGAGAGAACTCATTTACAAGGTGGACCTGGGTAGGTGAACTATACAACATGATTTTACAATGACAATGTTACATAAAGACAGAACAAAAAAAATGAAAAATAACAACAAATACAGTACTCTGAAATATACAATTATACACTATATACATATGTACAACATGGCTATAATAGGGTAAGGGGTAATGAGCTAGGGAAGAAGAGAATAGCAATAAAGTACAGTAGCCAGAAGGGAGAGGTTAAGGACAGAGACCTAATAAAAAATGTGACTATTTAACATGCATCCAATTTTAAATTTGTTTAAGAATACAAACAATGTTACACCAGAGTCCATGTGTAAAGGTTGGGTGCCATTGAGGATTCTGTCAGGAAACCCAGAAATCAGAGGGAAATGTGATCTCGTTTTTATGGACCGGCTTATGAAACTGACATTTATCACAAGCATGGAAATCAGAACCTCTAGGCATAAAAAAACACAATGAGGGAAAAAAAAAAAAGATTTGTAATTCCTCAGATTGATTTTATTTATTTATTTATTTTTTTATTTATTTATTCATTCATTCATTCCACATAAAACCCTTTAGGCAGGGCCTATTTACAAAGGGTTTAGAGTCGGCATCAACAGGAAAGATAAGTGAATACAGTACAACTCAATGCAGCCCTGACGAGGGGCATTACTTACAGAATTCAAGACACAGACATGCTATACATTAAAATGCACAAACTAGTTACTTTCTACATTTTGGTGCTACCACATACCAGCCATGGGCATCAACAAATTCATGATAACAAATCGAAACAGTTCATTTAGCTTCCACAGATTCAGATAGTGAGAGGGAGGAGAACAGCAGGGATTTAAAATGGGTACGTGCGCAGTCAGCTTTTAGAGAGAGAGGCAGCTCATTCCAGAGGGCAAATCTGTAGGAAAAGCCGGCTTGGCCTAGTGAGAATTTCCTTCTGGGAAGAAGGAAGGTCCTCAGGTGGCACACTGGATGTGTGCTTCCTTTACAAAGGGTCAGAGGTTCGATTCTAGGTGAGGGAAGGCATTTGCTATCTTGAAACAGATAGGCCTTGACTGCTGTTGGTGGAGGCAGTTGCAATCTGCTATACTGTTGGGAGGAAAGCACACTCATATTTGGGAACTGAGAGCCTGGAAAAGGACAAAATATTGCTTGGAACCTGTGAGGACGGTTTGCCACACTTTTATATTGTCATCTTTGTTTGTTTGAATCAAGAAGCGGCTTGCAGGATTCCATTTGAAGGTTGTTAATTTTATATCCAGAGGGGAGTGAAATATTACTGAAATAGCTTTTTCCTATGGACTGCTGGCTGGTGTAGTAACCTAGTATTTTTAGGAACATTTTTGCAACAAACATTTAGGATTGTACTGGTGGCTGAGGATTGATTACACTTTAATTCCTGGGTTCAGTGGAGTGGTTTGTGTAAGTGGAGTGATCTGTTAAATTGTTGTGCTGGTTGTCTTACTGAAAGGAAGGGTAGTACTCACCAGGGTGGTGGGTCAGAGGTATAGTTGATGGTTTTCTGAAGATCACAGGCTTGGCACAATTTGAAGACGGCGGGGGTGGGGGGTGGTTCAGGGGCAACCTGAGGAAATATTTTTTCAGAGAGAGAGTAGTGGACACATGGAACCGCCTTCCTGAGGAGATTGTGGGGTCAAAAACAGTGGGGGAATTCAAAGAATGCATGGGACAGACATAAGGCAATTATAGTGTGGGGTAGGAGGAAGTAGGCTGTTGGTTAACTAGAATCTGCAGCTTATCCAACAGGTAGGGAAATGGGCAGACTAGGTGGGCCAAGCAGTCCTTATCTGCCATCAAAGTCTATGTTTCTATGTTAAGCAGGGAATGTTTAGTTACCCCCTGGTGGTGTATGTTTGGTCCACAAAGTCGAACATTTCTTGAAGGCCAGGGGACAGAGAGCCATAAAGTGCTTTTTGCCCTGTAACTAGGGTGTGAAAATGCAGCTGAGTTCAAGATTTAGCCAATTTAAGCTACTGTATAGTACACAAGTGTGCGTGTCATGTTTAAATCCAATTGCAAAATGGCAGGCTCTGTTGAGGGCACCGCGTACTCTAGATAACTCACCATCATTTGCAAAGCTGTAGATAGTAATTCCATAATCTATAATTAGCAATAATGCCGATAGGTGTGGCACATCATGGAATACTATTCGCCTTTGGTGGTTGGACACAGGCATATGCGAAAGGCCCAGCACCCAAGAAGTGAAGATATCCCATGATATATCACACCTTGGAGTGCATTATTGCTATTATAAACTGGATTATAGGTTTTGTAAAGAAAAAGAATACCTTTTAAAAAATATCTCTAAAAAATGAGTTGCTGGGTAGTGTAGGAATACATTGTAAAAATAGTTCTTGGAGGGCTGTGGTCAGTAGGTGGCGCTGTTGGAGGTCATAGACAAACTGAAGCTTTTGTGACTGTGTGGTTCTGTACTACTGACAGCGTGACCTCCCTCTCCCTTGAACTCTTGGGCTTTCCCTGCTGTTTTTTTCTTTAGATCTGGAGTAAGTGTTTAATAAACTGTTATGTTTTCTAATGTTTGGCTGTGAGGTGCCATTCTGTGTGCCTTTCTGGTAGTGGGGGAATTTTGGCCACATGCGGCTACTGCGGTATGCAAGTCAGGGTGGGTTGGGTTTACAGAGTGGCAGCACTTTATATGGAGTGTTTCTTTCTATTTAAATAAAAAAAAAAAAAAAAAATCCTGTGGCCGGTTTTGGGATCCTTTAACTACTGTAGTTTGTTTGTTTTGAAGAGTGGGGCAAGCAGCAGTTGTGGTCGGCCCTTGTTGCGCTCATGCTTCTCCTATGGCTTGCCCAGTGTCATTTTAAATACTGTAGAAGACGTACAGATGATTTAATTAAAAAAAGAAACTGACCCAAGCAGAACTTCATCCCAAACACAATATCTTTGCTAATTTTGAAGCTACTACAATATTTATGTGTTTTTTGTGCTGTTGAGCCAACTTTTTTTCTTCTACTGATAGCATTGGTTGAGCCTGGCATTATTTCTTTTTTTTTTTTTTAAAGGCAGCGGTCTTGTCTGTTGCACTTGGTAATCCGGATAGGAGTGGGCCGATGTGTGGTGCTGTAAAGAGGGCATTTCCTGGAACTTTTTAAAACATGTGAGTATGTAGTCAGATATACTCATGGCTGAGATGGTCTCTCAGGCAATTGGGTTGCTGGATTTTTGGCAACCAGTTCATAATACTAGTTATACAAGACCCAACAAGCAGCTTTTTGATTTCAGGAAGGAAGTTGTTTCTGTGACGAAAGAGGAGTCAGAGCCTTGAGTTGACAGTTTTGACTAGGGTGTTATGTGAGCAGTAAAGGAGAGGGTTGAGACTATAGTGACACCTAGATACCTGAATGTGGCCACTTGCTCCAGGGGAGTGCCAGATGAGGTGATTACTGACAGTGAGAAGGATGAAGGGGATTTATTGTGGGTGGAGAAGATCATGCATTTAGTTTTCTTAGCATTCAGCCAAGGAAGTTAGAGGAGAACCTGTCCTGTATAGTGTTGGAAGTCAGATTGGAGTTTCTGTTGCAGAATCCCCAGGTTCGTACCACCAGTAATAATGACTGTATTATCTGCATAAAACAGAATATTATCTGCATAAAGAGACAGAATAAAACAGGTCCAAGGATGGACCCTTGGGGAACTCAAATGGTTATTGGCAGGGTGTCAGAAAGCACTCTAGGACACTTACCTGCTTGGGTTCTGCCAACAAAGTAGTTACTGAACCAGGGCACAACCTCTGTGGAAAGACCCAGGGAATTACATTTTCGGCAGAGGAGGGCATGGTTCACAAGATCAAATGCCTTGGTGAGGTCAGTATTTATGGATACTGAAGAACTTGAAGGGACACCAGACCATCACCATTGCCCCAGGACAGAACCTGTAGAATCTGTAGCTTCTGAAGAATGTGAATAAAATGAAGAACCTCCAGACTTTCACCAGGAACTACAGAAAAAAACCTGATGGACCTAACATTGCAAAACTGAAGAGCTTCTGAGCCATCACTGCAGACTCTTGGAAAGAACCTGCAGAACCAGATGAATGTGATGACCCTGAACACCTCTGGTCTGTTGCTGTAGACCTCAGGAAAGAATCTGGATGAATCACCTTTTGGGCTGTGTCACTGAAGACCTCAAAAAGCACCTGAAGAAACTCTAAGGACACAAAACCCTAACCCATACTGGAATTGGATCTCTATCTGTGAAACTGGGCAGTTCCTAAGCTTCTATTTGGAAAGGGTTGGTCTTGTGGAGAGAAAGCAGGTAACACTGGGAATTCCTTAACTAAATAACACTCTTTTTATCCAACAACCAGCCCTTGACTTTTTAGCATGCAGTGGAACATTCCAGAATGCAGTAACTGACGTGTGGACATTTTGCTGTTTCTGGATTATGCATAAATATTACACTTGGTAAGCAGATGTAACAGTTGGTGTGACTAAAGAACGAGTTGGTTGCAAAAGGCGTACTGTTTCTTTAAACTGAGGTTGCCTATTTCAGCAGTCTTTAGGTCATGCAACTGTATGGGGCAATTTTGAAACCTGCAGGTTAAATAACCAATATTTGAGCAAGCAAAATTAATTTAGATAAATCTGGAGCCTGCAAGGGCAGCTACCCAGTCTCGGAACATGTAATGGCACTTTGGCACTGTACCTTTAAATAAGCAATTTGAATACAGTACAGTACCTGCCCTTCAAATCGTTCGTTTAGCTAATGCAGTACTAATTCAGTACGATCATTAATAGCATCTGCATTTTAAAATGTTCAGATATTCAGCATTCAGCACTGTCACTTTAAATGTCACTTAGAGAACACTGTACTTTAGTTACCAGTTTGGCCTGTAAGCAGGGGCACTAAACCAGGGCAGACATATGTGAGCGGAGGCCTGAATTTACTAGGGTAGAAGACACTATGCCTCGGCTTTAAGGCTACATTCAGGCTTACAAATGGGCTTGGGAGTACCAAGCTAAAGCAGGAACCCAGGGTTATGCCCTCTCTCCTGCAGGCAGCACACTGGGAAGTCTTTGGTTACTTGGTTACATTTAGACAGAAAAAGGCTGGTTGCCCATCTAGTCTGTCTCCTACTTGTAGTGGGCAAATTTTGTCTTTTGAGACATAGATATTAAGTACTTGTCCAGCTCCAATTTAAATTTATCAAATTATGTAATGTCTACCAGCTCCTGGGGCAATAAATTCCATGCACTAGAGGCCCCAAGAAATAGTAGTCCCTATTTTTTGTATTTACCCTCGGGATTCTAAGTTCGTTGCTACTAGATCTTAAAGTAATAGACTGGTCAGAGAATGTACTGTAATAACACATTGGGCTGTAAAATCTGAATTATTTAACAACTAAAATAGGAAGAGACTATCTCTTCTAATCCTCCTCTCCTCTAGGCTGAACAAGCCCACCTCAGTCAATCTCTCTCTCTCTCTCTGTGACATATTATAGAATCTCGGGATCAATTTAGTGACCCTCCTCTGGATCCCCTCCACCATATTAATATCTGTTCTAAGATATGGGGGCCAGAAAGGGGACCCATAGTCCATGTGTGTTCTAATATAGGATCTGTACAGGGGCAAAATGCACTGTTCGCTTCTTGATAGAAAGGATTTCTTTATAGTTGGTAATAACTTATTTGCAGTTTGAGTTCTCTTTTTACAGTGAGGGAATGATGAGAGTTTATCATTTATTAAAACCCCTAGGTCACATTCATTATTTACAGAGTTCAACTGGCAATTGTTTAAAGCATAAGACTGCAAAGAATTGTTTTTTCCAAAGTACAACACTGCACTTATCACAAATAAAGGGGACAGGAATGGGTTAAGAGGTTACTAATAGATACAAACAGTTGAATTTGACTAATAAACAAATCTAAAAGTCTATTTTTTGTCTCTCATCCTTTTCTTTTGTATATTGTGATTTTACCTGTCCTTGGCTTGTCTGCGGAAACACAACATTCTGATCCTGCTCATGTTCACTGAACTCTGAGATGGCATTTTTATAGATGAAGTGACAGTAAGTAATAGCAGGGGATGTGCATGCGTGTTCTCGCAAGAGCAAGCTGTTGTCAGAGAGAGTGTGCAAGGAAAGCCATGTATCGGTATGTAGCTGATGCAGTGTTTGAATAAAAGAAAGGGGGGGGGAGAGAGACATATGTCAGACTCAAGCTACATTTTTTCCTTTTTAATTCTTATAGCTTTCAACTTGCAGCACCAATGATCTAAGGAGCCGTCGACCTCCGACTACTAACCCTGCCCACTATCCTTTTTGATACTGAGCCTCTATGCTGCTGACCTTTCTGTGACAGGGTTGCTGCTGCTGCTTCTCTGCTCCCTCTCAAGGATCTGTCTCCCTTCGCACACTCCAGATGAGATGGCGGTTCTCTGCTGTGTTTTTTTAAAAACACAAGAGGAAACTAAAGTAAATGAGGTCTGTAAAGGGGGGGGAGAGAGGTTTACAGCAGATTGTGTGTGTGATGGTTTAGACACCACCCTTTAATAAACTGTAGTTATGAAACCAACTCTGGTACTCCCATGGAAAGTGCTGGAATAAAACTTGCTTGAAGTAAGAGTGTTCAACTACGCTCCAAAACACCGAGACGTTCCAAATGAAACTGCAGCAAGCCCTAGGTACGGTGTACAAAAACCTTACTAACAAATAAACATGAAGCAAGCAAGAAAACAACCCATGGTCACTGATCACACTGCCCGTTGCTTTGGATCCAAACAAATCCTTCTTCAAGGGGCATCCCTCAGGCTTGCTGCAATTTCATTTAGAGCATCTCAATATTTTGAAGCGGAGCTCAGCGCTCTTACTTCTAGCAAGTTTTATTCGAACACTTTCCCCAGGAGTGCACAGAGTTGTTTTGGTAACTACAGTTTCTTAGAGGAAATGCAAGTGTCTAAATGGTCACACATGCAAGCTGCTGTACCCCCAAACAGACCTCATTTACTTTAGTTTTCTCTTGTATATTTTTTTAAGTCACCTCAGAGAACCACCACCTCATCCAGAGTGTGCAGAGGGAGAGAGAGTCTTGAGAGGGAGCACAGAAGCAGCAGCAACCCCATCACAGAAAGGTCCTCCATAGACTGCCTGAAGCAGCCCAGACCCCTGACTGGCAAAAGTTACATCGATGTACTACCAAATTAACCCTACTCCCAGGGATTGCGCTATTTTTCCCATGGTGCTCTTTTGCACTGGTCATGAAGTCTGCGGCGTCTTATCCCTGCTTTGGCTGGTGTCCTCTTAGGTTGATTGGGCATGGTAACAGCTGGGGGAATCACTACAGTAAGTGACTTATGCATATGTCAGCAGCATAAAGGCTGAAAACTGGATAGCAGGCAGGGGTTCTAGTAGTCAGAGGCAGATAGCTCTTCAGATCCTTGGCACTGCAAGTTGAAAGATGTCTGCAGTCACTTAGTGTTTCTGACAGAAACAGCATCAGTGAATAATCAGTAATTGTGTAAAAATAAAAATAAATAAAATAAAAAGCTGCCACTTCAGTCTGACACCTATGTCTCTTCCCCCACCCCCATGTCTTATATTCAAGCACTGCTAATAAGCTACATACTGATGCGCGGTTTTCCTTGCATTTGCCTTTTGACAATAGCTCCCACTTATGACAGCGTGCCTGCTTGTCCCCTGCTATTACATCAGCACAATCATTTATATCATGGATAAATAGCCTCACTCACTTTCCAAATAGCAAAAAAAAGGTAAATGGAGAGGATCCACTGCCAGCCATATTGGTAAAATCCTTTGATTTATGGATATAAAATGTTAGTTTACAGTGATCGAGGATCTTACATGATATCTACACACATAACATTACTAATAAAAAGACAGGACATATTTAGTGGTCTCAATCATGTTTCTTATTTCCTGTCCTCTTTAAACACAGTTTCATTGTTTTCCCATAATTCATCCACCAAGAAATGATACTTCTCCAAAGTAACAACCTTTCCTCCTGATTTTCTATTGTCCGCAAACTTGGTTATACTATTCCTTAAATTATTGTGAATATCACTAATAAATAGACCAAAAAGGATTGGGCCTAGCACCGAACCCTGGGGCACACCACTGGTTACCAAGTCCTCCCTCGAATAGTGACCACCTATCCTAACTTGCTGTGTCCCGTCCGATAACCAGTCTCCCACCCATCTAACAAGACAATAACTATACCCCACTTTCCTTAATTTATAAACTAACACACTATGTTGGACTTTGTCGCTTGCCTTTCCAAAGTCCAAGAGAACCACATCTATAGGGGTACCAGAATCCAAGTTCTTGTTCACATTCTTATGAAAGGCAATCAAACTGGCTGTACATAGTCGCCCCTTTACAAAACCATGTTGTGTTGTTTCAGATCGCCCAAGATCATATTGCTCATTTTCGAAACATTGCTTTAAAAGCCTTTCCATGGTTTTACTAATAAGGGAAGTTAGAATGATGGGGAAGGGGATAGTTCCCCACATTACTCCTGCTACCCCCATTATGCAATGGTATAACAGCTGCCCTCTTCCAGCCAGCAGGAACAACCCCAGCATCAAGTGATATGTTAAAGAAAACGGCCAGCGGATAATATACAACAGGTGCGAGTTCTCTCAGCAGCCCACGATGGATCTCATCAGGCCCTGGGTATTTCAGCAATAAACCATGAAAGGGTGTGGTTCATGCTGGGCTTTACCAATGCCTGGTGTGGTTTGGTCATGAGGAGCAGCCGAGTGACCAAATCCAAACCAGACATTGATAAATCCCAGCATAACCCACACTCTCAAGTGGTTTATTGTGATTATACAATGACCCCTTTTGCTTTTGTAACATCAAAGAAAAGAAAATTATATATTTTTGCTATTTTTAATAGTTTTTATTGTTATGTGGGGGACCCTTGCAATGCGCTGCCTGGTGAGCTAGTTCAGAGATCCACAGTGAAGGGCTTCAAAAGAGAGGGGGACAGACACAGAAAGCAGAGGTACCAGATGATGGCCTGGCCCAGGGGGGTGGGGATGGATGATAGGGGTTTCTGGAACACAAGGGGGGGGAGGGCATCGGCACCCAACTAGGGATATGAGGTTCGAGCAGACTCGATAGACCGTAAGGCCTAATCTGCTGGCAATTAGTATGTTAGTATGTATTGTTGCGCCACATAAACTAGTGCTCCTTTGCACTGTGTGACGGTTTCATTGTTTTGTTTGTCTGTTTTTATAACCCCCCCATGTCTCAGAAGTCACTCAGTGGCAGTGTTATCTCCCAGAAGTCATTCAGTGAGGGCGCTGGCCGCTACAGTGCTACACTGATCCAGTGAGCTTCACTTTGTTTGCTGCTTTTAAAGTTAGACAGAACACGCCGGCCACCACAGCACTGAAGCTCTGTTAGGGTCGTTCTCGCTTCACACCATTACCGTTCATCTAATCATACATTTTCACAGTTTTAGGAATGATCAAGTTGGGGAAGTGTTTCTTCTTTAAAGACGAGGGTTACAACAGAGAAATCACGTTCGAAAAACCGAGGTGCGATAATAGGCATGCGTCTATGCAGATGGATATGCGGATGCCCAGTATCACGGCTCGGCTTTTCAGACGTGATTTTTGTATGTTTTAACCCTTGTTTTTAAAAAAAGCAACACTTTCCACAATTGACCATTCCTTGAACTTTTAAAATATTTGCTTATTTAAAGGGTGATGGTCTGAACACAGCACAACGCTCCCAGGGCTACAGCGCTGTGTTTTCCCTCTGTTCGCCAGCAAAGTCTTACTCTCTGGTGGTTTGTTATCTCCACGGTGGTTGTTAGCACTGAAGGGCTCTACGGTCTGGTTTTCAGTTACTGTTCTTTTTCTGTCAGAAGGTAGTGATGCTCCAACTTGGTGTTTTTCTTTCTTTCCTGTTTCAGAAGTGGGGGTTGCTTGGGACAGTAATGCGGAGCTGCAATTTGAAGAACTGTGGGGACAGACTCAAAACTGACTACACTGGAGCGGGGGAGAAACAGCAAAGAGGTACTTATTTTGTGTGTGGTGCTGTCATCAGCTGGGACAGCTGGAACTTTATCCGTGGGTTATGCTGGGATTTACCCACGGGTAAAGACTCCAGCCAACCAATCAGCTAAGTGTATTTAGAGCCCCCATTGTATAATTTAGTATAAACCGCAGTCCTGCTCTCTTTCTTTCAGCCAGTCTGGTGAATCTGTATGCTGGCGGGCCCACACTTGCTATCCTTCCTTTGGCTGGGGCTCTAGGTGCTGTTCTCGGGTCCAGTCTGCTTCCCCCTCTCCTGTTCCTGGCTAGAAGTCAGTGCAATTTCAGTTTTATTTATTAGCCTTTGCTAATGGGCCTACTATTTTATTGGCCTGCTACCCTGACTTTGTCCTTGCCCTACTGGGTGTTTTCTTGTGGTGCCTGCCCTGTCCCTTGCCGTGTCCCACCCTCCTTGGTGGCTCTGTTATTCAGGTCTTGCTCTGCTCCTTTTGTCTGTGCTGACTTGTAAATAATAATAATTAAAACTGTCCAGTTTGAAATGGCAGTCAGCACCTACCCTTTTTGTATTGCCACCAACTCACTGCCCTGATCGGATCACTCTCTACTGGCTGCTAAGGGGATCCACAAAATCCTTTTCACATGCTCTAATTAAGAAGTGAAACAGCCCTTCAGTCAAGCAGGGACTTAAACTAATGAAGCAGCCAGCTACTCCAATATGATGTCATCACTTTCCAAGGCTCACTCAGAGGGACAGACACAGCTTGACTGTTTCCAGTTACTGAAAAGCAAGTTAACAAATGCCGATTTAAAGAAAAACACAAAATTGAATAGCATGCAGATTTTCAGAAAACACTACTCATGACATAGGGATTTGAATTCCAGCTTTTATAAACGATATGCAATACAGTTGGATTGATCTTTAAATGCTGACGTTATTTACTCTGCCATGCCCCCTAACAAAGGTTGTGTGTAGCTAAAGCACTGGGGTTTTAATAACAGCTCAAGCTTAAGATTTTACACTGGATTCAATAAACAAGCATTAGCATTTAGTTATTTGATGAACTGTGGTGAATCTTTGTGTGTCTGCGTTTGAATGCTGGATTTGATGGATTCTGTTGTGTTTTAAGGGGCTGGCATCCCCCTTCTCAGCACTGACCCTGCACTACAGTCTGTGCAACAATTTCCCTTGTATTTGCATCTTTAAGCCATTTCTTTTGCTGCTGAACACATGCACTGTGTCTACAGTGTTGTGGGCAAGGTATCTTTTAACTGCTCGAGTTGTTTTCTATGGCTAGCTCACAGTAAAACATTGGAAGTACCTTCTATTCTGCAAGTAAACTAGCAAGCTAAAACAAGGGATGATGCAAGAAAATGAAGGGGCTTCTACTTCTGGGAATGGCTATACTTGGGAAAACAGTGAGTCACTAATGAACGAGCATTTAAAAGCTAGAGAGAAGCTACAAGGTAGTGAAGAATCACCTGCACCTGCAGTGATATCAAATCTGCCTCCCTTAAATCGGAGAGCTTGTTATGCAAGGAACTAGATCTCACATACAGTATAACCACATTAGAACAATGCCTGGATAAAGGCCAAGCACCTAGGGGTCTCAGAGTTTCTATAACCCCTTCCAGTGGTATTGAGGATTTTGAACATAAAGAGGAGCTGTTGACAGCAGCAACAGAGTGCTCCAGGAAGTTTGTGGAGATTACAGTATTACACAAAAGCATACAAGCTGTCGCAGATAAGGACCTCCTGGCCCACCATTTTTCGGCTCATTATTATTAAGAATGATATCAGTAAACATGAAGCACTAACACAAATTAATGAAGTAAAAACACAATTGAAAACTGGCAAAGAATTCAAGGATTTTGATTCGCAATTACAGAAAAAAAATAGCAAAATATGAAAAGGAGCTTATAAGCAAAAAACAGAAAAAACTAAGTAGAGACCAAGATGATTGACAATAATCTGGTCCTGAAATGGGGACAAGATGTGACAGAAGTAGATCTAAAGTAAGATTCAAACATATTAACAACCGCACAAGCCACTCAGAGGATGAGGGAAACAACAGCAGTGACTTTGATATGCATACATTTTTTTTTTTTTTTAGAAGAACAAGGACCTCGGGGTAGCCCACAAAACAGAAGAGGAAAAACGGTGATTGTGTAGTTTGTCGGACCAGTGGTGGAGCTACGCTTAATGCGTAACTGGCAATGAGCAAACATTCATGTTGCGTAGCTATGTGCAACTTTACGCATGTGCGTAGATTTTGGTATCTTTTTTAATTAGAAGATAATTGGGGGCACAGCCCCCCAATAAAAGATGACATTAATTTATTATGTCCACGATTTATCAGAGATAGCCCGAACTAGAGGGGGGTGCGTTACGCTAAGCTTATGTTTATAGCAAAAAGCGGCGTGCGATTCCCGTAACTTTTGCGCTACACATTCTGGGTGGTCCAACTCTCTACACAATCACCGGAAAAACAAGGAGGGGTAAAACAGGGTGCAAAAAGAGAAACACAACAACAAAAAAGAACACTGAGGGAAAACAAAGCAAACCAGCTACAAATAATACATCTTTACAGCAAGGAACTCTCAGAGACCCAGATCGGTGTCTTAAGGAGGGGCCTCTCTTTCATACCCACTCCACAGTTGAACTCATTTCAAGTTAATGTTATCTTTACAAATTTTTCCGCAACATAATGTAAACCCCACTTTAGGAGCTTACCTTAAATTGCCCCACTTCCTCCTGGTGTCCCTCGTTTTCCCCCCACTGTTCCTCGCCATAGCCAGAGTCTCAGATTTATACCCCAGGGTCCCCTTACAGCTTCTGTATGTCATTTTAGCCCATTTTAGGGCCACAGGAGCCAATTCCCGAACCACCATTGCTTTCTTGTTCACGCCTGTGGGGCCGGCGATCGCGCATACGGTAGGTGCTTTGATCCACCGACTGCTATTCTTGTGGTCAAGCGGGGGTGTTTCAGAGGTCCCATTGCCCCTGCTAGGCTAACAAAGGACAGGTGACCTTGAAGAAGCTGGTCAAACGACTCTGTAGAGTGTACAAATAAAGTCTGAAACAAGGACATAATTGAGGGCTCATGCATATTAATGAGCCCTCAAGAAAATTAATGAGGGAGCTATCTGCTGCCTAGAGGGTCTGTGTTTCAGTGGCAGCAACAGCTAAACTATTGTATATAAATGTTTAAGAGTGGGCTCGTTTGGGAGGGCACAGTCTAGGGCTACACATTTGTGGGAAAATTGTAAATAAAATATATTGCTACTGGCTGCACCAGAACTTTGAAAGTGGAGGACTGTATAAACTACATAGCAACATTGTTATAAGCAGCCATCTTGCAGCCAAGTAGCCAATCAGGAGCCAGGATTTAACAAAGGACTCCTAGGACATTGTCAAAGACTTTAGGTGGAAAAAGCAGGGACCAATCTAGGAAGCCAAATTCTGACCAATTAAAAAATGGACTGTGATTTACAGTTTGGGCAGCCAACCAGACTTCAGGACCTTTGCTCTTAAATTGAGAGGGGCAGTTTGAACTGGGGGAGTCTCGCTCGAGCCACCAAGAGAGAAGAAGCTTGTGTGGCTCAGCTGCAGACCTGCAGGGGAAAGGCCTGCTCATGCCTCCCTGCTGAACTCTGGACTGCCTGAATGCAGAAAAGGGATCAAGTGTTCAGCTACTCAGGCTAAGAAAAAAGAACACTTTGCCAGATAAGTGCTCTTGTGCCAGGAGTGGTTAAATTAAGGAACTGTTGTGAGGACTTCACATTTAAGGGACTCCAGTGCCTTTTGGGGCCCATGGATATTGCATTTGTCTCTTGCCATGTCCAATGTAGGGGGAGACCTGTTGCCAGTTGTTCCTGTTTGTTTTCTGACAAAGTTAAGCCAGTCTGCAAGCTGTAAGTTAAGTGAGTTTTCCAAACTGTGTCCAAAGTTGAACTTCATGTACTGGGCCTGTGCCAGCTATGGCCTTAAGGACTGTTCGCGCACCAGATCCAACATCTGCCTGGCCAGAATCCAGCATCGGGGAGTCAGACCATGGAAAGAAGCAACTCACAGGTTGCAGCCACCTGCAGGGAAAGGCCATGAAGTGGAGGTGAGTCATGTCAGCCCCGGTCCCCACCAGCATCCTGGAAACCAGCAGATCCTTGGTGTCACCATCCTTGTCTTCAGCTAGTCTGGGTGCAGTGAGTACTATCAGGGTACCCCCCTGCAACACCCAACTAAATGTTTGTGTTACCTGATTTGCTCCCTAAGTCCCTGTTGAGTTTTAACTGAGATTACAGGCCATCTGGCCAGGAATTGCAAATAGTTTCCTGTCTGCAAGTGTTTCAGCTATTTAACAACACCCTTCTCTCCATCAAGGGCCCCTACCAGCTGCATCGCCAGCCTGCCTGTGGCATTGCTTCAGGCCTGCACCTTATTACATCCTGGATACCCAGTAGTTTAATGGACTGATTGATTCAGGGACAGAGTTAGTGCTCATTAAATGCTATCTGTTTGACTACAGTATCACAATTGTTTATCTGAATTCAAAGTCCCACCCTTGCTCAGGTCCCCTTAAACCAAATTCACTGTCTAATGTTTAAGCTGGGCTAGGAGCATATTATCACCCAGTGTCCAATTACTCAGTCATTCAAAAGCTACAGTGCAAGTGTATAGTTACTGCTTTTTTTGGTAAACTATTTTCCTGCAGGGGCATAGGGCATATGCAAGTAGTCCAGACCCTGTTGGTAAGTGTGGTGTGCATGAGCATATTATTAGTGTTCTCAAATAATTGTACACCGTGTGCCATATACTGTAGTTGTAAAACTTAATGTGTAAGGCCACTAGTTGGGGTTGTGGGTGGGTATAGCTTCCCAGAGGGCTGTACTAGTTTTAATCATTACCAACATAAGTGTTATTCAGGGTGGAGACACCATAATTGTAGGTGCACTGTGGGTTGGGGATCCACAGTAACCTTTAACCACGGACCCAGGCCCCTCAACCTGCAGTCAGGGAAGCAGGTAGGAGTAGTAGCCCTTGGTATAATGGCACCAGGGTTCCATCTTTGGAGGCACTGCTGGGATTACTGTTCCCCAGTGGCCAAACCCAAAATTGCAGTCGATTTTTATACAAAATACTAGCAACAAGACGGAGGAAGTTTCTAGCTCTGGCCTTAAATTCCCTATCGATAAAATGCCTGTGCAATATTTGCCTGATTGGTGTAAGGCAGAAAAGGCTGATCCCCAGAAGGCCCTAATGCTAGTAGAAATTCCCCTGGGCACTAACAAAGCTACAATTGAGGGAACTTTAGATAACATCAAATGCCTTGGTAAAGCTGGGGCTAAAGGCCCACTATATTGACTGGACTAACCAAAGTTTAATGGCCCTAGTGGAATGTAGTCTGCCCATAGATGGCTCCAGAGTTCCCACTGAGATTGTGCCTGATGTGCCCAGGGTAGTGTGGAAAATCATCCATATGTACAGTGGGACGCCTAAGTCTGAGAAGTCCTCCAGAGCTGACGTGCTCAAAGACTAAGATTACCAAACTGTCACAGGTAGTAGGACTATAGATTATTCATATGTATTATTATATTGTTGTATATTTATAATGTGTTTTATTGCAATGTTTAGACTATGTCTATATGTCAGAAAACCTTAAGTTTTATTTCATTTGTCCAACTGTATATTGCTCTATAGACTGAGCGCCGGATATTCAGGCTGCACCAGGCAATGGCGCAAGTGGCGGAGCAGTGCAACAGAGATGTGCTGGGGCCAGGACAGTGTGATATTCAAAGGTGATGTGCCATGGTGCATCACCATTGAATGTGGCACAGAATGTGCATGGCGCAAGTACGATGCGCCAGCGCAGTCCCCAGACAGGGAGGATCGAATGCCTACCAACTGTACTGTACAAAGGCGCACCTATGATATTCAGACTTGTGCATGCAAATGAGGCCATACTGTATGCATGGCGTAAATGGGGCCATTTGCATGTCATTATGGACCCATTAGCATGAGTTGCTCAGGGTATCCCGGCAAAATGTGCCTGGTGCCCTGCACAGCATGATGTGTGGACCGAAGGGGTCCTGGAGCACCCCCGCCCTGCAACCACAGTCATGGTATGAATGATGGAAGGAACTCCCTGGTGATCTAGTAGGTTCCCCCCTCCCTGCCCGTAGCACAGATCGCGGGTAAACACAGATGCCCATAAGCCCTGGTGGACTAGTGTCCCCCTCCCAATCCCGACCCTCCGATCGCCGTCGTATACTGTAGAACACTATCCCTGGTGGTCCAGTGGATCCCCTCTCCCTCCCGTAGCACCTATCACTAGACATTTCACAGAACAGCTGCCCTGGTAGTCTAGTGGTACCCCCCTCCCGATCCCGACCCTCTGATGGCTGTCATCTGCAGTAATGAAATATCCCTGGTAGTCCAGTGGATCCACTCTCCCCACCCAAACTCCTGAACACCAACAAGGTGGACACTACAAATCCCTGGTGGTCCAGTGGTAACCCCGATCCCCCAGCCCACCCAGCTCCCCTATCCCATCATTGGCGGGTGGCTACAACCTGCCTACATACCGCCTGGCCACCTGCAGAATGACAGCTTATAGTATGAGCTGTAGGTCTATTGGTCCACAGCGTGGACCAATGGGACTTGCAGGCTATACTGTACTAGACATGCACAAATATGTGAATGGATGCAGTCATTCACATATTTGTGTCTGTCTAATACAGTATGGCCTGCAAGCCCATACAGTAAGCTGTCATTCGGCGGGTGGCCAGCTGGGCAGTATGTGGGCGGGTTGTAGCCGCCCGCCAATGGGGGGGGGCTGGGAGGATCAGGGTTATCATTGGACCACCAGGGAGTTGTAGGGTCCACCACACCAGCGGTCAGGTGGGGAGGGGAGGTCCACTGAACTACCAGGGATGATGTTTTATGCATTAGTACCCGTGATCAGGTATGACAGGGAGCAGGGTAACGCTAGACTATCAGAGATGTGGGACTCGTACATTTTCCAGTGATCTGAGCATCGGGTGGGGTGGGGGGACCACTGGACTACCAGAGCAGTTTACTGTATTCCATATTTCCTGCGATCACAGCTGTGGGAGGGAGGGGGGCTCCCACTAGACTACCAGGGCATGTCTCATTATGTTGTTCCCCTCGATCGGGGTTACGGGGAGGGAGGGGGATTCCATTAGACTGCCAGGGATGGTGTGGATGCTTGTGGACGTGTTCATTCTGGGTGGGTGGCCACCCATGGCTGGCGGCTGCTGTGTTGCGCCCTGCAATATGGCAGCCTACCTGTGGGTGGCCAGCATTTGAGCCAGATTTTTCTGGCTCAACACTGTGCCCAGTTATGCAGCGCATCTGAAGGTTGCGCCAGCAGATACGCCACACATCCCAGGCTAATTATCGGGATGTGCCACATATGCATGGGCACGCCTCTTTCAGATGTGCCGCATACATTAACAATGCGCCCCGGCACATTGGGATGTGTGCTGCACAAATCCCCCTTTTGAATATCGCACCAGGTGCATTGCAGGGTTGCGCCAGCGCAACTCTGATGCACCAGGTTGCACCCTTGAATATCTGGCTGTGTGTGTGTGTGTGTGTGTGTGTGTGTGTGTGTGTGTGTGTGTGTGTATATAAAGTGTATGATGTAAATGTAACTGGAACCTGCTAATGGATCTCACTGAAAATAAGCCTCGACTCAGCTGAGTTATCCAATTCATTTGCTTACAAAAATGAATACAAGTTTAACTACTACAAATACTGGCAGGGGGCCAATCCCTAGAGGACTTATAGAAGCTGTTTGAAACTCCTCAAAGTACCCCTCCCTCTGGGCCTTCATCAGTCCCTGTATCTGTAGCTGCACCAGTACCGGCACCTACTACAGACTCAGCATCTGCAGTTGTACCTTTATCCACACCTGCTTCTGCATATGTACAGGCTCTCATGCCGGCCCCAGCACCTACTCTTGTGCCTGTGCCCATGCCTGTGCCCTCAGTCAGTCATGACTATTACCGCATGTTTAGAGTGTTCTCTGGCACCCTTCCGATATACCAGGGTGAAGATGATTTAAGAGACTTGGATAGACTGTGCATCCCCCGGTCCAAGAGTGGCAGTGTGCAGAAAGCAGAAAAAAGGAAAAGGCTCATGGAAAGTTTGTGATCCTGCACTTGAAGCAATTTGATTTCGGAGGTCAACAAATCCTGATGTTTCAGCCCAAGAATATTTGTCTGCATTATAAGGCATCTTTGGTAGTACTGAATCTTGTTAAGATTTAATGTAGAAATTCAAATCCACCAAACAGTGGAAAGGTGAACATTTGTCTGCTTATGTTACTCGTCTTAGCGAGGGCTTTACAAAGAGCTCACAGAAAGGGTGGGGTGTTGGCAAGTGATTTAAATCATGTTAGACTAGACTATAGTCTCAAATCTGCCAGATTTTCCAGTTTGCTAATGCTCAAGCTAGGGTTTCATGACAGAAAGGATGAACCCCCTGCTTACTGTGGGCTGATGAAAGAAATCAGGGAGGCTGAAAGTGAGGAGGAAGTTTAGGATCCTCATGCAGATGCTGCCAGAGTAGCTCTGGCACCTGAAAAGCTCAGTGAGAAAAAGACTGTTAATGAATCGCAACAGTTGAAGGACTTACTGGAAAAGTTGGGAGAAGTAACAGTAAGTACACAAAGTGCTGCAGGTATGGTTAAAGGCCAAGATACCCATCAGAGCTCATCAGCCAATGGGGTGGGGGTGCACACCCAGGCACAAACTGTACATGGAGGCTTAGAGTCCCAAATAAATGAACTATCTGGTCTGGTAAAAGAATTGATGGGGCACAGTGTGCAAACCCAAAAAGGACCCACTTCTGTCAGTGCCCTGCCCAGGTTTCCAATACGTGTTCTACACCGCCCCTAGCCATGAATGAAGACCCCCTTCTAATATAAAGTCACAGCCAAAGCAGACCAGAGAAGGTGGGTTTTTTAACAAATGCGGGAAGGATGGTCACCAAAAGAGAGTGTGCTGATCCCTAGAGGACCCAGTCAGGGTGAGAGATAGAGTGCTTGCAGTGAAACACCCAAGGCAGAGAATTCCAGTGGGGCCCCAGCCCAGTCATGATCCAACCCATTTGTGGCAGTCTTTTTTTCAAGTTCCTGTGAGTCCTTTTCCTGACTGGTTGGAATTAGTGGGTCCCTCTATTGAAACCACTGTAAATATAGATGGCATCCCTGTTCAAGCTGTTTTGGATAGCGGGTCCCAAGTCATGATAATATTCAAAGACTGGTATGATCAGCATTTATCTGACCACCCACTACAGCCCCTCGATAGATTGCATGTATGGGGGCTGAGTGATAAGTCTATCCATAACTTGGTCACTTGAGAGTGTGGCTTTCTTTTCCATCCTCTGTGGTAGGTGTGGGAGACCCTGTGGAGACACTAGTCCTAATATGTACTCCCTCAGGGCTGTATGACGGCATCCCAGTACTAACTGGTACCACATGCTTGTGTTTGGCTGCCTTCCCCAGCTGTGTCAAAAGAGACAGATTAAGAAGTCTGGGAGAGCACTACCTGTTCATGCCATGATCAAAACAGCCTATGAGATGCAGATGCACCCAGAAGAGAGTGACAAAGATGAACCCGTTGGAACCGTTTGGAAAAAGGATTCCTCTGTTCTCATGCTCCCTCTCAATGCTCAGTGCAGTGTCAGTGGAGAAGTGCAATTGTGAAAAGATGTGACCAACAGAATACTGATGTTGAATGCTCCAGAAGAGGGAATATTGCCTGAAGAACTGCTGGTTAAACCAAGTGCATTTCCTGTTCATGTTCACACTTATCCCCAAAGAGTGGTGGTCCAAATCCAAAATATCACAGACCAAGATATCAAGACGGACCGAGGGTGCAGTCTGGCAAATGTCTATTGTGCTAACACTGCTGTTTTGCCATCAGAGTGCTAAACTGGAAAAGAATGTTTAGTATCTCCAGACATGTTTCATTTTGTGAGTCTCCCATCCAAGATAGTTGGAGGGACAGAATTAGTCAGAAGCTGGCTCAATGAACCAAATTATTCTCCCTCAAGGAATGGGATGTCAGCTACGTTACTGGGGCTGAACACCATATCCACCTGCACAATGAGAGACCTTTCAGGGAAAGGTCCAGACACCTAGCTCCTGCTGACACAGATGATGTGAGGCATCATCTGCAAGAGATGCTAGCAGCTGGCATAATACAGGAGTCATGGAGACCATATGCCTCTCCGATTTGTAGTGAGAAAAAAGAACGGCTCTGTCAGAATGTGCATGGACTACAGAACTCTTAATAAATAACTGTACCCAATCAATATACCATGCCACGCATACAAGATACATTAGACTGCTTAAATGGGAACAAGTGTTTTTTTTCAGTCCTTGATCTTCTCAGTGGATATTATCAAATTCCAATGGCTCCAGAAGACAGGGAGAAAATGGCATTTATCTGTCCCTTAGATTTCTCCAAATTCCTTCGTATGCCTCAAGGAATTTTGGGTGCACCAGACACAATCCAGAGACTTATGGAGTGTGCTGTGAGTGACATGAACCTCCTTGAATGCCTGGTGTATCTCAACGATGTCATAATCTTTGGAAAGAGTCTTGAAGAACATGAAGCTCACCTGTTCAAAGTGCTCAACAGACTTGAGGACTATCAGTAGACAAATGTCAATTTTTCCAAAGCTCAGTGGAATATGTGAGCCACATTGCATCTTCTGAGGGTATACAAACAGACCCCAGCAAAGTGGAAGTGTAGACCAGCTGGTCAAAGCCCAACAACTTGAAATAACTTCAAAGGTTTCTTGGATTCTGTAGCTATTATTGCCATTTTGTTAAAGACTACACCAAGGTAGTACTCCTACTGCTAAACTTAACTCAAGGGTACCCATCTGTTCATAAAAAAAAAAAAAAAAAAAAATTCAAAAAAGATACTAGCAGAGAGACTGTAAAAATGTATTTCAGACCCCATGAACCATTTGGCCAAAGATGGACTCCAGATGGCAACACAGCTTTCCAAGAAATTATCAGCTGGCTCATGCACCCATACTCGCTTATGCTGATCCATCCAAACCGTGCATGCTACATATAGACACCAGCCTGAGTTGTACAGGGGCTATGCTCTACCAAGAGTACACAGAGGGATTACCCCTAGTAGCTTTTGCTAATAGAAGTCTGACATCTTCAAAGAAAAAAATACCCAGTACATAAATTAGAATTTCTCACTCTCAAATGGGCAACAGTCGACCAGTTCCGTGAATACTTGTATGGTGCAAAGATCTTGGTCAAGACAGACAACAATCTGTTGATGTATGTCCAAACATCTGCCAAACTAGATGCTACTGGACACAGGTGGCTTTCCGCTTTATCAACATATGATTGATTATGCAGTGGAGTACCATCCAGGCCTGAACCACATCGTTGCTGATTCTCTTTCATGCAGACCTGCCTCAAATAAGCAGTGGGTGCATATTCTTTAACAATCAGTAAAAGCACTATGCCACAAGTCTGAATGAGATGAAACTCCCTTCTCCAAGACCATTAACTCCTTGGCAGATTGCTTGGGGCCTCCAGATACTTGCATCCCAGTGGCTTACTGTAATTTGTAGCCCTAGATTTAAGTTCTTTACTCCAGCAGCTCCTTGTCATTTCAGCAAATCCATTGCAGCAAATGCAGTTACAGTGTATTAATAATGGCACATGCATTTATAGCGACGGGTCACTGCAGTGCAGGTCTTTTCAGCTACTAAAATCACTGATGTAGCTGAAAATTATATGCCAAGCCCCTCAGACATTCTAAACAGGATCTAGAGGCATATTCAGCGACTACATGCTCCAGTTACTCTGTCAGATTCTGGGAACGGCGTCGGCTTGTACTTGCAGCAGCTCCAGAAACAATCCTGGAGATTGGAATTGTCCCACCATGCAACACCACTGCATTTAACCAATTCAGGCAGCTGGCAGCAATAAAACAATTAAGTTAGGAATGGTTATATTGTTCTATTGTTTTGCAGGGAGGCTATGCCCCCCAAACCCCCACCCATCTATTAGATTCTAACTCTGAGTCACACACTAACTCAGAGTATCCCTCAATACACAGTCGCTCCTATTAATGGTCGCTGTATTAACACGATCACTGAAAACACAGTTGCTGTATTGGGGTCACCCAAATTAATGCACTGAAAAAGACTTCACTACTTCGCCATGCTACCACCCTAGCTAACCCCATCCGACATTCAGCAAGAACAATGCCATCATTCAATGATAAGACCAGTTGTTAAAGCCTTAAGAAAGGGGGAAGATGTTTCTAAAATGCAGTCCAATGATCCCAAGACTGCTTTACTACTACAATAAGGGCTTAAACTCAAGCTATGTAAGCAGTTATTGTATAGAGAACTGACTGACAGCCAAGGGCGAGATTGTCAAAAAGCAGCTAGTATTGCCAACTAAGTTCAAATATTTGTTGTGCTGAAGGCTTTGCATGACTACATGGGACATTTAGGCAGTGAACGAACATTAGACCAAGTCCTTTCACATTTCTACTGGCCTAAGATGGGTGTAAACATTGAACAGTACATTAAAACTTGCAGTAGGTGTCTTCAGTGAAAAGCCCAACCTCAGAGAGCAGCCCCACTGGTTAATATAACAACAAGAGCACCGATGGACCTCATGTACATAGATTTTCTTAATTCAGAGCCAGATTCAAAAGGCATCTCAAATGTGTTGGTAGTCACTGATCACTTTACAAGGTATGCTCAGGCCTATCCTACCAAAGACCAAAAAGCCTCCACTGTAGCAAAAGTTCTTGCGGAGAAGTTTTCTGTACACTATGGCAACCCTCAGTGCATTCATTCGGATCGAGGCAGAGATCTTGAGAGCAGACTCATTAGAGAATTGTCCTTCTGGGGTGTAAGAAAGTCCAGAACTACCCCCATCATCCATAAGGAGAGCCGCAAGTATAAAGATTTAATCATACCTTACTTGATAGGTTTGGTACCCTACACCCAAAAGACAAACTCAGGTGGAGAAAACAAACAAGTGCCCTTGTGCATGCTTATAATTGTACGAAAAATGATGTTACTGGTTTTTCACTGTGCCACCTTGTGTTTGGCACAGAAGCTGGTCTCCCAGTAGATGTATTTGGAGTGTCTCCTGATGGTGGTCACTCGAAAACTACCTTCAGTATGTTAAACAGTTAAACGCTCAGCTAAATCATGTGTACCAGCTTGCAAATACTATGGCAGCAATGACAAATCTAGCTAACAAAGCTTGCCATGACAAACACGTTAAGGTATAAGAATTCCATCCAGGTGACAAGGCACTAATAAGAAACTTTGTACTTCAAGGTAAACATAAAATAGCTGACAGCTGGAGTCATATCCCCTATGTTGTGAATAGTAAACTACATAATTTGCTGGTGTATAAAGCGTGTCCAGAAGGGGAGCCCTGTGCTGTTAAAACCATTCACAATCACCTTCTGCCAATTGGGCAAATAGTTTTGGACACAGTGCCACCCGCTGCAGCCCCACAAGGTGCAGTAACTAGATCTGCTACTCGTAACAAGCAGCTAAATCAGCCTTCTGCTCCTTAACCTTCAGAGTCTCCTTCCAGTGGTACTACAGGAGACAATGACTGTAATTCTGAAGATAATGAAAGTGGGTTTGGTGCTGCTTATTACCCATCAATTGAACTAGCTCAACTGTTTCAGGGAGCCTTCCCTCACACTTCCAGTAATGTTTCTAACAACCCTGTGGCTCTAGAGAACCCTGACACATCCATTGTTCCTGAGCCTTCAAATAGTGATGTCCACAGTGTGACCTCTGAAATTGCAGACTCCCTTTGCTTGGTGGAATTATCCAAACTTAATGTGACTGAATCCGAGGAAACCAGTAGTGAACATGCTAGTGAACCCAAAGATGATGCTGAACCAAGTTGGCCAAGTCAACCGTTTCTTTCTGAAGAGAGTGTCACTGTTCCTGAAACTGTCAGTTTTCTTGTGGATGATACCCATTTCATAGAAATACCATTTTCCAACCAGGATGAGTCTAGAGAGTCAGAAAACAGTAATAATGTGCAAATGCTGAGCCTATTCCAAGTTCTAATCCACAAGAGAGTACAGTGGTGCCCCTTTCATCAGAAGCTGTCTTACTGGTGGACAATGAGCCGCAAGTCACAAACCTGAATGCTGATGTTGAAAGCCAAGTGCCAATGCCCTCTATGCCTAGGTGATCAGAAAGAGCTGTAAAACCTGTGGTTCAGCTTACTTATGATACACCTGGAACACCTGTCAACTTGCTCATGAATTTTGTCCACAAGGGAGTGTACATCACAGCCAACTCTCTGCCCAAAATAGTATTCACTGCCTCTTCTAAGATTAAAATCAAAACCTCCACCCAGTATAAAAAGGGCCATAGGTGCAGAGTAAAAAGGGATGTATGAGGTACATGTTGGTTTATGGGTTGCACCTGGAAACGCGCTCCGCCTCAGTGTAATTTTAATGGTTACCAATTTTTAAATAAATAAATAAATCTGATTGTTTCTGCTATTATTCACTTCCTTCATGCAGAGTCTAGCTGCCTTAAATATGCCCCTCCTCTTATGTTTCCTCACTGTTCCCTCTACCCTTCCATGGCAATCCCCTTCCCCATAGGCAGTTTACGAGGCAGACTCCCAGCTCTTTAAAATCTGTCCTCCTAAATTCCAAAACCCTAGTCTTTGTATGGTTTGCCTCTGTTCCTGTCTTAATGTTAAACCACACTGTACAGTGATCACTGGTACCTAGGGGACTAACCACTGTGATGTCTGCAGTGCGGTCCCTGTTTGTAAGCACCACTTCCAACACCGCACCATCCCTAGTGAGTTCGCTGACTAGCTACCCGAGAAAAGCCCCTGAGAGGGAGTCAAGCTCCTTGGCAAAGCTGCAGCTGGAAGACTTCAATCAACACCTGGCAAACTGAAGTCCCAACTAGCAGCACCTCCCCCATACCTGCCATCCTGATTATGTCATTCCTGAGTGCTTTATCCACTTACAAGTTTTGAGGCAGGGACGACACAGATCAAGATCAAAGATATCAGTGTAGTAATCTTGGTGGATCCTGTCAATACCCCTATGTGAACATTGGCATTTCTGTTAAAATGGACATAGAAGGTTCCTTGTGTCAATTGGCAGTGAAAATGGACTCTTTTGCTCTAGAAGTAAAATAATTTGGGTTGCCAGGACTTTGAATTAATGGGCATTATTCCTTACTTTTTATGTTGTCATGCGCATGCAGCGCAGACAACATATTGGGGTTTGCTTGAAGTGGAAGAGCAGGTTTTGGAGGCGTGGTAGTGTTGTGGCCAGTGGCGCCACTGCTTTTTAGGGCTGGGCTCTGTGGCACAAATTAGACTGCAAGCTGTCTATGACAGCAGTTGCAAATGTGCCACCAACTTGAAATGTTTTAGCCATTGCAATGAGGGAGCGACCCCTCATTGCACAGAGTGCCTTGCCTGGTGTAACATTTCAAGAAACATGGCGGCTGGCCGCTCACAGTCTCTGGGTAGCCAACATGGTGGGTGCCCAATCCCCCTGTCGGCATATGTGACCCCTTTACTGATGTGGTCTGCCAAGGGGGTGCCCAATCCCCCTCGGCATCATGCCTCCAAAACACAGATATGCTTACCAACAGGGGTGCCCAATCTGCCTGTCGGCATGTTAACCGCCCCATTCTCTTGCCACTGTTCCACCCTGACTGTGTGCCACAATGGGAACCCAGTCCATTGTGGCTAACATGCCCCCCCAAAGAAATGTGCCACACTGGGAGCCCACCCCAGTGTGGCCAAACCTGTAAAAAAAAGAAAACAGTCCGCAGTGAATTATTTTTTAATTTTTGTTACCTAAACAAAGGAAACAGTGCCTCGCCATCCTGTCCCTTCCCCCAGCCCGCAGCCACCCTCTGCACACCCTTCCTCCCCACACCCCCTCTCACCTCATACTTACCTCCGGAGCCTGGCACGACGATCTTCAGTGGACCGGGAACACGTCTGCACTCTTTAAAGCCAACAGCGAACTGAAGAAATGCCGATAAGCTGTATAATGGCATAAATGTTTGTTTTGGTTTTTTTTCTCAACTTTGGCGTGTATCTCTGCCATTTTTGTGAATTTTGGCACCAAATTTTCAACATGGGGTTCTTGAGACCCCACCTCATGACTTCAGTCACTGTCATCTCGTTATTCGGTCCTGAAAGGTGACATTGCGGTCACTGCGCAGAATCACCTTTCGGGACTGATTAACAAAATGACAGTGTGACTGTTCATGAGGTGGGCTTCCAAAATGCCTATGTTGCAAATTTGGTGAAAAAATTCCAAAGAAATGATTGTGTTACGAGTGTGCATTGCACAGTTTCCACGCACGCTTGAACTTCGAGAATTTTTAATATTTTTACTCCAGATTTTCAACACTGCCATTTTTCACACCTCCTTATGAACAGTACAGCTGTCATTTTCCACATCCTGCCCAAAATGTGCTTTAGCACATCTGGCGCACAGTGACGCAGTCGCTGTAGGAAAACAATGTTCCGGACAGAGTACAAAAATCACAGTAACACTGTTCATAAGCAGAGGTCCCAAAATGCCTAGTTAAACAGTTAGTGAAAAAATTCCACAAAATGACTATGTTACAAGCATGTGTTGCGCAGTGTCCACCTACAGTTGTACGTTTGAGAATTTTGAATATTTTCACTCCAGATGTTCAACAATGCCATTTTTGCACACCTTCTTATGAACAGTACAGCTGTCATTTTTCACATCCTGCCCGAAATGTGGTTTCGCACAACGGTGCAGTTGCTGTGGGAAATCAACGTTTGGGACAGATTAAGAAAATCATACTGCCACTGTTCATGAGCAGGTGTCCTAAAATGCCTATATTAAAAATTTGGTGAAAGAATGCCAAGAAAAGACTGTTACAAGCGTATGTTGCACAGTTTTCATGCACACTCGTAACTTCAAGAATTTTTAATATTTGCACTCCAGATTTTCAACATTGCCATCTCTTCACAGCTCCTTATGAATGGTGCAGCTGATATTTTTATGTGGTGCAGAATGGCGCGGTCACTGTGGGAAATCACGTTTGGGACACATTAACAAAATCACAGCAACACTGTTCATGAGCAGAGGTCCCATGTGCTTTCATGAGGTGGGGTCACAAAAAAGGCCATGTTGAAAATTTGGAGTGCAAATACCAATAAATGCCCAGGGTGTTACAGTTTCTAAACATAATGTCCCACCTTGTACAGACCAACAGGCATCAGGGTGCGCCTTTGAATTGTCATCTGTAATGCTCATGCCATTGCACCCCCACCCCCACCCTGCAGCCACTGATAGCCATCCGGGGTGTGCCTTGGACTCTTTAGCCCCAAAGTTCACCCTATTCTGTTATGCTGCACCCATCTCAACATACTTCCTTATGAAATGGGGTGAGCGTAAAGCCCGATGACCCCAAGGCACAACGCGACACTTGTCAGAGTCTGCAGGGTAGGGTTTGGTGAAATGGCATAAGAGTTATGGCCAGCGATCCAAAGGCACACCCCAATGCATATCACTCTCTGCAGGGTGGGGTGGGGCTGACGTTGGTTCTATACTTCACTGCCATTCCTATTATGCGTCTCTCCAACACCTGCACTACCAATGCCAATGCCAGCAAGACAACATCTGGCATTGACAAATGCTTGTTTTATATGGCTCATGTATGTCATTTGCTGGTTAGGTACCTTAATTTTGTTATCACTTTGTATTTCTCTTTAAATGTTCACACTTCATTGTATGGCTACATTGAGACTGAATTGTTTCTTTCAGATTGGCTTTTGATGACAATAATTTTACCAGGACAGTGTTTTTATACTGTATATTATACTTGACAAAGTTTGGCCCTTTCAGAGACAATATATGTCTGGAAGAGCTCATATTACTCAGCTGTTAAATACTCATGTCATTTTTAAAGAGCCACTGACACCATTGTGACAACTTTGCAAAATGTAATGTTTAGCACTAGTGAGTTTATATTTTATTGTTATTTCTGTATTTTCCATTCTTTTTTATCACTAAGGACATCTGCATGTAAACAGGATCACTACCCTACCTGTTCTGGCTGTTTGCCTACATATGACATCACAGTTCTGTTTATGACATTACAGTCTGTTGTTGTGGGGATAATTATGATGCCATAAACAGGGGATTCTTTATTTTATTTATTTATTTCTTTAAAAGTTGGTAACCGGGAAAAGCACCATGACTAGAAGTTTGTTTCCAGGTGCAACCTGCATTATGATGTCATATGTAGGATAGTGGAAAGAGCAGATAAAGTCTATGGAACAGTAAGCCTCTTTCGTACAGCTGTCCTTGGTAATAAAGAAGAAAGTAAACAATTATAGAAAATACATGAAATACAAACTGACCTGTCTAACTCTCACATTTTTTCTAAGTTTTTATAACGGTGTCAGGGGCTCTTTAATGCTCCTAATATATCAAAGCAGCACTGCAATGAAATTGGGCAACTGAGTTGATTCTTCCTTTTTCACTATGATAGGTTTCAGGCATCATCCAGTTTATTGGGTGGTAGCATTTTCTAGTTCCACCTAAATCTGAGTCTTTTGATTAGGGTTGAAGTGAATAAAATTGTGGTCACAAAAACTCCTGGTGCACAACAGAGGAAGAGCAGTATCTAGAAAAGAAGATTGGACCGGTACACTAATATTTGTATTAACTGTAGCTAAGACTAGGTTTTGGGAAAAACATTTTTTCGTTGCACTGCTACTTGAAGGTGACATTTTTGTGTTTGTTGCAGAGGGCTGCAGAGTGTAGGCACTTTATTACATCTGTATAATTAGTGGAAGATTCCTAAACTTTACAGCTTACTAGCTAAAGAAACAAATGGCTGCTTTTGGTTTAGAACCATATCGAATACTTGTTTCCATTTTGGAAACTCTTAGATTATACTGTAAATTTCTAAAATGATTCTGCTACCTATTATTATTGTCAGTACCTTTGTGTTTCTGCCGATTACCCTCTTCCTATGCTCCCTTGCTATTGTCAGTACCTTTGCATTTCTACCGATTACCCTCCTCCTATGCACCCTTGCTATTGTCAGTACCTTTGCATTTCTGCCGATTACCTTCCTCCTATGCTCCCTTGCTATTAGACGTGTGTTATTGTTTTACTCATCACTCTCTGCTCACACTGTTGCTAAATTCACTGCCCTGTGTATAATTTGTACCCCCTTTGGGTCAAATCACAAATGTTATTGATGTGCACAGAAATGTACTCCTCTGGTTATTATGTTGCTTCTATGTTAACATTGTCTGCACTGTAGTGGTCTTAACTGGTTGTACTCTCCTGGGTCGTGCCTGTAAATAGGCAAATGTTTGCCTAGTGCACCGTACCTGGTAAGCAAACTCTAAATACATAAATTCCTGCAATTATTACTCTATTCAATGTATGCTATTGTAGTAGTTGTATGTATTTAGCCCCCAATCCCAGATGCTCTGGGCACTGCACAGCAGAGCAAAAACTAAACAGAGATAGCATACAACTTATAATAAATAAAAACCAGAAAGGTAAAGCAGGATCTGCAAGCAGAATGAATGAATGAATGAATAAATAAATACCGAGACCAGTGGGTTAAATTAAATGCTTGTCTAAACAGGTGGATCTTTAGGCCCCTCTTAAAGACCTCCATAGAGGAAGCCTCCCTCAGAGACCTAGGAAGCGAGTTTCAAATGTGTGATCACCTGAAGTCTTCAACCTGGCCCTGGGAACTGTTAGGAGGCATCCATCAGAGAAGCAGAGATGTGAAACGAACAGTAAGGTGACAGAAGCTTACTCGGATAGCCTAAGCCATGTCCATGTAGGGCTTTACAGCTCAGAAAACAAACTTTGAAGTAGATTCGCCACTTCACCAGCAGCCAGTGCAGATCACGCAGGACTGAGGTCACATGACATGACATCAGTTGACCCGCCCATAACCTGCACCAGCTGCAGATATTGTAGGACACCCCCAGATAAACAGCATTACAGTAGTCAAGCCTGGATGTCACAGAGGTGTGCATCAGTGAAGGCACGTCTTTCAGCAGGATCAAGGTTTTTATCCAGAAGATGTTACAAAAATAGTAAAATCCATTCTGGACTATGAAAGACACTTGAGCCTCCAATGTCAGTCTTTTATCTAGTATGACACTTAGATTCTTCACCATGGTAGAGGCCACCAGACTGGAGGAACCAGTACCAAACCAATCCTCTCTGCTGTTGTCCCTTCTCACTGTCATCAACCAGACTTAATCACTAGTACCTCTGTCCTGTCCAGGTTAAGTCATAGCCAGTTAAGAGGATATACAGTCCCAGATTATCAGCCAGTCATACATTAAGTACATCAACCATGCCAGGCATCCCAGGTGCAAATGGCAGATACATTTAGGTATCATCTACATAAATGGCTTCTGGAGCGTGGTAGTTCCATTCTGGTTCCCATACCCAAGGGCTCCTCCAGTACTGGAGGGCAAGTGGTTGGGACAACTCGTCAACTTCGTCCAACCCGGGCGTTGTTGTGCAGTGCCAGATCTGTCTGTAATAAGACGGGTCTTATTGCGGACTTTGTCGCAGGGGCAGATCTGGCTTGCATTACCGAGACCTGGTTGGATGGGAATGCGGCCCAGTTTTTAGAGACCGCTGTTCCTACCGGGTTCTCGGTTATACACTGCCCGAGATTGGATTGCGGGGTGATCTGTTTCAAGACCGGATTGGGCCTAACTGGTGTTCCAGTTGAGGAGGCAAGATCATTTGAGTGTACTATGGTAGCTATCAGGAGATGAGAAGCTTTTTCTGCAGGAAATAGCAGTTTGTGGCCGACATGGCCTTGGAATCACCCAGATTGATGGTGCTGGGTGATTTCAATGTGTGGGTCGACGACGAATCTTCGCTTTTTGGTCAAAATTTCCTCAAGGTGATGACATCGCTGGGCTTCACACAGGTTGTTTCCACAGCTACCCATAAAGGTGGTCACTCTCTTGATCTGGTTTTCCTCCTGGGGATTGAGGCGTCCGATTTGGTGGTGGAACCAGTCGGTTGGTCTGATCATTACTCAATTGGGTTCAATTTTGAGGCCCCCCCGGGTAGGTCGACCCCTGTGGAGTCGGAAAAAGTACCGCCCATTGCAGGACGTTGTCCCTGAAGACCTGATGGCAGTTAATGACTTCTCGTTGTTTGATGATTTGTGCTCTGATCCTGAGCAGCTAGTGGTGGCCTATAATGAGAATTCATCTCGGCTGCTCTTGATCAACTGCATAACTCCCGTGTTCCGCCCCCTTCCGCGCCGTCCCGTTGCTCCTTGGTTTGACGAGGCATTGAGAGGGTGCAGAGGTTGGGGCGTAGGTTGGAGCGTCGTTGGAGGAAGACTGCCTCGGAGGCCGACCATCTTATTTTGCTAGAGCATTATAAGCTCTATCAAACAGAAATTTCCCATAAGAAGGCAGAATTCCTGTCCAGGGAAATTTCTGTTGTTCGGAATTGACCGACTCAGCTCTTCAGAACTGTCAACAGACTGTGCAACCCACTCTGTCGGCAGATCCGTCGAGGTTTTTATGCAGAATGACTGTGAGGAGATCGCTCGGTTCTTTGCAAATAAGATGGAAGACATCCGGAGGCAGTGTCCCCGACCCCACTCTAAGGTTGTTGCAGTCGATCAGTGTTTTGTCACAGAGCCTGGAATTTCCTGGAGTTCCTTTGATCTGCTGGATTTCGTAGACATTATGAGGATCGTCTGCGAGATGCACCCAACATGCTGTAGTTTGGATCCGGGTCCTACTTCCCTGATTATGGGATGTACTGAGTCTATCGGCCCGGTCCTTGCTCAGATTATCCGGTGCTCCTTGGAGACAGGAGTTTTCCCTAGCTCTCTGAAGGAAGGGGTGGTGACTCCCCTTCTGAAGAAAGCTTCCTTGGACCTGGATGACCTAGCCAACTACTGCCCAATCTCTAACCTCCCTTTTGTGCGGAAGGTTATTGAAAAAGTTGTGGCGGCCCAACTGGATAACCATTTGACCATCCATAGTTTATACGAACCTCTCCAGTCTGGTTTTCGTAAAAGGCATAGCACCGAGACTGCTCTGGTTCGGGTGCTCAATGATCTCCTGATGGCGAGAGATCAGAGACACCATTCTATTCTGGTTCTCCTTGATCTGTCATCAGCTTTTGATACTGTGGATCATGGGGTTTTGCTCGAACGTTTGAGGTCCATTTGTGGACTTTCAGGTATGGTCCTCAGATGGTTTTCATCTTACCTCGAGGGGAGAACGCAGAGTGTGGTCTCGGGATTACATTCTCCCTGCCCTGTGGGGTATCACTGGGTTCGGTGCTTCCCCCCATGTTATTCACAGTATACATGCTACCCCTCGGAGACATTGTAAGACAGTATGAGCTGAGGTTTCACTGCTATGCTGATATCCAGCTCTACCCATCTTCTGCACCTGACCAGGTTAGTGCTGTCTCGGTGCTGAATAACTGCCTCGTAGATATCCAAGACTGGATAAATACCAGTGGTTTAAAGCCGAATCCGGGAAAGACTGAGGTTATGGTTGTGGACCCCAGCCGCAGGGTTAGGGGTTTGGGGGTGGGGTCCCCCTCCGGAATAATTCTGGGAGGGGGGGGGGACCAGATCCCCATTTCTGAACGGGTGCGTAACCTGGGTGTAGAGCTTAACACGGACTTGACCCTTCGTTATCAGGTGTCTGCTGTGGTCAGGACTGCATTTTTCCATTTTAGAAACATCGCCAGGATTAGGCGCCTGGTTCCTTCTGGTGATTTGCCAGTTTTGGTCCACGCCTTTGTGGCATCTCGCTTGGATTACTGTAACTCCCTGTACCTAGGGCTTGCTGGGGTTGATATCCGCCGCTTGCAGCTACTGCAGAATGCAGCAGCACGTTTGTTGACTGGGGTTTCAAGAAGATCTCATATTACCCCAGTGTTGCGCTTTCTGCACTGGCTGCCAATACAGTGGCGGATCACCTTCAAAGTGGGTCTTTTGACCTACAAAAGTCCTACACGGGTATGGTCCTGACTACTTGAAAGAGCTTCTGTTACCTTACAACCCTCTGAGACAGCTTCGCTGGGTTGACGAGGGGTTACTGGAGATTCCGAGGGTTAATCTGAAGTCCTCTGGAGCCCGTGCCTTTGGTTTCATGGCTCCATCCCTCTGGAATTCTCTACCCTGTCCGCTCCAAGAAAGTATAACGGTGGACAGTTTTAAAAGGGCTCTAAAGTCCTTTTTATGGGACAAGGCTTTTCCTGCCTTATTGTAATTGGCTTTTATTTGTTATAATTGTTGCTCTGTTTTATTGCATTTTTGATGTTTGCTGTTTATGCCTTTTGTACAGCGCCTTGAAATTCTGAAAGGCACTTAAATAAATTTTATTATTATTATTATTATTATTACTACAAAGATGTGAAAACCCAAGCCATGCTATTTGATTATGTCATCAAGGGGAAGCATGTATACAGCGAACATAGGTGAGAGAATCTAACCCTTGAGCACACCACAGAGCAGGGGCTTCAAAAGTGAGGACAATTTCCCATCACCACCCTCTGCATCCTGCCACTGAGGAAAGGCTCAAACCAGTTGATGACCCTACCAGCAAGTTCACAATACTCCCTGAGATGATCCAAAAACAACCTATGGTCACCCAAATCAAATGCTGATGAGGGATTAAGTGGAACAAGAACTGAGCATTCCCCTCTATCTCTAGACCTGAGGATGTCATTATACACCCTGACCAATGCAGTCTTAGTCCTATGTCTAGATGTAAATCTGGACTGGAGTGGCTAATAGATGTGAAAGACCATGAGATGGGCCTTGGCCTGCAAAGCCAATATCCTCTCTATAACCTTTCCTATATACAGTGGCATGAAAAAGTATTTGCCCCCTTCCTGATTTTCTCTATTATTGCATATTTGTCACACTGGATGTTTTCAGGTCTTTAGACAAAATGTAATATTAGATAAAGGGAACCTGAGTGAACAAATAACACTTGTTTTTTTTTTTTTTACTTACAGGTATTTCATTTATTTAATGAAAACAGTTAACCAACACCAACTGGCACTGTGTGAAAAAGTAATTTCCCCCTAGTTAAATCAACCCAATCAAAGGGATAATTAGAGTCAGCTGATTGAACACAGCCAGGCTTGATTACAGCCAGCCATGCTCAATATAAACCTCACTTATTTTGACCCTTACCATCAGAGTCACATTGCCAGCACAAAGATTCAACAAGAACATTATGCCATGATCAAAGGAAGTTCCTGAAAAGATCAGAAAAAAATGTGTTGCTATCTATCAGTCAGGAAAGGGTTACAAAGCTATTTCTAAGGCTCTGGGACTCCATCGAACCACAGTGAGAGCCATAATCTCCAAATGGAGAACACTTGGAACAGTAGTGATTCTTCCCAGGAGTGGGCGGTCTGCCAAAATTACTCCAAGGGCACAGCGTAAAATCATCCAGGATGTCTCAAAGGATCCTAAAACAACATCCAAAGAACTGCAGGCTTCTCTTGCCTCAGCTAAGGTCAGTGTTCATGACTCCACAATCAGAAAGAGACTGGCAAAAATGGGCTTCATGGGAGGTAGCAAAGCGGAAATCACTGCTAACCAGGAGAACATAATTGCTTGTCTCTCATTTGCCAAGAAGCACCTGGATGATCCACAAGCCTTTGGGAAAATGTTCTATGGACAGATGAGTCCAAAGTGGAACTTTTTGGACGACATGGATCCCATTATGTCTGGCGTAAGCAAACACAGCATTCCACAGTAAGAACATCATACCAACAGTCAAACATGGTAGTGGTAGTGTGATGGTGTGGGGATGCTTTGCTGCCTCAGGACCTGGACGACTTGCCATAATTGAAGGAACCATGAATTCTGCTCTGTACCAGAAAATTCTTAAGGAGAATGTCCAGTCATCCGTCTGTCAGCTGAAGCTGAAGCATAGTTGGGTCATGCAGCAAGACAATGATCCAAAACACAAAAGCAAGTCCACATCAGAATGGCTGAAAATAAGTAAAATTAAAGTTTTGGAGTGGCCTAGTCAAAGTCCAGACCTAAACCCAATAGAGATGCTGTGGCAGGACCTGAAACGAGCAGTTCATGCTCGAAAACCTACCAATGTTACTGAATTAAAGCAGTTCTGCGAGGAAGAGTGGGCTAAAATTCCTCCACAGCAATGTGAAAGACTGATATTGAATTATAGGAAGCGTTTGGTTGCAGTCATTGCAGCTAAAGGTGGCGTAACCAGTTATTAAGTGTAAGGGGCAATTACTTTTTCACACAGTGCCAGTTGGTGTTGGTTAACTGTTTTCATTAAATAAATGAAATAAGTAAAAAAAAAAAAGTGTTATTTGTTCACTCAGGTTCCCTTTATCTAATATTACATTTTGTCTAAAGACCTGAAAACATCCAGTGTGACAAATATGCAATAATAGAGAAAATCAGGAAGGGGGCAAATACTTTTTCACGCCACTGTATATAGAAGGATATAGACTGGTCTAAAATTTGCCAAGCAGTCTAAGTCCAAAGATTTTTTTGTTTGTTTATTTGTTTTGTTAGGTGGGGTCTCACCACTACATCCTTCAGTGTGCTTGAAAAAGGCGCCTCTGAAAGGTAGCACCAGATTATCTCAGCAAACATGAGACCAAGAAATCCAACAACTCTCAAGAAGGCACAATGCACCCAGGTCCAGTTCACAATGAGTGAGCTGCAGCTCTGAAATCATACCACACACCTCCTCCACAGAAACCAGCCTAAACGCACTCCAGGCAGGGGGAGTGCTCCCTGAGACAACCCGCCCGGTACTGCTGGGCTCCACTGGCCCAGTTAATATAGCACACCTGATGGAGAAGAACCAAGCAAACTTTTCAGAACATGCAGATGAAAAATAGCTCCAGTGGTTGGAGACAGGCAGGAGGTAACAGCCGGTCCACCATCCGAAACAGCTAAGCCAGTTTGGTCCTCCCTGGTACAATCTCCCTGGACAGAAATACTGCCTTCTTATGAGAGAGACTGCCCTCTAATATTCACCACAATGAATCCTCAGAGCCAGACTGTCCCCATCAGCCCTAGATTTCCACCAACAAGGTTATAATTTGCAACCCAGTGCCTCCATCTCACCAAGCTGTCTGTCAAACCATGGGGATCTCATGTGAGAAGACCTATGTTGTACACAGACTAGTGTGACTGAATCAATGGCAGAGGCAACAGCCCAATTGTAGGCTATCTCCACTTCTTCCAATCCAGTCCCATTTGCATCCAACACACCCGAGAGGTCCAATGCTGCCTGGAGTCCCCTAGGAGTACCCACTTTAAAGGGAGACAGAAGACCATCTCCACATGGACAGAATCATTTTTGTACAGAATACAGACAGCATGAATATTTAATGTCCAGAAAAATAAGCTATAAATAAAAAGTATGATACCTTTTGGTGACAGTCACACACTATGATTGGCTAAGCCCACTTTAAAAAACAGAATTATACAGGCGTGGTATCACCTGTATGTCAGGGTTAAGTAAGCGCTTTAATGTTAAACCCCAATGTTTGCAACTTAGTAACTTCACCCCCATTCAATCAATTTACATAAAATTTGGAAAGCACAAAGTGATGGTACCACAATATCTGGATCCTAAACATTCCATAACAAATGATTCACTGCGGGCAAATACCCCCAAAATCATCAAAATTAAGATTTCTTTTGCTCAATGATGATTAAAAAAAAATGAGATGGATCTGAAACCTGAAACTTGCAGGTTTGATAGAGCCTGACCCAAACTGTGTGCTTTTTTTTTTCCATCTCCCAAAGTTACATAGTTTTTAAATTATTTAACATAAACTGCTCCATTTGTGAGCATGCACACTTGAAAAAAAAAATCCTCATTTCGAAGATAACTAAATTTTTACAACCACATGATGCCATGTGGTCATATTACAGAGATGCTATTGTTTATCAGCTGGCAGTGCCAGCTCCCTGTCTGTGTATGTCCTGCTATTGTTTTCGTTAAACAGGCATGGGGCTACCTCTCATAACATATCCACAGCCCTGCTAAGAGTATTGTGTGTCTGTATCTGCCATTAGCTGCATGAATGGATTTATTTGAAATGGACACTGGGGTGCCCAGTCCCCAGTACCAGTTTAATTAGTGAATAATATAATCCGACACCGGGGTGCCCACACCTAGTGCTGGTTTGCTCCTCCTCCCCTCTGTAATTTGAAGTTGCTGATACCAGGGTGCCCAATCCCCTGTGTTTGCATACACTGCCTCCCTCCCCTGACCCAGCAATCTGGGACACCATGGTATCCACCCCTGGTATCTCCCAGGTATCATGCCAATACTGGGGTGCTCAATCCCCATTGCCAGAAGTAGTGTTCCTGAAAGAAGGAAAACTGTCCTGCAATGTCTTTGTCTTTTTTTTTTTTAATCTTGAAGTAAAGAAAATGGTCCCTTGTTGTCTACCACTGTCCCCACCTCTCACATGACCCCCACCACTTAGCACAAACCACCCCCAAACCCCTATTCCACTCTTACCCAGCTGAGGTCCAACGCCGTAATCAATCTTGACCAGAGACACTGCTTAACTCTTCAATGCTGGACTGGGAACGGAGGAAAAATTAGCCTTATAATATTTCAATGCATTTTGAGCCTATCTTCATAACATGGTAATTCTAAATTATTTTGTATTTTTTCCACATATTTTCAACATGGAGTTTTTGAGACCCCACCTCATGAACACTGCCAGTGAAATTATGTTATTTTGGCATGAAAGGCAATCTCACGGTCACTAAGCGAAATCACTTTTCAGGCCAGATATACATGATTTCACAACCCTTGTTTATGAGGTGGGTTCCCAAAAGTCCATGTTAAGAATTTGGTTAAAAAAAAAAAAAAAAAATAGTAAAATATTACCTAGTTATGAGCGTACATTGAAATGTTTCTATACTGGCTCATAATTTTGGTAATTTTCAATATTTGTACCCAAAATGTTCAATATAGCCATTTTTTCACACCACTTATGGACATTACAGCTCTTGTTTTTCACATTCTGGCTGAAATGTGTATTTGCGCCTGTTGCATGATATAACGTTTCAGTGGGCATTTTAAAATCTTCACCTATTGGGTTCATGCTGTTGCATCACTGTCCTGTCCTGTAATCTCCCAGGTCATACCTGAAACTAGGCAGTGGGTAGTGCACTTACCCAGTGAACAAAAAACTAAATAAATAAATGAGGAGGGGTCATAAGAAGACGATGTTGAAAATGTGGGGTCAAAATATTAAAAATCAACAACAACAAAAAAATTCAACAAAGTTACAAAAGTATGTTTTCATTTTTCTATGCACGCTGATAACTTTGGTAATTTTCAATATTTAAACTCCAAATTTTCAACACAGCCATTTTTTCACACATCATTATGAATGCAACACCTGTTTTTCAAATACAAACATACAAATATTGCTAGCAGAAAAAGGCCTTATGGTCTATCAAGTCTTGTAGAATAATAAAGGATTATAAGTATGGTGTAAAAACAGTTGAAGGGTTAATGGGAGAATACTGAAGGAGTATACAAGTAAGAAGAAAATAAAATGAAAGACTTGCATAACTGAAACAGGAAGTTGCAGGTTGAGAAAGGTATGTGAAGGTAAAGCAAATGACAATAAGGTTGGACAATGTCTCTGGCAAGCTTTTGAAGGTCACCACAGATGGTGGATTTTATGGGTTCTATTCGGTTCTGTACTGTTTGGTTTGTTTCGTTTCTGTGTGATAAACAGTGAACAGCTGGTGATCCCACCATATCTTAAAGGTCACCTCAACTAAAACTGCATTGCATTGTCCAGTGTCCCTCAGGATAAACAGCGAAAATCAATAACTATTGTTCAGTAAACTGTGATGCATCGTCCAGTCTCCCTCAGGCTATCAGTAACTGTTACTGATTAAACAGGATAGAGCCAGACCAGTTTTCAGTCTTGTAAAGGTTTTCAAAAGGTCACAGTTACTATGCCAGTTTAAACTCTGCATCTCTGTATGAACTGTAATATGCCTGTATGTTGCATTACTCCCAGAGGGATTTGGCAAGTTCCCAGTACCTTCAAGGTGATTTCCTCTGTTTCCTGTAAATTACATTATATCCTATGGAAGCCAAATTGCTCTATTTTCCCATATAACCAATGCAAGTCATGGGAACATTTTTTTCTGTAAATAGTTTCATTTGCCTGTAAAATACAGTAGTCCCTGTAGATCTGGGAGCTCTAGCATGTGTATGTTTAAAAGACATGTAGAACTTAAAACAGTGACAGCTTTACACCATATACAAATCTTACAGTTCTGGTTTAAATAGGGCTATGAAAAAGCTATTAAAGCCTTATCAAACCCAGACCCCAGTTACCATTACATTGTAAATGGAACACTACTGTCATCTAGTGGCCAAATGTACTTATTAACTGTACTGACTGTTCACTTATCACCCCACTGTCCATACACTGACCATGAAGGCTGGAAGGCTGTGATTGGCTGCAGGCTTCTGTCCATGCACTGAGCATGCAGCCTCCGATTGGCCATTAGGCCCAACATTCTGACTGGCCTAAAAACCCAGTGACCACTCAAACAGTGAAGTCAGCTACAGTATAAAAGCCCACACCTGTATGCCAGGTTTGTGTGTTTTGGGAAGAAGTAAGAAGAACAAGGAACCTGCTGCCAGATCAAATCGCCCAAGCTCCCAGAAATACAGAGGTAATATCTTCTTTGTTTTTTTCTGTATCCTATAACTATAATAGCATTAGACTATTAGTCTGCTCTGTCAAACCTGTAACATTAGAAATTTATGTACAGAATAAATGTGTTATTTGTAACATCAAAGTAAAACTGTTTTAAAAAATAGTTACAGTGTGTCCTTGGTTGTTTTGGTACTGCCACCTCTCCGATCCTTAAGAGGGGTCCCCCAAAACCCCAACATTTTATTGGTGAGCCTGTAGCCAGGAGTCTGTTCAGTGTGGTACCAGCAGCCAAGGGACAAAACAAAAAAAAGAAACGGCAGAACTTGTGCCGAATAAGGGTCATAACCTAATCGGCTGGGTAGGAAAAGATGAGGCACTTGGTCTGATCAAGTGTTATTTAGATTAAGGTAACCTATAGGTAAAGGATCATGGACAGGCTGAACAAAAAGTTAAGCAAGGTTAAACACACTGAGGAACTGGCCAAATGTATGACCGGAGCCCTGAACCCTTGGGTGCAAGCCCAAGAACATGTTGCTAGAGGTACTAGCGAGAAAAAGATGTCAATTTCAGAGGGTAGTAAGGCACTGGTTTTCTGTGCATGTTGGATCGCCAGCCAGTGGAGGGCTCTAATGGATGAACTAACCTCTGAAATAATTAATTCGCTAAATCAATTAAAAGGAACAAGGGAACATCATCATGTATTAAAAATAGCAGCTCAGACTGCCTCTGCTGTGGGAGCTGCTGCTTCACAAGCACAGTTAAACAACCAATATTTGGAAGCAGAAAATAGACGTTTAAAAGCAATGTCTAGCAGAAGCACAAAGAGCAACCCAGCGTTTGTCCCAAACCTCCTGTAAGCCTAGTGCAGACCATTTTAAATGTGAGCAGCACATTAAAGAACTAGAGAGTCAGTTAGGAAAACATTGTGCTGTAGTAGCAGCTTATAATGTGAGTTCCTTAAATGAGGATTCAGAAGATGAGGATGTAGACTGGGGACCCATAAAAGATGCAGACAGGGAGGAGGAGGACTATCAAAAGTACCCTGATGAGTGGGGACCGGGAATGCCTCTAATGGTGCCCATAATCATACAAGTCCACCATAACACACAAGGCAATGTTACTGGGCAAACTGTCACTCGCTCACCATTTCGGGCAACAGACCTTGAAGCACTAGGAAAAGAGATAGGACCCATTAACCGAGATCACGCTGTAGAAGTTTTTACTAAAATTCTAAACTTTCAACGGTTACATAATTCACTATCAGAGGAGGAAATCAAAGATGTTGTCTTACAGTGTATGCACCCACAGCTTAAACTGGCACTGCCAACTGCTGCTCTAGGAGAGCAAGGATGGACTTTGCCACGGTTTGCAACTGAAGTTGCAAGAGCGGTAGGGACAAAGGGAATGGACTGCTACTTAGCCTTTGCCAATTGTCACCAGAGAAGGGGAGAACCAGTGGCTGCCTATGCAGAAAGGCTGTATAATTATTACTGCCTAACCATTCTTCCTGCTGTTCAAGCCACCTATGTGGACCTTCCCTTCAAAAAAAGGTCACTTGCCAGTGTATTGTCAGAACTTAAATCACTAGTGGGGGTAGCAATCACAGAGGATAAAACTTACCTTAAAATCATGAATTGTTTACACATGGCAGAGGCCATAGCTGAAACCCAGGAAAAAGAAGGAAAGGAGTGGAAGCAATGGTGGAAGGATCTCCTAACCAAGTAGTACCTGGAAAAGGAGGAAAAGCAAAAGGACAACCTCGAACATGCTATGGTTGTGGCAAGATTGGACATATAAAACCAAACTTCCCTTTAACAATGACTAGTGCCCCTCCTGATGAAGGACAAAGGACCGTACCCACATACAGGGAACTATTAGAAGAACTGGCAAACATGAAGCTTGAGATGGAAAGGCTCAAAGCTGTACAAGCCATTGGGTGAGTGACCAATGAAAGTGCCCCATAGGGATGCACAGCCTCCCTGCAGCCTGTTGTGAGGTTCAGGCACGATGGCTGGAACAGACCTATTGTTGCTAGTGCTATTGAAGGAGGCCCACAGCAAGTCATGCTAGTAGACACAGGAGCTTCCATGTCCATCATACATACCTCGCCCCCTTCCTCTCAGCCACTTTTCAACCGGTGAGCCAATTAGGTTTGCTGCATTTCAAGGCACCACCACAATTAGACTCAGAGCTAAACCCACAACAGTAATCATAGATAATCAGGTGTTCCCCTTGACAGCACATTTAATAAATCTACCTGATGGGAGGGGTATCCTGGGGTCTGATTTTTTTTACGGTCTACCGAAGCTGAAATTGACTATACTAATGGCTGTATTTGGTTTGGGTCTAACTCTCTCTCAGTTGTTACTATTTCAGATGTACACACAGTTTTTGACATCAAAAAGCCAAAGGAGCTGCCCCTTCCTACTCATGATAATGTTCTTGTAAATAATTTAGTCCAAAAACATAAAGATGCATTTGCCACAAATCAACATGACTGTGGAAGGTTAGATAAAGAAGAAATTATAGCGGGCAAAGCCCATGGAGCTCAGAAACAGTATCCTATTCCACCTGAATGTGAGGCAGATGTGCAACATGTTACTGAATCTTTGTTAAAGCAAGGGGTACTGAGAGAATGTGAGTCTACCACCAACTTGCCCATATGGCCAGTCAAAAAACCAGATGGAAGTTGGAGATTACCTATTGATTACCGAAAGCTTAATTTGGTAACCCCAGGTTGTGCCCCAGTAGTCCGAGAGACTCCTATTCTTTTATCAAAATTCCCCAAGGCTGCTGCGTTCTCCACTTTGAACATTGCTAACGGATTTTGGATTGTGCCTGTATAGCAAGAATCACAGTATAAATTTGCATTTACCTGGAAGGACAGACAGTACACATGGACTTGCCTCCCACAAGGCCTACAAAATAGCCTGACCATTTTTCACAAAAGAATGGCTGCTGTGTTAACTCATTTTCCAGACCAGAACTTGTACTGTAATATGTGGACAATTTATTTTTGGCCACAGAGACGAAGGAAGAGCATGTGAAACTCTTGGCAGAACTGCTTCAGGTGTTGCAGAAAGCAGGACTAAAGGTAAATCCAGAAAAGTGTCAGTTGGTTCAGACTGAGGTGGACTTTTTGAGAATAAGAATTATCCCTGAGGGTAAACAACCAGACCAAGCAAAAGTGAATGTAATTCAAAGGTTGGACTTACCTGTTACTAAGACTGCATTACGTTCTTTCTTGGGACTTACAAATTAGCAAAAGAGACTTTATACCCCACTATGCTAATTTAGCATGGCCACTTTATGATCTTCTCAAAGCAAATGTTGCAGAAGACGACATCTGGTCCTGTTGGACAGGTAAACATACGAACACTGTTGTTGATCTCAAAAGGGCCGTGGCAGATTTCACCCTCCTAATACAACCAAATCTAGCACTTCCTTTTCATCTAGAGGTCTCTGCTTCTCCAACTACTTTGGCAGCAGTTTTGTGCTAAGAACAACATGGTATGCTTCGACCAGTTGTCTTCACCTCTCGGGTGTTGACTGAAGTTGAGAAAAAGTACTCAGCTTGTGGGCACCACCTTTTGGACACTTTTTGGGCAGTACAACACTTCACATACATCACTAGACTACAGAAATCTGTGTTGCACACTCCACATACACCATTAAATTACCTGCTGAAGCCCGGAGCTACTATCATCTCATCACAACGATTATCGCAATGGACTTTAATGCTTATGCAAAAGGACATAGACATTACTGCGAAAAAGACCACTTTTTGCCAGATGATCTACTATACACTGGAGAACCACATGACTGCCCCTTAGCCTATTCTTTGTCTCTACCCCATCCCCTTCTCCAACTCAGAAATTAAGGAAGCACCCAATTTTTTTTTTTTTTTTACAGATGGGTCCTCCTTTTAGGTTAATGGCCATGTTCATACAGGATTTGCAGTTGTAACCCCTAATGCAATTATTAAACATACATGTACTCCACATTCTTTTCAGTATGTCGAGCTTGCTGCAATAGGATGTGCCCTAGAGCAGTCTGAATATCCTGTCAATATTTATAGAGACAGTTTATATGTGGTTAATACTGTAACTATGTTACCACTGTATGTTACTTATAATTTTACTGCTTCTAATGGTAAACCATTGTCTCGTGCAAGTTTGCTGCCATATGTTTGGTTACTGTTAGTTAATAGACACCACCTTGTGTCAATACTTAAAATTAAGGGGCACTCCTTAGGCACTATTCACAATGATGGTAACAACCGAGTTCATCATGCAGCTCAAGCAGCTGCTCTGTCTTCTGAGCCCTGAATGTATGTTCCAGTGGCCCCTGTACAAGCCCTAACCCCCACAACCAACCCAGACCTTAAGTGACTCCAGGATACTTATTTACCTTATCAGTGTGTGCGCAAACGCGCCTAGCACGAGCAGGGACAGCCACTCCCTGCTCCTACCTCTTGGGCTCCTGACACTATGCTGTCACCAGGGGAATGCTCCCATACTATATTAATGTATCAACCCAAAACACAAGCATTTCCAGTGGTGTGCGTTCCACCAGATATGGCTAACGAGGTATTTCATATCTTTCACTCCTACCCTGTTGGAGGACATTATTCCTCTGGCAAAATGTTACAAAAGGTTGCCTCCACAATGTGATGGCCATCTGTAAAACATGATATTGAGACTCTGTGTGCAAGGTGCCTTCCCTGTTTACAAACCAACCCACCCTCATCCAGCAATCGGGCATATTGATTATCGACAAACGCTCCTGAAGGCCCCTGGATGCATATCCAGGTAGATTTTATTGGTCCACTACCCTGTACTCCAGGAAACTTTACTCATTGCCTGGTAGTGGTTGATCTCTTTACAAAATGGTTTGAGGTTTTCCCAACAAAGAACCAAAAAGCCCACATAGCAGCTAAAATCTTACTTTTTTGAATTGTTTTCCAGGTGGGGACCGCCCATGGTGGTATCATCAGATAGGGGCCATCCTTTACTGGGAAAATATCTTGGCAGTTACAACAACTGTTAGACATTAAACAAGAGCTGCATGTGGCTTTCCACCCCCAATCTTCAGGGGTGGTGGAAAGGGGAAATCGCACTTTAAAAAACATGTTAACTAAATTCTGTTCTGACCGATCAAACCAATGGGCCAAACTGTTACCTCTAAGCTTAATGGCAATGGGATCAACCCCTCATGCTACCACAGGAGTAAGCCCTTATCAGGCAATGATAGGAAGACTAATATGTACTCCAGGGCATCTCTTAGTGCCCACAGCCACCCCTATGTTGCAGGGGGCTGTAACTGAAAATTGGGTAAAACAGATGGGGGGAACATATTGTTGAAGTAAATAAATTTGTGGCACAAAATATCGGCAAATCAATAAAACAAATGAGAAACTACTTTAATAAAAAGGTTAATCCACTAGAATACCAAATTGGAGAGTTGGTGATGGTAAAAGATTTTAGTAAAAAGGAACACTCATTTGTGCCATCATGGAAAGGACCATTCCCGATCATAGATAAAGCAAGCCATGCTGTATATATGTTAAAAATGCCCACAAAGAAAAATAAAACTATATTAAAATGGTATCATATTAAATCAGTTAAAAGGGTGCAACATGTAAGCAGCAGGAGGGACCTTACAAGAGCAGTTACTAACCTTGATGTTTTTCTTTTTTTCTTTAGTATAGATATTTAATTCAAAATGAAGGTATTAATATCGATTCTGGTAGCATTGTTTACCAGTGTTCGTTGCTGCTGCATGCCCCCCGCAACTCCCTAGACTCAAAGATGGACTTGTGCATACTCCCACAGGAGAGTGCCTAATTGAAAACATCACATGGATTGTGTTACCTGTCACGGTAAACCTCACAAACTGGTATTTGGCATTTTCCCATATGTGCAGAAACTCTAGTGACTATGTGGTACAAGACTATTGGTTTCAGGATGAACTAACAGAATTAAGACTCAGGTTTAATACTAGAACATTTAAAGATTCTGGTCAATCAACACAATGCCGAAAGAGGGATATTGGAAAGGACCTGGCTGCATATTTCGGAGCAGGCAACTCGCCCTAAATTCGTACCGCCTGGACGATACCGACCACTATGTTGGTGACTTAAAAGACCACTTGGCTGACCTTACTATGCGCCAAGCACAAACTGGACAAACTGTTATAACTCACGGAGACATTGCAGCCATTATACACCGAGATGTCTCAATACTTATCCAAGCCAGGGCGCAGTTACACCAAATAAAAGTAGAGACCGAGCAACTCATAGGTGAAGGAAACATAGAAATGAATTTTCTCCTCTCCTGGTGGGATATTATCTTTAAAACAATTAGTGCTCTAGTATTACTAGTGGGACTTACGCAAATTGTAATGCATTGTTATTTAAACGTTTAATCCGCACATATTATAGAGACATTTTGGCTATACAAAGAGAGCGCTTATTTAACCCATAGCTCATGTGGTACACGTTTATGTAAGGTGAGGAGTCTGGAGCCCCCTACGAGTCTCCCTCCCCCTCAAGGTGGGAACTGTAGAATAATAAAGGATTATGAGTATGGTGTAAAAGCAGTTGAAGGGTTAATAGAAGAATACTGAAGAAGTATACAAGTAAGAAGAAAATAAAATGAAAGACTTTTATAACTGAAACAGGAATTTGCAGGTTGAGAAAGGTATGTGAAGGTAAAGCAAATGACAATAAGGTGGAACAATGTCTCTGGCAAACTTTTGAAGGTCACCACAGATGGTAGATTTTATGGGTTCTGTTCTGTTCTGTTTGTTTTGTTTCTGTGTGATAAACAGTGAACAGCTGGTGATCCCACCATATCTTAAAGGTCACCTCAACTAAAACTGCATTGCATTGTCCAGTGTCCCTCAGGATAAACAGCTAAAATCAATAACTATTGTTCAGTAAACTGTGATGCATCGTCCAGTCTCCCTCAGGCTATCAGTAACTGTTACTGATTAAACAGGACAGAGCCAGACCAGGTTTCAGTCTTGTAAAGGTTTCCAAAAGGTCACAGTTACTATGCCAGTTTAAACTCTCTACCTCTCTGTATGAATTGTAATATGCCTGTATGTTGCAGTACTCCCAAAGGGATTTGGCAAGTTCCCAGTACCTCCAAGGTGATTTCCTGCATTTCCTGTAAATTACATTATATCCTATGGAAGCCAAATTGCTCTGTTTTCCCATACAAGCAATGCAAGTCTATGGGAACAATTTTTCTGTAAATAGCTTCATTTGCCTGTAAAATACAGAAGTCCCTGTAGATCTGGGAGCTCTAGCATGTGTATGTTTAAAAGACATGCAGAACTTAAAACCGTGGCAGCTTTAAACTATATAAAAACCTTACAGTTCTGTTTTAAATAAGGCTATGGAAAAGCTATTAAAGCCTTATCAAACCCAGACCCCGGTTATCATTACATTGTAAATGGAACACTACTGTCATTTAGTGGCCAAATGTACTTATTAACTGTACTGACTGTTCACTTACCAACCCACTGTCCATACACTGACCAAGAAGACTGGAAGGCTGTGATTGGCTGCAGGCTTCTGTCCATGCACCGAGAATGCAGCCTCCGATTGGCCTTCAGGTCCAACATTCTGATTGGCCTAAAAACCCAGTGACCACTCAAACAGTGAAGTCAGCTACGTATAAAAACTCACACCTGTGTGCTAAGTTTTGGCGTCTTGGGAAAAAGTCAGAACAACAAGGAGCCTGCTGGCAGATCAATCGCCCAAGCTCCCAGAAATACAAGGGTAATAATCTTCTCTGTTTTTTCTGTATCCTATAGCTATAATAGCATTAGACTATTAGTCTGTTCTGTCAAACCTGTAACTTGCATAGTAACATTAGAAATTTATGTACAGAATAAATTTGTAACTTGTAAAACTTTGTTTTAAAACAGTTACTGTGTGTCCTTGGTTGGTTTGGTACTAGCCACCACTCTGATCCTTAAGAGGGGTCCCCCAAAACCCCAACAGTCTGCTCATTTGTGCAGCTAGCAGCCCTTATTCTGCAGCTGCCCCTTCTCCCCTTGTCCCCCTTCCCTCTTGCCCTTTCCCACCCCCTTTTGAAGCTACCCACTGAGCTACTGGATACCACATCTACTGTACACATTCCACCCGCCACCACCCTCCATAAAAAGTGTCTTCTCAACCCCTCCTGAATCTTCCCTCCCATCTCATATCATGGCCTTGGGTGTCCTCTCTCCTTAGTTTGAACAGCCCCTGTGCATGACCTGTTTATTCCTTCCATGTACCTGAAGGTTTCAATCATATCCCCCCTTTCCCACCTCTCCTCCAGTGAGTACATGTTCAGTACCCTCAGTCTACTCTAAGGTAAGTCCCCCAGACCATGGATCATCTTTGTCACCCTGCGCTGCACCCCTTCCAATAATTTAATGTCCCTCTTCAGGTACGGGCACCAGTACTTCATGCCGTACTCCAGGTGTGACTAGAGATGCAGCAAAATGTAATTTCGCTGGCGAAATTCCGGCAAAATCACCAATTTCGCCTCGCGAAACATTTCTCGAAATTACGACCTTGGGGTGAAATTTTACCTGTATAGTGAGGCAAAATTTCACCTGTAACTTTCACTTCCACCTGTAAATTTCACCTTATCATTTAACTAAGGTGAATTTAGGAAAAAAGGCTTGTCACATGACTAGTTCGCTGCATCAAACTGCAGGTCACATGTGTGCCTGTACTCAGACAGGAAGCCACTTAATCTGCATCCTTTTCTTGCGGTTTGTAGGCTAGAGAGAGTAGCACAGACTGTGAGAGAGAGAGAGAGAGAGAGTGAGTAAAAAAATATAATTTTCTGAGTGAGTGCGTGTGTGTGTGTGTTGAACTTCTGTTTACCCTGTGTCTTTATATAACCAAAATTTATCTTTCTCTTGTGTTCTATTTTTCCTCTCTTTATCTTTATAGTTAGTGAGAGTGTGTGTGTGTGTGCGCGCGCGCGTGTGTGTGTGTCACTCCCCTTTTTTCCATTTTTCTTTACTAGTTTCTTAATAAACCTTTTTAAAAAAAAAAAAAACACGATGAAAGAGAGTGAGTCTGACTATGGAGTTGTAGAGAGTGGAAGGGGAGGAACAACGAGTTCGCCTTAAACAGGCGGGTATTTATAAGTGATGCCCCCCAGCAGCAGGAGCATGTGGCCCCAGCCTCTGCCCCCCAGCAGCAGCAGGTTCTGGTTGTTGGCCCCAAATCAGCATGTTCCCCTCACCTCTGGTCTGCAGCACTGTCAGCAGCAGGAGCAGCTTCCCCCTCCCAGCATCAGGATGTGGCCCCGTCACTGCCAACCAGCACTCAGACTTGGAGCCCATCCCCCACAGGAGGAGCATGTGACTCCACCAACTCCCAGCATGGGCAGAAGGATGATGTAGAGGGCAAGGCCCCCACTGAGACATCAGCTAGCATCCCACCCCCTAACTAAAGATCATCGGTCTGGCCACTTTTTTACCACGAAGGCAGATGACAGAAGTGTGGTTGTCTGCAGCCTTTGTGGTAAAAATGTAAATAAGTAAGTAAGTAAAATTTTATTTGTATGAGGCATCCTTCCAGAGCTCAGGGCACCTTAACAATATACATTAAAATAAATTCACAGCATTACACATTAAAAACAGATAAAACATTTTGACAAACACTCAGTGAGTCCCTGCAAATGCTTGGTTAAATAAATGTGTTTTCAAGGATTTTTTTAAATCCTTCCATGGTCAGGCTATCTCGTATCTGTCGAAGTATAGAATTCCATAGGGTAGGTGCCATAAAGGTAAAAGATCTTCCTCCTGATGTTTTTAGGGATACCCTGGGAATCTCTAGCAATCCCTTGTCAGAGGAACGGAGTGTGCAGGAGGGACAGTAAGGATACAGGAGTTATTTCAGGTAGTAGGGTCCCTGCTCATGTAGGGCCTTATAGGTCAGCAATGTAACCCTGAAGGTGATCCACCACTGTATTGGCAGCTAGTGCAGTTCACGCAGCACAGGTGTTATATGACTGGATCTAGGGGTTCCAGTCAACAACTTGGCTGTCACGTTCTGCACTAGCTGCAAGTGGTGGATGTCCACCCCGGTAGCCCTACGTAGAGGGCATTACAGTAATCAAAATGACTGGTGACAAAGGCATGGACCAAGGAAGGAAGATCTTCGGGCGGGACCAGGTGTTTCACCCAGGCTATGTTCCTTAGAACGTAATAGGAAGATCTGACTACAGATGAAACCTGCCCCCCTCAGGGTCAGGCCTTCATCAAATACCACACCTAGGTTATGCACCTGGCCTGAGGCAATAAGTGGGGTCACCCCAAGATATAAACCTGAGGGTTTCCTCGCCCATGTCCTGGTCATCCTATAACCAGGATCCACCACCAATACCTCTGTTTTGCCCAAGTTCAAACGAAGCCAACTAGCACTCATCCAGTTCTGTATGTCCAGCAGGCAGTTATTAAACACCGTGACAGAGTCTAACTCCTGTTCAGGCACAAAAGACATGTACAGTTGAGAGTCATCAGCACAGCAATGAAAACTCAACCCATACCGTCTTAGAATGTCCCCTAATGGGAGCATACACTGCAAATAACATGGGGGACAGCACCGAACCCTGTGCAACCCCGGAGGGTAGCCAGTGAGGGCTGAGGAATAAATCCCCAGCACCACTCTCTGGGATCTGCCCTTGAGGAAAGATCAAAACTAACTGAGGACCACCCCCTCAGTCCATAGAAGAACCATAGGTGCTCGAGCAGCACCCCATGATCAACGGTGTCAGATGCTGCTGAGAGATCAAGGAGAACCAAGATGGAACGGGTTCTCCGATCTCTCACAATCAGAAGGTCATTAAGTACCCATAACAGGGCTGTCTCTGTGCTATGCCTTTTCCTGAAGTTAGACTGGAGAGGTCATAGATACTGTGGTTGGTTAAATGATCTTCTAGCTGCAAGATAACCACCTTCTCGATAACTTTCCCTACAAAGGGTAAGTTCGAGACTGGTCTGTAATTACCTGGGCAGTCAGAGTCAAAGGAGGGTTTTTTCAAAAGGGGGGGTATTACCGCCTCCTTTTAGGGGTCTGGAAAGATCCCTCTCTCCAATGAAACCCCAACTATCCCAGCAAGGACCAGGACGATAACCTCTACACACCCCACTAGCTGGTGTAGGGCCTGGATCCAAACTACAGTAGGTTGGCCACAAAGTCTGGATGATCCTCACTATATCTAAGACTGCTGGTTGGCTAAAGGTGAACCAGGTCGGTTTGGCATTAGTACCACCAGACTGATTAGTGCAAGGTCCAATGGGAAGGCACTGGCTGATATCATCTCTGATGGTGGACACCTTATCAGTGAATAATTACGCAAACTCCTCGCACTGTACTTGTGACAATGCTCAACCAAGATGAAGACAGACTGGATTGCACAGTCTGTCCACAGTCCAGAAGAGCTGGGCTGGCCTATTCTTCTTTGTAGCAGATTCTCTGGACAGGAACTCTGCCTTCTCATGGAAAATTGCTGATTGATAGATCTTATAATGATCCAGCATCTAAATTTATCCACCTCCAGGTGAGTTTTCCACCAGTGTCTCTCCAACCTTCACCCTTGCCTCTTCAGCTCTCGGATTTCCCCATTAAACCAGGGAGTACCCGAGCAGAGAGTAAGAGGGCGAACACGAGTTGGAGCAATGATGTCCAAGGCCCCAGTAACAGCCCTATTATAGGCTAACACAAGGTGCCCTGGGTCAGTGCTAGCCTTTGGAAATCCTGAGAGGTCCAGCACCATCATTAGGCCTTTTGAGGTAACTCCTCTCAAAGGACGGAACTGTACCAACTCCTTTGAGGCAGGCCTATTTTGGGAGGCTGCGAAACTGAATCTCAGGACATGATGGTCAGACCAGCTGACTGGTTCCACCTCCACATCGGAGATCTCCATCCCCAGGTGGAACACCAAGTCCAATGAGTGCCCCTTCTCATGAGTTGCAGTGGTAATAGACTCATTGGTCCTGACATGGGTTATCAATTGGCGGAGGTTTTGTGAAAAGGGGGAACCAGAGTCCCACTTTGGGACTTCTGGTCAAAGGAGCCACCTGCAGCAGCACCACCACACTGAAGAGTGGCTCACCAAACAGCGAGAGACAGCAGCAGGAGGCAGCATGGAGGCTTGGCGGCGCCAGTCTATGGGGCCGCATACCAGGAGGAGGTCTAGTGGCAGGACGCACCTGGAGCCAGAGGAGACAGAAACAGCATCCCCCACCCCCAGCAGCAATGCATGACGCCACACCCGGCAATACCACCCCATCCCTCAGTATCCTGCGGCCCCCTCCCCCAAGTCAGGTGGTGGTCACCAGTTCAGACCTGGAGGCTGTGTGCGCCGAGGTCCAAAGTGTCCATCAGGACTAAAGTAGAAGAACTTTTGTATCCGACTTTTAATTTAGGGTAAAAAAACTAACATACAAAAAAAAAAAAAGTGTGTGTTTGGGTTAACTGAACTGAATGGGTATCTGAAGAGTTATCTAGGTGTAAATCTCGGGTGACTGAAAGGACTTAACTGCTGTGAGGTTTAAATTACTTGTAGAAAGATCTAGTAAGTAGGGGGAGTGGCTTAGCTAGAAGGAAGCTACATTTAAAGACTGCCTTAGAAAGTTTCTGCTAATAGCTTGGCAGAAGACACCAGGAGAAAGGACTGCAGTGTGACTGAACTTCTCTACTGGGACTATATTGCCCTCCTTCCCTGCCCTCCACTCCCCCACCCAAAGCTAGTTCTATTTTTATAGGCACAGAATTTGACTGACAACAGGAACTTCCTGTTTAGGGGCAGGAAGTGAGTGATCACAGAATCACCAAGGACCCACCATCCTAGAAGGGCAAGAGTAGCTCTCCAGCCCCCTCTAGCTGCTGGAGGTCTGCCTCTGAGCAAGTAAGTGGTCTACTGAAATATAGGATATTCTTGTCTCAGAACAGGACAATCAGGAGCTTAAAGGCACACAGGCAGAAAGTAAGGAGAGAAAAAAAAAAAAAAAACAGAGGAAAGAGTAAGGATTGCAAACAGTTTAGGGGCCAGAAATAAGACATGATTGGAGTGGTGCAGTGCAGTGGCTGTGGAGCAGCAGTCTTCCGGGAGATGTTCTGGAGGATGCGGTGTTGTCCCATCTGCAGGCACCTCTCTGGGCTGAGGGTGGAGGTTGCTCATCTCCAGGCTGAGTTGGCCAGGATTTGTGGGACCTCCTCTTCCATCCAGGGACCACCAGTGCCACTGCCATTGCCTCAGAGGTTGCCAAGAAAGAGGAGCAGTTAGACCACAGTGGTCTCAGGGAGAGTGAGGGTGGTGGAACAGAGGCGCATCCCTCCCTTTGTACCTCTCCACAATTCCTATGCTATTCTGGCAAAGTGTGGTTCCTCTATGGAGGCACCCACAGTGGAGACCAAGGAGGATGCTGGGAACCTCCACAAAGGAGACCCACAGGAGGGTGGCAGGGGACCCTGCAGGAAAAGGAAACAACTCCTGGTGGGGGACTCCATTATTAGGAAGGTAGAACTGGGGGAGGAAGGGGAGAGGGAGGTAAGGTGCCTGCCTGGCGCCATGGCTTGCAAGGACAGGAAGCGAATCCTCAGGATTGCCGGAGCAGCTACACAGGGGAGGGAGCTGGATGTCATTGTCCACCTAGGGACAAATTACCTGGCTAAGAAAGGGATTAGAGAAGTGCAGGAAGAGTTTGTGGAATTGGGGAGGGGCCTTAGTCAAGTAGCACACACGGTAACCTTCTCGGAGGTGCTACCCATCTATGGCATAGGAGAGGCTAGGGTGTTCCGCACCATGGGATTCAATCAGTGTTTGAAAAACTGGTGTGGAGCTCAGGGATTTGACTTCATTGGGGACTGGGGGTCCACCTGGAGTGATGCAAGCCTATATTGGCATGATGGTCTGCATCTGTCCGGGAGGGGAACCAGGATCCTAGGTGATAGGTTTAAATGCTTCATTGGCAAGCTTTTAAACTAGCCAAGAGGGGAGGCACTGGAAAGGAGCACGAAAATCCTAGCCCCCCCCAAATAATCACGGTAGTAAGTGCAGCAAACACCAACATAGAGGTGTCGATAGGGAGAAGGGCTGGGGTAAATGAAGAAAGTGACAAAGGCAAGAAGGACAGGGATGGGGCAAAAGGGAGTAAGGCCATCAGGAAATGGAGGGTAATAAGTACCAATGCCCGTAGTCTGGGCAACAAGCTCCCTGAGCTGAAGGCCTTAATGGAAGAGGGATGCCTGGCTATCGTAGCAGTCACAGAAACATGGTACACAGAGAACCATGACTGGGATGTTAACATACCAGGGTACATAACCTACAGGAGGGACAGGCAGGGGAGAAGAGGGGGAGGAGTAGCTCTCTATGTGAAGGAAGGGATAAAAGCAACTGAACAAAAGAGTAAACAGGGAGGAGAGAAGGCACTGTGGGTCACCTTGGAGACTGGAAGGGCACCACAATCCACACAGGGTTGTGTACAGACCCCCATGTCAGGGGAAGGAATGGACAAGGGTATGATAGAGGCATTCTTAGAATGGCAGAGAAAGGGAGATACTGTTGATGGAGACTGAATATGCCAGATGTTAACTGGAGCACATTTGCTGCAGCCACATCCAAGAGCAGGGCCATTCTTGATGCCCTACAGGTGGCAGGCATTAGACAGCTAGTTTGAACCCACTGTGAGGGAGCAATCTTAGACCTCGTGATCTCAAACGGGGCAGTGAGAGTATCTCAGATCTAGAAGTGGGTTGCCATCTGGGGACAAGTGACCATCAAACAGTGTGGTTCACGTTAAACTCAGCTACAGAGTCAAGGCCTTACAAAAGTGAGGGTACTGGACTTTAGGAGGGCTGACTTTGGCAAGATGGGAGAGTGCCTCAGAAAAGCACTAGCAAACAGGCTAGAAGGAGGTGTGGAGCAACAATGGGAATCATCAAAACTGCCATCACAGAGGCAACAAGCCTTTGTGTGAAGCAAATGAACAAATTAAACGAAAAGAAAAACACTATGGTTCTCAAAAGAGGTAGCTGTGAAAGTCAGGAAGAAAAAGATAGCATTCGGAAGTATAAGGAAACATAGAAGGAGCAGGACAGAGAGCTGTACCAGTTAAGGCAGAAGGAAGCAGGGAGGAAGTCAGAATAGCAAAGGCCCAAACTGAGGAAAAGATAGCCAACTCAGTTAAGAAGGGATAAAACCTTTTATAGGTACATCCAGCGGCATGAAAGACAAAAGGAGGAGGGATAGTGAGGCTGAATAGAATGAACAGTGGGTGGGCAGAAGGGGGACAGTGAAAAAGCAGGAATACTGAACGAATATTTCTGCTCAGTATTCCTAAAGAGGAGGGAAGTGCCTAATCAATTTAGAAGCACTCTTGATAGGGGTCGATCCCAGTCCTTTCACAGAAGAAAGGGTTCTGCAAGAACTTCTAAAACTGAAGGTGGACAAAGCAATGGGTCCTGATGGAATTCACCCAGAATTCTAAAGAATTAAGGAGGAACTAGTGAAACCACTGGTTACTCTTTTAATAAATCATGGGAGGATGGTGTGGTACCCGAGGACCAGAGGAAGGCGGATGTGATTCCCCTTCACAAAAGTGGGTCCAAGACAGAGGCAGGAAACTACAGACCTGTCAGTCTGACCTCTGTGGTAGGGAAAGTGATGGAGTCACTTCTGAAGGAAAGAATAGTCGAGTACCGAGAGGCCAGTGGAGCACAGGACCCAAGGCAGCATGGGTTCACAGAGGGAAGGTTATGTCAGACGAATCTAATAGATTTCTTTGACTGGGTGACCAAAGTAGTGGACCAGGGAGGGGCTGTGGACATGGCCTACCTAGACTTGTAAGGCATTTGGCACAGTCCACACAAAGATTAATAGTCAAATTAACCAGCCTGGAGTGGGACCCAGGGTGGTAGCCTGGTAAAACATTGGCTGGACAACAGGACACAGAAGGTAATTGTAAATGGAGTCCATTCTGAAGAAGGGGTTACTAGTGGGGTACCGCGGGGTTCAGTATTGGGTCCAGTCCTTTTAATGTCTTCATCAGTGACATTGCAGAGGACTGGAAGGAAAAGTATGCCTTTTGCAGATGCACAAAAGCTGCAACAGGGTTGATACACAAGGAGGCGTGGAAAGGATGAAAAGGGACTTGGCAAGGTTGGAGGAATGGTCAGAAGTATGGCAGCTAGGATTCAATGCAATGAAGTGCAAAATAATGCACCTGGGAAACAAGAACCCAGAGGAAGAATACACAGTGGATGGGGAGGTAGTAACAACAACAAAAAAGGAAAGGGACCTGGGGGTAATCATATCAGATGACCTTAAGGTTAGCAAGCAATGTGAGAAGGCAGTAGGGAGGGCTGGGGGTATACTGGGATGTATAGGGAGAGGCATCAGCAGCAGAAAACAGGAAGTTGTTATCCCTCTGTACAGACAGTTGGTGAGACCCCATCTGGAGTACTGTGTCCAGTTCTGGAGACCCCATCTCCACTAAGGACATAGACAGGATAGAGGCAGTCAGAGGAGGGCAACTAAAATGGTGCAGGGTCTGCAGAGAGCCATATGAGGAGAGACTAAAGGAGCTTAATATGTATACCCTTGAGGAAAGAAGGGAGAGGGGGACATGATAGAAACTTTTAAGTACCTCAGTGGAATCAACAAAGTCCAAGAGGTAGCATTTTCAGAAAAAGACTTGCAAGAATAAGGGACACAATTTAAAGATAGAAGGAGGCGGTTCAGGAGCAATGTGAGGAAGTATTATTTCACAGAGAGGTAGTGGATGCATGGAACAGCCTTCCTGAGGAGGTTGTGGGGTCTAAAACTGTGGGAGAATTCAAGAATGCATGGGACAGACATAAGGCAATTCTTGTGGGGGGTAGGAAGAAATAGGCTGTTGGTTAACTAGGATCTGCGGCCTATCCTGTAGGTAGGGAAATGGGTAGACTAGATGGGCCTAGCGGTCCTTATCTGCCGTCAAAGTCTATGTTTCTATGTTTCTATCAGGACATTAATAATGGCGGACCAGAAGAAGGTCTTGGACCTCCTAGCAGAGCTTCGTGGTGGTGGTGGTGGAGGTGGCACAGGTGGCAGTGCCTAATGTAATGGCCTATCATGGACAAGTGTTTTTTCTTTTTCTTCTCCTTTCTTTGTTATTGTCTCACTCTTTTTCTTCTGCATCCCTTTCCCTAAACAAGAAAAAAACCAAAAAAAACAAACAAAAAAAAAATATATATATTTTCTGTCCTCTTTGCTTTCCGTTCTATATCCTCTTGTTTGTTTGTTTTTTCCTTGTCCAGTCATTTATGCTCCCTCCCTTTCCCATCCCCTCTTATATGAATTCCTTTGTCCTCCTGACAAACATGTCCCCGACTCCCCGGTCCCCACCTCCCAGTCCCCCCGTTGTTGTACAATGTTCATAAACTGTGTACCTTTCTTCTTTTATCTTACTCCATTTTTCTTTACATGTTTCTTCCTTCTATCCTATCCACTAATATCAAATATTTGAACTTGTTACTATGAACAAACATATTTTCTAAAGTTATGCGAGAGTGAATCTTGGTTCTGCTCATGGCAAACAGGGCCCTCAAGTCAAGAAATGCTTCCAAAAAAAAATTTACATTAAATTTAGACAGAAATCTGGTCTCAGCAAAGCTGTTTTATGGTGCCCCCCAGCACCAAGACATCAAAATTTATTTATTTATCTATTTATTTATTTATTTTAACATCAATTTAACAACCTTTGAGCCAGAGGCTCATTTACAAAGGTACCTCGTCAAGAAGGGAGACAAAGACATACATATAATAGACAAATGCAATACAGCACAGCAAAAAGGCACAGGCAGGTACATGTAAGGCAAAGCAATCAGCAACACAGTTCAGCAATATGTGATTCCCTGGCTCTTGGCAGCCAATATGAAATCCCCCCTTTTTTTTTTTTTAGGGAGGAGGTAGTGCAGAAGAGTTGGAGGGTGGGAGCTGGGGATAAGGAGGAATGCAGCTCAGCGAGCTTTGTCTGGGGGGGTGGAGGTGGGGGTCAGGGGCAATGGCAGGAGTGAGAAGTGAGCAGGTGAGTTTTCAGTCTGTATTTGAAGCTAGCCAGCGAGGGGGCGTTTGTGATGCTTGCTGGGAGGGAGTTGTACCCGAAGGGGGCTCTATAGGCAAAAGCCCTTTGGCCCTGGGTGGTCCGAGCCCTTGGGACAACAAGGGCAGCTCTGCTGGAGATGAGAGTACGTGCTGAGGAGTTAGATCGGTGAATAGAGTTAGCAAGGCCAGGTGGGGATAGACCATGGAGAGCTTTATAGGCAGTTTGACAGGTTTGGAACAGGAGGCGCTCGTCAAGGTTGAGTATAGAGGACATGGAGTATAGATGGCAGGTATGGGTGAGTCTATGGGCACCGTGATAAGTCGGCAGGCTTTGTTGACATAAGGCATACCTTGCGGCGAGCCGTCCTGGGCGCCATACACAGGAAGGCCGTGGTCGATTGGGGATAGTATCGGGGAGGTAACAGCCAGGTGTGAGCGTTTGCGGGAGGCATTTTAATGCGGTAGAGATGCCCAACCGTGCATTGGCGGCAGAGGTCAGGGCAGCGATGTGGTTATGGAAGGAGAGAGCAGAGTCAAGATTATGCCAAGGTATTTATAAGAGCTGACAAGTTCTATAGGGTGCATAAGGTAGGCGGACAGAGAGAGGAAAGCTTCTGGACTTGTTTTGAGGGTGTGTAAACGGCATGGATTTAGTTTTCTTAAGGTTGATGACGAGACGGTGGTCAGAGAACCAGGTTTCTGCCGAGGTGTAGGCACGCTGGAGGGAGTTCTGGAGAGCGACGGGGTTACTGTCGGAGGCAAAGAGTACTGCATCATCCGCGTAGAGTAGGACATTTCCAGCACAGGCATTGGGCAGGGAGTTGAGGAAGAGAGAGAACAGTAAAGGACCAGTATGGAGCCCTGGGGAACTCCTGAGCAGAGTTGGGCAGGTATCAGAGAGAGTGCCACCAATCCTAACCGTTGGGGACGGTTGGACAGATAGCTGGCGCACCAGGAGGCTGGGGCCAGAGGCAAGCCCACACTGGCAAGTGTTGCCAGAAGGAGGGAGGTGTGAGGCGGTATCAAAGGCTTTTGATAGGTCTATAAATACCGCACCGTCGAGGAGCCTGCATCAAGTGAGTTATGGAGGAAGTTTGCAAACTCCAGGAGAGCAGTATTGGTGCTATGTCCGACTCTGAATCCATGTTGTTCAGGACAGAGGACATCGTATTTCCTGAGGTAGTCAGATATTTGGGTAGCAACAATTTTCTCTAAAGCTTTAGAAAGGGGAGAGAGGATAGAGATAGGACGGTAGTTGCCTGGGAGCGTCTTATCACCACCCTTGTGAATAGGGGTAACAGTGGCGACCCTCCAGGCCGAGGGGAATTTCCCAAGGCAGAGGGACTTATTAAAGAGGCAGGTGATGGGAGAGATGACTTGTTCCAGGACCTGGCGTAGTAGAGAGGGATTGAGGGAGTCATTGCCAGTGGAATTGCACTTTAGGGCTTTTAGTAAGTAGGGCCTGACCTCGTGGGAGGTGACGGAGCGAAGGTGGAAAGGGGGTCGGGAGATGGGAGGGGCAGACAATGGGGGAGGAGGGTCGAAGAAGTTGCAAGGGAGCACTGCACTAAGGTCAGTGAAGGAGTTATTGAGGTGTGATGCAATGAGGGTGGGGTCAGTGGAGATAGTCCCGTTGATGTCAAGCAGCGATGGGGGGGGTGCTCCACCACTGAGTTGCTTGATATTGTCCCAGAAGAACCTGGGGTTACCCCAGGAGGAGGTGAGAGAGGCTTGGTAATAGTCGGCCTTTGCTTTGCGGACTGCCCATGTACACTTATTCCGGGCTGCTGCATGGCCTGTCTGTCGGCAGGGCGTCCTGTTTTCAACAGCGATGTGCCATGGGTTATCCAGCTGCCCAAGGTGTGGCGTAGGGCGGGGGTAATCCAGGGAGTGGCGTGCTTTAGATCTCATTGGGGTTAGGGTGCATAGATGTCACAGGCAGAGTTAAAGGTGTGAACAAAGGAGGCAAGGGCCTTGTCAATATCAGGGTGTGTTTATAGGGTGGACCAATCAGTGTTGGCCAGATGGAGTTGTAGGTCTTTTAGCCCACCAGGTCTAAGTCGAGGACGACAGGTGATTTGAACAGTGGGCTTGGGCAGAGAGGTTATCCATGAGAAGAGGACTGGGGAGTGGTCACTAAGGCAGTCGGAGAGGATTTGAATATTGTGGACATGGCTGGGCCTGTTAGTGAGAACCACGTCCAGAAGGGTGCAAGAGCCCCTACCAGGATTTAACCTGGTAGGCTGGGAGACTAACTGTGTTAGACCAATGGCAGTGAACGCGTCACAGGAGGCAGAAGCCTGAGGAGAAAGCCAATTGATGTTTAGATCACCTACCAGGACTTGGTCAGAGGAGTTAGGTATGGAGGTCATATAGTCAATTAGGGGGCTCAGTGCCAGGGCTTGGTTTTTGGGGGGTATGTAAGCTGTGGTCAGGAAGACAGGACCCCTGGAGGGTCAGGAGTAATTTTAGTGTTAAGGCCTGGGCACTATAATCAAGGATGGGGGAGGCAATCCCAATGAGTGGGGTTTTAACATAGAAGGCACATCCTCCACCTCTCCGCCGATCCGATCCAAGCGGTGGAGGGAGTAGCCTGGGAGAGAGACCTGGGCATTAGAGGTGGAGCCAGATAGCCAGGTTTCAACTAAGGCAATCACAGCACACAATCACAAAATGCTGTTTTTGGATACTGTTCACAATTGGTTTCAGGCCACATCTTGTTTATGCGAGTGTAGAACAGGCAGTACATGTCCAGCAATGTTTCCCAAAAAATTGCACAGTACATTAAGACCTAAATCAGGTGTCAGACATGCTGTTATATGTTGCAGACCTTCCACCTGGACCAAAACATGTTGTTTGGCTCACTGTTTACCAATGGTTAAAGGCCTAATCATGATGTTGACACTGCCTAACATGGCCCAGAGGTCCAGAAATGTTTCCCAAAAAACTGCACAGTACATTCAGACAGAAATCAGGTGTCAGACATGCAGTTACATGGTTCACACCCACCATGAGGACCCATATCTTTTGTTTTCTGCATCACTTAAAATGTATTTCAGGCCTAACAGTGGTGCTGCCACTGCCTAACATGCCACACAAGTCCAGAAATGTTTCCCATGAAATTGCACAGTACATTCAGACAGAAATCAGGTGTCAGATATGCTGTTACATGTTGCACGCCTTCCACCTGGACCAAAACATATTGTTTGGCCCACTTTTTACCAATGGTTTCATGCCTGATCTTGGTGTTGCCACTGAGTAACATGGCCCAGAAGTCCAGAAATGTTTCCAAAAAAATGTTACAGTAACTTCAGACTGAAATCAGGTCTCAGCCATGATATTTTATGGTGCCCAAACCCCCACCTGGACCAAACGATGGTCTTTTGGGTCCACGGTTTACAATTGATTTAAGGCTACATCTTGTGTCTGCGAGTGCAGCACAGGCAGTACATGTCCATAAATGTTTCCTAAAAAATGATACATTAAATTCAGGCAGAAATCTGGTCTCATCCATGTTGTTATATGGCACCCAAGCCACCACCCCGAACCAAAACATGGTCTTTGGTCCACTGTTTACAAGTCATCTCATGCTGAATCTCTGTCCTGCAAGCACAGAAAAGGCTGTACATGTCCAGAAATATGACAGGAGAAATGGTACATAAAATTGAGACAGAAATATGGTCAGAGTCAGGATGTGATGTGCCCCCCCCCCACCACCACTGAGACATTAAGTAGCTGTTTTCAGGCCTGTTTGCCAAGTATTTCAGCCAGAATCTCGGCGCTGATCGTGCCAAACAGGGTCTACAAGTCCAGAAATGTTTACCCAAAAATGTTACATCAAATTCAGACAGAAATCTGGTCTGAGCCATGATGTTTTATGGTGCCCCTCCTCACCCCACACCCAGACATTAAAATGCAGTTTTGGCTACTGTTTACAATTGGTTTTAGGCCAAATCTTGTTTCTGAGACTGCAGCACAGGCAGAACATATCCAGAAATGATTTCCAAAAAATTACACCGTACATTTCAGGCCTAAATCAGGTATCAGACATGCAGTTACATGGTTCACATCCACGAAGGACCAAAATCTGCTGTTTTCTGCACCGCTTAATATGGTTTTCAGGCCTAACCGTGGTGCTGCCACTGATGGACATGCATCATAAGCCAGTCTGCCATGCTGAGAAAAGTAAATCCTCCTGCAAAATGGCCCTGCTACTTAAAGTTGCACTTGCTTTCTCCTGCTGCTGGTGTCTTGATTGAGAACTGTGGAATTATTTTGCAATGATGCTGCCCTGATTTGCTCTGTTAGCTCTGTGGTTTTAAGTCAGTGTGGCGGAATGACATTTTGTGTGCTGCTGCTGCTGTTGCCTCTAGCTGCTGCCTGCTGCTCTGACTAGTTGCCACGAGAAGTACGTATTGCTTTGCCTGCTTCATGGGGATCCTCTTCACATAGCTGATTGATGCTGCTGCTGGTGCTGAACACGTAAGTATCTGTATTTTATTTTTCCGGGTGCAAGAGAAGGGGGATGGTGGGTTGCTATTGGGACGTCTTGAGTTCTTATATGTTTGTACCGATTTTATATTATCTAGTGTGCTGAGGAATACATCAACATGACATGCATGCCAGGATTGGGATACGGGATGTTGGAATGAATCACATTTCACATTGAACAAGGACACAGTAAGTACTGAATTTTTCATTACTTGGAGGGACAGGTGACTGCAGCTCGGATTGAGTTGGATTGTAATTGTATTATTTTTGCTTTTCTCAGCATGCAGGAATTCAGGTGCTGTTAACGCCAGGTGCACTGCTGCTGCTCAATACATGTGCAATTCATAAACTAGTGGTAAGTATTTCTTAATTTGTGATGCTCTTCGGTGGGCGGGTGGTTGGTGGAGGAGGTGGTTGAGGGTTGGTGGATATGGTTAAGTATTAAGTTTATGGTTACTGTCAAAGTCCGATATCTCTGTACCACAGTAACTATGTTCTATATGGGTCTGTCAACATTCAGGAATTTCGCAGCTGGGGTGCATCTGTTGCCTCCCAATCTGGCTGCTGTCTGTGCTCATCAGACGTCTGTCCATGTCAAGTGTTCCAGTTTAACAGTCATTCCCTGATGCAAGTATTGCTTCGTGTAATGATTGGGGGGAGGGGGGCACCTAGTTGTAACAATGCTCAAAACGTCTTCTTTTTTCTTATTGCCAGGCACTGCTCGAGAGAGAAAATGATTCCTCACACTCCTCGTCCACCGACCCACTCAGCCCTGTTATCTGAATGAGCTACATCATCACGCTTCATCTTCTTCACTTCCAGCTTACTCAGGGGATCCAACACCTCATCATCATCATCATCATCATCTGTACCGAAACATGTTACATCCCCCTCCTCCTCCTCCTCCTCCTCCCTATCACTGTCTACTGCCAGACAAACTTTTCTCTTCTCTGGCATCTCCTCACTGGGTGGGGGCTGACTTTCCTTATCTCCTTCTCCAGGAGAAATAGACTGAAGCTGGACACTGTCACCCTCACCACTATCCACTCCTCCTCCTCCTTGAGCAGGAACAGTCACACTGACAACTTTTCTGACCTCCTCCTGGACCTCTGTGCCTCCACTGGTGTGAGTCTCTCCCTTATTCCCAGTATCATCCCCAACAAGCATGCTAGCTACAGATTGGGCAGTAAAAAAAAAATGAGTCACAGACCTGAAGCCACTTCTAGCTTCCATTTTGCTGCTACTGGCTGCCACAGCAGCAGTGGAGACCACAGAGGGCACCGATTCAGAAATAGGTCTACTTTTTTCAACAGACTTCCTTGAGCCACTTCCCACCCTGGCACCTTTACATGTAGTTGAATGTCTCTTGGCAGGCATATTTATATGTTTGTTTTGTTTGGCTTCCTCAGTCTGGAACTATATTATTATGTGTTTCTGTTAAATACTGTAAGTGTGATTTAACACCTGCAGTGCTATCTGCAAAGGGCAAACAGAAATCAGAACAGGTAGCTGCACTGTAGTGTACATAACTACCTACAACTGCTACTGTAGCCTACTCCAGTGTGAAAACATGAATTATTTTTTTCAATTACAAAAGCACAAGTTAAGTAACATGGGGTAACAGGAAGAGAGAAGTAACAGACCTTCCATACAAAACCGACAAAGAACACCACCACCACAAGATTGTGCAATAAATCTGAAAAGAATACTTAAGTGGTTCTTAATAAAATGTCAGTTTTTAAATGGAATGATTATTACACAACTAGATAATAACTGGGTATGTGCTCATAGGTTCACAAAAACTAAACTAAACCAACCACACAGAACACCTCTCAGTCAAAACACAAACTACAGTCCAGATAAGGGGTGTCTGGATAAGGAGAGTACTTCAATGTGTTAGTACTTACTAAATACAGTTTTGGTTTTCAGATATATCAGACAGAAGGGACAACAAGATTTGAAATGAACAGACAAAGTCACCTCCAAAACTCATGCAAGGACCACCACTATCTAGTTGAAAACGATGTCGTTTTTATATAGTAGATCAGGTAGTAAACAACAGCGGTGTAACAGGGAGGAAAGGGTTAATATGGTAAGCAAATTCAATAGTAAAAACAGGACTACTGCAATGCAGAGGCTAGATCACAATATTAATTTCTGTGAGCGATTCAACAATGCAGTGTACCTGGATATGGACAAGTCAAGTGGTCAATGTACACGAATACTTTCAATAAAAAAAAATTAATCACAAAAGTGATTAAGCAAAGGGAAACAGGAACAGTACTCAGTCAGAATGCAGTAACTTCAGATAAAGTTACCCAAAAAAGGATCAACATGTAAAAAAAATATAACAAATAAGTAGCACACCAACAAAAAAAAAATGTTGACTTAAAAAAAAATTACAGAAACTCACTCACAACTTGTGAGAAATATGTAAAATATTAGGAACTAGCCTGCTCTACTTTCACATACACATACACACACACACACACACCCCTCCCACAGGTCGACCTTCCCCCACTCAACTCCCTCGCAGACACAGAGAAAACTGAAAACACTACCGAAGTTTATGTAAGTATTATCCAAAGACACAAAAACAAACAAAACACACAAAAAAAAGGTTCACTAGGAACTAAACTGAGATTTTGGGCGCAACTAACTCCCAAAAATCACCAATAAAGAGGTTTTTGAAGGGTTTATTGGCTGTGATGCTCCACACTGAACTGCTCTACGACTCAGACAATATACTGTGCAGGAAACAGCCTGCACATGATATTTCAGCTATCTACCCACAATGCATTGCAATTTTGCTGGTGAAATTGAAAGTGACATTTTGCCTTATGCAAAAGTGAAATTGACGAAATTGGTCGCAAAAAAAAAAAAAAAAAAAAAAAAAAAAAAAATCGCATTACGCAAAAGCGGAATCAGAGGCAAAATTACATTTCGTCTAGATGAAAAATTCTACGTAATGCAGGAATTATGCAAAATATTTAACTAGGTGAAATTTTCCAATTTCATACATCTCTAGGTGTGACCTAACCAGCAATCTATACAATGGCAGAATCATCACCCCCCGAGGTTCTACCACTAGCAATACAACCCAACATTCTGTTGGACTTTTCAGCCACCTTTCTACATTGTGCCGACTTGTTTGTTGCTCCCATAATGAGCACCCTCGGATCCTTCTCCTCCTCCTCAGTCACAGCTAACTGAACTCCCCCCAGCTGGTAGCTCCTCCTAGGGTTTTTGCCACAAAATGTACCACTTTGCATTTTTTTGGCATTGCCAAATCCTGGCCAACATGTGATTTCACAATTCTGGTGCAAAATTACATTTTGTCTAGCATGTTATTAAATAACACCTTTCATGTTCAGAAGGCGGGGTCATAAAAGGACTCTTGAAATTTTGGGATCAAAATTGTAAAAAAAAGAAAAAAAAATGAAGTAACACTATTTGCAGGGATGCCCCTTGCTCCACTGCCGTCCCATTCCAGTTACCTGAGTCTGGGTGCATGCTCAGTGAGCCAGCTTAACAGGTCAAGGCTGGGGGGGGGTTCTGCAGCGTGCAGCTCCAACTCCAGCCTAGGAAGGGACAGAGCAGTGTTCTGGCACACACACACATAACCCTGTGGAGGGCCAGGCAGCCTTCCCTCACAAAGTCTTGGCATGCGTGTTGAGGCCTGATGGGCCCATGCACTGGGTCAGGTCTATCTCTGGATACAACTCCACTATCAGAAAAAAAAGTGAAATTTATTGCAAACAATTACATTAATGCAGACATTATGGTTGAAGAATGCAAAGCACATTGAACAGGAAAATGGAAAAAAAAAAAAAATAGGGTTTGGGTCTCCTGTCTTGACGAATCAGTGGTGTGGTGTTTGCCCACTCCCTCCTCCCAGCCCATAACCTCCTGTCTGAAGCACAAGATACAGCTCCAAGCCAGTGCCTCATAACAATACACTCTCCAGAGGTAGAGAAGTATGGCTCGCCACATGTTGTCAACAAAAAATTAGTCATACCATTCTTCACGCAGGACCATGTCTGATCTTGCATGCTCGTCGGAGGGAATGGGCATTAGGGTTCACAACCCCAAATAACACCTTTCCAATGATTCACCAAGACTCCAGAGACCCAAAACCCTAACGTTTATCATTTCCCTAATTTGTGCACTTTTTTTTTTTTTTTTTTTTTTTAATTTAACCAGGAGAGACTAAGCTGCAAGCTTGTTTACAGGTGCGACCTGGGAGCACAAGGAAGTTAAGGTACTTACTCAGGGTCACACAGTATGCAAGTGGGGGCTGTGGGATTCAAACCCAGGTCTCCAAGTTTGCAGCTCAGAGCCTTACACCACTGTGCTATACTGCCTCCTTAAGTTCTTCAACCCTAATGTCTGCATTGACATAGTTTTCTCTTTCACAATGACCAAACATATAGAGGTGAAAAAAAAAAAAAAATTTACTCTACTATGCACAGCAGCTTTAAATCATTCTAATTAGAAAACCACCTCAAACAGATCCAGCTTGGCATATTTCTGCTTTGCCTTTTCTTACATCAGCTCAGCATTCCTTACCTCCAGCTTCATGATTCTCTGTTTCTGTTTTCAGCACTAACTCCTTAAAATTCAGCTGTGATGTTTACAACTCTGAGCAGCTGCCATTCTTCAGAGTTTGAGATCAGATGAAAACCAATCAATGAAAGCACAAAACAAGTTCCCTCTGGAGCACCCTTTTAGCCCCTGACTCTAGCAGCAGAATATTGTCTACTTCCTGTGTGACATTGAAATGTGTCCCTATACTAATCAGGTCCTTAATATTTAGAGTATTGTAGCAGGGGAGGGGTTCCTAAACATAGCTATCCCTTAAAGTGGCAGGGCACACCCAGATTTGAGTTGTCACTGCAGCAAAGGCAGAATCCCCTGTCAGCTGGGCAAATACTATATTGAGAGAGTAATACAAGTCAGCAGATTACTTTCAGTTCTTGACAGCAGCCTTCATGGGACTGTAAAACATTTTTAACCACATTATTTGTTTTTGTCCAAGGTAAACCAAATAGGAATCTCGGAATCTCTATGAAGTACAGAATGTTTCAATAGCATTGTGTTTCTAAACATATTATATTTTGAAAAGTTATCATAAAACTTTGTGTAAACAGATTATTTAAAAAAAATAATAATGCTAAAACCCTAATGCAATCCAGACTACAATTTTAAGGCTTGCTGGTGGTTCGGGGGTGCCACGTGCCCACGCTACGCCTCTACACATGGTTAAAACTGCACGTGTCCTCAGAATGTTTTCTTGCCACCATGAGGCAGCTGTTTGCTTCCTCACTCCCCCTCCCATACCTTGCGGCTGCGCAGCTGCCCCAGGCCTCCCTCCTGCTGGGTAGACAGCATCCTCGCCCAATCCCGTCTCATGTACAACCCTCTGGATGCTCTGTATGGGTTATTCTCTTGGGCTGTCTTGCCATTTGCGCTGCTGTGCTGCTGCCCATCCTTTCCTTTTGGCCCAGTTCCAGGCTCCATCAAAAAGTTTTCAGCACTCTGCTCCTTTAAGTCAGGTGGTGTGCTTTCCCTGAACTCATGCTTAGGGTCTGACTGTGTACTGCTTACAGCAGTGCAGTTCCTCCCCAGGTACTCCATATGTTAAGTAGCACTGTGTTTCCCCCTGGCTACCCTTCCAGTTCCTCACCAGTGACTGCTCCTCTCAGCTGCTACACCACAGTCCTAGTACTACTCTTCCCAAGTAACCCTGCTCAGCTGTTAGCCTTCTTTAAACTATGAGTTCCTGTTTTCTTCAGCCTGGTATTCAGCAGTTCAGTGTACTAGCTGTGCTCTCTTTCACTTCAGCAGCTTACATTGTCATTCTGCCTCAGCCTATACTGGCTCACAACTGCACCACTAACACGCTACTCAGGCAGCTCTCCTGTTTTCTACAGCTCTTGTTCTGGTTTGACAGTTGCCTCTCTCGCAAGCACATTCTCTAAAGGAACTGGTTGGCATGCATCTGCCATTCAGCCCTAAGTACGTTAGTCTGTCTAAGTCAACATTTCAGCTAGCATGCCATGTCTCCAGTCAGTCATTCAACCTTGCCACGTTTTTTTTCTACCATGTTCTCAGTGGTTGTCAGGCTTCAGCACCAGCCTTCCACAAGTCCTGCAAATAAATACATGCTAGCCTTGACCAAATCTAAATCATATATATAAAAGTCAATGCCTGGGAGCCAGAGCGCAGGACTAGCTGATTTTTTTCAACATCGGGGACCAGTAACATTTAATTATAAATTGTGGACTTTGTGTATGCTGTAGCTGAGTCTGAATTAATCTAAAGAAGAAGAAAAAGGTGAGTAAAAGAGGTTGCAGTCTGAAATTTGACACACTTCCCTCTAGCCATCCTGGGGTACCCTGTCTCTTCAAAGAAATAGTGCTGCCTGCTCCAGTTGCCTCACATTTCAGGGTTGGAGATCTGAAACTCTCTTCAGTAATCAACATGGGGTCGAGAGGGTGAGCAGGACAACAGGAGCACCCCCCAATGGCTGCTGGAAAATCACTGCCATTCTCTTGCCCCTGGGAGCCAGAGCTTGGGACGGACTGACTGATTTTTTTGAACTTCAGGACCAGAAATATTTAATTATAAATTGTGGGCTTTGTGTGTGCTTTTGCTGAGGTTGAATTAATCTATCAAAGAAAAAACAAGTGAGTGAAATGGGTTGCAGTTTGAAATCTGACATGCTTTTCTCTAGCTAGTCCTGGGGCACCCTGTCTCTTCAAAGAAATAACTGGCTGCTCCAGTTACCTCACATTTCAGAGTCGGAGATCTGAAATTCTCTTCTATAAACAGGGTGTGGTTGAATAGGTGAGCAGGACAACAGGAGAATCCCCCCCCCCCCCCATGGCCACCATAAAATCACTGCCATTCACTTGTCCCTGGAGCTGGAGCTCAGGACTGACAGACTGATTTTTGTGTCCCTCACTCCGCCCTACACACACCCAATTATTAATTAAACTTGATAGACATCTGGCGCCAAAGCTATAGCCACTGAAGGGGGACTGATTAGGGGCAGGACTTTCCTGATCCTATTGGTCAACCAGTGCTGTCAGTTACCTTACATAGCCATGCTACATGGCCATTGCTAATTATCTTGTTTTGGTAGTGCTGTACTACCTATCTTGCTGCGCTGCTTGACTCAGGTGGGGTTTTTTTTTTGTTTTTGTTTTTTTATTTCTCCTTCCTGATCTGTAAATCTTTAGTATTTAGTGACATTTCTGTAGCTATATAAACATATGAATCTGCCAGCAGAAACAGACCACCCAGTCTATCATTGTCTGCCTGAGTGTGCAGCTAACCCCCTAGATTGCAGCTGTCCCAATCCCTTCCCCATCTGTCATTCCCATGACTGCCTCAGCCCCCTCCAACCAGACCTTCCCTCATGCTCTGTTGCACACCCTTTTAAAACTTTCTACTCTCTTACATGATACCACCCTCTCTGGTAGAGCATTCCATTTAGACACTACCCTTTCTCCATGAAGTAGTGCCTCTTCATCTCCCTCCTAAATCTTCCGCCCTCCAGTCTTAGTCCATGCCCCCTCATGTCCCTACCCTTCCTCAGTTTAAACACCCCTTCAGTGCTAACTTTATTTATCCCCCTCAAATATTGGAATGTCTCAATCATATCCTCCCATCCCGCATCACCTCCAGCGTGTATATATTTAGCCTGTCCTCGTAGGCCTTGCCCTCTATCCCCTGTAACATTTTTGTTGCCCTCTGTTGCACACCTTCCAGTAAATTAATATCCCTCTTCAGATATGGCCACCAGTACTGCATACAGTAGTCCAAGTACGGCTTGACCAAATGTAACCCCTAGGTGGTGCTATCCCAAGGGCTACTACCCCTGCCTGCTTGGCTAATAGCAGGTTAAGGGGCCTGGGTACTGAAACGGGTGCCTCCACCTGGAGGTCAGGGTTGTTAGTGGTCAAGCTAACCTGGGCACAGCCCTCCGGGACATTGTAACCCCCCCTCTCTCCATTCTAGTTGCCTAAACAATATACAATAATCACTTTCATAATGACCCTTATTCACCATGCAATTACCCACACTATTTGCAGTTGCCACTAGGGCTGTTTCCTCTAGCTCGACCCTGGGGACCCCCTGTAAAACAAGGTTATGCACAGCAAATCAATCAAACGACAGCTCTGCTTCATCTCTCCACTAGTGTAAAAAAGCAAGTTGCAGTCAGGTTATATGCAAAACTAAAACTTTTTATTGCACCAGACGCCAGTACACAGCTAAAACAGCATGCCCTTCCCCAAGCATCCGAACATTTTCATGCTAATCTCATGCTTTCTCAAGGCTGAAGCACCATGGTGAAAACATTCCTTTTATACAACAAAATTTAAAGTGACTGTGCAAGTCATCTAAACATAATAAGCACCAGAAGTGCACACAAGAAAACATTAGTGGACTTCCCATGAACAAATATCATATATCATCACAAATCATCATGATGAGCTTGAAAAGGAGGTTAGAGTTGAATTTAATGAGAAAAAAATAAGGTGGCTATAACATTTGAAACGCATGTTGAATATTTGACTTACCGGAAAAAAACTGGAGGATACCATTAAGAGACAGGATATCAGGGTAGAAAGAATAAAAGCAAGTAAATTTGAATGTGATTGTAGAGATTATGAAGAAGGATGAATATTTATTTGGAAAGGCCAAGGAACACCACGAAGGTCCATTTTAAAGAAATCTAAGGAAATAGCACCCCATTACATCAGGGATGTTTATACTAGTGGCTCAGATTCTGATAATAATGTTTCCCCTTTATTGTTGGGATTGCAGGGGGAAATTCCACTGAATCAGGAAGCACTCAGAAACCAGATGAGACAGGGGGATTTTGTGCAGACCATGACTCAATCTCCCATGTGTCCTTATACATGCACCCAGGAACAGCATCAGGGTGAGAATCTTGGGATTTGTGTGAGCCGCCCCATCCCCATTCCCACCCCCACCCCCCTCAAACTATGACTGCACCATCAGATCCAAGGACAATATATGGCAAGACTGTTCATTTACCAGAACTTTTCCCCAGGCGGAGTCCGAGAATAGCACGTTTTCAAATGGACATACAAGGAGGGGAACAAGAGGAAGGGGTGGACACAGTGGTGGGAAGAGGAAGAGGGAGAAGCAACAACTTTTACAGGTGCCTGCAGGGTCACTACAGGCAACAGAAGAGGGTCTGCAGGTACTAACAACTTCATCAAACCTAGAATTAACAGAAGAACAGAACAGTATAGTCTATATCATATCTGACTACGTATTAACGGATGCAGAACTTTCTGTCCTACAGAAGGGCCTTTCTTTTGTACCTACACGGAATTTGAATGAGTTCAACACAGATGTGGACATTTAGAAATTCACTCGTAAACTTAATTTAAAAGTTTTTTTTTATAAGGAGAATAGAGATTTCTTCTGATATAGTTGATATTCATCCATCTGTTTCAACATCAGAATATGAACAACAGAAACAGTTTGAATTGAAATCCACCTATATTCCCCCACAAAATAGTGCAGTTTCTATTTTTGAAAAAGCATGCCTAAGAGATCTTGAAGCACTTTCTGTGCCACAAGCAAAATATTATAACTGCATTGTTTCAGAAAGGGAGGCAACTGAAAACCTTAAGAGAAATGAACATATTATCATTAAGTCAGTTGATGTGGGGGTGGCAGTGTGTAATAAATTAGATTATGAAACTGAATTGTTGAGACAACTTGCTGACCCTACTGACAAATATAAAAAAGCTATTGATGTCATTTTGTATGAGGCCTTAATACAGAATTTAATTATTTGAGATACTTTGAGTCTTTTATCAGTTAAACATCCTATTAGACCTGTGCTTTATGGGCTACCTTAAGTTCATAAGAGTTTGCACAATCCACCATCGAAGCCAACAGTGGCAGGACTGGGTCCTTAACAGACAATTTGGCAAAATTTGTAGATTGCTATATAAAGCCATTAGCAATGAATACTAGGGCCCAGATATTCAAACTGCGCCAGGCTGTGGCGCAAGCTTGGGTGCAGCTCAACTTGGCTGCGGAGGGGTGTGGACTGGGTGATATTCAACGGAGCTGCACCATGGCTCAGCAGCTTTGAATATCGCACCCTGGCCACCCCAACTGTGCATGGCACAGTGGCACTGTGCCAGCGCAAGTGGCCAGAGTGGAGCATGGAGATGCGCTAGCGCAAGTTCCATTGCGCCATGCACAGCATCAGCGATATTCAAAAGTTGACATGCAAATGGGGCCATAATGTATGCAAGGTGCACATGGGGCCATTTGCGTATCATCTCTTCATTGCATGCAGGTGTGCCGATCCCCGATGACTTGCACCTGGCGCCCTGCCAGGCAGCAGCCATCGGGGACCAACGCCCCCTGCAACCCGATCGCGGGCATTTGTACAAAACGAAAACTCTGTCCCATATCCCTGGTGGTCCAGTGGATCGCTATGTGCTCAATCGCGGGCATCTGTAAAACAGAGAACCCTGTCCTATATCCCTGGTGGTCCAGTGGACCGCTATCTGCCCGATCGCAGGCATTTGTAAATAAAAAACTAGTTCCAATATTCCTGGTGGTCCAGTAAACCGCTATCTGCCCGATCGTGGGCATTTGTGTCAAAGATCCTCATCCGAATATCAGCAGGTCCAGTGACCAGCTATCTGCCTGATTGGCGGGTATTTGTGAAGACATTCAATTTGGTTATCTTTGTTCCGCGGTGTTTTCTCTTCACATTGGTTTCACCACTCGCTTTCCGTCAGCCAGCCGGTGGTAGCATTCTACCCGCGTCGCTCGCCGCTTGCCGATTGACACATCTTCAGAAGTTGCATGTCTATTGGTCTGCCAGCATGAGTTAATGGGCGGCAGCCCTTATTATTATTATTCCAGTTGGTGTGAATTAATCATTCACATAACTGGAATGTGTAGTACGGTAGGGCTTACATCCATTGGCTCACGCGTGAACCATCGGGCAGCAGCCCTACCGAGGTGTCAGTCGGCGGCCATGGGGCAGCAGGCGGTGGGTGCTGCCTACCGCTGACCGGGGGGGAGCGGGGTGGTGGGGCTCAGTGGGCGGGTGAGGGGGTACCACTAGACCACCAGAGATATTGGAATTAGTTGTCTTTACAAATGCCTGCGATCCAGCAGATAGCTGGACCACTGGACCACCAGGGATATTGGATGGGGATCTTTGTTGACACAAATACCCACGATCGGGCAGATAGCTGGTCCACTGGACCACCAGGGATATTGGATGGGGATCTTTGTTGACACAAATGCCCATGATCGGGCAGATAGCTGGTCCACTGGACCACCAGGGATATTGGATGGGGATCTTTTTTGAAACAAATGCCTGCGATTGGGCAGATAGCAGTCCACTGGACCACCAGGGATATTGGGGATTCATTTATCTTTACAGATGCCGCGATCGGCATTAGCGTACCAGGTGCAGCGGAACTGGGTGGCCATCCACAGGTGGCAGCTGCGTGTTGCGCCCGCAATGTGGCAGCTCACCTGTGGGTGGCCATCAGTTGTTCCTTTTTTGGTGTAACTTTGTGCTGGCACAGGTAGGGTTATTGATGCATGGCTCTGCACATTCCGGGCTGAATATCGGGCTGTGCAGGTTGTGCATGGGCACGTCTACCTGTGCCCGCTTACTCAATACTGATGTGCTCCGGTGCGTCGGGATTTGTGCCGCGCACTTTTCCCTTTTGAATATAGCGCCGGGGTGCAACAGTGGGTTGTGCATGGTGCAACACTGTTGTGCCATGCGCAACCCTTTTGAATATCTGGGCCTAGATCTTTTTTGAGCGATACCGCGGGTTCATTACATTTTTTGGATGCTATTGACATCTCGTCTTCTTCATTATTTGTTAGTATGGATGTATGTTCATTGTACACCAATATTCCTAACGATGAGGGTTTAGAGCGCATTCATGATACTTTGTCTGCTGGAACATCCTACTCACAACCTTTTGTTAACCTCATTGTGGCATTGGCAGAAAAAGTTTTGAAGTGCAATATTTTTCTTTTTAAAGATCATATGTACTTGCAGCAAAGGGGTACGGCCATGGGAGCTGCTGTGGCTCCAACTACGTTATTTTATACTTGGCTAATTGGGAAAACAGGATAATTTATAGTGATGCTAAGCCTTTTTTGACCCTTATTGATTTTTATAAGCGCTACATTGATGACTTATTTTTTATATGGAAGGGGACAAAAGATTAATTGCTTCTCTTTACGGAATATTTAGAACAAAGCAATCAGAACTTACATTTTGAGGTACATTCTGGTTTACAGGAAATTCGTTTTCTATATTTGTATATCTTTAAGAAATCTGATGATAGTGGTATAGGGACCAAACTATATAGGAAAAGTATTGATAAAAATTCTATCTTACTGCACGATAGCTGTCATCCATAGAACATCACTTAAAATATTCCTGTTGGACAATGTTTGAGAGCGACATGAAATTGTTCAGATTTGGCTAATTATGACAAAAGTGCAATTGATCTTATTAAACGTTTTCAAGCAAGGGGCTATGTTAAAGATGTTTTAGAAGAAGCACAGTTGAAAGTAAAAATGAGGAATAGATCAGATTTATTGGTACACAAAAGAAAAGATGTTTGTAATCAAAACAGTAGGGGCAAGCTTAGGTTTATTACCACCTTTAGTTCACAGGCACATTTGGTTAGAAAGATCATAACCAATAATTGGCATATTTTGACAACAGAACAGAAATTGGATTATGTTACAAAAACACATCCACAATTTATTTATAGGAGAGCGTCAAATCTAAAGGATGCTTTGGTACGTAGCACATACTGGGAACCAAAAGAAAGAGAGTTATTTTGCCAATTGGTACTTTTCCATGTAAAAATTGCTCTTTCTGCAACTACATAAAGCCAGGTGAATTTTTTAAACAGCCTGCCTCTGGCCATGTATACCAGATGGAGGATTTTTGTGATTGTAACACTAAAAATATAGTTTACAGTATGTTGCTGTTTGTGACAGTTGCATTGGTTTATAATAACTGGTGATGCCCAATATCAACTCATTTTCAGCAACATTCAAAAGTCGTATCAACCCGCAAGTTGATACAAAAAAACTCATATCAACCTGCTGGTTGATATGACTTTTACATCCTCGTGCCAAGAAGCATCACAAACAAATGAAAGAGTCAATGGCAGCACAAGATGGGTCTCCAATGGTAAACACACACTCGCAACCTTCACATCACTAATAATCAAATTAAATGATCAGCAACTCCTAATCAAAAAGAGAAACACAATGGAGAACCATTTTGTTGCAGCCCTATTTATGCAGTTTAGTTTTGTGTTATATACTTTCATCCAGACACATCGAGATAACGCAACAGCGCTGGGTGACTGGTTAAGATGCAGCTAACAGTTTGTTTTTTTTGCCCCAGTTATCATAAAAATAAAACACATGTAGGTGGTTGATATGGATTTTTTAACACACCTTCGTTGTGTGATAATAGTGAAACCTCTCGAGCTTCACTCTCAAGGTTTACATATTATCACATAACTTGGGTATGTAAAAAAATCCATATCAACCACCTACATATGCATTATTCTCTATTTATATTGGTAAAACACTGCAGAAATTTAAATTGAGAATTGGTCAACATATAAGAAGTATTGCACATTTGGATGATGTCAGTGCTTTAGCTCAACATTTGTTAAAGTTATGGGGAAAAAACACCAATTTACTTTTCAAATGCTTGAATTAATGAAGGAACATATCTGTGGAGGAGATTTAGATAAAAAATTGAGATAAAGGGAATCCTTTTGGCAGTATAAAACTAAATCGTATATTACTCCAGGGCTAAATTATTTTTTTCAGCTGTCTCCATATTTATGAAGAAGATTTTTTCAACTATTTTTAGATTCTTAGCTATCTCCATACTTTTGAATAATGATAGGGTTATTCATGTGTAGATCATTTCTGGTGGTCTTTTTTAGCCTATTTCATATTTATGCATATTCATATTTATATGTGAAATTGTTTTGTCTTTGTGCAAATGTATTCTCTTTGTGAGGATTTTATGATGACTTGTGATGATATATGATATTTGTTCATGGGAAGTCCACTAATGTTTTCTTGTGTGCACTTCTGGTGCATATTATGGTTAGATAACTTGCACAGTCACTTTAAATGTAGTTGTATAAAAGGAATGTTATCACCATGGTGCTTCAGCCTTGAGAAGGCGTGAGATTAGCCCAAAAATGTTTGACTGCTTGGGGAGGGGCACGTTGTTTTAGCTGTGTACTGGCGTCTGGTGCAATAAAAAGTTTTACTTTTGCATATAACCTGACTGCAACTTGTTTTTTTACACCAGTGGAGAGATGTAGCTGAGCTGTTGCTTGATTCATGTGAGTAATTGCTTATTTGGCTCCTCTTTTGCTTTTAGCCGCCTGTCCGTTGTTTATGCACAGCAAATAGCAACAGTACAGTACTCTTGGCACAAACAGGAACCACAGTCAGGTTAAAAGCAAAAAGAGTTAGATCTGATTTTTTCAGGGGACTTGAACAAGGGAGGGGTGTAATTAGGTTGTCTGGCTTAAAGGCTAAATCAATCAGACAGTTTTGCATTTACTTCAGAGTCCCTACACAGTCACACACTCTGAGTACCCAGTTAGCAAAAAGGTGGGCTAGCCTGGACCGTTGCCCGGGGTAGGCCGGCATCGCAGCTGGTTGGGGCCTTGTGATGGAAGAAAGCAACATGCACAACACACACACTATTTGTAATCTGGAGCCAGAGGGCTCAGTTCGTGAAAGAAAAGACAACAAAGCAATCAGATGACAACACTTTAGATTTAGCTGTTGTTGCAGGGAGCTACCCTGATGTTTACTCACGATGCCCAATACAGGACACAGGCAGGACAAAATCGAGACTGCAGGTTGTTGAGCTGGAGTGCCAGGAGAAGCACGGCCCACATGAATCACCGAGGCATCATTCCTGTTCAAGGCAATGAGCAGGGGTCTGATCCCCAGGCAGGTCTCTCGTCGATGGCTTTCTCTGTGTAGCGGGTAGTCTGGCTGGGCCAGTGTAGCAAGGCCCAGGCCAAATGGAGATGCAAATGGATTTAGTCTGTTGGAGCTGGATGCAGCCTCCAGCAAGCAAAACACAGTTCAGCACACAGTGGGGAACAAAATCATGGCCCACTAACAGCACACAGCACATTTACATGTAAGAAGTTCTACTGTACCGCGCAGATTGCTATCTGGTCGCAATTACAGAGCCTCTGCACAAACCGGGAGTTCAAAGGTGGCTGGAAATCCTGACAGGCCGATCTCATTTAGCAAATCTTCTGTTTCCATCAGGTTAAAGCCTAGTCACAGCTCTGTGGCTCAAATCATCCTCACAATTCGGATTCAGTCTGAATAAACTTCAATTTCCCTCTCAGGGACAGCAAGCAGACAGGCCGGCCAAAACTCAACCCTTTCACAGTTCTTCCATGCGAATCTATGCAGGATTACTGATCGACTGTCTCGAGCTGTTGCTTCTTTCGCTTCCCAACTCAAACTGAACTGAAACTGGGCCGGCCCATCAGTGCAGCGATTGGATTTCTGCTTGCAATGCCAGCAACCCGGGTTTGGGAATGGACCCAGGTCATCGGAGGGCCGGCTGGGGGGAGAAGGATCAAGCATCCCCAGGACTGCTCTCCTCCTCTGGGAGGGGAGGGGAAGGTAGTGCTTGGCGCAAGAGCAGCACCTAGCGGAGGCTGGGTTACCACACTGACACTCGCAAGACATCGGGGTGGGGCAGACACTGATCATCATTGCACGTCCCAGACCCACTTACAGGGGGGAAAAAACAACAGAGCCTGGCCATCTCTATGAAGCTCTGCCCCCGGTGCCTCGATCAGCCTCTGGAGCTGGCTCCCCGACCAATCAATTGTATCGTGGCCCAATATAGGGGGTCAGCACCATGACCCCACTCTCTGGGGGGGAAGCCAGGGATAACTGGGTGAGTGCAGGCATATCTGGAGGTGGAGGCAGGGGGGTCCATGACCAGAGTGGATCCTGATGGTGGGTAAGGACCAAAAAAGTATAAATAAACAAAAAAAAGAAAGAAAAAAAACTGAACTGAAAGTGTAAGCAGTCTGGGGCTTTCCCCAGGATCCAAAAGGTTTGGTTGGCTGATTTCTCTGTCAGTCACAACAAGGGCTCCACCTCCAGGTTCATTTAGGCACCAAAAGCCCCAAACTACAGTTCCTACAGAATTTTGCTCCCACAAAGCCCCTGGGGACAGGATCCATTTTAGAGTTCCCAAAGGTACTGATTGGCCCATTTTGGCAGTCCAGGACCAAGATTAACTATGACTGTAATCCAGGCAGCCCTTAAAGAGACAGTACACAGAGGCTATACAGGCACTCTCTGGCAATCACATTTAAACTGCAAAAACGCAGGACACCAGCCTGGCAGTGAGCATTTGGACAAGCTCAAGGAAGACTTTTCGGGAACCCCCATTTGTAGGGGGGTTACACCCTTCCCTGCCTGGAGAAAACTTGGCTTCTGCGTCAAGTCTGTACCATCACACTATTGAAAATGAAATATAAATAAGACATCTATGACATTAGCATGCAATGCAAATACTATCTGATACATCACTTAACATAAACTTGTCACATTACTATACATTTCAACATGCTTCACAACACTATATCCGTACTGACAATATTTATGCATGTTTCATACAGGTAATACTGATTTCACTATGATTAGCATACTTTGAACACCACTATACTGATTCATGTAATAACTTCTTGTATATTAAACAGTGTAAAATCAGCTAACAGGGGGCCGGATGGGGCAGGGACACCATGGTGAGAGGGAAGAACAAGTAACCTGAAGTTGGCCATTAAGTTCAGTTTGGGTAGCGAGCTCTGAGAAATATAAACACCTTTGTGAACCACACTGAGAGGCAAATCCACTGGCCTCCCAGGAGAATCATAACTGAAGCACAATACTGACTTAACAGCTCGGCCAGTCTTTCTTGGGGGCAACAGCCACAATCTCTGTACTTTCAGCACTAACTTTGGAGCTATCGTCATTCGTGAAGGGTGCCTCTGCACGGATGGGAATGTCCAAACTGGAAGCACTGTCAGCTCCTTGCACTGTAGGCTCTTTATCCACAACACTTGGCTCATTTAGAGATGGTACTGGCACAATTAGGCTTTGTGGCACTGAAGGGGGGCTGTCAACACTCTCATATTGTTATTCAAGTTCTGGTGTGTCATTAGAGAGACTCAGACCATCAGCCCCTTCTTCAGGCAAGTCACACAGTTCCACTAAACACAGGGAGTCCACAGCCTCAGACGTGATACTTTGCACTTCACCTTCCAGGGAGCATTGGCTCCAAGGATGAAGCTGTGGGGTTAGGAAGTCCAGAAGGCCCAGCTTCATTCCCACGATTCTGCATAGGATTTCCATGAAACAACTGACTCAGTTCATAGGAGGGATAATAGGCATTACCATAGTCACTTTCATCATAGGTGGACTGACAGTCACTATCATTCTGGGCCTGCTGCAGGGGAAACCTTAAATCTGTAACTACTGGGGTAGGTTGACTCTGTCTCTTTTTTGCAGCAGCATGAGCCACTGGCCAAGGGGAGGCAATGTCTGCTGGCTCAGCTTCAATAATAACTTGGCCAATAGGCAGCAAGTGGTTACAGTGCATGGTCTTGACAGCTTTGGAGTTATTCTGTGGGCGTACCTTGCACACTGGTAGATCATCCAACTTTCCAACTACTACATGAGGAAGATGGTGCCTCCAATCAGCAATTTTGTGCTTGCCATGTAGTCCCAAATTGCGTAATAACACACGGTCTCTGGGCCATAGCTCTTGAGCCTTTACTCTCTTATCGTGCCTCTCTTTGTTGTCGAGATTTCTCTTGGCAGCCATTGTCTGGGCCAGTTGATATGCAAGGTTCAAATGAGCTTTCAATTTCTGTACATACTGCAGGTAGTTTTTGGCTTGGAACCCATCTGGAGAGACCCCAAAGCAGACGTCAACTGGAAGTGGGTCCTCCCTCCCGAACATGAGGTGGTAGGGGGGAGAACCCAGTAGCATATTTTTTGGTGCAATTGTATGCATGTACCAAGGTGCTAATCTGCAAGCTCCACTTATGCTTGTCTTTTGGATGGAGGGTGCCCAGCATGTCTAGAAGGGTGCAGTTAAAACGTTCTGGTTGAGGGTTCCCCTGTGGGTGATAAGGGGTGATTCTTGACTTCTGCACCCCCCACAGTGAGAGCATTTCTTTGATTAGCCTACTTTCAAAATCTCTGCCTTGGTCAGAGTGGATCTGCTGGGGGGCACCATAGTGGACGAAGAATATCTCCACTAGCACCTTGGCCACGGTAGAAGCCTTTTGATCTATAGTTGGAAAAGCTTGTGCATACTATGTGAAATGATCCATAACCACTAACACATTGTCAATATTCCGTTGATCAGGTTCTAAGCACAAAAAATCTATGCAGACCAGTTCCATGGGGGTGCTGGTAGTGATATTGACAATGGGGGCAGCCCTCTGAGGCAGGGCTTTTCTTTGAAGGCAACGACTACAGGTCTTTACATGGTGCTCAACATCGGCCCCCATCTTGGGTCAGTAGAATCGAGATAATACAGGTCGAGAGTCCTGTCAATACCAAGGTGCCCCATGTGATTGTGGAAGGATTTCAGTACCAAATGTTTAAAGGCTGTGGGCGGGACCCATTGTTGCTTGTCTACTTGACCACTATGATCCACTGTCTCTCTGTATAACAACTGATTGAGTAACTTCAACCTGGGGCCTTTTTTAAACAATAGGGAAGTTCGCAAGTCAGAGGAACGCAACTTAGACACATCTTTCCCTGCACGCAGGGCATCAAGTGCAGGTTGAATCATAGGATCTTGGGATTGAGCCCACTGAATACTGTCATTGTCAAGTTGAGGTAGTGCACTAATATCTAGAACAGAGAAATGGCAATAGGAAGCCAGTATGCACATATCAGGAGGGCCCAAGCAATCTACTAGACAGTCCGCTGTGTCCGCAGACATCTGTTCATCTCTGTCAAACTTTTGGCACAATGCTCGGATGTCAGGTTCAGACAACCTGACCCAATCACTCTTGGAAGTGGGTTTACGTGACAGAGCATCAGCATCAATATGGTTCATTCCCAGTCTGTATTCGACAGCATAATCATCTGTTGATAAGACAGAGAGCCACTGGTGCCCAGTGGCATCTAACTTAGCTGAAGTCTGTACATAGGTGAACAGGTTATTGTCGGTCTTCACCAATATCTTTGCCCCATAGAGGTACTCATGAAACTGATCAATGATGGCCCATTTTAGGGCAAGGAACTCCAGCTTGTACACAGGATAGTTTCACTCCAATGAGGTCAAACTCCTCCTTGCGAAAGCCACCGGTCACAAACCATCCTCGTGGTCTTGATACAGCACAGCTCCTAGGTCCTGCAGACTAGCATGCGTATGCAGCACATAGGGCTTGGTAGGGTCAGTATAGATGAGGATGGGGGTGTGGGTGAGCTGGCATATGACTCTGTGGAAGGCTGCTTCACATTCGGGTGTCCAGCGGGGCCCAAAAGGTTCACCTGTGTGGAAGTACACTTTCTCTGGTTCTTTGACAGCCCCTTTCTTGTACTTACGGTTGGTAGGGGATAAGACTGGGTAAGATTCAGAAGCGGGCAAATCACCTTTGAATAGTCTTTCATGAACCTGCGATAGGAGTCACAGAACCCCAGAAAACATTGTAGTTCTTTTAAGTTATGGGGCTGGGGCCAAGTAGTCAGTGACTCAACCTTACTGGGATCAGTCTCTATCCCTTCTACAGATACTATGTACCCCACATACTTCACAGAGGTTTGAAAAAACTGGCACTTGTCAATGGACAGCTTGAGGCTGCAGTCTTCCAATTGGTCTAGCACTTAACAGTCGGGTCTCATGCTTCTCTAATGTGCGTCCAAACACAATGACATCATCTAGGTACACTAGACATTCCTGCAAGTTCATATCTCCCACCGCACATTCCATCAGTTGCTGAAAGGTAACCGGAGCACCTGAAATCCCCTGTGGTACTCTCAGGACTTCGTAGAACCCCAAAGGACAGATAAAGGCTGTTTTCTCAAGGTCCTCCGGGGCCATCAGAATCTGGTAATATCCACTGCGAAGATCCAATACCAAGAACCATTTGCTCCCATTCAAGCAATCCAGGGCATCTTGTATACGGGGCATGGTGTGCTGATCTGGGATGGTCCACTGGTTTAGGGTTCGATAATCCACAGCTATCCTCACAGACCCATTCTTCTTACTCACAACCACAATGGGATAGGCATATCTCACATTGGCAGAGCAGTCATCAGCTTTATGCGCCCTCAACTGTGGAACAAGCTGCAAAAAACTTTGAAATTAACTCACCCCATCAGCCTAGCAGCTTTTAAATCTCTATATCTACATCATAATAAGGATTCCTGTGCCTGTCTACCCTAAATAGTGACTCCTATAAGTCCAAGCACACTCTAATTACTACTGTTAAAAGACTGATCACATCTATAATCGACTCTTTCCTCTCCCCTTTTTCTACCCCCATATCAGTCCCTTCCACATTCCTTTGACCCTGGTTCCAGCTCTAAATTCTCCATACCGTATCACTATATATCTTTTTATATTAGGTTTTATTTGTGTTCCGTGTACCTGATATGTTTATTTCTTTAATTTTATGAAAAATTGTGCCCTACCCAAAACTAGCTGTATCTTCTGTTCCAAACATATACTCCTGTCAGTGCTACCTGCTGATACTTTGTATATACTGTATTATTGTATCTCACTTTATTTGTATTATTACTATTTTCTTGTGTGTTGCATCCCGTGTATATTGTCCCTTATTCCTTGTTAACAAACCCAGGTCCACCTCGAAAATGAGCTTGCTCAATGGTGATTACCTGGTTAAATAAAGACTTTGATTGATTGATTGATTGATTGATATGGGCTCCTTGATTCTTGTATCATGCCAGCAGCGAGCATTTCCTGCAGGTGTCTTGTAACATCATCTATGTCCGCTGGGGTGAGGCACTGGGATCTCTCTCGAATTGGCCGGTCATCATTCAGGCGTATGTGATGCTCTGCACCCTGGACACACCTCACGTCCCATTCTTTTAATGAAAACACTTGGTCTGTCTGTGTGAGTTTCTTGCTAATTCTAGCCTTCCATTCAGCTGGCAATGGGGAATTACCAAAGTCAAACGAGTCCGGGGTCACTCTCTCCTTCTCAATGGAGCACTTGTTACTGGGTAATACAACAGTGTCTGCACAGTGTACTATAGCTAGGGTGCACCCTCTCTTCACCTGGATCTCCCAATCTGACACATTCTGAATCTGGACCATCACTCATCATGCATAGGCGTGTGCACGGGCAGGCAAAATGCTGGGCTTAACCAATAATCCTTGTGGCAACTTTCCATCACCTGGTGCATCCAACATTAATATTTTGTTCTTTACATCTTTTCTAATGTGAACCTCCCAATAAATGGTGTACTGAGCATTGGGAGGTAGTACCAGTGAATCAGGATCTTTCTTCTAAACCATCCCCACCAGCTCATCTCCATCTACTTCGGTAGTCCATTTTTTCAGATCATAGGCTCTCTTTATCAGCGCTGGGATTCTCAGTGCCCACCCAGTCCATTTCCCTTGTTTCTCTTAACACAACTGTGCTAGTCTTCCAAACATGTGGGCATTGGTTCCAATGAGCAAGGGAATCCCATCATACAATCCCGTAGGAGGGCACACCAGGGCTAGGGTCTCTACTTGTTCATCTACACCAGTTACAATCGGAGGGAAAGACAACCAGCGCCTGACATATCCTAGGTAGGGATAAGACTTGTCGCTCGGGCCCTACACATGCAAACCTTCCAGAGATTGTAATGGCACATCAGATAAGTGTTTATCATACCAATCCTGGAATACAATGGTCACTTGCGACCCGCTATTGAGCACAGCCCGAGCATGGATACCATTGACAGTCACAGAAGTCTCCATCAAAGGGCCTACTATTCTGGTCCAGTCTAGAGAGGCAGTAGCAGAGGCCTGGACAAATGATTTAGCCACAAAGAAATTTGAGTTAGGATTTCTCAGTCCTGTACTGAGATCATTTCCGGTGCTCCTCGGCCATAGTCTCGCTTTCCGTAGCTCCTCTTGAAGTCTGTATACAATTTTATCTAGGTCTTTTGGGAACCGGCATTCTCTCTTCATCTGCCCATCCTTCCCACAATTATGGCAAAATATGCTTTCTGGGGTCTGGTGTGGCCGAGACATCACATTGGCAGCTGAGGTGGGGGTACTACCAACAGAAAACCTTGGTTCCACCTCTGTCTGCAGTGTGGCGAGCATTTGGAGACATCTTGTCAATTCTCTCACTTCCATAATCAAGACATCAATTTTTGAGCTGCTGTCAGCAGGAGATGCCTAGGTGTTCACCCCAACCCCCATAGTAGATGCAGTCGGATAAGGATCGGGGCCTGTACTCTCAGAAGCAGCCTTCATAAAGAGACTGTTTTTTGTTTCTCTGAACTCCCTCAGCAGTTCATCCCATGGCAGAGCATCTATAGCAGTCCCTTTCTGGCTGGGCCCCATGGGGCTGACATTTAGTTCTCGGATTCCGTCATGTGACTGCGGTGATTCCAGGCCATCAGCAACTGACCCCACGCATGGAACAGGGGTTGCAGCAGCTACAACTGCGCAGGGCTCCGAAAAGCCTTCCTCTACCTCAACTTACTGTATCTCCTTCATCAACACATGGAAGGGCAAGGGACCAGATTTCCTTTGATGCAGTTGCAATCTGAGCAACACGCAGCTGGAGTGCCGGGCAGAGCACAGTATATGATCCAGTCTTACCCGGTCCACTTCACTAGAGGCCCAGATTCCTTTCCGAAAAAAGGTTTGTAGGATTCCCTCTAATCAATCCATGTAGGCAGATAACAATTCCCCCGGCTGTTGTCTAACCTCTTTAAGCTTCCATTTCAAGGCCTCAACACTAGTGGTGCCCCCAAACACATTTTCAAGGGTGATTATGTACTCTTGGGAGTTTGGTGTCAGGGTCAGAGGACCTCAGGGAGCGAAAAGTATGTAGGGTGGGTTCCTGGAGGCTTTCCCCCAGGCGGGCCCTTTTTTCCGGCCTCTGAACATTGCCAGTCTTGTACCACAAGAGTAGCAGAGTCTATCCAGGTCTCCATGTCAACTTCCCCATTAGGAGTAGGGCAGATGCCAGAGAATACCTTGAGCTTGCAGTAAGGGCCATGACTACTTGCTGGCTCAGAGGCAGGTACAGAAGTTGGTGAAAGAACAGGTGCTGGGGCTGGTGTGGACAGTGGGGAGGTGACACTCCCAGGTGGCAGGAATAATTTTATTAACTCCTCCATGATTTTGTCCTCCTTCAGTAACAACTTGGCAAACTTCTCCTCAAAAGACTCAGATAACAGTGGGGGTTCATCCTCTAAGGGATCCTTGCTATCTTTGGTTATCACCCTCCAGGTGGCTGGGAACCCTTCTTGAGTGATAGTCTGGGGCACCTTTGAACTGTCCAGGGGGTCTCTACACTCCACCAAAGCCATGAGGGTTTGGGCAGTTAAATCAGCCTGTCGACCCACAACTACAACTTTTTTCAAGCACTCAGCTTCAGAAAGTGCCCCTTCAACAGTGTCCTTACTAATGCCATAGGTATACCCAGTATTAGCAAAGCATTATGGGGGTCAATCTCTTGCCCCATACACCACCCCACCAACTGATGCACAGGCACTGCTGTTGGGGTAGCCATTTATGTTTGACAATAATTCATCATTTCGGCCACTAGAAGACACACAATCCTAGCAGTGAGCCTCCAAGATGTAACCCCTAGGTGACGCTATCCCAAAGGCCACTACCCCTGCCTGCTTGGCTAGGAGCAGGTTAAGGGGCCTGGGTACTGAAACAGGTGCCTCCACCTGGAGTTCAGGGTTGTTAGTGGTCAAGCTAACCTGGGCACAGCCCTCCAGGACAGTGTAATCCCCCTCTTTCCCTTCTAGTGGCCTGAACAATATACAGTAATCACTTTCACAATGACCCTTATTCATCATGCAATTACCCACACTGTTTGCAGTTACCACCAGAGCTGGTTCCTCTACCTTGACCCAGGGAACCCCCTGTAAAACAAGGTTATGCACAGCAAATAGCAACAGTACAGTACTCTTGGCACAAACTGGAACCACAGTCAGGTTAAATGCAAAAAGGAAGAGTTAGATCTGATTTATTCAGGGGACTTGAACAACGGAGGGGCATAATGATGTTGATTGGCTTAAAGGCTAAATCAATCAAACAGTTATGCATGCACTTCAGAGTCCCTACACAGTCACACACTCTGGGTACTCAGGTAGGAAAAAGGTGAGCTAGCCATGACCGTTGCCCGGGGTAGGCCGGCGTCGCAGCTGGTTGGGGCCCTGTGATGGAAGAAGGCAACATACACAACACACACTATTTGTAATCCAGAGCTGGAGGGCTCTGTTCATGAAGGAAAAGACAACAAAGCAATCAAACACTTTAGATTTAACTATTGTTCCAGGGAGCTACCCTGATGTTTACTCACGATACCCAATACAGGATACAGGCAGGACAAAATCGAGACTGCAGGTTCTTGAGCTGGAGTGCCAGGAGAAGCAGGGCCCACACAGATCACCGAGGCATCGTTCCTGTTCAAGGCATTGAGCAGGGGCTGATCTCCAGGCAAGTCTCTCGTTGATGACTTTCTCTGTGTAGCGGGTAGTCTGGCTGGGCCAGTGTAGCAAGGCTCAGGCCAAATGGAGATGCAAACGGATTTAGTCTGTTGGAGCTGGATGTAGCCTCCAGCAAGCAGAACACAGTTCAGTACACAGGGGGAACCACATCATGACCCACTAACAGTACACAGCACATTTACATGTAAGAAATTCTACTGTACCATGCAAATTGCTATTTAGTCACAATTACAACGTCTCTGCACAAACCGGGAGTTCAAAGGTGGTTGGAAATCCTGACAGGCTGATCGCATTCTGCAAATCTTACATCTTCATGTTAAAGCCTGGTCACAGTTCTGTGGCTTAAATCATCCTCACAGTTTGGATTCAGTCCAAATAAACTTCAATTTCCCTCTCAGGGACAGCAGGCAGGCCAAAACTCAGCCCTTTCACAGTTCTCCCACGTAAATCTATGCAGAATTACTGCTTGACTGTCTCAAGCTGGTACTTCTTTCACTTCCCAACTCAAACTGAACTGAAACTGCAAGCTGTCTGGGACTTTCCCCAGGATCCAAAAGGTTTGGTTAGCTGATTTCTCTGTCAGTCACAACAAGGGCTCCCCCTCCATGTTCATTTAGGCGCCAAAAGCCCCAAACTACAATTCCTACAGAATTTTGCTCCCACAAAGCCCCTGGGGACAGGCTCCATTTTAGAGTCCCCAAAGGTACTGATTGGACCATTTCAGAAGTCCAGGACAAAGATTATTTATAACTGCAATCCAGGCAGCCCTTAAAGAGACAGTACAGAGAGGCTATGCAGGCACTCACTGGCAATACATTTAAACTGCTAAAATGCAGGACACCAGCCTGGCAGTGAGCATTTAGGCATGCTCAAAGAAGACTTTTTGGGAACCCCCATTTGTAGGGGGGTTTACACAAAGATCTGTAGAGGAGCAGGATCACCTCCCTATGCCTGAACGAGAATCCCCTTCAGATACAGCCCAGCATCCTGTTTGCCTTAGCTACTGCTTTCCTGCATTGGACAGAGCTGTTCATGCTGCCTATTACCAACACTCTTAGATCCTTTTCTTCCTCAGTGATCCCCAGTCTCACCCCTCCCAATCGATAGCCCCACTTTGGGTTCTTTGCCTTGAAGTGCATAACCTTGCACTTTTTCACATTGAATCCCAGCTGCCACTTCTCTGACCATACCTCCAGTTTGGTTAGGTCCCCTTGTAGTTCTTTCGATCAATCCTCTTTGTCCACTGCTACCCCCATTTTGGTATCATCTGTGAACAGAATAACCCTGCTCCCAACTCCATGTGCCATATCTGAGATAAAGAGACCAAATTGCACAGGGCCCAGCACCAAGCCCTGCAGCACACAGCTTGTCACCAGTCTAAGTGTTGAGAGCTCCCCCCTACTACCACCCATTGCAGCCTCCCCTGCAGCCAGTTCCTTATCCAGTTTGTCAGCTTCATCCCCACCCCTGCAGCAGTCAGCTTCCCCCCCAGCCTCCCATGAGGCACTGAACCGAAGGCCTTACTGAAGTCCAATTGCAGGACATCTACAGCATGACCCACATCCAGCTCTCTTGTTACCCAATCATAATGTTGATAAAGTAACAATAATTATAGTATATTGTGCTTTGAATAAGGTAAGATATAACTAAGTCCTTGTCTTTTAATATTCTTAATATTTAATATTGGGAGTGAAAGTTCTTTAAATTTGATGGACTGCATCTGACTAAGGAGGGCGTCAGTGCATTGGGGCAGAAGTTTGACGTCTTTGCAGAATATTTAAACTAGCAAATAGGGAGAGGGGTGCAGCACTCCATACGTCGAATGGGAAGAACACCCCTCCCCCCTCAGCTAGTGGTCAAACAGGGATTCAGCATGTTTGCAGTTCATTTGCATCACCAGGTAAGAAAAAAGGTTTGTCTCTCCATACAACGCACAGGGGTAATGCCAAACCTCACCCAAGAACTAACACATCGAAATCTGGCCAATGGAAAATCATGTACACAAATGCTCACAGCCTGGGAAATAAGATCTCAGACCTGCAGGCAATAAATGTCAGAGGCTAAACTGGACATAGTAGCAATTAGTGAGACGTGGTTTACCAGTAACCCACTTGGGAGACTTCAGTACCTGGCTATGTATTGTTCAGATGAGACCGAGGTGCAAAAAGGGAGGAGTGGCCCTGTATGTCAATGAAAATATCAAAGCTACAGAACTAACTTGTTTTTTTCTTTTAGATATTTCCTGAAGAAGACCTAAGGTCAAAACGTAGATTTTTAACTCTATTTTCTATTTTCAGCGTGCATTTAATATAACCATTTTGTTTTGCTTTTAGACCACATGCTGACGCAGCGCCTTGTTTTTGTTTTTTTACAATTTGAAAGCTACAGAAATTCAGAATACACATAAGGAGCCAGAAGAACTGTGGGTGACCCTGGAAACAGGAAATGGGACAGCCATAAGAACTGGGGTTGTCTACAGGCCCCCAGACCAGGGGGAGGACATAGACACATTACTGTTAGAAGATATACAAAACATGACAGCTAAAGGGGAGGTTCTGATAATGGGAGACTTCAACATGCCGGATACAGATTGGTCAATACCAGCAGGAACATCTGCCAGAACTAGACACATAGTGGATTCCCTGCAGGGGGAGGGCCTCAAACAACTGGTACAACACCCCACAAGAGACAAGGCTATCCTAGATCTAGTACTGACTAACAGGGAAGGGATCACAGATCTCCAGGTAGAAGGTCACCTTGGGGCCAGTGACCATCACATGGTATGGTTCAATTTGGCTACTACATCTAAATCATCCCATTCCAAGGCAAAAATATGGGACTTTAGAGGAGCTGACTTTGATAAGGTGGCAACAGAGTTAAGCTAGCCCTGGCAAAAGAAACACAGGTGAGGGGGTACAGGCAAAGTGGGCAAGCATTAAGGATGCAATACTTGAAGCAACATCCCATTGTGTTAGACAGAAAAGGAAGTGCAAAAGAAGAAGGAAACCACTTTGGTTCTCAAATACAGTAGCAGAAAAGATCAGAGCCAAAAGGCTGGCCTTCAGGAAATATAAGGGAACACAGCGGGATGAAGATAGGGAGGCATACCAAACTGCCCTAAGGGAAGCAGGGAAGACAGTAAGGCAGGCAAAGTCCCAAACTGAGGAAACACTAGCACGAACAGTAAAAGAAGGTAATAAGACTTTCTATAGATACATTAGTGAAAGAAGAAAGTCCAGAGAGTATTATAGCTTAATGGAGAAAAGGAACATGAGGAGGAGGGACCATGTAAAGCATCTATCCTAAATAGATACTTTTGCTCAGTATTTACTTGAAGAAAAGGTAGGCAGGGCCACAGCTCAGCACCATGGACACGGGGAGGAGGTGAGCACTACTCCCTCAATAAAAGAAAGGGTCCTACAAGACTTGCTAGCTCCAGGTTGGACAAGGCAATGGGACCTGATGGCATATATCCCAGGGTACTTAAGGAGCTAAAGGTGGAACTAGCAGAGCCATTAACAGAACTGTTTAGTGAGTCTCTGAGCACAGGAGAGGTCCCAGAAGACTGGAGAAGGGCTCATGTGATCCCGCTCCACAAGAGTGGTAGCAGAGAGGAGGCAGAGAACTACAGACCAGTCAGTCTTACCTCAGTAGTGGGCAAGATTATGGAGGCACTCCTTAAAGAAAGGATAGTGCAACACCTGGAATCCATAGGGGCACAGGATCCAAGACAGCATGGGTTTACGAAATGAAGGTCCTGCCAAACTAATCTCATAGATTTCTTTGACTGGGTAACCAGAGTGGTGGACCAAGGGGGAGCAGTTGATGTCGCCTACCTTGACTTCAGCAAAGCTTTTGACACTGTTCCACATAGAAGATTGATAAATAAGCTGGGTAGGCTCGGGGTGGGTCAGAAGTTGGTCAACTGGGTGGCAAATTGGTTGACAGGCAGAAAACAGAGAGTGGTGGTAAATGGTATACAGTCAGAAGAGATGCAAGTCACAAGTGGGGTACCTCAGGGATCAGTCCCGGGCCAGTCCTCTTCAATATCTTCATTAGTGACCTTGTAGATGGACTAGAGGTAAGGCTTGTCTGTTTGCAGATGACACCAAGATTTGCAACAGAGTAGATGATCCAGATGGGGTGGGCAGAATGAGAAGAGATCTGGATAAACTAGCAAAATGGTCAGAAGAGTGGCAACTGGGATTTAATGCAAAGAGTGCAAGATCATGCACATAGGGAAGAGAAACCTGAAGCCACCTATAGGCTGGGAGGAGTTGCTAGCAGTCACAAAGGAAGAAAGAGATTGGGCATCATCATCACTGATGACCTGAAATCATCCAAGCAGACCTCTAAAGCAGTAGGTAAGGCTAGGGGGGTGTTAGGGTGTATTAGTAGGGGTAGCACAAGTCATAAGGGGGAGGTAATAATCCCTCTTTACAAGACACTGGTTAGGCCCCATCTGGAGTACTGTGTGCAGCACTGGGGGCCACACCTTCATAAGGACATTAACCAAATTGAGGCAGTCCAGAGAAGGGCAACCAAAATGGTGCAGGGACTGCATCAGAAGACATATGAGGACAGAAAAACAGAGCTCAATATGTATACCCCTGAGCAAAGGCGGAGAGAGGTGATATGATCGAGCATTCAAACACCTTAAGGGCATTAACAAGGTGAAAGAGTCTACCATGTTTAAATATAAGAAAAATAGCAGGACAAGAGGACACAGCATGAGATTAGGGGGGCCGATTAAGGGGAATGTGAGGAAATTCTTTTCACAGAAAGGGTGGTGGATGCATGGAATGGCCTACCTCAAGAAGTGGTGGCTATGAATACAGTGCAGGGCTTCAAACAGGCATGGGATAGGCATAAGGGAGCAATACAAATGAGTATGAATAGATAGGCCACTGACAGAGCAAAGGCCAATGGCACATTTATAAGGTAGAAAAAGAAATGGGCAGACTAGATGGGCCTTTCGGTCCTTATCTGCCATCAACTTCTATGTTTCTATGTGATGGAATTACTGGTAAGCATTAGTTAACTCCCTAGCTGCAGCTTAACAGGGCCAACATGCAACGACTGTCTATTCTATTTTGTGTATAATTACAAACATGGTACTGTGATGATAATAGACTTTAAATATGACAATAGCATTCTGCATAAATCTTGATTTCTCTGTAGGAGTACCTCCCTTGCTCTTCTCTCAGTATTTTATGCATCTTTGCTGCCACTGCGTCTTCACCCCCTTTAGCTATCCAGTCTCACACCCCCCACATCTCTACCCATTAACTCAGCTCCTACCACACTCTCCCCCTCTTTATCCTCATCCCTCTTTAACTCATCCTCTTCCCTAGCTCATCCCTCGCTCATACTCCCCACTCAACACAACTCTCTACCCACTCACTCTCCCAGTCTCTCCCCAGCTCATCCCTCATTCATCCTCTTCACTTTACTCAACTCTCTCCCTACCCACAGCCTCACGCTCCCCCATCCATTCCCCCTCTCTCCACTATGTTTCTTATCTACATATACACCCCCACCTTCCTGTTTACACTGACATTCCTCTCAAATACTACCTTTCTCTCCCTACCACCCTCCCTCTCCATCCCTCCATCCACCTCTCCCACCCTTCCCTCATCTTGCCTGAGCCCTCTGCTTCATTTTCCTTGCCCCTGAACAATCACTCTCCCCCCCACTTCCACTTAGCATCTCTCAGTACCATGCTGCCCTCACACCATTCCCCATATAAACATCTCTCCTCCCACCCCTCTGCCTCGCAAACACATACCTTTCCCTACAAAGCTCCTCATCTTTTTGCTGTTACTATTGGCAGGTGATATATAACCTAACCCAGGCCCCATGCACTCTTTCCCCATCAATCTTCCCAAAGGACTAAAAGTGGTTCACCTCAATATCAGGAGCCTCCTCCCTAAGATTGACCTGGTATAGCCACTACTGATTGAACTTAAGCCAGAAGTGTTTTATTTATTTATTTTATTTAGATTTGTTGATGGGGAAAGGAGAACTAGACAATTCTGCCTATTTTCAGCCTCATCCAAGGGGAGGGGGATACAGATGGATGCCAACTGACATTGAACCAGATTAAGCTGTTGGTGGTATTTTTAGTGAATGGGGTAAATTTGGCCAGGACACCGGGGAAATTCCCCTACTTTTTGGAGGCAGAGGGCGCTGTGTGGCTGAGCATCGCCACTGTTCAGTGGTGTCTGGAGTCTTGGGAGAGATGGATGTGTGGGAGGCTAAGGAGCGGGTCTCCTCCTTGGCCCCTATTGCGCTATGATGGAGACTGACTCTGAAGGATTTTTATTGGCAGTGGAAATTGTGGATTTGGAGGTGGTATTAAACAGCATGGAAGAAGAGGACCCACCGATGGAAGCAGGTTTGGGAGTCCTTGCGCAGCAAAGGTAAGCATTGCCCATGGAGCAGGATGTAGCAGTGGAACTAAAGCATCAGTTGGATGAAGCAGAACACTGCTATCGGGCAGTGAGGAATCATTTGCATGAGGCAATCAAAAGGAAGGCAGTATCAGCAGTGGCACAGGAAGCAGAAGTACAGGAACGAGGTATGGCAGCAGATGTGGAAGAGAGAGTCCTTGCGGTCAGCTCAACTGGAGAGCTGGTGAGTCCAAAAGGAGATATTTCAGCTATGGACATTGTAGAGTGTGTTGAGGGATACTCTGCAGAAGCAGGGGACTTGAAAGCAGTGAAGCAAACAGCAAGTTTGGGGACTGTTATGGGGGATGAGGAAATGCTAGATGGACAAATGGTAGACACGCACGGTATGGGAGCTCCTGCTCCAACTGTGATGCCCACAGTAACATTTAATATTGGGTCCTCAGTAGGAGGCACAAAATTACTTTTAAGGGGGGGGAGCAGGAAAATGTAGGTCTGAGTACTGGATGGACTCAGGCAGGGGCAAGATCAGCAGCAAGTGGACAAAGACCCAGGCAATTGGGTAACAACAGCCTTGCAAGCTGCAGGCTGGGTGAAAAGTCCTTTGGGGAGTGGGTGGGATGCAAATTTGGATGATGTAGGATCCTTTACATCAGGAGTTTCTGGAGCTCCAGAAGTAGTCCCTCCCGATGCTACTTTAAGTCCTTCATTGCCGCGGGACAGTGTTCCCCTTCAGAAAAAGAGCCAGCTCAGCAACATGATGAGCCTCATCCTTTACTAAAAGTAATTAGAGATCAGGAAACAGAGGGTTCCAGTACATCTGCGGAGTAACAAATGAGAGTGCCAGAATTGGAACAACAGGATACTGATTCCGCAGCATTATCAGAGAATGCCTCTCTGGTTTCAGCCCCTGATAAAGTATGGCATGAGAAGGTGAAGGAGCATTTGTTCCTAACTGACAGAGGCCCACTGTTAGAACCAGCTGTAAGAAGGAACGCTGTAAGGCTAAAACATAGGGGTGATATCTCCACAGTCCCGGATAGACAGTTTGTTGGAAGGGTTTTGTTAAACAATAGTATGAAGTACTATGTGTATGAGATTTATGCATTAATATATGTGCCAGGAGATACTATCTTTGATGTTAGCTTCAAACATCCTGCAGGCCTAGAAAGATTCTGGAATCAATATCGTATTATGAAACTTTCGCCTTTATGGAGGCCTTTTTTGGCAATTCCGCTTACAAAACCCCTCACAAAAAAGATTACTGTATTATTTAGAAATGAAGGGGTGAATGTTGCAGACATCACTTACTGGTTGCAGCAGCATTGCACTGTTAAAGGTTTTCCTGAGCCCATTTTGGATGAGCAGCAATTGTGGACTGGGGGGTGGAAATACCAAGTGGTTCTGAATCTTGGACATGGCCAAACTAGTCATTTGACAAATTTTTTGGGGGGTTGGGACAGGGGGGTGATTTTCTATCCCGGGCAACCATGGGCTTGTTTTAAATGTGGGGATGTGGGTCATCTCAGTAATGTTTGTGATAAACAAAAATGTGGGTTGTGTGGAGAATTGGGGCATGCAGGGGCTTATTGTTGGCAACCACTGAGATGCAATTTATGTGATGAATAGGGGCACTCTTTTCATAATTGCTCTTGGGCCTCACATAATAATGTGTATATCACTGTCAGAGCTGAACAGGATGTTTATGTGGCTACTGCTCAAAAAGAGACGATGCGTATGGTTGAGTTGCTTAGCACAGTTCCTGATAGGAGTCCGCTGCCTCAAAGAGTCCCAAGGAAGATAGGTAGGTCTGTGTCTCTGGAAAAGGAGGTAGGGGATGAAATATTAGAGGAAGTGGATCAGAGTGTTGTACAAGAATTAGCTGTTGAAATAAGACCTGAAGAGTTTGTGGAATCAACTAGCCTCCCTTGCCAGGCTGAAGGAGGTGAAAGGGAGAAGGAAGACATTGATCAAAGTGTGGAAATAGTAGAAGAAGGTATTTCTATGCCCCCCCCAAGTAAAGTCAGAGGCAGCCTTTCAGACAGTAACCAGGTCCAAAGCAGAAAAGCTTTTAGCAAGCTCCCAAGTGCAGGCTAGAAGTATGAATAGGGTAGCAGTTCAAAATTCGTATGCACTATTGTTTGAGAAGGGGATGGAGGAGGATGGCTTTGATTCAGATCTCTCCTCTGTGGCCTCCTCTCAGGCAGAGGGCGCTTCAGAGATTGGCCTTCCTGAAAAGCTTAAAACTAGGAAGAGAAAGAAGAAGAAATGATTAAGTCAGTTATTTTCTTTTCCTTTTGTGCATTGGTTATGGTTCTCTCCTTTCTTACAGTCAATGTTAATAGTATAAAGTCCTATAAGAGGAGGCAGAGCAGCTTTTTGAGTCTCAGTATTGGGGGTGGGCAGGTTATCTTGTTACAGGATACTAGGTTACACACTTTACTGGAGGTACAGGCTGCACAAAAAGACTGGAGGTGGGCCATTTCTTATTGGTCAATAGGAGAAGAGCAGTGTTCTGGAATAGGTTTGCTTTTTTCAGGGGTTGTTCAAATATTGCATGCTTATGATATACTACCAGGGAGAGCTTTGGTTGTGGGTGTGGTGATACAGAAAGAAGTATTTAGGATAGTAAATATATATGCCCCCCAGACTAAAGCAGAGAGGTCTAATTTGTTTAAAAAGGTAGAACCATATTTGAGCACTTCTAAATTGGTGTTATGGGGTGGAGATTTTAATTGTGGGCTTTCTCATAGAGACTGGAGGAGGGCTACAAAGAAATTTTTTTGTGATACTAATACATTATTAGCAGTATTGCATAGAAATAACCTGTGGGATGTGTATGACATTTTACAACAGGGGCCGAAACACACTTTTTTTAAAGGTAAACTATCTACCAGGATAGACTTTTGGTTTGCATCCGCAAGAATTACTTGTCAAGAGGTAGTTTTGTTGCCATTAGAAAATTCAGATCATTTGGCAGTTAAACTACAGTTGGGAGATAGACAGAAATGAATAGCAGGTAGGGGCTATTGGAAAATGAATATTTCAGTATTACAGGATGATTCTGTGGAAAAATCCATAATAGCCTTGTTCTTGGTAAGAAAGGATGCATGCTTTATGTATGATAGTCCCATAGAATGGTGGGAAGATGCAAAAAGGGATCTGCAATATTTGTATATATCTCTCACGAAAAAGAAGGCTAAGGAGAAGTATATTGCATATTTAGGACTTAGGGCGAAATATATGCAAACTCTAACACAAGCTGCTGACAGAGCAAATAATGTTACAGCATGGTTACAGGGTCTAAAGGATCAAATGAGTCAGTATTTGCAGGAGACAGTTAGGAAGGCGGCAAGACAGCAGAAATATAGGACCAAAGGAACAAAAGAGGAGGTAAATCCATATGATGTCAATATACAGGGTGTGCAGAAGTTGGTTATGACAGGTCTAAGAAATGAACAGGGTAATTTAAAAGAGTATAATCAGGATTTAATGCTTATTGTACAAAAAAATATTGTTGACACCTTTCAAAAGGAGGGGAAGGAAGGTCAAGACCCTTTTTTTTACAGATTTAATTATACCCGCACTGTCAGGTGAGGAAAATGAAAGCTTAGTTTCTCCTATTTCAGAATTAGAAATTAGGGAAGCTATTTCTAAATTATCTGCCAAGCCTACTCCTGGAAAGGATGGGATACCGAATGCTTTTTATAAAACTTACATTGATATGTTGTCTCCTTGTTTAGAGGTACTTTATAATGCCATTTGGGAGGAAAAAAGACTTGCCCCTTCGAGGCAGATGGGAATGATGAGTTTTCTGTTTAAAAAAGGTGACCCCCACGACCTAAAAAATTGGAGACCATTAACTTTGCTGAATACTGATTATAAAATTCTAGCAAAAATACTAACAACAAGATTGGCAACAATAGCACAAAAGAGGGAATTGTTCAGGAACAGACTTGTGCAGTCCCAGGTAGGAATATTGTACAGAATTTAACTTTTATTAGGGGAATCGTGGAGCAAGGTTTAGGAAACAAGTTAAGTGGTTATTTAATGTCGATTGACCAGGAAACTGCTTTTGATTCAGTTTGGCAGGAGTATCTTTGGATGGTTTTACAACATTATGGGATTTCGAAGGTTTTTATAGATTTAGTTAAGGTACTGTATGCTGAGGTTCAGGCTATTCCACTGGTGAATGGATATTTAGGGGTACCAATTTATTTAAAGAACAGGGTAAAGCAGGGTTGCCCAATGAGCAATTTGATATATGTTTTTGGTTTGGACCCATTATTAAGAAGAATTGGGCAAGCTGAAGACATTAGAACTATTATCAACAGTGATGGATATGAATTTCAAAAAGTTTCTGCCTATGTGGATGATTGTGTTTTTACTGTAGCAAATGGAGAGTCTGGCATTAGGATTTTAAATATGCTACAAGATGTTTATGGTGTAACAGGAATTAGACTTAATATGAGCAAAAGTATTGTTTTGGTATTGGGAGATATTGGGAAAGTAGAGAATTTTCCAATTCTGATGGCCACAGAGCAGGTTAAAGTTTTGGGATAATTTTTTGGAACAAGAGAATCAGAAGAACAAAACTGGACTGCAGTTTATGGTAAGGCACAGTTCAAGGTTTTGTCATGGTTGTCCTGGAAAATGTTGAGGAAAAAGCGGGTCTATCTCTTAAGGGCATATATAGTGCCTATTTTTTTATATGTATCTCATGTGTTTCCCCTCCCCTATAAGATGCACACAAAAGTTATGAGTTTATTTTTTCATTTCTTTTGGGGCAGTAGGTTGAACCCGGTCAAGAGAAATCATACCTACAGGGTAGGGAAAGAAGGAGGTTTGAACATGATACATCCTTTAATTTATTTCTTTTGGAATTTCTTTTTTAGCTCTATTTGCCCTTTGTTATTACAGACAGCCGGGATGGGGCAAGTTTGTATGCAGTTATGGGGTAAGCCTTTTTTGGAGGCATGGGGTAGAGGAAAATGACATCTTATGGAAAAATTGCTCTTAAATTATGTACAGACTACAATGCGCTATATTAGAACCTGGAGGATAGAATTGGCATAGTGTTCAGGAAAAGGGAAGAAAATGTTTTATGAAACTATTTTGGATACATGGTATGGAGAAAAGCCAGTTTTTAAAGTATCCTCTGCGGTTAATGTTAATTTATTACTAGAAGGGATGGTCACTCCTAGAATACCTCTTAAAATGCAAGATTTTGCTTGGATATGTGGTCATCAGAAGTTACAAGTAAAGGGCAATCAGAAGCATAAGCAGCTGGATGAGAGAAGGTGTGGAGAAAGTCCCTGTGCTGGAGTTGTGAAGACAATGCAGCATCTTTTTTTTTGAACGTATTCATATCCTTCATTTTTGGAAGTTATTATCGGAATTATAGGGGGAAAAGTTGATTTTATTAATGAATTATGATATTTTGGTTTTAGGACAAATTCCGGCTGCTTGAACGCAATAGGCAAAAAGTACAGTTCATGTACTTTTGGTATGTAGAAAGTGGCCCATTTGGCAGTCGAGATGCCTTAGATTCCTGCAAGATAAAGTAATTCAGCAGCAAGATGTTTTTTTTTAGAATACAGCAAGAACTGGATAACATTTATGAATATGAGAACCGTACCTTGGGGAAAATGGTGGTAGCCAAGTTATGGAGAAATGTTGGTTGGGTGGGTTGATGTTTGTTGTAGTAATATGTTACCTTTAGTTTATTAATCATTATTTGATCAAGCACAAAAATTTTTCAGCAATGCTATGGTTTTTTGTTTTATTTTTTGGTGATGGTTTTTCATTGGGAACCTAGAAGCCAGTAGAAGGGCACTACATTTCAGTGTTTGTATAAAGCTGTTTTTTTTCTAAATTATTATGTATAATTTAGCTTGATTTATTTGTTTCAAAGTTATTGATGGTATTTCTTTTTGTGCCTTGTTTTTGAATTCTGAATAAAAATGTCCCTTACTCTTTTTGGTAGGTGGCGCTGTAGAGCCAGAAGGAGGCGTTTGGTGCTCAGATGGATGCTGACTCTGGAAGAGGACAACCGCATGCATGACGGCTGCTGCATGCAGTGAGTGGGGGAAATGGTATGGCTGGAATACACCATAGTGGTGGCCAGCAAAACATACTGAATCCCCCACAGCAGGAGTTTGTGCTTAACGATGTAGATGTCACTGATAGTAGTATGCCAATGGAAGACCCAATGGTACGGGTGGATTCTGAGTTGCAGAAGGCGTCTTGTAGAGTGGAGCTCACTATGAAAGCAGATCTGACCAATTTGGTTAATGAACCAGATGATATGGCATCACATTTAGTACAGAAACGGAGACTTTTTGAAATCATTGAGGAAGAATTCTGGAGGGCTCAGCTACTGGCTGAGGAGGATCTTAAGAAACGGAAAAGGCCCGAAGTAGAATCTCCTTTGGGTATATCAGGTATTGGCATGAAAGTATTGAAATCTGTTGCTCCATTTCGGGCTGACTCTGTATCTTTACCCCAGACCCAGACATCCCACGAGGGCGTTATGATTAATGAATGGTCTGAACAACAGGCTCTTGCAGAGGTGGGATGGATTCAGACTGAATTAGGTGAATGGGTCGCGGATCCTACTATTCCTCTTCCTGGGGTGTCTGGGGTGGGAGGGATGAATGAGACAATGACTGCCACTGAAACAAAACTTTTACAGCAAGATGATATCACTATACAGGGAGACCGTCAGCCCCATGTTGCTGAGGTGCTTCCTGATTCCTGTATGCTCCAACATATCTCTACCATGGTACCCTCGGCCCAAGAACCTGTGCATACTGAAAATCCATCACAAAGCCCTATTTATTCACCACCTGAAGCATTAATAGCAGTCCCGGATACTACGGTTGAAGTGCAGGATCCTCAGGTGGATATAAACCCTGGCGTGACACACAATCTGCAGGGTCCTTTGAATCCACAGACTCCTGCTGTTACCTTTGCTAGTTTGTTTCAGAAGCCAGTCGCTTTTGCAAAAAGTCGGAATGCAGTACGCCTTAGGTTTTTAGGGCCTACAAATAATATGCCAAATAGGTTTTATGTGGGCAAGGTCTTAATCAAACAAATGTTGGGTTTTTCACCTAGTGAAGTCTATGCGCTTATTCACACGCCAGGGGATAACACATATGATAATAGTTTTCAAACCCCTGATATGTTGAACAGATTCTGGATGAAATATGCTGTTCTAAAAACTAATCCAGCTTGGACACATTTCCAGGTGATCTCCCTGACTAAACAATCCTTCAAAGTAATTACAGTGCTATTTTGGAACAAAGGGGTAAATGTAGAAGACATTACTTATTGGTTAGAACGTAAATGTAAAATTCAAGGAAATCCAGAGCTGATATTGGATACTGAAGGCTTCTGGAATGAGGTGGAGATATAACATTAACTTGGTACAAACTGATGAAGGTTTGCAACATCTTCCCAGTTGTTTTTACTTGGGTTGGGATAAAGGATTTATTTTTTATCCAGGTCAGCCGCATCATTGTTACAAGTGTGGTTTGGCTCGACACCTAAGTAGAATGTGTGCGATGATGAAATGTGTACAGTGTGGTGAATTGGGGCATGTGATGGCTGATTGTCACCATCCTGCGAAGTGTTCTTTATGTGAAGAAGCCCACACATATGCAGAGTGCACTTAGGCGGCTCAAAATAAAACCGGAGACTTTGTTGTGTAAGACTTTTTTTTAAATTCGGCAGTGCATGCTGCTCAAAGATCCATATCAGGTTCTGCATGAAGATGGAGGCACAGAATCAGACTCTGCCACAGTACATTCCTCACAACCTGAAGGAGCTTCTGATATGGAGGAAGCTGTAGAAAATCTGGAGGCTGTCAAAAAAAAAAAAGAAGTCACGTTTAGGGTCTAGGAAATTAACAAAAAAAAATGATGACTGATGTGTCTCAAGGGTTCAGTAAATTCTATAGAGTATTATGGTTACCTATAGTGTCTGGTTATGTATGCTCTTTTGGTGTATGTTTGGGTCTTATAAACTATCTCTAGCATCCCTGAATGTTAATAGCATTCAGTCAGATAGAAAGAGAGTGCTTATTTATTCATTATTTGCAGCAGGAGACCAGGATATTGTTTGTTTTTGCAAGACACACGTTTACACATAAATACATAGATACATAGACAGTGTCGGCAGATAAGGGCCTATGGCCCACCCAGTCTGCCCATTTGAGCTTGTAAGTTCAGTTTATGTTTTCCTAGAAGTCTGTTGCCCCTTACCCCTGACCTCCAGAATTCCTTTATGTCTATCCCATGCATTCTTAAATCCTGTGATTGTTTCAGCCCCCACCACATCCTCTGGCAGGGTGTTCCACTTGTTCACCACCCGTTCTGTGAAGAAGTTCTTCCTCATGTTTCCTCTGAATCGTCCTCCCTCCAACTTCATCCCATGCCCTCTAGTCCTGGTACATCTTTTTCGCTTAAAAATAGTGTATTCCTGCACCCTGTTCCTCCCTGTGAGATACTTGTATGTCTCTATCATATCCCCTCTCTCCCTCCTCTCCTCCAGGGAGTACATGTTCAGTTCCTTCAACCTGTCTTCATAGGACTTGTGATGCAATCCATGCACCACCTTTGTTGCCCTCCTCTGAACCTTCTCTACCCTGTCTATGTCCTTACGTAGGTATGGTCTCCAGAACTGTACACTGTACTCCAGGTGGGGCCTCACTAGTGTCTTGTATAGTGGAAGTATGACCTCCCTTTTCCTGCTGGTGATACCCCTGCCTATACATCCCAGCATCCTATTTGCTTTACCTGCTGCCTTGTCACACTGTTTCCCTACCTTGAGGTCATCAGAGATGATAACCCCAAGATCCCTTTCCTGTTTAGTGCATGCTATATCCTCACCCCCCAACTGATATATTGTGCCAGGGTTTTTGTGCCCCATATGCATTATCTTGCACTTCTTTGCATTGCATTTCAACTGCCAACCCCCTGACCATTCTTCAAGTTTCTGCAGGTCCCTTCTCATTCTGTCTACACCCTCTGGTGTGTCTACTCTGTTACAGAGCTTTGTGTCATCAGCCAACAGTGAAATTCTGCCTTCTAGGTCCTGCACAATGTCACTGATGAAGATGTTGAATAGGACCGGTCCCAGCACTGATCCCTGTGGTACCCCACTGGTCACTCTTCCCTCTGTGGAGTGACAGCCATTTACCACCACCCTCTGTGTCCTGCCACCCAGCCAGTTACCTACCCACCACACTACTGTCCTGCCCACACCCATATTCCCCAGTTTGTGTAGTAGTCTTCTATGTGGCACAGTGTCAAAGGCCTTGCTGAAGTCCAGATAGGCCACATCCACTGCCCTCCCCAGATCCACCTCCCTAGTCACCCAGTCAAAAAATTCAATGAGGTTGGTCTGACATGACCTCCCCCTGGTGAAACCATGCTGCCTTGGGTCCTGTAGTCCATTGACAACCAGATGTTCCACCAATCTCTCCTTCAGTAGTGCTTCCACGATCTTCCCCACTACCGAGGTGAGGCTGACTGGTCTGTAGTTCCCACTTCCTCTTTGCTCCCGCTTTTGTATAAGGGGACTACATCTGCTGTCCTCCACACTAGGATGGAAATGGAACAGGCAATTGCTGGATGGCAATGGGGGGGTTACATATTGGTCGTTAGGTGAAGAATCGTGTAGTGGTGTGGGAATTGCAGTTAATAATCCGACAGGTACAATTTATAGAGATTATGCCAGGTCGAGTGTTGCTGTTAGATTTAATTATCAATAGCATGCGTTGCTGTTTCATTAATGTATATGCTCCTCAATTGAAGTCAGCTAGAATTGAGGTCTTTCGTGCAATCCAGCCTTTTGTACTTAAGTCTCATTATGTTTTTTTGAGGGGTGGTTTTAATTGTAGTCATTATAGAATGGATAGGGGCCTTACTACATCGAAATTATATTGTGACCCCAATTGTCTTAATGATCTGACTTCACAGACTGGGCTGATTGATGTTTTAGCCTTAACTGGGACACTACAGAAAACATTTTTTCAAGGTACCAGAGCTACAGGGATTGATTTTTGGTTTCCGTCTGACTCCTTGAAGGTTATAGTAACTAATACTACTCTGGTAGCCCCCTCTAATCATGCACTTATTGATGTTACAGTTGCTGGTCATGATACTATGCATCATGGACCGGAGTACTGGAGACTGAATTTAGTGCTTCTTACCTACCTTCAGTAGAAGAAGGTTTTATGGCCCTTCCTGAAGCTAGGAAATCAGTTTTATGTCTGTATGATACCCACGGGGAGTGGTGGGGAGATACTAAATGTGATATCAAGAGATATTTCCAAATTATTGGTAAAATTAATAGCAGACATAAGTCTAATATTTACCAGGAGTATAGGATACGTTTCCTAGAGCTTCACTTTTTAGCTGCTCAAGGGAATAGAAGTATCCTCTCAGAATTAGCTACTATAAAGAAAATGATGAATGATGCTCAATATTCTAGGTTTAAAACGTTAGATCTTTTTCTGTAAATATAACTTTTTATATTGCAAAGTATGCTAAAACTGTTTAGTCTGTCTGTATAACACATAGCACAGTGAATAAATTATACAGCACACTGTATCACATGGATGATTGTGGAGAGGGACTATGGCAAGTGTTCATTAACATTGCTTACAGCATTAGCACCACATTATTTTGCATTTACTAACATAATTTGTTAATCACCAACATGGAAGATTACTGAAACATTTGTAAAAGGTTCAGGTAATTACATAGTGCAGTGTATTCACAAGTACTGTAGTGCAAACAACTAGTCAAGAGGATAGGAAGCGGTAAATATTGTACAGTAAAATACATAATGATAGATACAAATTGTACAGGGACCCAGCACGGTCTTAGTTGGTAAGCAGCAGGCAGTGTTAGTTTGTATGAGCAACCTTAGGGAACGCGCTGTATCATAAGTGACTGTAGTATTGGGGTACTACAGTGGGGGAAGGGGGAGCTGGTACATAAGCAGTGAGGAGGTGGAGGAGTAATTGTTGTTCAGGTTGGGTCAAGGCAGCAGCAGCCTGAATTCCGAACAATATTAGTCCAGAGAGCCTGTTTGAATTGCAAGATCATGGGTCTATCTTCTGGAGCTGAATGTTCTGAGATACGCTGTTGGCAACATCTATGCTCCCACCTAACCTAATGACATCAGTTTTCTCATCCATTCCTGTGCTGCATTGACCAGGAGGTTGGCATATAGTGTCACCCCCCACACACACACACACACTGGCAAATGAATACAAAGTAACTCAAATCAGTAAGTACTGAATAGAAGTTGAATACGTTATTAAGACGTTAGATCTTGAACGCAGGTTTGGTTCACAAGGTAGTGAAGCTTTTATGAACCCATATCAATTCTGTGTACAACAAAGGAGGTTAAAGTATATAGCAGGCATTCGTGATCAGACAGGGAACTTGTGTACAGCCAAAGCAAATGTTATGAAAGTTATGGATGACCACGTTGGTACTTTGTTTGGCCCATCAAATGTTTTGGCAGAAACTCACCTGGCTTGGTTAAATCAGAATGAACTTCCCCAGCTTTCTATACATGATAGAGAGATTTTAATGGCTCAAATTACACTATCTGAGGTTTCCACGGTATTGTTACAGACTAAAGCAGGTATTTCTCCAGGGAAGGATGGGATCCCATATGAATTATATAAACACATATTTAAGGTATTAATACAGGAATATGTGGGGGTCCTAAATGAGATTTTGGACACTGGGATCTTATCTATTAGTATGAATGAAGGTTTAGTTGTTTTTATGTATAAAAAGGGAAATCGGGAAGATCGAAATAATTGGAGCCCAATAACATTGCTTAATACAGATTTTACAATCTTTACCAAATGACTTAACAACAGATTATTACTGTATGTGGATTATTTACTTCATCCGGCACAGTCATGTTCTATACCGGATAGAAAGATAACAGATGGCCTTATTCTCCTATGTGAGATAATGCAAAGGGGGTGGATGGGAGAACTTACTGGACTGCCATTTAGTCTGGACCAGGCCAGGGCCTTCGATAATGTGAATCATACATACCTTTGGGATTGTTTGGAATTGTATGGAATGCCGCTTCTCTTTATTCATTGGATAAAGACATGTTATGATAAGGCAACTGCTCAGGTGTACTGTAATGGCTGGTTGGGGAGACACTGTGCTGTTAAGCATGGGGTTAGGCAAGGTTGCCCTTTGAGTGCACTCCTGTACTTATTTATCATAGATCCGCTAATTAGACGTGTATATCATTTAATAGATATTAGGGTTATTTCCTTCTCGAGCAGTGATCCAGAAATTAAATGTATTGCTTACGCAGATTATATTTGTTTCATCGTAGGTGATTTACCCTCTGCATTACGTCTGGACAAAGTTTTGCAGGATTTTATGAAGTATACTGGTACAAGAATTAATTATGGGAAATGTCATTGTATTCCCCTTAGTCCAGACGACATACATGTTACACATATAATTGATATTCCGGTTGTCAGAGAGACATGTAAGATTTGGGGATTCTTATTTGGGGCAGGAGATTTGGCTTTTCTAAATTGGCCAGAAAAACTTCAAGAAGCCCACACCAAGGTGCAGCTCTGGAATACATGATGATTGTCTAAACTGAAGAGGGTCGCAATGATTAAAACCTTTTTGTTGCCAGTATTTTTGTATTTAAGTACAGTTTTTAGTTTGCCTCCAAATCTGGAAACTTGGATGTACAGTTGTTTTTTTCTCTGGTATATGGGGCAGTAGGTTAAATCTCATAAAACGTGGTCTATTATTGAGGGATAGGAAATAGGGATGTTTAAAGATGGTGCAACCAACTGTATTTTTTTTACGATGTTTCTTTATTCTAATTTACAACCTCTCTTAACTTCTGGTAATAAACGTTGGATGCCTTGGGTATTAGATTCCTTGGGCACTCTTTTCACAACATGGCCAATGCAGACAGCCATGCCCAGACAAACGCCTATTTTACAGTAGCCTACTGTATTGAAAGCTTGTTTCAGTAAGATTAAATTATGGGGTATAGCGAAAGATCATATTTTGAATTTTAGTAGGAAAGAGCTGTGTGGCTTTTTAATCCAAAAATATTTTCAAGATTCAGCAGTTTTTGATACCTATCCTTCTCAACAACTGCAGTCTATGGGTACTATGTTAACTTCACCATGTATTCCAGTCTTTATGTGGGATGTTTTATGGTTATCCTTCCATGGTAAATTGAACATAAGGGGAACTCTAAAACACAGAAAGATTTCCGAACTGTATTGCCCTAGAGATTCATGTCCTACCACAATTGAAACTATGGAACATTTATTTCTTGATTGTCCCTTTGTACAGAAGTTTTGGTGAACTCCGAGACATAGCTGGCCTACGTCCCCATTTTTTCATATGACGTTAGAAATCTTATGCTTAGGTATTTTACCATTTTTAAGGACAAAGCATGATAAAACTACTATGTGGTTGTTTATGGTTTGTTTTAAGTTTCATATTTGGTATGTACAGTGTAGGTTAACCATTCAACAGCTTCATTTTATGCCTGAGAATTTGTTTTTTATGATTAAAAATTCCATTATGAGTACTAAAAATCAAGATTCGGTACAGTGTGCACCCCCTCTTTCTCTGTCAAAGTGGGGTTCGGTTGATTAGCTCATTTGACAGTAGTACTGTCTTGTTAAGTATTTTCAAGTAGTAAGTTTTGTTTTTTTTTAGGGCAAAGTTACAACTTATATTTTCAATCTTGTAAGGCAGTATGGAATTATTTTGATCGGTACTTCCTAGATTAGGATTATTAATTCCCCTACCCTTTAGTGGGAGGAGCATGTAGCTTGCTAGAATTAGTACTGAATGTCTGATAAAATACTAAATTTATCTTTATTATTTTTCTTTTTCTCTATTTCATTTTAGTGAAAAGTAACACTAATATATTTATATTTACTTGTATGCCTTGAATACTTTTATCATATATGATATCTGAATGAAATATTTATTTTCTGTTTACATTTTTCTTTGTATTTTTATTTGGTATGCAGTATCATTATTATCTATGTATGTCACTTTCAGCTTTTGAATAAATAATACCCCTACTCTTGCAAGCGGTGCTGCTGAGCCTCTAGCCAAGATGGCAGAGCCTTGTGAGGAGGACATGGAGGTGGAAGCTCTGCAGGCTGGGGTCTGGTCCTCTAACCCAGGTGCAGCTTTTAAAGAGGACAATATGATGGTGGAAATGGATGAGGACACGCATTCACATTATGACAATGTGTAGACGGAAGATAGACTTAAAGAAACAGGAAAGAGGGATGCGGGAGCTCCCACCAGGGTTGCTAATCGTTTGCACACCTACGAGGAACATCAGACAGCTGTACCAGTGAATATCATGGATACAATACAACTGATAACTCCACGGGACTACCTGAAGAATCCCTGTGTTAAGCCTAGACAACTCTCACAAAAACATTGCTGAAGCAAGCAACATATGGGTAATGGAATCTGAGGATGTAGGCAGGACATTTTCTCAACAACAGAATTTACCTGACTCTTAAAAGGAACACTGCAATATACCAGGATAGGGTCAGAAACACTCTAATAGCGCAACTCAGAAAGAACCAGGAGAAGTGGCTGACAGTGACAAACAGATGATGGGAAATGACAGTGTCTCGAAACTACAGCAGAGCTGTTTAACAGCAACACAGCAAATCCGGCAACAGTTTTCAGTGTCATGACAGGCAGTAACACCTTTCTCTATGGAAGACTGGGCTCCCAACCAGTATCTTCTAAACACCTGCTGGATACAAAATGCTGCCAGGAAATGAATACCAGACCCTGAGTGGGATGGCACCAACACTTTACAATAAGAACCAGAGAATACCAGGCTTACAATGAGGACACTCCCATCACAAACTCGAGCCTTGCCAACAGCATCACACACATTAAAGAAGAATAACATCCAGGTACCTCACTCAGGTATTTCTTGTGGGGCCCAAAAACAAAATGAATCAGGAAACCATTTATGGCAATGTGGTTCAGGATTGTGATGTACCAGGGACATTGGCTGAACTTTCTAATACATTCAATCCTCATGCCTTGACTACTATAGCTATACAAAATGATAGCTCTTCAGCTAATAATTATGTAACTAATACAGTTAACCAGGACACACATGCAATGCTTAATGCAGGCCATAATACACAGGGGACAACTGACAACACCTGTGGGGCCACTTTCTCAGACTTGTTTAAAAATAAATTGGAGCAAGCACCAAGAAAAAAATGTGGTGAGGCTCAAATACAGAGGCAGCCTCCCAGACCATCCTGATCCAGTGTATGTGGCCCAAAGATTATTGAAAGGCTCATTATAGTTTAATGCTGTAGGCATTTATGCTTTGATCCATGTGTCCGATGAGGACATTTTTGACATCAGCTTCAAGTATAATGAGGGTTTAGAAAGATTTTGGCTGAAATATATCATGATTAAAACATCCACCCTTTGGATTCCCCTTTATGCCACTCCTCTTACTAAACCCCAAGTTAAACACATCACGATTATATTTAGGAATGAGGGTGTTAATGTAAGGGACATATATTGCTGGCTCCAAAACAAATGTGCTATTTTGGGACCTCCAGACCTGATTATTGATTCAGCGGGTATACGGACAGGAGGATGGAGAATTAAAGTGAAGTTGTTTCAAGTGAAGTCCGAATTACAGCATCTTCCTAAATACTTTTTTCTTGGCAGGATAGAGGGATCTGCTTCTTCGCAGGGCAGCCCAAAGCATGCTACAAGTGTAGGGCTACAATGCACCTGAGCAGCACTTGTGATAAATTAAAGTGCTCTTTATGTGTGGATTTGGGCATGCTAGCATGCAATGCAACAACATATTTAAATGCAGTCTCTGTGATGACAGAGGGCACACCTTTCATCAGTGTTCATGGGCAAAATGCAACAGAAATGACAGATGGGATCAGAATAATCAGATACATTAGGCACAGGATAGGGGGTGACCACCCAACCCCCTACCCAGTTAGACACAACCCCAGAGCAAGATGTTAGGTTAGAGAACCCTGTAGCATTAGCACAGGTCAAGCTTCTTACTACTAGTGGTAGAATCCATCCCTGAGCCCCCCTACCAGTGAGAAAGATAGTGATGCCACCTTACATGATGGCTTGGAACAACAACCACAGATGGAACAGGAGGACACAAGCACTGAAAAAAACCATGCCCCCACCCCTGGAGAAATCAGCACCTGCCACGAGGAGGGTTACAAGGGTTGCAGCAAAACAAACTGCCTTGCCTTGTACCATACCCCTACAGAACTCTTACATTCCTCTACAAAAAGATTAGGGAGACTGGTTTGGAACCAGATATCTCAAACAGATTTGAAGCGGTATCGGAAATGGAAAATGAAGACAATAGGGTGGTTATAGAAACAAAGAAAAAGAAAGGTAAGAAAAGAAGATTGGTAAGACAAAATGGTGCTCCAGCTGTTTCCTGACTTACCAAATGACTACTCATGGCAACCCAACAGGTAGCTTCTTTTAATGTTTGCAGCATTAAACACTATAAAGAAAGGATTTCAGTTTTATCCTACTTAAAACAAATACCTCAGCTGATGAGCCAGCTAGCCTAAAGACACACGTTTCTACTGCTCCCTGAGCTGCCACAAAAGAAAAGAAAATATAACTACTTTAAATTGAGATATAAAGTATTGGAAGCTACAGGAGATTGTTGGAAGGTGGGATGGATGAGTATGTGGTCTCAGCTTCAGCGAAAAGTGCTCGCATTACCGGGAAAACACAGAGGTAGCAACCACAGACCCTGCAAGAGAAAATACAGCCCGGTCTCCCTCTCTGCAGGAGAAGCGCACTAGGCCGCGAGGTCACACAACAGGTTTTGGCGGCACTGGAGCCTAGGTTTACCAGCTTGGCCACAAATTTCGACTGTAAACTGCAAGAACTGGTAGATTTGCATGCTACTCATGCTACACGACTGTGCGAAATGGAACAACGGATTTCTGACCTAGAGGACACTACAAATCCAGTACCAGAACAACTTACTATAATGCAGAAAGAGATGGAGGAATTAAAGGATCTATTAGATTATCAAGAAACTACCATCGCCAACTCAACTTGCACCTCAGAGGATTGCCAGAGGGTCTGGAGGGACCAGATATAATTGACTTCTGTGCCATGGTACTGCCAGAGCTTTTGGGGGTCTCATTAAAAATTGGGAGTATAAAAATTGAAAGGGCCCACAGATCTGTTATGCCAAAACCAGGGCCAAATCAGCCTCCGAGACAGATAATTATGAGGTTTCACAATTACCCTGATAGAGAATCAGTCTTAAAAGCTTACCGTGAATGCTCTGAACTTCAGTATGAGGGTCATCGCCTATTTATCTCACAAGATTATTCTGCACGTTTACTTAAAAGGTGTCAGGCCTTCAACCCTGTTATGGCACAGCTACGGGAAGCCAAAATTGAGTGCTATATGCTGTATTCTGCCACCCTTAAGATCAAGCATGAAGGAGCTACATACTCTTTTTGGGAAGTGCCTAAAGCAGAAATATTTGTTAAGGAACTGAAAAGGAAGAGTGGATGATAGAGTCCAATGCTATGGATTTGGGCTATGGAGATGGAATTGCTATAAACGGAAGACAGACTAATTGGCGTGGTGGAAACTGACACTGAGAAATTCAAATGGTGTTCGTTTGACTTTTTTTTTTTGTTGGTTTTATAATGGACACTGGTCCTTAGAGAAACGAGGATTAGACTGACCGGTGTAATTTTAGTCCACACGAGGAGATCCCCGGAGTGAATATGGGATTAAAGACATATTGCAGCATGCATGAGATTTTATTTCTTGCACCTGGACTGGCTCTTTTTATTTTTGTTTTATTTTATAATCTCCATGATGATAATGGAGGAAAGTATAAACTTACTAAGGACGTCTGCTGGCTCGCCACCATTAACAGACTCAAGTGACACTCTAAACCTTAAAGCTGTGTGGTTAATGAGAGGGTGGAACTTAGTAAGTAGAGGATTGTAAAGTTTGGAGAGGTAGAGGAACAGAAAGTGAATGGAAAACAATGTAAACTTGTTTCTTTTTTTTTCTTTTTTATATATAGAGTTACGGGGAAGGGGGTATGGTACAGAGGCAAGGCTGAAATGGAGGGGAACTCCTCCTTATTGCGACTATGAGTTAGAAATGCCTCCAACAGATCCATATAAGGGGTTATAAGTAACTTTTTTTTTACACTAAATGTGGTGGCTCAGGGGGGGAGGTGTTTGTCTAATAAAGGGTTGGGATTGTAAAATGTCTGCTTATTGTAGTTACTGTTACAAAAGAGGGAAGGGAAGCAAGAAAACAAGGGTGGGGGAGAGGAAAGGAATGGGAGGGGAGGGAGGGTTTGTATATAGTTGTTGTTGAAATGTTATGTTATATGTTTTCACTCATTTACAGATCCAAAAATAACACCAATCTATGGATATGGGGGGTTGGAGGAAGAAAATTGGGAGAAATGAATGAACCTATGACGAAAGGGAGAATACAAAAAGATGAAGGATGGCTGGATTGAAGGAACTGACCATTGTTTCATGGAATGTTAGGGGAATAGCCACTCCCATTAAATGCATGATGCTATTGATGGCGCTGAAACGTCGAAACGCCCAAGTAGCTATGTTGCAGGAAACCCATCTCACAGATAAGGAACATGCAAAATTGAAGAGGGGGTGGGTTGGGGAGTGTTATTCGGTGGCTTATCGATCTCATAAGAGGGGAGTGGCTGTTCTCTTACATAAAAGCTTGCCATTTAAGAAAGAAAAACTTGTGACTGACCCAGTCAATGGGAGGTACGTTTTTGTAACCGGAACTATACATGGGGAGATAGTTATGTTTGGGAGTGTTTATGCTCCTGCGGTGCATGAACCAACTTTCTATAGAACGTTAATGGCTCTCTTGATAGCGGAACAATTCCCAAATTTAATACTAGGGAGCGACATGAATTGTCTGTTTAACCCCACTCTAGATCATTCAAAAGGTAAAGGGGCCCCGAAAGGGGTGATTCAGGAATGGTTGGCGGGGATGTGTGACTTGGATTTAATTGATGGATGGCATGCAGCCAATCCTATGGTTAGAGAATATACTTTTTTCTTGCATCCACACCAGACCTGGTCCCGTTTGGACTACGTGTTGCTCCCTCGGACTTGGTATTTTCGGGTTAGTGACGTCAGGCACAGTCCAATACATATATCAGACCACGCGATGGTCATTCTGACATTGAAATGGGGGTGGGAGAAGAAAGAGTCCCAGTACGTGGAGATTCCCTAACTATCTGCTAGCTAATAAAAAATTCAAGGAGTATATACAGGATCAATGGAAACTGTATGTGCAAACTAATTCAGAGTCAGCTACTTCACGAGCTATTTTTTGGGACGCAGGGAAAGCGTTCATGAGAGGATCTATTATTAGTTTCGTAGCTCATCATAAACGTAAAATTAGGGAAAGGAGGACAAACCTGGAACAGCGACTTAGGGTTTTGGAAGGAAAAGCAGCTAGAGGGGAGGGTGGGGAGAATATACAGCAGTTGCTGAACGGAACTAGGGAAGCCCTCAATAATTTGCTATTGGGAGAAGCTAGGAAAACCTGCCTCTTTGTCAGGAAACATTTCTATGAATGGGGCAACAGACCGAGCACTATGTTGGCCAATTTAATTAGAGGGAAAAGAGGAACGCATCTGATTCAGGCTGTAAGGGGGGAAGATGGGGTATTATGGAAAGACATTGGGTGTATTGGAGAATGTTTTAAGAGATTCTATCGGAGACTCTATCAGTCACAAGTTGGAGAAGGAGGAGAAGGGATGAGAGATTTCTTGAATGGAATAACTCTGCCTAGGGTCATGCAAGCACAACGGGATTGGCTAGATTCACATATAACAAAAGAAGAAATTATAAAAGCGATTGGGGTCCTTAAGAGAGGGAAAACTAGTGAGCTGGATGGATTTCTGGTTGAATACTATAAAAATATGCAGCCACAGATAGTAGAACATTTGGAAGCTGTATTCAAAGAAGCCAGGGAAGATGGAGGACAGTTACCATGATCCTGGGGGGAAGCAACAATATGTCTGATTCCAAAGGCAGGAAAAGACTTGCTTGAATGCTCCTCTTTTAGACTGATATCCCTCCTAAATTGTGACTCCAAGATATTGGCCAAGGTTCTGGTGAGCAGATTGGAAATATTATTACCAAGGCTTGTTCACCCAGATCAGATCGGGTTTATCCGAGATAGATATTCTTATCACAATATGCGGACCCTGTTAAATGTGATTTGGGAAGCACAACATCTAGGTGAGGAGGTGCATATTCTTTTCGATGGATGCGGAAAAAGCATTTGACAGGGTGGAATGGCCATATCTGATGGAAGTTATGGCCCGGTTTGGTCTGGGTGACGAATTTATAGGAATGGTGCAACGAATGTATACCAGTCCTAGAGCTAGAGTATTAGTGAACGGTATACTTTCGGGTAGTTTGGAGCTAAGTAGAGGAACCAGACAAGGATGTCCCCTGTCTCCGCTATTGTTTGCACTGGTGCACGAACCTTTAGCTATAGCTATTAGATCACATCAGGGAATAAAGAGAGGATGGGTAAAGAGAAAAAACTCTCCTTATACGCAAATGACATGCTGCTATATGTTGCAGAACCGGACCAGTCTGTCTGTATTATTAGGGGTTAATAGAACAATTCTCCCAATTCTCAGGATATAAACTAAACTTGGACAAATCAGAAGAAATGATAGTTGGGAAACCTAATGATAAGGGGAAGATTTTTCAGAAATCGAAATGGGGTCTTAAAATAGTCCATGAAGCCTTCACATATCTAGGGATAAGAATAGGTAGAAATATTCAGGGTTTATATAATCTTAATTATGGACCACTACTACAGACAATAGTGGCAGATTTGAATAGATGGCAGGGGCTCCCTATTACATGGCTGGGTAGAATCAACTTACTCAAGATGAATGCACTGCCACGAATACTGTACTGTCTGCAGATGCTCCATCTTGGAATCAGGAGGGCGGATATTAAGAAGCTGGAAAAAGCCTTTACTGTTTTCATCTGGCGAGGTAAGCGACCCAGGGTGGGGTTAGCCAGACTAAAAGCACCAACAGAGAAAGGGGGACTACAATTCCCAGACTTAGAAGTTTACCACATGGCTGCTCAGTGCCGATACGTTCAGGACTGGGTCAGGAGACCAGAAGAGGCTGGTTGGCTTGATCTGGAAGAGAGGGGATGTCCTGGCAGGGTCTCAGCATATTTATCAGCTAGAGGATGAAAGGCCTTTCTTGATTTACCGAATCCCAACCCCTTAATTAAAGAGGTATTAGTGAGTTGGAGGAATATGAGTAAGAGAAGGGAGGTGGGACAGGAGGACACACTATTGCTGCCCCTGAAAGGGAACCCCTTTTTCCTCCCTGGAGTAGAGGATAAGGGATATTGTGAGTGGGAGACGAGGGGGGTACAATGCTTAGGACAATTATTCAATTGGAACGGACTCGATACATTCGAAAATATACAGGCTTGGACTGGCCTAGGCCATCAACATTTCTTTCGCTACTTGCAACTTAGGGCCTATATAGGTTCTACTGGTAGGCTACAAAATCCCGAGTCTAAATGAGAACACATTGAACAAATGATAGTTGCTGGGCAAAAAAGACCTAAGGGCACCATTAGAGGAATAGTAAGAGAAGGAAGAACCTGGCTCTCAGGCAAGACATTGAGCACCAAAAGGCTCTAGGAGAGAGACCTAGGGACCCCTATAACAGAAGAGAATTGGGAATTAATAATTCAGCTCCATCTGGGCATAATGATATGTAATAAATATAAAGAATCTTACTACAAATTCTGTCACAGATTGTACTACCCACCACTAGTGGTTCATAAGTGTAATCCGTTAGTATCCCCTTTATGTCCTAGATGTAATAATGATTTAGCATCATATTATCATTATTTCTGGACCTGCCCAGTGTTACAAGACTTCTGGGGAAAGATTGTAATGGAGATAAGAAGGATTATGGGACAACAATATACTAAATCTTCATTATTGTTGCTTTTTGGCATAGAAATTGCAGAGGATGGGGACTGGATACTGGTCAAAAGATGGCTTAGAGTGGTCTTGGGCATGGCTAGGCATTGTATTCTTAATACCTGGGTAAATGCAATGAAATCTACTATATCCCAATGGAAGGCTCTGATACTGCAAGCCCTTACATTGGAGAGATTGATATATGTCACTAAAGATAAGGAGGAGCTTTTTCAAAAAACGTGGCAGCCATATCTGGAGTCACTAACAGTAGCTGATAATATTATGATAAGGGAGGGATGGATATAATAAAAATGACCTGGAGGGTAAGTGAATAACAAATGATCCTCCCTGGGCTAAGTAAATGATGAATTCTTGGTCCCCTTCTCATGGATCTCGGGTTGCTCCCCCCCCCCCAATTGATAAAGGATGGAATGATAATATACTTGTGACTGGTTTTAAAGTAGAAATGAATAAGAGAATGGATCGATTGTATATAAGTTATTATTTGTTATTGTATCATGTGTGTGGTGTAATGTGATGTATTGTATGTGTTTCTTGTCGAAATGTCTGTCTATTATCATAGAAAAACTAATAAAATAAATTATGCAAAACAAATACCTCAAGATATATTTTTACAGGAAACGAGACTGAGCAACTTAGAAGAAGCCAGGTGTGGGGCCCCTCCTTTTGGACATTTAGCACAGATTTGGCAAATGGGGTAGGAATCTTTTTTAAAGGACTACTTTTTTCAGTCACCAGAGTAATAGATATTCTTCCTGGCAGATCTTTGCTGCTCTTAGATTGTAAATCTTGGGTTTTCTGATTTCGTTTGATAAACACTTATGCATGCCAGAAAAAAAACTGCAAGAATTGAGTTGTTTGACAATATTAAACCTTATTTGTATACAGGAAAACATATCATTTGGGGAGGAGATTTGAACTGCAGTTTAGATCTTACAATACAAGGGGGAACATCATCAAAAAAACATATTGTGACTCACACACTAAAGCAAATTTTATCAGTAACTGACATTTTCAACAAGTAAAAACTGATCCAGGATGTAAGTATCACAGACACATGCATGTGACCTGAATTGATTATTCATTCATATCCAAATTCTTTATATCCACTAAGCTAGAATTAAAACACACATAATTTTCTGACCATACTATTTTGCTAGGTACATTTAGCCTAGCAACAGTCCCTCCCTCAATATTTTTAAAGACACAATGATGGAAGTTAAATGCATATTATATTAGATCAGGAGGATTTAAAACATAAAGTGGTTCAGTCACTAATGGCCAGACATTCTACATCCAGTTTATATGATGACATGTAGGAATGCTGGCAGAACACTAAGAATGGCTTTAAAACATCTTTATAAGTGTGAATCAAATAAGGGTAATACAGAATGCATAAAATATTTATAGAATATAGAAATCGGCTTTATACATTAATGTGTTTCCCCCCACTGAACAAGATAGATATAAACTACAAATTATTGAAAAATTAAAAAAAAGATTTATTACCAGTATAACAGAGCCAAGTCCCTTGAAGCAGAAATGAAATTTGGTGGTATAAAACTACTTGCCTCAGAGCCATATATGGCATGCAAACAATGATTAGAAGCTGTGTGCTTGGCACTTTGTGCTGCTGGCAGTCTATTTGCAGCGAAACTGTGCTCTTGCAAACATTAGTTTTATTATTACAAAGTAATTCATGCTGTAAACTGTAGAGAAGTTGTGACCCAGGAAGCAGCTGTGTGAGTTGTAGTCTCTATGCCCTCAGGAGGGACTACAGCTTCCATAGTGTTTGTTTGAAAAACAAGCTGCAGATATTCATCTGGGTATTTTACATCAGTACCTGCTTACTTCAGCTGCAGGTTACAGTTTAGTTTCGTTTTTTTAAAAGTATATTTTATTTGAAGCTTTAGCAGAGAGTGACCCGTGAGATCTATTTCCATGCCACTGCACTTAAATCGCTTGCGCTCTGTAAGCGGCGCTTTGGATATGTGCTGTGTGCTTGGCACTTTGTGCTGCTGGCAGTCTATTTGCAGCGAAAGTGTGCTCTTGCAAACATCAGTTTTATTATTAGAAACATAGAAATATAGAAGTTGATGGCAGATAAGGACCACTAGGCCCATCCAGTCTGTCCATTTCTTTTTCTACCTTATAAATGTGCCATTGTCCTTTGCTGTCAGTCGCCTATCTATTCATACTCATCTGTATTGCTCCCTTATGCCTATCACATGCCTGTTTGAAGCCCAGCACTGTATTCATAGCCACCACTTCCTGAGGTAGGCCATTCCATGCATCCACCACCCTTTCTGTGAAAAAGAACTTCCTCACATTACCCCTTAATTGGCCTCCCTCTAATCTCATGCTGTGTCCTCTTGTCCTGCTATTTTTCTTATATTGAAACATGTTAGACTCTTTCACCTTGTTAATGCCATTAAGGTGTTTGAATGTTTCGATCATATCACCTCTCTCCCTCCTTTGCTCTAGGGTGTACATATTGAGCTCCGTTAAGCTGTTCTCATATGTATTCTGATGCAGTCCCTGAACCATTTTGGTTGCCCTTCTCTGGACTGCCTCAATTTGGTTAATGTCCTTGTGAAGGTGTGGCCTCCAGTACTGCACGCAGTACTCCAGATGGGGCCTAACCAGTGTCTTATAAAGAGGGATTATTATCTCCCTCTTACGACTTGTGATACCCCTACTAATACACCCTAACATCCCCCTAGCCTTACCTATTGCTTTAGAGGTCTGCTTGGATGATTTCAGGTCATCGGCGATGATGATGCCCAAGTCTCTTTCTTCCTTTGTGACTGCCAGCAACTCCCCTCCCAGCCTATAGGTGGCTTCAGGGTTTCTCTTCCCTATGTGCATGATCTTGCACTTCTTTGCATTAAATCCCATTTGCCAATCTTCCGACCATTTTGCTAGTTTATCCAGATCTCTTCTCATTCTGCCTACCCCATCTGGATCATCTACTGTGTTGTAGATCTTGGTGTCATCTGCAAAGAAACAAGCCTTACCCTCTAGTCCATCTGCAATGTCACTGATGAAGATATTGAAGAGGACTGGCCCCAGGACTGATCCCTGAGGTACCCCACTTGTAACTTGCATCTCTTCTGACTGTATACCATTTACCACCACTCTCTGTTTTCTGCCCGTCAACCAGTTTGCCACCCAGTTGACCAACTTCTGACCCAACCCGAGCCTACCCAGCTTGTTTATCAATCTTCTATGTGGAACAGTGCTGAAAGCTTTGCTGAAGTCAAGGTAGGTGACATCAGCTGCTCCTCTTTGGTCCACCACTCTGGTTACCTAGTCAAAGAAATCTATGAGATTAGTTTGACAGGATCTTCCTTTTGTAAACCCATGCTGTCTTGGATCCTGTGCCCCTATGGATTCCAGGTGTTGCACTATCCTTTCCTTAAGGAGTACCTCCATAATCTTGCCCACTACTGAGGTAAGACTGGCTGGTCTGTAGTTCCCTGCCTCCTCCCTGCTACCACTCTTGTGGAGCGGGATCACATGAGCCCTTCTCCAGTCTTCTGGGATCTCTCCTGTGCTCAGAGGCTCACTAAACAGTTCTGCTAATGGATCTGCTAGTTCCACCCTTAGCTCTTTTAGTACCCTGGGATGTATGCCATCAGGTCCCATTGCCTTGTCCACCCCTGAGCTTATTACAAAGTAATTCATGCTGTAAACTGTAGAGAAGCTGTGACCCAGGAAGCAGCTGTGTGAGTTGTAGTCCCTATGCCCTCGGGAAGGACTACAGCTTCCACACTGTTTGTTTGAACACAAGCTGCAGATATTCATCTGGGTATTATACATTGGTACCTGCTTATTTCAGCTGCAGGTTACAGTTTAGTTTAGTTTTTTAAAAGTATATTTAATTTGGAGCTTTAGCAGAGAGTGACCCATGAGATCTATTAAAGGGGTCACTGTACTTAAATTGCTTGCACTTTGCGAGCGGGCGAGCACGAGCGGGAGAGCGCGTGTACATCGTGAGCAGAGATGTGCACCGAGACACGCGCTTTCCGCGCGTGTCTTGCATGTTCAGCATGTCAGGAATGTTAATAGGTGAACACATCACCAGCTTTGCTGAGTAAGTTCAATTACTATCTGAAAAGTAGCAGGATATTGCAGGATAAGGCTTAAAAGGTCTAAACTGTTATGAAATTGAAGTAGTTAGTAGTTGTGGCTTTGTTTAATTGAGGTTTAGTGTTTATAATTTCTGCGCTGTAACTAATATGGCTGAGTCTACTATGACACTTGAAGGGGATGTGGGTATTAAGTGCTCTTCGTGTGGTATGTATAGCTTGGTGCCCCTACCTCTTCTGGTAATACCATACATGTGTACCAAATGTCATGAGGTGGCAGAATTGAAAAATGAAATACTGCTATTTAACAACAGGATGCTGCAACTTGAATGCAGTCAAGCCACTATGTTAGAATGTTTAAAACAACATGATCATGTTCCTGTCCCCCCCCCTTCTTGATACTCGAAATATAGTTGATGCCCCTAGTGGTTTGATTATTATTAACACCTCATATCATGCTTCTTCAATGGAGTCAGATTCGGCCTCCTGTGGAACTTCTAATAAGCGTGTTAGAAGTAATTCAGATACTGATGCTTCTGGTGAAAACTGGTACACTGTATCTCATTCTAGAACATGCAAAAAGGGAAAGAAGGCTAGTGCTTTTTCCTTACCACTAAGTAACACGTTTAATCCCTTATGTGATGCCCTTTCAAATAATACTCAGAGTTTAGAATCGAGTTCAGATCTAATGAAGGCATGTTCTACTACAATTCCTCCTCCCCCATTTATAAATGAATGTCCTATTGATGATTTCTCTCCCACAGACATGGATTTAAATAGTGTTTCTGTTGAAGAAAAGCAACAAAGTTTTGTATTAGGTGATTCGATGATTAAGCACTTGGATAGGGCAGTCTGTGATGCCAACAAACATAATAGAACATGCTCTTCATTTAGGGGAGCTGTGATATCAGACATTACATTAATGATCAATGACATAATTCTTGCTTCTACTATATCCCCAATGGTTATTATCCATGCTGGTACTAATAATCTATATAGATGTACCCTTAAATCTATTAAGCAGGATTTTGTTGCCTTAACCAATAAACTAGTTTCAATGGATTGTAAAATTTTTATTTCTGAGATTCTACCCTGCCCGACTGACTCTGAGTATATAAATGACAAAATAAAACATCTTAATAATTGGTTACGAAATTGATGTTTGCACCAAGATATCGGTTGTATTACATACTGGGAAGAGTTTTGTGGGTGGATTGATTTGTTTAGTATGGATGAATTACATCTGAGCAAAAGGGGAAATCATCTTATGGGGAAAGTTATTTCTGATGTTATTGACCATCATTTAAACTACAATTTGGGGGGGAGGGGGCCATAAACTATAAGTATGCTCCATGTTTGCTTAGAAAATCATGTCAAAACATCAAATCTCATTTAAATATTTTAAGTTTAAGTGCTATGAGTCTCAATAATAAATTTAATGAATTAGTCTCTAGAATGGCTACTACAAAGGCTGATATAGTAGCAATTACAGAAACATGGTGGGACACTAAAACGGACTGGGACCCTAGCATTCAGGGATTTGATATTTTCTCATTTAAATGGGTTGATAAAAGGGGCGCCGGTGTTTTTGTAGTAACAAATAAATTTCTTAGGCATTCTGACATCTCTAAACAATTCAAAAAACATGATTGTGAAAGAGAAACCATCTGGGTTAGATTTAACAATATACAAATGTCATCAGTTGTCTTTGGTGTCTGTTATAGGTCCCCTACTGCTACTATAACATATATGGAAGCAGTGTTATGTGAAATAGAATGAGCATGTGAAATAGGGAAAGTAATTTTACTGGGAGATCTAAATTTGCCTGATATTGATTGGCATAACAACATGGCAGTAAACAACTGTTGGTAACATGCTGTCAGGTACAGCTGCAACAGAGTGTTCATCTACCTACTAGAGGTGAAAACTTCTTAGATATTATTCTCCATCATGACTGCATTGAGATTAGTGACATCTCATTGGAGGCACCACTTGGAAATAGTGATCATAGTGTTATATCCTGTAAGCTGAAATGTCCCATAATTATACAGTCTGAATCTAAATCGGTATATGTGTATGAGAGAGCAAATATCCCTGGGATTGAACATGTGATAAATCAGATTGACTGGGAGCAAGAACATGCTCATCTCTCTATACAGGATTTTAGGGAATTACTTTATAGCACCTTGACATTTGTTAGGGATGAGTTTATATCACAGAAAACCAAATTTATTAAGGGTAAGATTCAGCCAAAATGGATGACTAAATCCATTAAGAGACATAAAAATTAAAGATATGAAATACAAAAAATATCTGAAAGTTAAATCAAGTCATAATTGGACTATATTTCAAAAAGCACAAAAGCTTTGTAAATCTGCTATTAGAAGGTCCAAAATTAAATGGGAACATAGTTTGTCAGTTAATGCAAAAAAATCAAATAACAAACTATTTTTCTCATATATTAATTCTTTGAAAAAACCTACCTATAAAGTGGGGCCTTTAATGGTGGATAATGTTAGTATACAAAATCCAAAGGATATGGCCAATACCTTTAATAAAGTATTTTGTAATCAATTTACAATCCAGGATAGAAGAATACCATATATTGATAACAGAGGTTATGACATTATACAGTTTAAATTAAGTGACAATGAAAAGAAAAGATAATTACAAAAAGGTAAAACAAGTGTTGGACCAGATAATCTTTCTGATCACTTACTATATGTCCTATCTGGATGTTTACTGACTCCGTTAAAATTACTTTTTGAGTCCTGTTTGAAGGAAGGTTTTGTTCCCACTCAGTGGAAGATTGCTCATGTCATTCCCATATACAAAAATGGTTTAACATCTGACTGTTCCGATTATAGACCAATAAGCCTTACATCTTCCATCTGTAAGATCTTTGAGAGTCTTATCAGAGATATATTAACTCCTATTCTAAACGCTGTCGGCTCTGAACAACATGGTTTCCAGAAAAGCAGAGGTTGTCTTTCAAACCTATTATGCTTTTATGAGAACATTAGTTCAGTGGTTGATGCCCGTATTTCATGCGATGTTATCTTCCTGGATTTTAGCAAAGCTTTTGATATCATACCTCATTGGGCCCTTATTGTAAAATTGTAAAAATTAAAAATTAATCCATATATTATAACATGGATAAAAAAAACTGGTTATCAAACTGTACTCAAAAGGTCTGTATAAGTGGTTATTTATCTGAGGTTGGTGGTGTTACCAGTGGTGTACCACAGTGCTCAGTACTTAGACCTTGTTTATTCCAAGCATTTGTTGCTGATCTTACATCAAAGTGTTTTTCACTAAGTATTAAATATGCGGATGACATCAAAATAGGTGGTCCATGTGCCAGTGATTTAGAATTTGGCACTATCGAATGAGATCTTGATAAGATTTCTGAATGGGTGGATACATGGGGTATGAAGCTTAATATTTCCAAGTGCAAGGTCATGCATTTGGGTAACACCAACCCCTTGAGAACATATAGTTTAGGGCAAGCACCTCTTAACAAAACTACTGATGAGAAAGATCTGGGAATTGTGGTGTCAGACAATATGGAGTTTTCTCATCACTTGAACTACACTGTCAACAAAGCAAATAAGGTAATTTGGTCTATTAAGCATAACATAACATCTAGGGAACCAAAGGTAGTTATGCCACTGTTCAACACTTATGTTAGGTCCCATCTGGAATGCATATCGCAACTCTGGTGCCCCTTTAAGAAATCTAACATTCATCAAGTGGAGAAGGTTCAATGTAGAGTTGCAAAAAATCTAAAAGGCATAAGACATCTTTCTTATATATCTAGGTTGAGCAGCTTAAATTTGTTCTCTTGGAAACTCAAAGGTTGCGTGGAGAGTTATTGTATCTTTATGATATAATTCAGGATCCAGAGTAAATGGTAGACTTAGGGTTGAGTTTTAAGGACTCACCTTATGATATTAGAGGTCACCCATTACAACTGGAATATAAATCATTCAACTACCTTAAAAGGAAATACTTTTTCACATTAAGGGTAATAAAACCCTGGAGCAAAACTACCTTTAAATGTTGTAATAAGTTAGAATAAAGAGACATTTAAATCCAGACTAGATGGTTATCTGTTAACCACAAACCAAGTAGCTTATTATTAGTTTGGCTAGTATGCGAGCCATTATGAGCCATGTAGCTTTTTTGCTCACTATTCACCTTGGTATGAACCTTAGTTAGTTAGCTACTATCATGACAGGTCTGTATAACCAGAATAAGGGTTTAACTACTTCTGACACTGACATGTTAAAAGTGGCTCAAGAATCTTCAGATACAACTTTTAATATTAACCTTGCTGTGCAATGGACATGTATACATGTCCTCAAACATATATTCTAAATCTTCTGGCAGCCTAAGGGTTAAACACAACTCACAGGGTAGTTTATTAGATGTTCTAAAGGCACCACTTCCACAACTGATGGTAGCTATGCATGGCCAGTTAGAGAGACCTATAACAACAGAAGAGAGCGCTAATGTTATTTCCTCCTTAAAATCTGGATCATCTCCTGGTTTACATGACCTTACGAATTAATTTTATGAAACATTTTTAAAAGAAAACAGTGAAATATCGGCACCCATATACTCGAAAACAGGAAATCCTTTCCAGAATTTGGTAAAGCTATTATCACGTATATCTATAAAAAAGGGGACAAACATGATATTTCGAACTGGAGGCCTATAAGTTTTTTATATACTGATTATAAAATTCTTACCAAACTCATTTGCCAGAGGTTGCAAAATATTACTGGGTAGCTCATTGATACACCACAAACTTGTGCCATACCTCAGAGAAATATTCATCATAATCTATTTTTACTTAGAGAAATATTTGAGTACAGCAGGATGAGCCAAATTACTGGATTTGTATTATCTTTATTTTTTTTATTTCTTTTATTTATTAAGGTCTTGAATTACAAGTACCTTTGAGCTGGGAGCTCATTTAAAAAAGGCTCCATGTCAGAGATAATGCAGTAAGAATACACTGGCTACATAGACAAATACAGATGCAAAACACAAATTAAGAACCAGTATACATTTTTAACAAGTTACAGTCATCACAATAGGTTCACAAATAAAGGTAAAAAAATACATTTGAACAAGACTGTTGGGTGACTAGTCAACACTGAGAATCAGCCAAGAAGGCTTTGTTTAGTACCAGGGGAAGGGGGTGGACTGGAAGGGTGAGGGACAGGAGGGCAAACAGGACAGATGGAATTGGGTGAGGATAGTTGGGGTGGCTAAGGGAAGGAAGGGGGAGGGCAAGGAGGATGAAGATGGGGAAGTGTGGCTGGGCAGACAGGCTATGCTGCTAAAGTGCAGTGGATGGTCTGTATGGAATATAGTAGGGAATCCATCTTAGGGTGGGCAGTCACAGCCACAAAGTGATGTGAGGTGTTGGTGAAACTTGAGTTTGAAAGGGCCAAGTTTAATTTCAATTAGGATGTCATGGTGAAGGGAGTTGAGCCAGTTGGGGGCACAGTATGTGAATGACCTTTGACCTTATGAGGTGCAGCAGAATGGGAGCTTGAAGGGCTGAATGTCCTTACTATGGGTGCGGTGGGGGTTGGAAGTTAGACTTAAGAGGTTCTGGACACCCGGGGGAGAGGTTAGGCCCAGGCTGGATTTTTTTGCCAACCGACAGGTCTGGTATTTGATCTTGCCTTTCAGACTTAGCCACCCAGTACTAGCATAAAGCTAACAAATGTGCATGAGTTGGTGGGCTCCTGTAATTAGCCTACAGGCTTTATTTAATGCTGTTGCAATATTTTTTAGGGTAGTGTCAGTTGCCACACCATAGACAATCAGGCCATAATGAATGATGGAGATAACAGCGCTATCTTCTGCAATTCGGAGACCAATCAAAAGCATTTGATACGGTAAGGCATTATTTAACAGTATATCATATCCCACAGAAAACAGTATATTGGATCACATGCTTCTATACAGGAGTATGGTTTTGTGTCCTCAGTGAATGGGTACTTACTGTAGGTGACACAGTTCCCCTATGAATACGGGTATGACAAGGGTGCCCGCTAAGCCCATTATTATATACATTTACCCTAGAACCCCTGATCCATCAAATTAAATAGGAACAACAGCTTTAGGTTTATCTCCTCACAGAAGCCTTAGTCAGGAAACATTTCTGCTTATGTAGATGTTTGTCTTTTTATTAAGGATATACTCTATTGCAGGTTATATTAGCACTCTGATAATATTAGTGCTATTAGCTGAGACACCCGCATGCGCTAATATTATCTGAGCACTAATATTTTCCCAAATTATATGCAGAAAGTGCTTAGCAATGCTGTGTTGTGGAGACTTGACAGCCTAAACAATGTACTCTTCAATACAGTACTTTAGTTGTGCACACAAAGCAATTAAAAAAAAAAAGCCTCATCAACCACTCTCTTTGCCTGGGGAAGGTTCCAACTGCCTGAAAAGTCACCACTGTCACCCCTATCTTTAAAGGTGGTGATAGGACTGTGGCTGGAAACTATTGGCCAATCTCCATTCTCTCTCCTCTCTCCAAGGCCTTGGAAAAAGTGGCGGCCTCTCAAATCTCTGACTACCTCTTCACCTACAATGTCCTATGTCCTGAGCAGCATGGCTTCCGAGCGGGCCACAGTACCAACACAGCCCTCCTAGAGTTCTCCAACTTTCTCCACTCCTCCTTAGACACTGATTCTCTGGCTGGTGCGGTCTTCATTGACCTCTCTAAAGCTTTTGACACTGTCTCCCACACCCTCCTTCTTGATGCCCTTAGTCTCTCTGGTTTTGCTGCTGAGCCTATCTCCTGGTGCACCACTTATCTGTCTGACCGTTCAGAGCGTGTAAAATTAATGGGACCTACTCAGACATCTGTCCATCTTTTCTGGGGTTCCCCAGGGCTCCATTCTGGGCCCCTTACTATTCTCCCTTTACCTTAACACCCTTCCACGTTCTTGCTCGGGGAACATTCTATTGTACGCTGATGATGCAGTCATCTTTGCCTCAAGTCGTAACCCTATTGCCCTCCAGGACTCGCTGCAGAAGTCTATAGCTGAAGCCGAGGGCTGGTTCAAGGAACATAGATTGGTGATAAATCTTAAAAAACCAAAAACCATGTTCTTCACTGATCCTCAAAACAAGTCCTGCAACTTCAAACTCCTCATTCACTCTGGGTCCTCTTTCCCACTTGAACAAGTTTGCTCCTATAAATACCTAGGGATCCATTTTGACCACTCCCTCTCCTTCCATGGACACATCGCTGCCCTAGCCACTGCCACTAATATCAGATTGGGCATCTTACATCAGTATAAACACTGCCTCACCCCAGAGGCTCTTCAACTCGCAGTCACCTCCTCTATCCTGTCCCTAGTGGACTATGGACTGCCGGTGTATGGTGCTGCTGATCAGACCGCACTCCATAAAATTCGCACTACTCTGAATAAGGCCTGCAGGTTAATTACTGTGGCACCTAGGCTAACACACACCTGTCTACTGTGCGCTAAAGCGCTGGTACTTGATCTTGATGAGTGCCTCAAATATCTGACCTGTACCCTTACAAAAAAGACCCTCCTTGGGCTATCCCCGCCAGGACTGACCACCACCATACGCCACTCCGTCCCACTAGTTCATACTCTGACCTCTGGGAAAACCTCTCTTGTTATCCCTACAGCTAGGACCTCTCACAGCCAAAGAGCCTTCAGCTTTAGGGCCCCTCCTGGTTCAACACACTCCCCCCTCCATCTCCAGCTCCAACTATATCGTGCTTCAAACTTCCTACGATCCACCTTATTAACACCCGGCTGTAATTGCCACTAGTCAAAGCCATACTCAATACTTATGACAAAGCTTACTACTATGCTGCTAAGGACAACATAACTCTGGTATTGTTTGCATCAATCCTACCTGTACCAGCTTGTTTGTATCTATGTCTTAAGTTACTGTTATACTATTATATTTCGTTTGTCTTACTGTGACAAGGTACCTTTGTAAATGAGCCTATGGCTCAAAGGTTTTCCAAACTGCTGTTTAAATAAATAAAATAAATAAATTAATATAAGTGAAAATATCCCAAGAATCATGAAAAAAGCCCTTCAGGTGCAGTCATTGAATGTGCGCTCACTCTTACTGTTGCTGGCGATAACCCCCCCAGTAGTAGTCAAGTTTGTACCCACTGCGCTTCTGCTGTTCGGCTTCTCCTTCTTTTGGATTGCATTACTGGTATCTAAATAAAGAAGGAAGCAGAAAGCAGAATGAGTGCACACTTGCGAGCAACAGAGATTGTAACATTTGGATCCACACCTGAACACTCGGCGAGATCCTGCCCAGAAACAGCACCAGCCTCCATAAGATATTTACATTTGACTTGGGACTGAGATGACTGCATCCACTTCAGCAGAGACATACAGCTCCTGTAAGTACTGCACCAAACAACAGGGAAAGTCAGCAGCTTCGGGATGAGGGGAAGTACTGGCGTTTCAGTGAGAGTATAGCTTTACTACTGCAATCAGCTGTGAATGTCTGAACAAGACCTACAGTATACACTGAGGCTGGCTGATTAGGGTTCCTGAGCTGTAACTACCAGTACACCGAGCGCTAAATATATTGGGTGCCAATATGTGTGTCAGGGCTGCTACCACTAAATATATTGGGTGCTAATATAACCTACTATACAGCACCTTCAGGGGAAACAGCAATACATACTGTACCACTCAAAACTATTCAATAATCCCAGGAGCTCATTTAAAGTTAGATAACAGCATAGGTCTGCAAAACATTTTAGTAATATGGTTTGGTAATGAGGATTTACCCACTTTAAACCAGGAAAAAAATAGAAACTTGAAAGAAAAGTAAGAATATGGAAATCATAGAGACTTGAGGTGAAAAAAAGAGAGTGTTAATAATTAAAAAAATCCTACTACCCATCTTTACATACTTGAACTTTATCTATGTACCCTCAGTGCATCTAGAAACATGAATACTAAGCGACTTTTGCCAAATGCTATGGGGCAGTTGCCTCAGTCCTGTAAAGAAAGAACTTCCCTGCCTATCATACAGGAAAGGTGGGGTGAACATGATAAACTCTATAGTGTTTTACCATTCTTTTTTTATATCACTTACAGTTCAATGGGGTTGGAGCCCAGCTGCATATCCCTGCCAACAATGGATAAAATATGGTTTGGAAACTTACTTGTCAAAACGGGGACAGGAAGCCCCAACAATTATAACTGGCTATAACGTATGTAGTTGTTGCATTCAAAACACTTAGACAATGGAGAAAAGACAACGTGAATATCCAGACATTGGGAAGAAAATAACTATACAACCATAATGTGGATACTACCCAAAAGGTTATTTTACTATTTCTGGAATGCACTCCCACCAAGATGACAGGGGCATTAGCAGTGCTAAATGATACTAGGGCACCTCAACAAACTTGGAATGTCCTCTGGATGTGCTGTCAGGGTAAATTAGGAGTTCAGGGAACTTAAAACATAAGGCCATAGAAGAAAGATTGTGTCCCAGATCAGATTACTGTAGTAATACTGAAGAAACACTGAAACATTTCAATATTACATCTTCTTATAGTATACGTTTCTGGAATTTTCTATCAGCTCGATGGCACTGGCCTTTCCTTATAATAATTACTTATAATACATGCATATTAGGTGATTACTCAGGGATATGGAGACAGTTTCATCCAAGTATTTTAAATATAATTTTTGCATGTTTTAAATATTTATGACAAGCAAGATGTATGTTTCCAACACAACAATTGCAAGTGCCTAATACTTTAATTATTATCCAAATTTAAAATATATTTGTAGACCCGCCCACCAATTTGAGGGCTTACTTTATGCCCGTTCTCCTGTTTCTGCTCCTCTCGTAGAGCACCTCCCGACTGTCTGATGTTCTTCTCTGGTGTGTCCCCTCTCCAGGGTAAATCCTGTTTTTCCCTGAGTGTCACCAAGACAGCCCCAGTGTGAATCTAGCCCATTCTGGGCAGAAGACTCAAGCCTCATCTTCCCGCTGTTCTCTTGGGCACTTTGGTACAATGGGGATCGCGCATGCGCAAAGCTGCACATTTGTTCTCTTGACCACTCCGTTTGTGGTCAAGTGGGAGAGTGTTGGGTGATCCCGGTCCCTGCATTAGGCAGAGTGGGAAATGATAACCTAAACAAGGACCAAGAGAGCCCTCTCTTCATTTTAAACAAAAAAAAAATCCACAAAGCACCAGGGCTCATAAATATTAATGAGCCAAGCTCTGATCTTCATGAATATCAATGAGGGTTCTTCTACCCTCAGGGAACTGTATGTTTCAGCGGCTGCTGCAGGGACAATATGCAAATAAAAATAATAGCAGCAGCTACCTTTGGACACTAAAGGGGACAACTGTAAAAACGGGGAATTGTTTAACTCAATAACTACATAATCCTTGCTGCACCAGTAATATTGGGGCTCAGATAAAAAGCCTGCCTGCTGCAAATGGTGGGTTTAAAATATTGGCAGCAGTGACACCAAAACAGACTTAGTGAATTGCTAGAGCTGGGTAGTGACTAAAAGGATTCACACATGGCTATTGAACCGTGCGGCAAGTGGGTAAATAAGGTAACTATTCTGACTGCACCAGGACTTTATTTGGGACTGTGTTTAATCTGCTTCAGGGGCTGTGTGTTTAGTAGCCATTACAGAGCAGCAACAGCCAATCAAAAAGCTGGGATTTTCAACCAGTACTTGTGGGACTTTTGCCAAAGCTCATGGGAAACTATCAAGTGCATATGGGGAACTACAGGGACCTAAATTCAGGTGCCAAAACAGGAAACCAATTGTACGTTGAGGGAGGTTAATGAATAATTTATTTTTGTGATTGACAAGCCTTCCAACCAATCGAAACAGAAGCAGCAAATAGGGAGCCTCAGGAGAGCCCACAAAAGACAGTGTTTCAGCAGTTTGAGCAAAACTGAGTGGGAGCCCCCACACGAGTGGGGCTCAGGCCTTCAGCAAAACCAATGGGCCTAGTAATCCAGTGCAGGCCCCTCCACAGGGGAAATCTGCCAAAAGGGGAAATCAATGTCTGTCTAAAGCAAAACCTGCTAGCCTGGGGGTTGCCAGAAAATGTCCTCCAGGGACTAGCTCAGCCTTTCCACATTTGGGAAAGAATGGGTCCTGCAACTTCATGCCAAGCCTGCTGTGAGAGAGCTGAACCTGCCTCAGCAGTGAGAGTGCTGATGTCTTCAGAAACCTCAGATGAAGGAGAGAGCCACTCCTGTAAGGATGCCTGAGTGAGTAAAATTGTACCTGCAAATGCAGCTAAAGAAAGAAACTTAATGGGGCAGCCAAGCCCTGAAGAACTGTTGCGAACTGTTCGGGTGTCTGCACCATGCGACTGATCGGTTTTCAGAAAGAGTAAACCCTTACAATTTTTTTTTAATTAAATATACTTTATTAAATTTGTTAACAACAATAATAAACAAAGGAAAAAAAACACCAACAAATCATACAGTGCTCTGTATAGGTGCATCTCGAAAAACACACAAACTAACCAACAGTGCAAAACAAACCCCCGAGGGGAAACAAGTTAAAGCTAGAAGCAATGAAGGTACATTCAACCCCACCAACCCCAACCCCAAGCCCAACCCTACCCTCTCCCACAGTTCAGCCCCATTGGTAAGATAGGAAAAATGAAATGGCTCGACAAAACAAGCACACCCCAACTGAAACACAAATCACTGACTCAACAAAAGGGTAAAAAGAGACTCCCACCAAGATGTGAAAGTCTGAGGGTGCCTTCTACCATAAACAATATGCTTCTCTAACATAAGAGCACACATAATTTCACTGTGCCATTCTTTCAATGAAGGAGTTAAATAATTTAGCTAATGCTGAAGTATAACTAGTTTTGCCACAGCAGACATAAGCGCCATATGAGCCTTCCTTATATCAATTAATTCCTGTGGGTAAAGTCCCACTAGACAGATGTTAGGAAAGAAGATGTCTTCAAGTCCCAATAAAGGATCTAGAGCAGTTTTAACAGCTATCCAGAAAGGTTGAATTTTCACACATTCCCATCGCATATGACATAAGGTACCCTCTTCCTGATGGCATCTGTTACATACCGAGGAGACTGCTTTTCCCATTCTATATAGCCTGACCGGAGAAGAGTAAAGGTTGTGCAACACCTGAAACTATACTAATCTGAGTCTGTCTTGTTTAACAAACTTATACAAATGTTGCCACATTCTAACCCATAATGGCTGATCAGAAGGAATACCAAGTGCCTGTGTCCAATAATAACACACTCCCGTAGGGGCCTTAGAATCCAGTGCTTGAAACTGCTTATAAATAGTTGAAATCTTATGAGGCATGGTGACCTCAGGCAGAAGCCTATCCAATGAAGAATTAACTGCTAATTCCCAGGGTTTAGGGCCAAGCAAAGCCCTAACTGCATGGGGAATTTAGAGTGGACCCTGACTAACTGCATGACTGGGGATGGTCTATTACACAGTATATAGATGTGTTTGAATTAAAAGACCCCAAGTGAGCTAATGTTAAATTACAAGTTAAAGGGAAAGAGCCCAAGTAAGCAAAATAGCAAGTTAATTTGAAAGAGCCCATGTCAGCTAATGGAACTGTTACTGCCAAAAGCACAGTTGGTGCTAGAGGAAGTGAAGATATGTCCTCGATTTGGGCACATGGCGCCCATATTCAGAATTGCGCTGGGCAATGGCACAAGTGGGTGCTCAGCGCAACTGAGTTGCACTGGAGCAACAAAGGGACATATTCGAAAGAGATGTGTCATAGCGCATCTCTTCTGAATATATCAAAGCATGCACGCTGCATAAATACAATGCACCGGCACATCCCCAAGACAGGTCTGAATACCAGGAATGAAAAATGTGCCAGCACTTCAAAGATACACCATGCACAAATTCCTGATGTTCAGACACCAATATGCAAATGAGGCAATAATGCATGTAAGGCACAAATGGGGCCATTTGCATGTCATTATGGCCTCATTTGCATGAGTTGTGCAGGACTGGCCAGCAAAATGCACCTGATGTCCTGCACAACATGCGGTCCTAGTGTCAGGTATCACATTAGTACCCCCTCCCGACCCATACCACTGATCACCATAATACAGTGGTTCTACAATCCCTGGTGGTCTAGTGGATCCCCCATCCTCACCCGTAACCCCGATCACCCATTATGAATGAACAGCCCTGGTAGTCTAGTGTTACCCCCTCCCTTCCCCTCCTGTACCTCTGAGTGCCATATTATAATATTTTTATTCTCCCTGGTAGTCCAGTGTACCACTCCTCCCCTCCTGTAACCCCAATCACCGTATTGTAATACATTTATTCTCCCTGATAGTCCAGTGATTCCACCCTCCCCTCCTGTACCTGCGATCACCATATGCAAAGAATAATATTCTCCCTGGTAGTTTAGTGGTACCCCCCTACCCCGCCTGTAACCCCAATCACTGGAAATAACAAAGACTCTTCATGCCCTGGTGGTCCAGTGGTATACTATTCTTTGTATTCGGTGATCAGAGGTATGGGAGGGGAGGGGGAACCACTGGGCTACCAGAGAGTGTGGGTATATTATAATATGGTGATCAGAAGTACGGGAGGGGAGGTGGGCACCACTAGACTACCAGGGATATGTGTGGGTGCTTGTGAATGGTGTTTGGAGGGGTAGCCACCCACGGCTGGTGGCTACTGTGTTGTGCATTGCAATACAGCAGCACGCCTGTGGGTGGCTAGCACTTGAGCCATTATTTACGGGTTCAATTTTGTGCCCAGGTATTTGGCACATCTCTGGGATGTGCCGGCAGATGCACCGCACATCCTGGGCTAAATATCAGAATGTGCCGCATATGCATGGGCACACCCCTTGGCGATGTGCTGCATACATTGTCTTTGCGCCCCAGCACAATGGGAACTGTGCTGCACAATTCCTCCATTTGAATATTGCCCTGGGGCACATTTCTGGGGTTGTGCTGGAACAACTCAGTTGTGCCAGGCACAACCCCTTTGAATATCTTGGCCCTGTTCTAAATAGATAAATGTGCTGAATGCAAAGTTAAGAGATACCAATGTGCAAGAAAATGCCCTCGGTTTAGACAAAGGTTCTAAATGGATAAATATGCTGGATGTAATATTGAGAAATATAAATGTGCTAAATTTAATCTAACCAGTCTGGTTACACCGTAAGTGTTCTCAGCCTAGAAAGGGGCTTGGTCTTCAGAAGTTAAAGCGTTGTTTCCATCGTCAAGTTTTAAAATCTCTGCGGTCAGTTTAGATGGTATTGGCTGTTGACTTGCCTGTTGTTTAACCTCCAGGGATAGTGCCTGCTTGCTAGGAGCACTTAACCTTAACCAGCTCACAGAGAAGCTTCTGTTACATGCAGGGCCTATCTGCATCATCCAAAGAGATTGTATATAGATAAAGTATTTAATATTTCAAGCCTAAGCCTTCATCTTCTGAATTAGCTAGCCAACGTACAGCTGCACCATCCTTCAGGCCTGCACCTTTTATGGACTGTGGTTACTAGGTACCCAGGTTAAGGCTGGGACTGCGGGGTCTCATACCAAATATGGGGCTGGTATCAGTGCGGGCACTAATGAATACTGTGTTAACTGATTTATTGCAGCCAGCTAGATAGCCAGGGCTCTGGTTATTCTAGAATTTGGTGGGAAATGTGATTAACGTGTGATTTGAAATGTAACAGTCTAATCCTAAACCAAATAAAACCAATCAAACTGAAGGTAAAAATGTATATAGCATAACCTCTTTTTCTGCTTCACCCAACCTAACCTTCCCCATGTAAATAAACTTAATTGTTGTTTTGCAGATACCTTGTTGCAAGCAATATTATTAGTATCTAGCTATTAAATTCTAAAATGTATCAAATGTGGGGAAATGTTATTGGGTCATGTTTGGGGTGGCTTATGGTAATGTGTTTGGGTACAGCATCCCAGAAGGTTGTACCAGGTTAGAGCTAGCCCACGTAAAGCTAACCTCTTGGTGGAGGCACTGCGCAAATATAATATCTTGTGTAGGAAACAGTTTAAAGTAAATCTTGGGAAATCAGGCCCCTCAACCTAGTTTCAGGCCGGCAAGGCAGGGCTAGTAGCCCTTAGTATTGTGCCACCTAGGGGTTACACATTGCATACTGTGACAGAATCAGAAAAAGTTAAATAAACACCAGGGAAGGTTAAAGATTTATGGAGAAATCTGGACCGAGTGTTACAATAATTGGATCAGTTATTGACAATACCAGGTATTGGATCTGTATTAATTTCTTTCTGTATATAAACGACCACAAAAGATTGATATTAAGAGACTGTAACTGTGGTGATATAAAGATGTATACTGTGATTGCCTTAGGATACTCCTGTATGATGTAATACGTGTGCCCTTTCAGATAAAATTCCCCATCTCTTTTCAAGAAGTGCCATGGGATCTTTAACACCCACCTGAACTAACACCAAAACAGGCAGATGGGACATCGGTTTTACATCTCACCCAAGAGACAGCATCTCAGGAGTGCAGCACCCCCTCATGTTGCATTACAGTGTCAGCATTGGGATTTAACCCAAGTGCCTGGTGTGGGGATAGAATCCACGGCCTTCTGATCTTCCAGCCTCAGAAGTGTGTGTGCAACCTGCTGAGCCACATGAGGTGGGCTCTCAAAAAGCCTATGTTGCAAATTTGGTGGAAAAAATCCAAAAAATTACTGTTTTATGAGCGTGCATTGTGCAGTTGCTATGCACGCTCGTAACTTTGCGAATTTGCAATATTTTCATGCCAGATTTTCAACACTGGCATTTTTCCACACCTCCTTGTGAACAACAGTACAGCTGTCATTTTTCAAATCCTGGCCAAAATGTGTTTTCGCACTTCCGGCGCAGAACAGCATGGTTGCTGAGGGAAATCAGTGTTCGGGACAGACTATGAAAATGACAGTGCCACTGTTCATGTGCAGAGATCCTAAACTGCCTATGTTGAAAATTTGGTGACGATACTCTATAAAATGACTGTGTTTGAGCGTGCGTTGCGCAGTTTGCACGCACGCTCATAAGTTTGTGGCTTTATAATATTTTCACTGCATATTTTCAACATTGCCATTGTTCTGCACCTCCTTATGAACAGTAGAGCTGTCACTTTTCACATCCTGGCTGACGTGTTTTTGCAGTTCCGGCGCAGAATAACTCGGTCGCTATGGGAAATCCGTATTCGGGACACATTATGAAAATGACAGTGACACTGTTCAGTAACAGAAGTCCCAAAATGCCTATGTTGAAAATTTGGTGTTGAAAGTCCATAAAATGAGTGTGTTACGAGCATGCGTTGCCCAGTTTCCATGCACGCTCGTACCTTCGCAACTTCATAATATTTTCACTCCATATTTTCAACATTGCCATTTTTCCACACCTCCTTATGAACAGTACAGCTGTCATTTTTCACATCATGGCCAAAATGTGTTTTCGTTCTTCCGGCGCACAACTGCACTGTCCCTGTGGGAAATCAGTGTTTGGGACACATAAAGAAAATCACACTGACACTGTTCATGAGCAGAGGTCCTAAAATGCCTATGTTGAAAATTTTGTGATGAAACTCCGTAAAATGACTGTGTTACGAGTGTGTGTTGTGCAGTTTCCTCACACCCTTGTAACTTCGCAAATTAGCAATATTTTCATGCCATATTTTCAACACTGGCATTTTCCACACCTACTTATGAACAGTACAGCTGTAAATTTTCACATCCTGGCCGAAATGTGTTTTCGCACTTCTGGCGCAGAATACTGCAGTTGCTGTCGGAAATCAGTGTTTGGGACAGATTAGGATTGAGCAAGTAAGGGGGGCGGGAGTGATCGTGCTCAACTGAGCTCTGTCGGGACTGCTGCAGATTTCCTTATGGGCAGGAAAAGGCACCAATGCAGGCAGGAGCCCAGTGAAAAAGGGCAGCTTGCAGTGCTGGGAGACACAGAATGAGCGAGTGAGGGAGGGTGAGTGAGTGAGCTCAAGGGAGCTCTGTTGGGACTGCTGCAGATTTCTTTGTGGGCAGAAAAAAGGCAGCAATGCACACAGGGGCCCAGTACAAAGGAGCAGCCTGCAGCGAGGAGAAACAGAATGAGAAACTGGGGAGTGAGCGAGCTCAACAGAGCTCTATCGTGACAGCTGAAAATTTCTTTGTGGGCAGAAAAAGGTGCTAATGCAGGCAGGAGCCCAATACAAAAGGGCAGCCTGCAGCACCAGGAGAAACACAATGAGCAAGTGAGAGAGAGGGAGTGGCGAGCTCAACAGAGCTCTATCATGACTGCTGTGGATTTCTTTGTGGGCAGAAAAGGCAGCAATGCACACAGGGGCCCAGTACAAGGGCAGCCTGCAGCCAGGAGAAACAGAATGAGAAACTGGGGGGGGGGGGAGTGAGCGAGCTCAACAGAGCTCTATCGTGACAGCTGAAAATTTCTTTGTGGGCAGAAAAAGGTGCTAATGCAGGCAGGAGCCCAATCCAAAAGGGCAGCCTGCAGCACCAGGAGAAACACAATGAGCAAGTGAGAGAGAGGGAGTGAGCGAGCTCAACAGAGCTCTATCATGACTGCTGTGGATTTCTTTGTGGGCAGAAAAAGGCGGCAACGCAGGCAGGAGCCCAGTACAAAAGGCCAGCCTGCAGCGCTGGCAGAAATGGAACAAGTGAGTGAGAGAGGTGACTGGAGCAGCTCAGCAGAGCTGTGTCAGGACTGCTGCAGATTTCTATGTGGAGAAAAAGGCAGCAATGGACACAGGGCCCAGTATAAAGGGCAGCCTGCAGGCTGGCAGAAACAGAATGAGTGAGAGAGGGAGGGTGGTGAGCACAACGGAGCTCGATCGTGACTGCTGCAGATTTCTTTGTGGGCAGAAGAAGGCGGCAATGCAGGCAGGAGCCCAGTACAAAAGGGAAGCCTACAGCGCCGGCAGAAACAGAACTTACGAGTGAGAGAGAGAGGTACTGAGCAAGCTCAACGGAGCTCTGTCTGGACTACTGCAGATTTCTTTGTGGGCAGAAAAAGATGCCAACAGAGGCAGGAGCCCAGTCCAAAGGGAAGCCTGCAGCGCCAGGAGAAACAGAATGAGCGAGTGAGACGGGGGAGTGAGCGACCTCAACGGAGCTCTGTTGGGACAGTTGCAGATTTCTTTTTGGGCAGGAAAAGGTGGCAACAGAGGCAGGAGCCTAGTACAGAAGTGCAGCCTGCAGCGCTGGGTGAAACACAATGAGTAAGTGAGAGACGGGGAGTGAGCGAGCTCAATGGACCTCTGTCATGACTGCTGCAGATTTCTTTGTGGGCAAAAAAAGGCAGCAACACAGGCAGGCACCCAGTACAAAAGGGCACTCTGCAGCACCGGCAGAAACAGAACGAGCGAGTGAGAGAGGGGGGAATGAGCAAGCTCAACGGACCTGTGTCAGGACTGCTGCAGATTTGTTTGTGGGCGGAAAAAGACACCAATGCAGGCAGAAGCCCAGTGCAAAAAGGCAGCCTGCAGCAGCGGGAGACGCAGAATGAGCAAGCGAGTGAGGGAGGGGGAGTGAATGAGCTCAACGGAGCTCTGCTGGGACTGCTGCGGATTTCTTTGTGGGCAGAAAAAGGTGCCAACAGAGGCAGGAGCCCAGTACAAAAGGGCAACTTGCAGCGTCAGGAGAAACAGAATGAGTAAGTTAGACAGGGGGAGTGAGAAACTTTAACGGAGCTCTTTCATGACTGCTGTGGATTTCTTTGTAGGCAGAAAAAGTCAGCAACGCAGGCAGGAGTCCAGTACAAAAGGCCAGCCAGCAGTGCCGGCAGAAATGGAATGAGCGAGTAAGAGGGGGGAGTAAGCAAGCTCAACGGAGGTGTGTCAGGACTGCAGCAGATTTCTTTGTGGGCAGAAAAAACTGCCAATGCAGGCAGGAGCTCAGTACAAAAGGGCAGTCTGCAGCAGCAGGAGACACAGAATGAGCGAGTGAGAGAGGGGGAGTGAGAGAGCTCAACGGAGCTGTGTTGGGACTGCTGCAGATTTCATCGTGGGCAGAAAAAGCTGACAACGCAGGCTGGAGCCCAGTACAAAAGGGCAGCCTTCAGCAGCAGGGGACACAGAATGAGCAAGTGAGGGAGGGGGAGTGAGTGAGCTCAATGGAGATCCGTTGGGACTGCTGCGCATTTCTTTGTGGTCAGAAAAAGGCAGCAATGCATGCAGAGGCCCAGTACAAATATGCAGCCTGCAGCAGCGATAGAAACTGAGCGAGCGAGTGAGAGAGGGTGGGAGTGAGCGAGCTCAATGAAGCTCTATTGTGACTGCTGCATATTTCTTTGTGGGCAGAAGAAGGCAGCAATGCAGGCAGGAGCCCAGTACAAAAGGGCAGCCTGCAGCACCAGGAGAAACAGAATGAGCGAGTTAGACAGGGGGAGTGAGCGACCTCAACGGAGCTGTATCATGAGTACTGTGGATTTCTGTGTGGGCAGAAAAAGGCGGCAACACAGGCAGGAGCTCAGTACAAAAGGCCAGCCTGCAGCACCAGCAGAAACGGAATGAGCAAGTGAGAGAGGGGGAGTGAGCGAGCTCAACGGAGCTGTGTCGGGACTGCTGCAAATTTCTTTGTGGGCAGAAAAAGCTGACAGCGCAGGCAGGAGCCCAGTACAAAAGGGCAGCCTTCAGCAGTGGGGGACACAGAACGAGTGAGTGAGGGAGGGGGAGTGAGTGAGCTCTATGGAGATCTGTTGGGACTGATGCGCATTTCTTTGACGGGTAGAAAAAGGCAGTAATGCATGCAGGGGCCCAGTACAAATGTGCAGCCTGCAGCGCCAGGAGAAACTGAACTTGTGAATGAGAGAGGGGGACTGAGCGAGCTCAACAGAACTCTGTCAGGACTGCTGCAGATTTCTTTGTGGGCAGAAAAAGGCACCAACAGAGGCAGGAGCCCAGTCCAAAGGGCAGCCTACAGTGCCAGGGAAACAGGACGAGCGAGTGAGACACGGGGAGTGAGCGACCTCAATGGAGCTCTGATGAGACAGCTGAGGATTTCTTTGTGGGCAGAAAAATGTGGCAATGCAGGCAGGAGCCCAGTACAAAAGGGCAGCCTGCAGCAGCGGGAGATACAGAACAAGCGAGCGAGCGAGTGAGGGAGGGGGAGTGAGTGAGCTCAATGAAGCTCTGTTGGGACTGCTGCGGATTTCTTTGTGGGCAGAAAAAGGTGCCAACAGAGGCAGGAGCCCAGTACAAAAGGGCAGCTTGCAGTACCAGGAGAAACAAAATGAGCAAGTGAGACAGGGGGAGTGAGAAACCTTAATGGAGCTCTATCGTGACTGCTGCAGATTTCTTTGTGGGCAGAAAAAGGTGACAACACAGGTAGGAGCCCAGTACAAAAGGCCAGCCAGTAGCACTGGCAGAAACAGAATGAGCGAGTGAGAGAGGGGGAGTGGGTGAGCTCAACGGAGCTGTGTCAGGACTGCTGCAGATTTCTTTGTGGGCAGAAAAAGCCACCAGCGCAGGCAGGAGCCCAGTACAAAAGGGCAGCCTGCAGCAGCGGGAGACACGGAATGAGCAAGCGAGGGATGGGGAGTGAGTGAACTCAATGGAGCTCTTTTGGGACTGCTGCAGATTTCTTTGGGGCAGAAAAAGGCAGCAATGCATGTGGGGGCCCAGTACAAAAGTGCAGCCTGCAGCGTCAGGAGAAACAGAACGGGCGAGTGAGAGAGGAGGAGTGAGCGAGCTCAACAGAGCTCTATCGTGACTGCTGCAGATTTCTTTGTGGACAGAAGAAGGCTGCAACGCAGGCAGGAGCCCAGTACAAAAGGGCAGCCTGCAGCGCCGACAGAAACAGAACAAGTGAGTGGTGGGGGGAGTGAGCGAGCTCAATGGAGCTCTTTCAGGACTGCTGCAGATTTATTTGTGGGCAGCAAAAGGCGCCAATGGAGGCAGGAGCCCCGTACAAAAGGGCAGCCTGCAGCGCCAGGAGAAACAGAATGAGCAAGTGAGACAAGGGGAGTGAGCAACCTCAACGGAGCTCTATCATGACTGCAGCAGATTTCTTTGTGACCAGAAAAAGGCAGCAACGAAGGCAGGAGCCCAGTACAAAAGGCCAGCCAGGAGCGCCGGCAGAAATGGAACGAGCGAGTGAGAGAGGGGGAGTGAGCGAGCTCAACAGAGCTGTGTCGAGACTGCTGCAGATTTCTTTGTGGGCAGAAAAAGCTGCCAATGCAGGCAGGAGCCCAGTACAAAAAGGCAGCCTGCAGCAGCGAGACATACAGAACAAGCGTGTGAGGGATGGGGAGTGAGTGACCTCATCGGAGCTCTTTTGGGACTGCTGCAGATTTCTTTGTGGGCAGAAAAAGGCAGCAATGCACGCTTGAGGCCAGTACAAGAATGCAGCCTGCAGTGCCAGGAGAAACAGAACGAGCGAGTGAGAGGGGGAGTGAGCGAGCTCAACAGAGTTCTATCGTGACTGCTGCAGATTTCTTTGTGGGCAGAAGAAGGTGGCAACACAGGCAGGAGCCCAGTATAAAAGGGCAGCCTGCAGCACCGGCAGAAATGGAATGAGCGAGTGACAGAATGGGAGTGAGTGAGATCAGTGGAGCTCTGTCGGCACTGCTGCAGATTTCTTTGTGGGCAGAAAAAGGCACCAAGAGAGGCAGAAGCCCAGTACAAAAGGGCAGCCTGCAGCGCCAGGAGAAACAGAATGAGCGAGTGAGACAGGGGGAGTGAGTGACCTCAATGGAGCTCTGTCAGGACAGCTGCGGATTTCTTTGTGGGCAGAAAAAGGTGCCAATGCAGGCAGAAGCCCAGTACAAAAGGGTAGCTTGCAGCACCAGGAGAAACACAGCGAGTGAGTGACAGAGGGGGAGTGAGCGAGCTGAAGGAGCTCTATTGTGACTGCTGCAGATTTCTTTGTGGCCAGAAAAAGGCGGCAATGCAGGCAGGAGCCCAGTACAAAAGACCAGCCTGCACTGCCGGCAGAAACGGAATGAGCCAGTGAGAGAGAGAGGGGACGTGAGCAAGCTGAACAGACCTGTGTCGGGATTGCTGCAGACTTCTTTGTGGGCAGAAAAAGCCACCAAAAGAGGCAGGAGCCCAATACAAAAGGGCAGCCTGCAGTGCCAGGAGAAACAGAATGAGCGAGTGAGAGAGGGCAAGTGAGCCACCTCAACAGAACTCTGTCGGGACAGCTGCAGATTTCTTTGTGGACAGAAACGGGTGCCAACGAAGGTAGGAGCCCAGTACAAAACAGCAGCCTGCAGCACTGGGAGAAACAGAACGAGCGAGTGACGGAGGGGCAGTGAGCGAGTTCAACGGACCAACGCAATCAACATTCGGCATTGACAAATGCTTGTTTCATTAATAGTTATTCAAAATAAACAGATGAACAATAAATTCACTGATAACACATTAAAGTAACAAGCCATCAAGAAAATGGAAAAAACACAATACTCAAATCCTATTCAACCCATGAACCCACCTTCCCCTTCATTCCTACAAAAGGAGAAAGCCTGACCGTGGAAGGATTTAAAAATTCCTTGAAAACACACCTATTTAACCAGGCATTTGCAGGGACTCGACCTCGACAACTCAATTTAAACAGCTTCTCACCCTGTAAGCTAGAAAGAGGCTGGTCCAAACAACCTTACTTCCTCTGCTTGACTAAGTGGACTTCCTCTACGGTCACTGTCCCCAAAATGCACTCCAAAAGCTTGATACACTCTATCATCGTGCACTGAGATTTGTTCTTGGCCTGCCTTTGCAATCTCACCACTGCCTCTTGTACCAAACACTAGTCTGGTCACCCCTTTCCATGAGGAGGCAAATAAACATCCTCATGTCCCCCACGGTTGGACCCAGCCAGCTGTCGACCGAGACCAGGACACCCACAAGCAACTGCTCAAAGCTGCCTGCTCTTGAACAGGGCTGCTTCAGCTCCCCCACGGTCGGACGGCACCCAGCCAGCCACCGACTCAGACCAGGACACCCGCAAGCAACTGCACAAAGCTGCCTGCCCTTGAACAGGGCTGCTTCAGCTCCCCCACGGTCGGACGGCACCCAGCCAGCCACCGACTGAGACCAGGATACCCGCAAGCAACTGCTTGAAGGTACAGTGGCAGCACAGCCAACCGGATCACTGGCGCTTCTTGCTAACCGGATCTGATTGGCCAGGACTCTCTCCCCTTCTTTTGCCACCTGGCACTCTGCGTTTAAAAGTTTTCAACTGAATGTAATTGAATATTTGCAAACTGTACTGCTGGATTTAATTCTGAAACCTTGCTCAAGTGATTATGGCACCTTTGTGTCTCTTTTTTCGGCCCTCTCCCCCAATCCCACCTCCTCCACTGACTAAATACACCTTTAACCCACCCACAGTCTCACTCGCTCCCTCACTAGCTACAAAAGACCCTACTTTAGTGGTCTCCAAACCTAACTCAGGAACCAATCATATCCCTGGCCCTTTATCCTATTCCTCTACCCTCCTCCTTCTTTGAGTTGCCACTGCAGATAGGGTGCCGTCCCACACTAGAGCCGTGCCATGGCCCTGCCAGGTTGCCTGCCTCTGCTCATCGCTGCACTCATCTCCCTCCCTCCCTCCCCTCCTCTCAAATATGCCACCCACCTCCCCCAAGCCCCTCTCCCCTATTCTGCCAAACCTCATGGCTCCCCACTCCTCCACTTCGGCGTCCACTTCTCCTCACACCCACATCTGGACACACTCAGCCACATGTCCCTGCTCATTCCTCTTCAACCCCTCACTTTCCTGGCAAATTTGCAACTAATCCCCCCTGCCCAGCTCCAAATAATCATCCACACCTACTATCTAAGAGACGCTCGCTCTCTGCCAGTCTCATTCAGATATTTGCCCACCATCTAACACTTGCTCTCCTGCTCCTTGCTGCAGGTGACATACACCCGAACCCCGGCCCCTAATCTTCTCCTCCCCTCTCATTCTCTTCAAGCCCCCCTCCTAACTCATCCGCAACTGCATTCCTCCTTGGAGGCCCTCTATCACGTGGCCTGCATCTCCTACACCTAAATATAAGAAGCCTTGTCCACAAACTTGATTCCCTCCAGGTGCTTGCTGCCCACTATGCTCCAGACAACCTCACCCTGGCCAAAACTTGGCTCAATAAAAACATCACCGACCCCCTCAGTCGCTATCCCAGGCTATGCTATGGCCCGCCAAGACAAAGCCTCAAGAGGTGGTGGAGTAGCCATCTACGTAAACTCGGACTTGCACTGTTGGGTTGTCCTAGCTAAGTCTGAACCGAAAATCTATAAAATTATACTATTACAGCTGGTTCTCCCCTTCTTGCTCCCAATCTATGTTGCAGGAATATACTGCTGGCCTGGTACACCAGCCTCTGCTGTCACCGACCTCCTCAAGCAAATCTCCTGCCCAACCCCTACTGGGGAATTACATATTGTAGGAGACCTTAACCACAACTGGCTAGCTCCTGCCCTCAATAAAGCCAGGACTGAAATTTCTGCACTAAACCTCTCACAAATCATAACCGAGCCCACCCGCCTTAACCCAAAATCTGGCAACCACTCACTTCTCGACTGGGCTCTTACCACCCACCCTCACTGAGTCATAGTACCTGAAAATAGGCATATAACTTGTCTAGTGTACCTACCTGGTCAACAAAAGCTAAATAAATAAATAAATAATTGACACAGGACTTCTTCCTGACTCCCTGAGTGACCACCACATTACATACATAGTGCGCAAAATCCACCATTCAACCCCCTAAATTGCTTGTCCAATGCTCCTACAAATCCCTCAATCTCACCCCCATGTTGGATGACCTGGCCTTAGCTAATTGGGCCCCCGCCCTTTCTCTGAGCACTATTGACGATGCCCATCTTCGCTTCAGAAACACATTCCTCAGCGTCTGGGACACACATGCCCCACTGCGTCATACAAGGGTATGTGGAATTCACCTGCTTTGGATCACCCAAGAACTGATTGCATGTCAAATTGCCCAGGGCAAAGCATGGAGAGTGCATAAATCTTCACACCTTCCGCATGACCTCTCCACATACTGTATGCTCCGAAACAAGAGTACCAGAGCTACTCGCCTAGCTAAAGCAGAGTATTTCAACAGCTCCCTTCAGTCTAACTTAAATAACCCCTCAAAATTCTGGAAGGTCATTCACTCCCTATTTGCCCCACCTACAGCTAATCCCACTCTACTGCTAAATGTTAACAACTCCCTTCTCGTGGAACCAAGAGTAGTCGCTACTGAGTTCAACACGTATTTCTCCACTTGTGCCACCACTCTCCTCTCCTCTCTTCCCTGCCCAACCCTGCACTGCTTGCACCCACCACAGATATAGAGAAGCCTGTCAGGCCTCACACCTTCTCCTTCAAAGACATCTCAACAGCGGATGCCTTTGATGCACTACTATCTCTCAACCCTTCAAAAGGCAAATCGCCTGATAGTTTGGACCCTAAACTCCTCTACCTCTCCACCCCCGCCATAGCAACCCCACTTGCCAACCTGCTAAAACAAACCTTTGCCACTGCTGCAGTCCCCCGGGCATGGAAGCATGCCATAGTCATTCCCCTCTCTAAAGGAGGTGCCCCCACCTCCACCGCAAACTACCACCCTATCTCTCCTCCCAGCTGTCACAAAACTACAAGAGCACCTTGTGCTCACCCAACTTACATCCTTTCTCTCTGACTCTAATTTCTTCATGTCTAGCAGCCTATAAGAAATTCAAGTGCTCAAGGAGTGAAAGGGATCAAGGGGAGTATGAGCTGATGGCTAGAAGGGCCACTAGAGTGGTGAGGGTGGCTAAGGCAAGGAAGGAGCAGAACCTGGCCAGGGAAATTAGGAGAGGGAAAAAGGGGTTCTTTAGATACATTGGGGAAAGATGAAGGGTGAAGGGCAGATTAGCAGGATTAGATCAGGAAGAGATGGGCACGCAGACCCAGAGAGGAGCAGGCTGAGGTACTAAAATGAGTACTTCACCCTCAGTTTTCACCAGGGAAATGGGGATGCTGCATCATACATGGGAGGAGACAGAGATAATGAGGAGGGGGGGACCCTTACCAATCGGCAGGTCTGGGGAGGGGGGGAGGCATCACTGGCAGGTGGGGGGAGGGCTAAGCAGGGAGAAGAGGTACTGGAAGTGGAAATCACAGCAGAGAGAGTGGGGGAAGCCCTCAGCTCCCTTAAGACGGAGAAAGCACCGGGGCCGGATAAATTACATCCTAGAGTGCTGAAGGAACTTGCAGATGTCCTGGCGAAACCCCTGGCAGAGCTTTTCACCATCTCTCTGAGGACAGGGTGGGTGCCCCAAGACTGGAAGGTGGCGCATGTAGTGCCTATCCACAAGGGGGGATCAAGGGAGGTGGCAGGGAACTACAGGCCTGTCAGCCTGACATCAGTGGTGGGCAAGGTGATGGAGGGCATCGTCAAGGAGAGGCTGGGGGGGACCTGGATAAGTCAGGGTGCCTGGACGATAGACAGCATGGATTCATCCCGGGGAAATCATGTCAGACAAACCTGGTGGAGTTCTATGACTGGGTGACAAGTGCCTTGGACCTGGGTAGACCAGTGGATGTCCTCTTTCTAGACTTCAGCAAGGCATTTGACTCTGTTCCTCACGTGGGCCTGTTGGATAAACTAGGAGAAATGGGGGTGGGAAACCAGATGATCCAATGGATAGGCAATTGGCTCCAGGACCGGACCCAGAGGGTCGTGGTTAGTGGGATAGTCTCTTCCCAAGGAGGGTCATTAGGTGGGGTCCCACAGGGATCAGTCCATGGGCCCCTTCTGTTCAAGCCACGTATCTGACATAAGGACAGGAATCAGGAGTGAGATGAGTCTCTTTGCAGATGACTCGAAACTGGGGCAGTGGTGGATGGGGAGGAGGGAGGGTGACCCTGCAGGGACTTGGAGGCTCTGGAAGATGGTCTAGAAAGTGGAAGCTGAGGTTTAATGCAGGGAAATGCAAGGTACTCCACCTGGGGCAGACCCAGGCCAAGTGTGCACACCCTGGGAAATACTACAAGTCTCAATGGCTGAGGAGGGACCTGGGGGTGGTGGTGGATGTCAAGATGAACAACTCTGAGACTTGTGGGAGGGCAGCAGCCAAGGCCAACAGGATGCTGGGATGCATCGCTGGGGATCACCTCCAGAAGGAGGAAGTGATACTCCTCTGTATAACTGCTTGGTGAGGGCGCACCTGGAGTACTGCGTGCAGTTTTGGAAGCCACACTTAAAGAGGACATTAGCCTCCTGGAGAGGGTCCAGAGGAGGGCAACCAAAATGATTTGGGGCTTGGGGGACAGGACCTATGAGGAGAGGCTCGAAGAGCTAAATATGTACACTTTGGAAGAGAGAAGGGACCGGGGGGACATGATAGAGGTCTTCAAGTACATGAAGAGGGTAAATAGGGGAGGAACAGTGAGGGTGCTTCGAAGGAAGGAGGAGGGGGCCACTAGAGGGCATGGGTGGAAGCTGGAGGGGGGAAGATTCAGGGGAGAAAGGAGGAGGTGCTACTTCACTGAGAGGGTGGTAGAGCCATGGAATGCACTACCTAGGGGGCTGGTGGAGGCAGAGACAGTGGAGGGGTTCAAGAGGGGGTGGGACAGGTACAGGGGAAGGGTTCAGGAAGCAAAATCCAATGCAGCAAGAATATCCGGAACTGGGAAGGGAGAAGCCAGAGAAGGCGAGGGGGACAGCAAGGTCAGCACCCAGGGTGGGGGCTGATCAAACGAGCAGACACGAAAGACCATTAGGCCTATTCTGCTGGCATTTTAGTATGTTAGTATGTTAGTATGTCCTTCCAGTCAGAGTCCAGGAAGAGTCACTCCACCATCTCCTCCCTCACAAGGCTTACTGACGCCATCCTAACTGGTATGGGCAGAGGGTAGATCACCTCAGCCATCTTCATTGACCTTGCGAAAGCTATCGACACCATCTCCCATCCCTTACTGCTCTCGTGTCTCTCTGAATCAGGCCTCTCTGTTGCTGCTACCAACTGGTTCAGATCTCACCTCTGTGAAAGAACACAATCAGTTTGAGTTTCAGATGCCATCTCCACCCCCCTTCCCTTAACTACGGGCATCCCCCAGGGGTCAGTTTTTGGACCCATTCTGTTCTCCATTTTTCTTAATGACCTGCCACTCTTCTGCTCTACTTCATCAATCCACATGTATGCAGATGATACTGCACTCTTCTCCTCAGACACCTCCCCAGAAACGGTACAATCTAACCTCCAAGCTGACTTCAACAAAGTTTAACACTGGTTCAGCTCTCACCAGTTCTCCCTAAATGCTAAAAAAACTGTCACGATGACCTTTGGTAAAAGATAGCGCCTGTCCAGACTCCTATCCCTTACCTACTTCCTCACCCTGGATGGACAAAAACTCAAGGATGTCATCTCATTCCATTACTTAGATGTATGGTTCGACCAGCAGCTTTCTTTCTCTGACCACATCGATGTTATCTCAAAAAAACTCCACCCCATGCTCAGTGTACTATATAGGAATCGTAGTAGCCTCCTCCTACCCACTCAGCGTGAACTGGTCCAGGAGATGATACTCCCCTCCTTCGACTACTGTGACATTGTCTACAGTGCAGCCCCAAAATCCACCTTATCTAAACTGAACACCCACTTCAATGCCTTCTGCCGCTTTGCTCTTGATGCCCCACCTCTCACCCATCACTGCGACCTCTACCACTCCCTAGCACCACTGTCCCTCAAAAACCATCGCATTTTGCACTGTGCTAAATATGTCTCAAACTTCTGGCTTGGCACCATCCCATCCTACCTCTCCTCTTAAATCTCAGCTGCTCCCACCCCCACCCACTCCCTTAGATCCTGTGACTAACCAACTATCAGTCCCCAGGCAGAGGACCACTGTCAGCCAAGCTGCTTTCTCAAACCACTTACCCAAGCACTGGAATGATCTCCCACCACAAATTCGTAATTCCTCCTCTGCTCACTCTCTATCCACCGCCCTGGCAAATTACCTCATTACACATTGCTCCTGCACCTGACTCTGTCAAGTGCAAATACTCCCCCCCCCTGCTTGCCTGACCAGAGGCACTTAGCTATAGGTACAGCTGCTGGTGTATTGACCCAACCTATGCACTTATTGTCATGTACCCATGTGTTCTATGTCTTCAGTTGTTTAAACCCTCATTCTATTTGTGTTTGCTAAAATTGCCCTTATTACTGCTACATGTCACATAATTGTTATTGTGTGTATTCCAATGTAATCAACATGTGCTGCTAGTAAAATTATATAAACGTATCCTAATGCTGCCATTCACTTACTGTTAAATGTTCACTTGATAACCTGCATGTTATCCTAGCCTCTGTGTACCCTCCCTCCAGGTCACACCGGGAGATGAGCATCTTGTTGCTCAGTGTGCTTTTCCTGGTGAAACAATTTCAATAAATAAATAAATGTGGCTGTTCCGGGCTATGTCAAATAAGCTATCATACTATATCCGTAACCGATTTGTGTGCTACAATGGTGTCTATTGCCTAAGAAACTCCTCGCTTATCTTACTCAAACCACCACGGAACAGGACTCACCTTGGTTTTCTACCGACACTATGGAGTAACACACAAAAAGCAGTTAAACTCTCCCTGCTGCCTAGCCCCCACATGTTCAGACAGCTGCTCTATAGATGCCTGAAAAAGGCGTGTGATTGCCTCAGGTAAACAGTACTTACTCATTCTGAACAAGACACTAGCTCCAGATTCACTGGCCATCTTATTCCCCCATCGGCCAGCATCCTGCTAAGGTATTACCCCGTTACCTCCTCCCTCCCTCCCTGAGCTATCTCACGTGGAGTCTCCACTTTATTAGGCTGCCCTTCTCCCTCTCCTTCTTGTGTCCTGTTTAGTACATTTTCCTCTGCCCTCCACTGTGTCTCCACCCCCTTCTCCCTCAATACTCTAATGAACTCAACTAGCATATCTTGAATTGTTGTCTATTTACTTGTTACATACCAAACCTTGCACTCATGCTTACTGACCTTGTATTGTTATAATTTCCTGTATCACTGTCTAGTGTACCATGAACTGTTATGTTACTGTGAATTAATTTGTCCTATGTGTCCAGGACCATCTTGAAAATGAGCTTGCTCAATGATGTAACTTGCCTGGTTAAATAAAGTGTGATTGACTGATTGATTGATTGACTGACTGAATGTAAACTTTTACCTGTTTTTATATGTAATGTTGACATTTTTGTAATGTATACTGTTAAGGCACCTTGAGCTCTGGAAGGGCGCCTCATACAAATAAAATTTTATTTTACTTTATAAAAGACATCCCAGTCACTTAAAAAAGGCAAAGCGAATCTATCAACAAGGATATAATCTGAATTTGTAATTAAAATAAAAATAGAAGCATGTAGTCACCTTTATATCTATATTAAATGAAATTATTAAGAGTAAAAGCATAGAGCCACCTTTATATCTATATTAGAAAAAAACATTAAAGATCAAAGTAATAAACTACTAAATTCTAAAACATATTAAAAAGAGCAATGAATCTATATGACATGAGACCTCAAAACCCCAGATAAATTGTATTAAGTTATAGATGTCATGATATCTGGGAGTTTCTTCCAGCATTTGACAAAAAAAGCTTGTTTATTATGTGAGAAAGAAATAATACAAATTAATAATAAATTTTGTCTGATTAGGGAAACCCATTCTTTAAAGGAAGGAGAGAAATGGTCGGCCCAGTGTTTAAGTACCAAATGAGTAGTAGAAACTCCAATCAGAGTTAATAAAGCTGTATCTATAAAGGACGTATCTGTAGGCAGATCTCCCAAGATAAGAGAATCTATACTAAAGTCATAGGAAAGTACCACTTTGTCTATAATAGTAACTTTAATTTCTTGCCATAGCTTAATAATAAATGAGCAAGACCAAAGCATGTAGTTGAGGGTGCTGATATTCTTATCACATTTATGACATAGATTAGAGTATAGTATATGGGTGCTGCCTATTGTGAATGGATTTCAGCAACTGCTGAAATCTTGTTGTAGTACAGTTCAAAGGTCAAAAAAGTTGTACTATCGTTCTGACATCACATCGATAGTGCAACAACTTTTTACCCTTGACCTGCTGCCTGATTGGCTCAGACGATGCTCTCTAGAAAAAAAAACAAAAAACATGGCGTGATTTAGCGAGCGCCGAGCAGCAGAGCCACTGACTTAGAAGTCGGGAATCAGGACACGGAGAGCCATACATGGCTCCCTTTCTAAAAACAATTGCTTTCTTTTTTCTCTCCAATTTAAAAAAAATTATGTGCGGAGGAGAAACTGAGGAGCAGGATGGAGCATAAGCAGGAACGGGTGCAAGCAGAAGCACCAGAGGGAAACGGGAGCAGCACCTACGGCAAGTAACGAAAAAAAAAATGTAAAACAAAAAAACCCATATACTATAAAAAACAGTGGATGGATGAACATCCACAACTAAGTCTGCATCCCCATCTCGGGCAGTTGATGACATCAACGAGACCTCTCGAGCTTCACTCTCGAGGTCTCTGTGATGTCATCAACTCCCTCGACGGAAACACAGCCTTGTTGTGGATGTTCACCCATCCACTATTCTATGTTTTATACATTCTGTATGATCATTACCTTTGATGACACACTCATCTTCTCAAGCCACATAGTCTCTGTAATCAAGATGGCAAACATAAAGCTTGGAGTACTTTACTGACACAGACAATCGATGAAGCCTGATGCTCTCAAACTTGCCACCAGTAGCTCAGTACTGTCCTCCATTGACTATGGGTTGCCTATTTATGGGGCGGGCACAAAAACTGCTGTTAACAAAATTAGCTTTACCTCCTCAATAAGGCCTGCTGTCTAACTGTGGGGGCTACTCTTGACACCCATACCTGCTCGCTCTACAGCGAAACTGGGTGGCTCCCATTCCATCTTAAAGGGCAATACCAAACCTGCCTACTACTAAAAAAAGTGCTTCTTGGTCTCACATCCCCCACTCTGGGCAACCTCTTCAAGCTGGCAGTTCCAATGAAATCAACGAGAAGTGCGACTACTGACAGGCTGATGATTCCCTTTAAAAGGATACAATTTGCCCAGAATTCTATCCTGTATTAAGGACTGAAATGGCAAAATGAGCTACCTGCTGACCTCATGGATACACCCAAGATTAGCACATTCAAATCTGGGCTCAGATCCTTTCTTGCCACTACAATGACATGTACCTGCCTGCACTAATGAAACAGGACCTCAGCCCCCCTAGTTTCCCATTAAATACTTCCCTCTATACTATTAAATCAGATTATGTTTTACCTCTTTTCTTCACAACCCCTCCTCCACCCCCTAGCACCTAATGATGTCCACTCATGGTTGACAACCCTACCCCCCCTCCTCTGACGATGCCACTTCTGGTTGACTGCGTCACCCCTATGTGTTTTACGTTGGCCCACCAACTGTTGAACTCCAATGCAGAGTCTTGCCAGCCGTCTCTTAAGTTTCTTATCATTCATTATTTTGTTATTACTGACTAATTAGATGTAAATAAGTTCAATTTTTATTTTGTTGCCTGTGTATATGTTTCCATGTTTTATTTCTGTAAACCTTGTATTCCTGTAATGTTTGTTCAACACTGACTTGGAACCTTTGAAAATGAGTCTTTAACTCAAAGGTATTAATCCCAAACTGAAATACATAAATACATACATACATAAATAAATAAATAATATATAGATACTGTATATATGAAGATAAATAAGCATTGTGTAATACCTTAAAACAAATTAACCTAGGATTATCTAAGTGAATTAGATTGTAAATATTTTTCCACAGGTTGTTCCAATTTAAGGGATGTAGATGGAAATAATTATCCCAAACAAGTTAATAAAAAACGTGTCTAAAGATTTCAGTTTCAGAAGATATTGATATAAAGCAGAAATAGAATGAGGTTTATTTCTTATCATAGCCAGATTTGAGATCACATTAATTTCACTATTGGGCAAGGAAAAACTAACAAAATATGAAGATACCATACATTTTAAAATGCTGAAATTCAATATGTCTTTCTTAGAACAATTAAATGTCTTAGAAAGCTAAGTAAAGGAACTGAGTGCACCATTTTCCACTAATGACTTCACCTTCAAGTTGGCAGAGTCAGGTATGAAATTAGAAGTAAGGTGTTTCCCATGTTTCCCAGAGGGTGGTATCAGGGGTTTAATTCTTCTGGCCCAGTCTCTCTGTCTTGTGGGGCTCCTCAGAGTTCGGTGTTGTCCCCCATGTTGTTTGCAGTGTACAGGCTACCCTTCGGAAACATTGTAAGAAGGTATGGGCTGAGATTTCACTGCTATGCTGATGATGCCCAGCTCTACCTATCTTTTGCACCAGACCAGGATAGAGCTCCCTCAGTATTCAACAACTGCCTCACTGAAATCCAGTACTGGATGAATTCAAGCTGGCTGAGGTTGAACTCAGAGAAGACAGAGGTGATGGTTGTGGACACAGGTCACTGGATAGAGGGGATGGGAGCTGGCTTTCCCTCAGGACTTTTTCTGGGTGGCATCCAGCTCCTTACCTCTAAATGGGTGTGGAACCTGGGGGTGATTTTTGATGACAGGCTGACACTGTGATCGAAGGTGTCAGCATACGTCAAATCATCCTTTTACCATCTGAAGAACATATCCAGGAATAAGCACCTAGTTGCGTTCAGTGATCTGCTCACATTGGTCCACACCTTTGTGACCTCATGCCTTGATTACTGCAACTCCCTGTATCTAGGGCTACCAGAGGTTGATATTCGCCACTTGCAGCTCGTGCAGAATGCTGCAGCCCAGTTATTGACAGGTACTTCTCATGCCTGTCATATTTCTCCAGTCCTGCGCAATCTGCACTGGCTGCCAATACAGTGGAGGATCACTTTTAAAGTCGGTCTTCTGACTTATAAAGCCCAACACAGACTGGGCCTTGACTACTTGTAAGAGCTCCTGGTACCTTACTGCCCTAGGTGATCGCTCCACTCGGCAGATGAGGGGTTGCTAGAGATTCCAATGGTTTTCTTAAAATCTCGAGGGCCCGTGCTTTTATGTACATGCCCCCTGCCTTCTGGAATTTTCTACCCCATCTGCTTCGGCAGTGTGCATCTGTGGAGGAATTTAAAAAGGCCTTAAAGACCCATTTATGGTCAAAGGCTTACCCCTGATGATGACATTTGATTGTGTTTTATGAATTCAGCAGTTATTGGATCTGTGTTTATTTTACTGTTTTATGCATAGCTGTTGTAAAGGCGCCTTGGTTTTAAGAAAGATGCGGTATAAATAAAGATTTGTTATTATTATTATTTATTATAAATGGAAGTTTGGGTTGTATAAAATAGGTTGGTTTAAACATTGTGATAAGTTAATGTTAAAAATGTGACAAAACTGATAATTCATTTTTAAAGATGTCCCGATTACAGTATTTTTCATTTATTTTTCAGAATGTTAGGAATGTGCTTGAAGGAAGAGTAAAATATACCTTCTGGACATATATTATGCTTTTTAAGCATTTCTTTTTCTACCAGTACCCATGTCGGAGTGTACATGGGTGGTTGAGTTTGATTTAGAAGCCACTTTACCTGTAGGTATTTATTCATATGAGAGGACAGATAGTAAAATAAAAAGTTGGGAACCTTCATATCACCCAAATGTTTAGGAAGACTAAGTTTCTGAAAAGCTATTCTTGGAGTACCTTTTGACCAAAGGAAATAGTTAATAAGTGAGTGTAATTTCTTAAACCAATTAAGAGGTAGGAAAACAGCATATTCATAGGGAAGAAAATTATCAGGAAAATATTCATTTTTAAAATACCTGTCTTACCGTTCAAAGAAATAGGTAAAGATGCCCATCTGTTTAAATCATGAGATATTTTTTGTACAACTACATCCAGATTATCTTTTATCAATTGGGATTCATCTTTTTATAGAAAGATTCCTAGATATTTAATTCCTGAAGGGGACCATGTTAACCCTAATTTATTGATCTCTTCTCTAACAAAGCAGTTTGACAGAGGCATGAACTCAGTTTTCTCCTTATTGAGCTTATAATTGGAAACTTTACTAAAGTCCGCAATTATTGTTAGGGTTTCCCTGATTGAAGTGAGGGGATCCAAAACATGAAACAGTATGTCATCAGCAAATACTGACCCATGACAAATGAATGTTGGGCTGGCAGTATAACCTAGAGGTTAGAGAAATGAGCTGTGAACTAGCTTGGTATATCCAGCAGGCTAGACCTTGGTCTGATTCTCACAACTTCCACTTGCATACTGTGTGACTCCTAGCAAGTCACTTAACCACCCAGTGCTCCCAGGTCACTTCTGAAAACAGGCACGTGTGTCTAGTGGGCCTTACCTGGTTACCAAAGATTTTTTTTAAAATGCTGATATTTTAAATGGATTTTGTTTATATTTATGCTTTTAATATGATTATCAGAGTTCAAAAAATAAAGAAGGGGTTCCAAATAAAAATTCAATAAAATAGGTGAAAGTGGGCAGCCCTGTCTGGTACCTTGAGATAAGTTAATGGTATATAAAATTAAATTATTACAACTGATCCTAGCCATAGTGCCTGAGTATAAAATCATTAACCAATCAATGAAGGTTGTAGGGAAGCCAAATTTAAGCAAGGTCACAAATAATAAGTCATGATGAACCCTATCAAATGTTTTTTCTGCATCCAGGGAGACTAACTTCAGAGATTGGTCACCCTGGATGCAGATACAATATGCAAAATCTTTCTAAAATGGTCAGAAGTCTGTCTGGCAGCCATAAAACCTACTTGGTCAAAACTATTCAATGATTGGCTTATCCTCTTAATTCTATGAGCTAATATATGAGATAGAATTTTTATATAATAGTTAATTAAAGATTAAAAAATAATAATAGCCACCAAAAGGGTCATATCAGTAAAGCCCTTTGAAAGGAGATAGTCAAAAAATTATTTCAGAATAGGAAGGAGAGAGTGTTTGAATGATTTATGGAAATTGGTAGCAAGACCATCTGGACCAGGTGCTTTATTTAACATATGGTTTTCAATTGCTTCTCCTGTCTCTTTTAAGATAATCAGAAGAGTAAAGTTCAAGGCTTTAGATTCAGAAATATGAGGACATAGAAAATTGGATAAATATGTATTTAGTACATCCAAGGAGGAAGGATTGGAGATGGGGCCATATAGTCATGAATAAAAACTAAAGAATTTGTTTAAAATATCTTTATGGTCTGTTAATACTTTATTATTGGATTTAGAAATGATAGAATATACATGTCTGGATTTATCTAACCTTTTAACTCTATAAGCCAGTAATTTACTGGATTTCTCTCCTATATTAATACACAAGGCTTCTGTTCTGATGGTAAGGAATTCAGATTGTTCCTTAGAAATGCAACTGAATTCCTCCTTTAGTGTTAATACTTCTTGTTTTCCTTTCAAAGAGAGATAATCTTGATTTTTAGAATCTAGCTCTTGTACCCTGTTAGTGATTGTCTCTAATCTCTCCATTTTTTGTATTCTATTTTTAGCAGTGAATCTAATAACTTATCCCCTTATAAAACACTTACACGATGCCCAAATCATTTCTGTTTTTTAATTGAATGATAGTTATGTTCCCAGAATGTTTCAATAGATTTATTGATATGTTTAATTATATAGTCATGTCTCAATAGACTTGGATTGAGTCTCCATGAAAAACGTCTGGAATGAGAAGTACCTCGTTTTAAAATTATCTGGATTAATAAATGATCCGATTAGGGTATGTGGAAAAATGTGTGGGTCTTGAGCTGAAGGGAGAAGAGTTCTAGAGATAAGAAAATAATCAATTCTGGATAGAGAGTTATGTACCTGAGAGAAAAAAGTAAAAAGTTTTTGTGTGGGGGAAAAAGGTTCTCCATAGATCAGAAAAGTTTAAAAGCTTAACTAAATCATGCAAAGCTTTATTATCCAATATTGTAGAATGTTTAGGGGGCTTAGATTTATCCATATACAGGTCTAAAGGTAATTTCAATCTCCTCGTAAGATAAATTGATAGTTCGCAAATGGAGACAGAGTAGAAATTAGGTTTATAAAAAAGGTTGTAGAGCTTGAGTTAGGACCGTAAATGGCAACTAACACATATTTAGTTTGAGCTATTTCTCCTATTGCTATGATATAGCTGCCTTCTTGGTCTATTATTTATTTTATTTTTTATTGAAAATGTTTCACCAGGAAAGGCACACTAAGCAAAGATGCTAAATCTCTGGTGGGCCGAGTGGGGTTACAGAGGAGGCAGGTATACATACAGTATTTGAACTTACAGTATGTCATGGATAATGTATTTTTATTTATTTTATATTTATTTTTTTTTATTTAGTTGTTTTTAACCAGGTATAGCAATCTAAGCTGAAAGCTTTGTTACAGGAGCGATCTGGGAGCACAAGGAGGTTAAGTGACTTGCTCAGGGTCACACAGTATGCAAGATGTATATAGTGTATATATAATGTATATAGATAGGAGGGATTACATATGAACTTGTTGCATAGGCAGAGCAGTACAAGACAGCACCGGATTAGCAGGCAGGTATACATACAGTATTTGAACTTACAGTAGCAATACAGATAATGTACATAGATGGGAGGAATTACATATGAACTTGTTGCATAGGCAGAGCAGTACAAGACAGCACCGGATCAGCAAGTACAGGTTATACAAATCATGGTTACCCAACAAGGTAAGAACAGTACAGAATATGATCGTAAGGGCATGGAATACAAAACAAGGGTACACATTAAGGCAATACATGAGATTCATAAGTGCCAGTTTACAGAACAGGGGTGGGAGTAGCAGAACTTGAGTGCCAGTAGCTGAGGCTGAGCTTCAGGGAGATGCGTCAAGTAGAAAGGAAGGATTTGGAGAGCAAGGGGGGTAGAGAAGCAGGGTGTAGAAGTGTAGGTATATGGGGGGAGGTAGGTGAGGAGGAGGGAGGGCTGGGGAACTAGGTTGATTTGGAAGGGAGGAGGGAGAAATTGAGAGTGTGAAGAGTAGAGAGGGGGTATAATTGCGTGGGGTAGTATATATATGCCAGACAATTGGGTGATGGCTGGGCTGTTGGTCAGGCGTAGAGGGGAGTGGGGGAGGAGGAGTTAACAGGGGGTGGTCAGGGGCAGAAGAAATTAGGTGCAAGGAAGTTAGAGAAGGCATAGGAAAGGGAGAGTTTGGATGAAGAATGGTGGATTTGGGTGGGCAGGCCATTCCAGAGTTTAGGGAAGAGGTAAGAGAATGCAGATTGGCCAGTGGTGGTCCTATGGTGAGGGGTGAATAGTAGTCTAGGGTCAGCAGACCTGAGGGCGTATGAGGGGGTAGGAGGGGAGGACAAGGCAGATTCGAGGTAGGGAGGGAGCCGAGCCAGAAGTTAGAAGTGAATTTAGTCCTATGAATTAGGCGACGGTTGCTCAGGGAAGTTAGGGACAGGGAATGATAAAGCATGCAGTGATGTGATCAAGGGGGGGCATTGAAGGCAAAGTGACAGAAAGCATTGAAGAGGGGATCTAGTCTGGCTAGGGTGGTCTGTGCAGCGGAACTGTAAACCACATCACAGTAATCGAAGGAGGGTAGAATCATTTTCTGGACAATATCTCGTCTAACAGGAAATGGGAGACTAATACGGTTTCTATAGAGGGCTCCAAGTTTTGGACACAGTTTGGAAATGATGGCATCGACGTGAGTGGAAAAGGAGAGGTGGCGATCAAGCCAAACCCTGAGAAACCTGAAGGAGAGTACTTCTTCAAGGATGGTGTTATTTAGAGTGTGGACTCTCAGAGGGGAGGTGAGTTTGGATAGGCGCTGTCTGGTGCCAAAAGTCATTGAGTTGGTTTTCTTAGCATTTAGGGAGAGTTGGTTGTTATTGAACCAGTGTTGGATTTTGTTGAAGTTGGTTTGAAGATTGGAGTTGACTTCTTCGTGGGTCCGGCCGGAGGTGAAGAGTACTGTGTCGTCTGCATACATGTGGATAGAGGAAGAGAAGCAGGAGTTTGGTAGGTTGTTTAGCAGGATGGAGAAGAGGATGAGGCTGAGAACTGAGCCCTGGGGTACGCCAGTGGTGATGGGGGGGAGATGTGGTCAGCTATTTTAGTGGATTGGGTTCTATTTAGAAGGTAGACACTGAACCAGTTTATGGTGGATTCAGCCAACCTAGCTCCAGAAATGCAGGATAGTAGGAGAGAATGGGAAACAGTGTTGAAGGCTTTTGCTAGGTCAATGAAAATAGCAGCGGTGATTAGCCCTTTGTCCATCCCAGTGAGGATGTGGTCTGTGAGTCTGAGCAGGGAGGAGGTAGTGGAGTGATGTTATCTGAACCCGGACTGGAAAGGGGTGAAGAAGTTAGTTTCGGCGAGGAAGGGGGAGAGTTGGGATAGCACAAGGTGTTCCTGGAGTTTTGCGAGGGTGGGGAGGAGGGAGATGGGGCAGTAGTTGGGTGCAGAGGTAGTGTCACCACCTTTAGGGAGGGGTAGAACTGTGGCATGCTTCCATTCAGAGGTGAAAGACTCGGTAGTGAAGGAAAGATTCAGTAGGGTTGCAAGGGGGATAGCGATGGTGGGAGCAGATAAGAAGAGGAGTTTGTTGTCAAGACCATCAGGGGATTTGCCTTTGGAGGGGTTTAGGGTGAGAAGGGCATCTGAGGTTTCAGTGGGGGAAATGTGTCTAAAGGAGAAGGGGTTCATGCCGGATAGTTGGGGGATAGGAGACTGAGGAGGTGGAGTGTTTTGAGGTGGAAGGGCTTCAAGGAGGGCCAGGGCACAGGTAGTGAAATAGGAATTAAACTCTGTGGCGACTTCAAGGGGGTCGGAAAGTAGAGACCCTTGGGCAAGGAGAAGAGGTGGAGGGCTAGCTGTTTGGGGGGAGAAAAGGGAGTTAATGACTTTCCAGAATTTGGAAGTTCTTCCGAGGTTTGCATTAAGAGTGTTGTTAAAATATTCAGACTTAGCTAGGCGGATGGCCTTAGTGCACCTATTGTGGAGCATGCAATAGGAGGTACGGTCACCTGGAAGGAGAGAGGCTTTGTAGATTCGCCAGACCTTATCACGGGCTTGTTGACAAGCAATCAGCTCGGGGCGATCCAGGGTAGGTGGGAACCGCGGACTCTAGCCCGGCGTGGGGGGGGTGTTTGTCCCAGGCGGAGAGGAAGGTGTTCGGAAAGTGTGTAAGGGCTGAATCCATATTAGAGCGGTTTGCGCTTGGGACCCAATTAGAGTGCTGAAGATCATCCAAAAGGGGGAGAGGTTGAAAGATGAAAATCTACAGTAGAATATATTAAAATAGCAACCCCTGATTTAGTGGTGTATTTACCAGCCCCCAAAATTGTTTTTTAGTTAAATGTCCTGAGACAATCAACACTGGTGTGCAATAGGTGAGTTTCCTATAGAAATATAAGGTTGAAACCCCAAGATTTTACATAATTCAGAACTGACAACTTCTTTGTTTTAGATCTCATGCCTTTTACATTCCATGAAGCTATTTTAATTTTGATTATAGACATAGCAGAAAAATTGTTTTGTAAGTTCTGAGGTAAGTAAAAGGTAGATCAATAATTAAATGACTGAGCGTATCAGAAAAATAAATATCATTGCACACTCTACCCCCATTGCCGCAGAACCCCCCCAAAAACTGTAGTCTAATAAACATGAAGAAAAACAATAGTGTATACCCCCATACACTCTATAACAAACCTAAATAATTTGTCTAATACAAAGTTAAAAATGTATGTTATATAAACCTCATACCTAGCCCCAGTCCCAAAGACTGCCCTCCTAAAGTCACACAACCCAATAAATCACTCTACCCTGACCCCATATTCCCAGCCTAGAAAAGATAAATTTATATAACCAATTAAACTTTTCCATCATCTGTTAATGTCATATTAAGTGATAAATAAAAATATTATTGAAATAAAAATTTTATTGAAAGGGTGGTTACATAAAGTAGAAAAGAAGCACTAGGACCTAACTGGTCTAACCACTATCATGAATTATCCCTCAGCACCCTTTGTATGAACTATTGAATAAAGTAATATTCAAACCAGTAACATTTAACTTAATTTCCTAAAAGGTTATCAATTATACCGAGATATTGGTTAAACTATGAATGAAAATTGTGGGCCATCTGACATAGAAAATAAATAAAAAAACATCCTCCTGAGATTTTGTATATAGAATATTATTTGTCTTAAGTAACATAAAAAGTTTTTCTTTTATATAAGTAGTATCATAAAAACTTTGTAAGACTATGGAAAAGTGAGGGAGTACATTCAGAGAGCTCAACATCATTTAGAAATATCTTTTGAAGCAGACAAGTGTATTTTCCAGAACATGAGAGGAAACAAGTCATTTAGAGAGTCTATATTGATAAAAAATAAAATAGGGGGAGTATCAAATTAACAGCTTTTTTTAAAAACAGACTAATTAGGAGGTTACATCCAAACGAAGCTCATGCCCTATTTAATGGGGTTTCTTCACATGATTGGCAGGTGCCAGATAGCAATAAATCCTAATGGATAGCATTGTCTGCCTAAAATGCACAAGAACAAAGGAGGCCGCTTCCACATTACAGCTGTCAACTTAATATCTAAGGTGGAAGCCATAAGCCCACATTAATCTGCCATAATTAACTATCTCAATGGGCATGGCTTATTAAATGACAGACCATAATCTCTCTTTCAATTAACAGAGACAGAACTCTATTGAAAGTACCTATAGCAACTAAATCAAGTTAGAATGTTTAGTCCTTATTTAACAGGAAATAGTACAGACAACAAAAAAAAAAATAAATGTATCTACAAATGCAAATTAGTGGACTGCATTTGCCCAAGTGAGTTTCTGGCATCATATAATAGTTGAATCCCATGTGTTCCGGAAGAGCCTGCTAAAATACTAATCAATATTGAATTGTCGCAATCTTTTGAAGTTCAGCTCACTGGGTAACTCCCCAGTATCCTAACCATGTAAAATAACCCCATTTCTGTTAAAATAATTCTATATATAAAAAAAGCTTCTACTACTTAAAATCAGAGCCATCATCTGTCAGAGTTGTACGATCCAAAAAAAAAAGAAAAAAACAGCACTTGCTGAATCGCAACAAGAAAAAATGCTCTCGTAAAAGCTCCCTCTTCAAACAAAATACGATGCAGATACACACTGAAGCAAAAAGCCCATCAAAACATTTAGAGCTATGAATTTACCTCATGGGGGCAGTGTCTTCCCATAGAGTTGGCATCTAAAATGGAGCTGTACATCGAACTCCTACCTGATACAAACAGTTAACCATTTTCTAAGTGCAAGATAATAAATAATAATAATAAACTTTATTTATTCAGCATCTTTCAGGAGCATCAAGGCGCTTTACATGAAGAATAAACAGAGCAAGCTAAAAACAAGCATATAATATAAAACAGATGACCAATAAAAATCAGTAAAATTTAGGCAGCATATGCTTGGTGCCACAAATATGTTTTTAATGTCAACATAAAAACATAGAAGTTGACAGCAGGTGAGGACCACAAGGCCCATTCAGTCTGCCCATTTCTTTTTTTACCTTATGAATGTGCCATAGGCCTTTGCTCTGTCAATGGCCTATCTAGTCATACTCATCTGTATTGCTCCCTTATGCCTATCCCATGTCTGTTTGAAGCCCTGCACTGTATTCATATCAACCAGTTCCGGAGGTAGGCCGTTCCATGCATCCACCCTTTCTGTGAAAACTTCCTCATTACCCCTTAATCAGCCTCCTCTAATCTCATGCTGTGTCCTCTTGTCCTGATATTTTTCTTATATTGAAACATGTTAGACTATTTCACCTTGTTTATGCCCTTAAGGTGTTTGAATGTTTCAATCATATCACATCTCTGCCTCCTTTGCTCTAGGGTATACATATTGAATTCAGTTAATATGTCCTCATATGTTTTCTGATGCAGTCCCTGCACCATTTTGGTTGCCCTTCTCTGGACTGCCTCAATTTGGTTAATGTCCTTGTGAAGGTGTGGCCTCCAGTACTGCATGCAGTACTCCAGATGGGGCCTAACCAGTGTCTTGTAAAGAGGGATTATTACCTCCCTCTTCCGACTTTTGATACCCCTACTAATGCACCCCAACATCCCTCTAGCCTTACCAACTGCTTTAGAGGTCTGCTTGGATGATTTCAGGTCATCGTTGATAATGACGCCCAAGTCTCTTTCTTCCCTTGTGACTGCCAGCATCTCCCCTCCCAGCCTATAGGTGGCTTCAGACGTTCTCTTCCTTATGTGCATGATCTGGCACTTCTTTGCATTAAACCCCCAGTTGCCACTCTTCTTTTCATTCTGCCCACACCATCTGGATCATCTACTCTGTTGCAGATCTTGGTGTCATCTGCAAACAGACAAACCTTACCCTCCAGTCTATCTGCAATGTCAGAGCTGGAAAGATAGAGAGGAGCAGTTGAAGGGGAAGAAAGGTGCAATGAACGTACAAGAGACCTCTAGTGGTGGGAGAGGATAACATTGTAATTCCACTGAAAAATGTTTGCTTTCCCCTCTATCCACTATTTTTGTTGTTCAATAACAACACTTTAAGGGGCATTCTTTCCAGTTTCTCTGTTTCCCTACCAAACCTCTCTTTGTTTGGTCAAGCTTCTATAGAGGTTTCCAATAGTGCAAATCTATTTACATTTTCCGGCATTTTAACCCATTTATGCTTTTCATTTTGTGTTTCTCTCTGGCCTGGCAGTTCATTATCTTCACACATAAATATCTTCAGATGATCTAACTCACAGATCTTTTGCACCATCTGTTTATAAACTGTTTCCTTTTCTATCCAGACAGTTATCTGTCCCCTGTCTTCCCATCTTATAGCCCTTTTGATGTTGTTTCTTAATCCTGGTACTTTCAAAATTGGTTCCAATAAGTCTCCAATTTTAATTCTCACATTTTTATTTGTTTCATTAATAAAGTGATCCAACCCAAAAAATGACCAGTGGATTAGTAGAACTCACTGTATCTGTGGATTTCTTCTCGTTTACATAATATTCTGGGAATAATTGTCCTAGAGTTGAAATACTCCCACACTGAATACCTGTTTGTTGAAGTCTTACCTTATTAAATCTTATAGTTTTTAAGATAAAGTATTTATCAACTAAACCCATTCTTTATCTTCCAATGGCCTCATTACACTTAAGTTGAATGTCATTACCTGGTCATTTCCCAGAATGGGTAAAACCAAAGTCTTGATATTCTCATCCAGTGTTTCCTCATTTTCATTAGGCAAAACTTCAACATCAAAAAGAGGTAAAACGTAATGACTCCTTTGATTTTCTCATAAAATCTAGACATTTATTTCCCCGATTAAAATTTTTCTCAACTAGCCTGTGATCTTCCCTAGACTCTTTTCTACATCTCTCTACTAGTTCTGTCTGCTTATCCTTTGTTTTATCATTAGTTTTCTGTTTACTTTTCTTTTATCATGTTTCTTTTGTTTTATTATGTTTACTTCACTATCATGGTCACATAGTCCTATACTACTGGATTCTTTTTTTGGTTTCCTTTTTCCTTTACCTTTTTTCTTCTCCTTATTTTTCTCCCTCAGCACATCAGGTGGTTCTCTATTTGGTAGCTGTCCTTGAGTACTGTCTTGGGCCTCTAGATATTGTTCCTTATTTAAATTTGTCTTCTTTGTTTTTTTCCCCACCCGTCTCTCCCTTTGCTCTTGTTTATTTAATTTCTGGACAGCCCCACTGTTTAATTTACTCTCTTCCATCAGTTTTTCCCTCCCTCTCTTCCCCTTTTAGCCATAGTGTTTTGTTTTCTTGTTTTAATTCCTCACATATACTATCATCCCTTACACCCAGTGTAAAGAGCATTATTAGTTCAATAGTAAGATCTTGACTCAGGGATTCATGTCCCACATTTTGACTATATATATCCAAATGTGTTTCCTTCTGATTATAAGTTTGCAAACCCTGTATTCCTTTTTTTATTTTCTATTGTGATTCCTTTTATAAAATTCAAATCATGTATTATTTTGGCTAGTTGCTCAAACATTAAAATGTTAGATATATATTGATCTTTCAAAGAGATGGCTAAATCCTTTGTTATCATTTCAATATCTAGAATAAAAGTTTTGTCCTGGCTCATGAACGTTGTATTCTCCTCTTCCTTGTTTTCTCCACTTACGTATGATTCATAAAGATCTTTATTGGGTAAATTTTCCTTATCTTCCTCTCTCTGTTTACTCTCTATTAGTTTAAGTCCTTGTGTTATTTGGTAAAGATGATTCCTTACCTCACAGATCTTTTGTGGCAATGTACTATTTTGAATTTCACATTCTGTATCCTGTCTCTCTTTATTTATCTCTTTAGATTTCTGGAGCAACACATCGATCTCATTTCCTTTTCTCCTTTCTGAACTATTTTTACACTTTCTATAAATTCCCGTCTCTGAGTATCTTTTTATTCTTAACTTTGTTTATTTCTAAATTGGGGCAGATGTTTAAAACATTATGCCCTTTTCTTGTTCTATAGCCCCTTCGTGGATCTCACTCACATTATGTTTAGTTTTAGATATAAAGGCAGTGATTCTGGGCTGTTGCATACCATCCTCTAACCTCTCCATCATTCCCTTTTTTCCCTTTCTTATCTCTTATACCCTTAATTTTTTTTCTGTTTATTTTGATGTCTATTCTGTGGTTAACTGATCCCTTTCTTCTCCTTTTCCTATTATGTCCACTAGATCTCTTTGATCCTTCTTATTCATATTTTTTGAAGCAGAATGACTTCTTGTCTTCACTGGCATTCTACTTGAATTGTAATAACCAACTTATTCACTGTCGCTTGCTGGATTACAGAAAGATTTTTTTTCTAGTATAGGAGTCAAAATATCACAATATATAACAGATCTTCACACTTGATTATCCTAGTTCATTAAACTCTAACACACAGATTTCAGTCAATATGAACCAGTAAAACCAGTAAAGATTGAAAGAAACTAGCTGGAGCTAGATTTAAATATAGTGCACTAGTTCAATACAAACATGCTTTATATGAAATGATTGAATCAATTACTTTATATATTGTGGCTTCTCCCAGCCAGCTTCTGCTAAACGTTACATCATATAAATCCAGTGCAATTTTTCTAGATGACTCCCCACTGATTCCTCATAAAACTTACAAATTCAAAATTAACTGAGTAGTCCACCAATATACCATCCACTTATATACAGAAAATGGTAAAATACTGAAAGTAGCCTCCTGATTTTGCTACTTCAGTTTTGTTAGTCACCTTGGTTTTGACATGGCTCCCCTTGGGCTGGCATACTGCTCTGTTCATTCTGTCTGTTCAGTTCACACCTCTGGTCACAGTAACCTTCCACAGAAAGCTGTTAACATACAGGTATCTTCTAGGTGGCTATCACACACTTCAAGCTAGTATCCCAGATGCCCTTAATTTCAATAAGTTCTGAATATTTTGTAGCACTCAGAAAAATGTTGCTTCAGTCCCTCCAGTGTACAGAACCTTTAGATGAATAGGTAGATCCCCCTGAAAACAGCACTACTGTCATTGCTATCAAATATATCTGATCCACAAAATACTTGTGCTCACAAATGAAACTGCACACACTCTTCAAATACCAAAAAGCCGGATGGCTAAATCTGGGAAAAATAGCTTCATTAGGAGCACTAGTAGCTACAATAGTTGCAGTTGTTTAAACCTTTAAGTTTGAATCCTTACAATGGGGCAATATAATCAAACTATACATGTACAAAAGAAGTTTAGTTTGGTTTGACTTCGACTAGTATGCTAAAAATAGAACACAAAAGTCTGACAGCTGCTAAATACATTTGTAAACAGGCAGCCTGACCGTCTTTTCAGCATGTATGGCCAGCTCCAAAATGATGATTCTAGTTATCCCGATAAATGTCTAACAGAAACACTTTGCTGCTGAAAATAACTAAACGGTGGCATCCACCTTGTTTTTGGTCATGTCACCCAGAGGATGTAGATATTGGTACTATCTTGACCTTGGTTTACTCATTCCCTTTCCTGTCATGTAAAACAGACTGTGTCTTACTTTTCCTTTATGGATTTAATGAAATGTACCCCACAATGCATTAGGTGGGCCCCATGGGCAAATATGTCCCTTCCATAGGTGGTTTGTCATGGCACCCTGGCTATCTGTGGGTGGGTCTGTCATGGGAAATTAGTGATCAGAAATTTCATCCAAGCCTTTGCAACTATAAGAAAATGTGTGATGCATAGACATTTCACACATTTTTAATTTTTGTTATTTCGATAAATGTGTAAAAGAAGAAGTTTGTCCCTGAAAGTGACTGAATGGTGGTGGCCATCTTATTTTTGGTCACGTGACCCAGGAGATATAGATATGGGTAGAATCTGGGCCTTGATTTACTCACTCACATTTCTGCCATGCAAAATAGGCTATTTCTTACTTTTCCATTATGGATTTAGTGACATGTACCCCAGAATGCATTTACCACTTTCACAATTGAGTTATCCCACTAAATGTGTAACAGAAGCAGTCTGTTGCTGAAAATGAGTGAACGGTGGTGTCTATCTTGTTTTTGGTCATGTGACCCAGAAGATGTAGATATGGGTACAATCTGGAACTTGGTTTATTCACTTACTTTACTGTCAGGTTACTTCTTACTTTTCCTTATGGATTTAATAACATGCACCCCCATCATGCAATAGGTGGGTGCCCTATGGGCCAGTATGGCCATACCATGTGTGGTGGAGTATAGCACCCCGGCTATCTGCAAGTGGGTCTGCCATGTGAAATTAGTGATCAGAAATGTCATCCAAGCCCCTGCAGCTGTAAATAGAGGTGTGATCCAAAGACATTTATCACTTTTATAATCCAGTTATTCCAACAAATATGTAAGAGAAGCAGTTTGTCACTGAAAAGTGCTGAACAGTGGTGGCCATCTTGTTTTTCGTCTTGTAACCCAGGGGATGTGGATATGGGTACAACTAGAGGTTTGATTTACTTGTTTCCCTGTCATGTAAAACAGGCTACTTCTTACTTTTCCTTTATGGATTTAATGAAATGTACCCCATAATGCAATAGGTGGGCCTCGTCGTGGGCCAGCATAGCCTTACCATGGGTGGTTGGGTATGGCCCCCGGCTTTCCACAGGTGGTTCTGCAATGTGAAATTAGTGATCAGAAATTTCATCCAAGCCTTTGCAGTTATAAGACGAGGTGTAATCCACAGCCAGTTACCACTTTTATAATCTAATTATCCCAATAAATGTGTAACAGAAGCAGTTTGTCTCTGAAAATGAATCAACTGTGGCTGCAATCTTGTTTTTGGTCATGCGACCCAGTGAATGTGGATATGGGTACAATATTGGCCTTGATTTACTCATTCACTTCCCTGACATTGAAAATAGGCTAGTGTTCAGAGTCACATGATGCTCTAGACCAGATAGCAGCTCTCCATCAATGCTCCTCTCTCTTCCACCCTATTTCTTCATTAATCTGATAAAACCTTGAGTTCTTTGCTTACCTGCCTACACAAGTGTTCTCTACAGCCTTCTGGGAGCAAACTGGTGAAGTCTCAACCCGACATCTGCAAGAATGTCCAAGGTGAAGATGCATCAAGCAGAACCAAAACACCCCCCCACCTCAGATGCTGAACAAGCAGGCGAAGCGGCCGAAGGCCCAGGGCTCATGCTCCATTCTAATCCTCCACTATTACCATGGCTCCCACTCTTCTGACAGAGGAGAGGTTCCTCTTAGAGTCTGAGCTCCTCTGAGATGCAACTAAGGATCTCACTGACCAACTGAAATCTATTAAATTGGACATTGGGGACCTGGGCAGGTGTGTTGGGGATGTCGAGGCCCTGACCCACTCAGAGATCTGGAAAAACCTATCAGAATAAGACACCAATCATATGTGGCATAAGATATCCAAACTTGAGACCTGGAGGGCAGAAGGTGCTGCAATAACTTGATAATATTTGTGCTTCCAGAAGTAAAAGAGGGGTCCAATCCAACCCAGTTCATGCAGACGTTCTTGGAGAGAGTAGCTGGTTCCTCTATGAATGGCCCTATCTACATTGTGGAACAGGCACATTGTTCCCTGTGCCCCAAGCCTCTGGCTGGATCTCCCTCTCACACCTTTATGAAACTATTAAACTACCATGATAAACAGTTCATTTCACAAAACACCTGGGACCTGAAAGAAATCTTTTGGGAGGGCACAAAATTGAGGATCACGCAAGACCTCCCGGCTGGGATTAGGCAGAAAAGGGCCACCTTTCACCCAATTGCAGTTAAATTAATTGCAGCTGAAATCAAGTTCAGGATGCTGTATCCTGTCTGCCTCCAGGTTTCCATTGACAGCAAGTGGCATTCCTTTGAGGGTATGGGGTCCGCCTCTCAGGACCTCAAACGACTGTTGCCAGAGCTCTTCAAGAATCGGTGAGATCATGGAACAGATGAACCTCTATTACCAGTTTGGATGTTGTTTATACTTCAGTTTGTCTTGTTCATCTACCACTTGGAATGGAGAGCAGCTGCTATGAGCTCAGGGCCACGGACAATCTGAGGATGGACTACCCCCTTTCATCCTGACCGTGTTAAGTGCAGCTGCTTCCTCCAGATCTGTTTTTTGGTGATTTACCTGGGTGCTGCGGTGGCTCCTAGACTCTGTTCTGGACACCTCCTCCAATGGCTGATGAATGACAACATTTTGTTTCTATGGCTGCACATCTCCTCATATTGGCTATTGCGGTCTCTTTCAATGTTTGAGACATGTGCTCGGATCAGTGCTCTTCTCTCCTGCTGACTGCCTCGGTCCTGAAGCTTGAATAAGGCTGGCTTGAGATGGATCTTCTTCATCATTATTATTGGATGCCATTCCCAGAGTATGGTGGACTTTTATCTCTGCTCTGGTATGCTTCAGTAGTGTTTTGTCTTCCAGGCTGCTTCCCCCACTCACCCCGCTTGGACAACCTCAAACAACCATGTCAGCCTGGATCTACTCTCCGGTGCAGGTCTGTCTTTTGCACAAGGTCTCCAGTGGGTTTTCTTGAGGGAGCATTCACTGGGCTCCTGTGTGAGTGGGCTCTTCCCTCTGTTTTTCCCTTTTAGATCAGAGGAAGGGCTCCACCCATGCTCTGAGCCCAGGGTTACTTAACATGTGGTTCCTGTCCCCATTAGTTCCATATTTACCTGGGTTATTTGCTGAGTTGGGACCATAACAGACTCTGTCCTTGGATCTATTTCTAAAGGATACTTCACCTGCCTCCCTGTTGGTGTTGGCTTGCCCAGAACATCTACTGCCGCAGATGAGAACTGCAATCGGTGGGAGGGCTGCTGTCTACTGTGTTACTGTCAATGCATCTTAAAAGAACTGCCAGTATTGAATGCACTGCTGACTGAGTGAACTCTCTAATTGTTGCTGTGGTATTGAATGAACTGCTGTTCTACTGTGTTGAAGGAAAGTGTACAGCTGTTTCTGAAAGGTGAAACTGTGACTGTCTGTGAAATATTTGCACCTTGCACTGATTACTGACTTTGCTCGGGTTGAGAGGGTCCGGCAATGGACCACCAAGCTAACGTGCAGATAAGGGGGTGCAGCACTAGTTAATTTCAAAAGCTCTGCATGGAGAATACACAGGCTTGCCCGGAATATCTACTGTGCATAGGTGAGAGCTGCAATCGGCGGGAGGGCTATGTCTACTGCTGTCTGCTGTGTTACCATCAAAGCACCTTAAAAGAACTGCTGGTATTGAATGCACTGCTGACTGAGTGAACTCTCTAATTGCTGCTGTGGGATAGAATGAACTGACGTTCTACTGTATTGGAGGAAAGTGCACAGATGTTTCTGAACGGAGAAACTGTGACTGTCTGTGAAATATTTGCACCTTGCACTGATTACTGACTTTGCTCGGGTTGAGGGGGTCCGGCGGCGGACCAACAAGCTAACAAGCAGACAAGGGGGTGGGGCACTAGTTCACTTCAAAGGCCCCGTACTGCATGGCACAAGCGCCACTCGGTCACAAAAAAGAAAACAGAGCGCTTGATTTAAAGTAGGAAGGAGGATTGTTTTTATGATTAGAGCATAAAGCGTGAGTTATTATTTACTTACCTTATAATTTTAGCTTATAGTATACTAAAATAGTGTCTTGCAACATTAGTGCTGGTTACTGGAGGGATTATTAAATAAGGGAAATGTTTCTCCGGTTACTATTACTTGACTTAACACTGACGGTATGGGGCTTTCAGGCATTAGGGGATGGGGAGAGTAAAGATAAATTACAGATAGCTTTATAAGTACATGCATTAATTAGATCTATTACCATGGGTGAGAGAAATTAGGGCCTATCCAAAGATGTCTTTATTAAGGCAACTCTATGGCCTGATAGCTTTGGCAATGCTTTGTATATGGGATACCATTTTTTTAGAGTGGACTAATACTATAAAGTTACTTAATTCAGGGCTGGGGAAGTGGTTAAGTAAAGTGCTTATAGGAATGTATTCTTTGAAGAATAGGTATTACAGAGTTTTTAAAGTATTGCTTGTTGTATGTCTAATAATATGCGGAGATATATATCCAAATTCAGGACCTTTGGCCACTAAACAATTCCCCTTGTACAATGCTCCTCAGAATCCTGGGGACATGAGATTTAGTGATCTAAGTGCCAAGCAGAATGATATTGCTTATGTAAAACAGGGACTTGGCTTAATACATCTGAATGCCAGGAGTATGTTAAATAAGATGGATCTGATTGGCCCCTGGATTATTGATGCTAGCCCCAAGATTGTGATCATTACTGAAACCTGGCTGAGTCATAAAATTGAGGATTCTTTTCTAAATCTCCCTTGGTACAACATTTGGTGGAATGATAGAAATAAAAGGGGTGGAGGAGTCCTAATTTATGGAAAATCTACTTTAATTATAACACAAATGGAATTAAAAAAGACATGGAAGGTTTGGAGATGTTGGGCCTAGAATTAAGACTGCCCTATATCAAGAACATTTTTATTGTGGGATTATATTGTCCTCCTAAGGTAAAAGTGCAAGCTTTTAATTGTTTAGAGATTCTGCTATTTGATTATAATGATAGCCACGAGATAATGATGGCAGGTGACTTTAATTCTAATTGGCAAAATATCAATGAGTTTCATCCTTTGATTGACTTGCAAAAAAATCTGGGTTTAACTCAATTAATTCAAGAACCCACAAGAATAAATAAGGCTTCAGTTTCAACGTCTTCAGTTTTGGATTTGATTTTTATTAATGCTGCATGTAATATCATAAATAGTGGGGTTTTACCTGATACAATTTCAGATCATCAGTTCATATTTTGTAATAGGGTATTATGTAAAAAGTCAGAGAAAAAAAGAGCAGTAGTTGGCGTAGTTTCAAGAAATTCGATTATATTGATTTTATGATGGACCTGGGTGCTATTAATTGGGACCGTATGCAGTTCATTCCATCTGTAGATGAGATGTGGAATTATTTCTTTAGCGAGTTTATGGGCGTTTGTAATAAACATGCCCCAGTTAAAAACTAAGATCTTGAAACAAAATGCTGAATTATGGTACTCAAAAGAGCTTAGAAAAATAAAATCATAAAGGGACAAGGCATTGTACCAGGCTAAGAAAAAAGGTAGCAAACAGGGTTGGGATAGATTTAAAAATCTTCGAAATGTCTATGTTAGGGAAGTTCGAGGGGCAAAGCAGCATCATTATTCTCATCTGTTGGATAAAAAATATTTCAACTAATACAAAAGATTTCTGGAAAACAATAAATACACTTATTAAAGGTCAAGGAACTGATGAATTAAAAGTGTCAAATATTGATGGTCAAATGTTGCCATTATCTCAATAGCTGTTGGATCGGCTGAATGAGTACTTCAGTAAAATGGGTGTGTCCAGTTTAGCGGATCCATTTAGCACCTGTGGATCATATCAACTATCTCAGTTGAGAGATTATGGTTACATTGAACCATTTGTATTTAAGGAAATAAAAGTAGAAACAGTAATTAGAGAAATATTGGATCTAAATATCTCTAAAGACACTGGATTGGATAATATTCCACCAAAGTTGCTGAAATACGCTGCCCCAATTATAGCTTATCCCTTGACATACTTGTTTAATAATTCATTAAGTACAGGATTGTATCCATCAGCCTGGAAACAATCTAAGGTTATACCTATATTCAAAGGTGGTAGTAGGATGGAGATGAATAATTACAGGCCAATTTCTCTCACACACCTCATATATCAAAGTTATTAGAAAAAATAGTCACTGTCCAACTAAGAGAGCATTTGGATTCCTTTGGTTTATTTAATAGTATGCAGTTGGGTTTTCGGAAACTACATAGCACAACTTCTACACTTGCTAAAGTTTTGGGAGATATTCAGGCAGCCCTGGAAAGGAGATCACCAGTGGGGGGCCATATTTGTGGACTTATCAAAGGCCTTTGATTCCCAGGACCACAGTGTCCTCCTGTCCAGGGCGGCATTACTTGGGGTGGTGGGTCAGAGTGGAAAGTGGCTTGATCCGTATTTGAACAATAGGAGTCAGAAAGTTCTGTTGGGTGGATGGGAGTCATGTTCTCTACCTGTTGGACCGAGGGTCCCACAGGGCTCCATCCTAGGGCCTTTGCTGTTCAACATATATGTAAATGGTCTATCTTTTCTGGATTCTAAAGTAATGTACCATCTTTATGCCGATGATACCATCATATATACATCTGATAAATCTACTGAAGTTATACAAAAAAATGCTTCAGTTAGCCTTTAATAGGCAACCTTTATAGGGTTAGATCAGCAATGACCATGGAAATAAGGAAAAAAATGGTAAATGCAATGATTATCCCTATGATTGAATATGGGGACATATTTTACTCTTGTGGCAGAAAACAGGACTTAAAAAAATTAGAAGTTTGTTATAATAATGTTGCCAGATTTATCTTGGGGGCTCCTAGATTAACCCATAAATGCCAATTATATGATCAGTTGGGATGGCCTACATTATCTGAGCATAACCATGAACATCTATTGGCATTTATTTATAAAGGGCTGACGGGTAAATATCTGGGATATGTCAAAGACAGATTGACATATAGAAATAAACTGGTCTCATTAAGAAATTGCCAAGTGCCAAGTCTGGAACTGCCTAGTTGTAATTTAGAAATTGGACAACAGTCCAGCTACTATAAAGGGGCACTGGGATGGAATGCAATTCCTGTGACATCATTGTCAGCTAATGTACAGAATCTATGGTCACACATAAAATGTTGGCTTAGGAATAGCTTACATCAAAAAAAAAAACACTGTTGTGTATCTACATAAAGGGTATTTGTAGATATACTGTAGAGTAATCTAGGTAGAATTGAATTAAGATCTTAGGAATTTCAAAGGACATGAAATAGTGGGATTGTTAAAGTATTTTTGGTATAAGTGTATTTGATGTTTTTGTGTGTATGTATTATAGTATGTCTTTTTTATTTAGTTTTTATAAATTTTCTTAAGGTTATGAAATTTGCAACTGTTCCACTGCATGCATTTATGTAAATCTTTTTGTATGACTTTGTATGGGACCTCATTGAAAATGAGCTCTGCTCAATTGAGTTTATCCTTTATTCATACAAGATTCGATGAATAAAAATATTTTTACTACTACTGTGATGTCTTTTCACCTTCGACTTGTCATTGCAAAGGTCACCACTTTTTGTGCTCATAAGCTCCTGCAAACAGTTTTATCATTCCTCTTGTCTTTCACTTTAGTATGCCATGACACAGACTTTTAAGGCATATTATTACACTTCCTCGTGACAGGTATGTATTTCTAACTTAAGGTTTAAATGTTACTTTTTCCTTTTTTACCCTAGGCAGGGTTTAGGGAGGTTTTCACCTCTTTCAGCTGATGTTATAACTATAGAATAATTAAGAGTTTTGAACTGGATAGTTTAGTGGATGGAGGGGGGGGAGGTGGCCGGGCGGAGGGGTGTAGTGCTTAGATGGGTGTCATATGCCAGTTACTTGGGGAGACTGGGAGTGTACATTGTTGGGGGGCAGATATCTTGGGAGGTTGGTTTGCAACATGGTTGGGTTGTTTGTTCTGTTGTTGCTTTTGGTGGGGTGGGGGCTTGGATTATACTGGGGTCAGGAGGGGGTCTTAGTTTGGGGGATTTCTGGTTCATGCTATTACTCTTCATTACGTTGTTGTTTGCATGGGGGGGGAGGTAGGGGGAAGGGTTCCACCAGAGGACAGGTCTCTGTTAAGATGCCAGATTTTTTTTTTTTACCTGCCTTTGCACTTCTACGGCCCAGTTTTCAGTACCACCTCAACTTCCAGTATGGCAGCATATAGTTTTTGTACCTGGAATGTGGAGGGTGCTTAGTCCCCTACTAAGCAAGCCACAGTCTAACTTCACTTAAATTACAGTTGGACATTACATTTTTGCAGAAAGCTCATCTGCCCCCATCCTAGGGCCTCGTCTTTAGGCAGTCCTGGGTGGGGCAGGCATTTGGTGCCAGATCTGACTCCAGTAAGAAAGGAGTGGCTATCCTTATATCTTGAAGGATCCTCTTTCATCTTCTTCAGGAAGTAGCAGACCCTCGTGGTCACTATATAATTATCTGAGACCTTCTCAGGCATTTAGAAGTGGTCATGTGGGCTGTATATGGCCCTACAGCTGAGGATCCCTCTTTCTTCACCACTCTAGTGACTGTTTTAGTTCCTTGGCTTTCTCTCCCCATCATTCTCGGGGGAGACTGGAACCTTGTTCTGAGTAATGACCCTGACAGGTCAGGTACATTTCAATGGGCCCTTTCTCCTGCTCAACTGCCTGTCTGAGACTTGATGGGCTTGGTAGATCCATGGAGGACACTGAATCCGGACAACTGGGAATATTCTTTCTATTCCTTACCGCACAATTCCTTCTCTAGACTGGATTACTTTTAATTAGGGGTGGAATATCTTTCCAGGGTCCTTTTATGTCACTGTTCAGCTAAGGTGATCTCGAATCATCACCCCCGCCCTTCTTTGTTTAAACTTTACTCCTTCCCTGACGAGGGATAAGACCTGGACCCTTAATAATCAACTACTTAGGTCAAGAAGGACACTGCAACACATTCAGTCATTCATCACTTCCTTTATGGAACTTAATTACCCCTCCACACCTTCCCTTGTTATTCTGTGGGAAGCCTTGAAATGTGCCCTTAGAAGGGAAATAATTTGCTTAGCGACCAAGTGGAAAAAACAAAATTCAGCTACCCTCTCTTCCTTACTGTCCAGCATATGTACTTTGGAAGGACGGAGCTCACATACCTCTACACATTTGGAATGGAAACACTTGGAAGCTCTTCACTTCTAATACAACACTCTACTGGATGAACATCTGCTTTTGCACTCCAAAGTGTGACACTTCGATCAGGGTGATAAGGCAGACAAATTGTTAACACTCCAGTTAAGGTCCCAAGCCATGGACAAGATCATTCCTTCTATCTGATCTGACTCTGGCTGCCTCCTCACTTCACCACATGCCATTGTTGATTCCTTCAAAACATTTTACCAACAACTGTATACCCGGCCTTCCTCCCCCTTTTGTCTAGCCCAATTTTAGGATTTTTTTTCAAGATGTCCTTCTTCCCCCAACTTACCAATATACAAGTGACTACCCTTCAGGCCCCACTGTCCCTAACTGAGGTCTGCCAGGTCATTGACTACCTGGCTTCCAATAAGTCTCCTGAGCTCAATGGGTTCACTGCGAACTTTTATAAAGCCTGCTGAGACCAAGTGCCTCTACATGCCTCGTAGAAGGAACTATGATAATCCTAGGACATCAACAGCATGGATGACAGCCACAGTTAAAAAATGTATTAATAGAAAGAATAAAGCATATGCAAGGGCCAAGAAAAGTGGACACCAGACCTGTTGGGATCTATATCGTCAAACACTTAAGGCAGCAAAAATGGCAATTGCTCAGGCAAGAAAAAAACACGATTTATGGCTAGCCAGTAAAGTGAAGGATAACCATAAATCCTTCTATTCTTACATAAATGATAAAAGGGGAGGGCCAAAAATGATTGGACCACTAAAAAATGATGATGGCACATCTCTCACTAATAACAGTCAAATGGCCAAGCAATTTAATATGTTCTTTACATCAGTCTTTAATGATAAATCAAGGGGGACTGAAAATCACCTACCAGTATCGAGCAGAACTTGCCTAGTCATAGACCACAATAATGTTTATTTATTCATTTGTTTATTCATTACAAATTGGGTTTACAACCTTTGAGTCAGAGACTCATTTACAAGGGCACCTCGTCGCGGGGGGGGCAGACATCAAGACAGTTATTACAGTGCAGATTAAAACAGAGGATAACATTACAGGTGCAGTAAAAGGAACATTTAACATAGATGCACTTAAGTTACATAATGTAGTAGTTTGTATATTACTTAAGTTGCATAATGTTACAAAATTGTGAGTTACACTCATGGATATAGTAGGTCCTCAGAGAAGACAGCGGGTTACATCCCGGTTTGGACCTACTAGGGAAGGAGTGGGTCTGGGGAAGGGAGAGGCTGTCCAGTGGACGTTGTCGAGCCAGGAGGCAAGGTGGGTGGGTACCACAGGTTACAACAGGGGAGTTAGTGCACCTCAACAGCGGGTATTAAAGATATGGTTCTGAAAGGCTGTTTGAAGCAGCCAATTTTTGGCAAGTTGGAGATGCAGCTAGGGAGGGAGTTGAACGAGGTGGGGGCTCGGTAGAGGAAGGATCTCTGGGTAAGAGAGGTCTTGGTTCTGGGCACCTTGAAAGTGGCTTTAACAGAGCTACAGGTGGTGATGGACGATGATGACTGCTGTAGGGAGGTGGAGACCCCTGGGGGGGAAGAGTCCTAGCAGTAATTTCTTAGCGAGAAGGCAGGTCTGGTAGAGCAGTCGCTCCTCAAAGTTGTGCAGATTGGTGGTAGTATAGAGAAGGCAGGTGTGAGTGCGGCTGGGGGCACTGGTCAGGAGCCTACAGGCCTTATTGATCGAGAGTTGTATTTTGGAGAGGGCAGTGTTGTCTGCTGCGGCGTAGATGGGCAAGCCATAGTCCACGAGGGACAAGATGGAGGAGGTGATGGCCTGCCTGAGGGCAACCTGAGGCAGGCAGTCCCTGTGCCAGTATAGCAGGCCAATCCGAGAGTTAATGGCAACTGACAGGGCATTAATGTGGGTGTGGAAGGAGAGGGCAGTATCGAACGTGATGCCTAGGTACTTGTATGTGGTCACTTGCTTTAGCGGGTGCAGAGTGCTGGGGATAATCAAGAGGGGGGTATTTTTAGCTTTATTTTGGTGGTGGGAGAAGAGCATGGATTTGGTTTTCTTTAGGTTAATGACCAGTCTGCGGTCACCGAACCTCCTTTTGGCTTGGTTGTAAGCTTGCTGGAGGGATAATTGGAGGGAGGTGGGATTGGGATGTGAGGCAATGAGGACTGCATCGTCGGTGTAGAGGAGCATTTTACCAGTACATGAGCTGGGGAGGGTGTTGAGGTACAGACTAAAAAGTACTGGACCCCAGATGGAGCCCTGAGGGACCCTGGAGTGAGCGGGAAGAGTGCTGGAGAGGGAGCCGCTGATCTTGACACACTGGGATCTAGCAGAGGTGTAGCTAGAGAACCAGGAAATGGGACCACCAGAGAAGCCAAGTTGGTGGAGAGAGTCAAGTAGACAGGGATGACAGACAGTGTCAAAGGCCTTGGAGAGGTCAATGAACACTGCTCCTGCAAGGCTGCCAGAGTCGAGAGCAGCATGCAGGTGTTGAGATAATTCCAGGAGAGCCATGGTTGTACTGTGTCCTGGGTGGAAACCGTGCTTCTCTGGGCATATAATGTCGTATTTGGTTAGGTATTCAGAGAGCTGGATCAACACCACTTTTTCAAGGGCTTTAGAAAGTGGGGGGAGGATGGAGATCGGCCGGTAATTGTTGGGGGTGGACCGGTCCCCACTCTTATGTATGGGTGTGATTTCAGCAGTTTTCCAAGCACTTGGGAACTGACCCAGGCACAGAGACTGGTTTAGAAAGTCAGTCAGAGGGACTAGGACTTCGTCCAAGACCATATGGAGGATCCTGGAGTCAGGGGGGGTCACTGATGGGGTCATTGCTGCCTAAGGCTTTTAGCAGGTGCGGCCTGGCTTCATGGGGGGATAGGGTGCGCAGGTAGAATGGTGGGCTGATGCAGGACCAGAGGGAGAGAGGTGGGGATTGGGTCAAAGAAGCTGCTGGGGAGGACCGAGCTTAGGTCAGAGAAGGCAGTGTTAAGGCAATCGGCTATGAGGAGTGGATCTGTGGTGGGGTGCCATTGATGGAGAGCTGAGATGGTGGGGGGGGAGCAGGACTTCCCATTTAGCTCTTTTATATTATCCCAGAAGGTCCGGGATGAACCTCAAGTGGAAGCAAGGGTGGTCTGGTAATGCTCTGCCTTGGCCCGCCTAATGGCCCAAGTGCACTTATTGCATTCTGCATTGTAGGTTTGTCTATCAGACGCCTTTCCAGGTTCTACAGCAATGTGCCAGAGATTATCTCTGTTTTTGAGTCTCTTGAGGAGGGGTGGGGTGATGAGGTAATGTAAGGGAGAGGTTACTCAATATAGACCAAAACAAAGCACAAGGGCCCGATGGGCTGTATCACAGAATCATCAGGGACTTTGCAAATGAGATTTTAGGTCCAATTACAGCCATATTTCAGAAATCCCTAGATCTAGGAGAAGTGCTGGATGTATGGAGACAAGCAGAGGTGGTGCCCATACATAATAAGGGATCCAAACAGGAAATGGGGAAATTACAAGCCTATAAGTCTGACAAATGTCCTGGGGTAGGAACCAGAAGGGATCATTAAGGACCATATGGTACAATCTATGCAGTTATGGGGGTGATATCGACCACACACAGCATGGCTTCACCAAAGGACATTCCTGTCAGATAAACCTCCTGGAGTTCTACAGTGGGGTCAGCAGTGCATTGGATGAAGGAATGTCTGTGGATGTTATCTTTCTGGACCTCTTCAAGGCATTTGACAAAGTCCCACATGGGGAACTTGTCAACGCCCTAATTGACCACAGCATCTGGGGTAATATCAGCAAATGGATTACATCTTGGCTGACTGACAGGAAGCAAAGGATGTGCATTAGAGGAGCATATCTGATTGGTCTGAGGTTACTAGTGGAGTCCCGTAGGGTTCCACTCTAGGGACCAGCTTATTTAGTATCTTTATATCCTCCATGAAACCCTAAGAGGTCTGAGTGTCTAAATTTGCAGATGACACCAGGTTGGGCCTACCAGTAAACAATAGCAAGGATGCAGGCATCCTACAATCAGCATTGGGAGAACTGGAAGAGTGGGCAAAAACACACAAACTCACATTCAGTGCTGACAGATGCACTGTAATGCATTTAGGAACCAAAAATCTTAAGCATAGGTATAGATTAAATGGCATCACCCTGAGGGAAGTTACAGACGAAAGGGATCTTGGTGTAAGAATATCAAATGATTTAAGTTGTAAACTACACTGTAACCAAGTAGTCAAAAAGGCCAGCTGTATTTAAAACTGCATTAGAAGGCATATCAAGAACAGAGATAGGGAGGTAATAGTCCCCCTTTATACTTCCCTGGTTAGACCCCATATGGAATATTGTGCCCAGTTATGGGCCCCAGGTGGAAAGACTGAAATTAGAGCACTTGAAAGAGTACAGAGAAGGGCAACTAAACTGATTAGTGATATAAGGGATAAGGAATATGAGGATAGGCTGATGGAGCTGGGAATGTAGTCTCTGGAATACCGCAAGTTAAGAGGGGATATGTGCCTAGTTTGTAAAGCACTTACAGACCCTGTTCTGTGGGACCAGCTTGGTCTCGAAATTAAAAAAAAAAACAAAATTACAGCATGAGAGCACATCCCTTACAAATTACAGGCAAAGGACATCGATCCACCAAAAGGAAACATTGGTTTTCCATAAAAGTACAAAAGGTATGGAATGGTCTATGCATGGAGGTGGTGGCAAGCAACACCTGTGAAGAATTTAGGCATAGACTGGACAATTACTTGATAAGCAAAAACATCAGGGGGATTACTAAATGGTGAGCAATATGGACACAAGTCTTCTCTGCTGTGGATAACCTATGAAACCTATGAAGTGGCTCCTATCCTGCATGATACGTATAATCATATTTTTGGGGATGGTCTCTCTGGCCTTTCTTTCACAGTGGCCGCTATAGTAGTTCTCCCTAAGCCAGGAAAGATCCCCTGCTGGTCCCCAACTGTAGGCCAATATTGCTCATCAATGTTGACAACAAAATCCTTGCCAAGATATTGGCCTGCAGACCAGGGCTAGTATGAGAATCCCTTATAAATCATGAGCAAGTTGGTTTTGTTAGGGGTAGACTTTCTGCCAACCACCTTAGGAAATTATCTTACCTCTTTTTGGCATCCAGGGAATCCTCTGCTCCATCAGTTTTGGTGTCCCTGGATGACGAAAAGCCTTTTGATTGGGTTTCCTGGGATTATTTATTTGCTGTTCTTCCAAAATACCGCATCCTCACTCTTTTATCCACTGGGTTAAAGTGCTCTGTTCTTCCCTGTCCACTCCAATATTGTGCAATGCAGTTCAGTCATCCTCATTCCCTCTTCACCAGGGCACCAGGCAGGGGTGTTCTCTCCCTTTTTCTATATAATGTTTTTTCAGGGGCCCCTTATTCACAAACTTAATCTTTCCACTCAAGTTTCCAGTATTTCTGTAGCTCAGACAGAATATTAACTATCCGTCTATGTAGATGGTATTTTACTACTTATTTCCTCCCTTGCCATGTCCCTGCCGCCTGCCCTACAGATCATTTCCCAGTTTGGAACTGTTTCTAATTATGAGTTAAATCACACCAAAACAGAGGTGATGCCCCTTAACAATGCCACTCTTTGAGCGGATATTGCACACTTGTCCTGGTCTGGAAAAAAATATAAGTGGAAGTATCTGGGGATTAATCTCAGTACTTCACCCCCAAAAAATGAGACAATACAATTTGGATCTTCTGGTTCAAAACATCAAAGTAGACTTGGATCAATGGTCCTTACTACCCCTTTCCTTATGGGACTGTCTAAATGTTGTTAAAATGAATATTTTACCTAGATTATTATATCCCCTTCAGATGTATAACTTTGCCCTTCTCCAGTCATGGTTTCATCAAATTCATAGACTCGTCTCTTTTTTGCAGCAAGGCAAAATGGCCCACTGGGCATTGGTGAAATTAATGTGTAATAAGCAGGACGGTGGCTTGCAGGCCCCTAACTTCTTTCTGTATTACTTAGCATTACATCTTGCCAAGCTTTCCCACTGGTTGGAGATGTCTGAGGTGGACCATTTAGAGGGGCACGTTCCCCAATGGGTAGACTTAGAACATGCCTAATGTTCCTATACCGGCTTTACTATATGGTCGTTTCTTTATCTCTCCATGAAAGCCTTCCCTAAGTCACTAAAAGACACCGCTTGGCAGCTTCCCTCCGAATCCATATATAAAACTCTACTCCCTGCTTAGAACTTTCCCCAACAAAGACACATCCCAACCCCTACTCAGGAAACCTAATCTCTGTATTGCTGGTAAACCGCTCTCTAGGTTTTTTTGGCCTGATCTAGGAGCTTTCACTGTTAACGATCTTATGCTTGATCAAAAACCATTATCATTCCAGGAGGCCCGTGCCAAATTCCACTGGCCTAACTCAACTTCCTTCCATTATTTTCAGCTTTCCCACATGCTTATACAATATTTTGGTACTGGTTCCTGGTTTTGTTCATTCAGCAACCTGGTATTTCCCCTTATTTGACAAGCTCCCACTGCACACTACATTTCTAACTACTATAAGTCACTGCAAGACCTCTTGGCTTCTATGGAAGGCATGAAGTTCTACCGTTGGGACTGATCTCTCCCGAGTCATCCCTCCCCTAGAAACTGGTCTACTATCTGGAAACATCTCTATAAATTCATAAAGTGGGATAGGTACCACTTAATGCAATTCAAAATTATACACAACGGCCCAGATATTCAAAAGGGTTGCACATGGCGCAACAATGTTGCGCCACGCACAACCCACTGATGCGCCCTGGAGCGATATTTAAAAGGGAAAAGTGCGCCTGCACAAATCCTGATACACTGGGACGCATCAGTAATGCATGCAGGCACAAGTGGGGGGCGTGCCCATGCATAAACTGCACAGCCCGATATTCAGCTGGGCCAGGCAGAGTTATGCAGGAGCAACCCCTACCTATGCCTGCACAACTTTACACCAAAAAAAAAAGGATCAAGTCGAGGGCCACCCACAGGTGAGCTGCCGCATTGCAGGGCGCAACACAGCAGCTGCCACCTGTGGGTGGTCCTCCACCTGTTCTCGCCGCACCTGGCGGTGCCCACCCATACCCCGATCATGGGCTGAAGTGTCCCCCCCCAGTAGCCCGATGCTTGGGCAGCTGGTATTCTCCCCCCTCAGCAGCCCGATCGCGGGCATAATGTAAATCTTCCTCCCCAGCAGCCCGATCGCGGGCATAATGTAAATCTTCCCCCCACCCACGAATAGCCCGATCGCGGGCATAATGTAAATCTTCCCCACCCCGAATAGCCCGATCACGGGCATATTGTAAGGTCCCCAGGTAGCCCGATCGCGGGTAGCATCCTCACCCCCACATCCAGAATCCCTGGTGATCTAGTAGCCCACCCCTCCCCTCCATGGAGCCCCACAACCCCGCTCCCCATCAGCCGGGCGGCAGCACCCACCACCTGCCGCTCCACCGCCCACTGACTGACAGCTCAGTAGGGCTGCATGCCGTGGTTCAGAGCATGAGCCAATGGGCATACCCTATCCTGACAAGAGTACAATTCATTCACATACTCTGGACTGCCTTATGCGGTATGGGCTGCATGCCCGGCCAGCTCATGCTCTAACTAATCGGTGTGCAGCTCACTGACTATCGACCGGAAAGCGGCAGGTAGACGAAGTGCTGCCACCCGCCCGACTGACCGAAGGCGGTGAAGGCCTTCATGGTGGGAGGGTGGGGGGCCACTGCACCAGGGATTGCGTGGACGGGGTGAGGATGCCACCCACGCATTGGGCTACTCGGGGGTGGAGGAACCTTTATATTATGCCCACAATCGGTTACTCAGGGGAGCCTTTACAATTTGCCCGCGATTGGGCTATTCGGGGGGTGAGGGGAAGATTTACATTATGCCCGTGATCGGGCTACTCAGGGGTTGGGGGGAAGATTTACATTATGCCCACGATCGGGCTGCTGGGGGGGGGACAGAATACTGTTCTGCCCGCGACCAGGCTGCAGGGGGAGTCGGTCCCCGATGGCTGCTGCCTGGCAGGGTGCCAGGTGCAAGTCGTCAGGGATCAGCGCATCTGCATGCTAATGGCATGTAAATGGGGCTGTAATTAGATGCAAATGGCCCCCCATGTGCCTTGCATAAATTATGGCCCCATTTGTATGTCACCCTTTGAATATCGCAGGTGCTGCGCATGGCGCAATGGAACTTGCACCACCGCATCTCAATGCTCCACTCTGAGCACTTGTGCTGGTGCAGTTCCACTGCACCATGCACAGTGGGTGTGGCTAGGGGGTGAAATTCAAAGAAGTTGCGCCATAGCGCAACTCCATTGAATATCGCTCTGGCCACACCCTTGTGCAACTATTTTGTGCGGTGCAGGGGCTTGCACCACAGAATGGCGCAGTTTGAATATCTGGGCCAACCTTTATTACACCCCAATTAAACTATGCAAAATGGGGAAACTACCAGTTGACACTTGTTGCAGAGGTGGTAAAGAAACTGGCACCTTGCTTCACATTTTGCAGCCCTGTAAGTAGGTAACTCCTTTTTGGAAATTCTATTTCCTCTCATTTAGACCCTTTGTTAGGACTGACACCTTTACCCCCAATATTTGTATGCTGCACGACTATACTGACACCTTAGTTGGAAATCAGAGACCACACATGACTTTGATTTTGGCCTGGACAAAGAAAGTTATTCTTCGACATTGGCTTGACCAGAATGTGCCCCACTTTCTTGAATGATACAGGGAGAGTCTGTTTGTCCTGCAAACAGAATGTCTAATTGCTAGCATGGCCGACAATCTATCTAAGTATTACAAGATTTAGGAACCATTATAAGTCCTCCTGGTCAATTAATATGCCATAATGCACCCCTCAAGGGTCTCCCTAATCTACCGAGTAGCCTAGGTTTGGCCTTTCTAGCTCCAGCTTCCCTGCAATATGTTCCTGTGTATCCTCTGGTGGATGGGATGGGGGAGTGAATTGGGGCCTTCTGTGGTGTATTGCTGTTATTGTTATGTATGTTTTTATGTCTGTTCTGTTTTTTTTCTTAAAAAGTTTAATAAAGCATATTAAATTAAACAAAACAGGCTAGTTTTCACTTTTTCTTTATGGATTTGGTGACATGTACCCCATACTGCAAATGTTGGGTCCCTATGGGCCAGCATAACCCTACCAAGGGCAGTTTGATATAGCATCCTGGCTATCTGCAAGTGGGTCTCCAATGTCAAATTAGTGATCAGAAATTTTGTCCTAGCCACTGCAGCTGTAAGAAGAGGTGTAATTCGTAGACATTTACAACTTTTAAAATCTAGTTATTCCAATAAATATGTAACAGAAGCAGTTTGTCTCTGCAAATGACTAAACAGTGGTGATCATGTTGATTTTGGTCATGAGACCCAGGGGATGTAGATATGGATACAATCTGGACCTTAGCTCACTCACTCTCTTCCCTGTCATGTGAAACAGGCTACTTCTTACTTTGCCTTTATGGATTTAATGACATGTACCCCATAATTTAATAGGTAGCCCCCCCCCATAGGCAAGCTCCAGCTATCTGCAGGTGGATCTGCAATATGAAATTTGATCCAAGGTCCTGTAACTGTAAGAAAATGTATAATCTATAGCCATTTACCACTTTTATAATCTTGCTATCACAGCAAATGTGTAGCAGAAGCAGTTTGTTGCTGAAAAACACTGAGCGGTGGCATCCATCTTGTTTTTAGTCATGTGACCCAAGGGATATGGGTACAATCTGGACCTTGTTTTACTCATTAACTTCCCTGTCGTGTAAAACAAACAGGCTACTCCCTATTTCCTTTATGTATTTGGTGACATATATCCTATAATGCAATAGCCCCCCCAATGGGCAGCATGTTCCTACCATGAGTGGTTGAGTATGGCACCCCAGCTATCTTCAGGTTGGTCTGCCATGTGAAATTAGTGATCATAAATTTCATCCAAGCCTTTGCAGCTATAAGAAGAGGTGTAATCTATAGAAATTTCCCTCTTTTATAATCTAGTTATCCCAATAAATGTGTGACAGAAGTAGTTTGTCACTGAAAATGACTGAACAGTGGTGTCCACCTTATTTTTGGTCATGTCACCCAGGGGATGTAGATATGGGTACAATCCTGACCTTGGTTTACTCATTCCCTTCCCTGTCATGTAAAACAGGCTACTTACTTTTCCTTTATTCATTTAGTGAAATGTACCCCATAATGCAACAGCTGGACCCCCATGGGCAAATATGTCCCTACCATAGGTGGTTGGTTATAGAAACATAGACTTTGATGGCAGATAAGGACCACTTGGCCCACCCAGTCTGCCCATTTCCCTTCCTATTGGATAAGCTGCAGATTCTAGTTAACCAACAGCCTACTTCCTGCAACCCCCCAGTACTGTATAATTGCCATATGTCTGTCCCATGCATGTTTGAATTCCCCCACAGTTTTGGACCCCACAACCTCTCCAGGAAGGCAGTTCCATGTGTCCACCACTCTCTCCATGAAAAAAAAATGTCCTCACATTACCCCTGAGCCATCCCCCCCTCTATCTTCAAATTGTGCCCCCTTGTTCTTACACATCTCTTTTTCTGAAAGATGCCACCCTCCTGGACTTTGTTGATTCCCTTGAGGTACTTAAAAGTTTCTATGGCATCCAGCTATCTGCAGGTGGGTCTGCCATGTGAAATTAGTGATTAGAAATTTCCTCCAAGCCCCTGCAGCTATAAGAAAATATGTGATCCATAGACATTTCCCACATTTTTATTTGAGTTATCCCAATAAATGTGTAACAGAAGCAGTTTGTTCCTGAAAGTGACTGAACAGTGGTGACCATCTTGTTTTTGGTCATGTGATCCAGGAGAGAGAGATATGGGTAGGATCTGGGCCTTGATTTACTCACTCAGTCACTCACTTTCTTGCCATGTAAAACAGGCTACTTCTTACTTTTCCTTTATGTATTTAGTGACATGTACCCCATAATGCAGTAGGTTGGCCCCCCTGTCTCTACCATGGCAGGTTAGGTATGGTACCCCCGTTATTTGCAGGTGGGTCTGCAATGTGAAATTAGTGATCAGAAATTTCATCCAAGGCCCTGCAGCTGCATGTAGAGTTGTAATCTATAGAAATTTACCACTTTCATAATGAAGTTATCCTAATAGATGTGTAACAGAAACACTTTGTCACTGAAAATGAGTGAACGGTAGTGTCTATCTTGTTTTTGGTCATGTGACTCTGGGGATGTAGATATGGGTACAATCTGGACCTTGGTTTATTCACTCACTTTCCTGTCATGTAAAATAGGCTACTTCTTACTTATCCTTTATGGATTTAATGACATGTACCACAAAATGCAATAGATGGGCTGGCATGGGCATACCATGGGTGGTTGGGTATAGCACCCCGGCTATCTGGAGGTGGGTCTGCCATGTGAAATTAGTGATCAGACGTTTCATCCAAGCACCTGCAGCTGTAAGAAGAGGTGTAATCCAAAGACATTTACCACTTTTATAATCTAGTTATCCCAATAAATGTGCAACAGAAGTAGTTTATCACTGAAAAATACTGAATGGTGGTGGCCATCTTGTTTTTCATCATGTAACTCTAGGGATGTGGATATGGGTACAGTCAGAAGGCTTGATTTACTCATTTCCCTATCATGTGCAACAGGCTGTCATAACCCCACTCAGTAGGTCAGCCCTCTACTCCCAAAAGTGCCAAACACTGAGCGTAGTATTGTGAACAGTTAACAGAACAAGGTAAACCTCCTGTCTGTTATGTGGGTTCGAGTCACCTTTTGTCCCAAATTCTGGAGGGATTCAAACTGTTAACCTCTTGCTAGCATACCCAATGTACAGGCTCAGATAATTCTGCTCTTCAGGGAAATGCCAGATATATTTTGCCTACAGGCACCCAACCAGGTATTACAAAATGAACCCTTAAAACTCTATGCGAGACCTTAGAGAAACTCTTACCGGTTTCCCAATTTGGTATCCCAATAAGCTTAAGCACAGTGTAAACTTTAGGCATCTAAGCTTCACTTACTAAAAAAAGAAGTTTCAAGACACACCAGGCAGTTTCTGTTTTAAAAATATATATCTTTACTTTAAGATAGATAAAAATAGGTAATCAGTAAATACAGAACAAAATATCCCAATGCATACAATCTTAAAACAAAACAGGTTTAAAAGTACAAAATTCCTACCAACCATTAGACTTATTTATCTAAGGTATTTCATATAATCTTTCAGTGCTCTTAGATGTTCCTTCTCTTAGTCCAAGTATATGAATGTTTGTGTCTCTAAAGGTCAGCTACAGCATACTTAAAAAGTCTTGAGCCGGCCTTCTCTCTGAGGTCACCTAGCTCCTCCTTGGTGTATTAAAATTTATATTTACAATACAGGATGTCCTAATAAGGTGTTTTAAAAAACAGGTGATATCAGCGAGCCTCCTCTCTTCATATGACTTCCCAATCTAGTCTGAGATCTGCTAGCATCTCCTTTGATCCAGGAGCAGTTCCCTGCTTCACAAAGACATGAAAGACTCTTTGATAAATTAACTGGCTTCCTCTGAAGATGCCCAAACAAATGCATATGCCAGTTCCTTATGACACAAAGTGCCATCAAAGGACTTTTCCTGAGAAGACGCCCAAACAAATGCATATGCCCCTTCCTCTTGACACCAAGTGCAATCAAATGATTTTCCTGACGGCATTATAAAATGCATAGTTTAGCTACTGATTTCAAAGCAACTGACAAGTTAATTGCATTCCAGACATCTGTAGTTTAACCTACATCCTGTCCTTTGAAATTATACCTGGGTGGGTTGATGTGTCATTTCAGCAAGACAGTACTTTCTCCTGACAGACAATCCCACTACATATTTTATTTTGCAAAAATCATAGTGTAATCAAAATCAGCTGTCCAAGTGTCACACAGGATACTTCTTATTTTTTCCTTTATGGATTTAATGAAATGTACACCATGCAACAAATCCACTCTGGGGGTCAGGACCTCTGCTCCCACAGTGCCCAACCTTGAAGTGCGATTCATGAACAGGGGACAAACAGAGACACCCTCCTGTTTGTTTTTGGTCTGAGCAAACAACCAGTCTTGAGTCCTAGGGTCAATTATAAACCCTTTTAGCTGGCACACCCAGGTAACAGGACCAAATATCACACTCTCTTCAGGGAAAGCAGTGCAATACTTGACCCCGGGAGCATTCAACCAACCTGGTTCAGAACCCCCTGCTGAATCAATTGAGATGCTGGTATTTTCTTACCTTGCTGGATCTTTACACAGATCCTTGTTAGCATGGCTGCATATGGTGACACACTAAGCAATGTAACAGTTATGTAAGAATTACCAATACTGCCCCACCATTCACACTCAAAATGAGCAAGTTCTCAGGCAGGTATAAGGAAAAAACAAGGTCTACTAAAATTTAAATAGTAAATAAATACAGAACATATATACATTAAGGATACGGTCAGAAAAGAAATGGAAAAATACAAAACAAAGTGCCTTGTAACTGATTTAGCTAATTCTACCTCAGGCTTTCAGTTGATAAATGATTTGGGCTGTTACCTATCTTGGCAGAAGTGTTCCTTAGAAGCCAGAAACAAAGATGATGCTTAGAAGTCCAGAAAAGAGTGTCACTCCTTTCAGCCAAGCTTCACCAATATCAGGGAAACCAGAATGTCCCTCCCTCCTTGTGATGTCACAAATCTGAACTGCTAGTGTGAGGTCACACTCGGTCCTGCATATTTAATTTGTAACATGCAGCTGCATAGGCAAACAGGTCAAATTACTATTTAATTGGAATCTGCAAATACAGCGATATTTGTAATTATAACAAGACAGTCTGTCTTCCTTAGAGTATGGTTTTCGACACCTTTTGATGTTGCAGAAATATCCTGTAAAGTTAATTCACATATGCTTTCCAAAAACAATCTTCCTCCTGTTATCCTATAAAATGTAACCTTTAACAGCAGTCTTCCTAAGTTCAAAGCAGTTGTTTGTTTGATAACCTGGTTGTATAACAGCTACCAAGGTTTTGGCAGGTAGGTGTTAAAACAGGAAAGGAAGCTCTAGCCAGCTTATCCTCTAGGTCAGTAGTAGGGCAGACCATTTATTTTCTTCTTTTTTTGAAATCCAATGTCCCATGAGGATCTGCTGTTTGGCCTGTTTCCTAAGCAGGACTGCTATACAATACATAGATTTATAACAAAATTATATACACATAACTGGCAGACGGCTATTCCCATTATACCCCACAATGCAACAGGTGGGCCCCCCATGGGCCAGCATAGCCCTACCATGGATGGTTGGGTATGGCACCCGGCTATCTGCAGGTGAGTCTGCAATGTAAAATTAGTGATCAGAAATTTCATCCAAGCCTTTGCAGTTATAAGAAGAGATGTAATACGCGCAGAGATTTGCCACTTTTATAATCTAGTTATCCCAAGAAATGCATACCAGAAGCAGTTTGTTACTGAAAATGAACTGTGGATGCAATCTTGTTTTTGGTCACGTGACCCAGTGGATGTGGATATGGGTACAATATTGGCCTTGATTTACTCATTCACTTCCCTGTCATTTAAAACAGGCTAGTTTTCACTTTTCTTTTATGGATTTAGTGACATGTACCCTATAATGCAATAGTTGGATCCCTATGGGCCAGCATGGCCCTACCATGGGTGGTTTGATATAGCACCCTGGCCATCTGCAAGTGAGTCTGCAATGTCAAATTACTGATCAGAAATTTCATCCAAGCCCCTGCAGCTCTAAGAAGAGGTGCAATCCATAGACATTTACAACTTTTATAATCTAGTTATCCCAATAAATGTATAACAGAAGCAGTTTGTCACAGAAAGTGACTGAAAGGTGGTGACCATCTGGCTTTTGGTCATGTGACCCAGGGTATGTAGATATGGGTACAATCTGGACCTTATTTTACTCATTCTCTTCGATGTCGTGTAAAACAGGTTACTTCTTACTTTTCCTTTATGGATTTAATGACATGTATTCCATAATTCAATAGGTGGTCCCTCCATGGGCCAGCATGTCCGTACCATAGGTAGTTGGGTATGGTACTCCAGCTCTCTGCAAGTGGGTCTGCAATGTGAAATTTCATCAAATCCCCCACAGCTGTAAGAAAATGTGTAATCCATAGGCATTTACCATTTTTATAATCTTGGTATCCCAATAAATGTGCAACAGAAGCAATTTGTTGCTGAGAAATACTGAACAGTGGTGGCCATCTTATTTTGAGGATGTGGATATGGTTACAATCTGGGTCTTAATTTACCCATTAACATACCTGTCATGTAAAATAGGCTTCTTCTTACTTTTCCTTTATGTATTTAGTGACATGTTCTGCATAATGCAATAGGTGGGCCACCACGGGCAGCATGTTCCTACCATGGTTGGTTGGGTATGGCTCCCCAGCTATCTGCAGGTTGGTCTGCTATGTGAAATTAATGATCAGAAATTTCATCCAAGCCTTTGCAGCTATAAGAAGAGGTGTAATCCATAGACATTTACAACTTTTATTATTTAGTTATCCCAATAAATGTAAAACAGAAGCAGTTTGTAACTGAAAAATACTGAACGGTGGTGGCAATCTTCTTTTTGGTCATGTGAAACTGGGGATGTAGATATGGGTATAGTTGGGGCCTTGATTTACTCAATAACTTCCCGGTCATGTAAAACAGGCTAGTTCTCACTTTTGTTTTATGTATTTAGTGACATGTACCCCATAATGCAATAGGTGGGCTCCTTATAAGCCGCCATGGCCCTACCATGGGAGGTTGTGTATGGCACCTCGGCTATCTGCAGGTGGGTCTCCAATATGAAATTAGTGATCAGAAATTTCATCCAAGCAACTGCACCTGTAAATAGAGGTGTAATCCCTACACATTCAAGTAGAGGTATAATCCCTATACATTTATCAGTTTTATAATCTAGGTATCCCAATAAAGGTGAAACAGAAGCAGTTTGTTGCTGAATAATACTAAACGGTGGTGGCCATCTTGTTTCTGATCATGCAACCCAGGGGCTGTAGATCTGGGCCTCAATTTACTCATTCATTTCCCTGTCATGAAAAACAGGCAACTTCTTACTTTTTCTTTATGGAGTTATTGAAAAGTACCACCTAACAGAATAGGTGGTCCACCATGGGCGGATGGGTATGGGTCCCCTGCTATCTGCAGGTGGATCTGCAGTGTGAAATTAGTAATCAGAAATTTCATCCAAGCCCCTGCAGCTATAGGAAGAGGTAATAATCCATAGATATTTACCACTTCTATAATTCAGTTATCTAAATAAATGTGTAACAGAAGCAGTTTGTCACTGAAAATGACTGAACGTTGGTGGCCATCTCATTTTTAGCGCTGTGATCCAGGGGATGTAGAGATGGGTATAATCTGTATCTTGGTATACTCATTCACTTCTTTCATGTAAAACAGGCTACTTATTACTTTGCCTTTATGGATTTAAAGACATGTATCCCATGATGCAGTAGGTGGGTCCCCCATTGGCCAGCATGGCCCAACTATGTGTGGTTGGGTATGGCACCCTGGCTATCTTCAGAGGGGTCTGCCATGTGAAATTAGTGATCAGAAATTTCATCCAAGAACCTGCAGCTGTAAGTAGAGGTGTATTCCATAGGCATTTACCACTTTTATAATCTAGTTATCCCAATGTCACTGAAAAATACTGAACAGTGGTAGGCATCTTTTTTTGTGGTCATTTAACCCAGGGGATGTAGATATGGGTACAGTCTGGGTCTTGATTTACTCATTACCTTCCCTGTCATGTAAAACAGGCTGCATCTTACTTTTCCTTTTTGTATTTAGTGACATGTATCCCATAATGCAATAGGTAGGCAGCAGGGGGCACTTCACTTGCATTCTGTGGATTACAAATCCAACAACTCAGCGAGCAGAGGCTTAGTACTGCTGTGCTAGGAGTTGAGTTCACTATGAGGGTGCATTCATTGCTTTTAAGGGCTGTGTACTGATTTTCAGGGAATACCAACTGCTCACTGTTTTACTGAACAGCTAGACAAATCTGTGGTTACGTGACCTCTGCTCCCGCTATGAGGAGCAGAGGTATTTTAGACTGCTGCACATCTATTGCAGGTGCAGTTGAAGGATCCCCTTAGCACTCCTAAAGCAGCTGATTATGTCACCTTTTTAAAGGCATCTATGGCTGCAGTCAAATGATCTAGGACAGTGTAGGGTTGCTAGGCAACTACCTAATGGCAGGGGACACCAAAATTCCATCCTGTGGAGTACAAATGCAACACCTCAATGAGCAGAGGTGACTCTGGCAGAAGCAAGCAGCATCTGCCTGCATCCACCTAGGGTGGCGTGGGAGATTGCCTGACCTCTGTCCCAATAATAATAAAAAGGTAACCATTAAAGTAACTTCTTTTAGGGGTCAAATGCTATAACAAAGGTTAGTGTATATTGTGCTAGGTTACACCTTGGAATACTAGTAACTTGCCTTAGTAAACCTATGTGAAGGTTGTTGGCTTATAACAGAGGGTAATTAAATATAATCCCACACATAGGGAAATTATCAGTCTCACAGCTTGTATTTTTTGGTACATCAACATGATTCTAGAGATGGCAGACACCATCATGACACTGGATGGTGAAGTTGGAGTCAAATGCACAAACTGCTACATGTATAAACTTATGCATAAAGATGTTAGCTTGGGTTTGTTTACTTGTGCCAAATGCATAAATAATATCGAATTGCTCTAGGAAATACATACTTTTTACACTAAATTGGACCAACTAGAGAAAAGCCAACAAACCAGGGCTGCAAGATTCAAAGAAATAAACACCCCTCCTCACTTGAAAACAGCATCCCTCCCACCTTTGTCACATGACCATGTAGTAATGCTAGTATCGTGCATCAAACCCTGTCTTCAGCCAGTTCTAGTATTGTATTTGACTCAGTCAGTGTGTCCCTTCGAATCTCCCCAATTCACTGTTAAACACGAACCTTATTGTGGAAAGTAGCAATAGAAAATTAGATAGGAAGAAGGTTGAAGAAGGGGATACATTTGAGACAGATTGGGCAACAGTGGAGACTAAGCATATTTTCAAAAATGGTAGTAAAGCCCAAATATTCCAGATTTCTGTTAATCGTTTTCCCCCCTTAGTAATAATATGGGAGATGAGACACCCATACCTCCCTTAAGTGAAAGTACACCTCACCCGGAAATAACACACCATTAATAGAAATTATGCCATCTACAAGCAATAGCCAGTCCATCCCCCCAGACCTCACATGCCCAACCCAGGGGCTATGGAATAAATTCCCAATCCAACATACCTCTTTTACCATCACTACCACAAAGTGATGGGGTTCTTCCAAAAAACAGTGGTGATTTAAACAATACATGTAACAACCAAACTGATGCACCTATTGAACACTCAAATAGTAATCCTGGGGCAGGGGAAGCTACTGATGCAGATCAACAAACTGAAGAGTAGTCAAATATGGAAGTAAATAACAGCACTATGGACAATGCCCAAACCCTAAGTAGGCAAGTCTTTGTGCTAGGCAATTCTATCATTAAGTACATTGACAAAACCGTACGTGACAATGATAAAGAAAATCACACTTGCCATTGCTTCAGAGGGGCTCAAATAGCTGATTTGAGTAAGATGATAAATATTATGTGCAACCTGACAGAAAATCCACTGGCAATAATTCACAATGGGACCAATGACATTGATAGATCAAGCCTGGAACATATTAAACAGGACTACATTATTCTAAGTGAACTTCTAAAAGCAAAAGGTTGCAGTATGTATATTTTGGAAATCCTACCAGTTCCCAGAGAGAATCCTTTGAAAAAATAAAATAAAAAAGATGAATGGCTTAAAAAATGGACATTGCATAACAGGCATGGATGCAAAACCCACTGGGAACAATTTGATTCAAACCATAATTGGTTTAGCTGGGATGATATTCATCTCAGCAGGAGAGGGAGCAACATTCTGGGGAAAAAAATTTGTAACATAACTTCAACTGCTTTAAACCATTAAGTATGGGGATAATGGGGTCCTCCTCTACTTTAACTATAAAAAACACTGTCAAAACAAAAGTACTGGAACAGTGTAGACAGTTAATGATGAATGCTAGGAGTTTAAACCAACTAAAAATATTTGAACTTGAGTCAACTCCTGTTAGAGAAATAGATATTATAGCCATCACAGAGACTTGGTGGGATGACTCCAGTACTTAGAATAAAGAGAAATATCAAACTACAAATTATTTTATGAAACCAGACATGACAGGAAGGGGGGGGGGTATGTATTTAAATCAAGAATGACAGTTCATCTTACCAGACTCATATCCTAGATGTTCAATATGAACCCCCCTAGAAAGTCTCTGGATAAAAGCACAGTTCAAGGGTAGACCCAAGATATTAATAGGTGTTTGTTATATGCTCCACTCATCCTGTAAAGAGTATTCAGAACATCTTATAAGGGAAATCATGACAGCATCCAACCTTGGGGACACAATAATACCAGGCGATTTTAATCTACCTGGTATTAACTGGGAAAATCTCTCAGGCTCAAATGAAACTGAAAGATTATTTGCAGACTCGGTAGTAAGCAGTGGATTAGAGAAATGTATCCAAGAACCAACCAGCATAAAAAACATGTTGGATTTACTTCTGACAAACATTAGGTCTGACTCATCTGACATAAGTATTCAGTTTTCCTTGGCAAATAGTGACCATAACAAACTTATATGTATGTTGGCAGTCTCAAAGGTAAAAATCACTAACAATGCACTAATTAGAGACTACAACAGGGCAAATGTTAAAATCATGAAAACAAATCTTTCAAAAATAAACTGGGAGGAAACTTTGGATAATCGCTCTGTCAATGAATCTTGGAAATTGTTATGTGGGATAATCTCCAAACCTGAGAACACTCATGTACCAGTCCTTAAAAAAAATATAACAATAAGGGTAAAATTCCACCCTAGTTAACCAGTTCAATAAAAAAACAAATGAAAGAAAAGGCATATAACAAATTAAAAATACACTCTACAGAATCTAACAAAATAACCTATAGAAAGGAACAACAAAATCTACAATAAAAAGGGAAAAAATCAAATTGGAATTCAGAATATCTCATACCAAGGATAATAGTAAAACACTATTTACTTACATTAATAACAAAAATAAAAACACCAGAAACACTGGACCCTTAGTGCATAATGGAAAGGAGATTGATAATGACACAGAGGAAGCAAACTTATTTAACTCATACTTTTGTTCAGTATTTAGAGACAAAAGTTCACCAAATCATAAACTTCAACAACACAGTACTAATAAATGAAAATGAGATTCTAAAGCATTCAACAAACTCAAAACTAACAACAGCCCATGCCCTGATAACATTCAACCCCAGATTTTAGAAAGAAATAGGATATTCAATAGCATAGCCACTAGAAATTATTTTCAATAAATCACTGGCAGAGGGAGTCTTACCTGATGATTGGCGTCAAGCAGTTGTTGTGCCTATTTATAAAAAGGGGAACAAAAGCCTAGTCAGCACATAGGCCAATAAGCCTAACCTCCTCATGTAGCAAAATAATTTAAAAACTGATCAAAAATATCCTGGAAACTGAAATACGCAACCTGGGTTTAACTGATGACAGTCAACATGGATTTAGGAGGGGCTACTCTTGTACAACTAACCTAATAACATATTATAATAGAATTAGTGATTGCCTTGATAAAGGGATACCAACAAATGTGGTACTACTTGACTTTAGGAACGCGTTAGACACAGTCCTCAATGATATACTGATTGAAAGGATGATTACAATGGGTTTTACATTACACGTGGTTAAATAGGTTTAAAGTTGGCTTTTGCATTGCACCCAGCAAGTAGGAATAAATGGAATTGTATCGGAAGATGGGGGTGTTAACAGCGAGTGCCACAGGGCTCTGTCCTGGGCCCAACCCTGTTTGGCATCTTTATTAGTGATATTATCATTAAAAATGGAAATACTTTGTCAAAATTTACAGATGATACCAAACTGGGAGGGGAGGTTAGTTCTGACACAAAATATAAATCTTTGGTGGAAGATCTCAAGACTATTGAAGATTGGGCATTGAAAACCAAATTATCCTTTAATCAAGATAAGTGTTCTGTTCTACACTTCAGCAAACATAATCAAAAGTATATATATAAATTTATGGATAATCCGCTTAAATCTATTTATACTGAAAGGGACATGGGAATACTTACAAATGACCAGCTTTCAGCAGTTGGCCATTGTAAGCAAATTATCATATCAGCTAATAGACTATACAAAAGGCTATACAAAGAATTTTCATCTTCAGGAATGAGCACTGTATCATTCCACTTTATCGTGCATATATTGGACTCATCCTGGATTACAGGTCACCTTTCTGGAGTCCGTATGTCAAGCATGATATTGAATTAGTGAAGAGTCCAGAGGAGGGTGACTAAAATGGTTCCACTACTTAAAAATGGTACATACTCAAACAGACTTTATAAAACTGGGTTATTCAATCTCCAAAGTAGGAGAATGGGGTGAAATCTTCAACCACATGAATCAAATGAGACAATGTGGACTAAGTTTCTGTGATAGAACACCAAATCTTAGATCCCATAAAAGACAGCTCAACGTTCAAAGGGTCAGTACTAACAAAAGACAAAATTACTTTACCATTAGGTCAGCACATATATGGAACCAACTCCCTAATGATGTTGTACAACAAAAAACCTTTATGGGATTTAAAAACAAACTAGATAAATACATTGGTACTAAGTTTAACATCATATAATATGCCAATGAGTGGGAAACAACCTCAATGGGCATATAGCCTTCTCTTGTCTTACACAACTAGTAATACCTAGTAATTTACTACTTTTATAATCTAGTTATTCCAATAAATGTGTAATAGAAGCAGTTTCTCACTGAAAATTACTCAACAGCCATCTTGTGTTTGGTTATGTGACCCAGGGGATGTAGATATGGGTACAATCTGGACCTTGATTTACTCATTCACTTCCCATCATGTAAAACAGGTGACTTTTTACTTTTCCCTTATGGATTTAATGACATGTAGCTCATAATGCATTAGGTAGGCCCCCATGGGTCAGCATGGCTCCACCATGGGTGGCTGGGTATGGAACCCCAGCTAGCTGCAGGTGGGTTTGCAATGTGAAACTAGTGAGCAGAAATTTCATCAAGCCCCTGCAGCTATAAGAAGAGGTGTAATCTATAGACATTTACCACTTTTATAGTCTAGATAGCCCAATAAATGTGTAACAGAAGCAGTTTGTTGCTGAAAATGACAAAACAGTGGCAGACATCTTGTTTTTGGTCATGTGATCCAGGGGTTGTAGATATGGGTACAGTTGCCTTGATTAACTCATTCCCTTTCCTGTCATGTGAAACAGGTGACTTCTTACTTTTCCTTTGTGGATTTAGTAAAATTTACCAAAAATGCAATATGTGGTCCCCAAACCCCTGCTGCTATAAGAAGTATAACCGATAGACATTTATCACTTTTATAGTCTAGTTATGCAAATAAATGAGTAACAGAAGCAGTTTCTTGCAGCTCCAGCATAATTGTAAGTGTTGGTTCTGCTTTACCATTATCTTGTAACCACTTCTTCTTATAAGCTCTTATTGTTGTATTACCTGTACTAATTGGAAGTTTATGTTTCATGTTTTGTACCTGTTGCTCCAACCCAACCCCCCTTCCCTCAGGACACACCTGGAAAGGAGAAACTGAGCTCAGTGTGCCTTTCCTGGTGAAACATTTAAATAAATAAAATAAAGAAAAATTAAAGAAAATGACTGAATGATGGCAGCCTTCTTACTTTTGGTCATATGACCCAGGAGAGGTAGATATGAGTACAATCTGGGCCTTGATTTACTCATTCACTTTCCTGTCATGTAAAACATGCTGCTTCTTACTCTTTCTTTATGGATTTAGTGACATATACCCCATAATGCGAGTGGTGGGCCCCATATGGGCTAACATGGCCCTATCATGAGTGGTTGGGTATGGCACCCCAGCTATCTGCAGGTGGGTCTGACTCTGCAATGTGAAATTAGTGATCAGAAATTTCATCCCAGCCCCTGCAAGTGTAAGTAAAGATGTAATTCTTAGACATTTACCAGTTTTATACCCTTGTTATCCCAATAAATGTGTAACAGAAGCAGTTTGTCACTGAAAATGACTGAACAGTGGCAGCCACCTTGTTTTTGGTCATGTGACCCAGGGGATGCAGATATATATGGGTACAATCTGGGCCTTGATTTGTTCATTCACTTCCCTGTCATGCAAAACAGGCTACTTCTTACTTTTCCTTTACGGATTTAGTGACGTACCCCATAATGCATCTGGAGGACATCCATGGGCCAGTGTGGCCCTACCATAGGTGGTTGGTTCTGATAACCCTGGCTGTCTGCAGTTGGGGTACCAATGTGAAATTAGTGTTTATATAGAGAATTTGTTACCTGAAATTGAAAATTATTTACATTTTAGACAAAAATCTTTATCAGTGATGCATCAGATTTTAATGTTTTAACAAATTTCACTATTTTTTGCAAGACAAATTTGCAAAATCAATTGAAATTTTGCTGAATAAACAAATATATATCACTGAAATGTTCACTTGGAACACATATTTTTACATTAAATTATAATTGTGTTAGGTTCTTACTACCTTGACCAAAAATGTTTACCAGGGAATAAAGAAAAAATATGTATTACACTTGTAACTGATAGGTGTGCAAACCCAATGAAAAACCATCTGGCAGCAAGGATATGCAATTTACAGAAAAAAACTTTGCAGCGTAAGGGTTAAATTCACCCCTTTTTAAGCACTTGTGGATCAGTGCTTGATTGACCTGTGGCTGTTCCAGCAGTTCCTTGTATTTTTCACTGTACTTTGGGTTTTCCTTGTGTCCTATCTTCTCTTTTGATCTTTGTCCTCATATTCTCTTTTTCTGCTTCTTAGCACTTCAGTTGCTGGTTGTTCCTTAGCTATTAACGGCTTAATATCCATTCCTGCTATTCTCCTAAAGGCTTTTCCGAATTTGATGATGGAAGTCATCTTAGACTTATTGGGCCACATTTTCAAAGCCCCAGGTATGATGCAAGGGACGTGCGTCAAACAGTAGTGGTGCAAGGGAGTCTAGTGTCAAACATTGTGCCAGACCTGATTTTCAAAGGAGCACTGAGTCAAAGGCAGTCTGCCCTGCGTCAAAGGTGGCTGCATCAGCCTTGCACCATACAAACGCAGCACCATGATGCATGCTGTCTTGCACCACAGAAATAGTGCAAGACCGCACCTGTGGGAATTTCAAAGCTGCACCACTGACACCAAACATGTCAAAGTACCGTCAGCTGCCAGACCAGCTAGAGCTGGACCAAGGGACACTTGAGCATATAAAGAGACCCAAAGCAGGTGGTCAGACCTGACTATGCTAACACTAAGGGCCAGTATTCTCCTGTAGGACTAGTTTAGAACATTTTGGGGGCTTAATTTTGGCCATTTCATCTGCCATTTTGTTTACTTAGCTTGTGTTATTCCCATCCTTTGCATCATTTGTTTGACTCGGCTTGCACCACCTGTACTTGGCTTGCACCATTTTTACTCAGTGTGCACCATTTTTGTACTTGGTTTGTGTCATTTTTAATCGGCTTGCACCACTTTTGTACTCGGTTTGCATCATTTTTAATCTGTTCGCACCATTTTTGTACTCAGTTTGCACCCTTTTTGTACTCGGTTTGCGTCATTTCGTTCCTTGAGTCATTTGTCTGACTTAACATGCACCATTTTTGACTCAACTTGCGCCATTTATTTTGGTGCAGCTTGCGTCATTCCCATCTCTTACACTATTGTGTTGATGCAGTGGACCTCTTGTGTCAGTTTGGGGGACTTTATCACACCGACCACTTTTCTTGCAAAATATGGCGCACAGTATTTAGCGCACCAAGATCTGATTCAAGCTGGTTGTTTGACGCAGCTTGCGTGGATCTAATGGCCCTTTGAAAATCCAGCCCTTTGTCTTCATGATGTAGGACACTGATTATGTTTGGGCCCAAGGATGTCTTTAAGTATGCATGCAACCCCACTATTGTGGACCTGTATGTGTAATCAATCTCAAGGAGGCCCATGCCTTCCTTGGGATGTATAATCTCGGCAGGCAATGATTTTTGTATATTAACTAGTAGACATGGAGTAGATTTTTTGTGTTTATATCTAGCTGGTTCAACACTTTCTTTGCCCAGTCTATCACCCCAAAGCTGTAATGATATCACAGGAAGGGAGAGTTGATTGATTACTTGCACTTTGTTTCGCATTGTCAAAGAAGTTTTCAATATAAACCTTAGTCTTCTGAAATATTCCTTGCTGATTTTTGCTCTCATTTGTCCATGTTGTATTGTTGCTCCTCCTTCTAGTCCCAGATAAGTTCTTTTATGTCACAGTCCTCTGTTAGGTTGTTTTCTTTACAAGTTAAATTTCCAGCTATAAATGTTGCTTTGGCACATTTATCTAGTCCGAATGTCATCCATATGTCATTAGATGAGGTCTTGACTACTTGTAGCTGTGCTTTCAGGTGTTTATCGGATGAACTATGATGCTTCAGGTCATCTACAAAAAGGAGGCGAGATGCTAGTTGCTGATCGTTCCGGTTTCTGGAGTACAGGTTGTATCCATAGCCTAGGTTATTGATTACTTAATGGGTTTAGTGCAAGACAGAACAGGAGTGGTGACAAGGAGTTGTTCTGAAATACTGCTTGTTGGATCGTTATGCTTGGAATGGTGATTTGACCTTTCTCAAGGTTTAACTGCAAGGTAGTTTACCACTTTCTCATAGCAGTTGTGATGAAATTTATCAGTATAGGATGTATCCTATAGATTTGTAAACATTCACTGATCCAAGAGTGTGAGATGCTGTCAAATGCTTTTTTGTAGTCAATGCATGCTATACGAAGGTTTCTGCCTTTTTTGTAGCTCTCCATTATGGCATTATTCAGCAGAAGGTGGTCCTTTGTACCATAAGATTTTCTTTTATTGCCTTTTTTCTCCAAAGCCAAGAGCTTATTACAATCTTAATGGTTGTAAACTCTATCTGTATCAATTCCAGTGTATAGTTTATATGTTGTTGGCAAACAGGTTACTGGGTGATAATTCTTAGGGAGATTAGATGGTTGAGATTTGACCAAGAGTATGATATTCCCTTTTGTTAGCCAAGAGGGTGTCAACTTGGTATGTGCATGTGAATAGTTTTTAAGGGTGGCTAAGTCATGGTGTAGGGATGTTAATGCTTTTAGCCAGAAGCTGGGCACAGCATCTGAACCTGGAGTTTTCCAGTTGGAAGCCTTCTTTAGCTGCACTTCTATCTCCTTAGCTGTTTTATTTATTGAAAGTTTTACCAGGAAGAACATACTGAGCAGCAAGTGCTCATTTCCAGATGCGTTCTGGGGGAGGGAGAACAGACTGGGATAAATCAGGTAACTACATAAACAGAATCACATAAAATACAAAATTGTAGCAGCAGTAAGTGGTATAAATACACAAAAACATAAGGAACAGAAGCATCAAGAACAGCAGAATAACAAACTGCATACAAAATTATACAATATAATACAGAGATTGTTACAATTTTACATTTTACATATATACAGGCAATACTGCAGTAGGATCACCATGCAGGAGTGAGGCCAGAGCATGCATAAGGTAGAGGAGGGTGGTAGGAGTGTTAGAAGTCGGTGCAGGGGGTGCTGAAATGGTTTCTAATGAAGTAATTACAAACCAGAGGGGACAGGGCAAAACAAATGTCGTGTGGTAAGGAATTCCACAGATTTGAAAATCTGTAGGAAAAGGCAGCCTGACCAGCTGATGAGGTCCAACTGGGTACAGATAGGGTGAAAGGGTCAAAGTTTCTGAGTGAATACAAGGGGAGAGTGGAGGGTGTAGAGGGAGGAGGATAGGTAGAAGGGGAGGGACTGGGACCAGAATTTGGCCATGAAGCTTGTACAATGGGTACTCTGTCTATCCTCTAAGGAGAGGAGAGATAGAGACTGGTACAGGGTATAGTGGTGAGTGTGTGGGGGAGAGACAGTCAAGGGTGAAACTGCAGAAGGAGTGGAAGGATGTGTCCAAGCTGGTTAAGGAGGAGGAGGGAGCAGCGCTGTAGATCAGGTCCCCATAGTCAAAAATGGGGAGAATCATTCTCTGTACAATAGAGCGGTTGGCCGGCATGGGGATAAAGGCCCAGTTGTGGTACAGGGCACCTAGCTTAGGGTGCAGCTACTTGCGTATGTTCTGTACTTGTACAGAAAAATTGAGGTGCAGGTAAAGTCAGACCCCAAGGTATCTAAAGGAGGAGCAGTCCTCAATCAGGGTTCCATCCAAGGTGTGGTAGGAAGAAAGTGAGGGTAGCTGAGAGAGTCTCTGCATAGTGCTGAAGGTCATGGAGACAGTTTTCTTGTCATTCAAGAAAAGCTCTTTTGAGCAAAACCAGAGCTGAACAGTACTGAAGTCACGATGGAGTCTGGTCGCCACGTTGGTTATGGAGAGGCCAGATGTATACTAGGCAGTGTTGTCCACACCTATGGATGTTACATCAGGCCATTCCATTTCCTTGGTAGTAACATTTCTTAAGCTGTCTTTTACTTCCTGTATCCACTTTGCATCTCTATTGTGTTCAACTGGGTCTTTGTAGATGCTTCTCCAAAATTCCTGAATTTCTTTCTTATCCGGTGGTATTGTTACTTTGGTTGTTTTCTTTCCCAGTTCCCTCTAAAACTTCTTTGGCTCTGGATATATACGTTCTAATATATTTTCAGTTTTTCTTACCATGTTGGTAAGAGCAGCTTTCTTTTCTGCATACATACATACATACTGCACCATATCAAATCCCCTTTCTTTGCTGGGTCCCATGCATCTGCCTTTTTTAGCTTTGAATACCTTGTAAGGCAGCTTCAGGTGTGCTCAGGAGAACCCTCAGTGCAGGAATTTGAGGCTGCCAGCCCCAAAGTACAAAACACAAAAGAACTGCTGTACTCTGACAAAATACAAGGGGAAAATCCAAACCAGAGGTCAAAGATTTATTGTGGCAAAGTACACTGGATTGTGCCTTTTCCCCGGCACTTCGGCCAAACCCTAGGCCTTCCTCAGGGAGCAGGTCTGAGGTTACACATGGAACACCCATATTTAAGTGATGCATTTAAAGAAACAAACACCAATTAGTGGGTATCTACCATAGTGAAAATACTATAAAGTTATTTATAAAAACAGTCATATACTGTTGGCTAACAGTTTCATGAAATGGCTAACACATCTTATAGTCAGTTCCTATTACTTATAGTACAATCCATCACTATTAGTATTTCATTATATAAAGCAATGATTAGTGATATTTTATAGCCAAATCAGGTACAGCACTTAAATTTCATATTCATTTTTGTTTGACAGACCTAAATTAGAGCTAAGGGATGGGGGGTCATAGAGATGTAAAGAGAATAAAACAAAAATGAAGGTACAGATAGTTGAAAATAAATTTAGTAGGGGAGAGGGTAAGGCAATATAGAAGTTTATATATTAGATGAGATCCCCTTATTTTTTATGTTATACTATTAATACAGAGAAAACAGAGCCCAATATAGATGACAAATATGTGGAAGGAATATGTTAACAGTGGACATTGCCTCAATGTGGGAAGGGGAATACAGGTCTATAGTACTGCCTTTAATCAATTAAATATAAACACTATATAAGGAACATATACATTTTCAATTAATCAAATAGGTGAAGTCATTAATATCATATAGTTACAGTAAACTTATGTATAAAGTTCATTTTGAAAAAAGTTCAAGTCTTTTTGAAGCTTGTCATACGCACTTGGAAAACAACTTGTCTGGAAATCCCTTCCTTTAGTAAGGCCACATTCTAGATTTTTATGAGGCATGCAAGATTGCCATACCTAAATACTTAAAGCTAAATTTGAGGGAGTCAAGCTTTATTTCCATGGTTTCTTGGGATGCTTCCTTCTCTCATACCTCTTCTTCACCTGCTGCTTTCTCTAGGCTATCCAAGGTACTATCATCTACACACTTTTTAATTTTAATTTGCCCCATCAAAGATCTAAGGTTGGCATCTGTAACACTGTTCAGCTTGCGTGAGGCAACTATTCCTCTTTGCTGCAGTTTAGTGCAAAGCCTTTACATATATCCTCTCCCATGAAATTCAGGGTGTGTTGCATAGTAGTGACAGTACATGATGTCCTGTTTATCCTCGTAAGTCCAGTTAACGGTTTCCAGTTCTCAGGGCTGGCCTGTCAATTTCTGTGGCTTGTTGGGTTCCGCTGCAACTATGGGACCCTGTTTAACATGGTCTGGCACTGTGGCAGGGATGTTACTACTGCTTGATGATATGGCACTATCACAGTTACCAACCTTTGCCCTACTGCGAACACTTGGGTTGGGCATTTTTTTTAATCCTGGGAATTGTGCACCCAGGTTCCAATTTCATTTCTATCCCTCTCCACATTATATAGTTCTGTATACTACACAGCCACCTCACCATGATGAGCTTTTCTAAAAACAGGGCTCTCCACATGAAGGTACTCACAAAGACTTGAGTATGAAATTAGTTGCGGCTTGTCAGTAATGTCACTGCTTGCTCCACCAGCGATTTGTCACTCTCTTCATCACTCCATTCGAGCCCCTCACACCATCTGAGCCTTTCTTGGACTAGTGTCTCCAACTGTTTACCTGAGTGAATATGCTGATGTGCTATCAGATTACTCTGTGTTGTGAAAGATTTACCACATTCAGTACATGTATAGGAGCTGTCTTCTGAGAGAACTTGCTGATGTGCTATCAGGTTACTCTGTGTTGTAAAACTCTTGCCACATTGAGCCCGTTTATATGATCTTTCTTTGGAATGAATTAGCTGGTGTACTTTTAGGTTACTCTTCAATGTAAAACACTTGCCACATTCAGCACATGTATATGATCTCTCTCCAGAGTGAATTAGCTGATGTTTTTTTAGGTAACTCTTCTGTTTAAAACTCTTGCCACATTGAGCACATTTATATGGTCTCTCTCCAGAGTGAATTAGCTGGTGTGTTTTTAAGGTCTTCTTCCATGTAAAACACTTGCCACATTCAACACATTTATATGGTTTCTCTCCAGAGTGAATTTCTTGATGTGATTTTAGGCTACTCTGCAAAGCAAAACTCTTGCCACACTGAGCACATTTATACTGTCTCTCTCCAGAGTGAATTCGCTGATGTGATTGTAGGCTACCCTGTTTTGTAAAACACTTGCCACATTCAGCACATGTATATGATCTCTCTCCAGAGTGAATTAGCTGATGTTTTTTTAGGTAACTCTTTTGTGTAAAACTCTTGCCACATTGAGCACATTTATAGGGCCTCTCTCCAGAGTGAATTAGCTGGTGTGTTTTTAAGGTCTTCTTCCATGTAAAACACCTGCCACATTGAGCACATTTATATGGTCTCTCTCCAGAGTGAATCTGTTGATGGGATTTAAGGCTACTCTGCAGTGTAAAACGCTTGCCACACTGAGCACATTTATATTGTTTCTCTCCAGAGTGAATTCGCTGATGTGATTGTAGGCTACCCTGTTGTGTAAAACACTTGCCACATTGAGAACATTTATATGGTCTCTCTCCAGAGTGAATTAGCTGATGTATTTTTAGGTAACCCTTCTGTGTAAAACTTTTGCCACAATGAGCACATTTATATGGTTTCTCTCCAGAGTGAATTAGCTGATGTATTTTTAGGATCTTCTTCGATGTAAAACACTTGCCACATTGAGCACATTTATATGGTCTCTCTCCAGAGTGAATTTGTTGATGGGATTTTAGGCTTCTCTGCAGCGTAAAACTCTTGCCACATTGAGCACACTGATATGGTCTCTCTCCAGAGTGAATTCGTTGATGGGATTTTAGGTTTTTCTGCAGTGTAAAACTTTTGCCGCACTGAGCACATTTATATGGTCTCTCTCCAGAGTGAATTCGTTGATGGGATTCTAGGCTTCTCTGCAATGTAAAACTTTTGCCACATTGAGCACATTTATATGGTCTGTCTCCAGAGTGAATTAGCTGGTGTATTTTTAGGTTCCTCTTCCATGTAAGAAACTTGCCACATTGAGCACATTTATATGGTCCTTCTCCAGAGTGAATCTGTTGGTGGGATTTTAGTCTATTCTTCTGTGTAAAACTCTTGCCACATTGAGCACATTTATATGGTCTCTCTCCAGAGTGAATTCGTTGATGGGATTTTAGGTTACTCTGCTGTGTAAAACTCTTGCCACATTGAGCACATTTATATGGTCTCTTTCCAGAGTGAATTTGGTGATGGGATTTCAGGCTACTGTGCTGCGTAAAACACTTTCCACTTTCAGCACATTCATACGATCCTTCTCCTAAGTGATTCTGATGATCTAAGAGGAGGTGATGGGATTTCTGGCGTGGTGATGGGATTTCAGGCTACAATTTCTGTCAAGGTCAGCACACTGATATAATCTCTCTGCTTGGTGACTCTGCTGTTGTTCAGAGATTAGACATTTAAAATCCTTCTTATACTGAAAAAACTGAGATGGTTTTTCTGTTGTGTGGTACATCTCATGCTTCTCAACTGCTGATTGCTGACTCAGGCTGTCATTGCACTCAGCTCTCCTGTTGACTTAAATAAATAATGAATTAGTACTTTTATACAATGAAGTATCAAATGTCTTAGATCTTTTTTCCTGAACATTTCACGTGGCTATACAAACTTTGTTGCTACATCATGTAATTTCAAGCATTTCATTTCATTTTTTGTAAGCATTACTTGTTTCCATAAAACTGCAACTTCCAGAAGTTCAACTGGCCAAGAGGGAGAGAGAGTGTGAGGGGAGTTAAAGGGAATATGAATCATTAAAGGCTCACAGTGTAACTAGATAACACCCCCAAAGCACAGCACCATATTATCTTTGTGCCCTCACACATTACACTAAGTCTGACTCTTGTGGTGATGTTCATGCCTCACCACCTGGTAAAAGCATGGGTGTCTACATGGCAGTTCTATAGAATTATGTGCACAATGTGCATTCAACTGTCCTCCCTACTGAAATTTTACAAACCATGATACAAGTACCGTGCATCCCCTCCCTGGCAGCTCCAACTGAAAACAGTTCAAGAAAACATCTTAGGGTGACACAAAAATCCCTGTTCTTTAAGGGACCTGTCTGTCCTTGCCACTGATCCCAATACACTCAGCAGTGAGCATGCATGCCTATGTCTGCTGTCAGTAGGCAGTGTGATAGAACTAAATGTGGAAAAAAGTAAACACTATGAATTTCTTGTATGTCCTGGTAAAGGACAGCTACAAAAACCCCTGGAATGGTGTCTTTTGTAAAAATGATCATTAAAAATTGTTGTAATGTGCACTCACAGTACTGAGATAAATACAGTTTTACAGCAATTTGTAATGCTCATTTTTTATTTTTTTTTTTTTATTTTTTTACAAAAGATACAATTGTAGGGGGTTTCTGTAGCTGCTCTTTACCTGGACATGCAGGAAATTCATAGTGTTTACTTGTTTTCCACATTCAGTTATATCACACTGCCTACTACCTGCAGGCATAGGCATCCACACTCACTGCTGAGTACACTGGGACCAGTGGCATAGACAGGTGGCTATCTGAAATTACAGGGACATCCATGTCACAACTGGATGTTTTCTTGACCCATTTTCAAAGTGAGCTACCAGAGGACCTTGGGTACTTGTAGCATGGTATATAAATTTTCACTGGTGAAGACTTTAAAATACACACTGTGCACTTAAACCTATGCGGGCTGCCACAGAGATGTTGATGCTATCACCAAGTGGTGAGGCCTTGACAGCACTACAAGAGCCAGAATAAGTGTGTGATGTCACATAAGAAATACAACACTGTGCTTTGGGGTGCTAACTAGCTAAAAAAACTATTTAGGGTCACTAGCACCACAAGCTTTCTCTCATGTAGTGATAGATCAGCTGGTAAGATTCACATTTTTACAAGGTGAGCCTTTCTGGTACACATTCCCTTTAAGCTAAATGTCAATTACTACAGAGAAGAGGGGGATGATGTTTAGGGGCTCATGCCACTTCCTACCTGTTTTTGTTTTCATATTGTTAGTTGAAATTTGGATTAACTTGGCCTTCCTTTGAGACATCTCAATTTCTTTCTTGAGTTATGTTATCACAATCTACTGCACTGTAAATGCTATGTTTTCCTGAAGTGTTATGGAAGGACCAATATGGTAAAAGAGATCCACATATAAAAGAGACTATCCATTAGCAAAGACATCTCGGAAATGGATAAAGTATTGAAAGACCTAAGGATTGCAATGGGAATTTAGAGAAATGGCAAGGCTTTCCTTGACAAAGCACTGGCTTTGGGATCTAATTTCGGGGCTGGATATGTGCCCTCTATCAGCAGCCTGTGGCCAGTGTTCTGACTAACATGGTGACCTCCAGCCATTTTCAACTGGGTAGGGGCACCAGACAAAGTGGCCCCTTGTCCTCCTTCCTTTTCATCCTAGCAGTAGAGCCACTAGCTGCTGCCATCAGGCAGCACCCTGCCATCTGATGATTTCCCATAGGGCCACACTCCTATTTTACTTTTATGTACGTGGATGACTTGCTGGTCCCACTGGAAGATGCAAAGGTATCCCTCCTGGTGCTCCTCACTCTTCTAGCAGACTCTGTGGATATGTCTGGCCTCAAGATGTATAAATCCAAAACGGAAGTGCTCCCTCTCAATGCCAAGTGTACCCTGGATATGGTGTCCCCTCTTGGGTTCAAATGGACTACTGGGTCACTGGTCTATCTTGGTATCCACATCTCCCCTAACCTGACCAAAATATGGGATCTTAATATGTACCTGTTAGTTGCTGACCTTAAGGCAGAGTTGGACAGGTGGAAAAACGTCACCTTACCTGGCAAAATACTGGCCCTTAAAAATGCCCAAGCTCCTATATCCTATTTCCCACATCCCTTTTGCTCCCCCAACAAAATGGCTCCGCACCATCGATAAGACCATAGGTAACTTCCTTTGGTAAAGCAAAATTCCCCGATATAGTAGGATCAAGCTATGCTCCCACTGAAAACTGGGCGGGTGGAGTCTGCCGTGTCTACAGGGTTATGCATGGGCCTACCTTCTAGCATAAACTCTAAAGTGGGTTTCAATGATAACCCCCGAGTCCCCACAATGGCTCTCCATGGAACAATTGTTGGCTCAGGTGCACAGTCTCCCTCTCCTACTGTACTACCCCTTGCCCAAAACCCCGAGAGATCACCCTATAATCGCCCCTGCGGTTTGCATCTGGGGCAAAGTGCATGCCAGAATCAAGGCTAATCCAAGGCCCCTGTCTCACACTCCCATATTTAAGAATGCATGTATTCAGGTCGACGACAAACCCTTTCTTTGCTGTATTTTACCAAAACATTCATTTCTATAGCTTTTTGCCTTTATCAACACAAAAGGGGTGATATTATACCTAGACTCCACCTCTGGGTTGGGTGATAGTCATCCTGGGTGTCTACAAAAAGAGTAGGATAAGTGCTGCTGTCTCCCTATAGGAGCCCAATAGCACCCAGCTAGGAAGAGGCATCTGACTGGAGGGTTAGGCTTCTGTACAAGGTCCTTCGTTTTGTCAGCAGGAATACATAAGAGATTTCTGGTAATTATTTATTTACTTATCCTTAACTAATAAAGTTGTTGTGTATCTTACGTTTATGTGAACATCTCATTTCAGCCCCTGGTGGCATTTGTACATTGTCCCATGCCCAGACAGCCGCTGGACTTCTGTTCACATAGACCGCACAACACATGTGGTAAACAGAAGAGGAAAAAAAAACTAAAACCCCAGGACTAGACAAGTTAGTCCTTCTCCAGATTATCCTTCTGAGTTTTAATTCAGGAGGGGGCCGCGTCACCACATTCCATGTCTTTCAGAATAAGAGAACACCTAATTCTGTTTGCGGCTGGTGTCCTGCTTGAATCTGCAAGGAGGACACAGGACCGTCAAACTAGGAGCTTGCATGGCTTGTACCTTTTCCGAAAGGATGCATGTCCAGCTACCCATTTTAACTACTTTTAACATATTCTGGTACACTTCACATGTAATGTGGGGGGGGGGGGGTTCTGTGTTTCTTAAGAGATGGTGCACAAAAGTACTGCTCCTTAGTGCATCAGTGAAATCAGCAATTCTTTACTATTATAAAGGAGAAGCAGTACATTATGTACACACATAATCTGGGTTAGAAACGACAAGAGCAATAGGGTAGAACAAAGAAACAAGCTGGAGAATACACAGTGGGTGGCCAATCCACCATGTTTATAGAAAATTAGCATTGAAAGTAGAAAATGTATTAGGGGTGCTGTTGCACAACAGACTTTTGAGGAAGAGAAAAGATCCCAAATTAGTGTACTGTACTGTCATACTGGAGCGAAAGTGGAGGGGGGGTACCTGTATCACACTGGCCCCAGCACTGACCCCTGTGGCACCCCACTGGTCACCTTCCTCTTCTCAGATTTCATGTCATTTACTGCCACCCTCTGAGTCCTGTCCCTTAGCTACTTTCCAACCCGCTTTACCACCATATGACCTACTCCCAGGCTCCCCAATCTATTTATTAATCTCCGGTGTGGGGCAGTGTCAAAGGCCTTGCTGAAATTCAGGCAGGCTACATCCACTGCCCCTCCTTGATCTACCACCCTAGTTATCCAGTCAAAGAAATCTACAGAATTCATCTGACAGGACCTTCCTCCTGAGAATCCATTCTGCTTTGGATTCTGTGCTCCGCCATCCTCCACAAGCTTCACAATCCTTTCCTTAAGTAAGGACTCCATTAGTTTCCCCACTACTGAGGTCAGGCTTATAGGCCTGTAATTGCCTGCCTCCTCTTTGCTCCCACTATTGCGGAGAGGGACCACATCTGCCCTCCTCCAGTTCTTAGGCACCTCCCTCATCTCTAGTGATGTGCTGAAAAGGGCAGCCAGTGGTTCTGCCAGCACTTCCCCAAATTTGTTTAGTTCTCTGGGGTGAATCTCATCTGGCCCCATTGCCTTATCTGCTTTAATTTTCCCCAACTTCTTCTGGGACTCTTTCCACTGTGAATGGGCTGGTGTCTACCTCCCTCCCCTGAATACCTTTCTTAATGGGTCTCAGTACTTCACCCTCTCTTTCTCTGCTGAACACTGAGCAAAAGTACTTGTTCAGTATCTCAGTGTTATCTCGGCTGTCCTCCACCCTTTCTCCTCCTGCCTTCTTCAGCCTAACAATCCCATTTCTCAACTTTTCCCTCTTGCTAATGTATCTGAAAAAGGGCTTGTCACCTTTCTTAATAGCCTGGGCTATACCTTCCTCTATCTGTGCTTTAGCCCTTCCAATCATTCTCCCCGATTACATCAGATTCTCCGGATACTGTTGTCTGTTCTTATCTTTTTGTGTTTCCTTGCATCTCCTGAAGGCTCTTTTCTCTTACTTTCTCAGCCACTGTCTTCGAGAACCATAATGGCCTTTTCTTTCTTTTACTCTTGCTATGCATTTTTACACAGTGGCCTGTTAATTCTGTTATTACTCTCTTGAGTCTAGATCACTATTTTTCCACACACCCCCCCCCATACCTTCTACTGCTAGGGCTCTTCTAAGATTTCTATCCATCTCCTTAAAGTCAGCCTTCCTGAAATCTAGGACCGTTATCCTTGTATGGCCTGCCTCCTCCACTGTGGTTATCTTAAACCATATTGTCCTGTGGTCACTGGTACCAAGACAACTGCTCACCTCCACATCTGTGACCTTGTCCCCATTGGACAGAACCAAATCTGGTATAGCCTCCTCATGGGTTTGGTTCTGCTACAAGCTGTCTTAAGTTTGCCCCATTCAGAGCAGTCATGAAGTGCCTGCCCCTTGTTGTACTCGCACTTTGAGTGCTCCAATCCACTTCAGGCAGGTTGTAGTCACCTATTAGTAGCAGTTCCCCTTTGGCTGCCATTTGGTAGATGGTTCCCACAAGAGCTTCATCTGAATCCTCCCCTGTGCCGGAGGCCTGTAAATCTCTCCAGTGCAAATCACTGTACTTTTTCCCACCTCCAGGGTAACCCACAGTGCCTCTGCTCCTTTTTGTAACCCTTGAGTCTCTGTTGCTTTAATTCCCTCCTTCACATACATAGCTACCCCCATTCCCTTCTCCCTTCCCTGTCCTTCCTAAAAAGTGTGTATCCAGGTATGGCTATATCCTAGTTATGGTTCCCTGTGTACCATGTTTCTGTAATAGCTACTATGTTCATATTTTTATCTTCCATTAATGCCATTAGGTCTGGTTCCCCAGAATGAGGGCATTTTTGTGCACATCACTTTCCACTTGTGCACCCACCCACCCTCCTTTTCCCATTTCTTGGCCCTGTGACATTTTTGGGTTCCATCTTCTGTCCTCTCCAAAACTGTATCTAATTTATTTATCAGGTTTGATAGTGCTCTTGTACTAACTGGATTCTCCCCTATTACAGATACGTTATGTTGTGGGGGCTACCTTCATCCCCCTGACTACTTCTGCCTCCTCCCTTGGCAAGTTTACATGCTCGTGGAGGAAGCATTCAAATTTTTCAGTGAGGATACCTTTACCCCCTACTCCCCGGATAGATGTAGGCCATTTGGCGAATAGTCCTTTATCACTCCAGGTGAGATCCCAGTCCCCAATGAAGCCATACCCTTCCTTTCCGTACCATTTCTTCAGCCATATGTTGAATTCCATGGTGCAGATGTCTAGACCCTCTCCCCTGCCATGGACAGGTGGAATCTCCAAGAATGTAACAGATTGTGCTAGTTGTCCATGACACCTCCCCAGTTCCCTAAATTCCTCCTGTACTTTTCCTACATCTGTTCCTTCACCTGCCAGATCATTTGTCCCAATGTCGACTATGATGTCCAGCTCCCCCTCTTTGCAACCATCCTAGCGATCCCTATGTTCCACCTGCCCTCCCTCTGAGCTGTGCCTCCAGATCGGCACACCACCTCCCTTTCCCCATTTCTGCCCACTCACAGCTCTATCCCTCTAATAATGAAGTCTCTGAACAGGATTTGCTTCCTCCTCCAGTGTGTTCCCCTTCCCTTTGACTTCGGGTCTCCATCATGGATGACTCACTCATCCCCCTTAGTGTCCACTTCTGGAGATGCATTGCGATCGTCCTGCTCTGCCAAGATGGCATACGAGTTTTGAAGTGGTACTGACCGGGGATGTGCCTCCATCCCACCTCCCTCATTTTGCAATGATGTAGACAGATAGATACACACACACACACACACACACACACACAGTATATATAACTTGATTATAATATAGATAGAGATATATATATATATATATATATAACATACATACATATATACACACACATCTATATATATATATATAGATAGATAGATAGATAGATAGATAGATAGATAGATATAATCTATGTATCTCTCTCTCCCTCTGTCTCTCTATGTATGCATCTACCTGCTATCTTACTATCTGCTAGTTGTAGTACAGCACTGATACTGTAGTCTGTTGCTTGCTCTATGATATTCTAGCTACCACATTTTTAAGGAACTACATAGACTGTCTCTGCCATGTTGGACTCTTTTCACTGTATCTATGTACATATATGTAATTTAGCTACCACATTGTATAGGACCTACATAGAGTGCTTCTCTCACGTTGGACTTTATTCACTGTAACTATGTATATTCACTGTAACTATGTACATAAATGTAAATTATTCCCTTATAATTCTGTGTATAATATGTTTACTGTGTTTTGTACTCTCTGTTTTTGATGAAGAGCCTTTGTAAATGAGTTCCTGACTCAAAGGGTTGTAATTCTGATTCTATAAAATAAATATATAAAATATAGAAACACAGAAACACAGAGGTTGACAGCTAATAAGGACTGCAAGGCCCATCCAGTATGCCCATTTTTTCTACCTTATGAATGTGCCATAGGCTTCACCGTGCACCCAGTGAGAACACCAGGTTTGTTTGAATGTGTGGCCATTCGTAGGGGTCCAGGCGCAGGCTGCACGATTCTCTAGATATACTGCCCTCCTGGGATGGTTGGAGAGTTCCTGCAGGAAGTGGCTGATCTTGTGATCGGTGAAACATTGGAGTCCTCCAGATGTTTGGTTCTGGGGTACTTCAATGTATGGGCCGACAATGAGTCATCTAGGTTGGGTTATCGCTTCCTTCAGTTGATGACATCACTGGGCATGTTACAAGCAGTTACTACTATGACCCACCAGAGTGGCCACATGTTGGACCTGGTCTTCTCACTGCGGCTTGAGACTGAGAATCTCAGGACTGATCAGGTCATTTGGTTCGATCATTGCACAGTGGAGTTCTTGCTCGGGACCCCCTCTGAAATCCCTCCCCGTGCAGAGATGGTGAGCTACTGCCCACTGAGGGGTTTGACCCCAGAGGGTTTTTTGGCGATGGCAAACCTATCTAATGTGAACAGTGCATGCAGGGGAGGTGTGGGTGAGGCAGTTTCTGCCTATAATAGGGCAATGACTGAGGCACTCGACTCCCTTCCACCGGTCCATGTACAACCCAGATCTTCTCACTTGAGGTTCCCATGGTTTGAAGGGGAGCTCAAGGCATTGAAGATCAAGGGTCAGAGGCTGGAGCGCTGCTGGTGGAGGTCCGGGTTGGAGGTGGACAAACGGGCCCTGAGTGCACACTACAGTGTGTACCAAGGGGCAATCAATAGTAAGAAGGCAGCGTTCCTGTCCAGGGAGATTGCTGCTGGGAGAAACCGACCAGTGATGCCTTTTCAGACTGTGGACAGGCTATTACATCCAGCCTGTCTGGAGCCGAAAACAGCAGTTTCTGAAACCTTGTGCAATGAGTTTGCTCGTTTTTTCTCAAACAGGGTGTCTGCCATCAGGCAGGGAGTTCCGCCAGTGAGCCGTATTATGGTCAACAGTGGTCGCCCGGATTGTCGACAAAGTACTCTGCCCAGTTGGGGGGAGTTTAAACCAGTGGATGTGGCTAATGTCATTGAGGTGATCTCAAAACTGAAGCGCACATATACTGTGAGCTGGACCTGGTGCCGACGTGCATTCTAGTGGGATGTGTCGACACTGTTGGTCCGGTGTTCCTTGTCAGAGGGGGTCATCCCAGATGCCTTGGAGGGGGTACTAATGAGACCCCTGTTGAAGAAGTCATCAATGGACCCCGACATCAAGGCGAATTATCGACCGGTCTCCAACCTTCCATTTTTAGGAAAGGTTGTGGATAAGATTGTGGCGCGCGATAGTTAGGAGATCACCTCGTGGCATTTAATATTTATGAGCCGCTCCAGTTGGGTTTTCATGCAGGACATTCAACAGAAACTGCATTAGTTCGGGTGCATAATGATCTCCTCAGGGAGAGGGATCGAGGTGAGGGGACAATTCTCATTCTACTCGATCTCTCTTCAGCTTTTGACACGGTGGACCATTGGGTGTTACTTGACTGCCTGAGGGACTTCTGTGGACTCACCGGCACTGTCATCTGCTGGTTTGAGTCCTTTTTGATAAACAGAAGACAGAGGGTGGTGATGGGGAATTTTTCCTCATCTTCGAGCCTTCTGTCTTGTGGGGTACCTCAGGGTTCGGTGTTGTCACCGATGTTGTTCGCCCTGTATATGCTGCCCCTGGGAGAGATCATTAGGAGGTACATCTTGGGGTTTCATTGTTATGCCGATGATACCCAGCTGTACTTATCATTTGCCCCTGGAACATCCAATGCAGTGGAAGTATTAAACAACTGTCTGGCAGAGATCAACGACCAGATGGCCTCTAGCTGGTTGCGACTGAACCCCAATAAGATGGAGGTACTGGTGGTGGAGTCGAACAGGAGGCATGAGGGGTTGGCCTCTGGTGCAGATACTGGACTAGTCCTAGGATCTTTCCCATTGATGGCCTCCTCTAAGGTGCATAATCTTGGCATGATGTTTGACAGCGGTTTCACGATGGAATATCAGGTGTCTGCCATTATCAAGGTGAATTTTTCCCAGGACAAGACTGAGAACAGCCGGCGATTGAGCTTTTAGTATCGCCGGCCCTGCCATGTGGAATTCGCTTCCACCATTTGCTGAGAAACACTGCCAGGATTAAGCACCTGATTCCGCCCCTGGACCTCCCCACCTTGGTACATGCATTTGTAACATCTAGGCTTGACTACTGTAATGCACTCTACCTCAGGGTCTCTGGAGGCACCCTCCATCGACTGCAGCTAGTGCAGAATGCAGCTGCCAGGTTGTTGACTGGTCAGTCAAAATACTGTCATGTCACCCCGGTGCTGTGGGAACTGCACTGGCTGATAGTTCGGTGAAGGGTGCTTTTTAAGGTGGGCTTGTTCACCTATAAAGCCCTACATGGACTGGGCCCTTGCTACCTGGCTGACCTTCTTACACCCGCTGCCTCAGTTCATCCCCACCGGTCCTTCTCGAGGGGCCTCCTGGCGATTCCCAGGACAAGACTGAGAACAGCCGGTGATTGAGCTTTTAGTATCGCCGGCCCTGCCATGTGGAATTCACTTCCACCATTAGTGGGGGGGGCCCAATCGGTGAAGGTATTTAAGGCCCACCTAAAGTCTTATCTGTTTAGACAGGCCTTCTCAGATACTGTATGATAAAATGGATATCAGTCCTTTTTAATTTAAAGAGGAGATTATTTATATATAATGATTGTGTTGTTTTGTATGGTGGACTATTTTTATATATGTATTTTTAAATTAAATTTCCATGTTTTTGTACGGCGCCCAGAGCCGCTCGGACTGTAAAAATAAAATTTGCCTTGCCTTGCCATAGGACTTTACTCTGTCAATGGCCTATCTATTCAGGCCTGTCTGAAGCTCTGCACTGTATTCATATCCACCACTTCCTGAAGTAGGCCGTTCCATGCATCCACCACCCTTTCTGTGAAAAAGAACTTCCTCACATTAGCCCTTAATCAGCCTCCCTCTAATCTTATGCTGTGTCCTCTTGTCCTGCTATGTTAGACTCTTTCACCTAGTTAATGGCCTTAAGATATTTGAATGTTTCGATCATATCACCCCTCTCCCTCCTTTGCTCTAGTGTATATATGTTGCGCTCCATTAATCTGTCCTCAAATGTTTTCTGATGCAGTCCCTGCACCATTTTGGTTGCCGTTCTCTGGACTGCCTTCATTTTGTTAATGCCCCTGTGCAGGTGTGGCTTCCAGTACTGCACACAATACTCCAGATTGGGCCTAACCAGTGTCTTGTAAAGAGGAATTACTACCTCCCTCTTATGACTTTGGATACCCCTACTAATACATGTTAACATCCCTCTAGCCTTACCTACTGCTTTAGTGATCTGCTTGGATGATTTCAGGTCATCTGTGATGATGATGCCCAAGTCTCTTTCTTCCCTTGTGATTGCCAGCAACTCCCTTCCCAACCTCTAGGTAGCTTCAGGGTTTCTCTTCCCTATGTGTATGACCTTGCACTTCTTTGCATTAAACCCTAGTTGCCACTCTTCCGACTATTTTGCCAGTTTTTCCAGATCGCTTCTCATTCTGCCCACCCCATCTGGATCATCCACTCTGCTGCAGATCTTGGTGTCATCTGCAAACAGGCAAACCTTACCTTTCAGTCCATCTGTAATGTCACTGATGAAGATATTGAAGAGGACTGGCCCCAGGACTGATCCCTGAGGTACCCCACTTGTGACTTGTATCTCTTCTGACTGTATATCGTTTTCCACCACTCTGTTTTCTGTCCACCAAACAGTTTGCCACCCAGATGATCAACTTCTGACCCACCCCAAGCCTACCCAGCTTATTAATCAATCTTCTATGTGGAACACTATTGAAAGCTTTGCCGAAGTCAAGGTAGGTGACATCAACTGCACCCCCTTGGTCCACCACTCTGATTATCCAGTCAAAGAAATCTATGAGAATAGTTTGACAGGACCTTCCTGTTGTAAACCCATGCTGTCTTGGATCCTGTGCTCCTATGGATTCCAGGTGTTGCACTATCCTTTCCTTAAGGAGTGCTTCAATAATCTTGTCTACTACAGAGGTAAGACTGACTGGTCTGCAGTTCCCTGCCTCCTCCCTTTTGCCACTCTTGAGGAGAGGGATCACATGAGTCCTTCTTCAGTCTTCTGGGACCTCTCCTGTGCTCAGTCTCACTAAACAGTTCTGCTAATGGCTCTGCTAGTTCCACTCTTAGCTTCTTTAGTACCCTGAGATGTATGCAATCAGGTCCTAATGCCTTGTCCACCATGAGCTTAGCAAGCTCTTGCAGGAATGTTTCTTTTGTGAAGGGACTTGTGCACATCTCCCTCTCCCCAGTGTCCATGGTGCCGAGCTGTGGGCCCTGCCCTACCTTCTCCTCAGTAAATATTGAGCAGAAGTGTCTATTTAGGATAAATGCTTTTCCCTGATCCTCCTCTACACACTCCCCCTTATCCCCTTTGATCTTAGCAATACCCCCTCTGGACTTTCTCCTTTATCTAAGGTATCTATAGAAAATCTTATCCCCTTCTTTTACTGTTTATGCTAGTGTTTCCTCGGTTTGAGCCATTGCCTACCTTAGTGCCTTCCCAGCTTCCCTTAGGGAAGTTTGGTATGCCTCCCTATCTTCATCCTGCTGCATTCCCCTACATTTCCTGAAGGCCAGTCTTTTGGCTCTGACCTTTTCTGCTGTTTTTGAGAACCAAAGGGGTTTCCTCCTTCCTTTGCTCTTTTTTTTTTTGACGTTTAGAAATACCTCTGAGCCAGAGGCTCTTTTACAGAAGTTCCACGTCAAAGTGAGAATACAGAAAGTTGTACATGAATAACATATGCATAATACAGTAAGACAGGGAACAATAATACAGTACACGAGGAGACACAGTCAGGATTACAAAATACAAGTTGACAGACCAGTCGATCCAATGCATATGATACAGAATATACTGTTCAAAGTGCCACCAGTTAACTGCATAAGTGCAGACAAGTGCTTTTCTCCCTAACACAATGGGATGTTGCTTCAAGTATTGCATCCTTAATGCTTGCCCACTTTCCATGTATACCCTCACCTGCATTTCTTCTTGCCAGGACTAGTTTTACTCTGTTGGCCATCTTATCAAAGTCAGCTGCTCTGAAGTCCCATATTTTTGCCTTGGAATGGGATGATTTAGTTCTACTGGCCAAACTGAACTATACCACAGGATGGTCACTGGGCCCCAGGTGACCTACCTGGCGGACTGTGATCATTTCCCCATTAGTCAATACTAGATCCAGGATAGTCGTGTCTCTTGTGGTTTTTTGTACTAACTGTTTGAGGCCATCCCCCTGCAGGGAATCCACTATGTGCCTAGTTCTGGCAGATGTTCCGACTGGTACTGGCCAATCTGTATCTGGCAAGTTGAAGTCTCCCATTAGCAGAACCTCCTCTTTAGCTGTCATGTTTTGTATATATTCTAACAGTAATGTGTCTATGTACTCCCCCTGGTCTGGAGACCTGTACACAACCCCAGTTCGTATGGCTGTCCGATTTCCTGTTTCCAGGGCGACCACAGTTCTTCTGGCTCCTTATGTGTGTATTCGGAATTTCTGTAGCTTTGATATTTTCATTTACATAAATGACCACTCCACACACCCTTTTTTCACCACGGTCTCTCCTGAACAGTACATAACCAGGTATAGTAGTCTTCCAAGTGTGGTTACTAGTAAACCATGTCTTGCTAATGGCTACTATGTCTAGTTTAGCCTCAGCCATATATATATCTATATATAAATATATATAGATATATATATGTATTTTAATTAGAGGCAAACAATTCCATTTAATGCATCAGTTAGGGTTGTTCCACAGTGACAAAAGCAAGGAAATTTTGTTAGTGTTGAAAGTCCCCTTGCCCCCAGCCCACCCTCCAACCGGCTTTGGGGTGCACGCTAGGGTCATCGGCCTTAACTCTCACCCCATCACATCAGTAAAGAAGCAGAGGTATAGGAGAATGGGTGAAGTTAGATCGACGACCCCAACACACACCCCAAAGCTGGATGGGGTGGGGCTGGGGGGCAAAGGGGGTTCAACTCTAACACCGAATTTCCTTGCTTGAAGCCGCTGTGGAACAACCCTAATTTATGCATTAAACTGAGTTTTTTGCCTCTAATTTCCCTTCTTTTTGAGAATGAGGACGATAAGTAGTGAATGGAATGCAGAGGCGGGAGTGTGGGGCCCCCACCACGTGATGTCTTGTTACATAGTAACAGGAACTGCAATGCAAATGCAAGCAGCAATGGCTGTGCACATGGTAGAGCAAATGTAAATGGTAAAGCAAACGTTAACAGAAATGTAAGCGTAAAGTGATGCCGAAGCGAACAGTGATGCAAATGGACATGCAAGCGTGTACAAAAATGCAACTGGTAACATGCACAGTGACGGCACTGGTATTGTAAATGTAAATGTTAAGTCTTACAGCAACAAGAACGTCAACGGGAACAGAAACGACAACGCAAACGGAAGCGTGCATGTAAACGTGAACCGTAACATGCACGGGCATGGTACCACAATTGTAAATGCAAATGGTAAAGTTAACATGAACAATAACGCCAAAGGAAACAGAAACGTAAACACAAACACCTACGTAAATGCAAACCGTAACACGCACAGTCACGTTACCGCTGTTATAAATGCAAATGGTAATGGTAATAACAACAATAACGCCAAAGGAAACAGAAATGCAAAACCAAACACAAGTGCGTACGGAAACGCAAACCGAAAGAGAAACACAAATGCAAACGAAAGGGGTGCCGGAAATGCAAACAGAAACAGTAGTGGAAACGCAAATGGTAACAGTAACGCAACCGCAAGTGCAAACAAGAACGCAAAGGGTAACGCACATGGAGGCGTACATGGGAACGGTAACACGAACAGGTACGGAAATGTAAGTGTAAACGCTAACTGTTACAGTAACGGAAGGGCACACCCTGTTTTTGCCCAACAGCTGCATAGAGAAACACAGTGTGTACAAAGAATGTATGCATAATAATGGTCCAACTTAGAAGAAAAGAAGCAGCACACTACAGCGAGGGGGGTGCTCTTACGGAGGTTGCAAACCTCAGGTACAGCAGAAAGAAAGTACAAGCACACCTGTGATTATTCAAAGCTGAATTAGCTTATTTTATTAATGCCAGAATACCCACGACCAGGAACCCTGTGCTTCGTCTGAACAGCCTTCAAAGGAGTTTGGCTGTGTGTGAGAACATAAACATATTTAAACAGTGTCTGATGTCATAAAAAAGTGACTGGAATTCTTAAATACACATACCACTATACTCCCAATTTACATACATTAGTACAAAAAAAATGTTGTAGGTGCCGTATTGGTCCTTTTAAGAACAGATCCAGATGTTGGTCCAATAAAAGGTATCAAATCATTTGTTCATATATTAGTACAAAATTTGTAGTTTATGCTATATGGTGTGGATGTAATCAACTGTACATTGGACGTACCACTAGGGCCCTTAAACAGAGAATCTAAGAGCATGTTAGGAACATAATCAGTGGGAAAACAGATACTCCGGTAGGTCTGCATTTCGCACAAAAACATAATTCAGATCCAAAGAGTTTTAGATTCATGGGAATAGATTGGCAACAACCCCTTAAATATGGTGGTGATAGAATCAATGAACTACTGAAAAAATAAAGTAGGTGGATTTTTAAACCGGGGACAGTGAAACCAGATGGGCTCAGTGAACAATGGGACCTGAAGCCCTTTCTAAAAGAAAATAAATACTAGAACAATTATGTTTTATATGACTTTACTTTGTATGGTGAATATTGATTTAATTTGTTTCCATCTTATCTCCTTCTCTTGTAGGTTACCTGGCGAATGAATGTCTATGGATCCCACAGCCTAATGAATGGTTCTTTCCACCACACAATGGATGGAAGTAGACTTAGGGTGATCACATCTTGACGTCTTCCTGGTCCTCCTCAGATCTATCTTTTTCTATCTATAGGACTTGTATTGTTATTATGCTGTGATTTAATTTCTCTGAGTCCCAGGATTATCACTACCCTATCCTTCCCCTACCCCCCGCACTTTCTTCTTTCTCCAACTTTTTCTTTTCTTTCTCCCCACACCATTCCCCCTTCCCTCCTTTTTGTCTTTCCTCTCCTTTAGTTCGTGATTACATTTCCACTTTCCATTTACATTAATATTAAAATGAAAGAATATGAATATTGTTTTGTGTATGTAATATAATATACAAATAAGAAATAAGGAATGTGGTAAAATGAAGTGTGTATAATACATGTGGATATTTTTTATACTAATATATGTAAATTGGGAGTATAGTGGTGTGTGTATTTCAGAATTCATGTCACTTTTTTATGACATCAGACACTGTTTAAATATGTTTATGTTCTCACACATAGCCAAACCCCTTTGAAGGCTATTCAGCCAAAGCGCAGGGTTCCTCTCCGTGGATATTCTGGCACTAATAAAATAAGCTAATTTAGCTTTGAATAATAGCAGGTGTGCTCGTACTTTCTTTCTTTCTGCATAAATAATGGGCCTGGGAGCAGAAAACGAGCAGCTGGAATACTAAATTGCTTATATCTCAGGAACCATATGACGTAGACAAAAAAATTTCAATTTCACGATTCATTAGTTTTCGGGTTAGGTTTTTGCTGAATGCGTAGCCAATAGGGCTACGCATTGTCATGACGAAAATTCCATATCTCGCAGTTTTCGAGTTACGAGCCCTGAAGGCGTGGCATACACCACTATGTTAATCCATGGGGAAAAACGTCAACTTCGGCGTACCGTAACTTGGCAGACGTGCATTATTTTTTCACCAAACCACCAAAAGGCACATCTGTGAGATGTAGGCTGCCTTTCCTCCAAATGTCAGCCCAAAAGACCAAACGGTTCATTTGCAGCAGGGTGGCAAAGAACTCCTGTCATTTTGGCCATAGTATGGAAAAGCAGTGTTGCAATTTATGACACTTTTCGCAAAAATTTGCGGAAGTTTCACAGGTGTGACACTACTGTTTCCAGAAATTTGAAAAACATATTTCTGGGGTGCTTAACCCCAAAATAAAGACATGGCTAGCATCCTCAGGGTTCGACTAGGTCAACACAGAAATAACTTTGTCCCTAGAGAGTCCCAATTTTAAATGGCAAGCATTTTTCTGATCACTAACTGAAAACAAAATGGTGGATTTGCGACACTACTAGGGCCATTTACGACACTAAAAAGTGCATTTGCAACACTTTCAAACGTTTTGTTTCTTTTCCCATTGACTTATAATGGAAACTTGTTTTTTGAATAACTTTTGAACCGTTTAATATTTTTTCACAAAATCTTCAAAAGGCACATCGGGGACTCTGGCAGCATGTTCCTTGAAGTTTTCGGACTGGTCGCGTAAACCGTGCAACCTGTAGGTGAGAGCAAAAAATTCACAAAGAAGCACAATTGCGCTTTTGGTTGTCGCTTAATAAATCCGCAGCTGTACTGGATATCCAACTGGTATGAAAGTTGGCAGATCCCAAGATCTACCATGCCCAATTGTGCATTTCAGGCAAATCCATTGAATGGTTGCAAAGTTATTAAGGTGGAAAGTTTCACCCTTTAACCTTAAAAGTGCTACTCAACCCTAACTATGGTAACATTACCGTGCTACCATAATATATATATATATATATATATATATATATATAAAATTGCAAAAAAACTCAGTTAATGCATCAGTTAGGGTTGTCGCCACAGTGATAAAAGTGTGGAAATTCGACGTTGGGGTTCACATCCCACCACCACACACCCCCATAACCCACACTCAAACCCCTACCTCCGCATTCCACTCCAACCCCCCCACACACACACACACACACACACACATGCAAGCAGTACAAGATACATCCATCATCATGGTCCAGCAACTGTATGAGCTCTGCTGCCATCAGAGTGCCTTGTGGGTACACACGCGTTCTGGGCAACCATGGGAGATGGTCCACAATATGCGTTTTTCTGTTACAAACATAAATAACAAGATTGAAGCAGATGCCTATATCTCAATTGTTAAATGATGAAACACACAGTAGGTTATCTATAGATAGCTGTTTTGGAAGGAAGAGTTTGGATAACCCTAGCAACAGTCATTGGATGTGAGCATATTTATTTCTGATAGAATCAGTCATAATAACAACTGGTAGTAATAATAACAGTAATGTTTTGTAGTTTAGTTTACAAGCAGCATGTGGCAGTAACAGTTGTAACATCCACAATAACATAATAAATAATAATAAATAATTGTAACAGTGGGGTACCACAGGGATCAGTGCTGGGACCGGTCCTATTCAACATCTTCATCAGTGACATGGCGCAGGACCTAGAAGGCAGAATTTCACTGTTCGCTGATGACACAAAGCTCTGTAACAGAGTAGACACACCAGAGGGTGTAGACAGAATGAGAAGCGACCTGCAGAAACTTGAAGAATGGTCAGGGGTTTGGCAGTTGAAATTCAATGCAAGGAAGTGCAAGATAATGCATATGAGGGCACAAAACCCTGGCACAATATATCAGTTGGGGGGTGAGGATATAGCATGCACCAAGCAGGAAAGGGATCTTGGGGTTATCATCTCTGATGACCTCAAGGTAGGGAAACAGTGTGACAAGGCAGCAGGTAAAGCAAATAGGATGCTGCGATGTATAGGCAGGGGCATTACCAGCAGGAAAAGGGAGGTCATAATTCCGCTATACAAGACACTAGTGAGGCCCCACCTGGAGTACAGTGTACAGTTCTGGAGACCATACCTACGTAAGGACATAGACAGGGTAGAGAAGGTTCAGAGGAGGGCAACAAAGATGGTGCATGGATTGCATCACAAGTCCTATGAAGACAGGTTGAAGGAACTGAACATGTACTGCCTGGAGGAGAGGAGGGAGAGAGGGGATATGATAGAGACATACAAGTATCTTACAGGGAGGAACAGGGTGCAGGAAAACACTATTTTTAAGCGAAAAAGATGTTCCAGGACTAGAGGGCATGGGATGAAGTTGGAGGGAGGACGATTCAGAGGAAACATGAGAAAGAATTTCTTCACAGAACGGGTGGTGGACAAGTGGAACACCCTGCCAGAGGAAGTGGTGGGGGGCTGAAACAATCACAGGATTTAAGAATGCATGGGATAGACATAAAGGAATTCTGGAGGTCAGGGGTAAGGTGCAACAGACTTCTAGGAAAACAAACTGAACTTACAAGCTCAAATGGGCAGACTGGGTGGGCCATAGGCCCTACTGCCGACACTGTCTATGTATCTATGTATCCAAAGGTAACCATAACATGCTGCTAATGAGTATTTCCAGGTATCAAAGCAGTATTACAACATGTTACGGTGGTAGTTTCATACATGAGCAGTATCTGAAAAGTACTATGTATGTGCCAAATGTTTCTGTCCTGCTACCACACACCTATATGGTAGCAGCGATATCTGCAGCAAGCCAACTGTAGAATTATGACACATAAAAATCAATATTTAGAAAGTCTGGGATAGACTAAGGTTACTTCATTTCAATATCCTACATAATTTATTTTATACTCCCACAAAGCTTAAATTAATGGGTAAGAGCCAAGAGGGAAGGTGTCATAGGTGTTTGCAAGATCAAGGAACTTTAATACACATGCTGTGGTATTGCCCAGTAATTCAGGATTTTTGGCAACAGGTAATTAAGTTTGTGGAACCTTTGTTTGGTAGGGAATGTCATTTCAATATAGAGACTTGCATTGTGGGCAACCTCTCAGTTTTGACACCCCAAACATTCAAATATTACTTTGCCCTTATCTCGGCAGTAACACTGCTTCTTATCCTTAGATACTGGATTAAAGATACTGTGCCACCTCTTAGGGAATGGACTCAGGAAATTTACACAGCATTTTATGCAGAAAAATTGATTGCAGTGCAATGTAACAATATGGGCAAGTTCAAGGAGAGATGGAAACAATTTCTAGAATTCATGACCAGTAAATTCAATTCATTAGACTGAGGGCACTATCCCAGTTTGAGAGTAGGCAGTGCGGTTTAAAGGGGAAGCATGTATTTCATAAGATGAAGTGTCCAGGACATCAGTTCAGAGTATAAGGGAGAAGCAGTCCTTTTAAGGGGTGGGAGGTAAGGAGGGGTAGGGGTAAGGGAGGTGAATTATGGGGAGGGTAAAAGGGACGGAGGGGAGGGGGGTTTAGGGAAGGCAGGATGGGAGAGAGGGTAAAGGTAAATGTTGCATGTAATAAGTTAAATGCCAAGGGAAGATGTGTAATGTATGGCATTGTATGGTTATTCTGTTGATCTCATGTAGGCATGTAATGGCGGAATAATTAATAAAGTATATTATAATAACAAAAAAAAAAATCAATATTTAGAAAGTCTGTGCAGACTAAGTTTCACTGTATGAAAAAGATATGCCAACTGTAATGTGTCATCATACTGTGCCGGTTGTATAAAGTCGATCCTACTGTGTTTGTTTTTTAATTACATACTGTTATATGAAAGAAGTACAGTGTAGTGATTATTGTGCTTACAGATGTCACTGACTGGAGTAGTGTCTTACAATCTAGCATGTGTGTGTGGAGGATGCGGAGTTAGAGATTTGAGGATGGGGGTGTGGGGGTGTGGTGGTGGGGTGTTAATCCTAACGTCGAATTTCTACACATTTGTTGCTGTGGAAGCCACCATAACTGATGCATTAATGGAGTTTTTTGCAATGAATTTCCCTTCTTTTTGAGAAAGCTCCCACCAAGCTGCCCTGCGCTCCCACTTACACATAAGCACGGTGCCATACAGTAGCCCTGCAGGCCAAGGAAGCCTTGTAACACAAAGTTGCCCATAGCTCAGGAACCACAGCAGCTGGAAAAAAAATTCAAGTGTGGTTGAAATCATGAGAGTGAGTAGCTCTTGCAACATAAATCAATCGAATCTGTATCTGGCATTGTTTCTGAGATAAGAGGCACCGAAAAGCGCTGTTACTGCTAACTCTGAAAGCATAATAGTGGCCTACGCACATGAAAATGAGCAACTGAAACACTAATTCCCAAATATCTCAGTAACCATACAAGCTAGAAAAAAAATTCAAATTTCATAGTAATCATGGCTGCCCAACCTACTTCTGCCCAATAATTTTTGTGACAAAAAGTCTGTATCTCGAAAATCCCGAAAGGCACCAAGGGCACCATAATGTTATCCTAGGGGAAATTTCTAATATTCAGAATGCTGTAGCTCTGGACCCCTTTACTGTGTTGGCATCAAACCACCAAAAGGCACATCTGTGGGACCAGGGCTTGCCACCCTGCAAATTCGAGCCCAAAAGATCAAACCATTTTGTTGCAGGAGGATGGCAAAGATTTGCAATTATTTTCGAGAATGCTTTCGCAAAATACTTTTGCAAATCACGAAAGTTTCAAAAAAAATGATCATGAAACATTCATATTTGCGAAAGTATTTTTCCTCCGGAGTTGAAAAACACATTTTTGGGGGTTTAACACCCCAAAAAGACAAAGCTAGCATCTTTAGGACCCGACTAGGTAAACACAACAACCAGTGTTTACCTAGATGGTCTCCATTTTAAACGCCAGGCATTTTTCTGTGACACTAACTGAACACAAGATGGCCACATCACAAAAGTAAAAGAGCCATTTGCGAAAGTAAAAAAGGCATTTGCGAAAGTTTCTTGATTTTTGCTGACTTTTCCCATTGACTATAATGGAAAATTTGTTTTTTGAATAACTTTTCTCCACATCTTCGAAAGGCACATCGGTGACCAGAACTGCATCTTCCCTAAAGATTTTGGACCAAGCGGATAAAATGTGCAGGCTGTGGACGTGAGTAAAGAAACATACAAAAAGTCAATTTTGTTTGCATTTTTTTGACATTCTGTAGCCCTGCACCCATCATCTGACAATAACGCAACTTGTGTCATCCAGAGATCTATGGTACCAGACCACGCATGCAATATTTCAGGCAAATCCGGCATACGGCAGCAAAGTTATTAAGGTGCAAAATTTGAGGTTTAACATTAAAGTGCTTGCTCAACCCTATTTGCCACTATTATATGTCAAGCCTGTGAAGATATCAAGGGACAGATATTTGTATTTTTTTCATTGCCTGTGACCTACAGTGAGCATATCGCTTTTATCCTTATTGTAGGTGATATCCTCACAGTAGATCCACCACAGTCACTATCTGCACTTAAGTAGCATCACACACAGCTCCAACCTCCAAGTTCACCTGAGGACCAGCTCCAGCTCTGAACTTTTTCAGTGTGAAACTGGCATTCACACTGAGAGGTTCACTCTGTTTTATTATTTTTGTTCCTTTACCTTTCACCGTTTTAAAAAAATGTTAGAGACTTCACATCTACACACGAACACCTCCCTCCCTCCCTTCACAGCCCTGACAGAGATTACGTTTGTGAGCCGGCAACTTCTGTACCTCCTCCAAGGGCATAAAGGATAACAATCAAGTGCCCCTCCAAAAAGCTCATTGATTGGTACTGCCACCATAAGCAGGATCAACCATATAGCAGTCTTCCAGTACATTTACTTACAACAACAAATAAAAGGAAAAACACAACTATGAAAGTCCAACTTGCATCCCTCGCTAAGGGAGCCAGGCAGCCCCCATGTTTTCAAAACTGCTCAACCAGCCCACACACAATGGCAGCCAATGAGATGCTATGCTACCAACAAAAGCTTGTGATCCTAGTTACCAAATCTCAGATACTGTGCATATCAAAACACTGGGGGGGGGGGACTCTATGAGACATGTATATATAGATATAAACTTTAAAAACAAAACACACACGCACACACACAAAGTGGGCATTACATAAATTGAATATGCCATGGGGGGACTGGAAACATCCCTGATATTTCCATGAGTGCAGTTTGACCTTGTGACACCACATAAATATAATACCGTCACAAGAATAGACTCCATTCTTAAGCTAGGATACAGACAAATACATCAGGAAATCAGTACTGTATAAGTCTTTAATATCTGCCGAGAATGCTCCTCTTAATGCATGTAGTGTTCCATTTATGGCTTAATTACGTTATTCGTATGATGTCACAGATATTGGTAGCACATTCATGTGTGCCTAGAAGTTCTGTTTAATTACTCCAGTGGCTCCAAGGATGACTGGAACCATTTCTGTGGAGTTTTTTTCCCCACATTTTTGGTTTCTGTTTGTATAGTCTTCTATGTAATGATCTTGTGTCTCTCCATATGTAAGACACTGTAGTCACTTGAAATGGACCCTTCAATTAACTGAGCTACTATTATTCATTTTCTTTTATTATACCATTTGTTTTTCTGGCATTGGATTGTTTTAAAGTTAGTACCGAGTTGTCCTATGTGATAATTACTTCTTCATTCTCTGTGATCCTTTTGGGTTTATGATTCTAGTGTTCTTCCACTAGCTGTATATTATAGTGTCTGCATAGTTTCTAGGGAGTCTGGCTACATTACTGTGTCTTTTTGTGTGCAAGCCTTCTGACATATGTACCTCACATCCTGCCACTAGATAGGAGGCTGTTTCTTATTCTGTAAAACAGAACATACCCTTGTCCCACCTTATACATAATCCACTGTCTTGGGTGCCAGTATTAACCTCTCCTCTTGCAGCTAGAGTTCTCCTCTTTTTAATTATTCAGGGGTCAGATCTTGGACAACACAGGGTTGCTGCATCAGATCCATGAATTTTCCACTGTAGTTGTAGTCTCTCAGGTTGTCTTTTTATCACTGTTGGTCCTTCTCTTTAAGAGCTTTTTACTGTTGTTTGGCAAATTTAGCTGTGCATTATTCCTTGTTTACTGGTGGAATTTCATCCATGGTTGCTCCTTTCTTGAGGACATTCCTTCCTAATTCTATAATGGAAGCAGTTTTGGGCTAACTAATTTCATGATGAAAGAATCTGATTATGTTTGGGTCATGGAATGTCAGTAAGTATGCCTGTAGTCCCACAATCATCGACCTATACAGTATGTACAATCAACCCCAAGAAGGCCCATGTCCCCTTCAGACCCTGGAATGTATACTCTTGGCGTACACTGGTTTTTGTAGGTTAACTGATAAACCTTGAAAGTTTTTTTGTTTTGTTTTTCTGTCCAACTAGCCCAGTTTATTCTGTGGCAAATTAATAACACCAAAACTATACGAGAGCAGAGGAAGGACAAGTTAAATTATAGCTTGCACTTCACTCTTGTGTTTTCAGAGCAGTTTGCAGCGCAAGCATTAGTCATCTAAAGTATTCTTTGCCAATCTTTCCTCTCATTTGTTCATGCTGCATTGTTACTCCATTATCTATTTCCAGGTACTGATACACTTCCTCTTGCTCATGTTATTTTATGTTACAGTCCACATTTAAGTTGATGTTTTCAGTACAGGTTAGCTTTCCTTTAAGCACATCTGTCCAATCCAAATGTCATCAGAGAATGACGTGACAATTTGCAAGTGCTCTTTCTGGTGTTTGTCACATGAGCTGTAAAACTCTAAGTCATCTATTAACAGACGATGGGATGTCATTTGCGGACCTTTTTTATTTCTGGAGATCAAGCTATACCCACACCCTAAGTTAATACTGAGGCTGCTCAACTGGTTTAGGGCAAGGCAAAACAAGAGTGGTGACAAAGAATCTCTATGGAATATACCTCACTGTATCCTGATGTTCGGGTATGATGCTCTGACCTGTACCATGGTTCAGTTGCAAGGTAATCTGACCCTTTTTCATAGTGATCTCAGTGAAATTTATCAGAATAGAGTTGATTCTGTACATTCTCAGGTATTTGAGAATCCAAGAATGGGAAATGCTATCAAAAGTTGTTTTTTGTAACCTATCCAAGCTATACTATAGTTGCAACTTTTTTTGTAGCTTTCTACTAAGGTTCTGTTCAGCACTAACTGATTGTTTGTACCATACAATTGTCCTTTCTGTTGTATTGCAATGAGTCTGTTGGAGTCTAAATGGCTGTAGATCTCATCTTCAGCTATCCCAGTGTATAGTTTGTATGCTGTGGGTAAAAAAAAAAAATCATTGAGCAATAGTTTTTAGGACTGTTGGTAGGGTCTGTAATAATAATGATAGGTGTATTACCTGTTGGTACCCAGGTGGTTATTAATGCTTGTCAAGCATATAATTCATTATTTCAGGTACCTAGGTCAGAGTGCAGGGATGTTAATGCTTTCAGCCAGAAGTTGCACACAGCATCTGGAACTGCAGTTTTTCAATTCAGTCCCTAGAGTGAATTTGCTTATGCTTTATCAGACTATCTGGTAGTGTAAAACTCCTGTCACACTAGACACATTTATATGGTTTCTCTTGGGGTTAGTATCTCCACATGTTCAGGGATTTTTACGCTGATGTTTCATCAGGTAACTCTGCTAAGTAGAACTCTTACCACATTAAGAACATCTATATTTTCTCTCTTGTGGTTAGTGTCTCCAAATGTTCAGGGATTTCTAGTAGATGTACCTGAAAATTATTTCTGATTAGCCTTGTTGCTCCAAGCACTGTTAGAACAATTTGTGTGTCTTTGTTCTACATCAGTTTGATTTCTAATTGCATATCCTGGTATTTCATGATTGTATGCCTCTCTGTGCACAGGACATTGTGGTCACTAGGGGTGGCTATTTCAATCAGCAATGCTACCTTTGTTCTTTTTTCTTGTATTACAATATCTGGTTTTCTCAATTCCACTTTCTTGACAGTTGGTATTGGGTGATCCCTTGTAATCATTACTGGTTCCAGAGCTTCTTGTGACTGCTATACCTAATCTCTGCTGATAGCTAAATGCACTGGGACCTCCCTCTTTTACCATTTGCCTCTGTATAGCCCTATGCTGCTGCCCTATTCCACTCACAGCACTTCCTCCCTTGTCCCTTTCTCATTCCTGCCCTCTTTACATTCTACTTCATCCCCCCTTCCCTTACCCCTCCACTCCCACTTCCTTCCTCTCTCCTCTGTTTTCTCACCTTGTTCTCTCTCTCTACCCCCTGCCCTGTGGGTCTTTCCTGCTTAAATTTCATTGTGGCATCTCCCTCCTTGCTCTTATTTTGCTCCTTCCACCCCCAAAATTCAACTCCTGTACTACTCTCCTTGTAAGCCCTTTCACCCCTCTTCAGACAAGGCTATTGGCTGCACTTTACACAATATTTATCTTGCCATATTGTTCTTTTGTTTATGTAATTACTTTCCTCATGTTGTACTACTTACTGAAACCATTGTAATTTGCTATTCTTGTGATTTGACATGGAACCTCTGTAAAAGAGCCCTTGGCTCAAAGGTCTTTCCGACTTGTTAAATAAATAAATATAATTTAAATTCTCCGTGGTTCATGTTTCCAGTGTTTCTCTGCTACCTGTATGTTATAGTGTCTGCACAGTTTCCAGTGGATCAATCTCGCCACTTTGTTGTGTCTTTCGATATACAGGCCTTCTGATACGAGTACTTCACATCCAGCCAAAAGATGTGCAACTGTTTCTAATTCTGTACTACAGAACCTGCACTCATCTGTTTCTCCTGTTTTTTCTATGGATTTTGTGAACCATCTTTCGCGTAGTCCACTATCTTGGGCTGCCATTATTAACCTCTCATCTCTTGGCTAAAATTCACTGATGTTTCATCAGGTTACTCTCCTGTGTAAAACTCTTGTCAAACTGAGCACATTTATATAGTCTTTCTCGGGTTAGTGTCTCCAACTGTTCAGGGATTTCTGATACCATGACGAGAATGGACCCCATTCTTTAGCCAGGGCATATAAAAATGAATAAATAAATAAATTAAAAATCAGGAAATCAGTACTGTATTAGTCTTTGATGTTTGCCGAGAGCGCTTTTCCCAGCACACACAATGCTGTTCATACGGTGTCACAACAGATGTGTTATCAGATTATTCTGTGCTATAAAAGTCTTGCCACATTGAGCACATTTATATGGTCTTTCTCCAGAGTGATTTCGCTGATATGATTTTAGGCTACCCTGCTGTGTAAAATTCTTACCACATTTATATGGTCTCTCTCCAGAGTGAATTCACTGATGGGATTTAGGCTCCTCTGCTGTGCAAAACACGCTACATTCAACACATTTATATGATCTTCCTCAGGGTTAGTGTTTCCAACTCCTGAGTAACTCACCTGATGATCTAAGAGGAATTTTTGCTGTGTAAAGTCCTGTCAGAATTAGCACACTGATGTGACCTCTCACCTTGGTGAATCTGCTGTGGTTCAGAGATGAGGACATTAAAGTCCTTCTACTGAAGAAACTGAGATGGTTTCTCTGATGTGTGGCACATCTCATGTTCCCCAAGTGCTGATTGCCAGCTCAGACTCTCACTGCACTCAGTTCTCCAGTTGACTAAAACAGATAATTTAATTAGGGCATGTTTGTACTATGCAGTATCAAATGTCGCAGATCTGTTTCCTGAACCTTTTAAAGGTTACTCAAACTTTGCAGCTACAGTATGTAATCTCACGCATGTTGGTTAAGTTTGACTGGCAGAGCAAAAGCAAGAGAGAGAGAGAGGTTATGCTAAATGTCAGTTACTAGTGAGAACAGGGTGGTAGTGTTTAGGGGCACATGTGCCACCCTCCATCTGTTATTATATAAGATTTGGATTAAATTGGCATTTCTGTTAAACATCTTGATTTCTTTCTTGTTTTACTATTACACACTACTCCACTGTAAAGTCTGTGTTTCTGAAGCCCTGTGGAAGGACCATTTGATAAAACAGATCCACATAGAATAGAAAAGCTAACCATTAGCAAGGAAACCACAAAATGGCTAAAGCGTTCAAAGAACCGAGGACTGCAGTGGGAGTTTAGAGTAATGCCAAGGCTTTCCTTGACAAAAAGCCACTGGACATTTGGCATGAAATACTGAGACTTTTTGTGGGATCTCTGCTACTGCCGCCATTGCTAAATTTTCAGACAGCATTTTTTATGGCAAGAGCATCAACGTTTGGCATGTCTGGTTGGTGTGGCCTTCTGTTCCTGTTTTTTCTATATATTGACTAAATCTTCTCTTTCAAAAATGAGTTACCGAATATAGTTACTGCTTTGAAAACTTGCAATTACTTCTAGCTTTCAGTGAAGGAGGCTCAAGAGTCAGAGGATGCGATGGCAGAAGGCAAGTACAGGGAAGAACAGAAATACTCCACACTCACACACCACAGAAGAAACAAAAGAAAAGTTATACTGCTTTATGAAACACCCAACACATGGTGCAGTGGCTAGCCTAAAACTAACAGCCCCTAACATTTTACACAGCCATGTTTTGTAAAGGAGACAAGGGTGCCCCTAGTGCCCAGGAATTTATATGCATGGTTTAAAGACACAGGTGACCATGAAATTAATAATGCAACTGCAAATATTAAAAATGTTAAAAGTGCATTGATATAAGAAAAGCAATCATTAATTTGATGTGGGAGCAGGTTCAAGGATTAGAGTAAAATATGTCCAGGTTACATCATTCCTACGAGAAGTTCACATGTAAATCATTGCCTTGAGTCATCCTAATGACACTTGCAGTAAATCCAAAAATTAGTAGGCTAAACACCACTCAATTGCAATATAATCTTTAAACCTCTTTATTTTCCACAGAACACATCATGAATCCTGGTAACGCTACTTCATCATACCCATCAATGAGCTTTGTTTTTCATATCTATAAATAATATATATGACATCTAATTAGAATATGTAATTAATCTTATAGCACAATGACGCCCAGTGTTACCACCACTTATTAATATATTTAGTGCTCCCTGCACCACTACTTTTCAGATAGAAGTAGTCCTCCTATTTTAATAATGTATAAAAATCATCTTTCCTCATATGTATCAAGGATTCATAAACTTCTGTGATGAATATTACTGTTGCTGTCTTTTCCATTTCCTCCGATATGTGTGCTCCGTTAAGTAGTAGTGCATTTGTGATACTTCAACAGAATCATGAACTCCGCATGATGTTTTTAAATCTTGTTCTTTTAAACTGCCTTACCAAGTAGTAGTTATAGCAACAGTTTCATAAATCCTCACTAGTTCATCACTGTATACAGTACCCCATATTTTACCTGTACACACAATAAATATTCAAGGAAATCTTTCCCTAAGCTTCATATAGCTGTGGTATATTAATTCCTCATACTGTATAAATTTCTATCCCCTTCAGGGCCAAAGTGCCATGTCCCTCTGCTTCATATTTTGAGTTTCAATACTCATGCTGTCAAATAAACCACCCCCCAGAAAGTATCTCAAATGTAGTTCTGGATTTGGTAATGAATAATGACCATACTCCTAGCAATGATATACAAGTTAAATTACTCTCTTAAACTGGGGAAAGAACACCACACTCCAACTGTCTCCCTAGGTATCAGGAGCAACTGGGTGGTTGACATGCACAGTTTCTATATTGCGTTGCCCCGGGGGTATGACTTCATGAGTGTCCCACAGTGATTCCGTCAATCACTGCTGCCACAGAGGCTATGGAACACAGCCTCTGAACACCCAGCACTGTACAGAGGATCCAGGACTATGGCAAGAATCCACCCTCACAACATGCTGCAAACTGCAGTGGTTTGCCCCCTCCCTGGGCTTACAAATCCCATGTAATTTTTAAATCTTTTAACTATAAATAGATCTGCATTTATTAATATTCTTTAGAAACCTTAAACTTTCTGATATTTCTAAATGATAGTTGGGTGAACATGTGTAGACAGAGCAGTTATGTTGCAGTGTTTATAGACTGATTCTTAAGCTCTACGTGCACCTTTTTTTAAGTCCCTTCAAACAATACATCCACATGTCTTATCTCTACTTTTTATGAAGGTAAGAATCTACCATGGCAATTGCCTTCACTCATTAGGGATATATCCTCTTGTCCTGGATCCACTGTGCCACACAAGATGTGCAGAGGGTGTGTTCCATAGCCCCTGTGGCAGCAGTGACTAGCAGAATGACTGTGCAACATCCTGTGTCGTCACAACCCCCCTTCCGTAATGCAGTATAAAAACTGCATATATCAGTTGCCTCAGTTGCTCCTGATACCTAGGGAGTTGGCTGAAGTGTGGCGTTCATTCTCCAGTTCAAAAGAGCAAGTTAACTTTTATATCACTGCTGTGAGTATGAACATTATTCATTACCAAATCCAGTACTACATTTGAGATACTTACCAGTGGTTTATTTGACAAGCACAAATGTTGAAATTTGGAATATGAAGCAGAAGGATATGGCACTTTGGCCATGAAAGGGATGGAACTTTTTAAGTTATGAGGAATTAATGTACTGAAATGCTACACACGCACTGGAGAAAAAAAATGCATTAATGCACCAGTTAGAGTTCAGCTTAATATAACAAAAGTTGGGAAATGTGGCATTAGGGTTTCCAACTCTAATCCCCAACCCCATAAGCAGCAAAAGGAAAAAATATGGGGGGTTTGGGTCTCCTAAATCTTGGCGAATCAGTGAGTGTGTGTGTGTGTGGGGGGGGTCTCCTTGGGGTTGTCAGCCCTAATGTTCACACCCACTTCTGAACAAACAAGGTCATATGTGATATGTTTTCTTCAGGCGGGGTCCACAGGGTCCTACATAATGAAAGCTACAACACATGTTGGCAACATGTGGCGAGACATATAGTACTCCTCTGCCACTGAAGAGTGCATCAGTATGAGGCACTGGCTTGGAGCTGTACCTTGTGCTTCAGACAGAAGACTATGGGCTAGAGGGGAGGGTTGCCAAGACTCAGGAGACCCAAAACCCTAATGTTTCTTCCTTTTACTGCTTGGGGGTGGAGTGAGGAGTTAGGGTTGGAAACCCTGCTGCCACATTTCCCTAATTTTGTTGCTTTAAGCTGAACCCTAACTGGTGCATTAATACAGTTTTTTTGCAATGAATTTCCTTTCTTTTTGGCATACTAGAATCTTATCCTCATTCACACAGGTCCCTTTGGATCCTGCATGAACAAATCCATCTGACTGTAGAAGCAAAGGTCCCCCCTGGGCCCTGTACTTTCATGCGTCTATATATGAAAATACCAGCAGATTAGGCCTTGAGGTCTATCGTGTCTGCTCAAGATGCAGCTCACAGTTTGATAACTGCTGCTGCCCCACCCTTCCCTTCCATCCCTCCCTCCCCTGATTCCCATTCAGAATTCCCCTGGTCTCTATCCACCCACCCTACCTGTACCCTGCCCATGTATCTATTCCATCCCTTCAACCTTAATACTTCCTACTGATTCAGGTAGAGCGTTCCAATGCACCACCACCCTGTCCATGAAGTAATGTTTTCTTAGGCCTCATCTATACCTCCCTCCAACCAGTTTTAGGCTATGATCCCTTGTGGTCCCTTCCATCTTCAGCATGAACAAACCCTCAATGTTTACCCTGTTAATACCCTTCAAGTATTTATAGGTCTTGTTCATGTCCCCTCTGTCCCTTTTGTCTTCTATGGTGTACATGTTTAGCTCTCCAAGTCTCTAATTCACAGGGCTTATCCCCTATTCTGAGGATCATCTTCGACACCTTCCTATGGACCCTCTCCAGGAGCATAACATCCTTCTTTAAGAAAAGGTGCCAGAACTGCACACAGTACTCCAAGTGACACCTCACCAAGGATTTGTACAGCGGCAGGATTACCTATTCCTTTCTCAATGTGATTCCCCTAGGAATGCCACCCAGCATTCTGTTTGCCTTAGCTGCTCCTTTCCTGACTTGTCCTGATTGATTCATTTTATATGTAATCACTACGCCCAGATCTTTTTCTTCCTCCGAGACTGCTAATCATACCTCCCAACTGGTAGCTGTGCCCTGGATTTCTTGCTTGCAAATAAAGTACACTGCACTTCTGAGTGTTAAGCCCCAGCTGCCATGTGACCAACCACTGTTCTAGTCTTTCTTTTTTATGGTACTTTTTTCTCTGATGGGGGGACCCAGCCGGCCTCATTGTCCTGGCATCCCTTACGTTCCTTCCGCCCTGCACTGTCTCCAACTGAGGGCACATACAACATAAAAGAAAAGGGGCTTCCACTCACTTACTCATGGTCAGTAATCTAAATCTGGTGCAAAACAGAGTCAGAGACCGTCATAAAGTGAAACAACGCTTCAGGGAAAACCCAGAAGCTAGGCCTGCTGCACTTGACCCAACAGTTTATGCACTTAATTATTCAAAAAAACATACAGCTTACCGTCTCAAAATTTATTAAAGTGCTTCTCATAACTTCATCCCCTAGCTAATAGGATGCAAAACGGCAGAACTCACAGTTAAAATAAGAAACCCAAAGACACCAACATGGTGTTTAACCGTAGCAGTACATTGACCAGGCCGGCCAAGCAGACAGCCCTCATGTGTAATGACGCACAGGAAACAGCTGACGTTTCAGCTTTTGCCTTCCTCAGAGCTGATTGGTCAGAGGCTCACCATTCTTTTAAACACACAGATTATACATATTCATTAGGTAGGCGTATTCAAGCCTCTCAACCCTGCTGCTGGTCAGATATCTTATTGCACATTACTAAACAGAAAGTATACATATACACACATATTTACATATACTATCTACATATAAATATTATTAAAATCTATAAATAACATTGTAGAGGTAATTCATCATTAAGTCCTCTGGTTTTAAAGTTCCAAGTTTAAAAATCCAAAAACATTCTCTCTGATCGAGTCTATTCGCTAGATTCCCACCACGTGGCCCAACTTGAACTTTTTCAACTCCTACAAATTTCAAACTGGCTGGTGACCCATGGCAGTAAAATGACGGGCCATGGCATTTGTTTGTATGTTTTTTCGAATGGCTGATTTATGTTCACTAATACGTTCCCTAAGTTGATGTTTTATCTGTCCCACATAATTTAAGCCACAAGGGCAGGTTAGCATATATATGACTCCAGCCGTACGACAGTTAATGAAATCATAATCTCAAATTCCTGATTTGTATAAGGATGTTTAAACTTTTTACTGTCATTTGTGTTGTGGCATTGGGTGCAGTTACCACATCTGCAATTGCCTTTTGGCAGTGTTGGAATCCTGGTCACCTTTGTTTTTTCTGGTGGATAAAAACTGTGTACCACAAGGTCCTTAATATTTTTTCCCCTTCAATATGTAATTCTTGGTCAATTAAAATGATCCTTCCTAAATACTAGGTCCCCTTGAAGTACCTGCCAATGTTTTTGTACTGTCTTTGCAATCTCAGTAGCCTGATTGCAAACCTCTGTCTCAAATGTTATTTGACTTTGATTCATATCTCTATTCTGGATTTTTGGTCTTAACAAAACCTCTCTCTCAGTGGTCATTGCTCTTTCTGTGCCTTTGTATATGCATTCTTCCGTATATCCACATTCCAAAAATCTATTCGCCATTTCACAGGCATTCTGCTGAAACTGTTCCGTGGTGCTGCATATTCTTTTTACTCGTAGCATCTGTCCCACTGGTATGTTCTGTTTAAGTGTACTTGGGTGATTACTATCACTGTGTAGCAATGTATTTCTACTCATTGGCTTCCTGTACAGGGTAGTTTTTATTTGTCCTTCCTCCATATACATAAGTAAGTCCAGGAAAGGTATCGATTGTATATCTGACTGTGCCACAAACTTCACTGATCTGTTCCATATATTCATCCAACTCTTTCATATTGCCCGTCCATATTAAAAAACAGTCATCAATATATCGCTTCCAAGACGTGACATATTGTTTATACATTTCATTTTCATACAAGTATAGTTCCTCCCACCATCCCACATACAGACATGCAATACTCGGGGCAAAGGTTGTCCCCATCGCAGTTCCTCTGTGTTGCATAAAGAATTGAAACATAGAAACATAGAATTTAACGGCAGATTAGGACCGCTTGGCCCACCTAGTCTGCCCATTTCCCTACCTTACGGATGAGCTGCAGATCCTAGTTAACCAACAGCCTACTTCCTCTTACCCCCCACTAGAACTGCCTTAGAAACACAGAAACACAGAAATATAGAAGTTGACGGCAGATAAGGACCGCAAGGCCCATCCAGTCTGCCCATTTCTTTTTCTACCTTATAAATGTGCCATCGGCCTTTGCTCTGTCAATGGCCTATCTAGTCATACTCATTTGTATTGCTCCCTTATGCCTATCCCATGCCTGTTTGAAGCCCTGCACTGTATTCATAGCCACCACTTCTTGAGGTAGGCCATTCCATGCATCCACCACCCTTTCTGTGAAAAATAATTTCCTCCATTCCCCTTAATCGGACCCTCTAATCTCATGCTGTGTCCTCTTGTCCTGCTATTTTTCTTATATTTAAACATGTTAGACTCTTTCACCTTGTTAATGCCCTTAAGGTGTTTGAATGCCTCGATCATATCACCTCTCCCTCCTTTGCTCAAGGGTATACATATTGAGCTCTGTTAATCTGTCCTCATATGTCTTCTGATGCAGTCTCTGCACCATTTTGGTTGCCCTTCTCTGGACTGCCTCAATTTGGTTAATGTCCTTGTGAAGGTGTGGCCTCCAATACTGCCGCAGTACTCCAGATGGGGCCTAACTAGTGTCTTGTAAGGGATTATTACCTCTCTACACTTGTGATACCCTACTAATACACCCTAACACCCCTAGCCCACCTACTGCTTTAGAGATCTGCTTGGATGATTTCAGGTCATCAGTGATAATGATGCCCAAGTCTCTTTCTTCCTTTGTGACTGCTAGTAACTCCCCTCCCAGCCTATAGGTGGCTTCAGGGTTTCTCTTCCCTATGTGCATGATCTTGCACTTCTTTGCATTAAATCCCAGTTGCCACTCTTCTGACCATTTTGCTAGTTTATCCAGATCTCTTCTCATTCTGCCCACCCCATCTGGATCATCTACTCTGTTGCAGATCTTGGTGTCATCTGCAAACAGACAAGCCTTACCCTCTAGTCCAGCTGCAAGGTCACTAATGAAGATGTTGAAGAGGACTGGCCCCAGGACTGATCCCTGAGGTACCCCACTTGTGACTTGCATCTCTTCTGACTGTATACCATTTACCACCACTCTGTTTTCTGCCCGTCAACCAGTTTGCCACCCAGTTGACCAACTTCTAACCACCGAGCCTACCCAGCTTATTTATCAATCTTCTGTGTGGAACAGTGTCAAAAGCTTTGCTGAAGTCAAGGTAGGCGACATCAACTGCTCCCCTTGGTCCACCACTTTGGTTACCCAGTCAAAGAAATCTATGATATTAGTTTGACGGACCTTCCTTTTGTAAACCTATGCTGTCTTGGATCCTGTCCCCCATGAATTCCAGGTGTTTTACTACCCTTTCCTTAAGGTGCCTCCATAATCTTGCCCACTACTGAGGTAAGACTGACTGGTCTGTAGTTCCCTGCCTCCTCCTGCTACCACTCTTGTGGGAGGCGGGATCACATGACCCTTCTCCAGTCCTCTGGGACCTCTCCTGTGCTCAGAGACTCACTAAACAGTTCTGCTAATGGCTCTGCTAGTTCCACCTTTAGCTCCTTAAGTACCCTGGGATGTATGCCATCAGGTCCCATTGCCTTATCCACCCTGAGCTTAGCAAGCTCTTGTAGGACCCTTTCTTTTGTGAAGGGAGTAGTGCTCACCTCCCTCCCCCCTGTGTCCATGGTGCTGAGCTGTGGGCCCTGCCCTACCTTCTCTTCAGTAAATACTGAGCAAAAGTATCTATTTAGGATAGATGTTTTACATGGTCCTCCTCCTCCATGCTCCTTTTCTCCACTAAGCTTAAATACCCCTCTGGACTTTCTCCTTTCACTAATGTATCTATAGAAAGTCTTGCCACCTTCTTTACTGTTTGTGCTAGTGTTTCCTCAGTTTGGGACTTTGCTGCCTTACTGCCTTCCCTGCTTCCCTTAGGGCAGTTTGGTATGCCTCCTATCTTCATCCACTGTGTTCCCTTATATTTCCTGAAGGCCAGCCTTTTGGCTCTGACCTTTTCTGCTACTGTATTTGAGAACCAAAGTGGTTTCCTTCTTCTTTTGCACTTCCTTTTCTGTCTAACACGATGGGATGTTGCTTCATGTATTGCATCCTTAATGCTTGCCCACTTTGCCTGTACCCCCTCACCTGTATTTCTTTTTGCCAGGGCTAGCTTAACTCTGTTGGCCATCTTATCAAAGTCAGCTCCTCTGAAGTCCCATATTTGTGCCTTGGAATGGGATGATTTAGATGTACTAGCCAAATTGAACCATACCATGTGATGGTCACTGGCCCCCAGGTGACCTTCTACCTGGAAATCTGTGATCCCTTCCCTGTTAGTCAGTACTAGATCTAGGATAGCCCTGTCTCTTGTGGGTTGTTGTACCAGTTGTTTGAGGCCTTCCCCCTGCAGGGAATCTACTATGTGTCTAGTTCTGGAAGATGTTCCTGCTGGTATTGACCAATCTGTATCTGGCATGTTGAAGTCTCCCATTATCAGAACCTCCCCTTTAGCTGTCATGTTTTGTATATCCTCTAACGTAATGTGTCTATGTCCTCCCCCTGGTCTGGGGGCCTGTAGACAACCCCAGTTCTTATGGCTGTCCCATTTCCTGTTTCCAGGGTGACCCACAGTTCTTCTGGCTCCTTATGTGTATTCTGAATTTCTGTAGCTTTGATATTTTCATTAACATACAGGGCCACTCCTCCCTCCCTTTTTGCACCTCAGTCTTTTCTGAACAATACATAGCCAAGTACTGAAGTCTCCCAAGTGTGGTTACTGGTAAACCACGTCTCACTAATTGCTACTATGTCCAGTTTAGCCTCTGACATTATTGCCTGCAGGTCTGGGATCTTATTTCCCAGGCTGTGAGCATTTGTGTACATGATTTTCCATTGGGCAGATTTCGGTGTGTTAGTTGTTGGGTGAGGTTTGGCATTACCCCAGTGCGTCGTATGGGGAGACAAACCTTTTTTCTTACCTGGTGATGCAAATGAACTGCAAACATGCTGAATCCCTGTTTGACCACTAGCTGAGGGAGGGTGTTCTTCCCATTCGGCGGTGGAGTGCTGCACCTCTCTCCATTTGCTAGTTTAAATATTTTGCAAAGACGTCAAACTTCTGCCCCAATGCACTGACTCCCTCCTTAGTCAGATGTAGTCCATCAAATTTAAAGAACTTTCGCTCCCAGAACTGTTGCCAGTTCCCTACAAATCTGTGTCCTTATGTCTGTCAAATGCATTCTTGAATTCCCCCACTGTTTTTGACTCTATGACCTCCTCAGGAAGGCTGTTCCATGTATCCACAACCCTCTCTGTGAAGAAATACTTCCTCACATTACCTCTGAGCCGTCCCCCTCTATCTTCAAATTGTGCCCCCTTGTTTTTGCACATCTCTTTTTCTGAAAGATGCTACCCTCTTGGACTTTGTTGATTCCCTTGAGGTATTTGAAAGTTTCTATCATGTCCCCTCTCCCTCCTTTCCTCGAGGCTATACATCTTTAGTTCCTTTAGTCTTTCTTCATATGTCTTCTGATGCAGACCCTGCATCATTTTGGTTGCCCTCCTCTGGACAGCTTCCACCCTGTCTATGTCTTTGCGGAGATGGGGTCTCCAGAACTGTACACAGTACTCCAGATGTGGTCTTACCAACTGTCTGTACAGAGGGCGAACAACTTCCTATTTTCTACTGGTGATGCCTCTCTCCCTATGCATCCCAGTATCCCCCCAGCCCTCCTTACTGCCTTCTCACATTGCTGGCCCACCTTTAGGTCGTCTGATATGACTACCCCCAGGTCCCTTTCCATTTTTGTTGTTGTCAGTATCTCACCCCCCATTGTGTACTCTTCTCCTGGGTTTTTGCTTCCCAGGTGCATTGATCTTTGTACATGAAATAATTAGATTTCAGGACCATATCAGCCATGTCCACAATAAATTCTATATTCTGGACTTCATCATTCTCATATCCTTACAAATAATATTTTAACATGTCTATTCCCCCATCATGTGGCACATTAGAATATAAATTTTCTATATCCAATGTTACTAGGAAATATTCTGGCTGTATTTCTACGTTTTGGATAATTTGTATCATATCACTACTATCTAGTAGATAAGAGGGTAGATTATTCACCAATGGTCTTAAAAAACAATCCACCATTTGGGAAAATGGCTCCACACTCGATCCAATACCGGCTACAATTGGGCGTCCCGGAGGACTCTGGGCATTCTTATGTAATTTAGGTAAAAGATAAATTACTGGTCTAATAGGGGCTGTCACTCTCAAATACTCAGCCTCCTGTTTGTTTAAATTACTGTCCATCTCTCCTTTTTTAATAAAATCTTCTGCCCGTAGTTTAATTTCTGTTGTTGGATCCTTAGTTAATTTTCTATAATAATCTTTGTTTTCTAAATGTTATTTCATTTCTTGCCCATACTTATCTTTTCCCCAAATCACAATGCCCCCCCCCCGACCACTGGTTTTATCACCAAATCTCTATCTTCCATGAAAGAATTCAATGCAGCCTTTTCTAGATACGTCAAGTTATTTGTTTTTTCTTTTATTAAACTTTCCACGTCTCAGTCTACTAGTGCTGAAAAAGTGTTTACTGCATGATGGCCATATTGTTGGGGGACAAAATTGGCTTTTCTTTTTCAAATGCCTTGTTTCACTGTGTTCATTTGTATTTTATATTTCCATTGGGGGCTGTCGAGGTACTCAGTCTGGCCTGATTATTTAAAATCTCTTCATTTATTTCACCATTGGACATTTCTGATTGTGTTCCCGAGAAAAAAGCACTTCAAATACAGCTGTCTATATAACTTGAAGAGGTCAATTCTAAGTTGAAAGGGGTTTAAATTTTTCATTGGTACAAATGAAAGGCCTTTTTGTAAAACAGAAGTCTCATCTAATGTCAGCTCTCTGTTAGTTCAATTTATGATTGCCATTTGTTCTGTCTGTTGGATTATCTTGGGGTGCCCGAATATTGCCAGCGCCCTCTGTTTCTCCCTCTTCCTCCTCAACCTCTTCCCATGTCCTCTTCTGACCTTACGTCTTCTCTGTATGGGGCATTGGTTGTCCCAGGCTCTTTGATGGATGTATTCGTGACTGAAAACCCTGATTTTGCCGATTTCTCCCTGCATCACTTTCTGGAGATGTTGCAAAGCCGTCAATTCTAAGTGTGGCGGTCGCATTTTTAAAATAAAATGGTTCATGTCTCATCTTACTTTGCCAGTTATATACTTGGCCTCGAGCATAATCTTTTGTGTCTCTGTCATGTTCTTGCAGTTTGTAACTCTTTTAATTCTGCTTGGAATTTTACAATATTACAGCTAATTTTTTCAAATAATTGCAAAGCTTCTGTGTGAACAAAATTTTGTCTAATTTCACTTTCCATTTTCTTAATCTCATCTTCCATGCTAGTTATGTCCCTTCTTGCTTTTTTTAACAATGCCAGAATTAAATCATTGGGGGGACTGGAATAGTCCTCCGACACAGGACTTAGACAGATCATACTTACCTTTGAAACCCCCCTCCCATTTCCAATCCACCCTTAAGGATTTCTCAGAATTGCTGGGTCTATGTGATCCGTGGCAGATCCTTAACCCTTCCCACCGTCTCTTCTCCTTCTACTCAACTGTCCACCAATCCTGGTCCAGACTGGACTACATTTTAATCAGTCTCCCCCTTCTTACTGGTGTCTGCCAAGCTGGGATGGAACCAATTGTCCTACCAGACCACTCGATGGCTTGGGTAACTCTCTCTCCTGACCCTGAGCTACAGAAGGATTCCACCTGGAAATTAAACACTCAGTTACTTAAAGACAAGTCCATTGTCTCCACCATCCAATCCCTCTTAGACCTGAACAAAGGCACTGTACAAAGAGAGGACCTGCTATGGTGCTCTCTTAAATGTCATCTCCGAAGTGAATTCATTATGTAACCCCCCTACAAATGGGGGTTCCCAAAAAGTCTTCCTTGAGCTTGTCTACATGCTCACTGCCAGGCTGGTGTCCTGCATTTTAGCAGTTTAAATGTGATTACCAGAGCTTGTATAGCCTCTGTGTACTGTCTCTTTAAGAGATGCCTAATTGCAGCATGAGTAATCTGAGAGGCAACTCTGTTGAAAGATGTAACTATTTGCTGAAAATCATTTAGAGTGATAATGATAATGTAGTTTGTCTAACCTGCTTTCTTTGTAGCAAGGACTGTTTTGTTTGTCTCCACTATCTTGGTCCTGGACTGCAAATTGGACCAAACAGTACTGGTGGGACCTAAAATGTAACCGGACTACAGGAGCTGTCTGAATTCAAAATCTGTAGGAACTTTAGTTTGGAGCTTTTTTGTGCCTTTTTTGCAACTGAAGGGGGAGCTCTTGCTTTGACTGACAGCGAAATCAGCCAACCAAATCTTCTGGATCTTGGGGAATTCCCGGGCTGCTTGCAGTTTTCAGTTAGAACTAAGCTGGAAGCTGAGCAAGGAGGAGGTGAAGTGTTGCTGAGCAGCTATCCTGAGTGGATTCGCATGGGAGAACTCTGAAAAGGCTAAGTTTTTGGCCAGCATGCTGGTGTGCTGCTCCTGAGAGGGAGAGAAGAGAATTATTTTGGACTAAATCCAAATTTGTGTGACTAAAGTAAGCTACTGAAGTGGGCCAGGCTCAACCTGAAGAAGACTGAATATTTTTGCTGAATGTGATTGGCCTGTCAGGAGTTCCAGCAACTCCTAAGCTCCCGGTGTGTGCAGAGACTTTGCGATTTGCCCGGGGAGCGCTTTGCCTGGTACAGTACAATTCCCATACATGTAAATGTTCTTTGAGCTGCTAGTGGGTTGTGAGTTAGTTCCCCACTGTGTGAGCTGTGTTCTGCTTGCTGGAAGCTGTATCCAGCCCAAAACAGACTGCTTCCAAACTTGTCTCCATGCGGTCTGGGCTTTGCCAGACTGGCCCAGCCAGACTACCTACTGCACAGAGAATAATTTGAGGCTGAACCCACCGAGATTGATTCCCCTGGACCAGTGACTCGTGCTGCTGTGAGAAAGAAACAGAGTCAGCCTGCCCCCATGGTTTCCGATTTAAGACTTTCCCCGCAGCAGGCCCAGAATGATAGTGACTGCCAGTCTAACTCGGATGACAGTGAGTGTGATAATGCCTATTACCCCCTCATATGAACTGAGTCAGTTGTTTCGTGGAAATCCTATGTTGAATTATGGGGATGAAGCTGGGCCTTCTGGACTGCCTAACGCCCCAGCATCACCCTTGGAGCCAATGCTCCCTGAAGGTGAAGTGCAAAGTATCATGTCTGAGGATGCTGAGTCTTTGTGTATCGTGGAACTGTATGATTTACCTGAAGGAGAGGCTGATGGTATGAGTCTTTCTGGTGACATGCCAGAACTTGAGGAACACTATGAGAGTGCTGAAAACCCTCCTTCAGTGCCAGAGTGTCTCCAAAATGAGCCAAGTGTTGTAGAAACAGAGACTACAGAGCAAGGGGCTGACAGTGCTCCCAGCTTGGACATTCCCCTTCATGCAGAGGCACCCCTCACAAGTGATGAAACTTCCAAGACCATTGCTGAAAGTACAGAGACTGTAGTTGTTCACCCCAGAAAGACTGGCCGAGCTGTCAAGCCAGTGGTGCACTTCAGTTACGATTCCCCCAGGAGGCCATTGGATTTGCCTCTCAATGTAGTCCACAAAGGTGTTTATGTCTCCCAGAGCTCACTGCCCAAATTGAGCTTGACAGCCCATTCCAGGTTACTTGTTTTGCCCTCTCACCATGGTGCCCCTGCCCCATCCAGCCCCAAGTTAGCTGATAGGGAAGGGCCCCCCTCTTGCACTGTTTAGAGTACAAGAAGTCATTACATGACTCTGTATAGTAATGTTCAATTTACCTGTGTGAAATATGCATAATGTATTGTCAGAATGGAAATTATATAGCTGAGTACATTGAAATGTATTGTAAAGTGACAAGTTATGCCAACTGATGAATCAGATAGTTCTTGTATAGCATGCTAATGGTATAAATATCTTGTATATGTTGCATTTTCAATGTTATGATGGTACAGACTTGACGCGGATGCCAAGTTTTCCCAGGCAGGGAAGGGTGTAACCCCCCTACAAATGGGGGTTCCCAAAAAGTCTTCCTTGAGCTTGCCTAAATGCTCACTGCCAGGCTGGTGCCCTGCATTTTAGCAGTTTAAATGTGATTACCAGAGCTTGTATAGCCTCTGTGTACTGTCTCTTTAAGAGATGCCTAATTGCAGCATGAGTAATCTGAGAGGCATCTCTGTTGAAAGATGTAACTATTTGCTGAAAATCATTTACAGTGATAATGATAATATAGTTTGTCTAACCTGCTTTCTTTGTAGCAAGGACTGTTTTGTTTGTCTCCACTATCTTGGTCCTGGACAGCAAATTGGACAAAACAGTACTGGTGGGACCTAAAATGTAGCCAGACTACAGGAGCTGTCTGAATTCAAAATCTGTAGGAACTTTAGTTTGGAGCTTTTTGGCGCCTTTTTTGCAACTGAAGAGGGAGCTCTTGCTTTGACTGACAGCCAAATCAGCCAACCAAATCTTTTGGATCTTGGGGAAGTCCCAGGCTGCTTGCAGTTTTCAGTTAGAACTAAGCTGGAAGCTGAGCAAGAAGGAGCTGAAGTGTTGCTGAGCAGCTATCCTGAGTGGATTTGCATGGGAGAACTCTGAAAAGGCTAAGTTTTTGGCCTGCATGCCAGTGTGCTGCTCCTGAGAGGGAGAGAAGAGAATTATTTTGGACTAAATCCAAGTTCGTGTGACTAAAGTAAGCTACTGAAGTGGGCCAGGCTCAACCTGAAGACCACCGAATATTTTTGATGAATGTTTATTTTATTTTTATTTATTTATTTTATTTAAACAGCAGTTTGGAAAACCTTTGAGCCATAGGCTCATTTACAAAGGTACCTTGTCACAGTAAGACAAACCAAAATACACAGTATAGCAGTACAACACATAAGTATAACAGTAAATTAAGACATAGATACAAACAAGCTGGTACAGGTAGGATGGATGCAAACAATACCAGAATTATGTTGTCCTTAGCAGCTTAGTAATAAGCTTTGTCATAAGTATTGAGTACGGCTTTGACTAGTGGCAGTTACAGCATCGGGTGTTAATAAGGTGGTTACGTAAGGAAGTTTTGAAGCACGATATAGTTGGAGCTTCGGAGATGGAGGGGGCAGTGTGTTGAACCAGGAGGGGCCCTAAAGCTGAAGGCTCTTTGGCCGTGAGAGGTCCTAGCTCTAGGGATAACAAGAGAGTTTTCCCAGAGGTCCAGTATGAACTAGTGGGACAGGCGGTAGTATGGTGGTGGTCAATCCTGGTGGGGATAGCCCAAGGAGGGTCTTTTGTGAGGTACAGGTCAGATATTTGAGGCGCTCATGGAGATCAAGTACCAGGCTTTAGCATACAGTAGACAGGAGTGTGTCATCCTAGGTGCTCAGTAATTAACCTGCAGGCCTTATTTAGAGTAGTGCGAATTTTATGGAATGCGGTCTGATCAGCAGCACCATACACCGGCAGTCCATAGTCCACTAGGGACAGGATAGAGGAGGTGACTGCGAGTCGAAGAGCCTCCGGGGGGAGGCAGTGTTTATACTGATGTAAGATGCCCAATCGGATATTAGTGGCAGTGGCTAGGGCAGCGATGTGTCCATGGAAGGAGAGGGAGGGGTCAAAATGGATCCCTAGGTATTTATAGGAGCAAACTTGTTCGAGTGGGAAAGAGGACCCAGAGTGAATGAGGAGTTTGAAGTTGCAGGACTTGTTTTGGGGATGAGTGAAGAACATGGTTTTTGTTTTTTTAAGATCTATCACCAATCTATGTTCCTTGAACCAGCCCTCGGCTTCAGTGAAGGACTTCTGCAGCGAGTCCTGGAGGGCAATAGGATTCGACTTGAGGCAAAGATGACTGCATCATCAGCGTACAATAGAATGTTCCCGAGCAAGAGCGTGGAAGGGTGTTAAGGTAAAGGAGAATAGTAAGGGGCCCAGAATGGAGCCCTGGGGAACCCAGAAAAGATGGGACAGATGTCTGAGTAGGTCCCATTTATTTTTACCGTCAGCTGGGATCAGACAGATAACTGGTGCACCAGGAATAGGCCCAGCAGCAAAACCAAGAGACTAAGGGCATCAAGAAGGAGGGGTGGAGACAGTGTCGAAAGCTTGAGAGGTCAATGAAGACAGCACCAGCCGGAGAACCAGTGTCTAAGGAGGAGTGGAGAAAGTTGGAGAACTCTAGGAGGGCTGTGTTGGTACTGTGGCCCGCTCGGGAAGCCATGCTGCTCAGGACAAAAGGACATTGTAGGTGGAGAGGTAGTCAGAGATTTGAGGCCACCACTTTTCCAAGGCCTTGGAGAGAGGAGAGAATGGAGATCGGTCGATGGTTTCCAGCCACAGTCCTATCACCACCTTTAAAGATAGGGGTGACAGTGGCGACTTTCCAGGCAGTTGGAACCTTCCCCAGGCAAAGAGAGTGGTTGATGAGGCATGTGATCGGGGTAAGGACTGTGTCTAAGACCAGCCATAGGATACACGGATCCAGGGTGTCACTTCCTGTACTATTACTCTTGAGGGCAGTGACAAGGTGCGGCCTAAGTTCTTGGGCAGAAACACGGCGAAGGAGAAAATAAGGGCGAGAAAGATTTACGGCAGGTGCTGGGGGAGGAGGGTCAAAAAATTTGTAGTGAGGATAGGGCTAAGGTCAGTGAATGAGGTGTTGAGGTGGTTGGCTATGAGGGCTGGGTCTGAGGAGATCACACCATTAATGTTGATCTGGGTGGGTTGGGAGTGTACTCCCATTTAACTGTTTAATGTTATCCCAGAAGGTTCTGGGATTCCCCATGAGACAGTGAGTGAGGACCGATGGTGCTCAGACTTGGCCTTTCTGATGGCCGAGTGCACTTGTGGGCGGCAGCATATAACCGCCTGTCATTGGGCGGCCAGTCTCAATGTACGGTGCCATAGGTTGTCCCTATGTTTGAGCTGGTGGGTCAAAGCTGGGGTAACCAGGGGCATTCTTCCTTTTAGAACGGCGGGTCAACACTGGGGCAAAGATATCACAGGCATTATTAAAGTTTGGCTAAAGAAGGAGAGCTGTGTCGATGTCACTAGTTGCCTGTATAGGAGACCAGTCAATTTGGGACAGAAGTTCCTTAAGTTTTATCAGTCCACCAGGTATTAGGCGCGATGCATGTGGACTGTGCTATGGGTTTGGGGACTGAGGATGACCAGTGGAATAGAATGGGGAGTGATCGCTGAGAGAGTCTGGGAGGACTTGTACATTGGGGATCCGATTAGAGGCGGTTGGTGAGTACCACATCAAGCAGGGTACTGGACTCTCTTGGGGTTAGTCCTGGTAGGGTGGGTAACTAGTTGCGTTAGGTCTATTGAAGAAAAGAGTCTCGGGTAGAGGGAGGAGGGGCTGGGCAGTTGACATTTAAGTCACCCACCAGAATTTGATCAGCGGAAGGAGATAGAGAGGTAAGGTATTCTGTAAGAGGCAATGGCCTGCGTTTGGTCCCTGGGGGCACGTATGCAGTAGTCAGATAAAGGGTCCCTTTAAAGGGTCAGGGTTGGTTTCAGTGTAGCGCCTGGGCCCTGGAGTCAAGGATGGGAGCGGGCAGGGCTAGTATGGGAGATTCCTTGACATAAATAGCACAGCCGCGCCCGTCTCGACACGGTCGGACCGGAAAAGGTGAAACCAGGAAGGAGACTAGGAGTCAGGGAGGATTTGACAGCCAAGCCTCAACCAGGGTGATGACATCAGGGTTAATTGATGTGACCAGGCATTGTAGTGAGTCAAACTTTTGGAGGCTACAGATATTCATGGAGACCATGCATAGGCCTGTGGTGCGAGTTGGGGAGCTCCTGGGAACCCGGGCCAGGGTTTGGATGAATGTTCCTGACAGGAGTAGTAGCATAACTAACACCTGGCTGGGAGATGGTGAGAGGTTTTCCTACGATTGACATGAGGGGAGGAGGCTAAGGGAGCAGGGGTGGGCAGGGATGTACAGGAGGAAAGCAAGAATAAGAAGACACAGGTGTGCCTGAGGTGAAGAAAGCTAGGGGAGGGCAGGGGGCGGGGACACACAGAGGTCCCAAGGGGCAGGAGGAGGTTCAGGAGCAAGGGAGGGAGGTGCCAGGGCACAGTGTGGACTAGCAGATGGGTGAGTGGGTAAGTGCACTGCTAGTGGGGATAGGCACAGGCAGGCGTGAGGCAGGCCAATACATTGTGGTGAGCAAGATCCCAGGGAAGTAGTGCTGTACAGGTGGAGTAGGAAGTAGTGAGGAGCATAGGGTCCCTCTAGTGGCTAACAGGTATAACCTGCAAATGGAAAGAAATGGGAGATAGGTTCTGGGCAACAGGGCGTGATGTCACCGGATGTGATGTCGCAGGGTGGATCCTTAAATTGACAGCACCCCTGGGTGGGAGGTCGGTTAAGGTGGGCGGGGCAGGCGTAAGCGTCACCAGGCTAGCACCCTCTGCAGGCATCCAGACGAAGAGAAGAGGCTCTCTTTACCTCGAAAGTTATCAGGCTGGAGATTTGGCTTCCTCAGCTACTCAGGTGAGCTGCTTGTTGCTTCAGTTGCTTGATTGTCCCGAGTGCCTAGCTTGGGGGGGGCTGCCTATGTAGTGGAGAAAACACAGCCTCTCATTACTATGCAGCGGGAGAATATGTTGTGACTTACACAAAGGAGCTCCACTCTAAGCAAACAGGGCTATTCCAAAATGAGGTCACACTAGGACCCAGCTAACTTAATGCCTTCAGTTACAAGCACAATTAGCTCAATACCACCATATTAAATGTGATTGGCCCGTCAGGAGTTCCACCTACCCCTAAGCTCCCGGTGTGTGCAGAGACTTTGCGATTGTGCCTGGGGAGCGCTTTGCCTGGTACAGTAGAATTCCCGTACATGTAAATGTTCTATGAGCTGCTAGTGGGTTGTGAGTTAGTTCCCCATAGTGTGAACTGTGTCCTGCTTGCTGGAAGCTGTATCCAGCCCAAAACGGACTGCTTCCGAACTTGTCTTCATGTGGTCTGGGCTCTTCCAGACTGGCCCAGCCAGACTACCCACTGCACAGAGAAGCCATTGACGAGAGACCTGCCTGGGGATCAGCCCCCTGCTCCACGCTTGAACAGGAATGACACCTCTGCGACTTGTGTGGGCCCTGCTTCTCCTGCCATTCCAGATCAACCACCTGCAGTCTTGATTTTCGTCCAGACTGTGTCCAGTCTTGGGTATCGTGAGTAAATACAGGGTAGCTCCTACAACAACAGCTTAATCTGAGTGTGTCATCTGATTGTCTTGTTGTTTCGTTTCCTTTTCGAACTGAGCCCTCTGGCTCCGGATTACAAATATTGTGTACTGTGCATGTTGTGTTTTCCATCACAGGGCCCCAACCAGCTGCAACCCTGGGCAACTGTCCTGGCTAGCCCATCTCTTCTCCACCTGGGTACCCAGAGGTGGACTGTGTGGGGGGGACTCAAAGCGCATGCATAACAGCTTACAATTAAACTAGCTTCTAGGAGGAAAAGACAACAGGAAGCCAAAGCTCTGTCTCTTTTATCTCAAATTAGAGTTCAAGAATCATCTTTATCTTCATCGTCCTCCACAGACTTCCTAGAGAACCTATTAGCCTTAAAAAACGAATATGCAGACCTGCTGCGCGAGAAGGCAGAATTTGCTATTTTTAAAACAAAATCCATCTCTTTGAAATTCCTACCCCTGCATATATCATTCCATTGTTCAAGTAGATTCTAGATTAATATCTGTGTTGAATAAGTAGAGGAAGGGGGGAGGGTTAAAAAAAGGAAGGTTGGGGGAGAGGGTGGGGGTGGGAGGAGGGGGATGAGGACAGATCCTTGGTATTGTCAAGTATACATTGTTTTTCTGGACCTGTTCTCATTATTGTGAAAAATGAATAAACTTTAATTTGAAAAAAAAAAAAAAAAAATCCAAATATATCGAACAAGAGAAAAGGCTAGCAGACTTCTGGCTCTCCAGTTGCGCAAGCTCGAAAGCTCCAGGCTAATTCCCTCTATTACTGCCCAAGATGGCTCTACCAAAACCTTACCACAGGATGTTGCCCCAGTCTTTGAATCTTTCTAGCGTACTCTCTACAGCAAAAATACCTCACCCTCGCCACCCCAAGCAATTAAAGCCTACTTGGAGACTCTAGACCTTCCCTGCTTGTCTTCTCACCTTCAGGCTTCCTTGTCACCCCCAATCACTCTGAAAGAGACAGTGGAGGCAATTTCTAGTCTAACTCCGGATAAGGCACCAGGTCCTGATGGATTTCCCTCCAATTTTTACAAAACTTTCTCTAAAGAACTAGCTCCTCTCTTGCTATCCCTTTATAGATATATGTTTAATGCTGATTCGCTAGACCCAACACTACTTGAAGCCACGATAATCCTTCTACTCAAACCAGATAAACCCCCCAGTAATCCAGCAAGTCATCGCCCTATTTCTCTTCTGAATTGCGACATCAAGATTTTAACTAAAATACTTTTGTTGCGTATCAGGAGAATCTGAACTCCTCTGCTGAGTCCTGAACAAGTGGGTTTTGTCCCAGGGTGATCCTCAGCTGATAACCTTTGAACACTCAAACACATCTTCCAATTTGCCCAATCCTTACAGAATCCTATGTCGTTGATCTCCTTAGACGCAGAGAAAGCTTTCGATAGGGTAGACTGGACATTCCTCTGGATCACTCTGGAAAAAATGGGCTTTCCCTCCAACTTTCTTCAATGGATCCAAGCAGTATACTCATCTCCCATGGCTAGGATATACTGTAATGGTGTCTTCTCTCACTTCCCTCTCTTCACCGGCAGAAGACAGGGCAGCCCTCTCTCACTTTTCTTGTTTAATCTTTATCTGGAACCTCTTCTTCATCATATCAAATGTTCTCCCCTGATTTGGGGTATCTCAATTCTTAACCATTCTCTTACTTTATCGGTATATGCGAATGACATCTTACTCCACCTAGAACACCCAGTAACCTCCCTTGAACACACCCTCGAGATTATAGCTCAGTATAGTAGATTTTCCAATTATAAATTGAATCTCACCAAAACAGAGATTTTCCCCTTAAACTGCTTCACTCATAGAACAGATTTCGACCATTTTAGCATGAAGTGATCACCATCTTCATTTAAATACTTAGGCATATACTTAACCTCAGACCCCATGAAAGGAAAGAGATTAAATCTGGACGACCTGGTAGCTACTATACAACTCGATCTTCGGAGGTGGGAATCTCTTCCTCTATCTTCATCGGGTAGGATAAATATCATTACAATGAATGTTCTTCCCTGCCTTTTCTATCCATTAAACATGCTGAACATCTGGCTCCCTCTCTACTTCTTTCGACATATACAGTCCCTCATCACTGGCTTCATATGGTTACACAAACATCCCAGATGGTCTTTCCTCAGGCTAAGTCTTCCCAAAGTAAACAGAGGTCTCCGCCTTCCTAATCTCCTTACATACTATTGGGCTAGTCATCTTGCAAGGGCTGGTAGATGGTTCCTTGCCACTAACAATGCGCACACCCCTATCTGATTGCAACTAAAAAACAGCCTTCTGAGCACACACAATATGCATCCCTCCACAATCTTTTATTTAACCAGAAAATCCCTTCCTATCCCACTTCGACACTCGATGATTGATACCTCACTCAACGTCTTTTATCAGTGTTGTTCTTACTATAAGTTGTCTCCACAGCATGATCTTGCACAACCCATTTTCTATAACCCTAACATCAAGATTGATGGTACCTGCCTCAGTCCAAACTGGTTACCTCAACTACAAGGCACCTTAGTGGCAAACTTATATTCCCAAAATACCGTTCTCTCTTCTCCTGAGCTTCTCACGAAATTCAAAATACAACAAAGGTGCATTTTCAAAATCTTCCAGCTGAGACACTTAATAGGCAAACAATTTGGGGTCACTCCCCAACCCACCAGGATAAGTACCATACTATCTTAATTCCAGGACCTCTCCTTCAAGCCACATTGCATTTCCTTGCTCTATTCCTACCTTCTAACTTTAAAATTCCCGGTATCTGTCCCTGGCTCCCTCGTGTGGAACTCTCTTCTGCCCGGTACAGCCATAAACTGGGAACAAATTTGGCAGGACCTATATAGTTATCACTCTCAGGACAGGTTTAGACTCACCCAGTATCAGATTTTAAATAATATGTATTAGTCCCTAGTTAAACTGGCAGGCTTCCAGACTCCACTTGCTCCAGGTGTGGTAAACAAGAAGGAAACCTATTACATATTTTCTGGCAGTGTGAAAAGATTGCCCCACTATGGCAAACAATTCAGGCTAAAATGGACCCCTTATTGGGGTTGGAGGACCTTTTCACAGCGGAAATATATATTCTTGGCATATACTCCAATATCAGGGTCAAAGAACGTAAAGTTCACATGGCCTTGATATCCATCGTTGTTAAGAGGCTTGTACTCAAACACTGGATGGACCAACTGGCTATACCATACAATGAATTACTGAAAGAACTTTTTTTAAGTTTTAGAACTGAACGTTTAATTAACTGCTAGCTCACGTATAACAGGCTGACGTCTTTTGAGAAAAGTGCGGTAAGCTGTATGCTTTGTAAACTTTGTAACTTTCTAACTTTGTAAATCAACTCAAATTCTCCTTATTGTAGTTTTCAAAGGAATGTCTATTACTTCTTGTATTTGAAGGGGCACGTTCCTAGGGTAGGTAGGGGGGGAGGGGGTTTCAAGGGTTGTGTATGATATTTTGTGTGTACCGACTAATACATAAAAGCTTTTACCTTAAAGTGTTAATTTTTCATAAAACAATAAAAATCTTTGAATTAAAAAAAATGTAATTATGTTTATATATATAGTGTATGTAAATATGTGTGTATACGTATATTTTCTGTTTAGCAATGTGAAATAAGATATCTGACCAGCAGCAGGGTTGTGAGGCTTGAATATGCCTACCTAATGAATATGTATAATCAGTGTGTTTAAAAGAAAGGTGAGCCTCTGACCAATCAGCTCTGAGGAAGACGCAAGCCAAAACATCAGCTGTTTCCTGTGCGTCAGTACGCACGAGGGCTGTCTGCTTGGCCAGCCTGGTCAATGTACTGCTACAGTTAAACACCATGTTGGTGTCTTCGGCTTTCTTATTTTAACCATAAGTTCTGCCATTTTGCACTCTATTAGCTATGGGATGAAATTATGAGAAGCACTTTAATAAATTTTGAGATGGTAAACTGTGTTTTTTTTTGATTAATTAAGTGCATAAACTGTTAGGTCAAGTGCAGTAGGCCTAGCTTCTGGGTTTTCCCTGAAGTGTTGTTTCACTTTCCAACTGAGGGCAACCACCAATTACCCCATCGCTTGCCCCCCATGGCGGGGTGGCGGGGGTCGACCAACTCCCCAACCGCAACGGATCCGCTCACGGTGGTCCCCTTGGAGCAGCGCAGGACATCGTGGATGGCCATCAAGCTGCGACGGCTAGGCACTCCCCCTTTTCCATGTTCTTGTGTGTGTATATTGGAGGCAGAGCATGCAATGCCAACAAGGGTGCCCTGCACACACATCCGCATGCAGTGCGCCAGCCGGCTGCCCCGTCTATCACCCATTCTACCAGGCTGGACGTGCCAACACCCAGCCTCCGCTAGGTGTCAGGCTACGCCAGTTACTGTACCCCGACCCACCCCAGGAGAGGAGAGCAGTCCATGGGATGCTTGATCAACTCCCTCCCCTGCCGACCCACAGCGTCCAGGCTCACTCCTGAACCGTGTCACTGGTGTAGCGCGAGGTGTGGCATCCAGCGCCTCAACCTCAGCGCCACCAGGCCGGCCCTGTTCTAGTCTTTCTAGGTCTTCATGAAGTATCCTCCTTCCCTCCTCACTGTCCACAACCGCTCCTAGTTTGGAGTCATCAGCAAACAGGCTTATTTTGCTCCTAACTCCCACTGCAATGTCTGAAATGAAAGCATTAAATAACAGTGGGCCTGGAACCGATCCCTGCGGGACCCCGCAAATGGCCCTCCTGGGTGTCAATAGTTCCCCACCTACCACCAACCCCTGTTGTCTGTTGCCCAGCCAGTTCCCAATCCACCTCACCAACCATCCTCACACCCAAGTCTCTCAGCTTGCCCAGCAGTCTCCCATTTGGTACCAAGTCAAATGCCTTGCTGAAGTCCAGATACAGGACATCAACTGGCCAACCACCATCCAGAGATCTTGTCACCGAGACATAAAATTCAACTAAGTTAGTTTGACAAGATCTGCCCTGCATTTCCATGTGGCTACAAATGCAGACTTGCAAGGTCATGTGCCAACTGAGGAATCTGTGTGGGCATGCAAGCACAGGGCTTTCTGAATCTTGCACTTCCGGGTTGCTACAGATGCAGAATGCTCTGGGTATGGAAGGGGCCCTGAGTTTCCATGTGGTTACAGATGCACCTTTTTACTTATATCTCAAGCATGTTTCCTCAATGGTTTATGAGGTAGGGTCATAAAAAGCAGAAGTTAAAAAAATTTGGCTTTGAAATATTCAACAACGGCACAGTTATGACTCCAAGCATAAGTCTTGATTCTTTCAATATAAAGAAATTCCTCTTCTTTAATGAACCCATATTTATGTTTCATAAGCCAGCACACTTGTTTTGTGAGGGTCACGAAAAAAGATTGTGGGCTCACAAAACAAGATTCTGAAAAAAAAAAAAAAAAACTAAAGCTGGAATCTTGTTTCATAAGTCCATCGTCTTGTTTTGTGAGATTTTTGTGAGCTCAGAAAACAAGATTCTGAAAAAAAAAAATCTAAATCCAAAATCATTTTATGAGTCCATCTTCTTGCTTTGTGAGCTCACAAAACAAGATGTTTTCTCATGAAATAAGATTCAGAAAAAAAAAGTCCAAAATCTTGTTTTGTGAACAGAAATGTTTGGTTCCCGAGACCCTAATTCCTGTTTTGTGAGCCTCAGGAAACAAGAAAAAAGGCTCATGAAACAATCCTCACTAAGGTTTTTAGGGGTGTCCCAAAAATATTTTGGGTAATTTTCCAAAAACCTAACCCCAGAATCAAGATAAATGGGTCTTGTTTACCTAGCTTCATTTGTTTGTGTCTCCCCAAGGCATCATTTTTATGGTTAAAAAAAAACAAACAATATGGCCACCACACAAAACAAGATTTTTTTTCTCACGAAGCAGGAATTTCACCTCACAAAACAAGAATCTTCTTTCATAAGCAGGAATTCTAGTTTCTTATTAAACATTTATCTGTATGACCTTACTGAGCGTGCTTAGTACTGAAATTTCAAATCCCTGTAACTTAGAAACAGATTCATATTTTCTCACCATATCAATGAAAGACACTGTTCTAAGGCAAGCCCTTTCTACCCCGAAAATTTAGAGCAAATTTCCAAACTTTCTGGGCTGACAGTAAGATCACATCTGACCAGAATGAAACTTGCTAAATCCAGAGACCTTGTCCTCCCCAATGCCAAATTTTGTGCAATTCCACTGAATGGAGTGCTATTAAGGTGCAAAGTTAAGGGTTTAACATTAGTCACTCTACTGAATCCTAACTATAGGGGTGCTATTGCACCTTTAGCAGATATATGTATATGCCAGTGAACAGAATCAAGACCAGTCCCTCTGCACTAACTATGGGAATCAGAGGATGGCCAGTGCCACTACACACATGGGAATGATATGGGAGGAGGGGGCTGCCACTAGACACTGGGCATAGGGGACAGTGACTGGTGGGTGGGGAGTGCCACTAGACACCAGGGAAAAGGGCGCTTTACAGCTGAAACTGCAGCTGGCAGCATGACTTCCAACTACAGCTGCAGATGTTAAGAAAATCCAACTGTTCTCATACAGACAATGCAAGAAGAGTGGTCCTCTCGTTAAGCCTGGCACCTGGGATTTCGAGTATCCAGAAAATGCGTTTCTTGCCAAAATTAAAACAAACAAAAAATTCAAAGTGTAGCTAAATGGGTCCTGTTTAGCCAAGTTCTGATGTTTCTTATTTCTATTCCATTCATTTTTACCTGTTTTCTTTATTTTCTGTCTCTCGTTAACTGAGAACAAGATGGCAGACACAGCAGAGCTCTGTGAAAAATATATTAGGCTCCCTGTGACACAGTATGACCCTGCCTGCAAAAATACAGTAGCTCCTGCAAAAATAAATCCATTTTCGTGCAGAGCGTCTAACTTTTCCCATAGTAAATAATCAGAAATTCAAAATGTAATAACTTTTGAATGGATTAATATTTTTTCACCAAACCTTCAAAATACACATCTGTGAGGCGAAGGCTTTCTACCCAGAAAATTTCAGACCACAACCTAAAACAGTTTCTAAGATACAGGTGGACAAAGAAACAGCAAAAAACATGTAAATTTAGGGATTTTTGACACACTATCTCAGAAACCATCCAACAGATTTACACAAAATTTGCCACATCAAGAGACCTTCCCTTAGAGATTATGCATGCAAATGTCATGCAAATCCACTGAACTGCTGTGAAGTTATTAAGGTGCACATTATTGGGTTTAACATAGAAGTAATCCTTCAACCCTAACTATACTGGTGCTACCGCTAGTATAATACATAGTATATCTACATACATATATTTTATAGTGACGCAGTAGCGTATAGTTAGGGTTGAACAGCCTGTTTACTGTTAAACCCAATTTTTTGTACCCTAATAACTTTGCCCTCATTTAAAGAATTTGCACAAAATTTGGCATGTGTGGTCAGGCAGTCAGAATCTCAAGGTGTGGAAAGTTTCATGACAACATCTTGTAGGGTTTTTCGAGATATGGAAGGTAAAAAAAAGAGTGAAAACAAACCTTTTTTTTGTCCTATACTTAACATGGGGGAGACTTTTCACTTTCCTACAGCATAGACACAGTTTGGACTTTTTCCATGAATTTTCCAGGATGACAGGGTCTGTGCCAAGGGTGTACATTTGGATGGTTTGGTAAAAAAATATTGGAGAGTTTTTGAATTTTAACATTTTTTGTGATAACGTTTAAATGAGGTTGGAAACAATGATAAAAAATAGATTGGTTGATAAACAGATAATTAATAAAAAAAGGTATGACTTGAAGGTAAACTTCGATAAAAAAAATCTGAAGAACTGTGGTACATATAAATACTTGGTTTCTGGTGTTCCCCTCCTCCCCCACCACACTCCACTGTTGTCTCTTATCTTTCTTTGGTGTTTAGTACTCTCCCCCAAGCCACCAATCCTCTTCCCCGTATATTCCCTGCTCTCTAGTGGTACCCCCCCCACCCATCGACCATCATCCCATTTAATCCCTGCTGTTTAGCGGCACCCCAACTGCCAATCATCCCCGTTTAATCCCTAGTGTCTAATGGCACCCCCCACCCACTGACTGTCATTCCAGTTAATCTCTGATGTCTAGCGGCATGCCCCACCCACTGATCATCAACTCAGTTTAATCCCTAGTGTCTAGTGGCACCCCCCACCTGCGGATCACTGTCCCGTTACAATCTATATATTGCTCAGTGTCTAGCAGTACCCCCACCCTCCCATTTCAGGCACAACCTGAAATTAAGAAAAAGGTCCATTGACCTTTTTTTTTTCAGTTCTGTGAAAAAAGAAAACAGTCCCTTGCCAATCAGCCCCAACCCCACCTCCCACTCAGCACCAACCTCCCCATACCTCAGTATACCCACAAACACCGTCACTCACCTGAACAAGTCCCAGGTTCAAGAGCCACTCTCTGATTAAAGACACGTCTTGCTGCTGGAACCAGCGACTGCAATATGAGAAACTAAGGTAAAAGCAGTTCAACGTATTTCAATGGGAGTTTCAACTTTTATTCATAACTCAGCCATATTTTGACATTTTGGCACCAAATTTTCAACACAGCCATTTGGGCAACCTGCCTCATGAACAATAAATCTGTTGTTATGCAACTCCCACCTGAAAGGTGATTTTGTGGTTGCTTGGCAAATTCACTTTTTGGGCAGGATGTGCATAATGACAGTCATATTATTTTCGAGGTGGGGTCCACAAATGGCTATGTTCGAAATTTGGGGTCAAAATCTGTAACAATGCCAGTTATGACCATTCGTTGCAATTTCGCTATACTAGCTTGTAACTTTAGAAATTTTCAATATTTTGACCACAGATTTTCTACATAGTCTTCTTATTACCCCAGCTCATGTATATCACAGCTGTCATTTTTAAAAGCCCTGCCAAAATGTGTTTTCCTAAATGTGGCACTGAATGGAGTTGCAGTTGCACGGAGTTATGTTTTGGTGGGGATTCAAAAATGTTCTGTACTGGGTACATGAGGTGGGTTCATACAAAGGCTGTATATTGAAAATTTGGGGTCAAAATACGTAAAAATGGCAAAGTTATGGCCATTTGTTGCAATTTCACTACACATGCTCATAACTCTGGAAATGTTCAATACTTTGACCCCAGATTTTCAACATAGCCTTCTTATTAGAGCTTAAATCCATCGGGGGACAGAAGGATAGAGAATTACCTCTGCTACCACCACAGCCATTGCTGCAGACATGCCAGACCCGCCTGCAGGAACATGGAGCGGGACTTACTTTTAATTTTTGCCATGGCTGTTGCTGCTGCTGAACCAGACCACCTGCAGAGCACACAGCCGGTATTTCTACACCGGACCCACCAGCAAGATCTCGGAGCACTTTAAAACTGCTGCTCCTTTCCTTAGTGGCTCAGCGAGGGAAGGATTGTACGAGCCAATCAGCGAGTGACAGAAAAAGGTGCAAAGTTTAAATTGAATCGAGGGGTTGCCTTTAACCCTTGCTGTGTCGTGGACTGATATCAGGCCAAAATTCTTGTATGTTCTAAATCTGTCAGCAGCCTAAGGGTTGAAAGAGGGGAGCTGTGAGCTGTAAAAAATAGGTTTTAAAGAGACATACTACATTTTACAGGCTTTAGAAGACAGAAGAATGTTGAAATGAAATGTACAGTTTAGGAAACGAATGACGAAAGGAAAGTCAATCAAGAAGTGGGATTAATGTGATAAATTACAGTAAGGGGTATTTAATGTAAAACTCAAACTTTGAAAAATAGGTTTTAAAGAGACAAACCACATATTAGGACAGTTAATTAAGAAGTGTGATTAATGTAATCAGCTGTGGTATTGTGGTATTTAAGGCAAGCACTGAAAGTATGAAAATTGATTTTAAAGAGACAAACCACATATTACAGGCTTTAGAATATAGATAAATATTGAAATTAAATGTACAATTAAGAAAACTAATGAATGAGCAAGGGAAGTTAATTAAGAAGTGGTAAATTGTGGTATGGGGTATTCAAAGGCAAGTACTGAAAGAGGAAATGAAGGTTACTTAAATTGTGATTAATGGAATAGCAGAGATAAAGGGTTCAATATCAGATATTAGACAAGGTACACTGTTCTGTAGCAGTACTCACAAAAAAGGAGCAGAACTAAACTATAATTAGGAAGGCAGGAAGGAATAAGAGGGGATAGCAACTGAGGGTTCTATAAAATGTGGCTTATAAGTGAAGGATACAAAAGGCAGGGTATGGAGAATCATGGTAGGGGTTGGTGGCAGGGGAAAGGAGAGGGGTACAGGGGGAAGGAGAAAAGAAGACACACAAGAATAGAAAGAACTATGGGTTGCAATGGATGTGGGGTGGCTGTTTTTATGGACACCCTATGGAAATTAGGAAGGCACCCACAGTGTCAAAGACAAGGGAAACTGGAGGCTAAATTAAGGTGGCTAAGATGGGAGATGGAGTGGAGGGTAGGGAAAAGCAGGGAGGATGGGGGGGCAGAAATGAAAGTAGGGTAGAAAGTCCATGGAAGGACACAGGGAGAACGTAGGGGAGGGGGGAAGGAATAAGAACAAGAGAATGGGAAAATGCACATGGATGCAGAAACACAAGCACAGAAAGCTATACAAAGGTATCAAATACTGTAGGTTCTCACCATTAGCAAAAATGCAGGAAAAGGAGTAGCAAGAGGAAGGGGGAGTTTACAAAGACACAGATCTGGGATCCAGGAGTAATAGGGAAAGAGGAGTAGGGTGTACAGCAAGGGAGAGAGAGGGGGAAGCAATAGAGACTCAGGAGGACTAGGAGAGGATACAAAAGGAGGACACAGAAGGGAGCAGGAAGGGCAGGAAAGGGTGGGAAGTGAAAAGTAGTGCAAGAGGGAGGGTGATGGGGGGAAGAGCAGGCATAGAGGGCAAGCATGGGAGTAGGAGGGGGGCTGGAGAAAAGAGTGGGAGCAGGTACACAGATCGGGGGCAGAAAGTCCAGGAAAGTAATACAAGAATAATGAGGAGAAGTAATCAGGACAGGGGTACAGGGGCACACCCGGGGATGGAGAGCACAAAACTGTTAAGGGAATAAACTGGTTGAGAAAATGGGTGGCCTACAAAAGGAGGTCAGTTTTCTGCAAGCCTGAGATGGAGGCAAGTAGGGAGTTGCCAAAAAATAAACTAGCATATTAAATTGATGGAAGGTATCTCTGGACAAATGATTTGGTGAGGAAAATGTGAAGGAGGTACAGAAAAGGCTTAGGGAGCTAGCTAGGGGATGTAGAGAGATGATTAGCTCACTGGCATTCTCACAGGTCTTGCCGGTTCACTGCGCTAGTACGGCTAGGCAACTGAGAATAAAAGAGTTCAACCACTGGCTAAGGGAATGGTGCAAGAGAGAGGGCTAAACATGCACAGGACAGTGGGAGGACACGTCGGTGGAGGAGAACCTATTCACAAGGGACAGACTGCATATAAATGAGGGGGGAGCTAGTTTGTTAAGGGGGAAATTACAAGCGTATATTGACAGAATCCTGGGTAGGGATTTAAACTAAGGTGGGAGGGGTACGAAACTAGGGAAGGGCTAGAAGAGGTGACTTGAGGATTTTGCCTAGTTAGCACTCTCCCGCAGAAGGAGGCAGGAGATACTGGAGAGAAAAAAAATGGACAGGGGGAAAAGTTGGAAGGGCATGAAGATAAACGCAAGGAGTCTGGGAAATAAAATGGGTATTTAGAGGCCACAGCAGTGGGAGAGGGACTTGACCTGGTTGCCATAACTGAGACATGGTGGACAAAAAACCATGAATGGGGGATAGTAATGCCGGGGTAAAGTATTTTTAGGAGAAACGGGAGGGGGAAAAGAGGGGAAAGGGTGGCATTATATGTAAAAATGGGATAAAAGTGATGCTGGGAAAGAAAGGTCAGAGATCAGTGGAGGTCCTCTGGGTCACATTAACCAAGAGGACTGGGGAGGCAGTACATATGGGGGTGGTGTACAGACCTACAAATCAAGGGGAGGAGGTTGATAGGAAACTGATAAAGGAGCTACAAAAGATGGCAAGAAAGATGGAACTGCTGTTGGTGGGAGACTTTAATCTCCCTGACATGAACTGGGGGATTCCAGCAGTAGCATCACAAAGGAACGGGGAGATATTGGAATCCATACAGGAGGCTCTCCTACAGCAGCTAGTCAGAGAAATGATCAAGGGTGAGGCTACATTGAACTGAATTATGACAATTGGAGATAGTACAGAGGAGGTTGAAGTGGGTAAAAATCTGGGGGCCAGTGACCACAGAATGGTTAGGCTTAGTCTTAGGACAGGGCAGAAGCCAGTCGAACCACTACTAAGGTAATGGATTTCTGGAAGGCAGATTTTAGGAAAATGAGGGGAATTTTCAAAAAGAAAATGGAAGGAAAGGAAAATTTGGGGAACATTGAGAAATTGTAGGAGGCAATAAAGGGAGAATTTTGAGGGCCAAGGAACAGTGCATAAGGAAGGTGAGCAAAAAAAAGTGGAAGGAAGTCGCTTTGATTCACCAAGGAGGTGGCAGGAGCAGTAAGGAGAAAAAGCAGGCATTCAGGGCATACATGGCTGCTCAAGAAACAGAGAAAAGGGAAGTATACAGGGAAAAGCATCAGGTGGCAGGGCAAACAATCAGGAGGATAAAGTCACATACAGAGGAAAAAGTAGTGAGGGAGGCCAGCAGGGAGAAGAAAAGGGTATATCAGCGAAAGGAGAAAAAGCAAGCAGGGTACAATGAAGTTAAAAGGTGGGGGGGGACTCTGAGAGGGATGAGGAAAAAGTGAGCGTGTTGAACAAGTACTTTAGCGCAGTCTTCATGACTGAAAAAAAGGGGAAGGGACCAGAGTGGAAGGCTAGGGAAATGGAGGGCTGGGAGATGGACAAAAGTCCTTTTACTGAAAACAGGGTATTGGAGGAATTAGGAAAATTAAGGGTAGACAAAGCAATGGGTCCTGATACAATACATCCCAGGGTGCTCATGGAATTGAGGGAGGAGCTTGTGGCAACACTCACAAAGCTGTCTAATCTTTCTTTAGACAATGATAAAGTCCTGGAGGACTGGAAAAGGGCAGATGTGGTACCACTGTACAAGAACGGAGAGATAGAGATGCCAGGTAACTATCATCCGGTCAGTCTTACCTCAGTGGTGGATAAACTGATAGAAGCACTCCTGAAAGAAAGACTAGTACAGTATCTGGCGAAGGGTGGACTCAAGTACAACAGCCAGCATGGGTTTACAATACGTAGGTCATGCCAGACAAACCTGACTGAATTCTTCGACAGGGTGACAGAGGTATATGATCAGGGCGGGGCGGTGGACATGGCCTATCTTGACTTAAGTAAGGCCTTTGACACTGTCCCTTACAGGAGGCAGATGAACAAGTTGGGAAGTTTAGGGGTAGAGAGGAAAATAACAAAATGGGTGAAAAACTGGCTTGAAGGCAGAACTCAAAAAGTGGCTGTCAATGGGGCTCACTCCAGTGACAAGTTGGGTACCCTGGGGGTCAGTATTGGGCCCAATACTGTTTAACATATACACTGGGGATACAGTAGAGGGTCTAAATGGGAAGGTGTGTCTATCTGCAGATGACACAAAGATCTGCAACAGAGTGGATACCCTGGTGGTGGAAAGAATAAGGGAGGATCTAATCAAGTTGGAGGAGTGGTCAGGGAAGTGGCAATTGTCCTATAATGCAAAGAAATGCAAAATAATGCACATAGGGAACAAAATCCAAAGGCAAGCTACACATTCGAAGGGAAGGAGCTCGAGGCAACAGAACAAGAAAGGGATCTGGGAATTATCAGTTCAGATAACCTAAAGGTGGCAAATCAGTGCAACAAGATGGTAGGAAATGCAATCAAAATGTTGACATGCATAGGGAGGGGTATCACAAGTAGGAGGAGGGAGATGATCATGCCACTATACAGGTCCATGGTTAGACCACACCTGGAGTATGGGGTACAGTTCGGGAGACCTTACTTACAGGTAGACAGAAATAGAGTGGAGAGGGTCCAGAGAAGGGCAACCAAAATGGTGTGGGGCTGCACAAGAGATCGTATGAAGAAAGGCTGGAAGAGCTTAACCTGTACACACTGGACACAAGGAGAGAAAGAGGGGATATGATGTAAACTTACAAATATTTGAGGGGAATAAACAAGGTGAGGAAAGGGAGCATCTTCAAGAGGAGTGAAAACACAACTAGGGAACTTATCTTAAAACTGGAGGGGGGAATCAAAGGAAATGCGAGGTGACACTACTTCACTGAGAGGGTGGTGGGTCCCTGGAATAAGCTGCCTAAAAGGGTGGTGGGAGTAAGCTCAGTGGAGGAGTTCAAGAAGGCATGGGATATCTACATGGGATTAAAGTGGAGGGGTAAGAGTGCGAATCCATTGGCAGTAAGGGGGACTGGAGATGGCACCGGGGAGGTGGATGGGACAAAAAAACGGGAAGTGAAGGGAAGGGGCAGAGGTGCTTATGGGGAGGGAAAAGGGGCAGTCTAGGTGGGCCGATGGGTCATTTTCTGCCAAAAAATTTCTGTGTTTCTATGTTTCTATTACCCCACCTCATGTATGTCAGAGCTGTCATTTTCAAATCCTTGCCAAAATGTGTTTTCGCACCTGTGCTGAGGAATAGAAACATAGACTTTGATGGCAGATAAGGACAGCTTGGCCCAACAAGTCTGCCCATGTTCCTACCTATTGGATTAGCTGCAGATTCTAGTTAACCAACAGCTTACTTCCTCCTACCCCCCACTATAATTGCCTTATGTCTGCCCATGCATTCTTGAATTCGCCCACTGTTTTTGACCCCACGACCTCCTCAGGAAGGCAGTTCTATGCATCCACCACTCTCCATGAAAAAATATTTCCTCCCTGTCGCAGGCTGTAGGTAAAAATGGACCACGGAGGCATAAATGCAGCAAAATGAAGATATTTATTTACAGAAATTATAACGCGAACTGATAACGGCAAAAATAAAAGAGAAGTAAAACAACATAAAATAAGGCTAAGAATCGCTAGCTTTAAGGATGTTTACAACATCACATCCCATCTGATGATCTCCTCTCATTGGATGCTCTGTCCTTACTGACTCTACCTCTCCATCCTATCCAACTACCTGTTCTAGGTGCTCGGGTTATATACAATGCAGGAGTCAGGTGACTACCTAGCTCCACCCCGTACCTTACTTTAAACATTATGTCTTTATTTACAATGAGATTATTTTATTTACAGTCGCAATCTACCTTTAAATCAGTATAACATATATACGGTCATAGAAGTGAATTACACTCTATTTAGGAATGTTAAACATTGTTTCTGGCCTCAGGAAGCACCTCCCCTTCCAGCAGCAGCATAAAAGGATTCAGATTGTGGCCGGCTGACTCTTAGAGAAGTGCTGGAATCCAAGGCACTGAAACGCTGTAAGCAGCAGGAAATCCCTTGTTTTATAAAAGGCTTAGAAAAAGCCCAAACGTGCTCCAATTCAGCTCCGGAGGGTATGTAGACTTGAAAACAGTCACTTTTAGGCAGAAAACTTCACTCGGGGCAGAATTAGAATACTAAATGCCTTCATGATCATGCTCACGTTTGAGTGGGTCTGAAATTACCAATGCACACATTCGCACAGTCGTGCAGGGGCTTAGTGGCATAGTTACATAGAAGAAAAAAAAAAGCATTTTTCAAGAGCTCCTGCCAGAACGGTAAAATGGGGGACAGGGAAGAGAACCAGGAGGTTCTCAACATGATTTTTAAACCTTGCAGACTGCAAACAAGCCCACGGAGGCACAGCAGGCAAAACAGGACTTAAACAGGGCATTTAAAGCAGTGCCCTGCAATATATTTCACGGAGGGCTATTTCTTCATAAAACCCTCACAAACCAGAATATAAGCAGGCATTTTAACAGGGGGAAAGCCTGCGGAGCACAAACAGCTCCATATACTATTTTAAGACGGGAATACAAAATGTTTTACATTATAAGGAGCATAAAGCAAGCTCCAGGCACATAAAGAGGACAGGACACTTTTACAATACAGGGGAGCAGTCCTGACATCTTCACCATTCATCATTATCACAAGCCTTTTTATAGGCAGATTAGCGGTACTGGGATGTACTGGAAAGGGACAAAAGTGGACAGACAAGTAACAAGACAACATATAAACAAAGCGGGTGGCCAGCCCAACAAACAAAACATTACAGTTACGACAAAGAACAAAAGTACATCCAGGACCCACTATCTTCCTACAGGAAAGAGAAAAAAAAAAGGGTGACTTCACTCTTTCACTCTCCTGTTGCCCCAGAGCGGGCCCCCTCTATCTTTGAATTGTGCCCCCTTGTTCTTGCACATCTCTTTTTCTGAAAGATGCTCCCCTCTTAGACTTTGTAGATTCCCTTGAGTTACTTGTAAGTTTCTATCATGTCATAGAAACATAGAATTTGACAGCAGATAAGGACCGCTTGGCCCATCTAGTCTGCCCATTTCCCTACCTAATGGATAAGCTGCAGATCCTAGTTAACCAACAGCCTACTTCTTTCTACCCCCCCCACTAGAATTGCCTTATGTCTGTCCCATGCACTCTTCAATTCCCCCACTATTTTTGACTCCATGACCGCCTCAGGAAGGCTGTTCGATGTATCCCTCTCCATGAAAAAATACTTCCTCACATTACCTTTGAGCTGTACCCCTTCTATCTTCAAATTGTGTCCCCTTGTTCTTGTACATCTCTTTTTCTGAAAGATGCTACTCTTTTGGACTTTGCTGATTCCCTTGAGGTACTTGAAAGTTTCTATCATGTCCCCCCTCTCCCTCCTCTCCTCGAGGGTATACATATTAAGCTCCTTTAATCTCTCTTCGTATGCCTTCTGGTGCAGACCCTGCACCATTTTAGTTGCCCTCCTCTAGACAGCCTCCATCCTATGTCCTTGCGGAGATGGGGTCTCCAGAACTGCACTCAATACTCCAGATGGGGTCCCACCAACTGTCTGTACAGAGGGATAACAACTTCCTGTCTTCTACTGGTGATGCCTCTTCCTATACATCCTAGTATCCCTCCAGCCCTCCTTGCTGCCCTCTCACATTGCTTGCCTACCTTAAGGTCATCTGATATGACTACCCCCAGGTCCCTTTCCATTGTTGTTATTACCTCCACCCCCACTGTGTACTCTTCCCCTGGGTTTTTGTTTCCCAGGTGCATTGCTTTGCACTTCTTTACACTGAATCTAAGCTGCCATACTTTTGACCATTCCTCTAATCTTGCCAAGTCCCTTCTCATCCTTTCCACCTCCCTTGTATATTAACCCTGTTGCAGATCTTTATGTTGTTACAGTTGCACAGAATTACATTTTGGCAGGGATTCGAACATTATCAGTACTGGGTACATGAGGTGGGGTAATAAGATGGCTATGCTAACAATTTAGTCACTGCTGTCCTACAAATGGATGCGCAGGACCCGTAGGGCCCTCTGCTTCCACAGCTACATATATAAACGCATCTATGGAGGGATGGGAGCGCAGGACCCAGAGCACTGTGCACTCCCACAGGCAAATAAGGATATGATAGTATTATCTCAGAAAGTAAGGAAATAAATTGAAAAAAAAAACTGTGTTAATACTCTAGTTAGGGTTACAGCCACAAAAGTAAGGAAATGTGGCATTTGGGTTTCCAAACCTATCACCCCACCCCAATGCTGCACACATCAACAGGCATCGGGTGTGTGCTTTGGGGTCATCAGCCCTAACGCTCACCCCATTCCATAAGTCAATAAATTGAGATGAGTACTATACAAGAGAATAGGGTGAGCGTTAGGGCTGGCAATCCCAAGGATTATTGTAGCCAGCTTTGGTGCCCCTACCTGAGGATGGATGTGGATGGGGTAGAGAGAGTGTAATGTAAACTTATCAAATCTGTCAGGAGTTTAACATTTTTGCTGTATGAATTAAGACTGAAACAACTGAACTTACAGTACATAGCCTGGAAGTAAGAAGGAAGCGGGGGGGGGGGGGATGTCTTGTTCTACCATGATGATATAAATAACCCATATTGGATGAATGAACTGAACGTAGAATGCAAGGATATTAATTTGGTCACAAGAGGACATCCATTGCAGGTTAAAGGTAAACATGTTAGAACTAATAAAAGAAAGTATTTTTATTACACAAAGAACAGCAAACTTATGGAATAGCCTACCTGAACAAATAATAATCACCAGAAAAAAGGATATTTTTAAAAGAAATTTATATAAATATATTGCTGACAGAGGGAATATGAATTTCGACAGTGGAGTCTAAGAGCAACTTATGAGCCTTGACCTTTTATGCTCCTACCTACATTAGTAACATTCCATGCTTGAGGTTCAAAAAAAAATATTTTGCCAGGATTTGAAAAATAACAGCTGTGACGGGTAGAATTTAAGGAAAAAAAGGGGTATTCTTGGAGGATTACCAGAATCAGAAGTTTGGTATAGCACCATGAAATTTGGTATCCCTCCCAATTTCCATAGATTTTCATGTTTTTAATGGTAGAACATTTAAATACACCGAATTTCTTTATCAAAACCCCCAAATAAACAACTCTGCTCCTATGAACTCTAGCACTTGAAACAAACTGGTTCTGTCTGGGATTTCTGGGCTCAATGGCTCTATCGGACACCAATGCCAAGAGTGTGGATACTTCATAAAGGAGGGCATTTGCCTCAAATGGGATGAACCTTCAAACGACCTATAGTGTACATCTTTTATTGTTCCAAACTCGTAGGTCATTGCCTTGGGTAGCCATGTTCCTCTAGAGTCAGAGGGGGCAAACATTTTGTAGCTTCTGTCCTTGGCTTCTGCCTTCCTAGGGAATGCAGCATGGAACTTGCTCACCCTGCAGTCATGGACAGTGATGACTCATGAACTGACCTCCTTGTTCCTCCTCACAGTCCTACTCCTGCCTGAGCTCCCTCATAACTGGCATCCCCCCATCCACTGTCCAGACACCAATATGCACTACACACAGGGAGCAGCACACCAGGCAGTCTCAAAGCAGACTCATTTCTCTGAGGCTTCAAAAGAATAATACACGCAGCCATTCAATTCAGCTGCATACAGTCTCTCCTCCCTCACACAATGACCTCACACTCACAATGAGACCAGTAGTAGGTGAAAGGTGCCAAGAACTGTTGTGCTGTCTACTACACATTGGCCCATGTGACATCAGAGGTTCAGTCTCTGCGCACATGCATGGTGCATGATATGAAGACAGCGTTGTGGGACTATACTAGTGCATAGGGCCCTAAATTCTCAGGGTGGCCCTGTCAGCTGTAATAGTGTACGTGAATGTAGCAAGATGCTTTTTTTTTTTTTAATAGCAGACTTGGGGCCAGGTCAGTGAGTGAGATCACACCTGTGTCAGGGGGAGGGGGGGTTAGCCAATCCTTGCACTCCCAGCTCAAACAGTAAAACCACTACCCCTCATGGTGGTCACTGTTGCAGACTCATTTGTTGACATACACACACACACACTCCGGAGTGATCTCACTGAACTGGCTTCAAGTCTGATATTAAATAAATAAAAGGCTGCCAGTATAGCCTAGAGGTTAGAGAATTGAGCTGTGAACGAGCTTTGTACATCCAGCAGACCAGACCTGGTTTTGATTCTCACAACCTCCACTTGCATACTGTGTAACTCTGAGCAAGTCATTTAAACAAGCCAAACAGTGGACGCATGTCAACCAATCACATAAGAGGAGAAAAAGAATGTCATGAGCCAAGGTGACAGCCATGTAGGCTACCAAAATATAGAGCACTGTGTTGTATAGAGGACATGAAGCTTACTCGGTAGCAGTGTAATTGCTGACTCAAAGAAGCAACCAATGGTCTGTAAAAGCTATGGCACAGAGGAAGCGGCTGTTGGAGGGCGCTAGGACCATGAAGCGGTGGAGCCTGCAGGAGCGATGAGAAAAAGCACAATCGTTGCATCACTCTGCAGAGGGAAAAATGGTAAAAGCTTCTGAAAACCAGTAATTTATTGAGAGCATGACACACAGATCTCAACAAACTACTAGTTTTCAGAGAATTTTTATTGTTTATTTTACTTCCCTGCAGAGTGCTGCCACTGTTGTGCTTTCTGTTTTGTTTTGGTTTCAACAATCACCCTCTTATTTGCCAGTGCTTTGCATTGTAATTAAGTTTAAAGAGCCTTCAGGAGAGCTGCTGTTAACTAGTAGATGCAGAGCACTGGCAACCAAAGGGTGACTAAAAGGGGAAGGGGGACTGCGGATAAGACAGTCTAGCGATCCTGTTAGGAGGCAGAGGTCGGTCTGCAACAGCAGCTGAACGTAGGAAAAACGTCATGAGCTACACCAGTTTTATTTATTTGTATGTCAGAGATCGGAATTACAATCCTTTGAGTCAGGGACTCGTTTCCAAAGGCACCACGTCATGGTACAAATAAGGGAATACAAACATTAACGTACATATTGTGATGCTTGGCCAGCTGGTTACGATTGTTCTATGATATTTGTAATATAAAAATGTAGTGTGCGATTGTCTCCATAAGACAGCTGGGCTATGGGTGCTTCTCCCGGCCCCCCCAAGGTATTAGTGAAAATAACAGGATATATGTATTAAACCAGGAGTTTTCTGTAATGTAATTAACTTCTTTTGAGAAGTTGCATTTTATAGCTTTTTTATGATTTCCTGCCTCTGAAGCTGGGAAACTAAAATGTACATTTTATGGCTTCAGATAAGCCGATTCCTGCCGGCTATATTTGCATCTACGTGAGAAACTGCAGAATCGTACAAATCCTTGATGTGCTCTGGCAACAGGAACTGCTCAAATATCAAAGAGAAAGAACTGGGAAATCACAGACTTATAATCTCGGAAATTAGTTTTTGTTGAAGTCACAGTATTTTAAATATCTCCTGACAGGAAGATCACTGTTTGTATAATTGTTATATTCTAACAGGAGGAGCTAGATGACATCATAGAAGGGGTGGAAACACAGAGTTTAAACTGTATTCTGTGTTTCAGCTGAGTGACATTAACTTTTTGGACTCTTAAGAAACATCTAACTTTAAGCACTGTATAGAGGTAATACATTAGAAAGAAAAAGTCTAATTGTATTGTGGTAGGAGTTTTACTTTGTACTTTTCTTTGTTTTCTTTTAAGTGATTGTATGCTTTGTGATACAGTGTTCTGTGTTTACATTTTACACATTTTTATCCATTTTTAAGTAAATCTATATTTAAAAAGACTGCCTGTGTGTGTCTTCGAAGTGCTTTCTTTTTACATGTGATATATGGAGGGTTAAGATTAACAAAACTGTTCATAAGCTTGAATGGTATTATCAAACTGGGAAAAAGGTAAGAATATGCCTAAGGTCTTTTATAGAGTTTTAAGGGTTCATTTTAGATACCTGGTTAGGTGCCCTTAGGCAAAAGATATCGGGCATCCCCCCGAAGAGCAGATTATCTGAGCCTGTACATTTGGGTATGCTAGCATAAGGTTCACAGTTTGAATCCCCCCAGAACTTGAGACTAAAGGTGATTTGGACCCACAAGCAGACAGGAGGGTTACCCTGTTCTGTTACTTGTTCACAATACTGCGCTCGGAGGTTGGCACTGTGGGAGCAGAGGGCCTGACCTGCTGAGTGGGGTTGTGACACATATCATCAAAATATTGATTTTGGAAGGCACTAGGACTCTGGAGCCACTCACCTCTCTTTGCACCATTTGAACACCAGACTGCCGGAGACTGTTCTTTGACTGCTCTGCCGCGGTGCTGTTGTTGCTGGGTGCCTAGGATAGGGCTCTGAGTGCATGCTCCTTTCCAGCCTTGCTGCTTGGCTCAGTTGACCCTCACATAGACACTGTAGTACTCTAACTCGGACCCGGTATATGCTCTGGGGCAGGGGGCTGCTGCATTGCAAATGTTGGTGTCCCACTGACCATATACTCCATGTCTGCCTGCCTCAGCCTACTGCTGCCACTGCTGTACACTATCCCATTCTGCACTCTGCCTGCATTAGTTCAGCTCCTGAAGAACTGTTAATCCCTGCTCTAAACCGTAGTGTTGCAGTAGGGAAGGAGACACAACCTTTTTTTTTTTTAAAGTTCAGAACAGCACCACCTCATGGTTGGGAGGTGATACTACATCTTCCCTGCTGGAAAAAAAATGGTATTCTTGACTGGATACCAGAGCCCGAATTTTGGTATCCTGGCATGAAAAATGGTATTCCAAATGTGCCGGAATACCATTAAATTCGAGCCTTGGACATGCATGAGATGAGATAAGAAGAAGGCTCTGTTGAAAATTTGGGATCAAAATATTTAAAAATTCCAAAGGTATGAGCGTGCGTAGCGAAATCGCAATTGATGGACATAACTTTGCCATTTTTATACATTTTGACCCCATATTTTCAGTATAGCCTTCTTATGACCCCACCTCATGAACAATATGACTGTCATTATACAAATTCTACCCACTGACAACTGACCGTGAAATCACCTTTCAGATGGGAGTTGCATAATGACAGTCATATTGCTACTGAGGTGGGGTTCCCAAAAGGCTATTTTTGAAAATTTGGTGTCAAAATATTACTAAATGGTCAAGTTAAACATAAAAGTTAAAACCCCCATTGAAATACAGTGAATAGTATTTGTCGCTAGTTCAAGCAGCAAGACGTGCCTTCAGTCGGAGAGCGGGACTTGAACCTGGGACCTGTTCAGGTGAGTGAGGTGGTGTGGGGTTGTACTGGGGACTGTAGTGTGGTGGGTACTCAGTGGGAGGTGGGGGGGGCATTTCAGCGACAGACTTTTTTAATTTTTTTTTTTTTTTTTTACAGATTGAAAAAACATTGAGAGACCATTTTCATTTCAGTTTTTTTTTTTTTGTTGCATGGGAGGTTGAGGGGTACCACTAGACTACCAGGGATAAACGGCAGTACTGGGACAGTGATCTGAGAACTGGGGGTGGGCAGAAGGAGCACCAGACTACCAGGGGTAAACAGCAGCAGTGGGATGGCCAGCAGGGAATGGGAGAGGGATCACTACACTATCAGGGGACCAAACGGCAGCACCGGAATGAGTATCAGAGAAAGAGGGTGGGAAAAGGGACCACTAGACTACTAGGGACAAATAGGCAGCACCAGGATAACTACTGGAGAACTGGGGGTGGGGGGAGGGACCATTAGACTACAAGGAACAAATGGCAGCAACAGGATGGAGATCAGAGAACTAGAGGTGTGGGGAGGGATCGCTAGACTACCAGGAACAAATGGCAGCACTGGGACAGTGATCAGAGAAGGGGGGAGGGACCACTAGGGGACCAAATGGCATCACTGGGATGGGTATCAGAGAAAAGGGGTGGGGAGAGGAACCACTAGACTACCAGGGACAAACCGCAGCATTGGGATAGCAACTGGAGAATTGGGGGTGGGGGGAGGGATCACTAGACTACCACGAACAAATGGCAGCACTGGGACAGTGATCAGAGAATGGGGGAGGGACCACTAGGGGACCAAATGGCATCACTGGGATGGGTATCAGAGAAATGGGGTGGGAAGAGGAACCACTAGACTACCAGGGATAAACAGCAGCTCAGGATGGTGATAGGAGAACTGGGGGTGGGGGGACACTAGACTACCAGGGACAAACTGCAGCACTGGGATGGCAACTGGAGAACTGGGGGTGGGGGAGAGCCATTAGTCTACTAGAGACAAACAGCAGCACTGGGGCAGTGATAGGAGAACTGGGCTGAGGGGAGGGACCACTAGACTACCAGGGACAAAGGGTAGCACCGGGACAGAGATCGGACAATGGGGGAGGGAGAAAGGGACCACTAGACTACCAGGGGTCCCAACGGCAGCACCAAAATGGGGATCAGAGAACTGGGGAGAGACAACCAGGACGGTGATCAGAGAATGGGAAAGGGACCACTAGACTACCAGAGGACCAAACAGCAGCACTGGGGCGAGGATCAGAGAAAGGGGTGGGGGAGGACCACTAGACTACCAGGGGACAAATGGCAGCACCGGGATGGTGATCACAGAATTGGGGTGGAGGGAGGGATCAGGAGACTACCAGGGACATATGGCAGCAACAGGATGGTGACTGGAGAACTGGGGTTGGGGGGAAGGGACAACTAGACTACCAGGGACAAATGGCAGCACTGGGCCTGTGATCGGAGAACTGTGGATGGGGAGAGGGACCACTATACTACCAAGAACAAAGGGCAGCACCGGGACAGGCATCAGAGAATGGGGGAGGGAACACTAGACTACAGAGGACAAAGGGCAATGCCAGGACAGGGATCGGAGAACGGAAGAAGGGAAAGGGACCACTAGACTACCAGGAGACCAAACGGCAGCACTGGGACAGGATGGCGATCATAGAACTGGGGGTGGGGGGGAAGGACCACTAGACTACCAGGGGAACAAATGGCAGCACTGGGACAAGGATAGGAGAAAGGGAAGAAAGGAGGTAGCGGGAGGGACCACTAGACTACCAGGTTGGCAGCACCAGGATGGTGACCAGAGAACTGGGCATGGGGAGAAGGACCACTAGACTACCAAGGACAAACAGCAGCACTGGGAAGGCAATCGAAGAACTGGGTGTGGGGGGAGGGACCACTAAACTATCAGGGACAAAGGACAGCACCAGGACAGGGATCAGAGAATGGGGGAGGGGAAGGGACAGCTAGACTACCAGGGGACCAAACAGCAGCACCAGGATAGGGACTGCAGAACTGGGGGAAGAGGGGGAACCACTAGACTACCAGGGACAACATTTCATCACAGGCAGGAAGAGGCACTACTCTTCTACCAGGGACAAACGGCAGCACCAGGAAAGGGATCAAAGAACAGGGGGTGGGACCACTAGACTACCAGGGGACCAAACGGTAGCACCCAAATGGTGATCAGAGAACTGGGGTTGGGGGAAGGAACCACTACACTATCAGGGAAAAATTGCAGCAACTGGGATGGTGATCACAGAACTGGGGGTGGAGGGAGGGACCACTAGACTACAAGGGACAAAGGGCAGCACCGGGAAAGAGGACAGAGAATGGGGAAGGGACCACTAGACTACAAGGGGACCAAACAGCAGCTGCAGGATGAAGATCTGCGGGAGGAGGGAGGACCCAGTAGACTACCAGGGACAAATGGCAACACTGGTACAGCAATCAGTGATCTACAATTGTTGGGGGGGGATCACTAGACTACCAGGGACAAAATGCAGCACCAGGATGGTGATTGGAGAACTGGGGTTGGGGGGGGCAACTAGACTACCAGGGACAAAAGACAGCACCCGGATGGTGATCGGAGAACTGAGGGTGGGTGGAGGGTCCACTAGACTACCAGGGACAAACGGCAGCACTGGGATGGCAATCAGAGGACTGGGGGTGAGGGCAGGGACCACTAGACTACCAGAGGACCAAACAGCAGCACCAGGATGGGGATCGGAGAACTGGGGGTGGGGGAGTGACTGCTAGACTACCAGGGACAAAAGGCAGCACCAGGACATGGACTGAAGAACAGGAGGGGGGAGGGACCACTAGACTACCAGGGGACCAAATGGCAGCACCAGGACGCGGATCGGAGAACTGGGGAGGGGGTGACCACTAGATTACCATGGACAAATGGCAGCATTGGGATAGCGATTGGAGAACTGGGGGTGGGGGGAGGGAACACTAGACTACCAATCAATCAAACATAGTTTATTTATTAGCTCAATTCCAATTGATCAAAGTGCTCTACATCCTTAAATCAATAAAATTCAATATAAACATCAATAAAATAAAACAGAATTAAAAAATCTCAATATAACTAATGGCGGCGCAACTAAGCTTCACTTACGTCAGGAAATGCTTGGCTGAACAAGTATGTTTTTAATGCAGCTTTTAAAGCTATCGGTGGTCAGGCACTCTCTGATCTGACGAGGTAGAGTGTTCTACAGGGTCGGGGCTGCAAAAGCAAAAGGACGCACCCCAGAGGTCTTTAAATGGACCCTTGGAACCTCTAGTAGTCCCTCTTCAGTGGAGTGAGTTGAGGGGACAGTAGGGGCTGAAGAGATCTTGCAAGTAACCAGGTCCCTGTCCATATAGGGCTTTACAGGTCAGTAACCCAACCTTGAAGGTGATCTGCCAAAGTACAGGCAGCCAGTGCAGGCCACAGAGCACAGGAGTGATATGGCAAGATCTCGATAAGCCAGTCAGCAACCTGGCTGCCGCATTCTGCACTGGCTGCAGTTGGTGGATATCAACCCCCGGTAGCCCTAGGTACAGGGCATTGCAGTAATCAAGGCATGAGGTTACAAAGATATGAACCAGCGTTGGAATATTGCCAGGCGGAACCAGGTGCTTGATCTGGGCGATATGCCTCAGGTGATAAAATGAGGTCCTAACAACCGTCGACACCTGAGATTTTAATGGCAGGCCACTGTCAAACACAATGCCCAGATTTTGTGTCTAGTTTGAAGTAAGCAGCTAGTCACCTCCAAGCCAAAGCCCAGGTGGTTGACCAGCTTGCAGCACCATGCCTTGGCAACCTGGCTCTACTACCAACACTTTGGTCTTGTCAGAGTTCAACTTAAGCAAACTGGCACTCGTCCAACCCTGAATTTCAGAGAGGCAGTTGTTAAAGGCTAAGAAGGCTCCTCCCTGTTCGGGCACAAAGGACATGTAGAGCTGATTATCATCTGCGTAGCAGTGAAAATTCTACCCATACTGCCTTATAATGTCTCCCAATGGCAGCATATACACTGCAAACAACATGGGGGATAGGATAGAGCCCTGCAGAACCCCACATGACAGGGGAAGGGGAGCTGAGGAATAAATCCTCGACACTACTCTCTGCATCCAGCCAGTGAGGAATGATCTAAACCACCTGACGACAGTACCAGACAGTCCACATAGGATTTGCAGGTGCTCCAACACCGCCCATGGTCTACAGTGTCAAACACTGCAGAGAGATTGAGGAGAACCAAGATTGAACGACTCCCTCGATCCCTCGCTATAAGGAGACCATTCAGTACTTGAACAAGGCCAGTCTCAGTACTATGCCTCTTCCTGAAACTGAATTGGACAGGATCATAGACATCATGGGTTGTCAAATGGTCATCTAGCTGCACCATAACCATCTTCTCAATAACCTTACCCACAAGAGGCAGGTTAGAGACAGGTCTGTAAGTTTTCTAGGCAGCCCGGGTCTGGAGAAGGTTTCTTCAGGAGAGGTGCCACTATTACTCCTTCAGGGGGTCCGGAAACACCCGTCTCCCCCGAGCACCAGACTATCCCAGCAAGGACCGGACTGATGACTTCAGTACACCCCACTAGGAGGTGCACTGGGCCTGTATCCAAACTACTGTAGGTTGGACGCAAACCCTGGATGACCCACACAATGTCTACAATCACCAACCTGCAGAAGTCCAACCAGAACAGGCTGGGTGGTTGCAACCTCTTGCCGATCAACTCAATGCCCATTTGAGGGCACTTATTGGATCTCCGACTTTATGGTAGCAATCCTATTGGCAAAGAACCGAGCAAACTCATCACACTTAACTTGTGAAAATGCTCCCCGTGACTGAAGACAGGTTGGATTGCACAACCAGTCAACAGTCAGGAAGAGCTGAGCTGGTCGCTTCTTTGCCACGGCAATCTTCTTGGACAGGAACTCTGCCTTTTTACAGGAGATTGCCGATTGATAGTCTTTATAATAGACCATCAATCCAAGTTTGTCACCCTCGAGACCAGATTTCCTCAAAGCCGCTCCAACCTTTGACCCCCTCACCTCATCTCCTTCAAAGTCCCATCAAACCACGGGCACTTCTGGCGAAGGGAGAAGGGGCGAACATGGACAGGAGCTAAGGAGTTGTGGGCCCCAGTTACTGCTTTGTTACAGGCAAGTACCAGCTCCTCGCATACACTTGTCACACCTGATAGGTTCAGCACCACCATAAGACCATCTGAAGTCCAAACCCTTAAAGAGCGGTACAGGACCATCTCCATAGGGGCATGTCTATTGGGGGGGGCCTCGAATTTGAACCTTATAGTATGATGGTCCGACCAATTGACTGGTTCCACCACCAAGTCAGTGATCTCCATCCCTAGTAGGGACACCAGGTCCAAGGAATGACCGTGAATGTGAGTTGTAGAGTTAACCACCTGTGTAAGGCCCAACAAACTCATTAGCTGGAGGAAGTCTTGACCAAATTACAAGAGTTCATCATTGACCCAAGCATTGAAATCCCCCAGGATTATCCATCTGGGGGATTCCAACACCAGGTCGACGATGAAGTCCGCAAGTTCCTGCAGGAAATCCTTCTCACCACCGGGTGGATGGTAAACGAGGAGTATCCTGCAATCTACACCTGCAACCATGATACATTCAAAGGATCTGGTCTCCCCCTCCGGGATGACTACAAGGTCCAGGTCCAACTTAAAACATAACAGCCACTCCCCGCCCCTACGATCCTCTCTCGGGCAGTGTATCACTGAGTACCCAGCTGGAATTGCTGGTTCCAAGACTGGGACTGTATTCTCATTCAGCCAGGTCTCGGTGATGCAAGCCAGATCAGTTGTACCAACAAGCCCTTTGGGCTAACAGCACCTCAGATGGGGGTCTACATGCCTCCATGGCGAGAAGAGCCTGCTGCCACACTCCCCGAGCCCTTGCTAGCAGGCATCGTCATAGCCCTTTGGGCTAACAGCGCCTCAGACGGGGGTCTACACGCCTCCACAGTGAGAAGAGCCTGCTGCCACACTCCCCGAGCCCTTGCTAGCAGGCATCGTTGTAGCCCTTTGGGCTAACAGCTCCTCAGACGGGGGGGGTCTACATGTCTCCACGGTGAGAAGAGCCTGCTGCCACACTCCCCGAGCCCTTGCTAGCAAGTACGGCCTGGACAGCATTTCGGGAACTCAAGACTGGCATTGCTGTCTCTGTAAATTTTCTAAAGACAATTGCCTTTATCTTGGGACAGCTCTTATTGGCTGTCCATGGAACACGAGCTCCGTGTTTGATTCCTCATACTGCCAGGTATTTCCAAATTCCTCCTGACTGGACTATGTCACTACCATTGGTCAGCTTATTTAACCTTTTTTCCCCCTAATCCAGTATTGCCTCTGATATCTGGTCTATTTTAATACTCAGTGCTCAATTTCTTCAGTTTAACGTTGTTTTTTTTTTTCATTAGCAGATTATATCTTTTAGCCACTAGAGGGCCCAGTTATAAGCACACTTACCCAATCCAATCCAATACATTCCTCCTGACTGTCACATCATGTTGTCCCTCCATGCACTTTAGACCCTCTAATCCCACCTATACCGTTCCCACCACTGCCCTCCATATAGTACTCCCCTCCTTCTAGTACCCCACCCCATTTACTTTGCGCTTCCCTCCTGCCCCTCACCCTGCTTGACAAACCGCGGGTGCTGGAGGTTATAACTACTCTCCACTATGCTTTCTCAACTCATTAGCCTCTCATCATTACTCCCTCTCTTCTACCTCCCTGGTGCCTGTTACCCCTCTCCTCTATCCAGTTACCATTTCAACTTCATCCACTACCAACCAGGCACTCTACACTCTGTGCCTCACTTCCCCCCTGCACCCCCCACTGATTATGAATGGCTGCTCACAGGAGCCCCTGTTCGAGGACTCTGGGCTCCCCCACCCCATCTCCCACTCTTGGTACATATGACTACACTCTGGGACCAGCACCAGCAGCTCTCTCTGCCTATCAGCATGGCGCGGTCTCGTAAACTCTCCATCAGGGACCTACATTTGTGTACCCTAAAGCTACTGCTGTCTGGCAACATTCACCCTAACACTGGCCCCATAACCAAAGACTCATCCAACCAAGTAAAACACTCTGAGGTACTCTCCTTTGCGACCCTAAACATCTGTAGCCTTCTCTCAAAGCTTGATGCCCTGCAAGTTTTCGCTAACCAGCACAAACCTGACGTCACTGCGGTTGTCGAAACCTGGTCAACACCTAAAGTCCCTGACTTGGCAATTGCCCTACCAGGCTACACTGTCTTTAGGCTGGATTGGAAGGCCAAAAGAGGAGGGGGATGTGCGATATACCTCAAAGAAACTCTCCTGGGCCACCCCCAAACCACCACATTCTCTGACTCATCTGCACAGATCCTTCCTATCTGTATCATCCTAGGAGCCCACGGCAAAGCCCTCACATTCGCAGCAGTGTACATCCCTTCTAAGGAGCAAGTGAATGGCCTCAACGCCATCCTGGACTTCACCCGAACGCTACCCCCAGTTCCAAGTTAATCACGCTTGGTGACATTAACATAAACTGGCTTGCTTCAGATCCCGGGGGCCTCAAAGATGCCATCTCTTCTGTAAACCTTACACAACTGGTCACCTCCCCTACCAGACACAACTACAGAACTGGAACTAGCACCCTTCTGGATTGGGTTCTAACCAGCCACCCTGCTCGTATCGCCAACATCTCCATCCTCTCAGAGTCACTTAGTGATCATTCTCCTTTCATCTGTGAATGGACTAACAAATTCTGCAAACCTCCACCATCAGTCATCACCAGCAGAATCCTCCCCCGTGGGAAGCTGAATCTCCTCAAATCCTTCCTCAGGCAGCAGGATTGGTCTATCTACAATGCGACAGAAGTCAATTCAGCCCTGGATTCCTTAATTTCCAACTTCAATGCAGCCTGTGACTTCTATGCCCCCCTCAAAAAGCATAAAGTCAAAGCACTTTGCAACCCCTGGCTCACCACACACCTAATAGCGCAGCTAAAATCTAGGGACCACCTATGGTTTCTGGCCCGAGCCTCTGGTTCACAAACCGACATTCAGAACCATAAACATGTACGGAATGACTGCACTAAAGCTATCAGACTACACAAAAGCACCTACTACAGGGAAGCTCTCACCAATTCATGGGGCAATGGAAGAGCGTTCTGGAACGATATCAAAGAAGTAACCGAAAAGCAGCCAAAAACCTCACCAACTATGCTAGACATTGATGGGACTATCACCCTGGACCCAACGACTATCGCTAACACTTTCAATACCGCTTTTACAGACCTCGGTTCTGTCCTCCCTCCTGACTTCTTCAATGATGTTATCTTCTCTGCTCACCATACCAGCACTCCCTCTCCCCACCCTCCCTCCTTTCTACTTTAAAGTAGTCAAGATGCACGAGGCACACAAATACATCAGTAAAGCAATTGCCAAATCAAGAAATAGTGGGGACTCACTGGACCTAAAACTGCTGTCCCTCCCCCTTGACGAAGTGATCTGACCGTTAACCAAGATTTTCAACCTGTCCCTTAGCCGCAGCCAGTTCCCTGACAGATGGAAATCCGCTACCGTCACTCCGATCCATAAAAATGGAGACAAGACCAATCATGGAAACTAACGCCCAATCTCCATATTGCCTCCCCTCTCCAAGGCTCTCAAACATCTTGTTGCTGGCCAACTCACTGACTACCTGGACAAACACAATATCCTCTGCGCACAACAACATGGCTTCAGAAAAGGACACAGTACCTCTTCTGCACTCTTGGAATTTACCGGAGCCATCCACAGTTCCCTGGACGATGGTCACCTAGCTGAGTCGGTCTTCATTGATCTAACTAAGGCCTTCGATACCGTCCATCACCGACTGCCACTGGAACAGCTCTTAACTGTTGGGCTCTACCCAGACTCCACGGACTGGTTTAAAAGCTACCTGGAAAATAGATCACAAAGGTTAAAAATCGCTGGTGTCCTCTCCGATGCTAGGCCAGTCCTCTCTGGAGTCCCCCAGGGTTCCATATTGGGACCACTTCTATTCAGTCTTTTCCTGAATAGACTCCCTCAATCTTGTCCAGAACAAATTATACTCTATGCTGATGATGCCGTAATTCACACCTCCCATAAGGACCCACAATCTCTGCAAAATAATCTCCAGCTTGGTTTCGCCTCTGTTGAGAACTGATTCAGCAAACAGAGACTCATCCTCAACTATAAAAAAACAAAGTCCATGTTTTTTAGTAACTCCCACAGCAAGCACAGGCTGCCTCCTCTGACCATCACAAACCACCTAGGAACGACCCTCGAACAGGTGCAATCCTTTAAGTATCTGGGGATCACTCTTGACAGTAACCTGTCCCATGGGGCCCACATCGACAACATCACCAACGCTGCCAATACGCGACTTGGTCTCCTCTACAGGCACAGGTCATGCTTAACCCCATCAGCCTTAAGTGTCGCTGTTCAAAACTCAGTTGTCTCCATTATCGACTATGGTCTCATCATATATGGCTCGGGCACTTCAACAGCCCTCAGACGCATTTCTACATCACTCAATAAAGCCTGTCGACTTACCACAGGATCTCATCGGCTTACCCATTGATGCGACCTCTACGCCCAAACTGACCAGTTACAACTATCCAACCGCTTAAAATATCAAACCTGCATTATGGCAAAAAGATAACGCGGCCTTGCCCCTTCGGGGGTCCAAGCCCTCCTCTGTCCAAGCAGTAACTCCCGCCGTACTAGAGGCTCTGAAACTCAACTCCTGATGGTCCCACACTTCAGAACTTCTCTGGGACAATGGTCATTTGCCTACAGGGCCCCTAGCTGGTTGAATAGTCTCAACATTGAGATCACCTCCATTCCCAAGCTAGGCCCATTCAAAACAAGGCTCTGACTCAATCTCTCTGCCATCAGCACTTGTGACAACCTCACCTAACTAGCCCTCCTTACTACTCCATAGTTCCTGCCTAAGGTCTTCACATTGCACTTTCTTTCCCCTTATCCTTCCTCCTCCCTCTCCTCATCCCCCCTCTCCACCCAGCCCCACCATATGCACTTCTCTAGTTGTTGCGACAATTGCCCCTGGCATGCTACTACCAGTGTCTTACCCATCCTTGTAACCCTACTGTATTCCCTCTGCTGCCCTGCCTGTCTTATCTGAAATGTATGCATTTATGTACATGTCACTGAGTGTTAATCTGTATAGCATGCCTAAAACTCATCTGCTGTGTTGTACTGTCCCGGAACTGACATGGAACCTTTGTAAAAGACCCTCGGCTCAAAGGTACTTGTAATCCTAGAATCAAATAAATAAAATAAGATCAGCAATAATCGGTGTCTTATTTTTTTTTATAGATCTGGCATTGCACAACACTGCCCGAGAAGGACAGGTGGACGAGGTAGACCAAGCACCTTGCCCAGTTAATGTAGAGCTCTTGGGTATGGGAACCAGGTGGAGGGTCCCCTCTCCTGGACCCATTTTGCCTCAGGGCATCTTCTCATTCCCACCACCCCTATCTGCCCACCCTGCTCCATTACCCCACCAGGCCCAGTTTCCCCCTCATTTTCTCCTTCTGACTATCCCAAGTGCCTGACAATGCTTATACACTTCAGCTGACAAAGGGGGAGGGTCAAAAGGACAGAGGTCCCCGAGCCTGGTGGGAGACTAGTGCCTGATCATTGGTGTCCTCTGCCAGCACATAGCGGCCAAGCTATTTAGCTAACAGCAGTTAAACAATACACTCCCACTCATCCCCATACACACACACACACACACACACACACACATACAAAATAATGTCTAGTAATACCCCCACCCCATACTCAATATAAAATTAGCAAAAGAGTTATAAAGTCCATAAAATAATGTCCAATTTCTTGAAGCAGTGTCTCCAAAGTCACTTAAATAAGTATTCGCAGGATCCCAGAACGTTCTAATGAAAGCTTTAGGATATCTCACCTCCTATTGCCAAAAACCAGTAACAACACTAGTCAAGGTACTCCCACTATCCTGAACTGTGTGTTTATGCAGATATATCAGATGTATACCAAAGTTTGGCACTCTCACTGCCAATTAAATACTTAGCCAAAATCTAAACCAATCTGCCCATAGTCCAAACAGTTCTCAAATGTCTCTTCTCCTCAGCTTCCCAATGGAAACAACAGCCACAAATTTCTTCTCTTCCTTAGCAAGCTCCAAGAAGGATTCAACAGCTCTGCAGCTAGACACCACTCGCTACCAAGAGCAACTTACCCCCTGCGGCCGCCACCTCCATAATAGACGCTAAGGTTGTCGCCCTAGGCCACAGGCAGGGACCACTGCTCTGATTCCTCCAAACAGAAACTTGGCCTCCTTCTCCTAGAAGCAGCCCCCCCCCCCAAACCCAGCACTCCTCACGTCCGGGCCAAGGCCTTGACTACTCTCCGGCAGCCACCCCTTGGACCATCCCTGACAGCAACTGGGCCAGGGTGAACCACCCCAGGATCAAGTCCGAGCACTCCTCAAGTACTCCTCCAGATGCGCCGCTGTAATCCTTCTTGTGGGAGAATCTCCGTGACAGGGCACAATCCACGGTACCGACTGTGTCGTCACCCACCTATGGCAGGACTCACAGACAGACCTGGAATGCACCCCAACAACGAAGAACAACCCTCAGTCAGTAATTCAACCTCCAGCCACCTCCAGTAGCACTAGAACAGGTCCAAGCTCTTATCTGAAACATAGGCAATGTTTAGCAACATCCCCACCAAAGTCTTCCCAAATTCTTGCTAAGTTCCTTGTATCTTCACTCCTGGAGAACAATAGAAGATGGGCAACAAGCAGATAAATGGTTTTTAATTCAGTTCTGACAGGTTGTACAGGTTCACCAGAGCGAATTTTCCAATATTAAGGCAAGTGTTCAATTCCTTATGTGACCCAGCTTTCACCAACAATTGGCAACCTCAGCAGTTTCCACACATCAACCTGATAACATGTAAAAAGCTATCTACACTTGCTCACTATCAGTCCCTAACTTTACTTACTAAATGCTAATTAATTCAGTATTACTTCAATAAAAAAATAGCTTCAGTTTAAAATGGGGATATTCAATCCTAACTGCTGACAGTCAGCCCAGTGTGGTCGCCATCTTGATGTGTTGCTTGTACTATCAGGGACAATGGCAGCACCAGGACAGGGATCAAAGAACATTGGAGGGTGAAGGGACTACTAGGGGACCAAACGACAGCACTAGGATGGCGATTGGAGAACTGGGAGTGGGAGAAGAAACCACTAGACTACCAGGGACAAATGACACCACCGGGACCGTGATCAAATAACTGGGGGTGGGGAGGACCACTAGTCTACCAGGGACAAATGGCAGCACCAGAACAGGAACTGGAGAACGGGAAAGGGAGGAGAAACCACTAGACTACCAGGGAACCAAACGGCAGCACTGGGACAGCAATCGGAGAACTGGGGTTGGGGGGAGGGACCACAAGATTGTCAGGGACAAACGGCAGCACCATGATGATGATTGGAGAACTGGGAGTGGGGAGGAGGGACCACTCGACTACCAGGGACAAATGGGCGAGTGACTGGAGAACTGGGGTTGGGGGAAGGGTCCACTAGACTACCAGGGACAAACGGCAGCACCGGGATTGTGATCAGAGAACTGGAGTTGAGGGCAGGGATCACTAGACTACCAGGGGCAAAGGGCAGCACTGGGACGGGGATCAGAGAATAGGTGAGGGGGATGGACCACTATACTACCAGGGGACCAAACGGCAGCACTGGGCCAGCAATCAGAGAACTGAGGGGGGGGGCCACTAGACTACCAGGGACAATCAACAGGGATAGTGAGTGGAGAATTGTGGGTGGGGGGAGGGACCACTGGACTACCAGGGACAAAGGGCAGCACCAGGACGGGGACTGGAGAACAGGTGAGGGGCAGGAACCACTAGACTACCAGGGGAGTATTTGGCAGTCCCAGGATGGCAATCGGAGTACTGGTGGAGGACGAGGGCCCACTAGACTACAAGGGGCCAAGCCGCAGCACTGGGTCAGCGATCAGAGAACTAGGGGTGGGGGGGGACCACTAGACTACCAGGGATAAACAGCAGCACAGGGATGGTGATCGGAGAACTAGGGGTGGGAGGAGGGACCACTAGACTACCAGGGGACCAAATGGCAGTAACGGAATGGCGATCGAATGACTGGAGTCGGGGAATGGACCACTAGACTACCAGGGCACATAACAGAAGCAAGGGGATGGTGATCAGAGAACAGGGGAGGGGGAGAGACTACTAGACTACCAGAGCACATAACAGCAGCAAAGAGATGGTGATCAGAGAACAGGGAGGGAGGGACCACTAGACTACCAGGACAAGGGCAGCTCACAGCTGACACTACAGCAGGCAGCATGAGTTCAGCTGGTGCTGCAGATGTCAGGAAATTCCTGCTGTTGTCATACACAGAACGCAGTGAAAGCACTCCTCTCACTAAGCTGGGCATCTGGGATTTTGGGTGCCCAGAAAACATATTTGTGGCCATAATATCAAAGAACAAACATCAGAATCTAGGTAAACAGCTCTCATTTAGCCAGGTTCTGATGTTTGTTTTCAAAAGTCCCAGTACTTGTATGTATTTTCCACATTTGTCAGTTAGTGGAAAAAATTAACAAAATGGCGGTTGGCATGGCACCAAAAAAGGTTTGGTGGCCTGCCAATTTAGTGGCCGGAAAGCAAAAAAGGGAGCATTTGTAGCATCAGATTTTTACTTTTACCACTGAACATTATCTCTGAAACCCTACAGCACATGCACAGGTTGGAAAACACTAAATTTAAAAGCCTTATAAATCCGGAGCCCTTAAAAATTTTTTTCACCAGACCTGCACTATTTTGGGACATGACACATGTCCCTTGCAAGTTTGGGGCAAAAATTCCTTTCCATGTAGGCTGTAGGCGAGAGCAAAAAAAAAAAAAACAATGTTAAGTATAGGAAAAAAGTTAGTTTTTTTACAACAAATGACACATATGGATTTCAGAAACCGCAAAAGCTGCCCACACAAAAAGATCCACACATCAAGACCTTGCCTCCTAGACAACACGTATAAAATTTCAGCTCACTTTGTCAAACGGATTAAGTATGTGCTCAAGTATAGTTAGGGTTGAGGGATGACTTCCATGTTAAAGCTCCATTTTTGTACTTTAATAACTTCGCAACAGGTCAACATATTTGCGTGACATTTTGCATGCATAATCTCCTGGGGTAGATCTGTTCATGTGGCAAATTTCATTTGACAGTTGTGTGGTTTCTGAGAAGTGTTACATTTATGTTTTTTTTTTTTTTTGTTTGCTTTCTTTGTCCATCTGTATCTCAGAAACTGTTTTAAATTGTTGTCTGGAATATTCAGAGTAGAAAGCCTCTGCCAAACAGATGTGCCATTTGCTGAGTTGGTGAAAAAATATTAGTCCGTTCCAAAGTTATTAAACTTTGAAGTTCCCACTATTTTAAAAGGGAAATTACAGATGTTCAGCATGAAAAAGGATCCTATGTCGCAGAAGTGTAATCCCTTTTCATAGATAAGTCATCCTGTGTCACAAGTGGGAAATACGTTTTAAAACTGCCGCCATTTTGTTTGGCAGTTAGTGAGAGAAAGAAAACATACAGTAAAACTGAATGGATTTGAAAAAACAAACATCAGAACCTAGCTAAACGGGACTCGTTTAGCTAGTTTCCGATTTTTTTTTTTTAAATGATGGCAATAAATACCTTTTCTGGGCACCCAAAATCCAGGGTGCCCAGCTTAGTGAGAGGAGCACTACCCCAAGTTCTGGGTACGAGAACAGCGGGAATTTCTTGACTTTTGCAGCTGCAGCTGAACTCCTGCTGCTGGCTGCAGTGTGATCTGTGAGCTGTTGTTTATCTGGTATTTGCGGCCCCCCTCACCCTGCTGTCGGTCCCTGATGTCTAGTGGTACCCCCCACCAACCAGTCGATGACCGTCACTGTATGTACAAAACATGACCCTGATAGTCTAGTGGTCCCTCCCCCCGAAGTTCGATTGCTGTCCCCATTAAGTAACAAAAATCTGCCTGGTAGTCTAGTGGTCCCTCTTCCCTCCCCAATCCCCCTCTTGTGAAAGCTAAGAGAAATCCATGGTGGAGTAGTGGACCCACCACTTCGCCCCCCCTACTCCTGTTCGTCAACCAGCACAGCCCCTGAGCTATGAATGTGCACCTAACAGATGCTCACTCATAGCTTATGCGGCAGCCAGTTGTGGAGGTGAGGGGAGGGCTATGCTGGTCACCAAACAGGAGCGAGAAGGAGGGGGAGCAGGGTGGTGGGTGACTACTTCTGAGGATGGGGGAGAGACACCAGACTACCAGAGATCTATCTTACTTTTCTCGGGAGGGGAAGGGGCCACTAGACTACCAGGTATTTTTTTTTTTTAATGCCAGTATGGTGATCAGACATCAGGGAAGGGTCCATTAGACTACTCAGGTCATTGTCTTTACCGGGGACATTGATCAGACATCGGGGAGGAGGAACAACTAGACTCCCACCAGAGGGAGCCAGCCAGCCTTAAGGGAGGTCTTACTAGTTTGGGTCATGGGAAGCCCATAGCAGAGGAGGAAGAGAACTACAAAGGAAAACCAGAGTAAATGCACTGTGTTTTTTGTTCTCAGCCTTTGCTGACTACATTGTGAGGCCTTCTGGCACCATGCAATTCTGCTTAAAGTTAAGCCAGTCCAAATTCTTTCATGGGGATTGCATATGCTTCGCATCACTGAGGTATGTGCAATTGTGTTTTTCTTTAGAATTTGGCTATATTGCCAATACCCTTTGGGGTAACCCTTATCTCAGTGCATCTTCTCTGGGGTTCCTTTGTAGTTCTAATCCCACTGTAGTCAATGGGAAAGCACGATAAAGGATCCTTTTGAGAAACAGGATCCTATTTCGTGCTTTGGTTCAATGTATGTCATTGGGGGTTTTCAACTCTGGTTCATAACTCAGCCATTTCTTGACATTTTGGCAATAAATTTTCAACCTGGCCTTTTGGGGACACCACTTCATGAACAATATGACTGTCATGCAACTCCCACCTGGCAGGTGATTTCACAGCCGCTTGTCGAATTCACCTTCCGGGTGGGATTTGAAATTTTTCCTGAACTTGTTCATGAAGAGTGGTCATAATAAGGTTATGTGTAAGATCTGGGGACAAAATATGAAAGAATTGCAAAGTTATGACCATTTCTTGCAATTTTGCTACACTCACTGGTAACTTTTGAAACTTTAAATATTTTCACCCCAGATTTTAAACACAGACTTCTTATTACCCCACCTCATATATGTCATAGCTGTTATATTTCAAATCCTGGCCAAACTGTGCTTTCACACCTGTGCCGTGGAATGGCATTGCAGTTGCGCAGAATTACGTTTTGGAGGAGATTCAAAAATGTTCTATACCAGGAACATGAGGTGGGGTAATAAGATGGCTATGCTGACAATTAGTCCACTGTTGTCCTATAAATAGAAGTGTGCTTCCACAGCTACATACATATACGCCTCTATGGAGGGATGGGAGTGCAGGGCACAGAGGGCCATGTGCTCCCACAGACAAATAAATCTATAATTACACTATCTGAAAAAGTAAGGAAATTAATTGCAAAATAACTTCATTAATGCATTAGTTAGGGTTGTTACTAAAGCAACAAAAGTAGGGAAATGTGGCATTAGGGTTTCCAACCCTACAACCCCACCCCAACCCTTAACCACCCCAGGCGTTGGGGTTGTGCTTTGGGGTCATCAGCCCTAACACTGACCCCATTCACTTATTGTATCTGTCTCAGCTTATTTACTTATGGAATGGGGTGAGTGTTAGGGCTGATGACTCCATGGCACACCACGACGCCTGTGGAGGAGGTGGGGTGTTAGGGTTGCAAAATCTAATGCCACATTTCCCTACTTTTGTCACTTTAGTAACACCCCTAACTGATGCATTAACAAACTTTTTTGCAATGAATAGATGTATATCTATATTACAGTGGCGTAGCAGCACCACTATATTTAGGGCTGAGTAGGCTGTTTAATATTAAACCCCAATTTTTGCACTTTAATAACTCTGCAACAGTTCAATGGATTTGCACAACATTTTGAATGTGCAGTCTCATGGGGCTAGTTCTCTTGATCTTTTAAGTTTTGTTCCAGTCAGCTGTGCGGATTCAGAGATGCAGATAGTAAAAAAAGTAACAAAAATGTTATCATTGCCTTGTGTCCAGATGGTTTGGAATTTTGATCTGGAGTTTTCATGGTAGAAAGGGCTCAAGCCCACAGATGTGCCTTTCACTGGTTTGGTGAAAAAAGAAGAATCCATTGCAAACTTATTTATTTTTAAAATTCTGGTTTCTGAGCATGCTCAGTAAGCACTTTAAGATAAATGTTTGGTACGAAAAGAATTTGGCTATACGTAAAAGGATTCCTTTACCACATGGGCAAATCACTTTTCATGAGGAAAAAATCATTTTTTGTTTGCTGCCATCTTGCTTCTTTTTTTCCCAAAAAATTTCAAAACCCACAAAAATTGTTAACATTTTGCAGAGACCCCCAACACATGTGTCTTGCTCATATGGACCCTGTTAGGTGGAGTCTGAACTTAACTGTTAGAAAAAATGACCCCAGATGTGTTTTTGTTTCATTCTTACATCCTTTTTCATGACTCACTTCTGCTTGTTTTGTATGGCCCCTTTCAATCATATGAAAAAGGATCCTTTCATACTGAAAAGGATTTTGAAATTAGACTTTTTTCTGATTATTTTTTTCTTTGAAGGGATCTTTTTTCATATATTTTCATTCAAATGAAAAAAGTTTGAACTAAGTTTATACATAACTACATTGTAGAATTTGTTACTGATGCACTGACATATGCTCATATTAGCTGCCTGAAACTAGTTCTCTGATTGTATTGTCAATTTCTCTTCCTTGCTGTCTATATCTAAACTCTGTTTGTTATAATACTTGATGTGGAACCTTTGCAAATGAGCACTCAGCTCAAAGATTACCGATGTACAAATAATTAATAAATATAAAAATACGGAAAAGGATTTTGAGCTTTGTTTTTTTTTTTTTTTAAATTCTTTTTCCGTTTGAAGGGATCTTCTTTTTGCATGATATTTTCATTCAAATGAAAAAGGATCCCTTCATAGGGTAAAAGAATTTGTACTTAGTTTTAGTTTTTCTGCAATTCTTTTTTCATCTGAAGGGATTCTCCTTTTTTCATTTGATACAGAAGAGGATTCCTGCAAACAAAAAAGGATTTTGGGTGCCGTCCCCATAATTATTTTATTTTTCCCTGGTGTCTAGTGACAGCACCCACCCTCTGATTACCATCCCGTATTTATTTTTTATTTTTCCTTGGTGTCTAGTGGTGCGCCCCCCCCCACTCATTCCCCATAATTATTTAATTTTTCCCTGGTGTCTAGTGGCATCCCCACCCTCTGATCACCATATTCATTAAGTTTTGTCTTTCCCTGGTGTCTAGTGGTACACCCCACCCTCCAATCGCTGTCCTGTCTCAAAGAAAATGGTTCCTTGATGTATTTTTTTTAACCTGTAAAAAAGAAAATGGTCCCTCATCGATCCAAACCCCTGAACTCAACAAGCCACTGAGCACCAAACAGCCAGCACGCCCCACATACCCTCACTCACCTGAACAGGTCCCAGGGCGAAGATCCACTCTGCAATCAAAGACACGACTTGCTACTGGAACTCCCGACTGCAATGCGAGAGATTACGGTAAGTGTGGTTCAATGTTTTTCACTGGGGTTTTCAACTCTGATGCATAAGTTTGCCATTTTCCATATTTTAACACCAATTTTCAACATAGCCTGTCTCAGACCCCGCCTCAGGAACAATGGTGGTGGAATTATGCAAATCCATTCTGAAAGATGATTTTACAGTCGTTTGGTGAAACCTTCTTTCAGCTGGATTTGAACATTTTCACCGCCCCTGTTCCTGAGGTGGGGTCATAAGAAGGCTATGTTGACAATTTGGGGTCGAAATATGTAAAAAACGGCAAAGTTATGTGCATTCATTGAAATTTTGCTATGTTTGCTGCTGGTGATTTTAAATATTTGTATTCAAAATGTTCAATGTGGCCATTTTTTATACTTCCTCATGAATATGACAGCTTTCATTTTTCAAATCCTGGCCAAACTGTTTTCACACCTGTGGCACAGAACAACGTCGTGGTGGCATGAAATAATGTTTCAGTGGGGATTATATCATTTTCAGTGCTGGGGTTCATGAGGTGGGGTAATAAGAAGGCTATACTGACAATTTGGTTGCTGTTTCACTACCTCTGGGCCCTGGGCTTCCACAGTAATATATATGTATGCATCTATGGTTCTCACAAGCAAATGAGGATACGATTATACTATCTCAAAAAGCAATTAAATTATTTGCAAAAAGCTGTGTTAATGCACCATTTAGGGTTAAGATGAAAGCAATAAACGTAGGGAAATGTGGTTTTATGGTTTCCAACCCCATATCCCCACACACACCTGAAAGAAATCAGGGGATGCGGTCTTTCTTGAGGTTGTCAACCCTAAAGATCACCCACTGCAGAAGCAAGAAAGCTCACATGCGATGAAGAGAGATGTGTATGTTTTAGGAGTGTGTACAAGGGGGTGAGCGTTAGAGTGGATAACCCCAAGGAAGACTCCACCCCGATTTGCTTCTGGGGTGTGTGTGGGGGGGGAGTGGGGGTTAGGTTTGGAAACCCTGAAACCATACTTCCCTATTTTTGTCACTTTAGTCATAACCCTAAATGGTACATTAATGCAGTTTTTTTTGCAAAGAATATATATATATAAAATACTGACCCGGTAGGGCCAGTACAGTTAGGGTTGTATGGACACTTCTAAGTTAAACCCCAAAGTTTGCACTTTAATAACTTTGCAACTGTTCTGCCAATGTGCCTGAAATATTGCACACACAGCATCCAACCATAGAGCTCTGGATCTGGAAAGCTTTGTTCCAGTTGGATGTACGGTTGCGGAACTGTAGAGCGCCAAAAAAGTGAAAAATGCCCAACGTTTGCACATTTTTCTGTCAGATTTAAAGGACTGAAGAATGTATCTGAGTGGATTCAGATTTGCATGTCTATATGCGGTCTGGGTTAAACTGGTGCCTTTTGAAGATTTGGTGAAAAAATATTAATCCGTTCAAAAGTTATGCAAGTTTTTCATGTCCCATTTTAGACTATGGGAACATTTATATGTGCACTGAGAAAACCTTCGCGAAAACATTTATTTTGTGTGCAACATTTTTTTGTGCATGAAAACATTTCATTATAAGATATAGAGATGTCACGAAAAAAACTTTTTTGTCACAAAAACAATGTCCGACAACATTGTCCCATGTATTGTTTTCTTTGTCACTTCATTGTGCCGAGGTGGATTGTGCTTTTGAGCTAAAATTTGCAGGGTGGCAAGCCCTGGTCCCACAGATGTGCCTTTTGGTGGTTTGCCCCAGACCATTCAATGGGCCCATAGTTATAGTGTTTCAAAGTTGAGAAATTTCCCATAGGATAACACTGCAGTGCCCGTGGTGCCTTTTGGCACCTGTATCTCAAAAACTATTTGCGATATAGACTTTTTGCTACCGGACTAAGCTTGCATGGAGGTGTCGAAGTCATGATTACAAGTACAGTGGAATTTTTTTATCGTTGCTACCGTTACTGAGATATAGCCAAAAAAGTGTTACAAGGGTTCCTTTTCAGAACTATGGGGCTGCTGTATGGCTCTGTATTTATGTGTAAGTGGGCGTGCATGGCCCAGAGGGCTCACGCACCCGCATATGCATACCATAAGAAAAAATGGGCAGTGTCAGAGGAGCACAGGGCCCAGAGGGCCCACACTCCCATAAACACATAGCAGTTACATTCCACTTTCTCAAAAAGAAGGGAAATTCATTGCAAAAAAAACTTCATTAATGCATCAGTTAGGGTTGATAGCACAGTGACAAATGCATGGAAATTTCACATTAGGGTTACCACCCCACCCCCACCCTCCACACAACAACAGGCGTCGGGGTGTGTCATGGGTCGTCAGGCCCAACTCTCATGCCATTCTCCTATACTGTAGCATGTTAGCTTGTTTACACATGGAATGGGTGACAGTTGGGCCCAATGACCCCATGGCACACTCCGATGCCTGTTGTGTGGAGGGTGAAGGGGGTAGGGTGGGGTGGTAACCCTAACATGGAATTTACACGCTTTTGACTCTGTGCTATCAACTGTAACTGATGCATTAACAACATTTTTTACAATGAATGAGAGAGAGAGGATAATGTATGGTGATTTATTGGTAACCACGCTGTAATTGCTTCGAGAGGTTACCATGACAAGTTTGTAAATTTTGAGAGTGAAGCTCAAGAGGTTTATAGTTGTCATGGTAACCTCAAGAAGCGGTTTCAGTGAGGTTACCGATAAACACCCATACATTATATTTTATAGTGTATGAGCAAAAACTAAACTGAGTGCCAGTTCAAACTAAGTTAGTCCTTACTATTTCTTGACTCAAACTAAGTTAGTCTATGCTATACAATTTTTTGATTCCCCATAGCGCTGCTCTCCCTTAGTGCCAGCTCTCAACACTGTGGCCATTCGTTGTGAGCCGCTGATTTAAAGTTGCAGATGTGCTCCCGTTATGGTAGCGATGTGATGTAGCCAAGAGGGGTTAACAACCTCTTGACATCACATTAATACCATAACAGCTCTGTCAACAGTTTGATTTAGTTAGTAACAAGTTCTGAAATCCCACTACAGGGATTATCAAAAGACAATCTCCCATAAGAAGGCAGAGTTCCTGTCCCGGAAGATAACTGCAGCAAAAAAATAGACCAGCATAGCTTTTCTGGATTGAAGGTAGGCTTGTCCATACCTCCCTGTCTCAAGCTGGTGAGAGCCTTATCCTCTGCTAGATGTGAAGAGTTTGCTCTACTTTTTGCTGACAGTGTCCTCAGTCAGATCCAGTATCTCCCCGGGGCCTCTCAGTTGGCATGCAGTGTCAGGCCTGGGACCCGCGAAGGCTCTCCTCCTATCTAGAGTGAGTCTGACCCAGTAGAGGTAGAAGAGATTAGCAGAATTACACCAAAGCTGAGGCCAACACACTGTGACTTGGACCCAGGTCCAACGCGCCTCCTTGTGGGGTGTGTAGGATCCATTGGGGAATCTGCTGAGATAGTTTGGTGTTCCCTTTCAAAGGGGGGGGGCATAGCCTCTGAAGGAGGCTCTTGTGAGATCCCTCTTGAAAAAGCCTTCTTTGGACCCGAGCTGTCTGGCAAATTACATGCCTGTCTCTAACCTTCTCTTCCAGGGGAATGTTATTGAGAAGGTGGTGGCTGTACAGCTCGAGGCTTGTCTTGCTGCCTTTGATATTTCTGAAACATTCCAGTCTGGATTTAAATCTAGGCATATCATGGAGACTGCCATTGTCTGGGTGCAGACTGATCTCCTCCGGGTGAAAGATAGGGGTGAATTCTTGTCTTCCTCGATCCCTCTGTCACATTTGATACCATTGATCATGAGGTGTTAGTTTATTGCCTTTAAGACCATTTTGGATTGAGAGGTATAGTCATCAACTGGTTTTGAGTCCTATCTCACATGCAGGATGCAAAAAGTGGTGATGGCGACTTTCTCCTCTCTTTCGATGCCCCTGTCCTGTGTAGTCCCGCAAGGCTCGATCCTGTCACCCATGCTCTTTGCGGTGTATATGCTGCCCCTAGGAGATATTATCAGACAGTACAGCAAGGGTTTTCACTGCTATGCAGACAATGCTCAGCTGTACATGTCTTTTGCACCCAGATAATAGGAGGCGGTCTTTGTATTTGATTCCTCCCTGGCTGAGGTCCAGGGCTGGATATCCACCAACTGGCTAAAGATCAACCCAGACTACACGGAGATGTTGGTGACTGAGCCTGGTCATTGGACAGATGCTGGGCAGATCAGAGAGAACGCTGGTTTAATACTCTGAGGCTCCCAGTTCACCAACTCAACTAAGGTGAGAAACCTGGTTGTTATCTTCAACAGCAGTCTGATGCTAGAGTCCCAGGTGTCAGCTATTGTTCAAAGTGTTTTTTTACCACTTAGGGAATATTGCCTGGATTAAACCTTTCATCCCTCCTGATGACCTGTCCTCACTAATACATGCCTTTGTGACATCCAGGCTAGACTACTGTAATGCCTTATACCTAGGGCTAAAGGGAGGCCCTCTATGTTGTCTGCACCTAGAGCAGAATGTGACATCTTGGCTTTTGGTGGGCCTTCCTAGCTCCTTCCATATAACATCACTTCTATATGGTCTTCACTGGCTGCCAGTGAGGTGGGGGAAATCACCTTCAAGGTCGGTTTGCTGACCTATAGAGCCCTGTATGGCCTGGGGCCTAGCTGTGTGCAGGTCCTGTCTCCCTACCAGCCCCCTCGCCCTCTCTGTTCCTCTGAAGAGGGCCTCCTGGCAGTTTCCAGGGTTCGACTGAAATCATCTGGCAAGCGTGCATTTTCTGTCGCCAGTATAACACTGTGGAACTCACTTTAAGAGAGCCCCCAGTGGAAGCCTTTAAAAGGGGTCTAAAGGCCCATCTATTCAAGAAGGCATTTTCCCTGGATTATTGAGTACTTGTATTTTCTTAAAGGAGTTTTAGGTTTTATTAGTTCATGTAAAATTAGATTATTTTTATCTTTTATTTTTGTTTTGACTTTTGGATTATGTATTCCATTGCTTGTTTTATTCTTGTACAATGCCTACAGTTTACAGCAATAGTGCACTTTATAAATAAACTTTACTTACTTACTTTGTATTTCCTTATACCTCCTGAATGCCACCCTTCTTTCACTCACCATGTTGGCCACTTCCCTAGAGAACCATAATGGTCTCTATATCCTTCAAATTTTACTCACTTCCTTCACACTGAGACTGGTTGCCTTATCATACCCTCCCTTATTGTTCTCTCCTGTGCCTCTACCCCTCCCTGGCAATTTCCATCCCCCCATGAAGTAGTTTCTGAAGCAGTCTACCATTTATTTAAAATCCACTGTCCTAAAGACCAGGACCCTCATTCTACTGTGGCTTGCCTCTGTTCCTCACTTTATGTTACAACTGGGGGACTGGATTGTGAGGGGAATAGATCTGGAAATAGGAAAGGGAGGAGAGGCAGGTTATGTTCCTACCTGGTGCCATAGCCTGGAGGGGTGGGAAGCAGATCCTGAGGATCGCTAGGGCAGCAGGATAGGAGGAAGAGATGATATAATTGTTCACCTGGTGACTAATGACCTGCCTAGGTATGGGGCTGGGACAGTGCAGGAGGAGTTTAGGGAGCTGGAGAGGGGCCTTAGACATGTAACTTGCTCAGTGGTTTTCACCGAGGCGCTGCCTGTCTATGACTGGGGAATGGAGAGGGATATTCACAACAGGAGCCTCAACTCATGGCTGAAGGAATGGTACAGAAAGAAAGAGTTCAGCTATATTGAGGACTGGGGACCCATCTGGGAGGATAAGAGCCTATACAAGGGTAATGATCTGCATCTACCTGAGAGGGGAACCGTAGTCCTCATTGGAGGATTTAAATGTTACTTCGATGAACAGATAAATTAGCCAATTAGGGTAGTGAAAGGAATCAGGCAGGCAGAAACTGCACAGGCCTAAGTAGACAGGAAGGAGAATGCAATGGGAGAGGAATCCCCCAGGTTGTAAATTAACAAAGGGAGCAGGATGGTAGAGATAAAGAGGGAAGGGAACAGGAGCATCAAAAAGAGAGTGAGGAAGAGGGAGGGATAAAACGGAAAAAATGGGGGGCAACAGGCAGACTGGACACAAAATCTGGAAGGCCATGTGTGTGAATGCTTGATGTCTAGAAAATAAGATTCCAGATACTGAAGCCATCATGGCGGAGGCCAACTTGGATATTGTGGCCATTACCAAGTCATGGTGCACTAAAAACCATGACTGGGACATAGCCATATCAGGCTACACTCTGTTCAGGAAGGTCCCGGTGGGAAGGAAAGGAGGGTGTGTGGTACTTTATGTGAGGTACAGCATAAGAGCAACAGAGATACAGGGAATACAGGAGGAGGCAAAGGTACAGTGGATTACCCTGGAGAAGGAGATTGGAGTGATTATTTGCACTACAGTGATCTTCAGACCTCCAGTACAGGGGGAAGAATTAGATAAGGTACTGGTGGAAGCTACTAGCAAGATGGTAGAAAAGGGGGAGCTGCTGCTGGTGGGAGACTTCAACGTGCCACATGTAGACTGGCAGGGGGGATAGCCTGGGTGGGGTGCAGGAGCAGAGGGCAGAGATAAAAGGGAGCACATTAAAGGCAACAAACCTCTGCATCAAACAACTGAGCAGAAGCAAGAGGAAGAAGAGACCACTATGGTTCTATAAAGAGGTGGCTGAAAAGGCAAAGACTAGCATTCAGAAGGTATAAGGAGATGCAGAGGGAGGAGGATGGGGAGGTGTTTAGGGGAAACAGAGGGAAGAAGGGAAAGCAGTAAGGAGCACAAAGACACAACTGAAGAGAGAATACACCAGGAGGTAACAAAAGATGACAAGATTTGTTAGGAATGTAAGTGAAAAGAGGAAAACCTGGGGTGGTATTGTAATGTTAAAAAGGGAAGGATGGGACTGTGCAGAGGGAGACAAGGAATAGGCAGACATCTTGAACAAATACTACTGTTCAGTGTTGACAGAGGAAAGAGTAGGGGAGGAGCCTCAAAAAAGTAACAAGAACATTGGAGGGAGGGATGAGGCAGACACTAATTTGTTTTCAGAGAATGTTCTGAATGGCATGGCTAATCTGTAGGTGGACAACGCAATGGGGCCAGCTTGGGTGCATCCAGGGTACCAAGGGAGCTCAGGGAGGTACTGGCTGCACCTCTGACAGTCCTATTTAACAGCTCATTGGAAACAGAAGTGGTTCCAGAGGACTTGGAGGACAGATGTAGTCCCACTTCACAAAAGTGGTAGCAGGGAAGAGGCTGGCAATTATAGGTCAGTCAACCTGACATCGGTGGTTGGAAAGTTAATGGAATCACTGCTGAAGGAAAACAGTGAAAAATCTCGAATCCAGTGGGTTACAAGACCTGAGGCAGTATGAGTTCACAGGGTTCATGTCAAACAAAGCTGATAGATTTCTTTGACTGGATTACAACACCATTCCACACAGCAAACTAGTTAGTAAACTGGGTAGCTTAGGAGCAGGTCCAAAGGTGGTAATCTGGATAAGAGATTAGTTAGCTGATAGGCAAAAAGGGGGCGGTAGTAAATGGAGTTCATTCAGTGGAAGGGAGGGTGCCCAGCAGTGAGGCCACAGGGATCAGTGCTTGGACCAGTCATCTTTAATGTCTTTATGAGTGACATTGCAGAGGAGCTGGAAGTGAAGCTCTGCCTGTTTGCAGATGACACCAAAATCTGCAATAGGGAGTACACTCCAGTGGGGTGGTGGAAAGGATGAGCAGAGACCTGAGGAAACTCTGACTGATCAATGGTATAGCAGCTGGGTTTCAATGTGAAAAAGTGCAAAATAATGCACTCAAAACACAGAAAACTAGGGGCAGAATACAAAATAGGTGGAGTGGTATTGACAACCACCAAAACCTGGGGGTTATCATATCAGATGACCTAAAGGTGACCAGACAGCGCAACAAGGTAGTCGGGAGGGCAAATGGGATGCTAGATTGAACAAGGAGGGATATCACCTGCAAAAAGAGGAAGGCAGTGTTGCCTCTGAATAGATCATTGGTAAGACCCCACCTAGAGTGCTGTGTTCAGTTCTGGAGACCACATCTCCAGAAGGACATACAGTAAAGGCGGTCCAGAGGAGGGCAACTAAAATGAGGAGAGTCTGCATCCAAAGCCCTATAAGGAAAGACTAAAGAACCTCAATATGAACACCCTGGAACAGAGGAGGGAGAGAGGGTGATTTATTTCTCTGGTCACCAATTCAAAGAAATCTATCAGATTCATTCGGCATGATTTCCCCATCCATGTATCCATGCTGCCTTTGGTCTTGCAGCCCCAATGGATTCAAGATACTCTACCAGTCTTTCCTATAGCAGGGTTTAATTTAATTTCACCACCACTGAAGTAAGACTGTCTGACCTACAGTTGCTAGCCTCCTCCATGCTGTTCCTCTTATGTAGTGGGATCATGTCAGCTATTTCCCAATCCTTTGCAACCAGCAGACTGAGCAAATGTATTAGTTTAGGATGTCAGCTTTTCTTGGTCCTCTTCCGTGCAGTCCCCCCCTCCACCTTTGTAATCCACATTATCCTTCCCTTTTCTTTCTCATTCTCACTTATGTTCTGAAGGATTTTATGTGATAAGGGTGATTCCCTTATCTCATGGAACACAAACCGTGAATCAAACAGTGCCCAAAGTCAAAAGGGCGACCGACATAACATCGATAACCGCAAACAGCGATGCTCACATACTGTTTCACTGAAAACAATAACAAAATAATTTTTTATGTGGGGGGCTATGCCCCACACCCCCAAACTAAATAATTATCAACTCCGGGGGGGGGGGTGGACTTAGAAAGAATTGAAAGAAAAAGCACTAATAAAACTTGTCCCATACCAGGACCTGAACCCAGGTCCATCAGCTCCATAGGCGGTGGCTCTAGCCACTATGACAAATGACCAGCTGGGCAGAGCTTGGCAAAAACACCTTCCTATATCCTGCTGTAGCGAGTGTAGCTCAGTGCTACACTAGCTATACAGGATATCTTGAGCTCTTCTATCATGCGCTCTAAATACAAGTGGTATTATTGAGTTGCTCATATTAAGCTGCTCAATAATACACGCTCATAACACTGTACACTGTTCTGAAGACACAGTAAGTATTAAACTACACTAGATAAGAGATTTTTTAAAGTGTAAATGTGAGGACTGATGTTATTTTACTTAATTTAACTAAGATGTTCAGAATCAATTATACAAAAACAAATATCAGTTAAAATTTCCTCATGAGGCTCCCTGGTGTAACCCTAGGTGGCGCCATCCCAGGGGCTACTACCCCTGCCAGCTTGGCTAGTAGCAGGTTAAGGAGCCTGAGTCCTGAAACGGGTGCCTCCACCCGGAGGTCAGCATTGGTAGTGGTCAAGCTAACCTGGGCACAGCCCTCCAGGACACTGTAACCCCCCTCTTTCCTTACTAGTGGCCAGAACACTACACAATAATCATTTTCACAATACCCCTGATACACCACACAAGTACCCACACTGTTTGCACTTACCATCAGGGTTTTCCTCTGGCCCAGCCTTGGGGACCCTCTGTAAAACAAGGTTATACACAACAAATAACAGCAGTACAGTACTCTTGCACAAACTGGAACCACAGTCAGGGTAAATACAAAAAAAGAGTTCAATCTGATTTAAGGGACTTAAACAAGGAAGGGGAATAATCAGGTTAATTTGCTTAAAGGCTGTATCAATCAAACAGTTCTGCATGTACTTCAGGGTCCATAAACAGTCACACATTCTGGGTACCCAGATGGAGAACAGTGGGCTAGCCAGGAACGTTGCAGCTGGTTGGGGTCCTGTGATTTGAAGAAAACAACATGCACAACACACACTATTTGTAATCCGGAGCTGGAGGGTTCAATTTGTGAAAAGAAAACAACAAGACAAACAGATGGCACACTTTTAGATTAGGCTGTTGTTGCAGGGAACTACCCTGATGATTATTCACGATACCCAAGACTGGACACAGTCTGGACAAAAATCGAGACAGCAGGTGGTTAATCTGGAGTGCCAGGAGAAGCAGGGCCCATACAAATCACCGAGGCGTTGTTCCTGTTCAAGCGTGGAGCTGGGGGCTGATCCCCAGGCAGGTCTCTCGTTGATGGCTTTCTCTGTGCAGCAGGTAGCTTGGCTGGGCCAGTGTGGCAAGGCCCTGGCCAAATGGAGACAAATTCGGATACGGTCCGTTTTGGGCTGGATACAGCTTCCAGCCAGCAGAACACAGTTCACACAGTGGGGAACCAAATCATGACCCACTAACAACTCACAGCACATTTACATGTAAGGAAATTCTACTGTACCAGGCAAACCGCTCTCCAGTCAAGATCGCAAAGTCTCTGCACAAACCGGGGATTCAAAAGCATCTGGAAATCCTGACAGGCCGATCGCATTCAGCAAAATCTTCGGTCTTCTTCAGGTATGAGCCTGGTAAAAAAAGATCAGTGGCTTCCTTTGTTCTCACAAACTTGGATTTAGCCCAAAATAATTCTCTTCTCTCCCTCTCAGGGGCAGCAGGCAGACATGCAGGCCACAACTCAGGCCTTTCCACAGTTCTCCCGCACGAAACTACTCAGACGGCTGCTTGACTGTCTCAAGCTGTTGCTTCTTCAGCTCCCAACTTAGATCTGACTCTACTGCCAGCAAGCCTGGGACTTTCCCCAGAATCCAAAAGGTTTGGTTGGCTGATCTGTCTGTCAGTCACAACAAAGGCCCCCCCCTTCAGGTGCAAAAAAGGAGCCAAAAGCCCCAAACTACAATTCTTACAGATTTTGACTCCAGACAGCTCCTGTAGTCTGGCTCCATTTTAGGTCCCACCAGTACTGATTGGTATAATTCAGCAGTCCAGGACCAAGATAGTGGAGATAAACAAAACAGTCCTTGCTGCAAAGAAGGCAGGTTAGACAAACTACATTATCGTTATCACTCTAAATGATTTTCAGCAAATAGTTACATCTTTCAACAGAGCTCCCTCTCAGATGACTTATGACTGCAATCCAGGCAGCTCTTAAAGAGACAGTGCACAAAGGCTATACAGGCACTCTCTGGCAATCACATTTAAACTGCTAAAATGCAGGACACCAGCCTGGCAGTGAGCATTTAGGCAAACTCAAGGAAGACTTTTTGGGAACCCCCATTTGTAGAGGGGTTACACTGGTAACAAAACAGATGCAGTGTCTCCTAATTACTCCAAATAATTACAATCAAGTCTATAAGTGAAGTGTCCCTTCACCCCATACTGGCTGCACAACTCCAGCAAGACTTTCACAGCACCCAACAACGGTGCTGCACCAACCAATGTACCCTAAATGACTAAAAGGATGTCTCTGTGACCCTTGGCACAAGGCAGCACCAGGCTAGAATACAGTTTCTGCCTAGTCTTCAAGGCCCAAGATGGCTCCAAACTGCAGGAAGTCTCCTTTTTCAATTATCTGTGGGCCTGACATAAGAGTCACTAACCCCTTCTCCTCAGTGGGTTCCTCAACTCATTAACACTTTTCACATGCTCTCCTCTCCCAGCTATCCTACTCTACCCTCCACTTATGCCACACATCATCGCCATCCTGTCAATTGCTTCCTGCATAATTCTCACTCCTCCCTAATTTGGTGTCCTTTGGTGCATAGCTCAAACCCCCAGTCCCCAAAATACTTATATTACATAGATCAGCTGTCTGCCCCCACACTCATGGTTGTGTTCCTATTCACTCCTATACCAGATGTGTGACTCAATAATGTAAGTGGACATACAGCTGCAGGAGGGTGACTAAACTAAGCTGGATGTTTGTCTGCTGTCCCCCCAAATTATGGATCGGGGTTCAGCTATGTAATAGATGTATTTTGGGAACTCAAGGCAAGCTTGGGAGTGGGTGATTATCAGAGAGATAAGGCAGACAAAGGCCGCCTACTATCAAGAAACCCTTCTGTACACCTGGGGCTCTGGATGCAACTTCTGAAATATCCTTAAGGAACTAAATGGGACTACCGTGTCCCTTCCCCCATCCCTGCTTAACATTGGTGATACCCCTACTCAGGATCCCCAGGTCATTGCTGACTCTCAACCCTGCTTTCTCGGACCTCAGTAGCATTCTTCCCCGACTACTTCTACTCTCCCACATCCCCCTCCTGTCTCTAGCATTCCACCATACCGTTTCAGAACTATTTCTACCCTACAGGCCAAATCCTTTCTCTCCAAGGTCTTAGGTAAAGCACGTCACAGTGGTGATTCACTGGACCTTAAGTTCCTTCACCTGACTAGTAACGCAGTCCTCTCCCCATCACAAAAATCTTCAATCTTTTTCTTCATCTTGGGCAATTCCCCTCATGCTGGAAATCCACCATTGTCACACCTATTTTTAAAGGTGGTGATCGCACCCTTTCTGGAAATTACCAGCCCATTTCCATCCTGCCTCCACTGTCTAAAGCCCTTGAAAAAATAGTTGCTGAACAGCTCTCTGACTATGTAACTAAACACAATCTACTTTGCCCAGAACAGCATGGTTTCAGGAAGGGCCACAGTACTACCTCTGCTCTTCTGAAATACACCTCATTCATTCACCAGTCTCTTGAGAGGGGTCACCTAGTTGGGTCAGTGTACATAGACCTGACTAAGGCGTTCGACACTGTTAATCATTCCCTCCTCATTAGGTCCCTCCTCTCTTTGGGAGTATCTCAAGATGTCTCTTCTTGGTTTACCAACTACCTTTGGAGCAGGTCCCAGCAAGTCCGTATTAACAACACCTTCTCCTCTAGTCTCCCTGTGAGGTCAGGGGTCCCCAAGGCTCTATCCTTGGACCCCTACTTTTCAGCTTGTTTCCGAACTCTCTTCCCAAGGCCTACTCTGGTAAACTTCTACTCTATGCTGATGATACTGTTCTCTTCAGCAGCCATCCTGACCATACCTCTCTCTAGCATGCCCTCCAAAATTTATTCTCAGAAGCTGAAACCTGGCTCTCAGACCACAAACTTGTACTTAACTACAAGAAAACCAAGACTATGGTCTTCTCCCACCGCCGGAATAAATATCATGGTGCCCTCCCCCCGCAAATCCACAACTTTCATAACTCCTTCCTGGAACAAGTAAACTCCTTTAAATATCTTGGAATCACACTCGACTCAGCCCTTACTTTCCATGATCATATCCATCAACTCTGCACTGCTATAAACACCAGAATAGGGCTCCTATATCGCCACAGATGCTGTCTGTCCTCTGATGCTCTTCGCCTTGCTGTCTCTTCCTCCATCCTCTCCCTAGTGGACAATTGGATTACGATCTATGGTGCTGCTGACCATACTGCCCTCCATAGGATTAAAGTGTCATTGAACAAAGCCTGTCGTCTTGGCACGGGCTGTGCTAGGGGTACCCATACATGTGACCTCTACAGTCTTTTGAATTGGCTGAATTTTGAAGGCAGGCTAAAATATCAAACCTGTCTACTTGCCAAAACAAATCTCAATAGGCCTTGCCTCCCCTTAGGCTCCTAAATCTCCTTCAATCTACCCCTTTGCAAAGAGCCACTAGAAGCTCTTCCATAGCCTCCTTTCAGGTTCCCTGATGTAGGACTGCCCTCGGGCAGCGTGCCTTCTGGTATAGGGCCCCCCCTTTGGGCAAACTCACTCCTGACTGCTATCTCAGCTGTATCCAAACTTGGCCCTTTCAAATCTCTTCTTCGGGATCATATAATTTCCTCCAGTACCTGTGACTGCTTCTAACCTCTCCCCTTCCCTACCCTGACTTCCATTTCTCTAGTCTTTATCTTCTCTCCCTGGCCTCTCACTCCCCCCCCCTTTTCCCTTCACACTTCCTCCTCGCCTCAGTATCCTCTCCATACCTACTATTCCCTCCCTGTCTTAGCTCAAACTGGTACTGTCTTACCTGACTTTATTGTGTTCCTTGCTGTACTGACTATTTACATAATGTATAATGTATTATGTGACCTGGATAGATTTTATCCGGTAGTCTCTGTTCTGCTTTATTTGTACCATTCATGATTGTCATTTCCTGTATTCTGTAATGTACCTCCATGACGTGGAGCCTTAGCAAAAGAGTCCAGACTCAAAGGTTTGTAATTCCGATTCAATTTATTAAAAAAAATAAATAAATTTAAAAAGGTGCGATCAAGATCTAGCACTGTTTCAGGAGCCTGCACTTCTTATCATTATCTTTATTAGTATTTCTAATGTTCACCCTGTACCCACCCAATACTTGCCCCTAATTACTTGCTGTGCCCCAAGGGTCTGGTTCTTGCCACAATCAAAACTGCGTACCCCATATACTGTCAAGCAGGGGTGAGGTGTGGGCCTCATGTCAATTCTTCTATGTCCCTCCATCAAAAGCCTCCTTCCATGTGTTGACATGCAAAAACAAAAACAAAACCAAAAAATCAGATGAGGGCCATACAGTTCCTGGGCCACTAGTGCCATGGAAGAGACCCACTGTCAGAGCCAATCCCAGTAACAAAAGAGTTACTGTAGACACTTCAATGGCGGACGGAAGCAGACAACCTCAGAAATAAGTTGTCCCCTGCCAGCAGGAGTCGCCACCTGTGATTCTTACCACAGATGCATCTTTGTTGGGGTGGGTTGCCCATCTATAAGAGCACATCACCGGTACTTAGGAGTTACTCCAGCACATAAACCTGCTGAAGCTGAGAGCAAGGCTTCTAGCTCTATAACTCTTTACTCCCCTTACTTAGGGAAGGGGATACAAGTCAGAACAGCTGTACTACATCAACAAACAGGAACGGACAAGATCCACTCCTTGGTGCACAGAGGCAATCATATGGAATTTGACCTACTCCCCCAGTGCCTACTTACAAGCTATCCCTCTGCCAGGAAAATACAATATCTGACAGATGCTCTGAGCAGGATAAATCAGGCTCATTATGAGTGGTTCCTGAACAAACAGGTGCAGGTTGTACTGTTCAGGTGTGTCACCTCAGATATACATCTCCTTGCATCCCATGAGAATCACTACCTCCTTCAGTGTTGCTGTAGACCACCAGACAGGGGCACAGTATCCCTGGATTCTCTGATTTGGGATGGGTTAGAAAGGCATTTGTATGCCGTCCCTCCTTTCCCTCTGTTATTCAGGGTATTCATTGAACTTAGATCTCAGCCAGCAGCAATGAGCCTACTAGTACCTGACTGGGCCAGACAGCCATGGCATTCTCTGCTGCCCTCCACGCCTGTGGCCAAGCCTATACACCTCCCTTTGGAGGCACAACTTGCTGATCTCCCACCAGGGGAGGATCATATACTCCAATCTCAGGCTCTTCAGGTTCAGGGTTTGACCCTCAAGAACTCAGAGTATGCAGGTTTGCATCTCTTAGAAAGTTTACTATAGGCTTGAAAGAGGTACAGAAAACCTGCTACTAAGAAAACCAGTGCTGCCGGCCTGCCGGCGCAGCGGTGGGATTTCCGCTTGTGATGCCAGCAATCCGGGGGGGAGAAGGATCGAGCATCCCTTGGACAGCTCTCCTTCTCCGGGGGGAGGGTGGTATCATGTTCGGTACAATAGCGGCACCCGGCGGAGTCTGGGGCTGCCACAATGCACCAACGCAGTCTAGCTTTCAGGGGCAGGGTGGACGCTGGTTGTCATTGCACGTCCCGCCCCATCGCATACGGGGAGAAAAAATCCTGCATAGCTGCCTCTATGAAGCCTTACCTCAGGCTTCAATTTGCCTCCCATAGCTCGCTTCTCCATTAGACACTAGAGTTGTGGCACCCATAATGGGAGAGGGGATGCCGTGACACCACCCTCTGGGGGGTAAGCCAGGGGTTTTGTGGGGAGCAATACAGCCATTAACAGGAGGTGGGAGCCGGAAGTCCATGACCATGGCAGATATCAGCGCCCCCTGCAGACAAAAAGTATAGTAACAAATAAAAAAAACAAAAAAAAAAATCAGTGCTGTAAAGGAGAACAGGTTCTTAGATTATTGTTTTTCCAGGGGTATGGTACCAGCACAGGCAGGTATTCCAGCCTGTGGGATTATCTAACACAGCGACAGACAGACTGATGCAAAAACAACAACAGCAAAATCTAAGGAGGTTCCTTTGGAATAGCTCTGTTTGCCTACTGGACTGGCAGATGATTGCTGTTCTGTTGGGGAAGGCAGGAGAGCCTCTGGGAGCAGAGAGTGCATCCTTAAGACTGCCTCTCCAGCTCCACTACAACCAGTAGGGATCACGTGTCAGAGATGTAAATCTGTGATCCTCAAAAGGAAGGTGGGTCACAGCTCGCGCTACGCCGGCGACCCGGGTTCGGGAGCGGACCGGAGTGCGGCGAAATCCTTTGGGGGAGGAGGATGGAGCATCCCAGCGGATGCTCTCCTCCTGGGGTGAGATGCCAGGGCGTTGGGCGCCTGACATCCTGAGGGTCACTGGATGCACCGACTCTCGAAGCACGGCGGCTCCGTCTCACGGAGCGAGGAGGGGATGTAGTTAGGCGCTGAGAGGAACGTGCGTCAGTACGCAGACTCTCTGCACCAGCGTCTCAGAGGGTGGGGTTAAGGAGGAAAACGACTTGGAGGAAAATGCCCTCCGGTCACCTGGATGAAGTCCTCCGGAGCCGGCCTTACCACCCTCCGACCAGGGGCAGACCCCAATGTGCAGCTGCCGCAGGGGGAAGGGGAGAAAGGGGATCCTCTCCTCGCCCCGGGGGTAATCCAGGCCATCAAAGGGCCCCCAATGGCAGTGTGGCACTCTAGGGGCAGACCAAGCTGGTCGGCAGAGGTTTTGGGGGGTTGTCACTCCTTGCAGGACGGAAGGAGTGGTGACTGGAAGGGACAGCAGGAGTGGATAAAAAAAAAAAAAAAAAAAAAAAAAGGAAGGTGGGTGCATTAACTGTTACACCACTGGAGCAGGGCACCTGCTTCTTTAGAAAACAAAAAAAAAAAACTGAGTATGGGGGAGGGATGGAGGAGAGGAAATGTCCAAGGTAGGGAGAGGAGTGGCCACAGACTAGCCCTGTTCACTCGGGAGGCCTTGAGTTTTTCCTCAGTTTATTCAACCTAAGTGTAATGCCAGGAAATGCAAAGTTACGCACACTGGAGCCAGGAATCCTAGGACGGAGTACTTCCTGGGTGGAGTCCAGGTATTTGCATCAGAGTAGGAGAAGAACCTGGGAGTGATGATCACTAGTGACCTGAAGCAGTCCACGAAGTGCAAGAAAGCAGCAGCAAAGGCAAACAAGATTCTGGGATGCACAGCTAGGGGGATTAGTAGTAGGGGAGTGGAAGTTATACTACCTTTGTACAGGTCAGTGGTGAGGCCACATCTAGAGTATGGAGTTCAGTACTGGTCTCCGCACCTCAAATAAGACATTAACCTTTTGGAGACAGTCCAGAGGAGGGCTACAAAGATGATAGCGGGTCAGCAGGGCAAGACATACAAGGAGAGGTTAAAGGCACTGAACATGTACTCCCTGGAGGAAAGGAGAGACAGAGGGGGCATGATTGTGACTTTCAAGTACTTGAAAGGGATAAATAAGGTGGATAAGGAGGGTCTCTTTAAGCTGAGTGGCAACCATAACACAAGGGCACAGTCATAAGCTGGAGTGGGGGAGGTTTAAGAGGGCGATCAGCAAGCACTTCTTCACAGAGAGGGTTGTGGACACTTCTTAATGCTCTGCCAGAAGAGGTAGTCTCGTTGAAGATAGTATCCAGCTTCAAGAAATGCTGGGATAGGCATGGGGGAAGGGTAAGGATCATGGGAGCAGTGGGGAGGGGGGCAGGGACAGTAGCTCAAGCTGTGGACCCTGCAATATGAGCAGACTAGATAGACCAAATGGACTTCTTCTGCTGGCATCTTTGTATGTTCGTAAAGTGCCTCAAAACTTCAACATCCAGCAAACAAATTGCTAGTTTACAGCCCTTCCACTGAAATAGTGTATGCTTTGGTTTTGACTCGTACAAAGAGCCAGTGTTAAAATGTCAGCTTTCTTCTTTCTAGTACAGTACTTGTAAATCTCCTACAAATACACCAGGAGAACCCTGTGTTGTTTCAAGTTATGCCCATGTTAGGTTAAACTTCGCTATAGTCAATATGATGCATCATACCAATGAGAAAACATGGAGTTGAATCACAGGTCAGTGATGCACTATAAAGACATTGGTATGCACATGGAACTTCCCTGGATAGAGGGAGAATGCATTTAAGTATCTTTATGTTTATGTAAATGCTGCAAGTTTTAAAGTTTGCAAAGGGAGACAAAAGTGTTTTTGACTTCTTCCAATTCTTCACAACTCCCTGTAAACTACTGGTGGAAAAATATCATACAAAAACCATCCAAGCCATCTACTTACTGTTGGGGGTATCTTCAAAGCAATCCTTCTGCTGTTCACTCTCTTCACCTTTTACATCACTAACAGGGAGTTCCTCATTCCTCTCAAACAGCAATAGCAAGTGTTCCTTTGGGATATTGTATCCTGCACATGAAAAAAAAATATTATTAGTAATCAGAGCTGTCTATTTTACTTTTATTATTTTACAAGGAGGTGGGTTGGGACAATGTCCCATTTTCAGCCACACATGTAATGTAATGTTTCCTATGGTATACATTCAGGATACTAAAACTCCGGATCCCCAAACTCACAGGACTGAGTTAAGTATCCTGACACCTACAAGCCCGACAAGGAAGAAGGTAATGCCGACAGGTTTATGTTATGGGGTCTGGGTAGGTTGGGACAATGTCCCATTTTCAGCCACACATGTAATGTAATGTTTCCTATGGTATACATTCAGGATACTAAAACTCCGAATCCTCAAACTCACAGGACTGAGTTAAGTATTCTGACACCTACAAGCCCAACAAGCAGGAAGATAATGCCGACAGGTTTTATGTTATGGAGTGGGGGGCAGGGCCCCCCTCATTACAATCAAGTTGCGTCGGGATTTTGAACCTCAGTATCCCAAACTTGGTCTTGTAGGGTTCGGGATACTGACTTTGTAGATTCCATAGGTATTGCGTTCCTATTTGTCACAGCCTGGGCAAACCTAAACAAACTTGATATCCTTGGCCTATCTAAAACCTGGTTAAAGCCTTCCACACCCAGGCCCCCTTGTGCATTGCCCAGTTATAAACTACTAAATGACAGGACCTCCCCTAAGAGAGGACGTGGCACTATGACTTATTACAAAGCCCATCTAAACGTCTCTCTGTCCCTAGTTCCCCCTTTCCCAGTTCTAGCCCACAATCTTTGTCATGCCACTCTAACCCTTAGCAACACTAAGAAACTTCATCTCTTCTGCATATATGCACCATCTGCTAATCTTCAAGAGCTTTCTTCCCTCATCAGCACAACTGCCCCCTCACTCAAGACAATTAATTTGTCCTCCTTGGAGATTTCAATATTAACTCTTTAAAATGTAAAAAACAAAGGCCGAGTCATATTTAAACAAATTGCTGCTCACTTAAATTATCTCCAACCTTACAAGGGTCTAACAATGAATAATGTGCCACCCTTATAGAGTGGGTATTAGTAACAAAGTTAGACAAGAGTAGTCTGCACTGGGGTACTACCTGATGCCACATGCAATCACTCCCTGGTCTGCTGTGTAAGGTGTGTGAAACCACTTAAGGTCTCTCCTAAACTTATTCATTTTAGGTACTTCTCGCACTTAGACCCTCACCAGTTCAAAAGTGAAGTAGCATACCTAGAGTTGTACTATCTGTGGGCCACTACTGATGTCAGCGTAGCTGTCTCACATTTCTGTACTATCCTTGCTGGGCTCCAGGATAAGTATGCTCCCCTTACCATTAGCAGTGTTCCTGATCCATTTGCTAAATGATTGGCCTGTCCTCTTTTATCCCTCCTCAAAAGACAGATAAATACTGGGATTCCAACAGAGCATCTAACTCTGTCTCAAACAGGTTAAGCTACAGAAAGCTCAGAAAGGAATGCAGACAGGCCACATGTTAGAGCAAAAGTAATTACTGTAAAGCCCAACTTGATTCCTCTCCAGGTAACCCATGTCATTTCTGGAACTGTATTAAAACAAACTCTAGCCAGAGCCAATACAGCTGCAGTGAGCTTGCTGGAGCGCTGGGGAATGAGCGCTGCTGAATGCCATCACCAAGATGGCAGTGGTAATGGAAGTGGGCATGCACGGCACTCGCGCATGCATAGTTCTGTTGAATGGCAAAACACCTTTCCCAAGATGGCAGCACTGACAGAACTGCACATGCGCGACGCTCATGCATGCGCAGTTCAGTTCTGGAATGCAGAAGTGGAAGACAGCACAAAAAATAGTGCTGGTCCTGCCTGTATCATAAGTGGCCACGGCGGATGGATACTTCCGAATCCACAAAATGGAAGCGTGCCACTGTCGCTCATTTTCTAAGCCAACGATCGCAAAATAGCCGCAGGCTCTGCCCACACTGCAGTAAAAAACTAGGCCTGGACAGTACCCCTACTCCCACTAATACTAAGGTCAATGACATAAACAGTAACAACCCTTTCACCATCTCGAATGCTTTTAATACATTTTTCACCAGTCTCTCATCTTGCACTGGGGCTTTTCTGCTTGCTTACTCCTGTTTCCTCCCCATTCCTTGTGCAGCGTCACACACCCCATTTTATTTAAGAAGAGTCAGTGTCCCAGAGGTGAACAAACTTCTAAGGCAGATCCTCAATTCTAAATCTGCTGGCTCCCCAATCCTAAATCTGCTGACTTCGATGGTATTGAGCACCAGCTCCTCAAACTTGCTGCCAATGCACTGGCCTCCATGTTGTAAGAATGATTAACCAGCCTTTCACATCTGGCATTATTACCAATCTCTGGATAATATCCCACATAGTACTCTGTATTACTCGGTATCTGAAAGGTGGATGGAGGCTCTGGGCCCATCGTGACTACCTTCCCTGCACGTGTAGAGTAAATTATATACTAGACCAAAAGGAATATATCCAGTTCTGTTTTAAATGACTCCAGCGTACTCATATTTACAATATAATGGGGTAGGAAGTTCCATAAGGATGCTGCTCGTATAGTAAAATAATACTGTGTTTTATTAGTACATGCATTTGGAATCCTAATCTGTCTGTTGTGACATCTCAAGTTGTTAGGTTTAGATGCCATTTCAATATTAGAATTGTTTAGAAGTTAGAAGTGTTTAAAAAAGACAACACTAAAACCATACGTAATTACAGATCCAATGCCCTCCTACCAGCTCTTTATAAGGCGTTGGAAAAAAAACAGGCGCCCCAAACTCTTTGTGTCTTTACACCTGATCTCCTCTCCCCTGCTCAACGTGACTTCATCAAATCCTCAGCACCACACACGGCACTGATCACACCTGACCAAGAGAATTTCTAATGCATTTGCTAGATGGGAGGTGAGCTTGTACAGCTGGTTCTGATTACTCTTGTTTTTTTTTGTAATATAAAAATGTGTTATTGAGTGTCTCCTCATGAGACATGCCGAAACAGCCTGTGGGATAACCCCCTCCCCCGGTATCAGTTCAAAAGACAGAATATATGTTAAACAGCAGATCTCTGTATGCAATTAACTTCTCAGTTTGCTTTGAAAGCTAGGAAATGGAATATCCATTTTATGATGTCCTCAGGAAAACCCAGTTAATTGACTGGTGTCACAAAGCATATGACACCTCAGTGAGATCTGGAAGAGAGTCATAAAAAGTCCTTTGATGTCCTTGAGACAGGAAGACACTCTAGATCAAAAGGACATAGGGAAACAGCTTTTTGCTGATGTCACATTCTGAAGGAGGAGACATCCTGTTTTGTATAATTTTTATATTCTGACAGGGAGGAGCTAGGTGACCTCATGCAAAGAGGTTGGCAAAGCCAGATTTAAACTGCAGTCTGTATTCCATTTAGATATATACATGATTAGACTCTGAGGAAGTAACATCTACAGCACTATAAGACGATAAAAATACATTAGGTAGACAGGCCTAAGTGTATTATTGGTAGGAATTTGCACTTTTAACCTTATTCCATTAAAAAATTGTATGGTTTTGTGATATATTGTTCTGTATTTACTTTTTTTATCTATTTTAAAATAAACATCTCATTTTAGAGACTACTTGGTGTGCCTCTGAAATTCTTTCTTTGACAAGTGAAGCATATATGGTTACACTGACACTCTGCATAGCTCAATGGTAATACCAAACTGGGAAAATGTAAATGTTTATTCTGAGGTCTTTAACAGAGTTTTTAAGGGTTCATTTTGTACACCTGGGTAGGTGCCCATAGGTGAAAGATATCTGCCCCCCCCCCGAAGAGCAGAATTATCTGAGCCTGTACATTGGGTATGCTAGCAAGAGGTTCACAGTTTGAATCCCTCCAAGAACTTGAGACCAAAGGTAGATTCGAACCCACAAAACAGACAGGAGGGATACCCTGTTATGTTAACTGTTCATAATACTGCGCTCGGAGGTTGGCACTGTGGGAGCAGAGGGCGTGACCTGCTGAGTGGGGTTTGTGACAGATTGGTTGGCAGCGGTGTGCATAAGTTTGGTATTACAAGCTTTATTGTTCATTGTGTCGGCTTGAGACTGTCAGCTCACTTACAAAGAAAGAAAAAGGCAGTGATTTGTTTTTAAAAGGAAACAGAACTATATCACTTGGCTTACAGTCAAGTTCCTACCCATTTTATTTTTTTTTTCTGAAGTGCAAGTTAGAGTAGCCGTAGTTAGGGAAGAAGATGGCTTTCAACTACAGCGGGCACACTGTAGACTATTTAAAGCAGTTGTGCAGGGACAGAGGAGTCCCGTTCGAGGTGAAAGCCACCAAGCAGAACCTCATGGATGCCCTGGTGGTAGCAGATACCCAGAGCACAGAGTCACAGACAGTGACTGTAAGAGACCGAACCTTGAATGTGGAAGGGCTAGCGGCCAGTGCGGTGTCCAGAAACAATGGGGAGGGCAGCAGGGCCTCTGTCACCGAAGGGCCACAGCAGCAGGGGAAGGTTACCAGTATTCTGGAGCCAGAAGTACTCAGGCTGCAGATTGAGTTGCGCAGAATGTAGCTGGAGTTCCAGAGGGAGGTAGAGCGAGAACGCCAAGAGGCAGAGCGAGAACAGCAAGACACTGACCATGAGGAGGATGAGCGCCAGAGGCAACATGAACTGAGAAGCTATGACTCCAACCAGCGGCACCAGAGCAGGTAAGAGCTTGGGTTTAACTGGGACTACAGGACTGGGTTACAAATTGAATTCCAAATTGATGGCCGAATTTAAAGAGGGGGAGGATATGGATGCCTTTTTAAATTCTTTTGAAAAAGTTTGTATTCAGGCTAAAATTCCTAGAGAGTTCTGGAGCTTCCAGCAATCCCCGCTACTTACCGGGAAAGCGCGGGATGCATTGGGTCAAATGAACAATGAGGACAGTGAAGATTATAGCAAACTTAAAGCTGCACTGTTAAAGAAATTTGAATTAACTGCTGAATCATACAGAGCTAAATTCTGTAAGCTCAGGAGATGCCCTGACATGAGCTACGAGGAGCTAGCCACAAAATGACGTCAGTTTTTAAAACGTTGGTGGGAAGGAATTGAAGCAAACTCTGTTGATAAAATTGAAAATGTGATTTTGTTAGAACAGTTTTTCTGGGCATGCCCAGCAGAGCTGAAAACCTGGCTGGAGGACCGAGATCCCAAAACAGTGCAAGAGGCTGCTGAACTCTCAGACCGCTATGCCAAGAGCAGACCTGCTCTGAGAGCAAATGGGGCGGGCGTGGCAGTGCAGAAAGGGAAAAGTGTGCCTTCAGGGCAGCTAAAACCCTCACTGCCTCCACCAAAACCAGTTAGCCCTGGGTTTCAGAGAAAAGATTTCTCTGAGGAAATAAATGAATGTTGGTTGTGTAAAGGAACTGGGCATATTGCTAGACAGTGTCCCAAAAAGGCGAGCAATACACAACAGGGGGCTAGGAAAGAAGTGGGTTGTTTGTGTGTCCCTAGAAGCATGCCTGTGAACATGAGGAAGCACATGCACCAAGTCATGGTGATTGGTGTACAGACGCAAGGGTTAAGGGACACAGGGGCCTCCCTGACCTTGGTAAAGGGGCATCTAGTAGAGCCTGGTCAGCTTATACCCAATAAATATGTCACTGTACAGGACTTTACTGGTGAAGAGAAAACATTGCCCCTCGCTAATGTTCTCCTAGACTGGGGTGAAACAGGGGGAACTGTGCAACAGATGGCTGTAGCCAAAACCTTAGCAGTGGATGTGATCCTGGGCAACAATCTCAAACAAGGGATGGTGTGTGCAGTTACCCGTAGCCAAGCAGCAAGGGAAAATAATAGTTCCCTGGACCCCACGGAAGCCATTGTGGAAACCACTGGGAGGCTGGTTCCCCAGCCTGTGTCTCCTGATATGGAGATTAATGAAAAGGAGGTAGAAATTTCTCCAGTAGCAGTCAACCACACCGCTACGGAGGGTTACTCCAAGGAGGAAGGGGTGACCCATTGTCAGAGGGTTAGGGATGGCAGTGATCCTGATTGCCCTAAAGCTAGTGCTAGGGACCCTAGTTTAGAGACAGAAGGGGACCTGTCCCATGGCTTGGGAATGAATGAGGAGTTTGCAGCTGCTCAGAGAAGTGACCCTAGTCTAAAGAAGCTGAGGGCTTGGGTAGACTCTGATGGCACACAGGGACGTGACGGCAGACATAAGGTTTATTGGGAAAATTGACTTATGGATACCTAGGCTGTGCAGATAGAGGGAGGGATGCTAGGCAGGCAGCTTGTCGTTCCCCAGGAGTATCGTGAGCAGTTGCTCAAGATTGCACATGATATTCCCTTGTCTGGTCATCTGGGAATCGCACACACTATGCAGTGGTTGGCGCAGAATTTCTATTGGCCCAACTTCATCCAGCAGGTGAAGGAGTATTGCAGGTCTTGTCACAGGTGCCAAGAAATAGGGAAGGCAGGCAAGAAAACCCAAGCCACCCTGATTCCATTGCCCATAGTGGAGGAGCCATTCCAGAGGGTGGGAATGGATATTATGGGGCCTTTAAATACCCCCAGCTCCTCAGGGAAGAGATTCATCCTGACTGTGGTGGATTATGCCACCCAGTACCCAGAGGCAGTCACCCTATCCTCACTGAGGACAAACAAAGTGGCAGATGCCTTACTTGGGATTTTCTCTTGTGTTGGGTTTCCACAGGAGGTTACCACCGATCGAGGGGGTTCCTTCATGTTGGACCTGATGAAATTATGGGAGAAGTGTGGGGTGTTGTAGAGATGCATGACACCGTATCACCCACAAGCCAATGGGCTTGTGGAAAGATTCAATGGTACCCTGAAGTCAATGTTCCGGGTGTTTACTGAACAGCATGGGAGGGACTGGGAGAAATATCTTCCTCACCTGTTGTTTGCATACAGGGAAGTGCCCCAAGAGTCGACAGGATTTTCCCCTTTCAAACTCTTATATGGACTCTGGGTACGTGGGCCCCTAGACTTAATCCAGGAGGACTGGAAAGGCAAGCACGCCACCCAGGGAACTCCCATAGTGGATTATGTCTTTAGATTTAGGGAAAGGCTGAAGGAGCTTATGGGGACAGCGCAGAGCAACCTGGCAGCAGCCCAACAGAAACAAAAAGTGTGGTACGACTGCAGAGCCAGAGCTCGCTCATACATGGTGGGTCAGGAAGTCATGGTCCTTATTCCAGTCCAGAAAGACAAGCTGCAGGCTGAGTGGGCAGGACCGTACAAAGTGATTAGGAAGGTAAATGATGTGAACTACATTATAGAGTTACCTGACAGAAGACAGACAGAAAGGATGTCAACATGATGAAGCCATATGCAAATAGGGCTGACATGATGTTTGCAGTGTGTAGTCCTGGGGAGGGGACGGACGAAGGAGACCCCCTTCTGGACTTGCTGGAAGAAAGTAAGCGGGAGTCCTCTGTGGAGGCAGTTAAATTGTCTCCCAGCTGACCCCGGACAAGATCCAGGAAGTAAGGGAGGTTTTAGCAGACTTTGCCTCACTGTTTAGCGCCAAGCCTGGACTAACCCCCTTAGCGACGCACGATGTGGAGATAGGGACACAGATGCCCATACGGCGGACAGCATATTGGGTGTCAGAGGCTATCCAAAAGGACATTAGGAGGAAAGTGGAGGAGATGCTGAATTTAGAGGTAATCCAGAGATCCCACAGCCCCTGGGCCTCACCCATAGTCCTTGTACCCAAGCCAGATGGCTCTACTCATTTCTGTGTGGACTATCGTGGACTGAATGTAGTCACGAAGTCAGACGCCCACCCAATGCTCTGGATGGATGAACTCCTGGACAAGTTGGAAGGGGCGACCTACCTCATGACCACTGAGTTGACCAAGGGGTATTGGCAGGTAGAGTTGACGGACAGAGCTAGGGAGAGGTCGGCCTTCATCACTCCGATAGGCTTATTTGAATTTAAAGTAATGCCTTTCGGAATGAATAACACCCCGGCCACTTTACAAAGGTTGGTGAACCAGGTGTTAAATGGTGTGGAGGAGTATGCCATGGTGTACCTGGTTGACACTGCCATCTTTACTGCCAGCTGGGAGGAACACTTATCCCACCTTAGGAAAGTGCTGGGCAGGATACAGAGGGCCGGGCTCACTGTCAAAGCAGAGAAGTGCCAGGTGGCCATGGAAGAAGTGGCATACCCCGGGCATGTGGTAGGCCGAGGACAGCTCCATCCTAACCAAATAAAAATAGAGGTGACCCAGGCGTGGCACAAATCAGAAATGCAGAACCAGGTCAGGAGTTTTCTAGGGACAGCAGGGTACTATAGAAAATGTATACCCAATTACAGTGCCCTGGCTGCTCCCCTATCTGACCTGGTACAGAAAAGGATGCCAAAGAAAATTACCTGGGGACCAGCCTGTGAGGAAGCCTTTACCAGACTAAAGGAGGCACTGTGCAGTGCTCCTGTTTTGACAAGTCCTGACTATAGCAAACCCTTTATAGTTCAGACTGATGCCTCAGACGTGGGCATTGGGGCAGTACTGAGTCAGACATCTAGCCAGGAAAGATCACCCTGTAGCGTATCTGGGTAAAGTTACTTCCCAGGAGCAGGCATACTCCACTCTGCAAAAGGAGTGTCTTGCCACAGTATGGGCCCTTACGAAGTTGGAGCCATACTTGTATGGGCAACATTTTGTGGTACAGATTGACCACAACCCCCTGGTTTGGCTGATGCAGATAGGGAAAAAACAATGGTAGATTGCTAAGATAGAGTCTTGCTTTGCAAGGGTATGACATGACAATTCTACATAGGTCTGTAGCGACCAATCAGAACTCAGATGGGTTGTCTTGCGTCTATGAGGAGTGAAGTGATTTGGGAAGCTTATCCCATGCAGGAGATAGACCCCCAAATTCAGTCTAGGTAGGGAGGATTGTGACGCTTGTACAGCTGGTTCTGATTACTCTTTTTTTTTTTTTTGTAATATAAAAAATGTGTTATTGAGTGACTCTCATGAGACATGCTGAGACAGTCTGTGGGATAACCCCCCCCAGGTATCAGTTCAAAAGACAGGATATATGTTAAACAGCAGATCTCTGTATGCAATTAACTTCTCAGTTTGCTTTGAAAGCTAGGAAGTGGAATATCCATGTTATGACATCCTCAGGAAAACCCAGTTAATTGACTGGTGTCACAAAGCATATGACATCTCAGTGAGATCTGGCAGAGAGTCATAAAAAGTCCTTTGATGTCCTTGAGACAGGAAGACACTCTAGATCAAAAGGACATAAGGAAACGAGTTTTTGCTGATGTCACGTTCTGAAGGATGAGACATCCTGTTTTGTATAATTTTCATATTCTGACAGGGAGGAGCTAGGTGATCTCATGCAAAGAAGTTGGCAAAGCCAGTTTTAAACTGTAGTCTGTATTCCATTTAGATATATACATGTTTGGACTCTGAGGAAGAAACATCTACAGCACTATAGCAAGATAAAAATACATTAAGTAGACAGGCCTAACTGTATTATTGGTAGGAATTTGCACTTTTAACCATGTTCTTTTAAAAGATTATATGGTTTTGTGATATATTGTTCTGTATTTACATTTTACTTTTTTATCGATTTTTAAGTAAACATCTCATTTTAGAGACTACTTGGTGTGCCTTTGAAATTCTTTCTTTGACAAGTGAAGCATATATGGTTACAGTGACACTGTGCATAGCTTAATGGTAATACCAAACTGGGAAAAGGTAAGAGTTTATTCTGAGGTCTTCAATAGAGTTTTAAGGGTTCATTTTGTACACCTGGTTAGGTGTCCATAGGCGAAAGATATCTGCCCCCAGAGCAGAATTATCTGAGCCTGTACGTAAAGATACATGGCAAGAGGTTCACGGTTTGAATCCCTCCAGAACTTGAGACCAAAGGTTGATTCGAACCCACAAAACAGACAGGAGGGTTACCCTGTTCTGTTAACTGTTCACAATACTGCGCTCGGAGGTTGGCACTGTGGGAGCAGAGGGCCTGACCTGCTGAGTGGGGTTTGTGACATGGAGCTCACCGGTTCTGTTTCAATTGATGATACTAAAGTCTTTGATATGGTTGATCACACCCTGCTCTGTCACAAACTTACATCCCTGGGAATATCTGACACTGCCATCTACGGTTCAAAAGTTATTTGTCTGACAGGCAACAACGTGTCAGGTTTAGATCCTTCCTCTCTGATCCTGCCCACATCAAAATCAGTATCCCCCAAGGTTCTATATTCAGACCCTTGTTCTTCTACCTCCATATACACTTGGTACACCACTGATTCTCCAACAGTTCCCTCATCTTTTATGCTGATGATCTAGTGTTCTTCTCCAGCATCCAGAATGTTGACAAGATCAACAGTAAACTATCCGCTGACCTACAGTCTGTCCAAAAGTGGTTCTGTGAAAACACGCTCTTATGAATGCTACCAAGTTCAAGCCATGCTATTCGGACCTGTCCCCCCTAAAGAATATTCCATCTCCTCTCTCAGTTGTTTGTGAAAATGATGTACTCTTAGTCACTGTCCCTTCGTTTAATTACTGGGGTGTGGTACTGGACACCTGCCTTGATTTTTCATTTCACGTGGCAGCAACCTGTAGGGCTGTCAATGTCCAACTCAGGCTTATGTACAGAGCTGGCCATAACCTCTTTCCTAGTGCCTGTATTCCCACAGCCTGGGATTCTGCTGCATAAACATTCTTAGAGCCTGTCTGTCTTCTTTGAAGCCTCAAATTCCATGTAGCATTAATGGGATGTGGCATATAACATCATCTGTTGTTTTTCCTTAACAATAAACCATCAAGTTCACCACTGCACTCTGTACACTAAACTTGGCTGGCTCCCTCATCTGCATAATGCACTCTCGCCCTGAGAGGTATCATACATAGCATCTTTCAAAATCAGGTTCCAATTTTGCTTGCCTCCCTCCTAGTACCATACTCTAATGCCTATCCATTTAGATACTCTGACTTTCACCCACTTGCCATTCTTATGGCCAGGACATAATTAGGTGAGATAGCCTTCTCAGTCTCTGCCTCAAAAATTGTGGAACGTTATACCAGCCAACATCAGGCAATGTTCCTTAACCCACACCTTTAGAAAATGGTACCATTTCCACTTACTAAAGTCAGCAATATACTCCTCATCCTAGTCCTTTGTTTTATGATTCATCAATTGCCTTTTGTATTGTAGCCCAGACACGTTGTGCCAGTGGGCTACTACCCCTGCCTGTTGGCTCTCTAACAGGTTAAGGGGCCTGGGTCCTGCTACGTTGGTGTTTGGGGATTCTGTCCCAAAGATAATAAAATAGTGCGGCGGCTCCACATAGAGAAAAGTAGAAGTGGGTCAGTTGACTGGCTGGCACAGCCCCTTGGGATGCTGCACCTACCCACTTCCCCTACCAACCACCCCACACTCTGAATACCCAGCCGTTCAATGAAACCATAAACCATGAACAGTAATGATCTGACAGACTCAGAGAATTCCTGCACACACAATTTTAGATGTTAAACACAGCTTTATTGGGGGTAAGGGCTAGGGAAGGGATATCAGGACAAGGGATGGCTGTGAATAAAAAGATTGTTAGAGAGAACAAGTAACAATAATAATTTGGGCCTGTTGGCCAAGCTCACCTCTGGAGGCCCATTCCCACTGGTATCAGCGTCTACCTTAATAGCCCCTAGGGGTACCCACAAGGTGCAGGCCTGTTTGTTGCTGTGGGTTGGCTGGCTGTTGGGGCCCTGAAAAAACAGAATAATTATCTGAGGAAGCAATTAAATCCCTTTACACTCCCTTGCTTGATTTCTGGGAACTAGGTCCTGGGTACTCATGGTTTTGCAGAACTCAGCTATGCTTGGGATGATTTTCTCCAGATGTCCAAGAACGCGGAGCTCCATGCTGCAATGGGCGGATGGAATCTTGCTTGAGGATCTTGCAGCTTGTCCCCTTGATTGGAGGTCTGGCCACTTGTCACCTTCAGCTGCTTCTGGCCCATTGCAGAGCTCTGTGGCAGAACCATACTAGCATTAGAAGGCCCAGACCCAGGAGTGGCTCCACAGCCTGGCTCCCCACAATGGATCACAGGTGCCCTAGCACCCCAGCAAGCGCTGGTGACCTCCTGAGACAGTAAGTCCCACTTGGAATGGGTTAGGTGATTCCTTCCCTGGCTCTAGGTGAGAACTCCCAAACAGTGGAGGTCCTCTGCAGTCCCTGCACTTAGCTTAAAAACCAGCAGAAATCACAGGTAGTTGCTCAAGCAAAGTCCAGTGCCAGTTAGCAGTGGGTGCTAGCCTTAGATCTGATGACGCACGGGTGCAATCAACAGGGGGATCCAAACACAACAGGCCCCTGCACACCAGTCCACACTTTCTAGTTACATAATGTCCACAACCTTTTCTTCAGCTTCAGCTAGGATGCAGCTCTTAGCCACTTCAACCAGTTCACTCGGAAAACTTTCAAGTATCTCAAGGGAATCAACAAAGTCCAAGAGGGTAGCATCTTTCAAAAAAAGAGGTGTGTAAGAGCAAGGGGGCACAATGTGAAGATAGAAGGGGGGCGGCTCAGAGGTAATTTAAGGAAGTATTTTTTTCACAGAGAGGGTTGTGGATGCATGGAATGGCCTTCCGGAGGAGGTTGTGGAGTCAAAAACAGTGGTGGAATTCAAGCATGCATGGGACAGTCATAAGGAAATTCTAGGGGTTGGGGGTAGGAAGAAGTATGCTGCTGGTTAACTAGGATCTGCAGCTTATCCAATAGGTAGGGAAATGGGCAGACTGGGTGGGCCAAGCGGTCCTTATCTGCCGTCAAAATCTAATGTACCGCATCTGGCTAGCACCAAGATGTCCAGAGATGCTTTGCCTCTTCAGAATTACAATCGCAGTCTCACACAGGTAAAATAAACTCTCAGCAGCAACTGTGGCACTCAAATAGAACAGCTCAGTCCTCCCAGCTCTATTCAGTCCACCAGCACAGGGTTTCTGCAGCACTCATCTTCTCCAAAATAAACAAACCGCTCACGGTACCTGGGGAATCAAGGAATCAATTCAGTCTCTCACTCTCTTTCCCCTGCTGATCCTTTTCTATACACAGCAATCTTCTCTGGAGGCCTGGGAAAGGCCTCCCTAGTCCAGATCCACTCTCACAGAAGTCTTCTGACTCATACAGAGCCCAGGAACAGACTGAAGAAAACCCAGAAAATCTGCTGAGTTTCACTCGAGAATCCAAGGTTCTGACTGGCTGATTGAGCCCATGAATTGTCCATAACCATATTGATTAATATTTCCCTAGGCTTATTGGGGCATGGTTTAGACACCTGAATTAATCCCCTCCTTTTGTCAGGAGTCCTTCTGTCCATGTTCTAAGCTCCTAAGTTGATGACTGGCTGCTGCTTGGGGTCAGAGTGCCTCAAGCATGGCTGCTCCCATTCAGTTCTATGCAGTCCCATACAGTCTCCCATCTGTTCAGCCCTGGTGCAGCCAAGGCAAATACTTGATTTAAACAAATACCTCACTGTGCTGTAGCCCCTTTTGTGCCCTCCTAAGCAACCCCACTTTTGGCCAGTTGTGTCAATCAGCTTAGCTGTCGCTGCCACCGAAACATACACTCCCCAGGTGTCAGGCAGCAACTAATTAATATTCACGGAGGCTCATGAACGATTCATGAGCCCTCGCTATGTGCCAGAGTTTTAACTTTATTATTATTGTTTTTAAACAACAGAGAGGTTTCTCCCCCATCTCATCACAGTCTCCAGTCCCCATTAGGGTCAAGAGTGGCACCAGGACCACAAATCAACTGTTGGATTTTCTGACCGCAACAGCAGTCGGCATAGTGAATGCCGCTCATGCAGGCATATTCACTGCAAGCTCTGAGGAGCATTTCCCATTGCAGCAAATGCATCCAGCACTCCCAGCCCAAAATGGGCCAACATCAAGGGCGGGCAACCCGGGGAGGGGGGAGAGAGACCCAGGGGCACAAGAGGACATAGCAGGCAGTGGAAAAAAAACTGCAGAAATGGGAGGAAAATGGGACAAACCAGGGGCAATAAAGGTATGCCCCCAGAGGGGTCTTCCATGCCAAGCTTAAGAGTAAAGTTCTAAAGTTTAACAGCAACACATAACAAAAATTATTAATTATACACCTGAATCCTATCTATTAGGTTGTAACCAGATGTTCAGAAAGCATGCAAACGAAACATTATATACATTTCAACCAGATTCCTTTTCCATTATGAGCCCCATGCCATATAAAAGTGGCTCCTATAAGTTCAACCCATTAGCCATAGGATACTGAAACCCCACATAGTATACTTTTCCCTCAGCCCTCCTAGGTACCCTTTTCACCTCCTTCATCTTTCCCTGGTCACCCTTCTCTCAGATCTAGGTGGTTTAGCATCAGCAGGGCACTTAACCACTGTCTGTAGGGACCTAGGAGTAATGTACACTCCCTTGTGTACCACAAACAGGGGTAAGTCTGTCTCAGTTTAAGGATAGGCTGAATTGTCCTCCCTGACCTTCTGGGGTTTTCCTGAACTCCAGGAGCACCAACTACCTCCTGATCAAAGGTAGATTCCTCATCATCATCACATTCCCCCTGATCATTCTCTTCCTCAGCTATTGGGGCAAAGGATTCCAGCATCTCCCCAGCATCACCTGTTGCTCCAGGGGAACTAACCTGGGAACTTTCACTGGGCACAGTCAGACCACTGTTCTGTTCCAAAGTGGGCCCCCTTCCCTTTCCTGATCCTCAGGGTTATCCTGCAGCCATTCCGAAGACCCAGGCAGACTAGCATACAAGTCCACAGTGGATTCTCTAAAGGGCATATCTGCAGGGGAGCTGCTCCGGTACCACTCACAGGGCTCAGCCAGACCACTATTCAGGTCCGGAGTGATCCCTCCGAGAGGCCTAATAGGAGCGGCCTCCTTATCTCCACCCTGTTTCCTGTGTACAGTCATGTGCACCAAATTCAGAAGCGGCCCCTGAAATAATCTGGCTTGTTCTGGAGTAGTGTAAAAACTCTAGGGGGTTCTATCATCTTCTCCCTCAGCCTCATCATCTGTACTATCGTCACCTGAGGCTCCCCCACCCCGGGAAGGCCCAGGCCCCAATGGTATCATTATCTCCATGCATCCATCTCCTGTGTGCAGCAGATCGAGTGGTGGGGAGTGAAGGAGACTCTTCCTCACAAACCTCTTCATCTGTAATTCGGTCACCAGTGGGCAAGTGACGATTCCAGTGAATGACTTTATAGCGTCTACTCTCTCCTTCAGGCCAAATCTTGAATACCAGGAGGCCTTCCAACTTTTCCAATACAACATACGAAGTGCTTCTTCACCGGTCTGCAATCTTGTGCTTCCCTGGTATACCCAGACTTCGCAGCAGCACTCGATCCCCGGCCTCAAGATCCTGGACTTGCACCTTTTTATCATATCTTCGTTGGCCTGGTTTCTCTTGGTGGCCATCTCAGTAGCAAGGTGACAGGCGTTGTTGAGTCTGCTGCTTCGGCTTCTTCACATATTGCAAGTAGTCTCCTGCCCCAAGACCATCGGTGGACACCCCGAAACACAGATCCACTGGCAGACAGGCTTCCCTCCCAAACATAAGCTGGTAGGGAGAGAATCCCGTAGCATTGTTGCAGGTACAGTTGTAAGCATGGACCAGGGTGCTCACCCGCTGATTCCAGGTATGTTTATCGTGGGGGTCCAAGGTGCCCAACATATCTAATGATGACCATTTAAATCGTTTAAGTTAGGGTCACCTTGGGGATGGTATGGGGTGGTCCATGATTTTCTAATGCTCCACAGTGTCAGAAGCTCTTTAATGAGGCGACTCTCAAAGTCATGACCCTGGTCTGTGTGAATCTTTTGAGGGGCCCCATAATGCACGAAGAATTTTTCCACCAAGATCTTGGCCAAAGCGGAAGTCTTTTGATCTTTTGTAGGGTAGGTTTGGGAATATCTGGTAAAGTGGTCGGTGACTACTAGGATGTTTGAGATGTTACATGAGTCAGGTGCTAACGTAAGGAAGTCGATACACATGAGCTCCATGAGGCCTCTTTGGATGTTTACCAATGGGGCTACTTTTTGGGGAAATGATTTCCGTTCCTGCAACACTTACAATAGGTTTCTATATCGGCTCCCATTCTCAGCCAGTAGAATCTGCTTTTTATTTTTTTTATTATTTCAAGATTCGGACATTACCTTTGAGCAGAAGCTCTTTTACAAAGGTACCTCAGGGATCAGTCCTGGGGGTACCTCAGGGATCAGTCCTGGGGCCAGTCCTATTCAACATCTTCATTAGTGACCTCGCAGATGGACTAGAGGGTAAGGCTTGTCTCTTTGCAGATGACACCAAGATCTGCAACAGAGTAGATGATCCAGATGGGGTGGGCAGAATGAGAAGAGATCTGGATAAACTAGCAGAATGGTCAGAAGAGTGGCAACTGGGATTTAATGCAAAGAAGTGCAAAATCATGCACATAGGGAAGAGAAACCCTGAAGCCACTTATAGGCTGGCAGGGGAGTTGCTAGCAGTCACAAAGGAAGAAAGAGACTTGGGCATCATCATCACTGATGACCTAAAATCATCCAAGCAGACCTCTAAAGCAGTAGGTAAGGCTAGGGGGGTGTTAGGGTGTATTAGTAGGGGTATCACAAGTCGTAAGAGGGAGGTAATAATCCCTCTGTACAAGACATTGGTTAGGCCCCATCTGGAGTACTGCGTGCAGTATTGGAGGCCACACCTTCACAAGGACATTAACCAAATTGAGGCAGTCCAGAGAAGGGCAGCCAAAATGGTGCAGGGACTGCATCAGAAGACATATGAGGACAGATTAACAGAGCTCAATATGTATACCCTTGAGCAAAGGAGGGAGAGAGGTGATATGATCGAGACATTTAAACACCTTAAGGGCATAAACAAAGTGAAAGAGTCTAACATGTTTAAATATAAGAAAAATAGCAGGACAAGAGGACACAGCATGAGATTAGAGGAGGCCGATTAAGGGGAATGTGAGGAAATTCTTTTTCACAGAAAGGGTGGTAGATGCATGGAATGGCTTACCACAAGAAGTGGTGGCTATGAATACAGTGCAGGGCTTCAAACAGGCATGGGATAGGCATAAGGGAGCAATACAAATGACTATGAATAGATAGGTCACTGACAGAGCAAAGGCCGATGGCACATTTATAAGGTGGAAAAAGAAATGGGCAGACTGGATGGGCCTTGCGGTCCTTATCTGCCGTCAACTTCTATGTTTCTATGTTTCTATGTTTCCACGTCAGGTACAACAAAGTGTGAACAACGGAGAACAAGAAACAAAGGAGGGTGGAGCCCCAGTGTAAGCAAATTACAAGGGTGAAACATTATTTACAGAAATATAAGCTATCTGGTAAGTGCAAAGAAACATGCCAAGGTCAAACACTGTCAGGTACACATGTATAATTTACAACACCCAAAGCCTAGGCTCAAAGGTATAATCTTCAGTAGCCAGGGAGCTAGATCCATCTACGTAGTGGAATTGATATAGAGAGTTGGGAGTGGGGGATCTGGGAGGTGGGCAGTGGCCCTGTGGGGGCTTTGTTAAAAAGGGTGTGGGAGGTGACTTGATCAATGTCGGTGAGCCAGGTGACTGTGTCTTAAGACTCGCAGGGCTGGAAATGCAATTACTGCCTACAGCAACAGACCATACTTCCAGAGAGGTACTGTTTAAGCTCGGCCTTAAAGGCAGGTAGGCTCGAGTTTGTCAGTAGGTGAGCTGGGATCTCGTTAAGCCACAGGGGAGCATGGTATGCAAATGACCGTTGTTTCAGTGTCGTTTTTCTGAAGGGGACCACTAGGGAGCCCCAGGTGTGGCCTCTGGGCCGGTACCCAGCTCTACAGGCAGGTAGCAAGCCACTGAGGAACAAAGCCGCTTTGTCTAGTAGTGATTTCTTGCCCAACAGGCAGGTCTGGTATTTTATTCTGTTGGGTAGGTTAAGCCAATTCGTCTGCTCAAAGACGGAGCATGTGTGTGTAAGGTTGTCTGCCCCAAGTGTTAGCCTACATGCCTTGTTAAGGGCCGTTGCAATGCGTGCAAGTGCAGTATTGGAGGCGGCCCCATACACCACAAGTCCGTAATCGATGGACAGAACTGAGGAGGAGACAGAGGGACGAAGGGCTAATGGTGTGAGAGATTGCCTGTGCCTATGGAGCACACCAAGCTTTGCATTTACTGCTTTTACCACATAGTCGATTTGCTACACGAAGGAGAGGGTGTTGTCGATAATAACCCCTAGGTACTTTAAACAGTGTACCTGCTCCAACGGGGAAGCCTTGCTATTGGTGATAGTAAGGGCAGGGAGGGTTTTCTTGTGCTGGGGACTACAGATGATCATCGTCTTTGTCATTTTGTGATTGAGGAGCAGCTTTTTGGTTTTTTAACAGAACCAATCCTCCAGGTCACTGAACGAGCTCTGAAGCTCTGCCTGCAGGGCCATATGCTGCTTGCTGCTGCACAGAACGACGGCATCATCTGCATACAGGATGATCTTGCTCTAGCAAGCTTCAGTTAGTCTATTTATAAATAGACTAAATAGGAGCGGCCCCAATATCGACCCTTGGGGACCCCTAGTGTAATTTCCCTTGTGGGAGATATAGCTGTCCCGATTTTGACACTTTGTTTTCTGTGGGATAAGTAGTCTTGGAACCAGTGGACCACTTCAGGTGAGAGTCCCAGGTTTAGTAGGTCAGTAAGAAGGATGCAGTGATTGACAGTGTCAAATGCTTTAGTGAGATCTATGAATATAGATCCCACCAAATGGCCCCCATCTATGGCCTTGTGCACGTAGTCGGAGAACTCCACCAGGGCAGTAGCCATGCTGTGGTTCCTGTGGAATCCATGCTGTTGCGGGCATTGGAGTCCACACTTATGGAGGTACCAAGTAACCTGGTCCACTACAATCCTCTCTAGGGCTTTAGAGACAGGAGAGAGGCTGGAGATCGGCCTATAGTCGGTAGTGTTGGACTGATCCCCGCTTTTTAAAACTGGGGTGAAAAGGGCTAACTTCCAAGTCGAAGGGAACTTTGCCTGGGCAAGGGATTTATTAAAAAGCCTGGTAATTGGTCTCAGTAGCTCTTCAAGTGCTACCGCCACAAGATTCATGTCTAAACCATCGCTACCTAGCCTTGTTTTCCTGAGCACCTTACGTACGTAGGTTCTGACTTTACTAATTGTGACCTATTTAAAATAGAATTTTGGATGGGAGGGGTTATGTCGGTCTCGTGGAGGGGAGGTTCTGGGCTGTTTAAATGTTTACTAGGTCCAGGGTGTGCTCAATGCCCAGGTGGCCCATATTGTCATGCAAAGCCGTTAGCACAGTCTTGATATACTTTTCTGGTAATAGCAGTTGTTCATTGGGTGCCCCCTGCTGGTCCTGCATCTCTGTAAAGCAACTCTTTCTTTAACAGCAGCTTGGGCCATTCTCATAACAAAAGCCTGGCAGGGGGATAAATGGTGTCTACTTGAGTCTGATCTCCACTTTGTTGAAGGACTCAAATTATTTCCCCCATCCACAGGGCTGGCTCTCTGGTCTCTCTCTAAATCTTGGGTGGTTAGTTGAGACTCTTCATCATTGTGCTTTTTACACAGGGCCTTCACTGGTTGTTCTGATATCTTTTCCCAGGCACAGTGTTCAGCAGAGTAAGCAGGGGGGTGCCTGAACAGGACATCCACATCCATGTGGTTCAAACTGGGCCAGTACTCCACGCAATAATCGTAACTGGGCAAAGCTGATAGCCACCTGTTGCCTGCTGCATCCAGTTTGGTGGTGGTCTGCACATACATAAGTGGGTTATTATCCATCTTCACTGTAATCTTAGTCCCATACAGGTAGACATGGAACTGATCCATAATAGTTCACTTTAATGCCAAAAACTCTAGTTTATGGACTGGATACCTGCATTCTGATGGGTTCAAACTTCTGCTGGTTAAGGCCACGTGACACAGAACCTCCGCATACTCTTGATAGAGGACTGTTCCCAGACCACTGAAGCTGGCATTGGTGTGGAGTACATAAGGTTTCAGCGGGTCCACATAAACCAGCACCGGAGCATGTGTCTGGCAGTAGATGATGTCTTCAAAGGCCTGATCACAGTCTTCATCCCACCAGGGCCAAAGGGTTCTGAAGGCCAAAACTAGCTGGTCTGAGTAGGTCTGGTCCCGGGCGAGGTGGCTTTCTTGCTTTTATTGGTTGGCGGATACCCTTGCAGCAGGTTCAGTAGAGCCCAAACCACCCTGGTACAGTCCTTTACAAACCTCCGTTAATACCCGCAGAAGTCAAGCAGGTGCTGAAGTTCTTTTACGGTCCGGGGCTTAGGCCAAGTGGTGAGGGCTTCAATCTTGCTAGGATCAGTCTGGATGCCCTTAGTGGAAACTATGTGTCCAACATATTTAACCGAAGCCTGGAAGACTTGACACTTATCAATCAACAGTTTCAATCCAGATTCTTCTAGACGATCCAACACTTTGAGCAGCTGGGATTCGTGTTCCTCCAGGGTCTTCCCAAACATGATAATATCATCCAGGTAAACCAGACACTCTAGTAGGTTCATATCACCCACAGCTTTCTCTGTCAGGTGCTGGAAGGTGGCAGAGATGCCCCCGAGATCCCCTGAGGCATTCAAAGAAACTCAGAATCCTATCAGGCATATTAAATCAGTTTTCTCTCAGTCCGGGGGGCGGGGGGGGAGACATCGGAATCTGGTAATAGCCACGCCACAGATCCAGGACCGAGAACCACTGGCTACCATTCAGACAATCCAGGGCATCTTGTATTCGGGGCGTAGTATACTGGTAGGGCACTGTCCATTTGTTCAATGTGCAATAGTCCACACACATCCTTATTGCCCCACTCTTCGTCCTCACCACGACGATTGGGGATGCATAGAGGCTCCTTTGATTTGTGAATGATCCCTGCAGCCAACATTTCCTGAAGGTGCTGACGAATGTCATCAGTGTCTGCTGGAGCCAACCGCCTGGATCTCTCTTGAAAGGGCCTCTCAGCATTGAGACGTATGTGATGCTGCTCTCCATTCACACACCCTACATCCCATTCATGTACAGAAAATACCTTAGTTTGGGCAGCCAGTTTCTCCTATATCCTCTCTTTCCATTCCTCCGGGATTGGGGAACCACTTAAGTCAAACAGTCCTGGATCAAGTCCCTTGGAGGAGCCACCCCTCTTGACAGTGGGTTGCACTGTTGTGTCTGCACAATAAACTCTTGCTAAAGTCCGTCCCTTCCTCACCACCACTTCCCAGTTGGTGACGTTCTTCACTTGTACCATAACCCTTCTAACATAGGCATGTGCTCTGGCAGGCAAATCACTGGGTTTTACCAACAGTCCCATGGATAATCCGTGCTCCTCCGGGGCACCCAACATCAGCAACTGATTTGACACATCCCTTTTTAGCCTCACTACCCCAACAATGTTACATTCCATGTTAGGTGGTAGCACAATCTCCTCCCCATCTTGCCGCCACACTATGCCAACAGAGTTGTCCGGCTCCTCGTCAGGGGGCTGTCCTCTCTTCCTGTAGACCTTTTTAATCAAGGAGTGGATAGAGAGCTTGCTGCCTTTTCTCTCGGCCTCGCAGGCTTGACACAACTGGGCTAGTCGTCCGAATATATGGGCATTCGTGCCCACCAGCACAGGTACTCCATCATATATGCCAGATTCAGGGCAAATCAGAGCCAGGGTCTCCACTGCATCTCCTATGCCAGCTACTTTTCTTGGAAATGCCAGCCATGCCTTTACATATCCCAGATAAGGGTAGGACTTCTCACCAAGTCCCCACACATGCAAACCCTCAAGTGGTTGCAGCTCAACACTGGACAGGTGCTGGTCATACCATGACTTGAAAATGATGGTGGCCTGTGAACCACTATCCAGGATGGCTCAGGTGGAGATTCTATTGATGGCAACTGTGGTTTCTGTTGACAGACCCACGAGCTGGTTCATGTCGATGGGAACAGATGTGGGGGTCTTAGTTGTGTAGGTTCTTCCATAAGCCTTGGAGCTGGACCTGCCAGAGGCCCAAGTGCACATCTTTCCTGAGCCCTTCCGTTGTTTCCCTTGTTCTGGTCAGAATTTTCCATGTGGCCTATCTTTGCCAGTGCCCCAGTTTATCGGCATCCTACACCCCTCCCAGATATGGCCCTCACCACCACACCAACAGCATATAAAGGGTTCTCCTCTGAGGTGACCTAGCTGATGCTGTGGGCAGGTTACTGGGCCCCTCACAGGGGCAATTGTCACAGCCAGACCCCATTCAACAACCTTATCATTTCCCAAAACTCGACTAGGCCTTCCCATCCTCTCTAATTCGGCCACCTGGCGAGCTAACTCATCCATCTGTGCCTTTACCACAACCTCTGGAGAGGGTGTCTGCATCGTAAACCCAGGGCCAAACATAGCAAAAGCTACACTGAGGACCACCACACTCACCCCCTGGAGTTCAACTATCCCCGGATTTACTACCATCTTAACCGAGGTGACTACATCCTTACATTCCTTTATCAAAGTCCTCAACTCGTGCATTTCTCCAGAGGGCATCTCTTTCCCCACCTGGGTAGCATCCATTGAGGCCCTCTGCCCTCCCCATTGTCCTTGCTCCTCCTTCGCTTCCCTAATCTCTTGCATTAGAACCCAGTACGAAGTGGGGTTGCTCTTCCTATCAGTTAAGCGGAGCTGTAATACCAGCAGCGCAGAGTGGCTAGCGGCTTTTATCATGTGTTCTAACCTCACCCTGTTCAGATCCTGTGCTGTCACTCCCCCTTTTCTAAATATCTTCTGTAATGCCCTCTCTACATGGGTTAAGAAGGCAGACAAGGGCTCTCCCTCCTATTGGTGAGTAGTCTTAAATTTCCAGATAAGGTCATCACCAGATTCAGGGCTGCCAAAAACACTTTTGAGGGCAGTCAGGAATACCTGGGCTGGAGCTCCGGGGTCCGTGGCTTGCAAAGAATGAATTATTTCCAGGTCAGGCCCATGGAGGCTCTCTAACAGGTGCTTCCATTTTTCTATTTCAGAGCACCGCCAGTCTTGTACAAGTGGGGTGGCATAATCTATCCACGCCTCCAAATTGTCCGCACCATTGGGTGTGGGATTAAACCCTGAAAACATTCTTAGCTTGTGATAAGAATCAAAAACTACGGGCACAGATCCAGGCAGGTCTTTCTCAACTTTGGGGAGTCTTGGTGGGAGCCCAGACCCTCATCCCCCTTCCACTGGGGAGACTACACTAAACGTAGTTACAATGGGCAGAGTCTCAGGCATCCCCTCTGCCACCAAAGCGTCAGGTATCCAGGCAGCCTCTAAGACACTGTTACTCTCCATTAGTACAGTTAATGTACCCCTTCCAGAGTCAGTCTTTGTTCTTCGCACTTTTGCTTTACCCAGTCTGGTTATTGTGGTCAGGTGTTTCAACTCCACACTGGCTCTTACCCCACCTGCTTTTGATATACCCACTATTCCTGAATGTTCTGAGCACTGTGTCCCCCTTGAGGGAATCCTCCTTCTCACCACTTGCTCTGTTTGCATATCTCCCACTGCATGTGCTTCACCCAGAGCATCAGCCATCACATTTCTTACACTTTCGCCCTCCGTATGCACTCATTATCATTGATGATTTCTGAAGACCCCATCACTAGCCCTTCTGGTTTCCCTGCCATTGTCTCATTTCTGCTTCTTGTCCCATGCCTCTGCTCCTCTAGTGCCTCACTCTGGTGTGTTCCCAAATGGTCTGTCCCCTTTTCAACCATTATCCCTGCCCCCGAGAGCTCTTTCCCCATATCTCCCAACTGCCTAGCCCCCATTCCCTCCTCCAAAGGCTCCTTACAGTCGCTCTCCACCCAAACGTCCTCGACTAGTATATCTAGGGGTGCAAGTCTGTTTTTCAGTTCTGCTCCCATGCTGCTTTGTCCTATGCCAGTTGTGCCCAGTGTTGCAGGCATCTGCCTTCTTTTTCCTGAGCCTACTGCCTTCCACACATCCTGATCCCCAGTTGCCTCAATACCCCCTGTTTCAAGCGTCCTCGTCCCATCTCTGGATTTACTGCTGTCATCTCCCAGTGCTATATTGCACTCTCTGGATCTCCTCCCATCCTCCTCCTTCCATACCCTTGTCTTCTCAAACCATATATCTGGTCCCCTGGTGGATCCCCCTAATTCTTCCCTCTCCTTCCCCGGCTGGTAGTGTCTCTGCTTCTCCACCCCTCCTCCCCATTGCCCCCCCATTCAATGCCCACCTCAAGCCCTCAACCACCCCACTTCCTCCCTCAGTTGTGTAAGCTGCTTACACATCATGCATCCTCTAAGCCCACTTTAGAACCATAGCCACCCCACATCTGCTGCACCCCACCACTCTGACAAGAAATCCACCCCTATGGCTGCGCTGCCCTTCCATTGTTATGGCAGCACTGTCAACAGGTTTGGGGCATGCAAAATACCTACCCTTAACCATTAACTGGCAGCACAGCAAAATACATAACCTTAACAGACCATTAACTGGCAGCTCAGTACAGTACCAATCTCCACTGTATGGAACTGAGCACCAAGACCTTCACCCCACAATAACAATCCTACAGGTCAATAAGTTTGGGATAAACCACAGTCATCAACTGAAGTATCTTTGGCGCGGTTCCCTATGCAGCTTCCCTTATGCAGAGTCCAAAGAGATTCGCAATTACAGCTCCTTTGCGACAACTGTCCAAAAAAGATCTGCAATTACAGCTCCCTTGCATTGATTTCCATAGTTCAGATCGGAGTACAGGTGAATCCCACTGAATAGTTCATGCAGTTCCAGATCCCTTCTGCGGTGAAGCTCCCTGTTCATTCAGCTGTCCTCTATGCTCCTCAGCCACTCCCTGTTGCTCCAGCATTTGCCAACTGCACCCCTGTTTATCTGGCTCCTCCTCCCACCAGCATTTAATAGAGGCCAGGGTCTGAGTGAGCGGGTGGGAAGAAAAAGCTCCTGGTATTACAGCTCCTGTGGTCTGGCTGGGCTTTTAAAGCCAGGCCGCGTTGGCGCCTCCCTCTCCGATTAGCTGGCCAACTCCTTTGTCCGCTACTGCAGCCAATCAGGTGTGCCCTCAGTCCTCCAGCGGTTTCTCTCCTGGATATCACTGCCAACTGTGGTGGACCCCCTCCGTCTGCTGCCCTGCGCCCCAGGATCAGTCCTCCGCTTGCCGACGATGCGGCCAACCTCCTCTTCCCTGCCGCCGACTGTGGCAAGATGCCCTCCACTCTACCGCCAACTGCAGCCCATGGACCAAGCAGCTCCCGGTATTACAGCTCATACGGTCTGGCTGGGCTTTTAAAGCCAGGCCGCATTGGCGCCTCCCTCTCCAATTGGCTGGACAACTCCTTCAGCCATTGCTGCAGCCAATCAGGTGAGCCCTCAGTCCTCCAGCGGTCTCCCTCCTGGATAACACCGCTGACTGCAGTGGACCCCCTCCTTCTGCTGCCCTGCGCCACTGGATCAGTCCTCCACTTGCTGCCGATGTGGCCGACCTCCTCTTCCCTGCCGCCGACTGCGGCAAGACACCCTCTGCTCTACCACCAACTGCGTCCCATGAACCAAGCAGCTCCCAGTGATCTGTTTCCCCTTCCTCTATCTCCTGGGGTACTCCCATCGGCAAGAAGAATTTTTGGGGGTCCATTTTCATACCCCCACTCCATTCCACCAATTTCATTTTGTATCCTCTGTAGGCCTAAACCTCGGTCTCGGGGGGGACAGACCTGGGTGCTGGGGACCGCAGGGGAGTCTCTCCTTTCTGGTTCTCCAGAGTGTGCATGGCTAGTAAACAGGAGATCCCAGTGGTGCCTCCAAAGATGTAGCCCAGGCGCCGTGTGCCACTGGGCTACTACCTTGCCTGTTGGCTCTCTAACAGGTTAAGGAGCCTGGGTCCTGTTATGGTGGTTTTCGGGGGTTCTATCCCAAAGATAATAAAAATAGTGTGATGCCTTCACCCAGAGAAAAGTAGAAGTGGGTCAGATGACTGGCTGGCACAGCCCCCTGGAATGCTGCACCTACCCACCTCCCCTACCAACCACCCCACACTCTGAATACCCAACCGTTCGATAACATCATAAACCATGAACAGTGATAATCTGACAGACTCTGAATTCCTACACACACAATTTCAAACCTTACATCACAGCTCTATTGGGGGTAAGGACTAGGGAAGGGATATCGGGACAAGGGATGGCTGTGAGTAAAGAGATGGTTAGACAGAGAACAAGTAACAGTAACAATATGGGCCCACCCCCAGAGGCCCACCCCCACTGGTACCAGTGTCTACCATAATAGTCCCTAGGGGTACCCACAAGGTGCAGGCCTGTTTGTTGCCATGGGTTTGCCAGCTGTTGGAGCCCTGATGAAATAAAAAACAATTATTTAAGTGTAACCGCCCCTGCAAATGGGGGTTCCCAAAAGTCTTCCAGGAGCTTACCTGAATGCTCCAAGTCTGGGTGGTGTTCGGCGTCTGAGCTGCTTAAATGTGGTTGCAAGTCAGTGCTATTTGAGCCTCCACGTACTGTCTCTTTAAGAGCTGTCTGCTTGCAGACTTCATTAGTTTGTATGGGGGGACTGTGTATTTATTGCTCGAATCCTGCCCGAGCTGCAGAGTAATCGCTCCATTTTGCGACGGTTGGAAGCGCAAAGGAAGCCGATCTGAAAGCTGTAACTGTTTGCATGTAATCATTTAAAGCATTAACAAAATTGTAGTTTGTCTAACCTGCCTTTATTGCAGCTGGGACTCTGTGTGTGTTACCTATCCATTTTGGACCTAAACTGCTGTGCTGGGCCAATTGGGTTAAGGGAGCCCTAAAATGGAGCCTATGGACGAATCAGAACTTGGACTCTTAATTTTGAGCCAGCCACAAGGGGATTGTATGGACAGTGACTCTGGGAAATGTAGTTTTGACCTTGGCACCTTTTTCCACCAACAGAGGGAGTCTTATTGTGAGTGACAGCTGAACCAGCCAACAGAATGGTGTGGAGCTAAAGGAAATGCCCTGCTCTGTGGCTAGAAAGATCAGATCAGTTGTGACAGTGAAGAGAGAAGGAGCTCTGTGCTTCTGCGGTGTATAGTTTCTCGCGGGAAGCACGTGAGAGGCTCTGAAGTCGGTCTGTTGCCATCGCAAGTTTAAATCGGACTGAATCCGAGGTGGCTGAAAGTAAGGAAGGCTGAAAAGTGGAAATCAGGCTCACCCTGTAGAAGACTGGAGAAATTGCTGAATCGCGCTCGGTCTGTCAGGAACTGAAGCTGCTGTGTGTGCTCCCGGGTATTTTGCAGTAACTGCAATCGGGATCGAGGCGCAGCCTGCCTGGTATAGTACTTTCCTTTTACATACGAATGTGCGTAGTGCTTTTGGGGAATCACTATTTCCAGTCCCCAGTGCTGTGTGCTGTGTGTTGAAGCTGCAAGCAAACCCCAGCTTGTCTCGGACTAAATCTGTTTGCTATAAACTGCAGCGGGGTCCAGTCACAAAGACCTAGTCTCCATGCCCTGTTGTTTCTGACAATCCAGAGAACATCCACCATCCGGTTCTCAGCTTGGGTATTGTGAGTACAAATCAGGGTATTCCCTGCAGCCTGTTTTCAATCACAAGTGTACCATCTAATTCTTGTTGTTTCCCTGCTTCAGGGACTGAGCCATCCTGCTCTGGATTACAATTGGGTGTTGTGCATACATTTTCCTCTACAGGGCCCTATCCATCTGCACCTGCCGGCCAACCCCGGGCAATGGACCTGGCTAGACCCCCCCCAAATCTGGGTACCCAGAGTGTGACTTTTCAGACCCTGTATGTGTGCATAGTACTGTGATTTAATGCCACCAATTAACCTGATTTCCCCTTCCCATGTTACTGTCCCCTAAATAAATCAGATTTGTTGTTGTTATACTATATACTGTCTGTGGTGTTGGTACTTATGGAAACAGTATTGTATTTCACTGTGTATGTTGTTTAACCTTATTTTGCAGGGGGTCCTCAGGGACGTGCTGCAAAATTAGTCTCGAGGGTAAGTGATGCTTTATGAGTGAACAGTGTGTATACGTGGGTATTGGGGATGTAACTCCTGTGTACTGTGTGAGCCACTAGAGGGAACCAAAGAGGGTCACGGTATCCCAGAGGGCTGTGATCAAGCTAGTCTAACCACTACAAACCCTGACCTCTGGGTGGAGGCACCCGCCATAGAACCTAGGCCCCTCAACCTGTCAGTAGTCAAGCAGGCATTGGTAGTAGCCCTTGGTAAAGCGCCACCTGGGGGTTACACAAGCCTTAGTGGCAATGAGATATTTAATCTCAGCTGGGCAGCGCAGGTACAATACAATGTACAGCTGCCTAAAGGCTGGACCCAAGTGAAATTTATACATTTCAAGTGAGTATACTGCCTAAAGCACCATAATACTGGCTAAAAGCAATAGCCTACTGAAAATGCCATATTGCTTGTCAAGGCTACTGTCCTGCCCAAATACATAGCAAAAAGCTATTCTTTCTCACTAGGTGTTACAATTCATGGTTTATACATTAAGCATTACTTCCAACCTTTCACAAGCTTCATTTACTGAAAGCTAATTGAATTACAGTGCCAATGTGCATGTATGTACTGTATGTTTGTGTATATGTATGCATATACTGTATCGTCTGTCAGCTGGCCTATATTGAGTAAATACATGGATAAAATGGGAGAAAGCAGGGCTGCGTCGAAATGAGATATCACATCTCAGCTTGGCTGTGACAAGTGAATATATTGCAAACCTGGGTACAAGCAGGACCCCTCTGAAAAGCAGATACTGCATGTCAGCTGGGCTAGTGTGTGTGTGTGTATATAAATATTATAGTGGCACGGTAGTGCCAATATAGTTAGGATTGAGTATCCCATTTAAGGTTAAACTCTGAAATTTGGCAGCTTAATAACTTTGCCACCGTATGACAGATTTGCCTGAAAGTTGGCATGCACGGAGCGGTACCATAGATCTCTGGACCTGCCAAGTTTCGTAATGATCTGATATACAGTTGCGGAGCTACTTGGCACTGGACAATGTAGTAATTATGCATTTTAGCGCATTCTTTGCTCATGCCTACAGGTCGCAAGGTCTGCACGACCGGTCCGAAACCTTCAGGGGAACATGCAGCCAGGGTCCCTGATGTGCCTTCCGAAGATTTTTTTAAAAAATATTAAACGGTTCGTTCCAAAGTTATTCAAAAAACAAGTTTCCCATTATAGTCAATGGGAAAAGATAACAAAAAGTTTGACAGTGTCGCAAATCCATCATCTTGTTTTCAGTTGGTGGTCACAGAAATGATTGGCATTTAAATTTGGGACCCTCTAGGGACACAATTCTTGTTGTGTTCACCTAGTCGAGTCCTGAGGATGCTAGCCATGTCTTTTTTGGGGGGTTAAACACCCCAGAAATTTGTTTTTCAAATTTTTGTAAATAGTAGTGTCGCACATTCGACACATTCGTGATTTTTTTGCGAAAGTGTCGCAAATCACGACACTACACCCAAAAGAACAGGAAATCTTTGCCACCCTGCTGCAAAAGAACGGTTTGGTGTTTTGGGCTGAAATTTGGAGTCAGGAAAGCCAAAAACCCACAGATGTGCCTTTTGGTGGTTTGGTGACAAAATATTAGAGGGCTGCAAAGTTATGGCACTCTGAAGTTGACAATTTTTCCCATAGGCTAACATTACGGTGTCTGCCGCACCTTTCGGGGCCCATATCTCGAAAACGCTTCGAGATATGGACTTTTCATCAGACAGTTGCTTAGTCCCGTGGGCTAAGTGCAAAACTAGCATGGAAAGTCATAAATAATATGAGATTTTAATTTCTTGTCCTATATCATACGGTTCCTGAGATCTAAGCAATTTGGTATGCCAAGTGTTCATTTTCTGCTCCGAGGGCCATTATTATGCATACATTCTTTGTGTTCACTGTGTTTCTGAATGGAGCTTTTGGGGAAAAAAATGATCTGCATTTCTGTTACTATCACAGTCACTGTTTCAGCTTGCGTTTCCATTACCATTTGCGTTAGCGTTTCCCTTTATGGCACCCTGTGCGTTACCCTATGCGTTTGCACTTGCATTTGCATTACTGTTACCATTTGCATTTCCATTATTGGTTTTGTTTGTATTTCCTTTTGCGTCACCGTCTGCATTTCAATTTGCATTTGCGTACGCGCTTCCATTTGCGTTTCCGTTTGTGTTTCTCTTTCCTTTGGTGTCATTGTTGGTGTTACCGTAAACGTTTGCGTTTCCAATTGCGTTACCGTGACCGTGTGCGTTATCATTAGTGTTTGCATACGCGCTTCCATTTGCATTTCTGTTTGTGTTACTCTTCCCTTTGGTGTCATCGTTGCTGTTACCGTAACCGTTTGTGTTTCCAATTGTGTTACCGTTACTGTTTGAGTGTCTGTCACTGTTTTCCTTTCTGTTGGCCTTAGCATTTGCGTTTTCAGTAGCATTTCCATTGTCGATCGTGTTACTGTTTCCTTCTGCATTACCATTGCCTTTAACGTTTGCATTTCTCTTACCGTTTGCATTTCCATTGGCGTTTCCGTTTCCGGTACTCTTTTCGTTAACGTTTGTGTTTCTACTGCCGTTAGCGTTTGCATCACCGTTTACATTACCATTTGTTTTCATTAAACATTTGTGCTTGCGTTTCTCTTACCGTTTGTGTTACTGTTTACATTTGTGTTACCATGTGCGTTACCGTTTCCGCTTGCGTTCGCGTTACTGTTACTACATTCCATTCACTATTTATAGTGCGCACTCTAAAAAAGAAGGGAAAGTCATGGCAAAAAACCCTGTTTAATGCATCAGTTAGGGTTGTTCCACAGCGACAAAAGCGAGGAAATTCAGTGTTAGGGTTGAAAACCCTAACTGAGCATTCCCCCCCACCACCACCACACACACACACACATACATGCAAGTAGGGGAAGGACCAAGGCAACACAACCAGTCACACACAACCAGCAGCCTGTGACAGAACTAACATACAACTATGTAAACCATAAAAGCACCCATGCTCCCATCAGGCTCTCGCATGGGGTTGTCACTGCTAACTCTGATCCCGGACATTCAACGCACCGCAAAACAAATATCACCATGCACAACTGGGCATCTTCAGCCACACACTGACACCAACTCATAACACACACAACACATATAGTATTTTGCTGTTCACAAGATCCAAAACAGGATTTTGCACATTCCCCGATATACTTTCAAAAATCACTTTTGCTAATGTCACAGTGTTGCGATATGCATTTGCTACACTTCCGTCTTTGTGACAGTATTTTGTGACACCATCTTCCATGCTTTTGCAAATGCAACACAGTTGTGTCTTCCGTTTGCGACAGTATTTGGTGACACTATTTTATATGCTTTTGCAAATGCAACACTTTTGTATCTTCCGTTTGCTACACTTTCATGTTTCTGAAAGTATTTTGCAACAGTATGCTCCTCATGACTGCACATCTTTGCCATCATCCTGCAACCAAACGGTTGGCTCCTTTGGGCTGAAATTTGCAGGGTGGCAAGCCATAGTCCCACAGATCTGCCTTTTCCTGCTTTTGTGCTAAAATACTTAAGCATGACAAACTTACACTGTTCCAAAACTGAGCAATTTGCCATAGACTAACATTGTGACACCTATGACGCCTTTTCACCACCCATATCTTGAAAATGAAGTGAGGTACACAGTTTTCGATACTGCCAGCTGAAGTTACATTTCTTACCTACTTGATATGGTAACACAGATATACACCTCCTGCTGGTTGTGTGTGATTGGTAGTGTTGCCTTGGTCCTTCCCCTACTTGCATGTATGTGTGAGTGGTGGTGGTGTTGGGGGTGGGGAAGCTCAGTTAGGGTTTTCAACCCTAACACCAAATTTCCTTGCTTTTGTTGCTGTGGAACAACCCTAACTGATGCATTAAATGGATTTTTTTGCCATGAATATATACATATATATATTAGCAAGACCCTATTGAAAATTAAATATTGCATTTTGGCTGGGATACCCTTCTTTAATCCCTTGATGAACTTTCTGAGTTCATCAAAAATTGCCAGTTGCTGTCCCTTTCAAGAATAGTACTGTGGTCAGGCATTACTTAAGATTAGAAAGAAAGAAAAAGAAAGCCCTCTGTCTAACACAGAAACATAGAAACATAGACTTTGACGGCAGATAAGGACCGCTTGGCCCACCTAGTCTGTCCATTTCTCTATCTACTGGAAAAGCTGCAGATCCTAGTCAACTAGCAGCCTACTTCCTTCTTACCCCCTCCTACCCCTCCCCTTATAATTGCCCTATGTCGGTCACATGCATTCTTGAATTCCCCCACTGTTTTTGACCCCATGATCTCCTCATGAAGGCTGTTCCATGCATCCACCACGCTCTCCATGAAAAAATACATCCTCACATTGCCCCTGAGCTGTCCCCCCTTTATCTTCAAATTGTGCCCCCTTATTCTTGCCCATCTCTTTTTCTGAAATATGCTACCCTCTTGGACTTTGTTGATTCCCTTGAGGTACTTGAAGGTTTCTATCATGCCCCCCCCCCCTTTCCTCAAGGGTATACATAGTAAGCTCTTTTAGTTTCTCTTTGTATGGCTTCTGGTGCAGACCCTGCGCCACTTTGGTTACCCTCCTCTGGACTGCCTCCATTCTATATCCTTGCGGAAGCGTGGTCTCCAGAACTACACGCAGTACTCCAGATGGGGTCTCACCAACTGTCTGTACAGAGATAACAACTTCCTGCTTTCTACTGGTGATGCCTCTTCCTATGCATCCCAGAATCCCCCCAGTCCTCCTTACTGCCTTCTCACATTGCTTGCCTATCTTAAGGCTGTCTGATATGAGTACCCCCAGGTCCCTTTCCATTTTTGTTGTTGTTAGTACCTGCCCCCCATTGTGTACTCTTCCTCCACCCCCCGCCTCCCTCTGTGTTTCTCTCTGTCTCTCCCATGAATTCTCTCTGCATTTTCACTTATGGCACATTCAGGTACAACTTAACAAAATAGAAAAAAACAAAAGACTCTGTACGTGCTGATAGTAAAAAATTGATTGCTTTAAAACAGTGTAGTACAGTGATGCATTTTAATAACAGCACCTGTCTTTTTATTTTTTTTTTTTTTTATGTAAGACAAAGCTGTCCTGTTGAGAACAACTTTTTTTTGCCGGCCCGGTGGCGCTTAGGGTTGAGTCACTGGACGTCACACCGGTGACCCAGGTTCAGGAAGGACCCGGGTCATCAGGAGTTGGCAGAGAAGGAAAGGATTGAGCATCCGGAGGACAGCTCTCCTTTCTTGCGGAGGGAGGGGAATTCTGTTCTCGCCATCTAGTGGCCTCTAGTGGAGACTAGGGGGCACTCAGCAGTCAGGAACCAGCTTGCAGAGGAATTGGCTATGGTGGCACTTCTGCAGGCATGCTCGGGAGTGAGCATGCACCACGCTGGAGTGCACTGCACCACCAAGCCAATGGGGGAAAGAAAGTCTAAAAATACCCCCTTCCCATTGGTAGGCGAAGGTGGGTCCAGCTGCGCCAGGCACCATGTCCAATGTCAGGCTGGGGTGTCCTCCAGGTTTCTCTGCATTCATTCTCTGCAGACACTGTTAGAAAAAGCGCCAGTCGGAGTCAGCAGTCCTTGCTCCCGGGGGACATAGATTCGGGGGGATATGGAGGCAGGCTGTGGAGAATCCAGGACTGGGAAGAACACTTGGGCGTCAGGCAGATGGGATCCACCAGGTAAGCCCCACGACCACACTGGAGAGAGTCCAGTGAGAAGGGAGAAGAAATAAAGTCGACTAAAAAAAAAAAAAAAAAAAAGAGAGAGAGAACAACTTTTTTTTATCGTTCAACAAAAAAAAATAAACAAACAAAACAACAGTGATGATTCTTTTGCCTTCATCGAAAATTGTCAGTAGCATGTCCCAGTTGCTCCCTTGCGATCCAGTGCTTTGTATGTGGTCAGGGTAAAGCACAGTGAGTTACAGAAGAAAGTACTGCATATTAATAAACAGGACACATTTTCAGTCCTCTGATATAGTAAGCAAGTACGATGTTATTTTTATCTTGTCACCCAATCCCGGAAGCTCTGGGCACCATTACAATCCTAGCAGAGAAAAATAATATAAAACACATCAGGTATCAGTCATGCACATTCTCCAGTAAACAAAGTTAAAATCAGGATTTCAAAACTAGATTAACTTAAAAACTGTCCTGGAAAGCTTGTTTAAACAGATTGGTCTTTAGGCTCCCTTAAATGTTTCCACAGTTGGCGCCTCCCTTATAGATCCTGGCAGTGAATTCCAAAGAGCCGGGCAGGCAACCTTGAAGGAGTGATCCCCCAACGTCTTCAGCCTGTCCCTCGGATTTGCCAGGAGGCCCACAGTGGAGGAGCAGAGGGAATGCACCAGAATGACTGGAGTTAGAAGGTCAGACAGGTAACCAGGGCCCACTCCATACAGAGCCTTATAGGTGAACAAGCCCACCATGAAGAGGATCCTCCACCTGACCGGCAGCCAGTGCAGATCCCGTAGGACCAAGGTCACATGACAGGTTTTTGGCAGACCTGCCAGCAGCCTGGCTGCCATGTTCTGCACTAGCTGCAGCCAACAGAGGGTCTCTCCATTGACCCTGAGGTATAGAGCATTACAGTAATCCAACCTAGAAGTCACAAAGGGGTGTACTACTGAAGGCACGTCCTCAGACAGAATCAAGGGTTTAATTCAGATGACATTCCTTAGATGGTAAAAGCACTTCTGACAACAGATGACACCTGGGCTTCCAGAGTCATTCTGTCGTCAAGGATGATGACCAAATTCCTCACCCTGGGGGAGGCCATCAACGAGAAGGAATCCAGGACCAAGTTTGTCACCACTCCGGAGGCCCCGCCAGTCACACTGATGACCAGGCTCAATCACCAGCACTTCCGTCTTATCAGGTTTCAGTCTCAGACAGTTCGAGAACATCCAGCCTTGAATCTCGGCCAGGCATTTATTTAGCACTTCAACGGCACTTCCAATTCCAGGGGCAAATGGCATATATAGGTGGGTATCATCTGCATAGCAGTGAAAACCCAGACTGTATTGTCTACTGAGCTCCCCCATGGGCAGCATGTACACCACGAACAACATATGCAAAAGGATCAAACCCTGAGGTACTCCACACAACAAGGACATCGAGGAGGAGGAGGAGGAGGAGGAGAAATTCCCCATCACTACTCTTTGCCTCCTGTCAGAGAGATAGGAATCAAACCATTTGATGACTATTCCGGCGAGTCCACAGTACTCTGTAAGGCAATCCAATACCACAATGTGGTCCACGGTGTCAAATGCTGAAGAGAAATCGAGCATAACGAGAATTGACCAGTTTTCTGTATCCCTCACCCTGAGGAGGTCATTCTGCACCCGAACCAATGCTGTTTCTGTGCTATGCCTGGCTCTGAAACCAAACTGGAATGGCTCACAGATGTCAAAAGTCGCGAGGTACGCCTCGAGCTGCAGAGCCACTATTTTCTTAACGACTTTTCCTAAAAATATATTTAAAAAAGTGGCAAGCATTTCACTGTTATGAACCTGAACCAGTGCATGCTTGCTGTAAAGAATGCATTGCTTTTTTAAAACAGTTTAGTAATACTTTGTAAAAACACTTGATTCCATCAGAGGATCTTCCTACCCTGGTCCACACCTTTGTTGCCAGTCGTCTTGATTACTGCAATGCCCTTTATCTAGGGCTGCCGGGAGTGGATATCCGCCGCTTACAGCTGGTGCAAAACGCAGCAGCTAGGCTGTTGACTGGAAGCCCGAGGTCCAACCGTATAACACCTGTGCTTCACGAATTGCACTGGCTGCTTGTACAGTGGCAGATCACTTTCAAGGTCATGTTGATGATCTATAAGGCCCTACCAGGTCTGGGACCTCGCTACCTGAAAGAACTCCTGACTTCTTACTGTCCTTCCCGCTCCCTCCGATCCTCTGGTGAGGGATTGCTGGAGATTCCCAGGGTAACTTTAAAAACATCCGGGTGGAAGAACATTTGCCTTTATGGCTCCTACCCTGTGGAACTCTCTACCTTGCCAGATATGCAATAGCCTGACTGTGGAGAGCTTTAAAAAAGCTTTAAAGACCTTCCTTTTTGACCAAGCATTTTTAGTGACATGAATTATGTCGGATTGTGTTTTGAATTTAATGTTATTCATAATTATGGTTTTTAATATTGTATGAAGGATATTGTAAAGGCGCCCAGAGCTTTGAAAGGGCGCCTTATAGAAATAAATATTTACTTACTTACAATGTTTTGCCTCTTTAAACAAATATGTAGATTTAGCCGGGCGAGTGGCATTGAGGGTTGAGGCGCGACGCCACACTCGCCCATGCTTACCTAATTCGGGTTCAGGAAAGAGCCCGGGTCATCAGAAGTCAGCAGGGAGGACTAGGATTGAGCCGTCCGACGACAGCTGTCCTAGTCCTGGGGAAAGGGTTGAACGACACTGTACTCTGGTGGTCCCTAGGGACGCCCGGAGGTATTGCAGATGCATGGGTGCTGAGTTGGGGGGGGAGCACGGCAGACGTCTGCACATTAGTGCATGGATGTCACTGCACGTCCGTGCTCCCATCAGGGAAAAAGAACAGGGAAAATGGCAGCACAAGTCTGCGGCAGCTTGATGGCCACAGCTTCATCAGCCGACGATGCCTGGAAAGCATATGCCGTTAATGGATCCTCACCGGAGCGCGGTGGCATAGGGGGGAGCCTCTCTCAACAGCATAGTTGCCTACGACAGCTTCGGGGTCGGTGGTGGAGGAGCGGTGGCTGGATATGGGCAGGACTGTGGCTGCAGATGAGAAACTTTTAAATGATAAACAAACATGTAGACAAAAAAATGTGATGAAAAAGGGGGTAAAAAAAAAAAAGATATAAAAACAAAGGTCGCTGCCTCCCCTGTGGCATTTCAGTTAAAGCATGTCCAGATAAAACATTTTCCAGTGCCCAAGAAACACTGTGAGTTATTGGATACCTCTATGACTGGAGACCTACTGATTCTTATGAAGCCAAAAATCCATTTCTTTTTTACATTGGTTGTACTTGTGCACCTAATGTTTTGTGGCAACGATAGGGGATTTTGCAGGGGGATGGGGGTCGTCACTGCCAAGGCCATTCCAGTTCACAAAACCAGGGGCTAGGAAGCCTACACCAGTGACTAGGCGCTGTGGTCCTGACATCACTCTTTGCCCAGTGGGCTGAAACTTTGTGTACTTCAAAGGACCAAGGCTGCCGCTCCAATCAGAGGAGGGCTTCAGTCCTTTGATTTGCACGAAGCCAATCAGCAAACGGCTGAGCCACTTTCAGTGTCAGGAGTGTGTCTGTAAAAAAGAAAATTGTCCATCGATGTCCTTTGCTGCCCCCACCCGGTAACTGTCCACACCACCACCACCAAAGACCCTGGAAGCTATGGATGCAGGATGGCAAGCGCCCATCACTTTTCTGTGCATTCCAAAAGTACACTTTAAATATATTCTCACACTCTCTGCAGTTATAATACAGTGTTTGCTCATGCAGCCTGACCACTCGTATTCTGTTACAAAACCAACTATTTCCTTATGTATCATTGTTGCTTTTTAGTACCAGTATCAATTCTCACGATATAGTCGTATCACATCAAAACATTTTAAGCTATGTCCTGCTAATCACTGGCGCCCATCACATCATAGTTCATTAGATGCCTTTAGTCACAAAAGTTAACTGAGCATGAACAGGTGGAGGATTTCAGGAAGTATAAAGGAATAGTAAAACAAGATGTGAGAGAGGGGGCTGGCATATCCTCATAATGATTTTTTTAATGTATTATTTAAACATAAACTCAATGAATATGTAAATATATTTAAAACACTTTGCAATGTCCAGGATGGCTTTGAAATGTAAAGAGATACCTGCAAGCCTAAATGGGGTAAACTACAGACAAAGGGGCAGGGGTAAAATGCTGTTTAAGACCCGTCAGCTGGCCAGGGCTTACATTCTCAAGCAGTTCAACTGGGTGCTCGCATTACAGTCTAGGAAGCCTAGAAAGCTGCCCCAGCTTGCTTCTAACCATACCCCGGACTCCTGCAATGGCTGTCAGCACTGTGGGCTAGGCGACAGGGTCTATTGAAAAAAAAAAAAAAAAAAACTTTGCAGTCCCTAGCCCCCCAACACACACACACACACACACACACACACACACACACACACACACACACACACACACACACACACACACACACCACCACCACCACCACCACCACCACCAGCTTCCACTTAGCTCCTGTGCTTTTAGGTTTCACTTTTTTTTTCTCCCCACATCTGGGCCACGGAGATGAGACTTAATTTGCAGCATCCTGTTTTTTTGTGGCACAGATGGGGTGAGGGGATTGTCAATATCTGTCTACTTCCAACACAGCTATTTTCCACACAACCTCATAAATGCGAAGTGTCATTTATAAAATCCTGAATAAGTTGTGGTTTCGCACCTCTGGTGCAAAATGACATTTTGGCCAATATACTATAAATGACACTTATGTCTATACACCCTACAACAAATATCTTCAAAATTTGGGGTCAGATTTGCAAAAAAACTAATTGTTTAACAAGCAGCCGGCATTCAGCACTGACAAATGCTTGTTTTTATGTTTGCTTGTGTGCATGCGCAAGAAACATTATGCGTCAGCTTAGGAGAGAACTAGGTTGTGGAGGTGCAGCAGTGTGGCGGCCAATGCCAGCACTGCATTTGTAGGCTTAGCGTGTGCACCCAATGCAGGCCCAGTGTCCTGATAATACTGGTTCTGCAGAAGTGCCACCAACTTGAAACGATTTGGCCGCTACAATGAGGGGCCGCCTCGTTATTGCAATGTCAGCAATTCTGCTGCAATGAGGGAGCGACCCGTCATTGCAGGACAGTATCTTGCCTGGTGTAACATTACCAGGAACATGACGGCTCAATGCGGCCACCTCAGAGCCAACGGGGGGTGCCCAATCCCCCTGTCGGCATGCCCCTGACCCACTTCATTTGCTGACAGGGAGCCCACTCCCATCGCCATAATGTCCCCAACCCCCGATTTCTGTTGTGTGCTGAGGGGGCGCCCAGTTCCTCGGCATCATGCACCCCCCACCTGTCTCTCTGTCGACTGGGGGCCCAGTTCCCATTGGCTTCAGTCCCCCTCCCCACAAATGCAGGTGGCACACTGGGAGCCCACTCCAGTGTACCAAACACACCTGTGATAGAAGAAAACTGACCTGCGTTGTCTTTTTTTTTTTTTTTTATTTTTACCTGTAAAATGAGAAAACAGTCCCTCGATGTGTCCGGTGCCCCTCCCCCAACCTGTGCCCACCCTCAGTGCACTCTCACCCACTTTATACTTAATACTCCTCTGGAGCCCGGTGTGACACTCTTCTACAGCCTGCCATGAGCTACAGCCACACTATTTTGGCCACTACTTCCACATTCCAGACGAGAACTGTGCATGCACGCCACATGCGCATAGGCAGTTCTGCCGGTGCTGCCATCTTGGGAATAGCAGTATGCCATTCAACACAACTGCACATGCGCAAGAGCCGCACATGCGCAGTTCCATTGCTGCCGCTATCTTGGGGATGGCATTTAGCGTCACTTGTTCCTTGGGAGCCTCTTCAAGCTTGCACAGTTGTAGGCTTTAACTAGATCTTGTTTGAAATGAGAAGGCTGATGTTTACATTTTTTAAATGCTATGAAACTACATTTATGTTAATTATATAAATTAAGTTTTAGCATCAATGTAAACAGCAGCTTTCCTTTTAACTCTCTATGAAGTCAGATTTTCTAATAGTGTCTTTTGAAAATAGGTTTAGCTGTCCTTTAAGAATAACCCCATTCCCTCAGAATACAGACTGTTGCTATCCTTACCTAATGAAACCATGTTTTCATAATTCTGCACCATCACTTCCTTGTGAAGCTCCTTCTCTTGTTTGCTTAACATCTTCCACTCCTCTTCTGAAAAAGCAACTGCAACTTCTTCAAAGGTTTCTGGTAGCTGAAACAAAATCAGATGTGTTTAAGCACCCTTGTTTTGTTGTGCACATTAATATGAACTATGGAAATCTGGTGGCAGAAAAGGACCCTTTTGATCAATCGAGTCTGCCCTTTACCCCCCCTCCCTACCTGTCACTTATGTCCAGAGATCTCCCACACCACCCTCTGGTCAACCTCTTTTGTCCATATCATGCCCTTTTCAATCCTTCCACCGTTTCAGCCCCCACCACCTCTTCTGGCAGGCTGTTCCAGGACTCCATCACCCTCTCAGTGAAATAACACCCAGTTACACTTCCCCCTAAACCTTCCTCCTTTCAATCTCAGACTATGACTCCTAGTTCTAGCACTTACGTTTCTTGTAAATAAGCTCACCCTTACCTTATTAATCCCCTTCAAGTATTTAAACATCATGTCCCCCCTCTCCCTTATAGTCTCCAGTGGGTACAGATCCAGGGGTGATGATGTCTTTTTACTCGATTTTTCGGGGGGGGGGGGAGCATGGTGATCCCAGATGCAGAGGAAGAGGCCGGTGAAGAGTGATAGAGCATTATCGACGTCATTTGTTGCGAGGATAGGTTGCCGGTCTGCTACAGCGAGATCATGTTGGAAGGCAGTGGCATCTAACTTATGGAGGGGCGGGACCATAAGTATTTGGGTGCAGCATGGGAGTGAATCTTATGCATGCAGAAAGTAATGCAGTGGTCACTAAGGGCATCTGGTAAACTCCCAGCTGTCATGATTCGGTAGGGGTGAGAAGATAACACAGAGTCTAGCATTGAGTGGTTTTGGGAGTGGGGGTTTAAGCAGGTGAGTTCATGAATCAGGTTCACGAGTTCAATGTTAAGGAGGGTGGGCTTCAAGGAGGAGGAGGAGGAGGAGGAGGACAGCCAGTCCAGGTTGAAGTCACCTAGAAGCAGCAACTCACCATTTGTCATGAGTGACGAGACAAAAAGCGATAATGGATACTAGGGTGTCAGTAGTTGTTTTAGGTGGAGCATTAAGGGCCCCTATATAGAGAGCAGGGCAGAGGAAGGGATGGGATAAGTGCACCAGGATTTCTTCATGAGAAGAAGGGCGGGACTCTTTGAAGGTAGTGGAGCAGGAGAGAGACTGATTGACATATAGGGCAGTGCTGCCACCTAGCTTACCGCGGTCTTGGCGGAATAAGTTGAATTCTGGGATAGAGAAGACAGAGTCAGGGTTACTGGCCGATAGCCAAATTTCTGTTACACAGAAAATGTCCGGCTGGTATTTGGTGATCCAAACTTTAAGATTTTCCATTTTGGAGAGGAGGCTACGAGCATTTAAGTATAAGGCCTTTTGGCAGGGTAGAAAAGTTGAGAGTAGTGCCTGAGCAAAGTGGGCAGAGAAAGAGGGGGTAGGGGTAGGACCTGGATTAAGATGGACATCTCTGGAAATAGGAAAGAGTAGGAGGAAATTGGGGAGGTGAGGTGGGTACCTGTGCCTCTGGTGGTTTTGAGGGGAGGTATAGGTAGGCAGGGAAGTACAGCGATACAGAATTTCAAGGTTAAGCAGGCATGAAGGCAGCAGCCCAGGGTGAGTGAGAGGAGAGGGGACAAGGAAGGGATAGACAGGGGAGAGATAGGTGAGCAGCAGTGAGCTGCGATGGAAGGACAGAGGGCTAGGGCAGGAAACAGTGGGGGGATGGGAGAAGAAGGAGTATTTGGGAGTAGGAGAGGGGCCAGCTGGGGTAAGGAGAGCCACGTCAGGTGCAAAGCGGGGGTGCGGAGCATGATATCAAGAGAAAGGATCAAGGAGAGGGCAGATGTGTGAAGGAGGATGATGAAAGGCGGAGGGGAGAGGCAAGAGAGAAGGTAGAGAAACTAAAATCAAGAGGAGCAGGAAGAAAGGTACAGAAACAACTGATTGAAGGGGGATAAGGCAGTCAGTCCTACAGCTACTGGCCTAAGTAGCTGAAAATGACACAGACGAAAGTACTCAAGATACTTAACTGTAGAAAACCAAAAACCCACAAGAGATGCAGAAGAGGGACTGAATTTATTGTGTAGTCAAATGGAAAGATCAAAAAAGGGAAAATGTTATGATGCCTCTAGTGGCCAGAATTTATAATGAGCAAATGATAAATCAGACAGTTGGCAGTCCCATTAGGCTATAAAATAAACATGGCAGTCGTATGATCCCATTAGGCTATAAAAGTAAACGCCCAGATAGATCGGTTGGGGAGTCAGCCCGAAGCGCTGGTGGGGTTAATCTGCTCAGAGAAAGCAGAAAACGTGTTTTATGCAGAAAGGAAGTCTTTCAGTGGTCAGCACTGCCAACACAGCCCTAATCTATTTTAAAGACATCTTCTGAGCAAATTGGAATGCCTTCGCACCCCTAAAACAAACAAGGGTTAGGGGTCATCACCTCCCCTGGATTACCCCTGAATTACTAGCCTGTCAGAGATCAGGCCTGGAAACAGCACAAAGTCTCCCAGCTTCCAAATGACCTTCTTATTTACCGAAAACTCTAACGCCTGCACCCAGGCTACCAGGCTAGCCAAAACTATTTACTTCAAATCTACCTCCACGACTAACATCAACTCCCCCTCCAAGTTCTGGAGAGTGGTCCACACCCTCTTTAACCCCGGATCCTGTCCACCCACTCCTATACTTAAGATAAACACCACCCTCGTTGCCGATCCAGTTGCAGTAGCTACTGAATTCTACTCCTATTACACCACTTGTGCTGATGAGCTACTCTAATTCCTCCCAAACTATGCCCCTCCCTCTCCCCTTCCTACTGCCTAAGAACAACTCCCCCGATTCCCCCGTCTCCTTCACTACTGTCTCCCCAAAGGACACCCTAAATGCCCTGCTAGCAATCAACCCTTCAAAAGGTTCCTCCCCGGGTGACCTTGACCCTAAACTACTATCCCTCTCATCCCCAGCCATCACCTACCCACTCTCTATTATCCTAAACCTCTCTTTCTCAACCACCTCAGTACCTTCCCCATGGAAACACGCAATGGTCTTTCCCCTCCCCAAAGTCGGAAACCCCACCTCCCCTGGCAACTACTGCCCCATCCCTCTTCTCCCTACCCTTGCCAAACTTCAGGAAAACCTAGCCCTCTCCCAGCTCACTGCTTACCTCAATGACTCCTTCTTCACCCCTTATCAATCTGGCTTCAGGAAAAATCACTCCATCACCTCCCTTCTTCAGCTCACTGATTGTGTCCTCATGGGAATGGACAATGGCCAAATCACCTCAGCCATTTTTGTTGATCTGGCCAAAGCCTTCAACACAGTCTCCCACTCCCTTCTCCTTGACACCCTATCAACAGCTGGGCTATCCCCCTTAGCCACAGACTGGTTCAAGGCATACCTCACTGGCAGAACCCAATCAGTTAAGATTTCTGACACATTTTCCCCACCCCTCCCGATAAGAACTGACGTCCTCCAGGGATCAGTGTTAGGCCCCGTACTATTCTCTATTTTTCTAAACGATCTCCCATCCACCTGCTCTCCCTTCTCCTCCATTCACATGTACGCTGATGATACAGTCTTGTATGCATCTGGTTCCTGACCCACTGAGGTTGGATCCAACTTGCAGCACGACTTCGACAAAGTTCAGCATTGGTTGCAAACCACCAACTATCTCTCAACACCAAAAAAACAGTCTCCATGACCTTCAGTACCAGGCAGAGACTTACCAGGTTTCCCCCTCTACCCTCCTTCCACACCCTTGATGGGACTTTACCCAAGGACACATCCTCCTTCAGGTATTTAGGTGTCTGGCTGGACCAACACCTGAACTTCTCTGGTCATATCGATGCCATTCAGAAAAAATTGCGTCTCAAGCTCGGCATCTTATTCAGGAACCGTGTCTGCATCCCACCCATGGCTAGGCGTGAGATTATCCAGAAGATGATCCTACCCATCTTCGACTACTGTGACGCAATCTACAGTGCTGTCCCCAAGTCCTCCCTAGCCAGACTAGATACCCTCTTCAACTCCTTTTGCCCTTGATGCCCCCCTCCGCACTCATCATTGTGATCTCTACCATGCCCTATCCTTCCCTGACAAATCAACATCTCTCTCACTGCTCAAAATTCACCTCCAAGCACTGGCTGGGTGAACTTCCCTCCTATCCATCCCCTGCCTTTACAACAGCCCCTCTCCTTCCCACTCCCAGTTCTACCGACTCACGGACCCTGGTGGTTCAACGCCACTCCACCCTTATTGGCAAATCGGGTTTTCCTTATCGCCCTCCAAAAATCTGGAATTCACTCCCCCCTCAAATTCGCCACTCATCCTCTTGCTACTCCATTAACTCTGCCCTCAAGAACTTCCTTGTCCCTTCCTGTGTCTGCCATGACACCCCCTAATCCCCCAGCCATCTCCCCTAAGCCCATATTACCATATGCCTGCTCCCCACCACTCCCATTTCCCTCTGATTGAGCTCCTCCTAGTCCCCTACTCTCCCTCCTCCTAAAAAGTTCCTCCTCCTTCTTTCTCTACCCTTAATCTATCTCCCTCCTGTGAGCTTGATCACTGCCTTGTGCAGGCAGGATCTATAGTGCACGGTGGGCAACAACTTTGCCCCCTTTCTCCTATTTCTCCTTTTATTGCACCCCCTCAGTTACTGCTCAATCACTGCTTTGTGCAGGCAGGGTCACTCCAGCACGGGTAGGGTACTACCTCCCCCACTATAGTTGACCTCCGCTACCCCCTCCCATAACATTCCCTCCCACAACACCCCCTCTCTCGCATCACTATATATAAATAACTCTCATCACCTATAACCTGTGTCCTACCAATAGGGCTGTCCACCACCCTGCCCAGATAGGGAAAACAGGACACTGTTGAATTTCAACTCCCTCCCCTTCCCCCACCTTGGATACCCCCACCTACAATACCTCTCTCTCTCTCTCTCTCTCTCTCTCTCATCACCCTGCCACACTCTACCTCTCCTCTCCTCTCCTCCCTTCCGGTTGACATAGCCTAACACTGGCCTACCCCAACACTCAATTAAGCACTTATAACCTACCCCTATACTCCTCTTGTATGCACTGTAGTCCTCCCTGTCATCTCTGTTTGCCTCAAAAATCATGTTCTGCCTGCGTCTCTCCATAAATTTCCTTTCTCTTCTTCCATTCTGCCCTCTGCAATATTTCATTCCCTCCTTCCATTCTTCCTCTCTTTACTCCTATCACTGTAAATCTTGAATATCTATGTTGCACTAATGGCTATCAATTACCATTGTGTCACCTTACCATCGGCTACATTCTGTTGCCAAGTTATTATATGTGTTCCAGTGTTACAAACTGTCACCAACTGTTGCCTAATTGCTATATGTGTCTTCATATCTACTATAGTTACCTGTTGCATTGTTAGCCAATGTGATCCACCTGTAATCCCTCCTGCTCTCATTGTATGCAAGTAAGCAAATTGTATTCCAGCATTGTAACATTTCTCTGTATTCTATCCCACTGTTCCCTACCCCCCCAGGTCGCACCAGGAGATGAGTAACTTGTTGCTCAGCATGCCTTCCTGGTGAAACATTTCAATAAATAAGCACTGAGTGCAGGGAGAAGAAATGCACTCGGGTAAAAAGGCACCAAGATTTAAAAATCCCAACCGGAGTCTAGGGGAATTCTCAGGTCGCCGTGGTTCCGTACCTTCAGGGGGAGTTCTGGGATGGGCTGCTTGGTGGGCGGGTGGCACTCTGCAGGAGTTACCAGGATGCGTCTTCATAGGAGGATGGAGCCCGGAAGGGGCTGGCGAAAACCTTCAGGGGACTCCCAGGATGGGCTGCTTGGTGGACAGGCAGTGCTCGGTAGGAGCCACCGAGGTATGTCTTCATGGGAGGATGGAGCCGGGTAAGGGGCTGGCGAGAGCCTTCAGAGGACTCCCGGGATGGGCTGCTTGGTGAGCAGGCAGTGCTTGGCAGGAGCTGCCGGGGCGTGTCTTCGTAGGAGGCTGGAGCCTGGTATGGGGCTGGAAAGAGCATTCGGAGGAGTTCCGGGATGGGCTGCTTGGTGGGCGATTGGCAGGAGCCGCCAGGGAATATCTTCATGGGAGGCTGGAGCCAGGTAAGGAGCTGGCCAGAGCCTTCGGGGGAGTTCCGGGACGGGCTGCTTGGGTGGCGCTCAGCAGGAGCCACCAGGGTGCATCTTCGTGGGAGGCTGGAGCCTGGTAAGGGGATGGTGAGAGCCTTCTTGGGAGTTCCAGGATGGGCAGCTTGTCGGGCAGGCAGTGCTCGGCAGGAGCCACCAGGGTGTGTCTTCATGGGAGACTGGGACCCAGTAAGGGGCTGGTAAGAGCCTTCAGGGGATTTCTGAGACGGGCTGATTGGCAGGTGGGCGGCTCTTGGCAGGAGCCACCAGGGCATGTCTTCATGGGGGGCTGGATCCCAGTAAGGGGCTGGTGAGAGCATTTGTGGGAGTTCCAGGATGGGCTGCTTGGCAGGCAGGGTGCAGCACGAGCCACTGGGGTGTGTTATTGTGGGAGGCTGGAGGGGCTTGTCAGAGCTCCTGTCCTTGAAGGGAGATGTGGAGGTTGGAGTGGGGGTAGCGGGTTACTGATGCTGTGGCCCGTAATACCTCGGTAGCCTATCAGGGCAGGGCTGCGGCGCCTCCCTTCCTGGGCTCCGACTCCATCTTTCCCCTGGAACGGACGCTAACTCATCCTTGGAGGGTCTCCTTATAGGACATCACCAGTTTACTTTCACAACAGTGCGGTCATAAACTCGACTGTAGCTGACCGGATACATCTATAATGTGTCTGCTCGCGATCCTTGTGGATTAAAACTGTTCGGGAAAAGAGACAGTGAAAACCTGGGACACGTTCTCATACCTTTTTCTACATGTACATTCAAACTTTACTGTCTCTGCCTGCATGAGGCTTTGTTTTTTTCTTTATATGGAGGCATCCAAATTAGTTGGGACTGAGTGCAAACGGAGATCTGATCCTGATACGTTTTAATATTTCTATTAGCGCCAACTTTGTTCACATATGGAGTTTAAATATGCACAATATCTTTCTACCAGCACAAGGCATAAAATTAGTGGGTTCTCATCGCAATTTGCAACCCCAGATCGGGAAAAAGTGAGTCAACTTTTGGAATGATTAGCAGTCATTGCTAATCATTCTGAATTGGCTCTGGGTCCTTTGAAAATGCCCTTTTTGGCATTTTGGGCCTTGTTTCTTTAAATTTTATTTTTTTCATTTTTTTTTTCTGTCCTCCTCCCCACGCTTCTTCTGAATGGCCAGTGACTCCTCCCCACCAGTCTCTGCATGGGAGAAACACGTCCTCTTGCAGCGTGACCCCAGGAGAAGATCAAGCAGGTCCAAAAGCTCCAGCTGGAGCAAAACTTAAGGTAAGTTCCAGTTTCCTTTCTTTTTTTTTGCTCACTGGTGGTGTCCGATAATCATTTTTCTTTATTTATCTTGCAGGGAGGAGTTGCACTGGAGCAAGGGAGCTGAGGAGGCCGAGATGGTGCGAGAGGGGACCGGGACACCAGACAGCCGTGTGAAGCATCGTGGCAAGGTGAGCACATGTGATGCAGGAGAGCTGTAATTGTTGGCTGCATCGGCAGCAGGAGAGGTCCAGAGGCCGATCGGGTGGCAGTGGAGGGTCCAGGGGCCGCATTGGCGCCAAGCTGTACCCGGGGCTGTATTACAGCCGGGAGCAGTACTCAGGGGATCAGCTAGAGGCCAAGGGCTGTCGGACTATTTAGCGTGAGGGCTGCCAACTTTAAACTGCGTGGCTGGGCTACATAAGGCAGCATAGCCCAGATGCACCATAGAGTCGCAAGAGAGCTGTAATTGATGGCTGCATCAGCAGCAGGAGAGGGTCCAGGGGCTGCATCAGCGGTGGGAGAGTCCAGGGGCTGCATCAGCGGCCAAAGCTGTACCATGGGCCACATCAGCGGCCGGAGCAGTACCGGGGGACTGTGCTAGGAGGCCTGGGCATGAAGGGTGCCAACTTTAAACTGCGCAGCTGGGCTACATAAGGCAGCGTAGCCCAGATGCACCACAGAGTTGCAGGAGAGCTGTAACTGTTTCCTGCCCACCCTCCCCGGCCCCGACCTCAATTAAATCGGTGGGGTTGGAGCCTAGGTGAGGTTGCGCAGGCTTTGGGGGCCTGGACTTCAAGTGACTGCTGGATTTAATGATTGCTGCTGGGGGGCAAATTGGTTAATAGTGATTGATTGGGTGCTCTCTGACTACTGCTATGGGAGGGGGAAAATCGATTACTGTGTATCGATCGATTGGGTAATGTTACTGCTGGAGGGGGACCAAATTGCTTAATTGCTTGTTTGGGCAATAGGATGGGGATGGGTCCGCACATCGCAAGGGCGGGCATCTTTGGTAGGGTGGTTGGGTGTACGGGGTGTGGGGTGGCCATAGTACTAGATAGGGCGTGGAGGTTCGGAGGATGCCCAGTGTGCTTCGGGTTGGCAAAGCTTAGGGAGGAGGTTGAGGGGATTAGGAGGCAGCTGGAGGGCATGCGGGAGGAGGGGGGAGTGTTGGGGAGATGGAGGGAGAGTGGAAACATATGAAGCTACACAGAGACAGGACAGCCTAGCCCTAGGGAGACGGGCAGGGGTGGGAGGACTGGGGCCACATGGTTGCTTGGGGGGATAGGAAAAACACAACATCCAGAAGTCACTCCAGGCAGATGGGGAAACCCAGAGGGAACCAGGGGGGGGACAGGAGGGGGCAACATTGTGGCAGGCATCACACTTGCAAATCGCTTTGCCCTGCTGTGCCCGGATGATGAAGTAGAAGAGGAGGGGGGCGGAAGGAGCAGGCCAACGGAGAGGGGTCAGCCAGGAAGCAGAGGGAGGAGGGTGACAGGAGAGGAGCCAGAATCATGGGGGGCAGGGAGCAGGTGACCAGGGTCCCAGGGGTGGAGTCAGAGAAGGAGCCAGGGACCGTGGGAGGTACTGGCAGATGGGGGTGCACATAGCAAAATCAGGGTGGAAGTGGGCAGGACAATGGACAGGCCAGTACTGAGGCAGGAGAAATCAGCCGAGGGGGGGGTGGTTGAGGGTGAGCAGTGGGCACTCGAGCAGAGGGCTAGTTAGTGCAGGATCAAAGGTGGGAGGAAGGGAGAGAGAGAGAGAGAAGCAGTGATGAGAAGCCTGGCTGTGGGTCCCGATGGCACAGGTTCAGTGGGGGGGATCAGGGAGGAGACAGAGGGGTGACTTGTGAGACCCAGTGCTGCAGGAGGTGCGAGGAGCAAGCTGAGGGGCGTGGATGGAAGAATCCTGGACAGGCACAAATGGGTTAGTAACTTGGGGGTGGAGGTGCTCCTGTTGGGGGAACTCCATGATCGGGGTATTCAGTGGGAGGGGGATGGGGAGGGAAAATTCAGACCAGTCAAGGCTAAATGTGTCCCGGGTCTGTCTGTGCACAAGGCCAAATTCCTGCTATACTCGATGGCAAGGGAATGTGGGTGCTCCCAGACTTTCTGGTGCACTGGGGAACAAACGACATAGATGGGAATAGTGAAGTGGAGATACAGGTGAGATTTCAGGATCTGGCCAGGGTTTGCCACTCTATAGGATATTGATCTCCTTTTCTGAAATACTGCCAGTGTCAAGGGCGAATGTGGAGAACAAACAAAAACTTAAGTGGTGAACCAGTGGCTAAGGGGAGTGGTGGAGACTGAGGGTTGGGTTGGTTGGGGGATTGGGAGCATACCTGGGAGGATAAGGGGTTATATGCCAGGGATAGCTACACCTCAACTTGGAGGAGAGTGATCCTTAAACTGAAACTGCTGGATTCATAGGTGAAGAGGTGGGATTTAAACTTGTAAAGGGAGGGTTGAAAAAGGCCACCCGGGGGCCACTTAAAGGGTCGAGCCAAGGCCCCATACAGGGACTGGGGCAGTGGGAGTGAGCTAGGGGCACTGTGCAGGGAGGGGCAAGAGACTGCACAGGGCCATGGAGAATGGGAAGGGTGAGGGACGGGTGGAGCATGGTCCTGCTCAATGCCAGGAGCATAGGTAATAAAATGCCAAGCTGCAAGCAAGGCAAGTTGAGGTGCGGTGGAGTGGCAGCAATCACGAGACATGGGCCACCCAGGGACATGATTGGGATTTAAACTTGGAGGGCTACACACGTTCAGGAAAGATAGAGGAGTGGGAAGATAGAGGAGTGGGAAGGAGGGGTGTGTGGCGCTGATAATGAAAAGGACATTGCTATTAGGGGAGTGGAGGAGGCTGGGGGGAGGTGGAGGCGATTTGGGTAATACTGCAAATGAGGGGGGGTAAGAGAATGAAAACAGGGGTGGTGTACAGACCCCCGCAATGGCAGGGACCTGAGGACAATCTGGTGGATAATATCTTGGGGTCACTGTGGACTGGGAAAGGTAGAGTGGTGGTCATGGGGACCTAAACATGCCGGGGGACTGGGGCACTATGGCATCCCCAGTGGCCAGGAGCAGAGGCTGATGGATGTGTTCCAGGATGCATCCTGGTCCAGCAGGTGGGAGAGCCAACTAGGGAGGGCCAGATATTGGATGTGGTCTAGCAGACAGTGAGCAGATTAGGGGCCGGAGGTGGGCAGCCTGTTGGCAGGCAGTGCCACGCCATGGTCTGTTTTTCCTGTTCCTAGGGGGATGAAACTGCAACGAATACGGTGGTAATTGATTTTAGGGAGCAGACTTGAGGGCATGGGGAGGATTCTCCAGGGGTACTTGAATGAGTTAAGGCAAGATATGGATGCTGGGAGCAGGTGGGAGAAAAGAAGGGGTGTAGAAGGCTACTAGGGCCTGCTGCGAGGTAAAGGTGCAAGTACTGTAGGGCCAGGAAGCCATGTTGGTGGACCCGGAGGTTCAGAAGGCAGTGAGGAGAAAAAGGCTGCTTACATGTGCTTAAAGCTCAAGGGGGAAATGGAGTGGGAGAGTACGAGCTGTTGTCCAGGAGGGTCATCAGGGTGTTAAGAGTGGCCAAGGCAGGATGGAGCAGAACCTGGCCAGAGATATCCGGAGGGGAGGGTTCTTTAGATACATAGGGAGAAAAGGAAAGCAAGGGTACAGATCAGCAGGATTAGGAATAGGGAGGGATGGGCTCAGGAAGTGGGGAGCAAGCTGAGGTACTAAATGAGTACTTTGCCTCAGTCTTTACCAGGGGTGAAGGGATCCATCCATCGTGACGGGAGGGATGGTGAGCCCACAAAAATGGTAGGTCACTTGGAGTCTGGTTGGATCTGCAGAGGCTGGGGTGGGGTGATGGGTCGAAACTGGAGAGGGGGGCAGGAAGAGCAGGCATATGGGGGAGGGTGAAATCACAGTGGATAGGGGTGAGAGCAGTCCTCGGTCGCTAAAGGCTGAGAAGGCACCGGGCAGATGGGCTTCATCCGAGGGTACCTGAGGAGATGGCAGATGTGCTGGCAGCTCCACTAGGCTTCTTCAGCACCTCTCTGCAGGACAGGGTGGGTGCCTCAAGACTGGAGGGGGTGCTTGGTTGTGCCTATCCACAAAGGGGGGTCTAGAGAGGAGATGGGAACTACAGGCCTGTTAGCCTAATGTCTGTGATAGGTAAGGGTGATGGAGGGCATCATTAAGGAGGCTTGAGGGGGCAGCTAGAGAGTGGATAGGCACCTGGACGAGCAGTATGGCTTTGCTCTGGGGAGATCGTGCTATACCAACCTTGTGGAGTTCTACGATTGGGTGACAAGTGCCCTGGGTCGTAATAGGCTAGTGGACATCCTCTATCTGAACTTCAGCAAGGTGTCTGATTCGGTCCCCCACACTGGCCTGCTAGCAAAGCTGGAGGGGATGGGGGGCAGATGCTCAGGTGGATAGAGAATTGGCTCCCGGGGTGAGTACAAAGTGTAGTGGTTGGCAGAATAGTCTCTTCCCCCAGAAATGTCATTACTGGGATCCCCCAGGGATTGGTCCTGGGGCCACTCCTGTTCAATGCCTAGGTCTCTGACATAGGGAGGAGATTAGAAGTAAACCCAGGTCTCTTTGCCAACTGACTTGGAGCTTTGGTGCATGGGAAGGGGAGGGGAGAGTGGCCCTCCATGGTGATCTTGAGTGCCCTGGAGGGTATGGTCAGAGGTGGGGACTGAAGTTTAATGCAGGGAAGTGCAGGGTGCTGCATCTGGGGTGAGAAACCCAGGGCATGCATACACCCTGGGGGGACACACTGCAGGCCTCAGTCAGGTGAGAAGGACCTGGGAGTGGTAGTGACGGCAAAATTAATAACACTAGAATTGTGGGAGGTAGCAGCATCAAAGGCAAATAGGATGCTGGGCTGCATAGCCGAGGATCACCTCCAGGAAAGGGGAGGTGATCCTCCCTCTGTATAATGCCCTGGTGAAGCCGCACCTCGAGTACTGTGTGCAGTTCTGGAGGCCACACCTGAAGAGGGACACTGGCACTGCTGGAGAGGGTCCAGAGGAGGGCGACCAGGATGATCTGGGGCATGGGGGGGTAGGCCCTATGATGAGAGATTGGAGGAGCTCAACCTGTACACACTGGAGGAGAGGAGAGGAGAGACGGGGGCAATGATAGAGGTCTTTTAACTGGCAAGGGGATCAATAAGGGCGAGCTGAGGAGGGTGTTCAGGCTTAAGATGGGGAATAACCAGGGGCATGAGTGGAAGCTGGAGTGGGGAAGTACAGGGGGATCATAGGAGGCTACTTCACTGAGGGTGGTGGAGCCATGGAATGCACTGCCCAGGAGCCTGGTGGAAGAGAGCATAGGAGGGGTTCAAGAGGGGTGGGACAGGTGCAGGGGGAAACTGAAGCTGTGGAAGTCCCCTCTGGGGAAGAAGGGCAAAATTGAGCACCCAGTAAAGGAGCTGGCCACTCGAGCAGATATGACAGACTATGAGGCGACTCCGCTGGCTTTTAGCATGTTAGCAATGCTAGTATGTTAGATACCTGGGTCGAGCAGCAGGAGCAGCGTTAGGAGCTGAGCATACAGTCGGAGTGAGATTCTACAAAAAAAAAAAATAAATAAATAAAGTGCTTTTCTATTTTTTGTCCTGGGAAGCCTGAAGGAATGTAATTAACAGATAGGAGGCACACAGCAGAGCAGTGGAATGACTGGGGGGGGGGGGGGGGGTTGGCGAGGCAGGGCACCCTGAAAGACTTGTGGGGCAAAATTACCAGAGAGGAATGGGAGAGGTAACAAAGCAATGTGGAACTCTATTGCTTGGCAGACTCAGTGAACAGGTCTAGTGTGTAAATAGTCTTATTTTTGTACCCAGCCCAATCGAATACCAGTGACTGATCTGATGAGGGAAAATATAATGTGCTCTTGCAAACTTTGGGAACAGAAAACAAATATTGTGCCCTGGTTTTTCCAGGGAGTTCTGAAGACTACTGTAGCCTGCCCTGCTTTTGGCAGAGATGAAGGGGAAACTAGTGGTTAAACCTTACAGTCATGCCCACCTTTAAAATGTGCCCCGTCTTTATTGCAGCAATGATGGGGGATAAACAAAAATTAAAAATGTATTGACTTGCAAGTAGCAGAACATTTTTGGGAACAGAACAAGAAGAACTGTGTCCTGGTTTACTCCAGAGACTTTAATGAAGGGGAGGAAACAAAAGAAAAACTTCTGACATTTAAGTAAAATGTACCCTGCTTTTGGAAAAGATGAAGGGGACAATGAGTGGTCATCTGCCCACCCTGCCTGCTTTATTTGTGCGCCGCCGGCCCTTTTTGCAGCAGTGATGATTAAGAATTGTGCCCTGGTTTTTCCAGAGTTCTCAGGGGAGACGGAAACAAAGCAGTAAAAAAAAATTGTATCTGTGCCTGTCCTGCCTTAGACTTGATAATGGGACAAAAACAAAAATACACCTGCTCTGTTGCCCTGGGGAAGTTGTACTCTTGTGTGCGGCCCTGCCCATCAGACCTGAGGGGACATTACAAATTAAACACTAGCCCTGCTGCCAGCCAATAGCTAATTGCTGCAGCAGTGAACTCTGGGGAAGTATTCAGTTCAGAGCTCTGAAACTAAGTGTGTGCCTTGCCTATGGCAGAGATCGGGGACAAGTAAGATTATGCCATGCTGCCAGCTTTCCTGCAGCAGTGAACTTTGGGGAAGTGTTCTTTTCACAGCTCTGAAACTTTAAGTGTGTGCCCTGCCTGCTGAGATGGGGACATTTTGAGGAAGGGGGCCGGGGGTCACAGCAAATCTGCAGCTGCTATTATCTTTTTTTTTTTTTATATATACAGATAAGGTAGCCAGATTGCAGTAACTTGATGTGTTAAATTCACAGCTTGACAGACTCTTGTTTTGCTAATTTCAAACATTTTAATTGCAGTCACTGATGTTGAGTTAATAGCAACTGCAGAAGGATGAAAAGAAATATGATCCAGAAAAGAACTAATCACAGATTAGCAGTGAGGGAGACTGTGCAGTGCGTTAGTTCTGAATTGTGCTGTGAGTACAGAGATGAGCTATGTGAGTTGAGGAACTTCAGTGAGGCATTAATTGCAGGGATTACAGGCCCCCAACTAAAAGTTGACACCATCTAGAAACATCTTCTGACAGAGCAGCACAAGAAAGCGGTTAACATTTTCAAATTTGGTAGAACAAGGTCACCACTTGATATATATTGCCATACCACAATTGGTAAGTTTAAAATGGGGGGGAGGGGTGTTAGGGGTTAGGACAGAGACTTAAAACGTATTTAATTTATTTGCAGGGAGAGCTTTCAGTAATGCAGAGGAACAACACAGACCGATTCTAGGCAGGCTGATGGAGATCCTGTATATGATGGCCAAAGAGGACACCAATATTAAAAAGTTTGAAGCGATAGCAGAACAAGAGAAGCGCCATGGAGTTCATTTGGACAATAAATACATTAACGCTGTTAGTTGGGAAAGAACTCACAATGTGTATTGGAAAGCAACTAGAAGAAAACCTGCTGGCAACTGTCAAAAATGCAAATTATTTTCAGTGTTTATGGACGGTAGTACTGACAGTGGTGTAATTGAAAAGGAACTGGTTTATTTAATTTATGTAAATCCCATCAATCGGTCAAGTGGAGACTAAGTTTTTAGAATGAAAGCTTATCAGATGACTAAGTCAAGGATTGAAAAACTCCTTTTACACATTTTTACAGAGTCTGGCCTTAATATAAAAAACATGGTTGGGTTTGGGGCTGATGGCGCGTCTGCCAACATGGGTGTAAGACGGGGTCTTGCTGCTCTTTTAAGGGAAGACATACAGTGGGTAGTTAGTGTTCATTGTTTCTCACACTGATTAGAACTGGCCATAAAAGACGCTTTGGATAACACCTATTTCAACGACGTTTCAAACTTTCTGACCCAACTGTTTTATCTCCATCAGAAAAGTCCTAAGAGACTCCGAGAGTTACGGTCCCTTGCCCAGGCCATGGAGATGTCAGTTGAAAAGCCCAAGACGGCCCATGGCACACGGGTGCAGCATAAACTTCTTGCCACCCGTGCTGTTACCAAATCATTACCCGTAATTTGTGCCCATTTATAATCTATGGCCACAGACCAAACTCATGATCAGGCCAAAGCCAAGGGAGTGTTGCAAATTATGACTAAATTCCAAATGGTGGCACACCTTTTGTATTCTGAACAGCTGCTTCAGCCACTTGCCAGGTTCTCACTAGCACTTCAAAAAGAAGCAGTTGCAATGCCAGAGCTACTTAGCTCTGTTGAAACCTTGAGAAACACTCTTGACCATGCTAAGCAGAGTGGTCCCACAGGTGGCAGTGAACTTGACATTCTCTTAAACAAGCATTTGTCAATGCCAAATGTTGTCACGCTGGCATTGGCAGTGGTGGAGGTGGAGACGCATAGCGCTGTGATTTTTTTAATGCGTCCCAAAAGGTGATTTTGCACAGCGAGTACGCCATTGTGCGCACAGCTGTGGAACGATTTGGGCAGACCTGCGGAAATTGGCAGCTGGACTGTTGATAATGAGGTGTGCACAAATGCCAGTGGTGAAAATGTGGCATGAAAATATTACCCAGATTAATCTGTGTCCCTGAGGTTTTGGAACCACAATGCACGCTTCCAACACAGTCACTGTATGTAGTTTTGCACCAAATTTTCAACATAGGCATTTTAGGACCTCTGCTGATGAATAGTGTCACCGCCATTTCCTCAAACCGTCCCGAAAAGTGATTTTGCACAGTGACCGTGCAATTCTGCCACGAACGTGCGAAAACACATTTCAGCCAGCTGTACTGTTCATAAGGAGGTATGGAAAAATGCCAATGATGAACAGCTGGAGTGAAAGTATTACAAATTCACAAAGTCACGAGCGTGCATGCAAACTGCTTAATGCGCGCTTGTAAAACACTCGCTTTATTGACTTTCATCCCCAAATTTTCAACATAGGCATTTTAGGACATCTGCTAATGAACAGTGTCACTGCCATTTTCATAATGTGTCTGGAACACGGGCTTTCCACAGCGACTGAGCTATTGTGTGCCGGAACTACGAAAACAGAGTTTGGTCAGGATGTGAAAAATGACAGCTGTACTGTTCATTAGGAGGTGTAGAACAATGGCACTGTTGAAAATCTGGAGTGAAAATATTATAAGTTTGCGAACTTACGAGCCCGCAAACTCGCGCAACGCATCGCCGTAAACACAGTCATTTTATGAAGTATTGTCACCAAATTTTTCAACACAAGCATTTTAGGACTCTCTGCTCATCAACAGTGTCACTTTCATTGTATCGTGTCCTAAACAGTGATTTCCGCATAGCTTAATCGCGCTTATTCTGTAGCCGGAAGTACAAACACATTTTGGCCAGGATGTGAAAATGACAGCTGAATGGTTCACAAGAAGTTGTGGTAAAATGCCAATGTTGAGAATCTGGCATGAAAATATTGTGACTGTGCTAACTTATGAGCCGCGGTGTAGCAACTGAGCAACGACGCTTGAAACAGCAATTTTTTTTGATTTTTCCCACTAAATTTGGTAACATAGGCTTTTTAGAGCCCCCCTCATCAGGCATCATTATTTTCGCTACTGCCCGATGGTGCGATTCCACACGGTAACTGCAAATCACCTTTCGGGACCGGCCAACGCCATGACAGTGCAAGAATTCTGAGGAGGGGTCCAAAACCCTATGTTGAAAATCTGAGGCCAAAATTTCCAAATGCCTGAGATATGCAGCAAAGCTGAAAACACCCTATTTATTCCATTATACAGCTTACCGCATTTCCTCAGTTGCGTGGGCTTTGAAGAGTGCAGACATGTTCCTAGTCCACTGATGATTGTTGCCGGACTGGAGGCAAGTATGGGGTGAGGGGGGGCAGGGTGCACAGAGGGTGGGTGCGGGTGGGGGCCAGGGAGACTACAAGGGACCATTTTGTTTTACAGATGGAAAAAACAAAACATTGTGGGACAGTTTTTGTATTTCAGGGGATTTGTACGCTGGGGTGGCACCAGTGTGCCACCGTATGTTGAGGGGGGATCTGTGTAGCCGACGGGGATTGGGCAGCCTCATGGTACACAACACGGGGTGGAGGAAGTTATGCCATAGGATTGGGCACCGCTGGCACACAAAGAAAGGAAGTTAGTCGAGGATTGGGCATCCCTCGGCATTTAACAATGGGGTTTATGCTGACGGGAGGGGTCCCCCATCGGCACACAAAGAAAGCGGGGGCAAACCAATAGGGGATTGGGCACCTCAAGTCGGCAGTTACGCCACCCACCCACCATGCTGATAATGTCGGGCGAAAGCATAGGAAAGGTCTGCTGCGTCTGACGAGCTTTGCTTGGATTGCAGCGGACCTTTTCTTAGATGTGCTCACCACATTATGTATGCATGGTGTGGCGCCGGCATGCAGGCTGATTGGGGAATGAGGGATGCATCTACTGGTGCGTGCCCTGCATTCGCCCAACAGCGACCGCGGCTCCAAAGCTGCACTGTCCCAAGATGTTGGTTGTGCAAGTGCGCCAACATAAAAATGGGTCTGATGTTCTTGCAGGAACATGAGCTCAAGTCACATACAAGGGTGTGAAATTAACACATTTTAGTGGCCAAGTTGTTAAAACTTTTAAACAGCAAACTAAGAAATACATTACAAAAATTGAGAACGGTTGTGAACAAAGGTTCAGTATGACTGATGAAAGTAATATCTATAACCGTGCAAAAGTGTTAGATACAGACTTTGGTCAGCACTTGCAGACAGAAAGGAACTGGAACTGTATTGTAACAATGACATTACTGCAGTAGCTGACCACTTTTCAGCACTTTTGCAACCTTAGTGTGACAGCACTCTGCTACTTGCAGAATGGCAAGAGTTTAAGATTTTTGCTCAAACCAATTTCATCAATCTTTCTGCCTCTGCTATCTGGTCAAAACTGGCATGTGATTTCCAAAACTCTTATCCAAATCTGTTGAAGCTTGTCAATGTGTTGAGAGTATTTCCTGTGTCTAATGCAATTGTAGAAAGGTATTTTTCAACTATAAACAATTAAAAACTGACTGGAGAGCAAGTCTGCCAGAGGATACTTTTTATTTTTTTTATTATTTATTAATTAGAATATCGGAATTACAATCCTTTAAGGCTCCTTGTCGGATGACATAAATACAGACATGACAGTAATATAGCAAAAACAATGTTACATAACTAGTTGGATGGTAGAAGTACAAACATTATTAAACATTATAATGCACTGATGAGTACCTATACAGAGTATTAGCTAAGCAGTCACATTCATCCTTTGCAGTGCAGTAGTGCAGGCATTACAATACATTGGTGCGAACCTATACAGAGTATTATCTTATCGGTTACGTACATCCTTTGCAGTGCAGTGCTGTAGGCTTATACACAGTGATAGCTACGCAGAATAACAAGAGAGCAGAGACAGAATAGTGGGCCCTGGTGGGGATTAGTGGAGTAGTCTTGGGTTAGACTTTGTCTTGGTGTGGGCCCACTTCAGTAGCGACTGGGCTGTAGTTTGAAATGGCAGTAGGACTAGCACGGACAGGTGCAGGTACGTGTGGCATAGAGGTGATTCTTGAGGGCCACTTTGAAAGGGCCGAGCTTGGTGTGGGTAGTGACTGAGGATGTTAAGGCATTATACCAGGCAGGGGCCATGACTAGGAATGATTTCTGGGCAAGTGTTGTCCTAACCCTGGGGATGACCAGTGTTATTGTGCCTATTCTGCATGTATGGACTTTGGGGGTGGCTAGGGGCAAGGAGGCCGACACTCCTGGGGGTGTCTGTCCAAGGAGGGACTTTTTGGCCATGAGGCATGCTTGGAACTGGAGCCCTTCATCAAGGTTGAGGATCTGGGCAAGGTTGTAGAGGGTGCAGGTGTGGGTCGTGTGATCAGCCCTTGTCAGGAGCCTGCAGGCTTTGTTGATGGTTACTTTAATCTTGTTGAGAGACAGTGGTGGTCAGTGGCGGAGTAGGCCGTGAGTCCGACCACTGACATACACGGGATGGGCATTTTGCCACACTTTAGGGCTTCCAGGAGGTAGGCAGTCCCTGTGTCAGTAGAGGGGGTGGCCAATCTGGGTGGCATTGTCAATGGATGTCAGTGTGCTGATGTGGCCATGATATGTGAGAGCAGGGCTAACGTGATCCCTAGGTATTTATAAGATGAGACCTGCTCTAGGGGGTGGTGGTGAGCTGGACAAGATTTTCAGTTGGCGATTTTTAGTTTGCTTTGGTGGTGCGAAACAGCATGGTTTTTGTTTTTTCTTGGTTTAGTACTATTGTGCTCAGCAAACCATTGCTCGCTTGGCTGAATGGAGGCTGCAGAGAGGCCTGTAGGTTGGGCAGGTGATTTAGACAGAGGCAGAGGACAGTGTCCCCTGTATATAGGAAGCACCTTGCCAGAGCGAGATGGGAAACGATTCAGAAACAGGCTAAAAAGTAATGGTCTCTAGGATGGAGGCCCTGTGGGACTCCAGGGGCCTGTGGGCAGGTGCTGTGACACAGAGTATTTCATTTGATCCTGGATGCACCAAGGCCCTGGAGGTCACCACTATGCAAACCAGTTTAAGGCACTTGAGAGAGACCCGTGTGCATCAGGGTGTTCAGCAGAAGGGGTTGGTTAACCATGTCGGAGGCCTTGGACAGGTCAATGAACACGGCCCCTGCCAGCTGTCCCTTGTCTAGAGCAGAGTGAATGTAGTTCAAGAATTCAATGAGAGCTATTGCAGTGCTGTGTCCGGCTCAGAACCCGTGCTGCTCCACACACAGCAGGTTATGGGTTTCTAGGTAACTGGTCAATGGAGACTGGGCGTTAGTTCCCTGGGAGTAGTGGATCCCCACCTTTGTGGATGGGTGGGTGGTAGTTCCCTGGGAGTAGTGGATCCCCACCTTTGTGGATGGGTGGGTGGCAGTTCCTGGGAGTAGTGGATCCCCACCTTTGTGGATGAGTGGGTGGTAGTTCCTGGGAGTAGTGGATCCCCACCTTTGTGGATGGGTGGGCGGTAGTTCCTGGGAGTAGTGGATCCCCACCTTTGTGGATGGGTGGGCGGTAGTTCCTGGGAGTAGTGGATCCCCACCTTTGGGGATGGGTGGGCGGTAGTTCCTGGGAGTAGCGGATCCCCACCTTTGTGGATGGGTGTTACAACCGCATTTTTCCATTTTCTGGGGAACTGTCCAAGGCAGAGAGAGCAATTTAGTAGGGCAATTAGTGGGAGAAGCAGTGTGTCCAGGACCAGACGGAGGAGGTTGATGTCAAGAGGATCGTTAAGGGAGCTGGTGCCATTTAGGGCCTTGATCAGGTAGGGGTTTGCTTCCCAGGGAGATGGTCCGAGATAGAAAGAGGGGCGTGGGGGCCTTGGTCTGGGGTGTGGGTCAAGAAATCGGGGAGGGAAATCCAGAGCTTAGGTCCATAAAGTTGGAGTTGAGAGTAGCAGCAATTTGTTTCGGGTCAGTGGTGACCGAGCCATTTGTAGAGATCTGGGAGGGGGAAGGGGACCATGACTTCCCATTTAGCGTTTTTATATTATCCCAAAATTTGCGTGATGAGACCCAGGTGGCAGTCAAGGTGACTCTGCAATGCTCGGCTTTCGCCTTACGGATGGCCCAGGTGCATTTGTTCGTTCTGCACAGTAGGCTTGCCTGTCTGCGGGTTTGTCTGATTCATTTGCCTTATACCAAAGGTTGTCATGCTTCTTGAGCTGCTGTAGGAAGGATGGGATAATCCAGGGGGCATTTTGCTGCTTGAGGTGGGTCTTTTTTAGGGGAGCAAAGGTGTCACAGGCTAGGGTGAAGGTGTTGTTGAAATATTCTAGTGCTGCATCCACAGAGGTGGCCTGGTATATAGGTGACCAGTCACAGTGAGCTTGGTGATGCTTGAGGTTCATAAGACTGCTGGGGCAAAGGCGGTGATGAAGCATAGTGGTGGGAGGGGGGCAGGTTGCTTGGCCGTCCATGTAAAGATTACTGGGAAGTGGTCACTGAGGGAGTTAAGGAGGACCACAACATCCTCGATTTTATGTGGGCGGTTAGTTAGTACAAATGTCCAGCAAGGTTTGTGTCCCGGTGGCCGAGTTGTACCTTGTGGGTTAGGTCACCATCTGGTGGAAGTCAAGGGCTGAGAAGGTGTCTTTGGAGGTGGTTGTGGACGTAGCCAGCCAGTTTAGGTTGAGGTCACTCAGAAGGATGTGTTCTGACTTGTGGTGGCTTGTAATGTATTCCGTCAGGGAAAGAAGAGCATGGGTTTGCTAGCGGGGTGCTATATAGGGCACTGTGTATATGATGGGGGCCTTGGAGGGGTCTGGTGAAACCTTTATAGACATGGCTTGGGCACCTTCATCTAGCGTAGGTGGGGGGATGGCTTGTGCTAGTAGGGATTCCCGCTGGTATACTGCACATCCTCCGCCCCTCTTGCCCACTCTGTTCAGTCTGAAGAGCGAGTAGCCTGGAAGGGAGACAAGGCAGTCGGGGGTTTTCTTTGAGAGCCATGTCTCAATCACTGTGAAGATGTCAGGTTTGTGCCTGGTGACCCAGCATTGCAGTGCGACCGTTTTGTTTAGTATGCTGCATATGTTCAGGGATCCTATGGGGAGGCCCATGGATGGCTGCAGGTGCATCAGCACTCGGGAGCCCCGACCAGGGTTGGGGTTGATGTTTCCGGATAGTAAAAGGAGGGGGAAAATAATTCTGAGTAGGGGCAGTCGCCTATTCGTGCGGCAGTGCATTAGGCTTTTAGTGCCACGCATGGAGGTGATGCATGGAATAGCGATCGAGCGGATGGTGGGGATTGCAGGGGAGATTGGTGGCCTTGGTGAGCAGGGGTAAGACTGCAGGAGGGGTATGTGCATCGGTGGGGGTGGCATGGGTGGGCAGCATAGGGGAGCAGGGGTGGCACTGAGTGGTAGGGAGACATGGCCATGCGCAGCAATACTAGTATGAGGAGCATCAGTCTGATAGGCACCTGCAGCACTGTAGTGGTGGTTATGGACCAAGGTATAAGAGGTCCCTAGTGACATACTGAAATGTGGCAACCACTTTGGAGTAGTGGCAGTGTCCTGGACTAGGGTGCAAGGTTGAAGCCCCAGGTCTGGAAACTTGGTGGGGGCCAATGCACGGATGGTGTGCAGGTTGGAAATGCACACCAAAAATATGTAGCGGGGGTTAGAGTAAGGCCAGCAGTGACTTCTAGGGGGCACTTTGGGTACTGTAAGCAGGGCTATGGAATTTGGGCTTGCCGATTGTGGAGGAAGAGTAGAGATAAACAGCAGTATAGAAGGCTAGAGAGGCAGGAAGTTGTGGGAAGTGACTCAGCTCAGCCACCTGGTGGCAGGAGAGTATAACCTGCTAATGGGAAAGTGGGGACTTAGGAAGTCATGTGGCTAGGGTGGTACTTAAATTGAGGGCCGGCCTTGGGTGGCTGGGGCAGGCGGAGCTAACACCCCTCGCAGAGTTCAGCTGCAGGAGGAGAGTAGTTCCCTTTAGGGCTCTGTTGGACCTCGCTACCCCTGCTGTGTGCAGGCTTCCCTGGCTGTGTGTCTGTGATATTGTAGAAACATTGATTCGCATTAAAAAGCAGGGCCCCCCTCCAGCTGAATTCAACCCAGACAGGGCTGTAGACATATTTTTTTAGTGCTAAACCTAGACATCCTGGTGATTTGGCAGCTGAGGATGGTGGACCACCCCCAGGTCCCTCCCCCCCAAAACAGGCCAGAATTACCGCCACATGCCTGGTGGAGAAGAATAGCAAAACTTATTGCACCCAATCCTTGTTGGTAACTGTGTGGTCGATCACGGTCCCAGTTGTGATGGGGCAGGGGTTTATGCTTAATTTGTCACGACTCATGATCACGAATTCACGGTCTGCTTTGACAGACATCCTATCTCGGCTCTTAAAATGTATGTGCTGCTGCACAATTACTGTATTTCTCTGGAAATGGCTAAATAAAACAGATATCAGTCTCAGAAACTTGTGTAAATGTGTATTTTATCAACACAGAGCAAGATAAGTACATTTTTATGGGGTTTTGAGCAAAAATATACATTTTTGGTAATTGCTAATCAACTTCAGCCAATTGCTATATATTTTTTTTGCTTTGATTAGCTAAGGCCACTAACCAAGTCTCTGACACTAATTTATGCCTTGCAGCCAGATTAACTGGTGTTTAGGCAATCCTCAGTTGTGGGACCTTTAACTTTAGGACCCTTTACTAGAGGAGGGTACTAATATTATTATGGTTTTATATTATAACTGTTAGAGTGTTTTTTCCTCCCTTTACAATGATGGTTGGGGGGGGGGAGACCCCAGTTTCTGGGGTGGTTGGGATGCCCCATCGGGGGGGGGGTGGTCCTGGAAGAGTATTGGTGGGGAGGAGTTGCCTGGGCCTGCCCATGATGGTAAGCTGTGAGTGGTCAATACTTTCTTTTACTCTAAAGACACTTTTGGAGGGGTATAGGGGATTGGCACCTTATATTTGGGATGGCAGACCTATACATATTAATCTGTTTTACGCCTACTGAGGATGTCAATCTGGAGTGTCCACTTTGCTGACCCCTGCCTCTGCTGCGCCAGCCCCTGATCACATGCTTCCTCTTCCCTAAGAATGAACCTGGCACTTAGCAGCGAGTTGGTGTATTGGGGTTGGGCTCCCACCCTCTGTCCCCCCTCTTGGGTGGGGGGGGGCAGATGCCTATGCCAGATGGGGTGTGCCCACCCTTGCCGTACCTCCATCCTTTTAACTTGAGAGCTAGGACCTCACTCATGTGACTATATTTATTCCTTATGAAAGGGACAGGGTGTGCGGATGGCGCTATCCATGTAAAGTAGTGGGTAATTTTTTTTCCCCCCAGATAAGGGAAATATGGGGTTTGCAGATTCTGGGTTTATTAGTACCAATAGTAATTGAAAATATTGGTTACACTGTTTACAGTTAGTTGGGGGAAGGGGAGTTGTAGGATGGGTCTAGTTCTAAGTTGCAGTTTGTCATAAGAGGGTGAGAGGTTACTTTTTGGGATGTTTAAGGGATTGTTCAGTTTACAAAAAGTTAAAATGTCAGCAAGTTATAAATACTTGTACAGAGGGAAGATGGGGTTCAATATATTGTCACATGGCATACGAAGAACTACTGTTTTATTAATATGGGATCACTGAAGTTTATGACATGGAATGACAATGACCTAAAAACAGTAGTTAAAAGAAAAAGGGTTTGGACATATGTTAGTAAGCAGAGGCGAGACACTATTTCTATTCAGGAACTCCATTTAACTAAGCCCAAATCCAATACGTTGGCGGGATCCTGGGGTGGAACTTTATTGGTTGCCCCATTTACGTCTAAGGCTAGCGGAGTGGCTATTTGGTTTAGACGCTCTTTGAAAGTTAGGATGCACGCCTCTATTTCAGATCCACAGGGCAGGTATGTGGGAGCAGATGTTAACAGTTTAGAAGGCAAGATATACATTAGTATCTCTCTGTGGTCCAAATTTTGATGGTCCTAACTTCTTCTACCTTTTAGCTATTGTTCTAGCTCCCTTCCCTGACAACATAATAATTGGTGGTGATTTTAATACATATTGGGATCCAGTATTAGACCCCTTGGGTAAAAGAACTCGACCCCCTACCAAAAGTGTGGCAGCAGTTAAACAATTAGCTAAAGAAAGAAAGGGCCTTGCTTAAGGTCTGGCGACACCTTCATCCCAATAAACAATAATATTCATTTTACTCCCATGCCCACCATCTCTACACCAGGACTGATCATGTATTGATGTCCTCAAAGTTAATCAGGGGAGGATTGGTGGCGGTGTATGACCTCATTTCCATTTCAGATCATGTTCCTTTGGATGTCTCTTTGGGGTTGAGCACAGACTTGCCCTCTGCAAAACAATGGAGGCTAGACCCTAGCCTGCTACTGGGTAAACAATACATTACCCAGATGTCTCAATCTTTAAAAGAATTTTTAAGTCTGAACAAGACAGAGGACACATCCCGTATCAATACCTGGGAGACCCTAAAGGCTTATATCCACAGTGTTACCATATTGTACGCGGCATATAAATGAAAAACGGAGTTTCAGGAAGAAACAGATCTAGAAAGGAAGGTGATAGACATGGAAGGCCGGGTGATTAGGGGAGAGACAGGGGTAGATATGAAGGATTTAAATAGGTTGAAAGACAACCTTAACCAATTGGCTTCTAAGCGGATTGAAAGGAATCTCATGATAACGAAAGCTGGTGCTTACTTTGAGGGAGACAAAGCAGGGAAATGGTTGGCATGACAGGTGAAGAAACAACAAGCAGATAGAGTGATTCTGGAGACAGAGATGCCTCAAGGCATAGTTTCCTCTGACCAACATTAATCGGTATCCCGTGACATAAGTGACTGCAACTGGGCACCTACAAAAAATGATGACTCAGTCGCAGCACCTGTCATCGGGGTAACCCAGCAGGGAGGGTGACATGATTGAGGGGGTTGCGTGATAGCGACAGGATGTCGCTACATGCATAATGTGCGGGGTGAGCACAAGCTCAGCGAGGGCCGGAAGGAAGGGATGGATTGTGAGGGTGGTGCTGTGGTGAGCTGCCGAGCTGCTCCCGTGGTGTAGTGGGTGGGTTTAGAGCTGGGTTACACAGGGTGCTAGGTTCGGGTCTGGGTGCAGGTACCTTTTGTTGCGCCTGGCCCGAAATGCAATTTTATTTCAATTTTGTACCCCTCTGACATGCACCCACCTAGAATTGAGAAACCTTCAGTTGAGGGGGGGGTGCGGGGGACGCAGCCCTTCTCATGAACAGTTAACTTGTAAGTCCCTGGTGCCCTTTTGCTGTGCGCCAGGGAGAACAGCGCCAACATTTATTTTCAGCAATGTACATTCGCATAAACACAATCAATCAATGATGCCTTTTGCCGTTTCTATGAATCATTATACACCTAACAGGTTCCCTCTAATACCTCCTCATGGGACTTTTTGAAGGACATTTCCCTCCATGCTCTAGATCCTTCCCTGGGGGAAAGTTTAGATCAACAGGTGACAGTACAGGAAATTAAACATTCAATATGGGCCTCTAGATCAGGCAGGGTGCAAGGTCAGATGACATTCAGTAGAGTTTTATAAAACCTTCTGGAAAGATCTGTATCAGTTGTTGTATTCTATGATACAAGGCGTTAGGAAGTCATTTGCATGTCAAAGATGCTTGCCACTATAGAGATGTTGCCTAAGCCCAGAAAGAACCCCACAAAATGTTACTCTTATCGGCCTATATCCCTGCTCAATGCTGATTACAAATACTAGCAAAAATTCTAGCTTCTACGCTGGAAGGGGTCCTCCAGGGTTTGGTGCACCCAGACCAAGGTGGTTTTGTCAAGGGCAGGCAAGCCAAGCATAATGTATGGCACACCCTGAATATTATGACATAGAAACATAGAAGTTGACAGCTGATAAGGACAGCAAGGCCCATCCAGTCTGTCCATTTCTTTTTCTACCTTATGAATGTGCCATCAGCCTTTGCTCTGTCAATGGCCTATCTATTCATACTCATCTGTATTGCTCCCTTATGCCTATCCCATGCCTATTTAAAGCCCTGCACTGTATTCATATCCACCAGTTCATGAGGTAGGCAATTCCACCCTTTCTGTGAAAAATAACTTCCTCACATTACCCCTTAATCGGCCTCCCTCTAATCTCATGCTGTATCCTCCTGTCCTGCTGTTTTTCTTATATTGAAACATGTTAGACTCTTTCACCTTGTTAATGCCCTTAAGGTGTTTGAATGTTTCGATCATATCACCTCTCTTCCTCCTTTGCTCTAGGGTATACATACTGAGCTCCATTAGTCTGTCCTCATATGTTTTCTAATGCAATCCCTGCACCATTTTGGTTGCCCATCTCTGGACTGCCTCAATTTGGTTAATTTCCTTGTGAAGGTGTGGCCTCCAGTACTGCACACAGTACTCCAGATGGGGCCTAACCATTGGTCTTTGGGGGGAGGTTGCACAGCGGTGGCCAGGGTCTCTTAGTGTTAGATTCGGAGAAAAACATTTGACTGCGTTGAATGGTCCCTTATGTTTGCGGTCCTTGAAAAATGTAAATTTAGCCCCGTATTGGCTCCTGGATTTTCAGTTTGTAAAAATCTCCCAAAGCACAAATTTTGACTAATGATGTTATTTCCCCTTCTTTTTACCTTACCAGAGGGATGAGACAGGGGTGTTCCTGTCCTCACTCCTGCATGTCCTGACTATTAAGGCCCTGGCCATCACTATCTGCAATCATTCAGAAATTCAAGACTTTGAGTATAGAGGGAATGAACATGTCATCTCCTTCTTTTCCAACGATGTGTTGCTTTTTCTTACTAACCCCAAAAGGGGTCTTCCAGCCCTTACTAATCTCTTTAGCATTTATGGCCTGTTAACAGGACACAAACTGGGCAACAAGCGAGTGGCTGCCTCCGAGAGGGAAAGATATCCCTATTCAGATAGCGGGCATGACTATCTCCCCAGCTAAGTAAATTAAATATTTGGGCATTCGCCTTCCAAGCAAGCATCCTAAACTGGGACAGTTAAATTATAAACCCCTACTTCAAAAAATCCAGGAGGATTGTGCGAGGTGGAACTCTCTCCCCTCAACACTTTTTGGAAGGGTCAACTTAGTTAAAATGTGCATACCCCCACAATGTTTATATTTATTTCAGACACTACCAGTACATCTCACAAACAAATGTAACCCCTAGGTGGCGCTATCCCAAGGTCTACTACCCCTGCCTGCTTGGCTAGTAGCAGGTTAAGGGGCCTGAGTTCTGAAACGGGTGCATCCACCCGGAGATCAGGGTTGGTAGTGGTCAAGCTAACCTGGGCACAGCCCTCCGGGACACTGTAACCCGCTCTTTCCCCTCTAGTGGCCTGAACACTGTACAATAATCACTTTCACAATACCCCTGGTACACCACACAAGTACCCACACTGTTTGCACTTACCACCAAGGCTGGTTCCTCTGGCTCGACCCTGGGGACCCCCTGTAAAACAAGGTTATGCATAGCAAATAGCAACAGTACAGTACTTTGAGCACAAACTGGAACCACAGTCGGATTACATGCAGAAAAAGTTAGATCTGATTTATTCAGGGGACTTGAACAAGGGAGGGGCAAAATTAGGTTAATTAGCTTAAAGGTTATATCAATCAAGCAGTTATAAATGCGCTTTGAGTCCCCCACACAGTCCACCTCTGGGTACCCTGGTGGAGAAGAGAAGAGATGAGCTAGCCAGGACCATTGCCTGGGGTAGCAGCTGGTTGGGGCCCTGTGATGGAAAACACAACATGCACAGTACACAATATTTGTAATCTGGAGCCAGAGGGCTCAGTTCGTAAAGGAAACGAAACAACAAGGCAATCAGATGACACACTCAGATTAAGCTGTTGTTGCAAGGAGCTACCCTGGTATTTACTCACAATACCAAAGACTGGACACAGGCTGGACAAAGATCGAGACTGCAGGTGGTTGATCTGGAAAGCCATGAGAAGCAGGGCCCACATGAGTCGCAGAGGCGTCGTTCCTGTTCAAGCGTGGAGCAGGGGGCTGATCCACAGGCAGGTCTCTCGTCGATGGCTTCTCTGTGTAGTGGGTAGTCTGGCTGGGCCAGTCTGGCAAGGCCCAGACCGCATGGAGACAAATTCCGGATGCAGTCCGTTTTGTGCTGGACACAGCTTCCAGCAAGCAGAACACAGTTCACACAGTGGGGGACTAACTCATGACCACTAGCATCTCATAGCACATTTACATGTAAGAGAATTCTACTGTACCAGGCAAAGCGCTCCCCAGTCACAATCGCAAAGTCTCTGCACACACCGGGGAGCTTAGGGGTAGCTGGAACTCCTGACAGGCCAATCGCATCCAGCAAAATCTTCGGTCTTCTTCAGGTTGAGCCTGGCCCACTTCAGTAGCTAATTTTAGTCACACAAACTTGGATTTAGTCCAAAATAATTCTCTTCTCTTCTCTCCCTCTCAGGGTCAGCACAGACATGCAGGCCAAAAACGTAGCCTTTTCAGAGTTCTCCCATGTGAATCCACTCAGGATTGCTGCTCAGAATCACTTAAGCTCCTTCTTGTTCAGCTTCCAGCTTAGATCTAACTGAAAACTGCAAGCAGCCCGGGACTTCCAAGATCCAAAAGATTTGGTTGGCTGATTTGGCTGTCAGTCAAAGGAAGAGCTCCCACTTCAGTTGCAAAAAAGGCGCAAAAAGTTCAAACTACAGTTCCTACAGATTTTGAATTCAGACAGCTCCTGTAGTCCGGCTACATTTTAGGTCCCACTAGTACTGATTGGTCTAATTTGCAGTCCAGGACCAAGATAGTGCAGACAAACAAAACAGTCCTTGCTACAAAGAAAGCAGGTTAGACAAACTACATTACATTACCCTAAAGGATTTTCAGTAAATAGTTACATCTTTCAACAGAGCTCCCTCTCAGATTACTTAAGCTGCAATCAGGCAGTTCTTAAAGAGACAGTACACAGAGGCTATACAGGCTCTGGTAATCACATTTAAACTGCTAAAACGCAGGACACCAGCCTGGCAGTGAGCATTTAGGCAAGCTCGAGGAAGATTTTTTGGGAACCCCCATTTGTAGGGGGGTTACACCAATATTTCAGAACATTAAGGGGTGCAATTACTTCCCTGCTATGGCAAGGCTGGAGCCTTGAATAAGGAAAGAGATAATATGGCACCTAGTAGACAAGGAGGACTTGTGCCTACCTAATTTATATTTATATTTATATTTATATTATCTGGCTGCTCACTTGCCATTCCTGGTGGATCTTGTACCTGGTAATGGTTCCAAGAGAACTTAAAGAAGCAGATAGTGTTATCCTTTTCTAAACTCTTTGTTTGCACTGGTATTTGCGAAGAAAGTGGTAAAATGGGTTAGAAATCCCTTTACCAGGATTTCTATACAAGACTGGTTAGCAGCCCACAAAGTTCTTAATCATCCCTTATTGCTGCCTCCAGAGGCTTCTATAGAACATGCTCTCCAAGAGGTTAACTTGATTCCCGTCCCAGTGCAACATACTCTGGAAATATGGCGAACAAAAGGTATTCCTTTATTGTCTCACTTATATAAGGAAGGAACCCCTTTTCGTATGATAATAATACACTTTATATAGCACTCTTCACAATGTATCAGAGCACTGCACAGCAAAACAGCAATTAAAACCATAAACTATTAAAATGCTATTCAATAATTCAATAAACCACAATCCCATAAAACAGCCAGTTACAAACAGCACCAAATGCCAACTGAAATAGATAGGTCTTAAGGGCAGTCTTGCAGCTGTCCACCGTCAGGCACTCCCATACCTGACGAAGCAGAGAATTCCCCAGGGTGGGGGCCACAAATGAAAATGCCCTCACTCCAGATGTTTTTAGTCGTACCCTGGGAATCTCCAGCAATCCCTCGTTGGTCGAGCGGAGCAGTCAGAGAGGGCAGTAAGAATGCAGGAGATCTTGCAGGTAGCTCGGTCCCAGTCCCTGTAGGGCTTTATAGGTCAGCAAGCTGACCTTGAAGGTGATCCGCCACTGAACTGGCAGCCAGTGCAGTTCGTGCAGTACAGGCGTAATATGACCGAATTGAGATGATCCAGATAACAGCCTTGCTGCAGCGTTCTGCACCAGCTGCAGGTGGCGGATATCAATCCCTGGAAGCCCTAGGTAAAGGGAGTTACAGTTGTCCAGGCGTGAAGTCACAAAGGCGTGAATCAAAGTTGGCAAGTCGACAGATGGAACTAGGTGCTTAAACTGGGCAATATTCCTTAGATGGGAAAAAAAAGAGGACTTATCGACGGCCGACACCTGAGAATGAAGTGTCAAACCGTCATCAAGAATTACCCCCAGATTTCGCACCTGTTCAGAGGTCGGTAACCGGGACCCTCCAAGTCAAAGTCCTGAGGGACACCCCGTCCCCAACCCTTCTATCCAGCGAATAGGATCTACCACCAACACCTCAGTCTTGTCAGAATTAAGTTTCAACCAGCTGGTATTCATCCAGTCCTGGATTTCTGCCAGGTAGTTATTAAAGACCGAGAGCGCGCTATCCTGGTCGAGCACAAAGGACAGGTAGAGCTGTGTATCATCTGCATAACAGTGAAACCTCAGACCATACCATCTCACAATGTCTCCTAATGGCAGCATATACACCACAAACAACATGGGGGACAGCATGGAACCCTGCAGCACCCCACAAAGCAGAGGGAACGCCTCAGAGGAATAAACCCCCGAGACCACCCTCTGTGATCTGCATCTGTATACCAGCAGATAGCTAAGCAATTTGACTTGCATGCATCTCATTTTTTGTTGTACTTATCTCCAGGTTGAATGCACTGGGTGGGGGACAGTGCCCCGACCACAGTGCTATGAGAAAGTTTTATGGGAGGTTTGACAAGGTTGAACTCAAAACCTCTGACTGAATGTTTTAGAGTACTTCTGGGGGCAGTGCAAGACCCTTTTACACATTGAAAGGAAAGTTGTGAAGTGGATCTGGAACCTAGTGTACTAACAAAGGGGTACTGGGAGGTCATTTTTAAAAAGGGGATGCATTGTTCAGTCAATAACAAACTAAGAGCAGTGTACTACAATGTCTTACACAGGACATACTTTACCCCAATAGTAGCTCACAAAATTGATCCAATGAAATCTGATAAATGCCTTAAATGTAAAATTCAAACTTGGACTTTCTTTCATATGATTTGGTCCTGTCCTAAGGTGCTACCCTTTTGGCAAGGAAATCACATCCTTCTTGTCCAAAGTCATAGGTTATCCATGATCATTAGATGCCATAGACATACTCCTGGGTTTAGCTAGAGGTGGCCGAGGGGGGAAACCAACACAGCATCCCCTGTGGCGACTGGAAATAACAGTGGGGAAACAGTTACTGGCCCAACATTGGTGGCTCGAGCCAACTCAGACTGTGGCCCAATGGATGAAATCCCTTCTTCATTGTATGAAGCTGGAACACACTCAGTACTCGGCCAGTAACCAACGTGATAAATATCACCAGATGTGGGACCCTTTGAAGGCAGCTCTTAGTTCTCCATAGTTCCTCACCTTCTAGAACAAAAGGACACGGGGGAGCAGGAAAATGGCCAGGAATCAACATGTATGATAGTAATGTGAATACAATTTTAATATTGAATATACCAGATTGTCAGTAAAGAATACACTAACGGATACATCTCTGTACTTTTTAGGCAGATGTAGAATGCTAGAATGATGTAAAGTGTTGAACTGCTGACTTTCTAAATAAAGTTTACAAAAAAAAAAAAACAGGCCCTCGACTTTTTCGTGACCACCTTATAGTTAATCATTATATCCCCTTGAAGAGGTGAAGAGTAAAAGGGACTCAAAGCACCCTGGCTCTCTAAGGAATTAAGGAAGCTCATGTCCGCATGTGATCAGGCTTGGAAAACCTTCAAATGCAGTGGACTATCTACTATTTGGCAAGCCTACAGGCAGCTGAGGAACACATGTAAAACTTCACTTCAGATGCCAAGTGCACCCATTTCAGGGCACTCCAAACCGAGCACCTCTATGACCTCAAAGAATTCTAGAGGCAGGTGAACTCCCTATTAAAGCAAGTCCTACCTCCCTTACTGCCCAAGGCACCGTCCTCTCCAACCCCTTCCCCCCAACCATTGCTGCTGCATTTAATGAGTTTTTTACTGACCTGCATAAATATACAGAGCTCTTTACCAATTCTCCCACCCCCCCTCTCCTCCTTACCCCTACCAGTGGACACTGGTGCTCACCCAGCCTTCCATCTTAAACTTGCCACCTTTAAAGAAGTTCGCTTGCTACTCGCTAGGCTAGAAGCTGATAGCTCCTCAGATCATGACACCCTCAAACCCAAGTTTCTCAAATTAGGGGCTTCAGCCCTTGCCCATCCAGTTTACGACCTGTTTAACTGATCTTCCTTACGGGATCTTTCCCAGAAAATTAAAGGTACCCGTGATCATCCCCATCCACAAGGGTGGATCCAACACAGCTGTCGAGAATTATAGACCTGTTTCTATCCTTTGTCCACTGGCTAAAATCCAAGAATGAATACTCTACAATCAACTACAGGATTATCTGGACCTCCACCTCCTCCTCTCAATTTCCGCATGGGTTCAGGAGAAACCACAGTACCCTCACAGCCTTAATAAAATTTTCATCTGACCTGTTCCATGCTATGGACCAAGGCCTTCCCATCTACGCTATCTTGCACCTAGGAAAGCATAGCCCAGGGGAAACGTTGGCAGCTTACCAAGCAAGAGCACAATCTGGGGGTAATTTCAGATGATCTCAAGATCGGCAAACAATTCAAAAAGGCAGCACTAAAAGCTAGCAGCATCCTGGGATGCATAGGGAGGTGCATTACTAGCTGGAGGTGGGAAGTGATCATGCCTCTGTATAGGTCCCTGGTGAGGACTCACATGGAATACTGCATCCAGTTTTGGAGGCCTCACCTCAAGACGGAAATTGATAGGCTGGAGACAGTACAGAGAAGAGCAACAAAAATGGTGCGGGGCCTGCATCAAAAACCGCATGAGGCAAGACTAGGAGAACTCAACTTACACTCCATAGAACAGTGCAGAAATCGGGGGATATGATAGAGACATTTAAATACCTGAAAGGAAAGACAAAAGGTACAGGTGCAAAATCATTTTCAGGTGAAGGATTTTAACAGGACAAGAGGGCATGACCTTTGACTTAAAGGAGGAAGATTCAGGACCAGCATGAGAAAGTTCTACTTTACCGAACGTGTGGTTGAACCCTGGAATAGCCTGAGTGAGGAAATGGTGGGGGCAAAGACAGCATGGGACAGACATTGCAGGATGCTCAAGCAGTTCAAAGAAGGTTAAGTGGGGGGGGGGGGACCACAGGCAGACCAGATGGATCAAATGGTCCCCATCTGCCAGCAGTTTCTATGTTTCGTCGATTTGACAAAGGCATTTGATTTGGTTAACCATTAGCTCCTGTTACTGAAGTTACACTCCCTTGACCTTGACTAACGCCTTAACCTGTCTCCAAAATTACCTTGCAGGCTGCTCACAAAGAGCCAAGTGGTCTGGGTCTCTCTCGGACCTCAGACCCATAAACCATGGTGTGCCTCAGGGCTCCATTTTGGGCCTGTTACTATTCTTCCTCTTTATTAGTAAATTACCAAATAACTGTGGCGGGGCCTCTGTGCACCTTTATGCGGACAGTGCCATTATTTACAGATCCTCATCAGACATCAGTTGACTCAACTGTATCCACTGTATGCACTGAACTTCTGAACTCTTGAGGGCTGGTTCCTAGAAAACCATCTAGTCCTCAATACTAAAAAAAAAAAAACAATGCATCCTGTTCTCCAAACCCCCCTCCACACCTCATCTCTACCCGTTGTTCTACACTGTCCCATAATGGCGATGCCCTTTAATCTGTACCATCTTTTAAATATTTGGGTGTCACCTTAGACACTTCACTTTCCCTGGACATTCATGTCACCCTCCTAACTAAAGCACTGAACCAGAAGCTGGACCTGCTTCATCGCCTCTGTCCCTTCTTCTCCTCAGTTTCTTGCCATGGGATCGCTGCTGCCACCCTTCTCCCCCTCCTTACTTATGGCTCCCTGCTACTACTCACAATCAACTCAACCACCCTCTCTCACCTCAAACAGGCTTATCATAGGTTGGGGAGGTTTGCCTTAGGGACCAAATGCCCGCCACACCACTGTGATATGTTCCGCTTTTCCCGGGCTGGCTACTGTATGAATCAAAACTCCAGTATGCCGCCTTGAGTCTAGTGTACAAGCTGGTCCACCATTACACCCCCCCCAATCTTGGTGAACTTATACAGCTCCACCATCCCCCTCGAGCACCAAGGTCCACATCCCTAACCCTTCTCATAATACCCAAACCCTGGTTAGCTGTGGGCAGGAGATCATTTGCCAGCACAGCAGTGTCTTGCTGGAACTCTGTACCACGTTCTACTTTGTCCTGCTCTTCTCTCCCTCAATTCCAATCCTCCCTATTACTCCACCTCTCCGCCTCTTCCCTTTGTTCCTGTTTCTGACAACTCATGATTCTGCATTCCAAGCCTCATGTACAGGTATTCACACTGTCTGAACTTCATATGTATATGTATATTTAATTTGTACATGTAAACTGTAAATGACGTAATTTTATTTGTAAATGATGTAAATGTAACCTTTGTAACTGCCATGCCATTGTCATTGTACTGTCTTTCCTGGGTTGCCCCTGGAAAAATGGGCTGTACTGTCTCAGTGGGCTCACCCAGTTACCAAAATTCAAATAAATAAATAAACAAACTCCCTCCAGACAGGGGGAGTGCTCTCTAAGACAACCCACCTGGTACTGCTGGGCCACACAGGCCCAGTTGAGATTATCCCAGACCTGATAGAACACACCCTGTCAGAGAAGAACTGAGCAAACTCTTCATTATATGCAGATGAAAACAACTCCAGCAGTTGGGGACAGGCAGGAGGCAACAGCCAGTCCACCATCTTAAAGAGCTGCGCCAGTCTGCTACTCCCTGGCACAATCTCCCTGGACTGAAATACTGCCTTCTTATGGGAGACTGCCCTCTGATATTCCCCATAATGAAGTCTCAGAATCAGTCTCTCCTCATCAGCCACAGGTTTCCACCAACAAGGCTCTAATTTGCAACCCCGTGCCTTTATCTCCCTGAACTCCCTAACAAACTACAGGGATCTCATGCAAGAAGTCCTAGATTGTGCATGGACAAGTGTGACTGAATCGAGGGATGAGGCAGCAGCCCTATAGGCTATCTCCACTTCCACCGATCCAGTCCGATTCCCATCCAACACACCCGAGAGGTCCAATGCTGCCTAGAGTCCCCTAGGAATAACCACTTTAAAGGGAGACAGCAGACTCTCTCCACAGGGACAGAATCATTTTTTGTACACAGTATTGACAGCATGAGTGTCTCCTATCAATATTTAATGTGCAGAAAAATAAGCTATAAATAAAAAGTATGATGCCTTTTGGCCATAATCATAGAAACATAGAAATATAGACTTTGACGGCAGATAAGGACCACTTGGCCCACCCAGTCTGCCCATTTCCCTACCTACTGGATAAGCTGTAGATTCTAGTTAACCAACAGCCTACTTCCTGCCACCCCCCACTACAATTGCCTTGTGTCTGTCCCATGCATGTTTGAATTCCCCCACTGTTTTAGCCCCAACAACCTCCCCAGGAAGGCAGTTCCACACATCCACCACTCTCGCCATGAAAAAAAAATTCCTCACATTACCCCTGAGCCGTCCCTCCTCTATCTTTAAATTGTGTACCCTTGTTCTTACACATCTCTTTTTCTGAAAGATGCTACCCTCCTGGACTTTGTTGATTCCCTTGAGGTACTTGAACATTTCTATCATGTCCCCCCGTCCCTCCTTTCATCAAGGGTATACATATTAAGCTCTCTCAGTCTCTCTTCATATGGTTTCTGATGCAGACCCTGCACCATTTTAGTTGTCCTCCTCTGGACTGCTTCCATCCTGTCTATGTCCTTGCATAGATGAGGTCTCCAAAACTGCACACAGTACTCCAGATGGGGTCTCACCAACTGTCTGTACAGAAGGATAACCACTTCCCTTTTTCTACTTGTGATGCCCCTTCCTATGCATCCCAGTATCCCCCTGGCTCTCCTTACTGACTTCTCATATTGCTTACCAACCTTTAGATCATCTGATATGACTACCCCCAAGTCCCATTCCATTTTTGTTATTGTTAGTACCTCCCCTACTATTGTGTACTCTTCTCCTGGGTTTTTGTTTCCCAGGTGCATTACTTTGCACTTCTTTGCATTGAATCTAAGCACTCACTGTGATTGGCTAAGCCCATTTAAAAAAAACCAAAAAAAAAAAACAGAATTATACAGGCATGGTAGCACCTGTATATCAGGGTTAAGTAAGCACTTTAATGTTAAACCCCAATGTTTGCACCTTGGTAACTTCACCCCCCCCCCCATTCAATCTATTTGCATAAAATCTGGAAAGCACAGTGATGGTACCACGATATCTGGATCCCTAAAATTTCGTGGCAAGCGGCACACTGGGGCAAAAGTTAGAGGGGCTAAATATCCCAAATCACCAAAATTAAGAGTTTTTTTTCCTAATGATAATTAAAAAAAAAAAAACTAGGATTTGAAACCTGAAACTTGCAGGTTTGATAGAGTTTGGACCAAGGTGTGTGCTTTTGTGTTTTTTAATTCCTAAAGTTAAGTAGTTTTTAAATTATTTAACATAAACCAGTCCATTTGTGAGCATGCGCAGTTGAAAGAATAAAATCAGCATTCCAAAGATAAGTGAATTTTTACAACCATATGATGTCATGTGGTCGTATTACAGAGAAGCAGTTGTTTATCAGCTGGTAGTGCCAACTCCTTGTCTGTGTATGCCCTGTTGCTGTTTTCGTTGAGCAGGCACGGGGCTACCTGTCAGAGCATATCCCCGCCCCTGCTAAGCGTACTGAGCGTCTGTGTCCACCATTAGCTGCATGAGCAGATTTATTTGAACTGGACACCAGAGTGCCCAATCCCCACTACCAGTTTAATTATTGAATAATATAAATCGGACACCTGGGTGCCCACCCCCAGTACTGGTTTGCTCCCCCCTCCGTACCATAACTTGAAGTTGCCGACACCAGGGTGTCCAATCACCTGTGTTTGCATACACTACCTCCCACCCCCGACCCAGCAGTCTGGGACACCAGGGTGTCCACTCTGGTACCTTCCAGGTATCATGCTGACACTCGGGTGCCCAATCCCCAGTGCTGGAAGTACTGTTCCTGAAATAAAAAAAAAAAAACATCCTGCAACATCATTGTCTTTTTTTCTGACACCCTGAAATAAAGAAAATGGTCCTTCGTTGTCTGCTGCTGTCACCACCTCCCATCCTCATCCCCACCTAGCACCCAGAACCCCACAAACCTCCTTACTCTATACTTACCCAGCCAAGCTCCAATGCCACAATCTCTCTGGACAAGAGACACATCTTCACCCTTCAATGCTGGACTGGGAACTGTGGAAAACAGGTCAGTGCCCTATAATGTATTTCAATGCATTCTGAGACTATCTTCATAATGTGGTAATTTTTTGTATATTTTCCCATATTTTCAACATGGACATTTTGTGACCCCAACTTATGAATACAGGCGGTGAAATTATGTAACTCTGGCACGGAAGGCAATTTCACTGTCACTGAGCAAAATCGCCTTTCAGGCCACATTTACATGATTTCACCACCCTTGTTCATGAGGTGGGTTCCCAAAAAGGCCATGTTGAGAATTTGGGCAAAATATAGTAAAAAATTACCTAGTTATGAGCGTACATTGAAATTTCTCTACGGTCACTCATAATTTTGGTAATTTTCAATATTTTTACCAAAACTTTTCAACATAGCCATTTTTTCACACAACTTTATGAACATTACAGCTCTTTGTGTTTTCACATCTATGGCATGACATGACATTTCAGCGGGGATTTTAAAATTTTCACCTACTGGGTTCCTGCTGTTGAATCACTGTCCTGTAACCTCCCTAGTCGTGCCTGAAAACAGGCAGTGTTTGGCGAGTGCACTTACCTGGTCAACAAAAACTAAATACATAAATGAGGTGGGGTCATAAGAAGACTATGGCCCAGATATTCAGAAATGCACCAAAGCCCGGCACAAGTCCAGCGCAGCGCAAATCCGATGCGCCACGGCACAACAAGAGCCATATTCAGAGGCTGCGCTGGCCGAACTGCACCAATGCAACTTGTCTGAATATGGCACAGTTGTGCCATGGTGCAAAGGTGCAAAAAGAGATGCTCCAGTGCAACTGTGGGAGCAGAGCAGCAGAGCAACAGAGAGGGGCACGGCACAGAGAACAGACCCAGGGACAGAGCCATGGAAGCACACTGACAAGCCATAGGATGCCTCCACCAGCAGGGCACCCAGACACCAGACCCCAGAACACAACTGTGGCAGAGAAAGCAGCCAACAGAGGGCCACCAAGGGAGCGCCCCCCCGCAAGCTGCTGGCCATACCCCCCCAGACCATAGCAGGCCATACCCAGGACCAAGCAGCCAAGCACACAGACGCTACACAGGCACGCGTGTGGCAGGTAGCATGGCAGACCACATGGGATAGGTCGCACAACACCAGGCAGGGGCCCCAACACAGTATGCGGATGGTACTCGACCAATGACCTTGTCCGTGTGCCACCACCATGCACACATCCGCCACACACTCCTGACCGCCACCCCATGGGCACCCGAATGCACAGCCACCAACCTAGGGCATGGACACCGCCACAGTGGGACCGGCCAGGGCACACAGCAGGGCACCACGGGAGTGAGGCATTCGCTCCCCACATGTATACATCATGGACGGACACTGGGCCACTGCAGCACAGTGCCCCATGCCAACTGCAAAGCAGACATGGACACAGGCGGGTATGCCGGTTAATACAGACATATGGAACAACCATGTACAGGCACTGCAGGGGCTGGGGACGGGTGGGGACAGCGAGGGAGGGGAGCAGGGACTGTGTGGTGGGGGGGCGCTATAGGGAAAGGCCCGAACAGGGCAACAGGGACACAGAGGCAACCCTAGCGACAGCCCAGGCCGGCCGCCCTGGCATGTCATCCCCACCCCCCTCCGCTGCCAGCATGCCCTGCAGCATTGCCACCACCCCAAGAATGCCCGAGACAATGAGCAAGGTCTGCCGCATGGGCAGACTTGGCATCCGGCGTGGCGATGGCCACACTGGCAGCTGGACACCAATTGCTGGGGCATGGCAGATGCCCAGTGCAATAGCCCAAGGAACCATGCCCACCCACAGTGCGCATGTGTGAGATAGGGTCCACGCCAGCATGCGCGAAGTGCACATTTCCGGCCCTGCACAACTTGCACTGTGCCAATACAGCGTGCTGGTCACGCTGCCTACGCAATGCACACTATGGCAGCGCAGTGCACATGCACACTGCAGGTCCGAGCATCGCGCAATCATGGCCATTGCACCGCCGCTGGCTCTGGTGCAATACCATTGCGCACAGCGCAATATCCCGATATTCAGACAGCGCATGCAAATAAGCTCATCAGCCAATGTGTGGCGCAGTGGGGTGCATTAGCATGTCATTACCGTTGCGCACGGCCTCATTTGCATGGGTTGCGCCACAGCAGCGCCACCAAACAGCACAGGCCGTGTACCGATATTGGAACCTTGACAAGTATGGTGGCTACCGCAGCAGCGCACTGGGGGCCGAAAGCACTGCAGGGAGGAATGGACCAGGGAGATGCTGCTAGGGCCTCAGCAGATACAGTATGTGCTGCCACCTGTGTGTGGCATGCCATGGTTGGCCCTGTGCTCTGCTGTGCCGCACCCCTTGCCTGTTCCTAGCGCCCATACTACCATGCACACCTTGCCCACCCCCCAGGACTGCGCTGCCCATTGCATCCTACCTGTGCCATGCACACACACTGGGCGGCCTCTGGGGTCATCCCCATGTTCACATCCATGGCACGGAGCACGGCTGTGCCGGGTGTGTGGTGCAGGCATTGGTGTATGCCTTGTGGCATCACACACCATCTGGCGGGTGATGCTTGGGCGCCCCTTCCTGTTGCTCTGCACCAGTCCCACATGGAAGGGTGGCACGCGGCTGCCCATGTAGGTGCAGGCACATGCCCCACTCACGCTGGGCATGCATGCCACCCTGTGGCTGTCCTGCATCAGCGCTGTACACTCCGCCTGTGTGCTGGGGTGACGGCTGCATTCCACAGCACGTGGCTGCACAGCCGTAGGGATCTGTGTGGAGCAGCGGGCTGCAGCTGCCGGGGTGATGCCCATGGTGTCCTCTGTTGGTCCTTGGCCGGTGCCCTTGGCATGCAGGCACATGCCAGTAGTCACCGTCAGCACCACAGCCATGGCGTGGCTCTGTCTGGTGGGTGACTGCAACTCCGCACTGCGTGGCTCGCAGGGCTGCCTCAGCATGGCCCTGTTCAGGCGGTGCTGGTCCATGCTCTCGGTGTCACTCTGGTTCCTGGCGGTGCTGCAGGCACGGTACCACCTGAATCGGGCATAAAGCCGCTGGGCCCCTCATCGGCCATGTGGCTGTTCCTCCTGCCACCTCACACCCCTCCTCACTGCCCCCATCAAGGTGGGCACACTTTCCATGTCCCCCTGCTGTCCACCATGCCGCTGGGCTGTGGGCTGCTGGCTGTGTGCCACCCTGGTACACAGGCTTTGTGTCTGTGTGTGTGTCTCCCACTCTCTTTTCCCCTCACTCCCTCGCCACCTCTCTGTCCCCCACCCTGTATCTGGTCAAGTGCCTGTCTGTCTCCCTCCCTGTCTCTCTCCCACCCTTAGCGCAACTGTTATCTGTGTGCTTGCGCCCTGTTTTACTAGGAACAAGTCTGCTCGGAGCAACTTCGATTTGCTCCACACTTGTGCCATGGCTTCACGGTTGAATATGCTACTGCGCTGGATATTCGCGAGAATGCACCCGCTCTTACGCCTGCATGCATTATTGTTGGGCGATGGCGCACTGGATTTTGCGCTGCGCACTGGCTCCTGCTGTATATGGCTCCTTGGCGCAATACTGCAGTTGTGTCATGCGCAACTGCTCTGAATATCTGGGCCTATGTTGAAAATGGGGGATCATAATATTAAAAATCAATCAAGTTATGAAGATATGTTTTCATTTTTCTACGCACGTTCATAACTTTGGTAATTTTCAATCTTTATATACCAAATTTTCACTATAGCCATTTTTGAACGCAACATAATGAATGAGATACCTGTTGTTTTCCAAATCCTGGCCAATGTGTGATTTTGCACTTCTCGTGCAAAATTACATTTTGTCCAATATGTTATTAAATAACATCTATCATGTTCAGAGGGAGGGGTCATAAAATGACTCTGTTGAAATTTTGGGGTCAAAATGTCAAAAACAAAAAATTAAGAAGTAACACTGCTTGCAGGAGCATACCGTGCTCCACTGGAGACCACACAGCCTTCCCGTGCCAGTTATCTGAGTTTGGGTGCAAGCTCAGTGAGGCAGCTTAACAGGCCAAGACTGCCGGGGGGGGGGGTGCTGCAGCATGCAGTGTTCTGGCGAGCACACACACATAACCCTGTGGTGGGCCAGGCAGCCTTCCTTCGCAAGCCGTTGGCATGCCTGTTGAGACCATGCACTGGGTCATGATTATCTCGGGATACAATTCCACTATCAGAAAAAGAAGGAAAATATATTGCAAAAAAAACTACGTTAATGCAGACACTAGGGCTGAAGAATGCAAAGCACTCTAAGTAGGGAAATAAAAACACATTAGGGTTTGGGCCTCCTGAGTCTTTGTGAATCAGTGGTGTGGTGTTCTTTGGGGTTGTCAACCCTAATGCCCACCCTTCCCCAGCTTGTAACCTGCTGTCTGAAGCACAGGATACGGCTCCAAGACAGTGCAAACAATACCCTCTTCAGAGGGAGAGAAGCATGGCTCGCCACATGTTGTCAACAAAAAAAAAAAAAAAATCAGTCCTAGCATTCTTCACACAGGATCATGTCTGATCTTGCTTGCTCAGGGAAGGGAGTGGACATTAGGGTTCACAACCCCAAATAACACCTTTCCACTGATTCACCAAGACTCCAGAAACCCAAAACCCTAATGTTTTTTCATTTCCCCAATTTATGCACTTTGTGTACTTCAAGTTCTTCAACCCTAATTTCTACATTAACATAGTTTTTTTCGTTTACAATGAGTACACATACAGTATATAAGTAAAAAAGTACCATAATATGCACTGCAGTTTTAAATCATTCTGATCATAAAACCATGTCAAACTGACCCAGCTTGGCCTACTGTATTTCTGCTTTGCCTCTTCCTACATCAGCTCAGCATTCCTTACCTCCAGCTTCATGATTCTCTGTTTCTGTCTCCGGCACTACCTCCTTACAAGTCAGAACTGCAATGTTTACAACCGTGAGCAGCTGCTGTTCTTCAGAGTTTGGGATTAGATGAAAAACAATCCATGTAAACAGAAAACAAATTCCCCCCCTGAAGCTCCCTTTGTGCTTCTGACTCTAGCAGCAGAGTACTGTCCACTTCCTGTGCGACTTTGAAATGTGTCCCTATACTAATTAGGACATTAATATTCACAGAGTACTGCAGCAGGGGAGGGGGTCCTAAGCATAAGTTATCCCTTAAAGTGGCAGCACACATCCAGTTAGGAGTTGTCACTTTGGCAAGACAGAATCCCTGTCAACCAGGCAAATACCGCAGAGAGAGAGCAATACTGGTGTAACCCCCCTACAAATGGGGGTTCCCAAAAAGTCTTCCTTGAGCTTGGCTAAATGCTCACTGCCAGGCTGGGGTCCTGCATTTTAGCAGTTTAAATGTGATTACCAGAGGTTGTATAGCCTCTGTGTACTGTCTCTTTAAGAGCTGCTTGATTGCAGCATAAGTAATCTGAGATGGAGCTCTGTTGAAAGATGCAACTATTTGCTGAAAACCATTTAGAATGATAATGATAATGTTGTTTGTCTAACCTGCTTTCTTTGTAGTGAGGACTGTTTTGTTTGTCTCCACTATCTTGGTCCTGGACTGCAGATTGGACCAGTCAGTTCTGGTGGGACCTAAAGTATAGCCGGACTACAAGAGCTGTCTGAATTCAAAATCTATAGGAACTCTGGTTTGAGTTTTTGTGCCTTTTTTGCAACTGAAGGGGGAGCTCTTGCTTTGACTGACAGCCAAATCAGCCAACCAAATCTTTTGGCTCTAGGGGAAGTCCCGGGCTGCTTGCAGTTTTCAGTTTAGTTCTGAGCTAGAAGCTCAAGAAGAAGGAGCTGAAGTAATTCTGGGCAGAAATCCTGAGTGGATTCACATGGGAAAACTGTGAAAGAGCTGAGTTTTTGGCTGCATGTCTGCTGCTCCTCCATGAGAGGGAGAGAAGAGAATTATTTTGGACTAAATCCAAGATTGTGTGACTAAAGTAAGCTACTGAAGTGGGCCAGGCTCAACCTGAAGAAGACCAAATATTTTTGCTGAATGCTATCGGCCTGTCAGGAGTTCCAGCTACCCCTAAGCTCCTGGTGTGTGCAGAGACTTTGCGATTATGACCGGGGAGTACTTTGCCTGGTACAGTAGAATTCCCGTACATGTAAAAGTGCTATGAGCTGCTAGTGGGTTGTGAGTTAGTTCCCCACTGTGTGAACTGTGTTCTGCTTGCTGGAAGCTGTATCTAGCCCAAAACGGACTGCATCCGTACTTGTCTCCATGCGGTCTGGGCTCTGCCAGACTGGCCCAGCCAGACTACCCACTACACAGAGAAGCCATTGACAAGAGACCTGCCTGGGGATCAGCCCCCCCTGCTCCACGCGTGAACAGGAACGACGCTTCTGCGACTTGTGTGGGCCCTGCTTCTCTTGGCATTCCAGATCAACCACCTGCGGTCTCGATTTTCATCCAGCCTGTGTCCAGTCTTGGATATCGTGAGTAAACACCAGGGTAGCTCCCTGCACCAACAGCTTAATCTGAGTGAGTCATCTGATTGTCTTGTTGTTTCGTCTCCTTTTCGAACTGTGCCCCTGGCTCTGGATTACAAATATTGTGTGCTGTGCATGTTGTGTTTTCCATCACAGGGCCCAAACCAGCTGCAACCCCGGGCAACTGTCCTGGCTAACCCATCTCTTCTCCACCTCGGTACCCAGAGCTGGACTGTGTTGGGGGAACTCAAAGCACATGCATAACTGCTTGATTGATATAACCTTTAAGCTAATTAAACTGATTTTCCCCTCCCTTGTTCAAGTCCCCTGAATAAATCAGATCTAACTTTTTCTGCATGTGATCTGACTGGTTCCAGTTTGTGCTCAAAGTACTGTACTGTTGCTATTTGCTGTGCTTAACCTTGTTTTACAGGGGATCCCCAAGGTCGAGCCATAGGAACCAGCCCTGGTGGTAAGTGCAAACAGTGTGGGTACTTGTGTGGTGTACCAGGGGTATTGTGAAAGTGATTATTGTACAGTGTTCAGGCCACTAGAGGGGGGTTACAGTGTCCCGGAGGGCTGTGCCCAGGTTAGCTTGACCACTACCAACCCTGACCTCTGGGTGGAGGCACCCATTTCAGAACTCAGGACCCTTATCCTGCAACTAGCCAAGCAGGCAGGGGTAGTAGCCCTTGGGATAGTGCCACCTATGGGGTTACACAAGTCAGCAAATTACAGTCAGTTCTTAATGGCAGCCTTCATGGGACTGAAAAACATTTTTAACCAAAATATTTATTTTTGTCCAAGGTAAACAAAATTGGAATATCTGAATCAGAATGAAGTACAGAATGTTTTAATGGCATTGTGTTGTTAAACAGATTATTTTTTGAAAAGTTATGCTAAAACTCTAATGCAATCTAGATTGCAATTTTAAGGCTTTGCTTGTGGTTCAGAGAGAGGCGTGCTTTCCCAGAACTTATGCTCAGGGTCTGACAGTGCACTGTTTACGGAAGTGCATTTCCTCCCCAGATACTCCAAATGCTAAGTAGCACTGTGTTTTTTCCTGGCTGCCGTTCCAGTTGTAACGCCCCTGCAAATGGGGGTTCCCAAAAGTCTTCCAAGAGCTTGCTTGAATGCTCCAAGTCTGAGCGGTGTTCGGCATCTGAGCTGTTTAAATGTGGTTCCAAGTGAGTGCTATTTGAGCCTCTGCGTACTGTCTCTTTAAGAGCTGTCTGCTTGCAGATTTAATTAGTTTGTATGGGGGGGACTGTGTATTTATTGCTCGAATCCGGCCCGAGCTGCGAGAAATCGCTCCGTTTCTGCAGTCACTAAGAGCGCAGAGGGAGCCTAAAGGAAAGATGGTTTGCCTGAAACTAGATAGAGTGTTAAGTAAAATGCAGTTTGTCTAACCTGCCTTTCTTGCAGCTGGGATTCTGTGTGTGTTACCCCTCCATTTTGGACCTAAACTGCTGTGCTGGACCAATTGGGTGAAGGGTTCCCTAAAATGGAGCCTGTGGACAAATCAGAACTTGGACTCTTAATTTTGAGCCAGCCACAAGGGGATTGTATGGGCAGTGACTCTGGGAAATGTAGTTTTGACCTTGGCACCTTTTTCTACCAACAGAGGGAGTCTTATTGTGAGTGACAGCTGAATCAGCCAACAGAATAGTGTGGAGCTAAAGGAAATGCCCTGCTCTGTGACTGGAAAGATCAGATCAGTTGTGGCAGTGAAGAGAGAAGGAGCTGTGTGCTTCTGTGGTATATAGTTTCGTGTGGGAAGCGCGTGTGAGGCCGAGTTTCAGTCTGCAGCCTTTGTGAGTGCCAGTTTGGATTGAATCCGAGCTGTGAGGAGAAAGAAGCACTGGAAGTGTGGAAACCAGGCTCACCCTGTAGAAGACTGAAGAAATTGCTGAATCGCGCTCGGTCTGTCAGGAACTGAAGCTGCTGTGTGTGCTACCGGGTATTTTGCAGTAATTGCGACCGGAATTGAGGAGCAGCCTGCCTGGTATAGTACTTTCCTTTTACATATAAATGTGCATAGTGCTTGTGGGGAATCGCTATTTCAAATCCCCTATACAGTGAATTGTGTGCTGAAGCTGGAAGTAAACCCCAGCTTAATTCGGACTACATCCATTTGCTATCAACTGCAGTGGGGTCCAGTCACAAGGACCTTGTCCTCATGCCCTGCTCTTCTGGCAATCCAGAGGGACATTCTCCATCCGATCCTCAGCTTGGGTATTGTGAGTACAAATCAGGGTATTCCCCTGCAGTCTGTTTTCTATCACAAGTGTGTCATCTAATTCTTGTTGTTTCCCTGCTTCATGGACTGAGCCATCCGGCTCCGGATTACAATTGGGTGTTGTGCATATATTTTCTTCTACAGGGCCACATCCATCTGCATGTGCCGGCCAACCCCGAGCAACGGACCTGGCTAGCCCCCCCCCAACCTGGGTACCCAGAGCATGACTTTTCCGACTCTGTATGTGTGCACAGTACTGTGATATAATGCCACCAATTAACCTGATTTCTCCCTCCCATGTTACTGCCCCCTAAATAAATCAGATTAATTGTTGTTATACTATATACTGTCTGTGGTGTTGGTACTTCTGGAAATAGTATTGTGTTTTGCTGTGTATGTTGTTTAACCTTATTTTACAGGCGGTCCTCATAGACATGTTGCAGAATCAGTCTCGAGGGTAAGTGGTATCTATATGAGTGAACAGTGTGTATACGTGGGGTATTGGGGCTGTAACTCCGGGGTACTGTGTGAGCCACTAGAGGGAATAAAAGGAGGTCTCAGTGTCCCAGAGGGCTGTGACCAAGCTAGTCTAACCACTACAAACCCTGACCTCTGGGTGGAGGCACCCGACATAGGACCTAGGACCCTCAGCCTGTCCGAAGTCAAACAGGCAGGGGTAGTAGCCCTTGGGATAGCGCCACCTAGGGGTTACATCTTTGAGACTCACTGCTGGGATTATGTGTCCTCTAGTGGCCACATTTACAAATCACTGTTAAAAAAAATAAATAAATGGGTACCCCAACAGAAGATGCTGTGCACCAGTTGGTGGAGTAGTGTACTGGGGAGGAGATCGACCCCCAAAATGCTATGCTTATCCTGGACATCCCCCTGGGTATCAATACGGACACTGTACAGGGAGTACTTTCCAAGGTGGAAGGTTTACAAAACCCTCTGGTGGTGGGTCGACATGCTGATCTGCTCACCCACACTTTCATGACCCTAGTAGAGTATAAGGACCTCATAGATAGCTCCAAAGTGCCACAGACCATTACCCCAGAGGGAGCCCTCACTGCCTGGAGAGTGATAACTAAGGACAGTAAAGACCCTGGGGAAATGAGCCCCTCCCACTATCTGAAACTTTTGAGGAGAAATTTGCTAAGTTGTTGCTGGAGGAAGGGAAAACTGTGGAGGACTTAAAGAAGTTATTTCTGCCACCTAAGGGTGTTCCTCTCCCAACACCCCCTCCAGCTCCAGCACTCATTATTGCCCTTCTTTCTGTGGCTGAACCAATGCAGGCTCCTATTTCTGAACCTGCCATTAGTCACGACTCTTACCGAAGGTTGAGGATCTTCTCTGGCACCCTCCCCACCTCCCTGGGGAGGATGATTGGGACACCTGGATAGATTGTGTTGTCCCCCCTGATACCTGAATGGCAGTGTGCGGAGGCTGAGAAATGAAAAAGAATCATAGAAAGTCTGAGGGGTCCTGCCATAGAGGCCATTCAATTTTTGAGGTCCACAAATCCTCATGCATCTGCCCAGAAGTACCTATCTGCACTTGAAGGCAATTTTGGGAGCATTGAGTCAGGGAAGAGCTTGGTGTGGAAATTTCAAGGTACAAAACAGTGGCCAGGGGAAAGTTTTTCTGCATATGTTACTCATCTGGAAAGAGCTCTGCAGAAGGCTTACCGAAAAGGTGGGGTGGCCACCAATGACTTAAATCGAGTAAGGTTGGAGCACCTACTACAACATGCCGAACATTCTAAATTGCAGCTCCTTCAATTAAGGCTCCCAGACAGAAGGGGTAACCCACCAGACTATTGTAACTTAATAAAAGAACTTCAGGAGGTTGAAGATGAGGAGAGGGATTTTAATTCTGGGGTGAGCGCAACCCAAGTGATCACAGCATTGGAAGGTCTTTGTGAAGTGGGGACCAATGAGGGTGTGCCACCATGGGATGAATTGCTGAGAGAGTTCAGGGAAATAAGAAAAAAGACTCTTTATGAAGGCCGCTCCTGCAAGTACAGGCCCCGACCCTCATCCGACTGCATCTGCTATGGGAGTGGGGGTACCCACCCATGCATCTCCTGCTGACAACAGCTCAAAACTTGATGTCTTGACCATGGAAGTGGGGAAATTGACGCGATGTCTCCAAATGCTTATCACACCGCAGACAGAGATGGCACCAAGGTTTCCAGTTAGTAGTACCCCCGCCCTGGCTGCCAGTGTGATGCCTCGGCCAGCTCAAACTCCAGAGAGTATGTTTTGCTATAATTGTGGGAAGGATGGGCACATGAAGAGAGAATGCCGGTCACCAAAAGACACAGACAAAGTTACATATAGGCTACAAGGAGAGCTTTGGAGAACAAATCAGTGGTTAAGAGGTGCATGAAATGATCCCAGTGAGGGCCCCAAAAATGCTAACTCATGTCCCTTTGTGGCAAGGTCAGTTGCCCAGGCCCCCGCTACCGTCTCTCCAGACTGGTCCAGAATAGTGGGTCCCTCCATAGAGACCACTGTAAAGGTGAATGGAGTGTCTACAAGAGCTGTATTAGACAGTGGCTCCCAAATGACAATTACGTTCCAAGACTGGTATCAGAAGCATTTGTCTGATGTACCCTTACAACCGTTGGAGGGGCTGCATGTCTGGGGGTTAAGTGAGAAGGCCTACCCCTACTCTGGATATATCCAAATTTGACTGTCTTTTCCCACCTCTGTAGCTGGAGTGGCCGAGCAAGTAGAGACCCTGGCCTTAGTGTGTCCCCCTACCAGACTATATGATGGGGTTCCTCTACTAATTGGGACTAATGCACATATGTTTGGATGGCTGGCACAGTTGTGTTATGAAAAACAGGGGTCCCGGACTGGAAGAGCTCTAAGAATTCCAGCCTTGATCAGGAAGGCCTACGATGCCCAGAGAGATGCTGACAAAGTGGAACCAGAGGAACCAGTTGGAGTTGTCTGGAAAAAGGATCCTGAGTCTCTGATCCTGGTGCCAAATGCCCAGTGTACCTTATAGGGAGAGGTCCGTATCAGAAAGGATGTCAAGAATAAAATATTAATGTTGGATGCACCAGGCGATGGAAAATTGCCGGAGGGACTGTCGGTCAAGCCTAGTATTTTGCCTGCTAGAGCCCATGCTTATGCCAGAAGGGTAATGGTTCAAGTTCATAATGTGTCTGACAGAGAGATTCGAGTAAATAGAGGTTGCACCCTGGCTAATGTGCATTGTGCAGACACTGCAGTGCTACCCAGTAGCAAGAGTTCGGGGAAGAATGAGAGAGAAACGCCTGATTTGTTTGATTTCGGTGACTCCCCGTTGCCAGCTGAATGGAAAGTTAGGATCAGTGAGAAGCTTGCCCAGAGTGTTTTCTTTAAAGGAATGGGACATAGGATACATGCATGGAGCTGAGCACCATATCCGGCTGCATGATGAAAGGCCATTTCATGAGAGATCTCGATGCCTGGTACCTGCTGACATAGACGATGTGAGACGGCATCTGCAAGAGATGCTTGCTTCTGGTGTAATACAAGAATCCAGAAGCCCATATGCTTTACCTATCATAGTAGTGAGGAAAAAGAATGGGACAGTAAGGAAGTGCGTGGATCATCGCACCTTGAACCGGTGGACTATTCCTGATCAGTACACAATACCCCACATTCAGAATGCCTTAGACTGCCTGAATGGTAGTTAGTGGCTCTCAGTGTTGGATCTTCGTAGTGGGTACTACCAGATCCCGATGGCCCCAGAAGACCATGAAAAGACAGCCTTTATCTGTCCGCTTGGTTTCTATAAATTCATGAGGATGCTCGAGGGATTTCAGGTGCTCCAGCCACTTTTCAGTGACTGATGGAGCGTATGGTGGGGGACATGAACTTGTTAGAGTGCCTGGTATACCTAGATGATTTTATTGTGTTTAACGGCTCACTGGAGGAACATGAGAGCAGATTGTTCAAGGTGTTGGACCAACTGGAAGACTTTGGCCTTAAACTATCCATCAATAAATGTCAGTTCTTCCAAACCTCTGTAAAGTATGTGGGACACAGAGTATCCACCAAGGGAATAGAAACAGACCCGAGTAAAGTTGAGGCCTTGACCACCTGGCCACAGCCCCACAATCTAAAAGAATTGCAGAGATTCCTGGGATTCTGTGGTTACTATCGCCGGTTCATCAAGGACTATTCAAGAGTGATTTGTCCTTTACTTAATCTTACTTAAGGTTACCCTCCTACTAACAAAAAATATAAGAGGTCGGTTTCTTCTGAGCCTGAGAGAGTGTATTTCCGTCCTAATGAAGTATTTGGAGCCAGATGGACACCTGAGTGCGAAGCTGCTTTTCATGAGATTATATATCAACTTACCCACGCTCCTGTCCTTGCCTATGCAGATCCAGCGAAGCCCTATGTCTTGTACACTGATGCTAGCCTGCAAGGCTTGGGGGCTGTATTATACCATGAGCACGAGAATGGCCTGAGTCCAGTGGCCTTAGCCAGTAGAAGCCTGACCACATCCGAAAAGAACTATCCTTTACATAAGTTAGAGTTCCTAGCTTTGAAGTGGGCCATTGTTAACCAGTTCCACGAGTACTTGTATGTGGCTAAGATACTAGTAAAAACTGACAATAATCCTTTGACCTATGTGCAGACTTCGGCTAAGTTGGATGCCACTGGCCACAGGTGGCTCTCTGCATTATCTACATACGACTATGCTGTTGAATACAGAGCAGGCCTGAACCACATAGATGCTGATGCTCTCTCCCGGAGGCCTGTTTCCCGGAATGACTGGGTCAGACTGTCAGAACCTGATATTCGAGCACTCTGCCAGAAGTTTGACAGGGAGGAACAAATGTCCATGGACGCAGTGGACTGTATGGTGGATTGTTTGGGACCCTCTGAGAATTGCATACCTGCTGCTTATTACCACTTTTCTGCAATAGACATTGGTGCACTGCCTCAGCTGGACAATGACAGTATTCAGCAGGCTCAGTCCCGAGATCCCATGATCAAATCAGCTTTGGAAGCCCTCTATGCAGGGAAAGATGTGTCCAAATTATGCTCCACTGATTTGAGAACTGCATTGTTATACAAGGAAGGTCCTAAGTTGAAACTGATCAATAGACTGTTATACAGGGAAACAGTAGACAGAGGGGGACAAATAGACAAACAACAACTAGTGCTGCCCACTGCCTTTCAAGACTCAGAACTGAGGTCCTTACACAACCACATGGGGCACCTTGGTATAGACAGAACACTTGACTTGGTGAGATCCAGATTCTATTGGCCTAAGATGGGGGCTGATGTTGAGCAACACATTCGAACTTGTAGTCGCTGCTTACAGAGGAAAGCCCTGTCCCAGAGGGCTGCCCCCCTTGTTAACATCACCACCAGTGCCCCCATGGAGCTGGTCTGTATTGATTTCCTAAGTTTGGAGTCAGATCAAAGAAATATTAGTAGTGTGCTGGTGGTCACTGACCATTTTATGAGATATGCCCAAGCTTTCCCCACCAAGGACCAGAAGGCATCCACTGTGGTAAAAGTGCTCGTAAAAACCTTTTTTGTTCACTATGAGGCTCCACAGAGAATCCATTCTGATCAAGGGAGAGACTTTGAGAGTTGTCTGATCAAAGAGATGCTTTCTCTGTGAGGAGTGCGAAGGTCCAGAACCACCCCTTACCACCCCAAGGGGGACCCACAGCCTGAACGTTTTAACTGCACTCTGTTGGATATGCTGGGCACCCTACACCCAAAAGACAAGCCTAGATGGAGCCAACAAATTAGCACTTTGGTACATGCCTACAATTGCACCAAAAGTGATTCCACTGGGTTCTCCCCCTACCACCTTATGTTTGGAAGAGAGGCCCGACTACCGGTAGATGTTTGTTTCGGAGTTTCTCCTGATGGGGTTCAAGCTGATAACTATTTACAGTATGTGCAAAAGTTAAAGGCCCAGCTGAATCATGTGTACCAACTGGCTCAAACCATGGCTGCCAAGAGAAATCTGGCCAACAAAGAAAGGTATGATAAAAAGGTGAAAGCACAGGAACTTCAGGAGGGAGATCAGGTATTGTTAAGAAATCTGGGACTGCATGGCAAACACAAGATTGCTGACAGGTGGCACCATCTCCCTCACATTGCAGTGGGCAAACTGGATGACCTGCCTGTGTACAAAGTAAGGCCTGAAAATAATTCGAAAGATGTTAAGACAATGCATCAAAATCATCTGCTGTCAATTGGCCAAATGTTGATCGAGTCTGAGCCCCCAGAAAGTGCTCCAACTGGACCAGTGACCCGAGCTGCTGCTAAGCAAAAGCAAAGAAAGCCTGCACCTACAGATGCTGAGTTAAAGTGTTCCCCTCCACAAGTTCCAGTTGAACATGACTGTCAGTCCATGTCAGAGGAAAGTGAGTGTGACTTTGAATACTACCTTTCTTACGAACTGAGTCAGTTGTTTCGGGGCAATCCCCTAGTCAATCCTGGAGATGAAGCTAGGCCTTCTGGACTATCTAAGCCCTCAGCTTTGTCCCTGGAGCCAATGCTCCCAGAACGTGAAGTGCAAAGCATCAAGTCAGATGATATGGAATCATTGTGTATGGTTGAACTGTTTGAACTTTCAGAGGAGGAAAATGATGGACTGGAACAGACTGGTGATATGCCAGAACAAGAAGAGTATTTTGAGTGCTCTGACGGTCCACTGCCAGTGTCCACAAGCTCTCCATTTGAGCCAAGTGTTGTGGACTCAGAGATTGTAACTCCTGGAGCTGAAAGTGCCCCAAGTTCTAGCCTCTCTACCCCAATGGAGACTCCCCTGACAAGTGAGGGCAATGCTGAAAGTGAGGCTCAGAGTGCAGAGCTGTAACAGTTCCCCCCCTAGAAAGACTGGTCGAGCTGTAAAGCCTGTGGTGCACCTCAGTTACGATTCCCTTGGGAGGCCTGTGGACTTGCCTCTCAATGTTGTCCATAAAGGAGTGTATGTGTTCCCAAGCTCATTGCCCAAACTGAACATCAGTGCTAACTCCAAGATAATTGTGTTGCCCTCTAGGTATGGTGCCCCTGCCCCATCCAGCCCCAAGGTAGCTGATAGGGAAGGGCCCCCTCTCTTCAGGTTTCATGTACAAGAGGTAATAACCTGAGTTATGGTACAATGTGTGTATAACACTGTGTACAAAGTGATGTACTGAAAAGTTTCAGAAATGTGTTTCTGGTAAGGTGATATGTTGACTGATGATTACATGTATAAGCCTAATGTGATACTGATGTAAATGTATATGGTTGTATTGAAACTTATGGGAGTACTTACTTGACGCGGACACCAAGTTTTCCAGGAAGGGTGTAACCCCCTGCAAGTGGGGGTTCCCAAAAGTCTTCCAGGAGCTTGCTTGAATGCTCCAAGTCTGGGCGGTGTTCGGCGTCTGAGCTGTTTAAATGTGGTTCCAAGTGAGTGCTATTTGAGCCTCCGCATACTGTCTCTTTAAGAGTTGTCTGCTTGCAGACTTAATTAGTTTGTATGGGGGACTGTGTATTTAATGCTCAAATCTCGCCCAAGCTGCGGAGAAATCGCTCAGTTTCTGCAGTCGCTAAGAGCGTAGAGGGAGCCTAAATGAAAGATGTAACTATTTGCCTGAAACCAGTCAGAGTGTTAAGTAAAATGCAGTTTGTCTAACCTGCCATTCTTGCAGCTGGGACTCTGTGTGTGTTACCCCTCCATTTTGGACCAAAACTGCTGTGCTCGGCCAATTGGGTGAAGGGTTCCCCAAAATGGAGCCTGTGGACGAATCAGAACTTGGACTCTTAATTTTGAGCCAGCCACAAGGGGATTGTATGGGCAGTGACTCTGGGAAATGTAGTTTTGAGCTTGGCGCCTTTTTCTACCAACAGAGGGAGTCTTATTGTGAGTGACAGCTGAACCAGCCAACAGAATAGTGTGGAGCTAAAGGAATGCCCTGCTCTGTGACTGGAAAGATCAGATCAGTTGTGGCAGTGAAGAGAGAAGGAGCTGTGTACTTCTGTGGTGCATAGTTTCGTGTGGGAAGCGCATGTGAGGCCCTGAGTTTCGGTCTGCAGCCTTAGTGAGTGCCAGTTTAGACTGAATCTGAGTTGTGAGGAGAAAGAAACACTAGAAGTGTGGAAACCAGGCTCACCCTGTAGAAGACTGGAGAAATTGTTGAATTGCGCTCGGTCTGTCAGGAACTGAAGCTGCTGTGTGTGCTCCTGGGTATTTTGCAGTAATTGCGATCGGGATCGAGGAGCAGCCTGCCTGGTATAGTACTTTCCTTTTACATATAAATGTGCATAGTGCTTGTGGGGAATCACTATTTCAAATCCCCTATACAGTGAATTATGTGCTGAAGCTGGAAGTAAACCCCAGCTTAATTCGGACTACATCCGTTTGCTATCAACTGCAGTGGGGTCCAGTCACAAGGACCTTGTCCTCATGCCCTGCTCTTCTGGCAATCCAGAGGGACATTCTCCATCCGGTCCTTAGCTTGGGTATTGTGAGTACAAATCAGGGTATTCCCCTGCAGTCTGTTTTCTATCACAAGTGTGTCATCTAATTCTTGTTGTTTCCCTGCTTCATGGACTGAGTGATCTGGCTCCGGATTACAATTGGGTGTTGTGCATATATTTTCTTCTACAGGGCTCCATCCATTTGCACCTGCCAGGCAACCCCGGGCAATGGACCTGGCTAGCCCCCCCCCCCAACCTAGATACCCAGAGTGTGACTTTTCAGACCCTGTATGTGTGCATAGTACTGTGATTTAATCCTGCCAATTAACCTGATTTCCCCCTCCCATGTTACTGTCCCCTAAATAAATCAGATTTGTTGTTGTTATACTATATACTGTCTGTGGTGTTGGTACTTCTGGAAATAGTATTGTGTTTTGCTGTGTATGTTGTTTAACCTTATTTTACAGGGGGTCCTCAGAGACATGCTGCAGAATCAGTCTTGAGGGTAAGTGGTATCTGTATGAGTGAACAGTGTGTATACGTGGGGTATTGGGGCTGTAACTCTTGGGTACTGTGTGAGCCACTAGAGGGAATAAAAGGGGGTCTCAGTGTCCCAGAGGGCTGTGACCAAGCTAGTCTAACCACTACAAACCCTGACCTCTGGGTGGAGGCACCTGCCATAGGACCTAGGCCCCTCAACCTGTCCGTAGTCAAACAGGCAGGGGTAGTAGCCCTTAGGATAGCGCCACCTAGGGGTTACACAGTTCCTCACTAGTGACTGCTCCTCTCAGCTGCCACCTCAGGGTCCTAGTGCCCTTGTTGCCAAGTAACCCTTCTCAGCTGCTAGCCGTCTTTAAACAATGTATTCCTATCTTTCTCAGCCCAGTATTCTGCAGTTCAGTGTACTAGCTATGCTCTCTTTCACTTCAGCAGCTTACATTTTCACTCATTCTGCCTCCGTCTATACTGGCTTACAATTGCGTCACTAGCACACTACTCAGCCAGCTCTCAGGTTTTCTACAGCTCTTGTTCTGGTTTGACAGTTGCCTCTCGCTAGCACCTTCTCTAATGGAACTGGTTGGCATGCTTCTGCCATTCGACCCCTGGCACTTATCAGTCAGTCTCAGTCAACATTTCAGTTGGAAGGCCATGTTTTCAATTAGTCATTTGGTCTTGCCACGTTTCTTTTCTACCGTATTCTCAGTGGTTGTCAGGTTTCACCACCAGCCTCCCACTAGTCATGGAAATGGATACGTGCTAGCCTTGACCACATCTTAATCATATATATATATAAAAATCACTGCCTTGGAGATGGAGCTCGGGACCAACTGACTGATTTTTTTGAACATCCAGACCAGTAACATTTAATTAAAAATTGTGGACTTTGTGTGTGCTCTTACTGATGTAACTGCCCCTACAAATTGGAGTTTACTATAATGTCTTCCTGGGCTCCTAAATGCCCAGTCAGGCTGGTGTTCTGTCTTTAGTAGTGCTCTCTATTTGTGTGAGAGTGCCCTAGTGAGACTCCACGTCTGTCTCTGTAAAAGCCTGGTTAATCTGTGTTTGGAAATTAGTCTGGGCTGGGTCCAAGTGATTCAAGGCTTGTGATTGGCCAGACAGTCTGTTATATTTCTCCATTCTGCAGTCGCTATTTGCACAGAGGGACTCCTTTTAGGAACTGTGATTGTTTATTGCTTATTTGCTGTCATAGTATAGATAGAGAAGTTTCTCTAACCTGCTTTTATTGCAGCTTGAACATTTGAATGGGAGCAACTATGTTAGGTCCTGAACTTCCAGTATTTGGACCAGTTGAACCACTGGGGACCTAAAATGGAGACTGTCCCCAGGGGTCTTGTGGGACAGAATTCTGTAGTTTTAAATGTTGGCGCCCAAATGGACCTGGAGGGGGAGCCCATGCTGTAATTAACAGTTCCCTCAGCCAACAAAACCTTTTGTATTATCAGGGAAATGACCAGAACTGCCTGAAGCAGTGGATCAGTTAGAGTTGGAAGTTGAAGAGTGAACAGCTCGAGCTTTTGAGCAGCTGCTCCCAGAAGGAGCATGGGGGAAATTGGCGGGAAGAGGCTTTGATGGCCTGCCTGCCACATTCTCTTGTCAGTGAACTGCCTTTTGCAGAAGTCAGATCCGGTTCCGATTTCCATGTTTGGAATCTGCAGCAGGAGAAAGAAGAAGTTTGTTTCTGTGACTTGTGATTTGGACCAAAGACTTGCTCCAAAAGCGGTCGGCCTGTCTGATGATAGAATTAGCCTCGGATTGAAAGATTTTCACAGTGAAGCTGTAATTTGCAACTGGACTGTATCCGAACTGTGGCTCAGAGAAATAAGTGATTTTAAATGTGCTGAATATATTTTGCGGGTCGCTGTTTGTTTCCTCATGGCAGAATCTTTTCCACCAGCTGGAGGCTTCACCAGAAGAAAACCACGGACTTTTGCAGAACTGTTCCTCCTGCCTGGGCCCTGCCACCTTTGCCTAGGCCACTACTAATGCTTCAGAGACCATCTCGGTGAAAGACTCACTTGGGGATTCGGTCCCCTGCCCAACACCATCGAGCAGGTAGCGACCACCCGGAGCTGAGTTGTGTCAGCCCTGCTTCCCCTGGCCCCCCAGATTATTACAAGGTCTTCATCTTGCCTGTCCTGCATCCAGGTTCTGGTAGCACGAGTACAATCCAGGGTAGCTCCCTGCAACAACAGCCAAAATCATTGTGGTACCATCTAATTCTTTCTTTTTCTGGGTTAAAGCAATGGATTGAGCCATCCAGCTTGGATTACAAATAATTGGGTTGTGTGCATGTTTAACTGTTTTCTTTCCTAAGGGCTCCAACAACAGCTGCAACACCGGCCACCCCAGGCAACGCTTCTGGCTAGCCTGCATGACATACTGGGTACCCAGGGTTGTTAAACTGTTTAAAAGGGACTTATAGTACACAGATACATAGATACACAGACAGTGTTGGCAGATAAGGGCCTACGACCCACCCAGTCTGCCCATTTGAACTTGTAAGTTTACTTCATGTTTTTCTAGAAGTCTGTTGCCCCTTAACCCTGACCTCCAGAATTCCTTTATGTCTATCCCATGCATTCTTAAATCCTGTGATTGTTTCAGCCCCCTCCACTTCCTCTGGCAGGGTGTTCCACTTGTTCACCACCCGTTCTGTGAAGAAATTCTTCCTCACGTTTCCTCTGAATCGTCCTCACTCTAACTTCATCCCATGCCCTCTAGTCCTGGAACATCTTTTTTGCTTAAAAATAGTGTATTCCTGTACCCTGTTCCTCCTTGTAAGATAATTGTATGTCTCTATCATATCCCCTCTCTCCCTCCTCTCCTCTAGGGAGTACATATTCAATTTCCTTCAACCTGTCCTCATAGGACTCGTGATACAATCCATGTACCATCTTTGTTGCCCTCCTCTGAACCTTCTGTACCCTGTCTATGTCCTTACATAAGTAAGGTCTCCAGAACTGTACACTGTACTCCAGGTGGGGCCTCACTAGTGTCTTGTATAGTGGAATTATTACCCTTTTCCTGCTGGTGATGCCCTGCCTATGCATCCCAGCATCCTATTTGCTTTACCTGCTGACTTGTCACACTGTTTCTACCTTTGAGGTCATCAGAGATGATAACCCCAAGATCCCTTTCCTGCTTGGTGCATGCTATATCCTCACCCCCAACTGATATATTGCACCAGGTTTTTGTGCCCCATATGCATTATCTTGCACTTCTTTGCATTGAACTTCAACTGCCAAACCCCTGACCATTCTTCAAGTTTCTGCAGGTCCCTTCTCATTCTGTCTACACCCTCTGGTGTTTCTACTCTGTTACAGAGCTTTGTGTCATCAGCAAACAGGGAAATTCTGCCTTCTAGGTCCTGCGCAATGTCACTGATGAAGATGTTGAATAGGACCGGTCTAAGCACGGATCCCTGTGGTACCCCACTGGTCACTCTTCCCTCTGTGGAGTGACAGCCATTTACCACCACCCTCTGTGTCCTGCCACCCAGCCAGTTACCTACCCACCACACTACTGTCCTGCCCACACCCATATTTCCCAGTTTGTGAAATAGTCTTCTATGTGGCACAGTGTCAAAGGCCTTGCTGAAGTCCAGATAGGCCATGTCCACTGCCCTCCCCTGATCCACCTCCCTAGTCACCCAGTCAAAAAATTAAATGAAGTTGGTCTGACATGACCTCCCCCTGGTGAAGTCATGCTGCCTTGGGTCCTGTAGTCCACTGACAACCAGATTTTCCACCAATCTCTCCTTCAGTATTGCTTCCATGATTTTCCCCACTACCGAGGTGAGGCTGACTGGTCTGTAGTTCCCTGCTTCCTCTTTGCTCCCACTTTTGTATAAGGGGACTACATCTGCTGTCCTCCAGTCTTTGGGTACCTCCCCATTGGCTAAACAGGATTGCCAGAGGTTCAGCCACCACCTCTCTTAGTTCTTCATGGACCCTGGGGTGCACCCAATCTGGCCCCTTATGTCATTTTTCACATACAGTGCCACTCCTCCTCCCTTCCTACCTGCCCTGTCTCTTCTGAATATGTTGTAGCCAGGTATAGTGCATGCTGAACAATCCTGATTCAAATCAGATTGCTAATCATTCTGGTAGATTCACACCCTTCCCTTGTTCACTTCCCCTAAATAAATCTGATTGTCTGATTTCACGTTTTACCTGGCTAGTGTGCATATTATTGGTTGGGTTAAAGTGGTAATAGTGTATTGGTGCATTGCTGATCTTATTTTCTAGGGGGTCTCCAGGGCTACCAGAGCAGTTAAGCTACCCCAATACCATTGGAGGCACCTGTTCATAGAACTCAGGCCCCTCAACCTGTGTATTGCCATACAGGCAGGGGTAGTAGCCCTTAGAATAGTGCCACCTAACGGTTACATTGAGTTTGACGGAATCTATCTAAAGAAGAAAAAAGTGAGCGAAAGGGGTTGCAGTCTGAAATTTGGCTTACTTCCTTCTAGCCAGTCCTGGGGCACCCTGTCTCTTTAAAGAAGTAGTGTGACTGCTGCCTGCTCTAGTTGCCTCACATTTCTTGGTCAGAGATCTGAAACTTTCTTCAATAATCAGCTGGGGCTCGAGAGGGCAAACAGGACAACATGAGCCCTCCCCGCCAATGACTGCCAGAAAATCACTGCCAGTCTGTTCTCCCTGGGAGCCAGGGCTCGGGACTGACTGACTGATTTTTTTGGGGGCCCTCCCCCACCTCCCATGTGCCCAGTTATTAAGTAGTTTAACTTGCTTGACATCTGGCACCAAAGCTAAAGTCACTGAAGGGGGACTGATATGGGACAGGACTTTCCTTATTGTATTAGTCAACCAGTGCTGTCAGTCGCCTTACATAGCCAAGCTACATGGCCATTGCTAATTATTCTGTTTTTGCAGTGTCCTATCCTACCTCACTTGATGTGCTATTTGACTCAGGTTTTTTTTTTTCTTTTTTTTTTATTTCTCCTGCCTGCTCTGCAAATCTTAAGGGTTTAGGGGCATTCCTATAGTTATGTTGATACAGTAACAATAACCATAGTACATTATGCTTTGAATAAGATGTGATGTAATTAACTAAGTCCTTGTTTTTTAATATTCGTATGGAATAGCTGGTAGGCATTAGTTAACTCCCTAGCTGCAGCTTAACAGGGTCATCATACTACCACTGTCTGTTCTATTTTGTGTATAATTACAAACATGGTACTGTGATGATAGTAGATTTTAAATATGACATAGCATTTTGACAGTTCTGCATAAATCTTGATTTCTCTGTAGGAGTACCTTCCTTACTCTTCTCTCTGTATTTTATGCATCTTTGCTGGCGCTGCATCTTCACCCCCTTTAGCTATCCAGTCTCACATCCCCACATCTCTACCCACCTACTCAGCCCCTCCCCAGTCTCCCACTTCTTTATCCTCATCCCTCTTTAACTCAGTCTCTCCCCTAGTTCATCCCTCATTCATCCTCCTTACTTTACACAACTCTCTCCCTAGCCACACCCTCATGCTCCCCCCTCCATTCCCCCCCTCTCTCTCCACTATGTTTTTCACCTACATATACAGTACACCCTCATCTTCCTGTTTACGCTGACATTCCTCCCAAATATTTCCTTTCTCGCCCTACCACCCACCCTCTCCATCCCTCCATCACCCTTCCCTCATCTTGTCTGAGCCCTCTACTTCACTCTCCTTGGCCCCCCCCCCCGGACCATTGCTCCTCCCTTCCCCCTGTAGGGTTGCCACCTATCCGGTTTTTGACCAGATAATCCGGTTTTTAGGGTCCTTATCCGGTCATCCGGTTTTGATTAAATGCAGTCCGTTTTTTGGGCCATTTTGACTGCTCATATACTCTTAAAATTAATGTATCAAATCATTCACTGTTTTGGCTGCATTGCATGTCCAGGTTACAAAGAAGTTCTGATGTCACAGTCATTCAGACCTGCCTTTGTTTGTAAAGCCAGACTGTCTAAGAGGTGTGAAGTATGGCCATGAAGATCATTAGCAGTAAATTAACCTAGTCTTTTCCACTCTGAATTTTAAGTATGGTCTTTCACTGCTATGACAGGAAGTAGCTTTTACACCTTTATTTGGTCTCAAGTGTTTCTTTTTTTTTTTGTCCTATATCCTGATATGTTTTAGACCCATTTTTGTTAAATTAATAATCTAACTTTCATTGCCCTTATCACTACATTTGCTCTAATTTTTTGTATTACCTAAACATTCCATGATATTAGCTACACTTTGACAGGTCATTCAGATAAACAGCATGGAATGGTGTGTCTGAAATTGTGGAATGTCTTAGAAATATAAAAAGAAACAGCAGTAGCTGCTGAGGTAAAGGGGAACACAGTGCAGTATAAAAGGGAACACATGCATCGATAATGAAGTTATCAAAATTGGTCAAAGCATCAGAATACATAAATGGCATGGAAAGGAAAATGGAAGAGTGTTTAACAGAGGGCTGAGCAATAATCTGCGGATGAGCTTGGCACATCCAGCAGACCTGAGTTTGATTCCCACAGCCTCCACTCCACTTACATATGGTGTGACCCTAAGCAAGTCACTTAATCTTCTTGTGCTCCTGGGTCACTCCTGTAAAATGGGCTATGTGGCCTATGGGAGTTAACCTGGTTGCCAAGGAATAAAAATAAATAACTGAACAAATAAATCAAATAAATAACAGCATAAAAATGATTTCTTATCACTAGTGATGTCTATCCCAACATTACAAGTGACTTTGGAGGAGCGATATACTCACCGGTCATAAAAAGGGGGTGGAGCCAGAGGCGGAGTTTGGGGTGTGGTTTAGCATCCGGTTTTTACCTCATCCAAAGGTGGTGACCCTACTCCCCTGCTTCCAGTTAGCACCTCTCAGTACCATACTGCCCTCGCACTGCTCCCCATATACACACCCCTCCTCTCCCACCCCTCTGCCTCACAAATGCATACCTATCCCTACAAAGCTCCTCATCTTTTTGCTGTTGCTAATGGCAGGTGATAAAGAACCTAACCCAGGCCCCATGCATTCTTCCCCCACCGACCTTCCAAAAGGACTGAAAGTGGCTCACCTCAACCTCAGGAGCCTCCTCCCCAATTGACCCGGTACAGCCACTAGCAATTAATCTTAAGCCAGACATGTTTTATTTATTTATTTTATTTAGTTTTTGTTGACTGGGAAAGGAGGACTAGACAATTCTGCCTATTTTGAGCCTCATCCTGGGGAAGGGGATACAGTTAGATACCAACTGACACTGAACCAGATTAAGCTGCTGGTGGTATTTTCAGTGAATGTGGGAAATTTGGCCAGGACACCAAGGAAATTCCTCTACTCTTTCAGGGGGCACTGCTGAGCCTCTAGCCAAGATGGCAGAGCCCTGTGAGGAGGACATGGAGGTGGAAGCTCTGCAGGCTGGGGTCTGGTCCTCTAACCCTATTGCAACTTTGAAAGAAGATGATATGATTGTGGAAATGGATGAGATCAGACATTCACATTGTGACAACATAGAGATGGAAGATGGATTTGAGTAAGCACAGTTAAGATATGTACAGGAATATATACACATAGAGACAACAAGGCTAAGAACAGTACAATTTTACAAGGTATACATGGCTCCGAGCCACAAACAGAACCACAGTCTGAGTATCTCCTGAAACAGAGAAAAAATACATTGTATGCACCTCAGAGTCCAGTTAGACAGGCTGCATCAGCAGGAACTGCAAGAGTGGTGCCAGGAAGGACATGCAAGTTCGATGCAGGGGACCGGAACTAGCTATGGAGGTCTAGGATGTCCACATGCAGAGGAGAGCTTCAAGTGATACCACAGGGAGCTCCGGAAGCACGAGTGGGAGAGGGAGGAGTGGACTTGGGCGAGAAAGGAGTTCCATAGCCTAGGGGCACATGATGCAAAATCCCTGTCCCCCATTTGCGTGCAGGTGATTGGGACGTTAAGAACGCCAGGGCCCAGAGACCTGAGGGAGTAGGTAGAAGAGACAAACAGTTTGAGAAGCTCAGCCAGCCCTGGGGGAGTGCCAGTACTGAGCACCTTGCCCATGAAGCAGCCCAGGACAAAGTTCATGTGGTTGGGTGGATAGATCCACCCGAGTTTGTCATATAGGTCACAGTGGTGGGTGAGTTGAGGGGCAGCAAGTGCAAAGCGGCAAATGTTATTGTAGGTTGTGTTCCATCTAGTGAGGAGAACTTTGGAGGTGCGTGCAAACAGGAGAAGTCCATAGCAAAGAGAGGGAAGCAACACTCCTCTGGCCAATGCAAGGCAAGCAGCAGACGTAAGATTTTTCTTTGCTCTGTAGGTCAGACCCAGTTTGCCGTTGACAGCTCTGCATACATTTTGGATATGGCACCCAAGGTCAAGTTGGGGGTCCAGTGTAACCCCAAGGTATTTGATGGAGTCAGTGGTTAGAAGAGGAGTACCCTTGATACCAGTAACACACAGAGAGGCAGGGGAGACCTTAATCTTGGCCAGGGAGCGAAAAAGCATTGCCTGAGTTTTTTTTAGGTTGAGGACCAACTTGTGAGTCGTTACCCAGGACTGGATAGTTCAGAAATTCTCACTCAATTGATGGTTGATGACCCCAATGTCCCGGGAATGGGTGAGGATGACCAGGTCATCTGCGTATATGATAGTACTATAGTTGGTAGCAGTAGCTAGTAGAATGTTGACAAATATAGAGAAGAGAATGGGCCCCAGGACTGATACCTGGGGGACACTGGAGGTCACAGGAGTGGTGCCCGAGAGGACCTTGCTGAATTTGGTAAGTTGCTGCCTGCCCCGGAGGTAATTACTGAACTAACTCAGGACAGGTGGGGACAGCTCAAGGGACTGAATTTGAGAGCAAATTAAGACATGGTCAACTAGGTCGAAGGCCTTGGATAGGTCAATGAATATGGCACCTGTGAGTTTGCCCTGGTCCATGGCAGCATGGATTCCAGAGGAGACAGTAACAAGGGCCGAGGACGTACTGTGTCCCTTTTGAAAGCCGTGCTGCACAGAGGACAGTAGCCCATGAGCCTGGATATAATCCGTGAGTTGCCCAGCCACAACTTTCTCTAGAAGTTTACTGATAGCCAATAAGATGGCTATCAGTCAATAATTGTCAAGGATCTTAGGATTGCCCTGTTTGAGAACAGGGACAATCCTCACCACCTTGTAGATGTCAGGGATGACACCAGAGGCAAGGAACATATTGAAGATATGGGCCACTGAGAAGGCTATAAAAGGGGCACCAAGATGGAGGAGCTTAGGTTCCATGCCATCATGGCCAGCATTAGAATGTGGGGAGAGACCAGAGAGAAGTCTCTACGTCTCCAGTGCTGTCACAGCCTTAAAGTAAAATTTTATTTTTTATTTTATTTAGTTTTTGTTGACCGGGTAAGTGCACTAGACAAATCCTGCCTATTTTTAGGCACGACCCGGGGGAGGGGGATACGGATGAATGCCAACTGACCTTGAACCAGATTAAGCTGTTGGTGGTATTTTTAGTGAATGAAGGAAATTTGGTCAGGACACCGGGGAAATTCCCTACTCTTTTCAATAAGTGCTATGGGATCTTTAACATCCACCTGAACTACCACCAATCCAGGCAGATGGGACCTCAGTTTAACGTCTCATCCGAAAGACGGCACCTCAGAAGTGCAGCACCCCTCTCATGCTGCACTACAGTGTCAGTACTGGGATATTAACCCAAGTGTCAGTTGTGGGAACTGAACCCATGGCCCTCTGATCTCCCGGCCTCAGAGGTGAGTGTGCTACCTACTGAGCCACTGACACTGAGCCACAATAACGGACAGGAGGAGAGGGCCACCTGTGGGGTGGAGGCCAGGAGATGGCTATCACTCCCATCAGCAGAGAATGGGGAGGCGGAGGCGGACAGGTCCGAGACGTGGGAGTTGAATGCATTGGCAATAGTTAGTGGATTGTTACAATTAGACCCACCCATGAGCAGGTCAGAGACCCCACAGTTGGAGGAACCACTAACTATATTTTTAATGTTCTTCCAGAAATTTCTAGTGTCCTTAGCTGAGCTGAGTAAGGCAGTTTTACAGTATTCACTTTTGGCTGCCCCGATTGCTTTTTGCATTCATTACTTTGAATGTCTGTGTGTGTGTGTGTGGGGGGGCAGCATTGTAAGAGGCATTTTAAGTGAAATACAGAATATTATGTGCAGTATATGTTACAATTGCTGTAATACTGTATTTGTGACATGTGTATGTACATAACAGAAATCAGATATGCATTCTTTGCTGGGGACTATTTTCCAAGGTGGCGGGATACAGTCACTTTCTTGCTATTTAAACAGAGAAATACGGTGTGCAGTGATATGGGCAAGTGAAATTAAGCTGTTCAATTTGAGCAACTTAATTTGACCACCCGTAGGAATAGTGAGGTACAATATGTAGCGAGAAATAATGTATAGCAGTGAGCTACACCCTCTACAGCAGGCTATGGGGCTCTGTTCGGCCAAGGACTTCCAAGCTGGCCGTTTGGTGTAGTGGCTTGAGCTGCCACCCCTGGAGCTTGTGGACCTGGGTTTGGGTCTGGCTGTGGTGGAATATTTTTTTTCTTTTGTGTTTGTTCTTTCCCTGTGTCCACCCCTTCCCCCCTCGGAGTTGATTATAATTATTTTGGGGTGTGTGGGTTGCTTGCCCCCCACAAAGGGTGGGGTGGGGTGCTTGCCACCGCATAAAAATTGTTGATTTCCTTTCCGTGGTTGGAGTACTTAGTGACCGTCAGTTTGTGACAGTCACTGTAATGCTGATCGCTCTTTTGAGTTCGGGTGCTTTTGTATTCACAAATCTATTCAGAACGTCTCACAGCAACTATGCTCTCTGGAAAAAAAAATCCATACTCTTAGACATGCCAACATGTGCAACACAGATTGGGAAGATCACCATTAGTTGTTCCATTCCTGCCTTCTGGAACTTACTATAGTCCACTCTGAAATTATTAACATTGGTAAGCACAAGCACCTTTAAGAAGCTCCTTGGTAAAGTATATGCTGAAACCTGTTCATGTGACTGATCCAAAACTAGATTATGGAGGATGACAAGATGAGGTACCCAAATCCCTGTATCAGTACTTGACTTCAGTACATCTGAATCTACCAGCAGAAACAGTGCTTACGGTCTATCAAGTTAGTCTGCTCGAATGTGCAGCTAGCACCTTTATATTGCAGCTGCCCCCCCACTCACCTTTACCCCCCACGTCCCATGCCATTTTAAAATTGCCCACCATCCTACATGATACCACCTCCTCGGGTAGAGTGTTCAATTTCTCCACCACCCTCTCTGTGAAAAAACCCTCATCTCTCTCTGATATCTTCCACCCTCCAACCTGAGACCATGCCCTCTCATGTGTCTTCCTCTCCTCAGCTTAAATACTGTATCCCTTCTGTGCCCATTTTGTTAATCCCCTTCAAATATTTGAAGGTCTCAATCATATCCCCCCCGATCCCTCCTTTCCTGCAGGGTGTACATATTCAACTCAGTCAGCCTATCGTTGTAGGTTTTGCTCTCCAGACCCTGGATCATCTTAGTTGCCCTGTGCTGCACCCCCCTCCCCCAAGCAATCGGATATCCTTCTTCAGAATGCAGTACTCCAAATGTGGCTGACTAGTGATCTGTACAGCAACAGGATCGCATCCTTATTTCTGGATGAGATTCCTCTTGCAATACACCTCAACATCTTGTTGGCCTTAGATGCCACCTTCCTGTACTGAGCTGAGTTGTTCATGTTACCCGTTATGATCACCCCAGGTCCTTCTCCTCCTCGGTGATCTCTATCTGAACCCCTTCCAGCTGATAGCCCCTCCCTGGGTTCCTTGCTCCAAAGTGCATAACCTTGCACTTCTTCGCATTGAAGTTCAATTGCCACTTTTTTGACCACTCCTCCAGTTTGGTCAGGTCCTCCTGTAGCCCCTGCCACCCCTCTGTGTTGTTCACCAGCACCTCTATCTTGGTATTATCTGTGAACAGACTGATCTTGCTCCTAATGCCATGTGAGATATCTGATGTAAATAACTCAAACAACACCGGACCCAGCACTGAGCTCTTCGGCACCCCACTTGTCACCAACCTTGGGGATAAGAGTGTCCCACCACCACCCATTGCTGCCTCCCCTTCAGCCAGTTCACGATCCAGTTTACGATCTTTGTCCCTGCCCCCACATATTGCAACTTACCTCCCAGCCACCCATGAGGCACTGAATCAAAGACCTTGCTGAAGTCTAAATATTGTACATCCACTGCATGGCCTTTATCCAGTTCCCTCGTTATCTAGTCGTGGTACTCAATTAGGTTTGTCTGGCAGGATCTTCCAGAGACGAATCCATGTTGCTGACCATCCTGGAGTCCATTTTCCTCCAAAAAGGTCACCAGCCTCTCTTTCAGGATTGCTTCCATAAGCTTTCCTACAGTGGATGTAAGGCTTACAGATCTGTAATTTCCTGGTTCATCCTTTGGGCACTCATGTGGAGGGGAACCAAGTCAGCCATCCTCCAATCCTGTGGTAAGCAACATGTGTCCAGGAAGGTATTGAACAGGCCTGCCAGTGGCCCCACCAATACCTCCGCCAGTACTTTCAGCACCCTGGGGTGAATGCCATCTGGATCTGGTGCCTTATCTACCCTTAGTGCCTTCAGACCCTCCAGCACCCTGCCCTCTGTAATTGCCCCATCTGTCACCCCTTCCCCCACTTGCTCACCTTCCCCATCCCGTGAGGTAGCTGTCCGCCCCTCTCCTTCATGATAACAGAACAGAAGTACTTGTTTAGTGCTTCTGCCTGTTCTGCCCCCTTCTCTGCCCCTCCCCCCCCCACCAGCCTTCCTAATCCTCACAGCAGTGTGTATTTGCTGTGGAATTAATAGTGCCATGTATCATATATTCTGCTTCTTTCTGTTTCTTATAGCCTGTATAAAACATAATTTAATACACAGGCACTAAATGTATTTGTATTCTTTAGTTGGCTGCACTGTGTCTATATATCTCTATGCTCTGTAAACCATCATCAGCTTGTAAGCTGTCTATCTCTATGCTCTGTAATTCACTGTTTTAATTTATACGGTGTCCTACACACGATATCCTTGAAAATGAGATCGTTCAACAGAGCCTCTCTTGGTGAAACAAATAAACTGAATTGAATTGCTTGAATTGAATAGAATTGAAAAGTCAGATTCCAGGTTTCTGTGGCTAAAACAGGATAGTCGTACACTCTCCGCTAACTCCGGCTATAAAAAATAGAGGAAAGGTACAATTAGAGAAGTAAGCACAATATTCAGAAAGCATAGAAGCATAGACTGCTACTAATATCTTATAGACATAATCAAAATACCCTGGTGTGGGGGAGGGGATGGTGGGGAATACTATATCCTGTGCAGTACAATGCTAGACTAGTACAATTATTAGAACATCAGTAAAGCATCATGTGTCTTCATTACAAATAGGATTTAAGATCCCAGCTGGAATTCAAGCCATCTGGTTGCAAGGCTTGTAAGGAAAAAAATCAGTAACTCTCACATTGTAAGAGTTTATTTAACCAATCATCTCCCCTCTTGCCCACCCTAACCTGTTCCAAGCCCATGAATTTGAGCCCACTAGGGTCAGTATTATGATTCAACAAGAAGTGACCACAAGACCCTCCAATGAGGGGTGTTCTGAAAATCCAGAAAACCCTGCATGGAAACCGTATACTTGTGGTTCATCCAGTGGGGAAGCACCTGGCACATGTCTGGGTTCTAACAGACAGTAAGTGCAGCACCCAGAATAGCTCTGGTGACTGGGGATGCCACCATAGATGAGGAATCTTGCTCCAGGATGTTCATCACAGGATAACATTCCCGCTTCTCAACCTCCTCAAGGGGAATGCCCAGGAATACAGACATATGCTGCAAGGTAACATATATGATGTTGAGTTCCCATGGGGGAGCAGCTGTCAGAGGAGTTGACTTCTATGTGGCCTGGGAAGTCATCATTAATGAGTCATTAGAAATTGAGTTAAAGAAAATAGATTCAATTTGCCAATTAGGAGACTGGAATACCCTCGTCTATGAAATAACAACCACCAATAGAAACTTAGGTAGTCTGGACTGAGGCCTAGAATCTTTCCTTGGAGAACATTCCTATGGCTGAGTAGGGGTGGCTTCACTATAATTGGCTACTGTGGAACTGCTGAAACCACCAGAGGGGTGACTACTAGACCTGTACTACTGTTAGGGTCAATAAATGCAGCCAAGAACGGTTGAGGTAGCTGGGTACTTTTGTTCATCATTACCCTGGGAAATCATCCCAAATGCCCAGTGTTACCATACTGCCTCTGCGTCCTTGCAACATGGTCAACGCCACTGAAGCCTGTACAAGGATGATGAAATGGACAACTGCCTACCATGATGGAAATGGTGCTGACCTGAGTGAGATCATGATTGAGACCTTGTCTGGGACCTCAATCTCAACCTTGAGAGTTGACCTAAAGGTTGATAACATCCTAATGGCAGTGGAGCAGTTTCCACCTACTTTAAATATCTGCACCACCGGGGGCAGGACCACAGTCAGTTCCTACCTAGAGACCATCAGTGGAATCCATACAAGGTTGGGCTCTCCCTCATTTCCTCACTCACTCACTCACTCACTCACTCACTCTTTCTGTCTGTCTCTGTATCTCTCTCTCTCTAATTCTCTTAGAGCAAACGTTTGCAGAGCCTGGGGATCTGGGTTGGATTCCAGCAAAGTCTTACAAATTTTCATAGAAACTGGTACATGTTTGCACCACATACTTACAGTATTTCATCCCTGCTTGTGAAGCACGGAGTGTAGGTTGGGAAGACATGGTGGAGCTAGAGTTAATTCTAACTATAAATCACTACGTAACTATCTGTGCGTGTAGGGTTAATGCCTGCAAGGTAGGGTTCTCACTGATGAACAGAATCTCATTCTTTAGTCAGGATTGTTTGCTCCTGTGGTGTGATCAAGTCAGCTTACAAGACCAAAGCTGTAGCTGTACATGTTGTCAATTGTAATGAGATGCATGCCACCTTCAGACCTTATAAAATAGGTAGGGAATGTGGGGGGATCATGCCATGTCCCATTCTGTGTTCCCAGGTATATTAGTTATTTATGTAATTTATAAAAACACTCCGTTGCATAAGCCTGATATCCAAATGTGGTTTACTGGAGTGGTACAATTCCCTGTGTTTTGGGTGGGCAGCCCTGTAGCTTACGAGGTGACTTATCTTTTTAATTCAAACAATATTGATTTAAATTGTAAAAGGGATTTGGGCTTCCAGAATCTGTGTTAAATGAGAGGGTCGTTGATGGTTTATAGCAGGCTCATTAAGTCAAGCCTAGGTTACTGGAAGCGATTTGCCTTACAAAAGGCCCTGGGCCCAGAAGCAGCATGAAGGTGCCATGGAGTCTGGACTTGCATTGTCTGAGAACTTCTGCATTTGGACTGGAGTAATTACAACTTGAGTGAAGCCACTTAAGGACTAAGTGGCTTACTGGGATCACTATAAGTGGTCGATCCATTTGCATTAAGTAACCTGATTTAATCAACTAAGACTGTATTTTGTCAAACTACTTATAAGCCATTTAAATGCACTTTTGTATAAGCTCAAACTCCTGTGTGAATGTTGGAGTAAATTGCATCATGTGACTGAATTTTGTATAAAGAGCTGTTTTTCCAGCCAATCAGCAGCTGCCTGAAAAATAGTCCACTTGACTACAACTGCTAGGGTTGCTTTGTTTGTCTTCCGTTATGTATGCATACATAACATTTCTATTTCACCTTGATAGCACTGTTTAATTTGTTGTTCACAGAAACATAGAATTTGATGGCAGATAGGGACCACTTGGCCCACCTAGTCTGCCTATTTTCCCTACCTACTGCAACACTACATACCCTGTTTGTTCTCTGGCTTTACCCCCCCCCCACCACTAAGGTTCCCTTATGCCTATCCCATGCATTCTTGGATTCTGTTACCGTTTTTGCCCCCACCACCTCTGGTAGAAGGCTGCTCCAGGATTCCACCACTCTTTCTGTGAAGAAGTATTTCCTCACATCTCCCTGAGTCTACCCCTCTCCAGCTTCATAGCAGAACCCCTTATCCTGGAGCATCTTTTTTCTGAAAAATGCTTCCCTCTAGAACCTTGTTTATACCTGTGAGGTATTTAAGCAATAAACCACGACAGGGTGTGGGTGATGCTGGGTTTACCCACACCTGGTGTGGTTCGGTCACGAGGCCGCAGGCCGAGTGACCACACCATCCAGGTGTGGGTAAATCCCAGCATCACCCACATCCTGGAGTGGTTTATTGCAATTATACAATGGTTCCCTTGCATTTTTGGTATAACAAAATAAAGAAAAAGAACAATTTTTGGCATTTTAAATGTTTTTTATTTAATTTATCCTTACACCAGAAAACATAGTAATGTTGTCCCACTGTCAGCTTTGTCTAGACTAGTCCTCATGTTAAATGCTCCCCCCCATCCCTCCAGAGAGCCATGTGCTTCCCCCCACCTCTCTCGACTCCTCCGGATATCCGTTACACACACAAAGTATTATTATTTAATTTTCCCCCTTTAAGCAGCTTCATGTTCTTCACCACCAAGGTAGCACATCTTTTGTTCCTTGCACTGTTGAAGATATTAGTAAATGTAAAAACATACGAACTTTGTACTGTAGTGCAAATGCCGCCATTTATAAAAGCAAGGAACTTGAATAAGTTTTTTTTGTGTGTTGTCCGTGTCGGTCTCTGGAATGCCACAGGGGTGCGAGGTGAGAAGGTGTTGATCGGCAATGGGCCTACATTTAAACTACGGAGCTATGAGTGTTTTTCGTGTCCTCTGTTTGAAAGTGCTGGGACTGGAGGATTATCGGAAGAGCGTCAGTCCAGAAATTTAGCATGGTAAGCCCCGAGTTTGCAGGAGCGTCGAGGTGCTTCTGTGCTTAAACTCCCAATGGTAGCAAATGTCTCTCTCCTTCAGGACTTCTCCCACTACTGCGTAGTACATGGTGGTATCGAGAAATCGCTGAGAAGCAGTAGCGGGGGGAGTACGATGGGGAATTTTTCGTGAAAAGAGGAATATTTAAAAAGAAGAGTCAGAGCTCTGTTTTTTTTTAAAGATTCAGGAGTCCTCAAACTGCTTTAGATAAATGGGGATGGTGGGTTGCATGTACGAGCTGGTGCCGCACTTTTGACAGGAGGCAGTGGGTTAATGAGAAAAAGAAGATGGCGGCTTGGAATTATTTTTAAATTATTTTTTGCAGTTACTGAGATGCGGCTGCTGACACCTTTTGCATTCGTAATGCTGAATTTTGCAACGCTGTAAAGGTGCCAGTCAACCAATGAGATCTTTTGATTTTGAAGCCCCATTGTATAATTAAGTCTCCATTATGTTCTCCCTTTCCTGCAGGGTGCACATATTCAGGTCCTTTAGTCTCTCTCCTCATAGGGATTTTGATGCTGACCCTGCACCATTTTAGTCACCCTCCTCTGGGCCACTTCTGCTTTGTCTATGTCCTTCCAGAGATGTGGTCTCCCGCACTAGACACAGTACTCTAGGTGAGGTTGCACCAGTGATCTATACAGTGGTAACAACACCCCTCTCTTTCTGCTGGTGATACCCCTCGCTATGCACCCTGGCATCCCAGCAGCTCTCCCCACTGCCTTGTCACACTGTCTGGCCACCTTTAGGTCATCAGATATGATTACCCCCAGGTCTCTTTCCTGTTTGGTGGTCGTTAATACCACTCCCCCCATTTGATTTCTGTGTCCCAAGTGCATGCTTTTCACTTCTTTGTATTGATTAGGAGGCAGTATAGCACAGTGGTTTCAGGCTCTGAGCTGGAGTTTGAATCCCATCAGCCTCCACTTGCACATTGTGTGACCCTGAGCAAGTCACTTAACTTCCTTGTGTTCCCAGGTGGCACCTGTAAACAAGCTTTCAGCTTAGTGTCTCTCTCATGGTAAAAACAAACTTAGCTGCCACACCTTTGACCACTTTTCTGGCTTTCTTAGCTCTTTATTCATTTTTTTCCAACCCCCCTGGAGTGTCTATTCTAGCGCAGATTTTAGTGTAATCTGCAAAGAGGCATACATTCCCTTCTAGCTCCTCTGCAATGTTGCTAATAAAGACATTAAAAAGGACCGGATGCAGTATTGCTCCCTGTGGCACCCCACTGGTCACCCCCCCCTTCCTCAGAGTGAACTGTGTTTACTACCACCCTCTGTCTCCTGTCCTCTAACCAATTCATTACCCAGTTTACCACCTTTGGACCCATTCCTAGGCTGCCCAGCTTGTTTATGAGTCTCCTAGGTGGAACAGTGTTGAAGGTCTTACTAAAATCTAGGTAGGCCACATCTATCGCTCCACCCAGATTGAATCCCCTGATCACTCAGTCAAAGAAATCTATTAGAGTTGTTTGATATGACCTATATGATATGATATGAAAGACGTTCAAGAACAAGGGGCCATAATATGAAAATAGAGGGGGATAGACTTAGGGGTAAGGTGAGAAAGTATTGTTTACGGAAAGGGTGGTGGATCAATGGAACAGCCTCCCGGCAGAGGTTGTAGGGGCAAAAACAATAAGGGACTTCAAAAACGCATGGGACAGACATAAAGGAACTCTAGCGATAGGAAAGAGAGGGTAAGCCACAAATCATTTAGGATCTGCGGTATAGGAAATAGGTAGGGGAAAATGGGCAGACTAGGTGGGACAGGCGGGCCGGCCCTTATCTGCCATCAAATTCTATGTTCTATGTTTCAGTAGTGATTCCATTCATTTCCCCACCACCAAAGTCGGGCTGACTGTCCTATTATTGCCAGCCTCCCCTTTGCTACCACTTTTGTGAAGTGGGACTACATCTGCCCTCTTCCAGTTCTCCGGAACCATTCTCCTCTCCAGTGAGTGGTTGAACAGGGATGTCAGAGATGCATTCTGAGCTCCCTCAGTATCCTTGGATGCCACACATGTGGCCCCATTACCTTGTCCACTTTCAGATTTGTGATTTCCTTCAGAACTCTTCCCTCTGTAAATGGACTAGTGTTCACATCCCTTCCTTCTATGCTCCTGGCACTTATCTGTGGTCCCTCACCTTCCCTGTACTCTATGAAGACTGAACAAAAGTATTTGTTCAGGATGTCAGCTTTTTCCTGGTCTCCCTTCACCCTACCCTTTCCTCCTAAGCCTTACTATCCCTCCCATTGTCTTTCTTTTTTCACTTACATACCTGAAAAATGTCTTTCCCCTTTCTTTACTGCCTGGGCTAGTTTCTCTTCCATTTGTGCCTTTGTGCTCCTAATAGCTATCCCTGCCTACCTGTTTCTCCTGATACACCTCCCTATCCTCCTCATAACTCCTGAATGCAAACTTTTTTGCCCTTACCTTCCCGGCCACCTCTTTTGAGAACCATAGTGATCTCTTTTTCCACTCGCTTTTGCTTACTTGCCTGATGCAGAGGTTTGTTGCCTTCATTATCCCCCCCTTTTAGTTTTCCCCACTGTTCCTCTACTGTACCCAAGTCCTCCCCCCACCAGGGTATTCCTGAGACATTCCCCCATCTTTTTAAAAATCATCTCTCCTGAAGTCCAGGACCCTTGCCTTTGTGTGGTTTGATTCTGCCACAGTACTTTATATTGAACCACACCATCCAGTGATCACTGGTCCCCAGGAGACCACCCACTGTGATGTCTGCAGCACTGTTCTTGTTGGTGAGTACAAGGTCTAGTATTGCCCCCTCAGGAGTGGGCTCTTTTACTAGTTGCCTGAGAAATGCCCCCTTCAGGGATTCCAGGATGTCCCTGCACCTAGCTGAAACTGCAGCTGAGATGCTCCAATTTACATCCAGCAGATTGAAGTCCCCCACCAGCAGCACCTCCCCCTTATTTGCCATCTTTTGGATAGCTTCCACCAGAACCTTATCCCCCCCTTGCTGGAGGCCTGTAGATCATGTTAGTGTGAATAGCAGCTCCATTCCATGTTTCTAGGGTAACCCACAGTGCTGCCACCGCTCTCTGCATTCCCTGTATCTCTGTTGCTTTTATGATATCCCTCACATTATATAGCCTAGCATGGCTATATCCCAGTCATGGTTCTCAATGCACCATGACTCAGTAATGGTGATGATTGCCAGGTTAGCCCCTGCCATAATGGCCTCTAGGTCTGGGATTTTATGTCCCAAACTTTAAGCATTTGCACACATGGTCTTCCAGATTCTACTACCACACTGCTTGTCAACCCCTTCCCCATTTTCCCTTTTGCCTTCTCTTCTTCCTCTATCTGCTGTCATTCCCATCTCTCTTTATGTCTACCACTTTGTTTTTTTCTGTTGTTGTTGGGTACTCTTGGGGATCTCTCTCCCTTAGGGTTCTCCCTAATAACTACTTCAGCTTGTGTGTGTATGTGTGTGTGGGGGCAGTTTATGACTCCCTGCTTCCTTCCGTCACGGCTAATTTAAATGCTCACCAATGTAACATTTAAATCGTTCACTGAGGACTGTGGTTCCCCTTCTGGATGGATGCAAGCCATTTCCCCAGTATAGGCCCTTATCCCTCCAGGTTGGAACCCAGTCGCCTGTTGTAGCCAAAGCCCTCTCTCTGCACCACTCCTTCAACATACCCTGTCCTCTCCCCTGTTGTAAACAGGCAGTACCTCAGAAAAGGGTAGTGAATGTGCTACCTGCCTAAGACCCCTCCTGAACTCCTTCTCAGTCTGCTCATGGCCATTTTTGGTGAGGGCAGTGTTGAGAGTATAGGCTTGAGTCTTTGATGCCTGCAAATACCTCAAACAGATTCCCAAATTTAAATAATCTCACTCAGATGGACTGAAACTCAAAATCATTAAGGTTGCTGCAAATGAACTTGCTCTGATAACCAGAATAATCAATTTATCCTTGTCTTCTGGGATTGTGCCAGTTCTCTGGAAATTATCCCACATTGTGCTTGTACATAAAAAAGTAGTTATCAGCAACACGCCTATCCATTTTTTGACTGAGTTAAATAAGATCCTTGAAAAAATTGTCCCTCAACTAACCAATTACCTTACCACTTGCAGCCTCCTATCTCCTGCATAACATGGCTTGTATCATTGCCCTTCTAATGCATTGCCACAAACATTGCTACTACAGTGGATAGGGACAATCTCACATGTACAATTTTCATAGACCTAACAAAAGCTTTTGACCTGGTTGACCACTCCCTATTCTCTGCACTAAGTTTGCCAAGCTCTGTATCTCCTCCTTGATGCTTCCATGGTTCAACAATTATTTGGCTAATAGGTATCAGAGAGTTGAGTTTGGGTTCTCCATCTCTGGGCCATCTCCGATCACAGTTGGTGTTCCTCAAGATTCGATTCTTGGGCTACTCCTTTTCTCTCTACATATTAATTCCCTTCTATCCACTGTCCTTCTCAAAGTACAGCACCCTGCATGCAGAAGAGCATATGTCCTTCTCAAGTTCCAGTAGTATTAAACACATCAAAATGCTCCTTGCCATGGACCCACAGCCCATTAAAAACTGGCTTGATGTAAACAAACTTCTTTTGAACACATCAAAAAGCCAGGCTACGCTTTTTGGTTTGTCCCCTAGATGAAAGAGTGTTCGTCCCCTCTATCTGCCTCATGTAGTGATGACATTTTCTTTGCTACTGTCTCATCCTTCAATTTCTTATGTGTCACACTTGACCAATTCCTTATTTCTCACTGCATGTTGCAGGTGTCTGCAAACCTCTTAATCCAGATTAGGTCTTTCAAACAAGATCAGCCACAATCTTACCCCCAAAACTCAATTGTATATATCCTGTGGTACTTTTCCCAAGCTTCTTTATGGGGTATCAGTTTTTTCAGCCTTTGCCAAATCCACATTACACAAATGAGACATAACTTGAAACAACATCTGTCATTTTGCCTTGACCATCAATTGCCATGTCCATCCCTGCAAACTGTATACCAAGCTTGACTTCACAGTTTGGCCAAGATTTCCTCCAGTTGATGAATTCGCTGGGCTTCTCACTTCACACTTCACCACCTCTGCAACCCATAGGCACAGTCATTCCTTGGACCTAGTCTTCCTTCTGGGTATGGAGACCTCTGATTTGGTGGTGGAGCCAGTCAGTTGGTCAGACCATCACACCATAAGGTTCAATTTTCAGGCCCCCCCATATAGGTCTACCCCTACGGAGATGGTCCGGTACTGCCCTTCAAGGGGTTTATCCCCCCGATGGCCTACTGGCAGTGCTGGACATATCAGGGCTGCCGAGGAATAGCGGTGACCTAGATGCCTTAGTCCGGGGTTATAATGACATGGTGACTAAGGCTCTGGATTGTCTCGCTCCTGTCTGCATTTGTCCCCTTACCCAGCACCCTCGGTCCCTCTGGTTTGATGAGACCTTGAGAGAGCTGAGGAAAGTGGGACGAAGGCTGAAACGTTGCTGGTGAAAATCGGGCCTGGATGCCGACAGACTTAGATTGTTAGCCCATTATAAGAAATATCAATTGGCATTCTCCTGTAAGAAGGCAGAGTTCCTGTCCAGGGAGATTGCTTTGGCACAAAAACAACAGGCACAACTCTTCTGAACTGTAGACAGACTATGCAATCCCATCTGTCTGCAGTCTCAGAGAGCATTGTCGCAAGGGAAGTATGACAAATTCGCTCTCTTTTTTGCCAGTAAGGTTGCTGACATCAGGTCTAAGATTCGCACAGGATGCCCCAACGGGGTGGACGGTGATCGGTGGGAGGTGGCAGCTCCTCGGTCTGCCTGGTCTGACTTCAGCTGGCTGGAGATTGGGGATGTCATGAAGATTATCCAGTTTTTGCGGCCGACCTGCTGTGGTTTGGACCCCGGCCCAACGCACCTCTTTGTGGGGTATGTTGAGACCATCGGCCCGGTCCTTGCTGAGATAGTCTGGTGTTTGTTAGAATCCAAGGTGTTTCCAGACACCCTGAAGGGGGCAGTAGTGGTACCCTTCTTAAGAAACCATCTCTCGACCCAGACTGTCTTGTTAACTACAGACCCATCTCTAACCTTCCCTTTGTGGGTAAGGTTATTGAGAAGGTGGTCGCGTTGCAGCTGGAGGATCATTTGACCATCCACAACATCTACGATCTTCTCCAGTCCAGTTTCCAGAAATGGCATAGTACTGAGACTGCCCTTGTTTGGGTTCTTAATGATCTCCTAACAGCAAGAGATCGGAGGAGCCGTTCCAGCTTGGTTCTTCTTGATCTCTCGGCAGCATTTGACACTGTGGACCATGGGGTGCTGATCAGGTGCCTGCGGTCAGTCTGTGGACTGTCTGGTACAGTCTTCAGATGGTTTCATTCTTTCTTCAATGGCAGGTTTCAGAGAGTTGTCTGTGGGGTTTACTCCTCTGACAAGGTTTCCCTGCCATGTGGGGTTCCGCAGGGCTCTGTACTATCCCCCATGTTGTTCGCAGTGTATATTCTGCCATTGGAAGACATTGTCAGGTGGTATGGACTGAGTTTTCTCTGCTATGCAGATGATACTCAGCTCTACCTGTCCTTTGTGCCCGACGAAGGGGGCGCTGTCTCGAGTTTTAATGGCTGCCTTTCTGAGATTGAGGACTAGATGAGTGCCAGCTGGCTGAGGTTGAATCCGGATAAGACTGAGGTTTTGGTGGTGGACCTGGGCCGTCGGGTAGAGGGGCGAGCCTCGGTGGTTGCCAGCTGACGACCTCTGAATGGGTGCAGGATCTGGGTGTGATTCTTGATGAAGGACTGACACTTAAACATCAGGTGTCATCTGTTGTCAAGACTGCCTTTTACCATCTAAGGAATGTAGCCCAGATCAAGCACCTAGTTCCGCTCGATGACCTACCAGTTTTGGATCATGACTTTGTTACCTCTCGCCTTGATTATTGTAATGCCCTATACCTAGGGCTATCAGGGGTTGATATCCACCACTTGAAGCTCATGCAGAATGCAGATGCTAGGCTGTTGACTGGGCTATCTCATAGCTGTCATGTCATGCTGGTGCTGCGCGATCTGCACTGGCTGCCTATTCAGTGGCGGATCACCTTTAAGGTTGGTTTACTGACCTATAAGGCCCTACAGGGACCGAGTTATCTGCAAGATCTCCTTCATCCCTATTGCCCTTCCCGGCCACTTCGTTCCACCAACAAGGGATTGCTAGTGATTCCTAGGGTTCGTATGAAGTCATCTTGGGGCCCATGCGTTTGAATTTGTGGCCCCATCCCTGTGGAATTCTCTACCTTGTCGGATTCGACAGTGCCTGAAGGTGGAGAGCTTTAAATCTGCATTAAAAACGTATTTGTTTACTTTGTCGTTTCCTGATTTTATTTGAGCTGTTGCAGATGTTTTATATGCTTAATTGTTTTTATGTATTTTATGGTTGTACTAGTGCTATGGTTTTGGAATAGCGCTATTTTATAAATAATTGATTGACTGACTGCCCCCCACCATATTCCTGTGAAATTATACTTTGGGTGGTGTCATTTATAATATTATATGTAATCAACTGACCTCATCTCTTGCCTCCCTTCTTTAGCCCTTTCATAGTGCCTAAACATTAAAAGATCTCCTAAGCAAGCTTCATTGTCCATCCCTAAAATGCATAAAGAACTTAGGGATCAAGCATTCCTTGATTTTGTCCCAAGGCTATGGAATTCTATCCTGTCTGAGCTTTGATTCTGCCTAACAATCCATGCCTTCCATATCAGGTATTGTGGGTACGTACAGTGAGCTGTTGCCTTTAGCTGGTCCTGCTTGTATGGCACCCAGGTGCTGCATATGTTCCATGTTGGTACTGTAATGCACGTTGTATAACTTTTCTTATGCAATACATATTGTACCCTTTCACATTTCTCACAATTTGTATATCAGACACTGACATTACCCTCATTTATGTATTTACTGGTACTGTTACTTACTTCATTGTTTGTTGTTAAAGATTTTTTATTATTGAAACACACAACTTCATTGTTGATTCATATGTAACCTCCCAGGTCATGCCTTTTTTTTTTAATTTATTTATTTAGAATTTGATAACCGGGAAAAGCACCAATGAGCCAAGGCTCGTTTCCAGAAATAGACATGTGATTGTCTAGGGACCTACCTGGTAAATAAAATGTAATAAATAAACAAAAAAAATTCCATTTGTTGAATGTGTGGACAGACAGATGCTTGACAGCTATGGAGGGACTAATTTTACTAGTTACTTTTAACAAAAGGAAACACCCATTTTTAAATAAAAAAGGTGGCTAGCTGGCCCGCCAGCATAGCGGTATGCTACCACTTGCAAAGCTGACGACCCAAGTTAGTGAAATAAGTCTTGGAAATTGGAGGGCTGTCTGCGGGAGGTTGGTTGAGCATCCCCTTTGGAAGCTCTCCGCCTTAGGGGAGGGAGGATTGTGTCTCTGGTGCGCTACTACCACCTGGGTGACCACAGGTGGTAGTGCAGCTGCAGCACAGGCTCAAGGGGGAAGGATGTCATCATGTGTGTGTGCATGCGTGCACACACTCGCACCCCACCATTGATGTCTTGGGATTCAAGGAAAAAGAACAGGGAAAAACAACCCTGACTGAAGCAGGATGATGCCCACCTTGCATCGCAGGCCCTGCACAGCTGACCATGGCATTCTCCTGACACGTGCTCTAACTCCACCAGGGGTTGGGCCCCCCCCCCACTGGCCCTGCCCTTGAGGAGCAAGCTAGGAAGGAACATGGGTGAAGCAGGTCCCAGAGAAGGCAGGTGATGGGACTGGGTGCAAGCATGGGCTGACAGGGCTAGTCAGGGCAAAGGGGAGATAAAGTGAACTAATCAATGGCATTTTTTTTTTTTGTTTTGCAGAATTTTCTCAGTTCACCCACTGTATAAGCACAATAAGACACTACTTGTATGCCCCATGCTGATCTAACCTCACTCTCAGGGACTGAAGGCACTCCACCTGCAGTGTCATGCCTCTCTACGCTCCTGGGTGTATGGTTAGATCAACATAAGGCACAGCCTGTAATGTCCGATTGCTTACTTACAATACACAATCATGTGATGCAGCGCAATGCATTCTGTAACAAAACTGAAAGACATGAAGGAGTGTTATTCTCTGTCATTCATTCATTGAGCGTGTATATGCAGTACGCACTCAGACAGGGCTCAGTCAGTGGCTGGCCACAGTGGTAAGTGGTGGGCTGTGCCAGTCGCTGGCTGGGTAGGGGGGCGCGGGGTGGTCTGGCAATGCCGGGTGGGGGGCCACTAGATTACCAGGGAGTGTGGGATTGGGTCTGTATAATTGTTCTGTTATTAAAGGAAGTGCCATTTGCGGCCAGCTGCTATCGGGGATCGGGGCTGGGCGTGTGTAGCCTTGGGGGCTATTGTACATGTACTGGGGGTCGTGGGCATGCAGCAGCCCTGTGGAGCATTCTGGCATGGGGGGCAGATGTAGCCCTGTGGGGCATTTTGGTATGGGGGGCAGATGTAGCCCTGCAGGGCTTTCGTGTACTGGGAACAGGGCAGTGTTGGGAAGGGTGGCATACCATGGGAGATGGGCGAATACACATACAGGCAACCACCGGGCGTAAGTATTTGATTCTGACACCTTATATGCTGGTGTACTTTACGTTGACGGTGTTCCCCTGGGGGTTGTTGTAGAAGAGCGCCCTGGGGGACTTTGTTGCTGCCCTTCCAGAATAGGGTGCAACTACTGGCATAAATCCCCTGGCTCAATGTTGCAGGGGGTTTAAGGCATAACTGGTGTTGTAGGTCCACTTTGGCCCAAGTGGCCTGCGGTATGTCGCATGCCATTTTGCAGAATACTGTATGTTGCAACTGCTGGTGTAACTTGCTACTTACATCCTTTTTCTGGGTGCAAGTCAAGTCACGCCAGACATAACCTTTTGAGAACTGGGCCCAATGTCTTCAGTTTTAAATTTTAATTTTCTCCAGATGTCCCTCCCCGGTCACCTTTCATTCTTCTTACTATGCCCAGTTAACTTGAGGACTCCTCAGCTCACTCACTCCCACTATGCCTTTCTCCCTTATCATTACCCTTTTGTTTTCCAGCTCCTATTCTGACCTTGCCTTTTCTCCTAGACCCACCCCACCTAATTTCTTTCCTCACACATATGTTGTCCCTTATTTTTCCTTATTTCCCCACTATCTTGGCTGTTTTCTCTTTATAGTTAATTCCTGAAGAATATCCAGTCAAAACATCAATTCTAGCTCTATCTTCCATTTTCAATGTACATTATAACTTTTTTGTTTTGTTTTCCAAACATGCTGACACAGCATCTTTTTTTTGTTCTTACACTTAAAGACAATAAGCCCATTTTCAAAAGGTTTGCGTAGCACAAACTGAGTTTGCACCATGCTAAACTGGAATAGCACCGTTGTCGGAAGTGTACCCATATTCAAAGGACACTTATGCGTGGTGCACCTGATAGCACCGTTGCACACAATGTTGGGCTGTGCCCATGCAAAAGAGGGTCCACTCATGCATATGAGGTGAAGCACAATAATGAACGTATTCAGAAGTGGTAAATGGCTGCCAACAGCAGTGCAGTTTAACACTTCTGAAACCCAGCCTTAACAGTGCACAGATGGGGCAGGAGCCACGCACCCTGTCCATGCACTATCAAGAGCTGGGTATCCTGGTGGTCCAGCAGTCCTTCACTAGCCCCGATACCCACATACATTACAAAAAATGACAGCAATGATGGTCCAGCAGTCCCTCCCCTACCTCGATCCCTATCCATGTATTAAAATAAAACATTGCTGGTCCAGCAGTCCCTCTCCTGCCCCAATCCCCTGGTAGCTAAAAAGTAAAGGAAGTCCTGGTGGTCTAGTGGTCCCACGCCCCTCCCATGTTTATTAATCGCCATCCCCATTTAGAAAACATACAGACCCTGGTGGCCCCTCCCCTGTGCTCCAGTCACCATCTGGACTAAAATGACAATACTCTGGTAGTCTAGTGACACCCCCACCCCAGCAGGTAGTGACCCACCACCCCACTCCCCCCACATGGTCAACCAACGAGTGCATACTGTCTACTGTACACGCTCAGTGACAGTTCAGTCAGAAGCTGGCCATGGCAGTGTGAGGTGGGCTGGGCCGGTTGCCGGCTCGGGTCAGGTTGGGGGGAGCAGGGTGGTGGGTCACTACCTGCCGGGGTGGGGGACGGGAGTGATGGGACACTAGACTACAAGGGCATTGTCATTTTAGTCCAGATGGTGATCAAAGCATGGAGGAGGGACCACTTGACCACCAGGGATTTTAGTTTTTGCACTGGGGATGGCGATCACAGTACGGGGGAGGGGAGAGGGTCCACAGGACCACTGGGGTATATATGTTTTCTAAACAGGGGTGGTGATCCTTGAATGGGGGAAGGACCACTACACCACCAGGACTTCCTTTACTTCTTAGATACCAGGGTATCAGAGCAGGGGAGAGACCACCAGGGATAACTTTGTTTGAAACAGGGGTTGGGGCTAGGGAGGGACCACTGGACCAAAAATGGGTTCTTTATTATGTGGATAGGGATCGGGGCTGTGGATATTGACCCAATGCACAAGGCCACTGCACTCACATGCAGATAAGCCCATAATGGGCATGCAAATGGCCCTTCTTAGCACCGTGCATGCCCAATAGACTCATCTGCATGTTTGGGCTGAATATCACCCATAGGGGCAACGGCGCTAACCAGTGTGCGCTGTGCTTTACCCATATGGGCAGTCTTCAGCCCAGCGCTCTGGAGTCATGTGATGCAGCTGACCAAGTAGGAGCTCCTGACTACAGCTCCCGCCCGATCCTGTTAATTTACCAAAAATTCACTATTTTCTCTCACTCTCAGTGACACTACCTTGTAGTTTCTGTCGTCGGAAGGACATCACTCACCTTTGGTAAGCTTTTGGAGCCGTAATTCTCTGCACCATGGATTCTGACATGTTGCAGGCCCTGCCGTGGCATACACCTCCTCCTACTCCCAACAAGGCCTCCAAAAAATCCAAGGCCCACTCTACCTCTGCTGGGAAGTCTTCTACCGCTAACTCGGGGTCAGCACCACTAACAGAAGAACACTTCATGGTGGAGTTGAATTCCCTTAAGGAATCGTTGGTGACAATTACAGCAGAGCTCCATTCCTTGAGGACAGACATCAGCGATTTAAACCTTGGGATGGATGAAATGGATGCCCGTACTAACTCCCTGGAGTGCTGGTGCGATTGGCTAGATCCCAAGGTGACAACCCTCTGCCAGAAACTTGGCAAATTGGAGGATAAGCTGGAAGATCCTGAAGGGAGAAGTCGTAGGAACAATCTTCTACTAGCATGATGGAGGACTACAAGCTCCCAATTTCTTCTTATATTATTTGGCTGTGCATTTTACTAGATTTTCATATTGCTTGAAGACCTCTGGGGGAGAGTTTTGGAACCATGTGTTACACATTGGTTGGATATAGAATGCTTCTTGTGTTCTCATAATGGTCTAGATATTCGGTCACTCCCTTACCTCCCTAGCAAGAAACTCCCTCAGTCGCTACGGGGTACCACTTTAGAAGCTTCCCTCTGTATCCATTCCCAACTATGTACGCTAGTAAAAATCATGCCATACAAAGATACTTCTCAACCCCTGTTTGGGAATCATAATTTCCGTATAGCAGGACAGATACTTTCCAGAAGGTTTTGGCTTGGTATGGGGGTGGACACAGTCAGAGATTTTACCCATAATCAGAAGTTACTATCCTTTCTGAAAGCCTGTAACCTATATCACTGGTCCCCATCTTCCTGTTTTCGTTATTTTCAATTGTCTCACATGCTTCTACAATTTTTGGTACTAGTCCATGGTCCATCCCTTTAGGTGAGTTTGTCTTCTCCTTCATAACGCTCCTATCTCTCACCATATCTCGTACTTTTATCAGTCCTTGCAGGAGTGTCTGGCTGCCAATGAGGGGCTCAGTTTTTACTATTGGCATCAGACTCTTCCGGTTACGAATTCCACAAGAAACTGGCCTATCATCTGGAAACATATATATAAAGTGGGATAGGTACCAATTCATGCAATTTCCGATTATCCACAATCTTTATTATACCCTAGTCAAATTCCACAAAATGGGTAGATTGCCCGCTGATCCTTGTTCCAGATGTGGTAAGGAACGCAGTACCTTGTTTCATGTCTTGTGAGAAAGTAGTCCATTTTTGGAACTCAATTCAAGGCCACCTGGACCCACTGTTGGGGGCTATCTGATGCTTTTCTCCCTGAGATTTGTATTCTGGGTGAATACACCGATGCCCTGATTGGAAGCCACAGGTTCCACATGGAATTAATTTCAACATGTGCAGAGATCATCATTCTTTGACACTAGCTTGACCAGTACTTACCTTCATTTCTTGAATGGTACAGGGAGATATTATTTGCTTTGCAGGCTGAGCGCCTTATCACCAGCATGTCTGCTAAACTAAGTCAATATCAACGTATCTGGGAACCACTATATGTTTACTTATAACATAAGTGCATGTTGTAGTGTTCCCAGTAATACCGTCCCAGCAGGCCAGGTTTACCAAGCTGGAAGCTCTGATCAATGTTCTTTTAATGTCTTTTTCCTTTTTATTAATCTCTGGTGGTGGGTGAAGAGGGGGACTTGGGGGGGTTGGGGGAGCGTTTTTTGTTTGGTGCTATATTTCAATGTTAATTGTATACTTCCTGGTCTCTGTTATTACCATCTTATCTTTTATATATTACTTCCAGGATGTGCTATGTCTTGGTCTGGTTATCTGCTTCTGACATTCAATAAAGTTTATTCAATATGTAAAGCCTAGTGGCTCTGGTAGCACTGCACCAAGCATGACAACTGCTTGCTGTGTACTGTGCTACCATGGTCCGATATTCAAATAGCATGGTCAATTCAGATTATACTGTCTGTTTGAATATGGCACCAGAGTCGGCTGGCCCTATTTTTCAAGTGGCGCACTGATTTGCACGTGCAGCCGGCTGGCTCTGAATATGGGGTGCAGTGCATTCCACTGGGATAGATTCTGTACTTTTCAATAACTTTTAGGCAAGGCAAAGTTTATTTTGATGGCGCCCAATCCCAGAGGCTCTGGGCGCCTCACATTTAAAACAAGCAAAGAGTACAATAACTCACACAGATGCAGTTAAAACAATAATAAAACAAATAATGCAATAACATCAATAAATAACTCAGCTCAGTTAGAATTTACTGCACCAGATCAGATAACTATGTCGGCGAAGGCCAGAGAAAACAGGTGGGACTTAAGACGGCCCCTAAAGACCTCAACTGAAGGGGCCTCCCTGATGGATAGTGGTAGCTCGTACCACAGTACAGGGCTGGTGACACTAAATGCCCTGTTGCCAGCAGTTCTAATTCTCATCCTGGGAATTGCCATGAGACCCCTAGAGGAGGAAGGGATAAAAGCAACTGAACAAAAGAGTAAACAGGGAGGAGAGGAGGCACTGTGGGTCACCTTAGAGACTGGAAATGGCACCACAATCCACACAGGGGTTGAATACAGACCCCCATGTCAGGGGGAGGGAATGGACAAGGATATGATAGAAGGCATTCTTAGGATGGCAGAGAAAGGGGAGATACTGTTGATGGGAGACCTGAATATACCAGATGTTAACTGGAGCACATTTGCTGCAGCCATATCCAAGAGCAGGGCCATTCTCGATGCCCTACAGGTGGCATACCTCAGACAGCTAGTTTTGGAACCCACTCGTGAGGACGCAATCTTAGACCTCATACTCTCAAATGGGGACAGTGAGAGGATCTCAGATCTAGAAGTGGGTAGCCATCAGGGAACAAGTGACCACCAAACAGTGTGGTTCATGATAAACTCAGCTACAGAGTCAAGCCATACAAAAGTGAAGGTACTGGACTTCAGGAGGGCTGACTTTGGCAAGATGGGAGAGTGCCTTAGAAAGGTACCAGCAAATAGGCTAGGAGGAGGGGTGGAGCAACAATGGGGAAACATCAAAACTGCCATCACAGAGGCAACAAGCCTTTGTGTGAAGCACATAAACAAATCAAAATGAAAGAAAAAGCCACTATGGTTCTCAAAAGAGGTGACGGGGAAGGTCAGGGAGAAAGATATAGCATTCAGGAAGTATAAGAAACACAGAAGGTGCAGGACAGAGAGCTGTACCAGTTAAGGCAGAAGGAAGCAGCGAGAGAAGTCAGAATAGCAAAGGCCCAAACTGAGGAAAAGATAGCCAACTCGGTTAAGAAGGGGTATAAAACCTTTTATAGGTACATCAGGGAGCATAGAAAGACAAAGGGAGGGATAGTGAGGCTGAATAGAATGGACGGTGGGTGGGCAGAGAGGGACAGTGAAAAAGCAGGGATACTGAATGAATATTTCTGCTCAGTATTCAACAAAGAGGAGGAGGGGAGGTGCCTAATCCAATTAACAGAAGCACTCTGGATGGGGGGTCGATCCCAGTCCTTTCACAGAAGAAAGGGTTCTGAAAGAACTCCTAAAACTGAAGGTGGACAAAGCAATGGGGCCTGATAGAATTCACCCCAGAATTCTAAAAGAATTAAGGGGAGAACTAGTGAAACCACTGACTACCCTTTTCAACAAATCATGGGAGGATGGTGTGGTACCTGAGGACTGGAGGAAGGCAGATGTGATTCCCCTTCACAAAAGTGGGAGCAGGACAGAGGCAGGAAACTACAGACCTGTCAGTTTGACCTCTCTGGTAGGGAAAGTGATGGAATCACTTCTGAAAGAAAGAATTGTTGAGTACCTAGAGGCCAGTGGGGCACAGAACCCAAGGCAGCATGGGTTCACAGCGGAAGGTCATGTCAGACGAATCTAATTGATTTCTTTGACTGGGTGACAAAAGTAGTAGACCAGGGAGAGGCTGTGGACATGGACTTCTGAGACTTTAGCAAGGCATTTGACACAGTCCTACACATAAGATTAATAGTCAAATTAAACAGCCTGAGAGTGGGTCCCAGGGTGGTAGCCTGGGTAAAACATTGGCTGGACAACTGGACACAGAAGGTAATTGTAAATGGAGCCCACTCTGAAGAAAGAGGGGATACTAGTGGGGTACTGCAGGGTTCAGTACTGGGCCCAGTCCTTTTTAATGTCTTTATAAGTGACATTGCAGAGGGACTGGAAGGAAAATGTGCCACTTTTCAGATGACACAAAGATCTGCAACAGGGTTGATACACAAGGAGGTGTGGAAAGGATAAGAAGGGACTTGGCAAGGTTGGAGGAATGGTCAGAAGTATGGCAGCTTAGATTCAATGTAAAGAAGTGCAAAATAATGCACCTGGGAAACAAAAACCCAGGGGAAGACTACACAATGGGGAGGGAGGTAGTAACAACAACAAAAATGGAAAGGGACCTGGGGGTAATCATATCAGATGACCTTAAGATTAGCAAGCAACATGAGAAGGCAGTAGGGAGGGTTAGGAGGATACTGGGATGTATAGGACAAGGCATCACCAGCAGAAAACAGGAAGTTGTTATCCCTCTGTACAGATAGTTGGTGAGACCCCATCTGGAGTACTGCGTCCAGTTCTGGAGACCCTATCTCCCCAAGAACATAGACAGGATAGAGGCAGTCCAGAGGAGGGCAACTAAAATGGTGCAGGGTCTGCAAGAGAAGCCATACGAGGAGAGACTAAAGGCGCTTAATATGTATACCCTTGAGGAAAGGAGGGAGAGGGGGGACATGATAGAAACGTTTAAGTACCTCAGTGGAATCAAGTCCAAGAGGGTAGCATCTTTCAGAAAAAGAGATGTGCAAGAACAAGGGGACACAATTTGAAGATAGAGGGGAGCGGTTCTGGGCAATATGAGGAAGTATTTTTTCACATAGAGGGTGGTGGACACATGGAACAGCCTTTCTGAGGAGGCTGTGGGGTCTAAAACTGTGGGAGAATTCAAAAATGCATGGGACAGACATAAGGCAATTTTTGTGGGGGTAGGAAGAAATAGGCTGTTGGTTAATTAGGATCTGCAGCTTATCCTGTAGGTAGGGAAATGGGCAGACTAGGTGGGCCAAGCGGTCCTCATCTGCCGTCAAAGTATATGTTTCTATGCCGCAGCTTGTTTTGTTGAATTCTAAATAAGCAGACATGCATACTGGGAACTCTAAAGGGTGTGGACACATCATGTTTGCATATGCTAATACAGCTCTCAGGGACAATGGGATTTCATCAACCAGAAAATGGAGACCCCCCTGGGATACTTACAGGTACTAGTATGAACAGTGAAAATAAACTAAAGCAATCACGTATATCACTAACAACTACAGAAAAAGAATTGTCTGTTGACAAGCAAACAACATTTATAGGATATGAGCATGCAGTACTCCTTTAACATTACGACCATATGGTCAATATATCCACCATGGCAATGCATTTTTAGTATTAAGAGGAACCTTCTCATCACCCAGGAGCAGTTCAGTGATGCCTGTGCATTAGGCATACAGGACCAGCAATATTTACAACAGTGCTACCTTCGTCTAGTAACTGGTAACCCCTATGACGGCACAAAGTCTTGTAAGATTTTAAACACAAAACTTAAAAAAGTAAAACATTTAAATCCATAATGAAACGGTAAAAGAACAATCCGAATATAAATTAATCTTCTTGTGGAACAGTCACTTTGCACCATCAGGGCTGATAAGAGTTCCATAAATGTCAGCACTATGAAATGTTTTGGCACCATACAGCTATTGAAGTCACACAGAGCAATGATAGGATACCACCTTTTAAGAAGCCCAAAGTGGGACATTTCTTACTGAAACATCATTTTTCGCAGGACGATATGTAACCTCTACCAATATAACAGACTTGTTTTCACTAAATAATCAGAATTAAGACTAAGTGTTGTCGTTTTTCAGTTATTTCTAGTGTTTCTTATCATTTTAAGGTATTTTAATAAAGGTATTACAGTTTTTTCAACATTTAGAGAAAAGTAAGAAAATATTTTTTCTACTATAATGTCAGGACAAGTAGTATTTTTCACATTTTTTCGCAGGACACAGCTGCCAAAATCAGGACTGTCCTGCGAAAATCGGGACAGGTGGTAACCCTAAGGCAATGATGCAGGAAATCTGCCATACTGGTCACATCAACTGTAAAAAAAAAAAAAAAGTTCCTAAAGGTAGTCCATACCCGGCAAATGAAGCCCAAATCTGTAAGAATTTTACAGCCCCTGCCCAAAACAGTACTAAAACTTGTCACAACACAAATGTTCAGTGTTAAAAGTGTCCTTATTAATTCCCCCTTCATGGACTCTTCTTCTCCCTGGCCAATATCCATCTCAGTCTTGATCCAATTAACAAGTTTGTCAGCTTCCCTGGAATCGTTAAATAAAGCTGCCCATTCCACTACAACTGGAGTTTGTCAGGAACAACAACTGATACTGGAGCTTGAGCTGGCAGAAACAGGAATGTACCCCATGAAAGGCCTTCCTCTTTTGCCCGGTCCTGTACGTATTTCAAGCTGTTGCTATCTCGGGAGCAAGTTCTCTGTGAGTAGTTTGGCAGTAGTGTCAATGGTTTTGACTGAGGATTCTGAATGCTGTACTGTCCAGTCGCATGCCCATGCAGGTTTCAGGTGCATTCACCCATGGTTTGAGGGTGTAAAATTTACCATCCAGGTCTCTGACTGTTCTAACCAGTGGACTCAGTGTCATGCTAATCATGGCTAGGGTAACCTCTCCCGTAGCCTAGTCCCAAAGGTCCACAGCTCTTGCAGGCTCTGCAGGCTGCTCGGCACACTGCTGCCCTTTGGGTTTAAAGTTTGCACATTTAAAGTTGCATGTTTAGGCTGCACTCAGTAACAGATACTCCTGTTGTGAACTGTATAAAGTTGCTGAACTCCAACTTTATGAAGTTGAAAGCTATTCTCTCCTGGTCAGTTACTCAGCAGCACCCCCACCTCTTCATGCCTTTAACTGTCTCCAGTTACATCTTGATAATTAATATTATGCCATTCCAAGCACAGCCCTTTAGCTACTAGGAACTAATACTGCTTTGAGCAAGGTTATTTTCCACTGTTTTTTGTTTTACTACAATCTGCTATCATCTTGGTAATACTGTAGCTTGATTATCTCACTATGATGTCGCTGGTGTTTCCAGAGCTTGCCTATCCTAGAAAAAGACTTGTCACAGTCAGTACACTGATGTGATTTCTCTTTAGTGTAAGTCAGCTAGTGGCTTTTCAGATAGCTATCTTTTCAAAATGTAGCCCACAATCTGTATATTTTCAGAGTGCTTCTCCAATGCGAGTCCACATGTTTTTTTTTTCCAAAAAAACCCTTGTATAAGTAAAGTAAAACTACTTCTTCATTCATTGCCCATATAAAGTTTCACTGTACTATTAATTTTCTGGTGGTCCCAGAGATTACCTATCTTAATAAGTCTTGTTGTAATCAATACATTTAAATGTTCTTTCCCCAGTACGAGTCAGCTAGTGGGCTCCCATATTAATCATCCTTCTAAAACTCAAGTCACATTCTGAACACTTAAAAGGTTTCTCATGGGGTTAGTGTCTCCAAATGTTTAGGGATTTCTAATACCGTGGCAAGAATGGACCCCATTCTTTAGCCAGGGCATATTCAAAACTCAAGAAATTAGTACTGTATTAATCTTTGATGTTTGCTGAGAGCACTCTTCTCAGCACATGCAATGTCCCCAAAATAGCTTCCTTTTGAAGTTCATAAGGTGTCACAAGTATTGTTAGCATATTTAAATGTGCCTGAAAGTTCTTTTTGATTAGTCCCACTGCTCCAAGCACTACTGGAATAATTTGTGTGTCCTTATTCCACATCAGTTTGGTTTCTGACTGCATATCTTGGTATTTCATAATTCTGTCTCTCTGTACGCAGCACACTGTAGTCACTGGGGTGGCTATTTCAATCAGTAATGCTACCTGTGTTCTCTTTTCTTGTATTACAATATCGGGTTTTCTTGCTTCCACTTTCTTGGCTGTTGGTACTGGGTGATCCCATGCGATCATTACTTCTTCATTCTCTGTGATTCTTTGTGAATGCAGAATGTGTGAATGCACTGATGCTCAATAAATTTCTCTTTCTGACACAATCTTTTCATGCACTCGTTGCAAGGGTACAGCCTATATCCCATGTGAATTTGCTAGTGTCTTCAGAAACCACCCTGATTACTGAAAGCTCTGTCACATAGAGAACATTAATATGTTTGTTTCTCCTCTAATAATGCACTGATGTATCCCAACACATTGCTCACATTCTGAACATTTATATGATCACTCTCAGGGTAATGTCTCAAATATTTATGGTTTTCTAATACCATTCAAACCAGGAAGGCACCACTATTTGGTATGGAAGGAGCACAACATTATCGTTAACATAGCAAACAAAACGAGAAAAAAATAGGCTATAGCCTTACCTTGAATACGCTATATGCTAACTTATTTATCTGTGCAGAAAGTTTATTTTATTAAGGCAAAACAAACCAGCAACTCACATGGGAACACCACTTTGTACATCTATGATTAAGTGCAAATAGACATGTGAAATGTTCAATGTTTTCCCCTGTGTTTTGCTGGTTTGCTTCACCTTAATAAAATGAATTTTCTGCACAGGTAAACTGAGTCGGCATATTTTTATTCAGGTAAGGCTATGTGTAGCCCTCTTTTTGTTTCATTTTCTAATACCATGACAAGAATGGACCCCATTCTCAGACCAGGGTCTGTCCAAAGAAATCAGAACATCAGTACTATAGAAACATAGAATTTGACGGCAGATAAGGACTGCTTGGCCCACCCAGTCTGCCCATTTCCCTACCTACTGGATAAGCTGCAGATCCTAGTTAACCAGTAGCCTACTTCTTCCTACCCCCACCCCCTAGAATGGCCTTATGACTGCCCCATGCATGCTTGAATTCCACCACTGATTTTGACTCCACAACCTCCTCTGGAAGGCCGTTCCATGCATCCACAACCCTCTCTGTGAAACAAGAGGGCTACACACAGCCTTACCTGAATAAGAATATGCTGACTCAGTTTACCTGTGCAGAAAATTCATTTTATTAAGGTGAAGCAAACCAGCAAAACACAGGGGAACACACTGAACATTTCACATGTCTATTTGCACTTAATCATACTGTATTAGTCCTTAATATATGCTGAGAGTGCCCTTCTTAATACCTGCAACATTCCTCTGATGGCTTCCGTCTCCAATCCATATGGTGTCACAGATACTGGTAGCACATTCAGGTGTGCCTGTAAATTCTTTTTAGTGAGACCTGTAGCTCCAAGGATGATTGGAACTATTTCTCTGTTTTTATTCCACATTTGTGCTGTTTCTGTTTGCATATCCTTCTATTCAATGATGTTGTGTCTCTCCATGTGTAAGATACCATAGTCACTTGGGATGGACTATTCACTTGGGATGGACCCTTCAATTAGCTAAGCTACAGTTAATATTTTTTTTATTGTAATATCTGGTTTCCTGGCATCTACTTGTTTTACAGTTTGTACTGGGTTGTCTTATGTGATCATTATTTCTTCATTCCCTGATGCTTTTGGGTTTGTGATTCCAGTGTTTTTCTGCTACCTGTACCTGTATATTATAGTCTTTGTGAAGTGTCCACTGTGTCTGGCTACATATTTGGGTATTTCTGTGCACAGGCCTTCTGACATGAGTACCTCACATCCTGCCACTACATAGGAGGCAGTTTTTACTTCTGTAAAACAGAACCTACATTTGTCAATTTTTCCTGTTTTTTTCTATACAGTTGGTAAACCACCTTGTGCATAGTCCACTGTATTGGGCTGCCAGTATTAACCTCTCCTCTCATATCTTGAATTCTCCTCTTTTAGCCATTCATTAATCAGTTTTTGATCAATATTGAGTTGTTGCAGTAGATCCATATATTTTCCACTGTTGGTACAGTCTCTCCAGTGGTCTTTTCTTTGTTGTTGGTCTTTCTTTTTGAAGGCTTACTTCTGTTGTTTTGCAAATTCAGTTGCTGGTAGTTCCAAGTTTACTGGTGGAATTTCATCCAGAGATGTCTTCTCCTGAGGGCTTTCACTGATTTTGTAATAGAAGTAGCCTTCGGCTCGCTAATTTCAGGATGCAGGACTCTGACTATGTTTCAGTTCTGGGATGTCAATAACTATGCCTGTACTCCCACAATCATTGACCTACATGCATAGTCATTCTCAAGAAGGCATGCCTATGCCTCCTTCAGACATAGAATGTATAATATTAGATAGACAGACAGACAGATAAAGATAGACAGACAGATAGATAGATATTTTATTTATGTAGCCCCTATCTCCTAAGACTGGATGCTGCACAGTATAACACACATAATATACAAAAACATTTTAAAAATTCAATATAACAAATTTTAAACAACAATATACAAAATACAGCTGGGAGCAGCAGCTTAACTAACCATCATAAAATACACTATTATTTTAAAACACCTTCAATTAAAAGCTTGATTGAATGAATATGATTTAAGGCCCTTCTTGAAGGCTTCCACTGAGGGGGCCTCCCTAAGATAACCAGGCAAGGAGTTCCACAGGGTAGGTGTAGCTGCCACAAATGCTCTATCCCCCGAATGCCGCAACCTAACCCTGGGAACTCCAAGGAGGCCACCCCTGGCAGAGCGGAGAGCCCGGGTCGGACGGTACGGCACAAGGAGCTCTTGCAGATATACTGGACCCCTCTTGTGCAGGGTCTTATAGGTCAATAACCCTATCTTGTAGACAACCCTCCACTGGACTGGCAGCCTGTGCAGTTCGCGGAACGTCGGGGTTATAATGTTCATATCTTTTTACTCTCTACAATAATCTCGCTGCCGCAATCTGCACCAGCTGCAGTCTGCGGAGGTTCCCTCCAGATATCCCTAGGTACAGCACATTGCAGTAGTTTAATCTGGAAATGATGAAAGCATGTACCAGTGTGGGCAGGTCATCAGGCGGGATCAGGGCTCAAATTCGGGCAATATTCCCAAGATGATAAAACCCAGTTCTCACCACGGCCGACATCTGTGCTTCAAGTGTCAGTCCACCATCCCGGATTACTCCCAAATTCTTCACCTGCCTAGAGGGGGCTAAAGGCACACCCCCCAGCACAAGATCAGAAGGTAATGTCACCCCCCCAATGACTCGGCTCCACCACCAGTACCTCAGTCTTGTCTGAGTTAAGTTTAAGCCAATTGTGAGTCACCCATGTCTGGATTTAGTCAAGTCAGCTGTTAAATACAAAGTCTGACACCTGGCTATTGGGAGCACAGGACAGGTATAGCTGGGTATCATCTGCATAGCAGTGAAAACCCAGCCCGTACCGCCTGATAATGTCCCCCAGTGGCAGCATATACACTGTGAACAACAGAGGTGACAAGTCTGACCCCTTCGGAACTCCACAGCACAGAGGCTTTGGATTTGATGAGAAAATTCCCACAGTCACCCTCTGCACCCTATCTGTCATGTATGACCTGAACCAGTTGATGACATTTCTGGACAGGCCACACCAAAACTGCAGTCGGTCAAGTAGCACCTCATGGTCCACAGTGTCAAATGCTACAGAAAGGTCTAGAAGGACCAAGATGGTACGGTCCCTTCTATCCTTCGCCATCAGGAGGTCTTTAAGCAACCTCACCATGGCTGTCTCTGTACTATGCCCCGCCCGGAACCCAGCCTGGGTACACTGATTATTGTAGGTAAATTGATAAACCTGAAAGTTATTTTTTTTTCTATTCAACTGGTCCATTTCATCTGTGGTCAATCAATAACACCAAAACTATATGAGAGCAAAGGAAGGGCAAGTTGATTTATAGCTAGCACTTCATTGTGTGTTTTCAGAGCAGTTTTCAGTACAAGCTTCAGTCATCTAAAGTATACCTTGCAGACCTTTCCTCTCATTTATTTATTTATTTATTTATTTAGCATTCAGATATACCTTTGAGTCAGAGACTCATTTACAAAGGTTCCACATCACATAGAAAAACAACAGAACAGACAATTAGAAAATAATTCAACAAGCAATACATTCCAGCAAACCATACAAAGAGCAGTAAATGCTAACAGATGGCTGACAGATACTTTGTGCAAGTCTTTAGGAATAGATATAGCTCAGATATGTATCATTGTCAGCAAGTCAGTAAGGGTGAAGGGGTAAGCAGGCCAGAGGCCATAGCCTTGGGTGAGATAAGCAAGTAAAAGGGGGGTAGTGCAGGATCAGTGACAGTCACAGGTATTAGTGGACTGAAGGTGGGCCCTTAGGTGGGTTTTGAAAGGGCCAATTCTGTTTTCATTCACTAGTGACAGGGGCGGGTTGTTCAACCAAGAAGGGGCCCTATAGCTTTTTTTTTTTGTTTTATTTAGTTGTTTAACCAGGAGTAGCACACTAAGCTGAAAGCTTTTTTACAGGAGTGACCTGGGAGCACAGGGAAGTTAAGTGACTTGCTCAGGGTCACACAGTATGCAAGTGGAAGCTGTGGGATTCAAACCCAGGTCTGGTCTGCTGGATGTCACCAGATTTGCAGCTCAGAGCCTTAAACCACTGCGCTATACTGCCTCTAGCTGAAACACCTTTGGAACTCGGAGGTTTGGCAGTGGGGGACCGAGAGGAGTTGCTTGCCAGAGCTGCAGGTATGCTTGAGTACTGGGGCAGGATGGAGTAAGAAGGTGGTCCTGGAGGGGAGGGGCTGAGGGCACACTTTTTAGCCATGAGGCAAGTGTGGAACCTAATTCTATTGTCAAGATTTAGCCAGTTAGTGTCATTATAGAGTGAACAGGTATGGGTGAGACGGTCACATCCCAGAATGAGGCAGCAGGCTTTATTCAGGGAGAGACGGAGTCTATCCAGGGCAGAGTTGTTTGCTGCACTATAGATGAGTAGACCATAATCAAGTAGGGAGAGGACCGAGGAGGAGACAGCGAGCCTAAGGGTATAAGGGGTAAGGCAGTGGTTGAAATGATACAATAACCCTAGCTTAACATTGAGGGTGGTGGACAGGAGATGGATATGCTGATGGAAATTAAGGGCTGGGTCTAGTGTAATGCCAAAGTATTTAAAGGAATCCACTTGCTCCAAAGGGGTGAAATTTGTAGTTAGTACTTGGGGGAATAGCTCTTTCAGTGAGTTCCGAGGGTGAGAGAATAGCATGACTTTGGTCTTCTTATGGTTGAGAATAAGGCATTGAGAGGAGAACCAGGTTTCAGCGCAACTAAAGGAGGATTACAGGGAATGGTGGAGTACAACAGGGTCAGAGTTGGAGGAATAAAGGACAGCGTCATCCACATATAGTAGTAGGTTGCCAGGCAGGATTTGGGGAGGGAGTTAAGGAAGAGGCCAAATAGAAGCGGTCCTAGTATAGACCCCTGTGGAACACCGGAGAGAACAGGCATTCTAGGGGACAGGGTGTTACCTATTTTGACCTGCTGATAGCGGTTTGAGAGGTAATCGAGAACCAGACAAGGGTGTCTCAAGAGAGACCAAAGTTGGAGAGTGTGGGTAGTAAGAGGGAGTGATTAATGGTGTCAAATGCTTTAATGAGATCAATGAAAACAGCACCAGTAATATTGCCCCTATCCAAGGTGTAGTGGATGTGTGCTGTTAACTCCAGAAGAGCAGTAGTGGTACTGTGACCTTTCCGAAAGCCGTGCTGTTGTTTGCAGAGTAGCTTGTATTTGTTAAGGTGGTCTGTGAGCTGATCAGAGACAATCCGCTCGAGGGCCTTGGACAGGGGAGGGAGAAAGGAGATGGGCCGGTAGTTACTGGTGATGGTATGGTCCCCACTTTTGAAAACAGGGTTGATAGAGGCTGATTTCCATCTAGAGGGGGATTTTCCTACACATAAGGAGTGGTTAAGAATATGGGTGAGGGGGTAGAGTACTTCATGGAGGGTGAGCCGGAGAAGTTTCACGTCTAAGATGTCACTACTGAAACAGGAGTGGCTACAAGCTTTTGAAGATATGGCTCAGCTGCCTTAGGCGAAATGCAAATGTAATAGAGAGATCAGTGGGGGATAGAGAAGCTGGCTGGGGGTAGGTCAAAGAAATTAGGAGGGAGGATGTGGCTGAGATTAGTGAAGATGTTGTTGAAGGCTGTGGCTATACTGGATGGATCCGAGAACAGGCAACCATCTATCATTGTCTTATTCAGGACAGGGTTAGGGACTTTGCCACAGATATCCTTAATGTTGTTCCAGAATTTGCATCCAGAGTCCCAAGTAGATGTTAAGGAGGATTTATAGTACTCTGCTTTGGCCTTGCGAAGGGCCCACGTACATTTGTTTCTGGCCTCTCTGTACTTTTACCTGTCAGAAGGTAGGCCAGATTTATTAGAGAGGTGCCATAGTGAGTCCCTGGACCGAATCTGGGCCAGGAGGTGGTCAGGCGATCCAAGGTCCAAGGTTGCCTTTGACCACCCTTTTAGTAATTGGGGCAAACTTGTCACATATGGTGTTGAAGGAGAGGATGAAGAAGTCGAGGGCTCTGTCAGGGTTGGGGGTGTTAGTTATGAAGGACCAGTCTATAGTGGTGAAATGTGATTTAAGTTGGGCAAGCTTGCCAGGGCCAAGTTTGCGTTGTAGGATTATTTTGGGAGGCAATTTGGGCACCTTGCCTGACCAATGGCAGAGAACTGGGGAGTTGTCACTAAAGGTGTTCGGGAGAACTGATGCGCTTTTGATTTTGTGGAGGCGATTGGTGAAGACGAGGTCAAGCAATGAGGATGACCCTGTGTGCCGATTCAAATGGGTGGGGAATGTGACTACTTGTGTCAGGTCTTGGGCAGAGCCTGCATTGATAAACGGGGCAGCTGCCTTGCTTAGCCAATTGATTTGTTTAATGCTGAAGTGCTACTCCTATACTCCTATACTTATATACTTACTCTTGCTCAAGTTCTTTTATGTTACAGTCCTCTTTTAAGAGAATGTTTTCTGTATAGGTTAACTATGTCATCTGGATGTGATCAGAGAATGATTTGACAATCTGTGACTGCTTTTTCAAGTATTTGTGACATGAGCTGTAAAGCTTTAAGTCATCTACAAACAGAAGATGGGATGTCATTTGTGGATCTTTTTATTTCTGGAGTTCAAGCTATACCCACACCCTAAGGTAATAATGAGGCTGCTCAATCAGTTTAGGACAAGGCAAAACGAGAGTGGTGACAAGGGATCTCCACAGAATATCCTTCACTGTATCCTGATGTTTGGTATGATGTTCTGGCCTTTATCATGGTTTAGTTGCAAGGCAGTTTTCCACTTTTTCATAATGATCTCAGGGATTCTGTAGATTCTCAGGCATTCAAGAATCCAAGAATGTGGAATACTATCAAATGCTTTCCTGTAATCAATCCATGCTCTACTACGGCTATGACCATTTTTGCAGAATTTTAGTAAGGCTTTGTTCAGCACTAACCAATAGTTTGTACCATATAATTTTATTGTATTCCCTTTCTGTACTATTGCTATGAGTCTGTTGGGAGTCTAAATGGCTGTAGACCCCATCTGCATCTATTCCAGTGTATAGTTTGTATGTTGTACTGTAGGTAAACAAGTCCTTGGGTGATAATTCTTGGGATAGTTGGCAGGGTCTGATTTAATAAGGAGTAGTGAATTAATTGTTGATAGACAGGTGGGCATTAACTCAGGTCTAGCACATAGTTTATTACAGGTGGCTATGTCAAAGTGCAAGGAGGTTAATGCTTTCAGCCAGAAGTTATGTACAGCACCTGAACCTGGTGTTTTCCAATTTACTCTCTAGAATGAATTTGCTTATGTTTTATCAGGCTGTCTAGCCACGAAACTCTCTTGTCACACTGAGCACATTTATACTGTCTCTCTCCAGAATGAATTCGCTGATGTTTCAGCAAGCTATCTGTCCGTGTAAAACTCTTATCACATTGAGCACATTTATATGGTCTCTCTCCAGAATGAATTCTCTGATGTTTCAGCAAGGTATCTGTCCGTGTAAAACTCTTATCACACTGGGAACATTTATATGGTCTCTGTCCAGAGTGACTTCGTTGATGTTTCATCAGGTAACTCTGCTGTGTAAAACTCTTGCCACATTGAGCACATTTATATAGTCTCTCACCAGAGTGAATTCTTTGATGCATTATCAGATTATGCTGCCGCGTAAAACTCTTGTCACAGTCAGTACATTTATACGATCTTACTTGAGAATGAATTTGCTGATGTGTTCTCAGTTGAGCCCACCATTTAAAACTCTTGTCACATTGAGTACATTTATATGGTCTCACTCCAGAGTGAATTCGCTGATGTGACATCAAGTAACTCTTGCATGTAAAACTCTTGTCACACTGAGCACATCTATATGGTCTCTCTCCAGAATGAATCTGCTGATGTTTTATCCACTGATCACCCCGTGTAAAACTCTTGTCACATTTAGTACATTTATATGGTTTCTCTCCAGAGTGAAGTTGCTGATGTATTATCCATTGATCACGCCGTATAAAACTCTTGTCACATTGAGTACATTTAAACAGTCTCTCTCCAGAGTGAATTCTTTGATGCATTATCAGATTATGATGCCGTGTAAAACTCTTGTCACAGTCAGCACATTTATAAGACCTTATTTGAGAGTGAATTTGTCGATGTGTTCTTAGTTGATCCCACCATTTAAAACTCTTGTCACACTGAGTACATTTATATGGGCTTTCTCCAGAGTGAATTCGCTGATGTGACATCAAGTAACTCTTGCATGTAAAACTTTTGTCACAATGATCACATTTATGTGGTCTCTCTCCAGAATGAATCTGCTGATGTTTCATCCACTGATCACGCCGTGTAAAACTCTTGTCACATCCTGTACATTTATATGGTCTCTCCCCAGAGTGAATTCTTTGATGCATTTTCAGATTACGCTGTCGTGCAAAACTCTTGTTACATTCGGCACATCTATAAAACCTTACTTGAGCGTGAAGTTGTTGATGTGTTTTCAGTTGATCCCACCATTTAAAACTCTTGTCACACTGAGTACATTTATATGGTCTCTTTCCAGAGTGAATTCGTTGATGTGTTATCAAGTAACTCTTGCATGTAAAACTCTTTCCACATTGAGCACATTTATATGGTCTCTCTCCAGAATGAATCTGCTGATGTGTCATCATGTAACTATGCTGTTTAAAACTCTTGTCACAATGAGCACATTTATATGGCCTCCCTCCAGAGTGAATTTGCAGATGTACTATCAGTTGGCTCTGAAATGTAAAACTCTTGTCACACTGCACACATTTATATGGTCTATCTCCAGAGTGAATTAGCTGGTGTATTTTTAGGTTACTCTTCCGTGTAAAACACTTGCCACATTCAGCACATGTATATGATGTCTCTCCTGTGTGAAGCTGCTGATGTTATTTTAGGCTACTCTGCTGTTTAAAACACTTGCCACATTCAGCACACGTATAGCAGCTCTCTACTGAGTGAACTTGCTGATGTGCTTTTAGGTTACTCTTCCGTGTAAAACACTTGCCACATTCATCACATTTATATGACCTTTCTCCTGAGTGAATATGCTGATGTGATTTTAGGTTACTCTGCTGTTTAAAACACTTGCCACATTCATCACATTTATATGACCTTTCTCCTGAGTGAATATGCTGATGTGTTATCAGATTACTCTGTGCTGTAAAACTCTTGCCACATTGAGCACATTTATATGGTTTCTCTCCAGTGTGAGTTCGCTGATGTGATTGTAGGCTACTCTGCTGTGTAAAACTCTTGCCACACTGAACACATTTATATGGTCTCTCTCCAGAGTGAATTCGCTGATGGGATTTTAGGCTACTCTGCTGTGTAAAACACTTGCCACATTCAGCACATTCATATGATCTTTCTCCTGGGTGAATTTGCTGGTGATCTAAGAGGAATTTCTCATGTGTACAATTCCTGTCACAGTCAGCACAGTGGTATGACCTCTCTGCTTGGTGACTCTGCTGTTGTTCAGAGATGAGACCATTAAAATCCTTCTTATACCAAAATAACTGAGATGGTTTCTCTGTTGCGTGACATGTCCCGTGTTTTTCAACTGCTGATTGCTGACTCAGGGTCTCACTGCACTCAGCTCTCCTGTTGACTAAAATAGATAATTAATTAGTTTTTCACATACAATAAAGTATCAAATGTCTCAGATCTTTTTCCTGAACCTTCCACAGAGCTATACAAGCTTTGTTGCTACAGTATGTAATCTCAGGCATTTCAGTTTTTTGTAAGCATTTTTTGTTCTCACAAAATTGCAACTTCCAGGAGTTTGGCCCTGAGACAGAGTTGGGGGGGGGGTTAAAGGGAATATGAACCATTAAAGGCTCACCTTGTAACTAGTTAACACCCCCAAAGCTCAGCACCATATTTTCTTTGTGCCCTCGCACATTGCACTAATTCTGACTTTTGTGGTGTCGTCCATGACTCACCACCTGGTGAGAGCAAGGACATCTATGTAGCAGCGCCATAGAATTAAGTGCACAATGTGCATTGTACTATCCTCCCCACTGAAAATTTACAAACCATGATACAAGTGTCCATGGTTCCCTAGAAGCCCTCATTGAAAACAGTTCAGGAAAACTTCCCATATGATATGTAAATCCCTGTTCTTTGGGACCTGTCTGTCCATACAACTGGTCCCAGCACACTTGGCAGTGAGTGTGCATGCCTATACCTGCAGTTAGTAGGTAGTGTAATATAACTCAATGCGGACAAAAGTAAACACTATGAATTTTCTGTATGTCCTGGTAAAGGACAGCTACAGAAACCCCCTGAATGATGTCTTTTGTAAAAATCAGCATTACAAATTGCTGTAATGCACACTAACAGTACTGAGACAACTGTTTTACAGCAATTTCTAATGCTCATTTTTACAAAAGATACAACTCCAGGGGGTTCTGTAGCTGTCCTTTACCTGGACATAGAGGAAATTCACAGTGTTTACTTTTTTCCACATTGAGTTATATCACTCTGCCTACTAACTGAAGGCATAGGCATGATCAGTCACTGCCACGCACACTAGGACCAGTGGCATGGACAGATGGGTTCTGAAGGTACAGGGATTTCTATGTCATACAAGGATGTTTTCTTGACCCATTTTCAATGCGGGCTACCTGGGGACCTTGGGTACTTGCAGCATGGTATGTATATTTTCAGTGGTGAGGACTGTAAAGTGCACATTGTACGTTTAAACTTATGGGAGCTGCTAGAGAGACATTGATGCTCTCACCAAGTGGTGAGGCCCGGACATCACAGAGCCAGAATAAGTGCAATGTGTGATGTCACATAAGAAATGCAACACTGTGCTTCAGGGGGTGCTAACTACCCAAAAAAACTATTTAGGGGCACTAGCACCAACAGCTTTCTCTCATGTAGTGATAGATCAGCTGGTAAGGGTCACACATTTACAAGGTGAGCCTTTGTTACACATTCCGTTTATGCTAACTCAGTTACTACTGGGAAGAAGGGCATGGTCTTTAGCGGCCCACACGTCACTCCCTACATGCTATTTTTTATATTCTTAGTTAAGAATTGGATTAAATTGACCTTTTCTTTGAGACATTTCAATTTATTTCTTGAGTTATGTTGTTACACTCTACTTCACTGTAAAGGCTATGTTTTCCTGAGATCCTATGGAAGGACCAATATGACAAAAAAGAGATCCACATATAAAAGAGATTCTAACCCAGGGTTTTAAATAATTGATTAGCAGTTTTTTTCTTGGGACTATACTAACTGTACAGAAAGTATTTATATACATTTTCTAGAAGTGCTGTGTTTGTTAAACACAGTGAGGCAAGTGCTGTGCGTTTTCACTAAGATTTATCACTTTTATGAGCAAAACGCTAATCAATTTTTAGAGTTAAATAAATCCCTGTAACCATTAGCAAAGACACCATAAAAAAGGATAAAGTATTCAAAGAACTGAGGACTGCAAGGGGAGTTAAATGACAAGGCTTTCCTTGACAAAGCACCACCTCAAAAAACATCTTAAATAATAACCAACAAAAGGTTTAGAGCTACCTTAAACAATTTTAAGTCCCCTTGTCTTTAAATTTGTTCCACATACTTTATTTTCCTATAAAAATACAGTAACATTTCCTTATGTAACTTTTTTCTACTATAACATTTCATTTATGTTCAAAAACCCAGGTTTTCGTTGCTCAGCACCCATGCTTCACTTTCCATTAAATTAAAAAAAAAAACACATTTTAGCTTCTAAATACAGGTTTCTTTACCTTATGTTCATACCTGTAATAACATATTCACCTCTGGTGCCTATTAAAGCAGCAGTACTACTTATCCAGGAAGTGATCAATTTCCATTTTCTGTAGATCTACAGAAAATATGGCGCCTGCCTGTCTGCCTATCTTTTACTGCTGCTGTCAACATGGCCGGAGGCAGAAATGTAAACAAAAACAAAGGACAACTAAGCAGATTATGAGGGGATAGTACAATGCCGGTGGGAAAGAGTACCAGGGACATGCTCAACAGAGCACAGGAAATAAACTGTTGAAAAAGCATATTTTTTTTTACATAGTACTGCTGCTTTAAAAGGAAATGTGACTATTAGGTTCTTCAAATTTCAATATATCACTGGAGTCATGAACCTAAAGAGTTTAGCTCCATTTCTCATTGAGTCTTTTAAACTCACCAAACTGTTCGTAGCTATGTAGCATGGCACCCAGCTATCTCTCATGGAAGGGAATTGCTTGCTGTATGTAATTGTTTTTAGGAATTTTACATGTTCTGTTGTTTACTACTGAAGTAATTTATTGTATTGTATATCAGTTTTCTATTTTTGTATGACAACTTGCTTCTTTGATACCAAAGCACCAGGTCGATACTGAAAAGGGGCATTGGCCCAGTTATCTTACCTGGTAAATAAAGTGAATTGAACTGAATGTGCTCACACTAGACTCACTATATACAGGTGAGCCTAAGATTAGCATGCCTGCATTAGTCTAAGCTTTACATAGTGAGCAGACACTGGAGACTTAACAAAATTATTTAAGGTAGCTCTGATCATTTTGTTGATTATTATAACTATGGTTTGTTTATTTATTTAAGATATTTTTTGAGGTTATACAAAAAGTAGATTATATATGGTGGCTACAGCCCTTCTGGATATTTTGTATATCCATGCAAGTAAGTGTGACTGGGCTAAAGAAATTCCACCTTTTATTATCAAAGTAACTTAAAATACTAGGGATCTAGTCTGATTTCACATATATGATTTAGACAAGTACTGGTATAACCTCTATGAAGGAAGTCAGATCTGAAACATTGGTTATGGTGACAATATGAACTTGCACTGTTTTTATTCTTTGAAATGTAAAATATATGTGAACAGATTGTTTTTTTTTTTATGAGAGCGCATTGACTTCCAATCTTTTCTGATTGGAATGGGCTATTCTCTGAGGTTGGTTGTGCTAGATGTCTCATTTTCCTGTTTAAAGGCATACAGGATCTGCAACATTTGCTACTTTTCATTTTGCAACCTCTGTGAGAGCACAAAGCCTAATGAGAATTTAAACCCAGAACTTTATTGTGATAAGGTGGAATATGACCCTGTCCCATTTGTTATGCAGATAGAGTTAAAAGCAAGGATCTATTTTTCTGTACTCTCCCATTCCATCACTTGTCTATCTCTTGTCTGTCTGACTACACAATCAAAGTTTCCTTGTGGAACCCTGGAATTGACCACTCCAATGGTCCCCCATTTTCTCCCTTCATTCACTTGGCTGTGTCTCTTCTTTCTTCCTTGCCTTGCGCCTCACACTGCATCTCTTCTTTTCTGTGCTTCTCAGTCTTTCTTTGTTGTACAGCCCACCTTTTGAAAAAGGCAGACATGCTTTCAGGTTCTGTCCCTGCAAGTTCTTTCATCACTGGTGCTATCTGTACTCTTCCCCATTTAGACTTTTGTATCTGCTCCTAGTTTGGCTGCCATTTTCCTTGTAACCACTTCTGGTCTTGCTGTTGCAGGATCCATATGTTTCTTCTATGCTTCTCCGATACCAGGTCTAGTACCCATGCATAAAACTCCTGGCTTAGAGTACACATAGTGTAAATCCCACTCTGACACCAGCTGTCATTGAGGCACAGGTAAGGAAGCACTGGCAAACCAGGAGAAGTTTTAAAATTTGCAAGTAGCACTTTATTATCAATAACAATAAAATAAAAAATAGAATTTTGCAGGATAGCTCTTGTACAGGCAGTTCAAACAAAACAATGTCATTCCTCTGAGGATATCCCTAAATGTAAATCTCTCTCTCTGTCCCCAAATCTCTAAACAAACATTGCTCTCTCTTTATAAGATGTTTTCACCTGGCAATTAACTTCTGCATCCTGAGCTTGTTCAGATAACTCTCCTGTTTCTCACAAAACAGATCAGAACTTTGTCAGCTTCATTCTGTCAAATGCAAGAGAATAGAGCATTGTATCCCAGAACTAATTGCCTGTTTGCAACTCTGCAAATGAACTTGTGGAGGTCAAACGGCATCTCCAGATTACCCCCCACACCCGCACTCATGAGTTCCAAATAGTTTTTTGCAATCAGTCTAACAATATTTATTTATTTATTTATTTATTTAAAAGAGATTGATCAGGAAAGACATACTACGCCATAAAGTTCATTTCCAGATGTGTCCGGGGGGGGGAGGTTCCACCAAGCCACAGCAACAGGAACTACATTGATGTCCAATACATCAACACCAGGATGGTGACAAATGCAACAATGGTATGGACAGAAATCGACAAACCGTCACACCGACGAACACCTCTACACATTATGTAATGTGGGGGGCTGTGCCACCCACACCCTCGATCTAGAAATGACACCCTCCACGATGCACATACAGTGGAGAATAGGGTGATCACCCCAGCTGCACAGGCACCCAAGAACAGCACCACGACACAGAAGTACATGCAAGATGGACATTTATTCAACAGTCTCAGGCACTATAGTACATACTGACAGGCACATATACATCCCACCACCATCCCAACACAGTGCACTATTTAGCTCAGTATCATCACGGACAGCACTTCCCACCAGTATGCCCACACTTGCAGCTTGATATTTAATGGAATCCCCATTAAATAATCTTTGCAACTTTGTACCCCATTCTGACATAGAAACATAGACTTTGACGGCAGATAAGGACTGCTTGGCCCAACCAGTCCACCTATTTCCCTACCTATTGGATAAGCTACAGATTCTAGTTAACCAACAGCCTACTTCTTCCTACCCCCCACCAGAACTGCCTTATGTCTGTCCCATGCATTCTTGAATTCCCCCACTGTTTTGACCCAACACCTCCTCAGGAAGGCCATTCCATGTGTCCACCACCCTCTTCATGAAAAAATACTTCCTCATGTTGCCCTTCGGCCGTCCCTCCTCTATCTTCAAATTGTGCCCCCTTGTTCTTGCACATCTCTTTTTCTGAAAGATGCTACCCTCCTGGACTTCATTGATTCCCTTGAGGTACTTGAAAGTTTCTATCATGTCCCCCCTCCCCCTCCTTTCCTTGAGGGTATACACATTAACCTCCTTTAGTCTATCTTCGTATGGCTTCTGGTGCAGACCCTGCACCATTTTAGTTGCCCTCCTCTGGACTGCTTCCATCCTATGTTCTGGTGGAGATGGGGTCTTCAGAACTGCATGCAATACTCCAGATGGGGTCTCACCAACTGTCTGTACAGAGGGATAACAACTTCCTGTTTTCTACTGGTGATTCCTCTCCCTATACATCCCAGTATTTCCCCAGCCCTCCTTACTGCCTTCTCACATTGCTTGCTTACCTTTAGGTCATCTGAGATGACTACCCCCAGATCCCTTTCCATTTTTGTTGTTGTTAGTACCTCCCCCCTGTGTACTCTTCCCCTGGGTTTTGTTTCTGAGGTGCATTACTTTTGCCCTTCTTTGCACTGAATCTAAGCTGCCATAATTTTGACCATTCCTCCAACCTTGTCAAGTCCCTTCTCATCCTTTCCACCCCCCTTGTGTATCAACCTTGTTGCAGATCTTTGTGTCATCTGCAAAGAGGCATACTTTTCCTTTCAGTCCCTCTGCAATGTACTTATAAAGATGTTAAAAAGGACTGGACCCAGTACTGAACCCTGTGGTACCCCACTAGTAACCCCCCTATTTTCTGAGTGGACTCCGTTTACTATTACCCTCTGTGTCCTGTTGTCCAGCCAATGTTTTACCCAGGCTACCACCCTGGGACCCACTACCAGGTTGGCTAATTTGTTTGTTAATCTTTTGTGTGGGACTGTGTCAGATGCCTTGCCAAAGTCTAGATAGTCCATGTCGACAGCCCCTCCCTGGTCTACTACTTTGGTCACCCAGTCAAAGAAATCTATTAGATTCATCTGACACTATAATGTCCATCAACCTTTGCGTACTGTCCCTGTACCTTCTCCATGATCCGGTGACCCCTCTGCCAGAGACAACCTGATGCATTTTAATCTCCATAAGCCGCTGCTCCCCCTTCATGACATCAATGAATTTCCACATAGTGGGATGCACAGCACCAAACAATGAATGGATGGACCTATGCCACTCCTCAATGGCATTAATGGTCCACAGCAGTTCCTCTTTCGCCCCTGAGAAGCAGCACCAAAACTCCAAGGGATACAACGGTTGGTGACAGACCCCATTATGGATCGACCATCCAAACTATATATCCTCAAAAATGAGGAATGCCGCAAGCTACTTCTCATAATATACAAAAAAATCCCAACCATGCATCTCCTCATAAACATTGCAGACATCCTGCGGGGCACAAATGCCAGTGCTGGTACCATTCAGACGTACATGGCAACTTCATCATTGTCAATATACAATCACACAATCTCTGGATTCTGCTGGATCTTCTGCTATAAACACTGGCACAAATGAAGAATGCAGACGCATAACTCCAAATCAGGAAAGATGGTCTGTAACACTTTATATGCTGCCTGCTCAAAACTGATCATCATGCAACTAGGCTGCACACTGGGACATACCTCCAGGATTTTTCAAAATACAGCCATATAGAAACAAAACAAAAATGGCTCTCTGCTGAGGAAAACTCAATACTCCTCTGGGATCTGTAGGTCAGACAGCAATGAAAGTGCCACAGGTGCTCTCTGAGCACCCCTCCGAATCCTCTGAATCAACCGTTTCAGGAGTCCCACTGCTGGCAAACTACCGCCAACAGCATCAGACACACCTGCGTAATAAGCGACAACCACCTGCTGGGTGGTCTCATTGGTCTCCAAAGCCCACTACTTTATGGCTTCTCAGATTCTCCTTACACCAATGCTGGCTCTGTCAGGGGATGTGATTGTGCCACCCTGCCACACTGACATTGCTGTCAATGTCGGTTCTTGCTCTCCCCTTACACCTCGCAGTATAGTGCTCTATGCACTTCCAGTAGGTGACGGTTCTCTGACTCAGCTCCTTCTGGTATATGAACCCATCGACCACAAGAAGCCGCTTCCCCCTAGCACTCAGGACGTACTCGGACGGCTTCCTTGCATACATGCAAAAGCCCACACCACTGAGCTGCCTATGTACCTGACTGATTGGATACAACTGTCGACAGAACACACCTGCCAACATTAAGTCCCTCTCCCTGCACTCAGCATCATTGTGCAGCTGTCAATGTAATAACTCTGTTGTTCTGCCTTTTATGTTATATGAGTATAACATCCTGGGGGAAGGGGGAGTGGATAAGTACATAATAACAAGTAAAATGAGCAGTAATATGATAACGTAAAGACATGGCAATGACAGTAACACACAGTAACATATTGGCATTATTAATAACAATACAAATTGATTACATCAGGAGTAGGAGGTACCAGGAATTCTCAGGAACAGGATAGGATAGGAGGAGGTCATTTAAACAGGAGGGGGAATATAACTATATACATTTGCAAACCAAGGGATCCCAGTTTCACATACAACTTCCAAATATATTTTTAACCATAGAGGAGCAAGGGAAGAAAGAAAGAATAGAAAATGCAAGTGAAGGAAGGGAGACAATGGGGAAATTGTGGGATTGTCAGAGTGGTCAATTCTGAGGTTCTACAAGGAAAATTTGATTGTGCAATCCGACAGACAAGAGACAGACAAGTGACAGACTAGGAGAGGACAGAAAAATAGATGCTTGCTTTTAATTCTCTCTGCATAACAAATGGGACATGGACTTATTTCACCCTGCCACATTGATAAAAGTAAAACATTTAAACCCATACTGAAATGTTTCAAGAACAATCTGCAAAAAACAATTAGAGTTAATCTTCTTGTGGAACAGTCACTTTGTACCACTAAGACTGATAATAGTTCCATACACTTCAACACTATGAAATGCTTTGGCACCATGCGGCTGTGGAGGTCATACAGCAGAATGATGTGGGAAATTGGCCATACTGTTCACCTTAACCGTAAAAGAGTTCCTATAGATAGTCCATATTTAGTCCCCCACAGCACAAGCCTTAATGTGTAAGAGTTTTACAGCCCTACCCAAGCAATACTAAAATTTGCTACAACATAAAGGTTCATTTTTACAGTGTCCTTAGTTATTTCCCCTCTGAGGACTGTTCTTCTCCTTGGTCAGTATCCATCTCAGTCTCAATCCACTTAACAAGTTTTTTTGTCTCCCTGAAATCATTAATTAAATCTGTCTGTTCCAGGACAACTGGAGTTTTGTAGGTAACAAATAATGCAGGAACTCGAGCTGGTGTACACAGGAATGTATGCTGTCAAAGGCCTTTCTCCATCGCTGTAAAAGAGGTTGGGAAACAAATATCTGCTGACTTATGTTATAACTGTGATGGTACTGTGCACTTTTAGTGCCCGATCTCCGACTCCAACTCCTATACAGGCCACTAGGAAGGTCCATGGGGTTATTGATGTGGCAGTGGCCATCGTGGTGTTATCAGGTAGGCCTTTTCTATAGAGAACAGGATGTCATCTTCCAAAATTCTTAGACTATGAGGCAGGGAAGTCTTTGCATGACTCTGGTAGGCCGATCACCCGACAATTTTTGTCCCTGGCCATATTTTCCACTGTTTCTAGCCATTGCCTCAGGGGCAAGTTCTCTGTAAGTAGTTTGGCAGTAGTATCAATGGTTTTAAGCATAGAGGACTCTAAATGCTGTACTGTCTCATCCAGCATGTCCATGCAGGTTTCAGATGCTGTCAGATTTTTGGTCCAGGTCTTGAACTGTTCTAACCAGTTGACTCTGTGTCACGATGATCGTGGCTAACCTCCCCTGTAGCCTGGTCCCAAAGGTCTGCAGCTCCTGCAGGCTCTACAGATAGCTCACCATGCTGCTACCCTTTGGGTTTACAAAGCCCATGGATGATGAAACTGCACATTAGGGTTACCCATTTTACTTCCAGATGCACACAGTAACAGACACAGCTGTACAAACAGCATAATGTTGCTGAATTCTAACTTTGTATAGTTTAAAGCAGTTCTCTCCTGGTCAGTTACTCAACAGCACCCCCACCCTTTTTTATACCTTTAAATCTATCCAGGTGCATCTTGATAATTAATATTATGCCATTCCAGGCACAGTGTATTAGTTACTAGGAACTAGTACTGCTGTGAGGAAGGTTATTGTCCACTGCTTTTTGTTTTCATACAGTGTCTGATATCTCACTAGTACTGTAGCTTGATTATCTCACTGTGAAGTTGCTGGTGTTTCCAGAGATTGTCTGTCTGCCTATATTGTCCATATAGGAGGCCATATAGCATAGTGATTAAAAGCACTGAGCTGCAAACCTGGAGAACTGGGTTTGAATCCCATATGCATTCTATGTGACCATGGACAATTCACTTAAGTACCCTGTGTTCCTAGGATACACCTGGAAACAAGCCTCAGCTTAGTGCATCTTTTCTGGCCAAACATAGTACAAAACAAATCTTAGAAAAAGGCTTGTCGCAGTCAGTACTCTGATGTGGTCTCTTCTTAGGGTACGTCAGCTAGAGGCTTTTCAGAAAGCTCATGTTTTCAACATTTAGCCCACAATCTGTACATTTCTTAAGTGCCTCTCCAGTGTGAGTCCACATGTGTTCTTTCAAATGCCTGGCGTAATTAAAATCACTTCCACATTTATCGTATGTACAAGGTTTCACTGTACTATGAATTCACTGGTGGTCCCAGATATTATCTATCCCAACAAAAGTCTTGCTGCAATCAGTAAATTTAAATGGTCCTTCACCAGCATGGGTCAGCTGGTGCTTTTTCATATTAATCATCCTTCTAAAAAGCATGTCACATTTTTCTGAACACTTAAAGGGAAAGTTCTCTCAACCTCTTTTCTGTTTGCCAGTGTAGTGTGTAGACATGACCAATTATTCTTTGTCCTGCAATCCCCTAATTTCATCTTAATTTTAATTTATAGAAGTTGTTTCACTCCATTCTGCCCTGGTGTGAAAGCCAGTTTGACACCATTGCAAAGGACATGACCCCACTCATAAAAGGAAACATGGGAGTTGATAATGCATATTTGCACATCAAAGGGACTAGGAGTAAGCAAAGAGCTCCTAGCACATAAGAATGAATCCATTGAATAACAAAACTTTACAAGCGCCAGCATCCTTTCAACTCAGACCCACTTTAAACAAAAGAAACCATTAGGAAACTTATCTTGAAAACATTGATGGCTTGCACAAGACAAGGATACAGGGATTTCAGAAGACATACCACAGAATTGTCTGACATTATCACTTATGCTGACTAACACATGTAAGCATCAACTCTTATGATGCCTTGCATGAGTGTGGTCATGATCTTTGCAATGGTGTCAAATAAGGTTTCACACCAGGGCAAAACAGACAGAGTGAAGTGACTTCATTTAAATTTAAATTAGGATGGAATTAGGGGGTTGTAAGAGAGGGAATCATTGTTCATGGCTACAAACCTCACAGGTATACAGAAAATAGGTTGAGGGGACTGTCCCTTTAAAAGGTACTGGTGCTCAATAGATTTTCCTTTCTAACTGAAGCTTTTGGCGCACCCATTACATGGGTATGGCCTATGTCCTGTGGGAATTTGCTGGTGGCTTTGAAAACCACCATGATTACTAACGCTCTCTCATATTTGGAACACACATATGTTTTTTCTCCTGTATGACTGCTGATGGTTTTTCTACTGTATGACTGCTCTGATGCATCCCAAGACTGTCCAGGACCCTTAAAGTTCCCTCACACTCTGTACATTTATATAGTCTCTCTCAGGGGCAGTGTGTCCAGTGTTAAAGGTTTTCTAATACCATGACAAGAATGGACCCCATTCTTAAGCCAGGATACATTAAAGGAAATCAGAACTATATTAGTCTTTAATATTTGCTGAGAGTTCTCGTCTTAATACATGCAATACTTCTCTTGTGGCTTCCTTCTGTAATTTATGTGGTTTCATACGTATTGGTAGCATATTCAGGTGTGCCTGGAAGTTCCTTTTCATTAGTTCTGTAGCTCTCCATTTTAATTCACTGATGTTTTACCAGGTTACTCTTCTGGGCAAAACATTTGTTATATTCAGCACATTTACAGTATATGGTTGCACACCCTTGAATACATAGAAACACAGATGTTGTTGGCAGAAAAGGATCTATTGGCCCACCTTGTCTGCCCTAAAGTCCCTACCTACTGTGCTACTATAGACCCTAGTTGATCTCCGGCCTTGCCATCTCCAGTATCCAGGATTTTCTAATACCATCGTGTGTGGGGCCTACAGAAATCCTCAGGCCATCTGCAGGACTGGCTCAAGTACAGGCAGCTCAGAAACCTGTGCATGACCAACTAAAAAAGGCCAAAATAAATTACCTGAAGGGCCTACAGTCTGATAATCTGCAGAATCAGAAACACTTCTGGAATCAGGTTAACAGTCTCCGCAAAGGGGGGACTGAAGTGCCTAACCATGAAATCCAACATAGTGGTGCTATGCTCAGCGATGCCCAGCAGACTGCAGAAGCATTCAATAAATCCTTCATGGACCTGGATGCTTTCAAGGGCCTCTCTGCTCCTACCCCTGGATTCCCCTCTCCAACCACTCACCATAACTTTCACTTCCAGCTAAAGGAGGTCCTGAAATAATTACTAAACATCAGAATGGATAAGACTGCTGGACATGACAGCCTTGAAACATGACTTTTAAAAATCGCTGCCGCCATCCTGGCATACTATCTGACCAAGCTATTTACTCTGTCCCTACTCCAAAGGGAGGTGCTGCAAAAGAGAAGGTAGCATGCATGGTTTCTAGTCACGAAGGATTAGCCCACAAAGGTACTGGAAATGACTGTCAAATTTCTACACTTAGTACCCTGGCGAAAGCACAAGAAAGATTAGTTTACAACCACCTCTTAGTCCACAGAGAATCACACTTTCTCCTCACTGATGCACAACATGGCTTCTGCAAACACTACAGCATGGATACTGCATTGGTGTGCCTCACCGCTGATGTCCAGTGGGCCATTGATGATGGAAAACCTGTAGCAGCAGTATTTGTACATCTAATCAAGGACTTTGACCTAATAGATCAGGCACTCCTCCTCCTTATCAAGCTTTCAGACATGGGCCTTGACTCCCTCTCCTGCAGCAGATTTAAGAGCTACCGCTCTGGCTGCATTCCATTAGTCAAGTAGGTAACCTATCTCTCCTCCCAATGTGGGATCACAGACGGCACACCACAGGGCTCCATCTTGGGACCTATACATTTTTCAGTATTTAGCAATGAATTCCCATCCAACTGTGGTGGAGCCAATGTGCTTCTCTATGCAGATGAGACAATGCTTTACAGAACTGGCCCAGATCCCAATGTCATAAACACTGACCTTAACAGGGACTTTATGGAACTGGAAGTGTGGCTCAACTCAACCATCCTTAACGCAAAAAAAAACAAAACAAAAAACAAGACCACTATTTGGGATAAGGAAATTTGGCTCAAACAACAGGGAGCCCCTGCAGATCTCTGCCACACAGGGAACCAAGCAAGAGGTCATGGACACTATTAAGTACCTCAGTGTTCAGGCTTGGGCTGATGGTGCGGAGGGCAGAGGCTTCCATGCTTCACCTGTCACCATGTCAGCAACCTGAATTCAGTGTTGAGCCTGGGCAGTTCGTGGATCGGCCAGGGTGAGGAAGACTGAGCATCCCAAATGATGTTCTCCTCCTGGGGGGGTGGGGTGTGCACTCCACTGCAACATCACTACCCGGGTGACCACAGGTGACGATGCAAGGCTAGAGCAGCACTTTCTGGAGGGGGAGGTTTCCTGATGGAAGAATGCCGAGCACATCTCTGACATGCATAAGTCCAAGCCATTATTCCCACAGAGCATCTGCAGGTCTGGAAGTCAGGGGCAGAACAGAGGGAAAACGCTGTCCTGCAGAGCCTCACAAGCTGCACACCACCTCCTGGGCACAGGGGATTGACAGATTAAGCATGGCACTGGAGGGGGTTAGAGTGGTCCCCCCAGTGACCATGCCACACAGGGTAATCTGTGGAGGAATCGGTGGCCCCAATGGTAAGTCCCAGAGGTGTCAGGTGATGGGGTTGGAGGACCACGTGGGCTGAAGGGGGCCAACACGAGGAGTAGGGGAAAAAAAGTACCTTGGAGTTTGGCTGCACTAAGACCTATCCTTCAACTTACGCACTGAATGAGTAGCCAAGCTTCTCAAACAGAAGCTGTGTGTACTCTGCAGGCTAAGGCCTAGCTCACTGCAGAAACCTGGCTGTCTGTAGAGGCCAGTGTTTTGCTCCCTACACTCCTGTATGGGGCACCTATACTCACTTCCCCCTGAAGGGCACCAACCTCAACAAACAGAAGTTGCTACACTACAGAATTAATAAGTCTGCACTCCGTGACAGCAATAGAGAACACAACTGTAATGTCACGGTCTCCATCAATTGCTCCTCCCAGAAGAGAGAGACTTAACTACCCTACCCTACCCTATCCTATATCTGTCCGACAAGATCCTAAAATAGCTACTTCCCCCAGTCTCAGAGATGTCCTGGTCTGTAAGCCTCAAAGGAGGCATCTTCCACTTGCCCTCTCTTCTGCTATCAGAGGTCCACAGTGCCCTAACCACCGCACGTCAATGCACCTTCTCCCACCAAGCCCCCTTGGTCTGGAATGAGCTCCCCCTCCCTATACAGAACAGTACATTATTCTTATCCTTCAAAAACAGCTCACATTATGTCACCAACCAACAATTACTGTACTTGCCTCCGTTGACTCTCCTGTCACCCCACATCCCCTAATGTTTACATAGAGGTTGACATAGAAACATAGAGGTTGACAGCAGATAAGGACCACAAGGCCCATCCAGTCTACCCATTTCTTTTTCTACCTTATAAATGTGCCATCAGCCTTTGCTCTGTCAGTGGCCTATCTATTCATACTCATCTGTATTGCTCCCTTATGCCTATCCCATGCCTGTTTGAAGCCCTGCACTGTATTCATAGCCACCACATCCTGAGGTAGGCCGTTCCATGCATCCACCACTCTTTCTGTGAAAAAGAATTTCTTCACATTCCCCTTAATCGGCCTCCTTCTAATCTTATGCTGTGTCCTCTTGTCCTGCTATTTTTCTTATATTTAAACATGTTAGACTCATCTTGTTAATGCCCTTAAGGTGTTTGAATGTTTCAATCATATCACCTCTCTCCCTCCTTTGCTCAAGGGTATACATATTGAGCTCCGTTAATCTGTCCTTATATGTCTTCTGATGCAGTCCCTGCACCATTTTGGTGGCCCTTCTCTGGACTGCCTCAATTTGGTTAATGTCCTTGTGAAGGTGTGGCCTCCAGTACAGCACACAGTACTCCAGATGGGGCCTAACCAGTGTCTTCTAAACAGGGATTATTACCTCCCTCTTACGACTTGTGATACCCCTACTAATACACCCTAACATCCCCCTAGCCTTACCTACTGCTTTAGAGGTCTGCTTGGATGATTTCAGATCATCGGTGATGATGATGCCCAAGTCTCTTTCTTCCTTTGTGACTGCCATCAACTCCCCTCCCAGCCTATAGGTGGCTTCAGGGTTTCTCTTCCCTATGTGCAGGATCTTGCACTTCTTTGCATTAAATCCCAGTTGCCACTTTTCTGACCATTTTGCTAGTTTATTCAGATCTCTTCTCATTCTGCCCACCCCATCTGGATCATCTACTTTGTTGCAGATCTTGGTGTCATCTGCAAACAGACAAGCCTTACCCTCTAGTCCATCTGCAATGTCACTAATGAAGATATTGAAGAGGACTGGTCCCAGGACTGATTCCCTGAGGTACCCCACTTGTGACTTGCATCTCTTCTGACTGCATACCATTTACCACCACTCTTTGTTTTCTGCCCATCAACCAGTTTGCCACCCAGTTGACCAACTTCTGACTCACCCTGAGCCTACCCAGCTTATTTATCAATCCTCTATGTGGAATGGTGTCGAATGCTTTGCTGAAGTCAAGGTAGGCGACATCAACTGCTCCCCCTTGGTCCACCACTTTGGTTACCCAGTCAAAAAAATCTATGAGATTAGTTTGACAGGACCTTCCTTTTGTAAACTCATGCTGTCTTGGATCCTGTGCCCCTATGGATTCCAGGTGTTGCACTATCCTTTCCTAAGGAGTGCCTCCATAATCTTACCCACTACTGAGGTAAGACTGACTGGTCTGTAGTTCCTGCCTCCTCCTGCTGCCACTCTTGTGGAGCGGGATCACATGAGCCCTTCTCCAGTCTTCTGGGACCTCTCCTGTGCTCAGAGACTAACTAAACAGTTCTGCTAATGGCTCTGCTAGTTCCACCCTTAGCTCCTTAAGTACCCTGGGATGTATGCCATCAGGTCCCATTGCCTTATCCACCCTGAGCTTAGCGAGCTCTTGTAGGACCCTTTCTTTTGTGAAGGGAGTAGTGCTCACCTCCCTTACCCCTGTGGCCATGGTGCTGAGCTGTGGGCCCTGCCCTACCTTCTCTTAAGTAAATACTGAGCAAAAGTTATCTATTTAGGATAGATGCTTTTACAGGGTCCTCCTCCTCACATGCCCCCTTTTCTCCTTTGAGCTTAGCAATACCCCCTCTGGACTTTCTCCTCTCGCTAATGTATCTATAGAAAGTCTTGTCACCTTCTTTTAGTGTTTGTGCTAGTGTTTTCTCAGTTTGGGACTTTGCCTGCCTTACTTGCTTCCCTTAGGGCAGTTTGGTATGCCTCCTTATCTTCATCCCGCTGTGTTCTCTTACATTTCCTGAAGGCCAGCCTTTTGGCTCTGACCTTTTCTGCTACTGTATTTGAGAACCAAAGTGGTTTCCTTCTTCTTTTGCACTTCCTTTTCTGTCTAACACAATGGGATGTTGCTTCAAGAATTGCATCCTTAATGCTTGCCCACTTCGCCTGTACCTCCTCACCTGTGTTTTTTTTTGCCAGGGCTAGCTTAACTCTGTTGGCCATCTTATCAAAGTCAGCTCCTCTGAAGTCCCATATTTTTGCCTTGGAATGGGATGATTTAGATGTAGTGACCAAATTGAACCATACCATGTGATGGTCACTGGTCCCCAGGTGACCTTCTACCTGGAGATCTGTGATCCCTTCCATGTTAGTCAGTACTAGATCTAGGATAGCCCTGTCTCTTGTGGGTTGTTGTACCAGTTGTTTAAGCCCCCGCAGGGAATCCACCATGTGTCTAGTTCTGGCAGATGTTCCTGCTGATATTGACCAATCTGTATCCGGCATGCTGAAGTCTCCCATTATCAGAACCTCCCCTTTAGCTGTCATGCTTTGTATATCTTCTAACAGTAATGTGTCTATGTCCTCCCCCTGGTCTGGGGGCCTGTAGACAACCCCAGTTCTTATGGCTGTCCCATTTCCTATTTCCAGGGTGACCCACAGTTCTTCTGGCTCCTTATGTGTATTCTGAATTTCTGTAGCTTTGATATTTTCATTCACATACAGGGCCACTCCACCCTCCCCCCCTTTTTGCACCTCGGTCTCTTCTGAACAGTACATAGCCAGGTACTGAAGTCTCCCAAGTGTGGTTACTGGTAAACCATGTCTCACTAATTGCTACTATGCCCACTTTAGCCTCCGACATTGCAACCTGCAGGTCTGGGATCTTATTTCCCAGGCTGTGAGCATTTGTGTACATGATTTTCCATTGGCCAGATTTCGGTGTGTTAGTTGTCTGGTGAGGTTTAACATTTCCCCTATGCGTCGTATGGGGAGACAGGTCTTTTTTCTTACCTGGTGATGCAAATGAACTGCAAACATGCTGAATCCCTATTTGACCACTAGCTGAGGGGGGGAGGGGTGTTCTTCCCATTCGATGTATGGGGTGCTGCAACCCTCTCCCCATTTGCTACTTTAAATATTCTGCAAAGATGTCAAACTTCTGCCCCAATGCACTGACTCCCTCCTTAGTCAGATGCAGTCCATCAAATTTAAAGAACTTTCGCTCCCAGAACTGTTGCCAATTCCCTACAAATCTGTGTCCTTTTTCTTGGCACCAGCCCTAAACAGTTTATGAACCTTTGTCTAATTCCTGTCTGTTGACCTGTGCTATGTAAACAAATTATACTGCACCTCTAGTGTATGTGTATCTGTGACTACCACTGTTGTTATTATTGCAGTCCTTCATTTATACAGGGTACTCTCACTTGTTACTAGTGATGGTCTTATGTTCTATGATGTCTGTTGTTGACCACTGACCCTTGTTGCCATGCTTATTCTTTGTACTGTATGCAATTAATCCGTGTTGCTCCTGAAAAAAGGACCCATGTCTCAGTGAGCCTAACCGGTAAACAAAATCCAAACAATCAATCAATAAATGAATAAATACTATCACAAGAATAGGTGCCATTCTTAAGCCAGGGTACATTCAAAGAATTCAGGAAATCAGTACTGTATTAGTCTTCAATATCTGCTGAGAGTGTTTTTCTAAATGCATGCAATGTTTCATTTAGGGCTTAATTCTGTAATTTGTATTTATTTATTTATTTATTTTTTATTTTAGTCTTTGGTAACCGGGTAAGGCCCACTAGGCATAAGTGCCTATTTTCAGGGGTGACCTGGGAGCACTGGACAGTTAAATGACTTGCTCACAGTCACACAGTATGCAAGTGGAGGTTGTGAGAATCAAACTCAGGTCTGGCCTGCTGGATGTATCAAGCTCGTTCACACCTCATTCCTCTAACCTCTAGGCTATACTGCCAGCCCAATGGTGTCACAGATATTGGTAGTACACTCAGGTGTGTCTATAAGTTCTTTTTAATTGCTCCAGTAGCTCCAAGGATAACTGGAACTATTTCTGTGTTTTTGTTCCACATTTGTATGTTTCTGTTTGCATAGCCTTCTATTTAATGATGTTGTGTCTCTCTATGTGTAAGACACTGTAGTTACTTGGGATGGGCCCTTCAACTAGTTAAGCTACCATTGTTCATTTTCGTTTATTGTACTATCTGGTTTTCTGCCATCTACTTGTTTTAAAGTTATTACTGCGTTGTCTAATGTGATAATTACTTCTTCATTTTCTGTGATGCTTTTGGGTGCGTCATTCCAGTGTTTTTCCGCTACCTGTATATTAGTGTTTGAATAGTTTTCAATGAGTCTGGCTACCTTACTGTGTCTTTTTGTGTACAAGCCTTCTGACATATGTATCTCACATCATGCCACTAGATAGGAGGCGGTTTCTAATTTTGTAAAACAGAACGTACACTTGTCCCACCTTGTGCACAGTCCGCTGTCTTTGGCTTCCAGTATTGACCTCTCCTCCTGCGGCTTAACTTCTCTCCTTTTTAACCATTTAGGGGTCAAACCTTGGTCATCATGGGGCTGTTGCAGCAGATCCACTGTAGCTGTGGTCTTTCCATTTGTCTTTTATTCATTGTTGGTCTTTCTCTTGAAGGGCCTTTTTTGGTTTTGACAATTCAGTTGCTTGTTGTTCCATGTTTACTGGTGGACTTCCATACATGGTTGCTCCTCTCCTTAGGGCTTTCCCTCCAGTTATTCTCTAATGGAAGTAGTCTTAGGCTAGCTAATTTCATGATGAAGAAATTTCACTATGGGTCATCGAATGTCAGTAAGTATGCCTGTAGTCCCACAGTCGTTGACCAATATGCATAGTCAATTTCGAGAAGGCCCTTGTCTCCTTCAGACCCTGGAAAGTATAATCTTGGCATGCACTGGTTTTTGTAGCTTAACTGATAAACCTTGAAAGTTTTCTTTGTTTTTCTGTCCGACTGTTCCAGTTCATTCTGTGGCCGATGAATAACACCAAAACTGTACGAGAGCTGAGGAAGGGAGGGCAAGCTCAGTTATAGCTTGCACTTCACTATGTGTTGTCAGAGTAGTTTTCAGTACAAGCTTCAGTCATCTAAATTTTTTTTGATGATCTTTCCTCTCATTTGTGCATGTTGTATTGTTGTTCCTTTATTCCCAGGTACTGGTACACTTCCTCTTGCTTAAGTTATTTTATGTTACAGTCCACATTTCAGTTGATGTTTTTAGTATAGACTAGCTTTCCTTTGAGCACATCTGTCCAATCCAACTGTCATCTAAATGTCATCAGAGAATGATGTGACAGTTTGTAACTGCTCTTTTAGGTGTTTGTCACATAAGCTGTAAAGCTTTAAGTCATCTATGAACAGAAGGTGGGATGTCATTTTCGAGTCTTTTTTCATTTCTGCAGCTCAAGATAAACCCATGTTCCATGTTAATAATGAGACTGCTCAAATGGGTTTAGGACATGGCAAAACTGGAGTGGTGACATGGAATATCCCTCACTGTATCTTGATGTTCGGGTATGATGCTCTGACCTTTTCCATGGTTTAGTTGCAAGATAGTTTGACACTTTTTCATAGTGATCTCAGTGAAATTTATCAGAATAGAGTTGATTCTGTAGATTCTCAGGCATTCAAAAATGGGAAATACTATCAAACACTTTTTTATAACCTATCCGTGCTATACTATGGCTGCAACATTTTTTGCTGCTTTCTACTATGGCTTTGTTCAGCACTAGCTGATAGTTTGCACCACACAATTGTCTTTTATTTCCTTTCTGTTGTATTGCCATGGGTCAGTTGGAGTCTACATGGCTGTAGACCCCATCTGCATCAATTCCAGTGTATGTTTTATATGTTGTGGATAAAAAAGTCATTGGGCAATAGTTCTTGGGATTGTTGGTGGGATCTGTATTAATAAGGAGTAATGTATTACATGTTGGTACCCAGGTGGGTTAACACCGGTCCAGCATATAGTTGTTTTTTCCAGGTAGCTAGGTCAGAGTGCAAGGATGTCAATGCTTTCAGCCAGAAGTTGTGCACATCATCTTGACCTGGAATTTTCAATTCAATCCCTAGAGTGAATTCGTTTATGCTTTATCAGGCTATCTGGTCGTGTAAAACTCTTGTCACATTGAACACATTTATATGGTTTCTCTCCAGAGTGAATTCGCTGATGTTTCATCATATAACTCTGCTGCGTAAAACTCTTATCACATTGAGAACATTTATATTTTCTCTCTCCAGAGTGAATTCTTTGATGTTTCATCAGGTTACTCTCCTGTGTAAAACTCTTGTCACACTGAGCACATTTATATAGTCTTTCTCCAGAGTGAATTCTTTGATGCATTATCAGATTACGTTGCCGTGTAAAACTCTTGTTACATTCAGCACATTTATAAGACCTTACTTGAGAATGATTCTGCTGATGTGTTCTCAGTTGATCCCACCATTTAAAACTCTTGTCACACTGAGTGCATTTATATGGTCTCTCTCCAGAGTGAATTCGTTGATGTGTTATCAAGTAATTCTTGCATGTAAAACTCTTGCCACATTGAGCACATTCATATGGTCTCTCTCCGGAATGAATCTGCTGATGTGTCATCATATGACTATGCTGTTTAAAACTCTTGTCACAATGAGCACATTTATATGGCCTCCCTCCAGAGTGAGTTTGCAGATGTGCTATCAGTTGGCTCTGAAATGTAAAACTCTTGCCACACTGAGCACATTTATATGGTCTCTCTCCAGAGTGAAGTAGCTGGTGTATTTTTAGGTTACTCTTTCGTGTAAAACACTTGCCACATTCAGCACATGTATATGATTTCTCTCCTGAGTGAACATGCTGATGTGCTTTTAGGTTACTCTTCCGTGTAAAACACTTGCCACATTCAGCACATTTATATGATCTTTTTCCTGAGTGAATATGGTGATGTGTTATCAGATTACTCTGTGCTGTGAAACTCTTGCCACACTGAGCACATTTGTATGGTCTTTCTCCAGAGTGAGTTCGCTGATGTGATTTTAGGCTACCCTGCTGTGTAAAACTCTTGCCACATTGTGCACATTTATATGGTCTCTCTCCAGAGTGAATTCGCTGATGAGATTTTAGGCTACTCTGCTGTGCAAAACACTTGCCACATTCAGAACATTTATATGATCTTTCTCCTGAGTGACTCTGCTGATGATCTAAAAGGAATTTGTGTTGTGTAAAATTCCTGTCACAGTTAGCACACTGATATGATCTCTCACCTTGAAGAATCTGCTCTTGCTCAGAGATGAGGACATTAAAGTCCTTCTTATACTGAAGAAACTGAGATGGTTTCTCTGATGTGTAGCACATCTCATGTTCCTCAAGTGCTGATTGCTGACTCAGACTCTCATTGCACTCAGTTTTCCTGTTGACTAAAATAGATCATTTAATTAGTATTTCTGTACAATGCAAATGTCTCAGATGTGTTTCCTGAACCTTTTAAGGGCTACTCAAACTTTGCAGCTACAGTATATAATCTTGTATACGTGCTTACACTGTCGTGCTATCTTTTATTCCCATACCTAAGTCTGTATTCTTTGTTATATTATGATATGTATGCCTGACCCTATTCTACTGTGTTATGCGCACTTGACTAGGTTGTTATCTCCCAGGTTGTGTCTGAAAAAAAGGCAGTTTCTGCCTAGTGTACCTAGCCAGTTAACACAAACTAAAATAAAATAAATAAGTTTGACTGACAGAGAGAGAGAGAGAGAGAGAAAATGAGAGCGAGAGAAAGAGGTTAACTCGTTCTATTTTGTGTGGCAATTTTGGGTTGAGTTAAGCAATGGATGGTTCCGACGCCATATGGCGTTATCCATAAGAATGAGTATTACTAGTGAGAAGAAGGGGGTGGTCTTTAGGAGCGCATGTGACACCCTCCATCTATTATTATGTACGATTTGAATTACATTGACATTTCTGGTAAACATCTTAATTTCCTTCTTATTTTGCTATTACACTCTACTTCACTGTAAAGTTTATGTTTTCCTGAGTCCCTGTGGAAGGACCAATTGATAAAACAGATCCACATATAAAAGAGAAGCTAACCATTAGCAAGGACACCATAAAAGGGCTAAAGCATTCAAAGAACTGAGGACTGCAGTGAGAGCTCAGAGTAATGCCAAGGCTTTCCCTAACAAAGAGCCACTGGGCATTTGGCATGAAACATTGAGGCTTGTTTGTGGGGTCTCTGCTACTGCATTCATTTGTTAACCTTTCATACAGTACTTTTCCAGGCAAGAGCATCAAAATTTGGCCTGTATGGTTGGTGTGGCCTCAGTGTCCATCTGTTTCTGTTTTTACTATATATTAACTAAATCTCCTCTTTCAAAAATCAGTTACTGAATGTAATTACTGCTTCAAAAACTTGTAATTACTTCTAGCTTTGAGTGAAGGTGGCTCAAGAGTCAGAGGGTGTAATGCAGAAGGCAAGTACAGGGAAGAACAGAAATGCTCTACACTCACGAACCACAGCAGAAACAAAAGTTAAATTATACTGATTCCTGAAACATTCAACACATGGTACAGTGACTAACCGAAAACAAAAAGCCCCCAACAGTTTACACAGCCGCGCTCTGTCAATGAGACAAGGGTGCCCCTAGTGTCCAGGAATGTAAACGCATGGTTTAAAAGCACAGGGGCACCATACAGTCAATAGTGCAAGTGCAGATTTTAAAAACATTAAAAGGACATTGATCTAAGAAAAGCAATCACTCATTTGATATGGAGACAGGTCCAAGGATCAGAGCAAAATGTGCCCAGGTTGCCTTCACTCCTAAGAGGAGTACATATGTAAATCATTGCCTTGGGTCATCCTGTTGACGATTGCAGTAAATCCAAAAATTAGTAGGATGAACACCACTCAGTCACAATGTAATCTTTAAACCTTTTTTTTTTCCACAGAACACATCATGAATTTGGGTAATGCTACTTTGTCAGACCCATCAATTTCATACCTATAAATAATATATACAACATGTAATTAGAATATGTAATTCATCTTACAGCACAGTGACACCCAGTGCTATCACCACCTGCTGATATATAACGTGCTCTCTGCACCACTACTTTTCCCATAGAAATAACTCGTCCTCCTATTTTCATAATGTATAAAAATCATTTTTCGTCATATGTATCAAGAATTCATAAACTTCTGTGATGAATATTACTGTTGCTGTCTTTTCCATTTCCTCTGATATATGTGCTCCATCAAGCAGTAGTGCATTTGTGATACTTCAACACAATCATGAACTCTGTATGATGTTTTTAAAGCTTGTACTTTTAAACTGCCTTACCAAGTAGTAGTAATAGCAACAGTTTCAAAAATCCTCACTAGTTCATCACTGTATGTAGCACCCCATATAGTACCTGTACACAAAACAAATATTCAAGGAAAACATTTCCTAAGCTTCATATAACTGCGATATATTAATTACTCATGCCTTAAACATTTCTATCCCTTCTAGGGCCAAAGTACAACACCCTCTGCTTCATATTTTGAGTTTTAACTCTCATGCTGCCAAATAAACCACCCTCGATAAGAATCTCAAAAGTAGTACTGGATTTGGTAATGAATAATGAACATAATCCTAGCAATGAAATAAAAGTTAAATTGCTGTCCTAAACTGGGGAAATAACATGACACTCCAGCTGTCTGCCTAGGCATCAGGAGAAACTGGGGTGGATGACACGCACAGTTTTTATATTGCATTGCTCAGGGGTATAACGTCACTGATCCGCCAATCACTGCTGCCACAGAAGCTATGGAGCACAGCCTCTGCACATCTTGTATTGTACAGTGGATCCAGGACTAGGGCAGGCACCCACCCTCACAACATGCTGTAAACTGCAATGATTTGTACCCTCCATGGGCTTACAAATCCTATGTCATTTTTACATTTTTTTAAATAGATCTGCATTTATTATTATTCTTTATAAATCTTAAAACAAACGTTCCTGCATTTCTAAATGATAGCTGGGTGAATGTGAGTAGACAGAGCAGTTACATTCTAGTGTATATAAACTGATTCTTAAGATCTATGTGCACCTTATTTTAGTTCCCTCAAACAGTACACTCACATACAGTATCTCTTATCTCTACTAATCTATGAAGGAAAGAGTCTACTATGGCAATCATCTTCAATCATTAGCGGTATACCCTATAGTACTGGATCCACTGTACCATACAAAACATGCAGAGGTTGTGTTCCATAGCCCCATGGCAGCAGTGACCAGTGGAATGATTGTACAACATCCAATGATGTCATACCCTCTCCACAATGCAGTACAAAAAGTACATATGTCACTTGCTCCGGTTGCTTTAGGATACCTACGGAGATGGCTCGAGTGTGGTTTTCATTCTTCAGTTCAAGAGAGTAAGTTAACTTTTATATCACTATTATGAGTATGAACATTCTTCATTACCAAACCCAGTACTACATTTGAGATACTTACCAGTGGTTTATCTGGCAGCACGAGTGTTGAAACTTGAAATATGAAGCAGAAGGATATGGGACTTTGGCCATGAAAGGAATAGAACATTTTAAGTTATGAGGAATTAATATACTGAAATGTTATACACACATTGAAAAAAAACTGCGTTAATTAATCAGTTAGAGTTCAGCTTAACATAAAAAAAGTAGGGAAAAGTGGCGTTAGGGTTTCCAACTCTTAACTCCCCTCCCTCACCTCCCCAAGCAGCAAAAGAGAAGAACATTAGGGTTTTGGGTCTCCTGAATCTTGTTGACTCTGTGGTGGGGTCTTCCCTGAGGTTGTCAACCCTATTGCTCACCCCCTCCCCTGAGCAAACAAGGTCAGATGTAATATGTTTTCTTCAGGCAAGGGCCCACAGGGTCCTACATGAAGAAAGTTACAACAGGTGTTGTTGGTAACATGTGGGGAGACACACTTCTCTACCTTTGAAGAGTGTATCAGTATGAGGCACTGGCTTGAAACTGTAGCTTGTGCTTCAGACATAAGACTATGGGCTGGAGGGGAGGGTAGCCAAGACTCAGCAGACCCAAAACCCTAATGTTTTTTTCCTTTTGTTGCTTAAGGGGTGGGGTGGGAGTAGGGTTGGAAGCTCTACTGCCACATTTTCCTAATTTTGTTGCTTTAAGCTGAACCCTAACTGGTGCATTAACACAGTTTCTTTCTTTTCTTGCAATTGATTTCCTTTCTTTTTAGCATATTAGAATTGTATCCGCATTCACGCGGGACCCTTTGGTACCTGCATGAACATATCCATCTGGCTATGGAAGTGCAGGTCCCCTTAGGTGCTGCACTTTCTTGTGTCTATATATGCAGACATGTAGGGCCCTGTGCCAAATATGGAGTTCATCAGGCTACAGAAACAAAGGACCCTCTGGGCCCTGCACTTCCTTTGCTGCTGCTATAGCTATTAAGGTGCAGAGTTATGCAGTTAACATTAAACACCCTATTCAACTTTAACTATAGGGGCACTACCACCCCCATAGTATGTATGTATATTATATATCCCATAGTATGAAGCCCACCAGGATGAAACACAGTGCTGCAGAATTCTGCATTAGAGTTACTGCAGCAAACAAGGCAATTTCAATGGGACAGAATCCCTTTTGTCATGCAGTAAATCTGTGACACTGTGCTTCATCCTGGTGGGCTTTACTGTGTATATATATATATATATATACACACACATACATATATACACGATGAGGTGTGGGTTATGGCCTGATAAGAGCACACTCCAGGTGTGTTATGAGACATGAGGCGCTTGCACCGAGTGCCTTTAACAGCTGGAAGTGCTCTATCAGGCCACAACCCACACCTCAGATTGTCTTATTGCGCTTGTAAAATGGGCCCCCCAGTAAAGAAGTTAATTACAAAAAAGCACATAGAGAAGTGTATATAAAAATAATAAAAAATATGATTATATCAGTAATACAAAAAGTAGTCCCTGTCATTGTACTGTGATGGAGCTCTTTACAAGCAGATAAACCACAAACCCTTCTTCCTAGATCGCAACAACCCAGAACTTGCCATCTAAATTTGATTTTCCTTTTTTAAGCTCTATCTGTTTCAGTCACTTTGTTTATTTTATACTGGCGGGCTGCTTGACCGGGAACGAGCGTGTCCCTCAATGGCTTCTGTAGCCACTAATTTTTTGGTTTGCGGTTGCCAAGCTCAGCTGGGAAGAAGAAAAGAAAAGAGAGTTTGCGTACTGGGTTTCAAATTTAGATGGCAAGTTCTGGGTTGTTGCGGTCCTATTTAGAGGAGATGACAGGCCGTGGGCTGGTGCCGTGGAGGGCAGCATGGAAAGCAGACATGGCAGAAGCTCTTACTTTGTACTGGGCAGACGTGTGAGTGTAAGAGAGAAGTCATCTGACGGTACAAGACATCTAGTGAGTGAAACAAAACACCGTGACAAAAAATATAAGTTTACAGCTTGTCTAGGAAAAGGTGGCTGTGGTTTATCTGCTTGTACTATCGTTCTCCCAGTGCAGCCATTTTGGTTTCCACCTCAGTTGCAGGTTGAGAAGCTGCAGGGAGAAAGTGGGGAATGGATTGATTTCCCCCTTTTATGCATCTGCTTTGCCACAAATAGTGCCTGTTGCAACATTATGTCCTGATAAGGACACGGCTGGAAGGGGCTTCCAGCCAATCAGATTTCAAGATGTTATTTGCCCACTTTATAAATATATATATTCACTGCAAAAAACATCTTCAATACATTAGTTAGGGTTGAAATGACAAAAGTAGGGAAATGCGGCATTAGGGTTGAGACCCTACCTCCCCGCTATACACCACATTTCTACTCACTTCTCCACAGACTAATAGGCATAGGTGCTTTGGGGTCATTGGGGCCTAACTCACCCCATTCCATGTGCAAGAAAGCTGACATGGTAGTGTATAGGAGAATGGGTGAGATTTAGTCTTAATGGTTCTAAGGCACACCCATGCCATGTTGGTCTGTGGAGTGTGGGTGGGGTAGGTAGATGGGGGGTTAGGTGTCAACCTAATGCCTCACTTCCCTACTTTTGTCACTTCAACCCTAACTGGTGCCTTAACGATCCTGCACTCCCATGGTATCAGTGTTTAGGAGCGCAGTGTAGCAGCATAAGTGTACAGGCATTGTAATGAGCTGTCATCTCCATGTGGGAGTGCAAGGCCCCCCATTATTGCAGTCCCTTTACTACATAACGTTATCCATATGTGGGAGCCCCCCTACCTATAATTATTGAGACAAAGTGCAGGCCTAGACACATTCCAAGTAACCCCTGTTCTGCAAATAACACAATATCTCAGTAACTGTAGGAACCTTGGAAAACATTCCACTGCAGTTGCAATCATGGACTGGTAACCTGCACATGTGCTTAAATCTGCATCTCAAAGTGTTTTCGAGATATAGGCACCAAAAGGCACTGTGTTCACCACAATGTTATCCTGTGGGAAATTTCTCAGCTTTGGAATGGCATAACTATGGAACCGATGCAAATGTTTACAGCAAACCAGCACAAGCCACATCTGTGGGACACCCCCTTTGTACCCTGCAAATTTCAAGCCAAAAGGCCTAACTGTTTCTTAGCAGTAAACTGGGAAAGTTTTAAAATTCCTTGTTCGTGAGGTGTCATAATCCCCATTCGTGAGAAATCCTTGTTCATGAGATTTTGGCCTTCTGGTCCTGATCTCACAAACAAGGATTTTGACAGCTCATGAACAAGGATTTCTTACAAAGTACGATTTTGACACTTCACGAGTGGGAATTTTGACAGTTCACGAACTAGGATTTGTTTTTATAATCCTTGTTCGTGAGCTGTCAAAATCCCTGTTCATGAGGTGTCAAAATCCCTGTTCGTGAGAAATCCTTGTTCCTAAGATTTGGCCATCTGGTACTGATCTCACAAGCAAGGATTCTGACAGCTCATGAATGAGGATTTCTTATGAACAAGGATTTTGACACCTCACGAACGAGGATTCTAACAGCTTATGAACAAGAAATTTTTTAATTATCCTTGTTCATGAGCTGTCAAAATCCCCATTCATGAGGTATCAAAATTCCTGTTTGTGAGAAATCTTTGTTTGTGAGATTTGGCCATCTGGTCCTGATCTCATGAACAAGGATTTTGACATCTCACAAACAAGGCTTGGAAGCGAGTGACGAACAAGGATTTTCAAAATAAAAAATGGCCATTTTTTGACAAAATTAAACCAAACCAAAGCAATGGGTTTGTAGAGGGTATCACCCTGAACAAAACCCATACTTCAGTCTACTCAGAAGATATCTGTGTTGCAAGTTATAATGTTTTGTTTTTGAAGAAAATTGAAAACAAAACGGTGACTCGCGAACAAGGATTTTTCATACAAACAGGGATCCCCATTTGTGAGCTGTCAAAATCCCTGTTTATGAGGCCAAATCCTTGTTCACAACTGTGCAGCTAACCAAAAGACTGAACTGAGCATGCTCAGAACCTGACATTTCAAAACTGAATAACTTTGGAAAGGCTTAATATTTTTTCACCAACCCAATGTTGGCTTATTCTTTTGGGCAAGCTCTTTATATCCTGAAAATGTCAAGCCAAAATTCCAGATGGTGTGCATGCAGTGCGATCAGGAACAATCAGAAAAAACAGGCGAAAAAAAAAGAAAAACGCACTTTTTTCACAATGAGCTGCACAAAATCCGCACATCCTATCAAAATGAAACTTATCAAGTTGACTTCCAGTGGAGACATGGCGGAGTGATCATGCTTGGATTTGAGCTCCTCGATTTCACCGCTTCAAAACTGCATACCTCTCCCAACAAACTTATCTAAGAGATGAAAAATTATTTCCAAAACCGGACCGATTATCTCCGGACCCTGCGGGAGAGGCACCTGCTCTACCAAAATCTCATTTAAACAGGAATAATGACGCGCCCCGAAAGAAACCGCTTCCAGCTCCTCCACGACCTCTCGGAGGCCGACGAAAGTGGCCTATCGGACACTGGCACACCCTCCCAGACAACCTCCCAGTCAGATGCTAAAAGAGGAGAGAAAAAAAAAGAAAAGCTTACGATGGAGAGCTCACACTCTGAAGTCATTCTTCAGACGACCTCGGAATTCAGGTCCGAAATGAGAGACGCTCTGTGGGAAATAAGAACGGACCTGGGGGACCTGCAAACATGAGTCACGGTGGCAGATGCCCAAATCTCAGAGAACACCACTAAAATAGCCCAGCTCGAGCAAACATTTCAATCCCTAGCTGAAGAACAATTACACCTTGCCTTGCGACAGGACGATAGCGAGAATAGGGGCCGCCAAAAAAAATCAGGCTATACAGGATCCCTGAGGGCGAGGAGGGTAATGATCCTAATGCTTTCACTGATTACTTCCTCTGTCTTGCACTAGATCTAGGCCCTGACTTTCAAATAGACGTGGAAAGGGCCCATCTGGCATTGGGACCCGGTCCCCTGAAACCAGACTCCAGACCACGATCCTTTGTAGTACGTTTCAACAGCTTCTACCAAAAAGAACAAATCCTGTCCAAAGCTTGGCGTAGACAAAAAGTAATGTCTGGAGAAAGGCGCATCCTCTTTGACAATGATTATGCACCTGCAACTCAATGTCAACGGAGGGAGTATTCACCTTTATTTCCCCTCCTGAGGGCTAACAATTTGAAATTTCGGACCCCCATCCCACTAAGTTGGTGGTCGCCTTAGCGTGGAATAATATCAAATAAATATGCTAAACTGATTTCCAGGTTGGAGCGAACCTCTTCAAATTTGGCCATTCAGGGCACAGACACCACGGACAAATAGAGACTACAGAAACTATTGGACAGACCAAAATCCCTCAGAAACCCTACCATTCAACCAATATGAAAAGACAGGTATAAAACAAGGCTTCAGCCTCTTTTCTTTCTTGACGGAGAGATGGGGAGCCGGGGGGGGGGAGGGTGACCACTGCCTGCTTGAGCACCAGGAGGGTAGAGAGTGAGCTATAGCCCCTCTATAGGCAATTACAAAACCGTCTAAACCAAAGCAGAATTCAGATTTAGCCCAATATGAAGCTACTTGGGGTGCTCATCTTCCCCTCTTAGGTGCACAAGATATGCTGGGGCCCCCTCTTACCTCCCCTGAATCTCAGTCCCCACACCAATTACCCTCTCCCATTACAACTTTTCTCTGAAGGAAAATCTCAGCCAGGAAGGAAACAACATAAATGAGGAGCAACTGAGATCATGCTGTGGGAAAAAACTTGATCTGGCCCCAAGATAAACCAAGAAGGGCATAACTTAACTGGCCATGTTCTTTCATTTGGCTGGACTACCAGAATAACAACTGCAGGGGTACATCTGGGACTTCTTAAACCAAGCCATCCTTTGTTAGCCCTAGAAATGAAACGAACAAAAAAGGGCCCACCAAAACAGATATAAACCCTTTTGCATTGAATGACAATACCTTGAACTTCTTTGGAGGATGCTATGAAATACCAGGCATTCTTATTTTACTTAATTTCACTCCATACCATGAATACAACACTAGAGGGCGGTGCGGTCGCACTCCTCTTTATATAAATATGCATTGGGTTTAAAACAATTAGAAAGTACAATAAGAAGACTCCTTTTTGAAATGTTGTAATGTTAAGGTTATCAGGTTTTAAGGGTCAGGGTACAGTGATGAGACTACATTTATTTTACAATTATGATAAAGCGGGTAGCGCTCAATTACCTCCTTCAAAGTAAAATATCCTAATGTCTTAAATAAAAAAAAAAAAATTAAACAAAAATAGTTAACAGAAGAGAGGTAACATAGGGGATTAAGTTCTAAATGCCCTTAAAGGTGAGGTTTACTTCTGCAGGTGGTTGAGGAGCTCTTCCTGACAACTAGGAGAGCCTCTTAATGGTTTGATACTGGGTTACACCCCAGTCCCACCACTACAGGACTAGCTTCCTAAAAAGCTGGTTCCTAGAGAGGGAGTTCCCTCTCAAGTGGGCTATATCCACATCTGTGGATAACTCCCCCACTTACCTAGGAGAAAGAGTTTTGTTTTCCTGGGATCAGGGTCGGAGATGGAAATATCTCCCTCCACAATGGAAGTTATTGTGTATAAAGTTCTCCCTTCGGGGAGGGTTCACGTTAAGAACTGTGTTAGGTTCAATAATATAATGTTGAGTGTGTTGTTTTTTTAAGTATTATTGTTAGGAAAAAAGGATGGTGACATTTTCTCCACATATAGACTGGTGCGCCCCTATCTGGTCAAGGCCTTATGGGACCAATGAGACCTGGGAAGGAACTCTGCTGCCATTCAGATCGCTGTAAAAGGTCTTTGTAGACCCTTGGGTGGCAAATGGGATACTTTTCTCCTAACTGATTTTATGGAAATCCTGTTGGACCAGAGTGGGCTGACCAGATTTTTAGGAGTGAGGATGTTCCCCCGAGACTATGGCTAATATACCAGTAAATATTTTTTCCTATAATGTGAATGGCCTGCATTCCCCTATTAAACGATACAAAATAATACAACATTTAAGCAAACAGAGCAGATTTATATTTTTTGCAAGAATCACACTTATCTGCTACAGAGCATGCAAAGTTACACTGGGGGGGGGGGGCTACCAAATTGTAGCTTCTGCTCATTCGAGCGGCCGTAAAAGGGGAGCTGTAATTTTAATTCCCACCTCAACCCTTTTAGAAATTCAAGATTCATATTCTGATCCTCAAGGTCGATATGTAATCTTGACAGGCAAGCTATATTCACAAACTGTGACCCTGGTAAACACATATTTACCCCCACAGACTTCACTTCACATAATTAGAACTTTCATACAAAGAGTAATGGAAAAGCTTAGCGGCATATTGATAATGGGAGGCGACTTTAATGTCTACTTACATCCCGATCTTGATTCCTCAAACCCAAACCACAGAGGCTGTCTAAAGTGACTAAATATTTAAAGGGGAACCTGTCATATCTGGGCATAGAAGATACATGGCGAAGCGTTTTTCCCTCCTCCCCAGGCTATACCTACTTTTCTGGGAGACACAATACCTACTCGTGCCTAGATTACTTTTTCATCACAGAGGAACACCTCACCTTAGTTCAGGATATCTCAATACAGCCTAGAATTTTGTCAGACCATAATGCTTTAATCCTTAAAATTAACCTTGGCAAACAAAAGAAGCTTAAACTCTAGCGATTAAACAATTATTTATTAAAAGATCAGAAATTTCTAGAACATTTCAGAGAACGCATTCCTCAAATAATTCAAGATAATTCATCCTCGGAGGTTTCAAATCCAATACAGTGGGATACTTTAAAGGCAGTACTTCATGGGGAGATGATCTCCTATCCATCCTATAAAAATAAAGAAATACAAGTAAGATTAAACTATTTAATAGACCAGCTGGCATCCTATCAACTGCTATATAGAGAGAGGGTGATAAAACATTATTCCACCGCATAAAGGAAATAAAACAGGAAATACAAAAAATAATAGATTATAGAACATTATAGAGCTTAAATTATCTACAGTAACACAATTATGAGGGTGGAGCCAGTGTACTAGCTCGGAAACTTCAAGCCAACAGACAGGCCTGTACAATACTAAAGATAAAATCTACACCTTCGAACACCTTCTCCTATAAAGAAGAGAGTATAAAACAGGCATTCTTCCAATTCTATGAAGTGTTATATGTGGCTCCTCTTCCACCTCATAACCAGAGAAAACACATAGCAGCCTCCTTTAAAAAACATTTCATTACCCACTCTGACGCTCAAAAAGAAATATTAGAAAGACTAATTAGACCCGAAGAGATTATTTTTCAGGTAAAACAATTAAAGCATCAGAAGTGCCCAGGTCCAGACGGATTTACTCCGGAATGGTACAAGGCCTTCATTCCACAGCTTCTCTCGGGTTTGTTGTTGGCCTGTCTAGCAGTAAAGGAGGGAGAAACCCTGCCTCCCTCTTGGAACTATGCAATGCTGACCCCTTTACTTAAACCGGATAAAAACCCTACCCTTCCATCTTCATATCGCCCAATTTCGATATTAAATGTGGACTACAAAATATGTATGGCCATCTGGACTAAAAGATTAGAACCCATTCTTATTACTTTAATCAATCGAGATCAATCAGGTTTTATTAAACAAAGAAGTACATTCGACAATATTCATAGAATAATTCTTCTTCTAGAATATATCCAGGCCAGGAAGCTCCCATCAACCATAATTAGCCTAGACGCGGAGAAGCCATTTGACAAGGTGAGTTGGGAGTACTTATGGGCTGTCTTGTCGGAGGTCTCTTTCCCGCAATCATTCATTACTTGTATACAGAACTTATATGCCCAATCTTGTGCATATATATACGGGTTAATAGTTCCCTTACCCAACCAATTCAAATTCAAAGGGGTACAAGACAGGGGTGCCCACTATCTCCCTTATTATTTGCATTATACATAGAACCACTGGCCGAGGCCATTGGGGGAATGCTGAGGTGGAAGGAATTCCAGTGGGTCAAAGAGAATATAAAATAGCGCTATTTGTGGATGATATTATGATAACAGCCCTTTCCCCTGAAACCTCTCTTCCAGCATTATGGCGGACCCTAGAGGACTATAAAACAATCTCGGGCTTTCAGTTAAATATAGCCAAAACAGATGTGCTCCCCTTATTCTTTATTCCTTCACAAAATCTTAAAAGTAAATATCAGATTAAGTGGTACAAAACTAAAATCAAGTACCTGGGCATTACAATCCCTAATAATTTAGAATTATTAGAGCTATTAAATTATGAACCCTTGTCCATCCAGATTCAAAAAGACTTGGAGGGGAGAATGGGCTTGGTTGCCATTGTCTTTCTTTCAGAAAATTGAAACTATCCATATGATAATTCTTCCAAAACTGCTGTATCTTTTCCAGAATATTCCCATTTTTCCCTCTAACTTTTATTTTAAATCATCGGACAAACTGACCTCACAATTTTATCTGGAATGGTCATAAGCCCAGAATTAGAATGTCCCTTCTTCAACTTCCAACTTTTCAGGAAGGGGCTAATCTACCAAACTTCAAACTTTATTCAATGGCATCTTTCTTTAAAATCCTAACACTCTGGTTATCACTGGAATATCACTCTCCATGGAAAGAATTGGAATTTGCCATTAATGACCTTTACGATACTATAAAAGTGACACTGGTCCCTGAAACTAGGTTGCCCCCCTCTTAGTGATTTCTCCCCGTTCACAGCCCAAGTACTGAAGCTGTGGTATAAACTAAAAAGATATAAAGTCTCTTAAGGAATCTCTTTTTTTACCATACGCTAATTTCAAAGGATGATCGGTTCCTTCCGGCAACTTTAGACAACACTTTCTCAAGATGGAGACAAGTGGGCCTTCAATTTTTTAAACAGTTCCTTTCTCCCTCAGGGATTCTCCCATTCGAATCTCTACAAACTACCTTTGGCCTATCAAGTAATGACTATTTCAGGTATAACCAAGTCAGAAATTATATACTACAACAGAAAGACATAGTTACTAAATTACCAAACCCTTCGCCTCTGGCCTGGAGATATCTGGAGGATGTTATTCAGGGAAATTTATGGCCACACCAGGTAGGTTATCTCTACAGAATACTACGAGAGGCACTGGGAGATTCCACCAAATCAATCATGGAAAGCTGGAATAGGGACCTAGGGATAGAGATACAGGAACAGGAATGGCTTCAGGCCTCAAAATAGGCATACAAAATTACTCATGCCACTAGATGGTGTGAATTTGCAAGGAAATGTAGAAGCCGTTATTTCCGCTCGCCCGCAATTTTAATTAAGTACCTCCCGGCCTCTTATGGGGCTTGTTGGAGAAATTACTCTACTAGAATAGCTGACCATGGCCATATTTTCTGGTCTTGCCCTCTATTAACCCCATTTTGGTGCTCTCTACAACAAGAATTGTCAGACTGTTTGGAAGAACCAATTGAACTAACAGTAGAACTGGTTCTGATCACCATTTATCCCCAGCACAATCCTAACTGGCACCAAACTTTGCTGCCTATACTTATTTTGGCAGCTAAGAAGGCAATAACAAGGAGGTGGCATTCCACTATAATTCCTGCAATACACAACTGGAGGGATCTGGTGACAGACCTTTACCAAATGGAATCCCTAACAGCAAAAATCCATAATAAACAGAAGCAGTCTGAACTTTTTTGGAGACCATGGGTAATGTATATTTCTATGCATGATACAGATTTTGTCCCATGAACTGCACAACAGAAAGGCAGTTGCAATATTAAGGGAAAAATGAATAATAAAAAAAAAGGGGGATAAGGGGATGCGGGTAGAATTTAGATTATTGGCCAATGGTTAAGGGGAACTATTCAGTCTAGAAATAAAGGGGAACACCATGACATGAAGGCCGAATAGCAGTCATAAACAGATGGCTAGATCATGATGTATAGAAATACATTCAGTTTATGCATTAGGACTGAAGAGTTATGTAATTTCTAATGTTATATGTGAAAATTGTTTGTGACTGGATTAAGTTGTATAATATTTGTCATCACCACATAATAAAAAGAAATAAAAAAAAAAAGAAACTTACCAAGTCAAGAGATCAACCCCGCAGGACAGCGCATACCAAATTTTGTGCAAATCCATTGAGCAGTTGCAAAGTAATTAAGATGTACAATTTGGCATTTAACATTAAACTGCCTACTCAACCCTAACTATAATGGTGCTATCGCGCCACCATAATATACTGTGTGTGTGTGCATATGTATATATGTAAATATTTTTATTATTTATATATAAATTGCATAAAAACTCTGTTAATACATCAGTTAGGGTTTCTATTACAGCGACAAACATTTGGAAATTTTGAGTTACGATTACCAACCCTACCACCCCCCCACCCCACTCTTCACACACCAACAGGCATCAGGGTGTGCCTTGAGGTCATTGGGCCTAACTCTCACCCCATCCCATGTGTAAACAAGCTGAGATGGTACACTATGTGAGAATGGGGTGTGAGTTATGCCAACAACCCTAAGGCACACCCCAATGCCTGTGCTAGAGGTGGGGAAAGTGCAAGTCTTTTGTGGTTGGTTGTAATCAGATCCATGATTGAAATATGAAGAAACCTAGGCTAGGAGTGGGTGGTGGGAGTGAAAAGTAAGTTGAAGTGGAGCAAAGAGTAGGGGGATCACTATGAGGGAGGAGAGGGGAGGGGGTAACAGGGACTAGAGTAAAGCAAGGGGTAGAAGAGGTAAGCAAGGTGTCCCAGATTAGATACGCTATGTTGTTTTCAGTGGGGTCTACCATTTTTATAATGTATTTATTCAGAGTAACCTAGTCTAGATGTAAAATATTGTTTTCAGTCTGTTCTGATGTTATGCAATGCAGCATAATATTGTGCAGCTGTAGAGCCCCACTGAAAATAACATGCCATGTCATCTGTAAGCTATCCAGGCTAAATATATAGCAATCAGCAGGCATATTCTAGGAAAATACATTGTACAAATGTGTAAAAGGAAGACCACTTTGAAACTGCCTCTCAACAGATCTGCATTGTGCAAATTCATTAGAAATAATGGGTAAAAGCATCACAAAAGCTTTCCACAACCATATTGGCTCTGACCAGAATTTGTTTATACTGCCAATAAATGTTTGGGGGATTTGTCTTGTTCTTGCTGTACTCATTAAGACCTTTGTTATGATATATACATTGTCCCTTAAGCCTAAATATTGAGTGAGTTATGGCTCGTTAAAGTTCCAATGTTATCCTATAAAACATTTTATTTTTTAATTTTTTATGGATTTTTATGTGGTCCCTCAATTTGTTTGGGGGGGATTATGTGTCATTCTTGTAGTACTCATTAAAACCTTTGTTTTGATATATAAATTGTCTCTTAAGTCCAGATATTGAGGGAGTTATGGCTTGTTGAAGTTCAAATGTGGGGGAACAAAGTTTAAGTCCAAAATCTTTTTTTGTATGAAAGAATTTTTTTGTATCAAATGACAAACCCATACAAAAAAGGATGTCTTTATATGAGAAAAGAATTGGGGGTTGGGGGGACAAGTCCATATTTATTTTTCATATGAGAGCATATTTTTTCATATAAACAAACAAACAAAAAAACATACAAAAAAGGATTCCTTCTTACAAAAAAAAAATCAGGACTTTTTTTCAATTCTTTTTTTCATACAGAATGAAGAGGTTCTTTGTGATATGCTTTTTTGTTCGTATTAAAAAAGGATGCCCTCATATGATGTCTGGGCACTAGGCATGACCCCCACCCCCCCCAAAAAAAAAGCACAACATTTTTTTTTTACCCTTTTCGCTATCCGTATCTCAGAATCTGCAAATCTGACTGAACAAAACTTGGCATGTCAAGAGACCCGCCCCCGAGGACATGCATGCAAAACATGCAAATCTGTTGAACAGTTGCAAAATAGTCAGTGCAAAGATTGAGGTTTAACACAGAAACCCTTGCTCAACCCTAAGTATAGTGGCGCTACCATGCAACTATAAGAAAGATAGATAGATAGATAGATAGATAGATAGATAGATAGATAGATAGATAGACAGATAGATAAATAGATAGATAGATTGATACATAGATAGATAGAGAGATTGCTAGATAGAGAGATAGTTAGGTACTATATATGGTGATGAACTAGTGAGGATTTATGAAACTGTTGCTATAACTACTACCACCAGGGGCGGACTAGAGTACTATGGCATCTGCATCTTCTAAAGAGCAAAAGTTACTGGATGCCTTCCAGGATGAATTCCTGACTCAATTGATGGGAGAGTCGACCAGAGAGGGAAGCATCCTGGATTTGGTACTGGCAGATGGAGACCAGGTTAGGAACTTAGTAGTGGAGGAACCTTTGTCGGGGAGTGATCACTCAGCACTATGGTTCACCTTAGACCTGGGGAGGGAGTGGAACCAGACAAAGACAACAGTAGTGGACTTTAGAGGGCGCAGACTTTGAGGGGATGGCTGACATCCTTAAGGAACTTCTAGAGATGATCAGTCCAGAAATGTACACAGACCAGAGGTGGGAGATACTGAAGTTAGGCCTTCTAGAGGCCACAAAATCCTGCACAAAAGTTCAGCACAAGAAGGTTCAGGCTAGGAAACCTAGTTGGTGGACTATGGAGGTGCAGGAAGGGATGAGGGAAAAAGGATGGCCTTTCATAGGTACAAGTGCACTTGTAGGGAGATAGACAGGGAAGAGTACCATAGGCTCTCTAAAGAGGTGAGTAGGGTGTCAAGAGTGGCCAAGGCAGCAAAGGAGTTATGGTTAGAGCAAGGGATAAGGGAGGGCAAGAAGGAATATTTTTAGATACGTAAGGGAGAGAAGGAAGGGTGGGGGCATATTAACAGATTAAAAAAGGAGGGAGGGTGGGCAGAGGAGGTGGTAGAGCAAGCTGTACTTAAGGAGTACTTCTGCTCAGTGTTTACAAGGGAAAGGGATGGGCCGATTCAACAGGGGGGAGGCAAGAGAGGGATGGGAGAAGGGGGCACTAACAGATGGAGAGATCTGGGTGGGGAGCGTGAGGGAGGCTCTAATGTCCTTGAGGATTGACACGGCCCCAGGCCCAGACAGAATCCACCCCAGGGTTCTGAAGGAACTGGAGGCTGTCCTGGTTGCACTAATGACAGAACTATTAAATTCCTCCCTCCAATCAGAATGTGTTACTCTGGACTGGAGGACAGCACACGTTGTGCCCCCCCCCCCCACAAGAGTGGTCCTCGGGATGAATTAGGAAATTACAGACTGGTCATAGCCTGAAGTCCATAGTAGGGAAACTGATGGAGGCCATCTTGAAGGAAAGGATCGTGGAGTTCCTGGAGGCTAATGGCTTTCAAGATGAATGCTAACACGGGTTCATCTGAGGGAGATCATGTCAAACCAGCCTAGTCAAATTTTTCGACTGGGTGACAAGATCCCTGGATGTTGGAAGGCCAGTTGATGTCCTGTACCTGGACTTCAGCAAAGCTTTCGACTTGGTGCCACATGGGAGACTTATAAGTATAGCTGAGGAACTTAGGGGTTGGGGAAAAATGGTGGGGTGGATTGTGAACTGGCTAAGTAACCGACAGCATAGGGTGGTAATAGGGGGAGAGGTCTCAACTCCCAGAAGGTTCATCAGTGGGGTCCCCCAAGGATCAGTGTTGGGCCCATTCTTGTTCAACACATACATTGCGGACATCAGGGAGGGAGTTAGGAGCAAAATGAGCTTGTTTGCCAATGACTCCTAACTGGGCACGGTACTGGGCACGGTGGTGGACAGTGAAGCAGGGAGGACAGCACTCCAGGAAGACTTGGTGAGGCTTGAGGGGTGGGCACATACTTGGCAGCTGAGGTTTAACACTCGGAAGTGTAGCATACTACATCTGGGTGTTAGGAATCCGGGTATGAATATCACTTGGGGGAGAATAGCTGTCAGTCTCCAAGGGGGTTAAAGATCTGGGAGTGGTAATACATGCCAAAATTAACAACTCAAAGCAGTGCAGGACAGTGGTCACAAAGGCAAATAAAATGCTTGGGTGTATTGCTAGGGGGATCACATCGAGGAGAAATTAGGTTATACTGCCTCTGTACAATTCCTTGGTGAGGCTACACCTGGAGTACTGTGTGCAGTTCTGGCACCCTTCATTTAAAGAGGGATGTTATTCTACTGGAGAGAGTCCAGAGAAGATCATCACAGATGATACACAGTTTGGGGCAAAAGTCCTATGAAGAGAGACTTAGGGAGCTGAACATGTTCTCCCTGGAAGACAGGATCGACATGGGGGACAAGACGGAGGCCTTTAAATATTTGAAGGAGATCAATAGGGTTAACACGGAGAGTCTGCTCAAATTGAAGGGGGAAGGGATTATGAGGGTCCATAGCCTAAAACTAGCAGGGGGAAGTACAGAGGAGAAGTGAGGAGACTATACTTCACAGAGAGGGTGGTGGCACCTTGGAACGCTCTACCAGAGGAACTGATGACAACTGATTCAGTGGGAGGATTCAAGTGGGGTTGGGACAGGTACATGGGAAGGTACAGGTTGGGAAGGTGATACAGATATCCAGCAGATATAGATTTAGATAGAGATAAAGCTAGAGATATAAAACTTAGGGAAAGTTTTCCTTGAATATTTATTTTGTGTACTGGTACTACTGTACAGTAATGAACTAGAGAGAATTTATGAAACCGTTGCTGTAACTACTACTTGGTAAGACAGTTTGAAAGTACAATCTTTAAAAACATAATGTGGAGTTAATGATTCCGTTGAAGTATCACAAATTCACTACTACTTAATTGAGTGCATACTGTATATAAGCAAAAATAGAAAATACAGCACTAACATTATCATCATAGAAGTTTACAAACTCTTGATACATATAAGGAAAGATGATTTTTGTACATTATTAAAACAGGAGGACGAGTTAGTTTTATGTGAAAAGTAGTGGTGCAGGGAGCACTTTCTATATCAGCAGGTGGTGGTAGCACTGGGTGTCACTGTGTTGAATTACATGTTCTAATTAGATGCTGTATATATTATTTAAAGCTATGAAAAACAAAGCTTATTGCTGCATCTGATGAAGTAGCAAGCCTGGCTACAAAACGTTACCCAGATTCATGATGTCTTATTGCGGAAAATAAAGAGATTTAAAGATTAGACTGTGACTGAGACAGGCCTATGGATACCTACAAAAAGAAAAAGATCATATCTCATTACTTTATGCAGTGACAGATACTAATCCAAGACACATGAATTGCAAACATTAGTTAGCATACACATGTAAAAGATAAACGCTATGACACCCAATAATAATGCCAACATTAAAGGACAAGTAAGCAACCTATTCTGATGAAAAATTATTTTAAAAACAGGCTTCATAAAGACCTAAAAGAAATGGTATCTACTGGTATCTACTTTCATTCTAAAACTGGGTTCCTATAATTAACATAAATGCAGTTTCGTAGCACTTAAAATACAGGTTACTAACCTGTAACAGGAGTTCTAGGAATGGTATATGTTGTTCATCCACACTGTCTGGCAGGTTCCTTGCCGCTTTAAATCTTGCCGGAAGGTCTTCAAGCTGGCTCCTCCCACCCACCCGGGTGGTAAAGCTCTCGGCTCCGCCCCATGACGCCAGATCTGGCCCGCTGGAAGCTCAGGTTGTGCTGTCAAGGAGGTTGGTGAAACAGAGGATGAACAACATATACCATTCCTAGAACTCCTGTTACAGGTGAGTAACCTGTATTTCTAGGGACATGGATATGTTGTTCATCCACACTATCTGGCAGACTCTAGCAGTTCTCTGGGAGGAGGGAGGGCAAGGCACCCCCAATGCTTACTTGGGAAATAAAGACTGAGAACCGAGGCCCCAAAACCAGCATCCCGCGTGACTCAAGGTCGATGTGGTAATGGGTAATAAGGTGTGTGCTGACTTCCAGGTAGCAGCCCTGCAGATTTCCTGGATAGGGACGTCCCTGAAGCAGCCACTAATGCAGCAGTATGGCGGTAGAATGAGCTCTTATCCTCTGGGAGGCTCCATGCCCGCCAACTTATAGCAGAGATCTATGCAGGAGGTGACCCATCTGCTTATCGTCCGCTTGGCTGCAGGTCTGCCAGGTGCGGCTTCAGCGTAGGTGACAAACAGCTGGTGAACCTCTCTCGAATTTCAGCCGCAAGGGCCTTTATAATAAACGAGCCTTCCAGGGTCCAAAGTATGGAGCCTATATTCGGCCTCCGAGGTGTGACTGGGGTAGAACACCGCAGAGTCAACACCTGGTTAAGGTGAAACTCCGACACCACCTTCGAAGGAATTTCGGTGGGGGCGCAGGACAACCTTGTCCCTGTGGAAGACCAGGTAAGGAGACTCAATGCTAAGCGCCTGGAGTTCTCCCATCCTTCTGGCTGACGTGATAGCCACCAAAAAGGCGGTCTTCCACGACAGGTGAGAGAGAGCACACCTGTGCATTGGTTCGAATGGCTTGCCCATGAGCTTTGCCAGTACCAGCAGTAAATCCCACGGAGGTGGGGGTTCCCGCAATGGAGGGGAAATGTGATCAAGGCCTTTGAAAAAGCGCCCGACCACCTTCTCCTGCGCCACCGACTGCTCCTCTGCCCGCGCCCGGTAAGCAGAGATGGCTGCCAGGTGCACCTTTAGGGTCGTCGACCTAAGCCCTTGACTAGAAAGGGACCATAAATAGTCCAAAATGCTAGCCACAGAACAGGAGGAAGGGTCCAAGCCCTTGCCCCGACACCAAATGGAAAATCTCTTCCATTTGAAGGCGTAGCATTTTCTGGTCAACTCCTTCCGGGACGCCTCAACAACATTGAGGACCTCGTCAGAAAGACCCAAGGCCTGGAACTCTAGCCGCTCAGGAACCAGGCTGTCAGGTGCAGGGATTGAAGGTCCGGATGGACCACCTTCCCCTGATTGACTGAGAGCAGGTCCGGGCGAGCTGGAAGCTGCCTCGGGAGCCTGGAGCTGAGGCTGAGGAGATCTGGGTACCAGAACTGGTGGGGCCAGTCTGGGGCTATCAGAATCACCTGCGCCTTGTCCCTCCTCGCCTTGAGAAGCACCTTGTGAATCAAGGGAAACAGGGGAAAGGCGTAGAAGAGGCCCGGGGTCCAAAGCCTCGAGAAGGCATCCCCCTGCAGCGAGCCCTGCTGAGGGGGCCGGGCATGAAACAGCCTCAGCTTCGCCTCCCTGGAGGCAAACAGATCCACCTGAGGCATGCCCCAGTGGGAGAACAGATCTTGTACTACCTCCGGCAGGAGAGACCACTCATGAGATGCAGCCCCTATCCGGCTCAGGGCATCGGCCAGGGTGTTGGAGGCTCCTGCCACATGAATGGCTAGGAGATCCGCCTCCAGGCTGCGCACGAGTGACCAGATGCGGAGAGCTTCCTTGCATAGAAGCATGGAGTGCGTCCGGCCCTGGCGGTTCAGGTAGTACATGGTCGTGGTATTGTCCGTCTGGACTCGGACCACTTGACCCCGGAGAAACGGAGCAAAGGCAGTGAGAGCTAGGCGGACCGCTCGGAGCTCCAGCAGGTTGATGTGACATCGGGACTCCCGCGGGGACCAGAGGCCGTGCACTCGGTGTTCCCCTAGATGGGCACCCCAACCCATCAGAGAGGCGCCGGTCGACAGAGACCGCCGGCTCGGGCGACAAACGGGATGCCCTCCTGCAGATGGGATGGAACGGTCCACCACTGGAGAGCGTGCTCCACATCTCCTGGGTCACCATCACTAGCTGGTCCAAAGGATCGCAGCATTGTGACCACTGGCCGCCAGTCCCCACTGAAGGGGCTTATGCCAACGCGTCAATGGACCACGCTGGTACAGGCCGCCATGAGACCCAGGAGGCGCAGGAAGTCCCGGGCAGGGCGCGATTGCCCAACCAGAAATGATTGGGCAAAGGAGGTAAGAACCTCGGCCCTGTCCACTGGGAGCCGTGCTCTGGCTCGTAGAGAGTCGAGCTCTGCCCCGATGAACAGGATCACCTGCTTTGGCTCGAGTTCCGATTTGGCCTCGTTGATGAGAAGGCCGACCTGAGAGCAAACCTGGAGGGCCAGATCTCTGGACCGCTCCACCTCCTGTCTGGAGGGGGCTGCTATCAGCCAGTCATCCAGGTAAGGGTACACCCGGACCCCTTGGCGCCGCAGGAATGCTGTCACCACTGCCATGCATTTGGTGAAGACCCTGGGAGCTAGAGATAAGCCGAAGGGCATGGCTTGAACTCGAAGAGGGATCCCTCCGCTCGAAAGCGGAGGAATCTCCAATGCGACGGACGGATAGGGACGTGAAAGAATGCGTCCTGAAAGTCCAGAGAGCAGAACCACACGCCGTGTTCCAGAGATGGTATTATCTAAGCCAGAGTGACCATTCTGAAGGTTCGAGACCTTAGGAACTTGTTCAGGTCATGTAGGTCGAGAATGGGGCGCCAGCCCCCCGTCCGTTTCGGGACCAGAAAATACCTGGACACGAACCCCAGGTCTGAGGGGGGGTCCTCTACTTCCCTTATCACCTCCTTCTGGAGGACAGCGATGTCAGCTCGACGAGCCACCAGTGAGGCTGGGGACCCCGAAGACCCCCGAGGGGCGACGGCTCTGAAGGGCGGGGCCTGCTCGAACTCTAGAGGCAGGCCTTTTCCCACCACCTCCAGAACCCACCTGTCCATGGTAACAGCGACCAGGCAGAAAGGAAGTGTCTGAGCTGTCCCCCCATGGGGGGAACCAGGGGTGAGGTGGACGGGATGGGGCGACACCCTCAGCCCGTCACTGGGCAGGCTTGGAGGAGGGACCGCCGAGGGACCTCCTGGGCCTTACCTCCCTGCTTCCTGTTGGAGGAAGCCGACGGGCTTGGGCTTGGGATACCAAGTACGAGCCTGCTGACCCTGACGCTGCTGGGCTATGCTGGGCGCAGAAGGATCTAAATGGCTTAGGCTGAGGCTTGCGGCCTTTGTCCTTCTGTGCGGAAGAGACAGAGTCCAAGGTAGCATTGGACTTCTCGATCCTCTGCAGGTGTCCTTCCACCCCAGGGCCGAAGAGGTCAGTCCCCAAAAAGGGAACATCCGCCAACTTGTGCTGGGTATCCGAGGTAAAGGTGGATATCCTCAGCCAAGCCCGCTGACACATGGCCACTGCGATCGCCACCGACCTGGCACATGAATCTCCGATGTCAAGAGCAGTCTGGAGCTGCTGCTTTGCTACTGCTCTGCCCTGGTCCTGCACCTGCCTGACCGTAGTCTGCAGGTCTGCGGGGAGATGGGGGACAACCTCATCCAGGGAGCCCAACAGGGCATGAGAAAAATGTGCCATGAGGACGGCCGAACTGGCCTGACGAAGGCCGAGGGAGGACGCAGCATAGACTTTTCGCCCGGCATAATCCAATTTCTTGGATTCCTTGTCGGGAGGTTTGTCCACATCCCTGGCGTTCGGCGGCGCAAACGCGATCGGTAAAGCCCCTCCGCAGAGGGGTGTTCAAAACTGGACAGAGAACCGTAGGACCACGTATTCCTAGCCATTCTGGCCGAAGGCGCAGGGCAGGAAGCAGGACGTTGCCAGAGTTCCAAGGCCGGACCAACAATGGCTTCGGCCACCGGAAAGGCCTCTGTAGGAGAATCCCCTCGGTCCAGAATCTCCGTGAGGGGATATCTGGCCTGTTTAGAAACGGGTTCAAGCTTCATCCCGGTGGACTCCGAGATGAGCTGAAGTAAACCTAGAAAGGACGAAGGGCTATCGTCCACTGACTGTCCTCCTGAGGACTCCAAGTCCATGCGCTTGGAGAAAAGGGAGGAGTCATCTTCGGACCCGGAAGAGTCCTCGAAGAGCTGCCTCGAGCCTGAGCCACCCTCCACCTGCCGAGGTTTATCAGGAGTGAGAGTGACCGACAGCCTATGGGGCAAACCCACGGCCGACCGAGAGTTTTTGGTCGGAGCCCCAACTAACGGCTGTGGAGGCGGAAGTTCCACCATAATTGGTGGGGCAGCTGGAATAGGCCGAACAACCGGCCTGGGAACAGGCTCCTCGACTATGACGAGAGGTTGTTTCGACCGCTCCAGTGACAGCCACTTAATGGCCGGTGAAGACGACTGGGTCGGCTTATTCCCGGCCAAAAGCAGCTGTTGCCACATGAGTTCCTCGTACCTTCGACGCAGCTTGCGCCGAAGCCTCCCATCGTCCGAGGAGGAGGAGGAAGAGCGGCGGTGCCGCTTACCGAAGTGCCAAGACCAAGACCGCCTATGATGGCGGGATCGGCTGGACCGCGAGGAGGTCCGAGACCGAGACCGAGCATCTCGGCTAGGCCGAGGTCGGTGCGGTGGGGTGCCGAGAATCGGCACTCCCTTCGGCTCGGAAGATTCCACCGACGGCTCCGGAACCGGAGGCACAGCCGAGCCGACGGGATCCTCAACTCCCACCGGGGGAACCGGGGAGAGGGGATTATCAGCTTCTCTAGCCGACAACCCGTCTAACGGGTCGAGAAAAATCTTGACTGCGTCGTCAGGTGTCTCAGTCAACTGGCCTGATGGGGACACCGTGAAGCCAGTGGCCGAAGCTGAGGGGTCGACCGAAGTCGACTGTCGACCAGGGGAGGGGGATCTTTCCCGCTCCAAAGAGCGTCGACGGTGAGACTTACTTTTGCTCTTTTTCGACCGAGAAAACGGTCCAGAAGAAGATGGACCCCGCCTTCGTCGAGAGGGTCAGACAAAGCTCCTTGAAAGAAGCCGAGTACGAGGCTCCGAGAGAGAGCGGGACAAATGCCGCGGCCGAGGTAGAAGCGGCCCGCGCCGCCTCCTCTTCGAGGGCGATCATCTGCTCGAGCTGATCCACAGAGCCCGCAGCCGCGGACACCGCCAACCGGGCCTCTTTTGACTTGACTGGTGGAAATCTTTTCTCGGGACGCCCTAGCTGTAAACGGGCAGCACGATCCTCGAGGACGTAGGCCAAAAAGGAAGAGCACAGTTCGCAAGCCTGTGGGTCGTGCTCAAGGCCCAAGCAGTAAACGCACATGGAGTGCGGATCCATCCGAGACATTTTCTGCCCGCAGGGGCATCTCCGAAAACCGGGAGTCGATTTATCCATCGCAGCTGCGAGGAGAAGAAGACTAGAGTCTTTTGAGAAACTTTTTCGATTTTTTCGAACTCTGAAGAATTAGGAACCAGTCTTAATCGCAGAGCGTTAAGGAGGGAACCTGAGCTTCCAAGCGGTAAGGAAGATCTGGCGTCATGGGGCGGAGCTGAGAGCTTTACCACCCGGGTGGGTGAGAGGAGCCAGCTTGAAGACCTTCCAGCAAGATTTAAAGCGGCAAGGAACCTGCCAGACAGTGTGGATGAACAACATATCCATGTCCCTAGAAATATTTATTTATTTTATTCTTTGTTAACCAGGTAAGGAGTAAATCATACCAGGTAAAATATAACAATAGTCTTTCCTTTTTAAAAAAAACACACCCTGCCAGCTTCCTAAAATGGTCCCTGAATGTCCTACGTGATTAAGTCATTGAAGCTAGAGGCAGAGAGCTGCACTGCTCTCTAAAGTGCCAAGTACTGCTATGTTATGCCCTTTATTTTGCATTCTTTCACCAAAATGATCAAAATAATGACTTAACATGTGTATTATTATTAAACGTGCCTCCAGTGTGTACACTCTCAGGAAGTTCTCATATATAACATTTGATAGTCCATGGATTAGAACCCGGTTTGGTTCTTCATCCCTAAATTATGCCCTGCCGACCTTATGGAACACTATACAAAAAAACCTTAAACTTAACCTTACCGTTTGCTTGTATACATTCAAGTCCTTGATTGGGAGTATGTTGAAGGATGAATGTAACTGCAATGCTTGAACCTGCTTACTGTAATCATGTATATCCTCTCTGACTCCTGGCGCTTAATCCTTCCCTTACTCCCCCACTTCTCCTCTGGCCCAGTTTGCTTCCAACCCCTCTATTCCCCTCGTCCAGCACTGGTAATAAGCACTTGTATATCATCCACCCCCCCGTGTCTTCCCCCTTCGATGCTTCTTAGTTTTCTGCATTCTTCATCCCTTCCCTTCCCCCACACCTGCTCTCCTCTCCCCCTCCTGTTATATTTCTGTAACCTGTCTTACTTTTTCAGCCTTTGACCATCCTCTATTGCTATAAAATCCCTCAGACTTGCACTCTATGTCCTCTTCTATTGTTCCAATTTACTTTTTTGCAGCTATCCTTTTTCATAATTGTACTCAACTAGCTTTACCTGTACAGGCACCTGTATTAGACTTCGAAACATTTTGCTATTCAGTATTGTACCTAGTTAACTTCCTTTTGTCTGCTTTTCTTGTATACGGTATCTCAGCTGTATTTATATTGTACCACTGTAACTCTTCTGTATTTTGTACTGTACTTATGTTCCAGAACCTCCTCGCAAATGAGTTGTCTCAATGGTGTTATCCTGGTAAAATAAACTTTGAATTGAATTGAATTGAAATTGAATTATTTTTATAAATATGCATGTTAGTCATTGCTTTTGACTATTCTTGTCAAGTTAAACCTGCTGAAATCCTGCCCTAATGCCAACTGTCTCTCTATTTCCACACAAACTAAACCCAGCCCTGAACAATATAATTGGTCAAATAAATACCTGTTGGTCTAGTGGGTATGTTATGATCTCTGTGTCCAAGCGCTGGTCCGGTACAAATGTTAGAGTACATCCTTAATCATTCTTCTCCTCCTGTTGTCCCAAGATCAAGGTGAAATGCTCCCCCGACCCCGCAACCAACCAGCATGCCCGCCGTTGTTACACACAGCTTTGCTTAGTTAGTGTAGAGTACTGTCAGCTGCTCATCAGAATGGCTACAGACAGTCCTTTTTGTATCTCTCACATACAACAACATGTTGTATTTTCCTGTAGTAGTCCACTGTACAGATTGATATCCAAGGCAGCCCCCACCACCACCACCAGGCCACCCACCTGCTGTTGTCTCTCCTGTCACACACTGTTTTGATCCACCGGTTCATAACACAGTGCTACTTGTCCCACAAAGATGAACACTTGATAAAATATCTTGTTCCAAGGACAGAGCACCCACATTTACCAGCAGCTTCCCTCCTAGCTGGCACTAGTAAATAACATGCATTATAACAGATGGAAGAATTGAGGCAAGTAGAGTCCTAGAGGGACTGAGGGCACTGACAGTAGACAAGGTACCAAGGCCAGATGGTATCCACCCCAGGGTGCTGAGGAAGATGGCGGAGGTGTTGGCGGAGCCACTGGCGGATCTGAACGGCACCTCACTGGAGTCGGGATGTATGCCACTGGACTGGAGGATGGCATATGTAGTACCATTACACAAGAGCGGCCAAGGAATGAACCGGGTAATTATCATCCGGTAAGTCTCACCTCCATAGTGTGCAAACTCATGGAAACGATACTAAAGGAAAGACTGGTGTCGTACCTGGAGGACAATGGCCTCCAGGATGAGAGGCAGCATGGGTTTGTTTCAGGGGAGTCTTGTCAAACTGACCTCATACAATATTATGACTGGGTGACAGGTGAACTGGATAAGGGTCATGTGGTGGATGTTCTTTACTTGGACTTCAGCAAGGCCTTCGATTCCGTGCCTCATGGGCAGCTAGGGGAGAAGCTAACTGGTGTAGGAGTGGGGCAAAAATGATGAACTGGATTACAAGCTGGCTGAGTGGCAGGCTGCAATAGGTGGTGGTGAGAGGGGAGCTCTCAGCTCCAAGGCCGGTGACGAGTGGGGTGCCACAAGGCTCTGTGTTGGGGCCAGTATTGTTTGGGCTCTTCATATCAGACATTGCACACAGGGTGGTGAGCAAGGTAAGTATGTTTGCTGACGACACCAAAATCGGAGCAGTGGTGGATGGAGAGAAGGAACGGAAGCAGCTGCAGGGGGACCTATGCAAGCTAGAGGAGTGGTCAGAGAGGTGGCAGCTGGGGTTCAATGCAAAGAAGTGTAAGGTTATGCACTTTGGGGTAAAGCACACAAGGAGAGAATACTGGCTGGGGGGGTTAAGCTGGGGGTCACTGAGGAGGCGTAGGACCTGGGGGTAATGATAACAGGAACCATAAACAACACTGCCCAGTGCAGGAGAGTGGCTGCAAAAGCAAATAAAATGCTGGGGTGCATAGTGAGGTTTTTTTTATCCAGGTGAAGAGAGAGATGATCTTGCCCCTCTACAGGTCGCTGGTAAGGCCGCATTTAGAGTACTGTGTGCAGTTTTGGAGGCCATACCTAAAGCGTGATATCAGGCTACTGGAGGGAGTGCAGAGAAGGGCAACAAAGATGATATGTGGAATGGAGGGGAGAGATTATGACAGCAGGCTGGGAGACCTGAATATGTACATCCTAGAGGACAGAAGGGACGGGGGGACATGATGGAGACATTCAAGTATCTAAGGGGAATCAATAAGGATGGGGCAGATGTGGTCTTTAAGTTAAGGAGGGGGAGGGTCACCAGGGGGCATGGGCTAAGAATAGAGGGGGGGAAGATTTAGGAAGGAAGGAAATGAGGAGACACTATTTCACAGAGAGGGTGGTAGCAAAATGGAACACCCTACCCGAATGGGTGGATGGGTGGTATCATGTAAATCTGAGAACAGCTTCAAAAGGGCAGGGGACAGGGAACAGGGACAGTGAAGGTGAGGGTGAGGAAGGTGGGGGTGGCAGTGGGATGACAAAGGAGAGGGGGGGTGAGGCAGCTGCAAGCTAGGGGTGTTGGCTGCACACTCGAGCAGACTTAGATAGACCGGGTGTCTGTTTCTGCTAGCACATTCGTACGTTCATGTGTATGCACATCATTTACTAGTGCCAGCCAGGATGGAAACATGCCGGTAAAGTGGGACATGTGGCAATATGTTGGGGACCAGTGGACTGAAGGAGTTTGTGGCAGCAATGACAGTGGGTGAGTGTGCTGGCACGGGGGCACTGCCTTTGACATCTCCAGTATTTGTGTAGTGGGATTTTGCAGGATCTGCACATCAAGGGTATTGATCTGGTAGCGACCCTCGATGTGGAATCACTGTATATGAACATCCCTCATGGTGAGGGTCTGCATGCCTTCTGCACCTTTTTGGATAGGAGGGCCCCTGGTAGTTCACTCTCCACTGAGCTTTTGTTCAAAATGTCAAGACTTGCATTAGAATACAACAGCTTCACTTTTGGGAGAGCACTTCCTTCACATTAGCGGGACTGCAATGGCAGCAAAATTCATCACAAATCTCACTAACCTTTATTTGGGGCTTTAGGTAGTGAATATAATATACAATGCAGATGCAAATTTGTTCCTTCACAATATCTCACTGTGGTGCAGGTATGCTGATGATATACTGTGGTGAGGCAGGGAACAAAAGAGGAGTTGGGTCCAGACCATTTGTGTAGTTCTTGGAGAGTAGCAACAGTAATTTGAGATTTACAGTAACTAGCAGCAGACAGAGTATTTCCCTTTGGATGCTGTTGTTTCCGAGAACTCAGGGGAAGGTGTGGAGACCAATCTTTTTGCAAATCCACCAATAGAAATACCCTCCTCTTAGCTAACTCTTGTCATTCCCGCCACATCATCAGAAATCAACCTGTCAGCCAGTACCTAAGGGTAAGACAAAATTGCAGCACCATACATCGCTTTGAAGAGAATGTTTCTGATCTTAGTACCGGGTTTAGAGAAAGAACAATTACGTAGAACCTAATATAGCAGTAAATCTGCAAGAGAATCTCCTCCATTAGGCCACAACTTTGGAACTGTAAGCTGTCAACATCAGGACCACACGGAAACATTGTCCTAGTTGGGGTGCTGCCTCAAATGATGTGCAGCGTCAACCTGTATATAACACAGGCAGAACCAACACACCTCAATTCTCTGTCAGAGATTAGTCTTGGAGGGCTTCTTACCACGAGGGACTCAGCGACCAAACCAGTACCAGGCAAACAAGGAGAGGCATGAGACTGAAAATAAGATGCATGGAGTAAGGCCTTAGGCACAGCATCTGATATAATCCTCGGAAGACAAAGGGGTGAAGAGGCAGGGTACAGCATGGCCTAATGGAAGACATTCTCTCGAAGATCTACTGTGACAGTAAGTTCTTACGTAACTGTTCTACCTTCGTCGAGGATATCTTCTCCATTAGGCCACACCCTTGGAATGATTTCCAAGTAGTGCAAAGTAGCTTGGGAGGATGGCACAGTCTGATGTGTGATCAGGACAGAAGGCTTGCAATACAGCAAGCTCAAAGCCAGCACAAATACCAGAGACTATGTCCAGACTGTAATGTTTAGTGAAAGTGTGAACAGTACTCCCTGTGGCAGCAGCACATATGTCAGAAGCAGGGACATTTCTGAAATAAGCAACAGATGTAGCCATACCCTTAGTGATGTGATGATAAACAGCGCCAGGAAGTTCCTTATCTTGCTTCCTATAACAAAACATAATGTAGTCAGGCAGCCATTTAGACAGGCATTGTTTGGACACAGAAGCACACTCTTTCCCAGGGGCAAATGAAATAAAAAGCTGAGAAGACTTTCTGCAGTTTTAGCTCAAGTAACATAGTATCCGTGTTCTATGAACATCAAGAGTATGAAGCAATGCTTCACCTTGGTTGGCCTGCTTAGGATAGTAATGGGGAAGGTGTGTCATTCAGTTCACTGTGATTTCAGATACCACCTTCGGTAGAAACTTAAGATTTGTATGCAAAGATATTCGGGCTTTGAGAAAAATCATATAAGGATGCTAACACATCAAATCCTGAAGCTCGGAAATCATCTAAGCAGGAGTCATGGCAACTGAAAAATAAGACACAGGTCATGCCAGGCTCAAAAGGATCCAATATCAGTTTCTCAAAGTATGAAATTCACATCCCAAGGTGGGTCTGAATTACAGATAGGAGGTTTCATATTCAGGATACCTCTGAAAAATTATGGGACACCTCTAGTTGGGTAGCCATACAGCCATCAATAGGGGCATGGATAGCTGATACAGTGCTACATGCACCTTAACAGAGGAATACTGCAGGTCAGAATCAGACAAGGAACGCAAGTATTCCACAACAGAATTCACAGAACACATAATAGAGTCCATATTCTGAAAAGCAGACCACAGAGTGAAATGCTTCCACTTCAAGGAATAAGTATGGCTGGTAAAGGACTTCCTAGCCGTAAACTGGACATCAGCAACATTAGGGGTCACGCCAAAGTGTGCAATGGCTATGTTTTCAGGTGCCATGCATGCATGTGTAGGGAGTTCAGGTCCTCAAGGACCAGAGAACCCCTGCCTTGTGACACCAGACCCTGACCAGAGGTAGAGGAACAGGATGCTCCACCGCCAGATGTTGTAGCAGTGGAAACCGTATCTGGTGAGGCCATAAAAGAGCAATGAGGATGACAATGGCATTCTACATCTGTTGCTTGAGCAGAACTCTCTGTATTAGAGGAATGGGGAGAAATGAGTACAGGAATTTCCCCTTCCAAGAGAGGGCAATGCATCTTAGGGTATTAAATAGCTGGTATAGCATAGCAAAACACTACGCAAAACAGGGGTAATGCTAACCATTTTCAGAAATGCTTAGCAGTAGACTGCTAACCATTTTTTGAGTGAGTCCATGACATAGTACACAACATTAATAAAACTATATAATTTTAAAGTTTTGCTAATCAATCTGTGCCAAATGATATGCATTTTCACAACTGATTAGCACTTTCACATGCCAAACTGCTAATCAATTCTTTTAACTTATTTAAAACCCTGCATCTCACCAAAAATCTCCAGGCCCTGGAGTGAGCAAGCAAGAATGTGGTAGTTTTGCATTGTGTGAGGAAGCAAAAATGTCCAACTCTGGAAGGCGTCCTTTTGTGCAGAGATCATTTACCATAGGAGGTCAACATTCCCATCCGTGAACCAGGGACTGAGACCCGCTTAGTCTGTCCGCTAAGAGGTTTTGGCGACCTGGGGGGGAAACAGTCAACAGCTGAACGTAGTGAGACAGTGCCCAGTATGACAACCTCAGTGCTTCCCTGCACAGAGGGAAGGAAAGAGTACTCCCTTGTTTGTCTATGTAGTGTAAGACACTGACATTGTCCATCTCTATTACCACAGGAAAATTGTTTTGAAATGCATGGAGCCTGTATAGAATATCTTACATCTCCACGACATTTATGTGTACATCAGCCTCCACCTCGTTCCATGACTCTTGTGCCTGGAATGTGCCAAAATAGGCACCCCAGTTGGAGCTAGAGGTATCCATGGAGAAGATCTATACAGGAGCTGGTACAAGGAATGGAATGCCCTTTAGTAAACTGTCATGGTCCATCCACCATAGTAATGCTCTACAAATAGGGGACGTGATGAGAACTATTTGTTCTAACTAGTCAGTCACCTGATTGCACTGGAGACAGAGTATCCATTGCAGGATTCACATATCAAGCTGAGCTAATGGTACTGTCACTATGGCAACCGTCATCAGGCCCAGGACCCACAACATCAACCTGGCAAAGACAGTGTCGCTCCTGTAAACCACGTGCACCTGAGCAATCTGGGTTTCCACCCAGTCCTGAGGCAAGAAGGCACAACCCTTCTTTGTGCCCACAGCCATCCCTAGGTATTGCAGGCATTGGCACAGAGTCAATACAGACTTTGACACATTTACTACGACCACCAATTCCTCAAGCAGCTGTTGCATTCGGAAGAGGGTATGAAAGAGAGCTTCCCTGGAATTGGCCTTTATGAGCCAATTGGACAGATAAGGGAAGACATAAAGCCCTTTCCTGCAAAGGGTTTCTGCAGTCACTGTTAAATATTTTGTAAATACCCGTGGTGCAGAGGACATGCCAAAAGAGTAGCACTTTGAAATGATAGTGCCTGCCATCCAGCATGAAGTGGAGGTACTGTCTGAGACATTATCTGATCTTGATGTGAAAGTATGTGTCTTTCATGTCCAGGGAACAAAGCCAGTCCCCTGTTTGCAATAGGGGAATCAAGACTACAAAGACACCACTCAAAACTTGGAATTCAGTTTACAGATTGAAGTCTCTGAGATCCAATACAGGGTATAGATCTCTTGTCCATTTTGGGACTACAAAGTGTCTGGAATAAAGCCCTTTGTTGCTGTCTTGTGAAGGAATGAGTTCAATGGCACATTTTTGAAACATAATCTTTAAGAGACCTCAGAACCTTGCAGATACATAAGCCCATCACCTGCACCCATTCCCCGCCCTACTAAGTGATTACCTTTCATTACTACCTGGATGCGTGTCTTTAACATCAAAGCGAAACAGTTTGGAGCTCTTAGAAGGAGCATTCAAAACTGCCTGCTGCACATGAGTGGCAAAACCAGCTACTTTGAGCCAAGAAAAACGCCTAGTACAAATACCGGAGGCCGAAGCTCTAGAAGAGGCATCAGACGCATCATAAGCTGAAAGTAGTAAATGTTTACCTATCGCAGCACCAGGTGAGAAGTTTTTAATCAAGTCAGTCTTGGAAGAGCCATCAGGTAAAGCCTCGGCTGTAGTGTGAGCAGCCTTCCCGAGGCTATTCTGATATATCATATGGGCCTGGTAATTTGCAGTCCTAAGTTTCAGGGATGCAGAGGCATAAGTATGTTTGCCCATAACATCCAGCCTCCTAGATTCTTTATCAGGAGGCAAAGTACTCATGTGCCATGAGGCTTTACAGCGATCATGAGCAGCCATAATGACTACAGAGTCAGTGTCAGGCTGAGCAGCACAGTAAGGCTGAGCAGCATAGTAAGGCTGAGCAGCATAGTAAGGCTGAGTAGCATAGTAAGGCTGAGCAGCATAGTTAGGCTGAGTAGCATAGTAAGGCTGAGCAGCATAGTAAGGTTGAACAGCATGGTAAGGCTGAGTAGCATAGTAAGGCTGAGCAGACAGAGCAGGGCACTGCCTATCAGCCTTCCTTTGAACAGCAGGCAAAGTATTAGGCCTCTGTCAAGCAACAAAGGTAGCATCCTCTAATGCAGGATACACAGGATGAATTATAATGGAGGGCATGCAGGGAACTTCCAGAAATTCCATAAGATTCCTTTTACTAGAATCTTCCTCCTCAACAGCAGAGCCCATGGCAGACTGCACCTGCTATAGAATGGCTTGGAAAGATGGATCCTCAGGGGGAGAGCTTAACATGTAAACCACAGAGTCCTCACTACTGTATGAGAAGGTGAAGCTGAAGGGAAGATTTCCTTCTTCAAACTTCCCCTCACCCTCTTATTCCTCCACCAAATCCCCCTCAGTATCCATGAGATTAGGATTATATTCAACCTCATCATCATCACAAACAATGACAGGAGTCACAGAGGGAACCAGCAATGTCAGTGGTGGCTGAGAAGGAATCTGTGGCATGCTAGAATAAGCAGTCGATGACGGCCCTAGAACAGGCAGCCCGACTGACAGTAAAGCTACTGTCTATGGCAGCGACAGTAGCAGACATCACTGCATGTCAGAAAATTACATCAGTTGATAGCACCCTGAAAAGAGCCCAGACTACTTGCATTGACAAGCTGGAGCCCAACAACGATAGTGATCCATAGTAGGTACAGCAGTGCCTTAGCCAAGCCCTGATCTAGATGTCTTGACAACGGTCAGGGGGCTTTTGTCGATGCCACTGGAGGGTGCAATGATGAGGACATGACTATTTTTAACAATGAACTGGGCCTTGCTGGTGAAGCAGCCTTATCCTTGTGCTTATGCTTATGGCCGGATGACAAGGAGACCTCTGACAATGACAGCTCCTTATCTCTGTCTTTTCACTTCAACAGCCATTTCTCAGTTGACTGTGAGGGAGAAGGAGGCCTGGAACCTGTAGCCTTTTCCATGGCTTTCAACACCTTTTGAGCAAGAAAGTTCTCTAAGGCCTTCCGACAGAGACACCTTGTAGCCTTGTTCAAACCATGGCAAATCTCACAGTCCTTCAGGTTGTGAAAATAATTCAGACTGAACCCTGTTTGAAAGAATGTGTTGAACAATACCCCCGTATGGTCTTTAAGGGACTTCAGAACCTTGCAAATAGGTAAGCACATCACCTGCAGCCCATTCCCCATCCTACTGCGTGATTACCTTTTTTCTAACCACCTGGATGTTTAAAGTGTGGTAGATGCAAATTTTGTGAAGTAGTGACAGTAGCTAAGCAGTTTCTGACCCCAAGTACAGAAGAAACTCATAACATTCACAAATTCATCATCTGTGACATCACCAATGTGATGTATCTGGCCACTGGTTCTTGTTCCACGTTTTAAGTGGGACACACAAAGCAACGATTTAAAGAGCAGCTGGGTGACCATGTAAGGGCTACTGCCCAAGGTAACATAAATTATGCCACAGCCACTCATACCAAATGAGCGCAGCACCCAGCTGCCCATACCTGGTCTTTCCTTGGGACTAAGCATGTGATGGGGAGGCAGAGGTGCGGATTTAACTTTTGCTTCTGTTGTGGTGCGGGAGTTCAAGGTGTTTCTAATCTTCCTTGTACTTCTAGCTTCTGTTGACTCCTGAAATATATCCCTTATACAGCTCTGTATGTCCTTATCTTTCTCCAGATTCTGTCCTTCTGTAATCCCATATAATTTATGCATGATTCTAGATAATTTGAAATAGGTTCTTGCCTACAGGATCTCTTGTGAAATAAAACAAACTCATACGTAAAAATGGAAATATGCATGCTGAATAGTAAAATAATAGGTGAAAAACAGGTCAGCTTCAAGGAAAATCAAACTACAGTAATACACATTATCTTTATTCTGGATTATTTGATAAGGAAATACATGAGCTGGAAAAAGGGACTCTTTTTAGCTTTATTGGATATAAAAAGGAGCATCTGATAACATTAAAAACATGTTATGGGAAATATTATACAGTTATGGCATACAGTAGAAACCCGACTACTGGCCCTCATTCAAATATTCGGCAGTATTACAAAGATGAGAAACAGGTACAGCAGGGATGGCATGATGACTATGGAAATAAATGTTGAAAGGTGAGTAAAGCAGAGATGTCTCTGTTCTATTCAACCTTTGTATCAACAACCCCATAAATTATTTAGACAAAATAGAAACTGATACCCCAAAATAAAAGATTTGAAAATCTTCACATTTTCCTGGATGCAGGTGATGCATGTTATTTCACAGATTGCAACTGGCGTAAAAAAAAAATTCATAGTGACACTAATGTCCCGAAAGGATATTGACTTACAATTAAACAATTTTCAGTTACACTGCTGGGGTTTCTTTAATGGTCTGGGAGCTTTAAAGTCACATTACTAGGGCTCTCTTTTATGCTTTGTGAACTTTTAGAATCGTTAACAATATTATTTTAGCTAGTTTAATTCATATTCTGTGGAATTGTGCTATATTAATTCATTCTTGCTAGGAGTCTCTTTTATGCTCCGTGAGCTTTTAGAACCGATGACAATATTGGGCTTATTACATTTATTTTGCTATTTTAAATCAGTCTGTGAAATTGTGCCATCTTTAATTCTTAAGGCCTTATCGCTGTGCATAGAACTGCTGGGGCACTGCTTCTAGGACCTCCATAAATTAACAGTTAGTCATAACCCCACCTCCAACCAACCAATATTTTATTTAATTGTTCCTTACCCTGCTCCTCTGTTACAGTTCCCCGCTTGGTCGTGAGGTCCTGTTCAGCTGCCCTCCCTGGAGCTGCTGCACACCTGCCTACCCACTCAACAGGTATGGTGATCTGAAACGGCCTCAAGCAACTACTTTGGCACCTTTTTAAGTTTGAATCCTTGGACTGCATTTGAATTTCTGGACTGCTCAGAGTGCCGTATTTAGTGATCCCCGCTGCCCCCTCCACCACCCTTGGTGAACTCTGTGTTATATAGTGTATGTTACATGATTAAACAACCAATCAGTCCACTTCTCCATTAGCAGGTTATCAATATCCACCATTAGTGGCCATTACAAGTCATTTCTGCACCAACTCCCAACCGTCCAAACATGCTGCCTCTCGGTCTCACAATACTCGCTGCCCTCACACCCCTATCATCCCTGCCTCCCTCCACTTACCCTGAACAGCAGGCAGGTTATAACCTATTAAGCAATTCACTGAAGATACCCCTCACCCCACTGTTGATTATATTGCTAGCCAGTCCCCCCCAGGCCCACCTTTCAATTGGATGATTGGTCCTGCCATTCTCCCTCCCGCTTTCCACGCAGGGCTGCTAGCCCTGAAATTCTCTGCCCAGGTAACCTCAATGCATGACCTTCAACCTTCATCCTATCACCACAAACTCCCATGGGCCATACATATGCTCAAATTACTACTAATGCTTTTATTATTACAAGCTGGGGATATTGAGCCAAATCCTGGCCCTGACACCTTACACAGATCAACCCCCCTCCCACTCTCCAATTACCCCTGAGGTTTAAAAATCACTAAACATCTTCAGCCTCCCAAATAAACTAACCCTGCTACAACCCACTGTCTTAGTCTTAAGACCTGACATCCTGATTATATCCAAAACATGGCTCAAGCCACATCACCTTGATACAGAACTCTTGATTGCTGGCTACACCATCCTTCGCCATGATCGTCTAGGTAATAAAAGAGGTGATGGCATTGCTATGTACATCTCTTCCTTGCTCCAGTACTCCCCAGTTTTGCTACAACTGCCAACACAGACCATTGATGCCTTACTAATAAAACTTGCTGTCCCACATTCAACCCCTATTTTCATAGCTGGATCATACTCTTCCCCCGACTCCCCTACGTCCACTATCCTAGATCACTTGGCTACCCTAAAATCTCATGCATCGAAGGGTGAACTCTACATCTTAGGGGACTTCAACTTAAATTGGCTCTCCCGTGCCAGTTCCAAGTTACGAAACCAAGTTGCCACCCTAAACTTGTCACAGCAAATCTCTGAACCCACCCGCTTGACCACCAAATCCCTGAACCATTCACTCCTGGATTGGGCCCTCACCTCCCACCCACATCATATAATTATCTCTGGCCTCCTACCAGACTCCCTAAGTGATCACCACATGATCTACCTGGTAAGGAAAATATTCAGACCCAAGATACCACCCCCAGAATAATACTAACCAGGTCCTATAAATCCCTTGACCTTGCCTCACTACTAACTGACCTGGCAAATATAGATTGGTCCTTTACCCCTCAGACTTCGTCTATTGACGCAGCACTGGAGTATTTCAAAACTAGGTTCTGGAGGTGTGGGACTATTACGCCCCTCTCAGGAGAGCCCGTGTGAGGGCTGACCACCTGCCCTGGATCTCAGCTGATCTATTGGAATGACTTAGAGACAGGGACCAGGCATGCAAGTCCTTCAAGGCTTCTGGATCTCCAGTGGATCATCACAAATTTCGCACTCTCCGTAACGCCTGCACAAACCTAATCTGCCAGGCAAAAGCCAATCATTTCAAAACCTCCTTCCGCACTAACTTACAACACCCGTCTAAATTCTGGAAGGTGGTTAAATCGCTTTTCTCCCCTCCTGCCCAACCCCCTCCCCCGGTCCTAGACATAGGCGGTTCCCCTCTCACAGTGGCCACCGAATTTAACTCTTTTTTTCACCAACTGTGCGATGGCACTTTTATGCACTCTCCCGTCAGTCACGCCTAACACCCCTCTCACATCCCCACCCTCCCAGTCTCCCTCCCCGGCCCCCTGGCCACCCAGTTCCCAACCCCCGGCTCCTTTCTTCTCATTTCACCATGTCACCCCGCCTGAGGTACTGGATGCCCTCCTCATCCTTAATCCCTCCAAGGGCAAATGGCCATAGGGCCTAGACTCAGAAATGCTATACTTATTGGCCCTCACCATTGCTAGCCCCCTAGCCTCTTTCTTCAACCTCTCCTTCTCTCTAGCCTCCCTTCGGATGGAATGGAAGCATGCCACAGTCATTCCTCTTTCCAAAGGTGGTGATCCTTCCACACCTGGCAACTACCGCCCCATCTCCCTTCTACCCATTCTGGCCAAGATGCAAGAATGCCTAGTTCTCTCGCAACTCTCCTCCTTTCTAGTCTCCTCCTCCTCCTCCTTCTCTCCCTACCAGTCTGGGTTTAGGAAATCACACTCCACTGCCACATCCCTCCTAAGGCTCACAGATGCCATTCTTACAGATATGGATAAAGGCCACATCACCTCCGCTATTTCTGTTGATCTAGCAAAGGCGTTTGACACTGTATCCCACCCTCTCCTCCTATCCAAGCACTTTCTGGCAGGGCTCTCCAGCGTGACCACCAGCTGGTTCCACTCCTACCTGGTAGGCAGGTCCCAATCTGTCAGTAGTGGCAACACCGCCTCTTCCTCCTTACCCATGACTACTGGTGTACCCCAAGGCTCGGTCCTTGACCCGCTTTTGTTCTCCATCTTTCTCAATGATCTACCCACTGCCTGCCCATTCACATCCATCCATATGTACACGGACAACACAGTACTGTATACATCTGGCCTCTCGTACACTGATGTGGTGACCAGACTCCAGGAGGACTTCAATAAAGTCCAACTCTGGTTTCGCTCTAATCAGCTTTTCCTAAATGCCAAGAAAAGTCTCTTTAACCTTTGGCACTAAGCAGAGACTCTCTTGGCCCCCCCCCCGGATGGGAATTCACTGGAGGCCTACTCCCCTTTAGATATCTTGGGGTGTGGCTTGACCAGCACCTTGACTTTTCTGTACATGTTTAAACTATCCACTGAAAGCTTCATCCCAAGCTGGTTGCCTTATACCGCAACTGGAGCAGCATCCCACTGCCGGCTCGCCATGCAATTGTGCAGAAAATTATTCTCCCTAGTTTTGACTATGGTGATGTTGTCTACAGTACCACTCCCAAGTCCACCCTAGCCAGCCTGGACCCTCTCTTCCACTCCTTCTGTCGCTTTGCTCTTGACTGTCCCCCTCTACCCACCACTGCTTCCTCTAACAGTCCTTGGATCTCCCCTCTCTCCAGAACCGGAGACTAATACACTGTGCAAGTTTCATGGCTAAGCACTGGTCCCAGACCCAACCTTCCTACTTTGCCACAGTCCTAACTGCCCAAGACCCCCCCGTCTACTCACTCAGGAACTATGACTCCCGACTCCTATCGGTTCCTCGCAGGTCCACTGCCACTGGTCAGGCTGCCTTCACATTCCGCATGCCCAGACTGTGGAGCTGCCTTCCTGAGGGTATTTGGCACTTCACCTCCCCTCAGCTCCTTAACTCCCTCCTTAAGGTACACTTCACCTCTACCTGCACTTATACCTGAGTATAATATATATAATTACAGAACCAGGGCCCAGCTTCTAACTTGAACTATGATTATTGTATACTTTTGAGTATATGTTGTCTAGCACACGAAGCTGGCCCGGGTGGTGCTGAGGGTTGAGGCACTGGACAACACACCTCGCACCGCACCAGCGACCTGGGTTCAGGAATGGACTCTGGCCACCGGGGGCTGGAAGGGGAGAGGGAGGATCGAGCATCCCATGACCGCTCTCCTTCCTCTGGGGTGAGTGAGGGCTCTGCACCGCACTGCAATGGCACCTAGCAGAAGCTGGGTGCATCGCAGATGTGGGCAGGACAGGAGGGTGGAGCGTGGTGGATGTCAGCACGTAAGGTGCGTTGATGTCATTGCATATCTGGCTCCTCGGGGACCAAAAAAGGAGGAAAAATGGTGGGGGTGGCCGCATCGGCTGATGGCCGTGCCCTGCACTCCCAGACCTGTGGGGCGTAGCCACCGGGTGTCTGTGCCACAGGACCCTATGGGGAGGGAGTAATGTCACTGGCCAGCCTGTGTGATTGGGCATATGAATTCATATGCCAGACCTGGTCCGGGGGTTCAGGTGCCAGCGGCCAGGATTGCTGAGGGTAGCTCTGCCTGAGGAGGAGAAAAAGTGTTACAAGTTAGAAAAAAATAATATGTTGTCTTGCACACTCATTACTAATTATGTACTATATCTGTATCTGTATTGCTGTAGCTTATTTTGCACTTTAACTTGTATCCCTTACCCCAACCCCCAGGGTGCATCTGGAATCGAGTGGTAGTCTGCTCAGTATGCTTTCCTGGTAAAACTTTTTAATAAATAAATACTGACAAAGCAAACATTTTGTAGGTAAACAAACTGAAAACACGTACAAATGGCAAGCAGGTAACATTGCTTTGAAACAGTAAAAAAAACGAAAAAGTAGCTCAGGGTACCATGGTGCAACATTTAGAAAACAGCATAAAACAAAAGAAAAATAACTTGCATTCACCATGCCAAAAGTACTTGATACTATGATTTATTGATAACAGGTCAGGGCTGCAGCACTCAAACCCAGGATCCCTGGGCATGGGGTGAAAAGTCGAGCTGAGGGTGCATGGGTCTGAGTGCTGCGTGTGGGTCTCTGAGTACTGGAGCCCTGACCGGTTATCAATAAATTGTAGTAGCGAGTACTTTTGTCATGGTGAGTGCAACTTTTTTTCCTTTTGTTTTGTACTGCTTTAGAACGGGTGGCTAACAGTATCTATTTAGATATCAACATATTCTCTAAAGGTGACTGGATAACCCATATCAATAACATATTCTCTAAAGGTGACTGGATAACCCATATTAATGACATGCTCTCTAAAGGTGACTGGATAACCCATATTAATGACATGCTCTCTAAAGGTGACTGGATAACCCATATTAATGACATGCTCTCTAAAGGTGACTGGATAACCCATATTAATGACATGCTCTCTAAAGGTGACTGGATAACCCATATTAATGACATGCTCTCTAAAGGTGACTGGATAACCCATATTAATGACATACTCTCTAAAGGTGACTGGATAACCCATATTAATAACATATTCTCTAAAGGTGGCTGGATAGCCCATATTAATAAAGTTAATGCTGAAGTAAGACAATCTGCCTTGGGAATAAACAATCATCAATCACTCATTCCAAGATATGTGCTCAGTCTTTGAAGTTACAGTAAAACACAGGAACACAGAATATGTAAGCAGAAAAGAACCGCTTGGCCCATCTAGTCTGCCCAAATGTTCCCTGCCTAATCTGTCTTCCCAGACCTTATCTGGTCTCTGGCAACCCTTCCTCCTACCTGTTTTTTATGTTTGCTTGTGCGCATGCACAAGAAACATTATGTGGCAGTTTAGGAGAGAAGCGGGTTTTGGAGGTGCAGCACTGTGGCGGCCAAAGCCACCACTGCATTCTTGGGCCTGGCTCTCGTTACCCAATGTGGTGGCATGCTGCTGCTGACACTAGTTCAGCAAGCGTGCCACCATCTTGAAATAAATTAACTGCTGCAATGAGGAAGTGACCCGTCATTGCAGGGCGGAGCCTTACCTGGTGTAATATTCCAATAAACATGGCGGCGGCTGTCTCTGTCTGCCACTCACAGACCCCATGAAAGCCGATGGGGGTGCCCAATCCCACTGTCAGCATGCCCTGTCCCCAATTCATTTTCCAATGGGGAACCCAATCCCCGGTGGTATAATGTCCCCCATGCACTAGTTCTGTATGCTGAGGGGGTGCCCAATCCCTCTCGGCATCATGCGCCCTCCCCAAACACAGACCCATTTTCTGTGCTGACGGGGGGCCCAATCCCCTTTGGCTTCAGTCGCCCTCCCTAAATAATACAGGTGGCACATTGAGAGCCCACCCCAGTGTGCCAAAAACAAACCTGTAAAGGAAAAACTGTCCTGCAATTTTTTTGTTTTGTTTTGTTTTAACCTGTGAAAGAAAAAAACGGTCCCTTGTTGTCTCCGGTGCCCTCTCCCCCAACCCACTCCCACCCTCTGAGCACCGACATCACTACACCCCTCCTCACCCCATACTTACCTCCGTGCCTGTCGCGACAGTCTCAGTGGAGCGGAACACATCTACACTCTTCAAAGCTGACCGAAACTGAAGAAATGCCAGTAAGCTGTATAATGGCATAAATGGGGGAACAACAGGTGGATATCTCATTCATTTTGTGACTTTTGGCTCCAAATTTTCAACATGGAGTTCTTGGGAGCCCACCTCATGAACTCAGTCACTGTCATTTTGTTATTCGGTCCCAAAAGGTGATTTCGCAGTCACTGCACGGAATCACCTTTCAGGACTGACAAACAAAACAACAGTGTCACTGCTCATGAGGTGGGCTCCCAAAAAGTCTGTACTGCAAATTTGGTGAAATAATTCCAAAAAATGACTGTGTTACGAGTGTGCATTGCGCAGTTTCTACACATGCATGTAACTTCGAGAATTGTTAATGTTTTCACTCCAGATTTTCAGCATTGCCATTTTTTCACATATCCTTATGAACGGTATAGCTGTCATTTTTCACATCCTGCCCAAAATGTGTTTTCACACATCTTGCACAGAATGGCACGGTTGCTGTGGGAAATCAACGTTCGGGATAGATTAACAAAATCACAGTGCCACTGTTCATGAGCAGAGATCCCAAATGCTTTCAACAGGTGGGGGGTCACACAAAGACCATGTTGAAAATTTGTAGTTCAAATACCAACAAACACCCGGGGCGTTAGGGTTTCTAACCATAACATCCCACCTTGTACAGACTGACAGGCGTCAGAGGTGTGCCTTTGGATTGCCAGCTGTAATGCTCATGCCATTCCACCCCCACCCTGCAGCCAGTGACAGGCATCGAGGTGTGCCTTGGACCCTTCGCCCCAGAGTTCACTCCATTCTCCTATACTACACCCATTTCAGCGTATGTCCTTATGGAATGGGGTGACTGTAAAGCCGAACACCACAAGGCACAGCTCAACACTTGTCGGTGTCTGCAGGATAGGGTGAGGTGAAATGGCGTGAGGGCTATGGGTGAAGACCCAAAGGCATACCCCAATGCCTGTCCATCTCTGCAGGGTGGAGGTGGGGTTGCTGTGAAGTTCAGTACTTCACTGCCATTCCTATTGTGCATCTGTCTAACTCCTGCACTTCAAATGCTAATATCAGCAAGCAAACATTCGGCATTGACAAATACTTGTTTTCTAAAGATACCACATGCCTATTCCACACATGCTTGAAGCCCCCCACTGTTTTCACCTCCACCACCTCTGATGGCAGTTTGTTCCAGGCACCAACCATCCTTTCAGGGAAGAAGTATTTTCTTACATCTGTCTTAAACCCTCCTCCCCTCAGCTTCACCTTGTGCTGTGTGAAATAGTAGTCTGCCAGCTGAATTACTGTGAATGTTGGAATTTTTGCTTCAATGACATTTCAAAATGCACTTTGTCAACTTTCACAAAATTCCCACTTGGAAGAACAGAATGAATATATGGATTGATGTATTAAACTGTGTGAAATAATTCCACACAACTGATCTCTGAACTATGAAATGATAGCCTGTATTGTGGATTGATGTATTGGATGCAGAACTATCATTCCACAGTTCATGTTTATCACTGCACAATTCAGCCAGAAAATTTCACAAAACGGGGAGAACATTTGCCAAACACATTTGGAAGATTCGGATTTCCCCAAAGTCACAATTTCAGAAAATGTTGAGTTTCTGCCCAGCGCCAGCTTTATGCCCTGCCCCCTGGTTCTGGTGCTCCTTTGCATTTGAAAGAGACTCCTGTCTTATACCCTGTTCACTCCCTGTGAGGTACTTGTAAGTCTCCATCACGTCACCTCTTGCTCTTCTCTCTTTCAAGGTGCACATGTTGAGATCCTGCAATCTTTCCTCGTAGGGCTTCTCATGCAACCCATGCACCATTTTTGTATCCCTCTTCTGGACTGCCTCCACCCTGTCAATGTCCTTTCTAAGGTGCAGCCTCCAAAACTGGACACAGTACTCCAGGTGTGGCCTCATGAACAACAGATACAGTGGCAACACCACCTAATTTATCCTGCTGGAGATAAATCTCCATCTGCACTCCAGTATCCCACTAATCCTACCCACTGCTTTGTCACACTGCCTTCCACCTTGAGGTTGTCAGATATAATAAGCCTATGGTTTCTTTTCTGTTTAGTGGCGGTCAGTACAGTACCTCTCACCATCCTTACTCAATTCCTGTGTTCCTATGCCCTACATGCATGATTTAGCACTTTTTGCATTGAATCCCAACTGTCATGCCCACTCCTCAAGCTTCCCCAAGATCGCAGCACATTCTCTCAACCCACTTCTGAGTGTCAAGCCTACTGTAGATTTTATCATCTACAGAAAGCCATACCTCCCTTCCAGTTATTCTGCAATGTCACTCGTGAAAACATTGCAGAGGACCATTCTCAGTACTGAGCCCTGTGGCACCCTGCTGGTCACTCTCCTGTCATTAGTTAGTGCCATTAACCACCACCCTCTGTCTCCTATCTGTTAACCAGATCAACCCCGTTTACTACTTTGGATCCCACCACTAGGCCACTTTATTATATTTTTTTAATCAGCCTCCACTGATGCACATTGTCGAAGACCTTGCTAAAGTCCAGATAGGCCATATCAACTGCAGTCCTCTGATCTATTTACCTGGTCAGCCAGTCAAATAAATCTATCAAATTCATTTGGCATAACCTCCTTCCCACTTGAATCCATGCTGCCTGTGGTCCTGCAGTCCACTGGAGTCAAGATTGTACTAGTCTTTCCTTTAGCAGGGTTACATTAATTTCCTCACCACTGAAGTAAAACTGACTAGCCTATAGTTGGTAGCCTCCTCCCTGCTGCCGCTCTTATGCAGAGGGACTACATCTGCTCTGCTCCAGTTCACTTGAACCACACTTGTTTCCAGTGACCTGTTAAATATGACTGTCAGTGGGGAAGCTATCACCTTCCCAAGTTCTTTTAGTATGGTACCATTGGGTGCATTCCATCTGGTCCTATACCCCTGTCCACCTTCAGAGCTGCAAGTCCCTTCAGCACTCTTTCCTCTGAAAAGAGACCTGTGTCCACCTCCCCTCCCTCATTCCTGCAATTCCCTGGTGGTCCATCCTCCATCCCTCAACTGTGAAGGCTGAGCAGAAGTACCTGTTTCGAGTGGCAGCTTTTTCTTGGTCCTCTTCTGTGCAGTCTCCCCTTTCCCTCATCTAAGCCTCAGTATCCTCCCCTTTGCTTTCCTCTTCTCATGCATATATCTGAAGAAAATCCTGTTCCCTTCAGAGACCCCTTTGACTAGGTTTTCCTCTGTCTGCACTTTTGCTTCCCTCACTGCCTTTTCTGCTTCCCTCGATTTTACTTGATATACCTCCTTGTCCTCCTCCCTTTGTATTTCCTTATACCTCCTGAATGCAACACTTCTTTCCTTCACCACATTGGTCACTTTCCTAGAGAACCACAATGGTCTCTTTTTCCTTCTACTTTTACTCACTTGCTTCACAAAGAGGTTGGTTGCCTTAATCATACCCTCCCTTACTGTTCCCCCCTTCTACCCCCCAGCAATTCCCATGCCCCAAGTGGCAGTTCCCGAAGCAGTCTCCCATGTATTTAAAATCCACCCTCCTAAAATCCAGGACCCTAGCATGGGAATCAGATCCTCAGGATCTCAATGGCAGTAGGACAGGAGGAGGAGGAGGAGGAGGAGGAGGAGGAAGAAGAGATGGATGTCATTAATCACCTGGGGATTAATGACCTGGCTAGGGATGGGGCAGATAGTGCAGGGAAAGTTTAGGGAGCTTGTGAGGGGTCTTAGACAGGTAGCTCACTCAGTGGTTTTCACAGAGGTGCTGTCTGTCTACATCAGGGGAAAGGATAGGGATCTCTGCACCAGGAGCCTCAACTCATGACTGAAGGAATGGTGCAGAGAGGAAGGGTTCAGCTGCATTAAGGACTGGGGTTCCATCTGAGAGGATAAGGTCCTATAAAGGGGTGATGGCCTACATCCATCCGGGAGGGCAACCGCAGTCCTCAGCGAATGGTTTAAATGTTACTTCGATGAATGTATAAACTAGCTGAGTGGGGTAGCCAAAGGAACCAGGGAGGCAGAAACTGCTATCCCCATAGGCTGAAGTAGAAAGTAAGGAGGATGTAATGGGAGAGAAATCCCACAGGGTGCAAATTAATAAAGGAAGCAGAGTTGTAGAGATAAAGGGGAAGGGAACGGGAGCATCAAAAAGAGAGAGGGGAAGGAGAGAGGGCAAAAAGGAAAAAGGGAGGCAACAAGCAGATAGGAAACAAAATCTGGAAGGCCATGTGTGCAAATGCTAGAAATCTAGGAAATAAGATTCCAAGCCTAGAGGCCATCATGGCAGAGGCCAGCCTCGATACTGTGGCCATTACTGAGTCATGGGGTGCACTGAAAATGTTGAGTGGGACATGGCCACACCAGGCTACACTCTGTTCAGGAAGGGCTGGGTGGGAAGGAAAGAAGGAGGTGTGGTGCTTTATGCAAGGGAAAGCATAAAAGTGACAGACATACAGGGAATGAAGGGGAGGCAGAGGTACTGTGGCTCACCCTGGTGATGGATGGGGAATGAAGCCACTGTTTACACCGCAGTGATCTTCAGACCTCCAGCACAGGGGGAGGAATTAGATAAGATACTGGTGGAAGCTACTGATAAGATGGCAGACAAGGAGGATGTGCTGCTAATGGGGAACTTCAACCTGCCAGATGTGGACTGGCGGGGGGATGGCGTGGGTGGGATGGAGGAACAGTGGGCAAAGATAAAAAGAACCATAGTAAAGGCAACAAACCTATGCGTGAAACAAGTGAGCAAAAGCAAGAGGAAAAAGAGACAGCTATGGTTCTTGAAAGAGGTGGCTGAAAAGGCAAAAGCTAGAAGAGTACCATTTAGAAGGTATAAGGAGATGCAGAGGGAGGCGGATAGGAAGGTGTCTCAGGGGAAATAGAGGGAAGCAGCACAAAGACAGAAATTGAAGAGAAAATACCCTGGAAGGTAACAAAAGGGGACAAGACATTTTTCAGATACGTAAGTGGAAAGAGGAAGACAAAGGGTAGGATTGTAAGGTTAAAAAGGGAAGGATGGGACTGTGCAGAGGTAGACCAGGGATGGGCAGACATCTGGAAAAAATCCTTTTTCCAATGTTTACAGAGGAAGGAGAAGGAGAAGGGGAGGGGCCACAAAACAAGTAACAGAAGCTCTGGAAGGAGGAAGGTGGACACTCGTCCTTTTTTTGGAAGAAAGTCCTGAAGGGACAGGCTAATCTGAAGGTGTACAAAGCAATAGGTCCAGATGGAGTATTGAGTGAGCTCAGGGAAATATTAGCTACACCTCTGACAGTTCTATTTAACAGCTCATTGGAAACAGAAGTGGTTCTGGAGGACCAGAGGAGGGTGAATGTAGTCCCCCTATGCAAAAGTGACAGGAGGGAGAAGGCTGGCAATAACAAGCCAGTCAACCCAAGAAAAGATAGCCAACTCAGTTAAGAAGGGGGATAAAACCTTTTATAGGTACATTAGGGAGCATAGAAAGGTTACAGGAGGGATAGTGAAGATTAATAAAGGAGAGGGGAGGTGGGCAGAGGGAGATAGTGAAAAGGCAGATATACCTGAACTGAATGAATACTTTTGCTCAGTATTCACAAAAGAAGAACAGGAGGAGTTACCTAAACCAAACATAAGAAGCACACTGAGTAGGGGGGTTGACACCAGTCCATTTACAGAAGAAAGAGTCCTGAAAGAACTCCTAAAACTCAAGGTGGACAAAGCAATGGTGCCTGACGGGATTCACCCCGGAATCCTAAAAGAACTAAGGGGGGACCTAGTGACACTACTGACCACACTTTTTAACAAATCATGGGAGGATGGGGTGGTACCTGAGGACTGGAGGAGGGCAGATGTGATTCCCCTTCACAAAAGTCGGAGCAAGGCAGAAGCAGGAAACTACAGACCTGTTAGTTTGACCTCAGTGGTAGGGAAAATGATGGAATCACTTCTGAAAGAAAGAACTGTTAAGTACCCAGAGGCCAGCGGGGCACAGGACCCAAAGCAGCATGGATTCACAGCAGGCAGGTCATGTCAGATGAATCTAATTGATTTATTTGACTGGGTGAACAAAGTAATAGACCAGGGGGAGGGGCTGTGGATATGGCCTACCTAGACTTTAGCAAGGCATTTGACACAGTCCAGCACAAAAGATTAATAATCAAGTTAGCCAGCCTGGGAGTGGGTCCCAGGGTAGTAGCCTGGGTAGCAAATTGGCTGCACAACAGAACACAGAAGGTAATAGTGAATGGAACTCATTCCGAAGAAAGGGGGGGTTACTAGTGGAGTACCTCAGGGCTCAGTACTGGGTCCAGTCCTCTTTAACGTCTTTATAGGTAACATTGCAGAGGGTCTGGAAGGAAAGGTATGCCTCTTTGCAGATGACACAAAGATCTGTAACAGAGTTGATACACAAGGGGGGTAGAAAGGATGAGGAGGGACTTGGCAAAGTTGGAGGAATGGTCAGACATATGGCAACTTAGATTCAATGCAAAGAAGTGCAAAAGTAATGCACCTGGGAAACAAAACCCAGGAGAAGAGTACACAATGGCAGTGGAGGTAATAACAACAACAGTAATGGAAAAGGACCTTGGGGTAGTCATAGCAGATGACCTAAAGGTGGGTAAGCAATGTGAAAAGTCAGTAAGGAGAGCCGGGGGGATACTAGGATGCATAAGGAGGGGCATCACAAGTAGAAAAAGGGAAGTGGTTATCCCTCTGTACAGACAGTTAGTGAGACCCCATCTGGAGTACTGCGTGCAGTTTGGAGACCCCATCTCAGCAAGGACATAGACGGATGGAAGCAGTCCAGAGGAGGGGAGAACTAAAATGATGCAGGGTCTGCATCAAAACCATATGAAGAGAGACTGAGAGAGCTTAATATGTATACCCTTGATGAGAGGAGGGACGGGGACATGATAGAAACTTTCAAGTACCTCAAGGAATCAACAAAGTCCAGGATGGTAGCATTTTTCAGAAAAAGAAATGTGCAAGAACAAGGGGGCACAATTTAAAGATGGGGGGGGGGGACGATTCAGGGGTAATGTGAGGAAATTCTTTTTCATGGAGAGAGTGGTGGATGCATGGAACCGCCTTCCTGGGGAGGTTGTGGGGTCTAAAACAGTGAGGGAATTCAAACATGCATGGGACAGACATAAGGCAATTATAGTAGGGGGGGTTGCAGGAAGTAGGCTGTTGGTTAACTAGAATCTGCAGTTTATCCAATAGGTAGGGAACTGGGCAGACTGGGTGGACCAAGTGGTCCTCATCTGTCATCAAAGTCTATGTAACCTGTCATAGGTGGAGGAAAAGTTAATGGAATCACTGCTGAAGGAAAGGAATGTGGACTATCTTGCATTCAGTGGGTTAAAAGACCCTAGGCAGCATAGGTTCACAGATGGGAAGTCATGTCAAACAAATCTGATACAAGTTCTTTGACTGGGTGACAAAGGATTTAGATTAGGATGGAGCGGTGGACACAGCCTAACTAGATTTCAGTAAGGCTTTTGACACCATTCCACACAGGAGACTAGTAAGCATGCTGGGTAGCTTAGGAGTGGGTTCAAAGGTAGTAAACTGGATAAGAAATTGGTTAAAGGATAGGTAAAAAAAAAAAAAAAGAGAGGGGTGGTAAACGGAGTTTACACAGAGGAAGGGAGGATAACCAGCAGGGAGGCCTCGGGGATCAGTGCTGGGACCAGTCCTCTGTAATATCTTTATGAGTAACATTGCAGAGGAGCGGGAAGGGTAGGTCTGCCTGTTTGCAGATGACACCAAAATCTGCAATGGGGTGGACACTCCAGTGGGGTGGTGGAAAGGATGAGCAGAGACCTCAGAAAACTTGAGAAGTGGTCAAGGGTACAGGCAGTTGAGTTTCAATGTGAAAAAGTGCAAAATAATGCACTCAGAGCACAGAATCCCAGAGACAGAGTACAAAATGGGTGGAGTGGCATTGACAACCACCAAGCAGAAAAAAGACCTGGGAGTAATTCTATCAGATGACCTGAAGGTGGTCAGACAGTTCGACAAGGTAGTCAGGAGACTAATGGGATGCTGGGGGTGCATAGGTAGGGGTATCACCAGCGGAAAGAGGGAGGCAGTGTTGCCTCTGTATAGCTTGCTGGTAAGACCCCACCTAGAGTACTGTGTCCAGTTCTGGAGACCATAACTCCAGCAGGACATAGACAGAGTGGATGTGGTCCAGAGGAGGGAACTAAAATGGTGCAGGGTCCGCATCAAAAGACAACCAAAAAGCATGCTCAAAACCTTTGTATTGCTCACAAAATGACACTTTGTGAGCAATGCAGAGGTTAGAGAGTGCTAATTTGGGGAGGTGTGGCACCCCTTTCAGCATATTCCCTTCCACCACCTGTGAAATTGCACTTTATTTAAAAGGAGCCAATCAGGCAATGCACTCTATATATGTGAGTAGCCACTGTAGGCATTTCAGAGCTGAGAAGCTAGTGTAGGGACTAAACCGAATGGGTCCCACCGTGACGTGGTGGTTTGGCTTGCTCACATTGGAATTCCAATCTGATAATTAAGAGGACCCCCTTTCTTTCATGGAGTTTAAAGTAAGAAAAGCCAACAGGCAGTTAAGTTGTTTCAATTCTAATATGTACCATGTTTTTTTTTTTTGGGGGTTTGTGCACTGGAATTTTGTTTTGTCTGCATCAAAAACCTACAAAGAGAGACTAAAGGACCTCAATATGTACACACTGGAACGGGGGGGGGGGGGATATGATAGAGACCTTTAAATACCTCATGGGGTAACTAAGGTACAGGAAGAAGTATTTTTCAGAGGAAAAGTTGCTCAAGAATGAGGGGACATGCTATGAAGCTGAAGGAGGATAGATTCAGGAAAAATGTGAGGAAGTACTTCTTCAAAGAAAGAGTAGTGGATTCCTGGAAAAGACTTCCAGTGAAGGTGGAGGGGGAAACAAAAGTGGTGGGGTTCAAGAATTCATGGGCTAAGAACAATGGAATCACAGTGGAAAGGGGGAAAAGAGTTGTAGATCAGGTATGGTCTGTGGTAATAATGTAGGTAGGGAGGCATGGGAAAACCGGATGGGCCAAGTGGTCCTTATTCGCCATCAAATTCTGTCTCTGTGTTTCTATCTTTAAACCGTATTGTATGGTGATCACTGGTACCCAGGGGACTGCCAACTGTGACGTGTGCAATGTTGTCCCAGTTTGTAATCTCCAGTTCCAGCACTACCCTATCTCCAGTGGGTTCCTTCAGTAGCTGCCTGAGAAAAGCCCCTTGTAGGGTATCTAGGTTCGCCCTGCACCTTGCCATCTACATTTTATAAGCTGCTGAAGTATGGGGCCTTGAGTTCTCACTAAAAACTCTAGTAGCTGCTCAAAATGTATTTTTGAGGTTGTGTCTTTGCTGCCCTCAATTTTGCTCTGCAGAAATATTAAGAGCAGAAGCTGGTATGACAGCATTAACAGTTCAGGCTTCAAAAAGGGGCTTAAACGAGTGACCTAAAATTTCTTACAATAAGACTGGAGAACTGCTAAAGTTATGCCGGAGGAAGGTACCACCTTATAACACTTTGGCAATAAATGCATCTTCTGGGTTTACAAAACTGGATTTTTTTTACTTTGCCGTAATGGTTTACCATTGATTTTTATTAAAAGAAACACTCTGGAGTTGGGAACCTTCGGAAAAAAACGTGATCCAATATTTAAAAAATGTATCACGACAAGCAGGTATAATAAGGATTGGAATAACCAGGTTCATCATGATATATAAACAATTCCAATATACACACCAAAGGAGCCTTATCTTGTCATTTTCAAAACAGAATCCATATGCTAAAATAATTGCTCATTTACACTGATGGTTTGATCAAGATGAACTGGTAAATTTTGTTATATGTGAAAAGTTTACGCATGTAATTAAATGTGGCTGTGATTCTGTTGGCAAAAGGACAACTCAGCATTCTATTTGGGATTGTGCTCTTCTTAATGATCTATGAAGGATATGGTCTGATCCAATTTTAAGCACAATGGGGGCTGCACAAGAGAAGATAAATTATTAAAAATTGGTACAGTATAAGGTGGATGAGTGGGACGCCTGCTTAAGTGAAACGTTTTAGCGGGAACCGATTGTTCTCAGTGCAAAGTGCATGCATCTAATATTGCTTAAGCGGGACGCCAGACTTACATAAAGTCGCTTAATTGGGACACTCTGCCTAATTATTCTGACCTTTTCTGTGCTGTAAAGCACCTGTCAGTCGGGCTCTCAATTACTGTAAGCACATTCTAAATCACCTGTTCTTTTCTACTTTGTAAAGCTGCCCTGTTTGACATCGCTGCTTGCTGTTCTGTTCATTTCTGAGCGTTAAACATTTTCTGCCTGCCATGTCTTTGCCAAGGAATGAGCTTACCTTGGCTGACAAAGTTTGAGTTGTGGAAGCGCTAAACATCCCAAGCCACTCACTATCCTCTGTTGCTGCCGAATTTAAAATCTCAAAAAGCCAGGCCAGACAGATTAGTAAGAACAGACAGGCTATCCTTACTGAATGGCGATCTAACAGCAATCCCAGCCGAAAGCGCAAGTGGGAAGGTAAGGAAAGCGAGGGTTTCTTATTGAAAGCAACTGAATGTTGCAATTATAAGATCTCCTGACCTCCCAGTAATTTGCTGCCCTTCCCCAGTTTTTACTGGGACTTATGCTTTATGCCGCATTTGTAGGTATGGATGACGAAGAGCCTACTGTGGGAGACCTTACTGATGAGGAGCTGGTGAATGCAGTTTTTAAAGCTACCGATACTGAAGAAGAAAACGCTGATGGTGAAGCCAGTGTTGTCCATGCTGTCACAACGATGGATGCTCTCTCGGGGTCAGATCGGCTATGGAGTGGTGCCAGCAGCACGAGCATACTGTAGCATGGGAGCAACTGTTTGATGTCGAGTGCTCCATACAGGCTGCTGCACTAACCGAGAGGAAACAAAGAAGAATCACTGATTTTTTCCATCCAACCGAAGCTATGATCTCGCAACCATTGCCACCAGGAGCTGCTTTCTTCCAAATAATGCCACCAACTGCATCATCAAGTGATGCACACTCATCGTTCTCATATGTGACTGAGGCTGCTTCATTATTGCTTGAGGAACCGCACAGCATTCCAGAAGAGGACAAAGAAGAATCAGCGGCTAAAATTTACACTGTGTTCTAAATTACAAAATGCTAATAAAGTAATGTAGCACTGCACCATCATGGCACAATGAAAAAAAAAAAAAGCACAACGTATTGCACAAGCATATAAAAAAATAAAAAACTGTCACAAGCACCAACATACTAAAGCTGAGAAACACTCCACTATGTACTGTACAGTCACTGATTAAGGGACTATGGTCAGGTATACTAAAGCTGAGAAACACTCCACTTTGTACTGTACGGTCACTGATTAAGGGACTATGGTCAGGTATACTAAAGCTGAGAAACACTCCACTATGTACTGTACGGTCACTGATTAAGGGACTATGGTCAGGTATACTAAAGCTGAGAAACACGCCACTATGTACTGTACAGTCATTTAATAAGGGACTATGGTCAGGCATACTAAAGCTGAGAAACACTCCACTATGTACTGTACGGTCACTGATTAAGGGACTATGGTCAGGTATACTAAAGCTGAGAAACACTCCACTATGTACTGTACAGTCATTTAATAAGGGACTATGGTCAGGTATATTAAAGCTGAGAAACACTCCACTATGTACTGTACGGTCATTGATTAAGGGACTGGTCAGGTCACAGCCAGATTTCAGTTTCACAAGCCTGGATAGCAAACTTCGTTTATCTGGGATGGTCGTTTAAGTGGGAGAATTATATTTCCACCTTGCCGTCCCACTTAAGCAGCTTCTACTGTATATATGAAGGGTTCTATATAGGTGCAATAATTTGTGTGTGTGTGTGTGCATGTATGTATTTGTTTATTTAAAATTTGGTAACCAGGAAAGGCACACTTAGCCAGGAAGACAAATACAAACAAAAGGAAACAGAAAGAATGTACATCAGGACAGAGATACAGGTTACATTTGAAAAGGTTTTTTTTTTCATAAAATTGGTTAAAGAAGTGCAGCAATACTGACTAAAGCACAGTGGCAAGTGGGCAAACTAGGAGCCTTGGCAGGTGGATACAGGAACATATGGAGGAGGAAGAGGCTAGGAGGTTGAGAAGCAGCTACAAGAAGCAGCAGATGAAGGTCTGAGTAGGCACCTAAGGGAAGGGAATGAGGGGGTGAGGCAAATGGAGGAGGAGAGTTGATTCCCTAGGAAGGGGAGACGACAGGAGAAAGCTGTTTAGCTGGAAGAAGAGAAAGAATGGGGGAGAGAGGTGTAGGATTCCCTGGAGTGTAGAGAGTAGGAGGTAGGGATAGCAGGGGAAAGAAGAGAGGAGAGGTATGGTGGGAGGGTCCAAACCAGAATTAGGCAATAAAGGTTAGATTGTAGGCAAGGTGCTTTTGTGGTGGGGGGGGGTAATAGATTGAGAGGGGTTGATATGGCAGTGATGTATGCAAAAAGGAGAGTTTGAGGCAAAGCAACAAAAAGCATTTAGAATGGTGTCTAGTCAAGTTATGGGCATGGCAGGAACAGAGCCATAGACTATGTCGGCATAATCAAAAACCGGGAGAATCATCTTCATTATCAAATCATGGTGAACAGGAAGAGAGAGGCAGTCTTTATTTCAATATAGCACGCCTAGCATGGGGTGGAGTTTGGAGTGAATTACATCCATGTAGGTCAAGAAGTCAAGATTTGGGTCTAACCAAACTCCAAGGTATTAAAACATAGGGATCACATCAATGGGGGTGCCTTCCAGGGTGTTGAACATTGGCAGTGTGGAAAACCAAGCCAACTTTTGCCTAGTACTGAAGGTCATCAACACAGTTTTTTGGTATTTACCTTGAGTTGGTTAGCATGAAACCAGTTAAATTGATTAAATTGCCTTTTATAAAATAATGAGAATAGGGACAGTCTGTGATGATTTTATATGTTTTTATGGATGTTATCATGATTTTAATTATGTTAGTCACTGGCTGTTTTCTATAAAAAAAATTTACATCTTGGGGAGCAGAAGAAGTGATCCTCTCTCTCTGGAGATTTAACCCTTCCTTGCTTAGAGCCAGAGGATTTCGAGATCTCTTACAAAAGAGAATCCCAGAAATTATCCAGGATAGTCAATCCTCCCAGACCTCGCCCCAGCTTTTATGGGATACTATTAAAGGAAAATTGTATGTTAAAATCAGGAAAATATATTTTTTACCATCCATTGTGTGTTCTTAGTTCACCCCAGTGTTATTTTTCAGCTCAGGCTGTGTGAGGTGATTTTTCTAACTTTTTCTTGCTATTTTATGGCCCTTGGGGGCTGCCATTTACCTTTCTTTTATTGCTTCTTGTCCCAGATAGTCTTCCCAGAGTGCCCTCTGCTCGGAGGTCTAATAGCCCATGCATCTGACCAGTGTCTTGTTACACTGTCTGTATTGTTTATAGTAGCCACAAGATGAAAGAATATATGGAGCATTGGAATGGTTTCTATGGTTTGCAAACATCATGGAGCACAACTAACAAGACTGTCTGTTCCAACAATGCTAATTTACTCCCCCCCCCAGGGCATAGCAGGGGAGAGAGTTTATATCAACAGCACTCACCGCTGCATGCAACCTGTATATAAACTGATACTTTGCTTAGACTCATACTCTCCCTCACCCTTTTATTCGACATATTCTGTACCTTTGATTCAGTTGCTTGTGTCCTGTGTAGAAGATTCATGCTTGTAGACCAATGTAATCCTTTTAAAGCAGTTGTCATCCACTGGCTAAGCAGCCTTCAGTATTTTTGTGTTCATGTGATCTGCACCAGAAGCCCTCTGTAGGATTTCGTCCTGTTTTGTTCTTAATACCAGCTCGTATTATTGCCTTCAACTTTAAATATTTAAAGAGCAGCTTGTATATGTCGAATAAAAGAGGGAGGGGAGAGCACGAGTCTAAGCAAAGTAACAGTTTATATACAGGTTGCATGCAGCGGTGAGTGCTGCTGATACAGACACTGTAACAAGACACTGGTCAGATGCATGGGCTATTAGGCCTCAGAGCAGAGGGCACTCTGGGAAAACTAGCTGGGACAAGAAGCAATAAAAGAAAGGTAAATGGCAGCCCCAAGGGCCATAAAATAGCAAGAGAAAGTTAGAAAAACACCTCACACAGCCTGAGCTGAAAAATAACACTGGGATAAACTAAGAACACACAATGGATGGTAAAAAATATATTTTCCTGATTTTAACATGCAGTTTTCCTTTAAAGTCATCCTATGGGGGGCCACATCATCTGTTATGCTTCACAAAAGAAACAAGCATTTGTCAATGCTGAACGTTTGCTTGCAGGTATTTGCAGTGGTATTTGGCACTTGGACATGGCTTAAAAAAATCAGTGACAAAGAAGTACAAGCATTTGTCAATGCCGAATGTTGCTTGCTTCTATATGCTGTTTAGGTATTTGGAACTCATTGGAGTGCAATTATTGAAAATTCGCGAACTTACGAGCATGCATAGGAACTGCGCAACGCACGCTCGTAAAACAGTCGTTTTAGGAATTTTTTCACCAAATTTTCAACATAGCCATTTTAAGACCTCTGCTCATGAACAGTGTCACTGTGATTTTGCTTAATGTGTCCCATACATTGTGTTCGCACACCGACTGCGCCATTGTGCGCTACATGGGCGGAAACACATTTTGGGCAGGATGTGAAAAATGACAGCTGTACTGCTCATAAGGAGGTGTGGTAAAATGGCAATGTTGAAAATCTGGAGTTGAAATATTGAAAATTCGCCAAACCCTCGGCGTCGCGTGAAAGGAACTGCGCAGCTCGTAAAACAGTCATTTTTGAATTTTTTCAACACAGCCATTTTAAGACCCTGCTCAGAACAGTGTCATCAGGATTTTCTTAATGTGTCCATACATTGAGTTCAAGATATCGCATCATGCCATTGTGCACTACATGGGCGGAAACACATTTTGGGCAGGATGTGAAAAATGACAGCTGTACTGCTCATGAGGAGGTGTTGTAAAATGGCAATGGTGAAAATCTGGAGTGAAAATATTGAAAATTCGCAAACTTACGAGCATGCGTAGGAACTGAGCAACGCATGCTCGTAAAACAGTCATTTTAAGGAATTTTTTCACCAAATTTTCAACATAGCCATTTTAAGACCTCTGCTCATGAACAGTGTCACTGTGATTTTCTTAATATGTCCCATACCTTGATTTCGCACACTGACTGCGCCATTGTGCACTACATGGGCGGAAACACGTTTTGGGTGAGATGTGAAAAATGACAGCTATACTACTCATAAGAAGGTGTGGTAAAATGGCAATGTTGAAAATCTGGAGTGAAAATATTGAAAATTCGCGAACTTACGAGTCTGCGTAGGAACTGCGCAACGCATCGTCTGTAAACCGTCATTTTTAGGAATTTTTCCACCAAATTTTCAAAATAGGCTTTTTGAGAGCCCACCTTATGAACGCTGGCACTGTCGTTTGATTAATTGGGCCTGAAAGGTGATTTCCGCGAGTGATTGCGAAATCACCTTCGGGCCCAATAACGCCATGACAGTGACAGAATTCATGAGAAGGGGTCCCAAAACCCCATGTTGAAAATTTGTGCAAAAATTCCAAAATGCTCTGAGCTATAAACAAAGTTGAAAAAACATCTAGCCCATTATACAGCTTACGGCATTTCCTCAGTTAGGTAATTGGAAGCTTTGAAGAGTGCATCGTGTTCCCGGTCCAGCGATGATCGTGCGCCGAGACTCCGGAGGTAAGTATGGGGTGAGGAGGGGTGTGGGAGGCAGGGTGCACAGTGGGTGGGTGGGTGCGGGTTGTGGAGGGGGGGAGACTGCGTGGACCATTTTAATTTACAGTTTTTTGTTTTACTTTGGCGGCCTTGAACATTTGCCACACTGGGGTGGGCTCCCAGCATAGCAGAAGGATGGTTGGGGGGGCCGTGGAGCCGATGGGGATTGGGCACCTCCGCCAGCAGACGACGCGTTGACGCTTGCTACGCTTGGGGTGGGGCTCCAGCGTGGCAGAAGGATGGCTGGGGCCGTGGAGCCGACGCCGGATTGGGCACCCCATCGGCAGACGACGCGGGACGCTTGTTAAGCTGGGTGGCCCAGCGTGGCAGCAAAGATTTGGCGAAGACGCGGGTAAAGCACACAGCGGTGGTTTTGAAGAGAAGACCACCGCTGTCATACACAGCACCGTGCGGATTGCGCAGGACCGCCACGCCTGCTCAAGGGAGCAGGGGATTGCTCAGGAGAGGCACACCTCCAAAGTGTCCCATTCTCCCAAGACGTTCCTTGTGCATGCGCGCAAGCGAACGTAAAAACAACAGGATTCTAAGTTATCACTGCTACAAGAAAAATTAAAGATTTTTACAAGAGACACATATGCAGGGAGATGATGAGGTCCTATCCCTCTTACGATAAACATAAGATTCAATACAAAAAATTCTAACAAACAAAACTGAGAAAGCCCTGATGTGGCTTCGGCTGAAATATTATGAAGGAGGGGCTAGGGCCTCAAAAATTCTTGCTCATCGTCTCAGGCGACAAATTCAATTGCAGCATATCTCAAAAGTCAAAGACCCTCATACAGGATAAACCTACCACTTATTTATTTATTTTATTTATTTATTAAATTTTGTGACTGGGTAGGCCCACTGAGCCCTGAAGTTCCCTTTTTCAGGGGCGACCCGGGATAACAATACAAGATAAAATACAGTGGAGAAAAACTTTTGATTACATAGGTTGTTCAAGCATAAGGTGGTTACAGACAGTGGTTACAGACATGGTTATCATCATGACACAGTTTTGCCTTGCTACTACTTGGCATAGTGATATACATGAGGTAGTATTGGTCCCTAGGTGTCCAGATACTAGAGGGAGGTACATGGTCGGCTCACCTTTGGGAAGGTTTGATGTAGAAAAAGGGGATACCTTAAGAGCCGTGGCAGTGGCATGCACTTGTGGCCAGTATATGGGACTTGAGCCTGGCGCAGAAGTTCGTGAGTGAGGAGGCGTCCTGGACCAGGGGGGAGCTTGTTTCAAAGGCTGGGGGCTTGGCAAGAAAAGGATCTGCCGTCAGCATTGGTCCTTACTCTGGGCACTTCTAGTAGTGTTCGTTCTGATGTCCTTAAATTCCTAGGGTTGTGTTTAATGGCTATAGTTCTGGCTATGCTTGGTGGAGCGGGGGGTTTGAGTAGCTTGTAGGCCTGGACAAGCAATGGGTATTGGAGGCGAGCACCCAATGTGGGCCACCGGAGCTTGGCCAGAGTGTCACAGTGGTGACGTCGCGGGTGGTCTTGGGTAGCGAACTGAGCTATTTTGTTGTATAGGATTTGCATCCTGGATACCTCTTGCTTTGCCATGCCCTGTATAATCGGGGCCGCATAGATCAGGGTAGGGAGCAGGACACTTGTCGCAATGGAGAGCCTGGCTTCAGGGATGAGCTGGTCCCCGAGTTAGTACAAGGTACCGAGTTTGCGATGTAGGGTCCTGGTGACCTGGTCCACGTGGTCCTTGTAGGTGATAGACTGATACAGAGTTAGGCCTAAGTATTTTAGGGAGGGAACTACATTAATGCTTTTGCCAGAGAGTGTGGTTAGTCGGAGGGATGAGGACCTGTCAAGTCCCAGTGATCTTGGTCCGAATAGCATTGCCTTGGTTTTGTCTGCATTAAGTACCATTCTGTTCTCACACAGCCATGTCTCTAGGGATGTGAGGTTCTTTTGGAGGAGCGGACCAAGAGCGGCCACATCGCCCAAGGGTCGGTAGGTGACAGTGTCGTCAGCATACTGTATAACTGAGCTCTCCTCACAGTAGGTACTTAATTCGTTGGTAAATAGGGAGAATAGGAGGGGGCCTAGTATTGAACCCTGAGGTACTCCCTGTTTTAGAGGTAGTGGCTCTGACATGGCCCCCTTCTATGTGACCCTCTGTGCCCAGCCTGATAAATAACTCCCAAACCACTTGAGGGCATGGGGGTCTAGGCCCACATTGTGAAGCTATTCCACAGATTACATTTTGAAGGTATTTAGATCTTACTATGCATGCCTATACTCTTCTCCAGTGGAGCCAGACCCAATTCGAACAAATAACCTGTTGTTTTGAGTTAAGTTACCCTTACTCTTTCTCAACAAAATAATATGATTTCCCCTATAATGGAGGGTGTACTTCAAATGGCAATAAAAAATCTTAAAAATGGGAAGAGTCCGAGACCGGATGGGTTTGGACCGGAGTTTTACAAAAAAAAAACTGGGATCTCATACATGAGCCTTTATTAGCGGCCTTACAAACCTCACAGAAATCATCAATCTGCCTGATTTCCTGGAGACAGGCCACGATCTCGGCTATATTGAAACCTCCTCAGCTGTGCGAATCCTATCGCCCCATTTCTGTACTGAATCAAGATTAAAAACTTTACACTAATATTTTGGCCCACAGATTGGATGACATGTTTCCCACCTTGATACACCCAGATCAGTCCAGCTTCACTAAAACTAGAAAGACTACAAATAATATTAAACGCACATTATACCTAACTGACCACGCAGTTTCCACTAAAACCCCAATGACATTACTAAGTTTAGATGCCCAAAAGGCTTTTGATATGGTGAACTGGGATTTCCTGCAGGCCACTATGGCTAAGTTTGCATTCCCACAGTCCTTTTTAGACATAATCAGCGGCATCTACATCGCCCCGGAGGCGACGGTAAAGGTAAATGGCTCCCACTCACCTCGCCACAGACTACATCATGGCATCCGGCAGGGATGCAATCTTTCTCCCTATCTTTTTGCTATATTTGTTGAGCCTATAGCTCAACTCTTTAGACAAATGGGGCAAATTTGTGGATACACCATAGGCTCCACAGAACATAAAGTAGCGAATTACGCTGATGACTTACTATTATACTTATCACACCCTGAAGATTCATTAGGATCCCTTTCCAATCTTCTAATGGAAATAGAAGCAGCTTCTGGTTATACCATAAATCAAGGAAACTCAGAGGCCCTTATTATACATGGCTCACCCTCTCTCGTGCATCTACAGGATTACAACTGCAGATGGAACAAACCAGCTATTACTTATCTTGGCATCCAAATACCACCCCATATTAAAGATTTATATAGAGTCAACTATACCCCTTTAACCAAACAAATTCAATCAGACCTTGACAGATAGCTCCCCCGCCGCTCTCATTACTCACCAGAGTACAATCTATACAAGCAAATACGTTACCCAAAATATTATACCTTATGCAAAATATTCCACTCCCCTCCCTCAACAAGACTTTACTTGTTGGAACAAATCCATTAGGAAATATATATGGGCGGTTGGGAGACCCAGGGTGGCACTTTCCAAGCTTCAACTCCCTAAGGAATGGGGGGATCTGACTCTTCTTAATTTCAGCCATTACCGGATAGCTACATTAATATCCCATATGGCAACTTGGTTATTACCGAGCTCAACTGCCCCAATCTGGACATTATTATAATGAGAAATGACATTGCTCCCTCTTGACTCTCTCTCGATTTCACACCCACCTCTACTGGAACAATCCGACAAGTGCTCTCAACTTACCAGAGCATTACTGGGGAGCTGGAGAAAATTCTCCAGAACATACCTTTCTCGCCAATTGGATGGGGATTCCTGCCCAGCATCCTGACTTCGCACCTGCGCAGTCGGATGCTCAGTTTCATAGATGGCTCACTAAGGGACTCATACACACCTATTAATTATATGATGCATGATTGTTTCAAACCTTTGAGCAACTGAGGGAAGCCTTTGTTCTACCCCATCAAGATTTTTATAGATATTCACAGATTAGACATTTTTTGGGCAATAAGTTGGGTCTAGATGTCTCTCACATAGAGATCCCCCCCACATATTTTACTCACACACCTACTAAACCTATACCAACAGGGACACCTGATCTCACAGGCTTATGCAGCCCTCCAGAGCTCAACGCCCCAATACAGTATATGGAGATGGTTCATTTTCATTGGGAAATGGAATTAGGGATAGTGCTCTCTCTGGACAATTGGCTACAAATCTGGCGGAGACAACAAAAAACAAGTAACTCATACTCCTGGAGACAATTCTCTTGAAAAGTTGCAGCTAGATTTTTTCTCACTCCACAGATCACAGCCAAATATTTTGAATCAGGAGATTCCACCTGCTGGAGAGTGTGTAGATGTGAGGTCTCCAAACATTCGCATATATTCTGGTTTTGTCCAGCAGTGAAAGCTTTTTAACAGGGAGTGGATAGTACAACCAGGGAACTATTCAATACTATAGGAACTCTTACGCCAGAGGTAGCCCTCCTCCTCCTCCATTACCCCAGACAAATTAACGTAAACAATACAAATATTTATTGAACATCCTAATGGCAGCAGCCAAAAAGTGCATTACTAAACTGTGGTTGAAGCCAGATCATCCTACCATTACCTCCAGAGAAAACACTATTTATGATATCTATAGAATGGAGAGTCTCACTGCCAGGCTGCAAGATAACACCCATGAACTGTTGTCCTACTGGACCCCTTGGTTTTTATATATTGCAGAAACAAGAAATGATATTGTTCCATGAAGGAGAGGTGAGAGAATCTACTCCTCTATCTTCTCATTATTGCTTTAAACAAAAAAGGAACCAGCCAGGCCATGTATTAAGACTGCTCCCCTCCACCCCACCATCCTTTTCCTCCTTTAGTCTTTTCTATTTAATGCTCATAGATAGAATCTAGCCTGAAACAACAGATTGCAAACATGGATTGATTAGGGAACAATCTGTATTTCTTTGTGGGAAAAATGTACAGTCTTTGCAACATATATACTACTGCTGATATACATGTGTATCAAACCATAATTATTTTCATCCTTTATAAGTCATTGTCTATCCAATCTTGCTGATTGTATCCTTTGTGTGCTGAAAGAAAAGAATGGAAAAATAAAAAGTAAAAAAAAAAAAATTTACAAATGATCTTGACTGCCAGTCCTTGCTGCTAAATAGTTCATCTCCTGCTGTTTCTCAAACTGTCCTCATAAATACAGTGCTCCCGCGCTATAATTAACAAAATGGGGGCCATATAATGCATTCGTTATACTGGTGTGTTCTTTACATCAAGGGACGCCTGTATACAGTACTACCAGCCAGTGCACGTATTGCTCTTACATTTCAAACACAATAGTTAGGGTTGGATCAGCCCTTCTATGTTAAAAACTCACTGACTCCAGTAGCACTTTTCGAAGTCTGAGAATTTCATTGCTTAACCTTAATTCAAAATGGCGTCTCAGAGCTGATGTGCTAAATCCAAACTTTTGCACCTTGATAACTTTGGCGTACTTTTATGAAATATCCCAATATTTGGTATGCACAGTCAGTCCGTCAGTGTCTCAAAGTATGGAAAGTTTCATGACAGCATCTTGTATGGTTTTTGAAACATGGAGTGGTAAAAAAAAAATGTTTTCCCATACTTAATATGGATTTTGTGCCCTCATCTACAGCACAGATGGTATGAAAGTTTTCCCTGACATTTTCAGGGATGTTGGGGTCTGTGCCAAGGGTGTTCCTTTGAATGGTTTGGTGACAAAACATCACACCATTTGCGAATTATAATTATTTTAGTGATAGCTGCTAGACAGGCAGGTAAATGAAAACCGTTTGCACTGTTAACAGATAAGGATTTACTGTTTTTGCTCAGAGAAATACTGTTCATGATGTCAGCCATCTTGTTTTTTTCCCTGTTTTCAAACTGTTTTTTTACAGAAGTACTGCTTGGTAATGAATGAACAAGACCTGTATTAAGGTCTCCCTCACATGCTTAGCTCATTTTTTGTCTTAGAATTTAGAAATTTACAGGGCAAATGTGTGTTTTTATGGCAAGAATCATTTTACCTGTCACTTGCTAATGTAAGGATAGTTCGAACAGTACATATCCATTTGCACATTTTTATATTTCAAGCTTTACTGTTCGATCAGAAAACACTGCGAACACTAAAGGTCAATAACAGATCGAAATGTAATAGCTCCCAGGTTTCTAGTGACACACCCCCACCTCGCTAACTGTCCTCCTCCTAATAAAATAATAAACACAGCACACAGTCCAGAGATTATTAAAAACTCTTCCACCAATTTATAGTATCACAGCAATGCTGACATCAGTTTATCCCTTTAAGCTGGAAACTCCAAGGACAGCATGCAAGATACATTTCTCCCCGATCGCTGTCCCTGTAATATTATTTGTTTCCCTGGTGTTTAGTGGCATCCCCCACCCTCCCCAATCACTGTCCCCATATGACATAAATATTACATGGTGTCTAGTGTCACCCCCACTCCTCCGATCACTGTCCTTGTAATATTGTTTGTTTCCTTGGTGTCTAGTGGTACTCCCACTCCCTGATCGCTGTCAGTCCTGAAATAAAGAAAACAGCCCTTGAAGTTTTTTTTTTTTATCTACAAAAAAGAAAATGGTCCCTCGCTGATCTGGTCTGACCCCCTCACCACCACCTCCCACTCAATACCCACCACTCCACACCCCCCAGTACACCCACACACACTTGAACAGGTCCCAGCTTGAAGATCTACTCTCCAATTGAAGACATGTCTTGCTACTTGAACTACTGACTGCAATATGAGAAACAGAGGTAAATACGCTTCAATGTATTTCAATGGGGTTTTCAACTCTGATGCATAACTTGTCCATTTTTGCATATTTTGACACCAAAATTTCAACATGGCCTTTTGGGAACCCTGCCTCATGAACAGTGTCAGTGGAATTTTGCAAATTAAGCCTGACAGGTGATTTTTGCAGTCACTTGGTGAAGTCACCTTTTGGGAGGGGATTTTAAACTTTTCACTGCCCTTGTTCATGAGGTGGGGTCATAAAAAAACTATGTTAAAAATTTGGGGTCAAGATTTGTAAAAATGGCAAAGTTATACGCATGCATTGAAATTTTACTATGCTTGCTCTGAACTTTGTTAATTGTAAGTATCTTGACTCCAAATTTTCAGCATAGACATTTTTTCACACCACCTCATGAACATGTCATTTTTCAAATCCTGGCCAAAATGTGTTTTTGCCTCTGTGGCACAGAATGATATTGCGGTGGCGTGGAATGATGTTTCGACAGGGATTTGAACATTCTCAGCATTATGTTCATGAGGTGGGGTAATAACAAGGCTATGCTGACAAATTGGTTGCTGTTGTGGCCCTGCACGTCCACGGCAACATTCACGTACACATCTGCGGACGGATGGCAGCACAGGGCCCAGACAGCCCAGCGCTTCTACAGGTAAATGATAATTCGATTATACTATCTAAAAAAGTAAGGAAATAATTTGCAAAAAAAACTGTGTTAATGCACCAGTTAGGGTAACTTAACACCACAAAAGTAGGGAAATGTGGTGTCAGAGGTGGGATGTTAGGGTCAGAAACCAAAACTGTAATGTTTTTTTCCTTAAGCTGCTGGGGGGGGGGGGCGCGTTAGGGTGAGAAACCCCGACACCACATTTCTCTACTTTTGTGGTGTTAAGTTACCCTAACTGGTGCATTAACGCAGTTTTTTTTTGCAAATTATATTGCCCAATATAAATACATTTCAAGCGCTGCAGTAGGGCTCATGAGCCCAAACCAAAATACACAAACTAAGCACACTCAACCTGAAATACTGTACAATGCACAGTGTAAAGTTGTTGAGCAAAATATAAGTGCCCCAAGAGATAGCCTGGTAGAGCCCAGCACTTTCAGGAACATTGCTTCGGAAGGGGATGGGGTGCCGTGAAAGTCACATCACACTTGTACAAGACTCTTAAAGGTATAAACGACTGCTAATAGTAATACATAGAAACACTGAATTTGTCAACAAAAAGGACTGCCTGACCCACCCAGTCTGCCCTCTGTGTCTATTCCATAAATGATTGAAGACCCCTGCTGTTTTCACCTCCAACACTTCTTCTGGCAGTCTGTTCCAGGTGTCAACCACCCTCACACTTTCAGTGAAGAAAATATTTCTGTACAGTTCTCTTCAACTGCCCCTCCCCCCCGATTCATCACATGACCCCTGGTCCTGGTGTTTTTCTCATTTGAAAAATACTTCCCCCTCCACTCTGCTCACCCCTGTGAGGTACCTGTAGGTCTCTATCATGTCACCTTTCACCCTCCTCTCTTTCAGGGTGTAAATGTTTTTGTTTTTTTTTCTTTTTAATTTTTTTTCCCTCCTGGTCATGGTCCTAGGAGCCTCTCTCAGGCATCCAACCTAGTTCTGCCCTGCCTGAAGTCCCCCCAACCGGACCTTCCTCTCTCCTCCACCCCGCCTCGCAGCTGGCACCCCCAGCTTGCCCTTTCTGAGGTGGGGCCACCCCTCCTACATTAGGCGCACTTGCACACAGACTCCAGCTGCAGGCATGAGCCCCTGGCGGAGGAACCCCGAAGGTCGGCCAGGTCTGACCCGGCAGTGGGCACGGCTGATGGTGCTGGGTTTTTCCGTGTTCTGCAGTTCCCCCCCATGAGTGGGCATGCCCCGATGCTCTGGCACATGGCCACCCCTGCCTGCGTCGGCCACGCTAGTACATGCTGCCTGGCTTGCTGCAGTGACCCCCAGTCTCCATCAGGGGTCCCTGGCTCACCGGGCCAACCCATCCCCTTAGTCTGGGGAGGAGAGCACCACACGGGCGCTCAGTCCTCAACCCTCCCCTGCCAACCCCCGGAGCCTGAGTCCATTCCCAAACCCATGTCACCGGCGCAGCGCGAGGTGTGGCGTCCAGCACCTCAACCCTCAGCGCCACCGGGCCGGCTAGGGTGTAAATGTTGAGATCTCTCAGTCTCTCCTCATAAGACTTCTTTTGCAACCCCTGTACAATTTTTGTTGCACTCCTCTGGACTGCCTCCACCCTGTCTATAACCTTTCTCTGGTATGGCTGCCAAAACTGGACACAGCGCTTCAGGTGGGATCCCACCAGTTAGCGATACAGTGGCAACACCACCCACCTCCTCCTGGTGGCAATCCCCCTTGTCCTCATCCACTGCCCTCCCCTAATTTATTTCCCTGGCCACCAAATCAAATGAAATCTATCAGATTCACTCAGCATGTTTTCCCATCCATGTATCCATGCTACCTTTGGTCTTGCAGCCTACTGGATTCAAGATGCTTTACCGGTCTTTCCTATAGCAGAGTTTCCATTCACTTGGCCACCACTCAAGTAAGACTGTCTGACCAACAATTGGTAGCCTCCTGCATGCTGCCGCTCTTATATAGTGGGACCATGCTGGCTCTTCCCCAGTCCTTTGGAACCATGCTTGTTTCCAGTGAGCTGTTGAATAAAGCTGTCAGTGGGGTAACATGCACCTCCCTGAGTTCTTTTAGAACTCTTGGGTGTATCCTGTCTGGTTTCATAACTTTGTCCATCTTCAGAACTGCAAGTCAGTTCCAGACTCTTTCCTCTGAAAATGAACTTTCCACCCCCCCCATTTCTGCAACCCCTGGTGAGCTGTTCCCCCCTCCCTCCCGTGTGAAGACTGGAGCAAAATTGCCAGTTTAGGATGTCAGCTTTTCTTGGTGCTCTTCTGCACAGTCTCCCACCCCACCCCAATCTTTCTAGCCACACTATCTTTCCCCTTTCTTTCTTTTTTTCACTTATGTTCTGAAGACACAGTAAGTATTAAACCAGTTAAGAGATTTTTTAAAGTGTAAATGCGAGGACTAAAGTTATTTTACTAAATTTATCTAAGATGTTCAAAATCAATTATACAAAACAAATACCAGTTAAATGTCCTTATCAGGCTCCCTGGAAACAAAACGCATGCAGTGTCTTCTAATAACCTCAAATAATTACAGTCAAGTCCATAAGTGAAGTGTCCCTTCACCCCATACTAGCTGCACAACTCCAGCAAGACTTTAACAGCACCCTACAATAGTTCTGCACGTTTCCATGTCATAATGGCGAAAATGTAAGGGTGACTCGCATTACAGCGAGCACATATCGCCGAATCAAACATCCGCTACAAACCCACCACAGCACTCCCTATTACACTGACTACAGTACACAATATTTCGGCACACAACAGAATCTAACATTTAATGCTGGGGGCTATGCCCCCCCACACCTCCCAAATTATTATAATAAACTCCAGGGGGGTCTGACACTGGGGGAAAGGGGAATACATGGGAGGGGGCTACCTCGGCTGGGGCACTAGTCAGGGGAACCAGGGAACAGGCAACAAAATGTAAAACCCATCAGCCACCACAAGACACAAAAAAACACATATCTGCAGACAGTCTCGAACCCAGCACCATCGACATCACAAGCAGTGGCCATGTCCACCACTCCAAGAGACCAGCTCGGCAACAGCAGGCATAATTTCCGCATTTAACCCACATGACTGAACCCTCCCTTGTCATTTGCTGCTATTCCCTCCTCTTGCTATACTGGAGCATAGCTATTCCGTCAGGCATGCAAACTGAGTCGCTCAATTTGTTTCACCCATATGACGGGATACCATTTTGCACCAACCAGCTTAACCTTAATGACTGAAAGGCTCTCTCTGTGACCTCTGGCACAAGGCAGTCCCCCTTCCCCATCAAAAGCCTCCTTCCATGTGTTGACAGGGTGATGCAAAAAAAAACATAAAAACTAAGGAGGTTCCTCGGGAGTGGCTCTATCTCCCTCTGCACTGCCAGGTGACTGCTGTTCTGCTGGGAGAGGCAGCAGAGCCTCCAGAAGCACAGAGTGCATCCTGAAGACTGTTTCTCCAGCTCCATAGCAATCAGAAGGGATCACATGTTAGAGATGTAAATCTGTGCTCCCGGAAAGGAAGGTGGGTACCTTAACTGTTAAGCCACTGGAGCAAGGTGCCTGCTTCTTTTGAAAATGAAAAAAAATTGGATCAGGAAGTATGGGGGATGGGTGGCAGGGAGGAAGTGTCCAAGGTAGGGAGAGGAGTGGCCACATACTAGCCCTGTTCTCTTAGGAGGCCTGGAGTTTTTCCTCAGTTTCATTTATTTTTTTATATTGGAAAGGCATGTGAGCAAAATTGACCGTTTTCTCAAGTGTCCAGTGACATACAAATCAGACACAGTACACAGGTATACAAGGCTAAAAACTGTACAGATAGTGTAGCAACGTTTATCTGACCTACTATAAGTGTAAAAGTGCCTCAAAATTTCAACATCCAGTAACGTAATTGTTAGTTTACTACCCTTCCTCTGAAATATGCTTTGGTCTTGGCTCACTCTTTAAGTACAAACAGCCAGCATTTCAATGTCAGCTTTCTTCTTTCTATTACTTGTTAATCTCCTACAAATACACCAGGTGAAACACTGTGTTGTTTCAAGTCATTGCCCATGTTAGGGTAACTCAGCATTTTCATTTTTTTTATTTTTAACCAGGAGGTAAACTGGGCACAGCCCTTTTTCAGTCATGCCTGACACTGAAGCACAATACCAGACAATACAAAACAATACATAAGACTAGACAAAATAAGGCTATACATAATCAATGAACATTATAGGAACAAGAATTAAAATTCTCATACAATTTCGACAGATTTTTAAAATGCTTTATATTGTTTGCAGATTTGACTAGTGCTGGCAAATTGTTCATAAAAGTAGGAACATACCAGGTAAAAGACCTTTTGCTTAAAGCCAGCTTTGAAGAATTGAGATAGAAAAGGGTTTCAGTTGTGTTCCTTGTCTGATATGAGCATACATTTTGAACATATTTCTTAGAGGGAAATTGAGGCATTGAACTTTGAAAAACTCTAAATGCAAAAACAGCAGCATAATACTTTATTCTTAATTGTGGAGGTAGACAGTGTTGGTTAAGTTACTTTTTCTATTACTTTCTATTACTTTTGGAAACTTGTTCCAGAAATCTCTGTGCAGTCACTAGCAAGGGTGGAGACGCACTGGAAAAAGTACTACACCTTACAGTTACAATTACTTATCTCTTTTTATACAAAAGAAATACGTAACTGTAACTGATTACATTTATTTGAAAGTAACTAGTAACTAACCTATTACTTTCAAAAAATTTAATCTGTTACAGTTATTTATTAATTTTGTATTGTTTTTGTATAAAAATGAATAAGTAACTATAATTATAAAGTGTATTACTCTTTCTAGTATGTCTCCATCCTTGCTAGTGACTGCACAGAGCTTCCTGGAACAAGTTTCCAAACATAATAGAAAGTAAAAGAAAAAGTAACTTACCCAACACTGGAGGTAGAATTTTCATCCTTTCATATAATAGGCAATGATGAGTCCTTAGGGGAGCCCTTAGATAAGCACTAATACCCGACAGGGTGGGTGGTATTGTGCTATACCAGACTGCCCAGGGGCGTAAAGAGGCCCTCCACCATGGAGGGTATTATTGCACTTAGGAAATGGGTTACATGTCACATTTTAGCTACAATATAAAAATTATGAAAAAGAATTAGAAACATTAAATACAAATCCATTTAAAGTAGATTTTTTTATAAAGTAGTCCCTTTACTGGTATGTTTGCTAATAGAGAGTGGTGCTGTTTTTCAGAGCATTTAACTCTCTCTGCCCCAGCAACACTTCTTTAACACCCCCCACCCCCAAACACACACACATGCTCACCTGTGCTCCAGTGTAGTGTCTGCGTTTACACTGGCTGGCAGTGAGTGTGGTCAGAATGGAAGCTAGAGTGAGAGCTGTAATAACAGTTTACAACAGAGGAAGACAGTGGGACTGAGAAAAGATGAGCTGTCTCTGCCAGCAACTGGGATCAGTTGTGAGTCATCCCCATTCTGCAATCCACCTGCCAGCGAAAGTAGTAGGTCCAACTCCTACCCTGTCCGTTACTGCTCACAAAACTTCAGGTCAGTTTGAGCGATAGTGTGTAGTGGCGCCACAGTAAGCAGTGGAAGATGTGTTTAATAGGGGCTTAGTACACGATGTTGTAGCGCTAAATGTTTAAGTATGAAAACTGTTGCTTTTGTGTGCCACATCTTTATTTAATAGAAAAGACATTCACTTCTGTAAAGTGAGAGAACAGCTTGAGGGCTACAAGTGAAAAAAAGTGGATCTGTCTGCGGCAGCTGAGGTGCTTACTTGGGTGGGGAGATCAGCTGTACAACTCTGCCACAGGATGCTGACTGAGAGCGAGAGAGAGAGAGAGACAGAACGGGACATTGACGTAAGCATGCCCGCAGTCTCTTCTCTCTCTCCCTCGACACATTTAATTGAGCTAGGTTTTTTTTTTCTGCTTTGGGCTGCTTTGATCAAAACTGTTTAAATAAAAAAAAAATGTCAGTGGCAGGCGCGATGAGGAGTGGGAGAGTGGAGCTTGGACAATGGGCAAGTTGTCTTCAATAGCGCTTAGCACATGAGGTGCTAGTGCTGTTCGTTTAAAATATTAACATTGGCAACGGCAAAATGTAGACGGTGTGTGCCAGATTTTTTTTTTAAATAAAAAAGGGCATTTCTGTATGAACCTGGCTAACGTCTTGTTTTGGGGGGGGGGGGCTCTCGTTCTCTCTCTCTCGCTCAAAACAGTAAAAATTGTGGCATTTTTAAATTGAGCCTCCTACAGCTTGATGATTCAAATGGCAAAAAAAAAGGAAAAGGCTGTTTGTAGAGGTCCCAACAGAAAGAAGGGTTAAAAAGTCAGGTTAGTTGATATCTTGGAGGTAGAAGACTTGGTTTGCTGGCCAAGGCACCTAGCTTCACCTGAGCTCTTTCCTTCTAAGACTGCTTGAAAGGCAGAGTAGAGAAACTTACCAGAGCAAGGGAGAAGGATTAAGTCTTAGTTTGGCTAAGCAGATTTACTGTGTGGTGGTGTTTTTATGTTTTACTCACAGGGATTGCTACTGTTTGTTGCTAACATTTCATTGCTTTATTTTTTCTCTGATTCAAATTGTTGTTGCTGGTATACCTTCTTCTGCATTATTACAAGGTGTGCCTACAGGTGTGTGCTAACAGATTACTGCTGTAATCTTCTGATTCAAATTGTCTTTTGCAAGGTATATCTTCTGTTACTGCTTTATTTTTCTCTGGAGCAAAGTGTTTCTTACAGGGTATATCTTCTCTGAAATTATTACAGGTGGTACTTTACAGGTTTTACAGTTTTATCTAACATTAGGATAAGCTTTCAGGGTTACTGCATTTGTTGTTGACTGATTGTTTCTCTCTACCTCCTTGTTCTTCCGTCCGTGGTTCTTCTTTTTTAGGCAGGGAAGGGCCCAGCACCCACCCCCATCCCCAACCAATTTACCGCCATACTCCTTTTATAGGTACCACAGTTGTGACATTTCCTGTGGCAGAGCAGGAAGGGGCGGATCAGTGGGGCTCCACAAGGTGATCTCATTTACAGGGCACTAGTAATTTAACTTGTTATAACAAGTTAAACAAAACACAATTAAACCATTACTTGCATTTTTTTTTCCTTCTAATTATTCTGACTAGGTTACAAACCCAGCAACTTATTTGGAATGGATTTCATTAACTGCAGGTACTGTGGAACAATTTTCAGAAGGACAGTCTTGCAGGATTTAGGACACTGTCCACATGCTGGGCCTTTGGAGATCTTAGGTCTCAGCTCCGGCAGCATGGGCAGAGATTGCACGCCTCAAATTTTATATTGAAGAGGAAATACATTATAAGAACCACCCGCCATTTCCCCAGCATCCAATAGAAAAACCTCGACCTAGAGAGGTAGTTGGCCCAGGAGGTTGGCAGGTGGTTAGGAGGAGCAAATCAGGTGCCCCATCACTCTCTGCTCTCCAACACATTACCTCCAGAAACCATATAAACACTACAAACAGGTATCTGCCTCTATCTCTGAAATCAAATAAAGAGGCAGAAGACACTGCAGAGCAGGACACTGTGGCACAGGAGCTAGCACAACAATACTCACCCAAATCAGGAACCAAAACTAAACAAGCACAAAGGAAATCCAAAAAACTTCTGATCATAGGAGACTCCATGATTCGGGGAGTTGATGCCCATCTCCAGCCAGGGGTGATGGTCAGATGTCTCCCAGGTACATCAGCATGGAGAGACACTGACCGCATTGCTAAAATTGTTCACAAAGCAGGAGAAAACATTGATGTCCTAGTACACATAGGGACTAATGATCTAGCCAGCCGGTCAGTTGTGGAGACCAAGGAACACCTGACTAGGCTGGGTGACAAACTATCATCTATTTCGTCCGGCATCTCCTTCTCTGAGATCCTGCCAGTCTGGGAGAAGGAGCAGATGGACGGAAGGTCAGAGAAGGGAGATAGGGGAGCTAAACACGTGGCTCAAGGACTGGTGTCAGAAAAAGGACACAGATTTGTAGGGAACTGGCAACAGTTCTGGGAGCGTAAAGTTCTTTAAATTTGATGGACTGCATCTGACTAAAGAGGGCAGTGCATTGGGGCAGAAGTTTGACGTCTTTGCAGAATATTTAAACTGGCAAATGGGAGAGGATGCAGCACCTCATACGTCGAATGGGAAGAACACCCCTCCCCCTCAGCTAGTGGTCAAACAGGAATTAGGCGTGTTTGCCGTTCATTTGCATCACCAGGTAAGAAAAAAGGTTTGTCTCCCATACGATGCACAGGGTAATGCCAAACTTCACCCAACAACTAACACACCAAAATCTGGCCAATGGAAAATCATGTACACAATGCTCACAGCCTGGGAAATAAGATCCCAGACCTGCAGGCAATAATGTCAGAGGCTAAGCTGGACATAGTAGCAATTAGTGAGGCGTGGTTTACCAGTAACCACATAGGAGACTTCAGTACCTGGCTATGTATTGTTCAGAAGAGACCGAGGTGCAAAAAGGGGGGGAGGAGTGGCCCTGTATGTTAATGAAAATATCAAAGCTACAGAAATTCAGAATACACATAAGGAGCCAGAAGAACTGTGGGTCACCCTGGAAACAGGAAATGGGACAGCCATAAGAACTGGGGTTGTCTACAGGCCCCCAGACCAGAGGGAGGACATAGACACATTACTGTTAGAAGATATACAAAACATGACAGCTAAAGGGAAGGTTCTGATAATGGGAGACTTCAACATGCCAGATACAGATTGGTCAATACCAGCAGGAACATCTGCCAGAACTAGACTCATAGTGGATTCCCTGCAGGGGGAGGGCCTCAAACAACTGGTACAGCAACCCACAAGAGACAGGGCTATCCTAGATCTAGTACTGAGTAACAAAGAAGGGATCACAGATCTCCAGGTAGAAGGTCACCTGGGGGCCAGTGACCATCACATGGTATGGTTCAATTTGGCTACTACATCTAAATCATCCCATTCCAAGGCAAAAATATGGGACTTCAGAGGAGCTGACTTTGATAAGATGGCCAACAGAGTTAAGCTAGCCCTGGCAAAAGAAACACAGGTGAGGAGGTACAGGCAAAGTGGGCAAGCATTAAGGATACAATACTTGAAGCAACATCCCACTGTGTTAGAGAGAAAAGGAAGTGAAAAGAAGAAGGAAACCACTTTGGTTCTCAAATACAGTAGCAGAAAAGGTCAGAGCCAAAAGGCTGGCTTCAGAAAATATAAGGGAACACAGCGGGATGAAGATAGGGAGGCATACCAAACTGCCCTAAGGGAAGCAGGGAAGGCAGTAAGGCAGGCAAAGTCCCAAACTGAGGAAACACTAGCACGAACAGTAAAGAAGGTGACAAGACTTTCTATAGATACATTAGTGAAAGGAGAAAGTCCAGAGGGGTATTGCTAAGCTTAATGGAGAAAAGGAGCATGTGAGGAGGAGGACCCTGTAAAGGCATCTATCCTAAATAGATACTTTGCTCAGTATTTACTGAAGAGAAGGTAGGGCAGGGCCCACAGCTCAGCATCATGGACACAGGGGAGGGAGGTGAGCACTACTCCTCTCACAAAAGAAAGGGTCCTACAAGAGCTTGCTAAGCTCAGGGTGGATAAGGCAATGGGACCTGATGGCATACATCCCAGGGTACTTAAGGAGCTAAAGGAGGAACTAGCAGAGCCATTAGCAGAATTGTTTAGTGAGTCTCTGAGCACAGGAGAGGTCCCAGAAGACTGGAGAAGGGCTCATGTGATCCCACTCCACAAGAGTGGTAGCAGGGAGGAGGCGGGGAACTACAGACCGGTCAGTCTTACCTCAGTAGTGGGCAAGATTATGGAGGCACTCCTTAAGGAAAGGATAGTGCAACACCTGGAATCCATGGGGCACAGGATCCAAGACAGCATGGGTTTACAAAGGAAGGTCCTGTCAAACTAATCTCATAGATTTCTTTGACTGGGTAACCAGAGTGGTGGACCAAGGGGAGCAGTTGATGTCGCCTACCTTGACTTCAGCAAAGCTTTTGACACTGTTCCACATAGAAGATTGATAAATAAGCTAGGTAGGCTGGGTGGGTCAGAAGTTGGTCAACTGGGTGGCAAACTGGTTGACTGGCAGAAAACAGAGAGTGGTGGTAAATGGTATACAGTCAGAAGAGATGCAAGTCACAAGTGGGGTACCTCAGGGATCAGTCCTGGGGCCAGTCCTATTCAACATCTTCATTAGTGACCTCGCAGATGGACTAGAGGGTAAGGCTTGTCTGTTTGCAGATGACACCAAGATCTGCAACAGAGTAGATGATCCAGATGGGGTGGGCAAAATGAGAAGAGATCTGGATAAACTAGCAGAATGGTCAGAAGAGTGGCAACTGGGATTTAATGCAAAGAAGTGCAAAATCATGCACATAGGGAAGAGAAACCCTGAAGCCACTTATAGGCTGGGAGGGAGTTGCTAGCAGTCACAAAGGAAGAAAGAGACTTGGGCATCATCATCACTGATGACTAAATCATCCAAACAGACCTCTCTAAAGCAGTAGGTAAGGCTAGGGGTGTTAGGGTGTATTAGTAGGGTATCACAATGTCGTAAGAGGGAGGTAATAATCCCTCTGTACAAGACATTGGTTAGGCCCCATCTGGAGTACTGCGTGCAGTATTGGAGGCCACACCTTCACAAGGACATTAACCAAATTGAGGCAGTCCAGAGAAGGGCAACCAAAATGGTGCAGGGACTGCATCAGAAGACATATGAGGACAGATTAACGGAGCTCAATATGTATACCCTTGAGCAAAGGAGGGAGAGAGGTGATATGATCGAGACATTTAAACACCTTAAGGGCATAAACAAGGTGAAAGAGTCTAACATGTTTAAATATAAGAAAAATAGCAGGACAAGAGGACACAGCATGAGATTAGAGGAGGCCGATTAAGGGGAATGTGAGAAATTCTTTTTCACAGAAAGGGTGGTAGATGCATGGAATGGCTTACCACAAGAAGTGAGTAGCTATGAATACAGTGCAGGGCTTCAAACAGGCATGGGATAGGCATAAGGGAGCAATACAAATGACTATGAATAGATAGATCACTGACAGAGCAAAGGCCGATGGCACATTTATAAGGTAGAAAAAGAAATGGGCAGACTGGATGGGCCTTGCGGTCCTTATCTGCCGTCAACTTCTATATTTCTATGTTTCTATGTTTCTATGTTTGTAGGATAGTAATGGTGATGGGACACAGAATTTTTTTACATGATTGTCTAGTGAATTAAAAAACAAGTATGGGGGTTTGTCTCTCGCTAAGTCAGTTAAAAACAATGGTGGCGATTTGAAATTTCCTGGCGAGGGTTTCGCCAATTACAGATCAGGTTGGGCAGTATGATTCTGGTAATGGGGTTGGCTGGGTTGGTTCTTTTAATAGCTGGGCATCTATTGTCTTTATTTAGCTTTTGCTAACCAGGTAAGTACACTAGACAAGCAATCTGCCTATTTTCAGGTACGACCCGGGAGAGTACAGGAAATTACATACTTACACACTTGGGACAACATGGTACATAATTAAGAACAGGTCACACATCATGAGACTACAAGGTAAGATTACACATCCCATGATTAGGAACAGGTTACACGTCAAGAGACTACAGGTAAGATTACACATCTTGCATCAGGTTTGGGGCAGTACGATGCCCAGCTAGAGAACTGCATCAGCCAATCAGAAGGCTGAATTATTTTTACCCATTTCCTAATGCAAATCAACAAATGCTGTTTATTATAATTTGAAATGAATAAACTACTCTAGTTCACAAATAGGACTACTCCATAATCTAAAATCAGCAACAGAATTTGCTTAGCTATTACCATTAGAGCCTCCTCAGTCAAAGCATTAATATCTCTATATAAAAACCCAACATTTGATTTATTTTTTTACCAATTTTTTCCAAGTATCCAGATAGACTCAATGATGAGTCCAAGTGGATGCCTAGAGACAGTATTTAAAGGAAAGCACTCTAGAGATGTCCTTCCCATTACTACCTAAAACACACAAGTCTTCTCCAACTCGGCAGTCCTGTCCTGTGCCAAACAGCTAGGTTAACTCAGCTATAGTCAATATGTTGTATTACACCAATGAGAAAACATGGTGTGGAATCTCAGATCAGTGATGCACTATAAAGACATTAGTATACATGTGAAACTTCCCTAGGTTGTAAATGCTGCATGTTTTTAGGTTTGCAAAAGGAGACAGAAGTTTTTGACTTCTTCAGATTCTTCCACACTCCCTGTAAACTACTGTTGGTAAAATGTCATACAAAAATCATCCACACCATCTACTTACTGTTGGGAGTATCTTCAAGGCAATCCATCTGCTGTTCACTCTCTTCCCCTTTTACATCACAATTGGACAGTTCCTCATTCCTCTCAAATAGCAATAACAAGTGTTCCTTTGGGATATTGTATCCTGCACATAAACAAAACAAAAACACATAACAGAAATATATTTATAATCAGAGCTAGTTCTTTTACTTTTATTGTTTTACAAGGAGGGGGTTGGGACAATGTCCCATTTTCAGCCACACATGTAATGTAATGTTTATGTTATATGTTCCTATTTGTCGTAGCCTGGGTAAACCTAGTCATGGAAACATAGAAGATGATGTCAGAAGGGGACCGCAAAGTCCATCTAGTTTGCCCAAGGTTTATCAGTTCTACCCCCCCCCCCATATGCCCCTCTGGAAAATTATACCTTTGTGTCAGTCCCAAGCTTTCTTGAAACCCCCAACCGTTTTGGCACCCACAGCCTCTGGAGATAGGTGTTCCAGGCATCCACCACCCTCTCAGTGAAGAACTTCCTACTACTGGTCTTGAATTTTCCCCCTTTCAATCTCAGATCATGCCCCCTTATTATACTCCCTTCCATGACATGAGAGTTCCTGCATCTGTATCTTATTTATACTCTTGATGTACTTGAAGGTCTCGATCATGTCTCCCCTCTTCCTCCACTGATCCAGGGAGTACATATTTAGTTCCCTCAATCTATAATTGTATGTCATCTGGTGTAAACCCTGTATCATTTTTGTTGCCCTTCTTTGCACCATCTCTGTCCTATCCATGTCCTTTCTGAGGTGTGGTCTCCAAAACTGCATGCAGAATTCCAGGTGGGGGTGGACAAGTGCCCTGTACAGTGGCAATATCACCTTCCTCCTGCTCATGATTCCCCTTCCAATGCATCCCAGCATGCCATTAGCCTTTAGTGCTGCCTTCTTGCACTGTCTACCCACTTTCAAGTCATCTGATATCATGATCCCCAAGTCAGATTCCTGGTTAGTTGCAGCTAATCTTTCTCCACCCAAGTAGAACTCCTTTTCTGGGTTGCTTCTTCCTAGGTGCATGGTTTTTCACTTTTTGGTGTTGAATTTCAGCTGCCACACTCTGGACTATTCCCCCAGTTTCTTTAGGGCTGATTCCATTTTCTTTATTCCCTCTGGGGAGTCCACCCTGTTGCATATCTTGGTGTCACCCATGAACAGACACACATTCCCCTAGAGCCCATTTGCAATGTTGACTATGAATACATCAAATAGTAGAGGCCCCAACACTGAGCCCTAGGGTACCCCATTGGTTACCTTCCCCACTTTTGATAGTGTGCCGTTTACCTGTACTCTTTGTGTTCCCTTGTGCCGCCAATTTTTCACCCATTCTACCACCTCCTGTCTCCCCCCCCCCCCAGTGCAATCTAGCTTTTTTAGCAGCCTTCTGTGTGGAACAGAGTAGAAGGCCTTGCTAAAGTCCAGGTGGATCACATCAATTGCTCCTCCCTTATCAACTGCCTTAGTAACCCAGTCGAAGGATTTGATCAGGTTTGTTTGACAAGACCTCCCCGCCATGAACCTGTGTTTATGATCCTGCTGACTGCTGGATTCCAAGAATGTTAATATTTCCTGCTTGAGTAAGTCCTAGACTGAAGTGAGATTCATTGGGCAGTAGTTCCTTGCCTCCTCCCTGCTCCCAGATTTACAGTCAAAATCAAATTTTATAAAAGGTGCTCTTTCAAAACCAAGGCACCTGTACAATACAGTGCTAAAAAATTTCTAAATAAATCTTCAATGCAGATTTAAAGGACTGAGTGGACAGGCACTCTCTCACACGATGAGGTAGAGAATTCCACAGGGTCAGGGCCATAAAAGCAAATGCTCTGGCCCCTGAGATCTTCAAATGGACCCTGGGAACCTCCAGCAGTCACTTGTCAGTAGAACGGAGTGGGTGGTAGGGACAAAGGAGGTCTTGCAAATAACACAGTCTCTATTTGTGTAGGACCTTATAGGTCAATAAAACGACCTTGAAGGTGATTCTCCACTGCACCGGCAGCCAGTGCAGTTCATGGAGCACAGGCATAATATGACTGGCTCTTGATGAGCCAGTCAACAGCCTGGCTACCGCGTTCCGCACCAGCTGCAGGCGGTGAATGTCCACCCACAGAAGCCCTAGGTATAGAGCATTGCAATAGTCAAGGCGAGCGGACACAAAGGCATGGACCAACGTTGGAAGGTCTTCAGGCAGAACAAGGTGTTTTTCCTGGCAATGGTCCTCAGATGATAAAATGAGGTCTTGACAATGGCTGACACCTGAGCTTTAAGTATCAGTTCACAGTCAAGTACAACACCCAGGTTATGCACCTGTTCAGAGGCCCTCAACTGGTTGTCATCCAGTATAATACTAGATGGACGACCAGGAGGTAGCCCCTCTGCCTGATGACCTTGGTCCACCACCAACACCTCAGTCTTCTTCAGGTTCAATCTCAACCAGCTGGCACACATCCAGTCCTGAATCTCAGCGAGGCAGTTAGAGACTGAGATAGCATCATCTTGCACAGGCACAAAGGACATGTACAGCTTAGTATCATCTGCTTAGCAGTGAAAACTCAGCCCGTACTTCCTTATAATGTCTCCCAACGGTAGCATACACATTGCAAACAACATAAAAGACAAAACAGAGCCCTGCAGTACCCTACATGATTTAGAAAGTGGGTCCGAGTAACAAATCCCTGACACCACTCTTTGAGACCTGCCTGTGAGGAATGAATGGAACCATCTGAGGACTGTTCCCAACAGTCCGCAGATCAACTGCAGGTGCTCCAGAAATACACCATGGTCCACGGTGTCAAATGCCACAGAGAGGTCAAGGAGAACCAAGATCGAATGGCTCTTCTGATCTCTTGCCATCAGGAGATCATTAAGTACCCGTAAAAGGGCCATCTCGGTACTATGCCTCTTCCGGAAGCCAGACTGGAGAGGATCATAGACCTCATGGGTGGTAAGATGGTCTTCAAGCTGCAGTGTGACAACCTTCTCAATAACCTTGCCCAAAAAGGGCATGTTAGAGACAGGTCTGTAGTTTGTGAGACAGTCTGGGTCGAGGGAGGATTTCTTCAAAAGGAGTGTTGCCACTGCCTCCTTCAAGCAGTCCAGGAACAAACCCTTCTCCAAAGAACACCAGACAATCTCAGCCAGGACCAGTCTGATGACATTCAAACACTCCACAAGGAGGTGGGTTGGACTCAGGTCCAAACTACAGCAAGTTGGCCACAAACCCCGGACAATCTTCATGATATCAGTGATCACTGGCTGCTCAAAAATCGCCCAGACAGACTGGGTGCTCGTGCCCTCCCACTGACAGTCACAAAGCTCAACAGAACATGTTAGCTGGATCTCAGATCTAATGGTGGCAACATTATCTGTAAAACAATCGAGCAAACTTCTCACACTTCAATTGTGAAAAAGCGCTCCGATTCTGGAGACAGGCCGTATTGCACAACCTGTCCACAGTATGGAAGAGCTGAGCTGGTCGATTTCTTGCTGCAGAAATCTCTCTGGACAGGAATTCTGCCTTCTTACAAGAGATTTCTGACTGATGGTCCAAATAATGGGACATCAGTCCAAGCCTGTCATCCTCCAGACTGGATTTCTGCCAACATCGTTCCAATCTTCAACCCACTCGCCTCAACTCCCTCGAGTCCCCATCAAACCACAGGGACCGAGGACAGAGAGTGAGTGGGTGAACATGACCAGGAGCTGTGGAATCCATGGCCCCGACACTGCACTATTATAGTACTGTACCAGTTCCCAGCATTCCATCGTCCTACTTGATAGGTCCAGCACCACCATCAGACCCTCTGGGGTCACACCCTTTAAAAGACAGTACTGGACCATCTCCAAAGGGACAGGTCTATTGGGGGAGCTGTGAACCTAAACCCTATGGTATGATATCCCCTTTAAGGGGCATGACCCCAGAGGGTCTGATGGTGGTGCTGGACCACCCGACGGGTTCTACCACCTGGTCAAAGATCTCCATCCCCAAGAGGAACACCAGATCCAAAGAGTGATCCTGGTTATAGGCTGATGCGGTAACAACCTGTGTGAAGCCCAATGAGGTCATCAGTTGGAGGAAGTCCTGTCCAAACTGTGAGAGTTCTTCATCAATCCAGGCATTAAAATCTCCCAGGACCAGCCACCTGGTGAAGCGAGACCACCGATGCCCTATTCCAGTCTTCTGGAACATCTCCGCTCATAAGTGATTCAGTAAATAGGTCTGCCAGGGGTACTGCCAGTTCCCTCACCAGTTTTTTGAGGATTCTGGGATGTATATCATCCAGTCTCATGGCCTTATCCACTTTTAATTTGCTTAGCGCCTGCAAGACTTGCTCTGCCATGAAAGGGCTTGTATTGACTGCTAGTCCAGTGGTGCTGTTACTGTTTGGCTCTGGTCCATTGCCCTCCTCCTCCTTTGTAAGCACTGAGCAGAAGTACCTGTTGAGAACTTCTGCCTTCTCTCTATCCTCTTCTACTAGTTTTCCTTCCTCCGCTGCCAATGTAACTATTCCCCCCTCAGTTTTCCTTTTTTTCCCTTACGTACCTAAAGAAGGTACATCCTTGGCCTATCTGAAACCTAGTTAAAGCCTTCTACATCCAGCCCCCTTTGTGCATTGCCAGGTTATAACATGCTAAGAAGTGACAGGACCTCCCCTAAGAGAGGAGGTGACACTATGATTTACTACAAAACTCATCTAAACATCTCTGCCCCTAGTACCACCATTCCCAATTCTGGCCCCCAGTTTGAATTAGGTCATGCCACTCTAACCCTTGGCAACACTGAGAAACTTCATTTCTTCTGCATCTATGGAACATCATCTCCAAGCACTTCCTTCCCTCATCAGCACAAGTGACCCCCTCACTCAATACAATGAATTTGTCCTCATTAGAGATTTCAATATTGACTGGTTAAAATGTACAAACACATTTGGTTGAGTCATATTTAAACAAATTGCTGCTCACTTAAATCATCTCAAACCCTGAAGGGTCTCTAACTGTGGACAGTGTACCACCCTTATTGACTAGGTATTAGTAACAAAGTTAGAGTAGTCTGCTTTGGGGTACTACCTGATGCCACAAGCAATCACTTACTAGTCTACTGTGTATGGCATGCAAAACCACCTTAGGTCCCTCCTAGACTTGTTCATTTTAGAGACCTCTTGCACTTAGATCCTCACCAGTTCAAAAGTGAAATAGACTACCTAGACTGGTAGCATCTGTGGGCTACTACTGATGTCAATGTGGCTGTCTCACATTTCTGTATGATCCTTGCATGGTTACAGGACAAGTATGCTCCCCTTACCACTAGGAGCATTCCTTGTCCATTTACTAAATAATTTGACAGTGCGTTTTTACCCCTTCTCAAAAGAAATATAACTACTGGGATTCCTACATAGCATCTAACTCTGTCTCCGACTGGATAAGCTACGGAAAGCTCAGAAAAGAATGCAAACAGGTCATCTGTTGGAGCAAAAGTAATTACTGTAAAGCCCAGTTTGATTCCTCTACAGGTAACCCACGTCATTTCTGGAACTTTATTAAAAAAAAAAGGCCTGGACAGTACCCCTACTCCCACTGATATCGAGGTCAGTGGCATAAGTTGTACACCCTCTTTACTATCTCAAACGCTTGCAATACATTTTTCACTGATCTGTCATCTTACACTGCAGCTTTTACTCTCACTTCACCTACTCCTTTTTCCTCCCCACTTCCTTGTGCACCGTCACCCCAACCCCCCAACACACACCGTTTTATTTAAGAAGGGTCAATGTCTCAGACATGAACAAACATCTAAGGCAGATCCTGATTCTAAATCTGTTGGCTCCAAAGGTGTTGATGAACTGGCCTTCCCTGTTGCAAGAATTATTAACCAGTCCTTCATTTCTGGTATCATTCCCAACCTCTGGAAGATGTTGTACCAGTGTTTAAAAAAGGCAGCAATAAAAACACATGTAATTACAAACCTATTGTCCTCCTACTGGCTCTTAGTAATGTGTTGGAAAAAATAGGTGCCACCTAACTCTCTGACTGCCTCTCCACTCGTCCACTCATGATCTCCTCTGACCCATTCAACATGACTTCCATCAGAACCATAGCACCACCATGGGACTGATCACACTGACCAATAGCATTTCTAATGCATTTCATAAAGGTACTGTTTTCATTAATCTTACTAAGGCCTTTGATATGGTCGATTACACCCTGCTCTGTCACAAACTCATATCCCTGGGAATATCTGACACTGCCCTTCTCTGGTTCAAAAGTTATTTGTCTGACAGATAACAGCGTGTTAGGTTTATTTATTTATTTATTTATTTAGTCAGTCATAGGAATTACAACCCTTTGAGTCATAGACTCATTTACAAAGACTCTGTGTCAGCATAGTCATACATTTCAAGATAGTACATTAGTGGGACATCACATTTCAAGTATTGACATATAATAGCCAAGGTGGCTGAAAATCTATAAGTGTAGTAGCTAGGGTATTGATATTATTACAGTGGAACAATTATAGAGCAAGTGCAGCCTCTGGGACATTGTCGTATAGTAGGAACAGTGATCAATACATTAGTGAGACAACACAGTTTAAGCAAGTATTTACATATAATAGCCTGGGTGGCTGTTGAACTATACATTTAGTAGCTAGGGTATTGGCATTAGTACAGGAGGTATAGTTACAGTGTAGGTGCAGCTTCTAGGGCATTGTCATATAGCAGAGACAGAGATCAGCAGCAAAGATGTCCTATACAGTTAGTCCTATACAATTGGTAGCAATGTCAATGGGGAGCGGCCTAGTGCAGCTTTGTGCAGGTCAGTTAGGAGGATTAGCAGTTGCACTGGCATTGGCGCAAGGAGAGAATGTGTTTTCTTAGGATGGTCTTGAAGTGTCCTAGATTGGGAATGGAGGTTATGGCTGGGGGGAGCTTATTGTACCAGGCAGGACCTCTACAGAGGAATGATCTCTGAGCTAGGGAGGTTCTGACCCTGGGCACAGTCCACAGATGTCTGTTGGCAGAACGAGTGGTCGCAATGCAGGAACACGAGAGTAGTGAGGCCGAGACTCCCAGTGGAGTTAACCCGAGGCGGATTTTTTTGGTGAGGAGACAGGATTGGTATTGTAGTCTTTCCTCCAGGGTGAGAATGTTCGTAAGAGCGTAGAGGGTGCATGTATGGGAGCGTTTATCTGCGCCTAGGAGGAGTCGGCACACTTTATTAATGGCTAGGTGAATTTTGTTTAGGGTGGTGTTGTCCACAGCAGAGTAGATGGTGAGTCCATAGTCAACGAGAGAGAGGATAGAAGAGGTGACAACCAGATTGAGAGCCTCTGGCATCAGGCAGTCTTTGTGCTGGTATAGGAGACCAATGTGGGTATTAATGGCTGAGGTCAGGATGTTAATGTGGACATGGAAGGATAGGGAGGTGTCAAAGGTAAGGTCGAGGTATTTATAAGTGAGTACTTGTTCCAGGGGGAGGTAAGCGTGGGAGAGGATTTTTAGTTCAGTGTCCTTGGCCTTGTTCTGCTGGTGGGCAAATAGCATGGCTTTTGTTTTTCTGATGTTGACCACAAGTCTGCGACTGGTGAACCAACTTTCGATCTGATTGAACGAGTCTTGGACGGAGGACTGTAGGTTGTCAGGGCAAGGGTGTGCGGCATAGAGAACCGCATCATCAGCACATAGCAGTAAGTTATCGGAGCAGGATTTGGGTAGTGCATTTAAGTAGATACTGAAGAGTAGGGGGCCCAATATGGATCCCTGGGGAACCCCCCGAGCAGACAGGCAGGGTGGAAGATAGGGTATCATTTATCTTAACACATTGGGATCTGGAGGTAAGGTAGCTATTGAACCAAGAGAGTGGTCCATGTGATACACCAGTGTGGTGGAGTGTGTCCAGGAGCAGGGGTGGGAGACCGTATCAAAGGCCTTAGAAAGGTCCACGAAGATGGCTCCGGCCAGATGTTTACGGTCAAGGGCAGAGTGAATGAAATTGGAGAATTCGATGAGGATGGTGGTTGTGCTATGGCCTGATCTGAAGCCATATTGTTCACTACATAATAAATTGTGGGCTCGCAGATACCCGGTGAGTTGGTCGAAAATACAGGTTACTCACCTGTAACAGGAGTTCTAGGAATGGTATATGTTGTTCATCCACACTATCTGGCAGGTTCCTTGCCACTTTAAATCTTGCCGGAAGGTCTTCAAGCTAGCTCCTCCCACCCACCCGGGTGGTAAAACTCTCAGCTCCACCCCATGATGCCAGATCTGGCCCGCTGGAAGCTCAGGTTGTGCGTCGAAGCCAGGGAGGTCGGGTGGGTCGTGTGGATGAACAACATATACCATTCCTAGAACTCCTGTTACAGGTGAGTAACCTGTATTTTAGGGACATGAATATGTTGTTCATCCACACTATCTGGCAGACTCCTAGCAGTTCTCCGGGAGGAGGGAGGCAAGGCGCACACCCCCTTAATACTTACTTGGGAAATAAGGGCTGGAGAACCGAGGCCCCAAAACCAGCATCCCGGCGTGACTCAAGGTCGATGTGGTAGTGGGTAATGAAGGTGTTTGCTGACTTCCAGGTAGCAGCCCTGCAGATTTCCTGGATAGGGACGTCCCTGGAAGCAGCCACCGATGCAGCAGTATGGCGGGTAGAATGAGCTCTTATCCCTCTGGGAGGCTCCATGCCCGCCAACTCATAGCAGAGATCTATGCAGGAGGTGACCCATCTGCTTATCGTCCGCTTGGCTGCAGGTCTGCCAGGTGCGGCTTCAGCGTAGGTGACAAACAGCTGGCGAACCTCTCCCCGAATCCCAGCCGTGCGCTCCTTGTAATAGGCGAGCGCCCTTCTAGGGTCCAAAGTATGGAGCCTATATTCGGCCTCCGAGGTGTGATTGGGGTAGAACACCGGCAGAGTCAACACCTGGTTATGGTGAAACTCCGACACCACCTTCGGAAGGAATTTCGGTTGGGGGCGTAGGACAACCTTGTCCCTGTGGAAGACCAGATAAGAAGACTCGATGCTCAGCGCCTGGAGTTCTCCCATCCTTCTGGCTGACGTGATAGCCACCAAGAAGGCGGTCTTCCACGACAGGTGGGGGAGACCACACCTGTGCATTGGTTCGAATGGCTTGCCCATGAGCTTTGCCAGTACCAGCAGTAAATCCCACGGAGGTGGGGTTCCCGCACTGGAGGAAATGTGATCAAGGCCTTTGAAGAGCGCGACCACCTTCTCCTGCGCACTGACTGCTGACCGCCGCGCCCGGTAAGCAGAGATGGCTGCCAGGTGCACCTTTAGGGTCGCCGATCTAAGCCCTTGACTAGATAGGGACCATAGATAGTCCAAAATGCTGGCCACAGAACAAGAGGAAGGGTCCAAGCCTTACCCCGACACCAAATGGAGAATCTCTTCCATTTGAAGGCTTAGCATTTTTCCGTCGACTCCTTAGGGACGCCTCAACGACGTTGAGGACTCGTCGAAAGACCCAAGGCCTGGAACTCTAGCGCTCCAGGAACCAGGCCATCAGGTGCAGGGATTGAAGGTCCGATGGAACACCTTCCCTGATTGACTAAGAGCAGGTCCGGGCGAGCTGGAAGCTGCCTCGGAGCCTGGAGCTGAGGCTGAGGAGATCTGGGTACCAGAACTGGCGGGCCAGTCTGGGGCTATCAGAATCACCTCGCCTTGTCCCTCCTCGCTTTGAGCAGGACCCTGTGAATCAGGGAAAGGGGGCGAAAGAGGCCGGGTCCACGGCCTCAAGAAGGCATCCTGCAGCGAGCCCTGCTGAGGGGGCGGGCATGAAACAGCCTCAGCTTCGCGTTCTCCCTGGAGGCAAACAGATCCACCAGAGGTGTGCCCCAGTGGGAGAACAGATCTTGTACTACCTCCGGCAGGAGAGACCACTCGTGCGATGCAGCCCCTATCCGGCTCAGGGCATCGGCCAGGGTGTTGGAGGCTCCTGCCACATGAATGGCTAGGAGATCCGCCTCCAGGCTGCGCACAAGTGACCAGATGCGGAGAGCTTCCTTGCATAGAAGCATGGAGCGCGTCCTGCCCTGGCGGTTCAGGTAGTACATGGTCGTGGTATTGTCCGTCTGGACTCGGACCACTTGACCCCGGAGAAATGGAGCAAAGGCGGTGAGAGCTAGGCGGACCGCTCGGAGCTCCAGCAGGTTGATGTGGCATCGGGACTCCCTCGGGGACCAGAGGCCGTGCACTCGGTGTTCCCCCAGATGGGCACCCCAACCCATCAAAGATGCGTCGGTCGATAGAAAGACCGTTGGCTCGGGGCAGACAAACAGGATGCCCTCCTGCAGATGGGATGGAACGGTCCACCACTGGAGAGCGTTCCACATCTCCTGGGTCGTCACCACAAGCTGGTCCAAGGGATCGCAGCATTGTGACCACTAGCTGGCTAGTCCCCACTGAAGGGGGCGCATGTGCCAACGTGCCCAACGAACTACGCTGGTACAGGCCGCCATGAGACCCAGGAGGCGCAGGAAATCCCGGGCAGGGTGCAATTGCCCAACCAGAAATGATTGGGCAAAGGAGGTAAGAACCTCGGCCCTGTCCGCCGGGAGCCGTGTTCTGGCTCGTAGAGAGTCGAGCTCTGCCCCGATGAACAGTATCACCTGCTTTGGCTCGAGTTCCGATTTGGCCTCGTTGATAAGAAGGCCGACTTGAGAGCAAACCCGGAGGGCCAGAACTCTGGACCGCTCCGCCTCCTGTCTGGAGGGGGCTGCTATCAGCCAATCATCCAGGTAAGGGTACACCCGGACCCCTCGGCGCCTCAGGAATGCTGTCACCACTGCCATGCATTTGGTGAAGACCCTGTGAGCTAGAGAAAGGCCGAAGGGCATGGCCTGGAACTCGAAAAGGGATCCCTCCAAGTGGAAGCGGAGGAATCTCCGGTGAGACGGACGGATAGGGACGTGAAAGAACGTGTCCTGAAAGTCCAGAGAGCAGAACCACACGCCGTGTTCCAGAGATGGTATTATCTGAGCCAGAGTGACCATTCTGAAGGTTCGAGACCTTAGGAACTTGTTTAGGTCGTGTAGGTCGAGAATGGGGCGCCAGCCCCCCGTCCATTTCAGGACCAGGAAATACCTGGACACAAACCCCGGGTCTGAAGGAGGGTCCTCCGCCTCTCTTATCACCTCCTTCTGGAGGAGGAGAGCGATGTCGGCTCGACGAGCCGCCAGTGAGGCTGGGGACCCCGAAGCCCCCCGAGGGGCGACGGCTCTGTAGGGCGGTGCCTGCTCGAATTCTAGAGGCAGGCCTCTTCCCACCACCTCCAAGACCCACCTGTCCGTGGTAACAGCAGACCAGGTGGAAAGGAAGTGCCGGAGCCGTCCCCCCACGGGGGGAACCAGGGGTGAGGCGACGGGGATGGGGGCGACACCCCTCAGCCCGTCACTGAGCAGGCTTGGAGGAGGGACCGGCCGAGGGACCTCCTGGGCCTTTTCCTCCTTGCTTCCTATTGGAGGAAGACGACGGCTTGGGTTTGGGGTACCAAGGTCGAGCTTGCTGGCCCTGACGTTGCTGGGCCGGGCGCGCCGCGGGCACAGAAGGGCGAAAAGGCTTAGGCTGAGGCTTACGGCCTTTGTCCTTCTGCGCGGAAGAGACCGAGTCCAAGGTGGCATTGGACTTTTCGATCCTCTGGAGGTGACCTTCCACTCCAGGGCCGAAGAGGTCAGTCCCCAGAAAGGGAACATCCACCAATTTGTGCTGGGTATCCGAGGTGAAGGTGGATATCCTCAGCCAAGCCCGCCGACGCATGGCCACTGCGGTCGCCACTGATCTAGCACAAGAGTCTCCGATGTTGAGAGCAGTCTGGAGCTGCTGCTTTGCCACTGCCCTGCCCTGATCCCGCACCTGCTTGACCGTGGTCTGCAGGTCCGCGGGAAGATGGGGAATGACCTCATCCAGGGAGCCCAACAGGGCATGGGAGAAATGTGCCATCAGGATGGCCGAACTGGCCTGACGAAGGCCGAGAGATGATGCAGCATAGACTTTCCGCCCGGCGTAATCCAATTTCTTGGATTCCTTGTCGGGTGGTTTGTCCACGTCCCTGGTGTTCCCGGCGCGCTGGAAAACGCTGTCGGTAACCAGCCCCTCGGCAGAGGGGTGTTCTGAGAAACCGGACATGGAACCGGTAGGGACCACGAACTTCCTAGCCATCCTGACCGAAGGCGCAGGGCAGGAAGCAGGATGCTGCCATAGTTCCAAGGCCGGACCAACGATGGCTTCGGCCACCGGAAAGGCCTCCGTCGGAGAATCCCCTCGGTCCAGAATCTCCGTGAGGGGATATCTGGCCCGTTTGGAAGCGGGTTCGAGCTTCATCCGGTGGACTCGAGATGAGTCAGTGAGGCCAAGAAAGGACGAAGGGCTACTCGCCCACTGACTGCCCTCTGAGGACTCCATGTCCATCCGCCTGGAGAACAAGGAGGAGTCATCTTCAGACCCCGACGAGTCTTCGAAGAGCTGCCTCGAGCCTGAGACACCCTCCACCTGCCGAGGTTTATCGGGAGTGAGAGTGACCGACAGCCTATGGGCAGCCCCTGAGCCAACCGAGAACTCTTGGTCGGAGCCCCAACTAACGGCTGAGGAGGCGGCTGTTCCACCACAATCGGTGGGGCAGCAGTAATAGGCCGAACAACCGGCCTGGGAACAGGCTCCTCGACCACCGCGAGGGGTTGTTTCGGCCGCTCCGGTGACAGCCACTTAATGGCCGGAGAAGACGACTGGGTCGGCTTATTCCCGGCCAACAGAAGCTGTTGCCACATAAGCTCTTCATATTTCCGACGCAACTTGCGCCGAAGCCTCGCCTCGTCTGAGGAGGAGGAAGAAGAGGAAGAGCGGCGGCGCTCGCACCGCGGTGCCAGACCGAGACCGCCTACGACGGCGGGATCGGCTTGACCACAAGAGGTCCGAGACCGACCGAGAATCTCAAGTCAGGGTTACAAGCGGGTACCGAGGATCGGTACTCCTTCCGGCTCGGATGATTGCACCGACGGCTCCGGAACCGGAGGCACAGTCGAGCCGACGGGATCCTCAACTCTCGCCGGGGGAACCGGGGAGAGGGGAATATCAGCTTCACCAGCCGACAACCCGTCTAACGGGTCGAGAAAAATCTCGACCGCGTCGTCGGGTGTCTCGGTCAACTGGCCTGATGGGGACGCCGTGAAGCCAGTGGCCGAAGCTGAGGGGTCTGGGCCACCTCCTCTTCGAGGGCGATCATCTGCTCGAGCTGTTCTGCAGAGCCCGCAGCCGCGGACACCGCCAATCGGGCCTCCTTCGACTTGACCGGAGGAAATCTCTTCAGGACGCCCAACTGCAAACGGGCAGCACGATCCTCGAGGATATAGACCAAAAGGAAGAGCACAGGTCGCAAGCCTGCGGTTCGTGCTCAAGGCCCTAGGGCAGTAGACACGTGAGTGCGGGTCTGTCCGAGACATTTTCTGCCCGCAGGGGCATCTCCAAACTCCGGGAGTCGATGTATCCATCGCAGCCGCGAGGAGAAGAAGACCAAAGTGTTTTGGTAAAATTGAAATGAGTTTCAAAGTTTTGAAGAGTTAGGCACCAATTCTTAATCGCAGAGCGTTAAGGAGGGAACCTGAGCTTCCAAAGCGGTAAGGAAGATCTGGCGTCATGGGGCGTAGCTGAGAGTTTTACCACCCGGGTGGGTGGGAGGAGCTAGCTTGAAGACCTTCCGGCAAGATTTAAAGCGGCAAGGAACCTACCAGATAGTGTGGATGAACAACATATCCATGTCCCTAGAAATGATTTTAGCAAGGGTTTTTTGGGGGGGGGGATGGATATGAGCCAATAGTTGTTGGGGTTGGTATTGTCTCCACTTTCTAGTATCAGGGTAATTGTAGCAGTTTTCCAGGCTGTTGGGAACTGCCCCAAACATAGGGAGTGGTTAAGGAGGTTGGTCAGGGGACAGAGTCAAGAACCTGGTAGAGGATTTTCATGTCAAAGGAGTCTTTGCAATAGTTGGATCCTTCCTCTCTGATTCTGCCCCTGTCAAACTCCATGTACTCTAAGGTTCTGTACTTGCACCCTTGCTCTTCTCCCTCCATATAAACTCAGTACACACTTGCTTCTCAAACAGTTCCCCCATCTTGTATGCTGACAATCTAGTGTTCTTCTCCAGCGCCCAGAAAGTAGATGAGATCAGCAGTAAACTAGCCACTGACCTACAGTTCAACCAAACGTTATTCTATGAAAATAGGCTCTTAATGAATGCTACCAAATCTCAGGCCATGCTGTTTGGATCAGTCCCCTGTCTAAAGAATATCCCATCTCCTCTTTCAGTGGTTTGTGAAAATGGTACATCCTTGGTCACTGTCCCTTCCTTTAATTACTTGGGTGTGGTACTGGACCCCTCCCTTGATTTTTTACTCCATGTGGCAGCAATCTGTAGGGCTGTAAATGTCCAACTCGGGCTTGCGTACAGAACAAGCCGTAACATCTCCGCTAGTGCACACATTGCCACAGCCTGGGTATTCTGCTCCCTAAACTTTTTTACAGCCTGCCTGTCTTCTTTGAAGCCTCAAATGGCATGCTACATAAATACTGTAGGATGTGGCACATAATAACATCTGACATTTTGCCTTAGCAATAAACCACCAAGTCCACCACTGCACTCTGCACACTAAACTTGGCTGGCTTCCCCATGTGCATAATGTGCTCTTGCCCTGGGAGGTATCATATACAGGGTGTTTCAAAATTAGATTCCAATATCGCTTGCCTCCCTCCTAGTACCATACTCTAATGCCTATCCATTTAGATCCTCTTACCTTGACCCACTTGCCATTCCTAGGACCAGGACAAAATTAGGCGAGATAGCCTTCTCAGTCTGTGCCCCCAAATTGTGGAACATTATACCAGTCAACATCAGGCAATGTCCCTTAACTTGCACCATTAGAATATGGTACTGCTCCCACTTACTTTTTTGAAGCTATTGTTTTATTGTTATAATTATACTCCATGTAGGATATTCTTGTACAAGACAGAAAAGGATTGGACAACGAAGCCAATCAAAATTTAAAATGCCATAATACATCAATGTCCTCCTATTACATCAAATAAAGAAGTGTATCTCCCAAGATACCTATAGTGTCCATTGCAAAATTGAAAGGAGGGAAATATTTGTTATCATGAAGTCAAACTTAATTATTGATAAAAACGATCAGCAAAAACAGCTGATGAACTAGATATTTTCCTTAAGGAAACACCTATAATCACAATACGTATAAGCATATCTTACCATAATTATTATATGAAATTAAAACAACATGAACAAGAAAGAAAAATAGAACCAGTAAATATGGTGCATTGTGCGCAGACCCACCGGGGGGGGGGGCCCATTCTATTGGCTAAGACTATTTATCATATCTAAATTTATGCAGCTTTATATTTATCTTTGTCAAGGGTCTACCCTGAGGATCCAACCTGAGGACTGGGGAGGAAGGGGGGGTGGGAAGGGAAATACCCTCCCATGTATGCCTCCATCCAGTGTGAGTGAATGGTGAAGGTGTACTTAGTAGGCCGATGCATGGGGACAGGTGGAGCAATGGACTGTCTCAGTGAAACACTAGATTACATTTTATTAGATATTAGACACCCTCTCTGCTGCCTCTGTGAATTGTTGGGGGTGCCATATCTCTAAATATTTAGGACAGGTCAAGCGGAGTGCAGCTGTAATTCTCTCCATGACGTCAACCTCAGAAATTTTAAGCTTCCACTGGGACAGAGTTGGGGCCTGCGGGGATAGCCATTTTTGTTATGCATTTTAAGGCAGTCACTCTTAAAATGTGGTAGAATTTGGTTTCAGCTCCGAAACCCTTGACAAAATCAGTAAGTCCCAGCACGAAAGTGGCAAAGATGAAGGGGAAGGGGACACTAAGAACTCTTTGCACATAGGCATGTACCTGTCATCAAAAAAGAACTATGATAGGGCAATCTCAAAATATATGCCAGTGGGAACCCACCACTCCACACCTTCACCAGCATAAGTCTAAGTGGGTGGTATTAAAATGTTTTGTTATAGTTGTTGTGCGGAAGTATCACATTAACACCTTCCATTTATATTCATGCCATGTAGGTGAGGATGTAACTGCCCAACCCCGTTTTAATCTGTGGAGTAGGGATGAATATGTTAGCTTCAGCTTCCCATTTGGTATGGATAGAATCTGCCAAATTGTGGTTGAAAGCCATAAGGAGTTTGTACAGACTTGAGAATGGTTTAACCTTTATTCGTAGACTGACCCACCAATTATCTTCCAGGGTCGACTGAGTTATGGAGATGAGGGTGTTGCAAAATAAAACACCTCACTTGCAGGAAGCGAAAGTGATCTTCCTTCCTCAGGAGAACTTTCCTTTGTAGTTCTTGAAAGGACATACAGATGCCCCCTTAAAGTAATTGAGCAAACCGTGTAAGGCCAGGATATCCCACATCAAGCTGGGGGGGGGGGTGGCAAAATCATCATGGTGTCTGATAAGAGTGAGAGGGCAGATATCATTGGGAGTACCCACTAGGCACCGCAGTTTAAGAAATGACTTTACTGCATGTTTAGTCCAAGGATTACACACACTACAAAGCACCTGGGGGGGCAAGGTTTTATTTTAATTTTTTATTTTAGTCTTTGGTAACCGGGTAAGGCCCACTAGGCACAAGTGCCTGTTTTCATAGGTATGGTCCACAGACGGAGAAGACTGGATACTGCTCGCACTTATTAAAGTGTGCAATATACTCCTGCTTCTAGTCCTTTGTTTTATGATTTGTCATTTGCCTTTTATATCATGTTTCATAATTTGCCTTTGCGCATAATTCTCCTGCAATCCTTATTTTGCTTACATATTATGGGATTGAGTCTCAAAGCGTGATGCAAGCCACGCCAATAGCAGCTTGTGCCAAATGCCAGTACACCAGAGACCCTGCACCCAATTCTCTATCAGGTAGGGTCCCAGCAGCAAAGACCAGCAGCTTGCGGCAACTGTGGCCATGTGCCAAATGACTGGCGCATCTACAAGGTTGGCTGCAAGTTTCGGGGCAGTCGGCGACACTCTCTGAAGGTGAGCAATATGTTGTACGGTATTGCACATAGCCTGGAATGGTACGTGAATAGATATAAATGTATTATGAGAGGATCTATCTCAACCCTTATAGGATAATATGATTTAAACATAACAACATAAGTTCCATAAATTTATTAGTGCACAAAACTGCAAAACTTTATATATCTTTATAATGATATTTCTTATGACAACATTCCTAATGAATTTCTTATCACTCCAAATAAAATTATTTAATGGTAATGTTTCAGAACTCAAAGTTCCTTCATCAGACTTGGAGTTTAATCTGTAAAACAGAAATATGAAAAACAAAAAATATATATATTAAAATGTTGTCATCTTATATTATTTTGCATAAATGTTGTAAATGTATCATATTATCATTAAATCGAAAGTTGATATATTATTTTGTTATTATTATTTGTAGGTGGAACAAACCTCTACAATTGATATATATAATGTCCTGAGGCGTCGGTAAAATGTCCGCGGCTTGCTCCTTTAAATGGGGGTAAACCCTTAGTATATATTCCAAAATAACCAGAAGTGTCCTATAAAATATAAAGTTTAAAAGTAAATATAAATATTTGAACATTAATCTTAATATTGTCAATGCTCAAAATAGGCTGCTTACTTATTTTTTAGAGCCTTTAAATCTGAACGCTCTTCGTGTAAAGAAGTCTACGTATACCAAAGCTGTTTCAACTTGTAACCTTAAAAAAATGTAAATAAATATATTTTGAATGTTGTTTCTTGAATTGTGAAACATACTAAAAGTAAGCTTAATGATTTTTACCAGCTTTCCGGTATTAGAAAATGCGAGCGTTTAATAAATTAAGATGAAAAACAGGGTAGCCAGCCGCCGCCATTACCCAAAGACGCCGACAACTTACAACGCACCAAACTGGCTTCACAGGTGTGTTTCTAAGAGAGGTAAGGGGGCCAGACCACACAGGTATACACGCTGGCATGTTCACGTCACTGAATGATGTGTGACTAGGCGGTCCAGTCAATAAATGGAAACTCCTCTGAAACAACAGAGTTTCCCTCTTCCTCAGTACTTAACTGAGTACAAATAAGTCATTGCTAAGTTTGGTACAAACAGAGCCTGAATATTGATTTGATGGTATAGCTGAATGAAAAAAGTTATATCCAAAAGTAATGACATTCTAATCAGCTGTGTTCACAAGACATAATGAATTTAACTTCAAGTTACTGGTAGATCAGGTAAAAAAGGACAGACTTATAATAATTAGATGAATCATTTAATTATAAAAAGGGGAAAACTACCCAATATCTAGCTTGTCATAGTTGAACATAAATTTAATATGTATACAATGTATATTAACTCACATGAGGAAACCAAACCTTTACTATAGGTTTATCATTTTGAGTAATGAGAATGGATTTTTTAGAAAATAATAAAGGTTGCCCCATCTGCATGCCTGATCTTATGTATGTGAACTCTGCTACTCAAACCAATGTCTGAAAGCCCTTGTCCAAATATTTATATTTACTTTGAAACTTTATATTTTATAGGACACTTCTGGTTATTTTGGAATATATACTAAGGGTTTAACCCCATTTTAAAGGAGCAAGCCGCAGACATTTTTACCGCGCCTCAGGACATTATATATATCAGTTGTAGAGGTTTGTTCCACCTACAAATAATAATAACAAAATAACATATCAACTTTCGATTTAATGATAATATGATACATTTACAACATTTATGCACAATAATATAAGATGACAACATTTTAACATATATTTTTGGTTTTTCATATTTCTGTTTTACAGATTAAACTCCAAGTCTGATGAAGGAACTTTGAGTTCTGAAACGTTACCATTAAATAATTTTATTTGGAGTGATAAGAAATTCATTAGGAATGTTGTCATAAGAAATGTCATTATAAAGATATATAAAGTTTTGCAGTTTTGTGCACTAATAAATTTATGGAACTTATGTTGTTATGTTTAAATCATATTATCCTATAAGGGTTGAGATAGATCCTCTCATAATAAGTTTGTTGATTCTCCCATATCTATTTCCCCTTCTATATAAAGAGATAAAAGGAACCCTGGGAAACCCTACACATTTTTAAAATTAGATATAAATGTACCCAACTGCACTAATCACCAAGATGACAATGTCAGTATGTAGAGACGATACGGCCAGCACATAATTATACCTATTCTACAGCTCATAGTCTAGAGTAGGTACTGTACATATAGAACACATATTCCAATAGTTGGATGTGACAGTACATAGGGTCACTATTGGTGACACACATTGTAGTATTTCTACAATGTATTGTTTGTTATATGTTAACACCTATGGGCAGGTAAACCACACAATGCAAATGCTGTCGTGGGGGCGTGGGTGATGGCTGGCACATATCCTCCTGCCCATGAAGGGCTCTGTGGGTGATACATGGACCGTTAGGCTAGCCCTGACTGGTGTAACAGGTGTTTGAATTTGTCAGCACTGGATACCTTGGAGAATGCCAAAAAAGGGTGTGTGGTGGCATTACCCTGGTGCAAGGTGCCTTGCACTATGTCTCATCTCATTTTGTGCCACAAGGTCATTGCAAGACCTCCTTGCTGCATGCAGCCTGCGATTGATGCAGGCTGCTTTTGAGAATTGCTCTAGGGGCACATTTTGGTGCAGGCCACACCTTGCGTCATACCCTGTGATGCAAGCCTCTTGCAGCATTCAGAGTAACTAAGAATCTGGCCCATCGTATATTGTACATTCTGTTTATACTTCGTGTATTACCTTGTTGTAACATTTTTTCCAAAAGCTGTCATTGTCCTACCCTGCATCATTTACTGGTTTTACTCTCCCAGGTTGTGCCTGAAAATAGGCAAAGTTTGTCTAGCACTCACTACCTAGTCAAGAAAAACTAAATAAGTGTGGACTGTCATCTAGGGAATGAAGATAAACTTAGGGCAGTAGTACCATGAGAAATACAAAATTCCACTAGAGGAATTCAGATGGAATGGCATTTGTAATCCCCGAGACAGACAGACGTACTTTCAGTCACCTGAGGAAGTAGATCTGTCCTCCCAGGCAGACCCTGGCCCACGGCACTCTTCGAATCCCCCACCTGGCACATTGGTTACACCTCTGGAGCCCATGGCAGTCTCTGTCTTGATAGCATTGACCAGAGAAAGCTAGAGCAGCAACAGGGGCAACGTGAGTACAAGCCACAGGAGGGGCCCCTCATAGGGCTGGGGAGGGAGCCCTTTGACTGTTGACTTCTGCATAAAGTTGAGGTATACTCTAAGACTTTTTGGACAGATCAGGTTGAACTGACTGCATTTTCTGAGTTTTTTTTCCTACTATACTAGACTGACCAGCTCGATCTGTGTTGGCGGTTAGAGCTCAGCATCTGCTCTAATGGTATGGCCATGTGTAGCTCTACTCATTACATTAACTTGGACCTCACTAGACCTGTAAGAGCTCACAGTCCTGCACTGTCCACCCTTGAATTCTCAGAAGCCCTCACCTCTTGCCTCTTTTTGAGTCTTCTGAAGACACAGAAGTGAGGCTAAACATGGTTTTCCTGATCACGCCAGGCAGCCCTCACTTGGAACTTGTTTGTTATCCATTGCACCTTTGACTTTCTATATCTGGGTAAGACTCTCAGGGTGGTCAAACAAACTGATTCAGGAGGACAAAAGCTGCATTAGACCTATGGACAAGACAGCCAGTGAGGCAAGGCATTCAATGAGCAAGGTCACCCAGGATCGTCTGTGTTTTTGGAGTGTACAAATGATTATCCTCCATTTGAAGGGGTGACCATAACAGACTTTTGGAAAAGGAAGAAATGAGATGGATGCATCTCCTGGGCACTCTCAATAGCCCATGGGGTCTCAAGGAGGGTAAAAATTGGTCCCCGTGTTGGTAACAGAACAGTTTTGATTTTAAGCCCATCTCTGCCATTAACCCCATTTTCTATTACTTATCTTCCCATTCGCCCCCTAGTTCGTCGATTAGCAGTTTACCCAACTACCCCTCTCTACCTACCTGTCTTCTCTTTTTTACCACTTTGTTTAAACACCCCTTGTGCCGCTTCCCTTTTACCATCCTCCCCCTACCCACATCAGTTCAGTCACCACCTATCACAACCCCCATAACACAACCCCCTTTATCATCCTCTCCCTATCAAACCACACCACCTAGTTCTTTTTCTGTTTTTTTTTTTTGCTTTGCATACTATATTCTGTTGTCCTGTGTTGCACCCCCACCACACACTTTTTGTCCCTGTCTTATTTGTGTTCTCATGTTTTGTAAACCTTCTTACACCTCTGTTTTCTATCCCTTACGGTTCTATTTATATCTTTTCTTTAGGGGTTACAAACATAGAAACACAGATCTGGCCAGCAGATAAGGACCACGTAGCCCACCCAATCTGCCCATTTTTTCCCTGCCTATAGCTTCACCGCAGACCCTACCTGATCTCTGACTACTCCATCCCCACACTTTCCTATCAAGATTTATTTGTGCCTATCTCATGCATGCTTGCAATCTACCACTGCCCCCTCCCAACCAACTGCTCTGTTGGAAGACTATTCCAGGTGTTCACCACTCATTTCACCAGTGAAGAAGTACTTCCTCAGTCACATCCCTCCTAAATATCCCCCCCTTCCAGCTTCACTGAATGCCCCCTTGTTCTTGTACACCTTCTCTGCTGAAAAATACTTCCCTCTTGTACCTTATTCAGCCCCATGAGGTACTTAAAGGTCTCTAATCATGCCCTCCCCTCCTCTCTTTCAGGCTGTACACATTGAGATCCCCAGCCTCTCCTCATAGGGCTTTTAATGCAGCCCTTGCACCATTTTAGTTGCCCTCCTCTAAACAACCTCCACCCTGCCTACATCCTTCCTGAGATGAAGTCTCCAGAACTGGACACAGTATTCCAGGTGGGATCTCATCAATGATCAATACAGTGGCAACAGCACCCCTCTCATTCTGCCGGTGATTCCCTTCCCTATGCACCCCAACATCCCACTGACCCTGTCCACTGCCTTGTCACACTGCATCACAACCATAAAGATAAGATACAATAACTTCAAGGTCCCTTTCCTGCTTAGTGACCTGTTTAGCTTCCATTTTATACACCGCCTCTGGGTTTCTGTGGCCTAGGTGCATAATTCTGCAGTTTTTCACACTGAAGCCCAGCTGCCATACCCTCAACCACTCCTCAAGTTTCCTCAGGTCACTACTCATTTTCTCTACCTGTTCTAGACTATCTACCCTGTTGCAGATTTTGGTGCTATTTGCAAGGAGGCATGCCTTTCATTCTAGTATATAGATTTACATGCTGAACCCTTCATGAGCAACATTCTAGTTAGAGCTCAATGGCATTTCTGCTACAAAGTGTTTTGAGAGCCCCCCAAGGCACTGAGAACGGCAGCTTGATGAATCTCACTTAGAGCCTTATAAATTTACTAAGGTAAGAGTCTGAGATTTTTTTTGTTTTTGCATAGTTTTACATTTAAAGTCTGAGTATCGAATACCCATGGCATGGGCTGCAGTGTTTCACTGATGAGTTGTTGCTAGGCAGGTTGCCTAGCAACAGATGATTTGTGCAGCCCAATTACGTCAGCAATGATCTCATCACTGAAACACAGAAACACAGATTTTGTTGGCAGGAAAGGACCTTTAGGCCCATCCAGTCTGCCCCTTGTCCCTGCCTATTCCGTCAGCACTGTCCCTAGTTGGTCACAGATGCCACTCCCTCCCCCGCCGTTCAACTACCTAATATGCCCAGTGCCTATCCTATGCATGCTTGAAACTCTCCACAGTCATCATGTGATCAGGCTGTGAGTGTAAGAGGCATCACCTTTAAATGCTCCTTCTGCCTTTGATTAAATAGCAGACGTGGCGCTATGAGTCAATGATTTCATTTCAAGGAGCAGTGAATTATACTAATTGCTGTACTTGCATTTTAAAACTTTGTTAATCAATTACTTGCAGGAATTTTACACTTGAAACTGCAGAGCAGCATTTGACACTAGTAGCTAAAACAATCCAGTGGATCGAACATCAAGGAAAAGAAATTCGTCCACTATTAGGATACAATAAAATATTTATTTATTTTTATAAAAACACATAAAAAACTATGCTTGCAGTAGTACATAAAATCAAGTAACCCCTTCCCCCCCAGATTGTTTTTGGTACTGGTATTGATTTTGCATTTGGTTTCATCAGTGTGTCCTGAGTCGCCCTTCTTCTCAGCATTTGACACTGAAGCTACTGAAGTAGCATTACTCTTAACATTTAAGTAAGTGACTATTCATTAAACGTGGCACTGAGCACCTTGTGTGATGGAAAGGAATTCTGTTTTCAGCTGCTAGCTATTGTTAACATCTATCAGAACAGACACTAAAATGTACGATAGCTTTTTTTTTTTTTTAAACTTAATTTATTTTATTTCGAACTATATACAAAAGGAGCACAGAACAGCATGGTCAATGAAACCAAACAGCAGCAAACAATTCACAGATGCATGAATGAAACAAGGTGTGCAAGTAAGAATCCAAACACATCGGAAACAAAAAAATTACTAGTAAAACATAGTTAAAAATTGTAAGTCAGAGGAAGGAGAGAAAGACACATACAATTAAACAAAATCAAACCAGCTGAGGCCTTTAAAGCTAAATCTGTAATAAACTACAAGGAGTCAGTTATAAAAGCCGATAAATCAAAACTTATTTCTCCAAGGAGAGCTATGATGTTCCAGTAACCTGGAGGAGGACATCCAACCTTTCCCAGTTATACCTGTACCCAGATACAGTAGGTTGTGGAGGAGACTAGCTACCGTTTTTTCCATTCTAAGAATGGTAAGCATTTGGGCATACCATTCTTGAAGGAAGGGGAAATGGTTATCTGTCCAGTGCTGAAGAATAACCAGTTTAGCAACCGCCGAAATAAGGGCCATGTGGTATCATTGTGGGCCTATTAATTGAGAGTCGCCATACCCAAAAGACAAAGCTTTGGGTGGGGAGGCCTCTTGCAGACCTAACAGTGGATCCAAATGGGATTGAATTTGAGACCAAAAAGACTGGATATGTGAGCAGTCCCACAGCACATGCCGCAGGGTACAGTCCTGCAACTTGCATCTTGGACATAAAGGGCAAAGAAGGTTGCCGATTGCAAACAACCGGTGTAGAGTGTAATAGGCATTATGTCAAATCCAATACTATATTAGTCACAGTTTGTCCAGCTTTACATACTTAGATATATTGCCAAATTGACACCGATCCCCAAAATGCAGCACTACCAGGAAATTCCCTCACCCATTGTTTGAGCTTGAGCACCCATTGTTTCTCTCAGTGCTTTATATAAAAGAGAAACAGAATGCAGTTGAATCACTAGGGAGGCCAAATTTGAGTTAATCATTTCATCTGTAAGATACCAGGGACGAGGACCCAAAAAACTTTGTACAGAATGGATAGGCTGGGTAAAAGAAAGGCCAAATTTGGAGAAAGAGTGTTTACCCCATCTGAACTCGTCAAATGAAATGAAATAATCACCTCGTATTAAAACAGAGAGGCTTTGTAAAGCAGGATGAGGGAGAAAGGAAGGGGGAATGGGTCTGTGAGCTATCTTAGTGTTTGGGTTAAGGCGCAAGGCCTGTGCAGGGTCCTTCTGTGCAACATGACCAAGTAAATGGCAAAGTTGAACGTTAATCCTCACAGACCATCCTATAGGGATCTGTCGAAGGGGAAGTTTGGCCAATGAGATACAGGGCAAGGCAGGTGGTGTAATACCGTAAAGATTACAGAAATATAGTTCAGTATCTTACCACGGTGGTTTAAGCTGCCCTGAATCACCACCAATCTCGGGTAAACCCAAGGTGAAAAATCTACTTGTCTGAGACGTTAAACAGTACCAATAAACATTTGGTAATTGAAGCCCACCATGCTCTTTTGCCAAGAATAATTTAGAAAGGGCTATACGAGGTTTCTTCCCCTTCCACAGAAAGTTTGAAATCATTTGATAAAATTGAGTAAACCATGTCTGTAGGAGGGGAATTCCTAACATGACAAGGGGATACAGTATCCGAGGTAGGACATTCATGTGAACTAAAGAAATCTAACCCCATAAAGATGAAGGAAGAGACTGCCATCTTGCAAGATCAACAGTGATGGTGCAGGCTATAGAATGTAAGCTACCTTCAAGTAAAGCTTTGGTACCCAACGCCAAATGAATACCCAAATAGGTAAATCCAGATGACGACCAACATGGTTGCAAGTTTAAGGAAAGGTCGCTCTGATGAGATCTTGGGTTAAGGGGCATAACAATAGTCTTAGAAAAATTAAGCTTCTAGCCTGACAACTGGCCAAAGTCTGTAAGAGCTTGGAGGGCGATCAGTACGGAAGAAGAGGGGTTCGATAAGTGTAATAAGATGTCATCAGCATAGGTGGAGAGTTTAAATGAATAGGGACCAATGGAAATACCAGAGATTTGTTGGTGTTGTATAATGAGTCGAGACAGGGGTTCGAGGTACAAGTTAAATAAATAGGAAGAAGGCAGCAAGCCTGCCTTGTACCCCTTTGCAAGGGAAATGGGTCTGAGAAAACTCCGTTACAAAATATACGTGCTATGGGAGCAGAATAAAGCAATCTAGTCCATCTAATGAAAGCTGCAGGGATGCCAAAAGCTGCCAGCGTGTGGAAGAGGAAAGGCTATGAAATCCGATTGAATGCTTTTTTGGCATCCAGAGAGACAGGCACCATTGGGGTGTCTAAATCCCTGGATGCCAAAAGAAGGTGGAAAAGTTTACACATGTGATCGAACATTAAATGGCCCTGCATAAAACAATTTGTTCTCTCCCCACCAAAGGCTGCCATACTGCAGCCAATCTCCTCTCCAGAATGTGAGACAGTACTTTCAAAACCACATTCAACAGGGAGCTAGGTCTGTAGTTACTGACGTTAGAATGGTCCCTTACCAGGTTTAGGGATAAGAGTACTAAATGCTTCAAGAAAATCTGGAGGGAAGGAACCAGTCTGAAAGCAGTAATTAAAAAAAATTGGTGAGGTAAGGTGCTAGTTCTGTTTTGTGCCAAATAAAAGTTCAGAGAAAATCCATCGGGCTCAGAGGGTTTATTGGGAGTAATGGCCCTTTCTAAAACAGAGATCGGGGTAATCAAAGTCCGAGATAAAGTGGGGTCTAATTGTGGAAGGTTGACCTGCCTAAGGTCATAGAATCATAGAACTTGACAGCAGAGAAAGATCCCATGGTCCATCCAGTCTGCCCTTACCCTCCCCAGACTACCGCCTCCTTCCCTGGGAATCCACCCCTCCTCCTGTAGCCCTTCATGACTGTCTCAAGTCCTCTTGAATCCCAGCACTGTCTCTACCCCCACAACCTCCTTCAGAAGCCTGTTCCAGGCATCCACCACCCTCTCCGTAAAGAATCTCCCCCTCATGTTCCCCTTGTAGTGTCCCCCTTGTAGTCTCAGGCTATTCCCTCTAGTAGCAGTGTCCTTTTCATTTTGATTAAGCCCCCCAGGCCCCCTTTGTTTAACCCCTTGATGTATTTGAAGGTCTCCATCATGTCCCCTCTCCCCTTCTGGTCTCCAGGGTGTAAAGCCCCAGCTCGCAGCATCTCTGCTCATATTGTTTGCCCTTCATCTCTAGCACCATCTTGGTCACTCTTCGTGGAACCCTTTCAATCAGGTCTATGTCCTTACGCAAGTGAGGCCTCCAGAACTGGACTCCGTACTCCAGGTGCAGTCTCACCATAGCCTGGTACAGGAGCACTAGGACTTCTCTCATCCTGCTGGTGATTCCCCTGTCAGTACTAGCCAGCATCCCATAGGCCTTCCCCACCACCTTAGTACACTGTTTCCCCACTTAAAGGTCGCTAGAGACTACTATACCCAGATCCTTCTCCTGCTCTGTTGCCCTGATTCCCTCCCCTCCCATTTTGCACTCTGTCATCGGGTTACCATGTCCCAGGTGCATAACCGCACACTTCCTGATGTTAATTTAGTTGCCAGGTCTCTGCCCACCCTTCTAGTGCCCTTAGGTCCTGCCGCATGTCCTCCATTCCACCCTCAGTGTCCACCCTATTGCAGATTTTCATGTCATCTGCAAAGAGCACCACCCGTCTTTTCAGTCCATCCGTAATGTTGCATATATAGATACTGAAGAGGAGCAGCCCCAACACCAACCCCTGGGGTACCCACCTCATCACTTGACCCTCACTAGAGTGCTCCCCTTCACTACCACCCTCTGGGTCCTGTCAGCTAGCCAGCTTTGCACCCATCTAGTTATTTTGTCCACTACCCCCATACTTTCCAGTTTATTGACTGATCTTCTGTGGGGGATGGTGTCGCAGGCCTTACTGAAGTCCAGGTAGGCCATGTCCACCGCCCCCCCTTGGTCTATCTCCTGTGTCACCTAGCTGAAGAATTCAATAAGATTGGACTGGCATGACCTCCCCCTAGTGCACCCGTGTTGCTTGTTGTTCAGCAATCCATTTCCCTCTAGGTACTGTGTCACCCTCTCCCTGATGAGTGCCTCCATGACCCTCCCCACCACTGCGGTAAGGTTGGATGGATGATAGTTCTCCTTTGCCTCTCTACCCACCCCCCCCCTTGTGTATTAGCATGACTGTGGCTCTTCTCCAGTCCTCTGGCACTTTTCCAGAGTCCAAGGACAGGTTGAACAGGCTTACCAGTGGGGCGGCTAACTCCTCCCTTAGCTCCCAGATCACCCTTGGATGCAGTACATCCGGTCCCATGGCCTTGTCCACTTTCACCCTACCTAGTTCTTCCCTGACTCTCTCTATGCTAAATGGACCCATCTCCACCCCCCCCTTCCTCAACCTCACCCCACCTTCCTTTACTTAGGGCTTCCTGGGGTTGATATCCGCCGCTTGCAGCTAGTGCAGAGCGCTGTGGCACATTTATTGGCTGGGGTATCAAGGAGATCTCACATTACCCCAGTGCTGCGCGATCTGCACTGGCTGCTGGTTCAGTGGCGGTTCACCTTTAAGGTAGGTTTGTTAACCTACAAAGCCCTACATGGGCTTGGTCCCGATTACTTGAAAGAGCTTCTGATTCCTTACACCCCTGTGCGACAGCTCCGCTCGGCTGACAAGGGGTTGCTGGAGATTCTGAGGGTTAGTTTAAATTCATCTGGGGCTCGTGCTTTTATGTTTGCTGCCCCAACCCTCTGGAATTCTCTGCCATGTCAGCTTCGGGAGTGCAGGACAGTGGAGAGCTTTAAGCAGGCACTGAAGACTTTTTTTATGGAGCAAAGCTTTTCCTGAGTTACTATGATTTTATTTATATTTATTGAGTTTGTATGTATTTGTGAAACGCCTTGATATTTGAAAGGCGCTATATTAAATAATTATTAATATTCCTTTATAAAATTTGAGCAGAAGTACCTGTTCAGCTCTTCTGCTTTCATGCAGTCGTCCTCCAGTGGCTCCCCCTTCCCCCCAGAGCCTTGCGATCCCCTGACTAGTATTCCTCCCTTCCCTCACATACCTAAAAAATGTCTTTTGCCCCCCCTTTGCTCGTCTCGCAATCCGTTCCTCCGTGTTAGCTTTTGCCTTCCTAATCTCTTTCCTCGCTATCCTCCTCGCTTCTCTGTAGGTTTCCCTGTCCTCCTTCTTCTGCGTTTTCTTGCATTTCCTAAATGCCCTTTGCCTGCCCCTACCACCCTCGCCACACTCCTGTTGAACCACAGAGGCCTCCTGCTTTTTGCTCCCTACCTTACTCTCCTTAAACAACTGTGTGTGGCCTCCTTGACCCAGTCTCTAATAGCCCCCCCCCACAGGTCCTCCACTTCCCTTATATCCCCTACACCACCCATTGCTTCCCCCACTATCCTTCTCATCTCGTTAAAGTCTGCACCCCTGAAGTACAGTACCATTGTCCTGGTCTGGGCCACCTCCCTGCTCGCCCTCACCTTAAACCTGATGGTACTATGATCGCTATTACCCAGCCCCTCCCCACCACCACCTCCTCTACATTCTCCCCATTTGTTAGGACCACATCCAGTAGGTTGCTTCCCCTTGTTGGTTCCCTGACTAACTGCTTAAGGAAAGCCCCCTGTAATACTTCCAGAATTTCCCTGCTTCTAGTTGAAGCTGCATCAGAGACGGACCAGTCAACGTCTGGGAGGTTCAGGTTCCCCACTAGTAACATTTCCCCTTTTAGAGCTACCCTCACTATGTCCTGTGTCATCTTCTTATCCTGCTCCTCCCCTTGAGTGGGTGGTCTGTACACCACTCCAAGCCTCAATGGACTCCTCTGTCCTTCTGCCTAGCATTGCCCATAGTAATTCAGTCTCCCCGTCACCCTCCCTCTGCTCCAACACCTTCACATCTTCCCTTATATACAAGGCCACCCCCCCCCGTCCTTCCTGTCCTTCCTGATCAGTCTGAACCCTGGAACCTCTGCCTCCCATGTGTGGAGCTCTGTCCACCAGGTCTCCGTAGCTGCTATTATGTCCAGCCTATCATGTGCAACGGTGGCTATTAGCTCCTCCATCTTGTTTGCCAGGCTTCTAGCATTGACTACCAGGCCCCTCCACCATTGCCCCTTCTATAGATTTCCCCTTTGGCCTGCTAGAGCCCCCATCTTCAATTTTGTCCCGGGGTGGGGACCAAGGGTTCCCCGACTCATCCGTGGAGCTGTGAGGCTCCACCTCCAGCCCCCCTACTCATTTTAAATTATACTGTTTCTCAAAGAACTCCCCTAGTCTGCACCTCAGCACGGCTGACCCATCCCTGCTGAGGTGCAGCCGGTCCTAGGCATAGAGGCTCTCATTCTCCCAAGTTCCCCCGCCCATCCCCCAATCACCCCGTACCCCATCTGCCTGCCCCATCCCTCCAGCCAGTCATTGAATTATTTTACCCTTTGCTTTCTCTCTGTGCTGGCCCTTGGTATTGGCAGATATTGTAGTATCAGTGACTGAAACTCAAGTGGACCCACCTCCTCCCTATATAGCTGTTCATAATAATGTTTAAATTCTCCCACAATTTCTCTAGGGGCTACCAAAACTAAATTATCAGAGGATGATCATATAGACTGTACCAAGCGAGCCATTTCTATTTGTTTGATGTACATGGCCAATAATTTGCTCGACTTCTCCTGAAAAATGTTGTAGTTGAAGCATGTTCTGCCTGCTCCCTGTTCAGTTCATCATATCTGGCTCTCTCTCTCGGCTCAGACGTATCCAATCTGCCTCGGGCAAATTAGAATGAATATTCCTTTCTAATTGTCAGATAGAATTTAAAAGAACTTATGCCCACTTTTCCACTTGTTTTTTCCTAGAAGTGGCTAGTCAGATAAATTATCCATGAATTACACATTTATAGGCACTCCAGCAGGAAGCCGGAGATTGTGCCACCGATGTACTGATAAAGAACTAGTCCACCGTTGTCTGCTTAATCTTACAGCAGCACCAATCATCTTTTACAAGATGGTTGTTCTATCTCCAGCATTTATCTCTATCAGACATAGGAGATAACAGAACAGAGAGGGAAACTGGGTCATGATCAGATATGACTGTAGAGTGGATATTACAGAATCCTGTAGTCTGAATAAAAGATGGGCTAATTAATATCTAAGCTATTCAAGAATGGGTACCATGGGTCTAGGAAGTGAAAGTGTTGTACCTGTTCACAGGGTGGAGAATTCTCCAAATATCCACCAGACAGCAGGAATCAACTAGATCCGGAAGGGCACTTTGTGCTGGAGAAAGGCCTTTTCTTTTACCTCCAGACCTATCCAGTGTATCATCTAACATTAAGTTCCCATCTCCCATAATCAGCTTAGGGAGGTGAATGTAGGGAGTGATATTTAGAGCCATAAATGTTACCAATCAAAAGCTCACGGGTATTTATGCATGCATGCAAGAAGACGTACCGACCCTCAGGGTCTTCATGTTCCCATAAAACTTGAAAAGGGAGAAGTCTCTTAACCAACACAAGAACCCCAGCCATACGGGTACTATTTCCCATTCCATAAGATTGTCCCACCCATAATCTTCAGAAAAAATGGGCATTGCTAGCTAATAAATGAGTTTCTTGAAGCAGTGTCAGATCTACTTAAGAGAGGCTAAATGCAAAGAACCCTGGTTTGCTTAAGGCGTGCGGCCCCGGACAGGCACGCTCCTCGTCAAAGGGTCTAAGAGGTCCTAAATTCAGTGAAGATGGAGAAGGGAACTGTCCTGAAGGAAGACACAGCCCTGGACAGGTCTGTTTGACTAATGGGCCAGAGTTTCTTTGGACAAATTGGATCAAGGAACTGGGGTTCAGCACAAACATGAATTTTCTGCCCAAGGGGTCTTACTGTAGTTTGATACTTTATGTATACAGAATTAGGATGTATATTGTAATGTGCATATATCTGTAGTGAATGTGATGTACATATTTATATCTGTATTGGAATGTGATAAAGTATTACCTGTGATCCAGAATCTTTGGTTAAGTAAAAGAGCTGCAGCCTTTTCTATTCCAAGACCTGTGTGGTATGATTTCTTGAATTGAGGGTCCACTTTGGGCAATGGCCCTTTCCGGCCTCTCACCGGGGGAGGGCGAGTTGCCAACAGCCCCCAAGAAGGTGGGGTTAGGAGCATCACCCTACTCGCAAAGGGGAAGGGTCGGCCCCCTGTAGACTGGCCCAATTAGTAGGGCACCACGGGGAGAAGGGGGGCCCTGATGGCTCCTGCAGGGAGCGGCCTGGCAGGGCTTTTAAGGAGTGGTTCAGGAGGATTTCACCCTCTTGAACCACTCATCATTTTGGATTGCACCCACCTCCCACCCCAGGCTGCCAGGCCACAGTACTAGAGCTGTCGCAGCTTGAATGGTAAACAATATTAAAAGGGGTAATATTGGAGTAATAACGGGCAGTAATTCATGGCTGACCCTGGGTAATTGAGTCTCCTGGCATTTAAAAGAAGCTGCAATTGGGTGTCACTGGGGAGAGGCATGACCCTTGGATGGATATGCTTCGGTGACCTGGGGAGGAAGTCACTCAGGTGGAGTGTGCACCGAAACACTGCAACCCAAAGATTCTGAGACAGGGAGTGCAGCCCCAGACGGGCATGCTCCTCATCAAAGGGTCTAGGAGGTCCTAAATTCAGTGAAGATGGAGAAGGGAACTGTCCTGAAGGAAGACACGGCCCCGGACGGGTCTGTTTGACTAATGGGCCAGAGTTTCTTTGGACAAATTGGATGAAGGAGCCGGGGTTCAGCACAAACATGAATTTGCTGCCCAAGGGGTCTTACTGTAGTTTGATACTTTATGTATATAGAATTAGGATGTATATTGTAATGTGCATATATCTGTAGTGAATGTGATGTACATATTTATATCTGTATTGGAATGTGATGAAGTATTACCTGTGATCCAGAATTTTTGGTTAAGTAAAAGAGCTGCAGCCTTTTCTATTCCAAGACCTGTGTGGTGTGATTTATTGAATTGGGGGTCCCCTTTGGGCAGTGGTGTGCCCGTTCTATAAGGTATGCTGAGCCCTCGGGAGGGAGACTGGCAACATCCAGCAAAGGTTTTTGCACAAATAAAAGCATGCCAGAACCCTCAGACTGCTCTGGTATACTGACCAGCACTAAACTGTTGCGGCGGCTGTGGGATTCTAGATTGCCAGCTTTCATTTCCAATTTGACAACCCGTTTTTGCAACTCCACCACTTCATGAGTCTCCTGTGCCTGCGTATCCTCAAGTGAACTGATACGGGTTTCCACATCACCCAGCCTGCGGTGAAAGGACTTCAGTGTAGGTTTGAGGGTCTGCAACTCGTCCACAGCTTTCATCAGAGTAAGTTTGATACCCGCCATATCGGCAAGAATTAAATCTAATTTGTCAGGTTTGGGGTTTGTATCTGGGGTATCTGGAGTAGGCTTTTTCCATGGGGTAGCAGCCTGGCCGCAGATGATGACGCAGTCTGTTCAGAGAGACTGGTGCCCAAATTAGATGCATCCTCCACTTTTACTGCCGGTACCAGTTGTTGCTCAATAAAATAGAAAAGAAACAAAGGTAAATAATATGAAAAATCAGCCATTGACCTTGAAATAGAACTTTTAAATTACACCGGGAACGCAGAGCCGAGATGGACACTGCCGTTCAAGCTGAGGATATCACATGACTCTCAAATGTACTATAGCTTTATCCCCATGTAAATATAAAAATTTCAGTATGGATATTTAGATGTATGTTGTATTTGCTCTTAAAGATACAGAAAACATTTGAAGCACAAGCATACTGAGCATGAACTTTATAACGGAGGTGGCATTCGCACAGGTGAGTGACAAGGTGTTAAGCTCAAGTATTGAACTGTTTTTAATCTCAGCTTACTACTTAAATGCTTAGAGTGTTGTTAACCTCAATATACTTCTGCTCCTAATGCCTAGACTGCTTTTAACCTCTGCCTAGTCCTGTTTGAATTTGTCTTGACCCATACTTGTAATCCTGCATCTTGATAAAGTTGTTATTGATTTTTCACTCAATTTGTATTCTGCTCTAGCTTTTCTGACTCAGTCTTTTCTTTACCACCTACCTGATGCTTTAAGGCACCCACCCAACCGGATTCCTAATGTTTCTAATCGCTCTGATCGAGAAGAAGCACTGTGGGTCAATTTGGAGACAGGCAATGGCACCACAATCCACACAGGGGTTGTATACAGACCCCCCTCTCAGGGGGAGGAAATGGACAAGAAAATGATAGAAAGTATACTTAAGAGTGGCAGAAAAAGGGGAGATATTGCTGATGGGTGATCTGAATATGCCAGATGTTAACTGGAGTGCAGTTGCAGCAGCCACTTCTAAGAGTGGGGTTATTCTAGATGCCCTACAGGGGGGCATGCCTTAGACAACTAGTATTGGAACCCACTTGAGAGGGAGCAATCTTAGAACTGGTTCTCTCAAATGGAGATGGAGAGGGGATCATAGATGTAGAAGTGGGTAGCCATCTGGGAACTAGCGACCATCGAACAGTATGGTTCACAATAAACACAGCAATAGAGTCAGGCCATACAAAGGCAAAAATACTGGACTTTAGGAGGGCTGACTTTGCCAAAATGGGTGAGTGCCTAAGGAATGCACTAGCAAATGGGCAGGAAGAAGGGGTGGAAGAACAATGGGGAATAATAAAAACTGCCATCACAGAGGTAACAAGCCTTTGTGTGAAGCAAATAAACAAAACAAAACGATGTAAGAAACCATTATGGTTCTCAAAGGAAGTGGCAGTGAAGGTTAAAGAGAAAAATAAAGCATTTAGGAAGTACAAGGAATCACAGAAGGAGCAGGACAGAGAACTGTATCAGTTAAAGCAAAAGGAAGCTGGGAAGGCAGTCAGAACAGTAAAGACCCGAACCGAGGAAAAGATAGCCAACTCAGTTAAGAAGGGGGATAAAACCTTTTATAGGTATATCAGGGAGCGAAGGAAGACCAAGGGAGGGATAGTGAGGCTTAATAAAGGGAAGGGGGGGTTGGCAGAGGTGGCTGTGAAAAGGCAGAGATACTAAACAAATATTTTTGCTCAGTACTTACAAATGAAGAGGAGGTACCTAAAACAAATAATAGAAACACTCTGGATACAGAAGTTGATACCAGCCCATTTACAGAAGAAAGGGTTCTGAAAGAACTCTTAAAACTGAAGGTAGACAAAGCAATGGGGCCTGATGGGATTCATCCCAGAATTCTAAAAGAACTAAGGGTAGAACTAGTGACACCACTGACTACCCTCTTTAACAAATCATGGGAGGATGGGGTAGTACCTGAGAACTGGAGGAGGGCAGATGTGATTCCCCTTCACAAAAGTGGGAGCAGGGCAGAAGCAGGAAACTACAGACCTGTTAGTTTAACCTCAGTGATAGGGAAAAATGATGGAATCACTTCTGAAGGAAAGAACTGTCGAGTATCTAGAGGCCAGAGGGGCACAGGACCCAAGGCAGCATGGATTCACAGCGGGAAGGTCATGCCAGACGAATCTAATAGATTTCTTTGACTGGGTGACCAAAGTAGTAGATCAGGGAGGGGCTGTGGACATGGCCTACCTAGACTTTAGCAAGGCATTTGACACAGTCCCACACAAAAGATTAACATACAAGTTAGCCAGCCTGGGAGTGTGTCCCAAGCTGACAGCCTGGGTAAAGAATTGGCTGGAGAATAGGACACAAAGAGGAATAGTAAATGGAGTCCACTCTGAAGAAAGCGGGGTTACTAGTGGGGTACCGCAGGGTTCAGTATTAGGACCGGTCCTCTTCAATGTCTTTATAAGCGACATTGCAGAGGGACTGGAAGGAAAAGTATGTATTTTTGCAGATGACACAAAGATCTGCAACAGAGTTGATGCACAAGGTGGGGTGGAAAGGATGAGAAGGGACTTGGCAAGGTTAGAGGAATGGTCAAATGTATGGCAGCTTAGATTCAATGCTAAGAAGTGCAAGGTAATGCACCTGGGAAACAAAAACCCAGGGGAAGAGTACACAATGGGGGGTGAGATACTAACAACAACAAAAATGGAAAGGGACCTGGGGGTAGTCATATCAGATGACCTAAAGGTGGGCAAGCAATGTGAGAGGGCAGCAAGGAGGGCTGGGGGATACTGGGATGCATAGGGAGAGGCTTCACCAGTAGAAAACAGGAAGTTGTTATCCCTCTGTACAGACAGCTGGTGAGACCCCATCTGGAGTACTGCGTGCAGTTCTGGAGACCCAATCTCTGCAAAGACATAGACAGGATGGAAGCTGTCCAGTGGAGGGCAACTAAAATGGTGCAGGGTCTGCACCGGAAGTCATATGAACAGAGACTTAAGGAGCTTAATATGTATAGCCTCGAGGAAAGGAGGGAGAGGGGAGATGACAGAAACTTTCAAGTACCTCAAGGGAATCAACAAAGTCCAACAGGGTAGCATCTTTCAAAAAAAGAGGTGTGCAAGAACAAGGGGGCACAATTTGAAGATGGGGGGCTCAGAGGTAATGTTAGGAAGTATTTTTTCACAGAGAGGGTTGTGAATGCATGGAACGGCCTTCCGGAGGAGGTTGTGGAGTCAAAAACAGTGGTGGAATTCAAGCATGCATGGGACAGTCATAATGCAATTCTAGCGGGTGGGGGTAGGAAGAAGTAGGCTGCTGGTTAACTAGGATCTGCAGCTTATCCATTAGGTAGGGAAATGGGCAGACTGGGTGGGGCAAGCAGCCCTTATCTGCCGTCAAATTCTATGTTTCTATGTTTCCTCTGTCTCCTGCCCCCCACTTGTTACCTGATCTGTGGTCCTGATCTCTGCTCCCCTTCCCCCTCTGTCCTGCCTTCTCTGCTATTACTGCTCCCCAGCCCTCAAGCTACCGCTTACCTCTCCTTATCCCCTCGCTCTGTTCTAATCTCTTCTCCTTACCTCCACAGTGGGATGTCTTGCCCTGGGCACTCAACGGCTGGCCGCAGGAGCTGCTCCCAGCCCTACTTGCCACCCAGGTCGCCACTGAACTTAATATTGAAGGCAGCGTCCCGCCGGACCCTCTTTGTTTAAATTTGGAGCCTTTTCGTGGACTGGTTTAATGGTCTCGCAACTGGCCTGGAGCATTCTGAGCTTGTCTTCATTAATGAATTCCTGTCTACTGCCTTGGATAATTTTAGATTATTCTTTGACCGGCTAGTCTCAACTTTAAATTATTTAATTTACTCGAAAACATTTAATTTCACTTTGAAGCTAAAAGTTATTGCACCCAAACACTAGCTCTCCGTATCAGCAATTTGAATTTCTCATTCCATTTAATGGTTTGATGCCACGGATTGCTACTGATCATTTTGGACCAAGTAGCTTTTAGCCTATGCATATCTTTATTTTGTACTGTGCTGGCACACTGAGCCTATTGTTGAATTTTCTGACCAGCTTCCAGCAGAATTGCAGCACCAAACCACCGCAGACTAAGACTTCACAAGCAGCTTCCTGGAATTTATTTTCCAGTTGAGCAGCTGCTGAACAAACCACCATCCTCATTTCGAATCTGACCTTAAGCTGAAGCGGGGCTCCTGGTGGTTAACTGAACCAGCTTCCTGGTTTGAATTAGCTCCTCTGCTGATTTTCTTGCCTAGAATCGAACCAGCTCCCTGGTTCGAAGTAGCCCCACTGCTGCTTTCCTGCTTTACCCATTAAGAGTGAGGGGGCCCAGGCAGAGGATAATCCAGCTTGATTCCTGCAGTAGGGCAGCCGTTCGTTTGTGAGCCCATGTTGTGCACTCACTGCTGCCTGAACCTACCGTGACTGTTCCCGCTGCGCGTCGGCTCCCCACCCTTTTCCGGCATTACTTTTATACTGGCAGGAACCGTCATGCATGCATTCTGCTGTCTTGCATATTTTTATACCTCCTAAGTTTCCCATCTGCAAGTTATACTTGTCTTCTGCCACTGGATGGCAGCATTACAACTCTAACGTAGCACATACATTGCTGTGTTGCATGAAAATAATCACAACACAAAGACCTTATCTTATCCCATTCCCCAACTGGCCATACCTTGCCCATTTACACAGCATTCACTGGTGCACCCCTCTGGCCTTAATACATGGATGTTCACCCTCCTGTACCTCATTCTTAAAAAATCACTCAGCAAGTAGAATGTCTCTACACTTCACTAAAGGTCTTCTCATTCTCTGCTCACTCATGGCTTGTCTCCATCAGGAAGAAATTGGCTCAGTCTGGGCACCCACCTGTTCCCTAATCCTTGGAGTTGACATGCCACTACCTATCTACCACCTGCCTTGCACACTCAAAGTGCCCTACCCTCAACTCTGACTCCTTGCCTTTACACACTATGGAAAAACTATAATGTCTGTATCACGGGCTAAAAATAAGCATAAGTCTCTTTTTCTCCACCCACCCCATATTAGGTCTCATCTGTGCCTAATTCTTCTATCAGGTGACACAGAGCTGAATCCGGGTCCTCTAAAGAGAATTAAGCCCAGATTCCTAACCTCATGTCCTACTTGGGATGACACAAAAGGGCTCAAGTTAGCCCACATGAACATACAAAGTGTTAGGTGAAAATGGCGGAACTTAAAGCATAGACCCTGCACTATAAGCTGTACGTCCTATACATCACTGAGTCCTGGTTAACACCAAGCATCCAATCCCACAAGATAGCGCTCCCAGGCTTCTCCTCTTACCGTCGAGACAGACCCAACAAGGGGGGGGGGTCTCTTATATACTAGAGCAGGGTTGGCTGTCAGTGAACTCCCTATCCCTGGCATTGAACAATTATTCGTCACAGTCACCCTAGGCCAAGTTAAGCATCTAACCATAGGATGTGTCTACCTGCCCCCTAAACTAGCTTCCAACTCCTTTGCAGAACTCTTCTCAAGCCTTGACACGCTTCCCTTAGAGATACTATACTCTGCAGTAATTTCTGTAACCCCCAGGTGGCACTACCCTTAGGGCTACTACCCCTGCCTGCCTCCACAAAGACCGGGTGAGGGGCCCAGATCCATTGGCGGGTGCCTCCACCCAGAGGTCGGGGTTAATACTGTCGAGATTGCCTCGGTCACAGCCCTCTGGGTTACTGCAACCCCCATTTTTCCCTGCTAGTGGCTCACACTAGGTACCAACAAGGCTTTTCACCAATACACTTACCCCCCCCGGGTAGTATCTCTCAGCTCACTCCAGGGACCCCCTGTAAAATAAGATACAGTTATATCACAGTCACTATACAGCAGTTCAACAGGGATGCTCAAACCAGCCAGGGTGTAGTTGCAACACACAAATCTGATTTATTAGGGGGTAACAAGGATGGGGAATCAGGCTAATTGGTTTATCATTATATAGTACAGAGCTCGGTGCACAGGCCTATCCTCTGAATCACTGTCCCTGGGCACCCAAGCCTAATGCTAGTCAAAGCGTGGCAGCTGGTTGGGCCCTTAACACAGATAGGCGCTGCAATCCTGAGCAAGTCAGCAGGGAAAGAAAGTTTTAGGCAGTCAAAAGTACAGCAATACGATTGGAAAACCACTGATTGCACACTTAACAGGGAGCTACCCTGATTTAGTACTCACAACCTCCAGCCAATCCCGGTTCTTCCAACACTAGCAGGGCTGAACCTGAACTTCACAAGTCTCTGTACACATTTATATGGTTATCTCAATCCAGGCAGAATCCCTCACTGGCGGCAGGATTAACTTGAACTCACAAGTCTCTTTACACATTTATATGGTTATCGCAATCCAGGCAGAATCCCTCACTGGCAGCAGGATTAACTTGAACTCCCAAGTCTCTTTACACATTTATATGGTTAACAGCAACAGCAAAAGTCCTTTAATTGCAGCAGGACTAACTTGAGCTACTCACACATTTATATGGTAAACAGCAACAGGCAAAAGTCCTTTAATTGTAGCAGGACTAACTTGAGCTACTCACACATTTATATGGTAAACAGCAATAGCAGAGGGGTACCACACCAGGCAGCTGCTCCCAGGCTCTTCAGCTTTCACAGTCACTCCAGCTCTGCAATGGCAGCTTTTTTACTCCTCCCGCGGACCAAGCGCAATTCAGCAATGTTCTCCAGTCCTATTACAGGTCGAGCCTGGTGGGTAGCTGTACAGAGCACAGCCTCCTCTGACCGCCCGTCGATGGATTTCAAGACGAACTCCTCTCAGGAAAAACGGCCGACTTAGGCCTTCACGCGCTTCCCGCGTGAACACTTCCCAGCGCAGAAGCACATAGCTCCTCACTCCTCACTAGCCACAACGATTCTGACACTGGCAACACCCAGCACTCCTCTTAGTTCGGGCGCGACCCGTTGTCATTGGCTGGCCGAACCTGCCAGTCACTTCTCACAGCTCCCATTAGTGCAGAACGAGCGCCATAGTCCATAATGCCTTGTTCCCTTTAAACAGCTCCTCTATTGGTCAGTCAACTCTGTGGGATTCCAAAGTACTGATTGGTCCAATTTCACAGTTCGGGACCAAAATGGAGGAGGCAATCAAACTCTCTGTGCTGCAAAGCAAAGCAGGTTAGAACAACTACGTTATCATTATCTTTACAACTTATTTTAAACAACCACCTACATCCTTTATTAGGGCTCCCCCTGCACTATTAGCGATGGCAGAAGGAGTGCTACTCACGAGTCCGAGTCGACATGACAACCTCAAACCCCCTCCCATTTTAACTAATCCCAACTGCAACAGGCAGCCCTTACAGGGACAGTATACGGAGGCCTTAAAAAGCACTCAACGGACCCCCATTCCGGCGGCTTTATGCCGACTACCAACCAGGCATAGGGCACATTAGGAACCCCCATTTGCAAGGGGGTTACATTTCAATCTTGATTGGCTGGGACCAAATAGATCTCAATACCAAGCAGCTCTGTCCGATGCAAAATTAGAACAATTACTTGACGACCCAACAAGACTTAACTTGAAATCAGGCAATCACAGCCTCTTGGACTGGATGCTCACCAATAACAGGCACTACCATCAAGACTGTGGGAATCCTCCCTGACACACTGAGTGATCACTCCACCACATTGTGTATCTGGAAGAAAAACAACCCTCATCTCCCCCCAAAAGCATTAGATCCAGGGATCTAACCAACTTTAATACTGCAGATTTCCTGCAAAGCCTGGCTTCCGCTGATTGGACCCCCATTACTTCTTTCTGATGTAAACCCCCCTACAAATGGGGGTTCCCAAAAAGTCTTCCATGACCTTGCCTAAATGCTCACTGCCAGGCTGGTGTCCTGCATTTAGCAGTTAATCGTTATTGACAAAGAGTGCCTGTGTAGCCTCTATGTACTGTCACTTTAAGAGCTGTCTAAATTACAGTAATAATTAATCTGGGAGGGGGATGAGTGTTGTCATGTTCGAGTCCCACCCAGGCTGCTAGGTAATCACTCCATTTCTGCCATTGCTAATTGCACAGAGGGAGCCCTGTTAATACATGTAACTGTTTGCTGATCATTCATTAGAGTAGTAATAATGTAGTTTGTCTAACCTGCCTTCTCTGCAACAAGGACTGTTTTGTTTATCCCCACCATTTTGGCCCGGAACTGCCGAACTGAACCAATCAGTCTGGTGGGACCTAAAATGGAGCCGGACTACAGGAGCTGTCTGGAGTAAAAATCTGAAGGAACTGTAGTTTTGGGCTTTTGGCGCCTTTTTGCACCTGAAAGGGGAGGCTTTGTTGTGACTGACAGACAGATCAGCCAACCAAATCTTTTGGATCCAAGGGAAATCCCCAAGCTGCCTGCTGTTTCAGTCAGTTCTGAGCTGGGAAGTGAAATGAGAACAGCTCAAGTGATTTGGGCAGTAGTTCTGTGTAGTTTTGCATGGGAGAACTGCGAAAGGGATGAGTTTTGGCCTGCATGTCTGCCTGCTGCCCCTGAGAGGAAGAGAAGAGAATTATTTTGGACTAAATCCAAGTTTGTGAGAACGAAGTAAGCCGCTGATTTTTTACCAGGTTCATACCTGAAGAAGACTGAAATATTTTGCTGAATGCGATCAGCCTGTCAGGATTTCCAGCTGCTTTTGAAGCCCCGGTTTGTGTAGAGACTTTTGCAATCATGACTGGAGAGCGGTTTGCCTGGTACAGTAGAAGTTTCTTACATGTAAATGTGCTGTGTATTGAAAGTGGGTCGTGATTTGATCTCCCACTGTGTGAACTGTGTTCTGCTTGCTGGAAACTGTATCCAGCCCAAAATGGACTGTATCTGAATTTGTCTCCATTTGGCCTGGGCCTTGCCACACTGGCCCAACCAGACTACTCGCTGCACAGAGAAAGCCATCGATAAGAGACCTGCCTGGGGATCAGGCCCCTGCTCCACGCTTGAACAGGAACGACACCCCGGTAATTCGTGTGGGCCCTGCTTCTCCTGGCAATCCAGATTAACCACCTTCTGTCTCGATTTTCATCCAGCCTGTGTCCAGTCTTGGGTATCGTAAGCAAACATCAGGGTAGCTCCCTGCAACAACAGCCTAATCTAAAAGTGTGTCATCTGATTGTCTTGTTGTTTTCTTTTCAAGAATTGAGCCCTCCCGCTCCGGATTACAAATAGTGTGTGTTGGGCATGTTGTTTTCTTCCATCATAGGGTTCCAACCAGCTGCAACGTTCCTGGCTAGCCCACCCATTCTCCATCTGGGTACGCAGAGTGTGTGACTGTTTATGGATCCTGAAGTGCATGCATAACTGTTTGACTGATACTGCCTTTAAGCAAATTAACCTGATTATGCCCCTCCCTTGTTCAAGTTCCTTAAAAAAAATGAGATCTAACTTTTTTGCGTTTAGCCTGACTGTGGTTCCAGTCTGTACAAGAATACTGTACTGCTGTTATTTGCTGTGTATAACCTTCTTTTACAGGGGGTCCCCAGAGCCAGGCCAGAGGGAAGCCCTGGTGGTAAGAGCAAACAGTGTGGGTACTTGTGTGGTGTATCAGGGATATTGTGAAAGTGATTACTGTGTATTGTTCCGGCAACTAATAAGGAAAGAGCGGGGTTACAGTGTCCCGGAGGGCTGTGCCCAGGTTAGCTTGACCACTACCAACCCTGACCTCCAGGTGGAGGCACCCGTTTCAGAACTCAGGCCCCATAACCTGCTACTAGCCAAGCAGGCAGGGGTAGTAGTCCTTGGGATAGCGCCACCTAAGGGTTACACTGACATAAATCAAGCTTTAGAATATCTTATCTCCACCTTCACCTCTATCCTCGACTTACACACCCCATTCAAACTATGCAGAGCCAAAGGACTCCATGCCCCCATGGTTCACCCATGAACTACAGCACAAAATGAATTCCCCAGACAAAACATGGAAAACCTTCAAAAGAACAGGCCTCTGCTCAGACCAGTTATCCTACTGCCAACTGCGAATCTCCTGCATAGCCAGAACTAACAAAGCAAAGCGGGTATACCTTCACTCCCTGCAGAAAATGCACTCGACAATCCCAAAAGTTTCTGGGCACAAATGTACACTCTACTTAAGGGCAAAGAGTGGACAAACCCCAAGAATATGATATCGAAAGGCTCCTTACTATCCACTTCCTCAGAAATAGCCTCAGGAATAAACCTCTTCTTCACTGACCTTGATGTGTACAAGACAGGCCTACCTGCTACCCACCCTGCTCCACATGAATTTCCCTCTGAAGCCCCCACCACCACCTTTTCCATTTAAAAGCCATCTCACAGAAAGAGGTACTTAAGCTCTTGCAGGGTCTTAACCCTAATAGCTCCCCAGGATTTGACTCCCTACTGCCAAAATTCCTCAAGTTAGCAGCACCCACGCTGGCTCACCCGATTGCACAATTAATTAATAGATCCTTCCTCAACCAATCCATTCCTGACAAATGGAAGACAGCAATTGTCATCCCAGTGCACAAAAGTGACCAGACCAACCTTGTTGAGAATTATAGACCCATATCCATAGTATGCCCTATTGCAAAAATTCAGGAAAGAATCTTATATAATCAATTTTACTCCTTTCTTGAGCAAACCCATGCCCTCACCATCCATCAACATGGTTTTGAAAGGCACACAGGATTGAGTTACCTCTCATAAGAGTCACCTCAAACATATTTCATGCTGTGGATCTAGGCTGGGCTATGGGGGCCATATTCATTGACATTATGAAGGCCTTTGATCTACTAAACCACTTCCTCCTCATCTCCAAACTTCAACAGCTAGGCCTCGCTGTCAACTCTTTTTCATGGATCTCAAACTACTTAACTAATTGTTTGCAGTGTGTCAAATGGGCTGGTGCCTATTCCCTCTTATCTTCCATCATGGATGGGCCACTATTATTTTCTATTTTCATAAATGAACTGCCACAGAACTGCGGTGGGGCATCTGTACAGCTCTACACAGACGATGCCATACTTTACAGATCCTGCAAAGATGTCTTCTCCATTAGGCCTAAACTGGAAAATGACTTTCAGCTACTGGACGCCTGGTTCATGGAGAATTGCCTGCTATTGAAAACAAGGAAAACAAAACCTATGTTGTTTCACCATACAGCCTATGATATATCGTCTCAGCCTCCCTTGGTAGTTAAGACCTCTTCGGGTGTGTCCCTGGAAGGGATGGGTGTCTTCAAATATTTGGGAATGACTCTGGATGAACATCTGTCATTTGAAATCGCACACATCTAATGTAATCAAGGTTACTAATCAAAAATTAGGCCTCCTGTAGCACACTGCCCCCTAATGAACACCTCACGCACGCAAGACCACTGCCTCGGCCATCCTCCTCCCAGGCCTATTGTACGGGGCCCCCATAACCCAGTCTGCCAAGCCCTCTGTCCTGACCAAACTCAAGCAGGCCTATCATAGAGTTACATGTTTCGCTGCCCAGGCTCCTACACTGGCCCACCACTGTGACATACTCAATATTCTGAGAACAAGAACATTGTGTTACCAGGCAGCCAGATACTGGACTATTTTACCATATACAATCCGTACTTCAACATCATATGCATTATTTATTCAGGAAATACTTGGCCTTAATCAATTTAATTGTCTATGTGGTTAGTCTCATGCATTTTTGTACTGACTGTATGTTACTGTGACTCTATTAATTGTTATTTGCATTCTTGCTCATAGAATTGTAATGTTAATGTTTGTTTAACTGGAATTAATATGTTCATGTAGAAGTAACTTACAGACCACAGGACTGTCTTGCAAACTGGGTCTCATAACCTAATGTGACATGTTTTACTGTATAAAGTTTTTACCTACTTTACTTTATTCTAGGCTGGCCGACCTTTGAGGCCAAATTGGACTTCCTGGTTCTATGCAGTCTTCAAACTCCTGCACTTCCCTTCGCTTCCCATCGTCTCCAATCTCCTCAAGTTAGAACCCTCCCCCATGACCCTCAGATCTTCCCACCTCCCAATCCTAACAATACTCAAAACCCAACTAGCCAATGGGAGGAGATCCTTCTCTGCTACAGCTCTGCATAAATGGAACGACCTACCACATCATCTTCTCTCATGCCTATCTCTTCCCCAGTTTAAAAGATACTTCAAAGAAATCTTCTTTCCTCCCCCACTTGCAGTTGCACCTGATCCTCATCCATCAACCTGCGACTCCTTCCTCCTCCGCCTGCTCCCCTCTCTTTGCACCCCTCACTACCTGACGCTATAACCCTACTCCTCCAGCCTCCCCCATCTTCACCTTCTCTCTGCTTCTATGTCTATACTCACCTACCTGATACTTGATCCTCACTGCTCCCCCCTCCCCTGGCCTCATCTTCTCTCTGCTCCTTTGTCAACATGGATATATTATGTTTTGCCAAAACTCGGTCCCCTGACGCTCACAATCCCGGCGCTGGGCTCCCGATACATGGTTGGCCGACATCAGGATTATGCCTGCAGCAAGACTGTGTGTATGTTTCGGGGGACCCCCAAACTTTAGGATTCTAACTCTGCCATGGGCATAATACCAATGTCGGGCAACCGTGTGTCAGGAACCCGGTGTCAGGATTATGACAGTCGGGGGGACCAAGTTTCGACATATTAAATAGGTACCGTTAATACTTATGTAATATATTGGATTATATTGTACTACTGCACTATACTAAATTGATTGTAAAAATTGTGTCAGATGTGTTTACTGTCTTATGTTCCAATGTTAGACACACATGTGCACCATAATATGCATTGCTCTGGACCTGATATTATCCTGATTTTGAGTCTGTGTCCACATAGGACTGTCACTATGGATGTCTCACTTCTGTTCCTGTTCAATGTCTGTAATTACCATGTTTACAATGTATTGTTTGGAATGCCTCTATTACCCGGGTGGCCCCAGAAAAAGGGACTTGAATGTCTCAGTGGGCCCACCCAGTCATCAAAATTCAAATAAATAAATAAATAAATAAGCCCTTCAGCCTTAGTTACACTGATACTAGGACTGCTTTCAGATGCTTCTTTCAATATAATTCCTAAATTAAATGAAACTTGCTAAATTAAATTAAACATACAGGGCAGAATTCACAAAGAAGCTGCGCCCAGTGCATCTCGGCTGCCCTGGAGCAGGGGAGATGCACTGAGTGCAAATTGGGCGATTCACAGAGGAGGCAAAGGGATAAGCCTCCAGCGCATCCCCTCTGTGAATAGCACAGGTGTGCCTAGCCCAGGATGCCCCAGAGCATCCCAGGCTGCGCTGGCGCATCCCTCATATCAGGCTGTGAACCCATTAGGGCAGGGCATCTCAGGATGCCCTGTGCCCAAAATCGCGATTCACAGCCAGGGGCATGCAAATGAGGCCATTAGGCATGCATGGTGCAATGGGGCCATTACAGCCCCATTTGCATTGTGCCTGCAGGGATGCCCCAGCAGAATGCACCGACCTGACGCCACCCCCCCCCGGCCCGACCCCGTCTCGAGACACGCCGCTCCCGGCAGCGGTAAAGGAAATGACGACCATCCCAGCCCCCATACACTGCCATTCCTGGCAGCAGTAATGGACATGCTGACACCCCCCAAGCCCCCGTCAAATGCCGCACTCGGTGGCAGTAAATGGAAAGGTGGGCTGGGGGGGGTCATCTGTCCATTTACTGCCGCCGGATGCGGCATTGGACGGGGGCTTGGTGGGGGCACTCTGGACTGACAGGGTGAGCAGGCTGCTGCCTGCAGTGCGGCAGCCTGCCTGTAGGCGACCACTGACATAAATACAGGTTACTCACAGAGGGAAGAGTGACCAGTGGGGTACCACAAGGATCAGTGCTGGGACCGGTCCTATTCAATATCTTCATCAGTGACATTGCGCAGGACCTAGAAGGCAGAATTTCACTGTTCGCTGATGACACAAAGCTCTGTAACAGAGTAGACACACCAGAGGGTGTAGACAGAATGAGAAGGGACCTGCAGAAACTTGAAGAATGGTCAGGGGCTTGGCAGTTGAAATTCAATGCAAGGAAGTGCAAGATAATGCATATGGGCACAAAAACCCTGGCACAATATATCAGTTGGGGGGTGAGGATATAGCATGCACCAAGCAGGAAAGGGATCTTGGGGTTATCATCTCTGACGACCTCAAGGCAGGGAAACAGTGTGACAAGGAAGCAGGTAAAGCAAATAGGATGCTGGGATGTATAGGCAGGGGCATCACCAGCAGGAAAAGGGAGGTCATAATTCCACTATACAAGACACTAGTGAGGACCCAACCGGAGTACACTGTACAGTTCTGGAGACCTTACCTACGTAAGGACATAGACAGGGTAGAGAAGGTTCAGAGGAGGGCAACAAAGATGGTGCATGGATTGCATCACAAGTCCTATGAGGACAGGATGAAGGAACTGAACATGTACTCCCCGGAGGAAAGGAGGGAGAGAGGGGATATGATAGAGACATACAAGCATCTTACAGGGAGGAACAGGTGCAGGAATACACTATTTTTAGCGAAAAGATGTTCCAGGACTAGAGGGCATGGGATGAAGTTGGAGGGAGGGACGATTCAGAGGAAGCGTGAGGAAGAATTTCTTCACAGAACGAGTGGTGGACAAGTAGAACACCCTGCCAGAGGAAGTGGTGGGGGCTGAAACAATCACGGGATTTAAGAATGCATGGGATACACATAAAGGAATTCTGGAGGTCAGGGGTAAGGGGCAACAGACTTCTTGGAAAACATAAACTGAACTTACAAGCTCAAATGGGCAGACTGGGTGGGCCATAGGCCCTTATCTGCCGACACTGTCTATGTATCTATGTATGTATCTATGTAACAGGAGTTCTAGGAGTGGTATATGGTGCTCATCTACACACTGATTGGCAGGTTCCTTGCCGCTTTAAATGTTGATGGAAGGTCTTCAAGCTGGCTCCTCCCACCAACCCAGGTGGTAAAACCCTCGGCTCCGCCACATGACGCCAGACTTAGCCCGCTGGAAGCCAGGTTGCGTGTCGAAGCCGGGGAGGTCGGGTGGGTTGTGTGGATGAACAACATATACCACTCCTAGAACTCCTGTTACAGGTGAGTGACCTGTATTTCTAGGGACGTGGATATGTTGTTCAATCCACACTTACTGGCAGACTCCTAGCAGTTCTCTGGGACGAGGGAGGCAAGCATACCTCTACTTAGGGAATAAGGACTGGAGAACCGAGGTCCCAAAACCAGCATCCCGGCGTGACTCTAGGTCAATGTGGTAATGGGAAATGAAGGTGTGTGCTGACTTCCAGGTAGCAGCCCTGCAGATTTCCTGGATAGGGATGTCCCTAGAAGCAGCCACCGAAGCAGCGGTATGGTGGGTAGAATGAGCTCTTATCCCTTTGGGAGGCTCCATGCCCGCCAACCTATAGCAGAGATTTATTTAGGAGGTAATCCACCTGCCTATCGTCCGCTTGGCTGCAGGTCTGCCAGGTGCGGCTTCAGCGTAGGTGACAAACAGCTGGTGAACCTCTCCCCGAACTTCAGCCGTCCGCTCCTTATAATAAGAGAGTGCTCTTCTAGGGTCCAAGGTATGGAGCCTATATTCGGCCTCCGAGGTGTGACTGGGGTAGAACACCGGCAGAGTCAACACCTGGTCAAGGTGAAACTCCGACACCACCTTCAGAAAGAATTTTGGGTGGGGGTGCAGGACAACCTTGTCCCTGTGGAAGACCAGATAAGAAGACTCAATGGAAAGCACCTGGAGCTCTCCCATCCTTCTGGCTGACATGATAGCCACCAAGAAGGCGGTCTTCCACGACAGGTAAGAGATGTCACACCTGTGCATCGGTTCAAATGGCTTGCCCATGAGCTTAGCCAATACCAGCAGTAAATCTCACGGAGGTGGAGGTTCTCGCACCAGAGGGGATATGTGATCAAGGCCTTAGAAAAAGTGCCTGACCACCTTCTCCTGTGCCACCGACTGCTTGCTGTCCCGTGCCTGGTAAGCAGAGATAGCTGCCAGGTGCAACTTAAGGGGCATCGCCCGAAGCCCTAGCTGAGAAAGGGACCACAGGTAGTCTAGAATGCTAGCCAAGGAACAGGAGGAAGGGTCCAACCCTTTGTCCTGACACCAAATGGAGAATCTCTTCCATTTGAAGGCATAGCATTTTCTGGTCGACTCCTTATGGGACACCTCAACTATGTTGAGGACCTCATCAGAAAGACCCAAGGCCTGGAACTCTAGCCACTCAGGAACCAGGCCCGTCATGTGCAGGGATTGAAGGTCCGGGTGGAGAACCTTCCCCTTGTCGACTGAGAGCAGGTCTGGGCGGGCTGGAAGCTGCCTCAGGAGCCTGGAGCTGAGGCTGAGGAGATCTGGGTACCAATACTGGCAGGGCCAGTCTGGGGCTACCAGAATCACCTGCACCTTGTCCCTCTTTGCCTTGAGAAGCACCTAGTGGATCAAGGGAAATGAAGGGAAGGTGTAGAAGAGGCCCGGGGTCCACGGCCTCAAGAAGGCATCCCCCTGCAGTGAGCCCTGCTGAGGAGGGCGTGAAACAACCTCAGCTTTGCATTCTCCCTGGAGGTGAACAGGTCCACCTGAGGGGGTGCCACAATGGGAGAACAGATCTAGTACTACCTCCGGCAGGAGAGACTACTTGTGAGATGCAGCTCCTATCCGGCTGAGGGCATCGGTCAGACTGTTGGAGGCTCCTGCCACATGGATGGCTAGGAGATCCTCCTCCAGGCTGATCACGAGAGACCATGTGCAGAGAGGCTCCTTGGACAGGGGCAAGGAGTGCGTCCCGCCCTGTCGGTTGAGGTAGTACATGGTCGTGGTGTTGTCCGTCTGGGCCTGGACCACTTGACCCCATACAAACGGAGCGAAGGTGGTGAGGGCTAGTCGGACTGCTTGAAGCTCCAGCAGGTTGATGTGGCATCATAGAAGGGCAAGAGTAGCTCTCCGTCCCCTCCTAGCTGCTGGAGGTCTAACTCTGAGCAAGTAAGGAGACTACTGAGAAATATAGGAACTTCTTGTCTCAGAACAGGAAGATCAGGAGCTAAAAGGGTGCAGAGACAGTAAGTAAGTAAGTAGGGAGAGAAGAGAAGGAGAAAAAAAAAAGAATTAAACAAACAGAGGAAAGAGTAAGTATTCCAAATAACAGTTAGGGGGCCAGAAAAAAGACATGTTGGGAATGGTGCAGTGCAGTGGCTGTGGAGCAGCAGTCTTCTGGGAGATGTTCTGGAGGATGCAGTGTTGTCCCATCTACAGGCACCTCTCTGGGCTGAGGGAGGAGGTTGCTCATCTCCAGGCTGAGTTGGAAGGATTTGTGGGACCTCCTCTCCCACCCAGGGACCACCAGGGTCACTGCCATTGCCTCAGAGGTTGCCAAGAAAGAGGAGTGGTTGGACCACAGTGAACTCAGGGAGGCTGAGGGTGGTGGAACAGTGGCGCATCCCTCCAGTTGTACCTCTCCACAATTTCTATGCTGTTCTGGAAAAGTGTGGTTTCTCTATGGAGGCACCCACAGTGGAGACCAAGGAGGATGCTGGGAACCTCCACAAAGGAGACCCACAGGAGGGAGCATTGGACCCCACAGGGGAAGGAAACAACTCCTGGTGGGTGACTCCATTGTTAGGAAGGTAGAGCAGGAGGAGGAAGGGGAGAGGGAGATAAGGTGCCTGCCTGGTGCCATAGCTTTGAGGGACAGGGAGCGAATCCTCAGGATCGCAGGAGCAGCTGCACAGGGGAGGGAGCTGGATGTAATTGTCCACCTAGGGACAAATGACCTGGCTAAGAAAGGGATCAGAGCAGTGCAAGAAGCGTCTGTAGAGATGGGGAGGGGCCTTAGACAAATAGCACACACGGTAACCTTCTCGGAGATGCTGCCTGTCTATGGCATGGGTGAGGCTAGGGTGCTCCACACCATGGGATTCAATCAGTGGTTGAAAAACTGGTGCAGAGCTCAGGGATTTGGCTTCATTGGGGACTGGGGGTCCACCTGGAGGGATGCAGGTCTATACTGGCATGATGGTCTGCATCTGTCCAGGAGGGGAACCAGGATCCTAGGTGATAGATTTAAATACTTCACTGACAAGCATTTAAACTAGCCAAGGGTGGCACTGGAAAGGAGCAGGGAAATCCTAGCCCCCAAAATATCAGGGTACTAAGTGAGGTAGACACCAACATAGAGATGTCGATAGGGAGAAGCGCAGGGGTAAATGGAGAAAGTGACAAATGCAGTAAGGACAGGGATGGGGCAAAAAGAGGTAAGACCATCAAGAAATGTAGAGTAATGAGTACCAATGCCCGTAGTCTGGGCAACAAGCTCCCTGAACTGGTGGCCTTGATGGAAGAGGGATGCCTGGATATTGTAGCAGTCACAGAAACATGGTACACAGAGAACCATGTCTGGGATGTTAACATACCAAGGTACACAACCTACAGGAGAGACAGGGAGGGCAGAAAAGGGGGGGGAGTAGCTCTCTATGTAAGGGAAGGGATAAAAGCAACTGAACAAAAGAGTAAACATGGAGGAGAGGCGGCACTGTGGGTCACCTTAGACACTGGAAATGGCACCACAATCCGCACAGGGGTTGTATATAGACCCCCACGTCAGGGGGAGGGAATGGACAAAAATATGATAGAAGGCATACTTAGGATGGCAGAGAAAGGAGAGATACTGTTGATGGGGACCTTATGCCAGATGTTAACTGAGCACCTTTATGGCAGCCACATCCAAAAGCAGGGCCATTTTGATGCGCTCGCTGGCATGCCTCAGACAGCTCGTTTTGGAACCTACTCATGAGGGAGCAATCTTAGACCTCATACTCTCAAATGGGGACAGTGAGAGGATTTCAGATCTAGAAGTGGGTAGCCATTTGGGAACAAGTGACCACCAAACAGTGTGGTTCACGATAAACTCAGCTACAGAGTCAAGCCATACAAAAGTGAGGGTTCTGGACTTCAGGAGGGCTGACTTTGGCAAGATGGGAGAGTGCCTTAGAAAAGCACTAGCAAACAGGTTAGAAGGAGGGGTGGAGCAACAATGGGGAAATATCAAAACTGCCATCACAGAGGCAGCAAGCCTTTGTGTGAAGCAAATAAACAAATCAAAATGAAAGAAAAAGCCACTATGGTTCTCAAAAGAGGTGGCAGTGAAGGTTAGGGAGAAAAATATAGCATTTAGGAAGTATAAGAAAACACAGAAGGAGCAGGACAGAGAACTGTACCAGTTAAGGCAGAAGGAAGCAGGGAGGGTAGTCAGAATAGCAAAGGCACAAACTGAGGAAAAGATAGCTAACTCAGTTAAGAAAGGGGGATAAAACCTTTTATAGGTATATCAGGGAGTGTAGAAAGACAAAGGGAGGGATAGTGAGGCTGAATAGAATGGATGGTGGGTGAGCAGAGAGTGACAGTGAAAAAGCAGGGATACTGTATGAATACTTCTGTTCAGTATTCACAAAAGATGAAGTGGGGGAGGTGCCAAATCCAATTAACAGAAGCACTCAGGAGAGGGGGGTCGATCCCAGTCCTTTCACAGAAGAAAGGGTTCTGAAAGAACTCCTAAAACTGAAGGTGGTCAAAGCAATGGGACCAGATGGAATTCACCCCAGAATTCTAAAAGAATTAAGCAGAGAACTAGTGACACCACTGACTACCCTGTTTAACAAATCATGGGAGGATGGTGTGGTACCCGAGGACTGGAAGAAGGCAGATGTGATTCCCCTTCACAAAAGTGGGACCAAGACAGAGGCAGGAAACTACAGACCTGTCAGTTTGACCTCTGTGGTAGGGAAAGTGATGGAATCACTTTTGAAGGAAAGAACTGTTGAGTACCTAGATGCCAGTGGGGCACAGGACCCAAGGCAGCATGGGTTCAGAGCGGGAAGGTCATGTCAGATGAATCTAATTGATTTCTTTGACTGGGTGACCAAAGTAGTAGACCAGGGAGGGCCTGTGGACATGGCCTACCTAGACTTTAGCAAGGCATTTGACATACTCCCACACAAAAGATTAGTATTCAAATTAACCAGCCTGGGAGTGGGTCCCAGGGTGGTAGCCCGGGTAAAACATTGGCTGAACAATAGGACACAGAAGGTAACTGTAAATGGAGTCCACTCTGAAGAAAGGGGGTTACTAGTGGGGTACCGCAGGGTTCAGTACTGGGTCCTGTCCTTTTTAATGTCTTTATAAGTGACATTGCAGAGGGACTGGAAGGAAAAGTATGCCTCTTGCAGATGACACAAAGATCTGCAACAGGGTTGTACACAAGGAGGCATGGAAAGGATGAGAAGGGACTTGGCAAGGTTGGAGGAATGGTCAGAAGTATGGCAGCTTGGATTCAATGCAAAGAAGTGCAAAGTAATGCACCTGGGAAACAAAAACCCAGGGAAAATTACACAATGGGGGAGGTAGTAACAACGACAAAAATGGAAAGGGACCTGGGGGTAATCATAACAGATGACCTTAAGGTTGGCAAGCAATGTGAGAAGGCAGTAGGGAGGGCTGGGGGGATACTGGGATGTATAGGGAGAGGTATCACCAGCAGAAAACAGGAAGTTGTTATCCCCCTGTACAGACAGTTGGTGAGACCCCATCTGGAGTACTACGTCCAGTTCTGGAGACCCCATCTCCGCAAGGACATAGACAGGATGGAGGCAGTTCAGAGGAGGGCAACTAAAATGGTGCAGGGTCTGCAAGAGAAGCCATATGAGGAGAGACTAAAGGAGCTTAATATGTATACCCTTGAGGAAAGGAGGGAGGGGGGACATGATAGAAACGTTTAAGTACCTCAGTGGAATCAACAAAGTCCAAGAGGGTAGCATCTTTCAGAAAAAGAGATTTGCAAGAACAAGGGGACACAATATGAAGATAGAGGGGGGATGGCTCAGGGGCAATGTGAGGAAGTATTGTTTCACAGAGAGGGTGGTGGACGTATGGAACAGCCTTCATGAGGAGGTTGTGGGGTCTAAAACTGTGGGAGAATTTAAGAATACATGGGACAGACAAAAGGCAATTTTTGTGGGGGGTAGGAAGAAATAGGCTGTTGGTTAAATAGGATCTACAGCTTATCCTCTAGGTAGGAAAATGGGCAGACTAGGTGGGCCAAGCGGTCCTTATCTGCTGTCAAAGTCTATGTTTCTATGTTTCTATGAGAGGCGTCAGTCGTCAGAGTGACCGTCGGCTCAGGGCGGACAAATGGGTTACCCTGCTGCAGATGAGCTGGAACGAGCCACCACTGTAGGCTGTTCCACATCTCCTGGGTCACCGTCACTGGCTGATCCAGAGGACCGGAGTGCTATGGCCATTGGCAGGCCAGCCCCCATTGCAGGGGATGCATATGCCAGTGGGCCCAACAGACCACGCTGGTGCAGGCTGCTATGAGGCCCAGAAGGCGCAGGAAGTCCCAAGCAGGGCGCAATTGCCCAACCAGAAAAGATTGGGCAAAGGAGGAAAGGATCTCGGCCCTGTCCACCGGGAGCCAGGCTCTGGCTCGAAGAGAGTCGAGCTCTGCCCCGATGAACTGAATCACCTGCGATGGCACAAGTTCCGACTTGGCCTCGTTGATGAGGAGGCCAATCTGAGAGCAGACCTGGAGGGCCAGATCCCTGGACCGCTCCACCTCCAACCTGGAGGGGGCTGCAATCAGCCAGTCATCCAGGTAAGGGTACATCCAGACCCCTCGGTGCCGCTGGAATGCTGTCACCACTGCCATGCATTTGGTGAAGACCCTGGGAGCTGGAGAGAGGCCGAAGGGCATGGCCTGGAACTCGTAAAGGGATCCCTCTGCTCTTAAGTGGAGGAATCGCTGATGAGACGGATGGATTGAGACATGAAAAAACACGTCCTGAAGGTCCAGAGAACAGAACCACATGCCTGGCTCCAAGGATGGAATGATCTGACCCAGAGTGACCATCCTGAAGGTTGCAAGACCTTAGGAACTTGTTTAGGTCGTGTAGGTCGAGAATGGGCACCAGTCCTCCATCCGTTTTGGGACCAGGAAGTACCTGGACACAAACCATGGGTCTAGAGGAGGGTCCGCCACCTCGCTGATCACCTCCTTCTGGAGGAGCAAGGTAATGTCAGCTCGACGAGTCGACAGAGAGGCTGTGGAACCCGTAGCCCCCGTGGGGCGACAGCTCGATAGTGTGGGAACTGCTCGAATTCCAGAGGCAGACCCCTGCCTACCACTTCCAACACCCAGCAGTCCATGGTGATAGCGGACCAGGCGGAAAGGAAGTGGCGGAGCCATTCCCCCGTGGGGGGAACACGGGGAGGAGTGACGAGGTTGGGGGAGACACCCCTCAACCTGTCACTGGGCAGGCTTGGAGGAAGGGCCGGCCGAGGAGCTGCCTGGGCCTTTTCCTCCAGGCTTCCTGCTGGAGGAAGCAGTAGGCTTGGCTTTGGGGCACCAAGCGTGAACCTGTTGGTCCTGATGCTGGTGTTGCTGGGCCGGATGTGCCACAGGGGCTGAAGGACGAGATGTGACAGAGTCCAAGGTGGCACTGGACTTCTCGATCCATTGGCGATGACCCTCCACCCCAGGCCCAAACAAGTCAGTACCCAGGAAGGGAACGTCTGCCAGCTTGTGCTGGGTATCAGCTGTGAAGGTGGAGATCCGCAGCCAAGCTCTGCGGCGCATGGCCACTGCGGCCACTACTGACCGGGCACATGAATCAGCAATGTCCAATGAAGTTTGGAGCTGCTGTTTAGCTACCGCCCTTCCCTGATCCCACACCTGCTTGACCATCGTCTGAAGGTCAGCTGGGAGATGAGGAATCACCTCATCCAGACAGCCCAAAAGGGTGTGTGAAAAGTGTGCCATCAGAATGGCCGAGCTAGCCTGACGAAGACCTAGGGAGGAAGCAGCATATACCTTCCGCCCTGAGTAATCCAACTTTTTGGATTCCTTATCGGGTGGTACGTCCACATCCCAAGCATTCCCGGAACGCTGGAAAATGCTATCGGTCACTAACCCTTCCACAGAGGGGTGCTCCGAGAAACCGGAGAGTGAACCGGTAGGGACCGCATACTTTCAAGCCATCCTGGCTGAAGATGCGGGACAAGATGCTGGCCACTGCCACAACTCCAGGGCCAGGCCAACAATGGCTTCGGCCACTGGAAAGGCCTCCGTAGGGGAATCCCCTCAGTTCAGTATCTTCATAAGGGGATACTTGGCCCATTTCTGAACTGGATCAAGCTGCATCCCAGTAGACTCTGAAAAGAGTCGAAGCATTCCCAAAAAGAGGATGGGCTCTCGTCCACCGACTGACCCCCTGCAGATTCCAGCTCAACCAGTCTGGAGAACAGGGAGGAGTCGTCGTCAGACTCTGAGGAGTCTGCGAACAGCTGCCTAATGCCTGATCCACCCTCCACCTGCTGAGGTCGATTGGGAGTGAGGGTGACTGACAACCTATGGGGTAAGCCCTGACCTGACCGAGAATCCTTGGTTGGGGCCCCAATCTTAGGTTGTGAAGGCAGAGGTTCCTCCACAATGGGTGGAGCAGCCGGTTTTGGCCGAACAACCGGCGCCGGTGGTGGCTCCTCGACTACTATGAGGGGTTGTTTCGGTCGCTCTGGTGACAGTCACTTAATGGTCGGAGAAGGCGACGGAGTCTGCTTCTTACCGGACAGTAAGAGCTGTTGCCACATCAAGTCCTCATAGTGCCGACGCAACTTGCGCCGGAGCCTATCCTCCGAAGAGGATGAGCAGCAGCGCCGCTTTCCATGGTGCTGAGACAGAGACCGCCGACGGCGGCGGAACCAGCTGGACCTGGAAGAGGACCTCCGGGGATTCTGAGGGTGGGTCAGAGAGGGAACGGGGGAAACCCGCCCTCTCTTTGGTACAGGGACCTTAACCGGGGACTCTGACACAGGAGGCATAGGCAAGTCCTCGGTAATCACCAGGGGAACCGGTGAAGTAGGGTTGTCGGCATCACCAGTCGACAAACCGTCCAACGGGTCGAGAAAAATCTCGACCGCGTCAATGATTTTCTTGGCCTGCTGACCTGACGGGGACACCATGAAGCCAGTGGCTTTAGCCGCAACCTCGACCAAAGTCGAAAGCTGACGGTCCGGTGAAGGGGATCTCTCCCGCTCCCACGAACGTCGATGGTGGGATTAACCTTTTGAGTCCTTCTTCTTGGATGGACTGGAACGTCCCGATGGTCCTTCTCCCTTGGTGGAGAGGGATTGACAAAGCTCCTTAAAGGAAGCTGTATAGGAAGAGCCCAAGGAGAGTGGGATAAATGCTGCAGCCGAGGATGAAGAAGAAGCGTCCTGGGCCGCTTCCTCCTCGAGGGCGATCATCTGCTCCAACAGTTCCGTGGAGCCCACTGCCGGACACTGCCCAATGGGCCTCCTTCGACTTGACCGGTGGATACAGTTTTTCAGGGCGCCCAAGAAGTCGAGTAGCACGGTCCTTCAAGACCGAAGCTGAGAAGGAGCTGCTGGTCATGAGCCTGCAAGTGTGGCCAAGCCCCAGGAGTAGACGCACGTGAAGTGCGGATCAGTCCAGGACATCTTCTGCCCACAAGGGCACCAATGAAAGCCGGGAGTCGATTTGTCCATCGCAGCCGCGAGGGAAGACGAAGACCGGAGTCTTGTAAACTTTAGAATTAGTTTCAGGTTAACCAAAGAGTGTGGATCCAGGCCTAAAATACAGAGTGCTAAGAAGGGAACCTGAGCTTCCAAGCGGTAAGGAAGATCTGGCGTCATGGGGTGGAGACGAGGGTTTTACCACCCGGGTGGGTGGGAGGAGCCAGCCTGAAGACCTTCTGGCAACATTTAAAGCGGCAAGGAACCTACCAATAAGTGTGGATTGAACAACATATCCACGTCCCTAGAAGTCTAGTTTTTCTAGACTTATCTTTCTGTGGCACTTCCCCAGACATGCCCCGAGGTTGCGCCACAGAATAGGGCTGTGAATAGGGTTGCGACCCCCCTTCACAGCCCCTCCAGATGCACAGCATGGCATTACTGGTGGTATGCACCACATCGGGGATGCGCCGGCGCATCAGGGTTGTGCCGGCGCATCGGGACCCTGCCTGAATCGCCCTTGGGTGCATTTTGGGGATGCCCCAGTGCATCCCGGATGTGCTGGGTGCATCTCTTTTGTGACTCTTGCTCACTGTATTTTCAGGCAGCCTTTTAAACAATGAAAATGAAAGCATAACAGGATCAGCATTTATTGAAAGATTAAGGTACAACAGTGATCAAGTATAATATATAAAGTATTGTGATTGATATGTGTGTATGAAGTACTGATTATACTTCAGTGCAAATAAACTTACAGATTAGATCCCCTGAGGAAACCCACAATAGAAGGGCGAAATGTTGGGAGTAAAACTAAAAAAGACGATCCTAAGAATAAATATTTTGTCCTTTTAAAGGACAGAGAGATTGTAAATGCATTGCTGTTTTGTGGAATGCTGGCTGAAACAGAATGCCCTGGTCTGTCCACATTCTACAATGGAGTGTCCAGCAGTTCCACTGAGTAAGTGAGAGTTGCCTGCAGTGTCTGCATGGTTCCCATGACATAACCTCACTGCATCCGTTGGTACCGAAGCTGTACTGCTCAAACAGAGGAGCCCAGGTGCATGTAGGGCTCCCATCTTGGCCTTAGGTCACCCACATCACTCGTGGTGTCTGCAAACCATTTTTTGAGAGCATGGCTGGAACTTGAATAAGTAGAGTGCTTACAAACACACTGTCACTTGGTTCAGTAGCAGTCAGTACTGAGGGTCACGTAAGAGGACCAAACACATTCGATGTATGCTGCCACTTCATGGCAATGGAAAACCCAACCTACCTCCACTCGAGCCTCCAAGTACTACGAGCAGTGGCACTGCTTCTGCAGAGATTGACTGCTACTCCCTATTGCATATTGAAAATGTGCAGGTCTGCTGTCAGTGAGAATAATGCACAGTCATGGGATATGTTTGCATGAATGAGAGAGCAGGAGTCTTCTTCCCATTTTATAAATCCTAATAGGGAACTAAATGCAGAAAATATAGCTGTCATTTTAAACCAATGATTTGTGTACTGGTGGTGCAAGGACTGTATGCAGACATACAAAGCAGTCATTGAACACCAATGATTTATATACGTCCCTATAAAAACACACCACTGCTCCCTGTACTCGGCTTACTCCCTCACCTCACTTGCTAGTCATTGCCTTTCCCACTGTGCTACCTTCATCGCAAAGTATTGGTTCATTGCTGTCTCCTCCTACCTCACCAATCTCCTGTCCCCCTCCACTAGCCCAGGTTACTCGCTTTGTACCCGAGACCCTCGCTCCTTCGTCCTTCCTCTATCCAAATTCACAATGAGGCAAGTTATCCTTAGCCTTCAGGCTCCACGCACTCTGGAATTGTCTCCCCCACGCGGTATGCCTCTTGCCCACAGCTACATCCCTCAAAAAGCACCTACGACCCCTCCCCACCCCCTGCTCCTGCTTCCTTCCTCATCCCCCTTTACACCCTCCACTCCTCCCCCCTTCCCCCCTCATTTCCTACCCTCCCCTTTAGCCACTCATTTGCGGCTCATTGCACCGCTCCTAATACTATTGGCTGATCATAAAACATTTTATTTATTTTTTTTGCTTTATTTATGCACCTCCCACACACACCCCGACTGGCCACTCCTTCGGAGTGCCAACACCTTCCTGCCTCCCTCCGACCTCCTGCCACCTAGTCCCAGTCCCAACTGCAGCCTACCTTGGGTAGCCCGGCGTATCCCTATGCCGGAAGGGTCCCTCTCTTCCAGGGGGGAATGGCCTTACGGCCGACCTTTGCATCCCAGGTGCTGCAGGGCTGGCTCCAGGCGTTCATCATCCGGTTGGCTGGGGGCGTAATTTTTCCGTTTTCTGTGCCCAGGCTATTGCACTTCTCGGCCTTGCGTACGCACACAGGATATTCCTGGGGCAGGGCATGCCGTGGGCATATCGAGCCACACCGTCCCCAAGCCACCACCCCCACCAGGCAAATCCCACCCCGGGAGAAAGCATCAATGGACGCTTGTAGAACCCTCCCTTGCCGGTCTCCGCTTCTGGTACCCGGCCTCGGGCACGAACCTGGGTCGCCAGCGTGCCGAGCGAACCCCTTCGCTCAGCGCCACGGAGCCGGCAGCGTGAAACATTTTATAGTCTCATTTGTATTTATTGTTTATATGGTAAACATTTGCAATATTTCTTCTACTTTATTGTATATATTTTGAAAAACATCCAGTATTTTATTGTACCTATCGCTATGCAGTCACCTCTGTATGCCTGTTTGCATTTTCTCCTCTTCCCCCTCCACAGGTCACACCTGGAAATGAGCTCCAGCTCAGTGTGCCTTTCCCGGTTATCAAATATTAAATAAATACTTTATAAACTTGTGCATGGACTGTACAAAGACTAACATGGCAGTCATTATATACTAATGATTTATATACTGGTGGTGCCAAGACTATATACAGACAAACATGGCAGTCATTGTACACTGTAGAAGCGTGGGAAATAACAGATGTCCAGACCAAAGGTTTAAGATGCATAAAAAACGCAAAGGTATGCGTTTGTCAATTTATTTCCAAAAACAAAACAAAACAAAACAAAAAAATATTCTTAACTTAAAGTTCATAGAAAGGAAAACAATCGGTGTTAGTCTTCACACCCAAAAACAGGAAATACTTCTTTCCACAGACTCCTGAATTGCCTTTTCCTTTCCTTTTGTCTGTACAGCACTTTGTGTGGAGAAACACACACAAAACCTTCTTGCTCTGTGGTCAGTCGAATACTGACTCTCCTCTCTCTATCCATCTACACAGGTCTCCTAGTGGAGGGTTTATATACTTCCCAGAAGGGGTGTGTCTTGAACTGAGCCCTTCCCCTTTTGTGACATCACATTACCTGAATACTATAAAAGCAGCCATTTTGTAGGATGCCATCCCTATAGCAGGACCTCAGCAGGAGAAGCAAGACATTTAGGTACACATTCATTTTGTTTTAATACAGAAAGAAAAGAAACACTTGTTAAAGATTGAATTAAAATCTGCAGCCTTGGCAAGGAAAAACAGATGAGGGGCGCGCCCCTCATCTGTCTTCCTTTGCAAGGCTTCAGGATTCTATTTGCTTTTAAATGTAATTGCCAGAAAGTAAACATGCATTTATTTAAGACAACAATTCTAGTAAATCTTTTTTACACAGTAGTCTCCTCTAACATATTTTCTTATATGTGCTGTATAATGCTTGTTTTTATGAAATTCCTCTCAGCTAGAATTTCAGCTGACTGCTTTTCAGCTTATCAAGATTTGGATGCCAGATTGTTTTAAAGATAATCAGGGACAGTAAAGAAAGGTTTAAAGATTGCCAGGTTGGCCACCCTGACAAGAAAATTAGGATAGATACGAATATAGAAGCAGACAGGATAGAGTGAAAATTGAAAAGTATGGGGGGCATCTTGTAAATTCTTGATATTTCTCTTCATAACAGGACCCTGTTACACACCTCCCACCACAAGAAGGCAACATAATAAGTTTTTATTTGTTGGCTGAGACCCTTCACCCTTGAAAGGGTTGGAACTTCCGCCCACCCACTCTCAGAAGTTCCACCTCAGGGACCCTTATAATTAGTTCTGTACAGAAACAATATTTACTGTCTTATCAGAACTACTGTACAAAACAATTCCCTGAGGTGTCTAGTGCTTACTTAGCACCAATATTCAGATCGAACATGTTTCTTTGTAATGGGGGTGGGGCTGTTGGCTACTGCCTCCACTTTATCAATCTCTGGTTTCAAGGATCCCTTCCCAATTATGAAACCCAAATATCTGGTCTCTGTCCTTGCTATGGCACACTTAGCAGGGTTTATTGTTAATCCCGCATCCTTAATGGTCTGAATAATTGCACTTAAATGACCAAATGTGAATGCCAGTCATGACTGAAAATGACTACATCATCCAAGTACACTGAACTGTACTGGGCATGTGCTCTTAGGATGTGGTCCATGTACCGTTGGAATGTGGCAGGTGCCCCATGGAGTCCAAATGGCATATGGTGGTAAATTGGTACAATCCAATTGGTGTAGGAAAAGCTGTTGTTGCTTGGCAGTGGGGGCCAAGGGAATTTGAAGGTACCCTTGGTTAAATCTAACGTGATGTAGTGGGCATTTCCTATTCTATCTAACAGATCATCTATTCTGGGCATGGGTACCCATCAAAATCTGAAATAGAATTTATTTTTCGGAAGTCTAAACATACTCTTATTCCTCCTTCCTTTTTGTTCACTACCATTGGGGAAGACCATGCACTCTTGGAAGGGACAATCACCCCAACTGTTCCATTTTTTTATCTCATCAATTACCTCTTGCCTAATCTTTTCCGTAATCTATAGGCTTTTTGGTGTATGGGCTTCTGCTGGTTGACCTTAATGTCATGTTCTACTCCTTAGCTCGCCCTGGGTGGATGTGAAAGTGTCCTGAAAATAGTGTAACAATTGATCTATCTCCACCTTTTGTTCAGGGCTTAGATTAGGATTTATTTGTATACTTTTATCATTCATGGGCCAGTCAAGCCTCTCATAAGCAATCTCCAATTCTGTCTGCTGGGGCTTAGGGTGAATGTAGAGTGCTTGGACCTGGGGTTTTTCTATCCATTTCCTCAAAAGATTTGCATTGTATACCCTCTTAGTTGGTCGATGACCAGGCATTTCAATTTCAAAGTTGACACTTCCTGTTTGTCTGATTACATCAAAGGGACCCTGCCAGTGCATCAACAGTTTGTTCTCTGTTGAGGTAATAATAACAACACTTTTTCTCCAGGTATAAAACTTTTACACTTTAACCCCACGTCATATGCTTCTTTTTGTCCCATTTGTTTCTGGGTCACATTTAAATGAGCCATATTTACATATTTGACCAATCTTTCTCTTAATGCAGTCATGTAATCTATGATGTTACTATAGCCAACATTTTTACCATCCTCCCAGTGTTCTTTTACCACATCTAAGGGTCCCCTGGGATTTCTACCATAAAGTAAGGAAAAAGGTGAAAACCCAGTTGTAGCCTGTGGTACCTCTCTGTAGGCAAACAGGAGGTAAGGGAGATATTTGTCCCAATCTCTACCTTCTTCCTGAACATACTTCTGTAGCATTTTTTTTAAGGTTTTGTTAAATCTCTCCACAAGATCATCTGTTTGGGGGTGGTAAGGTGAAGTACTCACAGCAGATACCCCTAGGAGGTGATATAACTCCCTCAACATAACAGAAGTAAAATTACTACCTCTGTCTGTGAGAATCTCCTGGGGTATTCCCATTCTGCTGAATATTTTGGCTAACTCTTCAGCTATGCGAGGTGCAGTAACTGTTCGCATAGGAACAGCTTCAGGGTACCGTGTGGCATAATCACATACCACTAATATGAACCGGTTACCCTTAGAACTTTTGGTAAGAGGGCCTACAACATCCATTGCGATTCGTTCAAATGGGGTAGTGACATAAGGTATTGGCTGAAGGGGCACCTGATCTCTTTTTCCCCCTTGTGCAACCAATTGGCATTCTTTACAGGCACGACAATATTCAGCCACATCCTGATGTATACCTGGCCAGCTAAACCGTGCAAGTAATCTTTGCAAGGTTCGATCCCTCCCCTCATGGCCTGCCATTGGAATATTGTGCGCTAACTGCATGACCTTTTCTCTATACATTTTTGGTACCATTAGCTGTTCTACAGGTTCATTTATGGTAGTATCAACAGTGACTCTATACAAGATATTATTTTTCACAATAAAATGAGATTGTCCAGGGTGTTTTACTTGTTGAGCCTGTGTAAAAAAAGGTTTTAAGGAAACATCAGCTTGTTGTTCCTTAATAATGTCTTGCAAGGGTACTTCTGGCAAAATGCCAACAATACTGTTCTTTTGTTGTTCTGCCCACTTTCTCTGCTCTTTTTTCTTCTAATTTTTTGATTTTCTGGGTTTCCCTGAACCTTCAGCTCCTTCAAAGAAATCCTCTTCAAAAGAAAACACTGGCTCTGACTGTTGTTTTTTGTTGCCTGAGTTACCACATTTACTGATTTTACATAGTCTTGTTGTTCTTGCACCAGTGAGTTAAAGTGGGAAAGTGATGGCCTATAATCACTGGAACTGGCAATCGAGGTACCAGGCCAACAGTCATACAGTGGTGCTCATTATTGACAGTCATTTCAACCACTGTAGTGTAATACTGATGAATATCCCGCTGTATGCACATTACTGTTGTATCATTTGAGGTAACTTTACTGTCCGGGGCCAGATCTGCTCTCAGCAGGGTCTGCTTACTCCCTGTATCTAATAAACCCAATGTCTGTTGGTCTCCAATCCCCACATTTGCAACATACCCAATATTAGCCAATGCTAGGTGAGTCATGTCAGTTCTTTTCTTATTTGGACAGTTTCTCATTATGTGGCCTTTGCCAAGACACCCATGGCAAATCAGTTCAGAATATGGTATTCTTCCCCTCTGTCTCGCCTGCTGTGTAATTATTCTGACGTGCATTAGAATAAAAGGCCTTACCATTTCTGATGTCTGAGGTGGGGTATTTTGTTGCCCTCTGGGTCTAGTGGGTCGAGCAGCTATATAATCCTCTGCCAGCTTCACTGTATCCTCTGCAGATTCAGGCTGATGTTCTTTCACCCATAGCTGGACATCATGAGGTAACACCTGAATAAACTGTTCAATGACAATCATATCCATCATCTGCTCTTTAGTTTTTACTAAAGGTTGTAGCCATTTCCACCATAGTCCTTTAATTTTGCATAGATTTCTCTCGGTGTATCATGAATAGTCATTCTCTGGAGTGCGAAACTGCTGTCTATAGGTTTCCGGTGCTAATATCATAGCGTCGTAATATCTCTTCTTTTACTCGATCATAATTATTTGAGTCCACCCCACTTAACTGGCTATACACCATTTGAGCTCTACCAGTTAAATATGGGACCAGTCTTATGACCCATTGATCTTGGGGCCAAGCTAAGTTTGGGCAATCCGCTCGAAAGTGGTGAGGTATGCCTCTATATCATCACTCTCTGACAGTTTTGTTAATTTAATGTCTCTGGGTATAGTTCGATCAGACTGACCTTGTGCAAGTGCCTGAATAGCCTTCAGGTTATCCGTCCATTTTCTCATCCTGTCGCCGGATGCCTCAGCCTGGACACGCCTGTCCTCTTCCCTCTGGCGATGATCCTCATCTCTCTCTGCTGACTGATCCTCTTCCTCTGACAATCCATTTTGATCTGGTGAATACACAGCCACTTTAATAATTCTCCGGGTCATCTGGTACTGGGGTCACCTGGGCTGCCTCCTGCTTCAGGGGTTCCGTATCCATATTCTCCTCCTCTGTTCTTTCTCATTTTAGGCCTTGCTCCAGGTTCTAGGCCAGGCAATAACTGAATACCAGTTTTTCAGTCACTGCTCTAGTGACATGATATACATCTTTCTTTGTCAGGTCCTCTTCCTCCATCTGTTAGGGTACTTAACTTCAGTACCCCTGGCAGCTACTCCAGACAGTCTCGACGTGCAGTTAAATCCCACTTCTGACACCAGTGTGAGGCGTGGGAAATAACAGATGTCCAGACCAAAGGTTTAAGATGCATAAAAACACAAAGGTATGCGTTGTCAATTTATTTCCAAAACAAAACAAAACAAAACAAAAATATTCTTAACTTAAAGTTCATAGAAAGGGAAAACAATCGTGTTAGTCTTCACACCCAAAACAGGAAATACTTCTTCCACAGACTCCTGAATTGCCTTTTCCTTTCCTTTTGTCTGTACAGCACTTTGTGTGGAAACACACACACAACCTTCTTGCTCTGTGGTCAGTCGAATACTGACTCTCCTCTCTCTATCCATCTACACAGGTCTCCTAGTGGAGGGTTTATATACTTCCCAGAAGGGTGTGTCTTGAACTGAGCCCTCCCTATTGTGACATCACATTACCTGAATACTATAAAAGCAGCCATTTTGTAGGCTGCCATCCCTATAACAGGACCTCAGCAGGAGAAGCAAGACATTTAGGTACACATTCATTTTGTTTTAATACAGAAAGAAAAGAAACACTTGTTAAAGATTGAATTAAAATCTGCAGCCTTGGCAAGGAAAACAGATGAGGGCGCTCCCTATCTGTCTTCCTTGCAAGGCTTCAGGATTCTATTTGCTTTAAATGTAATTGCCAGAAAGTAAACATGCATTTATTTAAGACAACAATTCTAGTAAATCTTTTTACACAGTAGTCTCCTCTAACATATTTTTCTTTATATATGCTGCATAATGCTTGTTTTATGAAATTCTCACAGCTAGAATTTCAGCTGACTGCTTTTCAGCTTATCAAGATTTGGATGCCAGATTGTTTTAAAGATAATCAGGGACAGTAAAGAAAGGTTTAAAGATTGCCAGGTTGGCCACCCTGACAAGAAAATTAGGATAGATACGAATATAGAAGCAGACAGGATAGAGTGAAAATTGAAAAGTATGGGGGGGGTGCATCTTGTAAATTCTTGATATTTCTCTTCATAACAGGACCCTGTTACATACACCAATGATTTATGTACTGGTGGTGCAGAGACTGTATGCAAACAAACATGGCAGTCACTGTACACCAATGATTTATATACTGGTGGTGCAGGAACTGTATAGAAACATGGTAGTCATTGTAGGCCAATGATTTATATACTGGTGGTACAAGGACCATATGCAGACAAAGATGGCAGTCATTGTACACTAATGATTTATATACTGGTGGTGCAGGGACTGTATGCAGACAAACATGGCAGTCATTATATACTAATGATTTATATACTGGTACTGCCAAGACTATATACAGACAAACATGGCATTCATTGTATACCAATGATTTATACACTTGGGGTGCAGGAACTATATGCAGGCAAACATGGCAGTCACTGTACACCAATTATTTATATACTGGTGGTTCAGGGATTGTATACAAACATAGCAGTCACTGTACACCAATGATTTATATACTGGTGGTGCAGGGACTATATGTAGACAAACGTGGCAGTTGTACATCAATAATTTATAAACTGGTGGAACAGGGACTGTATGCAGACAAACATGGCAGTCATTGTACACCAAAGATTTATATACCGGTGGTGCATACACTGTATGCAGACAAACATGGCAGTCATTGTACACCAATGATTTATATGCTGGTGGTGCAGGGACTGTATGCAGACAAACATGGCAGTCACTGTACACCAATGATTTATATACTGGTGGTGCAGACACTGTATGCAGACAAAGATGGCAGTCACTGTACACCAATGATTTATATACTGGTGGTGCAGGGACTGTATGCAGACAAACATGGCAGTCATTGTACACGAATGATTTATATACTGGTGGTGCAGGGACTGTATGCAGACAAACATGGCAGTCACTATATACCAATGATTCACATTCTGGTGGTGCAGGAACTGTATGCAGACAAACACAGCAGTCAGCCTACACCAATGATTTATATACTGGTGGTACAGGGTCTGTATGCAGACAAACATGGCAGTAACTGTACACCAATGATTTATATACTGGTGATGCAGGGACTGTATGCAGACAGCCAAGGCAGTCACTATATACCAATGATTCACATTCTGGTGGTGCAGGAACTGTATGCAGACAAACACAGCAGTCAGCCTACACCAATGATATTTATACTGGTGGTACAGGGTCTGTATGCAGACAAACATGGCAGTAACTGTACACCAATGATTTATATACTGGTGATGCAGGGACTGTATGCAGACAGCCAAGGCAGTCACTATATACCAATGATTCACATTCTGGTGGTGCAGGAACTGTATGCAGACAAACACAGCAGTCAGCCTACACCAATGATATTTATACTGGTGGTACAGGGTCTGTATGCAGACAAACATGGCAGTCATTGTACACCAATGATTTATATACTGGTGATGCAGGGACTGTATGCAGAAAAACATAGCAGTCACTGTACATAAATGATTTATATACCGGTGGTGCTGGGACTGTATGCAGAGAAACATGGCAGTCATTGTACACTAATGATTTATATACTGGTGGTGCAGGTACTGTATGCAGACAAACATGGCAGTCATTGTACACCAATGATTTATATACCGGTGGTGCTGGGACTGTATGCAGACAGATATGGAAGTCACTGTACATCAGTGAATTATATACTCGGGGTGCAGGTCCTGATTTATATATGGGTGGTACAGGGACTAAATGCAGAGAAACATGGTAGTCACTGTACACCAATGATTTATACACCAGTTTGCCCTCCCTGACTATAACTTCCACCGGGAAGACCATGGTAAAAAGAGAGGAAGGGTTGCAATTTACTCCCGCAACACCTTTACATGCACTATCACCCACTGTGAAACAATCCCTCTTATCTCATGAACTCGTCCTACCAAAGCTCACCTTTCTGGCCTCAGCACCACTTTTTGATGGAGTTTTGTATGCCTCCCCCAAACTTCCTCCCTTGTCTTCTGCATCACCTCCACTACCAACCTTGCGTCTGCAGGTGAACTGACCTTTCTTGGTGACTTTAAACTAGATTAGCACTCCCCCTCGTCTCAAAACTCATGCCTCCAGATTGAAGCAGTAAACCTCACCCAGTTGATCAAAGCGCCAACTTGCCCCAGCCCTTGCTCCCGCTCCCATACCCTGCTTGACTGGGTGCTATCTACCCACCCGCCCCGCATCAGCTCTGCAAACGTACTTCCTGACTTGCTTAGTGATCACTGCCCCACCTTTTGTGTCATGAAGATATGTCCTCCACTTAGCCCCCCCAAAAATATATCCAGTATTGACCCCCTCAAAACACGCGATTCAAGTAAACTGTTCCTTGACTTGGCTACTGCAAATTGGTCATCGGTCCTCTCCACTCCGTCGACGCTGCCCTCACCCATTTCACATCAACCTTCCTAAAATTCTGGGATGCCCATGTTCCACTGAAATCAGTCAGGGTAAAACATCACCACAATCCCTGGATCTCTCCAGAAATCCTGTCAATGCGCAAAACCCATGACCTCACTTGGCGTCGCTTTAAATCCTCATGCATCCCAGCTGACCTGCGGAACTACCGAGCCCTCCAAAATGGCTGTACTAAATGAATTTGGCAGGCAACATCTGAATATTTCAAAACCTGACTACACACCTCCAATAACTCTCTGTCCTCCTTCTGGAACGATCTCCGATGGCTCCTGCACCCCTCCTCTGAACCCCTCTCACCCACTCTTTGAGTGGCAGGTTCCCTAGTTTCGGATCCATCCTCTGTCGCAAGTGCCCTTAAGTTCTTTATGACCTGTGCCCCCCCTCAAGACCTCCCACCTTCCTCCTTTGCCCCCCTGCCCCACACAGCCCTCTGGCTTTCAACTGCCTCTGGTATCCCCCACAGAAGTCCTTAGAGCTCTAGGATCCCTAAATCCCACTAAATCTAGCCCTGAAAGCTTATACTCTATAGACTTCTCAAAATCTCTGCATCCTCTATTTTGACTCCTCTAACTTACCTCTTCAATCTATATCTCTCTCTCTCTCTCTCTCCCCTTGACCGTCCCTTAAGCCTGGAAGTCCACTATTGTCCTCCCCCTTCATGAACGGGATGATCCTACTGTCCCTGGTAATTACCGCCCCATATCACTTCTCCTCTCGCTCACCAAGGTCCAAGAATCCCTTGTCCTCTCAAAGCTAGATGACTTCCTTACTGCCTCCAACACTCTCTCCCTGGTCCAATCTGGATTTAGGAAACGTCACTCTACCACCTCCTGCCTTCTTCGCTTCTCAGATGTCAGTCATTCTGCAATGGATCAAGGGCAGATCACCTTGGCTATTTTCTTTGACTTTGCAAAGGCCTTGATTCCGTCTCTCACCCTCGTCTTCTAAACAAGCTAAGTGCCACTGGCCTTTCCCCAGCTTCTGTCTCCTGGTTTAGCTCTTTTTTAACTGACTGTTCCCAGTCAGTAAAAATCAGTAATGTCCCATCTCCCTCTCTCTACTATCCTTGCAGGCGTCCCCCAGGGATCGATCCTCAGACCTGTCCTCTTCTCCTTGTTTATTAATGACCTCCCTTCTGTATGCACCCATGCCAGGATCCATATGTATGCTGATGACACTGTCCTATTCACATCTGACCCCTCTGCCCTAGCTGTCCAAACTCCCCTTCAACATGACTTCACCACAGTAACAAACTGGTTAAAAGATAACTGCCTAAAAATGAATGCCAAAAAGACCGTAGCCATAACCTTTGGCTCCAAACAGAAACTTGCCAGGCTTCCTGCCCTCCCTGCCTTCTCTACCCCAGCTAACACTCCTGTCAACGATGTCCCAACCTACAAATACCTTAGAGTGTGGCTTAACCATTCGCTGGACTTCTCTTCCCACGTTATTGCCCTTCACTCCAAACTATGCCCTAAACTGGGGTTACTCTACCGCCACAAGGGTAGTCTCTCCCTCCCAGTCAGACAAGATCTGCTGGTCAAATGGATACTCCCAGCTTTCGACTATGCCAACGTCATCTTCAGCGCAGCTCCAGCCACCTCTCTTGCCAAACTTGATGCCCTCTTCAATGCCTTCTGTCGTTTTATCTCAAATTACCTCTCTGACACATCACTGTGACCTCTACTCCTCCCAATTGCTCCAATCCCTCTCGCAGAGATGCTCATCCCACTGTTCTACTTTAATCTCCAAATACTGGTTTGGGACTCTTTCATCTTACCTCTCCTCTCTCCTAAATCCTGCCACTCCCTCCCCCTATAATTAGCTTACAAATTGCCTCCGCTCCTTCGCCCTCCCACGCGCCCGCATCTCTGCTGGGAAACTAGCATTCTCTTATAGACTCGCTTTCCTCTAGAATAACCTCTCCCCCCAAACCCACCTCACCCCCTCCTTAACTACACATAAGGGCCTCCTCAGGCCATCCCGTTACATCTTGCAGCTGTCCACTGTCCTAATCCACAGCTATACTCCTGTCCTCCCATTCTTCCATCTCCTGTATTAATTAGTGACCGCATGTTTTTGCTCTTGTTGTCCTACTCTGCTTATCTTTTTATCTCCCATGCAATATTCTGTAATCTATTCTCTTTTTTTTTTTATCCTTTACATATGCTCCTCCTAGGCCGGGCATCCTTCTGAAGTGCACATGCGGCGAGGACTACTGCTCCCTGCCTGAACCCTGCAATTCCGACTGGGACTCCCCCGACAACTGGGCAACCCTAGCGTGCCGGTTCATCCACCGGGCCGGGCCTGCTCACCCTCCGTGGCCTATCTGTAATTAGAGAGGGCTTACCGCAGTTGCTGGATTGGCCAGGAGTCCATCGGAGATCGGGCCAGAGGTGGGATGTGTGTCCTGCCTCTGGTGCCCCCATCATCTCCACAGTCCCAGGAGGGCTTTTTCCATGTTATGTTGTTTCCCCTTGGGAGTGCAACGTGCAATGACATCGGCGCACGGCTCACCTGCTGACATCTGCCGCACTCCTGCTCCCTCTCTTTCTGGCTGGCATACCTGTGCTGCCCCCAATCTCCATCATGGGTCGCTAGGAGACCGAGCAGCCCCAGAACCCTCCCCAGAGACAGGAGAGCAGTCCTCTGGATGCTCAATCCTCTCCCTCCCCTGCCGACCCCCGGTGGCCCGGGCTCATTCCTGAACCTGGGTCGCTGGCGTGGTGCGAGGTGTGGCGTCCAGCGCCTCAACCCTCAGCGCCACCGGGCTGGTCTGTAATCTATTTTTATAATGAAGAATTTATTTGTACATTGTATTATATTGTATCTGAATTTTGTAATCCCTTTGTTGTATTTGTGCCCCCTGTCCCTGGGTCGTACCTGGAAACAAGCTTCTGCTCAGTATGCCTTTCCTGGTTACCAAATTCTAAATAAATAAATAAATACACTGGTGTTACAAGAACTGTATGCAGACAAACATGGCATTCATTGTACACCAATGATTTATACACTGGTGGTACAGGGACCAAATGGAAAAAAAAACATGACAGTGAATGTACACCACTGATTTACATACTGGTGGTGCAGGGACTGTATACAGACAGACATGGTAGTCATTGTACACTAATGATTTATATACTGGTGGTACAGGGACAGTATGCAGACAAGCATGGCAGTCGTTGTACACCAATGATTTATAATAACTGGTGACCCCCGTTATCAACCCGTTTTTGGGTACTGTAAAAAGTCGTATCAACCCGCAGGTTGATATGAAAAAACTCGTATCAACCCGCGTTGATATGACTTTTACAGTCTCGCCCCGGGTTGTCTCCAGCAGGCCAGAACAATTAAGCAATCCAAGGCAGCACGAGACAGTTTTCCAACCGTTATGAGCGATCTCCATATTAAAAGTTACCTTGCTCACACATAAGACAGCCGAAATGTCCACAGCAAGTCATCCTTTAATAAGGAAAGCACTATTCACCAACTAAAAATCTCCCCAGCAAAAAACGTACGCCGCGATCAATATTTATTTACATGACTCAAACCCATGACCACGGGTACCAGTTATTATAAAAATAAAACATATGTGGGGGGATGATCTGCAGTTTTTTTTTTTTTTTAAAACACACCGTGTGTGATAATTGAGAAACCTCGAGAGCGAATCACACACCTTTGGGTGTGTAAAACTGCAGATCACCCCACATATGCATTATTATATATATATATATATATATATATATATATATATATATATGGTGGTACAGGGACTGTATGCAGACAAGCATGGCAGTCACTGTACACCAATGATTTATATACTGGTGGTACAGGCAATGTATGGAGACAAACATGGCAGTCACTGTACACCAATGATTTATATACTGGTGGTGCAGGGACTGTATACAGACAAACATGGCAGTCATTGTACACCAAGGATTTATATACTGGTGGTACAGGGACTGTATGGAGACAAATATGGCAGTCACTGTACACCAATGATTTATATACTTATGGTGCGGGGACTGTATACAGACAATCATGGCAGTCATTGTACACCAGTGATTTATATACTGGTGGTGCAGGGACTGTATACAGACATATGTGGCAGTCATTGTACACCAATCAGTGCTTGAAGTAATCGGCTGTCCACCTGTCCCAGACAGCCAGTTTTGATTTCGGACAGCCATTTTTCCATTCTTGCCTGTCCTTGGGACAGGCAGCTGCCAGTACACTGTAAATGGGCACTAGGACCCAGCAGTAGATCGCTTTACACAGTCACGGCCCAAGATTGAGGTGTAAAGTGCACTTCCGGTAACACAACCTCACGTACTGCAGCTGTGCCTCATGATGTCCACAGAACTATGAGCGGTTCTGCGCAGGTGATGAAGTGAGATGATCATGCTGGTGGCTATATTCAAATGCACTCATTCAGTTTTCGATTCTTGATCGTCGTGTTGAGTGCCAACACTACGGAGGGCGGCAGTGCGATCAGAACTTGGTTTGAGAGTTAATGTGCTTCAAATAATAAAATGCTTTTCAGACCACAGAGCACAAGACGAATTTTAGCATGAAGGCTAATCATTCAACATTAAATAAGCAATTTTCAGAGAATCATCGCCACGTTTGAGCACCAGCATTATTGAGGGAGGGAGGCAGTGCGATCAGAACTCTGTTTGAGAGGTAAAGTGCTTCGATTAATAAAATGCTTTTCAGACCACGGAGCACAGACGTATTTTAGCATGAAGGCTAAGCATTCAACATCAAATAAGCAATTTTCAGAAGGATAATACTATTTTAATAGACCTTAAGCAGGATATGAAAGGTGAAGGGACAGGCAGCAGTAAAAGCCCTTTTTGGAGCCGAGCCTGAACTTAACCAAAAGATAATTAAAAGGCCTTCAGCAAGATAAGAAAGAAGGAGATGCAGGCTGTAGACATAGCAGGAGAGGGAGCGTAAGTTGTAAATGTAATACAAAAATAATAAATAATTATTAGCATAGAATACAGCCGGTGGGGGAGGCACCAGCTACTAAGACCCACCAGCTTGAATTCAGATCAACATTTAAATTATTTACCCCCAAACTGAATGGACAGGCATAAATTCTGCAGGACAGGCAGAATTTACATTCTACCTGTCCCTTGGACAGCCATTCCTAAAAAATTATTTCAAGCCCTGACACCAATGATTTATATACTGGTGGTACAGGGCCTGTTTGCAGACAAACATGGCAGTCATTGTACACCAGTGATTTATATACTGGTGGTAAAGGGGCTGTATACAGACAAACATGGTAGTCGTACACCAATGATTTATATACTGGTGGTGCAGGAACTGTATGCAGACAGACACTGCAGCCATTGTACACCAGTGGTTTATATACTGGTAGTACAGGGACTGTATGCAAACACAGTAGTCATCGTACGCCAATGATTTATATACTGGTAGTGTAGGGACTGTATGCACACATACATGGCAGTCATTGTACACCAATGATTTATATTCTGATTCTGCAGGGACTGTATACAGGCAAACATGGCAGTCATTGTACACCAGTGATTTATATACTGGTGGTGCACTGACTGTATGCAGGTAGACATGGCAGTCGCTGTATACACCAATGATTTATATACTGGTGGTGCAGGGACTATATGTAGACAGACATGGCAGTCATTGTACATCAATTATTTATGTACTGGTGGTGCAGGGACTGTATGCCGACTAACGCTGCAGTCATTGCACACCAATGACTTATATACTGATTGTGCAGGGACTATATGCAGATAAACATGGCAGTCATTGTACACCAATGATTTATATACTGATTGTGAAGGGACTGTTTTCAGACAAACATGGCAGTCACTGTACATCAATGATTTATATATTGTGGGTGCTGGGACTACATGCACTCAAATGCAGAAGACATTGCACACCAATAAGTTCAATATATATGGTGCAGGGACAGTATACAAAATGCTGGTGTACTAGCTCCAGATTTTGATGATCATTATTACATCAGCCTAAGTGAACCTTCATGTTTCTACAGGTTTTAAATCATAAAGTAAGGATTAATCCACGTGGGAGGCATGGGTTACTGGGAAATTAATCCATGGTTTGGGGGGGGAGGAGATTGTCGCATGAGACCACAGGCCAAATGCCGACAACCACCCAGCCATGGATTAATTTCCCCAGTAATCCACGCCTCTCGAGTGGGTTGATTAACTTATAACATGGCCATGATAAATGGGGAATGTGCGGTGAGAAATCTGACACATGGGAATACATTTTGCCTTGCAATGTTTGAAAGTTGTGCCCGGGACAAGTGCCGGCACAGCCACTGTTGGATCCTTCAAGTGTGATCCCCCGGTCCACACACAGCTACGATGGTACAGGAGCAGTGACACTGAGCAGGAGTCAGGGAAAACAGAACGATGGTCCACCCGACAGCACTGCACTGAACCCAGATGAGAAGGTACTGTCCAGGTTCGGAAGGGGTGCGATTATGAGTTCTGCAAATAAACTAGAGGCGGGGAGTTCCTATTGAGGATGGAGGGTACAACGAGTCAGGAGAGCATCGAGCAAGGAGTCAGGATGGAGGGTGGAAGCACTCAGGGGTCACACACTGCAGCTGTGGAGAAGATCGCAGCACCAAAACTGGAGTTGGGCAGCTACACTTGCGCTTAAGACGACTAGCTGCTCGGCCATTGAAACTTTGTGTTACTGCTGCTTGATTCTGAAGCCGCTGCTACCTAAAAAGCCTGCCTAAAATTGCAATCAACTTCACTATGAGAGCCGGCACACTGCAGCCGGGGACAAGATCAAATACCAGAAAGGGAAGTCAGGCAGCTGACACTAACCACATAGAGACCACCACAACCACTTGGGGAGAGTCGGGGACCAAACCCCCCAAAACTCATGAAAGAGTCAGTGGCTCAGCAGGTAGCACACTTGCCTCTGAGGCCGGGAAATCAGAAGGTTGTGGTTCTATCCCCACACTATACATTCTTGATTAAATCCTGCACATCGACACTGTAGCAAGGGGGGATCATTCTGAGGTGCTGTTCCTTTGGACATGACATTAAACCGAGGTCCCATCTGCCTGTTATGGTGGTAGTTCAGGTGGATGTTAAAGATCACATGGCACTTCTCGAAAAGAGTAGGGGAAAGTTTATTGAGAACAGGGAAAAAAAACATTGTTACATATTCCAGTGATAGTTTGTCCCACAATGTCTCAATTAATACCTTAATGAATCAACTTTACAAAGAAAAATAAACAATATCTATGTTAAGTCCTTACAGTACTAATATTAGTTACCCAAGGAAGGTTTTTCCAAAGTTCCATCACTTCAGGGTATGACAATTAATTACACTCTATTTCGTATATATTGTGTAAGTCTTTTTCAAGTTTCCCTATTAATTTAATATAATTACTTTCCTTTTGTTGCAAGGTAAACAAACACCGAGCCATCCACATATTCCATTTGATGACTGTGAAAAGAACACACAACGTACAGTACTTCTATTCCATTTGCTCCAATGATTAGAAAAATGCCAATACATTAAGTTGTAATAAGTTATTTTCCCAAACTCGGGTTCTTGCCATTTTTGTGCGAAATGTGCCCAAAAGGATTTAATAAAGGAACATTCAAAGAATAAGTGTTCTATTGCTTCAAGGGTGTTAATACACTGGAGGCGACTACATACCTGGTCTTGTACATGTTTATGTTTATGGCTCGCCTTAATGTTCAATTTCTCATGGCATGATAGCCAATGAAAATCCCACATATGAGCAGGTATTCTAGGTGTTTTCAGGAATATCTTTAGGGATCCTAAATATTTAGTAGGACATTTCTCGAAGGGCTCAGTTACCTCACAAAGGGTTGATAAGAGGTGTATGTATAACACCTTATGTGAAAAGGAAATGATCATTTGTGTGGTGACCTTCCATTGTTTGTGTCTTAGAAAAGCTTCTCTCGAGGGGTCACGAGATGGCAGCCTGAAGAGCAGCAGCACTCACCCGCAGCTCCGTTCCCCTGCTGATAGTTTTCGTCGATTAAACCCCTAAATCGACCAGATAGACACCAACCAACAGCCTTCAAAAGCTTCAGAAACACAGCTGACACCAGTGATAGTTCTTTCAACTTACGAAAATGGACATTTATATCATCATCATCATCAAATCTTTATTTATTCAGGCGAACATCATTGAGCAAGGCTCATTTACAAGATGGACCTGATAAGGTCAAGGTTCAATAGTTGATACACAACAGATACATCATACACTTATATAAGACAGTTATACATACAGGGCAAAATAAAGTTTATAAACACAGTGATGTACAGTAAATTCACATGATAAAAACGGTTACAGGAAAGTTAAGCTAATATTTACAGTATGTACAGTATATACATATCCCAGTGGGGGGGCATGGCAGACACTCAACATAATGTAATACTAGGATGGTGAAGGTATTACTGGGTGCCATAAGATGGGGTGTCTGTCTGGAAGGAATATGCCATATATGGTTTGGAAGGGAGATTTGTGAGATGACAATGCTAGCTCTAGTGGTAGCAATTGCATTTCTCTTTGAAGAAGACTGTACAATGCTGTTTAAAGGATGCAAATGGAATGATATTGGACAGTTTTAGGGATTTTTGTAGGGTGTTCCATGCTATAGCTAGAGAATAGCTGATTGCTGCCCTCCCTAGCCTGGTGTTATAGCCTGGTATATGAGGAAAGCGCCTCCGCGACACTCTCCACCACCGACGCCAGAGAAGGACAAGGCCGCAAGACGCCCAAAACAACATGCAGCAAGCCCATCTAAACCTTCAAATCCTGCATCGGCCCTCTCGGAAGAGAGGTTCTTGGAAATAATGCAGCCGCTTTAGGAAAAAATCTCGGTAATCTCGGACGACTTGGAGCAAATTAAAAATTCAGTACAATCGCTCTCAATGCGTGTGGGAGACTCAGAGGCCATAATCACATCCCTAGAGAAGAAGCAAAGTAAAATGGATCAGTATTTTATTCAAATGGGCCGTAGGGTAAAAAAGCTTGAAGACAAGCTGGAAGATCTACATGGTCGGAGCAGAAGGAATAATCTCCTGATCATCAGAGTGCCAGAGAAAGAGGAGGGCAACACTCCAATACTTTTTTTACAGAAGCTGTACAAGAAGATAGCTGGTCCATCCCCAAATGGCACAATGTATGTCACCGAGAGGGCGCATCGGGCCCTCCACCCAACTCCACCTCCCGGCTCTCCGCCCCGGCCCATCATCTTCAAGCTGCTGAATTTTCTCGATAAGCAGCATATTTTGGCTAAAATTAAAGACCTCCAGGAGGTTCTCTGGGAGGGGCACAAGCTCTGTATAACGCAAGATCTCCCACAATCTGTCAGGCTGAAATGGCAAGAAATGCACCCCACTGTCTCAAAACTCGTCGCAGCTGTGAAACCTTTCCGCATGAGATATCCAGCAATTCTTCAAGTCAAATCCGGAGAGAAGTGACTCTCATTTGAGTCGCAAGAGCAAGCAAGTAAAGAACTTAAGACTCTGTTCCCAGATCTATTTAAATGAAGAAGTTCCAGGGGTGAATGTTAGAGTTACACTCTGAGACTGGCTACAGAATAATTTGGATCGCTTGGCCAGAACTCGGTGAGAATGTGAGCACTGACCTCACGGCTTCTACAGTTACCAACTTCTGTCGGCTGAGCTAGGGACTCCATTTGCGGTAACTGTACTTTTGTTTGTCCCTGTAGTTCTGTGAAAGTCTCCAGTTGTTTCAAGGGGTAACGATACTGGGAGTGGTTGAGACACACTGGCAAGAACCCAGGTCATAGTGAAATGCTGATCTTCTTTTCCTCTTCCTTATTGTCTTGACAGTCGCTGGGTCATCCTCATTAAAATGGTTAAAATGGCCCTTGGGGTATCGTGGAGTCACCCCGGCATTGTCAGAGGATTGTTTTAAGTTCCAGGACATGGAGGGAAAATTTAACTTCCTATTTCTTTTTAGCTATTAAGTGTTTTTTTTTTTTTTCTCTTTCCACAGGCTATGAATAATGTACTGTTTCCCCTGGTAACTACTTTCAGTACTGCAAGACAATGCAGCACATGGGAACTATTACTAATTGTATTGAGTATTCCTAGAAACTATCACCTATATTATATGATTATATTTTTCATTACTGTGTGTTAATATAGACTCTGTTTATTGAACAGCGGGGGAGGGGCTGGGGCAGGATGGGTATGTAATGTGACGCAGGTTTGTGAAACATCACCCACCAGGGATTAAGTGGTGCAGTTTAATAGAACTGGGGCTTAGTATAGTAGTGTGTATATAGTTAACTAGTTAAAACGTTTAGTTGATTGTGGGTAATAGGGATGATGATTAGTGTGTATAAGTTTCCTTTTTATTGGGATATTTTGTTAAAGGGGAGAGAGGAGCCAAGTGCTTTCAGGACCAACATCACTGAGGCTGGCAACAGGATTATTGTCACAGCTGCACACCTGTCATGAGTGACTCTTATAATTTCATAAGTTGGAATGTGAAGGGTACCCAAGATCGCTGTAAGAGACAAATTATACTTCGGCACCTCTAACACTTAAAGGTAGGGATTGCCTTCCTCCAAGAGACCCATCTCTGATGGGAGGATGTCAATTTGTTCCACAGAACATGGGTAGGGCAGGTATACCGATCAGGGCAATCCACTAATAGGGGAGAAGTGGCAATCCTAATTGATAAAAAGATTCCCTTCACCTTGGAAAAAGAACTCTGGGATCCTGATGGGTGGTACGTTATACTTTATGGCTTGTTAGAATCCCAACAAGTGATATTGGGGGCTGCATATGGTCCAAACATCGACTCCTCCCATTTCTTTACACAGATGATAGGGTTAGTGGCTACAAACCCCCACAAATTGACTATTTTAGGGGGTGATTGGAATATCACTCCCCAATCCCACACAGACAGATCTGAATTCCGGAGACGGGGATTATCTCCAGCACAAAGGGCTTTACGTGAACTCATGAGGGGAGTCGATCTCATAGACGTGTGGAGAATCTTGAACCCTGAGGTTCATCAATATACTTTATTTTCTTCCCCGTACAAAACACTTTCTAGAATTGACTTCCTCCTCATGAGCTCCTTTGCCCTCCCGGGAGTTATTAATCCTACTATACACGCCAGGTTCATTTCTGATCATTTGCCAGTATCCCACTACTACTTATAGGGCCTGGGATTAAGAGAGATACCCTGTGGTGGCTAAATACTCAGCTGCTACAGAGGCCCCAGTCACTACAACAGATCAAAGATTTTGTATTAAATTTCATAGAGATCAACAGGGACTCAGTGAGCAGAATAGATGTGGTTTGGGTGGCATTAAAATGTGCACTGCAGGGAGAATGTATTCGAATTGTTGCCACAAAACATCGGCAGTCCAAGCAATTGTTGGACTCCTTACTTCACTCAGTTAGTCAACTAGAGTGCATACTTACCTGGCACTCCCCGGACAAGGATTGGGTCAAGCTACATGGTTTTCAGGCCCAATACTTTAGTCTAATGGCACAGAAAGCTGAGCTCTTGTTGAAAAGTAGAAAATTTCAATATCTAGATATGGGGAAAAAGCTAGTAAATTATTGGCCATGAGGCTACGGCAAGCTGAAGCATCTAGATTCATCCCGGGTATCAAGCCAGATGTCACAGCCCCTAGAGCGATAGCAGAGATTTTAAGGCAATACTATCAAAATCTTTACTCAGAGGACTTAGCCAAATGTCCTTCTGAATTGGAAATACTCAATTACCTCAGTTCGATAGCCCTTCCTAAATTTTCACTTCCCCAAATTATCTTCCTTGGTGGTCCCATTACCATCAGGGAAGTGAGGAGTGCTGTGGAACAACATCCACTGGATAAATCCCCAGGCCCCAATGGTTTACCCAATAATCTCCATAAATCCTGCATAACAGAATTAGTCCGGTTTTTGACAGAAGTTTACAACTTCTGGTTCAAAAAGGGTTTCTCAGAACCAGCATTTCTTGGGGCCTTAATTACTCTAAGTCCTAAAAAAGGTAAGGAACCACATTAGCCAGAGAATTATCGCCCCATCTCGTTGATTAATACAGACGTTAAACTCCTTGCCAAAATTTTGGCTAATAGGTTGGGACCTATTTTGCCATCCATAATTGGCAAAGAACAAATTCGGTTTATGACCGGGAGATCCTCAGGTGACCACATGCCTAAATTAATGCACCTCATCTTGGCATCCAGGGACTCAGAACTTCCAATGGCTCTTGTGTCCTTGGACGCCAAGAAGAATTTCGACAGAGTCTCATGGGACTTTCTTTTCACTGCCATGTCCCATTTTGGACTCCCTGACAATTTTCTTAGATGGGTCAAATTATTATACTCTGCCCCCACAGCCCAAATTCAATGTAATGGTATTCTTTCTGAGTCATTTAGACTTTACTGGGTACTAGACAGGGTTGCCCCCTGTCCCCCCTCTTGTTTAACATTTATTTAGAGCCTTTGATCAGGAATCTGATAACCTTCCCGACACTTCGGAAAATTCAGGTAGGGGAATGGAGGTATACTCTCTCAGCATATGCAGATGACTTGCTCTTGTACTTAGAAGACCCCCCGGGAGTGTATTCCAGCTCTTTTGGATGAAATTGATGCTTTTTCCGCTATTTCCCACTATAAGCTTAACTTCTCCAAAACCAAGGTTATTCCCTTAAACAACAGAGTATCTCAGAGAGATGTGGCTGAGTTTGCCCTCTCATGGGAACCCAACTCCCTTCTATATTTAGGGATCCATGTGACCAGAGATATTACCTCTATGATTAAAGCCAACCTTGCCGATTTATTGACTATACTCGGGACGGCATAAAAAAAGGGGAGTGTCCAGGGAAATTGCCTCTACTTTGTGTAAACCTTTACTGGACGTTTCTTCGGTGGAGCTTGCTAATTTTTGGTGTATTCGAAGTGCAAATGAAGTTGGCATGCTCGTTAGCAACAAAGGCTATAACACCATGATTTCTTGAAACAAATGATTTATTTTATATAAATAGTCCCAACGTTTTGCCTAAATAATTAGGCTTCTTCAGGGGAACTGTAAAAAATTACAAGATATACATAACTATTTTTCTAATCAAGTTTCAAATTAAACGAATCACTTCGAATACACTCAGGACGGACCTGGATAGATGGGGTGTTCTCCCGCTGTCACTTTGGGGGAGGATCAACACTGTGAAGATGAATGTGCTGCCTCATCTCCTGTACCCAGTGGGTATGCTGGGTTGCTTTTTACCCATAAAATGGTTCACCAAGTTACAGTCCATGCTTAATGCATTTATGTGGCAGGGTAAAAGTGTTAGACGGTCGTACCTTAAACTTTCTGCACCAAAAGGGCAAGGTGGTCTTGCTGTCCCATCTTTTTTTTCATACTATTGTGCCCACCACATTAGCAAGCTGGCGCACTGGTTGCAGGCAGTTAACTCGCAAAGCTATACACCAATGTGGTTGGAAATTGAGAAATATTGGGCAACCAAATACAAATGTTCACTTTCCTCTTTGCTATATGCCACACCCCGTGCAATCCCCAAACCCCTAAGGCATACCCCTCTAGGATGGTCTATTAAAGCACTACATCAGCTGCAAGTACATATCTCCCTTAAATGGCATACTTCTTTAGAGCAGCCAGTACTGTGTAACCCCCACTTTAAGATTGGTAATAATCCTATACTATCATCCTATTGGCCCATCCTTATTGGAAAGAAAGTCTTAGATTTGTTTGATGATGGGGATATAATTTCTTTTCCCTCATTTCAGGAAAGATTTAACGTGCCAGAGGATCCATCTTTAAATTCCGACAGCTCAAAGAGCACTTATCTCCCATATGGGAAGAGTCCAAAATCCTTTATCTGTTACTGTTGAACTATCCACAATCCTGCAATTGGCCAAGCAGCCTCATGCGAGCTCCATAGTTTACAAAAAGATACAATCCCTAAATCCCAACTTGCCCCAGGGAGTCTGTTTTTACTGGTCCCAGGAATTACCTTTAGGTACTGAAGTAGACTTCTGGAAGAAAATCTGGCTTAACTCTTATAAATTTATTAAAACATGATAGGCTACGACTCATGCAATTTAATATCCTGCACAACCTGTACTTTACACCAGTGAAGCTCCACAGGTTGGGCAGACTGGCCTCTCCGGTGTGCTCAAGCTGTGGAGATAGTCTGGGTACTTTGCATCACATGTTGTGGACTTGCCCCAAAATACAGGTATTTTGGCAAGCAATCAGATGATCAATGGATCCAGTTCTGGGTGTTGACCCATTATTCACCCCAGAAGTCTGCTTACTAAACTATTTTCCCCATGGCACCCCTAAAGTTAGGAAAACACATATGGCTTTGATCGCTGCCACAGCAAAACTAATAATAATGAGACACTGGAAAGACAGCACACCCCCATCTGTCATGGAATGACATAGGGAGACATTAATGGCACTCCAATTGGAGAAACATATATGTTCAATGCGTAACAGGCACCAGACATATCAGAACAGATGGGGATCTTTACATGCCCTGTTCTCTATCTAGAAACCCTAAGCATTCCACTCAAAGAGCTCCCCTTTAAGTACTCAAGGGATAAGCCTGAGAACAACACTTAGCTCAGGGTGGGTGTGGGAGGGAGATAATAGGGAGGGGTGGGGTGGGAGGGAGGAGTGGTGAGGAAGGGAATGCCCCCAATTATAGGTTTCTTCTGGTCTTTCATCTTTATTGTTATTGCTCAGAGTAATTATATTGTGTTAAGACCGATATACTGTGTAAATTGGGGTGGCCATTCAGGTTGCCCAATTGTTATCAATTTTGTGGAGTTTCTTATGTTAAACTGAAAACTTAATGTAACCCCCCTGCAAATGGGGGTTCCCAAAAGACTTCCAGGAGCTTGCTTGAATGCTCCAAGCCTGAATGGTGTTTGGCATTTAAGCCATTTATCAGTGAGTGTTTTTAGAGCCTCTGGTACTGTCTCTTTAAGAGCTGTCTGCTTGCAGACATAATTAGTTGTATGGGGGACTGTGTGCTTCTCTGAGTACCACTCGAGCTGCTGCCAATTCACTTCATTTTTGCAGTCACTAGGAGTGCAAAGGAACCTATCTGAAAGATGTAACTGTTTGCCAGAAATTATTTAGAGTAATAATGAAATTACAGTTTGTCTAACCTGCTCTTTGCAGTCAGAACTGTGTCTGCTAGTTCCCCATTCTAGTTTTGAACTGCTGAACTGGACCAATCAGTGTGGGGTAAGCTAGCTCTAAAATGATGCCTTGGAGAATCAGAACTTGGACTCATAATCTGAGCCAGCCACAAGAGGATTGTATGGGCAGTGACTCTGGGAGATGTAGTTTAGACTTCAGTGCCTTTTGGACCAACAGCAGTCTATTGTGGTGACAGCCAATCCAGTCAAGAACTGGGAGGAACTCAAAGGAAGTGCCGGTTTAGTCAGTTGGAGTTCAGTTGAGCTTTGGCAGTGAAGAGAAGGAGCCTGTGCTTTTCAGTGTGCAGTTTTAGTCAAAAAGCGTGTGTAAGGCCCAGAGTTCCGGTCTGCAGCTTGTGTAACAGCTTGTTAGGACTGAATCCGTCCTGTGAAAAGAATCAAAGGATCTCTGAAGAGTAGAAACCAGGCTCACCCTGTAGAAGACTGGAAGGATAACTGAAAAGTGCACTCGGTCTGTCAGGAACTGAATCTGCTGTGTGTTCTCCCGGTATTGTGCAGTAATTGCGATCGGGATACAGATGCAGCCTGCCTGGTATAGTACTTTCTTTTATATGGATGTGTGAAGAGGTTTGTGTACCTCAAGTGAGCCCTGCTGACATTGAAGGACCCTATCTTATTTGGAGGTCGTGAGTACTAATTCAGGGTTGCTCCTGTTGAATTGCCACATTAAATCCAAATGGAATTACTGTACTGCTGACTGTTTAATTCTCCTTTTCTCTGTGTGAAAGGGCCCCTACCAGCTGCCGGTTTGGACTAGCCACTAGGGCTTGGGTACCCAGGGACAGTAACTGATAGGGATAGGCCTGTGCACAGAGCCATAGTAGATTATTAGAGTGATAAGCTAATTAACCTGATTTCCCCTGTCCTTGTTATATCCCCTAAATAAATTAGAGCTGCTTGTTTCAGCAAAGTTATACTGCCTGAGGTATTTGTCTATGTTAAAGTACTGTACTGTGATTGTTGCACTGTATCTCATTTCACAGGAGGTCCCAGTGCGGAACCAGACCTGGGGGTAAGTGTATACTGTGAAGGTAATTCTGATATATTGTGTGGGCCACTAGTGGGAAGAAAGGGGGGTTGCAGTGTCCCAGAGGGCTGTGACCAAGTTAGTTTAACTATTGCAAACCCTGACCTCTGGGTGGAGGCACCCGCCATTGGATCCAGGCCCCTCAACCTGTTAGTGGCAAATCAGGCAGGGGTAGTAGCCCCTGGGATAGCGCCATCTAGGGGTTACATTAATAAAGTTTATTGAATTTAAAAAAAAAAGAAAAGTTTCTCTCAGATAATTTGGGATTGTTATTATGGATTTTAGTGTTTTCATTGAGTTTACTTCCCTCTAGTGAAACCATGCCTTACAACTATTGTAGAGCCATGGCTCCCATCCCTTTTGTGTGTTAACTAGTAGTGGTTTTAGATTGGTTGTTAAAAATATACTATTAAAAAATAGGATGGGGTTATCACTGATAGCCCACCTTCTTCAACTTGGAGATATGTAACATTCCTTTTAAGGGTGTTGCAGCGGCTTCCCCATGGGGCTTGAAAAAATAAGCTCAGAACTGATATTTCTAGTTGTTTGGGAATCGGAAAGACGTAACTTAGATAAAGAACTACAGGAACCAGGAAAGTTTTAATAAAAAAAAACCTTTTCTTTTCCCCTAATTTCCCTCTATTCCATTGAGACACTTTTTGTTTATCCAGTTTGAGCTTCTCTTCCCAGTTTAGCTTATCCCTACCTTCAGGACCAAATAAAATACAGTACCTAGTATTGTTATTGGGTCTTTCTGAAGTTTAATGGGCCCTATATGTGTGTTATGCATAGGGGAGTCTCCTAGGGGGAATCCTACACATTTATCCAAATTGAGTGCTGCTCCCGGTAGTGTTCCAAAACCAGTACAGAGATATAGGGAATTATAGATCGATGCCTCATTTGCTACCACTAGACACGTATCATCTGCATATGCTAGGGCTGTCTATATTGGGCCTGATTCTCTGGGCATGATACTGGGATACTGGTTTGTAGCTTATTTATCTTTCGAAGTAAAGGGCCTATAAAAAATACATATGAAAGAGAACTCATAGGACACCCTTGCCTAACTCCCCGTTTTATTGGTACCATCGGGCCTCTCAAACCATTCACTATAGCGACTACTGTGGTTGTTCAAAATTATATACAGATTTTATTAAATGTATTATAATTCTTGGCATTTTATAATGTTGCAGAGTGGCCCACAGAAAGTCATGGCTAATAGAGTCAAATGCTTTTTTTTTTTTTGGTCAAGGGAGAGAATATACCCATGGAGGGTGTTAGATTGCCCCCTGACTGTAATTTCCCTCAGCATAATTAAGTGGTCCTGTATTCTCCTGTTTGGTATAGAACATGATTGTGCAGTGGAAATTACTGCCTATGTGACTAGTAATAGCCTCTTAGTGAGAATTTTTGTTAGGATTTTAAAATCTGTATTTAACATACAGATTGGCCTCCAGTTATTTAAGTTTGTTTTTTCCCCTTTTTATGTAAGTAAATTAATGTTCCTTTATTAAAATGTAAGGGTATTTCCTCTGTTCATAGCATGGTATTATAAACATCTGTAAGTTCTTGCCCTACGTGTTCACCTATAATCTTATATAGTTAATTTCTATAATCTTATATAGTAAATTCTCTCCCTGCCCAAACTTATCACAAGCTGTGCCCTCACCACCTGTATTGTTTACTTCCTGCTGTCTCCGTTTCTAGGCTACTGGTCTGCACTATCTATGTATGCTTATCTCTCAAACCTGTTACCAAGTCCTGCAATAGCCTGTGTATACCAAACCTGTAACACTCATATTGTAACAAATAAATAACTGCATCTACCTACCAAGACTGTAACCACAATGTTGAAAATACGCTAATTGCAATGTGTAATCTAAATGTTGTACTGTATGTGTCCTCTTTGTGACGAGGTACCTTTGGAAATGAGCCTCTGGCTCAAAGGTTGTAAACCGATGTACAAATAAAATAAAATAAAATCATTTGGGTGGACATCCAGCCCTGGTGTGGTATTGGCTCTTAAAGACAATGGTTTCCAGAACTTCCAGCGTAGTTATCTGTTGATTCACTGTACTGCATATACTAGTTGGAGGTTTGGGTATATGGATGTCACTCAAATACTCCTGGAATTTGGACCTGTCAATCTGTATGGGTGAAAAGAGGGCCATAGAGAAATCAGTCACTAACTGTGAGATAACTTTCTGGGAAGTCTGACACTTTCCATTCTGGTCAATGAGACAGATGATATCTTTCCGCCCTACACTGCAGAAGTTTTGTTCAAAAGGGAAAACCGTGTTCATATTCCCTTGTGTACCAAATCTGATAGAGCCACTGTGCTTTTTGATTTATGGAAAATGAGCATCTCTTCTTGCATCCTCTTAATATGTTGGGTGAGATCTTGCCCTGTCGTACTAGCTATTGTTAATAGGTTCTGTAATTGGTGGCACTGTTGTAAATATAATAGATATGAGGCGGTGCTTTTATTTTGACTATATTATTTTAAAAATGTTATCATATCAGTTTTGGTATCTTCCCACCAATCAATGGAATTCTCAAAACAAATCCAGACAAATTTTTCTGGCTGCTAAATATTGAGACAGGGAATCAGGAAGGAGGTATCTTTCAATAGTTCTGTGTTGAACTTCCATAACCCTGGTCCTTTAGATATAGGTGGGTTAGTATTCAATGTCAAAGACCATTTTATGACCTGAAAATTCTAAGGGTTGAACTCCAGCAGTAGTGATAGATAAGTTTTGGTATAAAAAAAATATAGTCACTCCTAGCTGCTAGGACCCCTGTCTGAAATGTCGGAGTATGTGTTTTTGAATATTCCAGATATGCATCCCTTAACCGGGATGTGCGCAGGATTTTTATCAAGCTTATGAATCACAATATAGCTTTTGAGTCTTTGCTTGTGCACTTTTATCTTGTTGGCTTAGGCTGCAGTTAAAATCACCAGCAAAGATAATATGCCTAGATGTATGTAAGTACGGTTGTATTAATGTGAGGAGTTCTACTCGGCCTGACTTGGATTGTGGTGCATACTGATTAATAATAAGATATGGTATCTGTTGTATAAGTATATCTAAAATGAGGACTCTACCTTGAGCAATGTCATAGAATTTTACTAGTTTGAACTCCAGCATATTCACCAAGATCCCTATACCTGAGCAGGTATCCTGTCCCACTGACCAGAATGAGGGCCCCAGAAGCTACTCATTTTGGGCCTGCCTTACCTCGTATGTAGTATGGAGTCTGGTATCCTGTAAAAAAAATCAGTCCTATCTTTGCAAGTTTCAAGAAAAAAAAAACAATACAACACTTCTCTATTCGCTTAATACTGTTAACGTTAACAGTACAACAAGAAAAAGTGTCACTCATTTTTAGACAAGGAGAAGGGAGAAGAAAAGGCATACCTGGTCTATAAAAGGGCTACCTATTCCTACCAGCTGGTGTTTTCCCTCTCATTTTAGATTTTGCTTTTCTTTTTTGTGGCCCTGACCCCCTTGTGCAGACTTCTGTATCCGTGGTACCCTCAGGGTGTGAGGAGGCTATGGAAGACAAGACAGTTTCCTCTCCAGAATCTTCTGGAATTTCTTGTGGAATGTCATATTGGTTAGACAGGCTGATAGGAGATGTTTTAGTTGCTTTTGGGGGGGGAGTTGCTTTTAACTTTGATCGGGTTGGGCGCCTAAACCCTATCTGTCTTAGTTCTTGGGGAGCGGGACATGTCATGCCTTACCTGAAGGTCGAATCCAACAGAAAAACAGCGCAACACTACGAGCGGGTGCTCACAGCATGAGATGCAAACCTCAATACTTCACACAAAAGCCAAGGTAATGAGCACTCCAGGACACAGAAAAATATACTGCAAGTGATTTTAATCCAAATGGCAAGTCCAGACCCCTGAAGGTCACTGCCTAAGATAACAGTAGCCACTGCTGCCTGTTTGAGGAGAAGGGGGGGGAGGGGAGTCTACCAGTTTCTGTGGGGGAGGGACAGGGTCAGTTCTTATATTCCCTGATGGTCTGGGGGGTTGTATATGTAACCCCTAGATGGCGCTATCCCAGGGGCTACTACCCCTGCCTGATTTGCCACTAACAGGTTGAGGGGCCTGGATCCAATGGCGGGTGCCTCCACCCAGAGGTCAGGGTTTGCGATAGTTAAACTTACTTGGTCACAGCCCTCTGGGACACTGCAACCCCCCTTTCTTCCCACTAGTGGCCCACACAATATATCAGAATTACCTTCACAGTATACACTTACCCCAGGTCTGGTTCCGGCACTGGGACCTCCTGTGAAATGAGATACAGTGCAACAATCACAGTACAGTACTTTAACATAGACAAATACCTCAGGCAGTATAACTTTGCTGAAACAAGCAGCTCTGATTTATTTGGGGGATATAACAAGGACAGAGGGAAATCAGGTTAATTAGCTTATCACTTTACTATCTACCTATGGCTCTGTGCAGAGCCTATCCCTACCAGTTACTGTCCCTGGGTACCCAAGCCTAGTGGCTAGTCCAAACCGTGGCAGCTGGTAGGGGCCCTTTCACACAGGAAAAGAAAAATTAGTTAAACAGTCAGCAGTACAGTGAATTCCATTTGGATTTAATGTGGCAATTCAACAGGGCGACCCTGAATTAGTACTCACGACCTCCAAACAAGATAGGGTCCTTCAACGTCAGCAGGGCTCACTTGAGCTCCACGAGACTCTTCACACATTTATATGGTAAAAAGAAAGTACTATACCAGGCAGGCTGCATCTCTATCCCGATCGCAATTACTGCACAATACCAGGAGAACACACAGCAGATTCAGTTCTGACAGACCGAGTGCAATTCAACAATTTCTCCAGTCTTCTACAGGGTGAGCCTGGTTTCTACTCTTCAAGATCCTTTGATTCTTTTCACAGGACGGATTCAGTCCTAACAAGCAGTTACACAAGCTGCAGACCGGAACTCTGGGCCTTACACGTTTTTGACTGAAACTGTCCACTGAAGGAGCACAGGGTTTCTTTCCCTTCACTGCCAGAGCTAAACTGAAACTCCAACGAAAAAACCGGGCACTTCCTTTGAGTTCCTCCCAGTTCTTGACTGGATTGGCTGTCACTCACAATAGACTGCTCTGTTGGTCAAAAAGGCCTAAGTCTAAACTACATCTCCCAGAGTCACTGCCCATACAATCCTCTTGTGGCTGGCTCAGATTATGAGTCCAAGTTCTGATTCGTCAAGGCACCATTTTAGAGCTAGCTTACCCACACTGATTGGTCCAGTTCAGCAGTTCAAAACCAGAATGGGGAACTAGGCAGACACAGTTCTGACTGCAAAGAAAGCAGGTTAGACAAACTGTAATTTCATTATTACTGTAAATAATTTCTGGCAAACAGTTACATCTTTCAGATAGGTTCCTTTGCACTCCTAGTGACTGCAAAATGGAGTGAATTGGCAGCAGCTCGAGTGGTACTCAAACAGAAGCACACAGTCCCCATACAAACTAATTATGTCTGCAAGCAGACAGCTCTTAAGAGACAGTACCAGAGGCTCTAAAACACTCACTGATAAATGGCTTAAACGCCAAACACCATTCAGGCTTGGAGCATTCAAGCAAGCTCCTGGAAGTCTTTGGGAATCCCTCATTTACAGGGGTTACACCCTTCCTGGTTTGGGAAAGCTTGGACGCCCACGCCAAGCACGCATTCCCCATAAGTTTCAACTGCAACCATATATATTTGCATTAGGCTCACACATGTAATCATCAGTCAATACATCATTTTACCAAGAACACATTTCTGAAACATTGCAGTCGTCACTCTTTACACAGTATTACACACATTGTACCATAACTCAAGTTATTACCTCTTGTACATGAAACCTGAAGAGAGGGCCCTTCCTATCAGTTACCTTGGAGCTGGACGGGCAAGGGCACCATACTTAGAGGGCAACACAAGTAACTTGAGTTAGCACTGATGCTCAGTTTGGGCAATGAGCTCGGGACACATACACTCCTTTATGGACAACATTGAGAGGCAAGTCCACAGGCCTCCCAAGTGAATCATAACTGAGGTGCACCACAGGCTTTACAGCTCGACCAGTCTTTCTAGGGGAACTGTTACAGTCTCTGCACTCTGAGCCTCATTTTCAGCATTGTCCTCACTTGTCAGGGAGTCTCCTGGGGTAGAGAGGCTAGAACTTGGGGCACTTTCAGCTCCAGGAGTTACAGTTTCTGAGTCCACAACATTTGGCTGCACGGAGAGCTTTCGGACACTGGCAGTGGATGGTCAGGGCACTCAAAATACTCTTCTTGTTCGGTGTATCACCAGTCTGCCCCAATCTATCATTTTCCCCCTAAAGCTCAAACAGTTCAACCATGCACAATGATTCCATTTCATCTGATCTGATGCTTTGCACTTCACTTTCTGGAAGCATTGGCTCCAGGGATGAAGCTGGGGACTTAGACAGTCCAGAAGGCCCAGCTTTGTCTCCAGTATTGACTAGGGATTGCCGAAACAATTGACTCAGTTCGTAAGAAGGATAGTATTCAAAGTCCTCTCACTTTCTTCTGATATGGACTGACAGTCATGCTCAACTGGGACTTGTGCAGGGGAACACTTTAACTCTGCTTCTGTAGGTGCAGACTTCCTTGATCTTTTCTTAGCAGCAGCTCTAGTCACTGGTCCAGAGAGGCATCTTCTGGGGGCTCAGACTCAATCAGGATTTGTCCAATGGGCAGTAAATGATTTCTATGCATTGTTTTACATATTTTGAATTGTTCTCAGGCCTTACTTTGTACACTGGCAAATCATCTAGGTTGCCCACTACAATGTGAGGAGATGGTGCCATCTGTCAGCAATCTTGTGTTTGCCATGCAGTCCCAGATTTCTTAGTATTTAATCTCCCTCCTGGGTTCCTGTGCTTTCACCTTTTATCATACCGTTCTTTGTTGGCCAGATTTCTTTTGGCAGCCATGGTTTGAGCCAGTTGATACGCATGAGTTAGCTGGGCCTTAACTTTTGCAATACTGTAAATAGTTGTCAGCTTGAACCCCATCAGGAGAGACCCCAAACACACATCTACTGGTAGTCGAGCTTCTCTTCCAAACATCAAGCGGTAGGGGAGAGACAGTGGCATCACTTTTGGTGCAGTTATAAGCATGTACCAGGGTGCTAATTTGTTGGCTCCATCTAGGCTTGTCCTTTGGGTGCAGGGTGCCTAGCATATCTAGCAAAGTGCGGTTGAAACGTTCAGGCTGTGGGTCCCCTGGGGGTGGTAAGGAGTGGTTCTGGACTTTCGCACTCCCACAGAAAAGCATCTCTTTGATCAAGCGACTCTCAAGTCTCTCCCTTGATCAGAATGGATTCTTTGTGGAGCCCATAGTGAACAAAAAGTTTTCTACAAGTACTTTGGCCACAGTGGATGCTTTCTGGTCTTTGGTGGGGAAAGCTTGGGCATATCTCGTGAAATGGTCAGTGACCACCAGCACATTACTGATATTTCTTTGATCTGAGTCCAAACTCAGAAAATCAATACAGACCAGCTCCATGGGTGCACTGGTGGTGATGTTAACAAGGGGGGCAGCCCTCTGGGGCAAAGCTTTCCTCTGTAAGCAGCGACTACAAGTTCGAATGTGTTGCTCCACATCAGCCCCATCTTAGGCCAATAGAATCTGGATCTCACCAAGTCAAGTGTTCTGCCTATACCAAGGTGCCCCATGTGGTTGTGCAAGGACCTCAGTACTGAGTCTCGAAAGGCAGTGGGCAGCACTAGTTGTTGTTTGTCTTTGTCCCCTCTGTCTACTGTTTCTCTGTATAACAGTTTATTGATCAGTTTCAACTTAGGACCTTCTTTGTATAACAGTGCAGTTCTCAAATCAGTGGGCAGTAATTTGGACACATCTTTTCCTGCATAGAGGGCTTCTAAAGCTGCTTTGATCATGGGATCGGCAGGATTGAGCCGCGAATACTGTCATTGTCCAGCTGAGGCAGTGCACCAATGTCTATTGCAGAAAAGTGGCAATAAGCAGCAGGTATGCAATTCTCAGAGGTCCCAAGCAATCCACCATGCAGTCCACTCGTCCGTGGACATTGTTCCTCCCTGTCAAACTTCGGCAGAGTGCCGAATGTCAGGTTCTGCCAATCGCACCCAATCATTCTGGGAACAGGCCTCCGGGAGAGAGCATCAGCATCTATGTGGTTCAGACCTGCTCGGTATTGAGAGCATAGTCATATGTAGATAATGCAGAAAGCCACCTATGGCCAGTGGCATCCAACTTAGCTGAGGTCTGCACATAGGTCAAAGGATTATTGTCAGTTTTACTAGTATTTTAGCCCCATACAAGTACTCATGGAATTGGTCAACAATAGCCCACTTCAAAGCTAGGAACTCTAACTTATGTACAGGATAGTTCTTTTCGGATGGGGTCCAGGCTTCTACTGGCAAAGGCCACTGGTCTCAGGCCATTCTGGTGCTCTTGGTACAACACAGCCCCAACCCTTGCAAGCTAGCATCAGTGTGCAGGATGTAAGGTTTTCTTGGATCGGCATAGGCCAGCACTGGAGCATGGGTAAGTTGATATATGATCTCATGAAAAGCAGTCTCACAATCAGGAGTCCAGCGGGCCCCAAATACTTCACTCGGATGAAAATACACTCTTTCAGTCTTGAGGGACGCTGACTTTTGGTATTTTTTGTGGGTTGGGGGATACCCTTGAGTAAGGTTAAGTAAAGGGCGGATCACTCTTGAATAGTCCTTGATGAAGTGCCAATAATAACCACAGAATCCCAGGAATCTTTGCAGTTCTTTTAGATTTTTGGGCTGTGGCCAGGTGGTCAAGGCCTCAACTTTACTTGGGTTGGTCTCTATTCCTCGGTGGATACTATGTGTCCCACTACTTTACTGATGTTTGAAAAATTGACACTTATCAATGGACAGTTTAAGGCCAAAGTCCTCCAGTCGGTCCAATACCTTAAATAATCTGCTCTCATGTTCCTCCAGTGAGCTGCCAAACACAATAACATCATCTAGGTATACCAGGCAATCTAGTAAGTTCATGTCCCCCACTGCACGCTCCATCAATCGTTGAAAAGTGGCTGGGGCACCTGAAATCCCTTGAGGCATCCTCATGAATTCATAGAAGCCAAGCGGACAGATAAAGGCTGTCTTCTCACGGTCCTCTGGGGCCATCGGGATCTGGTAGTACCCACTGCGGAGATCCAACACAGAGAACCACTTGCTCCCGTTTAGGCAGTCCAAAGCATCCTGAATGCGGGGCATTGTGTACTGATCAGGGATAGTCCGCCGGTTTAAGGTGCGATAATCCACACATCCTTACTGTCCCATTCTTTTTCCTCACTACCACAATGGGGGAAGCATAAGGGCTTCTGGATTCTTGTATTACACCAACAGCTAACATCTCTTGCAGATGCCGTCTCACATCATCTATGTCAGCAGGTGCCAGGCGTCGAGACCTCTCACGAAATGGTCTTTCGTCATGCAGCCGGATATTGTGCTCAACTCCTTGCACGCATCCTACGTCCCATTCCTTTAAAGAAAACATCTGGTCTCTCTGGGCAAGCTTCTCACTGATCCTCACTTTCCATTCAGCTGGCAGCGAGGAGTGCGAAATCAAACAAGTCGGCGTTACTCTGTCATTCTTCCTCGAACTCTTGCTGCTGGGTAGCACTGCAGTGTCTGCACAATGCACATTAGCCAGGATGCAACCTCTATTTACTCGAATGTCTCTTTCAGACACATTATGAACTTGGACCATTACCTTCTGGCATAAGCATGGGCTCTAGCGGGCAAAATACTAGGCTTGACCAGCAGTCCCTCTGGCAATTTTCCATCGCCTGGTGCATCCAACATTAATATTTTTATTCTTAACATCCTTTCTGATACGGACTCTACCTGTAAGTACACTGGGCATTTGGCGCCAGGATCAGAGACTCAGGATCCTTCTTCCATACAATTCCGACCGGTTCCTCTGGTTCTATTTTTCAGCATCTCTCTGTGCCTCATAGGCCTTCTTAATTAAAGCTGGAACTCTTAAAGCTCTACTAGTTTTTGACCCCTGTTTTCATAACACAACTGTGCCAGCCTTCCGAACATATGAGCATTTGTTCCAATCAACAAAGGACACCATCATACAGTCCAGTGGGGGACACACTAAGGCTAGAGTCTCTACTTGTTCGCCACTCCAGCCACGGAGGTGGGAAAGACAGCCAAATTGGATATACCCGGAATAGGTAGGCCTTCTCACTTAACCCCCATACATGCAGTCCTTCTAATGGTTGTAAGAGTACGTCTGACAAATGCTTCTGATACCAATCCTGGAACACAATTGTCACTTGGGAGCCACTGTCTAATACAGCTCTTGTAGACACTCCATTCACCTTTACAGTGGTCTCCATGGAGGGACCCACTATTCTGGACCAGTCTGGAGGCGATAGTGGGGCCTGGGCACGGACCTTGCCACAAAAGGACGTGAGTTAGCATTTTTGGTGCCCTCACTGGGATCATTTCGTGCACCTCTTAACCACTGATTTGTTCTCCGAAGCTCTCCTTGTAGCCTATATGCAACTCTGTCAGTGTCTTTTGGGGACCGGCATTCCCTTTTCATGTGCCCATCCTTCCCACAGTTATAGCAAAACATACTTTCTGGAGTTTGAGCTGGCCGAGGCACCACACTGGGAGCCAGGGCGGGGGTATTACTAACTGGAAACCTTGGTGCCATCTCTGTCTGCGGCGTGATAAGCATTTGGAGACATCTCGTCAGTTTCTCCACTTCCATGGTCAAGGAATTGAGTTTGGAGCTGTTATCAGCAGGAGATACATGGTGGTACCCCCACCCCCATAGCAGATGCAGTCGGATATAGGTCAGGGCCCGTACTTGCAGGCGTGGCCTTCATAAAGGGACTGTTTTTGAATTCCCGGATCTCTCTCAACAGTTCGCTCCATTGTGGCATATCTTTTTCCTTGTCAGAGCACTCATTGACTGCCAACCTCTGCCCCTGAACTTCACTTGATGGGCCACCTCAGTCACTTGGTCGAGTCAGCAGCTGTTGGTGCAGGTCCCTCCCGAGTCGCCTTTTCTCAACTCCTCGAATTTCTCTCATTAACTCGTCATAGGAGGTGGGGATTCAGTCGATTTGCCAGGCTAATTGAAGCAACAGCAGTTCTGAGAAGGGGCAGACTTAAGGATCCTGTCCAGCTTGGTTCGGTCCAGTTCAATCGCTGGCAAACTACCCTTTCTGAGGCATTCTTGCAACAATTTTTCCAGCCGAGATACATACACAGACAACAACTCCCCTTGGTACTGTTGTGCATTTCTTACTCTCCACCATAGATCCTCATCAGAATCTGGGTTCCCATACACATTCTCCAAGGCCTCAAGATAGGCCTGTGCAGTCACTTCAGGGTTACTGGCCCGTTTAGCACGGATGGTAGCCAGGGCAGGACCTCGGAGGCTCTCACTAACCCTCTTTCGCTTTTCGGCTTCCGAGCATTGCCATTCTAGCACTTGGGGGGCAACATAGTCTATCCAGGTCTCCCAGTCATCCTCCCCTTGGGGGTAGGGGAGGGTGCCAGAGAAGATCCTCAACCTTCGGTAAGAGTCGTGACTAATGGCAGGTGCAGAAATAGGAGTCTGCATTGGTTCAGCCACCATTACGGGTACTGGAGCGGGAGAGAGTGTTGGGGGAGGAACACCCCCAGGTGGCAAGAATAGTTTCTTCAAGTCCTCCACAGTTTTCCATTCCCTCAGCAACCATTTAGCAAATTTCTCCTCAAAAGTTTCAGACAGTGGTGGGGGCTCATTCCCCACCGGGTCTTTACTGTACTTAGTTATCACTCTCCAGGCAGTGAGGGCTCCCTCTGGGGTAATGGTCTGTGGCACTTTGGAGCTATCTATGGGATCCTTAAACTCTACTAGGGCCAGGAAAGTGTGGGTGAGCAGATTTGCATGCTGACCCACCACCACAGGGTTTTGTAAACCTTCCACCTTGGAAAGTACTCCCTGTACAGTGTCCGTATTGATACCCAGGGGGATGTCCAGGACAAGCATAGCATTTTAGAGGTCAATCTCCTCCCAGTACACCACTCCACCAGCGGTGCACAGCCACTTCTGTCGGGTACCCATTTTTTTCTTAACAGTGGTTCGTAAATATGGCCACTAGAGGACACACAATCCCAGCGGTGAGCCTCCAAGATGTAACCCCTAGATGGCGCTATCCCAGGGCTACTACCCTGCCTGATTTGCCACTAACAGGTTGAGGGCCTGGATCCAATGGCGGGTGCCTCCACCCAGAGGTCAGGGTTGCAATAGTTAAACTTACTTGGTCACAGCCTCTGGGACACTGCAACCCCTTTCTTCTCACTAGTGGCCCACACAATATATCAGAATTACCTTCACAGTATACACTTACCCCCAGGACTAGTTCCGCACTGGGACCTCCTGTGAAATAAGATACAGTGCAACAATCACAGTACAGTACTTTAACATAGACAAATACCTCAGGCAGTATAACTTTGCTGAAACAAGCAGCTCTAATTTATTTAGGGGATATAACAAGGACAGGGAAATCAGGTTAATTAGCTTATCACTTTACTATCTACCTATGGCTCTGTGCACAGGCCTATCCCTACCAGTTACTGTCCTGGGTACCCAAGCCCTAGTGGCTAGTCAAACCGTGGCAGCTGGTAGGGCCCTTTCACACAGTGAAAAGAAAAATTAGTTTAAACAGTCAGCAGTACAGTGATTCCATTTGGATTTAATGTGGCAATTCAACAGGAGCGACCCTGAATTAGTACTCACGACCTCCAAACAAGATAGGGTCCTTCAACGTCAGCAGGGCTACTCTTGAGCTCCACGAGACTCTTCACACATTTATATGGTAAAAGAAGTACTATACCAGGCAGGCTGCTTCTCTATCCCGATCACAATTACTGCACAATACCCAGGAGAACACACAGCAGATTCAGTTCCTGACAGACCGAGTGCAATTCAACAATTTCTCCAGTCTTCTACAGGGTGAGCCTGGTTTCTACTCTTCAGAGATCCTTTGATTCTTTTCACAGGACGGATTCAGTCCTAACAAGCAGTTACACAAGCTGCAGACGGAACTCTGGGCCTTACACCGTTTTTGACTGAAACTGTGCACTGAAGGAGACAGGATTTCTTTCCCTTCACTGCCAGAGCTAAACTGAACTCCAACAGAAAAAACGGGCACTTCCTTTGAGTTCTCCCAGTTCTTGACTGGATTGGCTGTCACTCACAATAGACTGCTGCTGTTGGTCCAAAAGGCGCCGAAGTCTAAACTACATCTCCCAGAGTCACTGCCCATACAATCCTCTTGTGGCTGGCTCAGATTATGAGTCCAAGTTCTGATTAGGTCCAAGGCACCATTTTAGAGCTAGCTTACCCCACACTGATTGGTCCAGTTCAGCAGTTCAAAACCAGAATGGGGAACTAGGCAGACACAGTTCTGACTGCAAAGAAAGCAGGTTAGACAAACTGCAATTTCATTATTACTGTAAATGATTTCTGGCAAACAGTTACATCTTTCAGATAGGTTCCTTTGCACTCTAGTGACTGCAAAATGGAGTGAATTGGCAGCAGCTCGAGTGGTACTCAAACAGAGAAGCACACAGTCCCCCCATACAAACTAATTATGTCTGCAAGCAGACAGCTCTTAAAGAGACAGTACCAGAGGCTCTAAAAACACTCACTGATAAATGGCTTAGACGCCAAACACCATTCAGGCTTGGAGCATTCAAGCAAGCTCCTGGAAGTCTTTTGGGAATCCCCATTGACAGGGGGGTTACATATACACTCTTCGTGAGTCAGACCTGGCTGTGGTGGGCTGGATCTGTTTTTCACTCTAGCTTTTCATGCCTGTGTAATAATAAATTATTGGTCGGCCCCATTATCATGCTGTTCCAGACTGAGGGCAGCCCATGCACAGTTTTGAAATGTGTGACCAAGCTCATCACAGAGATTACATCTGCATTCATTCAGACAGTTTGAAGCCAAATGCCTCAGTTCCCCACAAACATTGCATTTTACTGTGTCACATGCACTACTCAGATGGGTTGGGTCTCCACATCTATAACAGGCCTCTGGTTGGCCAGGATAGAAGAGTACTCCCCGTCTCACCCCAGAAAGAAGGAACTGGGGAGATGTACAACCCTTGCATCCATAGACTTTAATAACACTTTTACTTTCCATCCCCCAGCCATGTATTCTCTGTATCCAATATGACTTCTGGTTCTCCTATCACTGTACAGTGAAGTTTTAACCACTATACAACATCTGCCATGTCTACCCCCTCATTTCGGAACTATGTAGAGATTGTCTTGTAAGCTGGTTTTGTGAGGGGTATCGCAAGGAAGGGGGTCCACAGAGGTGTTTTTTTCAAGGTATGACACTTGGTCCAGAACCTTTCCAGGCTGCGAGTAGTTTTAAAACTGACATCAAACGATATGTGAATCAAGGCATATATCTCATGTGAAAAGAACTTCATTGAATCTTTTAACAGTGTTCTAGCCACAAATAAACGGTCTGGGGGTTCAGGCATACCTCCTCTGTGTGATAATAACACTACATTATGGCATTTAGCAGGCATAATTGGAAGTCAAAATAAAGAGGGAAAAGTTTTTTCTGCCCTTCAGGATTTTTATACAAAGGGGCAGCAATCTGTTGCGATGAAGGTGTAGGATTAATGTTATTTTGTCCTGGTAAGGAGATAACAGGCCGCAAGTTTAATGTAGGGTTCTGTGTGAGAGTTAAATCTTCCGGTAACACCAAAGGGTCCTTTAGTGAACCTCTCTCAGGTGTTTTTTGGTTATTGGGATCTAATTCTGTATGAGGAGAGGTTTCCGTGAAGTCTGCTGTCAACGGCATACAAATAGGGAAAGTAACTGAAACCCATTGATTTGTGTCTGTATTTCTTTCCCAGATCGCTCCTTGTAAGGCCTTTTCTACAGTCCATCCTTGTTTTGTCGGTATTTGCTCTGCCACCAGCATTTCGGCGGAAGCATTATCTCTTTCTGCAGCAACCTTAGAGGTAGTATCTTGAGTACTCACAGAGTGCAGCATTGGAAGATCTATGGTATGGGCAGTAGTTTCTGTGGCTTATTTACTGCTTGGCATCGGTTCCTTTGATGTTCTGCCTTGAGCGCTCAGCTGCGGGGAAATGACAGTGTCAGCCGTGCTGTCAGATCGCAACCGGCGCAGTGTCTGTTGCAGTTGCATTTTTTTAATAAAAAATACTCTGCTCCTCATTCTCTAGCTGTCTTTGCAATTCCAAAGCTTCCACTGACTCAAAGGTTACCTTTGGATTTTCTGCTTCAGTTTCTTCATGGGAGCTTTGTTTCAGTTCAGTATCCATTTGTTCCATCTTTTCTGTTATCGATTCTTTGTTCACTTTGCCTGCTGAAGTGGATTTAATATTCCCCTTTTTCTGCATTGTTGCATCAGTCTCTACCTCAGTCGAGGTGGGAGAAGGAACCGGTTCCCCCGCCTCTATAGCTTCCCTCCGTTCCTCTCGACCTCCATCCGCCATCTTGGCCGACTGCCAAGACAGCAGCGAGGCCCCCTACTGTAGAGTAGGGGAATTTCCCTGGAGCCCTGGCCAAATTAACCCCCATTCACTACAAATACCACCAACAGCTTAATCTGGCTCAAGGTCAGATGTCATTCATCTGTATCCCCAGGTCGTGCCTGAAAATAGGCAGAATTTGTCTGGTGCACTTGCAGTCATCAAAAACAAAATAAATAAATAAACCGTAAGCAGTATTGTACGATCCGTACAACAAAAGGCTGCATTCAGGTTGGTGACATTTCTCAGACACGTTATAGGAGTCTGTGTTTATTCAGTGGGGGGAAACACCCATAAAACGACTGAGGGACAAGGCTCACAACTCAGAGACATTGTAAGGGACAGAAAAATGCAAGCAGCAGTCAGGAAGTGGAGGCAGGGATTATACACCTGGAGCCAGCAAGGCAGACAAGGAGCTGCACTGCACACCACTATCACTGTTGGCTCGGTGCCTGAGATCCGCGGGGTGGGTGGGTGGGAGGGAACAGATTCTCCCCATTCAGTGTTACCTCGGTGCCCAGAGAACTGCGGGACAGGTGGGTGGGCAGGGGACACATTACACACCAAGACAGCATCACACTCAGTTTGGAGATAGAAGACTCCGCTATTAAGCTGTGGCTGCTCACGGTACTGCCAGAGCAACTGTGGATTAAATGACAATTAATCCACGGTCACCTGACGCCTCCTGACAAATGGGAACGCTTCATTCTCTCTGGTGTTTCCTGGCCACGTTATAATGTGGTTTTAACAATTTGCATGTCCAAATCCCTCGCTCCACTGCTAGCACAAAGTGATACAAAATGGAGATGGAAAAAGGAAGCTCAGTGTTTGTCACATACTGATTGTTTAAAAAGTTACAGGAATGTTATAGTGGGCCCCTAGTCCCATCCAGTTAACCCCCAGCTCTTAAATACCACCAGACTTCCCAGTTGTTAAGAATAACCCCATACCCCTCAGAATACAGGTTATCTGTCCTTACCTAATGAAACCATGGTTTCATAATTCTGCACCATCACACCCCTGTGTAGTTCCTTCTCCTGTTTGCTTAAGATCTTCCACTCTTCATCCGAAAAAGCAACTGCAACATCTTCAAAGGTTTCTGGTGGCTGAAACAAAATGAGATGTGTTTAAAGTTAATGTCCTTGTTTTGCTGTGCACATTAATATATCTGCAAGTTCTTAAAACTAAGGGGACAAACAAGGTTTAGCAGTCCTTTAAAGTTCTAGGAGTTTAAGGTACATCTGTATTTAATGGGATGGAGTCAGATCAATGGTACATCTCCCCTGCTAACCTAGCAGTTGTATCCTGTGATGTTCCTACTCTTCAGGAACTCATCCAGTTTGTGCATGGACGGAGTAGAGCTTGATAACTTCCTGGGATAATCACCTATCCCATGATCCTTCCATTCTCTGATGCTAAGAAATTAACTATTCGCAATTTCTGTTTTAACTCCCCCCTCCAACAAACAAGGCATAAAATGCCAGCACATGTCCCCTTGTTCACTTTTCCTGGTTTAAACCAACCATCCTACTTGAATCTATTCACCTCAAGTATCTCCTCTCCACAGTAAAGAGATCTAGATATAGTGATATTTCTTCATAAAGGAGGAAGTCCCTGTGCATGAAAATGCCACCGGGGCAAACAGTGCCACACAGTCCCTGTGGGTTAATCTGACAGACAGGGGGAAACAAGACACCCTGGGGGTGTGCTGCAAGCCCCTGAAGAGCTCAGTAGTGCCTGATGCCCTGCTGGACAGGGAAACAAATAGAGCAGCCAGATCAGATTCTGCAATAATCCTGGGGGAATCTCCTAGGCATAGAATGGCATCAGGAAAAGGTTAACAAAAGGGCTGAAACCAATTCTATCCTTTTAAAAGGAGTAATGGCTTCCAAAAACAGCATTCCAACAGGGTCTATGTTTGAAGCGTGCATCAACCTAGTTCTTAACAAGAGGGGTGGGATCATCTCCAGTGTGAACATCAGTAGACCAGTGGGAGGAAAGGACTACAAGAGGTAAACTGTTCCCTGCGGACAGGGAAGAGTAGCCAGCCCAGGCCTCAGCCATCAGGGCCCACAACTTAGAAAAGGCAGAATTTGCCAAGATAAAGCACCTAGTCTAAAGTGGACCCCCACTGTGACCGTAGCAAGTACTCACAATAGCAGGTAGTTAATGTAAAGTGAGTGTTATTAGGGGCAAGGCCTCACATTAACATGGATAGCTGCAGTCAAGCTGGTCCAGACTGGTAAAAATCTTGTAGCTAAAATCTGGGCTGCCATGGCGGTCCCATCATTGCAGTCTCAATTTTGAGATTGGCTGGCAGCCGCTGTCAGTCCGGAGACAAATCCACTGGTCAATCTATGGTTATAAATATGTTTTAAATAAATTGCCTTCATATCTGCTTGGCCTGGTCTCTAGTAAAGAGCTTAATAAATACTCTTTAAGATCTGCTGATTTACCCCGGTACACCTTACCTACTGTAGATATTGAAATAGATTTGGTAGCTATAGCTAAAATATGTGTGTCAACGTATATATCTCTAGAAGAATGCTGGCTTAACTTTTTAAATGATGTGACTAGGTGGGCCAGCCAGAGCTGGTGTCTATGTTGGTGTTAACTCCAGCAGGCAAATTCTGGAGCCAGACATAATATGTAGTGCCCAATGAGCCATATGAAGACTTTAAAATCTCAGGTCTGGGTGGGCCAAAGTCTGTCATTTCCCAAGAAGTCTCATGGGGTTAGACATCTGGACTTAAGGGAGCACTAGTAAGGTATTTCTATCTGCAGTTCTTTCTGTTTCAGACAGTTTATTTTAAAAAATTTCTATTGTTATTTCCTTTATTTTTCTGTATAGCTTGTACACAGTGTAAACAGTAACTATTTTAAAGTTGTATTTTAATAAGCACTGGTAATCCCTTGTTATTGGGCTATTCTGTGGTCCACTTCTGGACAGAACACTGCCGTACTTGAAAACAAAACATGAATCTGATACAGAGCATGGAGTGAGGTAAAACTGAGTAATTACTGCAGTTCCTATGACCAAGAAGCCTTGTACTGTAGCCTGTACATTTAGCAGAAACATTATATATGTGTAACCCCTAGGTGGAGCTATCCCAAGGGCTACTACCCCTGCCTGCTTGGCTAGTTGCAGGTTAAGGGGTCTGGGTATTGAAACGGGGGCCTCCACCCGGAGGTCAGGGTTGTTAGTGGTCAAGCCAACCTAGGCACAGCCCTCCAGGACACTGTAACCCCCCTCTTTCCCTTCTAGTGGCCTGAACAATACACAATAATCACTTTCACAATGACCCCTTTTCACCATACAATTACCCACACTGTTTGCACTTACCACCAGGGCTGGTTCCTCTAGCTTGACCCTGGGGACCCCCTGTAAAACAAGGTTATGCACAGCAAATAGCAACAGTACAGTACTTTTGTCACAAACTGGAACCACAGTCAGGTTAACTACAAAAAGAGTTAGATCTGATTTATTCAGGGGACTTGAACAAGGGAGGGGCATAATCAGATTGATTGGCTTAAAGGCTAAATCAATCAGACAGTTATGCATGCACTTCAGAGTCCCTACACAGTCACACACTCTGGGTACCCAGGTAGGAAGATGGCGGGCTAGTCTGGAACATTGCCTGGGGTAGGCCAGCATCGCAGCTGGTGGGGGCCCTGTGATGGAAGAAAGCAAAATGCACAACGCACACTATTTGTCAGTGTCAGCGGCTCAGCAGGTAGCACACTCGCCTCTAAAGCTGGGAGATCAGAAGGCTGTGGGTTCTAACCCCACACCAGGCACTTGGGTTAATATCCCAGTACTGACACTGCAGTGCAGCATGGGGGTGCTGTACTCCTGAGGTGCCATCTTTCGGATGAGATGTTAAACCAAGGTCCCATCTACCTGTTCAGGTGGATGTTAAAGATTCCATGGCACTTCTCGAAAAGAGTAGGGGAATTTTTTTATTCATAACTAAAAAATACATGTATACAAGAAGAGTAATGCATCAATCAACGAAACATAACATATCAAAACATACAAAAGAACTTCATATCAAAGGGTTACCCATCATAATTAAATCAAAAGTAATACCATCATAAAAGAAACAAAAGGGAAAAAGACAAATTAAAAAAACACTGCTGTTCTAAATATCATGCTGTAAACATACCACCCAAACCTTCCTAAATCCAAAAGAAACTTCATATCATAGTGCACCTCTGAAAACCCCATCCCAGACAGTAATACCTAAGAAAATTTAGACTAACATCTACATGTGAACTCAGAACGAACAAAACATGCGTGTGTTACTAAAACATTCTGTTTCTTCCCGAAAAACCGAGGAACAAACATAAGTCTTTCTTGCACCAGTCCCTAAAGCCTTGTATAGTTTAGGATGCCACAGCTGCAGGTCAGTCCCTCCACCAAACCTCATGCATCTGCAGTGGAAATGTCAACCGTTCTTTTTTATAGATACCTTTCACTTCTGTGTTTATGTGACCAATTAATCCTGCCTCATTAATATTTTTCTGCTGCAATACATATTGACACCTAATTTGCCACAGGACCCATTTTAGGGTTGCTAGAACTACTCGCAGCGTTCTCTTATGAAATTTCTTCCACCCTCCTCCAATTTCCCCATATATTAAAATATCATAATTCATATGTCGCATTTGTGGTAAACCCCAGTTTGTTGCCAGAAAATCCCATAGCCCATCAACGTATGAGCACTCAAAATATAAATGTCTCATTGTTTCAATCTGATTCACACAACCTTCTCTTAAACATACCCTGTCCACTACTGCCTTGTGGTGATGGTTCCCCCTGACATTTAGTCGGTCGTGGCAACACATCCACAGTGTGTCCCACATTTTTGGAGGGACTCGCACTTCTGTCAGCTGAGATACTACATTCGTAGTTGAAATATTGCATGGAAGAGCAAAACAAGGAACCCTATCTGCCTCTTTAGCCACAATATTTTTATAGGCAACCTTCCTTACAGTATACCTCATATCCTGTACTGTCAGGTTCCATCCATTCAATTTCTTAAAAACTTCCAAATACACAGCTTCTCCCACCAAGGGAGTTCTACACGGGCCCCATGATTGAGTCGTCCATTTGTGAAAAAAACAGATCACATCTGTCTCTAAAAAATTCCACCCATGGCAGGGTGCTACCAGTTAGCAATGGTAAAATATTAGCATACACATACATGGTGAAAAAGAAAATGACTGGGTATAACATGTCCAGCCCCCCCCCCCGAATAAGCCTATATGTTATCTGTCGCCTAACTGGATTTAATCTACTGCCCCATAACAATCTAAAGGCTACACTATAGATCTTAGTTTCTAACTTAATGGGTAAGGGAAATATGCTACTCGTAGTTAAAAAAAAGGGGGATGATAAAGGTTTTAAACAAAAAAACTCTTTTTTTCCCTGGACATAGGGAAAAATTTCCAGCAGTTCAATTTCTACCTTTCACATGTAAATCTGTATTCCCAAATCCTACTTTTTATGTAATATATGTATGTTTATCCATCTCTGACTAACTGCAGGTCCACCTTGTAAATGAGCTTGCTCAACGGTGATCGCCTGGATAAATAAAGATTTGATTTGATTTGATCTCCTCTGCTTTCTCAATACATGCTTCCCAATTTAGGGTGGCCAAATCCTTGTTTCCAAAAAGAACTCCCAAAATTTTTATCGGAGGGTCTGATAATTGAATACCACCTATTGCACTGGAACTTATGTCGAGTGCCTCATCTAATACCACTCCCCCACATTTATCTTTGTTAATTCTGGACCGTGATGCCTTTGAAAATTCCTCTACAATTCCCAGGGCTTTCTCTCCTGCATCTCTGTCTGCCACCAGAAGCATCACATCATCGGCATAAGCCAGAACCACTGGGAACTGTCAATGTGGTGACCCTCTAATGCGCCTTATGTCCCTATCCGCTTTTAACCTTCTCAAAAGGGCACCTATAGTTAGTACGTATAACAGGGGGCTCAAGGGACACCGCTGCCATACCCCTCTTAGGATTGGTATATGTCTCCCTCTATTATCATTTACCACTGGAGTCGAAGACGCATGTTTATACAAAAGTTCCCCCCATCTCACAAACCCCTCAGGCATATCACACTTCCTTAGAACTGCAAACAAATAATCATGGGGAACTGCATCAAGCGCTGCGATTGATCCAAAGTTAGGAGAATCCCGGAGTACCCTGCTGACTGAACAGCTCTCTGAGTAACCTCAAGTTATCCAGCATTGACCTGTGAGGTATACCACATGTTTGGACTGAAGAAACAACATATTTAGCCACATTCGCTAATCTGGTACATAAAATTTTACTTAATGACATCCAATCTACATTCAGTAAACTAATTGGCCTCCAGTCCAATATATTGGCCCCATCTCCTTTTTTTATACAAAAAAATCAAGAGGCTGTCGGCTAATGCTTGTGGTAAGGGGGTCTGACCCCGCAATATCTCATTAAAAACTATCAATAAATGATCACCCAATTGTTCCACCATTTTTTTATAAAACTCTCCCGGCAGTCCATCAGGTCAAGGGGAAGTACTTGACTTAGCTGCCGCAATTGCACTAAGTAGCTCAGCCTTCGTGATTGGTGTAGTAAGAAACTTTGCCTGCCCCCGTGGGATCTTAGGGAGGACAAGATGCTGTAAGAAATCTGTTAGGGAGTCCGAACAAGCCTCAGATTGTCCAAAGACTTGTCTCACATGTGTCTCCACTACCTGTAGCATTTCCGCCCCATCCTTCATGATGCCCCCTGCCTCTGTCCGCAGTTCCATCATGAACCGGGCTTCCACCCACTGATGACAACTATCATATGGGGTCAGCTGACTTGCTTTCCCTTGGGTGCCAAACTTCTGTTCAAAAAACAACGTGTGGGCCCTGTCATACTGAAAGTTTATCATGTCTGTTTTAACCAATGTTATTTGTTCAGATAAGTCTTCCCCTGTGTCCACCATCTGAGACAATAAAATCTGCAACCTATGCCTGCGTTTAAGATAATTTAGATATTTAGAAGTGGCCGCTTGTTTAGCCCATCTACTACAGAATAAACCAATGTCCCTTTTAGTATCCTGCCACCATATCAAGGGGTTGTCATACAGATCAAAGACTGAAAGACGGGCCAAAATTTCCTCCTGCAATGCTGCTAGAAAGTCTGGATCCTCTAAGAAGGATACATTAAACCTCCAAACTGTACTTGGCAACGGCTTGTTGCCAGGGGTGCCTAAACTTACTCGAAGTAGCACATGATCAGAGGTCTCAATGGGGAGAATCTCGCATGCAGCCACAGGCATCCACTGTGAAACAAATATCATGTCAATTCTAGTAGATAATCTTCCTTTATAGAAGGTATGTGCTGGGCTAGTAGATTTTTTACCAGCACAGTCAATCAAGTTGGCACATTTATACATCCTATTCAGAAAATTAGAATCATTATATAATTTATTAGTAAATCCTGTCTTATCCTGTAAAGACAAAATGCAGTTAAAATCCCCCCCCAAAAAACACAGATTTAGTCGTATGCAAATAAGGCTGAAGCTTTTTAAACACTTCAATTCGTTGATATTTTGTCTGTGGGTTATACAGGTTCACAAGACTACGGTCATGACCCTTGAATCTCACATCAAGCAGCAAAACACGGCCTGGTATAAGATCCATGAATCTGGATATTACCCGAGATCAAATTGCCCAACCCCGAGCATGTCTCCTCCCCCAAGGACCAAAAAGATGGACCACTGTGCCACTCTTGTTTGGCTAAGAATTGTTCTCTAAATGTGTGTAGTCTTGTATCTTGTAGGAAAACAATATCCATCCTTAATTCCCTCAACAAATAAAAGGTTGTATGTCTTCTCTGGGGGTTTTTAATACTGTTGGTGTTAAGCGACTCCACCGCTAGAGTCCCAGGCATCGTATAAGTCACGTGACACCTGACAACGAAACACCATTATCTCCTTTCCCAGGCGACTTGCTGTTCGATCGTTTTGTTTTCTTTTTTTCTTCTTTTTTAAAGTTTTTTACTCTCCAGAAGTTCTGTCACTATCCGTAGTCAAATCCGGGAGGGATGAGGCCATGGAAGAGGTATCTGATTCATCCTCCGCATCTGCCCATTGTTTCCACTTGTCAAGTAGGAAAATCTATTACTGGTTTGCAGTAGGAAATCCTGACTCCCTCCTCGTAACCCATTATCTTTCCTCATCTGGCTCCTTGTAATCCTTCTGGACTTTTGCTGTTCCCATTACTTGGTAAGTGAGGGCGGTAAAAATATTTCTGAGGCCAGAGCCTGCTTTAGATTGTGGGAAGGGGTATCTCTCCGTACCACCTCGGGTTCATCCAATGTTTGAGAGCCCAGTACCTCACCGTCTCTTTCTTCGTGAACCTCCTTTGCTAACTGCAAAGGTGCCTCCTGACTCCGAACTGGTGAGCTCACTACAAGCTCTGCCCCATCCATGGGAGAGCCAGAATATTGGCCTCTATGTGTAGCAGACTGCTGATCTTCCTGGGGCATCTCTTCAATATCTTCCTAATTTTCCATAGTTTCAGGGCTATTATGAAATGCCCAAGGGCAGTTCCGAAAGGAGTGTGTCATTTCATTACAGAAGTTGCAGTGCAACAGCAAAGGGCAATTGATTGCTACATGCCCAATACCATTACATAATGAGCATTTCAGTTGGTCACAGGCACTACTTAGATGGGAGTAGGCCCCACACCAAAAACAAGATGTGGGCTGGCCTGCATAGAATATAAAACCACGATCCCACCCTAGATAGAAGCAACTGGGGAGGTGCTGTATTGCTCTATTCATCTGTGGTAATCTCACTTTAATCCGCCAACCCCCATCCATTTGTGTTCTGAATCAATAATCTGGTCCGGAAGCCCCAACACCGAGCATTTAGTTTTCAGCCAGTATAAAATGTCTCCTATCACAACACCCTCATTTTTAAAAAGAACTGTTATTGTACGAAATGTTGGTCTGGAAAGGGGAATGACCACGAAAGATTTCCATTCGGGTGTTTGTTTCAGGCCCTGATATCTCTTCCAGAATCGCTCCAAGCCCTCGGCTGTTTTGAAGCCAACATCGAAGATGGGGGTCACCTGATGTACATATAAGTGCATACATTTCATGTGCTGAGAACCCCATACTCTCTTTAAAGCAGCAGTACTACGAAAAAAAAAAATTGCACTTTTTTGACAGTTTATTCCCTGTGCCCTGCTAATCATATACCTGGTACTCTTTCTCGACGGCATTGTACTATTGCAGGGTAATTTGCTTGGTTATTCTCTGATTTTGTTTACATTTCTGCCACTAAGCATGTTGAACTGGAACCCCTTCTGCTGCCAACTGCACATGTGAATGACTTGCAGGAACATCGGGAATGGTCAGCAGAGGATCCCTCTGCTGTTGTCAAAAGACGTGGTGTGGCCTGTAGAAAAAGCGCAGCTGAAATTAGTCAGCCGCCATATTTGTTGTAGCGCTACAACACTTCAAATAAATTGCAAATATCTAAAACTGGAACTTTGGCCGCATGCTTACATCCGAAAAACAGAATTTTGATAGCTCACTTCCTGATTTCATAGTACTGCTGCTTTAATCAGTATTTTCCCGACGTGTGTCCTGTCAGGGTACACTTCCAGGCCTCCCCTGTACTTGATGCAAACTGCATTTTTCTGTTTGGCCTGCTCAGGGGGTGCATGGAATAACCCGGCAAATGTCCTAGGTTTGGGGCCTTGTGGTCCTGCCTCAGGCCTTCCAGTACCAAGGTGCCCATGTCTTGGGTGGCCCTCTTCACCAATATGGGCTTGTGGAACTGCAGGAGCAGTTTGTGTCTGATTTATGGTATCCTGGGTGTGGGGAGGTGAGATCTGAGGCTGGGGAGGGGGGTTACTACCAGCAATTCCTTCCTCCATGCATTGAGCATTGCCATCCATGGATCTTGCAGCTTGAGCCAATGTGTTTAGAAAGGGGGCATGCATCTGAGGGGAGACATTTAGTTCCAGGAAGGAAGATACCTCCAGGGGATCACTTGCTGCACCCTGCAATCTCTCTGGGGAGGCCCACGGTTGGTCTTTGGACTGCCTGACCCAACCTGCTTGCTTTAGTGCCTCTTCCACAGTTAACCCGGTCACCAAAACATTCTGATCATAATATGGCAGTAGAGCGCTATGCTGCTGATGCAAGTGACCCACACACTGTTCAGTTATCCCACAAACATCTTTCTGTGTTGAATTTTTATTTATTTCAACCCCTTTTCCTCCTTCCACCAGCTTTCCTGCATCTCTATCCAGCATTTCACTGCCTGAAATGTTTTTAGACAAAGTCTTCTTGCCTTCCTCTGCCATTGCAATCGTGTCCTCCACACCCACTTTCCTAGCCGAATGACCTTGTTTCAGTGGTATCATGGATTCACTCATTTTACCAGCTTAAACCTCTGCAGACTGATAAGCTATAAAAACATCTTGATTTGTACTCACAGTACTTTCTGCTACTACCAGCGGTATTTCGCCTTCATGAACTGCTGTCTCAGCACTGCCAACCAAGGACATTGGCAGCTTATCAAAACTTTCAGCTACCTTCCTTGCTTCCACTCCACTGGTCCCACTGCCGGCATCCACCGCCTCTGCGGGCTCCATATTAGGCACAGACAGGTCCTCTGGATTTGTTCCTTCAGCTGTCTCCGTCAATGTCAGCAAATTCAGCAACCGAATCCATTGCTGCTTCGACAGTTGTGCCACCAAATTATCTTCAGAAAAAATCTCCTCCTGCAAAGTTACTTGAGCAGTATCCATATCCTCAGTCTCCTTATTCGATGAAACAGGATCGTTCTCCAAAGCTGGACCTGCAGGCGGGCAGGGAGAACTGCTCACCTGCAGGTACACCAGCCTCCATTGCCACATCAGCACTTCCTCTTCTGTCTGGCTCCAAACAGGGCTCCTCCATTCTTCTCCCAGGAAGTCAAGCCCCCTGCTGGAAGAGTAGGGGAATTTCCCCGGTGCCCTGGCCAGATTTCCCCCATTCACTAAAATATCACCAACAGCTTAATCTGGTTCAAAAATTCAGTTGCCATTCATCTGTAACCCCCCTGCAAATGGGGGTTCCCAAAAGACTTCCAGGAGCTTGCTTGAATGCTCCAAGCCTGAATGGTGTTTGGCATTTAAGCCATTTATCAGTGAGTGTTTTTAGAGCCTCTGGTACTGTCTCTTTAAGAGCTGTCTGCTTGCAGACATAATTAGTTTGTATGGGGGGACTGTGTGCTTCTCTGTTTGAGTACCACTCGAGCTGCTGCCAATTCACTCCATTTTTGCAGTCACTAGGAGTGCAAAGGAACCTATCTGAAAGATGTAACTGTTTGCCAGAAATCATTTAGAGTAATAATGAAATTACAGTTTGTCTAACCTGCTTTCTTTGCAGTCAGAACTGTGTCTGCCTAGTTCCCATTCTGGTTTTGAACTGCTGAACTGGACCAATCAGTGTGGGGTAAGCTAGCTCTAAAATGGTGCCTTGGACGAATCAGAACTTGGACTCATAATCTGAGCCAGCCACAAGAGGATTGTATGGGCAGTGACTCTGGGAGATGTAGTTTAGACTTGGCGCCTTTTGGACCAACAGGAGCAGTCTATTGTGAGTGACAGCCAATCCAGTCAAGAACTGGGAGGAACTCAAAGGAAGTGCCGGTTTTGTCTGTTGGGTTTCAATTTTAGCTCTGGCAGTGAAGGAGAAAGGAACCCAGTGTCGCTTCAGTGCACAGTTTAAGTCGGAAACATGTGTAAGGTCCGGAGTTCGTCTGCAGCTTGTGTAACTGCTTGTTAGGACTGAATCCGTCCTGTGAAGAGAATCAAAGGATATCTGAAGAGTATAAACCAGGCTCACCCTGTAGAAGACTGGAGAAATTGCTGAATTGCACTCGGTCTGTCAGTAACTGAATCTGCTGTGTGTTCTCCCGGGTATTGTGCAGTAATTGCGATCGGGATAGAGAAGCAGCCTGCCTGGTATAGTACTTTCTATTTGCCATATAAATGTGTGAGGAGTCTCGTGGAGCTCAAGAGTAGCCCTGCTGACATTGAAGGACCCTATCTTGTTTGGAGGTCGTGAGTACTAATTCAGGGTCACTCCCTGTTGAATTGCCACATTGAATCCAAATGGAATCACTGTACTGCTGACTGTTTAAACTAATTTTTCTTTTCTCTGTGGAAAGGGCCCTACCAGCTGCACGGTTTGGACTAGCCACTAGGGCTTGGGTACCCAGGGACAGTAACTGGTAGGGATGAGCCTGTGCACAGAGCCATAAAGTAGATGAGTAAAGTGATAAGCTAATTAACCTGATTTCCCCTGTCCTTGTTATATTCCCCTAAATAAATCCGAGCTGCTTGTTTCCAGCAAAGTTATACTGCCTGAGGTATTTGTCTATGTTAAAGTATTGTACTGTGATTGTTGCACTGTATCTCATTTACAGGAGGTCCCAGTGCCTGAACCAGCCCTGGGGTAAGTGTATACTGTGAAGGTAATTCTGATATATTGTGTGGGCCACTAGTGGGAAGAAAGGGGTTGCAGTGTCCCAGAGGGCTGTGACCAAGTAAGTTTAACTATTGCAAACCCTGACCTCTGGGTGGGGCACCCGCCATTGGATCCAGGCCCCTCAACCTGTTAGTGGCAAATCAGGCAGGGTAGTAGCCCTGGGATAGCGCCATCTAGGGGTTACATCTTGGAGGCTCACCGCTGGGATTGTGTGTCCTCTAGTGGCCATATTTACAAACCACTGTTAAGAAAAAAATAAATAAATGGGTACCCGACAGAAGTGGCTGTGCACGGCTGGTGGAGTGGTGTACTGGGAGGAGATCGACCCCAAAATGCTATGCTTATCCTGGACATCCCCTGGGTATCAATCGGACACTGTGCAGGAGTACTTTCCAAGCTGGAAGGTTTACAAAACCCTGTGGTGGTGGGTCGGCATGCTAATCTGCTCACCCACACTTTCCTGGCCCTAGTAGAGTTTAAGGATCCATAGATAGCTCCAAAGTGCCACAGACCATTACCCCAGAGGGCCCTCACTGCTTGAGAGTGATAACTAAGGACAGTAAAGACCGGGAGGAATGAGCCCCACCACTATCTGAAACTTTGAGGAGAAATTTGCTAAATGGTTGCTGGGGAAGGAAAACTGTGGAGGACTTGAAGAAACTATTCTTGCCACCTGGGGTGTTCCTCCCCAACACCCTCTCCCGCCCAGTACCGTAATGGTGGCTGAACCAATGCAGACTCCTATTTCTGCACCTGCCATTAGTCACGACTCTACCGAAGGTTGAGGATCTTCTCTGGCACCCTCCCACCCCCAAGGGAGGATGACTGGGAGACCTGGATAGACTATGTTGCCCCCAAGTGCTAGAATGGCAATGCTCGGAAGCTGAAAAGCAAAATAGGGTTAGTGAGGCCTCCGAGATCCTGCCCTGGCTACCATCGTGCTAAGCAGGCCAGTAACCCTGAAGCGACTGCACAGGCCTATCTTCAGGCCTTGGAGAATGTGTATGGGAGCCCAGATTCTGATGAGGACCTATGGTGGAGAGTAAGAAATGCACAACAGTACCAAGGGAGTTGTTGTCTGTGTATGCTCTCGGCTGGAAAAATTGTTGCAAGAATGCCTCAGAAAGGGTAGTTTGCCAGCGATTGAACTGGACGAACCAGACTGGACAGAATCCTTAAGTCTGCCCCCTTCTCAGAACTGCTGTTGCTTCAGTTACGCCTGGCAAATCGACTGGAATCCCACCCTCCTATGATGAGTTAATGAGAGAAATTGAGGAGTTGAGAAAAGCGACCTCGGGAGGACCTGCACCAACAGCTGTGGCTCGACCGAGTGACTGAGGTGACCCATCAAGTGAAGTTCAGGGGCAGAGGTGGACAGTCAATGAGTGCTCTGACAAGGAAAAAGATATGTCACAATGGGGCGAACTGTTGAGAGAGATCCGGGAGTTCAAAACAGTCCCTTTATGAAGGCCACGCCGCAATGCAGCCCTGACCTATATCCATTGCATCTGCTATGGGGTGGGGTACCCACCCATGTATCTCCTGCTGATAACAGCTCCAAACTCAATTCCTTGACCATGGAAGTGGAGAAACTGATGAGATGTCTCCAAATGCTTATCACGCCGCAGACAGAGATGGCACCAAGGTTTCCAGTTAGTAGTACCCCCCCTGGCTCCCAGTGTGGCGCCTCGGCCAGCTCAAACTCCAGAAAGTATGTTTTGCTATAATTGTGGGAAGGATGGGCACATGAAGAGGGAATGCCGGTCCCCAAAAGACACTGACAGAGTTGCATATAGGCTACAAGGAGAGCTTCGGAGAACAAATCAGTGGTTAAGAGGTGCACAAAATGATCCCAGTGAGGGCACCAAAAATGCTAACTCACGTCTTTTTGTGGCAAGGTCAGTTGGCCAGGCCCCACTACCGCCTCTCCAGACTGGTCCAGAATAGTGGGTCCCTCCATGGAGACCACTGTAAAGGTGAATGGAGTGTCTACAAGAGCTGTATTAGACAGTGGCTCCCAAGTGACAATTATGTTCCAAGATTGGTATCAGAAGCATTTGTCAGGCGTGCCCTTACAACCATTAGAAGGACTGCATGTATGGGGGTTAAGTGAGAAGGCCTACCCCTATTCCGGGTACATCCGAATTTGGCTGTCTTTCCCCACCTCCGTGGCTGGAGTGGCCGAACAAGTAGAGACCCTATCCTTAGTGTGTCCCCCCACTGGACTGTATGATGGTGTCCCTTTGTTGATTGGAACAAATGCTCATATGTTCGGAAGGCTGGCACAGTTATGTTATGAAAAACAGGGGTCAAAGACTAGTAGAGCTTTAAGAGTTCCGGCTTTAATTAAGAAGGCCTATGAGGCACAGAGAGATGCTGAAAAATAGAACCAGAGGAACCGGTCGAATTGTATGGAAGAAGAATCCTGAGTCTCTGATCCTGGCGCCAAATGCCCAGTGTACCTTACAGGGAGAGGTCCGTATCAGAAAGGATGTTAAGAATAAAACATTAATGTTGGATGCACCAGGCGATGGAAAATTGCCAGAGGGACTGCTGGTCAAGCCTAGTATTTTGCCCGCTAGAGCCCATGCTTATGCCAGAAGGGTAATGGTCCAAGTTCATAATGTGTCTGAAAGAGACATTCGAGTAAATAGAGGTTGCATCCTGGCTAATGTGCATTGTGCAGACACTGCAGTGCTACCCAGCAGCAAGAGTTCAAGGAAGAATGACAGAGTAGCATACAGCTTGTTTGATTTGGCGACTCCCCATTGCCAGCTGAATGGAAAGTGAGGATCAGTGAAGCTTGCCCAGAGAGAGACCAGGTGTTTTCTTTAAGGAATGGGATGTAGGATGCGTGCAAGGAGCTGAGCACAATATCCGGCTGCATGACGAAGGCCATTTGTGAGAGGTCTCGACGCCTGGCACCTGCTGACATAGATGATGTGAGACGGCATCTGCAAGAGATGTTAGCTGCTGGTGTAATACAAGAATCCAGAAGCCCTTATGCTTCCCCCATTGTGGTAGTGAGGAAAAAGAATGGGACAGTAAGGATGTGCGTGGATTATCGCACCTTAAACCGTCGGACTATCCCTGATCAGTACACAATGCCCTGCATTCAGGATGCTTTGGACTGCCTAAGCGGGGAGCAAGTGGTTCTCTGTGCTGGATCTCCATGATGGGTACTACCAGATCCCGATGGCCCCAGAGGACCGTGAGAAGACAGCCTTTATCTGTCCGGCTTGGCTTCTATGAATTCATGAGGATGCCTCAAGGGATTTCAGGTGCCCCAGCCACTTTTCAGCGACTGATGGAGGCGTGCAGTGAGGACATGAACTTACTAGAGTGCCTGGTATACCTAGATGATGTTATTGTGTTTGGCAGCTCACTGGAGGAACATGAGACAGATTATTTAAGGTATTGGACCGACTGGAGGACTTTGGCCTTAAACTGTCCATTGATAAGTGTCAATTCTTTCAAACATCAGTAAAGTATGTAGGACACATAGTATCCACCGAGGGAATAGAGACCGACTCAAGTAAAGTTGAGGCCTTGACCACCTGGCCACAGCCCAAAAATCTAAAAGAACTGCAAAGATTCCTGGGATTCTGTGGTTATTATTGGCGTTTCATCAAGGACTATTCAAGGGTGATCCGCCCTTTACTTAACCTTACTCAAGGGTATCCCCCAACCCACAAAACATACCAAAAGTCAGCGTCCCTCAAGACTGAAAGAGTGTATTTTCATCCGAGTGAAGTATTTGGGGCCCGCTGGACTCCTGATTGTGAGACTGCTTTTCATGAGATCATATATCAACTTACCCATGCTCCAGTGCTGGCCTATGCCGATCCAAGAAAACCTTACGTCCCGCACACTGATGCTAGCTTGCAAGGGTTGGGGGCTGTGTTGTACCAAGAGCACCAGAATGGCTGAGACCAGTGGCCTTTGCCAGTAGAAGCCTGACCCCATCCGAAAAGAACTATCCTGTACATAAGTTAGAGTTCCTAGCTTTGAAGTGGGCTATTGTTGACCAATTCCATGAGTACTTGTATGGGGCTAAAATACTAGTAAAACTGACAATAATCCTTTGACCTATGTGCAGACCTCAGCTAAGTTGGATGCCACTGGCCATAGGTGGCTTTCAGCATTATCTACATATGACTATGCTCTCGAATACCGAGCAGGTCTGAACCACATAGATGCTGATGCTCTCCGGAGGCCTGTTCCCCAGAATGATTGGGTCCGATTGGCAGAACCTGACATTCGGGCACTCTGCGGAAGTTTGACAGGGAGGAACAAATGTCCCACGGACGCAGTGGACTGCATGGTGGATTTCTTGGGACCCTCTGAGGTGCATACCTGCTGCTTGTTGCTACTTTTCTGCAATACACATTGGTGCACTGCCTCAGCTGGACAATGACAGTATGATGGGCTCAATCCGCGATCCTATGATCAAATCAGCTTTAGAAGCCCTCTATGCAGGAAAAGATGTGTCCAAATTACGCTCCACTGATTTGAGAACTGCACTGTTATACAAAGAAGGTCCTAAGTTGAAACTGATCAATAAACTGTTATACAGAGAAACAGTAGACAGAGGGAACAAGTAGACAAACAACAACTGGTGCTGCCCACTGCCTTTGAGACTCAGTATTGAGGTCCTTGCACAACCACATGGGGCACCTTGGTATAGACAGAACACTTGACTTGGTGAGATCCAGATTCTATTGGCCTAAGATGGGGCTGATGTGGAGCAACACATTCGAACTTGTAGTCGCTGCTTACAGAGGAAAGCTTTGCCCCAGAGGGCTGCCCCTTGTTAACATAACCACCAGTGCACATGGAGCTGGTCTGTATTGATTTTCTGAGTTTGGAGTCAGATCAAAGAAATATCAGTAATGTGCTGGTGGTCACTGACCATTTCACGAGATATGCCCAAGCTTTCCCACCAAAGACCAGAAAGCATCCACTGTAGCCAAAGTACTTGTAGAAACTTTTTGTTCACTATGGGGCTCCACAAAGAATCCATTCTGATCAAGGAGAGACATTGAGAGTCGTCTGATCAAAGAGATGCTTTCTCTGTGGGGTGAGAAAGTCCAGAACCACTCCTTACCACCCCAGGGGACCCACAGCCTGAGCGTTTCAACCGCACTTTGCTAGATATGCTGGCACCCTGCACCCAAAGGACAAGACTAGATGGAGCCAACAAATTAGCACCCTGGTACATGCTTATAACTGCACCAAAAGTGATGCCACTGGGTTCTCCCCCTACCGCCTGATGTTTGGAAGAGAAGCTCAACTACCGGTAGATGTGTGTTTTGGGGTCTCTCCTGATGGGGTTCAAGCTGACAACTATTTACAGTATGTGCAAAAGTTAAAGGCCCAGCTAACTCATGCGTACCAACTGGCTCAAACCATGGCTGCCAAAAGAAATCTGGCCAACAAAGAAAGGTATGATAAAAAGGTGAAAGCACAGGAACTCCAGGAGGGAGATCGGGTATTGCTAAGAAATCTGGGACTGCATGGCAAACACAAGATTGCTGACAGATGGCACCATCTCCCTCACATTATAGTGGGCAAACTAGATGATCTGCCAGTGTACAAAGTAAGGCCTGAGAATAATTCAAAAGATGTAAAAACAATGCATAGAAATCATTTACTGCCCATTGGACAAATCTTGATTGAGTCTGAGCCCCCAGAAGATGCCCCATCTGGACCAGTGACTAGAGCTGCTGCTAAGAAAAGATCAAGAAAGTCTGCACCTACAGAAGCAAAGTTAAAGTGTTCCCCTCCACAAGTCCCAGTTGAGCATGACTGTCAGTCCATATCAGAAGAAAGTGAGAGTGACTTTGAATACTATCCTTCTTACGAACTGAGTCAATTGTTTCGGGGCAATCCCTAGTCAATACTGGAGATGAAGCTGGGCCTTCTGGACTGTCTAAGCCCCAGCTTCGTCCTGGAGCCAATGCTCCCAGAAAGTGAAGTGCAAAGCATCAGATCAGATGAAATGGAATCATTGTGCATGGTTGAACTGTTTGAGCTTTCAGGGAGGAAAATGATGGATTGGGGCAGACTGGTGATACACCAGAACAAGAAGAAGTATTTGAGTGCCCTGACAGTCCACTGCCAGTGTCCAAGCTCTCCATGCAAGCCAAATGTTGTGGACTCAGAAACTGTAACTCCTGGAGCTGAAAGTGCCCCAAGTTCTAGCCTCTCTACCCCCATGGAGACTCCCCTGACAAGTGAGGACAATGCTGAAAATGAGGCTCAGAGTGCAGAGACTGTAACAGTTCCCCTAGAAAGACTGGTCAAGCTGTAAAGCCTGTGGTGCACCTCAGTTATGATTCCCTGGGCGGCCAGTGGATCTGCCTCTCAATGTTGTCCATAAAGGGTGTATGTGTCCCGAGCTCATTGCCCAAACTGAGCGTCAGTGCTAACTCAAGTTACTTGTGTTGCCCTCTAAGTATGGTGCCCTTGCCCCATCCAGCCCCAAGGTAACTGATAGGAAGGGCCCCCTCTCTTCAGGTTTCATGTACAAGAGGTAATAACTTGAGTTATGGTACAATGTGTATGTAATACTGTGTAAAGGTGGCGATACTGCAATGTTTCAGAAATGTGTTCTTGGTAAAATGATATATTGACTGATGATTACATATGCGAGCCTAATGCAAATGTATATGGTTGCAGTTGAAACTTATGGGGGTACTTGCTTGAAGCGGACGTCAAGCTTTCCCAGGCCAGGAAGGGTGTAACCCCCCTGCAAATGGGGGTTCCCAAAAGACTTCCAGGAGCTTGCTTGAATGCTCCAAGCCTGAATGGTGTTTGGCATTTAAGCCATTTATCAGTGAGTGTTTTTAGAGCCTCTGGTACTGTCTCTTTAAGAGCTGTCTGCTTGCAGACATAATTAGTTTGTATGGGGGGACTGTGTGCTTCTCTGTTTGAGTACCACTGAGCTGCTGCCAATTCACTCCATTTTGCAGTCACTAGGAGTGCAAAGGAACCTATCTGAAAGATGTAACTGTTTGCCAGAAATCATTTACAGTAATAATGAAATTACAGTTTGTCTAACCTGCTTTCTTTGCAGTCAGAACTGTGTCTGCCTAGTTCCCCATTCTGGTTTTGAACTGCTGAACTGGACCAATCAGTGTGGGGTAAGCTAGCTCTAAAATGGTGCCTTGGACGAATCAGAACTTGGACTCATAATCTGAGCCAGCCACAAGAGGATTGTATGGGCAGTGACTCTGGGAGATGTAGTTTAGACTTGGCGCCTTTTGGACCAACAGGAGCAGTCTATTGTGAGTGACAGCCAATCCAGTCAAGAACTGGGAGGAACTCAAAGGAAGTGCCCGGTTTTGTCTGTTGGAGTTCAGTTTAGCTCTGGCAGTGAAGGAAAGGAACCCTGTGCTCCTTCAGTGCACAGTTTTAGTCGGGAAGCGTGTAAGATCCGGAGTTCAGTCTGCAGCTTGTGTAACTGCTTTTAGGACTGAATCCGTCCTGTGAAGAGAATCAAAGGATATCTGAAGAGTAGAAGCCAGGCTCACCCTGTAGAAGACTGGAGAAATTGCTGAATTGCACTCGGTCTGTCAGGAACTGAATCTGCTGTGTGTTCTCCGGGTATTGTGCAGTAATTGCGATCGGGATAGAAGCAGCCTGCCTGGTATAGTACTTTCTTTTGCCATATAAATGTGTAGGAGTCTCGTGGAGCTCAAGAGTAGCCCTGCTGACACTGAAGGACCCTATCTTGTTTGGAGGTCGTGAGTACTAATTCAGAGTCGCTCCTGTTGAATTGCCACATTGAATCCAAATGGAATCACTGTACTGCTGACTGTTTAAACTAATTTTCTTTTCTCTCGTGGAAAGGGCCCCTACCAGCTGCCACGGTTTGGACTAGCCACTAGGGCTTGGGTACCAGGGACAGTAACTGGTAGGGATAGGCCTTGCACAGAGCCATAGGTAGATGAGTAAAGTGATAAGCTAATTAACCTGATTTCCCCCTGTCCTTGTTATATTCCCCCTAAATAAATCCGAGCTGCTTGTTTCAGCAAAGTTATACTGCCTGAGGTATTTGTCTATGTTAAAGTATTGTACTGTGATTGTTGCACTGTATCTTATTTTACAGGAGGTCCCAGTGCCTGAACCAGCCCTGGGGGTAAGTGTATACTGTGAAGGTAATTCTGATATATTGTGTGGGCCACTAGTGGGAAGAAAGGGGGGTTGCAGTGTCCCAGAGGGCTGTGACCAAGTAAGTTTAACTATTGCAAACCCTGACCTCTGGGTGAAGGCACCCGCCATTGGATCCAGGCCCCTCAACCTGTTAGTGGCAAATCAGGCAGGGGTAGTAGCCCCTGGGATAGCGCCATCTAGGGGTTACACATCTGTATCCCCTTCCCTCGGGTCGTGCCTGAAAATAGGCAGAAATTGTCTAGTGCACTTACCCGGTCAACAAAAACTAAATGAATAAATAAAATAAATACATTTATAATCCGGAGCCGTAGGGTGCAGTTTGTGACAGAAAAGACAACAAAGCAATCAGATGACAACAATTTCGATTTAGCTGTTGTTGCAGGGAGCTACCCTGATGTTTACTCACGATACCCAATACTGGACACAGGCAGGACAAAATCGAGACTGCAGATTGTTGAGCTGGAGTGCCAGGAGAAGTAGGGCCCACACGAATCACTGAGGCGGCGTTCCTCTTCAAGGCGTTGAGCAGGGGGCTGATCCCCAGGCATGTCTCTTGTCGATGACTTTCTCTGTGTAGCGGGTATTCTGGCTGGGCCAGTGTGGCAAAACCCAGGCCAAACGGAGATGAATACGGATTTCAGTCCGTGGAGCTGGATGCAGCCTCCAGCAAGCAAAATGCGGTTCAGACACACAGTGGAGAACCAAATCACAACCCACTATCAGCACACGCACATTTACATGTAAGAAATTCCACTATACCAAGCAGATTGCTCCCCGGTCGCAATTACAGAGTCTCTGCACAATCCAGGAGTTCAGAGGCAGCTGGAAACCCTGACAGGCCGATCGCATTCAGCAAATCTTTGGTCTTCTTCAGGTTGGAGACTGGTCAAAATTCAGTGACTTAATTCATTCTCACAACTCAGATTCAGTCCGAAATAAACTCTCTTCTCCCTCTCAGGGGCAGCAAGCAACAGGCAGGCCAAAACTCAAGCCTTTCCACAATTCTCCCACGCAAAACTATGCAGGTCTGCTGCTCGATTATCTCAAGCTGTTACTTCTTCACTTCCCAACTCAGATCTTACTTCTGCTCGCCGTGCCCATAAATTGGGGCACAACGAAATGGGTTGGAGACTTAGTCTGAATTTGAAGCTTCTCTTATCTCTCCATGCGAGAGAGTTGAAACCAGGCAGGCCAGACTCCGCCTTCCTGCCAAGTCCCCATGCTACTCCGCGCAGCAGCAGCTCCTCGAGCTGGAGCTGCTCACTCTTTCAGCTCTAGCTCACTTCTGCTCTCTCTCTGCAGGCAGCTTGGGAATTTCTCTTCGATCCACAAAGTTCGGTAGGCTGATCTGTCAGTCACAACAAGGGCTCCCCCTCCAGGTCCGTTTAGGCGCCAAAGCCCAGAACAACTATTCATACAGAATTTTGCTCCCACAAAGCACCCGAGGACAGGCTCCATTTTAGAGTCCCCAAAGGTACTGATTGGCCCATTTCAGCAGCCCAGGGCCAAGATGGTGGTGACAAGCAGAAACTGTCCATGCTGCAAAGAAGGCAGGTTAGACAAACTACAATATCTTTACCACTCTAATAGATATTCAGCAAACAGTTACATCCTCTGAGAGAGCTCCCTCTGCGCTAATAGCGATGGCAGAAATGGAGCGATTATCTGGCAGCCTGGGCGGGACTCGAGCATGGAAACACTCAGCCCCCCCCTCCCAGATTAATTATAACTGCAAGAAGGCAGCTCTTAAAGAGACAACACACAGATCCTATACAGGCACACTCTGGCAATAACGTTTAAACTGTTAAAACGCAGGACACCAGCCTGGCAGTGAGCATTTAGGCAAAGCTCAAGGAAGACTTTTTGGGAACCCCCATTTGTAGGGTGGTTATTTATGAAATAAAGATCTGTGACTGCTGAGTTTTTATATGCATGGATGATTAATTTTTATTGAGCAATTTTGTGTGCAACGTCTGGAGGCAACACTACAGGAGATGAACTGATACTGAATAGGGGATGAAGTTACCTGGCGTGAATATGGGGGTTCTTATGTTTAACAGGCCTTGTGCTGTGTGAGGAAGAGCCTGGCCTTGTTGTTTGTGAGCAGGAGTCTGTGGAGAAACTCAAAAGGGGTAGCACCAAGGGACCTGCAACCAAGTTGTTGGCAGTATGATGGAGTAAGTGATCCAGTACCACACCACCCAGCACGTCTTGGGTGAGCTGTTACACATGTGTAGCCCAGGCACCATAAGCCAATGGGCTACTACCCCTGCCTTTTGACCCGCACACAGGTTAAGGGACCTGGGTCCTGCTACGATAGTGTTCAGGGGTTCTATCCCAAAGAAGTTAGTAATATAGTGTGGTGCCTCCACCCAGAGTAAGTTACAGTGGGCCACATGTGTAGCTGGTACAACCCCCTGGGATGCTGTCCCTACCCACCTTCCCTTCCAACCGCCCCACACACTAGATGACAAACTGGTTCCTAATACCATATGCACCTTATTGTTAATTCCCACAAAACACCCTTCACACAGCAATTTCCAAACAACAAAACACAGCTTTATTAGGGGGAAGGGTTAGGAACGGGTACCTGGAACTGGGATAGCTGTCGGAGAAGAATGGTTAAAGAATTTGTTTAAAACAATGAACAACATAAAGGCCTGTGGGCCAGAACACTCCAGTTGACCACCCCCACTGGTACCAGTGTTACCCTCTGTCTCGTTTGGGCACCCAGAGATTGCAGGCCTGCTTGGTGCCACAGGTTGGCCAGCTGTTGGGACCCTGGAAATTATGTAACTGGTTGTAGCAATGAAACAACACCCCCTTAATTGCCAGGGCAAGCCCTGGGTACTCATGTTCCTGAAGGTCTGACGAGTTCCTAGTGCAAAGGGGTTCCACCAGTCCAGATTCGGAGGGGGCCTCAGTTCAAAAGACGGCAGTCAAATGGGCAGCAGAAAAATGTCCTGAAGACTTGGGCTTGATTAAAGGTCTGTCCGCTTGTCACCTTCAGCCTATTGAGGCCCATTACAGAGCTACTGCACAAGGCCAACCAAACCACCGAGGACCTAAGAGTGGTTCCACAACCCAGCTCCCTCACTGGTCAGAGCTCCCTAGCACTTGGGAGTAAACCCGTGACATCCACTAGAAAGGGAGTACTCAGCATGCCTGCCCGATACTGTGTGGCCACCGTCCTCCAGTGACGGACAGCATACCCTGTGCAGTGCCGTCCATGACATCCAGTACAAATGGAGTAGTCAGTGCGCCCGCCCGATGCTCTGCACTCCTCCATTCGCCGGTGACCGACAGCCGAGAGAGCAGGTAGTAGAGACAGAGAGAGAGAGAGCAGTTGACAGCGGTCATCTTTTTTGTTTTTACCCAAGACCAGAGACTAACAGCAAATAACAGTGAGCAATGAGAGAGAGAGAGAGAGAGAGCGCATTCTGGGGCATTGAGAGAATGAGAGAACAGTAGCCACACAGATAAAGTGCAGAAAGCTATGTCAGTAGTATCCGCACAATTGCACTCCTGACAGATATGGTCGCTGTCCTCCGGTGACTCACAGCATACCCTGTGTACTATGCCCTGTCCATGACATCCAGTACAAATGGAGTAATCAGCATGCCCACCCGCTGCTCTGCACTCCCCATCTTCTGGTGACTGACCGCCGAGAGAGCAGGTCAGTAGAGACCGAGACAGCAGTTGACAGAGGTCTTTTTTTTTTTCCCCATGAACCAACAGACAGGCAGCGAGTGACACAGTGAACAAATGTGAGAGAGAGAGAGTGTTCCAGGGCGGGGAGAGAGAGAGCAAGAGAACAGTAGCTTCACAATTGAAATGCAGAAAGTTACTGTATAGCAGTTTATATTCACTCCCTTTATATTTAGAGCTCTAAGCACACCCCCACATGTTCACTTCCTGTTATTTTCACTGGTGGAACACTAGTGTTGCTATATATATATTGATCAACCTAATATTCACTATCTTTTTATTTTCACTCTAATATGGAACCAGCGAATATAGTGCAAATAAAAAGACAGTGAATATTTTCTGTTATACAGTATGTCAGTAGCATCCGCACAATTGCACTCCTGACAGATATGGCATAATTTCCTTTCTGATGGCAACTCTTAGCTACTTTCTCCCTATTTCTGCAGTGAGTGCCTGTCATAGTAAGCATTTGGGAGAGAGCAGGGGAGTGCATCACACTGTGCTTGAAGTAGGACTACTTTGTGTGGGGAAGGATACACCCCAAAATCCTGAGTTTGTTTTATCATTTTACATAACTTTCCTTTCTTTTCATAACAGTGGGGTTACTCCATGTTATAAGTGCAATAACCCACTCCAGGGTGTGCTGTAATTGGGGATTAATGCACACCTGGGTGCTGTGAAGATATTCGGCCTGAGGCCTTGTGCCTCACAATGCACCCGGGTGTTCTGTTAATCCCCAATAACAGCACACCCTGTTGTGGGTTATTGCTTACTTAACACATCTGTCCCAAAACAAAAACCTAAATCATAAAATGTGTTTTTCTGCAGACATTCTAACCATTTTTAGAAAATCCAAAATCACACATGCCCCACAATGCAAAGCATCATAGGCTGCATATACAAATCACCCGTGGTGATTTGCATATGCAGCCCATGATGCTTTGCATTGTGGGGGCATGTGTGATTTTGGATTTTCTTGAAACTTGGCTTCCCAGCCAAATGCCCTTTGGGGTAACCCTTGCCTCAGTGTTTACGCACAGAGGTTCTTTGTATTCTAACCATTTTATGCATTCTGGAATCAGACTTGATGGTTGAATTAACAGATTTGAAAAAGTAAACTCATCCATTACTTTATCCTTACCATTAGATGTAGCATTCTGATCAGGCAGGAAAAACAAACCATAGTCTAACAGCAGAAGTCAGATGGCAAAGTGAAAAATTTTGGCATGTAGCCAATTAATATTATAACAAAAAATATATATATAATACAATTTAATCACACTCAGTTTTAAACCACTCAGTTACCTCTTGGCCACCCGGTTACCTCCTGCTACTGGACTAATAAGTTTGAATGTTTAACTTTAGATAACGAATACTTTGTAACCTTGCCTGAGAATAGATATATAAAAACAAAACTCTTTTATAACAGGTCGGTACAAAATCTAAAGGCCCTTAATATTTAGGATTTTCCAATGATTAACAATGGGACTAACACTAACCTAATTCCGGGTTGAACAGTTAATGAAATAAGACAATATCCCTAGTATTCAGAGTCTTTACAAACAATTTAAATAAACTCTTAAAAACTTTAAACAGCCTCCCACAGCTGGACTCACACAGGGCGACTCACGTTCCTTCTGCATGAGCCACTCAAATGTGCAGCTGCCCCGTGGGCAGCCGCTAATGCGGCTGTGCTTTTTTGTGCAGATGTCTCCTCCCCTTGCTAGCACCGCATCTATAGTCCACCCGCTTACCGTGAACAGGTGGGTCAGAAATACTTGAGTGAGTGGTGTAATGCAGCAGCGGGCAGGCAAGTTACAAGGTCCCATAACAGCACAGGTGCAATATCTTGAATGGAGACGAGTTTGTGCAGCAGATGGAAAAACACTGAGGCAGTAGCCGTGATACTGGAACAAGCGCAGCAGTGCTTTCATGGCAGATGTCTCTTCCCCTCACTAGCATTGCCTCCACCACCTAGTAGTCCCCCCACTTTCCGGGACAGGTGAGTCATAAATACTTGAGCGGCTGGTGTAATGCAGCAGCGGGCAGGCAAGTCACAAGATCCCAAAACGGCACAGGTACAATATCTTGAATGGAGACGAGTTTGTGCAGCAGATGGAAAACGCTGAGGCAGTAGCTGAGATACTGGAACAAGCTCGGCCATGCTTTTATGTGCAGCTGTCGCCTCCCCTCGCTTGCACTGCCTCCACCACCTAATAGTCCCCCCCCCCCTTACTGGGAATAGATGAGTCAGAAATACTTGAGTAGCTTGTGTAATGCAGCTAGTGGGCAGGCAAGTTATAAGGTCCTATGCTGTTGAGGCACAGGTCAGGAAGCATAGGAAAACCAGGAGCAGTTACAAAATTCGCAAGTAACATTTTATTATTATCAATAACAGTAAAATAAAAATATAAATTCTTCAGGATGACTATTTACAAAGTCAGCACAAACAGAGAAAACAAAGTCCTTTGTCTAAGGGTATCTCTAATTCTAAGCTCCAGGCTCTCCCTCTCCCTCCAGCAAAAGCACTGCGGCTCTTTTTATAAATCTTTGCCTGTGAACTCGTTAAGAGAACATCCTGTTTCTCATAAAATGTATCCAAGTTCTTGTCAGTTTCTTTGCAGAGCAGGCTTGCAAATAGAACAGGGTCCCAAGCTGACCTTCTGCTGACAGCTCTGCAAAAGAGTTTGCAAACAGCTCAAACTGCATCTCAGGTTTACCCCCTAAATTCCAAATAGCTTTTTTGCAATCATTTCAACAGTATAAATATACATATAAACATTTTCAAACAAAGAGATCCCAGTATCACTTACACTTTCACACAAAGATTCACAAACATTTTTATAACTGCAGATAAGCAAGGGGGAAGAAAAGACAGAAACAGCAAGTGAAGGAAGAGAGATAGTGAGAGGCAAAGAATCATGAGACCGTCAGTGATCAGTTCTTAGGTCTCACAAGAACATTTGGTTGCGAAATCCAACAGACAAGAGACAGAAAAGGAGAGGAAAGAACCAATCCTTGCATTTAACTCTTTCTGCATAACAAATGGGACAGGGCCTTATTCAACTCTGTCATACCAAAAACAGCACAGGTGCAATATCTTGAATGGAGACCAGTTTGTGCAGCAGATGGAAAAACACCGAGGCAGTATGCTATATGCAGGGCATATTGTTCGCAGTTTAAAAACTAGAATCCAGGAACATGTGAGATCTACGTCATACGTGAGACAAGACACTCCACTTGGTCTCCATTGTTTGGAAAAACATGCTCCAAACCGAGAGACTTTGAATTTTATGGCTTTAGAATCGGTACCCCTACCTAAATGGGGAGGGAGGACATGGATAATGTATTACTTAGAAAGCAAAGCCAATGGATTTTTAGATTGCAGAGTGTAAAACCAATAGGTTCAAATGAACAGAGAGATTTGAAACCATTTTTGAAGAAGAAGTGATTAGTTTTATACCTGGTATACCTTTTACTTCTGTGCCTTCTTTGTTTCTCTCTTTTTTGCAGGTGGATGCTTCTATCTGTCACTCCTCTACCTTTCAGCTACCTGGATTACATGTAGATCCCCTGATTTGAAATTTAGTCCATGAGCAATGAGGTGATCACATGACCAACATCTTTTCTACCTTGTTTCTTAGGATCTATCATAGTGCAGCTGGGATCGTATTAATATGACCCATGGTGAATCTTCGTGTGTCTGCCTTTGCGTGCTGGATTTTCTAGATTCTGCTGTATGTTTGGGGCTGGCAACCCTCTTCTCAGCCCCGATGCTATCTCCCTTGGGTTACTGACAGCTGAGGGGGAAGGCAATTTGATGTTCCCCAAATGGCTTGTTGATGCTGTTGGCTTAGCTCTTACTTCACCTTTTGACAAAACAGCACCAACCTCTCTCACCACCCCGGCCACTGATTCTCTCTCTCTGTGCCACTGGTGCTGAGGACATGGATAAACAAGCATTTGTCAATGCCGAATGTTGCTTGCTTGTATGTGCTGTGTAGGTATTTGGAAGTCAGTGGAGTGCAAATATTGAAACTTTGCAAACTTACGAGCATGCGTAGGAACTGCGCACCGCGCTTGAAACAGTCATTTTTAGGAAGTTTGTGACCAAATTTTCAACATAGTCATTTTAAGACCTCTGCTCATGAACAGTGTCACTGTGATTTTCTTAATGTGTCCCATACATTGATTTCGCACACCGACTGTGCCATTGTGCGCTAGATGGGCGGAAACACATTGTGGGTGAGATGTGAAAAATGACAGCTGTACTGCTCATAAGGAGGTGTGGTAAAATGGCAATGTTGGAAATCTGGAGTGAAAATATTGAAAATTCGCGAACTTATGAGTGTGCATAGGAAGTGCGCAACGCAGGCTCGTAAAACAGTCACTTTAAGAGATTTTGTCACCAAATTTTCAACATAGCCATTTTAAGACCTCTGCTCATGAACAGTGTCACTGTGATTTTCTTAATGTATCCCATACATTGATTTCGCACACCGACTGCACCATCGTGCGCTACATGGGCAGAAACACGTTTTGGGTGAGATGTGAAAAATGACAGCTGTACTGCTCATAAGGATGTGTGGTAAAATGACAATGTTGAAAATCTGGAGTGAAAATATTGAAAATTCGCAAACTTACTGACGTCGTAAAGGAACTACTAGCATAGCGCTAAATAAAACAGTCATTTTGAATTTTTCCACCAAATTTTCAACATAGGCTTTTGAGGCCCACACTTATGAACACTGGCAGTGTTGTTTAGGTTAATCAGTGCGGAAAGGTGATTTGGCGCGGTGACTCAATCACCCTTTGGGCCCGATTAACACCATGACAGTGCAAGAATTCATGAGGAGGGGTCCCAAAAACCTCATGTTGAAAATTTGGTGCAAAATTCCAAAAATGCCTGAGATATGCAGCAAAGTTGAAAAACCCTATCTATCCCATTATACAGCTTACGGCATTTCTCAGTTCGGCAGTCCGCTTTGAAGAGTGCATCGTGTTCAGTCCACCGAATCGTCGCGCCCGAGGTCCGGAGGTAAGTATGGGGTGAGGGAGGTGTGGGAGGCAGGGTGTGCAGTGGGTGGGTGGGTGCAGGTTGTGGGAGGGCAGGGAGAAAGCCAAGGGACAGTTTTTATTTGCAGGTTTATTTTTTAACTAAGGACGAGGGCGTTTGCCACGCTGGGGTGTGCTCCCAGCGAGTACAAGGCGACTGGTTGGGCGTGGAGCCGACCAGAGATTGGGCACCTCCGTCAGCGATAGCATCTGTTTGCCACGCTGGGTGGGCTCCAGCGTGGCACTGTGTACTCTGGGGGGGACAGTGGAGCCGACGGGGGTTACATTTCCCCATGACTCTCGATGAGTTGCCACGCTGGGTGGGCACCCAGCGTGACATGTGCAACTTTGTTGGGAGGGCACAGCACAGCCGGCGGGGTTAGGCACCTGTCGGCTATACAGTGGGGAGCGAGCATTTAGTATGTGTGTGTGTGAAGTAATGCATGAGCAGGCGGAGACCCTATCACCGCTCACTGAACCGCAGCTCCCTTTCAACTGTACTCCACTGCATTTTGGACTGCTGTCATAGACAGCTCCAGCAGCGATTGGAGAACTGCGGCCGCGCCTGCAAACACACTGACTGAATTGGAAGAGGGCTGCCACACCTCCGAAAACTCAGATGATGGCACTATGTTTCTTGCACATGCGTGCAAGCAACATAAAAATGGAGTAAATCTGCTCTCTTTGGAAATCTTGTTGAACTGGATGTGTCACTACTGCTGAACATGGATGAGACTGTGCTGCCACTGTGGGGACTGCCATACTGCAGCACCACGAGGAGAAATTGAAAACAAACAATGACTTAACAAGGGACCAGAGACGAGCACTGACCACTGCCACTAGTAATTCCCTTCGTTTTCCCTACAGCAAGTTTACTATTTCCCTTTCATCCCTCAAGCTGTCTCTCCGCACAAGCCCTGGCCTGCTGTGCTTCTGGTACAAGCTGGACAACACTTGATGACTCCCCTTCTTTCCCTCCACACTAGCCATCATATGCCCCCTCCAAAGTTAGGGATGGCAGTGCCAAGTCCCTAGCAACTAAGTAGGCAATCAATCAGCAAGCACAAGCAGGAATAATATAAAAAAATAAATAAAGTAGCAATGAATGATAGCAGTGAAAATTTTGACATATACTTTTTTGTTTTGGAAAATGGGCTTCTTATTTCCTGGCATCTGACTGGCTGGTACCCCTGCCAGGGGGATACATTCACTTTCAATAGATGCCCAGGAAACAAAAAGTATCATCCTCAATTCCGCTTCACCCACTCAGATATCCCTGTGCCCACCCTGCTTCCTCATTGGCCAAAACACCCAGTTTAATCTGAACGCGACCACCATTTTTTCTCTCGCTTAGCAAGAGATACTGCCCACCCCGCCCGCCCAGTACCAGTTGCCTGATCACATGGCACACAGCCTCAAGGGCTATTTCAGCTACATTTTTTTGTTTTCAGTACCTCTTCTCCAATGCCCCATGATTTTTGGTCTGTGAGAGCAGACTGCACTCTCCTTGTTCCTCCTCCAGCCAACTGCCCGCTTGCTCCCGAAAATAATTCTGCCTGTCACTGTAACTAGATGACCAAGCGAGGCAGCCCCACCACCACCAGCAAGAGAAGCACCCCCCACATAAACACAGTCTCCTTACTTTTTAACAATTTATTTAATTTATTTATTTATTTGAATTTTGGTAACCGGGTAAGCCCACTGAGACCATGCAGTCTTTTTTTCTGGGGCGACCCGAGGGAGGGTACAGAGGAAGAGGAATCAAAAATATAAGCAAAGCCAAGTACATACCATAAATAAGCACTGATATAAGAGGAATACAGAACAATTAGGATCCTAAAGCCTAGTACAATGTGAATAAATGCTACCCAATGTACACATAATATATTAAAATATTTTTCCATAAATATAAAAAGGAAAAGTAGGATAATAAAAGGGAAGGTGTCAGAGCAATCAGCTTCACGGAACTGCCTGTTGTCACTGCTGTTTTCAAACGTGTAGCACGAGACTCCTTACAGCAGCTAAAGTGAGAAATGTTGCTTGCCTGACCTGCCTTGCATACAGTCGCTACCTGCGAGAAAGGAATAATATCACTAACAAAACCTATCTAAATTGCCTCCATGTGCCCGACTGCCCCCTCCTGAAAAGCATTCACTTCAGTCAGATTTCAGCACGGTGCACAGCTTATCGGGGTTGCCGATCAGGTGCTCCACTAGTGGCTTTCCTCTTTCTCTGGAGCAACAGTATCTTTCCCTTGTCCTACATTCCCTTCTCGCTTTTACTGACAGGACATCGAAAAAAAAAATTGCATCAATGGGGTGCAAAAACAAAACAAGAAAGAAGGGAACACACCAATAGGGGGGAGCTGAAACAGCACAATAACAAACATAACAGCGCCCTCTACTGCCAGTGCCAGTAGCAGATGGACTACTTTACCAAGAAAGGACGAACAATTGATTTATAGTCATTTTTATAGAATTGCTTTACTTTTTTGTAATCCTATAAACAAATGACACAGACCATTTTCTAAGCACAATAATACCCTCCATGGTGGGCAGTATATTCAATACCAGACTTTCCAGGGGCTAAAAGGCCCTCTGCCTGCACTATCAGGCCTCATTACACCCCCGGGCAGTCCAGTATTGCCCAATACTGCCCACTCTGTTGCTTATTTTACATTGTCACTGAGCTCCTGACTTGTACGATACCCTTTTTTCCACATTTTGAGCTCTTAAAGAGACAGTACACAGAGGCTCAACAGGATCTGGTAATCACATTTAAACTGCTAAAACACAGGACGCCAGCCTGGCAGTGAGTATTTAGGCAAGCTCAAGGAAGACTTTTTGGGAACCCCCATTTGTAGGAGGGTTACAAAACCTTATTCCTTGATTTATATTTTGATTGTCAGTGTCAGTGGCTCAGTAGGTAGCAAACTCGCCTTTGAGGCCGGGAGATCAGAGGGCTGTGGGTTCAGTTCCCACATCTGGCACTTGGGTTAATATCCCAGTACTGACACTGTAGTGCAGCATGAGAGGGGTGCTGCACTTCTGAGGTGCAGTCTTTCGGATGAGATGTTAAACTGAGGTCCCATCTGCCTGGATTGGTGGTAGTTCAGGTGGATGTTAAAGATCCCATGGCACTTATCGAAAAGAGTAGGGAATTTCCGTGTCCTAGCAAATTTCCCTCATTCACTAAAAATACCACCAACAGCTTAATCTGGTTCAAGGTCAGTTGGCATTTATCTGTATCCCCCTCCCCCGGGTCGTGCCTAAAAATAGGCAGGATTTGTCTAGTGCACTTACCCGGTCAACAAAAACTAAATAAATAATAAAAAAATAAATAAATTATAATGCTCTGCCATTTGGGTTATTTTGTGGAATTTATATTTATTATAGCAGAGTTATATTATGATTTATGTAGCTTGAAGATTCCTAATATTTAATTACTTTTTATTCTCTCTCATTTTCTGTAGATTCTGCCTTTCTTCTTATATCTGGATGAGGATTTCATGTTCATCCTCTTATGACTCTCTCAGTGCGAGCCACAAAATTCACAAGAAGCATAATCTTGTGACCTATGCCATCGTCTGTCTTTCTCTCTACTTGCTAATCAGCCAAATTAGCTATGATTTTGAGCTTCCTAATATCCTAGGAATTACTGGTAAAGACATTTTCATTAATGATATGATTAACATGGGTTGACTTTGGGAGAAGAAAAAAAAATGGCGGCCACCGGGCTAGTCCATGGGACAAAATTGCTAGCCCACAAGAAGTTTTGATGGCCGAAAGAAAAATCCTTTAAGGACAGCCTCTACCATGTTTCCTTAGGTTTTTTATACTTAATTTCGATGGACTGCTTTTGTGTAAAACTTCAAAGCACACTGGATTATGTTCCTGCTTTGTATTCTGTTTTTTTAATTCATAGAGAGATACTAGAACGAGGTGTAAAAATTCAGGCTGCACACAGAACAGGTCTTGGCTATCAGTCTTGTACTTTATCTTCAGTTCATCATTTTTTCCTGTACACAGGCTTTTATCTTTTTGTTCCCATTCAGATTTTATTAATTTATCTATTTATTTAAAAGATTTACCAGGAAAGACATACTGAGCCACGAAGCTTGTTTCCAGATGCGTCCTAGGGGAGGGGGTAAGAGATAAATGCAAACAAGTGGAAGCTCTGTAGTAACAATACACATTATGCACAATAATATACATTACCAGAGCAAACATAATGCAGGTTAAGCATCAGAAGTACAAAGTACCAGGCACACACATGAAAGTAATGTCACAAATATAGGAAAGTGTAGGAGAGAGAGTAAGCAGAGGAGAGTGAGAAAGAGAGGCTAGAGGAGAGGTGAAAAGGTAAAGCAGTGGTAGGAGTAAAAGAGAGAGGAGAAGAGAACAGATTATAGTGCATAGGGTGGGGGACTAGAGCGTAGAGGATTAGGAAGGGATAGAAAGGGTGATTACTGGGGGAGGGAGTGAGTGAGAAAGAAGTAAGGGAGTGGGAACTAGTGGTGGAGGGGAAAGGGGTGGAAGGACGTGGGGCAGCTTGAAATACAAAGGCCAGAGTAGATAAAGAGAAGTGTAGGGCAATGGGGCTAAGGACATTTACAGGAGGGGGCAGTGTGACGATGGAGAACAGAGGAAAGAGAGAGAGAGTTTGGAGGTGGCAGAGCAAATTGTTAGTGGAAGGGAGTTCCAAAGATTAGGAAGGTGGAAGAAGAGGAATTCCAGTGACATCATCGGCATCATGGCTGCCTAATCACGGAGCTCTCCCCTCGATCAAGCAAACAAGAGACTCCACACAGAATTAAAATATAAAAAACATTTGAATATGAGCAGATCGTATAGTGGAGGATCATCTGTGAAAAGATCCCGACCGAAAAACTCAAAAACATAGGCTGATCAGCCCGGATTGAGCCCTACCATCTCGGCCACCAGCGGCAGAGACTCCCCTGCAAGCATGGCGGGCAGGGATTCTGAAACAGAACTGGAAATCTTATCCCGCTCAAGGTTTGAAACCTTACTATCAGAAATTAAGCAATTCAGAAGGGAGACAAAACAGGAATTTGATAAACTACATGTGGATCTTACCAGGCTGGAGACTAGAGTAACCACTGCGGAGGAGAGAATTTCAACCACAAAGGACCTGATATACCTCTCGCAGGTGGTTCAGTTCCTCGCTCAACAACAAGAGGAAATGAGAGCCAAGTGTTTGGACCTAGAGGCCCATTACTGACGCGACAACCTGAGGATCTAAGGCTTGCCAGAAGCAACTGAAACGGGAGATATGTCTGATTTCCTGGGGGACCTGTTGCACCATGTACTTGAGCTCTCACAGGCCTTCACCTTTAAAATCGAGAGGGCACACCGGGCTCTCGTACCTAAGCCGACCTCAAAGAGTGCCAGACCTAGATCAATTGTGGCTAAGTTTTCTAGCTTCAGCGACAAAGAATTGATTTTGCATAAGGCTTGGAAGCAACAGAGAGTAGAATACAACGGTTCCAGATTATTTTTTGACCAAGATTACCCCCCTCCCATACAACAACAATGCCTGGCTTATGCACCCCTACTCCATAAGCTGAAAGCAGAGGGCATTCGATTTCAAACACCCTACCCCTCTCACCTGTGGGTCTATTGGGAGCCAGGTACCGAATTGTATCATACTTGTGAAAAAGCACTTCAGGCAATGGAAAAGAAAGGGTATGACTTACCGTGAAACGCACGGTCTATGGATCAACCTGCCAAGTTTCAAAAGCCTAGGCACCCGGTAATGCAGCAGAACACGAGGAAAGCTGGGAAAAGATCAGCATCCACCACTTTACAGGATATTAAGTTCATGCTACACAAACTCACTCACACCCGGAACACCGAGGAGCCATCGTCTGAGAGAGAGGATGACACATGAAGGAAAAATCGGCTAGAGAGTGAGGTAGTTGTTGATATCTCCCTTCTCTACCTCTCGAAGGCGGCCTAGTCATTTTTTTTCTCCGACACCCTGAGCGACTGCAGCTGCACTTCCCACCGTGGCGTGCCTTATGGGGCACAGCGGGAGGTAACATTACTATTCCCAACTTCATGGATGGACTGCCTCAGTAGCTGATAGCCGAGGGAAGGGGGGTTGATGGTCGTACACGGTGCCTCTCTACCGGGTGCATAGACAAACTATTATCACAGTCCACAGGGACTCAATCAAGCTACCCGATCAGTGACTACATATTGTCTTATTCTAATGTAAAGCATGGTTAAAAAAAAAAAAAAGAAAAACTCAGTGTTTCAACCCGAAGTTGCCACTCCTGCCTTTCCTCGGTTCCCTGGCTTGCCCTGTAGCGCAGTCCTGGACTTCATATCTTTTGACTATGTTTGTCCCTGCTCCCTTCAAGTATCGGGAGAGGCTGAGCTGCAACTGTTAAATTTTTCAAGCTCTGAGCTTTTCTTTAATTTTTGGGACCACAGTCTGAATAAAGCTAATGTTTGCTTGGGGGAGGGGGGGGCGCCCTTTTCTGCTGGTAAAAGTTGCAGCAAGTGTTGCAGCCGTGGTGCTCCTTTCCATGTGTTGCAGGGGTTTATTGGGTCTTCCTCCAGTTTCTTATGAGGGGGTTCCCTTTTGCCTGCGACCCGCGGGGGGAGAGTCTCCAGTGACGCTGGGCCATTTCAGCTGGCCAGGACCCGCCAGTATTAGGGTCCGGGAGGAACGAACCAATTTGTTGGTTCCTTTTCCTCCACCTCGAGTATTGTTTGCTCAAGCACATAGGGAACATCATGCTTTATTCCCCTACCTTGGGGGTCGATGTGTATTTGGTCCCCCCCCTCGGGTGAGGACTGCCCAGTTGGTACCTCCCCAAAGGGGTCCAGAGGTTCTAGAGTTTTTAAGATATCAGTGTTATAATGTTTGTGTTTTGTTTATTGTGGTCACTTTAACCATCAGAATGTTTTGGCAATCTATTTACGGGCAAAAATGGGAAACTGTAGATTCCTGCAAAATCATAGGGCTGTACAAGATACTACTGAAAAAAGAGATTATGGATCTGAGAGGAGACTTTAGGGGGGTGACAAGAGAAAACGGATATGGAGTGATTTACACATGGGTGTTGTTATTTGTGTTTGAATGGCTGACAGAACTACTATAAAGATTGGTTCCCACAATGTCAATGGGCTGAATAGCTCGGTTAAACAGTATAAAATCCTTTCAGCCATTAAAAGACAGAAACCTGCCTTTGTTTTTTTTTTTTTTACAAGAAACCCATCTGAGCAGGGCTGAACACAAGAACTTGGGAAAATTTGGGTTTGACCAGGTGGTTGCAGCCTCTTATGGTAAGGGAAAGAAAAGAGGCACTGCCATACTGGTCTCCCGAGGTACCCAATTTCAACCAAAAGCTAGTTATATTGATCCAGAGGGTGGCCTGGCAGTTCTGACTGGCAACTTGGAGGGCATCCCTGTCACACTAGCATCATTCTATATTCCACCAGGTTCTACAAAGGAGGCCATACGTTCCCTGTTGCAGAAAATTACAGAGCAGCAAAAAGGGATATTAATTGAGAGAGGGGACCTTAATCAGGTCTTGAAGCAATTGGATACATCTAAAACTACAACATTTAAACAAACCCCTGCTAGCAGAATGGTTAGGGAATATCTAAAGGGGGCCTTTTGGGCTGATGTCTGGAGGCTTCAACATCCAGGGAAAAGGGCTTATACACATTTCTCTTATCCCCATGGCTCATACTCCAGAACTGATTACTTCTTAATATCTGGGGAGCATCAAAGCCAAGTGACAGACTGTGAGCATATTCCCTCTGTTCTCTCTGACCACTCACAACTCCTACTGAGGCTGACCTGGGATATTAAAAGGGGACAGACTCTTTGGAAATGTAATAATTACCTATTCAACCTGAAAGAATTTCCAGATATGGCTAAAGTACGAATCACACAGATTTTACAGGAAAATGATTCCCCTGATATTTCCAGAGCTACCTTCTGGGATACTGTGAAGACAGTCTTTAGGGGACATTGCATTAAGTATGCTGCCCACCTTAAACGACAGCAAAATCAGCAGATGGAAAAGCTCCAAAAACAGTTGCAAGAATTACAGAGTCAGCATGACAATGGGGATAAGACGGTACTGCCAAATTTGCAGGCACCTGAACAACAGATCCAGAAACAATTAGATGTTAAGACGGAACAGGCTTTACAACGCATTCGTCATTGGTACTACGAAAGTGGTCCTTGAGCTTCCCGTCTCTTGGCCCACCGTCTGCGACAACAGACATCTCGGACCATGGTCACTCAGATCAGGGACCCCATGAGTGGTCACCTGCTGAAATCACCTGAGAAAATATTATCATGTTTTAAAGGACTTTTATCAGAACCCCTATATCCCGGAACAAGGCCCGACCAGAGTACAAATAGAGACATATTTAGCCAGACTAAAACTCCCGAAGCTGACATAGAAACATAGAATTTGACGGCAGATAAGGACCGCTTGGCCCACCCAGTCTGCCCATTTCCCTACCTACTGGATAAGCTGCAGATCCTAGTTAACCAGCAGCCTACTTCTTTCTACCCCAACCCCCCAGAATTGCCTTATGACTATCCCATGCATGCTTGAATTCCCCCATTGATTTTGACTCCACAACCTCCTCCGGAAGGCCATTCCATGCATCCACAACCCTCTCTGTGAAAAAAACTTCCTTAAATTACCTCTGAGCCGCCCCCATCTTCAAATTGTGCCCTCTTGTTCTTGCACACCTCTTTTTTTGAAAGATGCTACCCTCTTGGACTTTGTTGATTCCCTTGAGGTACTTGAAAGTTTCTATCATGTCCCCCCTCTCCCTCCTTTCCTCGAGGCTATACATATTAAGCTCCTTAAGTCTCTCTTCATATGTCCTCCGGTGCAGACCCTGCACCATTTTAGTTGCCCTCCTCTGGACAGCTTCCATCCTGTCTATGTCTTTGCGGAGATTGGGTCTCCAGAACTGCACACAGTACTCCAGATGGGGTCTCACCAGCTGTCTGTACAGAGGATAATAACTTCCTGTTTTCTACTGGTGATGCCTCTCCCTATGCATCCCAGTATCCCCCCAGCCCTCCTTGCTGCCTTCTCACATTGCTTGCCCACCTTTAGGTCATCTGATATGACTACCCCCAGGTCCTTTCCATTTTGTTGCTGTTAGTATCTCACCCCCATTGTGTACTCTTCCCTGGTTTTTGTTTCCCAGGTGCATTACCTTGCACTTCTTAGCATTGAATCTAAGCTGCCATACATTTGACCATTCCTCTAACCTTGCCAAGTCCCTTCTCATCCTTTCCACCCCACCCTGTGCATCAACTCTGTTGCAGATCTTAGTGTCATCTGCAAAGAGACATACTTTTCCTTCCAGTCCTTCTGCAATGTCGCCTATAAAGACATTGAAGAGGACTGGTCCTAATACTGAACCTTGCGGTACCCGCTAGTAACCCTCCTTTCTTCTGAGTGGACTCCATTTACTATTACTCTCTGTGTCCTATTCTCCAGCCAATTCTTTACCCAGGCTGTCATCTTGGGACCCACTCCCAGGCTGGCTAACTTATATATTAATCTTTTGTGTGGGACTGTGTCAAATGCCTTGCTAAAGTCTAGGTAGGCCATGTCCACAGCCCTCCCTGATCTACTACTTTGGTCACCCAGTCAAAGAAATCTATCAGATTCGTCTGGCATGACCTTCCGCTGTGAATCCATGCTGCCTGGGTCTTGTGCCCCTCTGGCCTCTAGATACTGACAATTTTTTCCTTTAGAAGTGATTCCATCATTTTCCCTATCACTGAGGTTAAACTAACAGGTCTATAGTTTCCTGCTTCTGCCTTGCTCCCACTTTTGTGAAGGGAATCACATCTGCCCTCCTCCAGTCCTCAGGTACCACCCCATCCTCCCATGATTTGTTAAAGAGGGTAGTCAGTGGTGTCACTAGTTCTACCCTTAGTTCTTTTAGTATCCGGGATGAATCCCATCAGGCCCCATTGCTTTGTCCACCTTCAGTTTTAAGAGTTCTTTCAGAACCCTTTCTTCTGTAAATGGGCTGGTATCAACTTCTGTATCCAGAGTGTTACTACTGTTTGTTTTATGTACCTCCCTCTTCCTTTGTAAATACTGAGCAAAAATATTTGTTTAGTATCTCTGCCTTTTCACATTCTCCCTCTCCCACCCTCCCCCCTTTATTAAGCCTCACTATCCCTCCCTTGGTCTTCCTTTGCTCCTGATGTACCTATAAAAGGTTTTATTCCCTTCTTAACTGAGTTGGCTATCTTTTCTCAGTTTGGGCCTTTGCTGTTCTGACTGCCTTCCCAGCCTCCTTTTGCTTTAACTGATACAGTTCTCTGTCCTGCTCCTGCTGCGATTCCTTGTACTTCCTGAATGCTTTCTTTTCTCTTGAACCTTCACTGCCACTTCCTTTGAGAACCATAGTGGTTTCTTACATCGTCTTGTTTTGTTTATTTGCTTCACACAAAGGCTCGTTACCTCTGTGATGGCAGTTTTATTATTCCCATTGTTCTTCCACCCTCCTTCCTGCCCATTTGCTAGTGCATTCCTTAGGCACTCACCCATTTTGGCAAAGTCAGCCTCCTAAAGTCCAGTACTTTTGTCTTTGTATGGCTTGACTCTATTGCTGTGTTTATTGTGAACCATACTGTTCGATGGTCGCTAGTTCCCAGATGGCTACCCACTTCTACATCTGTGATCCTCTCTCCATCTCCATTCGAGAGTATCAAGTCTAATATTGCTCCCTCCTCGAGTGGGCTCCAGTACTAGTTGTCTAAGGCATGCCCCTGTAGGGCATCTAGAATAACTGCACTCTTGAGTGGCAGCTGCAACTGCGCTCCAGTTAACATCTGGCATATTCAGATCACCCATCAGCAATATCTCCCTTTTCTGCCATTCTAAGTATACTATCATTTCCTTGTCCATTCCTCCCCTGAGATGGGGGTCTGTATACAACCCTGTGCGCGGATTGTGGTGCCATTGCCTGTCTCCAAATTTACCCACAGTGCTTCTTCTCCTCCTGTTTACCCTTTTGTTCTGTTGCTTTTATTCCTTCCCTTATGTAAAGAACTACTCTCCCCTCTTTTACCCTCCCTGTCCCTCCTGTAGATAGTGTATCCTGGTATGTTTACGTCCCAGTCATGGTTTGTGTGTACCATGTTTCTGTGACTGCCACGATATCCAGATGTTCCTCCTCCATCAAGGCCACTAATTCAGGAAGCTTGTTACCTAGACTACGGGCATTGGTACTCATTGCTCTCCATTTTTTGATGGCCTTACCTTCTGTTGCAGCATCCCCCACTGACCGTTCTACCTTGGTCTTTTTCTCATTTAGTACCCTGTTTTGTAGGGAGAGGCTGGGATTTTTCTGCTGCTTGTGACACAGGAACGGAGAGATTCTTTAGACAGACCCATTACATCTTTAGAATTGGACACTGCAATTAAAAATTTAAAAACTAATAAATCCCCTGGCCCTGATGGGTACACATCAGAGTTATTTAGATTTTTCAAAACAGAATTAAAACCTCATTTATTGAACACATGTAGAACAGTACAAACACGGTAAGCTTTCCCAGACACATGGAACTATGCAGTTATTTCAAGTATATCGAAGGCGGGTTGGGATGCTACACAGAGTAAATCATACCGCCCCATCTCAGTCCTCAATATTGACTATAAGCTATATGCCTCAATTTTGGCAAAACACCTGGAGATTGTACTTCCCAGACTGATCGACTTTGATCAGATTGGTTTTGTTTCGGGTAGACAAACCCAAGACAATATTAAAAGGACCTAACATATTTTGCACCATGCTGCCCGGCCAGAGTCTCCTTTCCTGCTTTTAAGTCTGGATGCGGAGAAAGCCTTCAACCGGGTAGCATGGAAATTCCTGGATGCAGTCCTGATTGGTTCTGGATTCTCTGAACCCTTTACTGCAGCTATAAATAATAAATATAGTAATCTTAGAGCTTATGTTAAAATAAACGGTAGGGTTTCCCCACCAATATTTCTACAACGTGGTACTAGGCAAGGTTGCCCCCTCTCTCTCCACCCTCTTTGCCCTATACCCTGAACCTCTGGCTCAGGTGATACGGCAGAAGACGACAATACAGGGGTGGGAACTAGGTGGCGAAACACACAAATTGGCCCTCTACGCAGATAATTTGTTAATCTATCTCAAGAACCCGGAGCAGTCTCTGGGACCCCTGTGGGCATGTTTGATGGAATTGGGCCCCTTAGCTGGATATAAAATAAACACTGCCAAGACAGAAGTTCTACAGACACACTACGAACCCTCAGAGGGGATTCAAAGGGCCTTCCCTTTTAAATGGAACCTAACCCATGTAAAATATCTAGGTGTCCAAGTAGGCCTTCATGCTGACCAGTTGTTCTCCCTCGATTTTATCCCAATCCTTGAGAAATTAAAATTGGAACTGGAAAGATGGGCCTTAGTCCCTATTCCCTTAGTACAAAGGGTGGAAGCGATTAAAATGGTACTCCTCCCCAAGTTCTTGTATTTAGTGCAAACAATCCCCATACCTATTCTGAATTCATACTTCAACGTACTTAACAGGGGGATTTTTCACTTCTTATGGGGCCCTCAGAGACTGAGGGTTCGCCTTTCGGTTGTCCAAATTCCTAAAAGGGAGGGGGGACTATCCTTGACAAATCTGAAATTGTACCATCGTGCAGCTCAAATAATGACAGCCTTCTATTGGTTAAACCAGACATACCTAGCGAAATGGAAGACCTTGGAATTACGGAAAGGGGCACTCGTAAACTTGAGCAGCACCCTTCTCACTGACAGAGAGCGATCCCCTCCACTAGAGGAGAAGAACCCACTTACGGAGCATACGTTAGAAATATGGTATGGGATCTTGACAGATAAGGATGCTAAGGAGTGGAGACACCTTTTGTACTCTGTGCCTTATATGGATGCTTTCATACCGGCTAGATGGGATGTGGGGTTCAAGAGATGGGAGGAAAAAAAATTACATCTGGTTTGGCACTTTCTAGAGGGTAATGAGATCCCATCATTTCAAGATTTAGTTACTAAATATAAAATACCGTGGCAAGATAGGTTTAGATATTTTCAAATTAGAGATTATATTAGGTCCCTTCATGTCAAATCAAATGTAACCCCCCTGCAAATGGGGGTTCCCAAAAGACTTCCAGGAGCTTGCTTGAATGCTCCAAGCCTGAATGGTGTTTGGCGTTTAAGCCATTTATCAGTGAGTGTTTTTAGAGCCTCTGGTACTGTCTCTTTAAGAGCTGTCTGCTTGCAGACATAATTAGTTTGTATGGGGGGACTGTGTGCTTCTCTGTTTGAGTACCACTCGAGCTGCCAATTCACTCCATTTTGCAGTCACTAGGAGTGCAAAGGAACCTGTCTGAAAGATGTAACTGTTTGCCAGAAATCATTTACAGTAATAATGAAATTACAGTTTGTCTAACCTGCTTTCTTTGCAGTCAGAACTGTGTCTGCCTAGTTCCCCATTCTGGTTTTGAACTGCTGAACTGGACCAATCAGTGTGGGGTAAGCTAGCTCTAAAATGGTGCCTTGGACGAATCAGAACTTGAACTCATAATCTGAGCCAGCCACAAGAGGATTGTATGGGCAGTGACTCTGGGAGATGTAGTTTAGACTTCGGCGCCTTTTTGGACCAACAGCAGCAGTCTATTGTGAGTGACAGCCAATCCAGTCAAGAACTGGGAGGAACTCAAAGGAAGTGCTCGGTTTTGTCTGTTGGAGTTCAGTTTAGCTCTGGCAATGAAGGGGAAAGAAACCCTGTGCTCCTTCAGTGCACAGTTTCAGTCAAAAAACGTGTGTAAGGCCCAGAGTTCCGGTCTGCAGCTTGTGTAACTGCTTGTTAGGACTGAATCCGTCCTGTGAAAAGAATCAAAGGATCTCTGAAGAGTAGAAACCAGGCTCATCCTGTAGAAGACTGGAGAAATTGCTGAATTGCACTCGGTCTGTCAGGAACTGAATCTGCTGTGTGTTCTCCCGGGTATTGTGCAGTAATTGCGATCGGGATAGAGAAGCAGCCTGCCTGGTATAGTACTTTCTTTTTACCATATAAATGTGAAGAGTCTCGTGGAGCTCAAGAGTAGCCCTGCTGACGTTGAAGGACCCTATCTTGTTTGGAGGTCGTGAGTACTAATTCAGGTCGCTCCCTGTTGAATTGCCACATTAAATCCAAATGGAATCACTGTACTGCTGACTGTTTAAACTAATTTTTCTTTTCACTGTGTGAAAGGCCCCTACCAGCTGCCATGGTTTGGACTAGCCACTGGGCTTGGGTACCCAGGACAGTAACTGGTAGGGATAGGCCTGTGCACAGAGCCATAGGTAGATAGTAAAGTGATAAGCTAATTAACCTGATTTCCCCTGTCCTTGTTATATCCCCTAAATAAATCAGAGCTGCTTGTTTCAGCAAAGTTATACTGCCTGAGGTATTTGTCTATGTTAAAGTACTGTACTGTGATTGTTGCACTGTATCTTATTTCACAGGAGGTCCCAGTGCCGGAACTAGTCCTGGGGGTAAGTGTATACTGTGAAGGTAATTCTGATATATTGTGTGGGCCACTAGTGGGAAGAAAGGGGGGTTGCAGTGTCCCAGAGGGCTGTGACCAAGTAAGTTTAACTATTGCAAACCCTGACCTCTGGGTGGAGGCACCCGCCATTGGATCCAGGCCCCTCAACCTGTTAGTGGCAAATCAGGCAGGGGTAGTAGCCCCTGGGATAGCGCCATCTAGGGGTTACACAAATATCAAGGAATCTTCCCCCCCCCAGATTGCTAACCTGCTTAGAGTGGCAGTGGAGGGTAAACCCCCTACAACCCATGTTATTTCTATCCTGTACAGGGCTTTGCTCTCTTGGAAGGGGAACTCTACCCACTTTATAAGGAAAGTCTGGTGTCGGGACCTGGGGATTCAGATGTCAGACGAATTATGGCCGGGGACCCAAAACAAAATACACTGGGGCCTATCAACAGTAGGATGGAAAGAATTCTCCTGGAAGATCTTTATTAGATATTTTAGGACTCCAGCGATCTGAAGAAAATACCAAACGGGGGAGCTTCTACCTGTTGGAGAAATTGTGGGCATTCACCGGCAGCCCTACTCCATTTTCTCTGGGCTTGCCCGAGGCTAACCCCTCTTTTCAGGAATTGCAACAAGCCTTACAGTCTATAACAGACCCCAATCTGCAAATTACCTCTACATTTTATTTTTTCTTGGATTTACCAAGAGAATACAGGGACCCTCTGACTGACAAATTTTTAAAAGTAGCTTGCCTTGCAGCCCAAAAGGCAATAACAAGAAACTGGCTATCTAAACAGAATGTTTCCCTGCAAATGTGGCATGAAACTATGATTAACATTTATAATATGGAAGCCCCAACAGCTACCCTCAATAAAAGAACTTCTCAGTTTGAAATTCTCTGGAGACGATGGGTGCTATACATGGCTAGGGTGAGACCTGATTTTATCCCTTGATCTGATCGGTTCTGAATGTGAATAATGACAAGTCCACATATGATTAGATATTTCTCCTAACAGAACTCATATTGAAAGGTTTTCTGTATTACCCTTCATATTTGGAAAATGTAGCTAGATCTAGGATATTGACAGGTCTCTCTGGTGGAATCCTCTTGAGTTGAGGATGTTTTTAATAGCATGTATTACTACAATTTTTTTATCCTAACGGATCTTAACATAAAATAATTGATTTTCAATATATTAATTTAAGTGACATTAACTGTTTTCTGGTTGTCTTGTTGATATTTGTATGTCATATGAAAAATTTTTATAAATAAAGTTTTAAAAAAAAGGAAGGTGGGAGATCACGTGATGCAGAGTGCTCAGTAGAAGCTCCCTCAAGAAGCTCCTGCCTCCTGATCTTTAATTCATCTCGATCTGACGTCCTAACCTATTATTTTCTCTTGTTTTTATTTATTTATTTATTTACGAGATTTACCAGGAAGGCATACTGAGCAACATGCTCGATTCCAGTTGCGACCTGGGGGCCGAGGCCCAGTGCATTACATTGAAAATAGTGCATTACAATAACAATAACAATAACGATAACAATTATGATACAGTAAAGAGTACACCTGGAGCCTTAGGTCTGGGAGTTTACATACAGGAGACAGCTGTGGGGTACAATACAAAAATCACGAACGAATTTTACAACAACATATCAGAATGAGAGATTGATTAAATTAGCTTAAACAGGAGCAGCTGGAGGAGAAATGTGCCTTGAGTAGTCGGGATCGCTGATAGGGATTTTGTGCGTGTCTTATGGGGGGTAGGTAGAGGCGTTCCAGATCTGTGGTATTCTGTAGCTAAAGCTGCCTGCCCTTGGTAGTGCGCATATATGGGATGTGGAGTAGTCTTGGGTCCGTACCTCTTAAGGAGTATGCAGGTGGGGGTTGTTGGGAGATGGTAGACGCCAGGTAGGGAGGGAGAGAGACCAGTATTTGGCAGCGAACCTGGTGCAGTTTATTAAACACCGATCATGAAGGGATGGCAGGTTTAGGGAGCTGTATAGAGTGCAGTGGTGGGTGGATTGCGGGCAGTCAAGGATGAAATGACAGAAGGAGTGGAAAAGGGTGTCTAGGCTTGCCAGGGCAGACGCAGGAGCGATAGTGCATACTATGTCGCCATAATCAAGTATGGGAAGTATCATTTTTTGGACTATAGCGTGCCTCGCTTGTGTGGGGAGGCAGTTTTTGTTATGATATAATGCACCCAGTTTAGGGAGCAGTCTCTTGTGTAGGGAGTCAATGTGAGAGGCAAAATCAAGGTGCTGATCAAGCCAAATGCCTAGATATTTGTAGCTAGTGCATTGCTCCATTGTAGTCCCGTCCAGGGCTGCGAACGGAGGGCAGGGGGATTGGCAGGAGAGTCGTTGTTGGGAGCCAAACGTGACCAACACTGTTTTTTGGGGGTTTAGAAATAACTGGTTCGACCTACACCAGTGCTGGATGGCAGAGAAATCCTCCTGAAGGAGAGATGCCACTCTGCTAGTTGAGGGGCCAGAAGCATACAGGACGGTATCATCCGCATACATTTGGATGGAAGAATGGGAGCATGCAGAGGGAGGTCGTTTAGAAAATGGAGAAAAGTAATGGTCAGGACCGATCCTTGAGGGGACACCCGATGTGACTAGAAGGGGTTTGAGGTGTGTGATGCAATTTTGACAGCTTGCTTCCTGCTCACGAGGTAGTCTTGGAACCACTCAATTGCTGGGGGTGCTAGCCTGCAACAGTAAACTGGAGGAGCAGGGGTGAGAGCGGTATTGAAGGCCTTTGCTAGGTCAATAAAATAGGCGAGGTGACATGACCTTTATCGATACCGGTGAGAATGTCCCCAGAGACTCGTAGTGGGGAGGTGATAGAGTGGGTTTTACGGAGGCAGTTGGAAAAGGCGTAAAGGAGGCGGCATCTAAGTATGGAGTCAGTTGGGACAGTACAAGTCACTCCTGGAGTTTGGCTAGAATAGGAGTAGGAAATTGGCCTATAGTTTCCTGGGAGGAGGGGTCACCGCCTTTTGGGAGAGGAATAACAGTGGCCAGTTTCCATGCCATTGGTAACATGCCCAGTGAGAAGAAGAGGTTTAGAAGGGCAGCTAGGGGGGCGGCTATGGCAGGGGCCGACAGGAATAGCATCTTGGTGTCCAGGGACGTCGGGCATTTGCCTTTATTGGGGTTCAGTGCCCGTAGATGGCGGAGGACTTCCGCTGGGGAAACTGGTTGAAATAAGAATGGCTGGACTGGGGGGGATATGAGAGGGGTGTGTGGGCGGTGGGCGGTGACTGGGGTGTGCTTGGGAGTGAGGGAGGATAGAAGTTTGTCTGCGCAGCTGGCGAAATGGGTGTTAAAAACATTGGCTACGCTGATGGGGTTGGAGATGAGGGTGCCCTGATTTGATAGGGTTGGGGGTGGGGTTGGGTGGGGGAGAGCAGGGATTTGAGAGATTTCCAGAAATCAGTCGGATGGTTAAGGTTATTACTAAAGACGGTTAGGAAATAGCTTTTTTTGGCTTGGCGGATGATGTGTGTGCAAGCATTTCGCAGGGATCTGTAGGTAGCAAGGGAGGCCTGGGTGCCCAGTTTCTTATGAGCCTTCCATGCATGGTTTCTGGAGTGGCATTTTCTAATTATATCAGCCGTGATCCATGGGAGATGAGCCCCTCTTACCCTTTTTGTACACAGAGGTGCATGCTTGTCCCATACTTCTAGGAATCTGGTTTGGAACGATCATAAGCATTGTCAATGGTGGAAGCCTCGGTGATGCAGGACCAGTTTACACGTCCCAGGTCTGCCAGGAGAGAGTCAAGGTTTAGGGAGTTATAGGACCTGGTCCGTAGTGTCTTGGGGGGGGGGGCTGAGGGGCTATGTACCTTCCTGATCAGGTAGATCATGTGATGATCACTAACTTAGTCTAGAAGCAGGCCTGAGTTCAGAATTCTGTGAGGTTGCAAGGTGAGAGCCCAGTCCAGTAGGGAGTGGTTGTTTGACTTAAGGTTGAGTCTGGTGGGTTCTTGTATGAGTTGGGTGAGGTTCAGGGCCTTTATTTTGGTTTTCATGAGGGCTTTATCGGCACCTAACCAATTGGCGTTAAAATCACCTGTGGCATGAAGCTCGCCACCTGCAGCTAAGGACTGTAAGGTGGTTAGATGTGAGACGATGACGTCAGTGGGTGTGCAGGGGGGGCAATATGAACCTGCCACGTAAACAGGGGTGGTATATGGGAGTGACAGTTTAATGAGTACCGAGTCGATGTTGGCTGGGAGAGAGGGGATGTCCACAGTAGTGAACGGCTGGCTGTTGGAGATGTACATTGCCGTTCCTCCACCTCTCTTTTTGCCTAGTCTGTCATGTCTGATGATTGAGTAACCTGGTAAGGAGACTTCAGCATCAGTATGGTGTGGTTTTAGCCAAGTTTCTGAGATGATCAGGATATCGGGGTGCAACGTTAAAATGATGGGTTGTAATAGCAAGATTTTGGATAGCAGACTGCAGGTATTTAGGTGCAGTATACTTAGGCCTTTGGGGACAGTGAAGGGGGTGCGGGTATGTGACATGTTGGGTCCTGGGTTAGCCTCTATGTCCCCTGACAGGAGCAGGAGAAGGGCAAAAAGATACTTTGTTTTTGTTCTGGTATGGTTTGAGCATGCGGTAGGGTTTCGACGAGGGGAGGTACCAGGTAGGTGGCGGAGGGCTGGGGTATGTAAGACCGAGGGCCCGGGATGAAATGAGGGAGGCAGGATTCAACACTGTTTAATAGCTGTGGCACTCTGGACTGGGCATATTTCGGGCGGATGGAGGCTTACATGAAGAAAGCCCCACAGAAGTATACCCCCCCCAGCAACTCCTGAGAAGGCCTCTAAGAAATACAGGGCCTCGGGTGGGTCTGGGCCTGATCCTCCGAGCCAAATTGGTGAACAGGAACCTTTAACGCTTTCCAGGTTCCTTGAGGAATTTAAACCTTTTCGAGAGGAAATGAAGGATATGGCAACGGATTTTAAATCTCTTTCCAGAAAGCTGGACGAACTCTTGCTATCTGTGACTGATAATACAGCTCGAATTGTTTCCATAGAGAAAAAGTTTCTACCCTGACCTAGTCTCGATATGCCAGAAATTATCTCGTTTTGAATCTAAGCTTGAGGATATAGAGGGTCGGAGCCATAGAAATAACGTTGTGATCCTCGGATTACCAGAGGGAGAGGAAGGCCAATATGTTGCGGCATTTGTTCAGAAGCTGGTTGAGTGAGCGGCTGGCCCATCTCCATTCGGCCCCGGCTATATTATAGAGCAAGCTCACGGGGCTTTACGGCCTAAACCTTCCCCGGAGGATCCCCCCACCCCATTGTTTGGTGGTTTTTGAACTATTTGGAGAGACAACACTTTCTGCAGAAAGTACGAGCTTTGCAAGGCGTTCGCTGGGAAAATACAAAGCTGAGAATTTCACAAGATTTGCCCACCTTGGTTCGCTTGAAACGCAAAGCGGTCCACCCTATTGTTTCTAAGTTAATCGTGGCAGGTTTGAAGTTCAGGATGGGTTACCCGGCCAGGCTACAGATCTCAATTAATGGATCCTGGAAAAGCTACGATGACCTTGCAGCGGCTCTGATGAGTCTTAAGTCCACGTTGCCAGATCTTTTCAAGGACTCTTGAGTGGATATGTAGCAGTATGGAGTGATACACGGAGTCGAGAGCTTGAACTTTCGTTTTTCCTCTTGGGGAAATCTTTTAAGCGTAAAGACCTGGGGAAATTGCATCTGCTGATTTGGACTGGGGGGGGGATCATCGCGGGCCGTCCTGATTTTTCTCTTTTTTCGGTTTCACAAAGGGCCCATGCTGGTCTGAAGCAGTGGACATTTGAGATTTGGGGCCTTCTTAAGGGGGGAATTACGTGCCAAGTCTTGGCAGTTTCATTTGTTGGGGGCAGAAAGAGTGAAGTTAGATTGGTTGTGAATCAGTTTTTCATTTTTCTCGCCTAGATTGATACTAGGATGGTCCTGGGCTTTCTCTATTCCTGACTCTCATTTATAGCTAGGACAGGAAACCGGTCACTAGAGGGCGTTCCAATCATAGGGGACTCACGAGGAAGCACAACTCAAGGAGGATTTAACAGTGCCTTACCACTCGGTTCGTGTGCAGTACTCTCAATTTCGCAGGGAGGGCCTGTGCATTGGATGTCGGGTTATTGTGGGTAGAGGCGTTTGTTATGCCTTCCCCTCCGGTGGAGTGATCACATTTTCTCTTTTCTCCATTCCTGCTCTCAATATGTGCTGTAGCTATCTCCCCCTCTAGGGGTTTCTGGTCTGGCTTTGGTTTTACGTGGGTCACCTTGGGTGGCAAGCAAGGCCTCTGTTTCCCTCTCGATTCTGTCTTGGTTACCATAAACACTTGGGTGGTGTATGGGTCTCTCTTCGATCCCTTTAAAATAAATTCCCTTAAGCTTACGTTCTGGTGGGATTGAGGTGAAAGCCCAGGACCGTTCTCTCTCGTTGGGGGTATAATTAGCATTGTTTGGTTTCTATATATTGATATCTGAGTGTAACAGTGTTAAATATCAGGGGTCATTATTGGTGGGGAGGCGGGAGTAGAGGAAACAGCACCAGTTCTGTGCTGAACGTTGCTTGTGACAGTTGGGTGGGGGTGTGGGCGGGTTTTGGGGTATGGCTGGAGGGTGGGGGATGGGGGATGGGTGGGTTCTATCCTTGGGGGAGCTAGGGAGAAGGGTGGGTGTTACTGCAGTGACCGTAGGGGTATGTTTACAGGAGATATACATCCCGTGTGCAGAGTGTAATTGTTCTAATCCAACTACTTTTTCTAGATGGCTAATGAGATAACATTTGCAACTTGGAATGTTAAGGGGATCAGAAAGAATCATAAGCAATATCAGGTTCTCAAACATTTAAGTTTATTCAGTTCACAGATAACCTTTTTACAAGAAACCCATTTACTAGAAGCGGAAGCTTTGCAGTCAAGGAGGCAGCAGGTGGGATTGATTTATAGTGCCCAGGGCACCACAAATAGTTGCGGGGTCACAAACACATAGAAACATAGATTTTGACGGCAGATAAGGACCGCTTGGCCCACCCAGTCTGCTCATTTCCCTACCTAATGGATAAGCTGCAGATCCTAGTTAACCAGCAGCTTACTTCTTCCAACCCCAACCCCCTAGAATTGCCTTATGACTGTCCCATGCATGCTTAAATTCCACCACTGTTTTTGACTCCACAACCTCCTCAGGAAGGCTGTTCCATGCATCCACAGCCCTCTCTGTGAAAAAATACTTCCTTAAATTACCTCTGAGCCACCCCTTCTATCTTCAAATTGTGCCCCTTGTTCTTGCACACCTCTTTTTCTGAAAGATGCTACCCTCTTGGACTTTGTTGATTCCGTTGAGGTACTTGAAAGTTTCTATCATGTCCCCCCTCTCCCTCCTTTCCTCGAGGCTATACATATTCAGCTCCTTAAATCTCTCTTCATATGTCTTCCGGTGCAGAACCTGCACCATTTTACTTGCCCTCCTCTGGACAGCCTCCATCCTGTCTATGTCTTTGTGGAGATTGGGTCTCCAGCACTGCACGCAGTACTCCAGATGGGGTCTCACCAACTGTCTGTACAGAGGGATAATAACTTCCTGTTTTCTACTGGTGATGCCTCTCCCTATGCATCCCAGTATCCCCCCAGCCCTTCTTGCTGCCCTCTCACATTGCTTGCCCACCTTTAGGTCATCTGATATGACTACCCCCAGGTCCCTTTCCATTTTTGTTGTTAGTATCTCACCCCCTTGTACTCTTCCCTGGGTTTTTGTTTCCCAGGTGCATACCTTGCACTTCTTAGCATTGAATCTAAGCTGCCATACATTTGACCATTCCTCTAACCTTGCCAAGTCCTTCTCATCCTTTCCACCCCACCTTGTGCATCAACTCTGTTGCAGATCTTTGTGTCATCTGCAAAGAGACATACTTTCCTTCCAGTCCCTCTGCAATGTAGCTTATAAAGACATTGAAGAGGACCGTCCTAATACTGAACCCTGCGGTACCCACTAGTAACCCCCTTTCTTCAGAGTGGACTCCATTTACTATTACTCTCTGTGTCCTATTCTCCAGCCAATTCTTTACCCAGGCTGTCATCTTGGGACCCACTCCCAGGCTGGCTAACTTGTATATTAATCTTTGTGTGGGACTGTGTCAAATGCCTTGCTAAAGTCTAGGTAGGCTATGTCCACAGCCCTCCTGATCTACTTTGGTCACCCAGTCAAAGAAATCTATCAGATTTGCCTGGCATGACCTTCCCGCTGTGAATCCATGCTGCCTTGGGTCCTGAGCCCTCTGGCCTCTAGATACTCAACAATTCTTTCCTTCAAAGTGATTCCATCATTTCCCTACCACTGAGGTTAAACTAACAGGTCTGTAGTTTACTGCTTCTGCCTTGCTCCCACTTTTGTGAAGGGGAATCACATCTGCCCTTCTCCAGTCCTCGGGTACCATCCCATCCTCCCATGATTTGTTAAAGAGGGTAGTCAGTGGTGTCACTAGTTCTACCCTTAGTTCTTTTAGAATTCTGGGATGAATCCCATCAGGCCTTTTGCTTTGTCCACCTTCAGTTTTAAGAGTTATTTCAGAACCCTTTCTTCTGTAAATGGGCTGGCATCAACTTCTGTATCCAGAGTGTTTCTACTGTTTGTTTTAGGTACCTCCCCCACTTCCTTTGTAAATACTGAGCAAAAATATTTGTTTAGTATCTCTGCCTTTTCACAGTCACCCTCTGCCCACCCTCCCTCCTCTTTATTAAGCCTCACTAACCCTCCTTGTCTTTCTTGCTCCTGATGTACCTATAAAAGGTTTTATCCCCTTCTTAATTGAGTTGGCTATCTTTCCTCGGTTTGGGCCTTTGCTGTTCTGACTACCTTCCCAGCTTCCTTTTGCTTTAACTGAGACAGTTCTCTATCCTGCTCCTTCAGTGATTCCTTGTACTTCCTGAATGCTTTCTTTTTCTCTTGAACCTTCACTGCCACTTCCTTTGAGAACCATAGTGGTTTCTTACATCGTTTCGTTTTGTTTATTTGCTTCACACAAAGGCTTGTTACCTCTGTGATGGCAGTTTTTATTATTCCTCATTGTTCTTCCACCCCTCCTTCCTGCCCATTTACTAATGCATTCCTTAGGCACTCACCCATTTTGGCAAAGTCAGCCCTCCTAAAGTCCAGTACTTTTGCCTTTGTATGGCTTGACTCTATTGCTGTGTTTATTATGAACCATACTGTTCGATGGTGCTAGTTCCCAGATGGCTACCACTTCTACATCTGTGATCCTCTCTTCATCTCCATTTAAGAGAACCAGGTCTAAGATTGCTCCCTCTCAGGTGGGCTCAATACTAGTTGTCTAAGGCATGCCCCTGTAGGGCATCTAGAATAACCCCACTCTTTGAAGTGGCTAGCAACTGCACTCCAGTTAACATCTGGCATATTCAGATCACCCATCAGCAATATCTCCCCTTTTCTGCCATTGTAAGTATTCTTTCTATCATTTCCTTGTCCATTTCCTCCCCTGAGAAGAGTCTGTATCTAACCCCTATGCGGATTGTAGTGCCATTGCGGTCTCCAAATTTACCCACAGTGCTTCTTCTTCTCCCTGTTTTCCCTTTTGTTCTGTTGCTTTGATTTCTTCCCTTATGTAAAGAGCTACTCCTCCTCCTCTTTTACCCTCCCTGTCCCTCCTGTAGATAGTGTATCCTGGTATGTTTATGTCCCAGTCATGGTTTTGTGTGTACCATGTTTCTGTGACTGCCATAATATCCAGATGTTCCTCCTCCATCAAGGCCACTAATTCAGGAAGCTTGTTACTCAGACTATGGGCATTGGTACTCACTGCTCTCCATTTTTTGATGGCTTTAACTTCTTTTGCAGCATCCCCCACTGACCTGTCTACCTCGGTCTTTTTCCCATTTAGTACCCGGTTTTGTAGGGAGAGGCTGATATTTTCCTGCTGCTTATCAGTGCCTCCCCCCTTTACTAGTTTAAAAGCTTGCCAATGAAGCATTTAAACCGATTGCTCAAAAGACTTGTTCCCTTCCTGGACAGATGCACACCATCCTGCCAGTATAGGCTGGTGTCCCTCAGGTGGAACCCCAGTCCCTAATGAAGCCAAACCCTGTGCTCCACACCATTTTTTCAACCATTTATTAAACTGCATGGTGCAAAGTACCCGCCTCACTCATGCCATTGATAGAGCAGCACCTCAGAGAAGGATACTGTGTGTGCTACTTGTCTTAGGCCCCTCCCAATTCTACAAAGTCCTTCTGCACTGCTCTAATCTCATGATTAGCCAAGTCATTTGTCCCTAGGTGGACAATGACGCCCAGCTCAGCTCCTGTGCAGCTGTTCTCGTGATCCTGAGGATGCGCTCCTGTCTCTCAAGCCATGGCACCAGGCAGGCATCTTACTTCAGTTTTCCCTGCTCCCCAGTTCTATCCCCTAATAATTGAGTCCCCACCAGGAGCTGTTTCCTTTCCTGGTGTCCTCTGCCTCCTTCCTGTGGGCCTCCCTTGTGACAGTTGTCCTCAGCCTCCTTAGTCTCCTCTGCAGGGTGCATCCATAGGGGCTATGCTCCCCAGAATGGTGTATGGATTGTGGTGTGGAACAACTGACTGGGTGCTCTCTGTTCCACCATCCTCTCCTCCTGAGCCCACTGTGGTCCAACTGCTGTGCTTTCTTCGCAACCTCTGAGGTAGTGGTGGTGGCTCTGGTGCTCCCTGGATGGGGGAGGTTCCCTTCCTACCGTCCAGTGTGGCCTGGGGGAAGGTACCCTTACTACTGTCCAGTGTGGCCTGAAGACGGGCAACTCCCTCCCTCAGGGCAGAGAGTTGTCTGCAAATAGGGCAGCATCTCAGCCTCCAGAAAGACTCCCGGAAGACTGCTGCCCCACAGCCATTACATTGCACTACTCCCCATTTTTTTTTTTTTATTTTTTTGTGTGTGTGTGATTGGTTTGTATATATATATATATATATATATATATATATATATATATATATATACAGTATATTATACAATGTGTATGCTTATATTGTCAGTGCAGTGTGCTAGAGAGGATATGACAGTGATATGCACCTTGCACTCTTGAGAAATGATGTCAGAACCCCAGGTGTAAAGGAACTATTTCCAGGGGTGGGGGTGAGGGTGGGAAGGTGTTGGGCCTAAACTGTGCCCTCACAAAACAATCAGCTAAAGCTCTGACCCACCCGCTGCGATGAGTGCCTTCCTGTCAGCAAGATGCCCTACACAACAATTTGACAGAGAAAATACCCTGCTAATCAAACAAAGAAAAATCCACACATCCAAGTCAGACACAGGTAAACCTCCCCAGCCCCCAAACAGGCCTGGTGGTTTGTGCTCTAAAAGCTGTCAGCCCCAAAATAAGTCAGCTCTGCTTTAAACTCTTCCTGCACTGAAAATGTTAAGAATTGTGTGGAGTGGCTATCTCTGCAAAGCAGTGTGCAAAAGATGGAGATTAGTGTCCAAAAGGTGGATAAGCAGAAAAGGGGCAAAATTCAGCAGAAGGGCAAACAGCAAGGAGAACCAGGGATAAATGACAACCAAGGAAGGGGCTGGAGTAGAACAGTGAAGCAGTCTAGGGAGGTCAAATCATGGAAAGCCATGTGTGCAAATGCCAGGAGCCTTAGCAACAAGATGGAAGATCTGGAGGCTGTCATGGTACAGTCAGACCTGGACATTGTGGCCATCACTGAAACCTGGTGTAATGATAACCATGACTGGGAGATGGCCATACCTGGCTACAACATATTCAGAAGAGACAGAGCAGGCAGGAAGGGAGGAGGTGGCACTGTGAAAAATGACATAAGGGCCACACAGATCCAGGAGGAACAAAATGGGAGAGATACTGTGGGTTAAGCTGGAAGAAAAAATGGGGCCAGCCATCCGCACAGGTGTGGTCTATAGACCACCAGCCCAGGAGGAAGAAACAGATAGGAGCTGATGCTAGCCATCCAAAGGATGGCAGACAAGAGTGAGGTAGTACTGGTTGGAGACTTCAATATACCAGACGTGGACTGGAGCATCCCAGCAGCAGCATCAACTAGAAGCAGATTTATCCTGGACTCCTTCAGGGTGCCTTCCTCAAGCAACTGGTCATGGAACCAACTCGGCAGAAGGCAATACTGGACCTTGTGCTCACAAACAGGGACAGTGTGATGGGGTAACAGGGAGGAGCACCTGGGTAACAGTGACCACCAGTCATTGTGGTTTGAAATCACAGAAAGAGCAGAACCAAACCACACAAAACACGTATCCTGGATTTTAGAGGGCAGACTTTGGGAAAATGGGGAGATACTTGAAAGAGGCATTAAGGGAATGGGACAGGAATCAGGGGTTGAGGAACAGTGGGCAGTATTTAAAATGGGGATTATAAGAACAACAGAATTATGCATTAACAGGTTAGCAAGAGGAAAGGAAGAGGAGACCATTATGGTTTCCAAAGAGGTAGCAAAGAAAGTGAAAGCCAAAAAGATTGCATTCAGGCAATACAAAGACACAGGCAGAAGGGGATAGGAGAAGTACCAGGAGAAACAAAGGGAGGCAGGGAAGTCAGTAAGGGAAGCCAAAGCTCAGACAGAAGAACACATTGCAAAATCAGTGGGCAAGGGGACAAAACCTTTACAGGTGCATAAGTGAAAAAGAAAGACAAAGGGAGGGATAGTGAGACTGAAGGGGAGGATGGAGCAGCGTGGAGGATGACAACAATAAAGCTGACATATTGAACAGGTATTTCTGCTCAGTCTTTACTAAGGAAGAGGGGTAATGGGTCTGAAGGGGTACAAGGGTGAGAATGGTGCAGAAATGGACACAAGTCCCTTTACACAAGAAAGGGTCCTGAAGGAACTGGAAGTAATAAGAGCTGATAAAGCAATGGGGCCAGATGGGGTGCACCCAGGGTCCTTAAAGAACTAAGAGAGGTGGTGGCTGAACCTCTGGCTATTCTGTTCAGCCAATCACTGGAAACAGGGAGGTACCCAAAGACTGGAGGACAGCAGATATAGTCCCCTTATACAAAAGTGGGAACAAAGAGGAAGCGGGAACTACAGACCAGTCAGCCTCACCTCGGTAGTGGGAAAGATCATGGAAGCACTACTGAAGGAGATTGGTGGAACATCTGGTTGTCAATGGACCACAGGACCCAAGGCAGCATGGTTTCACCAGGGGAGGTCATGTCAGACCAACCTCATTGAATTTTTGACTGGGTGACTAGGGAGGTGGATCAGGAGGGCAGTGGACATGGCCTATCTGGACTTCAGCAAGGCCTTTGACACTGTGCCACATAGAAGACTATTACACAAACTGGGGAATATGGGTGTGGGCAGGACAGTAGTGTGGTGGGTAGGTAACTGGCTGGGTGGCAGGACACAGAGGGTGGTGGTAAATGGCTGTCACTCCACAGAGGGAAGAGTAACCAGTGGGGTACCACAGGGATCAGTGCTGGGACCGGTCCTATTCAACATCTTCATCAGTGACATTGCACAGGATCTAGAGGCAGAATTTCACTGTTCGCTGATGACACAAAGCTCTGTAACAGAGTAGACACACCAGAGGGTGTAGACAGAATGAGAAGGGACCTGCAGAAACTTGAAGAATGGTCAAGGGTTTGGCAGTTGAAATTCAATGCAAAGAAGTGCAAGATAATGCATATGGGGCACAAAAACCCTGGCACAATATATCAGTTGGGGGGTGAGGATATAGCATGCACCAAGCAGGAAAGGGATCTTGGGGTTGTCATCTCTGATGACCTCAAGGTAGGGAAACAGTGTGACAAGGCATCAGGTAAAGCAAATAGGATGCTGGGATGTATAGGCAGGGGCATCACCAGCAGGAAGAGGGAGGTCATAATTCCGCTATACAAGACACTAGTGAGGCCCCACCTGGAGTACAGTGTACAGTTCTGGAGACCATACCTACGTAAGGACATAGACAGGGTAGAGAAGGTTCAGAGGAGGGCAACAAAGATGGTGCATGGGTTGCATCACAAGTCCTATGAAGACAGGTTGAAGGAACTGAACATGTACTCCCTGGAGGAGAGGAGGAGAGGATATGATAGAGACATACAAGTATCTTACAGGGATGAACAGGGTGCAGGAAAACACTATTTTTAAGCGAAAAAGAAGTTTCAGGACTAGAGGGCATGGGATGAAGTTGGAGGGAGGACGATTCAGAGGAAACATGAGAAAGAATTTCTTCACAGAACGGGTGGTGGACAAGTGGAACACCCTGCCAGAGGAAGTGGTGGGGGCTGAAACAATCATGGGATTTAAGAATGCATGGGATAGACATAAAGGAATTCTAGAGGGCAGGGGTAAGGGGAGACAGACTTCTAGGAAAACAAACTGAACTTACAAGCTCAAATGGGCAGACTAGGTGGGCCATAGGCCCTTATCTGCCGACACTGTCTATGTATCTATGTATCTATGTAATTGTAACAAACAAACGTAAACCTAGATCCACCTCCCTCTGTTGCTTGAAAGACTGTCTTTTCCTGTTTCACACTGCAGGTTTTTCTATGACAACTCTTTAACCACAGTAACTTATTTAAAAATAGTTTAACTATCACAAACTCCTAAGCACCAGTAAATTATTTAAAAATAGTTTCTGTCCCAAAATCCTAGTAGTCAATCCAGCTACCCACAAGGGACAACCAAAATGCAGTATTCAAACACTTGTGAAGTTACTTCCAAGATAAGCAGAGTTTGCAAGCTCCTTTTTCAACTCCTCAGCCACCTGTAATTTATTTAAAAATAGTTTAACTGTCAGAAAATCCTAGTAGACAATCTAGCTACCTCCAAGGATCTACCCAAATGCAGTATTTAAATCCTTCTGAAGTTATTAACAAGATAAACAGAGTTTGCAAGCCCCTTCTTGGTTAAACACTAAATAAATATGTGAATAAAAAGCAATTACCAAGGGTAGTTAGTTTCACCTCCCACAGAATTAAGCAAAAGTGCACGTTTGTTGCAGATATCAAGTGCAATATAGAATTTCTCACACAGCTCACAGCTGAATAAAGAAGTAGTGTCCTTCCAGGTCAAGAAAATGTGCTTTGTGTCATGCTCATGATTAACAGGGGTATTCCGTTTGTTTCCACACAGGTTATCAAAGATACCGAGGGAAGGTTTATCCTTGTTAAAGGTACCATCTGGTCTGTTCCAATATTATTGGGCAGTATCTACGGTCCCAATCTGGACGATACAGGATTCTTTATGAGGCTTATATCTATCATTCTCCCAATGCTTCCCATTAGGTTTATTTTAGGGGGAGACTTCAATCAAGTTCTCGACCCTAATTCAGACAGATTGGGCAGTAGTCCAGGAGGGGCCACCCCCGGGCAGAAGACATTCAAGGAGTTATTAGACCAATGTGGGCTCTGCAACGCCTGGCGTGTTTTACACCCGGACTCTAGGGAATTTACCTTTAGGTCTATGGCACATGGCTCGCAGTCCCGCATTGACTACTTACTCATTTCTCAGTGCTTGCTGCCCGGGGTTAAGACCTCCTCGATTCAACCTGGTCCAATTTCCGATCATTCATTAGCAGTATGCAATTTGGTACTGCAGAATTTACCTAATAGGGAAACCAGATGGAAACTCAATGACCAACTCCTCAAGGATGTTAAATATTGCAAACTCATAATGGAACAAATAGAATCCTTTTTTTCATTAAATCCATTAGATAGTGAAAAGCCTGATATCTTGTGGGGGACCTTTAAAGCCTTCATGAGAGGGATACTTATTAGTATGGCGGTTGGTAGGAAAAGAGCGTGGGAGAAACAACTAAAATCCTTATTAACCCAGATTAGATCCCTGGAAGTTAACCTTCTGGCCAATCCTCTAGATAAGGATACATGAAAACTCCTGGAGCTAAAGGATAAATACTGGGAGCTACTTCGAGACAAAGCAGAACTAGCTATTATTCGTACCAGGGCTAGCTATACCGATCAGGGGGAAAAGGTGGGACGCTTACTGGCATTTCACATTAAACAACGGGAATCAATGAGATTTATCCCTCCTATCAGGTCAATAGCAAATGGATCTCTTGAGGTGTCTCCCACAGTGACAGCTCAAGAATTTGCTACTTATTACACAAATCTGTATAGCAACATGGAGCACCCCACTTGTCCTGAACACATAGAGCGTTACTTAAAGGATTCCCATTTACCCCCTCTCTCTCTGATCGGTGTAGAGACGCTCTGGTTGTCCCTATTTCCCAGGAGGAAATTGCTAAGGTTATTGGTGAACTACCAGCTGACAAGGTCCCAGGTCCGGATGGATTTTCCTCTTTATTTTATAAGGTCTTTAGAGACCTCCTCTTACCAGTACTTGGTCATTTATTTCAGCAAATCCTATCTGGGGCAGAGACAGATCCACACCTCTATGAGGCCCTGATCGTCCTGCTCCCTAAACCTGACAAAGATCTTGAATCGGTTCAAAGTTACAGGCCTATCTCACTTTTAAATCAGGATATTAAAATCCTCTCTAAAATTCTGGCTAATAGGCTGGCAGTAGTTCTTCCTGGGTTAATAGGTACAAATCAGGTAGGATTTGTGAATGGGCGCTCATCCTCCGACCACTTACACACCTTGTCGCAAGTCTTCTTGGCTACCGGGGATGCAGAGTTTCCCACAGGCTTGGTTTCCCTGGATGCCGAGAAGGCATTCAACTGTGTGAACTGGAACTTCCTGTTCTGCGCTCTGGAGGCCTTGCACTTTCCCTCTCTGTTTATCTCCTGGATCGCCACCCTTTATAAAAATCCTACGGCAAGAATTTCTGCGAATGGGGCCTTCTCCATACCTTTTCGCTCCAGTCAGGTACGAGGCAGGGGTGCCCCCTTTCTCCTCTATTATTAAACTTATATCTGGAACCTCTTATTCAAAATATTCTCAATAATGTTTCTATACAAGGTGTGAGAATTAGGCGGCATGAAGTTAAAGTTACTGCATATGCAGATGACTTGTTAATACATCTGTCTCACCCGGTATCCTCCATTCTGGCCTTGCTAAGGGAATTAGCAAGGTTTAGTGGTTTATCCAATTACAAATTGAATGCCAGTAAGTCTCTGTTTTTCCCATTAAACCACAAAGTTTTCAAAAGCGGTATCAGTCCTTTTGGTTTATGCTGGACCTCTAGGTCATTTAAATATCTGGGTATTAAACTTTCCCGTAACCCCCTAGTATAGTTTAAGGAGAATCTGGATTCCCTATTGCAGGTGATTACTCATGACCTTGAGAGGTGGTCTAAACTTCCTATTTCTCTATGGGGCCAGATCAACATAATTAAGATGAACTTATTTCCTAGGATTTTCTACCCATTGTCCCTTCTCAACACCTTTATTACTTTACTCTGGTTTAAAAAGACACATGGTGTCTTCACTAGATTTATCTGGGCTGATGGGTATCCCCGTTTGGCTTATCATAAGTTGGCAGCTCCAAAATTGGAGGGGGGTTTGTGAATTCCCCATCTGGCTATCTATTATTGGGCTAGTCACCTTACGAAATGCTCGAGATGGGTATCTCCCGGCCCAGAAGAAGCGCAACCGATTTGGCTCAAAATAGAATTGGATGCAATTAAGGACAAAAACTTGGACCCTCTCACATTATTTTTCCTCAGGTTATCCCAAGTAAGTGTAACTGAAGGAGTGTCCCATGATAAGGACCTCTCTAAAGGTCTACTCTCAGATGTGTTCCTTTTTGCATTATTCCCCCCATCTGGACCTGGCCCAGTCTATCTTGAACTCTCCATCATTTACTATTAACAAGACTCAGATTTCCTGTCATTGGTTGCCTCAACTGGAAGAGGGGAAGCTCCTGGCCTTTACTGATGGTGGGGGGCACTGGTTATCAGTGGAAGAGATGGTTAGGAAATTTTTCATCCCGGCTTCTTCCTACTTTAGAGTCCTGCAACTGAGACACTTACTTGTAATTACCTTCGGCAGTACTCCCCCTTCCCAGAATATCCCTTCTCTGATATCCGAAGTATCTCCACTTTCTGGCTCTTCTGGTGCAACCTCTAAATTATACCAGGTTTTGTTTTACAAAAAGTTTGGGGGTCCATTTGGGCTGTCAAGATTTTGGAGTAATTTTCTCCCTCATCTTCAGTTGGATTGGCACTCTCTCTGGAAGTCATGTCATAAATTAATTTCTCAAGATAGATTGCGCCTCATGCAATTCCACATATTGCACAACCTATACTATACCCCGGCCAAACTGCACAGGTGGGGCTACCTAAACTCAAACATGTGCAATAAATGTTTACAGGAAGAGGGCACACTTTTTCACATGCTTCGGTCCTGTCCAAAAATTTCCCCCTTTTGGATTTCAATTCAAACTTCCTTAGACCCCCTGTAGGGCCTCCATGAATATTTTACTCCTGAGATTTGCTTGTCAGGGGACCTATCTTCTATCAGAGTCAGGGTACGCAAATTCCACATTTCCATGGTTGCCCTATTGGCTAAGAAAATAATTCTTCGTCACTGGAAAGACAGGTCCTCCCCTTCCCTCCACGAATGGGTAAGAGAAGTACTATCCAACCTGCGTACAGAAAAAGCGATAGCCAGTCTTCACAATAGACTGGCAGCTTATACTAGAATTTGGGATCCCCTCCATTCACTAATCTCTCTCGTTCCAAGCTAAACCTATTCTAAGTTTAATGTTCCTGCATGGCTTTTAGCTAGGTGCTCGGCATCCACGGGTATAGGGCTGGGTTAAGAACATACAAATATACGAAATTTACCAGCAGATAAAGGCCTAGAGGTCTGTCAAGTCTGCTCGAATGTGCAGCTAGCACCCCTTATTCTGCAGCTGCCCCTCCCTTCCACCCTTCCCCTTCATTAACCCTCCCCCTTGTCCTGTCCCATCCTCATTTGAAGCAGACCACTGTTCTACTGCATACCACTTCAGCAGGTAACGCATTCCACCCAGCCACCGCCCTCTCTGTAAAAAAGTGTCTCCTCATCTCCCCCTGAACCTTCCTCGCTCCAGTCTCATATCATGGCCCCTGGTGGCCCTCCCCTCCCTTACTTTGAACAGTCCCTCTGTACCCATCTTGTTTATTCCTTTCATGTATTTAAAGGTTTCAATCATGTCACCCCGTCTCTTCTCCCTCCAGTGAGTACATGTTCAACTCCTTCAACCTCCTCTTGTGATAAGTCCCCAGCCCCTTGATCATCTTAGTAGCTTCGCTGCACCCCTCCAGTAACCCAATGTCCCTCTTCAGATACGGACGCCAGTACTGCACGCATTACTCCAGGTGTGGTCTAACTAATGACCTATACAGTGGCAGAATCACTTCCTCCCTCCTCGAGGATATGCCCCTTGCAATACAACCCAGCATTTTGTTGGCCTTTGCAGCTGCCTTCCTACATTGTGCCGAGTTGTTCATTGACCCTGTAATGAGCACACCCAGATCCTTCTCCTCCTCTGTCTGTGCTAGCTGCACTCCCCCTAGCTGGTAACTCCTCCTTGGGTTCTTCATCCCAAAATGCAGCACCTTGCACTTTCTGGCATTAAAGCTCAGTTGCCAGGTGTCTGACCAGATTTCAAGCTTTGCCAGATCATCCTGCAACCCCTGCTATCCCCCTAGGTCATCCACCACTGCGCCTACCTTGGTATCATCAGCAAACAGACTGATCTTGCTCTTGATGTCCCATGATATGTCTGCAATGAATATCCCAAACAACACTGGTCACAACACTGAGCCCTGTGGAACACCGCTTGTCACTGCCCTTAGGTGTGAGCTCCCACCCACCACCACCCTCTGTTGCCTTCCCTGCAGCCAGTTTCCTACCCATCTCACCAGCTTTGCACCGCCTCTGTGCCTACTAACTCCTTCCCAGCCTTCCATGTGGCACTGAGTCGAATGCCTTACTGAAGTCCAGATACAGGACACCCACTGCATGGCCCTGTCCAGTTGCCTAGTTACCCAGTCATAGAACTCGACCAGGTTGGTTTGGCAGGATCTGCCATGTATGAAGCCATGCTGTCTGCTGTCCTGTAGTCCTCTGGCCTCTAGAAGGGCCACCAGCCTCTCCTTCAGGATAGTCTCCATTAGCTTACCCACAATGGATGTGAGGCTCTCTGGTTTGTAGTTTCCCAGTTCATCCTTGGGGCCACTCTTGTGGAGGGGCACCACATGAGCCATCCTCCAGTCCTGAGGTACACACCCCGAATGTAGTGAGGCATTAAATAGGTCTGCCAAAGGTCCTGCAAGGACCTCTGCCAGCTCCTTCAGTACCCTGGGGTGGATGCCATCTGGGCCTGGCACCTTGTCCACCCTCAGTGCCTTCAAACCCTCTCAAACTCTGCTCTCCATGATTTCCCCATCTGTCACCACTTCACACCCTGCTTCTGCCATTTCTCCCACCTTGGGTGTCACCCCCCTCTTCTCTTTAGTAAATACTGAGCAGAAGTACTCATTTAGTGCTTCCGCCTTATCACACCCTGCTTCCACCCAACCCCCCTCCTTCCTAAGCCTTACTGTGTGGTCCTTACAGCTCCTTTTATCCCTGATGTACTTAAAGAAGTCTTCTCCCCCTTTTTAATGCCTTGTGCCAGCCTGAGTTCCACAGATGCTTTGGCTCCCCTTACTGCCCTTGTCACCTCCTTTGATTCTGTCAAGTACTCCTCCCTGTTTTCTTGTACTTCCTAAAGGCAACTCTTTTCCTCCTTACCTTTTCCATGACCTCCTTGCTCAACCAGATCGGTTTCTTAGCCCTAGCCTTCTTGCTCTGGGCTTTGCAGCAGGTTTTGGTTGCCTCCACTATCCCTAGCTTTATGAGCTCCCACCTCTGGTTAGTGTCCATACTAGATTGAATTCTGCAGTATTATTTACTATTATTGTATTATTGTAGTATTGGTTACTGCAGTAAGGGGAGGTTGAGGGGGTGGGCAGTTTCTTTTCTACAATGTATCAATATGTCTATGTCATTTTTACTGAATGCTGCCTTGTATGGTGGAAAATGTATCAATAAACTTTAAATTATTAAAAAAAGGAAGGTGGAAGAAGAAACCAGACTGGCCAGCAAGGGATTTACGAGATGGGAGCAAAAGAAAATGATAACCTGAGTTACAGAGAGAGTACATGGAGGAAGGCGTAGGGGAAAGGAGAGAGCTGAGGTAAGGAGGGAGTGAAGCCAACCAGAATTTAGAAATTAAGGAGGCACAGTGGATGAGACGGCAGTCATTCAAGGAAGGGAGGAGATCAATGTACAGAGAACAGTGGTGAGTCTGGGGGTTGGGGGGGGAGACAGGCCAAGGCAAAATGGCAGAAAGAGTGGAAAAGGGGATCTAGTCTGGCCAGGGTGGATTTAGGTGCTGCACCATAGACTAAGTCGCCATACTCAAATATGGGAAGGATCATTTTAGTGATTACGTCCTGGCGGGCAGATATGGGGATCTAGCTTTTGTTTTAAAAAAAGTGCACTGAGCTTAGGGTGGAGTTTTTTGTACATGGCTTCTATGTGCTGAGAAAAAACAAGGTGGCAGTCAAGCCAGACACTGAGATACTTAAATGAAGGTACGTTGTCAATTTTATCCCCAGACGAGGGTGAGGAAGGTGGGGAGTGAAGGGAGTCTAGAAAGCCTCTGCTATCTGCTGAAACACATGGAAACTGTTTTCTTAGCATTAAGGGATAGTTAATTAGCCCTGAACCATTTCTAAACGATGTTGAAGTCAAGTTGAATCTTGGATGTTAACTGATGGAGAAGAGCAAGAGGAAAACAGGACCATGTCATCTGCATTCATGTGGATGGATGCAGAGGAGAAGGCTGAGAGGAGGTTGTTAAGGAATATGGAGTAAAACAAAGGCCAATGACAGAACCTTGGGAACATCAGTGTGTATGGGTGGGGGGTCTCTACTTCTCACCGATTGAGATCTAACTACAAGGTAGGAGCTGAACCACCTGGTTGTGGAGTCAGATAGAACCACTAATTTACTTTGTCCAGAAGAAGAGGGTGGGAGACAGTGTCAAAAGCTTTCACTAGATCGACAAAGATGGCAGCAATGAGGAGGCCTTGTTCCATGCCAGAATGGATGTAATATGTGAGCCTGAGGAGAGAGGAAGTGGTGGAGTGATGTTTGCGAAAGCCAGACTAGAAGGGGGTGAAAAAGGAGGAGGAGTCAAGGAAAAGGGAGAGTTGAGATAGAACTATGTGTTTTTGAAGATTGGATAAGGTTGGGAGTAGAGAGAGTGGGGGGAAATTTCAAGGGGAGGAGTCACACCTCCTTTTGGAAAGGGAATGACAGTTGCATGCCACTGACATTGGCAGGCATACACAGTGTACTCAGCTGAGTACACTTTTTCCAGAGGGGGGTAGCATTTTGGTAGTAATGTATTCTGCCCATACAGTCCATGCCTATTTTTTGTGCACCTCATACTTAGCAGCCCAAACAGTAAAGTCCCTCTTCTGTGCTGAAACGTGATGGGCCGGGGGGTGGTCGAGTGACGTGTCACTCGTCACTCGCTCCATTGTGGGCATTACTCTTGCTGGCTGGGCCGAGGAAATGATCAATGGAAGTGGTAGTATATCAATGCAACAACCCAACTGACTATGCCAAAGAGATTAGTCCAAGCTCCTACTGTGATTGGCTGAGGGCAGGGTTCAAAGCAGCAGGCTTTTCAAATGTAGGATAATAAAAGTCCAAGTTTTTCTACATTTGTTTCCTTATCCTTTCCGAGGATGATTGGAGTGACCCTTTGTGTGAGCTGTGTGAGTTGGACGATCAGTGGCAGCAACAACGGCGATGACGAGGCAGCTTCAGACCTTCCAGACCCGTGCAAATTTTGAGGCTCGGTGTCTGCAGCAGTCCACTCCGTAACCCATGTTTGCTTTTGCAGTTTGCATTGGAGGAGTGACTGAGTCGGGAGGGACCAAGTCTGACCCAGTTTCCGTCACCGAGATCGAGTCATCAACATTTGTGTACTGCGGCAGTGCTGTTTGAGTTCATCCCCTGTGTTAGAGAGAAAAAGAAGTGCAAAGAAGGAAACCACTTTGGTTCTCAAAAACAGTAGCATAAAATGTCACAGTCAAAAGGCTGGCCTTCAGGAAATATAAGGGAACGCAGTGGGATGAAGATAGGAAGGTATACCAAACTTCCCAAAGGGAAGCAGGAAATGCAGTAAGGCAGGCAAAGGCCCAAACCGAGGAATCACTAGCACGAACAGTAAAAGAAGGTGACAAGACTTTCTATAGATACGTTAGTGAAAGGAGAAAGTCCAGAGGGGGTATTGCTAAGATCAAAAGGGATAAGGGGGTGTGTGAGGAAGAGGACCATGTAAAAGCATCTATCCTAAATAGATACTTCTGCTCAGTATTTACTGAAGAGAAGGTAGGGCAGGACCCACAGCTCAGCACCACAGACACGAGAGGGAAGGAGGTGTGCACTATTCCCTTCACAAAAGAAAAGTGTCCTACAAGATCTCGATAAGCTCAGGGTGGAAAAGGCAATGGGACCTGATGGCATACATCCCAGGGTACTAAAGGAGCTAAGGGTGGAACTAGCAGAGCCATTATCAAAACTGTTTAGTGAGTCTCTGAGCACAGAAGAGGTCCCAGAAGACTGGAGAAGGGCTCATGTGATCCCGCTCCACAAGAGTGGTAGCAGGTAGGAGGCAGGGAACTACAGACCAGTCAGTCTTACCTCAGTAGTGGGCAAGATTATGGAGGCACTCCTTAAGGAAAGGATAGTGCAACACCTGGAATACATAGGAGCACAGAATCCAAGACAGCATGGGTTTACAACAGGAAGATCCTGTCAAACCAATGTCATAGATTTCTTTGACTGGGTAACTAGAGTGGTGGACCAAGGGGGAGCAGTTGATGTCGCCTACCTTGACTTCAGCAAAGCATTTGATACTGTTCCACATAGAAGATTGATTAATAAGCTGGGTAGGCTCGGGGTGGGTCAGAAGTTGGTCAACTGGGTAGCAAACTGGTTGACGGGCAGAAAACAAAGTGGTGGTAAACGGTATACAGTCAGAAGAGATGCAAGTCACAAGTGGGGTACCTCAGGGATCAGTTCTGGGGCCAGTTCTCTTCAATATCTTCATCAGTGACATTGCAGATGGACTGAAGGGTAAGGTTTGTCTGTTTGCAGATGACACCAAGATCTGGAACAGAGTAGAGATCTGGATAAACTGGCAAAATGGTCGAAAGAGTGGCAACTGGGATTTAACTCAAAGAAGTGCAAGATCATGTACATAGGGAAGAGAAACCCTGAAGTCACCTATAGGCTGGGAGGGGAGTTGCTGGCAGTCACAAGGGAAGAAAGAGACTGGGCATCATCATCACAGATGACCTGAAATCATCCAAGCAGACCAGTAAAGCAGTAGGTAAGGCTAGGGGATGTTGGGGTGTATTAGTAGGGGTATCACAAGTCATAGAGGTAATAATCCCTCTTTACAAGGCACTGGTTAGGCCCCATCTGGAGTATTGTGTGCAGTACTGGAGCCACACCTTCACAAGGATTAATCCAAACTGAGGCAGTCCAGAGAAGGGCAACCAAAATGGTGCAGGGACTGCATCAGAAAACATATGAGGACAGATTAATGGAGCTCAATATGTATACCCTAGAGCAAAGGAGGAGGAGGTGATATGATCGAAACATTCAAATACCTTAAAGGCATTAACAAGGTGAAAGAGTCTAACATGTTTTAATATAAGAAAAATAGCAGGACAACAGGACACAGCATGAGATTAGAGGGAGGCCATTTAAGGGGTAATGTGAGGAAGTTCTTATTCGCAGAAAAGGTAGCCTCGAGGAAAGGAGGGAGAGGGGGGACATGATAGAAACTTTCAAGTACCTCAAGGGAATCAACAAAGTCCAAGAGGGTAGCATCTTTCAGAAAAAGAGGTGTGCAAGAACAAGGGGGCACAATTTGAAGATAGAAGGGGGGCGGCTCAGAGGTAATTTAAGGAAGTATTTTTCACAGAGAGGGTTGTGGATGCATGGAACGGCCTTCCGGAGGAGGTTGTGGAGTCAAAAACAGTGGTGGAATTCAAGCATGCATGGGACAGTCATAAGGCAATTCTAGGGGTTGGGGGTAGGAAGAAGTAGGCTGCTGGTTAACTAGGATCTGCAGCTTATCCATTAGGTAGGGAAATGGGCAGACTGGGTGGGCCAAGCGGTTCTTATCTGCCGTCAAATTCTATGTTTCTATGGATGCATGGAGTGACCTACCTCAGGAAATGGTGGATATGAATATAGTGCAGGGCTTCAAACAGGTATGGGATAGGCATAAGGGAGTAATATAGATGAGTATGAATGGATAGTCCATTGACAGAGCAAAGGCCAATGGCACATTCATAAGGTAGAGAAAGAAATAGGCAGACTGGATGGGCCTTGCTGTCCTTATCTGCTGTCAATTTCTGTGTTTCTGTGTTTCTATGTTACTTGAGGACACATCCTACTTCAGGTACTTAGGTGTTTGGTTGAACCAACACCTAAAGTTCTCTAGACATACTGATGCCATTCAGAAAAAAACTGCGCCTCAAGCTTGATGCCCTGTTCAGGAACCGTAGTTGCATGCCTCCTACGGATAGGCGTGAACTTGTTCAAAAGATGATACTGCCCCTTTGTGACTACTGTGACATAGTCTATGGTTCTGCCCCTAAGTTCTCCCTGACCAGACTAGACACCCACTTTAATTCCTTCTGCTGCTTTGCCCTGGATGCACCCCCTCGCACCCACCACTGTGATCTTTATCGTGCCCTATCCTTCCCCTCTTACAAATAGGCGACTCTCCCACTGTGCTAAATTCACCTCCAAGCACTGGTTGGGTGAGCTCCCTTCCTACCTCACCTCCTCCTTTATAACACCCCCATCCTCCAGTTCCGTTAGATCAACTGACTCCTGCACCCTGGTAGTCCCCGCAGATCCACCCAAATCAGTCAATCCGGTTACTCTCACCACCTCCCAAAAATTTGGAATCCCCTCCCCACTCAAATCTGGCACTCACCCTCTACCTACTCCATCAGCTCTGCCCTCAATAATTACCTTGCACCTAGCTGCTCCTGCCTGTCCCTCCTTAATTTCCTCCTCTAAGCCCTGGACATACCCTACCCCTCTACCGTCACCTTCATTTTACCCCGTGCACCCCCACCCCTGAAATTTCTAGCTTTCCTCCCGTTCCCCCAAATTGCTCCCTCTTACTTGCCTCTCTTGATCTCTCACAGAATGTAAGGGACCCCGAATGCTCTACATGGGTCCCTCTCCTACCCCCAAGGGGCTTGTATCTCTCATCTACTCCCTTTTTCACCATCCCTCCTCTCTTCCTAGACTTGCAGTCCTCTTGCAGGGTCCTTACCATCCTGAAGGGGTCCTACTGCATCTAGACTTGTCTCCTCTCCTTTTCCCTCCCTCATCTACCTGTCCCCATAGCCTTTGCAGTCCCCTTGCAGGGTTCTCAGCATCCTGAAGGGGCTCTAATGTGCCTAGGCATGTCTCCTCTCCTTCCCCTCCCCATTCTACCTTTTCTTCCTAGCCTTCGCAGCCCCTTGCAGGGTTCTCAGCAGCCTGAAGGGGTTCTACTGGGCCTAGGCTTGTCTCCTCTCCTCTCCTTCCCCTCCCCCATTTACCTTTCTCCCTAGTCTTTGCAGTCCCCCTTGCAGGGTTCTCAGCATCCTAAGGAGGTCCTACTGTGCCCAGTCTTGTCTCCTCTCCTTCCCCTCTCCATCTACCTTTCTCCCTGGCCATCGCAATAAAGCATATCTCCCTTATTCTATCTAGCCACTATCTTGGCTTTCCATGACTACTAGCAGGGTCCAATGCATCCTGATGGACTATTGATTAGGCCCCATCCCCCTCCAAAGGTGCGAATTCTCTTCCCCTCAAGGGTTCAATTCTCACTCCCTGCCCTCTCCCATCCCTCTCTTAATCCCTCTCTACTGACCTTCACCAAACCCCTTGCATGGTACCCCACATCCTAAAGGGTCCTCTCTTTGGTTAGGTCCTAGTCCCCTTCCTTGCATTGTCACACCTCTTCCTTCACTCTCCTCCCTCTTTAAATCCCTACAGCCTTATCCCCTTTCTATCTAGCCCCACAGCCCCCTTGCAGGGTTCCCCACATCCTGAAGGGGCCTCTCTGGGATACTGCCTTATCCCCTTCTCTCTGGTCCCCCCAGTCCCCTTGCAGGTTTCCTCACATCCTCATGGGGTCTCCAGGGACACAACTCTTCCCCCTCCCCACTTCACCCCTCCCTCTCCTTTCCCACTTTTCTTTCACGTAAGCACTTGTTTACTTATTAACCCAGCACTTATTATTGTCCACTCTTTCTACCTATTATGCACAACACTGTTGTAACACTGTTTGTAACACCTGCCTTACAACTGTATGTTAATGTTGATCTTGTAACTTGAATGTTTAATGTCTCATTCATATTGTACTCCTTCCCCTCAGGTCACACTGGGAGATGAGCGACTTGTCACTCAGTGTGCCTTCCTGGTGAAACATTTCAATACATAAAAAAAACATATGCGGACGATATCATCTTTCTCCTTCTGGTCCCTCTGCCCAAGCTGTCCGAACCCCTCTACAACAGGATTTTAACTCAATAACCAACTGGTTCCTGGCCAACTGCCTAATAATGAACACCACAAAGAACGTGGCCGTGACCCCTGGTTCCAAACAAAAGCTTGCCAGGCTCCACTCCCTTCCAGCTTTCTTCACCCTTGCAAACTCCCCCCTTGAATATGTCCCGGCCTACAAATATCAAAGTGTGTGGCTTGATCCCTCGCTTGACTTTTCCTCCCACTTCAAGGCCCTGCACTCCAATTTACATCCTAAACTTGGTTTGCTCTACCACCATAAGGGTAGCCTCCCCACCCCTGTCCGGTGTGACCTGCTGGTGAAATGGATACTCCCTGCCTTTAACTACACTGATGTGGTCTTCAGCACTGCTCCTGCCACCTCTCTCTCCAAAGGTTCCATGTCATAATAACGCTGACAAAACAGCGAATGTAAAAATAGCGACTTCCACTGCCAAGAACTACTGATACTACCTGTTTGTTTGACTGTTCTTCCTGGCATGAAAACTTGAGATATATGGGGCTGCACCTCGCACTTCATCTTATATATTCTATCACCACGCTGCTCACTAATTGCGGAGAATTACATATTCGGAACACTTTTACTCCGAGTCGCTATTGTGCAGTCCCTATTGTGTCACTCGCTATTTTGTCAGCGCTATTATCACGGGGTACTCTCTCCAAACTAGACGTCCTTTTCAATGCTTTCTGTCATTTCACCTCTAATTCCCCCCACTTGACACAACCACTGTGAGTTGTACTCCTCCCTATCCCTCCAATTTCTAACGCAGAAATGGAAGTCTCACTGCTCCACCTTCATCTCCAAATTCTGGTTTGGTACTCTTTCTTCCTACCTTTCCTCTTTCCTAAATCCTGCTACTCCCTCCCCCTACAATTCAAGTACAAACTGCCATCATTCCTTTTCCCTCCCACAAGTTCGCACTTCAACAGGGAAACTAGCTTTCTCCTATAGATTTTTGTCCATCTGGAATAATCTCCCCCTCCAAACCCGTCTCACCCGCTCCTTTCCTGCCCTTTGGCGCCTCCTCAGGGCCCCCCGCCCAACAACATCCTGCAACTGTCCAAGGCCCTAACTTCATACCTCATGCCTCCCCTCTGCTTCTTAAGTCAGTTGCTACCACTATGCCTTCTTAGCTGCCTTTATTCAAAGAGTCTCCCTTCCCATCATTGCTCCTGTTCGTAACTCTGCATTGTATTCCATAACGGGTACTTACCTACTCTTTGTATTTTACTGTTATTTTCAACTTATTCCTATATTATACTATAAATATTAAGCTTTAAATATTATCCTGTTTTACATTCATAAGATTTGTTCATAAGATTTAACAGGTCCAGTAGCGTTAGCCATATTGACCTTTGGCCAAACTAGATGCTTACTTATAGGTTCATAGGTTTTATTCAAGTCTGTGTAGCTGAAACAGCCATATAATGACTTGCCACTAACAGTGGATGCATTCTAATTTCCTATCCCCCCATATATGTGTCTAACTGGAACTTAAACATTGCCATACTCTGTGCACTTACTACTAACTCTGGTAATGAATTCCATAGGTCAACGATTCTTTGGTTAAATCATTTTCCTCTTTTAGAGGTTTTATATAATTCTCCCTTCAGCCGGTAAGAATGCCTATGAGTGCTTCTGGTGGACAGTTCCTTTCGGGAAAGTCCTGATGTTTCACAGTTCAGTTTGTCTTTAAATGCCTTATAGACATAAATCAGATCCACCCCCCAGCTTACAATATCCCATACAGTACAGCCTTAGGTTTTCCAACCCTTCCTTATAAGAAAACCCTTCAGTACCTCTGACTTTCCTAGTGAGTCTCCGCTGTACTTTCTTCGCTCCTGTTGAACACTCAGTGTCCTGCAGGGTACTTAGGGGAGCACCGTACTCCAGAACTGGTCACACCAATGAACAGTTAAGTGGGATCAGCATCTTCTCCTCTCTACTTCTTATGTTTCTTAGAACGTTACCCATGAGTCCATGAGCCGTTTTAACGCCTTCTCTGTTATGTTTGCAGAAACTTAAAATCTCCATCATCCATATCCCCAAGTCCTTCTCACTATCAGTTGTATCCAGCGTAGTATCCTTAAATTTATATGTTGCCCTTAGGTTACTACCGCCAAGGTGCATTACCTTGCACTTTGTAGTATTAAAAACGAGCTTATTCTCAACTGCCCAGGTTTCAATCTTCTTTAATTGTGACTGAAAATTTTGAATAGAGGCCTCATTAGTCACTATGGCTCCAACTTTAGCATCATCCGTGTATTTACACAGCCAAGCACCTTGTTGTACCTGCATTGTAGATACAAATACTCTGAATAAAACCAGCCCAAATACCGATCCCTGAGGCACCCCCCTGTCCACACCAACCCAATCACAGCACTTGCTGTCATTATATTTATCTAGTTTAGTTTTGAATTCATTCATTGTACCACTGGAGACTATGGTTGTAGGCCATGAGTTCCAAGGAGACACTACTCTCTGAGAAAACCAGTTTCCCCTTAGGTTTTATTACAGTGTTCACTGCTTAACTGTAGGTGATGGCCCCTGGTGTTTGTTAAGTTAACTCCTGGGATCAAACCAAGGCATTCCCAGAGATCTTTATTAGAGAATGCCCTAAATACTAGACATATGTCATCCCTGTAGCTCCTATAATGGAGTGAGTAGATCCCCAGTGTCTGAAGTCTCTCCTCATATGTCATACCAAGACACTCACCCACCATTCTGGTAGCCCTCCTCTGCACACCCTCCACTCTCCTCTGGTCCCTCTTCAAATATGGAGATCAGAACTGCCCACAATACTCCAGATGGGGACGCACCAGGGAACAGTACAATGGGTTTATTACTTCTCTGGTCCTACTTTTGATGTTTCTATTTATTGCTGCAAGAATCCCATACACTTTTTTGTGACTCCAGAACAATGTCCTGAAAATTCCAAGTTATTTGATACTTGGACTCCCAGATCCCTTTCAGAAATAGTGCTAGACAACTTTAATACATTTATATAGTAGTCAAAATTGCAGTTCTTTCTTCCTAAGTGCATGACTTTACACTTATTCATATTAAACCTTAATTTCTTTATTCTTGCACTATGCGCTAGGTTATCAGTATTTTCCTGGAACAACCTAGTGTCCTCTGCGTTTACTACTAATGCCCCTAGCTTGATGTCATCGGCAAATTTAGATACCCATGCATTATTGTTACATCCAATAGATGCCACAAGAATATTAAAGAATTTAGGCCCAAGTGCCGATCCTTGGGGGAACCCACTGGGCACATGTGCCCAATCTGGTAGATATCCTCTGACGTACACCCACTGTTTCCTGTTTGTAAACCAAGATATAATCCAGCGTATTAATCCCCCATTGAGATTAATCTCAAACAGGGTGCTTATCAACTCCATATGGGAGACCCTATGAAATCGCCCTAGTCTGAACCCATGCTGATCCGGATCTACTATACCCATATTATAAAACTGTCTGTTTGTTGCTCTCTTCTGTTGTATTTGTGCCCCCTGTCCCTGGATCGCACCTGGAAATGAGTTTCTAGTCCGTGTACCTTTCCAGGTTATCAACTTTTAAATAAATAAATGAAGTCTGCACCTTATTCTTTGTTGTGCTGTGCGGAGGGGTTGTGGGATAACAGATGGACCAGACACCAAACTTCAACACATAATCTCTGTGTGACGTTTATTAAAAATACAGCCGATAACCTTCAGCAATGGCATATTCCTTCATCAATACATCGGATTGCAGCAAGAGACTATATATGTAATTCCTCTGCATTTGTCAACACCTACTGATTCACTGATCTACCGATCTGACTTATCTGTTGAGATTTAGCCTCCCCTATGCGGGCCTTGTTTGTTTGGGTGGTGGGGGCTCTAATAATGAAAAAAAAACAAGCTAAAGACAAAGAACCTCAGTGCAGAAGCACTGAAACAAGGGTTACCCCAAAGGGCATTGACAATAAGCCAAGTTTCAAAGAAACGCAGTATCACACATACTTCCATAATACAACGCATCATGGGATATATGCAAATCACCATAACATGTCAGACTTGTTCAGTTTACAGCAATTTACATGCATTTTATATAGCACAACTAACTTAATTTTTTTATCATACAGTCCCTTAGAAACTTTTTACCTTTATAAAAACACCTAGTGCCATGGTATTTTCAACATTTACAGGTTGTATACACATAAGGTATATACATTAAAGTATTTTATGACATAGTGCCATTGCATATTAAATACAACGACAAGGAACACAGCCTGTTGTTTTATATAAGCTAGGAGGTCACAACAATAATAATGTACGAGGGCCTGAAAAGAGGACACTATAGCATAGTCAAGAAAGGGGAGGGGGGTACCCATAGGTGGCCAACCTTATGGACTAGAAATTGTAAAGAATAGATTAGGCTAAGAAATAGAAGAACAGTTGCAACAGATTTAAGAAAAGGTCAGTCCTCAAGAGTGGCAGGAGCTCTCTGTCACATGCTGGATTGTGTGTATCCTTATGCATGCTCCTAATTTTGTGTTTCTGGTTGTTGTGTATCTGTGGGGGTGGGCTACCCCCCCTTTAGGAGCACTGACCTGACACCGCTTAAGTCATGATTCCCTCCAGCTTGGGTGTGTAGTTTGTAAGTACCAGATCCAGTACGGATCCATTTCTAGTGTGTTCCATAACCAGCTGCCTGAGAAATGCCTCCTGAAGGGAGTCAAAGATGGCCCTGCTTCTTGATGTAGCTCCGGCTAGAATGTTCCAGTCTACACCCAGCAGATGAAGTCCCCCATAATCAATACCTCCCCTTTGCTTGCCATTCTGGCAATGGTCTACTACAAAATCTTGTCTAACTCCTCCCCTCTGCTGGTGGTCTGTATACACCTCCCACATAGATAAAAGCTCCATACCTTGTCTCAAAAAACCCAAAGAACCTCCAGCCTTTTCTTCTCCCTCCGGCACCCCTGTATCTCTGTGGCCTTTATGCCATCCCCTACATATAATACAACCCACCCACCCCTTCCTCCCTGTCCTCTCTTCTCCTCTCCTTCCTGAACATGGTGTATCCTGGAATGACCACATCCCAGCTGTGGTTGTTGTTGCACCATGATTCTATTATGGCCACCAGATCCAGGTCTGCCTCTGCAATGGTTGCCTCAAACTCAGGAATTTTATTTCCAAGGCTCCTTGCATTGGCGCACATACCTCTCCACTCCATTTGTCCCTCCCTGCCCCAGCATTGCCTTCCCTTCTCAAATCCATCCTTCACCCTTCTCTTGTACACGGTACTGCCCCCCCGTCATCCTCTTTCTGCACACACTTTCCTTAGCTTTACTGTTAATCTTGGATCCACCTCCTGTCCTTTCCTCGCTTTGTCCCTACACCACTCTACCCCTTCGGAATTTATTTCCCCTTGGCTTCTCCTCGCTGCTGCTCCAATTCCGGGGGGAAGTAGTCACTGCCTCCCTCATTTTGTCTGCCTTCCCTGGTAGAGCCGGGGGTAGAAGCAAAAGACTGGAACATGGTGCATGTAGTTCCACCCTATAAGGGGGGGACAAGGAACAGGCAGGGAACTAAAGACCTGTCACTCCTGCATTATTATTATTAGTATTATTATGTATTATTGACCTGTAGGGAAGCTGATGGAGACACTGATCAAAGAGGACCCTGTGGACTGCCTGGAGAGCAGTGGTCTCCAGGATAGTAAACAGCATGGATTCATGGTGGGGAGGTCTTGTCAAACTAACCTGATAGCCCTCCTTGACTGGGTGACATGGGCATTAGATTGGGGCCATGCCATGGATTTACTCTACTTTGATTTCAGCAAGGGTTTAGCCTCGGCGCCTCACAAATGTTTGCAGAAGAAGATGGAGGATCTGGATGTAGCTAGGGATATAGTACAATGGGTAGGCTAACTGGCTAAGGGGGAGGCAAAAAAGGGTTGTGGTAAATGGGGTCAGGTCAGTACAGGAAAGAGAGGTCACAGGGATCTGTCCTGGGTCGGTACTCTTTAATATGTTCCTAAGCAACATTGGACAGGGAATCAGGGGTAGGTTGTGTCTCTTTGCAGATGGCAATAAGATCTGTGGGTGGGTGGACTGCGATGAGGGAATCAGGGAGATGCAGAGTGACCTGCAAAGACTATAAACATGGTCTAAGATTTGGCAGCTGAAATTCAATGTCAAAAAGTGCAAGGTGATGCACTTAGGGAACAGGAACCCCCAAAATGAGTACTGGATGGGTGGGGTAAGACTCCACACTATGGCTGAAGAAGGGGCCTGGGAGTTATGAAGCCAGTGCAACAAGGCCTACAGTAAGACAAACAGGTCAAAATCCCTAAAGAGTGTGTAAGGCCTACAGCAAGGCAAACAGGATGCTGGGGTGTATCGAGAGGGGTACTGACAGCAGAAGGAAAGAGGTAATTCTACCCCTTTATAGAACTTTAGTGAGACCTCAACTGGATGGACAATAGGTCCTGGGGTTAGTAGGGTACCATGGGCAGACTGGATGGACCACTGGTCTTTTTTTGCCATCACTGTTTGTGTTTCTATGTTTCCCTGTGCTGAAGAATCTATGGCAGTCACCCTGAACAATTTGCATCTGCAGTCCAAACTGGGGGTGAAGACGTTCCTTTTTGGGAGTCAGCAGCAGTGCTCTATGAGAAAATCAAAGGTAAACTCCTCCCTTTAGGAGGGGGCTTACATTAGAAATAAGACATGGCAGAGAGGGGTGTTACGTTAATGTAATTGACTGATGAGTTGGAGGGGGGCTGCAATGTTGGGGTGCTCTCCTTAGGGTGAGACTCAGAAAATAGAGACGAGAACTACAGAACTAATGTGAATTATAAACTGAATTAAGTCTAAATTTCATGTGTTTCAGATTCCTTGTAAAGAAGCTGGCTTCTCTTTACAGAGAACAGAGATCCCTCCTGCCCATCTCTGGTGACTGTCCAGGTGGAAGTCAAAGGCATCATGGTGCTTTTCATAAAAGTAGGGAATTTTTTTTTTTTGTTTCACTTTATTTCTGCACTGGGGGACTAGGGCATCTCAGTCACTACCTCTACTCCCAGCCTGAGACCTCCGTGCCACTGGGAGACATGTTCTGAGCACCCCTTCCGAACCCTCAGTCCCATCCAGCCCCATGGATCACCCTCCAGGAGAGGGCCTGCTCACCTACCTGATGGCCTGTCTGGAATGAGGGGGATGGTCCTGGATCCGAGTCAGGGGGCTCGGGACAGCCAGTGATCGGCAGGTCCAGCGAAGGGATGTGGGTGGGCTACTGGTGCCTTTGTCGCCTCCCATGGTCCTCCAGGGATTTTTTTGGTCTGTTTTCCCCCAGGACGCAGCATGCAATGACTCTTGCGTGGCAGTTCCACCGCACCTCTTGCTGATGGAGCCTGCCGTCGCCCCATCCCCTTCCACATCCTGTGCACTTGTGCCAACTCCAGTCTCCACCAGAGGTTGCTACAGTGCCAGAACCCCCTACAACCCACCCCGGGAGAGGAGAGCAGTCCTCCAGATGGCCAATCCTCTCCCTCCCCTGCTGATCCCCTGACGGCCCAGGTCTGTTCCTGAACCCAGGTTGCCGGTGTGGCACAAGGTGTGGTGTCCAGCACCTCAACCCTCAGTGCAACCGGGCCGGCCAAAGTAGAGAATTCTCCCAGGTGAGAGGACAAGTCCCCCAGTCAATAAAACAAGTCCATGTAACCCATAGGTTGCACCTGGAATCAAGCTGTCACACCTTTGTGTGCCAATTAGGGAACAAAAATAAAATTATAAATAAAAATGAAGTACACAGACAACCCCCCTAATTCCAGTGATGCTAAGTGCATTGGACTGTAACCCCTTTTCCAACTTAGTGCCCTCAAGACTAGATTCTGCAGTACTGTAGTTCAGCTTTGACAGTCTGCTGAAGCCAGAAATTATGAACATGCTGCTGTGAGTGACAATACTTATAAATCATTTAGCAAAACATTGATTTTATGGGCTTTATTAGACCCTCTATGGGCAGCTTCTTTGTGGGAGGTGAGCTGCCTGGCACAAAGGAATAACATGTCAGTTGCTCTTTAGGGGCCCTATGGACAAATGGTATCCTGGCCCTACGCTCCCCTGATATGTGGTGCATAGAGCCAGGATATGCATGTCCCGATGCATGAACAGCATATGCCCGCGGTGCACCCCTGCATGAACTGCGCAGCTGGCTTGGGAAGGAAGTGGACATGCCCACAGAGCACAGTATGCATGATGCCCGTTACACTCCACTGGGCCAATGACAGGGTGGCTTTCCATTACACCAGCCAGAGGGCTGCCATAACGTGTGCCCCCTGACTGGAGCGCACACCGCTGCACAACCCCCTGCAGCCACAGACCTTGACCCACTCCATGCTACAAAGGACTTAGGGGTGACCGTCAGCTGTTGGGCGCTGCTTGTGGAAAGTCATTATTTAACTGCTTGTCTGTAAGTGACATGGCAGTCCGTACGTGGGCCACCATGTCCTATGGTTCCCTGCTCCGCACAGCAGGGAATCCATTCTGGTGCAATTCAGACCAGGAAATGGTGCTGCAATCAGATCAACCCCTTTGTCATAACTGGTACAGTGAACCAGGGGTGGGCAGCCCCAAGCACAATATCGAAAACACACAAGCTGCCACTGCACTCGGACCACAATATCATAAACACACAAGCTGCCACTGCCCTCGGACCACAATATCATAAACATACACGCTGCCACTGCACTCGGACCACAATATCAAAAACACACAAGCTGCCACTGCCCTTGGACCACAATATCAAAAACATACACTCTGCCACTGCACTCGCACCACAATATCATAAACACACAAGCTGCCACTGCCCTCGAACCACAAGAATTACAAGTGCCAAGAGCCAGTTCAAAAGTAAATTAATTTATTAAACATACTTGGCACAATAGGTCACAGCAAGATAACACAAATGTGCTCCCCAGCGCTTTTTTTTTTACTCTGTTATTTATCCCACCTTCCTACCTCAGTGTCCACTCCTTCGGACTGTTCATACCCTCCAGACCACTGCTCCAGGATCTGCCCCTAGAGTGCTTCTCTCCTCCCTCTTATCCTGCACAGCGGAGTCTGTCCTGGAATTGGTGGTCTTGGGTGGAGCAGTCATCATCTAGGACCACCGAGGGGATTATCCATTTTTCTGTGCTCCCCCTCAACTCTGCCCCCTGGGACGCCGCCGCAAGGACGTACGAACAGAGAGGTGATGTGCTGTCGCACGTCTCTCACGCCCGACCAGCGTCCCCCTCCCGACTCTGTGAAACGGAACCGCCCAGCCCCTAGAGCCCGTGTTCCCACCAGCTCTCGGGATGTCAGTGCCTATTGCACCCTGGTATCCCACCTCTGAGGAGAGAGCATCCATTGAGACGCTCAATCCTCCCTCTCCTGGCGACCCCGCTGCGACCAGTCCGTTCCGAACCGGGTGCCCGGCGTGGCGCAGGTGTGGCGTCCAGCGCCTCAACCCTCAGTGCCACCGGGCCGGCTCTCCCCAGCGCTTCGACTCACAAATGAGTCTTCCTCAGGGGGTGGAGCTGCTTGTTATTGGGAGACTTAAATACACACAATACAGGTGCAGACAATAAAATTAAATGTGAAATACAGAATTAAAATCTTTAGCTGCTATCTTTTCTCTAGCTACTTCCCTTTTCTCAGGTTTTCAACACTAATCTTAGTGCCTTAACCCTCCGGATTTTTGCATCGTGTTTTGGACTTAATTACCAGGAGGTCCCAGAATGAAAAATTCCCTCATTACAATGAGAGTTGCCTTGTGAATGTACCACTGTTGCCATGGCTACTTAGAGTGATTTAGACATGTTTTCTAAGTTTTTCTATCTTTTATAGCCCAGTAGTAATAATGATGAGCACATTTTTTCTGAATGATGGTTAGAATTGAATGTTTATTAGAGCACTGAATGTGATTCACTTGTACAGTGCTATAGGTTTAGATAAATGTTAAAAATGCAGTTATTTCTGTATTATGGGGTAATGAAATATCGAAATCTGAGCAGATAAAAGTTTTTGTATGTGCTAAGACCACGTATTAGCACCACCTAGTGGCTAGAGAAAAGACAGCAGCTAAAGATTTTAATTCGGTATTTCACATTTTATTTTATTGTCAGCACCTGTATTGTGTGTATTTAAATCTCCCAATAACAAGCAACTCCACCCCCTGAGGAAGATTCATTTGTGAGTCAAAGCGCTGGGGAGCACATTTGTGTTGTCTTGCCATGACCTATTGTGCCAAGTATGTTTAATAAATTCATTTACTTTTGAACTGGCTCTTGGCACTTGTAATTCTTGTGATCCGAGTGCAGTGGCAGCTTGTGTGTTTTCGATCCATTCTGGTGCCAGTCAGGGCCCCCTGGTCAGGCCCACATCCACCACCCCCGGCCAGTTCAGCCCCTTGTAGCCATGCATAGTGCTGGCTAGGAGTCATGCATACTAACCCCATGCATCCCACAGGTGCCAGCTATGTGGCACATAACTGTGTGGCTTAGCATTTGACCCGACTGGCACATGCAGAGCCAAAAATTTTTTCTGTTGCAACAATTTAATATTTGCTTTTTTTTTTTTTTTTTTTTTTTTTATGGCCACTATTAGACAGAATGGAGATAACATAAAAATGTCACTATTCATGGTCACAGGAAACGAGACACAAGTATTCAGCCCATCCCCATTTCCAACAAATGTTCACACCTATCATGTTTAGTGTTAGGCATGAAGCCTTTCATTAACACTGTCAGCCTGTGTACAGATTAATGCATCAGACCCCAATATGCAGAGTAGACTATTAGCACTGTGCATCCAATAGCACTGCACAGCAAATAGCACAAGGCCAGCTCTGTGCAATATTCAGACAGCATGCTTAATAGAAACATAGAAACAAAGACTTTTATGGCAGATAAGGACCGCTTGGACCACCCAGTCTGCCTATTTCCCCTACCAATTGGATAAGCTGCAGATACTAGTTAACCTACAGCCTACATCTTCCTACCCCCCCACCAGAATTGCCTAAAGTCTGTCTCATGCATTCTTGAATTCCCCCCTCTGTTTTTGACCCCATCCCCTGTTTTTGACTCCACAACTTCCTCAGGAAGTCTGTTCAATGCGTCCACCACCCTCTCCATGAAAAAATACTTCCTCACGTTGCCCCTGAGCCGTCCCCCCTCTATCTTTAAATTGTACCCCCTTGTTCTTGCACATCTCTTTTTCTGAAAAATGCTACCCTCTTGGACTTTGTTGATTCCCCTGAGGTACTTGAAAGTTTCTATCATGTTCCCCCTCTCCCTCCTTTCCTCGAGGGTATACATGTTAAGCTCTTTTAGTCTTTCTTCATATGGTTTCTGGTGCAGAACCTGCACCATTTTTTGTTGCCCTCCGCTGGACTGCCTCCATCTTGTCTATGTCTTTGAGTAGATGGGGTTTCCAGAACTGCACGCAGCACTGCAGATGGGGTCTCACCAACTGTCTGTACAGAGGGATGACAACTTCCTGTTTTCTACTGGTGATGCCTCTCCCTATGCATCCCAGTATCCCCCTTACTGCCTTATCACATTGCCTGCCTACCTTTAGGTCATCTGATATGACTACCCCCATGTCCCTTTCCATTTTTGTTGTTGTTAGTACCCCCTCCCATTGTGTACTCTTCCCCTGGTGCATTACTTTGCACTTCCTTGCACTGAATCTAAGCTGCCATACTTTTGACTATTTCATCAACTTTGCCAAGTCCCTTCTCATCCTTTCCACCCCCCCCCCATGTATCAACTCTGTTGCAGATCTTTGTGTCATTTGCAAACAGGCTACAATGAAGCATGTTAACTGTCTCAATATGGGGCCATGCCAGCACAGCAGACAGAGGCTATGCATTGCTGTGGCATGGCCTATGGCTGAATATAGCCCACAGGGGAGCCCACTGGAGACAACGCTGCCCAAAATGGGATAGCATCAGGACTCCAATGGGCCATAGTCAGTCCTAATACCACTGTACTCACGAAGCTGGGATACTCTCTACCATACAGCCTTAAGGTTTACCTCTGGTCTCCCTTAGTCGACGCACCATTGTTCCTTATACTCGGCTGTGGGATGGTCACCTCTTACATACAAGCAACAGAGAAATGCCACCCTCCGGACTTTCAGAGCCATTACCAAGAGGCTGCCCCAGTACAGCTCAGACTGCCTGCACAACAGGCAAGTACGCTTTGAGAAGTGCCTCCTATATTTCTCTGTCTGTGCCCAAGGTCAAATCGTGATTTGGGAGGGCTTCAATAAGTTATATGCTACCTCTATTGTGGAATAAGCTGCAAAAATCATTGAAATTGTTCCACCCCACTACCGTGGCAGCTTTCAAAACTCTTTATGCTCATTCTTTTAGAGTCCTGCAGTTGCTCCCCCCTTGATCCTGGCCCTATCCTTAAACGTGGAATTAGAGCCTGCAACAGACTGTCCCTTTAAAGGAGAAGACTCCTGTATATTTATGATTTGGATATGTCTGATGTATTTATTATACATTACATCAAGTACTGTACACATGTCAATAAGAGATCATTTCTTCTGCTGCAACACATATCGAGAGTCTGAGGCTCTGACACAAGGTAGTAAAGTGTCAAGCAAGCCTCCATTTACATGCAAATGAGTCACTTGTAATACCGCCCCTCCCATTCCCTGATGTCACTGCGGCAACAGTGCAGAAGAAACCACAAGGGTATCAATGCTGTCTAGCCTGATTTTAGTTTGTTTGCAATGGCTTAAGGCAGTTCTGTCATGCAGCTCACACAGGGAGTAGTACTTGTAGCCTTAATACTGCATGTGTAGAGCAAATAATACATCTAATAGTATTTCATTCACAGGAAACAGAATCTGTTTCTGTGTACTGCTCATTTCTCTCAGTGAGAAAGTTGCAACATGTTGTGGAGAGCAGTAGACTGAATCAGTCAGTCAATCAAACAATTAAGCAGTCAATCTGTACTGTACCTTGTAAATGAACCTTGAGAAGATTCATTTACAAGGTAGGCCTGGGCAGTTTCCCAAAGGATCACAGAAGACTGAATTCCTCCTTTGCACAAATGATATACCCCCTTTCAGCAGCCTGAAAGTGGAGAGCTAGATCACTTACTGTATAAAGTGTACTGTTTTACATTTCAAATGCTCCTTAAATCTGAGTTTCTGACTGGAAATACAATGACACAGAATACATATGACATGGGAGGAATGAGCTAAGCAAATACAGAGCACAAACACTGAGACTGATTAGTTTCTTTACCTACAACAGCTGAGGTGTAGCATCTGATTTGTGAGGGACATCCTACTTCAAATGCTGGCAATACAAAGCGGGGGGGCTGCCACAACTTGTCCTCAGTACCTTCAAAGTGAAGTGTTGTAGCTCTCATGTCACAGTTAATGATTTATAATGGAAATGGGGGCACCTTTAAAGTCATGGACCTGAGGGGCCATCACAGTTCCCCAGGAGGTTAGGGGAACTTGTTAAGGGTTAGAGAGTAAGGAACTTTAGTAGGATTTGAACCAGAGTCTCCCAGTTCTTTTGCCTGTGCTTTAACCACTAGATTATCCTTTTTCCATATGCTGCAGCTGATGCTGTCCTGGTAACCTATTCCTTGTTATAGCTGAACTCTTTATTGCCTTACAGCAGCCACCCAATTACTGACTGCCTAGTTACACATGGAAAAGGGCATATTTGCAAGATTTTTTCTCACTGCTGGTGTCAATCAAAACAGAGAATGCTAACACACACAGAACATAATACAACAGCTGTATAATACCACTTAAAACTCGTGTTGTACCCAGAGTCATTCATTGGGTAAACTCTTTTTGCTAATAGAAACAGTAACACAATACATACAGGCACGTCCTTATATGAATACTGTATATACATGTCAAATCAGTGCTACATCACACTCACATGGTCTTAGTCCCTATTAGACCTTCACTTTAGGATGTGCACAACACTTAAAGGGTTCCTTCATTACTCAAGTGGGGAACCAAACATTGTGGGTTTGGTTTACTGATGGAATGGCATTTAGTGCAGCACCATTATTCTGTTGCTCTGATGATATCACCCTCCAGCAGCATTGATGGTAAGATGGAGGACAAACACATTAATAACTTCTGTGTGCTGGATATTTTTATTTAGAATCTAGATTTGGTCAGCAACAGGACTGCTGGCAACTGTAGGAGGCACACAACAGTTACACATAAGGAGTTGGGAAAATATTGGTGTGAAACTATGGGAGACTTCCCCTTTTTAACACCATCTCCCCCCTCTTTCTTCCAATCACTTTTCACTATCCCTTTATTCCTACCTTATAATTGTCCTGTTATAGGTTATTGTAACTGTATCATACGGTCGTACCCATCAGCTATGAATGACCTCTCCTATTACCCCAACTCAGTGTCTGTACTTAATCCGCTTTGCTGTACCAGTCCCCAATTCCAGCAGTTTCCTCTAGGCTCCCCTCTCTTCCTCTCCTCTTGTTCTTTCTTCTTTGTCCTTCCTGCTGCTGCCGCCCTTCTCCCCCCTCCCCTATCGATATCTTCCTTATACCCTATTACTGTACCCATGATTTCCTCTTCCCTCCTCTGGTATCCTCCAGGCTACTGTATCTGTGTACATTTTCATTAATCACTGAAATTCATTATATTCTGTAACTATTGGCTGGGATATTCAATGGGGTTGAGCCATCCGCAACCCACTGATGCGCCCCGTCACGATATTCAAAAGGGGATGTTGCACTGCACAAATCCCGATCTACCGTGAGGCACCAGGAATGTATGTGGCACAAGTGCGGGGGGCGTGCCCATGCATATTCAGCACATCCTGATATTCAGCCCGGGATGTGCGGCGCATATGCAGGCAAACACCCACCTTGCGCTGCACGGGGGGGCGCAAAGATCCACTGAGAAAAAACAGGAGCAAGGCCTGGCCACTCACAGGTGTGCTGCCGTATTGCAGGGTGCAACACGGCAGCCTCCAGCCGTGGGTGGCCACCCAACCTCCAGAGCCCCGGTCAGTCATCGTCACCCCCCCATGCCTGATTGCGGGCTTTGTACATGTATATTAACCCTGGTGGTCCAGTGGACCCTACCCCCTCGCCCAATCATGGGCGTAATTAAATAAATAATTCCATGGTGGTCCAGTGGACCTGCTCCCCAGCCTGGTTGCAGGCTTAGTAAAATTAAATCTATCCCCGGTGGCCCAGTGGACCAAATCCAGCCCGATCGCAGACTTTGTAAAAGTAATTTAATCCCTGGTGGTCCAGTGGACCACTCCCAAGCCCGATCGCAGATTTTGTACAAGAAAAGACCCTGGTGGTCCAGCGGTACCCCTCCACCCGCCCACTCAGACCTGCCACCCTGCTCCCCCACCCATCAGCGGCGGGCGGCAGCTCCCCACCACGCAAGCCACCTGGCGCCCACCCGACTGACAGCGTACAGTACAGCTATCGCATTTGATCCACAGCATGGGCCAATGGGCATACAGACCATACTGTACTTCCACAGTCCCGATATGTAGATGGACCCATTCATATGAGACTAATAATAATCCACAGCTCTGATCTGCATGGCCCAAGCTATGGACCAGTAAACATACAACCATACTATGCACGCCTGTCAGATAACAGCAGGTGGCTGCGGAGTGAGGAGCTACCACCCACCACTGGCAGGGGAGCGGGTAGCAGGTCGTGTGGGAGGGTGGGGAGGAGGTACCGCTGGACCACCAGGGTTTCTTCTTGTAGAAAGCCTGCGATCGGGCTGAAAGTCCACTGGACCACGAGGATGATTGAGTTCACTGAGCCTGCAATCGGGCTGCGAGAGCACATCACTGGACCCTGATAATTAATTCTTTAATTATGCCCGCGATTGAAGCGAGGGAAGTCACTAGTTACCTGAAGGTATTCCCGATGGCAAAGCCCGCGATTGGGCATGGGCCGCGCGATGCCGCTGAGGGGCAGGGGGCGTCGATCCCCAATGGCTGCAGCCTGGCAGGGCGCCAGGTGCAAGTCACCAGGGATCGGCGCACCTACATGCAAATGGGCCATAATGACATGCAAATGGCCCCATTTGCACCATGCATGCATAATGGCTCCATTTGCATATCCGCCGCTGAATATCGTGGCTCCTGCGCCTAGCGCAACTGCACTTACGCTGGCATATCCCCCTGCTCCTCACTTGTTACTTGCGCTGGTGCAGTGCCACTGCACCATGCGCAATGTTTGAGGCCACAGTGCCATATTCAATGGTGCTGAGCCATGGCGCAGCACCGTTGAATATCGCCCAGGTCACATACTGGCGCATCCCAGTTGCGCTGCGCCCAGGCTTGCGCCCCAGCCTGGCACAGTCTGAATATCTGGCCCACTATGTCTAGGCCTTGCTGCTGTTATCACCTTGTTTATTGTAATTTGCCATGGCTTTTTTCCTTTTTCATATGTTTGGCTGTTGTATACTATGACTATGTATTCTGTCCCGGTCCATCTTGAAAATGAGCATTGCTCAACGATGTTCGCCTGGTAAAATAAATATTTTGATTGATTGATTTGATTGATAATATGTTAATGAGCCTATTGGATATGCAAGGCACTAAGGGGCCATTTGCATGCCTATTATGGGCTTATTAGCATGCTGTGCAGCACTGTTTTACCTATCTACAGTGATATGCTCTTGCATTTAGTGGCCCCCTTCCCCCCAATCACCCAAGGTGTATTGATATATCCATTTCCCTGATAGGGTAGTGATCTCTCCTGTTCCCAACCAAGTGCCATTCCCTACCCACATAGCAATCCCGGCCTCCATCCCCCCACCAGTCATCTGTCATTCTTTAAACAACGGCAGCCACCACAGCTTTCCACTCACCTCCTTGGTGAGTCACCATCTAACCATCAATGAGGACGATCGTAGTACTGATTCCTCACCACCCATTGCAAGCTCTCCGTTCTGCAGAGGGTTGTCCTCCTGAGGTTCCCAGGCAAGGTTGCGGCAGTCTGGGGATTGAGCATTCTCCGTTGCCACACCAGCTCTGTGGAACTCTCTGCCATGTTACGTATGGGAGGCACCCTTGGCAGAAGCCTTTAAAAGAGGGTCAAATATGCTGCTCTTCAAGCAGGCATTCAATCTGGTTCGATAATTTCTCTGCTTACTCAAATTAAGTGAACTATTAAATATTGGATGATTGTAGAATTCTGGTTATTATTTTGTTTTTATTAATATAAGTATATTGATGATTGGAACCTGTATAGTCTCTGCTGTATGAGCTTGATAATGTGAGTTGGTATTATTTCTCTATGTATGTTTTTAAATATTGCTGTATGTTTAATACTGTTAAGCACTCCGAGCCTATGGGAAGGAGCGCTGTATAAATAAAGTTCCTATCCTATTCTAGAAAGTCATTACTGTTAGGCCACTACCTAAGCGCTTCATTCTCAGGGAGCCCCAGAGGAGACATTCTCAGGGAGCCCATCAGCTGGGGCCAAGATCACAAATCCCAGCCCCATAGAAAAAGTTACTAAGTCTTTACCTACTTTGTCAGGAGCCACGACAACTAGGGCGCAAACCCATACAAAATTAGATTCATTTGAAGCTATCACCCATTCATATACTGTTTTCCTCAAATCCATCCAAAAACTTGACACAAAGTGGGATTCAGTGACCACACAATGCTAATCAACAGAGTGTGGACTTGCTGAGTTGGAGAAAATGCAACAACCCTGTCAAAAGAAAAAACAGCACTTGCCACAAAAACGGAGTCAAATACAGCACTACTACCCTCGGTTCTTTGTGATAACACATCACAAGTGCACAAAAGTGATAATCTGGAAAATGCAGCACGAAGAACCAACTTATGGGACAGCCCAGTGGCACTGAGGGTTGAGGCGCTGGACACCACACTTCACACCATGCCAGCTACCCAGGTTCGGAAGCGAGCTCAGGCCAGCTAGTGTCGGCAGGGGAAGGACAGGATTGAGCGTGGACTGCTCTTCTGTCATGGGAGAGAGGGGGACTCTGATCGCATGCTCTGGTGGCTCCTAGTGGTGGCTGGGGGGCACAGCAGCTCGAGATCCAGTAACCAAGGGGATTGGCTGCGGCGGCACTCCTGTAGGAGCGTACGGGTGCATGTGCACCTGCGCTGGACACATTGCATGTCTGAGCCATGGGGAGAGAACAAACTAGAAAAATCCCTGGCTCTCGGTGGAGGCAATGGCAGCCCGAGTGACTTTGGCCCACATCCCCAACACAGAACTCTCTCCTGGATGATTTTCCCCTGCCCTGCACAGCTCCTGGCCTGGCTGTCTAAATTCCGGATGAGGACACCCAGTAAGTGGTTGGGTGGCCTCGACCCAGGGGGTACAGATCCGGGGGGTCGGCTGTGGTCAGGGAGCTGCAGTGGAGTATTCATCCAGGGAGGTTTGAGGTGGGGAGTTAGGTGTTGTGGTCAAGTGGGTTCACCAGTGAGATGCCCAAGGTACCAGGAGACAAAACAGAATTGGGAAAAAAAAAAAAAAAAAACTTACGAAATGTAGGGTTACCACTGCTCGAACAGCTGGCATAATTACCTGGGATCTGGTCAGAGATCTTTTTGTTTTAACACTGGGCTATTCCACAGAAAATTTTCCAACACTCATCAAAGTGTTTTGTTTACCCACTGGAATTGCAGTTCCAAGGGCTGTCACTGTAACTTCAGCCAACGATTTTCAGTTTTCAAAAATGGCCAGTTCCATTTGGCAGAATCTTAAAATCCACCCCTTCCCCAAACTGAGGGCAAATCAGAATGTTTTGTACAAATATTTGGCTCAAAATGAAGGGGTTTGCCTAAACAGTGGGTGCAACATGAGGTTCTTCATAAAATATTGACTGTTAAGTACTGGTTTAAAAATGACAAATTCTGATTTTTACCAGTGTTTTCCACTGAAAACGGAAAATCATTGGTCCTGTACTAGAACACCCACTGCTGAACCAAGTATGACTAGTTTGAAGCCTGCTGCTGTACTTGTACACTACAGTTTGTGCTACAGACAGATTCAGACTATGTGATTAAGCAGGCACTACAAGGGGGCACTGAATTTTAGAAGCACAAAATGTTTCATATACCCAGATATCTGTCCCCAGTTGCAGGCCCAGTGCAAGGGGCTACTGCCGTTCTGCACAGAGATCCAAGAGATTTGGGGGTGCTTCTCACTGCTATACCCCTGCAAGGCCCACGTGACAGTGGATGCTCAAAGATTTTTGTTCTATGACCCTGATCAAATGACTGAATTCATTAAATATCATACAACTAGATAACACCCCCAAGATTCATACTAAGATTGAACAGAAGCTGAAGGCAGTAGGGCCCTTGCTACCCACTTCACGACTAGTAACAAACAGTAATACCAGAAAGGATCAAGGTGTCCAGTCGGGATTTAAACATAGACGTGGAATTGCTGGTAATAACCTCCACTGGTAAAGCATTCCAGGGTTTTATGATACGTAGAGTATAGAAGAATTTCCGTGGCATTAGGTTAAATTTTCTGTATATTAGCAGGAGTGGGTGACCTCAGGTTAAAACTGTCATTTTTAAACACCAGTCCTAGATTGGTCAATAAATATGGATCCTTCATGATATCGAACATAAGAAGGAGGTCCCCTCTTAACCGGCGAGTAGTAAGGGACAGTAAATTCAACGAAATTAGGTTAGTTTCATATGACACATTTTGCAGACCTTTCACAAATGTAGTGTAGCATCTTCGTACTTTCTCCAATCGCAGAATGTCATGTTTCCTAAAGGGGCACCATAACGGGGAACAGAAACCCAGATGTGGGTGAACATAGGCTCTATATAAAAACATCAACACATTGCTATTTCCTGATTTAATATTTCTCTTTATAGACCAGATAACCCTGTTGGCCTTAAGTATTACTGCACTAATTTGTGAATCGAGCCAGAAATCAAAAGACACCAACACCCCCAAGTCTTTCTCTATACCAGTACTGGTCAACACTCTATTCTCTAATATATAAGCACGAGAGGGATTGTTAATACCAAAATGCATAATCCTGCATTTATCGTGGTTCAGTTTCAACCCCACGTATTGATCCATTTAGTGAGGTTATCCAGGTCATTTTGAATAGATGCAATCTGCTCTAAATTGGAACCCAGACCACCGATTTTGATGTCATCTGCATATTTAATGGTATTAGAATAGCAGCTATCTGTTATATTGGCTATAAAAAGCAGAAAAAGACAGGGGCCCAAGACAGAGCCCTGTGGTACTCCACTAGTGATTAACCCCAGATCAGACAATTGTCCGTTAATCAGATCTCGCTGAGTTCTGTTAGTCAGCCAATTGGATAGCCATCTCACAATAGCAGGAGCAATATTAACGGAAATGAGTTTATGTAGTAATTATATCTTCAGATGACTAGTTGCGTTAGTGCACGACATTATGGATACTCTGGCTGCAGGCGAGAAACACAGAAACATACAATTTTTCAGCAGAAAAGGACCTCTTGGCCCACTCTGTCTGCCCAGATGGTCCCTGCCTAGTGTGTCTCCACAGACTCTAACTGGTCTCTGGCAACCCTCCCTCCTCTCTGCCTGTTTACTAATAATTAATTCTATTCACTATGCCAAAGCACTGCATAAACTGGGTGCGCTGACATAGCTATGTCTGAATGCTGTGGAGCTGGGTCCCACGCGGCATTCACTAAGGAGTGCAGGACAGGTATGTGCCCGATCCCCAACCGCTACGGGGCATGTGGGGGGGCTGCACATGCGCCATTCACAAGGTGCGCTGTGATGGAGTGCGTGAGTGCATGTTATGCTAGTAACCCCCTGTCATAAGGTGTGCCCCGGATGTGGATGTTAGGCACAGCAGACCCCCTCAGCAAGCCGCCTCAGCCCATGGGGACCACAAGGAGGGCTGGGGGCGGCCGAACAGGCACCCGCCGCCCCCTGCCACCAGTGCACAGTGCGCAATCTGCCACCATCTGCATCCCATGGGCACAAGGGATCCAGTAGCAGACTGGGACCAGGCATCCCACTGGATGCGCACCTTGTCCACGCAATAGTCCTCCACGCACTTGCGCGCCTGGGGGATACAGCAGTGGCCGGTGGCTGTGAATACGGCCACCGTGCAGCCATCCATGGGTGCGGAGCAGCACGGGTGGGGTACATGCCTTTGGCGTGTACCCTACACCCCAATAGTGCATAGAGCCCAATATGCCCCTATGTCTATCCCACGCATGCTTGAAGCCTCCCCTCTGTTTTTGCTTCCTTCACCTTCGTTGGAAGTCTGTTTCAGGTGTCCACTACTCTTTCAGTGCAGTAGTGCTTCCTCACATCCATCTCAAACTCCCCCAAGGTTTATCACAAGCCCTCTGGTCCTGGTACTCTGCCTCATTCAAAAAGAAAGAAACTCCTCTCCTGCATCCTGTTCTCCACCTTGAGGTACTTCAGGTCTCAATCATGTCCCCTCTCGCTTTCCTCTCCTCCAGGGTGTACATGTTGAAATCCCTCAGCCTCTCTTCGTAGGCCTTCTGGTGCAAGCCCTGCACCATTTTAGCTGCCCTCCTCTGGACTACCTCCACCCTGTCTGTCGTTTTTTTTTTCCTGTTTTATCCCATACAGTTTTTTCTCCATGGATGGCAGGAGTAACTTGTTCAACCCTGTCCCATCTCCTCCCAACCAGCGCCTGCTGCCCCTGGGACTTACCTGGTCAAGGAATCCATTTTTTTTGTAAATATCATCTTTATTGTTGTTTTGCAAGATACAGTCGATAGAACTACTGGTTTTCATTACAGCACTACTGGTAGGTTTGATTGGGAAGATCTCTACAGGTGAGGACCAATGCATCAACATTCATTTAGCAATTAATTACAATTAATTACAATTGTTGCTTGGGTCATTAGTTGTTCATTTACTTGTTATGTTACAGGAGAGGGAGATCCACTCTCCTATCCCATCCCAGGGTGGGGGGGTGGCTAAGGGACTACATCTTTGTTGTAACAGGAACCACACAGCTTGCCCCTCATGACAGCAACAGAGAAGGGAGAGACCTCCCCCCACCTGCCCTAGTATTCAGGTCAGACCAGGCATCCTCAGTCAGCACCACAAGTTGGAAGTAGGTGGCAGGGCTCCACTAAGCCCCCATCATCACTTTCCCATTTTTCTTCCCCTTGTCCCAGTCCCATAGGTCCACAGTAGGGGGATGCCCGTGTAGGCATGCATGCTCTCCAGAACCATGACCCCATCTACCCACCCTCACTTAAGTCTGCCTCCCAAGCATCAGCACTACCACCAGGCCTCCACTTGGTGGCAGCCAAGAGCCAGGACAGCTCTTCACCCAAGTCCAGCAGAGGAGAGCTGCCTTGCAGTCGCTCGATCCTCTCCTAGCCCCCCTCTCCACTGCCAACCCCCAGCAACCCAAGCTCATTCCCGAGCTCAGTTTGCCGGAGTGGTGACATGTAAGGGGCTACAGTGCCTCAGCCCTCTGCGTCACTGAGCTAGTCTGTCTATGTCCTTTCTGAAGTGCGATCTCCAGAATACGACACTACACTCCAGGTGGGGTCTCACCAGTGAGCGATACAGTGGTAACACCACCTCCCTCCTCCTGCTGGAGATACCTCTCCAAAATCACCCTGCAGAACACTGGCCCTATTCACTGCTTTGTTACACTGCCCTGCCACTAGGAGTCTATTATGCATGATAACCACAAAGCCACTTCCCGACTTAGTGACTGACAGCATCTCCCCATCCTATACTTAGTTTCTGGGTGCCTGTGCCCTAGGTGCATGATTTTGCACTTTTTGGCATTCAACGGGGAGACTGTCCATGGTCTGGGTGCCCCTCTTATGCTTTCAGGGCCCGGACATCAGGAGGATATTGGGCATAAGCCCGTAGGTACAGTGAAAAGGGAGTTTGACTAACAGGGCTGCTCGGGGGCTCATGAATATTAATGACCGGCCTCGATGCATATTAATGAGCGCTGCCTACTGCCTGGAGGGGGCATACTTTCGGTGGCAGATACAGCTAAATTACATGAGCTACTAGATTGAGAGTGGGCTCATTTAGCAGAGGGCAGTTGGGGCTATGATCCAGTTGGTGTGGATCAAGAAGTGTGTTGGGCTGCACCAGAGGTAAAATGGGGAGAGGCTGCACCATACTGTATGGGACTCCAGCTAAGCAAATGGGAGCAGACATGTTTATGACATTTAACCTCAGTGCTGCAACCAATGAAATATATAGGCACTCAAACTGAGCACCAAGGGACTCCTGAGAAAAGGAGGGGACTAATTCTGGTGCCTAGATCATGCCCCAATAAATGAGCAGGAAATATTGATCACTATGGATATTGATTATTGAAAGGCTTCAACAGCCAATCAGAGTGCTGGGATTTCGACTGATACAGTGAGGACTTACTGGAATTTCTTCAGTCTGTGGTAGGGCTCTGTATGAGTCAGGACTGTGCTGAGAGAGTGGACATTGCACCTCTGGGACTTCCTCAGGCCCCCATTTGGAGAGCGGCTGTTAGCAGAAGTGGATTGGAAAGGGGACAGCAGGAAGAACGTTTGTGTTGAGGTTCTAGTTCCCCAGGTACTTGCTGTTGGACTGATCAAGAAGGGGAAAGAGAGAAAGAGATTGGACTGTGATTCCCCAGGTATAGAGAAGTTGCTTGCAGTTAATGAGAGACTGAATGCTGCAGAAACTATGCACTGGAAAGTGGAAATTGCTGAAAGGGCTGTGTGAATTGGCACTGTCACAGTCAGGACTGATAAGCCATTTTGCCTGTGTTTGGGATTGCAATTTGAATTCTGAAGGGGAAGAGCGTCTCTGGTCATCAGGGTGCTAGCAGAAGCTGTGTGTGTCCTGTGTGAACTGGTTAAAGTAGCCAAGAGCCGAGTCCCAGGTGCAGCTGAAGGAAAGGTGGGCACTGTTAAACTGGGGAAGCGTGGACTGGTGTGCAGGGGGTTGTTATTCCTGAGCCCCCCTGCTGAATTGCACTTGCACTTATTGAGTCTGAGGCTAGCATCCCTACTGACTGGCACTGGACTTTAGTGGAGAAACTGCCTAAGAACTTTTACCTGCTGAGAGCTCAGTGCAGGGACTGTAAGAGGACTCCACCATTTGGGAGTCCTCACTCAAGAGCCAGGGAGGGAACTTGCTAACTCCTTCCAAGTGGGACTCACTGTATCAGGAGGTCACTGGCGCTTACAGGGGTGCTAGGGTATCTGCGACCCCGTTGCGGGGAGCCAGGCTGTGGAGCCACTCCCGATTCCTAGCCTTCTGGGGCTGGGGGTGTCCTGCCAAAGTGCTCTGCAATGGGTCAGAAGCAGCTGAAGGTTACAAGCGGCCAGAACTACAATCAAGGTGGCTAGCTGCAAGATCCTTGAGCAAGTTCCATCCAGACGGAGGGATCCTGGACGGCCTGTTTTCTGTTTTGCTGCATTACTTCAAGGAGCTCCATTTCTCCTGGTGCTGAGATCATCAAACTATGAGTACCCAGGACCTGGTGAGAGCAAAACGCACCCCCTGGAGAGGTACAGGAATTGAGGACTCTGTTGAGGGGGTACAGAGATGTGGTCACCTCTGCTAAATTAGCTGTGGGTCCAGATTTGATTGACACTCCTGGGGTAAGTGGTATTGTCCCTAATGTGGGCCCAATGACATTTGGTACTGGGTCCCCCACCTTGATAACCCCCTCCCGACACGGGAGTTAAGGCCCAGATGGAGGAGTTAGTCCAGAGGGTAGCTGAGTTAGAGAGAGGGGGGGTTGTCGGTTGCTGCCCAGGGAGATGAGCGGGTGGCGGACTGGAATCATGCAGCTCAGAGTGCCCCAGTGAGAATGCCTGGAGCTCGTCTGGTGCCATCAGACCAGCCTTGGTCCCAGGAACCAGTCATATGCTGTAGGTGTGGGAACAAGGGACACATACAGAGCGGGTGTAGGGCACCTTTAGACCATTCATCTAAATGAGACAGAGCACCTGCCAACACAGCCCACAAGCAGAGAAACTACAGAGGGGCCCAGTAAAGGAGCACACTGGGGCCCCTGGCAGGTCCAGCTCCATGGCTCGCACAAGAGTCTCACCAGGCAGAACTAACACAAGAGCGCCACTAGATATGCAAACGTTAGTGGGACCAATGACTGAGACTAAGATTACCATCAACGAGGTCCCCATCCGCGCTGCTCTGGATAGTGCCTCCCAGGTTACCACTATCTTTAAATCCTGGTATGATCAGCATTTATCCGACATAGAAATACAACCTCTTGAGGGACTACACATGTGGGGCCTCAGCAAAAAAACATACCCCATCTCGGCTATGTCAAGGAATAGATGGCATTCCTGCTAAAGTGACTAGAGTGAGTGAAGCTGTAGAGACCTTAGCTTTGATTTGCTTGGAAGCTAACATCTTCTTTGGAGTGCCAGTACTGGTGGGCACAAATGCCCATATGTTTGGATGCCTGGCCCAGCTATGTCATGCTCGAGTGGCTGAGCAAAGAAGACAGAAATATCCATTACACTCCCTGGTCGGAGGCCTACCGAAGGAAGGGGCAGTCCCCTGCTGTGGAGCCTGATGATCCAGTGGAAATAGTGTGGAGAAGGGACGGAAATGAAATTGTGCCCCCGCCAAATGTGGAATGCAACATTGCTGGTGTAGTGAGACTGAAGAAGGATGTCAAGAACCAGATATTGATGTTGGATGCACTGGATGAACATGGATTGCCGGTGGTGGGACTGTTAGTTAAGCCTTGCATTCTGCCAGCCAGAGCGCATGCATATGTTCAAAGGGTGAATGTGTAAGTGAAGACTGTTACGGATAGGGAGGTGGTGGTATGGAAAAGACGAACACTGGCTCAGATATATTGCACCAACATGGCAGTGCATACTGCTGCAGCGAGCAGAGGCACCCCAGTGGGGCCTGATCCACAGTTGTTTGACATGAGCGACTCCCCCATCCCGGAGGAATGGAAAGAGAGAGTGAGGGAAAAGCTGGCTGCTAGAAGGAATGTTTTCTCCCTGCACAAGTGGGATGTAGGGTATGTAAGTGGAGAGCAGCATTAAATATGACTCACTGATGACAAGCCTTTCCAAGAGGGGTCTAGGCGGCTGGCCCTAGCTGATATTGATGATGTCCGGCGGCACTTGCAGGAAATGCTGGCCATGGGGATTATTCAGGAATGATGGAGTCCCTATTCATTGTCCATTGTGGTGGTGAGGAAGAAGAGGGGGGCCATATGAATGTGCGTGGACTACCGCACCCTGAACAAGCAGACGGTACTGGATCAGTACACTATGCCCAGAGTGCAGGATGCACTGGACTGTTGAAATGGAAGCCAGTGATTCTTGGTTTTGGATTTACGGAGTGGCTATTACCAGATCCAGATGGATCTTCAAGATCGGGGAAAGACGGCTTTTATATACCCCCTTGGATTTTATCAGTTTGAGAATGCCCCAAGGGATCTCCAGCGCCCCGGCCGCCTTTCGGCGAGATGGAGAAGGCTGTCGGGGATATTAACTTGCTGGAGTGTTTGGTCTACCTGGATAACATCATTTTGTTTAGGAAAACCCTAGAGGAGCACGAGGCCTGGTTGATGAAAGTATTGGACCACCTGGAAGACTTTGGACTGAAGCTGTCCATTGACAAAAGCCAGTTCTTCCAGACTTCAGTCAAGTATGTGGGGCACTCGTCTTGGAGAAAGGTAGTCAGACTGACCCCAGCAAGGTTGAGGCCTTTACCACCTGGCCTAAGCCACGCATCCTGAAGCACTTACAGTGGTTACTGGGTTTCTGCGGCTATTACAGAAGATTCGTAAAGGACTACACTCGGATGGTGCAGCCCCTTTTGAACCTGCTACAGGTGTACCCGCCCACTAACAAAAGCAAGAAAACTGCAAAACCCACCAGTTATTTCCACCCATCTGAACCACTTGGCAAGAGGTGTAATGGGGCCTGTGATAGAGCTTTTGAAGACATCATCTATTGCTTAACCCATGCCCCGTTACTGGCTTATGCGGACCCACAGAAACCCTACGTCATTCATGCTGATGCCAGTTTTAGTGAATTGGGGGCTGTGTTGTATCAGGAACACCCCAAAGGTTTACATCCAGTTGCATTCGCCAGTTGGAGTTTAAACCCTTCAGAGCGAAGGTATCCTATCCTTAAATTGGAGTTCCTGCCGTCGAAGTGGGCCATAGCTGATCAGTTCCATGACTATCTGTATGGTGCCAAGATCACTGTGAAGACGGATAATAATCCCCTTATTTATGTCCAGACCACGGCCAAGCTGGATGCAGTTGCCATAGATGGCTATCAGCCTTGTCCAGCTACGATTACTGCATGGAGTACCGCCTGGGCCTGAACCATATAGATGCAAATGCTTTGTCCAGGCGACCCCAAGCCTGCAATGATGAGAGCTCAAACTGAGTACTCATCTCAGAGCAAGCTGTAAAGGTCTTATATAAGACGCATGACAGAGAAGAGCTCTTTCCCACCAAAAATACCCAGTGTTTGGTAGACTGTCTGGGGCCTCAGGGGATTGTCTTCCAGTTGCCTATTGCTGGCTGGCACCCTAGATGTCAGGTCCCTCCAGCAGTTAACTACTCAAGACCTACAATGTGATCAAAGGGCCAGCCCAGTCACTGGGCAGATCATGCAAGTGTTGAAATGGCAAGGGACCCAGGAACAAGTGGACACCATTATTTCTCAGGCATAGCTACTGTTATGTGAATGGCCTAAGCTACAGTTAAAGAAGGGGTTGCTGTACTGAGAGACCCAGCGCCAGCAGGGAGCACCACGAGAGCAACTGGTACTCCTGGAGAAGCATTTTAAGACTGTGTTGAAGGCCCTGCGTGACGATATGAGGCACTTGGGTGCAGAACGCACTTTGGACCTGGTTAAGAGTTGGTTTTATTGGCCAAAGATGAGGGCAGATGTAGAGGCATATTGAAAGAGCTGCATGAGATCTATAAAGCAGAAGGCGCTCCCCCCAGAGGGCTGCGCCATTAGTCAACATCAAAACTAGTGGCCCTACGGAATTGGTATGCATAGACTTTCTCACGCTGGAGCCTGACTCATGCAATATCTCTGTTTTAGTTGTTACTGACCATTTCACCCAATATATTCAAGCTTACGCCACCAAGGATCAGCAAGCTTCCACTGTGGTCAAAGTATTGGTGAAGACACTTTTCATGCACTATCCCAGAGGATCCACTCGGATCAGGGCTGCGATTTTGAGAGCCGGCTCACCAAAGAACTATTATCGTTGTGGGGCATTAGGAAGTCCTGGACCATGCCTTACCATCCCCAAGGTGATCCCCAACCTGAAAGATTCAACAGGACCCTGTTAGACATGCTGTGGGCACCTTGGATCCCCATTCCCCGGGACAAGCGCACATGGAGTCAACAGGTGAGAACCCTGGTCCACGCCTACAACTGCACATGAAGTGACGCTACGGGATTCTCTCCCTACCAGTTCATGTTCGGGAGGGAAGCCCATCTGCCGGTGGACCTGTGTTATGGAGTCTCCTCGGATGGACTAGAAGCAGGAGACTATCTGCAGTATGTAAAAACCCTGAAACAGCAACTAGATGATGCATACTGGCTCGCTTCAGAGATGGCCACTAAGAGGAACCAAGCGAATATGGAATGCTATGATAAAAAAGTGCAAGCTGAAGACCTGGAGAAGTGTTACTACGCCGGTTGGGCATACCAGGAAAACATAAGATCACCGACAGATGAGGAGACACCCCACATGTCATAGTAGAGAAGCTTGCAGACCTACCGGTGTGCAAGATTCGGCCTGAGGGAGAGACTCGCAGGCACAAGGTTATCCATCGTAACTATTTGCTGCCTATTGGTGGCAAAGTAGTGAATACAGAGGAAGTTGTGGAAGATCCTTCGTCACCCCCCACCATTCAAGCTGCTGCATACCTAAGACAGAGGCAGAAAGACAGTGATGCCCTGGGGACTGGGCCTGCCCAGGGCTGGGAGATCTCAGATGAGGGAGACACCGAAGATGAATCTGAGGGGGAGAATGATGAGACCACACGCAGTCATTACCCTGCCAGAGAATTGGCCAGGTTATTTCAGGGATCGCCCCTGACAAGGGATACACCTAGAAGACAGGGTAGGGTTGGGGAGCCTGTTCCAGCCATGCCCCTCGGGGGACCACTCTGGACTTGAATACTGGTCCAGCTGAGCCACTTGAGTGGTATCAGAGCAGCTCCCCTGCAGATACACACAGGAAGTGGTTGCAGGGTGATTCTGAGGATCGGGAGGATGAGGGGGAAGATGCGTCTTTTGAAGGGCCCACATCAGAACTGAATACTGATCCAACTGTGCCCTTTGAAGGAGCCCAGGTTAGTACCCCCAGAGTTAAGCCTGATGTGGGTGACGTTTTAGAGTCATTCACCCGTTAGCTGAGGAACAAGAGGAGGGTGAAGAAGATGAGGAAATCATTGCTAACCCAGAGGTAGGTAGAGGCGCAGGTATTCAGGAGACCCCTTGGACAGGGAGGATGATACGGTCTGTTCTTAAGTTGACCTATAATGCCCCTGGGTTTCCTACAGACTTACCTTTGTTTGTAGTGCACAAGGGAGTGTACATTACTCCTAGGTCCTTACAGAAGGTGGTTATGAGCTCTGTTGATGCTGCACTCCACAGGTCTGAGGGACAGGTGATCAGAAGGAAAAGAGGAAGGTGAACCCGGTCCCTAGCAGGATTGAGGGAAAAAGTACTCTGTGGGACTTTAGTATCCTATATCTGATGGGTGCCAGTTTTCATGTGGCCAAAGAGTTCAAAAGAGGAAAAAGGGTTTGTTAAATCCCAGTGGATATCACCAACACATCAAATCTCAGCTTCTTTAAGCACAAACTACGACAGCATTTGGTGGCTGGTGCCTACTGTGACTGCTTCACTTAAATTCCCTGCTTGCTCTCCTGGCCTCTCCTTTACTTACGCACTCTCCCCACACCCTTCTCCCTCCCCGTTTTCTCTTTCCAATATCACACATCTGCCTTCCTTAGCGTCTCCCAAGCCCCCACTGATTTCACTCCTCCCTGTCTCTGTTCCCTTTCACATCTTGTGCCCCTCCCTCCACCAATACTCCCTGCCCCCACCTAGTTCTCATTTCTTTCCTTTCTCTCCTTGCCTGCCCTAACTTCCTGTCCTTTCCCCTCCACCCATCTTATTACCTCCTCCCCGCCATACGTCACCCAATCCCTCTCCTCTCCCTCCTATCCCCCCCGATCTTGTCTGTCCCCTGCTACTGTGTCCTCACCCTAAACTACCTCTATTCCTCTCATGCACTTGTAAGAACATTAATTTCATATGTAATTGCCCCAGGCATTCTTTGTATAATGACTGGTATACTGTACTATTGCTTTCTTTCTCACTGATCCTGACAAAACCTTTGGCAGCTCATGTACTGAAGTCAGTCTGTAATGTTTTACATGTTTATTTATTTATTTGCTTTTGTTAACCGGGTAAGCACACTAGACAGCCAAGTGCCTATTTTCAAGTGCGACCCGGGAGAGTTACAGGTAAAAACTTCATACATAAACAATTGAGGAAGCGTAGGGAATACACAGTAAAATAACAGGCAATGCAGTGCAGACTCTAGAGCAAGGTAGGTATACATTGAACAGTTGAGGAACAGAGAAGAGTACATAAGAAATATACAGGCAGTTTTAAGGCTAGCTCTAGGGCAAGGGTGGCACGAAATTCATACATGTACAAATTGAGGAGACAAGAAACATTACTAAATTAACAGGCAGTTCAAGGCTGACTCTAGGACAAGGTAAGCATGGTGCTTTAATGTAGGATGGGACAGACGGGATACAATTAGGTGGTGAACAATGGGAACAAAGATAATGGTAAGTGCCTGCAAGGGGGAAGGGGAGTGCCCTAGGCAGGTGGTAAGTCCAGTATTCATGGCCAGTTCCTGAAGGAGAAGTGCAAGAGGCGCTGAGGCCCCCCCATCCAAATCAGGTTGGGGGTTGGGGAGGGGCAGGGGAGTAGGACTACGAGGGGCAGGAGCAAGGGGAGGAAGGTTTCAGGAAGTTCCAGAGGGAGGCTTTAAAGCTTGGATGGGAAGAGGAAGACCGAGTGAGCTCAGGAAGCAAGTTCCAGAGTTTGGGGGCGTAAGTGTAGAAGGCCCGGTCCCCCGCCAGGGTTCGTGTTCTAGGAACCAGGAATTCAACTGTCTTGTCTTAACTGAACAAAGCCTCTGGCAGCTCATGTACTGTAATGTAATCTGAAATTGTTTAACTGTCATCAACTTGCCTGTCTTGTCTCAACTTGTCCAGTGTCCATGACGTGGAACCTTTGCAAAGGTGTTATCCGAAATCTTAATAAAATAAAATAAAAAAAATGCATATACTGTTCTGTGTTTGAGTGTTCTTACGGTTATACATGCTCGATAGGAACCAGGTGTACAGATAGAAATGTTATTGTTTGATGCTTACTTTCGGTGTTTTCCGTTATGCTTGCCATGAAAGCCAAGTGTTTCAGGGAGGGGGTTTAACCCTCCCTCTGGGGCTTACCTGTATTTGCCCCGTTAGTCCCCATTTTCCTTTGCCAGCAGGCTGCTTTCTGCCCCTTTGGGCATAAATCCATTATCACGAGCTGCCGGCATGGTGTTTCAGCCAGCACTCGCATTAGCGCCTAGCAGAGCTTTGAAGTTTGTGACCACCGTTGTGGTCCAGGAACAGGGAGATTGTCCATGGTCCAGGTGCCCTTCCTATGCTTCCGGGACCCGGAGAACAGGAGGAATTAGGCATAAACCCGTGGAATTGTGCAACGAAAGGAGTTTACTAGCAGGGGCCCTTTCGGGGAGGGGGCATGAATATTAATGAGTTGCTCCATACATATTAGGTGCTACCTGCACTGGGGATAATTTAGGTGGCTGCGACAGCTAAACTGCAGGAGCTACTAGATTGAGAGTGGGCTCATTTAGCAGGGGGCAGTTGGGGCTATGGTCCGGTGGGTGATTGGTGTGGATCAAGGAATACGTTGGGCTGCACCAGAGGTAAAAAGAAGAGAGACTGCACCATACTATATGGGACTCCTAGTAAGCAAATGGGAGCAGACATGTTTATGACATTTAACCTCAGTGCTGCAACCAGTGAAAGATCTAGGTGCCCAAACTGAGCACCAAGGAACTCCTGGGAAAAGGAAGGGACTAATTCTGGCACCAAGATCATGCCCCGATAAACAAGCAGGAAATACTGATCACTATGGATATTGATTATTGAAAGGCTTCAAACAACCAATCAAAGGACTGGGATTTCGACTGATACATTGAGGACTTATTGGGATTTCTTCAGTCTGTGGTAGGGCTCTGTACGTGTCAGGACTGTGCTGAGAGAGTGGACATTGTGCTTCAGGGGCTTCTTCAGGCCCCCATTTGGAGAGTGTCTGTTAGCAGATGTGGATTGGAAAGGGGACAGCAGGAAGAACACTTGTGCTGTGGTTCTGGTTCCCCAGGTACTTACTGTTGGACTGATCAAGAAGGAGAAAGAGACTGGACTGTGATTCCCCAGGTATAGAGAAGTTGCTTGTGGTTAATGAGAGAGAGAGACTGAATGCTGCAGAAACCATGCACTGGAAAGTTGAAATTGCTGAAAGGGCTGTGTGAATTGGCAGTGTGTCACAGCCAGGACTGATAAGCCATTTGCCTGTGTTTAGGACTGCAATTTGAATTCTGTAGGGGAAGAGCGTCTCCGGTCATCGGGGTGCTAGCAGAAGCTGTGTGTGTCCTATGTGAACTGGTTAAAGTGGCTGAGAGTGGAGTCCCAGCTGCAGCCGAAGGAAAGGTGGGCATTGTTAAACTGGGAAAATGTGGACTGGTGTGCAGGGGGTTGTTATTCCTAAGCCCCCCCTGCTGAACTGCACTTGCACTTATTAAATCTAAGGCTAGCACCCTACTAATTGGCACTGGACTTTAGAGGAGAAACTGCCTAAGAACTTTTCTGAGAGCTCAGTGTAGAGACTGCAGTAGGACCCCCACGCATGGGAGTCCTCACTCAGAGCCAGGGTGAGAACTTGCTAACCCTTTCCAAGTGGGACTTACTGTCTCAGGAGGTCACCGGCACCTGCTGGGGTGCTAGGGCATTACCGACCAGTTGTTGGGAGCCCGGCTGTGGAGCCACTCCCAATTCTGGGCCTTCTGGGGCTGGTGCTGTCCTGCCACAGTGCTCTGCAATGGGCCAGAAGCAGCAGAAGGTGATAAGTGGTCAGAAGGTGACCAGCTGCAAGATCCTCGAGCAAGTTCCATCCAGACGGAGGGATCATGGCCAGCCTGCTTTCTGTTTTGCTGCATTACTTCAAGGAGCTCCATTTCCCCTGGTGCTGAGATCATCAAACTGTGAGTACCCAGGATGTGGTTCCTGGGAGGGGAAAAGGGAATTTGTCTGTTTTCAAAACCCAAGTTTCTACAATTTCAGGGCCCCAACAGCTGGCCAACCCATGGCATCGATCAGGCCTGCACCTAGAGGGTACCCGTAGGGACAGTATGGGGACACTGGTACCAGTGCAGGATGGCTAGGCCTGCGGGTCCTATTCTGAAAGTTTTAATATTTCACTAACCTGTTTTTGCCTTCACAGCTACCCTACATCCAAGTATCCCTTCCCCTATTCCTTACCCCCTAAATAAAGCTGTGAATTTGTTGTTTGAACCTGTGATGTTAGTGAAATTCCTTGCATGTGTTCGCTGCTGAAATATATGGTTTATGGTGGAACAAGGTATTAAGCGACACAGTGTGCAGAGTGGTTGGTTGAGAAGGTGGGTAGGCACAGTACCCAGGGGGCTGTGCCAAGCAGATATCTGGCCCACTGGTACTTTATTCTGGGTTGAGGCACCATGCTGTTTTCAGTATTTCTGGGAACAAACCCTCAATTGTCACCATAGCAGGACCCAGGCCCCTTGCCAGGTATCAGAAACAGTTGGCAAGGTGGGGGTAGCCCACTGGCATACGGCACCGGGGATACACATACTTTTTCCTTCTAGTCCATCTACAATGTCACTTATGAAGACATTGAAGAGTACCAGTCCCATTAATAAGCCCTGTGGCACCCACTCATCACTCTTCTATCATTAGAGTGCCATTAACCACCACCTTCTGCCGCCTATCCATTAACCAGTTTCTAACCCAGTTTACCCTTTGGATCCAAGACCTAGTCTGCTGGACTGGTCATGTCCACTGCCCCCCCCCATCTATTTTCTTGGTCAACCAGTCAAAGAAATCAATCAGGTTCATCTGGCATCACCTTCCCCCATCCCGTGAATCTATGCTACCTTTGGTCTTGCAATTCATTGGATTCAAGATACTCTACCAACCTTTACTTTGTCAGTGTTTCCATTAATTTCCCCACCACTGAGGTGAGGCTCACTGGCCAACAGTTACTAGCTTCTTCCCTTATGTAGAAGGACCATGTCTGCCCTCCTCCTCCTCTTCCATTCCTCCAGAACTGTCTAATTCCAGTGAGCTATTGAATAAAGCAGCCAGTGGAGCAGCCATTACCTCCCACAGTTCTGTTAGTACCCTTGGGTGTATCCTGGCTGGTCCCATAGTCCTGTCTACTTTCAGAGCTGCCAGTCCCTTCATGCCACCCCACCTATAAGGACTAAGCATGAGTACCTGTTGTGAATGTATGCTCGTTTTTGGTTCTCTTCTGCTTAGTCTCTTTCTCCCACCATTCTTATCCTCACTACCCCTGCCTCTCCTCACTTACATACCTGAAGAAATTTGTATCCCATTTGCTATCCTTTTGGTTATACTTTCCTCTTTCTGAGCCTTTGCCCACCTCACTGCCTTACCTGTATCCCTGTTTTACCTGATACACCTCCCCCAGTATTTCTCTCTCTGTATTTCCTTATACCTCCTGAATGCCTCCCTTTATTCCCCTCACAACCTTGGTCCCTTCCCTACAGAACTGGAATGGTCTCCTTTATTGTGTCTTACTGTATTTCTTACACTCGCCAGTGTCAACCGTGCTCAATGTATTCCAAGTATTTGAACTGTGTGTATCATTTACTGTGCCATCTTTATGGCCTGGGTCATGCCTGAAAATGGTCCCTGGGACCAGCTCACTTACCCGGTAAACACACAAAAAAAAATAAATAAAAAAATCTGCTCTGGAGTTGTTCATCTGCTTGCTCATTATTGTGTCACTGTGCTCTGTAATTATCACTGCAACTGCTTTTTGTGTTGTCTTGAACACGCGCAAGCAACATACTGTGGTAGCTTGGAATAGCAGGTTTTGGAGCTGCGGTCGTGTTCTGGCCAGTGGCGCCACTGCTTTTTCGGGCTGGGCTCTGTGGCATGAATTAGACTGCACGCTGTCTATGGCAGCAGTTGCAAAGCGTGCCACCAACTTGAAATAATTTCACCGCTACAATGAGGGAGCAACCCCTCATTGCAGGGCATGCCTTTCCTGGTGTAACATTTCAATAAAACATGGTGGCGGCTGTCGCCGTCTGCCTCTCGCATTCCCCAACAAGCCGACATCGGGGGTGCCCAATCCCCCTGTCGGCATGCCCCCTTTCTAGTTCATTTGCCGACAGAAGGCCAATCCCTGTCAGCATAATGTCTCCCATCTGTTGTGTGCCTAAGGGGTGCCCAATCTCCCTTGACATCATGCCCCCCAAACAAGCTTTCTTTGATGGGGCCTAATCCCCATGGCTTCAGTCCCCCCTCCCCAAAATGCAGGTGGCACACTGGGGCCCAACCCAGTGTGCCCAAGAAAACCTGCAAAAAAAAAACTTCCTGTGATGTCTTTTTCCCCCTGAAACAAAGAAAACAATCTCTCACCATCGGGTCCCATCCCACAACCCGCACCCATTCTCTGCACCTCACCTCCCCACACACCCCCGACCCCATACTTACCTCCAGAGCCTGGCGCGACAATCTTTGGTGACCGGAACATGTCTGCACTCTTCAAAGCCAACCATGAACTGAAGAAATGCGGTAAGCTGTATAATGGCATAAGTGTTTTCCAACTTATGTGTATATCTCAGCCATTTTCGACTTCTGACACCAAGTTTTCAACATGGAGTTCTTGGGACCCCTCCTCATGAATTCAGTCACTGTCATGGCGTTATTCGGTCCCAAAGGTGATTTCCACGGTCACTGCGCGGAATCACCTTTCGGGACTAGTAATGAAAGACAGTGCCACTGTTCATGGTGGGGCTCCAAAAGCGTATGTTGCAAATTTAGTGAAAAAATTCCAAAATGACTGTTACAAGCGTGCATTACGCAGTTTACACGCACGCTCGTAACTTTGAGAATTTTTGATATTTTTACTCCAGATTTTCAAAATTGCTATTTTTACATACCTCCTTATGAACAGTATAGCTGTTGTTGTTTACATCCTGCCCAGAATGTGTTTTCTCACATCTGGCGCACAATGGCGCTATTGCTGTGGGAAACCAATGTTTAATTAAGAAAATCATAGTGATACTGTTGATGAGCAGAGGTCCCAAAATGCCTATGTTGAAAGTTTGGTGACAAAATTCCACAAAATGTCTGTGTTACGAGCGTGTGTTGCGCAGTTTTCACGCATGCGCGTAACTTTGAGAATTTTTAATATTTTCACTCCAGATTTCCAACATTGCCATCTCTTCACACCTCCTTATGAATGGTGCAGCTGTCATTTTACACATCACGCCCAAGCTGTGTTTTCGCTCATATGGCACACAATGGCACAGTTGCTGTGGGAAATCAACGTTCAGGACAGAGTAACAAAATCACAGTGCCACTGTTCATGAGCAGAGGTCCCAAATGTTTTCATGAGGTGGTCTCACAAAAAGGCCATGTTGAAAATTTGGAGTGCAAATACCAACAAACACCAAAGGCGTTATTGTTTCTAACCATAACTTCCCACCCTGTACAGACTGACAGACGTCGGGGGTGTGCCTTTGGATTGTCAGATGTAATGCTCACACCATTCCACCCCAACCCCCATCCTGCAGTCACTGACAGGCATCAAGGTGTGCCTTGGATTCCTTGGCCCCAAAGTTCACCCCATTCTCCTATACTGCGCCTGTCTCAACATTCTTCCTTACAGAATGGGGTGAGCATAAGGCCCAATGACCCAAGGCACAACACGACACCTATCAGAGTCTGCAGCATAGGGTGAGGTGAAATGGCATGAGCAATATGACCAATGACCCAAAGGCACACCTCAATGCCTGTTAATCTCTACAGGGTGGGGTGGAGTTGTCATCGGTTCCATACTTCACTGCCATTCCTATTATGCATCTCTCTTAACTCCTGCACTACCAATGCCAACACCAGCAAGTCAACATTCAGCATTGACACATGCTTATTGTGACTTGATGTCATTCTGTATTCTGTGCTCCCCTTTCCCTCTCCCTGGGTCATGCCAGGAAACGCGGTCCAGCTCAGTGTGCCTTTCCCAGTTATCGATTTTAAATAAATAAATCTATTTCCTTCTGATTTTACTCACTTCCTTCATGCAGAGTCTGGCTGCCTTAATTTTGCCCCCCTCTTATTTTTTCCCCATTGTCCCTCTACCCCTCCACGGCAATCCCCCCCCCCCAACTAGGCAGTTTGTGAGGTGGTCTCCCACTTCTTTAAAATCTGCCCTCCTAAAGACCAGGACCCTCATCCTCGCGTGGTTTGCCTCCACTCCCATTTTAATGTTAAACCATACTGAACTGTGATCACTGGTACCCAGTTGACTACCCACTGTAACATCTGTAATGCTGTCCCTGTTTGTAAGCAGCAGGTCCTGCACTACCTCATCCCTAATGGGTTCGTTGACTAGCTGCCTGAGAAAAGCCCCTTGCAGGGAGTATAGGATGGCCCTGCTCATTGCCAAAGCTGCAGCTGGAAGACTCCAATCCACATCTGGTAGACTAAAGTCCCCAACTAGTAGCACCTCCGCCTTATTTGCCACTTGATGATGTCATCCCTGAGGGCCTTATCCTGTTCCACATTTCGAAGCAGGGGTGGCACAGATCAAGACGGAAGAGGACTGTGGAGTAATCCCAGTGGATCTGGTCACTACTCCTATGTGAACATTGGTGATTCTGTTAAAATGAACACGTAAGGTACCTAGTAAGAACTGGCAGTGAAAATTGACTTTTTTGTTCTAAAAGTAAAGTAACTTGGGTTGTCAGGACTTTAAATTAATGGGCATTATTCTTTGATGTTTTTATATGGCTCATGTTTGTCGTTTTCTGGTTAGGTACCTTAGTTCTGTTATCACTACTGTTGGTTAACTAGAATCTGCAGCTTATCGAATAGATAGCTAAATGGACAGACTCGGTGGGCCACGCGGTCCATATCTGCCATCAAAGTCTATGTTTCTGTCACTATACTTTTTCTCTTAAATGTACAGGCTTTGCTGCATGGCTACACTGAAACTGAATTATTTGTTTCAGACAGGATTTTCATGGCAACTGTCTTACCAGGACAGTGTTTTTATATATTGTATTTGACAGTCTGGTCCTTTTGGAGACAGTGTATAAGACTCAAAGAGCTCATATTATTCAGTTGTTAAATATTCATGACGTTTTTTAATGCCATTAATAATGTATCAAAGCAGCAGTGCAACAAAAGTGGGCAAAAAATTTGACGCTATCCCTTTTTCACTGTAATAGATTCTAGGTATCATCCAGTTTAGCAGTTGGTAAAATTTCTAGTTCCAGCTCAGTCTAAGTATTTTATAAACATTTTCATTTATTTTTTTCTCAAGTATAAAAGAGGGCTGTCACACTTGGCTTAGGGATACAGTTGCAGATTAGGCAAAGGTTAGGATTGAGAAACAAAAACAAATTCCTGGTGCGCAGAGGAAGTGCAGTACCTAGAAAAGAAGATTTGACAGGTATGCTAATATTTGTATTGACTGTAGCTGAAACTGGCTTTCTGGAAAAACATTTTATGTTGCACCACTGCTTTAAGGGCATGGGTTTGTGTTTTTTGCAGAGGGCTGCAAAGTATAGGTACTTTGTTACACTTGTAATTAACTGGAGTTTAATGAACTTTATAGCCTACTAGATAAAGTTATAATTTCCACTTTGAAACTCTGAGAACTTAGACTATACTGTAATAATTTTGAAATTCCCATAATTATAACTTTATTCATTGTATCCTGTTATAGAAGTAGTTGTTTTATTTATTTGGCTCCCGATCCAGACACCTGGAGACCTGTACAACGGCAAAAAATGAAATACAGACAGCATACAACTCTCTGAATGTGCAGAGTCTTGGAAACAAGATGGATGACCTGCAAGCACTATTAGCAGACAGGAGGGTGGACATAGCTGCAGTAACCGAGACCTGAGCAACATCACACCATGACTTTGACCTTGCTATCCCTGGATATAAACTATACAGGAGGGAGAGAGTAGTCGGGAAGGGGGGAGGGGTGGCAGTTTATATCAGGGAGGGAATAACTTGCATGTGGAAGGAGTCAGAGGAAGGGGAGGTGGAGGCATTATGGGTTCAGTTAAGATCCAATAGAGGGAGAAAGGTGAGGTTGGGGGTGGTTTACAGACCACCCAATCAAGATGAGGAGAGAGACAGGGAACTGATCTCATGAATATTGGAAGCTGCAGGGAAAGGAGAGGTGGTAACTGTGGGGGACATCAACCTGCCCAAGGTGGACTGGAGTATACCATCCACGACATGTGCTAAGAGTCAGGTGATCCTGGAAGGACTGCAGAGTGGATTCCTGACTCAGGGTGTCATTGAACCAACAAGAGCTGAGGCAATTCTTGATCTGGTGCTCACAAATGGGGAGCATATACAGGAAATAATGGTCAGGGAGCCACTGGGGGAAGTGACCTTTGCACAGTGTGGTTCCATTTGGATATGGGCAGGGAAAGCATCCTGACTAAGACCAAAATCTTGGATTTCAGGAGGGCGGACTTCAGGAAATTGGGTGAGGTTCTATAAGGAGCCATCTCATGGGCATCAGGGCAGATATGGGGGTGGACCTAAAGCGGTCCATCATTAAGGAAGGAATACTACTTGCCAAAGATAAGTGTGTTAGGCTCAGAGGGAAGAACACAAGGGCCAAAGCACTCAGCTGGTTCAGTTCTGCGGTTGCCAAGGCAGTAAGGGAAAAGAGGTTGGCCTACAGAAAATTCAGGAAGACCAAGAGACAGGTGGATAGGGAAAATTACCTAAGGTTGGCTAATAAGGCAAGTAAAGAAGTACGGCGAGCAAAGGCACAGAAGGAGCTTCAAATAGCTGAAGGAATTAAGAAGGGGGAAGAAGGCTTTCTTTCACTATATAAGTGAGAAAAGGGACATCAAAGAAGGGATTGTTAGGCTTAAGAAAGGTGTGGAGTGGGTGGAGGATAATGGAGAAAAAGCAGAGATACTAAATGAATACTTCTGTTCTGTCTTCACCGGGGAGAAGGATGGACCAGTGCCTTCAGGTGGAAAAAGAGAAACAGGGCAGGAGGGGAACACAGACATAGTGATAGAGGAGGATAGAGTGAGGGAGGGTCTGTTGGCATTGAAAGTGGACAAATCACCAGGCCCAGACAGAGTACATCCAAGGGTACTAAAGGAACTGGCTGAGGAGCAGGCAGGGCCACTAGCAGGCCTATTTAATAGTTCACTAGAGTCAGGCGTGGCACCACAGGACTGGAGAACAGCACATGTAGTACCCCTTCACAAAAGCAGTCCCAAGGATGATCCAGGGAATTACAGACCAGTCAGTCTGACCTCCATTGTGGGCAAGCTCATGGAGACCATACTAAAGGAAAGGTAGGTGGAATATCTAGAGGAACATGGTCTCCAGGATGGAGGGGGGGAGATCATGTCAAACAAATCTGACTTCTTTGATTGTGTCACTAAGATAGTAGACAGGGGCCAAGCGGTAGACATCCTCTATCTTGATTTCAGCAAGGCCTTTGACTCAGTGCCCCACAAAAGGTTGATCAGGAAGTTGGTGGATCTTGGAGCTGGGGAAAAGATGGTCAGATGGGTGGAAAACTGGCTGAGGGACAGAACCCAGAGGGTGGTGGTGGTGGGTGGGGGAGTTATCTGGCACCAGAGAGACAACCAGTGGGGTCCCACAGGGCATGGCTGGGGCCAGTGTTGTTCAATGTCTTCATCAATGACATTGGGGATGGCATTAAAGGCAAAATGTGCCTATTTGCAGATGACACCAAGCTCTGTGGGAGAGTGGACACAGCTGAAGGGATACGGACCTACAGGAAGATCTGGAAAAGCTGGGGACGTGGTCCAGGATCTGGCAGCTTGGCTTCAATGCCAAGAAATGCAAAGTTATGCATATTGGAGCCAATAATCCCAGGACGGAGTATTACCTGGGTGGAGTCCGAGTATCTGCAACAGAGGAGAAGGACCTGGGAGTGATAATCACTAGTGACCTGAAGCACTCCATGTAGTGCAAGAAAGCAGCAGCAAAGGCAAACAAGATGCTGGGATGCATAGCTGGGGGATCAGTAGTAGGAGAGAGGAGGTTATACTGCCCTTGTACAGGTCACTGGTAAGGCCGCATCTAGAGTATGGAGTTCAGTACTAAAACACAGAAACATAGACTTTGATGGCAGATAAGGACTACTTGGCCTACCCAGTCTGCCCCTTTCCCTACCTACTGGATAAGCTGCAGATTCTAGTTAACCAACAGCCTACTTTCTGCCACCCACCCCACTACAATTGCCTTATGTCTGTCCCATGCATGTTTGAATTCCCTCAATGTTTTAAACCCAACAACCTCCCCAGGAAGGCGGTTCCAAGCATCCACCACTCTCTCTGTGAAAAAAATTTCCTCACATTACCCTGAGCCGTCCCCCTCTATCTTTAATTTGTACTTGTTTCTTACACATCTCTTTTCTGAAAGATGCTGCCCTCCTGGACTTTGTTGATTCCTTGAGGGTACTTGGCGTTTCCATCATGTCCCCCCATCCCTCCCTTTCATCAAGGGTATACATATTAAGCTCTCTCAGTCTCTCTTCATATGGTTTCTGATGCAGACCCTGCACCATTTAAGTTGCCCTCCTCTGGACTGCTTCCATCCTGTCTATGTCCTTGCATAGATGAGGTCTCCAAAACTGCACACAGTACTCCAGATGGGGTCTCACCAACTGTCTGTACAGAGGGATAACCACTTCCCTTTTTGTTGGCTTGCCGTGCTTGCGAGGCAGTCAACATATTAGGAGAGTGGAGATTTGGAGGCGCGGCTGCTGCTGGGCGAATAGAGGGCACACATCAGTAGTTGCGTCCCTCATTCCCCAATAAGCCAGCATGCTAGCGCTGACACCAACATTATGTAAAATGGACAAAACTTCTAAACAAAGTGCCACTGCAATCAGAGACAAACTCGTCATGCAGCGTCACTTTGTTTACAAGTTACGTCCACTTTACATAATGTGCAGTCCCCCCCCCAGTACAGAGTGCCACGCTGGAAGCCCATCCCAGCGTGGCAAGTGATGCCATGGCCGACGGGGATGCCCAATCCCGGACGGCTCACTATCCTCCCAAGTACAGGGTGCCACGCTGTGAGCCACCCAGCGTGGCAATTAGTGCCATTGCCGGCAGGGGTGCCCAATCCCCATACGACTGTCATTAAGCAGTTCCCATGCAGTCTCCCTACCCCCAGCCCACACCCACCCTCGCACCCTGCCTCCCCACCCCTCACCCCATAACACCTCCGGTCGGTAGCGACGAACTGCGGGTGGACCGGGAACACGTCTGCACTCTTCAAAGCCGACCGTGAACTGAGAAATGCCGGTAAGCTGTATAATGGGCTAGATAGGGTTTTTTCAACTTTGTTGCATATCTCAGGCATTTTTTGGAATTTTTGCACCAAATTTTCAAAATGGAGTTTTTGGGACCCCCTTCTCATGAATGCTGTCACTGTCATGGGGTTATTCAGCCCCGAAGGGTGATTTCGCAGTCACTGCACGAAATCACCTTTCGGGACTGATTAATGAAATGACACTGCCAGTGTTCATAAGGTGGAACTCTCAAAGCCTGTTTTGAAAATTTGGTGGAAAATCAAGACTGTTTAAGAATGTGCGTTGCGCGGTTCCTACGCGCTTTATGAGTTCGATGAATTTTCAATATTTTCACTCCAGATTTTCAACATTGCCATTTTACCACACCTTCTTATGAGTAGTACAGCTGTCATTTTCACATCTCACCCAAAGCGTGTTTCACCCATGTGGCGCACAATGGCGCAGTTGGTGTCGCGAAATCAATGTACGGGACAAATTAAGAAAATCACAGTGACACCACTCATGAGGCAGAGGTCTTAAAATGGCTATGTTGAAAATTTGGTGAAAAAATTCCAAAAAATGACTGTTTTATGAACGTGCGTTGTACAGTTCTACACAGCGCTCGTAAGTTCAAATTTTCAATATTTTCACTCCAGATTTTCAACATTGCCATTTTATTACACCGTTATGAACAGTACAGCTGCCATTTTCATATGTGCCCAAATGTGTTTCGCACATAGCACACAATGGTGTGCAAAAGCAATGTTGAAGGACAGATTGAAAATCACAGTTACACTGTTCATGAGCAGAGGTCTTAAAATGGCTATGTTGAAATTTGGTGACAAGAGTCCATAAAATGACTGTGTTACGAGTGAGCATTTTGCAGTTTCACGCACCCTCGTAGTCTATGACTTTGTAATATTTTCAGTCCAGATTTTCACCAGTGGAATTTTCCACACTTCTTTATGAACAGTACAGCTGTAATTTTTTCACTAACATGGCGAAGTGTGTTTCACACTTTCAGCGCAGAAGATCATGCGTGGTCGCTGTGGAGAAATTATTGTTCAGGACAGATAAAGAAAATCACACTGACACTGTTCATGATCGGGCACCAAAATACTGACTTGACAATCTGCTGTAAAAATCCCTAACCTAATTATATTACAGATGTCGTTGCAGCGTTTCTATGTCGTTCATTAACAGCCAGTTTTAATATTTTTACTGCAGATTTGCAACATTGCCATTTTACACCTCCCCATGAACAGTACAGCTGTCATTTTTACATCCTGTTGAGATGTTTTTGCTACCTATAGTGCTAAATGCGTAATCGTTGTACATAAGCGGCTTTGACGACAAATATTGCCACTGTTCATGAGGTGGGGTCACAAAAAAAAAACATGTTGAAAATTTGGGTGAAAATATGAGCTCTTACCTGAAGGTATTAGGGTTTCCAACCCTTGAGCCCAACCCTGTGAGAGCGACCAGGCATCAGGGTGTGACTTGGGATTCTTGTCTGTAAGGCTCATACCATTCCACCTGCAGCCAGTGAGAGTCGAGGTATGCCTTGGACTCTTCAGCCCCAAAGTTCACCCCATTCTCCTATATCGCACCCATCTCACCATATTTCCTAATGGAATGGGGTGAGCATAAGGGCCAAAGACCCCAAGGAACACCGTGACACTTGTCAGTGTCTGCAAGCTGGGGTGTGGTGAAATGGCGTGATCGTTATGCCTGATGACCCAAAGGCACACCCCAATGCCTGTCACTCTCTGCAGGGTGGTGGTGGGGTGGGCTTCAGTTCAGTACTTCACTGCCATTCCTATTATGCTGCTCTGTAACTTCTACACTACCACTGCCAATGCCAGCAAGCCAACATTCGGCATTGACAAATGCTTGTTCTACTTGTGATGCCCCTTCCTATGCATCCCAGTATCCTCCTGGCTCTCCTTACTGACTTCTCACATTGCTTACCATCCTTTAGATCATCTGATATGACTACCCCCAAGTCCCTTTCCATTTTTGTTGTTGTTAGTACCTCCCCTGCTATTGTGTACTCATCTCCTGGGTTTTTGTTTCCCAGGTGCATTACTTTGCACTTCTTTGCACTGAATCTAAGTTGCCATATGTACATAGATACATAGACAGTGTCGGCAGATAAGGGCCTATGGCCCACCCAGTCTGCCCATTTGAGCTTGTAAGTTCAGTTTATGTTTTCCTAGAAGTCTGTTGCCCCTTACCCCTGACCTCCAGAATTCCTTTATGTCTATCCCATGCATTCTTAAATCCCGTGATTTGTTTCAGCCCCACCACATCCTCTGGCAGGTGTTCCACTTGTCCACCACCCGTTCTGCAAACAATTCTTCCTCATCTTTCCTCTGAATTGTCCTCCCTCCAACTTCATTCCATGCCCTCTAGTCCTGGAACATCTTTTTTGCTTAAAAATAGTGTATTCCTGCACCCTGTTCCTCCCTGAGAGATACGTGTATGTCTGTATCATAGCCCCTCTCTCCCTCCTCTCCTCCAGGGAGTACATGTTCAGTTCCTTCAACCTGTCTTCATAGGACTTGTGATGCAATCCATGCACCATCTTTGTTGCCCTCCTCTGAACCTTGTCTACCCTGTCTATGTCCTTGTGTAGGTATGGTCTCCAGAACTGTACACTGTACTCCAGGTGGGGCCTCACTAGTGTCTTGTATAAGATTATGACCTCCTTTTTCCTGCTGGTGATGCCCCTGCCTATACATCCCAGCATCCTATTTGCATTACCTGCTGCCTTGTCACACTATTTCCCTACCTTGAGGTCATCAGAGATAATAACCCCAAGATCCCTTTCCTGTTTGGTGCATCCTATATCCTCACCCCCCAACTAATATATTGTGCCAGGGTTTTTGTGCCCCATATGCATTATCTTGCAGTTCTTTGCATTGAATTTCAACTGCAAACCCCTGACCATTCTTCAAGTTTCTGCAGGTCGCTTCTCATTCTGTCTACACCCTCTGGTGTGTCTACTCTGTTACAGAGCTTTGTGTCATCAGCGAACAGTGAAATTCTGCCTTCTAGGTCCTGTACAATGTCACTGATGAAGATGTTGAATAGGACCAGTCCCACTGATCCCTGTGGTATCCACTGGTCACTCTTCCCTCTGTGGAGTGACAGCCATTTACCACCACCCTCTGTGTCCTGCCACCCAGCCAGTTACCTACCCACACACTGCTGTCCTGCCCACCCATATTCCTCAGTCTGTGTAATAGTCTTCTATGTGGCACAGTGTCAAGGCCTTGCTGAAGTCAGATAGGCCATGTCACTGCCCTCCCTGATCCACCTCCCTAGTCACCCAGTCAAAAATTAAAGCGGGGGTTGGTCTGACATGACCTCCTCCTGGTGAAACCATGCTGCCTTGGGTCCTGTAGTCCATTGATAACCAGATGTTCCACAGTCTGTCTCTCCTTCAGTAGTGCTTCCATGATCTTCCCCACTACCGGTGGGAGGGCTGACTGGTCTGTAGTTCCCTGCTTCCTCTTTCTTCCCACTTTTGTATAAGGGACTACATCTGCTGTCCTCCAGTCTTTGGGTACCTCCCTGTTTCCAGTGATCAGCTAAACAGGATAGCAAAGGTTCAGCCATCACCTCTCTTAGTTCTTAAGGACCCTGGGTTACCCCATCTGGCCCCCATTGCTTCATCAACTTATTACTTCCAGTTCCTTCAGGACCCTTTCTCGTGTAAAGGGACTTATGTCCATTTCTGCACCATTCTCACCCTTGTACTCCCTTCAGACCCATTACCCTCCTCTTCCTCAGTAAAGACTGAGCAGAAATACCTGTTCAATATGTTAGCTTTACTGTTGTCATCCTCCATGGCCCCATCCTCCCTTCAGTCTCACTATCCCTCCCTTTGTCTTTCTTTTCCTTATGTACCTGTAAAGGTTTTGCCCCTCTACCCACTGATTTTGCAATATGTTCTTCTGTCTGACCTTGCTTCCTTACTGACCTCCCTGCCTCCCTTTGCTTCTCCTCAGGTACTTCTCTCTATCCCCTTCTGCCTGTGTCTTTTTATTGCCTGAATGCAATCTTTTGGCTTTCACTTTCTTTGCTACCTCTTTGGAAAACCATAATGGTCTCCTCTTCCTTTTCCTTTTGCTAACCTGCTATAAGCATAATCTGTTGTTCTTGTAATCCCTATTTTAAATACTCCCACTGTTCCTCAATCCAGTTCCTGTCCCATTCCCTTAATGCCTCTTTCAAGTATCTCCCCATTTTCCTAAGTCGCCCCCTAAAATCCAGGATACGTGTTTTTGTGTGGTTTGGTTCTGCTCTTTCTGTGATTTCAAACCACAATGACTGGCGGTCACTGTTCCCCAGGTGCTCCCCCACTGTTACCCCCATCACACTGTCCCTATTTGTGAGCACAAGGTCCAGTATTGCCTTCTGCTGAGTTGGTTCCATGACCAGTTGCTTGAGGAAGGCACCCTGAAGGGAGTCCGACCATTCCTCCAACCTTGCCAAGTCCCTTCTCATCCTTTCTATCCTACCTTGTGTATCAACTCTGTTACAGATCTTTGTGTCATCTGCAAAGAGGCACACCTTTCCCTCAAGACCCTCTGCAATGTCACCTATAAAGATGTTAAAGAGGACTGGACCCAGTACTGAGCCCTGAGGTACTCCACTAGTGACCCCCCTTTCTTTGGAATGTGTTCCATTCACTATTAACTTCTGTGTCCTGTTGTGCAGCCAGTTTGCTACCCAGGCTATCACCCTGGGACCCACTCCCAGGCTGGCTAACGCGATTATTAATCTTTGTGTGGGACTGTGTCCAAATGCCTTGCTAAAGTCTAGGTAGCCATATCCACAGCCCCTCTCTGGTCTATTACTTTGGTCACCCAGTCAAAAAATCTATTAGATTCATCTGACATGACCTTCCTGCTGTAAATCCATGCTGCTTTGGGTCCCGTGCCCCGCTGGCCTCTAGGTACTCAAAATTCTTTCTTTCTTTCAGAAGTGATTCCATCATTTTCCCCACCACTGAGGTCAAACTTACAGGTCTGTAATTTCCTGCTTCTGCCCTGCTCCCACTTTTGTGAAGGGGAATCGCATCTGCCCTCCTCCAGTCCTCAGGTACCACCCATCCTGCCATGATTTGTTAAAAAGTGTGGTCAGTGGTGTCACTAGGTCCTCCCTTAGTTCTTTTAGGATTCTGGGGTGAATCCCGTCAGGCCCATTGCTTTGCCCACCTTGAGTTTTAGGAGTTCTTTCAGGACTCTTTCTTCTGTAAATGGACTGGTGTCAACCCCCCTACCCAGAGTGCTTCTATTGTCTGGTTTAGGTAACTCCTCCTCATCTTCTTTTGTGAATACTGAGCAAACGTATTCATTCAGTATCTCTGCCTTTTTACTGTCTCCCTCTGTCCACCTCCCCTCTCCCTTATTAATCTTCACTATTCCTCCCTTAACCTTTCTATGCTCCCTAATGTACCTATAAAAGGTTTTATCCCCCTTCTTAACTGAATTGGCTATTTTTTCCTCGGGTTTGGGCTTCTGCTATTCTGACTGCCTTCCCCACTTCTTTCTGCTTTAATTGATACAGTTCCTGTCGTGCTCCTTCTGTGATTCCTTATACTTTTTGAATGCAGCCTTTTCTCCTTAACCTTCCCTGCCACCTCTTTTGAGAACCATAGTGTTTTTTCACCCGCTTTGTTTTCTTATCTGTTTCACACAAAGGCTTGTTGCCTCTATGATGGCAGTTTTGATTTTCTCCATTGTTCTTCCACCCTCCTTTTTGGCCATTTGCTAGTGTATTCCTCAGGTATTCACCCATTTTTCCAAAGTCAGCCCTTCTAAAGTCCGTATGCTTGTTTTGTATGGCTCATCTCCATGGTTGTGCTTATTGTAAGCACACTGTGCAGTGGTCGCTTGTTCCCAGATGTCTACTGACTTCTAAATTTGTGGTCCTCTCTCCATTTGAGAGTACCAGGTCTAGTATTGCTCCCTCCCAAATGGGTTCCAACACTAGCTGTCTAAGCCTGCCCCCTGCAGGGCATTGAGAATTACCCTGCTCTTGAATGTGGCTGCAGTACATGTCATCCAGTTAACATCTGGCATATTCAGGTCCCCCATCAACAGTATCTCCCCTTTTTCAGCCATTTTGAGAATGTCCTCTATCATTTTCTTGTCCATTTCCTCCCCTTGAGATGGGGGTCTGTATACAACCCCTGTGCGGATTGTGATGCCATTCCCTGTCTCCAAGGTGACCCAGAGTGCCTCTTGTCCTCCCCCTTTACTTTTTAGTTCTGCAGCTTTGATTCCTTCCCTTATGTATAGAGCTACTCCACCTCCTCTTTTCCCCTCCCTGTCCCTTCTGTAGACTGTGTACCCTGGTATGCTGACATCCCAGTCATGGTTCTCCGTGTACCATGTTTCGTGACTGCCACAATATCCAATTGTTCATCTTCCATCAAGGCTACTAGCTCAGGAAGCTTGTTTCCCAGACTACGGGCATTGGTACTCATTGCCCTCCATTTAATGTTGGCGTTATCCTTTTTCCCCCCATGTCTGCTCTTTTTGCCCTTGTCTATTTTTCCATTTACCCCTGTCCTGCCCTCTGTTGAGCACTGTACCTCAGTGTTTACCTTACTACCTGTCATGTTTTGTGTGGGGGGGGGCTTGAAATTTCCTGCCTCTTATTAGCACCTCCCCCCATGGCTAGTTTAAAAGCTTGCCAAGGAAGCATTTAAACCTGTCACTTAGGATCTTGGTTCCCTTTGTGGACAGATGCAGACCATCGTGCCAGTATAGACCTTCATCTGTCCAGGTGTACCCCCAGTCCCCAATGAAGCCAAAGCCCTGTGGTGCCCACACCTCAAAAAGGACATTAATCTGCGGCAGAAGGTACAAAGGAGGGCTACAAAGATGATAGCCAGACAGCAGGGCAAGGCATACGAGGAGAGGTTGAGGGCACTGAACATGTACTCCCTGGAAGACAGGAGAGAGATGGGATGTGGGATTGGGACATTCAAGTACTTGAAAGGAGTAAATAAGGTTGATAAGGAGAGTCTCTTTAAGCCGAGTGGCAGCCATAACAAGAGGGGGCACAGTCTTAAGCTGGAGGGTGGGAGGTTTAGGAGGGAGGTCAGGAAGCACTTCTTCACAGAGAGGGTGGTGGACACTTGGAATGTGCTGCCAGAAGAGGTCATCTCATTGAAGACAATGGGCAGCTTTAAGACAGGCTGGGATAGGCATAGGGGAAGGTAAGAACCATGGTAAGGGAGGATGGGAGGAGTGGGGAGGGAAGGCAGGGACATTAGCTCAAGCTGTGGACCCTGCAATACGAGCAGACTTGATAGACCAAATGGCCTTCCTCTGCTGGCTTCTTCGTATATTTGTATGTAAATTAAAACCAGAAAGGTAAAGAAGACTCTGTAGGCAGAATAAGCAAATAATTACTGAGGCCAGTGGGTTAAATTAAATTAAAACACTTGTCTAAACAGGTGGGTCTTTAGACCCCCCCCCGAGGGACTTCCCTCAGAGACCTAGGGAGAGATTTCTACAGTACTGGACCAGCCAACCTAAATGTGCAGTCACCTGAAGTCTTCAACCTGACCCTGGGAACTGCTAGGAGGTATCCCTTGGAGGAGCGAAAAGGGTGAATAAGAAGACAGCAGCTCACTCAGATAGCCTGGGCCCAGTTCATGTATGGCTCTATAGGTCAGCAAACTGACCTTGAAGGAGATTCACCACTTCACTGGCAGCCAATGCAGATCACACAAGACCGAGGTCACATGACATGATCTCAGCAGGCCAGTCAATAATCTTGTAATAATGTGGGGTGGAAAGGAAGAGAAGGGACTTGGCAAGGTTGAAGGAATGGTCAAATGTATGGCAGCTTAGATTCAATGCTAAGAAGTGCAAAGTGATGCATCTAGGAAACAAAAACCCAGGGGAAGAGTACACAGTGGGGGGTAAGATACTAACAACAACAAAAATGGAAAGGGACCTGGGGTTAGTCATATCAGATGACCTAAAGGTGAGCAAGCAATGTGAGAGGGCAGTAAGGAGAGCTGGGGGGATACTGGGATGCATAGGGAGAGGCATCACCAGTACGAAACAGGAAGTTGTTATCCCTCTCTACAGACAGCTGGCGAGACCCCATCTGGAGTACTGTGTGCAGTTCTGGAGACCCAATCTCCACAAAGACATAGACAAGCTGGAGGCAGTCCAGAGGAGGGCAACTAAAATGGTGCAGGGTCTGCACCAGAAGACATATCAAGAGAGACTTAAGGAGCTTAATATGTATAGCCTCGACGAGAGGAGGGAGAGGGGGGACATGATAGAAACTTTCAAGTACCTCAAGGGAATCAACAAAGTCCAAGAGGGTAGCATCTTTCAGAAAAAGAGGTGTACAAGAACAAGGGGGTGACTTTTGAAGCTAGAGGGAGGATGGCTCAGAAGTAATGTGAGGAAGTATTTTTTCATGGAGAGGGTTGTAGATGCATGGAACAGTCTTCCTGACGAGGTTGTGGAGTCAAAAACAGTGGTGGAATTCAAGAATGCATGGGACAGGCTAAGGCAATTCTAGGGGTTGGGGGTAGGAAGAAGTAGGCTGTTGGTTAGCTAGGATCTGCAGCTTATCCATTACGTAGGGAAATGGGCAGACTGGGTGGGCCAAGCGGTCCTTATCTGCCGTCAAATTCTATGTTTTTATGTTTCTATGGTTGCTGCATTCTGCATCAGCTGCAGGCATTGTAGGACCCTTCCACCTACCCCCAGATACAGAGCGTTACAGTAGCCTGGCCTGAGTGTCACAGAGGCATGCACCTTGGAGGGCATGTCTTCCAGCAGGATCAAGGCTTTAATCCAGGAGATGTTACAAAGATAATAAAAGCCATTCCAGACTACGTATGACACCAGAGTCTCCAGTGTCAGTCTTTCATTTAGAAGGGCACACAGATGTTTCACTTTGGTAGAGGCCACTAGACTGGAGGAACCAAGAACCAAACTGGTCCTCTCCACTGTTGCCCCCACACCCTGCCATCGACCAGGCTCAGTCAGTAGTGCCTCCATTTTGTCCAAGTTAAGTCATAGCCAGTTAGAGGATATCCAGTCTTGGATCTCAGCCAGATATAGACAGAGTACACTGACCACGTTAGGTGTCTTGGTAGGATATAAACAGGAAAGGGTTGTGCTCTCAGAAAAGACTGGGTGCTTGTAAATGTGAATTCACTGCTAGAAATGAGACAAGCACTCCAGAGTATCAGAATTGTTAAAACTTGAAACTCTTACTATGAATGCAAGAGGTAAAAACATGACTACACAAATAAAAGTGCCACCAACTGACAAGCCCCAGCACTTTGAGGCACAAACGTCTTCCTCAGGGGACATACCCCGAGGAAGAGGTTTGTGACTCGAAGCGCTGGGGCTGTCAGTTGGTGGCACTTTATCTGTGTATTCACATTTTTACCTCATGCATTCATAGTAAAAGTTAAAGTTTCAACAAGTCTGATATTCTGAAGTGCTTGTCTCATTTCTAGCAGTCCTGGGTGCAAATGAAAGGTATAACTGGGCATCATCTGTATAGTAGTGGAAACCCAAGCCATGCCATTTGATGATGTCACTCGGGGAAGTATGTGTACAGTGAACATCATCAGTGGGAGAATCAAACTGACCACTCCCTTCAGTCTCTAGACCTGAGGAGGTCATTAAGCACCCTGACCAATGCTGCGTCCATACCTCTCAACTGTACCTCATTGCGAGGAACGCTCCTCATTTTACTTCACAAAAGCTCCCTGTTCCACATTGTGAGGACTTGTCCCACATTCAGTGTCAACATTTGAAAGCAAAAATCTTTAGTAAATGATGCAACAAATATATTATTCAATTAATAACAGACTTTCGGAACATAAATGCAAACATGTTAACAGTGTTTTGAGATTCTTGGGTAAAGATTTGATTAAGTGTTCCACATTTTGCTCATTTGTTCCACATTTTGAGATACAATGTTCCACATTTGGAGGACAAAATGTTGAGAGGTATGGCTGCGTCAGTACTATTATCTAGACCCAAATCTGGACTGGAGTGGCTCACAGATGTTAAAGGCTGTGAGATGGCCTTGGGCTGCTGAACTACTCTTCTCTGTAACCATTCCTAAAAATTGAAGGTTACAGACTGTCTAAATTTTGCCAAGCAGTTTGAGTCCAAAGATGTTTTTTTTTTCAGGTGGGGTCTCACCAATGCATCTTTCAATGCACTTGGAAAAGAAGACATCTCTGAAAGGGAGCGCTGGATTATTGCGGCCAACACAGGACCCAGAAATCTGACACAGCTCACTAGGTGCATCAGACCTGGATCCAGTTCACAATGAGTGGGCCAGTACAGCTCAGAAATCACCTCTCTCACCTCCTCCACTGAAAGCAGCCTAAACTCACTCCATGCAGGGGGGAGTGCTCCCTGAGACAACCCAAACGACACTGCTGGGCTGCACCAGCCAAAATGAAGTTATCCCTAATCTAACATAGAAACATAGAAGTTGATGGCAGATAAGGACCGCAAGGCCCATCCAGTCTGCCCATTTGTTTTTCTACCTTATAAATGTGCCATCGGCCTTTGCTCTGTCAGTGGCCTGTCTATTCATAGTCATTTGTATTGCTCCCTTATGCCTATCCCATGCCTATCTGAAGCCCTGCACTGTATTCATAGCCACCACTTCTTGTGGTAAGCCATTCCATGCATCCACCACCCTTTCTGTGAAAAATAATTTCCTCACATTCCCCCCTTAATCGGCCCCCCTCTAATCTCATGCTGTGTCCTCTTGTCCTGCTATTTTTCTTATATTTAAACATGTTAGACTCTTTCACCTTGTTAATGCCCTTAAGGTGCTTGAATGCCTCGATCATATCACCTCTCTCCCTCCTTTGCTCAAGGGTATACATATTGAGCTCTGTGAATCTGTCCTCATATGTCTTCTGATGCAGTCCCTGCACCATTTTGGTTGCCCTTCTCTGGACTGCCTCAATTTGGTTAATGTCCTTGTGAAGGTGTGGCCTCCAATACTGCACGCAGTACTCCAGATGGGGCCTAACCAGTGTCTTGTAAAGAGGGATTATTACCTCCATCTTACGACTTGTGATACCCCTACTAATACACCCTAACACACCCCTAGCCTTACCTACTGCTTTAGAGGTCTGCTTGGATGATTTCAGGTCATCAGTGATGATGATACCAAAGTCTCTTTCTTCCTTTGTGACTGCTAGCAACTCCCCCTCCCAGCCTATAGGTGGCTTCAGGGTTTCTCTTCCCTATGTGCATGATTTTGCACTTCTTTGCATTAAATCCCAGTTGCCACTCTTCTGACCATTTTGTCAGTTTATCCAGATCTCTTCTCATTCTGCCCACCCCATCTGGATCATCTACTCTGTTGCAGAGATCTGCAGGAAGTCACCCTGTCGGAGAAGAACTAAGCAAACTTTTCGCAATGTGCAGATGAAAACACCTCCACTGAGTGGTGACAGTCAGGATGTAATAGCCTGTGTGTCATTCAGAAGAGCTCAGCCGGTCTGTTCCTCCCTGCCACAATCTCTCTAGATAGAAATACTACCTTCTTACGGGAGACTGCTCTCTGATATTCACCACAGTGTATTCTCAGAGCCAGTCTGTCCCCATCAGCCCTAGATTTCCACCAGCAATGTTGTACTCTGTGATGCAAAGCCTTCATTTCCCTGAGCTCCTGGTCAGACCATGGGGATCTCACATGAGAAGACCTGGTTCATACATGGACTGGTGCAGCTGGCTCAAGGGCTAAGGCAACACCCCTACTGGGTTTACTGCTGGGTCCTCCGATCTGGTTCCTCACACAGCCAACACACCCAAAAGGTCCAGTGCCACCTGGAGTCCTGATGGGGATAACCCCTTTAAAAGCTGACAGCAGATTGTCTCCACAGGGGAGGACCATTTCTGTACATGGTATGGACAGCATGAATGTCTCCTATGAATAAGCTATAAATGAAAAATATGATGCCTTTGGCCACAATCACACAGTATGACTGGCTAAGCCAATATTAAAAAACAGAATTATACAGGTGCAGTAGCACCTATTTATTGTGGTTGAGTAAGCACTTTCATATTAATCCCCAATTTTTGCACCTTAATAATGTTGCCCCCGTTTAACTGATTTACTTGAAATCTGGAATGCTCAAAGACGGTGCCAGCATCTGGATTCTGAAAATGCATGGCAATCAGTTCGAGGGCAAAACTACAATGGTAAAAAAAAAAAAAAAATCTCACACAAGCCAAGTCAGACCCCCCCCAAGGTAGATGGATGTATGCACTATACCAGACTCCCTCAGGCCCCATCCTCCTTGGGAACATATATATGCACCCAATGAGGACAACCCTGAGTTCTTCCATCACATCATCCAAATAATGAATATGGTCACACCAGGGACCCCCACCATATTGCGGCGGGATTATAATCTGATGCCAGATCCAGTGGTGGACAAGACCTCCAGGGCGGGGGACTCCCTTTGGCGGGGGCGTACTGACTTGCAAAGCTTGATGAGGGACCAAGGGTTAGCTGACTTGTGAAGGCTACTGCACCCTTGGGACTGGAACTACTTCTACTACTCAGTGGTGCATGGGTTACATAGTCAAATTGATCTTTGGCTCACTTCCTCGTTGATCACCCAAATCGCAGTGGCCTTAGAGATAATGCCCATAATAATCTCTAACCATGCCCCAATCCTGATGACCATACTGTGGGGTCCCCAACCCCCTAGTTCCACATCGTGGAGATTAGACCCCCTGCTGATAAAAGATCTGGAGTTTGTCACATGGGCCCAGGGTGAGGCTAAAACATTTTTTATGGAGAACCCCCATCAAGGACACCTCAGCCTGGAATACATGGGAGGCATTTAAGGCCACCATGAGGGGGAGTATAATAGGGTACACGGTGGCCAGGAGATGGCAACACGAAAAGCAGCTCAGGGACTTGGAAAAAGAACTGAAAGAGGCAGAGAAAGAACATAAGGGGCTAGTCTGCCCAACCCCACAGGGTCCCCTGGGACGGAAAATACAAAGTCTCAGGCTAGAAATCAGTGCTCTCCTGTCCCACAAGGCAGAGGTGTGTATACTCAAACAGAAATATTGGAAGGGCCGGGAGAAGGGGAAGGTGTTGGCGTACAGGCTAAGGAAGCAACAAATGGAGAGGCATATAGTGGGGCTGAGGGATAAAGAAGGGGCAGTCCACACTACAGGCTCCAATCTCAATAAGGTTATGGCAATTTACTACACCTCATTATATGCCTCCACTGGGGGGCAACCAACAGGCCATTAAGGCCTTCCTGAGCTCTGTGGACCTCCCCACTATTACCAGGCAACAGGCCAAAATCCCAGATACCCCACTGACCAGCACAGAGGTGAAACATGCACTGCTATCACTAAGGCACGGGAAGGCGCCAGGAGGGGATCGTATACGGTTGAGCTTTGGCAGGCCGTGGCAGACACAGTCACCCCAGTACTGCAGCAGGTCTACCAGGAAGTAGAGACAGAGGTTATGTTCCTCCCTACAATGAGGGAGGCGGTAATCATGGTTCTGCCAAAAAAATGAAAGGACCCCACCTCCCCCAGCAGTTACTGCCCCATCTCATTGATAAATGTGAACAGCAAGGTGTTACCAAAGGCCCTAGCTCAGAGACTAAGTCCCCTTCTCCTGCAGCTTATACACCCTTCCCAAGTGGGTTTTGTCCCGGGCAGATACAGTGTTGACCATATGAGGACCCTGGTTAGTGTCACACATATCCAAAGGTTTTAACACCCCAGCAGCTGCAGTGGCCTTCGATTTAGAAATGGCATTCAACTCGCTGGAATGGGACTACTTCCATGCCGTCCTGGATCATTTGGGGATGGGTCCGAGATTTAAGACCTGGATAAGTTCCATATAAAACACCCACATGGCCAGACTCCTCACCAACTCCATGCTTTCCCCCGCTATTGAACTGGAACAGGGTACAAAGCGGGGCTGCCCCCTCTCATCACTGTTATTCATCCTGGCGGTGGAACCCTTGGCCACTAAACTTAGACTGGAGAGAGGGATACCAGGGATATCCCTGGGCCAAAATGAATATACCACACTCATGTACCAGCATGCAGCAGTGCTGAAGCAGAAGTAGCTTGGCTCAGGTAGCTTTGCCTTTCTATTGCTAGTAATCTTCCGGAAGTTTGAGCTAAACTCAGCTAGGATCACATTCCAGGTGCTCATGTCTACATTCTTGTGTGTTCTTTCACCTAGCAGTTGTTCCTGAATGTGTTTAATAAAGTTGATTTTGTGATTCATATTGTAAGTTTGGGATTTAAATTTCAACAGACATTGTTAATAACTTTCTGGAAGCTTCTGTGCTTCCCCCTCAGCTAGGATCAATTTACAGCTAATTGTGTTTAAATACCTGTGTGTTCTTTCATCTAGCAGCAGTGTTGAAGCAGAAGTAGCATGGCTCAGGTAGCTTTGCCTTCCTGCCGCTAGCAATCTTCTGGAAGTTTCTGAGCTACCCTCAGCTAGGATCACATTCCAGGTATTTGTGTTTACATTCTTGTGTGTTCTTTCACTTACCAGTAGTTTACCCAACCCATCCACCCCAAGTTCATCTACCTTTATAGGGGAGGCTCTGGGTCGGGATTGGTTGCCAATACAACCTAGTACAGCCTCGGGACTGACTGATCATACTAGACCATTTCAAAGAAGAGGACAAAGGGAGTTGAATAACATGGTAGCCCTAGTAAGGGGGAACGTCCCAGGGGATGGGGCAGGCAGTATGAAGGGGAGAGAGCTGGAGTTTTTTTAAGGATTCAGGTAGGGGCATGGGGAGGGTAGTAGTACGCTGCAGCAACTGTGGGGCAGCTATCTTTATAGGGGTCATGTAGAGAGCAGGGGGTTGCCTGGTGTGCAGGCAACTTGAGCAGCTCAGGGAAGAAATTAGGTGGTTAACGGCAGAGATAAGGAGATGGAACAAGACAGACTGGTGGAACAGTCCAGGATCGGGGGCACATGGTTGTGCCCAAGAAGACTGCAGTCAACCCAGACCGGGGGGGAGGGGTAAATGTACCAAAATTGCCACCTCAGGAACCATTGGGTACAGATAAAGAGGAGTGGAGGAAGATAGGGAACAAGGGCAGAAATGACCCTAGAGCGGTAAAAATACAGGTCTCTCGACAGTGTGCCAGGGAGAGCTCCGAGCAGGGAGGAGGTGTCAAGCAATAGGTTCTCGGTGCTGGCTACACTAGAGAAGATGAAGGGGGAGGACTTCATAGACAAAGTTGGTGAAAAAGAGATTACTAACAACTCAGAGGGAATTGGTAATGTAGCTGAAGGGGGCAGGGTTTCAATGGGTAAGGACAAGTGGACAGGGGGTAGGAGACTGGACAGGGGGACAGTAGTTAAGGAAAAAGAGGGGGAGCAAGGGTGTTTTGGTGGCAAGAAAGGAATGGGAGGGGGTCAAGGAATTGAGGGGGTATGGTAAGGGGGATAGGTTGAGTAGGTGGGGTTGCAGAGAAGAGGGGAAGGGGAGGTTGCACAGAAGAAGGGGAGGGTAGGTATGGGGAGGTAAGGGTAGGGCTGCATCGGGGAGAAGGCAGGTGAAGCCCGGTGGAGAGAGGAGGTAAAAGCAGAGGAAAAAGGGGAGAGGTAAGGCAGGGCAGAGACTGGGGTGGAAAAGGGAACAACTGCGCTGGAGGAGGAGGAGGAGTGGAGAGGAAGGGGACAGGATAATGGAAGAACAAGGTGAGCAGATCATGGAAACGAGGGTGGAATCCTAGTGCTGGGAGACTCAGTTCTGAAGGGGATCAGATGGGGAAGCATGGGGGAGAGGCATAGTCGCATATGGTGGAGGCCATATGAACATGCCAGCAGAAGCAGGCCGTGAGGTCTACTGAGTCTGCTCGATTGTGAAGCTAGCCCCTAATCTCGCAGATGCCACACCCTCACCCTCCCTCATCATAACCCCCACCACCTCTTAAAGCTGCCCACTGTAGAACAGGCATCCACCTCTTCGGGCAGAGTATTCCATCTATTCACCACCCATTCTGTGAAATATTGTCTACTGATTTGCCTCCTAAATCTTCCTCCCTCCAGTCTTAGCTGATGCCCCTCTCATAACCTCCCCCCCCCTTCTAATCTGGAAAATCCTCCTGGTTAAACAACTGAAAAAAATCCCTTCTGTATTAACCTTGTTTATCCCCCTGAGGTATTTAAAAGTTTCAATCATGTCTCCTCTATCCCTCCTCTCCTCCAGGGAGTAGATGTTCAGCTTGCCCAATCACTCCTCGTAGGACTTCCCCTCTAAACCCTGTATCATTTTTGACACCCTCCGTTGCACCCCCTCCAACAATTTTATATGTAACCCCTAGATGGCGCTATCCCAGGGGCTACTACCCCTGCCTGATTTGCCACTAACAGGTTGAGGGGCCTGGATCCAATGGCGGGTGCCTCCACCCAGAGGTCAGGGTTTGCAATAGTTAAACTAACTTGGTCACAGCCCTCTGGGACACTGCAACCCCCCTTTCTTCCCACTAGTGGCCCACACAATATATCAGAATTACCTTCACAGTATACACTTACCCCCAGGTCTGGTTCCGGCACTGGGACCTCCTGTGAAATGAGATACAGTGCAACAATCACAGTACAGAACTTTAACATAGACAAATACCTCAGGCAGTATAACTTTGCTGAAACAAGCAGCTCTGATTTATTTAGGGGGATATAACAAGGACAGGGGGAAATCAGGTTAATTAGCTTATCACTCTAATAATCTACCTATGGCTCTGTGCACAGGCCTATCCCTATCAGTTACTGTCCCTGGGTACCCAAGCCCTAGTGGCTAGTCAAACGTGGCAGCTGGTAGGGCCCTTTCACACAGAGAAAAGGAGAATTAAACAGTCACAGTACAGTAATTCCATTTGGATTTAATGGCAATTCAACAGGGCGACCCTGAATTAGTACTCACGACCTCCAAATAAGATAGGGTCCTTCAATGTCAGCAGGCTCACTTGAGGTACACAAACCTCTTCACACATCCATATAAAGAAAGCACTATACCAGGCAGGCTGCATCTGTATCCCGATCGCATTACTGCACAATGCCGGAGAACACACAGCAGATTCAGTTCCTGACAGACCGAGTGCAATTTTCAGCAATTCCTCCAGTCTTCTACAGGGTGAGCCTGGTTTCTACTCTTCAGAGATCCTTTGATTCTTTTTACAGGACGGATTCAGTCCTAACAAGCTGTTACACAAGCTGCAGACCGAACTCTGGGCCTTACACGCTTTTTGACTAAAACTGCACACTGAAAAGCACAGGGCTCCTTCCTTCTTCACTGCCAAAGCTCAACTGAAACTCCAACCGACAAAACCGGCACTTCCTTTGAGTTCCTCCCAGTTCTTGACTGGATTGGCTGTCACCACAATAGACTGCTGCTGTTGGTCCAAAAGGCACTGAAGTCTAAACTACATCTCCCAGAGTCACTGCCCATACAATCCTCTTGTGGCTGGCTCAGATTATGAGTCCAAGTTCTGATTCGTCCAAGGCACCATTTTAGAGCTAGCTTACCCCACACTGATTGGTCCAGTTCAGCAGTTCAAAACTAGAATGGGGAACTAGCAGACACAGTTCTGACTGCAAAGAAAGCAGGTTAGACAAACTGTAATTTCATTATTACTCTAAATAATTTCTGGCAAACAGTTACATCTTTCAGATAGGTTCCTTTGCACTCCTAGTGACTGCAAAATGAAGTGAATTGGCAGCAGCTCGAGTGGTACTCAGAGAAGCACACAGTCCCCCTACAAACTAATTATGTCTGCAAGCAGACAGCTCTTAAAGACAGTACCAGAGGCTCTAAAAACACTCACTGATAAATGGCTTAAATGCCAAACACCATTCAGGCTTGGAGCATTCAAGCAAGCTCCTGGAAGTCTTTTGGGAACCCCCATTTGCAGGGGGGTTACATATATCCTTCATTAGGAACGGGTGCCAGTACTCTACGCAGTATTCCAGGTGCAGCCTCACCAGAGACCCGTACAAAGGAAGGATCACATCCCTATTTCTGGAGAAGATTCCTCTCGCTATCCACCCTAGCACCCTGTTGGCTTTTGTTGCCGCCTTCCTGCACTGGGCTGAGTTGTTCATGCTGCCTGTTATGAGCACCCCCAGATCCTTTTTCTCATCGATGCTTTCAAGCTGCACCCCTTCCAGTTCATAGCTTCTCCCCTGGCTCCTAGCTCCAAAGTGCAGTACCTTGCACTTCTTGGCATTGAACCCCAGCTGCCATGTTTCCATCCACTCCTGCAGTTTTGCCAGGTCCTCCTGTAACCCCATCCATCCTTTGATGTCATCCACCACAGCTTCCATCTTCGTACCATCCACAAACAGACTGATCCTACTCCATATGCCGTATGAGATACCCGCTATAAATATCCCAAACAGTACTGGTCCCACTACCGACCCCTGTGGCACCCCACTTGTCACCTCCCTCGATGTTGAGAGTCCCCTCCCCACCACCTCCACCCTCTGCTGCCTACCATCAAGCCAACTGATGATCCATTTGATCATCTTTGTTCCCACCCCTATGTACTCCAGCTTCCCAAGCCCAGCCTCCCATGTAGCACAAAACCAAATACCTTGCTAAAATCCAAATACAGGACATCCGCTGCATGTCCCCCATCCAGCAACTTGGTCACCCAGTTGTAGTACTCATTTGTCTGGCAGGATCTGCCCAAGACAAACCCATGTTGATGTCCATCCAGGAGACCATTTTCCTCCAGAAAGGCCACTAGCCTCTCCTTTAGGATTGTCTCCATGAGCTTCCAATAATTGAAGTGAGGCTCGCTGGTCTGTAGTTGTCTGGTTCATCCCTGGGGCCACTTCTGTGAATAGGCACCACATGGGTCATTCTCCAGTCTTGTGGTACACATCCTGTGTCCAGGGAGGTATTGAACAGGTCAGCCAGCAGCCCTGCCAGGATCTCTGCTAGCTCCCCGAGCACCTTAGGGTGAATAGGGCTGTAGGGGAATATGTTTCAATATAAGAAAAATAGCAGGACAAGAGGACACAGCAGGAGATTAGAGGGAGGCAGATTAAGGGGTAATGTGAAGAAGTTCTTTTTCACAGAAAGGGTGGTGGATGCATGGAACGGCCTACCTCAGGAAGTGGTGGATATGAATACAGTGCAGGGCTTCAAACAGGCATGGGATAGGCATAAGGGAACAATACAGATGAGTATGAATAGATAGGCAATTGACAGAGCAAAGACTGATGGCACATTCATAAGGCAGAAAAAGAAATGGGCAGACTGGATGGGCCTTACGGGTCCTTATCTGCCGTCAACTTCTATGTTTTCTATGAATGCATTTCGGTGCTGGTGCCTTGTCTGCCCTTAATGCCTTTAGTCCTTCCAGAACCCTGTCCTCTGCAATGCTTATGTCAGTCACGCCTCCCCCCCCTTCCCACTCCACCCCTCCCTTGAGATATCTGCCCCCCCTTCTCCCTCATGAACTCAGAGCAGAAGTACTCATTTAATGCCTCTGCCTGATCCACCCCCTTCTCCACCCAACCTTCTTCCTTTTTAATCCTTGCAATCTGGTCTTTGTACTTCCTTCTTTCTCCAGTGTATCTGAAGAAGTCTTTTTCACCTTCCTCGATACCCTGTGCCAGTCTCAGCTCTCTTGAAGCCTTGGCTGCTCTGACTAACCTGGTGACCTCCCTGTACTTCTTTGCATACTCATCCTTGTCACCCCCAATTACTTGAGTTTCTGAAATGCCCTATTTTTGGCCCTCACTTCCTCCATAACTTCACAAGTCAACCAACTGGGCTTCTTTACTTTCCTCTTCTAACTCCTTGTCCTTGTACAAGTCCCAGTGGCCTCTGTCAACCCTTTTTTAATAAACTCCCATTTCTGACTAGCATCCATGTCTGGTTGAATTCCTGTCAGATACCTACCCAATATTTCTCCCATCCTTTTAAAGTCTGCCCCTTTAAATTCAATCACTCTGGTTCCCATACCCCCGGGTTCCCTACTCATATTGAGTGTGAATCACACTACCCCAGATCCCTTACTGCCTCCCCATTTGAAAGTACCAAGTCCAGCATCCTCTCCAGCCTAGACGGTTCATGTACCGACTGTACCAGGAAGCTGTCCTGAAATGCTACTAGTAGTACCTGCTCCCTTGCACTCATGGTGGTCGGAGTGGTCCAATCCACCCCAAGTAAGCTGAAGTCCCCCACCACCACTGTGTTTCTTCTGTCATGCCAGGCATGACGGCAGAAAGGGTGGGTCAATCTGTTCTGAAGTATGCTAGGAGGGGTAGGGAGAAACTGCACATAGTTCTGCATTTGGGAACAAATGACCTGGTGGGAAATATGGTAGATGTAGTCCAGAGGAGGTTTGAGGAGTTGGGGGTGATTTGTGAGAAGGCAGGGAGATCAGTAACCTTCTCAGAGGTACTTCCAGTACCGAAGGCGAGCGCTGAAAGGAAGCTGAGGATAGAGGAATTTAACACGTGGCTAGGAGAATGGTGTCAGTCCAAAGGGTATGGGCTAGTGGGGGAGTCAGGAAGGACCTGGGAGGGCAAGGACCTGGGAGGGCAAGGATCTCTATGCCAAGGACAGGCTACACTTAAAGTGAGGAGGGAAGGAGGATCTTGAAACAGAAACGGGGAAATACTTAGCAAATAATGAGAATTTAAACCAGAAAGGGGGGGCAAGTGGGCAGGAGTCAGGCAGAATCCACAGGTAGGGAAGTCGAATGAGCTTACCTCCATACACACAGCAAGGGACTTAGGGAGTAGTCAGGAGAGGATGCTAAAAAGGGAGAGCAAGTAGGGAGAGGGGGGTAAGGAAGCACAGTGGAGGGTGGTAACCTTGAATGCTAGTAGTCTAAGGAACAAAACAGTGGAGTTACAGGCTTTCATGGCAGATGGGGAGGTGGACATGGCGGCCATCACCACGACATGGGCCACCCATTATCATGACTGGGACCTGGCAGTACCAGGATATAGGATATTTTAGAGGGACAAGGTAAAAGGGAAAGGAAAGGGGTGGCACTATATGTGAGGGAAGGTCTGAAGTGTGACAGGGAGGAAGGGGAGGAGGGCAACATGGAGTCGCTATGGATGAAGATCCAAGACACCAAAAATAGGACCCTCAGGATGGAAGTGGTTTACAGGCCACCCTCTCAGACTGAGGAGTTAGACAGGGAAATAGCAGGACAGAGCAGAAGGACCTGCAGGAGGAGCAGCTCAGTGATTGTGGGGGACTTCAACCTGTTGGGAGTGCATTGGGGTACCCCAGCCACCATGAATAGGAGGGAGCAGGTACTTCTGGTCGCCTTCCAGGACAGCTTCCTTTTGCAGATGGTCCACGAGCCAACCAAGTTAGGGAACTCCCTAGACCTTGTGCTGGTGAATGGTGAGTTTATGAGGGAGCTGAGGGTGGAGGAACCACTAGCTGGAGTGACCACCACTCGGTGTGGTTCATGATAAACATGGGGAAAGGGGGAGTAGGAAAGGGCACAAGGGTGTTAGACTTCAGGAGGGCTGACTTCAGGAGAATGAGGGAAATAGTACATAGGTATCTGGCCAGAATCCATCCAAATATGGATACTAACCAGAAGCGGGAGGTCATTAAAAGGGTATTGAGGAGGCAACCACAACACGTACAAGGGTCCAGAGTAAGAGGGCTAGGGCCAAGGAGCTTAGCTGGATGAGAAGGAGGGTCATGGAAAAAGTAAGAAAGAAAAGAACCACCTTTTGAAGGTACAAAAAAACAGGGAGAGGGGAGGACAGAGAGGAATATCTGAAGGAGTTGAGGAAGGTGACAAGAGCAGTCAGGGCAGCCAAGGCGTCCAGGGAACTCAGGCTAGCACAGGGCATCAAAGAGAAGGAGAAGGACATCTTCAGGTACATCAGGGAGAAAAGGAGTTATAAGGACCATACAGCCTAGTGGTTAGAGTAACAAGCTGTGAATGAGCTTGGTACATCCAGCAGACAGACCTGGGTTTGATTCTTACAACCTCCACTTGCATACTGTGTGACTCTGTGCAAGTCACTTAACTTCCCCAATGCTCCTGGGTCGCTCCTGAAAACAGGCACATGGGCCTTACCCAGTCACCAAAGAATAAAAAAAAAAAGTCTGCTCTGTATTTACTAAAGAGAAAGGGGGAGCTGTACCAAAGGGAGGAGGGAGGGTGGCCAGGAGGTGACAGATGGGGAAATCCCAGTAGGCAGGGTACTAGAGGGCTTGAGGGCACCAAGGGTGGACATGTCACCTGGGCCAGATGGCATACACCCCAGGGTGTTAAGGAAGGTGGCAGAAGTCCTGGTAAAACCCTTGGCAGACCTGTTCAATGCCTCCCTGGACTTGAGGAGTGTACCTCAGGACTGGAGGATGGCACACGTGGTACAAATCCACAAGAGCGGCCCCAAATATGAGCTGGAAATTATAGAGCAGTAAGCCTCACGTCCATCGTGGGAAAGTTTATGGAGACAATCCTGAAGAAGAGGCTGGTTTCCCTTTTAGAGGCTAATGGGCTGCAGGAAAGCAGACAGCGTGGGTTTGTCTCAGGCACAGCCTGTCAGACCAACCTGGTGGAGTACTATGACTGGGTACCCAGGCAATTAGACAAGGACCATGCAGTGGATGTCATGTACCTCGACTTCAGTAAGGCATTCGATTCAGTGCCGCATGGGAGGTTAGGAAGTAAGCTGGTAGGCACGGGGGCGGGGGCGAAGATGGTAGGATGGGTAGTGAACTGGCTGCAAGGGAGACAATAGAGGATGGTGGTGGAAAGGGAGCTCTCATCGCCCAGGGCGGTGACAGCAGGGCTCCACAGGGCTCTGTACTGCGACCAGAGTTGTTTGGGATCTGCATAGTAGACATCTCAATAGGCATCAAGAGAAAGATCGGTCTGTTTGCAGATGACGCCAAGATGGAAGCAGTAGTGTATGACTTAGGAGGGTGGCAGGGGTTGCAGGATGATCTGGGCAAAACTAGAGGCCTGGCCAGACACTTGGCAGCTGGGGTTCAATGCCAAGAAATGCAAGGTGTTACATTTCAATCAATGACATCAGTCAAAATCTTTATTTATCCAGGCGAACACCACTGTGCAGAGCTCATTTACAAGATGGACCTGGTTAGGGCTGGTCAGGTAAAACAATTAATTTTACAATAGGCAATATTTACAAACTGACCTGGAAGGGTCAGTCACAGTGCATCATATGATTACAAACACAGGTGAGGTGTGTGTGTGTATATATATATATATATATATATATATATATATATATATATATATATATATATATATATATATATACACACACACACACACACACACATATACAGTATATATACACACACACACACACACATATGTATACACACACATATATATATATAGTATATATCTAATATATATATATATATATATATATATATATATATATATATTAGGGATATGACATGGCCGCCTGAAAGATATCATATTTATCTTCACGAGGCCAATGATATCATGATATCTCATGAGTGGCGAAGCCACGAGTGAGATATCATGATTTCATTTGCCTCGAGTGAAGATAAATATGATATCTTCAGTCAGGCCATGTCATATTCGGTTTATACAAACACATGTTTGGGCCACATACAATAGAAAGTCCTATGTATGGTATATGCCTAACAGATGAGATGTTACTTGAAAAAAACTGTGGTTGATCCTGCCAGTTTAAAGTGTTGTGTATATCTTAATGTTTAAGTTGTTGATCTTGCCATTACTTTTAAACAACAAATTTTTGTAAACGATTCGAGTTGATCCTGCCACTTGTGCTTGGTACCGAGGCATTTTCCCTTTCCTCCAATAAAGTACAGTTCATGAAGTCTTCAGTGATTACCTTGTCAGTTGGTTTTTCCAACATATTAAAATTGTTTTTCTCTATTGTTTTCTTCACTTATGAGCGTTGAGTTGCCGATTGCTGACTGAGAGAGTGAGTGGTCGGCAGCTTTAGAACAGCAGAAAGAGGCCAGAGCGCAGTGCTGCTACATGCAACGCCTCACACCGCTTCTTTCCGCTGTCTCTGAGCTGACTCGCTCACTCTCTGCGCTCACAGTACTGTTGGCAGCTTCTTGCATAAAATTGAAGTAAACCATAGGGAAAAAAACAATTTTGAGTATGTTTGGAAGACTGACTGGTGTTGTGTAAATCACTGGGAGTTCATTCTATTTCTTACTTTATAGGCTCGGTCACGCTATATTTTAAGAGGGAAAGTGAAAGTGTTATTTTCAATTACTGAAACACGGAGTGGCAGGATCAACCAGATACGTTACAGAGTTATTTGTTAAAAAATATTTGTTGGGTCAAGTAAATGCCAGGGGTGTATGCGCGTGTGTGGGGGAAACAGCGCTAGGCTGTAGAGAGGTAGGACTGCAATGGAAAGTGTAGTTTCTCTTTTGTTTGGATGACTTATAGGAACATAGAGATATCTCCATGACGTATAGGAACATGGAGATATCACTATGACGTATAGGAACATGGAGATATCAATGATATCTTCACCGGGTGCCTGAGATACAAGTTTTTATCTGTACATTTATCCCCAAACATGTGTTGTATAAAATATATATATATATATATATATATATATATATACACACACACACACACACACATCATACAAATAATGAAAAGAATATACAGTACACCACAGGAGATAAATGGAACAGTATCCAGTGGGCTTGCAACACAAAAAAGCCCAGGGAGGAGCTACCAGCTGGGGGGGCGGGGTGCAACTAGCCAAGACAGAGAAGGAGGAGGATCTGGGGTGATCATAACAGGAGCAATGAACAACTCAGCACAGTGTAGAAAGGCAACTGCAAAGGCTAACAGAATGCTGGGGTCGTATTGCTAGAGGCATAGCCTCCAGGACTCCGGGGGGTGGGGGGTGATCCTGCCGCTATATAGGTCATTGGTTAGATCACACCTGGAGTACTGCATGCAGTTCAGGCGGCTGTAACTGAAGGACATTAGATTACTAGAGAAGGTGCAGCTCAGGGCAACAACAATGATCCAGAGGCTAGGGTACTTATGAGAGCAGGCTGAGGGAGTTGAATGTGTATTCCCTGGGGAGAGGAGGGATGGGGGGACATGACTGAAACCTTCAAGTACATGAAGGGAATAAATAAGATGGGCTCAGAGCGGCTTTTCAAATTAAGGAGGGGGAGGGACACTCGAGGGCACAATCTGAGATTGGGGGGGGGAGGTTCAGGAGGGAAATGAGGAGACACTTCTTTACAGAGAGGGTGGTGTCTGGGTGGAACGCATTACCAGAGGAAGTGGTATCCTGTAATACAGGGGACTGCTTCAAAAGAGGATGGGACTATGTAAGCGGCGGAATGGGCACTGGAGTGGGGGAGTGGAGGGAGGGGCAGTTGCAGTATAAGGGCTCCTAGCTGCACAATCAGGCAGACTTGATAGACCATAAGGCCTTTATCTTCTGGCAATTTCGTATGTTCATAAGTATTCAGATGACTTATTAGTCACAGTCCTGGACTTACCTAAGGCTTTCCCCCCTCTATTGGAAGGGGGTACCGCAGCCACCGGGCGGACGGTGCTCCCGAAGCCGCCGTCCAAGACCACTTACTTGGACTCCCCTGGCAGAGAGCTGTGAACCCTCCAGGGATTCCAGCTCAGTCACCTCCAAGAGGACCGCAGCCACCGGGCGGATGGCGCTCCCGAAGCCGCCGCCCGAGACCACTTACTTGGACTCCGCTGGCAGAGAGCCATGAACCCCCCAGGGATTCCAGCTCAGCCACCTCCAGGAGGACAGCGGCCACAAGGCAGACGGCGCTCTCGAAGCCGCCGCCCAAGACCACTTACTTGGACTCCACTGGCAGTGAGCCGTGAACCCTCCAGGGATTCCCGCTCAGCCACCTCCAGGAGGACCGCAACCACCAGGCAGACGGCGCTCCCGAAGCCGCTGCCCGAGACCACTTACTCGGACTCCACTGGGAGAGAGGTATGGCAAAGCCACAAACCAATCGGAGCGCGAGCGCCTTTTCTCTGGCTCACTCCGATTGGTCTGCTTCACTCCCCTTGATTTCTCCACATTATATGGGCAAAAAGAGCTGTTTTTAACTTGAATTATTTAAAAAAACTGACTGAAATTGTACATGTGAATCTTGAATGTGTGTGTTGCCTGCAATTCTGCCCTTACAAACAAAGTGACCCAGCCCTTTCCTGCCTCTGTAGCTCTATCTAGACTGCAGGGCGCCAAGGAAATCGCTTGTCCTTTCAATTGTAAATTGGTATCTTCTCCTTGACTGCTGGCCTTTGTGTAGCGCCAGTACTAATTTCAGCTCCCTCTCTCTTTTCTCTCAGCCGTGAACCCTCCAGAGATTCCAGCTCAGCCACCTCCAGGAGGACCACGGCCACTGAGCGGATGGCTCTCCTGTAGCTGCCACTTGAGACCACTTACTCAGACTCTGCTGGCAGAGAGCCGTGAACCCTCCAGGGATTCCAGCTCAGCCAACCCCAGGAGGACCGCGGCCACCAGGCAGACGGCGCTCCCGGCCGCCGCCAAGTCCACTTACTTGGACTCCGCTGGCAGAGAGGTACGGCAAACCGCCAAACCTTCGCCCGCCCACCCATCCCCATCTCTGTCCATAACTATATAGACCTTCTAGTGCCACCCACTGCTGCCCTTGACGTATTCCCTGCTTTCTCATCAACACCTTAAACAAACACTTACCCATGTAAAATCAAATTGATAAACTTAGGCTGTGAGACTGGAGTGCAATCACTGCCCTAAACAAAACTCCTTGCTACCCCTCACAAGCTCTCCTAAGACCCCTAGCCAGCATCACCTTAATCACGGCACGCTAGGTCAAATTTTTTCCCTCAGCAGCTGCTTAGTCATCTGCTCCAATATAGAAATTTTCTCAGCTACACTAATACAACAATGACATGCATGTGGCAGCTCGCCCTCCTTACCTCCCTATGCACGTTGCCCTTCATAGGCTATACCCCGGACAAATCTGACCCACGGGATGCATTGTATACATCACCCCATGACTGTATATTCATCCAGTCTTTATATAACTCATGCAATGCACCTACACCCTGTCACTGACTTTAAGCGGAATATCCAACTCGAAGTGTAACCAGCATGCTGTTCCCCACGCAAACCATGTTGCGCCATCCATCTATCAAATACACCTCTTGCTATCATTCGGCTAGAGTGCTCGCCTATGTGTCCCTCGGCCTGCATAGTCTAAAATGCAAATCCTGGCACTCTAACACCTTCTAAATGTCTAGCCAGAAAAGGACTTGAGCACCCAGTCTCTTACTTGCCACCTTGAGGAAACTTATACTCCTCCTCCTACTTTGTTCTGGCAATGTTGAGCTCAGCCTTGGCCCTATGAATACCCTTTCCTCACTCACAGAGCTCAAAAGGCTCAAAGGAATCAGCTTCATGCACATCAACGTGTGTAGCCTCCTGAAAAAAATCACTTTAATTCACACATGGATCATCCACACGGAGCCAGATGTGCTTGTGATTTTGGAATCCTGGCTTCAACCATCTACGCAAGATAGGGAGGTTAACATACCTAACTACTAGTTATTTAGAGCAGACAGACAGACTAGAGGTGGTGGGGTCGCCATCTACGTCAAAGACAAGTTTGTGGTCGTTACCCTTGACTCCATGTCAATGGCAACTGGATTTGAGTGTCTGGCTATTAAAATAGAACCGTCTTTGTCATTGGCACTCCCCGTCATAGGATGTTATAGACCTCCATCCGCTGGTACGCAGCTCCTGTCCTACCTCATATCCATCATTGACACCAGCCCTTTGGAAACAATTATACTAGGGAACCTCAACTATGACTGGCTGTCTGAAGCCGCACGCCCCCTTAAATCCTTCTGCGATTCCCAGGGATTCACTCTCCTTATTGATGAGCCCGCCCGCATGAACAAGGAAACCCTTCTAAAAGCACGCTTCTGGATGTCATACTAGTAAATAAACCCTACTCCTTCTCCCATGTGGGAATATTCGATGCTGATGTTAGCAACCATCGCCTAGTCGCTGGACTATGGGCAGCCCCTAAAATGACAGCCACATCTAAATTCTCCACCAAAAGGTCTAAGGGCATATATCCATGACCTAAAAATTTTACCTGGCAAAAATAGTAGAAACAGCATATGCCACTCTCCACAAAATTATAGCAAGTGCCTTGAACTTACATGCACCACTGACAAAAATACATTTAAAAGCTAGAAAATGTTGTTGGTTCACCTCGGAACTCAAGGCTGAACTACTGTCCAGGGATAAGCTCTGGAAAATGGCTCGCAAATCCTAAAAAGATGAAGACTGGTGTCTATTCAGAGCAGCCAGGAATTGCTGTACCAAGATGATTAGAGAGACCAAAGGTAGCTTCTATCGAACAGAACTAGACACTGTATCCAATTACCACTCTAAATTCTGGGCCACACTGAAAGAACTGTCTGGGTATACGTCACAAAACACGCTCCCTCCAAAAATTATTGCAGGCAATGTAACAATTAATGATAAAAAAGAGATCCTGCAAGCATTTAACACTCACTTTGCCACTGCAGGCTTAGCATTCGATAACTCGCCTGCATGCAACTTGTGCTCTCAGCTTGATGTACAACCCCCAACCTCTAGCCCTATGAACCGGCCCTTTTCCTTCTCACCTGTCTCCCTCAAAGAAGTGGAAGACCTGCTTCTCCACTTGGACACTAGGAAAAGTGCTGGCGCGGACATATTCAATCCCTACTTTCTAAAGATATCATATCATGTACTGGTTACTTCTATTACTCATCTATTTAACCTGTCCCTATCACAAGGAACCCTCCCCCAAATATGGAAAACTGCACATATTGTCCCGTCATGTAAATCTGGAGACCCCTGTGACCTAAATAACTATAGGCCAATCTCTCTTCTCCCTATTCTTTTGAAACTTTTGGAAAAAATTGTAAATACCCAACTGAGATCCTTTATTGACAATACAAAACTTTTAAACCCCCTACAATCTGGCTTCAGAGCCATTCATAGCACAATTGCGGCATTAGCCAAAGTAAACGATTGGCAACAAGATTTAGAGTACAAAAAGGTTTGTCTGTGCTGTGTTTCTTGACCTAAGTAAAGCGTTTGACATGGTTGACCATAGTCTGCTACTCTCCTCACTAGAATTGATAGGGCTAGATCCTACCTCTCTGAACTGGTTTCGTGATTATTATCTGTCTGACAGGCAGCAACAAGTCAAGGCTGAAGGTGAGCTCTCTGCCCCCAAATTGTTACAAAGAGGGGTCCCCAAGGGATCCATCCTGGGCCCACTTTTATTTGCCATCTATGTCAACAATGCAGATGTGGGCGTCACCTGTCCGCGTACCATACAGTGCTCTACCTAAGCCGCCTTACACCTGAATCGGCATGCGCTGATTTACAAAAAGACTTTAACCATCTGCAAAATCAACTACTCAGCAAAAAGCTGCTACTCAATGCCAAGAAAACAAAAGCCATGATATTTTCCCCTGTTAACCACCTGGCCTACCCAGCAGTGACCGGTATCCCCCCCCCCCCCAATCTCCACGATCCTAGGTGAGAACCTAGAGTATGTCACGAAATTCAAATACTTGAGAGTCTGGATAGACCACAAACTTTCTTTTACAGATCACTTGGATGACCTGCTGAAAAAATTAAGACAAACGCTTGGCCTTTTTTATAGGATAAGATGGTTACTAATTACAGAAGCGAAGAGGCAGCTAGTCCAATCTACGTTTCTTTCCTTAACTGACTATGCAGACTTCATATATAGTAACTGCACTGCTTCATACCTTGGAAAACTGGACACACTCTACCACAGAGCACTACGTTTCATCACTGATCTTCCCCTCATCACCCACCACTGCTCACTATATGCTGCTATGGGTTGGACTGCTCTACAATACAGGTGCAACATGAATGCGACGCTCTGGACATTCAGAGCCATTAGTGGCAAACTCCCCCAGTACATTGCTGACGGCTTGACCCCTATCATTGCTAGAAGCTATGTTCTAAGAAGCTGCTCCCTGATCTCTCTGCATATACCCAGGGCTCACACACATTTCGGGAGAGCCACTATAGTCTTCACACTCCCCTCGCTCTGGAATAGACTTTAGAAAGCATTAAAACTAAGGTCCCCAGTTAGCACTGACATGTTTAAAACTTTATACCATAATGGCATAACAGAAACCTGCAACTGCTTCGCTCATCCCTAGTTTGCCTTCTTCACCCTACACTTAGCACTTCTATATGCCAACCCTGCACCTCCCCACCTAATTTGACCGAAGGCGTCCAAATCTTCCTACGGTTCTCACCCCCAGTCTGTACCACCACTCAAACCTGCGCCCACAGAGCACAGGATCTTGGCAGCTTTCATCTTCATAACTGCCGCAATTGCCACAATTACAGTAAATGACCAATAATCAGCTGGAAGTCTCATCCCTGTGCCATCACACAGCTTGCCGCTCCTATACAACTGCGACCGACAGCCTACTGTACATAAGAACACTATGATTCCCTGCCCTCCCTGCACTATACAGTACATGCCGCATAAATCTCCCGCTCCTGCCCTTCCCCTCAGATATTACAACCAAACCACGTAGAACTGCTCAATTTCATACACTAAGCCTGCACAAGCACTGCTTCTATGCCCGTTTTCCTGACCTATGTCTTCTGTCATTTTCTGTGCATATGTATTATTATTGCAGACTGTTATCAAACCCTGTTGTTCCAATGGCTGTACTTATACGTTCAACTGTATTACTGTTTGTATGTCGCAGGTCCACCTTGTAAATGAGCTTGCTCAATGGTGCCCACCTGGATAAATAAAGATATTGATTGATTGACTGATTGATTGATTGAAGTACTTCGGGAATTCCATAGTTTATCTGGCTTACACATAACTCAAACAAAAACCAAAGTACTCCCATTGAACCCGCTTTGCAAACCCCAAGCTATAGGCATGACAGGCCTAAAGTGGGCAGAGGAGGGCATCACGTATTTGGGAGTCACATTTACACCAACTCTCTCTCTCCAGACTCTGGGACCATAATCTGCAACCATTTCTCCTGGACATGGTGGATGGCATGTCCAGGTGGGGGCGGCTCAACCTTACACTAACCGGAAAGATTGCTGCAATCACAATGATCATAGCTCCCAAACTTTCTACGTGCTGGTTCACATCCCACTTACCCTCCCCACCTGTTGCTTAAAAATTGACAAGGCTGTAGGGAGATTCCTATGAGAAGGGAAGCCACCGAGGTACAGCAGGAACAGACTGAGGGTCCACTGGAAACAGGGGAAGGGGGATGGTGCTCCCCTGGTTTGAAGGCTACAAATGGGTCTTCCAACTCACACAAACACTGTAGTGGTTTCGGTCTAGGTCCTCGTAAGAGGTTGCACCTCAGTGAGTGACCACAGAAAAGGAAACCTGTCATAAACCCTACCTATCTCTGCTAGCATATAACAAACCCCCTTCTAGGCTTAGATCACACCTCCATTGTTAGGGCCTCCCTGCAGTGCTGGGCCAAGTTGCAGAAAAGAACGGAAACAGGCATTACCCTGACTAACCTTACCCTGCTTTGGGGGAATAAGGATATCCAAAAAGGTAAAAAACAGTACACTGGAGGGACTGGGAATGCAAGGGGGTGCACATGGTTGGAGACATGCTAGCCCCATCATCCACAATAATAGACACGTTCTCGAATCTGCAGGCTCATTGGGCCTTCCCAACATCAGACTTCTGGTAGTATTTACAGAGCTGCAGCTGCCCTCCAATCCTACACCAGACAGACACCAAAGGATGCCCCCCCACCCCACTGCCCATGTGGCTGGCATATTCTAAGGGCATATCAAGCAGAATATGCTCAGCTTTGAGGGATACAGTACCCAGTCAGTCTGAAGTCTCCAAGGGTAAATGAAAAAAAGTTCTCCAGGTAGGGTTCACAGAGTCACAGTGGAACGAATGCTGGAAGACTACCCAAAAAAGTTTCAAAGATGCAAAAAGCAGATTGATACAGGATAAAATACTTCACTTTTGGTACTGCACCCCTTCGGAATTGCATGCATCAGGCGTCCTGGGCTCCAACCTATGCTGGGTATGTCACAAGTAGCTGGGGGACTTGGTGCATATCCTTTGGTCATGCCCTAAAGTACAGGAGGTATGGGATCAGGTATGCAGAATAGGGACCCAGGTGCTGCATCAAACTATTCCTAGATCCATACAGTACCTCTACTTCTTTTGGGTATGAAATCCGCAGCCCCCACCACACACACACACACACACACACACACACCCATATGACACCTACAAGGCCCAGAACATCAGTGGCTGGCCATACTACCTATGTAAGTGAAGAGACTTATCCTATGCAAATGAAGGACTATGGACAGTCCCACAGCTCAAGAAGTAATGTCCTCCATGGTGCAGACAGCCTCCATGGACCACCTTTCGCACCTGACAAGCAATACCACAGAATGATACGAGAAGTGTTGGGCCCCCTTTCACAGGTATGCCGCCCCTAAGGCTGGGAGAGGGTGAGAACCACAGGAAGATATGCTGTGATGAAGGGCTGCTGATATGAAAGAGGAGTTGTTAACCTCCATTTATCCTTCCATTGACTACATGTAATATCTATATTGTACACAGTTGGACATAATGTCCTGAGACAATAGTGAGTCTTTGTGTTTGCTTTCTTTATGTAGGGTGCAGGTCACTATGAGCTAGCACCAGTCCCCCAAGGACCACCACAGCCCCCATAGCTGGAGCATGGAAGCCACGAATCTCCACCCACTTGTGAGGGATATAGCACAATGAGATGGTAAGTGTGCCATTCCTTGACTTCCTTAACAACTGTTAGACTAAACTGCAAAAAACAACAAAAAAAAAAGGTTGTATATGTAACCAACAACCTATACCCGCTATTTTCCTTTGCCTCCTTGGTTGATGTAAATAAGTTGAAAACTCAATAAAAACTTTTAACTGCAAAAAAAAAAAAAAAATAAGACCTTTTTTTTGCTCAACAATTACTACAAAAGTAGGTGGATTTGAAACCTGAAACTTGCAGAGTTGATAGAGTTTGACCCAAGGTGTGTGCATTTGTGTTTATCTCCCAAACCCAAGTAGTTTGTAAAATATTTAAAGAGCTACTGACGCCTCAAATAAAACTTAAAAAAAAAAAAAAAAAAAAAAAATAGGTACAATTCTGCTTGCATTTCATTTATATTTTATCTATTTCTCCTCCCTATAATTTATCACTGAGAAAATGTGTATGAATATATCATCGCTGTTCCTTAGAGTATATTATGAGTTCATCTGCCTCTATAGCTTACTCCCTGCTTCAAGACACAATCCTCTGTTGCGACATCATAGACTGTTGCCATGGGAGTAACTGTGAGGTCACAAGCAGTACTCTATGACTTCAGGTAGGGAGAAAGCAGCAGGAATAGATAAACTCTTCTGGAGCAAAGATTCCGTTTTCGTGCAAATTACCTCACTACTAAATAATGGGAAGGAGGAAAACAGAACTAATGGCAATTACAAACTGGACAGTGTCTAAATATTATGTTTTGTTAAAGTTCTGCTGAACGTGTCACTAGCTCTTTAATAAGAATGTTCCATTTGTAAGCATGCGTAGTTTAAAAAAAAAATAATTCTTCTAAAGATAACGGAATTTTCACGACCACATGAAGTAATGTGATTGTATTATAGGCATGTTGTCATTTATCAGCTGACAGGGCCGGCTCCCTGTCTGCATATGCCCTGCTGCTGTTTTCATTCAAAAGGGATGGGGCTACCTGTCAGTGCGTAGCCTTGCCTCTGTTGAGCACGCTGTGTGTCTGTGTCTGACATTACTCACCTGAGCGGCTTTATTTATTTGAACTGGACACCAATCCCAATGTCAGTTTAATTATTTAACAATATACAATGGCAAGAAAATTTCCTGGACTCTGATTGGTCAATGTGTGCCTGAGACAGTGATGTTATTACACAATAACATCACTGTATTGCTTTTGGATGCTATGGATGATGATCCTTATGCTATGGCTGATGACCATTTGGATTCCTTAAAATCATTATTTTTTTTTTTTTAATTTTGTATGACAACGAGCCATTGTATAATAACAATAAGGCACTCCAGGGATGTGTGTTATCGTGTAATAACGTCACTCCTGGGGTGGTGGAAGCACTCGGCTTCACCTCATGCTTCAACCCACCCCAGGAGTGATGTTATTACATGATAACACACACCCTGTCGTGCCTTATTGCTTAAATATAGTCCAACATCAGGGCACCCACCCGTGGTGCTGGTTCACTTCCCCCCTCTCTTCCATAAGGTCACTATGTTAACACAGACATCAGGGTTGAAGAACGCAAAGCGCACCAAGCAGGGAAATGGCAAAACCTTAGGGTTTTGAGTCTCCAGAATCTTGGCAAATCAGAGGTGAGGTGTTCTTTGCGGTTGTCAACCCTAATGTCACCTCCCCAGCCCATAACCTCATGTCTGAAGGACAAGGTACAGCTCCTAGCCAGTCCCTCACAGGGCAGTGGGTAGGAAGTATGGCTTGTTACACATTGCCAACAAAAATCAGTCATAACTCTCTTCATTCAGGACCCTGCATGAAGAAAAGATATTACATCTGACCTTGCTTGCTCAAGGAAGGGAGTAGGCATTAGGGTTGACAATCCCAAAGAACACCCCCTTTGATTCACCAAGACTCTGGAGACACAAAACCCTAATGTTTTTCCATGTCCCTAGTTTATGCACTTTGCATTTTTCAACCCTAATATCTGCATTAACATAGTTTTTTTTTTTTTTTTTTTTTTGCAATGAATAAATGTATACAGGTTAAAAAAAAAAAGTACTGCTAATATGCTGCTTTAAATTATCGTGATTAGAAAAGCATGTCAAAGTGACCCAGCTTGACCTATTTCTGCTTTGCCTTTTCTCACATCAGCTCAGCATTCCTTACCTCCAGCTTCATCATTCTCTATTTCTGCCTGCAGCACTACCTCCGCACTATTCAGAACTGTGATGTTTACAACCAAGAGCAGCTGCCGTTCTTCAGAGTTTGGGATTAGATGGAAAACACACCTTCCCTCTGAAGCTCCCTTTGTGCTTCTGACTCTAGCTTCAGAATATCATACACTTCCTGTGTGACTTTGAAATGTGTCCCTATACTAATCAGGTCATTAATATTCATAGGGTATTGCAGCAGGGGAGGAGGGGTTCCTAAATATAGGTATCCCTTAAAGTGGCAGGACACGTCCAGATTTGAATTGTCACTGTGGAAAAGACAGATTTCCCTGTCAGCCACAGTGCTCCCAGATCGGCCAAAGCATTTTCCTGTAGTAGACCCTAATTTTTCATGTATTTTCCCTGTAAAACCATGATGAAATTCCTGTAGATTTTCCTGTATGCTCAAGCCAATTTATTTTTCTAATTTACATGATTATAGTTGTCAATAAAATTACTACAACACATGTTATGGCTGTTTTAAGTGTTCTTGTTTACTTTAAGAATCAAAACTAACCTAAAATCATATCATTGCACTACAACTACACCATATTTACAAGTAACACAAAAGAACAAACAATGGTGGTGGAAGAACTGACACAGAAGGGAAACACGGATACTGAATGGTGGTATAAAGAGATAAACAGTATTATACATAGTGTAAAGTCTTAAAATGGACACCTGAGGAGGACAAAGCAGACATAAATCCAGGAGGAAGGAGCTACTGGTATAACTAAAACTTCTCTGCTGGGGCTAAGAACTAGATCTCTTGTACTGGGACCTTCAATTTAGGGTAAAAAAAAAAAAGGAGTTAGTGTGTTTGTCAAGAGGCAGTTGAAATAAATTGTTATCTGTGTACTTATGTAGGTGCTTGTCACAGGTGTCAGAAGGGAATTGTTATCTGTGAAATTAACTAGGTGTAGAAAGATTTACAAAGTTGGGGGAGTGGCTTAGCTAGAAGGAGCTAGGTTAAGACCAGATATAAACACTGCCCTAGATAGCCTCTGCCACAAAGCAGACAGAAATCCAGCAGGAAGGAGCTACTGGTATAACTAAAACTTCTCTACTGGGGCTAATAACTAGATCTCTTGTACTGGGACCTTCAATTTAGGGTAAAAAAAAAGAGTTAGTGTGTTTGTCAAGAGGCAGTTGAAGTAAACTGTTATCTGTTATCTGTGTACTTATCTAGGTGCTTGTCACAGGTGTCAGAAGGGAATTGTTATCTGTGAAATTAACTAGGTGTAGAAAGATTTACAAAGTTGGGGGAGTGGCTTAGCTAGAAGGAGCCAGGTTAAGACCAGATATAAACACTGCCCTAGATAGCTTCTGCCACAAAGCAGACAGAAATCCAGGAGGAAGGAGCTACTGGTATAACTAAAACTTCTTTACTGGGACTAAGAACTAGATCTCTTGTACTGGGACCTTCAATTTAGGTTAAAAAAAAAATGATTTAGTGTGTTTGTCAAGAGGCAGTTGAAGTAAATCGTTATCTGTTTTCTGTGTTATCTGTGTAACATAGAAACACAGAAACATAGACTTTGACAGCAGATAAGGACCACTTGGCCCACCCAGTCTGCCCATTTCCCTACCTACTGGATAAGCTGCAGATTCTAGTTAACCAACAGCCTGCTTCCTGCAACCCCCCACTATAATTGCTTTGTGTCTGTCCCATGCATGTTTGAATTCCCCCACTGTTTTAGACCCAACAATCTCCTCAGGAAGGCTGTTCCATGTATCCACCACTCTCTCCGTGAAAAGAATTTCCTCACATTACCCCTGAGCTGTCCCCCCTCTATCTTTAAACTGTGCCCCCTTGTTCTTACACATCTCTTTTTCTGAAAGATGCTACCCTCCTGGACTTTGTTGATTCCCTTGAGGTACTTGAACATTTCTATCATGTCCCCCCGTCCCTCCTTTCATCAAGGGTATACATATTAAGCTCTCTCAGTCTCTCTTCATATGGTTTCTGATGTAGACCCTGCACCATTTAAGTTGCCCTCTTCTGGACTGTTTCCATCCTGTCTATGTCCTTCATGTAGACGAGGTCTCCAAACTGCACACAGTACTCCAGATGGGGTCTCACCAACTGTCTGTATAGAGGGATAACCACTTCCCTTTTTCTACTTGTGATGCCCCTTCCTATGCATCCCAGTATCCCCCTGGCTCTCCTTACTGACTTTTCACATTGCTTATCCACCTTTAGGTCATCTGATATGACTACCCCCAGGTCCCATTCCATTTTTGTTGTTGTTAGTACCTCCCCTGCTATTGTGTACTCTTCTCCTGGGTTTTTGTTTCCCAGGTGCATTACTTTGCACTTCTTTGCATTGAATCTAAGTTGCCATATGTCTGACCATTCCTCCAACCTTGCCAAGTCCCTTCTCATCTTTTCTACCCCTCTTGTGTATCAACTCTGTTACAGATCTTTGTGTCATCTGCAAGGGGCATACCATTCCCTCCAGACCCTCTGCAATGTCACTTATAAAGATGTTAAAGAGGATTGGACCCGATACTGAGCCCTGAGGTACTCCACTAGTAACCCCCTTTCTTCGCTAATGTGTTCCATTCACTATTACCTTCTGTGTCCTGTTGTGCAGCCAGTTCGCTACAGGCTACCACTCTGGGACCCACCCCAGGCTGGTTAACTTGATTATTAATCTTTGTGTGGGACTGTGTCAAATGCCTTGCTAAAGTCTCAGGTAGGCCATATCCACAGCCCTCCCTGGTCTATTACTTTGGTCACCCAGTCAAATAAATCAATTAGATTAGTCTGACATGACCTTCCTGCTGTAAATCCATGTTGCTTTGGGTCCTGTGCCCCGCTGGCCTCTAGGTACTCAACAATTCTTTCTTTCAGAAGTGATTCCATCATTTTCCTACCACTGAGGTCAAACTTACAGGTCTGTAGTTTCCTGCTTCTGCCTTGCTCCCACTTTTGTAAAGGGAATCACATCTGCCCTCCTCCAGTCCTCAGGTACCACCCCATCCTGCCATGATTTGTTAAAAGTGTGGTCAGTGGTGTCACTAGGTCCCCCTAGTTCTTTTAGGATTCTGGGGTGAATCTCGTCAGGCCCCATTGCTTTGTCCACCTTCAGTTTTAGGAGTTCTTTCAGGACTCTTTCTTCTGTGAATGGACTGGTATCAACCCCCCTACCCACAGTGCTTCTATTGTCTGGTTTAGGTAACTGCTCCTTATCTTCTTTTGTGAATACTGACAAAAGTATTCATTCAGTATCTCTGCCTTTTCACTGTCTCCCTCTGCCCACCTCTCCTGTCCTTTATTAATCTTCACTATCCCTCCCTTAACCTTTCTATGCTCCCTAATGTATCTATAAAAGGTTTTATCCCCCTTTTTGACCGAGTTGGCTATTTTTTCCTCGGTTTGTGCCTTTGCTATTCTGACTGCCTTTCCTACTTCTTTCTGCTTTAATTGATACAGTTCCATGTCGTGCTCCCTCTGTGATTCCTTATACTTTTTGAATGCAGCCTTTTTCTCCTTAACCTTCCCTGCCACCTCTTTTGAGAACCATAGTGGTTTTTATTCCACTTTGTTTTCTTTATTTGTTTTACACAAAGACTTGTTGCCTCTATGATGGCAGTTTTGGTTTTTCTCCATTGTTCTTCCACCCCTCTTATTTGGCCATTTGCTAGTGCATTCTTCAGGTGTTCACCCATTTTGCCAAAGTCAGCCCTTCTAAAGTCCAGTATCCTTGTTTTTGTATGGATTATCTCCATGGTTGTGCTCATTGTAAAGCACACTGTGCAGTGGTCGCTTGTTCCCAGATGTCTACCGACTTCTAAATTTGTGATCCTCTCCCCATTTGAGAGTACCAGGTCTAGTATTGCTCCCTCCCGAGTGGGTTCCAGCACTAGCTGTCTAAGGTCTGCCCCCTGCAGGGCATCGAGAATTACCCTGCTCTTGGATGTGGCTGCAGTACATGTCCTGCAGTTAACATCTGGCATATTCAGGTCCCCCATCAACAGTATCTCCCCTTTTTCAGCCATTTTGAGAATATCCTCTATCATTTTCTTGTCCATTTCCTCCCCTTGAGACGGGGGTCTGTATACAACCCCTGTGTGGATTGCGATGCCATTCCCCATCTCCAAGGTAACCCAGAGTGCCTCTTGTCCTCCCCCTTTACTTTTTAGTTCTGTAGCTTTGATCCCTTCCCTTATGTATAGAGCTAGTCCACCTCCTCTTTTACCTTTCCTGTCCCTTCTGTAGATTGTGTACCCTGGTATGTTGACATCCCATTCATGGTTCTCGGTGTACCATGTTTGCGTGACTGCTACAATATCCAATTGTTCATCTTCCATCAAAGCTACTAGCTCAGAAGCTTGTTTCCCCAGACTACGGCATTAGTAGTCATTGCCCTATTTAATGTTGGCTTGACCCTTTTTCCCCCATCCCTGCTCTTATTGCTCTTATCTATTTTACCATTTTCCCCGTCCTGCCTTGTGTTGAGCTCTGTACCTCAGTGTTTACCTACTACCCGCCATGTTTTGTGGGGAGGCTTGACTTTTCCTGCCTTTTTATAATTTCCCTTATCTAGTTTAAAAGCTTGCCAAAGGCATTTAAACCTGTCACCTAAGAGCTTGGTCCCTTTGTGGACAAATGCAGACCGTCATACCAGTATAGACCTTTATCTCTCCAGGTGGACCCCAGTCCCAATGAAGCCAAAGCCCTGTGCTCTGCACCAGTTTTCAACCATTCATTAAACTGCATGGTGTGCAGTACCTGGCCTCACTCCTGCCATGGACTGGTAGCACCTCTGAGAAGGTTACTGTGCTTGCTACTCATCTGGGGCCCCTCCCAACTCCACAAATTCATTCTGCACTGCACTGATCCCATGCTCTAGCTAGGTCATTTGTCCCAAGGTGGACAATGACATCTAGTCTCTCTCCTGTGATGCTGCTTCTACAATTGTGAGGATTTGCTTCTTGTCCCTCCAAGCCATGGCACCAGGCAGGCAGCTTACTTCCTTCTCTCCCTTCCCCAGTTCTACTCTAACAATTGAGTCCCTTATCAGTAGCTGTTTCCTTCCCCTGTGGTGTCCCTTGCCACCCTTTTGTGGGTCTCCCTTGTGGATGTCCTCAGCATTCTTCTGGGTCTCCACTGAGGGTGCCATCATAGAGAAACCTTGCTCTGCCAGAATGGCATCTGATTTGTGTAGAGGTACAACTGGGGGGCTTCACCTCTGGTCCACCACCCGCACCCTCCCAGAATCCACTGTGGTCCTACTGCTCTTCATACTCCGAAACCTCTGACTCAGTGGTTGTGGCGGTGGTGCTCTTTGGGAGGGGGAGGCCTCCTTAGTCCTTGCTAGTTCAGCCTGGAGGTGGGCAACCTCCTCTCTCAGAGCTGACTGTTGCCTACAAATAGGACAGCAATGCAGTTTCCAGAATGTTTCCCGGAAAACTGCTGCCTCACAGCCAGTGCATTGCACCACTCCCCACATGTCCCGCTCCCTTATTATATACAATATGTAAATATGTAAATATATATGTATTATTATTTGTTTTGTGTACCTACTCTTTATGCACGTTGCAGGGTTATTAGGAATATGACAGTTCTGCCCCAAGACCTGTTGAGGAAGTGATGTCAGAATTGTGGCTATAAAAGGAAATGCCAGGGGTGGGGGTGGGAAAGGGTGGTGGGTAGTACAGCCACTGGTGACTGTTAGAACAATCAAATACATAACTGCTCCACCACCCTGGTGAGTACTGTCCTTTATAGTAACAACTAACACCACAATTTACTATACCACGGCTTCAACACAAATCACTCTACTGAGTCCAGGGATAAAAATGAACTCACTCCTCAGCCAGCAGGACACTTAAAATGTTACAAAAATATCCTTCCAAATCCTAGGTCTCAACCCCCACACTCAAGCAAATTCAGTTGTATCTCACTCACTCTGGTTATAAAATTACTACCCTTTTAAAGGAATCCTGAAATTCTCTGCTTAATGCCAATAAGGAAAAATAAAAATAAAACTTTTTTGTAGAAAGTGTAGCTCCCCTTCTTACCCAGTGCTCTGCAGTATTATGCCTTAATCAGGTTTCCAGGTCCTAAATGGAGTTGCAGTTTGTTCTTTGCAGCACGTTTCTGAGCTTCCAACAGACACTTTAAAGTCAGTGTGTACTTATCTAGGTGCTTGTCACAGGTGTCAGAAGGGAATTGTTATCTGTGACATTAACTAGGTGTAGAAAGATTTGCAAAGTAGGGGGAGTGGCTTAGCTAGAAGGAGCCAGGTTAGGACCAGATATAAACACTGCCCTAGATAGCTTCTGCCACAAAGCAGATAGAAATCCATGAGGGAGGAGCTACTGGTATAAATAAAACTTCTCTACTGGGACTAATAACTAGATCTCTTGTACTAGGACCTTCAATTTAGGGTAAAAAAAAAAGAGTTAGTGTGTTTGTCAAGAGGCAGTTGAAGTAAATTGTTATCTGTTATCTGTGTTATCTGTGTACTTATCTAGGTGCTTGTCACAGGTGTCAGGAGGGAATTGTTATCTGTGAAATTAACTAGGTGTAGAAAGAATTGCAAAGTAAGGGGAGTGGCTTAGCTAGAAGGAGCCAGGTTAAGACCAGATATAAACACTGCCTTAGATAGCCTCTGCCACAAAGCAGACAGAAATCCAGGAGAAAGGAGCTACTGGTATAACTAAAACTTCTCTACTGGGGCTATATTGCCCTCCTTCCCTCCTCTCCACCCCCCTACCCTAAGCCAGTTCTACTTTTATAGGCACAGGATTTAACTGACAACAGGAACTTCCTGTTTGGGAGCAGGAAGTGAGAGATCACAAAACTACAAAAGACTCACCATCCTAGAAGGGCAAGAGTAGCTCTCCGTCCCCCCAGCTGCTGGAGGTCTAACTCTGAGCAAGTAAGAAGACTACTGAGAAATATAGGAACTTCTTGTCTCAGAACAGGAAGATCAGGAGCTAAAAGGGTGCAGAGACAGTAAGTAAGTAGGGAGAGAAGAGAAGGAGAAAAAAAAAGAATTAAACAGAGGAAAGAGTAAGTATTCCAAATAACAGTTAGGGGGCCAGAAAAAGGACATGTTGGGAGTGGTGCAGTGCAGTGGCTGTGGAGCAGCAGTCTTCCGGGAGATGTTCTGGAGGATACAGTGTTGTCCCATCTGCAGGCACTTCTCTGGGCTGAGGGAGGAGGTTGCTCATCTCCAGGCTGAGTTGGCCAGGATTTGTGGGACCTCCTCTCCCACCCAGGGACCACCAGGGTCACTGCCATTGCCTCAGAGGTTGCCAAGAAAGAGGAGTGGTTGGACCACAGTGGGCTCAGGGAGGCTGAGGGTGGTGAAACAGAGGCGCATCCCTCCAGTTGTACCTCTCCACAATTTCTATGCCATTCTGGAAAAGTGTGGTTCCTCTATGAAGGCATCCACAGTGGAGACCAAGGAAATGTGGCATATACCCAGGACCAAGGACAGTCAAATCCAGCTCCACAGGTACACCCCCTTCCACGGCGATAGGCTTGGAAAGAGGGGAGATGGCTGCATTATCTATATAAAAAATTACCTACAGGGAGTAGCTCTCCCACAATTAAGTACTGAAAAACTGTACAGATTCTCTCTGTGCGGATAACCCTGGACACCCAGGGCAAGGGCCTTACTCTCGTCTCAGCCTACGTACCCCCCCCAGGGAAGTAGTAGAGAGCTTTAGAGTACTGCATGAGCACCTACCCAACCTCCATTCCAGTAACAGAGTCATTGTGCTGGGTGACATCAACATTAATTGGTTGTCCCACGATTCTGCCACTTATAAAGACACAGACTCCTCAATCAACTTCCTTCAACTGGTGGACCAACCTGCCCGAACCAATTACAGATCAGGTACCAGTACCCTATTAGACTGGGTGCTAACTAACCACCCAGAGTGTATCTCTGGCCTAAAAGTGCTCCCAGACTCCCTAAGTGACCATTCACCCGTTGTTTTTGCCTGGTCCAACATGGCCCCCTAAACCACCTGCTAAGGTAATAATATCCCTCATACTAAAAAAGGGCATGTTTGGGCTCTTTAAGCAACACCTGCAGCATCTGATCTGGGCATCAATCCTAAGCGCCAAAGACGTTGACACAGAACTGGGTAAATTTATAGAAATTTACAGCGCTGCTTGCAATATCTTTGCCCCCATATCAAAAAGAAAAGTCAGTGGCTCACACAAAACATGGGTAACCCCCCACCTCCTTGCCCTGATGAGCTCCAGGGACCACCTATGATATAAGTACAAATATTCTCTCGCAGACCAAGATATGCAAAACTACAAGGCAGCACAGAATAAATGCACCATCACAATCCATCAGGCAAAAGCTAATTACCACAGATTCGAGCTAAACTTCTCCTGGGGTGACAATCGTCGATTCTGGGAGAACATTAATGCAATCACTTGGAAACAGGATATCTTATCACCCACAATGCTGAGCCAAGAAGGATCCTATACACAAGACCTCAAATCCATTTCAGACATCTTCAGCAAAGCTTTTACTGACCTCAGTACATTGCTTCTCCCTAGTTTCCAAGTCCCAGCCAGCACAAACCAACCCAAACCCCAAAATTCCCTTCCAACAAATCATGCCCCCTCATTCTACCTCAGAGTATTATCTAAAGGAGAGGTAAAAAAAATACCTCCCCAAAGTCCTTGGGAAGTCCAGGCATAGCTCCGAGGGTCTGGACCTAAAACTAATCTCTCTTACTCTTGACGAATTGCTAACACCACTGACCAGTATCGTAAACTTGTCCCTCACCACAGATACTTTCCTGAAACTCTGGAAGGCTGCACTTGTAACCCCCGTCCACAAAGCAAGCAGTAAGATTGACCACACCAAGTACCACCCAATTTCAATTCTTCACCCGGTCTCAAAAGCCCCTGAGCAGATAGTTTATGATCAGCTGGTTGAACACCTCGACAAATACCAGCTACAATGCCAGCAGCAACATGGCTTCCGTAAACTTCACAGTACTACCACAGCACTTCTTGAGTTCATGAGCTACATTCACAATGCCTTCGGCCATGGGCACTTGGTGGGGGCAACCTTTATTGACCTCATAAAGGCCTTTGACACAGCCAACCATGACCTCCTCCTGGCCCAATTAGAGGCAACTGGGCTGTCTTCCAACTCACTGTGCTGGTTATGGAGCTACCTCTCAGGATGTGTACAACGGGTAAAATAAGTAATGTACTGTCGGACCCCCAGCAAGTGTCCACAGGTATCCCCCAAGGATCCATCCTGGGCCCCCCCCATTTAGCCTCTTTCTAAACAACCTTCCACCAGCCTGTCAACAAAAAATCCTTCTCTACGCTGATGAAGCAGTAATCTACTCCAGTCACTCTGACCGTACCACGCTGGAGCAGCGACTTCAAGAAGATTTTTACAATGTGGAAGACTAGTTTAGCAAAGCTAAACTTCTAGTCAACCACAAAAAGACAAAGTCTATGCTCTTTGTCCCAGCCCATAGCCGCCACAGGACTTCAACTCTGAACATTCAGAATAAACAAAATGACGCCATTGAAATGGTCCCCAAGTTCAAGCACCTGGGGCTCACCCTAGACAGCTCCCTTTCATTTGCCACACTTGTCAATTATGTCACCACAACAGCTAACAGGAAGCTCGGCCTCCTATATAAGCACCAAAGCTGCGTCACTGATAAAGCCCTCCAGCTCACCATCACCAGCTCGGTCTTCTCAACTATTGATTATGGCCTTGTCATCTACAGTGCAGCCCCTGACAGCACCTTCAGGTGGCTTGCCACTATGCTTAACAAAGCTTGCAGACTTGCACTAGGAGCCCCGCGTCTAACCCATACCTGCCACCTTTACCAGCAGACTGGTTTGCTAAATCTGAATGACCGGGCCCACTATCAAACCTGTCTTCTTGCCAAAAAAGCAACACTGGGCCTACTGCCTTCGGGACCAAGCTCCCTCATACACCAGGCTGCACCAACAAGGATCACAAGGGCATCCAATAACATCTTCATCACATCGCACCACCCAAGGTCAGCGATCCTTTGAATAACATGCCCCACTATGGCTCACCTCACTTCTGTCTGAACTAGCCAGTATCAGCAAAATCAGCTTGTTCAAATCTGCTCTTAGATCCCACCTGTCCAGCCAAGTGATATGCACCTGCAACACTTGATCAACTCCCCCAGGAATAAAATACTGACTACCCCACATACCTCGAACTTATGCACTGTCCAACCTGCTACTTTCCCCCTCCCACCCACTCCACCACCCCCACACCCCCAGTCTCACCTGTCTCTATTTCCCCAGGGTCCACAGCCCCCCCACCATTTCCAAACCCTCTGTCCTACCACTCCTCTCCCTTTCTGACAAGGTGACCCCGTGCCAGAGGTTACCACAAGCTAACACCTCTTCTATTCCCCCCCACTTCCAAGACCTGCTGTGCCTCCTCCTGCTCCTTCTCTTTTTTCTTGATATTACTGTTGCACCAACTTAGCTTGTATGCTGAGACATGAATCTATACCATGTAGTCTGTCTTTCATTTACTGTTGTCACTTGTTTGATGTACCAACAACTCTGTTTGTTCTTATTGTACATTCTCATTTTCCCCGATGTGGAACCTTTGTAAATGAGCTTGTAGCTCAAAGGTTGTAATCTGAGAATTCAATAAACAAATAAATAAATAAACTATAGAATGAGTGGTAATGCATAGTCTAGGAACATGAAGCACAACTTTACTAGACTGGAACGTAAAGCAGTCCAGATTCCCCAAACTGTTGCACTTCTTTCACTTGAAGAGTCAAAATAAGATTTTAGTGCCTGAAACTGTTCCACAATTCTTCCAGCCACTTGGTGCAGACTGAGCCATCTGGTCTGACATGATTTCAGAAGTCTGTGTGGTTTTGTGTTCGTGAAGTCCTGAAAGGTCTGAAAGATTTGCATTCATTTACGCTTTTCTTAAAGTAGTATGAGATGTCTACAGGTAGGCTCTGTACCTCATCAGGGAACATTTTGCAAGCGTCATTTGCTACGAGGTGGGCAACATGTCAGATGCAATGAATATTGAATATGTACGGCAGCTTCTTTTTGAGTCTGGAGAGAACACTGTGTCTTACCCCTATCATCACATTGGCTCCATCAGACCGAAACCCTACAATGTGTTCTAGGGGCAGTTCATCCTTTCTGAGTTCCTCAGTAACAGCATTGTATAAGACCCCTGCATCAAATGTGACTCCAGATGCAGAAGGTGTTCCCTGAGCTTCAATCAGCTTGTAAAAGCATGACCTCAACCGTCCCTGGGCATCAAGGATGCGAGCAAGTAGAGGGCAGCCAACTGCTTTGCAACAGTCTGATCATTGCTTTCATCGATGAGGAGACTGAAATGTTTTTTTCTCATTTGCTCAACAACAGATAGCTTGAACTCTTCTCCAGTGATGTTCACCAACAGGGATTTTGTTTTGCTCTCCTTACAGGCAAACTTCTCTGCAGTCTTAGAGTCCTTGAACATCACTGGGAACATCTCACTCATGCGATTTGACAGTGCAAATGGCAAATGATGCTCTGCCACAGCCCTTGCCCATGACAATTCTGCTGATGCCACATCAGCATCCAGGGAACATGCAAAACACTTGCTGACCATTGCATTTGATGAGAGTGATGTCAGCAGCTTCTTATGTTTTCCTCTTCGACCATGATCACGAAGATCATTCTTCTCTCTAGTGGCAACCTTGATGTGTTTGTTGCAAGGACTACAGAGAGAGAGAGAGACAGATAAAGAAAAAGACAGGATTAGTTTTGTAATTTACAACACAACACAATCTCCTCCACCCACCCAAAATCCTGACTGATTACTACACTGTTAGCACCCCTGTCTTACACTAGTTAGCACCCTTGGCTTACACTAGCCGTCTATTTTAATAACAGTGCATGTACTCCCAGGGGTGTAGCCAGAAATGTCCATTTTGTACAGTCTCCAACAGTTTTTATTTAGCTTTTGTTTACCGGGTAAGTGCACTAGCCAGCAGGTGACTATTTTCAGGCACGACCTGGGAGAGTACAATACAGGATAACCAAGGAGGTTACAACAATACAATTTAGACAGGCAGTACAAAGTACATTCATACAGGGAGGCAGTTTTGGCTAGGCTAACATGGTGCAAACTAGTCTAGGCAATAAACAATAGGACAGTACAAGAGAAGTTACAGGGAGTGTGGGTACTGGTATAAGGTCAAGGTCACGTCTCCCCAGGGGACAGATATCCAAGGTGAGGAGAAAGGCGGGGTGGAGTGTTGTAGAGTGGCCTGGGCTCCAGGTTCGAGTAGCACGCTCCCCAAGGCCGAAGTGGGGCAATGGAGGGAAATTGCACGGCTCCCCGGACGGGAGGGGTAGGGACAGGTAAGGCATTGGGTACCAGAGGTAAGGTGTCCGGAAAGGCGACAGTATAATCTAGGCGGCTATAGTAAGTACTTACAGCTTTAACGGTATAAGCATATGTAGTAGCCAGGCTTGTGGTTTCTCTCGGGCAAGAAGGTAAGGAGCGCCGGGAAGGTACAAGCCATTGAGGTTTTAGCAGGGGTAGTCAACTGGGCTCATGGTTCGGAGGAGGTTAGGAGGGCGATATGGGGGGAGATTTCAAGGCACCCAGCCAGAGGCTAAAGCAGTGGGTTAGAAAGCTGTACTGGGTAGGGAGGTGCCATAGACGGGCGAGCGGCGGCAGGCAGCCCGCCCGTGGTTACTGGGACAGTCAGATAAGCCTACGGCTTTAGCGGCAGCATGTTGGGAGGAGCACCGGGTTCATGGTCCCGCGATTGGGTATGAGAGAAAGAGAGGTTGGTGGTAAGAGAGCAAGTTCGTCGCACTTACGGCTTTAGCGGTTGGAGAAAGGGACATGCAGCCGGGCTCGCGGTTCCAAAACTGGGCATAAGATCTGGTGTCGGTCCCTGACCCGAGACGTCCAGGGGTAATGAACAGGGGCAGGAGGGGAGGGGGGGTAGTGACCCTTGCAGTACTGACACCAATCTGATCGGGGTGGCCCAGCCAGATTGACGGTTTAGCCTGTGACAAGTAGCGAAATAATGATAGTTTTTGGGAGATAACCGACAACAGATAACAGAAGAGATATTTTACAAGTAGCAGTAAATCAAAGCAGTACGGTCATACACAAAACATAACTAAATAGTACATTTGCATCCAATGAAGTTTATAAAGAGGTAGTAAAGGCAGGGGAGCTTAAGGGTGGGGTTAAGTAGTAAGAGGAGGGAGGAGAGAAATAGGAGGGCAGATAGCCAGGGGAGGGAGTAGAAGCAGAGTAGGTAAGGAAATCAGGCAGGGTCAAAGCAGGTGCATTGATCTAAGGTGACCAGGTGGAGTCTCAGCCCACTTTTGAAAGCAAGGTGCGAGGATGCTTGCCTGAGATCCAGAGTGAGCTGGTTCCACATCTTAGGGGCTGCGTATTTGAAGGATCCGGTTCCTTTGTTGGTATGGCAACGGGGAACATCCAGGAGGGCTCTGTCTGCCGATCTTAACTCCCGGTTTGGTATTACAGGAAGAAGTAGCTCAGCAAGTGCTGCTGGCTGTCTTAGCCTGAGAACAGAGTCATTTAGACAGCCCAGGTAGTAGCGCCTGGTGGCAGAGGGGGAGAGCCACCCAAGGTCAGTGTATAGCTGACAATGATGTTGAAGTCGTGGAGCTTCAGCTGCATATCGGCAGACGTTATTATAAGTGACATCCCATTTATGCAGGGCAGTTTTGTGGGCAGAAGTAAGTATGGGCGCACAGTAGGTCAGTGTAGGTAGAAGGATCCCTCTAGCTATGGCTAGCTTTGCTGAGGATGTGAGCATATAGCTGGTTCTATAGGCTGCTCCCAGCTTACAGTTTACAGTTTTGCATGTGGTTTGGATGTATAGATTTAAGTCGAGAGATTGGTCCAGAAGGATGCCCAGATAACGGAAGGAGGTGATGACCTGTAGAGGTTTCCCGTTTAGATCAAGAATATTAAGAGGGGTGGTGCACGATCGAAGCTTCTGTATTGTGCCCAGGAGCATGGCATTTGTCTTGGTGGAATTGAGAATAAGGCGATGGGAGTTAAGCCAGTTCTGAACACAGGAGTATGCTCTGTTGAGTGATAAATTAATATGCTCAACGTTGTGAGAGCTGGCATAGATGACCAGGTCGTCTGCATAGAGAAGCGAGGAACAGGCAGGTATGTCATCTAGGAGGTTGTTAATGAAGAGTGTGAAAAGAAGAGGACCCAGAATAGAGCCTTGAGGAACTCCGACATTCGTTTTCACAATGTTGGAGATGGCTGCGTTAAATTTAACAGCCTGGGACCTGTTTATCAGGTAGCTCCTAAACCAGTTTAGCACAGGAGAGGAGCAACCTATTTTCTGAAGGGTGGACAGGAGCAGGGGGTGGTCCACAAGGTCAAACGCCTTGGTAAGGTCAATAAAGACAGCCCCTGTGAGCCTTCCTTCATCCATGTTCAAGAGGATGTCCAAGGTGAACTTGGCAAGGGCAGTCGTAGTGCTATGGTTTTTCCTGAACCCATGCTGTGCATCGTTGAGCTGTTTTGTAGTATCAAGGTATCCCAGGATCTGATTTGCAACCAGTTTTTCTAAGATTTTGCTAAGTACTGACAGTACTGCAATTGGCCTGTAATTAGAGATGTCGCTTTTGTTCCCTTTCTTGTAGATTGGGGAAATCCTGGCCATTTTCCAGAGGTCCGGGACTATACCTCTGGTAAGGGACAAAGTGAAGATTCTAGCCAGTGGTTTAGAGATAAGATGCGCAGCCATTTTTAACAGGCGAGGTTCCAACTGGTCGGATCCAGGACTAGTATATTCAGATATTTTCTTTAGTAGGTTCAGTACCTGAGTGCTTGTAATGGCTTTGAAGTAGAGGGGGTGAGGTTTAGGGTCACTGGTGTGGGAGGCAGAGGCAGAGGCAGGAGCTGTCACATTGTCAGTAGTGGGGGTTGCCAATGGCAGTGTGCAGGTATAGGATGAGAGGTCAGAGAACATGTTGTTGAAAGCGTTCGCTATGGTGAGGGGGTTATTACAATGGGAGCCGTTTATGACCATATCAGAGAGTGTAACAGATTGAGGTGTGCCCAGGAAGGTTTTTATGTGCCCCCAGAATTTACGGGGATCGTGGGCTGAGTTGTTCAGTAAGTTCTGATAGTACAAGCTTTTAGCTAGCCTTATGTTCTTTCTGCAAGAATTCCTTTGCTGTCTGTATATTGAGTAGTCACTGGGCAACCCAGAGCTTTTGTAGTTCTTCCAGAGTTTGTCCCTCGTCGCCGGTTGCTGTAGGAGATCTTTATGGAGCCATCTGGTTTGTTTCCCTGACTCTTCTCGTAGCTTTTGGTGCATGCTTATTTTGTACTGAGAGAAACTGCAGTAGAAATGCTTTTAGGGCATCCTCTACATTAACTGCATGGTATAAGTTAGACCAGTCTACATTTGATATATCCAGGAGGAAGACATTTACGTCCAATTTGGCAAGGTTCATGAAAGTGACCAGCCGAGGGAGGGGGTGGCTGACCAGCGTGCCATTGACAATAGATGGGAGAGTGGTCGGTGACTGAATCAGCCAGGATCCCTGTGATAGCCAAGTGTCCGGGTCTATTTGTAAGCATTCAGTCAATCAGTGTACCAGACTGAGGTGTTGCCAACCTGGTATTCTCGGCTATTAGCTGGTGGAAGTTTAAGCCTTGTACAAGTGAAGCAAGGGCATTATGGGAGGGACCCAGCCAATTTAGATTAACATCACCAAGGATGACAGCTTCATTGTTGTTGATAGATTTTAGCGTTAGTTTGAGTACTTCCTGAAACCCGTCCACTCCTCCAGAAGGCGGGTTGTAGAGTCAGATTATATGCAGTTTTTTAGTACCAAGGGTCAGGAGCGCATGAATTTACTCACACGTAGTTGGGGGGTTGGGGGCAGAGATTGTGCTGATGTCGAGGTGAGACTTGTGATAGATGGCAACGCCTCCACCCTCTTTGACCCCGGGTCTGTCCTGTCAGATAAAATGAGTAGCCAGGTATGGCACACATGGTATTGGGGTCCTTGGTTTCAGCCAGGTCTCCATAGGCACAGTATGTCGGGATCGTACATTTTAAGCCATGCTTCCAATTCAGACAGGTGATTCAGTAGGCTTCGGATGTTCATGTGGGATATGAGTAGACCTTTAGTTGGTTTATTTAACATATTCACGGGAGCACCGCTGCAGGGGGGCCTGGGTTCAGTTCAATGTCGCCAGCAAGCTTGAGCAGGAGTGATGCCAGGAACGCAAGCACTACACTGTAGAGGTTTAAGGCTCCCCTTCATTTCCTCCACCTATTTCTGAGGGAAATCAGTACTCGGTAAGTGCAGTCTTTGTTGAGGAGAAGGTGTTCCCAAGAGGGTTTTGGTCATGGATTTGCTATCATGAGGTTTGAAAAACTGAAGTCTGTGGCTAAGGGATTCTTGTGTGACTCAGAAGAGTCAGAGAGATTCGTTCATACTCCATAGAGAAAAAGGCAGATTAAAACAGTTAGCCCTATTGGTCTGCCCCTTGGACACTGTGGGCCTGTAGGTGAGGGAGACATTTTTCTCACTTATGGGCTGTGACCCTTTTATTTGAGCTGCTAAAGGTTTACAGGGAATGACTGGAAGAGAAGTAAAGCTAGAGCAAGGTACAGATAACTAGAACTATAGCAGGGTTTAGAGAAATAGATGGAAAACTAAGGTATAGGGGAGTTTGTTAAGGAAGTGGGGGGAGAAAATAGCCGTAGAGCAGGCTCGGGAGGAAGGAACTGGATCAGGGGAGGTGGATTTGGTGCGAAGTGAGATTATGAAATTTCGGCAGACGTTGAGCAGGTTGATCACCCCCAGTGGTGAGAGAATATAAGGAACCAATGGGAAAGTGGGCATAGTCATATAGCGGTCAAAGTCCTATAAATCTAAAGAGTCGACCAGGGTGGGTGAGGTGGGGGGAGGGTGGGGAGCCGGCGCTAAGCCCCAGCGGGACAAACTGCCACCGAAGGAGCTGTATCACTTGCTACTTGTGACTGCTCGGAGTTAACCTTAAGCGGGGAGAGAGGCGCCTATGAGCGGCGCTCCTAGTCCCAGGTCGAATGGAGCAGTTCCCAAAGTCAGCGAGTTTAGGTGAGAACAGCCGCTTTTCCTGAGAAGTACAGCCAGGCAGTGCTTCAGACTCTGCTGGAGGCAACCGGCAGCCAAAATCGGTGGAAAATGTACCTGGTGGATTTTACGGCTTTGGTGGCACGAAGGACCAGGGTGCGGCCGGGCTCCTGGTTCCGCTTCTGGGCGTGATTTCAGTGGGCGGCCCCTAACAACAGGCTTCCTGGAGGAGCAAGGCACAAGCTTCGGCGGCTGCGGCTGGACAGGCAGATCTTCAAGAGGGTTCCTAGGCAGGCAGCAGAGGGTCCACAGCAGCGCTGGGGATCGAGGATGGAGGGTTCCTAAGCCCCGATGGGCCTAGAGAGGACCTGGCGGCTTTTACAGCTTTGGCGGCATGAAGGACCAGGGTGCTGCCGGGCTCCTGGTTCCGCTTCTGGGCGTGATTTCAGCGGGCGGCCCCTAACAACAGGCTTCCTGAAAGAGCAAGGCGCAAGCTTCGGCGGCTGCAGCTGGACAGGCAGATCTTCAAGAGGGTTCCTGGGCAGGCAGCAGAGGGTCCACGGCAGCACTGGGGATTGAGGATGGAGGGTTTCTAAGCCCTGATGGGCCTGGAGAGGACCTAAGGAGGACAACCCCCCCCATTAAAAAATGTACACATCCTTTCCAAATGGCACCCCCTTCCAAACAAGTCAGATTGTTGTCAGATGATTCCTCTAATCTCTAAAGAGGTTATACATGTATCTGTCTCCTAAACAACAGAAGTTTAAAGAAAGACACTCCTCAGTGGCCTACACTAACCCAAATACTACAGATTAGAATGAAAATGTTAACAGAAAGGCTTATGGTTTGTGACAGGCACTCAACAAAACTGTACACAAATGTGTACAGTGAGTATGCCTGTCTACACCCTTGTGTACTCCAATACGTTAACGTCTGTGCACCACCTCACACTTTTTGCAGCCCCCCCAAATGCATCTCTTAGAACTGTGTATATATACTCACATGCAGAATGCATGTTCTTCCCCTTTGTCACTCTTCCGGAGCCATCTTTTGAATTCTGGTTCAAGTTCCCAGTATTTTCTGTAGCTCTGACGATACCTCATTTTCTTTGCAGGGGTGGAAGGCGATGACAGAGATCCAGATCGGACTCTTGCGGAAGACATGTCAACCAGTGGGATTCTGTCACTGCTGCTGGTTCTGTTAAATTTATAAAAAAAAGGGCATCAGTTGTGTGTTTCATAATCTCGAAAGGAGTGAATTTTTTCTTAAGCATGTGTAAAGCATGATTTTATGCTCAACATCTAAAGATCAAACTCTGGATCACCAGGAGGCAGATGATGACAGTATAGTATGCCACTGGGTGACATCCACCAGGATTAATTGAACAGATAAAACCAAAATGAATGAACTAACGAAATGATGGACTCAACTAGACAGACACGACAATATTTTTAGTGACTTCCATTGACACAGCTCAGTACAATGCTGCAGTGCTTATTGAACACATATACACACTGATGCTGTTACCGGAACATGATATTTTTTCATCCTGAATAGGCAACTTACCGATTTGATTTCAAAAGGAGTGGAGGTCTCTTGGTACTCACCTCAGGGCCCTGCGGTGAAGTCACCCAGCTACCATGTTGAGGTAGACCACCCATCGGCTGGGTCCCTACTCTAAACTGCATCAGTCTCAAATGGCTTACATTTATATAGGGTGCATCAGGCCAAAATATGCTTAATCATGGTTTGGGTCCCCAGCCAATGTGCAGGTAACTGGTTGGGAGCTAGCTAAAATCAATCATGAGAAAGCCATACTTCATTTACAAATATTAGCTGCTCACCCTTGCTAATGCACAAATAGTATTACTGGGATTTTAAATGAGGTGTGCTACTGTATATGGCATACATAAAAAAAAAAGTCAGAGCGAGGACACCCTGCCCCCCCATCACCCCCAGGAAAGGTAAATGTAACGTAAAGCATATTTTTCCAGCCTGAATTGGCAACATACTAATTTGATTTCAAAATGAGTGGGGGGTCTCTTGGTATTCACCTCAGGGTCCTGCTGCAAAGTCACCCAGCTTGATGTTGAGGTTAACCACCCATGTAAGTAATTTACTGACCACTCAGGCACCACTCAGGGGAAAAAGGGGTTTTGCCAAGTCCCCTTTCCCCAACCCACACTCCCTTTACTCTGCCTTTTGCTTTCTTATTGTTTTTCTTCTAACAAACTTATTTTCTCTTTTCTTTTTTTTTCCCCTACAGGTCTGACAGGACATGGGTACCCAACTTATCAGAAAAGTATAATTTTATTTTTGCTTATGACCCTTTCATCCTTTTGATCCCCTTTAAGAGCCAAGGATCCTTTGTGACCCCCCTTTTGCCATCTTTTATTTTACAGGGACATGCACGCCACCTCTTTGGACTATTACTTTTGGCTCCCTAGGTCAGGCAAGTCACATTAGAATTGCCTAGCACAGATAAAAAAACAAGGATAAACTATTTTCTTATTTCATAGTGAAAAGTAATTGAGCATACGTTGCAGCTTACTGATTCCATGATACGTAGAGATAACAATGCACATGTCTGAAATGCAATAGTCGTGATGTCGTTTGCAGATTTTATAATAAACAAATTAGCTACAAAAAAAACAAACACATCATGCAATGCACATCCTGAAGTATAATAAAAACACTGTCATGGGGGGAGGGTGACTAGGGTTTGATAACAGTGGGAGGAAAACCAAAGTGAGAAGGGGTTGAGCTTATCATAGAGTTTTATTTTTAATAACTTAAAAGGACTGATACACAACGCTGACAGCAAAATTGCTAAAATATGTGCCAGCTGAGAAAACAGTAAACCAGTGTCTCTGCCTAGTATATTCAGCCCACTCTGAAACCAGACCAGTTCTGGTCAAGAACACAGACCACCACCAACTGCACAACCAGATTTCACAAACTAAAGAAACTGCCAAAAGCAAGCTGCAACATAACAGGCAATGTAAGCAGTGAATACAAAGTTTGTTTGTGGGTGGGACTATGTTGAAACTGTCAAATCACTGGCTTGTTTAGGCAATTTAGCTATGCAACATGGCCCGGCCTGCCTGCTCAGAGAAAGATCAGGAGCCATCAGTCTAACTGTAACTGTCTATTTATTTACATTACCCAATCAAAAAGCAAATGCAGCACATCAGACCAATTGTGCTGCTAGACCACACAAAACTAAACCACCAAAAGCAAACCATGCCATTAAAGTGGGGGGAAGACTTCCGGTGACGTCACGAGCACGACTGCACGCTAACCTGAGGAGCTCCTCCACAGCCCCAGAATAATATAAAGTATTCCTCAATTTTCCATGATTCAACGGACAAATTGATAGTTCCTTCATCAACCTGGAATGGCAGGGAAATTTTTGAAACCGAAGAATCTGAAAACAAATGCATCCTCAAGTAAAATGAAACAGTTGGTGCTGGGCGAAGCCTTGGAAGGTCTAACCGCACTGCCATCGCATTGACGCCAGGCCTCTGAATCCTCAGAGGAACTAGACGAGGAGGTTTTGAACCCAGCTGAAAACATAGCAGAAACCCTCCAGCAAATATTAAAAACGGTCACCAAAATAGACACATCACTGACAGATCTTAAAAAGGACGTTCGTACCTTGGATCAGAAAGTTTCAGAAAATGTGGCACAGGTTGTAGAGCTCACAGAATCCCTAGACACAAGTGAACGACTGCTACTCTGCCTTTTGCAATGGGATCGGGACAATCAGCAAAGAATGGAGAACCTGGAAAATAGGTCCTGACACAACAATTTTTGGATACACTGTGTTCTGTAGGATCAGGAGGAAGGGTATGCCACAATAGCTGATTTTGTACAACATTAACTTCGGTTGTTCCTGTTGGTCCCATCAGATCTAAATTTGGAAATAGGGCTCATCGATCGTTAATTGCAAAACCTTCAGACCCAGCAGCGAGACCACGTTCCCTAATTATTCGAATGGTATATTACCAAAGCAAGGAATGGTTACTAAAGGAAGCTTGGCACCACAGAGACTTAAAATATCATGATGCACCTATTTTCTTTGACCAGGACTTTTCGAATGCGTTGCAGATGGAGAGGCAAAGGGCCAGAGGTATTGTGAGGGAACTAAAAGTAAAAAAAAATATTCGAGTTCAGATCCTCTAACCAGCCCAATTAAAAATTCATCTGGAATCAGGAACATGATGCTTTTCCTCTTTGGTCAAAGCAATACTACCTCTGAAAGAACTGAACATCCCAGTGCCAGATCTAGAAGTAGAAATTTTGGAGAAAAAGCTCCGAAGAGAGATGTGGTCCATGAACACAAGCAGAGCCAGCAAGAAGCGGGGCTACCGGGTGCCCTTCCACATGAAGCAGCAGTAGACATTGGAAAACTGCTGAAGCATACTAATCGATGGAACCAGAACAACCAAATGGACTCCTCACCAACCAAGTCACAGAGGTAATAAACTGTGAACTCACTGTCGCTGGTACTGGTACTGTTCTTGCTCCATTTTTCTTCCCCCCCCCCATGCCTGCCCGTAAGGTGGTAATGGGTAACGAGGGATTGGGGAAGGTTAGTGGGAACAGAGGGCCAGCCTATTATAAGGGAATCCCCAAGGTCTCACATCGGACCTTACGGACAGCTCATGGAAATAAAATAAGATATTTTAAAGAAGCGATTCTTTAATAATAATTGTAAAAATAAACGTAATTGTGGTGTTACCGGGAGCCAGTTGGCGGGATGGAGGGGGGAAGGGAACAACACAAGCTGCACAAGGTGGGAGCTGAGTGATTGTGGGGATGGTTGAGGGATGGAAAGGGATTTCAGTGTTTTCTAGTGCCTCATATAGTGTGGGGAAAGATGTAAAATGTAGGTAAGAGTGCCAAAGAATACCATAAAGAAGGACTGGGGAAAGTTGGGCTTGTCTGTTAGAAAGGAATCCTCAAGACCCCGCAATGGGAAAACCTTACTGGCAGCTCATGGCTATTTCGAGATATGACTGTTAAATAATAACTGCAAAAATGATCGAGTGAGCGCGGGATCGCCTGGAACAGATGAGTGGGATGGAAGGGGGGAGGTAATTAAGAAAAGCCACATAAAGCTGAAGCCAAGTGATTGTAGGAATGGCCTGAGGGATGGAAGGAAGTTTAAACACAGAGTGGGGATAGGTGCAAAACGAAGGTAAAGGGGCCAAAAAATTACATAAAGAGGAAAGTTTAGGCATGGGTCATGGGAATGCTTGGAGAAAAGAAAGTATTATCATTCATATCTCCAGGGCTGCAAAAGGGGAGTGGAGATATGGTTCCAAAAAGTAGGGAGCCGAGGGGAGGGATGCTTCGGGGATGCGGTAGAGTATAGTGAAGTCATACACCAGTGGTGAAGTACACGCATCATAGGCGCGAACAACCACAACCTCCAAAAAACAACTGTGAAGTGGTCAAGACTAATTACTAGCTACAACAGGCTAGTAGTTCCTTGGGAGTCTGAATAAGGTTATAAGAAGTGATTTGATCTGAATAGTTCCCCGGTTAATAGGGAATAAGCTGTTAATGGTTTACAGTCATATGTTAATGGCCGAATTGTTAAACTGTTTGTGTTTTGTTTGTTTTATATTATTCTGTTATGGTGGAATGTTATATGAATCCATTATATGCAAGAAAGTAGGACGGGATTTTGAGCCAGAGGGGAGGAGGGAGGTGAGCGGGCATGATATCAGGGGAACAGTGGCCCAAAGAGAAAAACCAAAATGATGCAACTGAACATTGTATCCTATAATGTTAAGGGCATCAACTCACCAATTAAACACACCAGATTACTAACATAGTTAAAACATTTAAAATGTGACATAGCCTTGTTACAAGAGATGCATTTAAGCCCATTGGAACATGGAAAGCTCAGGCGAACGTGAGTGGGTCAAGTAGAAGCAGCTTTGCAAGAGTCAGCTAAAAAAGCTGGGGTGGCAGTCCTTTTTAGGAGAAATTGCCCATTTCAGATACAAGAGGTGGAGGGAGCTTTGTCCGCCAGATTTATTAGAGTGTCAGGCAGAATTCAGGATCAATTGGTGCATCTAATAAATGTCTATGCCCCAAAACGTAGATACAGATACATTTCTTAATGAGATATTCTATAAAATAGCAGAGCTCGCAGAGGGGCAGCTAATCTTGGGGGGGATTTTAATGCTGTCCTATGCCCAGCTAAGAATTGTTCATTGGGTCAGACATCCACTAATAAAATGGCAACCAGAAAACTCAAGATGTTGTTGGAGGAAGGGGGATTAGTGGACGTATGGAGGTCACTGTATGGGTCAGAGAGGGATTACACGTATTACTCAGCAGCACAGAGATCTTACTCACGAATTGACATGGTGCTTGTGCGTGAACCTGATCTACATTTGTGCACCTCCTCGACCATACACCCCATAACATTGTCAGATCACGCACCAGTGCTTGTTCACTTATCCTGGGGCAGCATAAGTAGAAATACGGTATGGAGGTTAAATGTCTCACTATTAAATTATAAAACCTTCCAGCAACGTATATCCCAAATAGTGAAGGATCTTGAGTCTGACTCCCCTATCGAGGACATTTCGCCTTTAATATGGTGGGACATGATGAAGGTGGTGATAAGGGGACAGATAATAAGTTTCGCCGCAGCTAAAAAGAGAAGCATCAAAAAAAAATGGCATGCTCTAGTAGGGAAATGGGAAGCAAAACACAAATCTGACCCAACAAATTGAAAAGTGGTGGGTGAGTTGACTAATGCCCAGGCAGAATTGCAGGCCATGGATAATAAAAAGGCAGAGGGGACCCTATGGTTCTCCAATCAGAAATACTATGAGGGGGGACCCAGAGCAGCCAAACTGCTAGCCATGCAACTTAGGAAAGCTCAAGCGAATAGGTATGTGCAAAGTATCAGAACTGGGAAACACCCTAACTTGGTATGGAGACAACAACAGGACATTGCTGCACAATTTAGGCAGTATTATGAGAAGTTATAAAGTGAAGACAAGCAACTGCAGGAGGTTACATGAGACAGGAAAATTCCTCCAGACTTTGGCCCTGCCAAAACTCCCAGTAGGTGCTCCAGCAGGCTCTTCCATCCCCATCATGGAACAAGAATTGTACTTTGTAATAGCTCAGTTACTAGCAGGTAAATCCCCTGGCCCCGATGGGTACCCAGTGGAATTGTATAAAACCTTTAGAAAAATTCTAGTTCCCAAGCTAAAACTGATCATGAACTTAGTTATAGAAGAAGAGAAATTCCCACAATCTTGGTCACAAGCCCTGATTTCAGTTATCCCCAAATTGGGAAAGCCAGAAGATTTATGTGAGTCATACAGGCCAATATCATTATTGAATCAAGATTTTAAACTATTAACTAAAATAATGGCCAATAGACTGCAGTGCTACATTGAACTCCTGATCCACCAAGTGGGATTTATACCCCACCGGCATCTCTCGGATAATATAAGAAGGTTATTAAACATTATAATAGCCTCAGTTAAAACAAATATGTCTCACCTAGCTCTTTTCTTAGATGCAGAAAAAGCATTTGATCGCATTAATTGGGCATACATGAAAGAAACCTTAACACATATGGGGATAGGGGGAAATTTCTTAAAGTGGATCTTACTATCCTACCAAAATCCCTCAGCTAGAGTGAGAGTGAACGGGACTGTGTCAGACATCTTACGGGTCGGACAAGGAATGAGGCAGGGCTGCCCTCTGTACCCACTTTTATTTGCACTAAGTACTGAACCCCTTGCCCAGGCTATTAGGCAAAATAATAGCATTGAAAGTATTGAAGTAAATGGGGTGATGAATAAGGTCTCCACGTACGCAGATGACACCTTAATTTACTTAAATAATCCTGAGGCCTCCCTCCTTCCACTCTCTTATAGCTCCTGAATTGGTTCAGGAGAATATCAGGCTTTAAAGTGAACGAGGGAAAGTCTGAAATGTTAGCTGTTAGGGGAAAAAGAATACAAGGATCCAACCCAGGCACACCTTTTTCCTGGGCTAAGGACAAAATAAGGTACCTGGGCATACAGATACCCACCAAACTGTCGAAACTCTACCTGCTTAATTATGGGACACTTAAAAAACAAGTTTTCACAGATATAAACCGTTGGCAAGATATGCCTCTCACTCTCTCTAATAGAGTTGAGACAGTCAAGATGAACATACTACCCAGATACCTGTTCCTATTCATGAATCTGCCAACCCCGAGTAGGCGAGGGGACTGGAGGGAACTCAGACGGAGATTAAGTAGGTTCATCTGGTCAGGGCAGCGCCCTAGGAAAAGATGGGAGTTGTTATTGGAAACACGGGAGGGGGGGGGACTGGTGGTCCCAGATTTTTATAATTACTTTTTGGCAGCTCAGACTCTGCCAGTACTTAATATGATCTCACCAGGCTGCAAAGGTAGCTGGTATACAATGGAGAAAGATGCCCACCCAGAGATACCCCTCAAGTACCTACCATGGATAGTCCTTAAAACAGACATAAATAAAATCAAAAACCAATGGACCAGGCACACAATGGAAGTCTGGTTGCAAACAAGACAGAGGTGGGAGATTCTCACACCAGTGTGGCCTTATATACCCTTAATTCACCTCCCTCATTTCCCCTTAAACACTAAAGTCCATGTTTTTTTAAACTGAAAAAGTAGGGGACTGACCCATCTTAATCAGTTCATACAGGGGGAAGTTCTTAAAAGCTTTATGGACCTACAACAGGAATTTAACCTCCCCCAGAAAGACTTTTATAAATATTTACAATGTAGGAATTACATCGAGACGAGGGTAGGTGTGGCAGCTCTTTCCAGTTCCACAGCACCACCTCTAGTCAGAACATATCAGAAAGGTCGTACAAAAGACTTGAGGGGGTTCATTTCACACATTTATAAGACACTACAAGAGGGAGTGGGCACCCTACATGTCCAAAACATAGAATATAAGTGGCAGGAGGAGCTGTACATTCGGCTGTCAAACAAGGAATAGGGTATGATTTGGGCAGGGATCAGTAAAACATCTAGCTCCCCAATATAGATGGAGTATCACTGGAAAGTGGCCTGCAGATTCTTTATTACCCCAGTAATCTCAATGCATTATGCATCACTCCCCACAGATAGGTGATGGAGGGCCTGTGGGGCATAGCTTTTGGAGTTGCCCTCAAATTAATAATTATTGGAAAGAAGTAACCCAAGCCATTATAGAAATTTTTCTTCTAGAGGAAAGTCTGGATGGGACGAATGTGGTGCTGGGCCTTCCCCCACAAGCGGTAAGGTCGGGTGCCCAAAGATATTTATTTAGTATCTTAATAGCAGCCACTTTAAAAACAATCACACAGTACTGGCTTGGCCACAAACTCCCTTTCATTGCTCTAACGGGTAGCTAATGTAAATTGTATTAAAGAAACTGAGGGCACTATAGCACGTCTGAGGCTATTGATTGATAGGTTCAATTCCAGATGGCTGCCCTATTTTGATTACATAGAAAAAAGTATGGGTTTATCAGTGCTAGATGAATACACACTTCGGTGGTAAAAGGATGGTGTGGTGACAGGTCATGGCTGCTCCCTCCCCCCACCCCCTCCACAGTGGTGATTAATGTTAAATGATTGTAATACAACTGAGTCAGCCAGAGTATTAACTCCCTATAAGCTAGATGTTTGATCGATTGTTCAATTGAATTGTTGTTTTAATAGAAACACAAATTATATATCGCATGATTTGATTCCACACAGAATAAGTTACACAGTTAATTGTTATTTTTTAGTTGATATTTATTTATATTGGAAAGTGTGACATACAGCCTATATCAGATAACAGGAGGGTATGACATTGTTTTATTTCACTAATGCAGGAACAGTGGGAATTAAAGAGATGGTCATCTTAAGATAATAGGACTTTCTTGGAAAATACTCTTTCCACCAGAAGACAGAAATCCTTCCTGCAAACATAAGACATGGAAACGAAGAGACTTTAAGTGAAAACTATATCTAACTGAATGTAATATGATTTTCTGTAATGTAAAGTCTTTGTAGAGATGTACTGCTCAATTTTTAAATAAAAAACTATGCAAGTTCAAAAAAATAAAGTGGGGGGGAAAGCATCCTCAGATGGAGGTCAGAAGAGGAAAGAGTGAGGGAGTGAGAAAACACTAAAAAGATAAGCTGAAAATAAAATAAAACTTGTAACAATTCTTTCTATGCAACAGTAGAACACCAAAACCATATCAAGTACATCAGAAAAAATGGACAACAAGGGTCCAGTTAATTGGCATGGATATTTGTGGTTCTACTTGATATAATATCTATTATACAATGGCAAGGGAAATTCATCTATTCTGATTGGTCAGTGTGCGCTTGGCACAGTGATGATATTACACAATAACATCACTGTATTAAGTCCAGGCACACACATGACCGCATGACACACCATAAAACCATGCCTGTCCTGCAGAATTTACTGCCGCTCTCTACCGCTGCTATGAAAAGCTGCAGCCCCCCCCCGCACCCATGATGCACGCTACAACATAAAACCTCCCACCCACCTCATAGCAACATTTTTTTCTCCTGTTCTGCTGTTCTTTTAATAATAACGAAGCCTGCAACTGCATAAATAAAATCGTACCTCAAAATGCTGCTGTCTGCGGCTCCGTCATTACTAGGTGTCCCACACTTCACGGACTGTTGTGGTCGGCCGCCCATTCCCTGAACATTATTTTAAACTATAACAAGTATAATAATTACATAAAATAATGCCACTTTTAAAAGAAACGGCACTTCCTTCTCCTGGTTACCGCCAACGTCGTGCGAGTGCGTGGCCACTGTAAACTCGCAAGCTGCACAGTTCCCGAACAGCTTCACAGCCAAAAATATAAACACACTGAGTTTAAAACGTGGGAAAAAACACGTTAGAAAGTCTCCCCTTCAAGCACCATCCTTTATAAATGTACAGCCAACAACAGAGAAGGTCAGAGGGGAGACTGATAGAACACAGCAGCACAAGAAAAAAGCTTTGAGATTGAACAGTCAACATTATACCGGCAACAGCTCCACCCCATGGTGGAAGAAATATTGGACTTTTTTTTCAAATGTACACCTACACTCACTACAATCAAAGAAAAAATGGACAAAAAAAGTATTTTCTTTCTTTTTTTTTAATAAACAAACGACCATTGTATAACAGCAATAAGGCACTTCAGGGATGTAAAGATTTATTAACAGGCACGATAGGTGTTATCAGATAACGTTAATTCTGGGGTGGCTACACGAGGCGAAGCCGAGTGCTTCCACCACCCCAAGAGTGACATTATTATACGATAACACACATCCCTGGAGTGCCTTATTGCTATTATAGAATGGCTCGTGTGTTAAAAAAAAATAAAAGAAGAAAAAAAGTATGTTTTTTATTTATTTTTATTAGATTTTTCTGTGGGTAAGTACACATTTTAAAAAAGAAATCTCTATTTTTTGTACCACTGGGTGGCGCTGTTGCTTGGCTGATGCTGTGTGAACAGTGGTGAAGCGCTTGTCATTGACGTTATTTTATGTGACGCGAGGGACGTTGAAATGCCGTTTCGCGTTACAGCTTTGTGTCGCTTTTGAATGTCTTCGAAAGTAGCTGTGGAGCATGGTAAGCAACTAAGAGTCGCGAATGTGACTGGAGGCTGGTAGTTTTTATGTGGTTTGAGTTGTTTTTACTTGCGATGAAGAGCGAGGGCAGAGCGGGAATGTTTGAAGCTGTTTCCGGACGGTCAGCGCGGGTTACTCAAGCCGCTCGGTTTCGGTCCGAAATGCTGGCAGGAAATTTGTTTATTGAATTCTGCGAGTCAATTGTGGTGGTTGTTGTTAATGTGACAGCCTAAGAAAATGGGGGGGGGGGGCGGCCGTCGCTAAGTGTCACGGATTAATGAGGCTTCACAGCAGCAGTGTCTCTAGGACTGGAAGCATGATTTGTGTTATGCGGTCATATATGTGTGCCTGGACTTAATACAGTGATGTTATAGCTTAATATCATCACTGTCCGAGGCACACACTGACCAATCAGAGTCCAGAAAATTTCATTGCCATTGTATAATGTGTAATAATGTCACTCCTGGGGTGGTGGAAGCACTCGGCTTTGCCTCATGCTTCGACCCACCCCAGGAGTGACATTATTACACAATAACACACACCCTGTCGTGCCTTATTGCTTAATCATACACCTTCATTTATTGCATTTTTACTTTCCTGTACTGAGCCAATATGTTCTGTTCTTTATTTAGGTAACAATACAAATGGAACTTCACAGCCTCATGAAGGGAATCATATTTGTCATACTCATACTGGCAGTTACTGGATTTTTGGTAAATGTTGGTGTTATGCTATCCTTTCATGGAACGTTTCGCCAGAAACCAAAACTGAAGACCACTATATAATCCTTTCACAGTGGGCAAACTATATTATGGTACTAACAAGAGGGTTGCCATATTGCCTGTTTGTGTGTGTGTGTGTGTGTGTATATATATATATATATATATATATATATATATATATATATTACTGGAACTGTTTTCACAGTATCTGCCAGGAACTCCCTGATCTAAAATATATTTACAGTTTGGGGTTCTGTCTTGTGATTTTTCACAGGAAAGATTTAATTCCAGCAAATGTTTTTTTCTATTTTTGCTCAAGATCTGTTTTTTGTGGGTCTTATGACTGTGGCTAGTGATAAAATATTATTTATTCTATACCGGCATGGGAAGCAGGTGAGAGAGATTATAAGTTCACACCAGAATCCAGATGCTTTATTTAATGGAGAACAGAGCAGCCCAAATTGTTACCACATTAGTGAGTTTGTAAATCATTTTGGGGGTAGAAACCACCATTTGGCTCTGCCAAACAGCAGTGTCTGACGTCCATGTCATTGTAGCAGATATAAGGGATTTTTTTCTTGCAGTATGCTATGCCTCAGTGTTTCCTATTTGTTACCATTCACCACAACAGAAATAGGAAAACTAAACGAAAGAATTCTTCCAATGGACAGGAGACAGAAGGGACAGATATTTCCTATGTGCAGCAATAATATGTTATATTAAGACTAGGCAGCTAGTGATCTGTGCTTTCCTGTGTGATGCATTCAGCTTGTAAATGAATTTATCCCAAACTACACAAACTCTTCACATTGGAAACAATGCTGTGGACAGTGGGCATTAAAACTAACTCAGTGTAATAGTTCACCTGTGTAATGCCCCAAAGTTGGGGCATCACAGTAAAGAATGGGGGTTTATGATGCCCAGGGGCCCTGTTGTGTTGGGAGCATGAGGGCTTTAGTGGTGGGAGTCCCTGTGTAGTGCTTCACACTCGCGCACACAGAAAACTGTCAGGCAGAGCATCGTTTTGGTAAAAAGAAAGTTTTTTTCCTGTCTCTCTGCTGCCTGCCTGCTCCATCTCATCCTCCCCCGAGCAGGCAGCAGGAGAGTAGGCACCCACGCACTGGGACCGCTGTTCTGGGTCAGCGCGTGGTATCCTATCCTGTCCCTGGCGGTTTGTGTGGGCGTGAGCTCGGGCTTCCAGAATCAGAACCCCAAGCGCTTTTTCAAATGGGGGCTTTAGCCATTTGAGTTCAGTGTCATGCTGGGCTGTGGAATGTGAGGACCTGCAGAGTGCAATGGAGACAGGGCTTACCTGAGCGTTGATTGAAGCCATCTCATTGACTCTGCCTGGTGCCTCCTCCAGCCAGTGAAGATTCCTGCTGCTGCCCCTGCTGTATGCTGTGCGGTTGAGTCCAGCGGTAAAAGTAAAAGAATTAGGTCCCCTGTGGTTGGGTTGGGCTCTGTTTAGCCCCATTCATTCTTTTCTTATTTAATTTAAAAAAAAAGTTGATTTCCCAGTCCCTCGTCAGCAGCGTTGAAGAGCCGTGGCGTCAGTAATCGAGATAACACAAGGTCCCCTGCCATCCTTTTTGCTGCCTGTCTCCAGCGCCGTTTCAGTTCCTCTCTGCCTGACTGCCTCCCGCCTCCTAACTGCAGCTTTCTTCACCCCGGCCGGGGCGGTGAGTCAGGCGGCAGCACTAGGAGATGTGCTGACCCCCCCAACTGTTAAAAAAAGAAAATAATAAAATGTTTTAGTGCTAATGTGCCATTGCAGGGTTGGGAAGCCTGGACCTGCTAAAAGGGGGCCATCCATAGTTGTGGTGCTAGCGACGCCCGTGGGGAGGGGCCAGTGTCAGTCGTGGGGCTAGCAACGCCCATGGGGAAGGGCCAGCCTTAAGGCCTACAAGGGAAATTAATTAAATATTCATCAGGGAGGCAGGACAAGGCAGGTCAGCTTCAAGACCCAAAAGGAAAAAATATTTAAAGGGGCAATGTCAGGCCCAGATTTAAAAGGGCAGCTTTAGGCCGAGTTTAAAGAGGGCTATCAGGCCCAGGCCCCTGATTTTAAGAGAGGGTGTCAGGCCCATGGTTTTAAGCAGGGCACCAGGCCCATGGTTTTAAAGAGGGCTACCAGACCCAAAGTAAAGCAGAGCCCAGGCCTACTGAGTTAGGGCAAGCCAGTCCCAAGGTAATAAGGGCAAGCCAGCCCTGAAGTAGTAAGGGCAGCCCAGGCCTAGCGAGTTAGGGTAAGTCAGTCCCGCAGTAGTAAGGGCTACCCAGGCCTAGCGAGTCAGGGTAAGCCAGCCCCGAGGTAGTGAGAGCAGCTTAGGCCTAGTAAGTTAGGACAAGCCTGCCTAGTAGTAATTAGGGCATTCAGGCCCCATAGTAATTAAGGCATTTAGGCCTCCAGTATTCAGGCCAGCTGGTCTAGCAGCAAGTGGTATCCGAGTCCGGTTGTTGGGGCATTCATAGTGAAATGTTCAGAGGTAGGCATATCCTATCCAGGAAGGCCCTAAAGTGAGAAAAGGATCTAATCAAGGGTGCTTAGCTCACAATATGCTGTGAAGTGACTGATAACAACTGTACTGTTTATGCAACTGTTTATTGCTCAAGCATCTGAAAGACTGTGTACTTGCTAAAAGCACCAAGACTGCATTGTGACATTAGGATTGTGGTTATTTGCCCCCTGGCATCCGCACAATGGCCCCGTGCATCTGAACAATTGCCCCATGTATCTGAACAATTGCCCTGGCATCTGAACAATTGCCCGTGTATCTGAACAATTGACCGTGCATCTGAACAATTTCCCCACAAGTAAATAATTGCCCCAAAATTGGTAATTTGCCCCTTTTCCTGGCGAATTACCTGGTCATCATGCTGTTCTCTTGGTATTGTGAGAAGGTGTGTCTATTAGATACAGTGGCCAGCATACGGGAACAGACTCAATCTTCTACCACATTGATGTTCCATGGTGTGGTTTGCTGTTCTTCGTATCCAGAATCAGTCTCTACCCGGAAGAAGACATCTTCATCATCATCCGTCATCGGAAAGTATCCGACCAGCAGATCATCTACTCTGTCCTTGTCGTTCACCAAAGTTGAGTTCATCGCAGTTCGTACAAGTCGCACCCGCTGTTTCCTCTGTCCTACAATTTAAAGTAACGTTCAACGAAGTTTGAGTGCATCACGTCTGCCATGCCAGTGTTGTTTCATTTGGTTCCTGATCTGGATGTCCCGAAGTTGGTCACCCTCCACAGAAGAGTGTGCACATCCTGGAAGAACCTGGTTTGCATCCCCTGGTCATTCACCGCAAGTTGGTTCTGTAGAAGCCCAGTGCGGGACGCATCCACCGTTTCATTGTTTTGTTCCAGTTCCTTGTGTAGATACTTCAGAATCAACTGACTTCACCTCAGATCCTTCTGGTTCCTGGCTGCATCGGAGATTCATATTTACCTTAGATCTTTCAAAGTCTTGCTGGCACTTGGAGTGCTGCAGCATCGTCCAGGTCATGGTAGTCCTCCAGTAGATTCGTCACCACGCATCTCCTGGTCTCTCTTCATCCTTGGTGGTCCTAGAACTGGGATCTGGCCAGGGAATTCTTTGCATCCAGTGTTGAATTCAACAACCTGTAAGGAGTTTCATTCCAGGAATCCGCTTCTCTGGTTCTTTCTTTCTGGCAGCCTTGGAGAGAGTGGGTTTTGCCGAGAAACCTATGGTCTGTTTACGAAACCTCTCACCACCCCAGTGACCTTAATTAGGTCCGTGCTGGGATTTGTGTCCAAGTGTTCTACAATTCTGTTCTGCTAATCTTGTAGCTACCAATGGGGATTGACAGTGTGCACAAAGACTTCAGACAGTTGGACATTGTTATGATTCTATGGTCATAGTAAATCCAGATACTTTGGGTAGTGAATAGAACCTGATTTCTGTATTATACTAGTGCTACGTACAGCTTACTGCTAAAGAAATCTTAGAGTATGGTGGCAATAGGCTAAGGTGCACCTCAACATATTTTCTGGTAGTTGTTTTAGTGGTGTGAAATAAAAGCAGTCCTGTTCTCTCTATTATTGTGTTGCCTACCCCTCTTGTGACTGTGTCTCCCGACCCTCTGTTACTGAATAAAACCCCTTCAGGCATCGAATCTCTTGGATGACTCCTACCTCTCCTTGTCTGGGTAACTTTCATCTATCCACATTAATTCGGACCTTGGTGTTACACTCATTCCACCATCAGAACAGAGCACCACAGACCATCACAGAAGGAAACATTTTTGGCATAGTCGGCACGATAAGATAAACATTTATCCAAGGAGTCCAAAGTTGGAGTTGTCGAGGGAGAGATGCAAATTGAGCCAGGGTGTAGCAGTGGATTGTCCGGTGGACATAGTCGGTTGGAAGAGACCACGATGGACCCCAAGGAGGTATGCCACGATCACCGTTAACGATGCCATACTACTTCGTAGCACCATGCTTCCACAATTTTCTGGAGAGAGAGAGAGAGAGAGACGGAAGCAGAACCAGCAACTTAGGGGAGTTCGTTCAAAGATGCAGGCTATGTTCAGGTTGTACCAGGTTCCAAAGCAACAGAAGGTTGAGATTCTGATTGGGCAATTAAAAGGAGCAGCTCACAGAGAAGTACAGTCCTGGCCAAGTGGAGCAAAAGTTACGTCGAAGCAGATACATTTGATGCCTGAACAGTGTCCGACCTTAAAATGAAAATTTTTCTCGCACTCAGAAACCCCAAGAGACCCTGCGTGAATTTGCGTTGAGCCTGCAAGAGCTATTACGAGCTATTGAGAGGGTAGATGCTGAGGGAGTCCGAGATGCAGACCGGGTGTTCGTAGAGAAGTTTGTTGAAGGGGTGCATAGTGAGGCCTTGAAGAGAGAGAGCTCTGCATGTTTCATTTACAAGACCCCGAGGCTGATTTTCTAGATTTTTTTTTTTGCATTAACTGTTTATCCCCCTACGTGCTCCAGAGCTGCCTCTCCTTCAGGCCGCCATGGTCCACAGGCATTCCCCTACCATCTCCCCCTTTGACCACCTACCTCATATCTGTAGCCTTCTGCGAGGCAACCCTTCACCGAGTGGGTCTCCACTCCTCCGAGGGGGAAGGCATCGACGGGAGGAACCAGCACGCTATTTCGCTCAGTCCTGGGAGCTGCTGAGGCATTCTGTGGCTCTCCAGGGGAGTCTTCGGAGGTGCCTGGGGCCAGCAGCCATCATCCGGCTAGACTTCTGGAGTGGTTTTTCTGGTTTTCTTGTTCCCCTTGCACGCCGTTTCTTGTAGTGCCTCCAATCTCCATTGGGGGCTGCTACATGAGCAAGGCCAGTCCCTAACCCACCCCAGGATAGGACAGCAGTCCATCGGATGCTCAATCCTATCCTCCCCCTGCCGACCCCCGACCACCTGAGTCATTCCCGAACCTGGGTCACCAGCGTGGGTTGAGGTAAGGCGCCAGTGCCTCAACCCTGATTTCCTAGATTTTAAGGAAAACGCAATTAAGGTATTCGATTCTGGACACTCCAGAGAAGAGGCTCTGGCCTGTCCACAGATGGTAGTTTCACTGGGAACTGTGTGGCCAAGGTATCTTACAGAAAGGTGGATGGAAGAAATTGCCTGGAAAAAGGGACTTCAACCCGAAGAACTACCCCTACAGAGATCATGGCATGGAAGAGAACCCGTTGCATATCCAAGCTGATATTCAGAGCATAGACAGACGTGTGGTCCAATGGTGCAAGCACCGATCTGCTCCATGCAGTCCAGTTCTAATCAACACTCCGATCTGACCGAGCAAATTGCCACCCTGACCCACAAGATGGCAGAGATGTGTAAAGAGATGCAAGGCCTAAAAGAAGGGTGGAAAAATGAAATGTCTCTTAATCAGCCTGGAAAGGAAAGGAGAGGGAATGATCACACAGATCATCCAAGGAGGGGTGAAGGAAGGCACCCCACAGATCGAGTTGATAACCAAGGAAGCCCCATCTGTCATCGGTGTGGCATCAGTGGCCATGTGGCGCGATGATGCAGTCAGCCGGTGGATACCACCTTAACTTTAAACAGAAATTCTTCAGGGATGATGACCAACCCTCAAAGAGCAGATGACCAGGTCTAGCAACCCCACTAGATCAGTCTTGCTTTATTGGCAAGAGTCCAATGGTACCGATAAAAGTGGATGGAATTGAACTTATGGCTTTATTGGTTACGGGATCACAGGTCACCACGATGCAGGGGCGAGATTTCCAGAAATATTGGATGCCCGACAATCTCAAACCACCTCCCAGATCTTGGGTGAAGCTGATAGCAAGCAATGGAAATGAAATACCGTATCTGGGCTATCTGGAAGCTGATACCAATAGACATCTGCCCATCAGAGAGCATTTTAGACCAATTCCACCAGCAATGTACCAACAAGTGAAGGAAATGATCAAAGAGATGAAAGAGGCCGAAAGTAATTAAAGAGAGTCACAGCCATGAGCAGCTCCTATTGTTTTGGTTAAGAAAAAGGATGCCAAAATTCAATTCTGTGTTGATTACCGCAAGTTAAATGCCATCACCCATAAAGATGCATATCCTTTGCCCCGTATTGAAGATTCCCTCATGGCTCTTCAATCTGCCACTGTGTTCTCCACTTTAGACCTAACCAGCGGATACTGGCATGTTCCTATGGCACCTGAGGATCAAGAAAAAACAGCCTTCATCACCTCCATGGGTCTCTTTGAATTCATGAGGATGCCTTTTGGACTTTGTAATGGCCCTGGAACTTTTCAGAGACTTGTTGAGCATTACCTAGGAAGTCGAAATGTTGATATCTTATTACTATATCTGGATGATATCATTGTTTACTCAAAGACTCATGAGGAACGTTTATTGCACTTAGATGAGGTGTTTCAATGACTACTTCAATATGGTCTCAAAGTAAAACTGTCTAAATGCCATCTATTACAATCCAAAGTAAGTTATCTGGGACATGTAGTTTCCTCAGCGGGAGTGTCAAATGACCCAGAAAAGATAGAGGTGGGACAAGACTGGCCTGTTCCTGCTACTGTCAGAGATGTCCGAAAGTTCCTAGGTTTCGTGGGGTATTACCGAAGATTCATCAAGGACTTTTCAAAAATTGCTGTGCCATTGCACAAACTTTTGAGAGGATCGACAGAGGGTCGAGTCCCAAAGAATTTTCCTGTTGTATGGGCAGCTGAGCAACAAAGAGCATTTGATAAGTTAAAGAAAATACTGACTGAAGCTCCTATCCTAGCTTATCCTGATTACGCAAAGTCTTTCCTTTTGTATACCGATGCCAGCAACAAGGGGTTGGGTGCAGTACTAGCACAAGAACACGATGGCGTTGAACAAGTTATAGCTTATGCAAGCCGCAGAATAAGAGGCTCAGAGCAGAATGACCCCCGCTACAGCTCTTTTAAACTCGAATGCCTAGCATTGGTATGGGGCGTTACAGAAAAGTTCTGTCAATATTTGGCTGCTACTCCTTTTACAGTCTTCATGGATAACAACCCATTAAGGCTCTTAAATACAGCAAAGCTAGAAGAACTAGAACAAAGATGGCCCAGATTTGCAAACTATCAATTTTCCCGAAATATCGCTCTAGTAAAGCAAATGCAAATGCAGATGCATTGTCTCAGATGCCTGGACAAGTAGAAACAGAAGCAGATGACACCTTGTTGGAGAACATAGAGATGCTGCCTTTTCTCCAAGTACCGGCAGAAATTGTACAGGCTTGCTGCCAATTTTTCTCCAGAGCCAGATATGGAAAGCCGACCTGAAGTAAATGATACAATTGCTGACCAAAAAAGTGTATGGGTTCAATTGCAGGACCAGGATCCCACTGTTAAACAGATTAAAACTCTAGTTTCAGCACAGAAATGTCTGACCCAGCAGGAACAGAAAAAGCTTGATCAAGAAGTAATGAAACTATGGAGGCATAGAACCCATCTGGCTATAGAAGATTGTCGCCTAGTTAAACTAAGTAGACACCCTACTATGCATAGTGAATTGACCCAGATCATAGTTCCAAGAACTAGCGCATCCGTGGTATTGGAAGCATACCATGATCAGTCAGGACATTTTGGACACAAGAAAACAGGCTGTTATTAGAAGAAGGTTTTATTGGATAGGAATGTGAAATGATATAGCAAAGTGGTGTGAAGAATGCCCAGCCTGTACTTTGAAATGCAGAGAAAAGAGTGACCAGAAAGCTCCTCTTCACCCCATAATCAGTAATGCACCTTTAGAGCTAGTTGCTTTAGATCATCTGAAGCTGGAACCAAGCACCATTGGTTACATGTATGTTCTTACTATAGTCGATCACTTCTCAAAATTTGAGGTTTTCAGTGCAATTAAAGACCTATCCGCTTGAACTACAGCAGAAACCTTTCTAAGATGTTTTGTGCGACCTTTTGGTTATCCGACAAAAATCCTTACAGACCAAGGAACCTCTTTTGAATCTAAGCTTTTCCATGAACTACTGTATGTGCTCTTTATGTAAGTCACAAACTAAAAACTACGGCCTACCATCCCCAAAGTAATGGACTCTGTGAAGGAACCAATCAAACTTTATTTTAAATGCTACGAGCCTTACCGAAATATAAACATCCCTACTGGCAAGCTTTTCTTCCTGAACTTACTTATCTATATAATAACACTATACACTGTTCTACTGGGTATACACCTCATTATTTAATGTTCGGATGCCACGGAATACTCCCAATGGACTTAGTATTAGAAGTACCACTTGATGAAGCCAAAGTTAAACAGCCAACTAAAAACTGGGTACAACAAAATAACCAACGTCTGCAAGAAGCTGGACAAATTGTAGGCAAGCATATGGAGCAAGTGCATCAAAGACAAAAAGCAAACTATGATACCAAGGCTAATGCTACACCCTTACTAACAGGAGAAAGAGTGATGCTAAAAAGAACTAAAAAATGCAGCAAGTTAGCTTTAAAATGGGAACCTGAACCTTACCACGTTATTGAAATCCTTTATCCAGAGTTGCCAGTGTACAAGATTCAGAAAAAATTGGGAAATAATACCAAGATTGTGCACCAGAATCTCCTGAAAGCCTGTACTTTTAGAGACGCTGTTCTGGCACAAGATTAAGGACAATTTTACACCAAAGGAGAGGCAGAAGTCTATAAAGGACAGAATGTTGGGACTGGAATCGCCAACCAGTTGGTGCAAAGAGCCTTGGATTCGCACTTCCAATGTAAATTCCTTTTACCATCCAATTGTTGTACCAGAAGTAAATCCTAAAATGCCAGATTTCTTGGAACCAGAATGCATTTCCCCAGAACACATAGGTTTCCAACCCCGTAGATTCCAAAGATCTAATGCAGATGTTCCCCCTAGAAGATACATAATGGAAGCCTCTCAACGTTTCCCATTGTACCATAGATATATCCATTCAGAGTAATTCCCCAGACACAGTCACTTTAGTTTAGCAAATTTAAAGTTTTCTACAGTAAGTTATAGATATCTTAAGAATGTTTTATTAGAGTAAGGTTTCATAAAGTGTTAAATGAAATCTTAGCCTGTTAAGAAAATGTTATAAACCCTTATAGAAGTAATAGTTAAGAAATGTTTTACAGAGTGTTTAAGGGAATACATGGGAACATGTATTTTTAGGCGGGCCCGAATCTGTAATGCCCCAAAGTTGGGGCATCACAGAAAGGAATGGGGGTTTATGATGCCCAGGGGCCCTGTTGTGTTAGGAGCATGAGGGCTTTAGAGGTGGGAGTCACTGTGTAGTGCTTCACACACACACACACACACACACACACACACACACACCCCCCTAGAAAACTGTCAGGCAGAGCATCGTTTTGGTAAAAAGAAAGTTTTTTTTCTGTCTCTCTGCTACCTGCCTACTCCATTCCACCCCCCGACCGAGCAGGCAGCAGGACAGTAGGCACCCACGCGCTGGGACCGCTGTTCCTGGCCAGCATGTAGTGTCCTGTCCTCTCCTGTCCCTGGCCATTTGTGTGGGCTTGAGCTTGGGGTTCCAGAATCAGAACCCCAAGCGCTTTTTCAAACGGGCTGTAGCTGTTTGAGTTCAGTGTCATGCTGGGCTGTGGAGTGTGAGGACCTGCAGAGTACAACGGAGACAGGGCTTACCTGAGCATTGGTTGAAGCCATCTCATTGACTCTGCCTGGTGCCTCCTCCAGCCAGTGAAGATTCCTGCTGCCGCCCCTGCTGTATGCTGTGTGGTCGAGTCCGGTGGTAAAAGTAAAAGAATTCAGTCCCCTGCAGTCGGGTTGGGCTCCATTTAGCCCTGTTCATTCTTTTTTAATTTAATTTTTAAAAAAAAAGTTGATTTCCCAGTCCCTCGTCGGTGGCGTTGAAGAGCCGCAGCGTCAATCGCCGAGATACCCGCAAGGTCCCCTGCCATCCTTTTTGCTGCCTGTCTCCAGCTGTGCCAGTTCCCTCCTTCTGCCAGACAGCCTCCTGCCTCCCCAACTGCAGTTCTCTTCACCCTGACTGGGATGGTGAGTCAGGCGGCAGCACTAGGAGACATGCTGACCACCCAACTGTTAAAAAAATAAATAAAATGTTTTAGCGCTAATGCACCATTGTGGGGTCGGGGAGCCAGGTTCTGCTAAAAAGGGGCCATCCATAGTTATGGTGCTAGCGACGTTCACGGGGAGGGGCCAGTGTCAGTTGTGGGGCTAGCAATGCCCAAGGGGAGGGGCCAGCCTTAAGGCCTACAAGGGGAATTAATTAAATATTCATCAGGGAGGCAGGACAAGGCGGGCCAGCTTCAAGGCACAAAAGGAAAAATTATTTAAAGGGGCAACGTCAGGCCCAGATTTAAAAGGGCAGCTTTAGGCCCAGTTTAAAGAGGGCTATCAGGCCGAGGCATGTGATTTTAAGAGAGGGCGCCAGGCCTATGGCTTTAAGCAGGGCACCGGGCCCATGTTTTTAAAGAGGGGCTACCTGGAGCAATGTAAGAAGGGCTACCAGGCCCAAAGTGCATTGGGCACCAGGCCCAAAGTAAGAAGGGCTACCAGGCCCAAAGTAAAGCTGAGCCCAGGCTTAGCGAGTTAGGGCAAGCCAGCCCTGAAGTAGTAAGGGCAGTTCAGGCCTAGCGAATTAGGGCAAGCCAGCCCCAAGGTAGTAAGGGCAGCCCAGACCTAGTGAGTTAGGGCAAGCCAGCCTTGTGGTAGTAAGGACAGCCCAGGCCTAGCGAGTTAGGGCACGCCAGCCCCAAGGTAATAAAGGCAGCCCAGGCCTAGCGAGTTAGGGCAAGCCAGCCCCGAGGTAGTAAAGGCAGCCCAGGCCTAGCGAGTTAGGACATGCCAGCCCCGAGGTAGTAAGGGCAACTCAGGCCTAGTAAGTTAGGGCAAGCCTACCTAGCAGTAATTAGGGCATTTAGGCCTCTAGCAGCACGTGGTATCCGAGTCCAGTAGTTGCGGCATTCATAGCAAAGTGTTCAGGGGTAGGCATATCCTATCCAGGAAGGTCCTAAAGTGAGAAAAGGATCTAATCAAGGGTGCTTAGCTCACAATATGCTGCGAAGTGACTGGTAACAAGTGTACTGTTTATGCAACTGTTTATTACTCAAGCATCTGAAAGACTGTGTAATTGCTAGAAGCACCAAGACTGCATTGTGACATTAGGATTGTGGTTATTTGCCCCTGGCATTGGAACAATTGCCCCGTGCATCTGAACAACTGCCCCATCTATCTGAACAATTGCCCTGGCATCTGAACAATTGTCCTGTGTATCTGAACAATTGCCCCACAAGTAAATAATTGCCCCAAAATTGGTAATTTGCCCCTTCTCCTGGCGAATTACCTGGTCATCACGCAGTTTTCTTGGTATTGTGAGAAGGTGTGTCTATTAGCTACAGTGGCCAGCATACGGGAACAGACTCAATCTTCTACCACATTGATGTTCCATGGTGTGGTTTGCTGTTCTACATATCCAGAACCAGTCTCTACCCAGAAGAAGACTTCTTCATCATCATCCTTTATCAGAAAGTATCCGACCAGCGGATCATCTACTCCGTCCTTGTCGTTCACCAAAGTCGAGTTCATCGCAGTTCATACAAGTTGCACCCGCTGTTTCCTCTGTCCTACAGTTCGAAGTTACGTCCGCCGAACTTCGAGTGCATCACGTCTGCCGTGCCAATGTTGTTTCATTTGGTTCCTGATCCAGATGTCCCAAAGTTGGTCGCCCTCCGCAGAAGAGTGTGCACATCCTGGAAGAACCTGGTCTGCGTCCCCTGCTCGTTCACTGCAAGTAGAGTCCATTGAAGCCCAGTGCAGGATGTGTCCGCCATTTCATTGTTTTGTTCCAAAACCTCTTACCACCCCAGTGGTCTTAATTTGGTTCATGCTGGGATTTGTGTCCAAGTGTTCTACAGTTCTGTTCTGCTTATCTTGTAGCTACCAACGGGGATCGACTGTGCACGAAGACTTCAGACAGTTGGACTTTGTTATGATTCTATGGTCATAGTAAATCCAGATACTTTGGGTAGAGAATAGAACCTGATTTCTGTATTATACTAGTCTTATGTACAGCTTACTGCTAAAGAAATATTAGTGGCAGTATAGGTACACCTCAACATATTTTCTGGTAGTTGTTTTAGCAGTGTGAGATAAAAGCAGTCCTGTTCTCTCTATTGTTGTGTTGCCTACCCCTCTTGTGACTGTGTCTCCTGACCTTCTGTTACTGAATAAAAGCCCTGCGGGCATCGAATCTCTTGTCTGGGTAACTTTCATCTATCCACATTAATTCGGACCTTGGTGTTCCACTCATTCTATCATCAGAACAGAGCACCACAGACCATTGCACCTGTCTGACTATTAAATAAAACTGAACATGCTAGCTGCCTAAACATCCATGAGCCAGATAAGGAAAAGTGGTACATGTCTTATTTCAAGAAATAATTATCGATCAAAGCTGGTCAAAATCAAATATATTTTAGCATGGTGATGAGTGAAGTCAAAATCAGATCCACTTAAATTGCCACCTGTTTTCACTTGTTCAGTACTGAGTATACATTGAAAGCACACATCTTTATAATAGAACATGCTAGAAAATTAAAATGCCCAGTGATGGATATCTACTATGCTGCATGGTTCATTTTTGTGGATTTCATATGCCGTCAGTAGGCTAGCGTGTATTAGGTATGATCCACGACCTAACAACTGGTGATTTTGGTTACTTGAAGTTGTAGTGCAGCTGGTGGTTTAATAAAGAAAATGAATCAAAGTTGATTCGCTGTCTTTATTCTGACAAATAGACACAATACTGTCAAAAGAACTGCTACTTTCATTCCCCCCTCCCCCATTTTAATAACAGCAAACTGCATTGTTGAGAAAATGTATTATAGCGACTTAGATGGTTAGAGGCACGAGGTATTTTATTCACTTTTTTTTTACTTTTGGCTTTCTGTAATGGTTCATGTGTGCCCAGATTGCTCCCTTCTCCTGCAGAGAACTCTTGCTTCTAGTACTTTACCCAACCTAATTTTGGAACCAGAAAACTGACAGTTACCACACCAATACAGTGTAGTTTACACTTTTGTTTTCTGGTAAGTGAATAAAATACCTCATGCCTCTAACCACCTAAGTCGCTATAATACATTTGCACAACAATGCAGTTTGCTGTTAATATTAAAATGGTGGAGGGATGAAAGTAGCAGTTCTTCCAACAATATTGTGTCTGTTTGTCAGAATAAAGACAGTGAATCAACTTTGATTCATTTTCTTTATTAAACCATCAGCTGCACTACAACTTCTTAAAAAAGAAAACAAAATGTTTAGATGCGGTGAACAAAATTGCTCCAGGTCTTATCTTCTGTACTACACAGAAACTTGCTTTACAGGTTAGTTTTCAAGTTCCATTCAGTATTGGAATAAAACAAGTTAAATCAACTGTCTTTGTTGCAAAGCATTTTGACCCCACTATAAAATAGTTTGGTAACCAGGTGTGCACCGATTCATCTGATAGTTTACCTGAGATGGGTCAGACTACTACCACTGTGGCAGAACCAGAAAACCTCTACTGCTCCTGCCACCAGACCGAAAACAGAACCAGAGCACTGGTGAAAAAACTCCGTTTGGTCCCGCTGACTCTCCAGCTGCACAATGAATCTCCTCCAGGATTCCTTGCTTGCTGAGATGGCTGCTCATGAATCCAAAACACCAGCGATCCTCGATTCTCTCTCTCTTTCTCCTGAAATTAAACTTCCCACGGTTACCTGGCACACTGAGCTGGATTTTTATAGGAGAGGGTTGACCTGGATAGCCTATTAGGGGGGCACAGGTAGTCGAGTCTCTCGGCAGCCGAGCCATCAGGGCACGCATGGCTCTAGTTTCATAGCCTATCAGGGCAGCATCCCAGCACATGATCACAGCTCCCAGCAGTCTCCAGGAGCACATGATCACGGCATGTGGTTTTCCATGGCACCAATCAAGATTCTCTCGCTCCCTATGAGAGTCTTAGGCGGCCATCTTGGAGCTCCACACTGTTCTCCCGTAGTACCGGCAACAATCCCCATGGATTTATCACAATAGTGATTTCTTCCCTGTAGCCCATTTTAAGACTTAAATCCTCGTAAAATATGGGAATCCCCATAGATATGGGAGCACTGCCTTCTGTTCTACTGGGTCAACACTGTATGACTGTAATGTATAACTAACAAATTACTCCTGAGGGTACGGAATTGCTATTATAAGAGTATTCCAAAATAACAGTGTTAAAGGTATACTTTTGTGAATGTTCCACGTATTTGGATGGAGTTTATTAATGAAAAATCTCTGCCATTAACAGATTAAGCATGCCAATTCAAACCCATAATTTATAATTTTATTCATTCAGTAGTGGTAGATGAAGGAACATTGACATCATGAATTCATGTGCCCTGGTGATTAGGCTGTACATGACAGCATAATCTAGATCAATGTATGACTGTTAGAATCATACCCTCAAATTAGAACGCATAATTTCATAACATCCTTTTTATTATCCGCTACACTTTATACCCTGTAGTATTTCATAGCACTTGTAAAATGTCATATAAATAGATTACTTAAAACAAATTATCATAAGATGAAAATATAGATGACTGTGAAAAACATGGATCTGTCATTACGATATGTTTCATGTTAATTCGACATAAAACAAAACACCCTAAGCTGGAAACTGGCATTCTGCTAAAACATAATATAAAATAAAAATTTGAGTGCGCCAAGACAAACTGCTAGCTGACAGGGGAAGAGGACAGGTTGCACCAGTCACCCATAGTAAATTTTTTTGTCCGTTTGTTTTTTTTTTATGTAAAGGGGGGGTTGAAAGTAGAGATGGGTGGTGGTGTGTGTGAATGGAGTAAGAATGGAGGTAGAGTACTGAGGCAGAGGATGCTAGATACTCATATTAAGACATCTCCAATGTGTCCTCAATGCAAAATAAACATGGTGGATGAGATCCACTATTCAAAGGAAGCAGTCATGAAGGCCAACAGCAGTCCACCATTCAGCCCCACCACAGAGATAACATGACACTCTCATCCAAGAAGTACATCATGTAGTAGAGCAAAATGTATCTAAACATAAGATTTCACAGCGAGGCAGCATTTAATCTGAATGTGGAGCTGGCCTGGTGGTGCTGAGGGTTGAGCTGCTGGATGCCACACCAGAGACCTGAGTTCGGGAACGAGCTTGAGCACCGGGAGTCAGCAGGGGAGGGGGAGGGAGAGGATCAAGCGTCCAATGGACTGCTCTCTTCTTCTTGGGGAGGGATCATCCAGGGCATGCCCAGTGAAGTAGTGGCCCCTAGTGGAAGCCGGAGGCACTACAAATGCTTGGACTGATGAGTGGGAGGAGTGTGGTAGACATCTGTGACATCATGCCGTGCCAATGTCATTGCACCATTGCACTTCTGGGGGAAATACACTACTAGAAAAATCCCCTCTATGGTACTGTGGAGATGATAGGGACTCATGGGGCAGGCCCACATCCCAACACTGACCCATCACTCCAGGAGACGCCATGGCTGACCCAATGCTCAGGTAGGCCTCTCTAATTTCAGAAAAGGCTGCCACAGGAGGGTGGGCCCACCCTGAGGTGATCGGGTGGGCCCGCCCACCCCAAGGTGATCTGGTGGGCTAGACCTGCCTGGGTGTTTGGGAGAGGAAGCTGGTAGCGATCGGTTCAGGTACGGAGTAGAGACCTTGTCGAGTGAGTACCTCAGAAGGATGCCCGGGCCATAGAGTGCAAAAAGAAAGTGTACAAAAAAATTGACCGTGGAGAGTAAATATCAAGTTCTACTGCAACCCGTTGTGTTATTTTGCTTAGTTTACCAAGAAATAACAATGGCAGAGGTCATGATTAAGGACAAGATATGAGATTAATAAAATCTTTCTTAAGTCTTAGCCTTACTTAGCATGCTGAGTGACAGGTGGCATCAAAGGTTGAAGTATGGACTTCATTTCTGAAAAGAAACTTGTCACTAACTCTTTATTTGTTTTTGCTGACTCTTCTCTGAATGAAGTCAACATTTTTTCTTCCCATTCTTGTCGTTTTGTCCTTTGATGTTCTATACGATCTAAAAATTCATTTTGTTGATGAGACCAAAATTGAAACAACTGATCATTTTTGTTTTTTCTCTTGTACTGCTGACCTGGAACACATGAAGGTAGTTATAAAGAACAATCCTGGCTGAAAATGCTTACATACACAACCATTACCATATAGGGTTGTGTAAGATAAGTTATAATCAAAACGGATATCCTTCTGTCATTTATACTACTGAAAATATAAACTGACAATCTAGACACCCAAGAACCCGAATCAATTATCCCAACATCCTGACAGTTGAGAGCTGTCTGCAACAAAGATTCTTACCATCTTGCTGGGAGGGGGGGAGACACAAACCCTGCATCAAGCAACACGGATGGATTAACTATCCCCCCACCTCCCTTATTATGGATTTGCAGGTCTGCCACGAGCAATTCATTAAAAAATTTGAAAAATCTAATACAAACAGAATAACAGTTTGTTTGTATAAAGTAGTCCCTGTGCTACAATGGCATGACAGTAGAAATAATGGTATCCATTGGTAAACTGTGGTCCATTTTAACAGGGGTACTCAGCAGAGCTAAACTTTTAGGACTGATGTGATAGGGAAAGTCAGATGAGTAGCCGTGGTGGAGTTCCTTAACTAGGGCTCCCTGGATGTGAACAAAAGTTGATGGTTTGCTCCAGTTACTACACTGGTCAGATTTTGAGTGAGTGGGAGTCACAACTGGTCTGTCACACGTTATCAGTCTGTTGAGGCTCAAAAACCACAATTGTTTTTTTCAACTTTGTTTCTCACCTGGCAGACCAGGGCATCTCTCAAGCAGGCATGCTTGGCTTCACCTCCTAACTGCTTACCTGAACCACTCCTTTGACTGAAGCTTCAGTATCAGAAACCCCTCCTCTCCCACTGGCCCATACAGGAGGAGGCCGAGGATCCCCAGGGGTAAGGTCAGGCTCAAGGCTAGCACTGAGCACGTGAAGCTTCCACCTCGGAAGATCTTCCTTGGCCTCACTCGGCTGCCATGTTTTTTTTCTAGTTTCCACCCTGGGAGCATGACATGCATTGACGCCTGTGCACGCCAGCCCTGCTGGCATCTGCCACACTATGCCCCTTACATTGGCTGGTGTACCTGCAGTGCCCCTGATCTCCATTGGGGGTTACCAGGACACCAAGTATCACTGGATCCCTCCCCAGGGAGAGGAGAGCTGACCTCCAGATGCTCCATCCTCTCCCTCACCTGCCAACCCCCAGCTGCCTGAGTTCATTGCCGAACCCAGGTTGCTGGTGTGGCTCAAAGTGTGTTGTCCAGCGCCTCAGCACCACCGGGCCAGGCAAACCACAAATTTAATTAAAACAACATACTTGTTAATGTATTGTGACTGTATAGGAATGGGGGTGGTTGGAAGGGCTACTACCGCTAAATATTCGTTGCAACGGTTACTTTATTTTTTCAATTTTTTCTTTTTTTTCGGGTTTCAAATGTGATGCCAGTTTCAAAGGCTACAGTCACGTGAGACAGCATGATAGGTAAGTGATTCTTCTGTTAAGGAAACTGCTACTGCTTTAAAAAAACAGAAAGTTGTCAGATTCTACATTTTCTTTGTATTTGTTTCTTTGTTGGGTAAACAGTGCCGATACACTGGTAGTAGGGGGTTGGGGGGGTTCATGAGCCACTGAAGCCTAGTGAGAAACCATCTCTTCTGTAATTGCATTTTTTGCTTTGCTAGCCAAGGGAGAAATGCTGAGGGTCACAACTAAGTCAGCGGGTGGCTTGAGGAATGGATGAGGTGGCCACAATGAGGACCCACCAGTAGGAGTGATCATGAAAGCGCTATGTGAGGTAGTTTGAAAAGGAAAACGTGTGTGTGTGTGTGTGTGTTGGTTGGTGGAGATTGGTCAGTACTTGCTAATTAAGCAATAATGCATGACACGGCATGTGTTGTGGGATTTACACACGCCTTGTGTGGTGTGTCATGAAGTGCAGCCGAGTGACATTAACCACACAAGGTGTGTGTAAATCCCACCACTACACGTGCCTTGAAGTGCATTATTACAATTATAAAAGGAAGCTGTTAATAATAATTAAAATAACAATTAATTGGGTTCAGAGAAAGTAAATATTTGATTACTGGGATCTTTATCAGTTGTCTGTTGCAAGATTTGCACACGGTCATGTGACATGTTTTGACCAATGAGGTTACAGGATTTTCAAGCTCCATTTTATAAGAGAGAGTAAAACATGGCTGCTAGGAATATGGTGAGAATTCCATGTCACCATGATACTGGTAAGCAGATTGGTTGGGGCTGGCACTTTTAATACCCGAGCTCTATTTTCTGATAGACGCACACCTCGGCAGAGCTATCAGCCAATCAGAGCCTGGAGATTCATTATCACGTTATTATGTGTGGTTGTCTCTGGATTTTGTGCTTATTCTCCCTCGTAAACCTTCTGCCCAAAACAGCGTGAGAGGCTGTGAGTAATCTGTACCAACCTGCTGGAGCTGGAGCTACGAGAGGGGGGCTGCTGGCTGATTGGTTGTGGGAGTGGGGAGGCACTGTTTAAAACACAGGCGCCACTCGCGGCATTCCTGTATTGTCCTTTGATGTCTGGCAAAGCGCTGTTCGTTGCAGCTGTGCACTAGCTGCTAAATACTTTTATTCTGGTCAGGACTGTGTGGTTGTCTCTGGATTTTGTGCTTATTCTCCCTCGTAAACCTTCTGCCCAAAACAGCGTGAGAGGCTGTAAGTAATCTGTACCAACCTGCTGGAGCTGGAGCTACGAGAGGGGGGCTGCTGGCTGATTGGTTGTGGGAGTTAGGAGGCACTGTTTAAAACACAGACGCCGCTAGCTGAATGGCGCTGAGCTGCCAGAGGAAGCGAGGCCACTCGTAGCTGAAATCTGCTGTTTTAGTTGTAAGGTGGGAAATATACTATGTTATAACAGTTTGTGTATGTCAACCAGTTTTATTGTAAACTAGATTTTATGTATATTGCCTGCATGATTTATATGTGCTATTTGGTTCTTTAAATTAGATATGTGTAGGGGTTTTGTTAGACGACTCTCAGGGCCTAGGATTGTTTATGGAATTTCGCAGCTGCATGCGCTACGTCCTTTTATCCCCCTCTCTGTGTCTGATATTATTATCAGATGTTGTAGGGAAGTGGGGATTGAGGGGGGACTGTTTTGCGCATGCGCTGTGGGATGATCAGGAGCAAATAGATCAAAGGATCGAGGTGGTTAAGTCCAGGAGACGTCCTGGAATAAATAGAGCATCTAGGAGAAGCCAGACATGGTTGGTGCCTATTACCAGGGAGGCCACCAGGTCAAGTGGCCAGGTGACCTCTAGGGCTGCATCACCCTCAATACCTCTGACGGCAGTGTTGTGTAACGCCAGGTCGGTCAGAAACAAGATGGCTATTATTGCCGCCTTGCTTCATTGGTCGACCTGGCATGCATTACAGAGACCTGTGGAGATGATGCCAGCCCTGTTTTGAGGCTGCAGTCCCCCAGGTTATACTGTGGTTCACTGCCCCAGAGAAAATCGTAGGGGTGGCGGTGTAGCTATTTGTTTTAAATCAAGTCTGGACTTCACCGTGCACCCGGTGGGAACCCCAGGTTCATTTGAATGTGTGGCTGTTCGTGGAGGACTTGGCGTTGGCTGCAGGATCCTCCTCATCTATCGCCCTCCTGGCCCGATGGGGGGGTTCCTGCAGGAATTCGCTGAGTTTGTTGCCGGCGAAACATTGGATTCCCCAAGATGTATCTTTCTTGGGGACTTCAATGTTTGGGCCGAGGATAGAAATCAAAGGTGTGCCGTTGAGTTACTGCAGAGTATGTCCCTTTTGGGGCTGGTGCAGTCTGTCGGCATGCCTACTCATCGGGATGGCCATACATTGGACCTGGTGTTCTCACTGGGACTCGAGATCACTGATCTCGATATTGATCGAGTAGTTTGGTCCGATCATTGCACGGTGAAGTTCACATTTAGTACTCCCGTCATAATTTCTTCCCCTTCTGAGATATTTTGCTGCCGCCCGTTGAAAGATCTCACCCTGAGGGTTATTTACGGGCAGTTGATTTATCAAGGGTGGTGATGCATGGGCCGGAGCCGCTGACGCCGGGTAGCTGCCTCATAACGAGGTGCTATCTGCGCCATCGACCTCCTCGCACCTGTCCATGTATGACCCAGAACTTCATACCTGAGGTCACCTTGGTATGATGGTGATCTCAGGGAAATGAAGAAGCTGGGTCGGAGATTAGAGCGTCGCTGGAGGAAATCCCGTCTGGGGGCTGACAAACTGGTCCTGTGTGCGCATTATTGCGCATATCAGGAGGCAATCAACCAAAAAAAGACATTATTTTTGTCTCGGGAGATTGCTGCTGGGAGAAGCCGATCAGCCTCACTCTTCCGGACTGTCGACAGACTTCTTCATCCATCCTGTCTTCAGCCCGGAAGAGTTTCTTCGAATAAGGATTGTGAGGAATTTGCTCGGTTTTTCTCGGACAGGGTGTCTGCAATCTGGCGGGAGGTCTCCTCAGCCAGTAATACCATTGCTGTCAGTGGTCGTCAGTCGTGTTCTAAGAGCACTCTCTCTGAGTGGGGGGAGTTTAAGCCAGTGGATGTTCATGAGGTCATTGAGATAGCGGCCAACTTGAAGTATACCTTCTGTGAACTGGATCCTGTGCCAACGCTGCTTGATGAGGTGCATTGACACTGTTGGCCCGGTGTTTGCCCTGATTGTCCGTGCTCCTTGAGTCAGGGTGTCTTCCGGATGCCTTGAAGGAGGCTCTGTGAGACCCTTTAAAGAAAGCTTCTGGACCCAGAGATTAGGGCAATCACCGTCCCATCTCCAATCTTCCATTTCTGGGAAAGGTTGTTGAGAAGGTGGTATCACTTCAGTTGGGAGAGCATCTCATGACCCACGAGTTGTATGATCCCTTCCAGTCAGCCTTTCGGGCCAGGCATAGCACTGAAACTGCATTAGTTTGGGTGCAAAATGATCTCCTTAGGGCTAGAGATCAGAGGGATAAGACAATTCTTGTCCTCCTTGATCTCTCTTTAGCATTTGATACTGTGGACCATTGTGTGTTGCTTCTCCACCTGAGGGAGTTATGCGGACTCACCGGTATTGTCATCAAATGGTTTGAGTCATTTCTTACTAACAGGAGGCAGCGGGTTGTGATGGGTAATTTCTCATCCATGCCCTGCCTCCTTTCGTGTGGAGTCCTCAGGTTCGCATTGGCCCCAATGTTGTTCGGTAGTGTACATGCTGCCCTGGGGAGACTCATTGGGAGGTTTAGTCTGAGTTTCATTGCTATGCTGATGATACTCAGCTATACCTATCCTTTGCCCCAGGAACATCAAATGCAGTGGATGTGATGAATATCTGTCTGGCTGAGATAAATGACTGGATGTCTTCCAGCTGGCTGCGACTTAACCCTAATAAGACTGAGGTACTGGTAGTGGAGTCGAACAGAGCTCGTGATGGGATGGCCTCTGATTCTGCGACTGGCATTGTGCTAGGAGCAGTGTCATTGATGGCCTCCCCAAGGGTGCGTAATCTTGGTGTGATCTTTGACAGGAACCTGTCCATGGAGGCCCAAATATCCTCCGTGGTGCGTTCCTGTTTCTTTCATCTTAGAAATATCGCCAGGATTAAACCCCTTGTTCCGGCTCTGGACCTCCCTACTTTGGTACATGCCTTGGTCACTTCGAGACTCGACTACTGTAATGCGCTCTATCTCGGGGTCTCTGGAACTTCTCTTTGTAGACTGCAGCTAGTGCAACGCTGCTGCCTGGCTTTCGACTGGACAAAGTAAGTTCTGTCATATTGCCTCGGTGTTGCCTTGGTGCACTGGCTGCCTGTCAGGTGGAGAGTTTTGTTCAAGGTGGGGTTTCTCACCTATAAGACCCTACATGGACAGGGCCCTGGTTACCTTCTGATCTCCTGGTACTGGCCCACCTCTGTCCGGGATCTCCGCCTCTGGTGGTGGCCTCCTCACAGTTCCAAGAGCTAGGTTGAAATCAGCAGGGGATCGATCCTTTGGAGTTGCTGCTCCAGCTCTCTGGAACTCGTTGCCGCTTGAGGTGAGAGAGGCCCCCACTATAGAGGCCTTTAAGAGTCGTCTTAAGACCCTTTTATTTGTGCAGGCTTTTGGGGTTCAAGTTATATGTATGATATTTTAACTCTAATGTACACGGTATGACGTGCTGTATAGGTCTTGTGCGGCACCCAGAGCCTTCGGGATTGGGCGTCTTTTTAAATAAAGTTGACTTGACTTGACTTGACACATCTTCTAAGTATGCTTAGCCTTTCCAAATAACAAAAGTATGCAATGTAAACTTTTACAATACAATAATAATGTGTACCAATTGGTCTGCCTTCTCTCTGGCTGCATGTTTCAATGCCAGTTCCTGACATGTCATTCAAACCAATGTCATTTTGAGTGTTGCTGGTTCCCAATTCATCTTGTGATTCACAAAATACATTTATCAATTTGTCATTTCCTGTGTTGTTGGATACAGCAATCTGCTCAGAACACATTTCTTCAGTATCATTTCCTTAAAAAAGAAAATTTAATTACGAGACAAGAAACACACCACTCCTAGTGACACATCACAACTCAATGTGATGACAAGGCAAATGCTAAGGTAACACCTGCTCCTATCAACTTGCTTAAGTTGTACCTGAATTTCTGCTGACAGAAGCACTATCACCTCCATGTGTGTCAACATCCGCGCTAATACTATTAGTGAGTCCAGTGTCTATAGCACATGCTGGAAGGACAATCAGTGGTCTGTGACACATTATTTCATTTAGTTCTTCATAAAACTGGAAGCTAGAATGAGCAGCTCCACTCAAATTATTATTACAACTAGTCTTGAAATACAAAGTTTTGAACAGTTTCCATTTATGCTTGACTTGATCAGTTGTGCATCTAAATTCTTCGGATCTCATCTTCTCAGCTACTCTGTTAAAACTGTCACTAGTATGTGACTTTCTACCATCAAGCTGCCTCATTATATCCATCACTTTGAGTGTACTAATTAGTATACGTGTCTCATTCTCAGTCCAGTAGAAACTCATATTGGATGCTGATAACATCTATTCTGTATCCATATTATAAAAGGTATGAATTTCTGGAACGAATAAGAGGAATGTATTGAACATATAAAAAAATGAACCTGTCCTCATAAACACATGTCCTAAGTGCCTTCTAAATTACATGGGTTGTGACTGAAAATGGTCTGAGAATGAGACACGTATACTAATTAGTACACTCAAAGAGATGGATATAATGAGGCAGCTTGTGAAGGTGTGGGTATAAGGATGACACTGGAGTCTAGAATAAGTCCAGCAATAAGTCTTTATTTACAAAAATAAGAAGCAAACTGAACGACCAATAACAAAAAAAATAACAGAATAAAAATAAAATAATTCCAAATGACAAAATAACAACACACTAGAAAACAGCTAGTGTAATTCCATCAATGGGATAGCAGAGCACTAGTCCCTTCGAGACCTGCTCACAGAATGAGAAATGACCCCTTTTATACATACAAGTCATGTGATATTTGGAAGCTCCACCCCTTTTCTAGAAGCTAACTCTTAAACACAGCCAAATAAACATTATTTGTTTTTTACAACATAAATCCCATTTTATGCTTAATTAAAATATCATATTGGTAACCACACAAAATAAAATCCTGCCTAGAGTTATAAAGTAACATTACATAACTATCTAGACCGGCCCCCTTATTTACAAACTATAAATAATGAAACAGAAAGGCTGGCTGGCTCTATAGGAAGAAAGGCAAAATAAACATGGCTTCCCCTAGAGCTACACCCTGGGTTTGATGAGCACTTTTAAACTTAGCTTTTCTCTTAAAACTTAATTTAACTTAATGTTATCGAGTATGCCTTTCTTTTAATGAAGAAACAAACCAAAAAGAAAGCAGAAGAAATAAATATAACTGTAGAATATATATGTCTGTGTTTTTAGACCCTTTAGTTACATCAGCTTTAAGATTCAGAATTATAGAATTCAGATTTACTAGATAGAGCTTATAACACTGTTATACTTCTGTAATCTAGCATTACAGCTTTCATCAAAAAAAATGAATAAATCCTCCTTCTGTGATTTAGTGCTTTCAACAGTTTTTATTTAAGGTTTTACACAGTTTTTATTTAGAGCGTCCACCAGTTTTTATTTAGGGTTTTCACTACTTGAATGCAAGTAATTACAGCTTCCTTCTGTGGAAAGGGAAGAAAGAAAACATAAGTATATGGAGTTATCTCCAGCAGGAATAGCATCTCCAGAAGAAATCTCTAGCTGCTTGCTTCAGCAGCACAGCAAACCCAAGGTAATCCTTCTCGCTTGGGGTCAAAACAAAACGAACACTGCTTCTACTTTATATTTTAAACAGTTCCCAAAGAGGCTGGAGAGCAAGAAAGGTGGAAATAAATGAATTTTATCAGAGCAACACATAAACTTTATGTATTTTAGTACATTACACCGATATATGCATAGATGGCCAGTCTACACATATACCTTAAAGGGGCAGTGTACCTAAATACATAATGTCTTAACAAAATAAAATAAGAGACATGCTGTTGCAACAGACGGATCTAAACATATAAAACAAAATAAAATAAAGCAAAAAAAATATATAGAAAAAGGGGGGTTAGAGAAAAAAAAATAAAATATGGATGCCCCTATAAAACAGATATTACCACACTCATCTCTGTCATAAAGTTGCCCCCCCCCCCCAATCTTACCTTCCTTGATGTTCCCATAGTCAGGCTAGGATTTCAGGCAAGTCAACCAGGTAAGGAGTCAGGTTGTCCTGCTCTGGGGGGGGGGCTTAGATCCGGAGAATCTGCCTGATTCCGGAGAGGGAGGTGTGGTTTCTCAAATACCCCGTATGACCATGTAGTAGGTTTCAGGTGGGTGGAAGATCCCAATGTTGAATGAGGCACTCATAAGAGATGTCGCAAGATAGAGGCGAGAAAAAAAACACAAAACAAGATCAAAACCTTTTATATGTACATTAGGGAGTGAAGAAAGATCAAGGGAGGGATAGTGAGGATTAATAAAGTGGAGGGTTGGTGGACAACAGTATGTTAGGAGAGAAACATTCTGCCAGTGGAACTGAGCAGAATTCTGAATCCATGTATTTCATGGTAAACATTACATGACAAACATTCCATATTTTGAATGTGGCGCAAGACAGAGAAAAAAAACAGGAAGAAGAAAGTATGCACTAATACAGTGACATCATCAATGACATCACTTGCAGTGGGCAGAAAGACTACTTTATCACAAATGCACACAAGTAAATCTATTATTTCTACATATAAACATGCTTTTCCCAACAGTAAAAAGTAAAAACAAGCATTTGTCAATGCCGAATGTTGTCTCGCTGGCATTGGCATTGGTAGCTAGAGATGCATAATAGGAATGACAGTGAAGTATTGAAGTGACGACAACTCAACCCCCACCCTGTAGAGAGCGACAGGCATTGGGGTGTGCATTTCGGTCGTCAGCTATAACGCTCATGCCATTGTACCTCACCCTACCCTGTAGACACTGACAAGTGTCGTGGTGTGCTTTGGGGTCTTTGGACATTATACTTACCCCATTCCATAAGGAAATACACTGAGGTGGGTGCAGTATAGGAGAATGGGGTGACCTTTGTGGCCAAACAGTGCGAGGCACACCACGATGCCTGTCACTAGCTGCAGGGTGGGGTTGGGGGTGGAATGGTGTGAGCATTACAGCTGATGATCCCAAGTCACACCCCTGATTCCTGTCAGTCTGTACAGGGTGAGGTGCTACAGTTGGAAACCCTAACACCGTAGGTGTGTGTTGGTATTTTCACTCCAAATTTTCAACATGGGCTTTTTGTGAGGCCACCTCATGAAATGCGGCACAATCTGTTTGTTAGCTGAAAGGTGGTTTTGCACAGCGGCTATGCCATTTGGTGACACAGGGATGAAAACACATTTTGGGCAGGATGTGGAAAATGACAACTGTATTGTTCATGAGGAGGTGTAAAAAATGGCAACGTTGAAAATCTGGAGTGAAAATGTGAAAAATTGGTGAAGTCATCAGCATGCATAGAAATTGCACAACACATGTCTGTAACCCAATTATTTTGGGGAGTTTGTTAACCACGTTTTCAACATAGGCATTTTGGGACCTCCCCTCATAAACAGTGGTGCTGTGGTTTTGTTAATCTGTCCCAAAAGTTGCTTTCCCACAGCGTCCACACCATTGTGCGCCACATGCGCGGAAACACATTTTGGGCAGGATGTGAAACATGACAGCTGTGCTGTTCATAAGGAGGTTTGAAAAAATGGCAGCGTTGACAATTTGGCATGAAAATATTGCAAATTTGCAAAGTTACAAGGGTGCGTGGAAACTGTGCAACGCATGCTTGTAACACATTCTTTTTATGGATGTTCAGCACCAAATTTTCAACATAGGCTTTTAAGGACCTCTGCTCATGAACAGTGTCACTGTCATTTCTTCAAACTGTCCCAAAAACTGATTTTGCACAGTGACCGTGCTATTCTGCGCCGGACGTACAAAAACACATTTTGGCCAGGATATGTAAAATGACAACTGTACTGTTCCTAAGGAGGTATGGAAAAATGCCAATTTTGAAAATCTGGAGTGAAAATATTACAGATTCACAAAGTTATGCACATGCACGGAAACTGCAAAACGCGCGCTCGTAAAACAGCCATTTTTTGGATTTTTCTCACCAAATTTGCAACATAGGCTTTTTGAGAGCCCCCCATGAAAAGTGGCACTGTCATTTCATTAATTGGTCCTGAAAGGTGATTCTGCGCAGTGCCCACAAAATCACCTTTTGGGGCTGATTGATGCCATGACAGTGTCAGAATTCATGAGGAGAGGTCTCAAAAACCCCATGTTGAAAATTTGGTGCCAAAATTCCAAAAAATGCCTGAGATATGCATCAAAGTTGAAAAAAATCCTATTTATTCCATTATACAGCTTACCGCATTTCTTCAGTTCATGGTCAGCTTTGAAGAGTGCAGATGTGTTCCCGGTCCACCGAAGATCGTCGTACTGAACTCCTGAGGTGCATGGGGTGAGGGGTGAGGAGGCAGGTGTGCAGTGGGTGGGTGCGGGTGTGGGAGGGGCAGGGAGACCGTGAGGGACCGCTTTTGTTTTACAGGTTTACAACAAAAAAACCCCACAGGACAGGTTTTTTTTTTAGAGTTTGGTACACTGGGTGGGCTCCCAGCATGCCACCAAGTGTTTTTGGGGAGGATTCTGTAGCCGATGGAGAATTGGGTACCTCTTCGGCACATACTTGGGGGGGAGATATGAGCCAAGGGGAATTGTGCACCCCCTCAGCACGCAACAAAAACGGGGGGGACATTATGCTGATGGAGAGTGGGCTCCCCCATTGGTACAATCAAGGGGGATGGGGATAAAAGCCGATGGGGATTGGGCCCCCGGTCGGCAAAGAAAAACTGCTGGGGGGGGGCTGCATGATGCCAATGAGGAGTGGGCTCCCCCGTCGGCATTGTGACAGGCAGTTTGCCTGCATGTCAGGAGGCGTGTTGTGGTCACACTTCATGAGAGCTTCGCTCTCATTGCAGCAGACCTTTTCTTTGTTCTTGTGGCCACATTAGGGATGCGTGTGGTCAGCGCCTGCTGCTGGATGATTGGGGAATGAGGGAGGCACCTTCTGATGCATGCCCTGCATTCATCCAACAGTGACCGTGCCTCCAAATCTGCTACTACCGCAAGATGTTAGCTTCGCAAGCGCAAGTCAACATAAAAAGGAGCCAATTTTATAAGCACAATAAGGCACTCAGGAATGTGTGTAAAACATATTTTACAGCATGTCCAGTGGCTGAAGTCAATCACCCTTCAGCCTCGTGCCTTACTACGCCCTGGCCATGCTGTAAAATGTGTTTTACACACATCCCTGTGTGTCTTATTGCTTACGTACAACACTGGCAGGACAACATGACGCAAAGTGTATTATACAATGGCTATAGAAATACTGACTCCAGATTGACTGGCTACCAAAATTTACAACATGTAAATTGCGCAGTCAACCCATGGTACAAGGACCTGCTGATCAGGGCAGCAAACTTTAAGGGTACCGGACGCCATATTGTTTTCCAACAGAACATGGAATGCACGAAACACACACACAAAAAAAAAAGAAAAAATACTCGCTCCTTCTTTCCTACATTGTGTAACAGCAATATGCCACAAATGGGTATGAGTAATGGCAAGATTTACCCACTTCTGGTGTGCTTTATACAGTTGCACCTCGTGAACACACCACACCAGGCATGGGTATATCCTACCATCACCCACACCCAGTTGTGGTATATTGCTTAAATAGTAAATGGAACCAACTACAAATAAAGGGGGTTACTAGTGGTATACCACAGGGTTCAGCACTGGGACCAGTCCTCTTTCATGTCTTTATAGGTGACATTGCAGAGGGACTTGAAGGGAAAGTGTGCCTCTTAGCAGATGACATAAATATCTGCAACATGGTTGATTAACGGGGTGATATATGACTTTGCAAGGTTAGAGGAATGGTCAAAAATATGGCTGTTTATATTCAGTTCAAAGAAGTGCAAACAGCGCACCGGGAAACAAAACAAAGGGGAAGAGTGATCAGTGTGGGGAAGAGATAAAACCAAAAATAACAAGCATTTGTCAATGCTGAATGTTGTCTTGCTGGCATTGGCATTGGTAGTGCAGGCATTAGAGAGACGCCTAATAGGAATGACAGTGAAGTTTAGAACTGATGTCAACCCCACCCCGCCCTGCAGAGAGTGACAGGCATTGGGGAGTGCCCTTGGATCACTGGCCATGACGCTCATGCCATTTCACCCAACCCTACCCTGCAGACTCTGACAAGTGTTGCATTGTGCCTTGGGGTCATCAGGCCTTATGTTCACCCCATTTCATAAGGAAGTATGTTGAAATGGGTGCAGCATAGGGGAATGGGGTGAACTTTGGGGCCGAAGAGTCCAAGACTCACCTGGATGGCTGTCAGTGGCTGCAAGGTGGGGGTGGAGGTGCAATGGCATGAGCATTACAGCTGACAATCCAAAGGCACACCCTGACACCTGTTAGTCTGTACAGGGTGGGACATTATGGTTAGAAACCCTAACACCCTGGGCATTTATTGGTATTTGCACTCCAAATTCTCAGCATGGCCTTTTTGTGACCACCTCATGAAAGCATGTGGGACCTCTGCTCACGAACAGTGTCGCTGTGATTTTGTTAATGTGTCTCAAACTTTGATTTCCCACAGTGACTGCACCATTCTGCACCACATAAAAATGTCAGCTGCACCATTCATAAGGAGCTGTGAAGTGATGGCAATGTTGAAAATCTAGAGTGAAAATATTAAAAATTCTCAAAGTTAAGAGCGTGCATGAAAACTGTGCAACACACGTTCGTAACAGTCTTTTCTTGGAATTCTTTCACCAAATTTTTAACATAGGCATTTTGGGATCTCTGCTCATGAACAGTGGTAGTATGATTTTCTTAATCTGTCCCAAATGTTGATTTCCCACAGCGATTGCGCCATTGTGCGCCATATATGCGAAACCATATTTTGGGCAGGATGTGAAAAATTATAGCTGTACTGTTCATAAGAAGGTGTGCAAAAATGGCAATGTTGAACATCTGGAGTTAAAAATTAAAAAATTTTCGGAGTTACGACTGTACGTGGACACTGCGCAACACAGGCTTGTAACATAGTCATTTTGTGGAAATTTTTCACCAACTGTTTAACATAGGCATTTTGGGACCTCTCCTTATGAACAGTGTTATTGTGATTTTCTTACTCTGTCCAGAACATTGTTTTCCTACAGTGACTGCGTCACTGTGCGCTGGATGTGCTAAAATGCATTTTTGGCAGGATGTGGAAAATGACAGCTGTACTGTTCATATGGAGGTGTGAAAAAATGGTAATGTTGAAAATCTGGAGTAAAAATATTAAAAATTCTCAAAGTTACAAACATGCATGGAAACTGCGCAACGCACACTCGTAACAGTAATTTTTTGGAATTTTTTCACCAAATTTTCAACATAGGGATTTTGGGACCTCTGCTCATGAACAGTGTTGCTGTGATTTTCTTACTCTGTCCCAAACATTGTATTCCTACAGCAACTGCACCACTGTGTGCCAGATGTGTGAAAACACATTTTGAGCAGGATGTGGAAAATGACAGCTGTACTATTCGTAAGGAGGTGTGAAAAAATAGCAATGTTGAAAATCTGGAGTAAAAATATAAAAAATTCTAGAAGTTACAAGCGGGCGTGAAAGCTGCACAACGCACGCTTGTAACATGGTAATTTTCTGGAATTTTTTTCCACCAAATTTGCAACATAGGCTTTTTGGAAGCCCACCTCATGAACAGTCACACTGTCGTTCTGTTAATCAGTCCCGAAAGGCGATTCCACGCAGTGACCAAGAAATCACCTTTCTGGACCGAATAACGAGATGGCAGTGACTGAATTTATGAGGTGGGGTCCCAAGAACCCTATGTTGAAAATTTGGTGTCAAAATTTGCAAAAGTGGACGAGATATGCACCAAAGTTGAAAAAAAAAAACACATTTATGCCATTATACAACTTACCGGCATTTCTTTAGTTCACAGTCGGCTTTAAAGAGTGCAGACTTGTTCCCGATCCACCGAAGACCGTCACGGCAGGCTCCAGAGGTAAGTATGGGGTGAAGGGTGAGGGGGGTGTGGGAGGTGGGGCACGAGAGGTGGCTGCAGGCTGGGGAGGGACAGGATGCCAGAGGACTGTTTCCTTTTTCAGGTAACAAAAAAAAAAAATTCACCACAGACTGTTTCTTTTTTTTTTTTTATAGGTTTGGCCACACTGGGTGGGCTCCCAGTGTGGCACATTTCATTGGGTATGTTAGCCACACTGGAGTGGGCTCCCAGTGTGGCACACAATCAGGGTGACAGTGGCAGCAGGAAAATGGAGGGGGTTAACATGCTGACAGGGGGATTGGGCACCCCTGTTGGCAAGCATATCTGTATTTGGAGGCATGATGCTGAGGGGGATTGGGCACCGCTCGGCAGACCACATCAGTAAAGGAGTCATATATGCCGACAGGGGGACTGGGCACCCCCCTACATCAGCTTCCTAGGGACTGTGATTGGCAGGCGGTGGGTGGCGAGCCGCCGCCCGCCAAGTTTATTAAAATGTTACACCAGGCAAGGCACACCCTGCAATGAGGGGTTGCTCCCTCATTGCAGTGGTTAAAACATTTCAAGTTGGTGGCACATTTTGCAACTCCTGTCATAGACAGCGTTCAATCTAATTTGCGCCACGGAGCCCAGCCTTAAAAAGCAGTGGCGCCACTGGCCTCAACATGACCATGCCTCCAAAACCTGCTCTTCCACTTCAAGCAACCCCAATATGTTGTCTGCACCGCGAATGCGTGACAAACATAAAAATGGAACTGGGTGTAGTCATATCAGACAGCTTAAAAGTAGGCGAGCAATGTGAGACGGCATTAAGCAGGGCTGGCGGGGATACTAGGATGCATGTGAAGAGGCATCACCAGTAGAAAAGAAGAAGTTGTTATCCCCTCGTACAGACAGATGGTGAGATCCCATCTGGAATAATGCATGCAGTTATGAAGAACCCATCTTAGTAAGACCACAGACAGGGTAGAGGCAGCTCATATGAGGGTAACTAAAATGGTGAAGGTTCTACAACAGAAGCAGTACAAAGAAAGGCTAATGGAGCTTAATATGTATACCCTCTAGGAAAGGAGGGTGAGTGAGGAAATTATAGAAACATGTATTTACCTCAAGGGAATCAACATAGTCCAACAGGTTAGCACCATTCAGACAAAGAGATGTGCAAGAACAAGGGGGCACAATTTGAAGATGGAGAGCGGACAGCTAAGGGAAAATGTAAGGAATTGTTTTTTCATGAAGAGGGTGATGGATGAATGGAACAGCCTTGGCAGAGATGTGGTGGTTCCAAAAAACAGTGGGGGAATTCAATAATGAATGAGACAGTCATAAGGCAATTATAGTTGGGGTGGAAAAAAGTATGCTGCTGGTTAACTAGGATCTACAGCTTATCAAATAGGTAGATAAATTGACAGACCGAGTGGGCCAAGTGGTCCTTGTCTGCTGTCACAGTATGATTCCATGTTCCTTTAAGCAATATACCACGATATGGTGTGGGTGATGGCAGGATTTACTCACGGGTGGCATGGTTTGCTCACGAGGCGCAGCTGAGCGAGAAAACCACACCAAAAGTGGGTAAATCTTGCCATTACACACACCGTGTCATGGCATATTACTATTATACAATGTAGAAATAAATGCAAGGGAAGTTTTCATTTTTGGTTTTTATTTTCGTGGGTTCCCGGTTAGCGAGAAAAAACAACATGGCGCCCGATGGCTTTGAAGTCTGGTACACTGACTGGCTGGGGTGATAGCAGAATTTACAACATTGTAAATCCTGCAGCCAGCCGATCAAGAACCAGTATTTTCTTGCCTATTGTATAACGATTTATATGTTACATGTCCCTGTACTGAACCACCCTACTAGTTAACCCCCTTTTCATCAAAGTAGACTCTGATCATGATTACACTGTGTGTCCTGTTGTCCAGTCAATGTTTTACCCAGGCTTCAACACTGGCATCCACTTCCAGGTTGGCTAACTTGTTTATTAATCTTTTGTGTGTGACTGTGTCAAATGACTTGCTGAAGTATAGGCAGGCCATGTTCGCTACCCTCTCTGGTCTACTACTTTGGTCACCCAGACAAAGAAATCTATAAAATTCAACTGACATCACCTTCCCGATGTGAATCCATGCTGCCTTGAGTCCTGTGCCCTGCTGGCCTATAGATATTTAACAATTATTTCCTTCAGAAGTGCTTCCATCAAATTTCCTACCACTAAGGACAAAGTTTCCTGCCTCACTCCCATTTTTGTGAAGGGGAATCACATCTGCCTTCTTCCAGGTCTCAGGAACCACACCATCCTTCCATGATTTGTTAAGAAGGCTAGTCAGTGGTGTAACTAGCTCTCCCATTGGTTCTTTTACAATTCTGAGGTGAATGCCGATGGGACCATAGAAACATAGAAGCATAGAATTTGACAGCAGATAAGGACCACTTGGCCCACCTAGTCGGCCCATTTTTCCACCTAACAGATAAGCTGCAGATTCTAGTTAACCAACAGTTTGCTTCCTCCTACCCCCCCCCACCCACTATGGCTGCCTTATGTCTGTCCCATGCATTCTTGAATTCCCCCACTGTTCTTGACTCCACGACCTCCTCAGGGAGACTGTTCCATACATCCACAACCCTCTCCATGAAAAAATACTTCCTCACATTACCTCTGAGCTGTCCCCCCTCTATCTTCAAATTGTGCCCCCTTGTCCTTGCACATCTCTTTTTCTGAAAGATGCTACCCTCTTGAACTTTGTTGATCCCTTGAGGTACTTGAAAGTTTCTATCATGTCCCCCTCTCCCTTCTTTCCTCAAGGGTATACATATTAAGCTCCTTTAGTCTTTCTTCAGTATGTCTTCTGGTGCAGACCCTGCACCATTTTGGTTGCCCTCCTCTGGACAGTCTCCACTCTGTCTATGTCTTTTCGGAGATGGGGTCTCCAGAACTGCACACAGTACTCCAGATGGGGTCTCACCAACTGTCTATAAAGAGGGATAACAACTTCCTGTTTTCTACTACTGATGCCTCTCCCTGTGCATCCCAGTATCCCCCCAGCCTTCCTTATTGCCTTCTCACATGCTTGCCCACCTTTAGGTCATCTGATATAATTACCCCCAGGTCCCTTTCCAATTTTACTGTTGTCAGTATCTCACCCCCCATTGTGTACTCTTCCCCTGGGTTTTTGTTTCCCCAAGTGCATTACCTTGCACTTCTTTGCATTGAATCTGATCTGCCATACATTTGACCATTCCTCCAATCTTGCCAAGTCCCTTCTCATCCTTTCCACTCCATCTTGTGTATCAACCCTGTTGCAGATCTTTGTGTCGTCTGCAAAGAGACATACTTTTCCTTCCAGTTCCTCTGCAATGTCACTTATAAAGACATTAAAAAGGACCGGTCCCAGTACTGAACTTTGCAGTACCCCACTAGTAACCCTCCTTTCTTCACTGTGGACTCCGTTTACTACTACTACCCTTTGCGTCCTGTTGTCTAGCCAATTTTTTATCCAGGTTACCACCTTGGGACCCACTCCAAGGCTGGCTAACTTATGTATTAATCTTTTGTGTGGGACTGTATTAAATGCCTTGCTAAAATCTAGGTAGGCCATGTCCACAGCCCCTCCCTGGTCTACTACTTTGGTCACCCAGTCAAAGAAATCTAGTAGACTCATCTCACAAGACCTTCCCATCGTGAATCCATGCTGCCTTGGGTCCTGTGCTTCACTGGCCTCTAGGTACTCAACAGTTCTTTCCTTCAGAAGTGATTCCATCATTTTCCCTACCACTGAGGTCAAACTAACTGGTCTGTAGTTTTCTGCCTCTGTCTTGCTCCCACTTTTGTGAAGAGGAATCACATCCACCCTCCTCCAGTCCTCAGGTACCACCCCATCCTCCCATGATGTGTTAAAGAGAGTAGTCAGTGGTGTCACTAGTTCTACCCTTAGTTCAGAGTGTTTCTCTTGTTTGGTTTAGGTACCTCCTCCTCTTCTTCCTTTGTGAATACTGAGCAGAAATATTCCTTCAGTATCCCTGTTTTTTCACTGTCACCCTCTGCCCACATTCCCTCCTCTTTATTAAGCCTCAGTATCCCTCCTTTGGTCTTTCTTTGCCCCCTAATATACCTATAAAAGGTCTTATCCCCCTTCTTAACAGAGTTGGCTATCCTTTCCTCGGTTTGGGCCTTTGCTATTCTGACTGTCTTCCTGCCTCTTTCTGCTTTAACTGATAAAGTTCTCTGTCCTGCTCCTTCTGTATTTCCTTATATTTCCTGAATGCTATCCTTTTCTCCTTAACCTTCCTGCCACCTCTTTTGAGAGCCATAGCATTTTTTTCCTTTGTTGTGTTTTGTTGATTTGCTTTACACAAAGGCTTGTTGCCTCTGTGATGGCTGTTTTGATTACTCCCCATTGTTGCTCCACCCCTCCTTCTTGCTTGTTTGCTAGTGCTTTTCTGAGGCACTCTCTCATTTTCCCAAAGTCAGCCCTCCTAAAGTCCAATACTCTTGCTTTTGTGTGGCTTGATTGTATGGCTGTGTTTATCCGTGAACCACACTGTTTGGTGGTCGCTTGTTCCCAGATGGCTACCCACTTCTAAATCTGAGATTCTTTCTCCATCCCCATTTGAGAGTACCAGGTCTAAGATTGCTCCCTCCTGAGTGGGTTCTAATACTAGCTGTAGGGCATCAAGAATGACCCTGCTCTTGGGTGTGCCTGCAGCAAAGGTGCTCCAATTAACATCTGGCATATTCAGGTCCTCCATCAACAATATCTCCCCTTTTTCTGCCATTCTAAGGATGCCTTCTATCATTTTCTTGTCCATTCCCTCCCCCTGAGATGGGGGTCTGTATACAACCCCCATGCAAATTGTGGTGCCATTTCCTATCTCCAGGGTGACCCACAGTGCCTCATCTGCTCCCTGTTGCTTTGATCCCTTCCTTTACATAGAGAGCTACTCCTCCCCCTCTTTTACCCTCCCTGTCCCTCCTGTAGATTGCATATCCAGGTATGTTGACATCCCAGTCATGGTTCTCTGTGTACCGTGTTTCTGTGACTGCCACAATATCCAGGCAACCCTCTTCCATCAAGGCCACTAGATCAGGGAACTTGTTACACAGACTATGGGCATTGGTACTCATCACCCTCCACTTTTTGATAGCCTTACCCCTTTTAGCCCCATTCCTGTCCTTGCTGCCTTTGCCTTTTTTTACATTTACCTCTGTCCTGCTCCCTAATGACTTCTCTACCTTGGTGTTTACCTCACTAATTACCATGTTTTGTGGGGGAAGGCTGAGATTTCCCTGCTTCTTTTCAGTGCCTCCCCCCTTAGCTTGTTTAAATGCCTGCCAATGAAACATTTAAACCTCTCACCTAGGATCCTGGTTCCCCCTCTGGACAGATGCAGACCATCGCGCCAGTATAGGTCTACATCCCTCCAGGTGGCTCCCCAGTCCCTAATGAAGCCAAAACCCTGAGCTCCACACTAGTTTTTCAACCATTAATTGAATTCCCTGGTGAGGAGTACCCTAGCATCACCCTTGCCATAGACAGGCAGCACCTCCGAGAAGGTTACCGTATGCACTACTTGTCTAAGGCCCCTCCCCAACTCTACAAACTCCTCTTGCACTGCTCTGATCCCATTCCTAGCCAGGTCATTTGTCCCTAGGTGGACAATGACATCCAGCTCCCTCTCTCGTGTAGCTGCTCCCACAATCCTGAGGATTCGCTTCCTGTCCCTCTAAGCCATGGCACCAGGCAGGCACTTAACCTCACTCTCCCCTTCCTCCCCCACTTCTACTCCCCTAATGATTGAGTCCCCCACCAGGAGTTGTTTCCTTCCCCTGTGGGGTCCCATGCCACCCTCCTGTGGGTCTCCTTTGTGAAGGTTCCTAGCATCCTTCTTGGTCTCCACTGCAGGTGCCTCCATAGAGGAACCACTATCCACCAGAAGAATGTATGAATTGTAAATTGCATGACCAATTGCATTGTCCACCTTCAATTTCAGTAGTTCTTTTGAACATTGTACTCTATGAGTTGACTGGTTCCAACCCCCTGTCCAGAGTGATACTTTTTTTTTTTTACCAGGAGTGACACATTAAGCTGAAAGCTTGTTTACAGGAGTGACCTGGGAGTACAAGGAAGTTAAGTGACTTGCTCAGGGTCACACAGTATGCAAGTGGGGGCTGTGGGATTCAAACCCAGGTCTCCAGGTTTGCAGCTCAGAGCCTTAAACCACTGCGCTATACTGTCTCTTTTCCATTGAATGCATTAGGTACAGCTCCCTTATCTTCTGTTGAGAATACTGAGCCAAAGGATTCCTTCAAGATCCCTGCCTTTTCATTGTCACCCTCTAACCGCTCAGCCTAAATTTTATTAAGCCTCACTATCCTTCCCTTGGCCTTTCTTCGCTCCCTAATATACATATAAAATGTTTTACCTCACTTCTTTATAGAGCTGGATATTTTTTCCTGGGTTTGGGCCTTTGCTATTCTGACTGTCTTTTGAGAAACATTGTGTTTTTTACCTTTGTTTTGATTTGTATCAGTGCCTCACACAAAGGCTGGTTGACTGTGATTTCATTTATGTTTCCCCATTGTTTTTCCACCCCTCCCTCTTGCACGTTTTCTAGTGCTTTTCTGAAGCACTCTCCCATTTTGCCAAATTCAGCCCTAGTAAAGTCCAATACCCTCACTTTTGTATGGCCTGACTCTATGGCTATGTTTATCTTGAACTACACTGTTTGGTGGTCGCTTGTTCCCGGATGGCTACCCACTTCTAAATCTGAGATCCTCTCTCCATCCACATTTTACATTAGTAGGTCTAAGACTGCTCCCTCCTGAGTGGGTTCAAACATTAGCTGTCTGAGGCTTGCCCCCGTGTGATACCGAGAATAACCCTGCTCTTGGATGTGGCTACAGCGAAGGTGCTCCAGTTAACATCTAGCATATTCAGGTCACCCACCAACAATAAATCCCCTTTTCATGCCATCTTTAGGATGCTTTCTATCATTCCTTGTCCATTTCATCCCCTGAGATGGGAGGTCAGAATAAACCCCCCCCTACAGATCGTGATGCCATTTCCTGTCTCAAGGGTGACCCACAGTGCCTCGTCTCCTCCCTGTTTGCCTTTTCTTCCATTGCTTTTATCCCTTCCCTTATGTAGAGAGTTGCTCCTCCTCCTCTTATATTCTCCCCGTCCTTCCTATAGATTGTGTACCCTGGTATGTTGACACCCCATTCATTATTCTCTGTGTACCATATTTCTGTGACTGCCACAATATCCCTCTAACCTCAAGGACACTAGTACAGGATGCTTGTTACCCACACTATGATCATTGGTGCTCATTGCACTACACTTTTTGATGGCCTTACCCCTTTTACCCCATCCCTGACCTTACTGCCTTTGCCATTTTTCCTCAATTTACAGCTGCCCTTCTCCCTATCGCCTTCTCTATTTTGGTGTTTACCATGGTAACTACCGTGTTCTGTGTGTGTGGAGAGGGGTGGCTGATATTTCCATGCTCCTTTTCAGTGCCTCCCCACTTGGCTATTTTCAATGCTTGCCTGTGAAGCACTTAAACCTCTCACCTACCATCATGGTTCCATTTCCCGAATGGATGCAGACCATCATGCCAGTACAGGCCTGTAACCCTCCAGGTGGACACCCAGTCCCCAGTGAAGACTAAACACTGAGCCCTGCACCACTTTTCCTCACCATTCTTCGAATCGCTTGATGCAGAGAACCCTAGCCTCACCCATGCACAATACCGCCAACCCTGTCAGGTATTACTGCTAGCTAATCCTCTACCCAGCCACCCTCAACTTCAATTTGTAAGTACCATGACCCTCTCTCCCCTGCTTCCTCTTGTATTCCCTGCAAGCCATTTTCTAGTGCCCTATTGTTTACCTCACTTCCTTATTGAACCACTGCAGCATTCTTCTTCTTTTGTTCTCCCTGACCCAACTTACACATACCTCCGTCACTGTAAAGAGCATCCCCTTGATCCTTTTCCTAAGTTCCTCCTCCTCTTCCCCTCCCTATATTTACACCCCCCTGCCCACTTCATCCCATAATATCTCCCTCATCCTGGAGAAAAATCTGCCTGCCTGAAGTCTAGGACTTTCATGGTGAATTGACAACCCTCATACACAGCTCTGGCCTTGATGCCCACACATTGTGGTGGGAGTGGGCACGGTGGAGGGATTTAAACATGCCTTTTACAGGCAACATTAAACGTTATATATGAGAAGGAGGGGTGAAAAGCCATCAGACAAGGGGCAGCAAAATATGGTGGAGCTTATGGACAGACTGGATGGCTGTGGTGGTCCTTATCTGCTGACTATTTTCAGGTTTATTGGTAAAGCCAGTTGCAATTGAGGTGGGATTCAAACTAGGGAACACCTTGTACACCACATTACTGATACATATTCCAGTCTCTTTAAGTGTCCAATACATTTGGAAGCCTTTACACTCGACTGTAATCACTGCAGAGGAAAGTAACATAACTGTACAAAGGCATACTGTTTGTCATACTAGCATATCTTATATTGAGGAGGCAGTAGAGCACTGTTGTTTTTGACTGAGCTGCAAACCAGGAAACCTGGGTTTGAAACCCATGCCCCAACCAGCATACTGTTTAACCCTCATCTGGACACTTAACTTCTTTGTGCTTCCAGGTTGCACCTGGGGAAAAAAAAACTTTAGCTTAGTGTGCCTCTCCTGGTTAAAGACTTTCCCATCTTCCACTTTCTCTTTCCCTTATCTTGGGTGAGGCCAGTGGCAAGACATTCTATAATGTAAAACTAAACTAGGGCCTTTTTTTATTTATTCTGACAGCAAAAAAACTCAAGAAATAAAATACAAAATGTTTTAATTTAAACACCCTCCTTTTTCAACTCAGTGGGCATCACTATTCAGTCACGACACCTCTTATATATCCACTCTCTATTGGAAGTATAGTTTGTGTCAAGAAAAAAAAATATTAACAGCTTTTAAAATAAACCAGTCTGACACACTGCTTGTGTTATTTAGTGCCAAACTTAATAAATTCTGTAATTGATAGCCTCGATTATACAGTCGGCAGGCACTTTACCTCAGGATCTTGAAGCTGCACAGCCAGGTTAACATCTAACACTGGCACAAGCTTCTAATCACCATAGCAACTGGAAGCATGTGCAAACCACTGTCCACAGACTGCATCACGCTCAATACTGGCAGGAATCGAAATTCAGAATTACTTCATGTAAACAGGCAAGTTTCAACACAAAAATGATGCATCTGTCATGTAAACTTGCCATGCTGGAATCCGATCTGAAATGGAAACAAATCGATCGATTCCTGAATCGGGTTCCAGTGCTACATGTAAACATGGTATCTGATCACCCCCTCGACCTCCCAAGCAACACTCACCACCACTCACTACACCACCAAGTTCTGGGTCTGCTTATTGTCATCAGCAATAGTAAGGCAAATGTACTGAACAGCTGAAAATCACTGGCATTAAAGTGTTTAATCTAAATGATAAAAACAAAAACAAGGTTCTGCGTCAGCACGTGGTCTGAAAACAAAAGAAAATGGTTATATTAAATGCATGCTGATAATAGAAAATAGAGTTAAAAACTGATGTTTTGACTGTAGGTCATCTTCAGGAAATATCTAAAAGAGAAAAAACAGAATTAGTGTAGAGAAGAGGTAAAATAGAATATTTTATATATATATATATATATATATATATATATATATATGTGTGTATATATATATATTTATACCATGTGGGTGAGAGTTTTCAGTTGGATAACCTGTGTTATTTCCACTGCAGTGAGGATAAATCCTGATGACATCAGCAGAGGAGGATATCGACATTTATCCATACTCTGCTGATGTCACCAGAGTGAGGATAAATGCACTGCAGCTTGCATTCTAAAGGAAACTGCTGCAGAAAAGTTTCTTCTCCCTGAAGCTGCAACTTACTCAATTAGCTTTGCAAAGACTCTCACCTATGTCCCATTGTGTTTCTAACATTGTTAGCCCATTACTGTGCTGATCGCAGCTTCAAAACAACCTGAATTCTAAATGAAAGTCTTTTGCATAGCAGGATCTGTTTCTCAGTGCTACCTGCTGCAGTTTGTCTTTCTCACTGAGCCTCTGACTCACTCAATTAGCTTTGCAAAACACACTCACCTGTGTTTCTGACTCCCAGTCCATTCAGAACTCACACACACACTGACAGCACACACAGAATGAGCAGGAAACAGACTCAGACAAAAATGTTCCTGCAGCTCTCACCCCTGTGGTATAAATTGCACACATGATGGGCAGATCATGGCATATGGAAAATATTCTCACTTTTCCCTCGTGGGCTGTGTATTTTCACTCGTGCCCTTGGCATGCGTGAGAATACACAGCTCACTCTGCAGGAGTGAGAATATTTTCCATATCCTACTCCTGCCCATCATGTATCCCCTATATATGTGTGTGTGTGTACAATATATATATATATATATATATATATATATACATATATATATATGAAAGGGGAGGCTTCTCCTAGAGCCATAAATAGCACATTACCGCTCAACTTTCTACAAGAATGTGATGTGTGTGTGTGTGTGTGTGTGTGTATATATATATATATATATATATATATATATATATATATTAGAGGCAAAATTATTTAATGCATTGTTAGTGAAACACAGTGAGCCTGTGTTAGCCGCAGTCCCTGATTACTCCTTACCCCTTCACCGAGTGTGATTGGGATCGTTGCCCCAACTCCTCACCCCATGACATGTAAAGCAGCAGAAGTATAGGAGAATGGGTGAGAGTTAGGACCGATAATCCCAATGCGCACACCAATGCCGTTGGGGGTGGGTCCAAGGGGTTTTCAACCCAACACTCACTTCTCACTTTTGTCGCTGCGGAACAACCTTAACTAATGCATTAAACAGAGTTTTTGCCTCTAATTTCCTTCTTTTGAGAATGATAACTAGAAATAGTGAACGTAATGCAGCGAAGGGTCTCGCCTCCCGCCCACGTGATGTCTTGTGGCATAGTAACAGGAACAGCAATACAAACAGAAGTGCTAACAGTGGCGCACATGGTAATGCAAGCGTGAATGAGAACAGAAAGGGTAACGCACACGGTGGCATAGACGGGAACGGTCTGCCATGTGATTTGTTGTCACATAGTAACATGGTGCCTGCAAATGGAAATGTCAATGGGCATGGTGACGCAAAGTGAAACAGAAAGAGAAACAGTACTGTAGACATAAATGGCAAAAAAATAACAGAAACACAAGCACAAATGAAAACACAAAGGATAACGCACATGGTGGCGTAGACGTCAACGGTAAATGAAACGGGTACAGAACCGCAAGTGTAAAGGGCAACGGTAACAGTAATGTAAAGGCACAGGCTGGTTTTCCCCAAAAGCTGCATAGAGAAAGACAGTGAGTACAAAGAATGTATGCATAATAATGGGTATCGGAGCAGACAATGAGGACTTGGGATATTGAATAGGTTATATCTCAGGAACTGTACGACGTAGAAAAAATTTAAAAGTCACATGATTTATGACTGTCCTGGCTAGTTTTGTACTTAGAATTTTTCCAACGAAAAGTCCGTATCTCGCACCATTTCCGAGATACGGGACCTGAAAGGCGCGGTGAACACCGTAATGTTATCCTATGGGAAAAAAAGAGAAGTTCAGAGTGCCATAACTTTGTCTCCCTGTAATATTTTTTCACCATACCACTGAAAGGCACATCTGTGGGCTGTTGGCTGTCTTCCCTCCAAATTTCAGGAAAAAAGACCAAACCGTTATTTTGCAGCAGGGTGCCAAAGGATTCCTGTAATGTCACGTCGGGCGTAATGTTATCCTATGAAAACCGTCAACTTTGGAGTGCCAGAATTTTGCCACCGTAATATTTTTTTCAATACAACACTGAAAGGCACATCTGTGAGATGTCGGCTGCTCCCTCCAAATTTCAGCCTAAAACTCCCAACTGTTCTTTTGCAGGGAGTGCCAAAGAATTTACTGTTATTTGGGTATAGTGTCCATGAACGTAGTGTCTCAATTTTGTGAAGCTTTCGTGAAAATTTAAGTGACACTTTCGTGAGTGCGATAATTACTTTGTGAAAGTACTTTTTCCAGAAATCTGAAAAACATATTTGGGGTGTTTTACCCCAAAATAAAGACATGGCTAGCATCCTCAGGGCCCGACTAGGTGAATACAAAAGAATTAGGTTGCTAGAGGGTCTCAATTTTAAATGGCAAGCATTTTTCTGATCACTAACTGAAAACAAGATGGTGGATTTGTGACAGTAACAGGGCCATTTGCGACAGTAAAAAGTGCATTTGCGACACTGTCGAACTTTTTGTTAACTTTTCCCATTGACTTATAATGGGAAATTGTTTTTTGAATAACTTTTGAACCGTTTAATATTTTTTCATGAAATCTTCAAAAGGCACATCGGGGACCCTGGCCGCACATTCCCTGAAGATTTTGGGCCGGTCACGCAAACCGTACGACCTGTAGGCGTGACCGTAGAATTCCAGAAAAAGCGTAAACGCGTGCACAGATCATGCTTAATAACTCCGCAGCTGTATATCTGACTGGTACAAAACTTGGCAGATCCCAAGGCCTATGGTTTTTGATAAAGTATTCCAAATTTCAGGCAAATCCACCAAACAGTTGCAAAGTTATTAAGGTGCAAAGTTTTGGGGTTTAACATAGAAATGACTCCTCAACCTTAACTATGGTAGCACTACCGTGCTACCATAATATAATATATATATATATATATATATATATACACACACACACACACACACACACACACACATACATACATACAAGGGGGATGAGGGCAATATCAGTGTGATAACCTCAGTTATTTCCATTGGAGTGTGATATCCGACAATGACATCACCAGAGTTAAAATATCTGACAATTTACATACCCTGCTGATGTCACCACTCACTCACTACAGCCTGCATTCTAAATGGAACTGCTTCACAAAACAGTTTCTGTTTCTCACTATTACCTGCAACTAACTCAGTTTGTATTGCAAAAAAACACTTACCTGTGTCCCATAGTTTTCCTGGACTCCCAGACCATTACTATGCTGATCTCAGCTTCACTACAGCCTGCATTCTAAATGACACTGCTTCACAAAACAGTCTGTTCCTCACTGCTACCTGCAACTAACTCAATTAGCATAGCATTGCAAAGGACACAGCTGCTTTCCCTAGTGCTTCTGAGACTCCCAGCCCATTCAGAAAAACTTACACACATTCAGACCACATACAAAAAGAGCAGACAGCACACAGAAACAGGAAAACATTATACTTCTGAATCTCCTAACCCCACTGTAGAAATAGTACACATGATATGCAGAGTGTGATATGAAAAATATTCTCACTTCTACAGAGTGAGCTCTGGATAATCTCACTCGTGCCTTTGGCACTAGTGAGAATCCAGAGCTCACTCTGCACATATTTGACTATTTTCCATATCACACTCCTGACCATCATGTAATATATATACAGATATGGATATATTATAGTGGCACGGTAGTGCCACTATAGTTAGGGTTGAGTACCTCATTTAAGGTTAAAGTGTGAAAATTTGCATCTTAATAACTTTGCCACCGTATGATGGATTTGCCTGACATTTGGCAGGCATGGAGCGGTACCATAGATCTCTGGATCTGCCAAGATTCGTAATGGTCAGATATACGGTTTGCAGGTTATAAAACAACATTCCGTGGCGCATTCCGTTTTTGTGCATTCTTTGCTCGCACCTACAGGTCACACGGTTTTGCGCGACCAGTCCAAAAACTTCAGGGAACATGCGGCGGGGGTCCCTGATGTGCCTTTCGAAGATTTCATGAAAAAATATTAAACAGTTCAAAAGTTATTCAAAAAACAATTTTCCCATTATAGTCAATGGGAAAAGTTAACAAAAAGTTCAGAAGTGTTGCAAATGCAGTTTTTAGTGTTGTAAATGACCCCGTAGTGTCGTGAGTCAGCCATTTTTGTTTCAGTTAGTGGTCACAGAAATGCTTGGCATTTAAATTTGGGACCCTCTAGGGACACAATTCTTTTTGTGCTCACCTAGTCGGACCCCGAGGATGCTAGCCATGTCTTTTGGGGGGGGTTAAACACCCCAGAAATATGTTTTTGAAATTTTTGTAAAAAGTAGTGTCGCACTCACGACACTTTCATTTGTGAAAGTGTCGTGATTTGCGACAGTATTTTGCAACACTATGCCCAAAATAACAGGAATTATTTGCCACACTGCTGCAAAACAACAGTTTGGTCTTTTGGGCTGAAATTTGAAGGGAAGAAAGCCAACATCCCACCGATGTGCCTTTTGGTGGTTTGGTGACAAAATATTGCACGGATGGAAAGTTACGGTGCTCCAAAGTTGATGCTTTTTCCCGTAGACTGACATTGCGGCATCCACCGCGCCTTTCAGGATCCGTATCTCGGAAATGCTTCATGATACGGACTTTTCATCAGAAAAATGCTGGGCTAAGTACAAAACTAGCCAAGAAAGTCATAATTTATATGAAATTTTATTTTTTTTCTACGTCGTACGGTTCCTGAGATATAAGCAATTTAGTATTCCAAGTGCTCATTTTCTGCTCCGAGGCCCATTACTATGCATACATTCTTTGTATTCACTGTGTTTGTCTATACAGCTGTTGGTGAAAAAAGGGTGTGCGCTTTCGTTACTGTCACAGTTAGCATTCCCACTTACATTTCCGTAACCATTTGCATTAGTGTTCCCGTCTACGCCACCATGTGCGTTACCCTTTGCCTTTTTTTTTTTTTTTACTCCCCTCCTCCTCACGATCCCCTTCTCTTCGGGAGACACTTTATGGCCTTTTCAGCCCTCGCTCACCTACCTGGTGGCCAGTGCAGTCCATCCCCCATGGAGCCGTGGTTATCCCCCCAGGCGGGGTATGGGTTGGGGGCCCATGCACCCCGAGATGTCTATCTTTCGTCGGGATGCTGTCTCTGGGCAGGTAGGGGCATTGAGGGTCGGGGCCTGGTGCTCCGTCTACCAGGAGGCCGCGAGGTGTTTATCCGGTGTTCTCTCGCGATGTGCCGTGTCCCCTGATGGCAAGGCGCTAAGCGCCGCGTCTGGCACATCGCCCCCCCCCCATTAGACATCGGTCTTTTTATACCTCGGGTCTCCACCCGAGGTCAGACAAACGAGCTCTGGTTCCCCTCCCCGGAGAGGACGAGCAGTCCCTGGGGCGCCAAGCCTCTCCCCTGGCTGCCCTCCAGCTTCCGGGTCGCTTGAACCCGGATCACTGAGCGCCGCAAGCGGAAATTCAACCGGCGCGCGGGTCGGTACAACCTTGCCTTTTTGTTTGCACTTGCGTTTGCATTACTGTTACCATTTGTGTTTCCATTACTGTTTCTGTTTGCGTTTCATTCTGCATCACCATGTGCATTACCATTTGCGTTTGCGTACGCGCTTCTGTTTGTGTTTGCGTTTCCTTTGGTGCCATCGTTGCTGTTACCATTAGCATTTGCATTTCTTATTGCAGTACCATGACCATGCGCATTACCATTTGCATTTCCGTATGCACTTGCATTTGCGTTTCCGTTTGCGTTACCATTCCTGTGTACTCCACCGCATGCGTTACCCTTTGCGTTTTCATTTGCGCTTGCATTTGCATTACTGTTAACATTTGCATTCCCATTACTGTTTTTGTTTGCATTTTGTTTTGCGTCACCGCGTGCATTACCATTTGTGTTTGCACACATGCTTCCGTTTGCGTTTTCTTTGGCGTCATCATTGCTGTTACCATTAGCATTTGTGTTTCCTATTGCGGTACCGTGACCATGCGCGTTATCAGTTGTGTTTCTGTACATGCTTGCATTTCCGTTTCCATTTGCGTTACTGTTCCTGTCTACACCACCGTGTGCGTTACCCTTTGCGTTTTTGTTTTGCGTTTGCATTTGCATTACTGTTAACATTTGTGTTTCCATTACTGGTTTTGTTTGCGTTTTGTTTTGTGTCACCATGTGCATTACCATTTGCGTTTGAGTACAAACTTCCATTTGTGTTTCTTTTGGCGTCATCGTTGCTGTTACCATTAGCATTTGCATTTCCTATTGCGGTACTGTGACCGTGCGCATTACCATTTGTGTTTCCATTCATGCTTCTGTTTGCGTTTCCGTTTGTGTTACTGTTCCCATCTACACCACAGTGTGCGTTATCCTTTGCGTTGCGTTTGCGTAACTGTTAACATTTGCATTGCCATTACTGTTTTTGTTTGCATGTCCTTTTGCGTCACTGTGTGCATTTCCATTTCCATTTGCGTACGCACTTCCATTTGCGTTTGCGTTTGGGTTTCCTTTGGTGTCATCACTGCTGTTACCGTAATTGTCTGCATTTCCAATTGAATTACCGTTACTGTTTGCTTTTCTGTATGAGCTTGCATTTGCGTTTCTGTTTTCATTAACATTTGCGCTTGTGTTTGTATTACCATTTGCGTTATCGTTTACATTTGTGTCACCATCTGCGTTAGCATTTGTGCTTGTGTTTGTATTGCTGTTACTTCACTATTTATAGTGCACATTCTCAAAACGAAGGGAAATTCATGGCAAAAGACTCCGTTTAGTGCATCAGTTAGGGTTGTTCCACAGCGACAAAAGCGAGGAAATTCAATGTTAGGGTTCCCACCCCCTTGCACCCCACCCCCATCAACAGGCATTGGGGTGTGCTGAGTCGTCGGTCCCAACTCTCACCCCATTCTCCTATACTGCACCACCTCAGCTTGTTTGCACATGGGATGGGTGAGAGTTAGACTGACGACCCAACGCACACCCCAATGTCTGTTGGTGGGGGCTGGGTGCAAGGGGGTTGGAACCCCAACATTGAATTTCCTCACTTTTGTCACTGTGGAACAACCCCAACTGATGCATTAAATGGAGTTTTTTTTGCCATGAATATATATATATATATATATATATGGGATATGACATGGCTTGACTGAAGATATATTTACCTTCATGAGATGCCAAAGATATCTTGATGTCATTGGCCTCGAGTGAAGATAAATATGATACCTTCAGTCAGGCCATGTCATGTTCTGTTTCTACAACATATGTTTTGGGCAGTGATAGATGCGGGGGGGCAGGTGCACCCCCATTGCAATTTAACTGCTTGCTCCTGCTGCATACATTTCATAATAAAAGTTAAATAATTTATCTGGTTGATCCTGCTATTTTCTGAGTTTTAAATAACTTATCTGGCTGATCCTGCTATTTTGTCAGTGTTTCGCTGAAGGAGAACTTTCAGTTTCCTTCCTTTAATGTAGCATGACCGAGCAGTGTCCATTTAATGATGTGCTGACAGAGTCTTTAAGTAAGGTACCTTATCTTCAAAACATAAGTGAACTGGGGTTTCCAGCTTCCGTTTATTTAAGTTAGTATAAAAAGATGCTGTGAACAGGAGGGAGAAGGGAGCAAGGGCTGAGGGAGTGAGTCATTGGCGTCACAAAAGTAGACTGAAGCACGACCGTGTGTTGCCTTAGCAACGGTCGCTCGGGCTGGCGTCTACTTTTGTGAAGCAGACAAACGGCTCACTCTGCTTTTGCTCCGCTTTCTCTCTCTCTCTGCAGTTCTCAGCATGTTTTTATACTAACTTAAATCAACTAAAGCTGGAAACACCATTTGACTAAACTTTTTGAAGAGAAGGTGCCTTACTTAAAGACTATGTCAGCATGTCATTTACCCCAGTGGACACTGCTCGGTCACGCTATATCAGAGGAAGAAAACTGAAAGTTCTCCGGGGAAACACTGACAGAAATGGCAGGATCAACCAAATTAGTTAATTAAATAAAAGTTTGCTGAAAAATTATAGCAGGATCAACCAGATGGCAGTGTTGTGGGGGGGGGGGCGCTGCAGGCGTAGAGTGAGAACCACACAGCAGCTTGCCATTGTAAGAGCAATGACATTGAAACTTAAATGGTTACAGTTGTTTAAGATGTACACAAATGTGGAGATATCAAAGGATGACATATAGGAATGTGGAGATATCAGAATGATGTATAGGAACATGGAGATATCACCGATATATCCACTGCCTACCTCAGATACTACTTTTTATTCTCACATATATCTCAAAACATATGGGCCCAGATATTCAAACTGCACCAGGCTGTGGCGCAAGCCTGGGCGCAGCGTAACTTGGTTATGCAGGGGCGTTGACTGGGCGATATTCAATGGAGCTGCACCATGGCTCAGCATCGTTGAGTATCGCACCCTGGCCACCCTCAGTGTGCATGGCACAGTGGCACTGTGCCAGCACAAGTGGCCAGAGTGGAGCAGGGGGATGCGCTAGCACAAGTTCCGTTGTGCTATGCGCAGCAACCACGATATTCAAAAGTGCACATGCAAATGGAGCCATAATGTATGCAAGGTGCAAATGGGGCCATTTGCATGTCATTATGGCCCCATTTGCATGCAGGTGCACCGATCCCCGGCTGCTGGCACCCTGCCAGGCAGCAGCCGTCGGGGACTGATGCCCCCTGCAGCGCAGCAATGTGACCCACAGCCCGATCACGGGCATTTGTAAAATAAAATGAATCCAGTATCCCTGGTGGTCCAGTGGACCGCTGTCAGCCCGATCACGGGCATTTATAAAATAATAAAGAATCCAATATCCCTGGTGGTCCAGTGGACCGCTGTCAGCCCGATCACGGGCATTTGTAAAATAATAAAGAATCCAATATCCCTGGTGGTCCAGTGGACACTGTCAGCCTGATCGCGGGCTTAAGTACAATAATAAAGAATCCAATATCCCTGGTGGTCCAGTGGACCACTGTCGGCCCGATCGTGGACTTCAGTAAAATAACAACATATCTAAGATCCCTGGTGGTCCAGAGGACCTCCTCCCCACCCGCCCACTGATCCCCACTGCCCCGCTGCCCCACTGGTCAGTGGTGGGTGCAGCACCCACCCGCCTGCTGCCCTGTTAACCTCCGACTGACACCATCGGTGGGCTGTACACCCATTGGTCCACTAGCGTTAGCCAATGGACATGCAGCCCATGCAGTACACATTCAGATGTGTGAATGGATCCATTCACATATCAGGAATGTAACAGCGTATGGGCTGCACACCCATTGGCTCACACTGTGGACCAGTGGGTATGCTTGCTCACTGGCGGCCAGTCGGCGGTCAGCGGGCGGTAGGTGAATGGGTGCTATCACCCGCCGCTGACCGGGGAAGGGCAGTGGGGATGAGTGGGCGGTTGGGGAGGGGGGTCTGCTGGACCACCAGGGTTATTGGATTTTTATTTTACTTAAGCCCGCGACCAGGCGGACAGCGGTCCACTGGACCACCAGGGATATTGGATTCTTTATTATTTTACTTAAGCCCGTGATCAGGCTGACAGTGGTCCACTGGACCACCAGGGATATAGGATTCTCTTTTTTCATACCAATGCCCGCGATCGGGCATGGGGGGGCGCTACCCCGGAGGTGCAGCCGGAGCTGGAGGCCACCCACAGGTGGCAGCTACCGTGTTGCACCCTGCAATACGGCAGCTCACCTGTGGGTGGCCAGCCATTGATCCTTTTTGTTTTTGATCTTCTTTGCAGCACAAGTAGGGTTTGGCATGATGTACGGCTCAGCACATCCTGGGCTGAATATCGGGATGTGCAGAGTATGCATGGGCACGCCTCCCACCGCGCTGATACATTACTGATGTGTTCGTGCATCGGGATTTGTGCCAGGCACAATTCCTATTTGAATATCGCACCGGGCAAGATCAGGCTGCGCATGATGCGAACACTGTTGTGCCATGCACAACCCTTTTGAATATTCACTATGTTGTATAAATAATAAATATATATATTTATTTATTTATAAAATGGGTATGGAAAATGCTGTCAACTGATTGGATGAAACATGCCACATGACTGTGCGTATATCAGAGCATGACCGCATGCCTGCACTTTTTTCTACTTTTCACCCTCCTCCAAAACAATTTTGGTCATTTTATAAAACACGTAATCCAATACAGGGTGTGCAGTCATGCACTGATATACACAAGCCTTTGGTGGTTGAACACACTCTTCCTGCGGTTTCGTTCCTCACAACGAACCAAAGGCGTACATATATCAGAGCACAACTGCACGCCCTGTAGTGGATTATCTAGAACATATACATATATATATATATATAGGGCCAGATATTCAAACTGCGCCATTCTGTGGCGCAAGCCCTTGCGCTGCTCAAAAAAGTTGCGAGGGTGGGCCATGGCGATATTCAATGGAGTTGTGCTACTGAGCAACTTTTTGAATGTCGCCCGGCTCACACAGCTACTGTGCATGGCTTAGTGGAACTTGTACCACCGCAAGTGGTCAGAGTGGAGCATTCAGATGCGGTGGCATTAGTTCCATTGCCATGCTAAACCTGTGATATTCAAAAGGTGACATGCAAATGGGGCCATAATTTATGCAAGGCACACGGGGGGCCATTTGCATCTAATTATGGCCCCATTTGCATGCCATTAGCATGCAGGTGCACCGATCCCCGACGACTTGTGCCTGGCGCCCTGCCAGGCAGCAGCCGTCGGGGACCGACACCCTCTGCAGCCCAAACGCGGGCATAATAGTATCCCCATAGCCCGATTGTGGGCAGCATGGTAGTCTCCCCAGAATAGCCCGATCGGGTGTATACTATAAATGGTCCCCGACCCACCGAATAGCCTGAATAGCCCGATTGCGGGCATAATTATATGTCCCCCCCCGAACAGCTGCTGGCCGAAATCCTGAGGCATATTAGATGGTCCCCACCTCCTATCTAGCTCGGTCGCGGGCATACTAGTAATGGTCCTCTCACCCCGCGACTAGCCGATACACGGGCGGCATCCTCAACCCTCTCCACATCCGAGACTCCGGATCTAGTAGTCCCCCACCTCCCACTCCCATGGAGCTCCACTACCCGCCCCTCATCAGCTGGTGGGTGGCAGCACCCACCCGCCTGCTGCCGCCGCCCGCCGACTGAGTTGCTGGGAGCTGCACCACTGGTTCAGAGCATGAGTCAATGGTGCAGAATCATAACGCATAAGGAAGTCCAGATATGTGACTGAATGAATTCATTCACATATACGGACTGCCCTTTAGTAGTGGAGTTGCACGCCCATTGGCTCATGCTCTGAACCAATGGGCGGCAGCCCTACTGAGCTGTCAGTCGTCAGGCGCAGGCAGCAGCCAAGGGTGCTGCCGCCTCGCGGCTGATGGGGGAGCGGGTGGTGGAGCTCCATGGGTGGGAGGTGAGGCCACAGATCACCCGGATTCTGGACATGGGGAGTTGAGGATGCCGCCGCGATCGAGGCTAGTCTGGGGGAACATTTATAGTATGCCCACGATTGGGCAAGTCGGGGGTGGGGGACCATCTAATGATGCCTGTGATAGGGCTATTCGGGGCGGGGAGACTTACTGTGCTGCCCGCGATCGGGCTGCTGGGGAGAATTACATTATGCCCACGATGGGGCATGGGGGCACTGACAGGTGGAGGCCACCCACAGGTGGCAGCTGCTGTGTTGCGCCCTGCAATGCGGCAGCTCACCTGTGTGGCCCTCGACTATCCTTTTTTGGCTTAAAGTTTTGCAGGCGCAGATAGGCTGCGCCTGCTAACTCTGTATAGCCCGCTGAATATTGGGCTGTGTAGTTTATGCATGGTTCCCCCCCCTCGTTGCGCATGCCTTCATTAGCATTGCACTGTTGCTCAGCATGATTTGGGGGGCACAACTGCCTCCTGCTGAATATCGCAGAATGGCACATTTCGGACTTGCGCAGGCACAACCCTATTGCGTATGGCTCAGCTTTTTTGAATATCTGGGCCATAATATATATATACATATATATAGTATAGTGGCGCGGTCGCACCACTATAGTTAGGGTTCAGCGGTCACATACTAAAGTCAAAAGTTTGGGCATTAATAACTTTGGACCCGTTCAATGGATTTGCCTGAAATTTGGCACACACGGTGGGGCATGGTAGATCTCTTGATTTGCCAAATTGCATTTTGGTTGGACTTACGGTCTTAGCGTACGAAAGCACTGAAAAATGCAAAATTATCAGTTTTTGGTGGCAGCTTTTGGGATTTTGAATGTGGCCCTGCACAGCTGTTGTGTGGTGTGCCACTCTGTGAGATGACTTGTTTGAAAGAGCTTTGGTGGCTGAACATGCCGCTTTTCGTTTGGTGAAAAAATATTAAGGCATTCAAAAGTTATGCCACTTTTAAGTTCCCATTATAAATCAATGGGAAAATTTATATGTATGTTTTGCGAACAAAGAATGGGGTTCTGGCCATCTGGTGCCACCTGGCGATCAAAGAATTTGCAGCCTCGCGGTTCAAGAATCTTTGTCCCCGAGGATTTTTAAAATTCTTTGATCGCAAGGTCCGCCATATTGTTTTCAGTTTTTCGATCGGAAAAACACAAATATTTTGGCTCAGTGGTACTTGTGAAGTAAAACTTGGACGAGTTTTACTCAGGGGACCCCAATCTATTGGGCCATGGCTTTGGTTTTATCCAAATTGGTCCAAAAATAGAGTTTTGAGCTTTTAAAATCTTCGTTCACGGCTTGCTAACGATCTTTGATCGCGAGCCTGCAAAATCTTTGATCGCGAGATTCTTTGATTGCGATCATGCATTGCGAGCGAGGGATGAGATGGCCAGATTTTTAAATTGATTTTTGTAGCCCAGGGGTGCCCTAGAAAGTTATATGAGGGTGGGTTTTGCTCAGGGGGCTTCATTCTGCCCCATCTGAATAAAAAAACATACGTTTTCAATAAACCTGGTAGTCTAGCAGCCCCCTCCCCCCCAATCATGATAATATAGATAATGATGTCTGTATCCCTGGTAGTCTAGTGCCCCCATGTGTATTTTATTCATATCTTTTTTTATCCCTGGTAGTCTAGTGCCCCTACGTGTATTTATTTATATTTGTTGTTTATATCCTGGTAGTCTAGTGGCCCCACCCCGATCTGTATTTAATTACTATTATTCATATCCCTGGTAGTCTAGCGGCACCCCCATCATAATGAAAAGATAAGCATTTGTTATTTCCTGGTAGTCTAGTGGCCCCACCTCCCACCAGCCGTGCCAGCCCCGCAGCACCCCCACTCTTCCCCAGCCGGGCGACTGGCACAGCCCACCTCTCACTCTGCACGGCCAGCCTCCGACTGTGTGTATTACAAACACTAATTCAAAGAGGCTTCCTATAGGAAAATGTATATGTATTTTCAGCATGTTAATGAGAAAGACCGGATGGCCCAAATTGGGATGACCATATCTCAATAACAGTTAGGTGTTTTTACTTGAAATTTGCAGGGTGTTGAGGGGGTGTCATAGAGATGTGAACTATGCTGTTTAGGTCTTGGGGAAATAATGTGTTGCAGAGTTATTCAATGATATAATTGACATTTTTCCCATAGGATTACATTGCAGTCTGTGTCATGACTTTCGGTGCCATTATCTCGGAAACGAAGCGAGATACAGACTTTTCGCTAGGCATGGCATAGCTCACCTATTGGAAAAAGATTTGGAATAATTGAGTAAGCCTGCAGTGGAATTTTGTTCGTACACTGCATGATTCATAAGATATTGTGAAATTACTGTCACAAGGGTTGAAAGAGTGCCTGTCCAGTGCTTTTCGGTGCCCAAATCTGGGAAGCGGTGTGAGATATGGGTACAGCCATTCAATGATGTGTGACGTACTTGCTGTCACGACTACGATAATGCTAGAATTTTTTTCCTAGCTCTTATCCTCAGGATCCTCAGGATCACAACAACAGCTGCAAGGGATTCTGAGCTGGACGTAATTGTCCACCTAGGGACAAATGACTTGGCTCATCATGAGGTTAGAGCAGTGCAGGAGGACATTGCAGAGTTGGGGAGGGGCCTAAGACAAGTAGCAAACACAGTATCCTTCTCAGAGGTGCTGCCTGTCAAAGGCATGGGGGAGGCGAGGGTAATTGGCACCATGCAGTTTAATGAATGGTTGAAAAAATGGTGCGGAGCACAGGGGTTTGGCTTCATTGGGGACTGGGGTTCCACCTGGAGGGACACCAGCCTATACTGGCAGGATGGTCTGCATCTGTCCAGGAAGGGAACAAGTCTTTTGAGCAATCGGTTTAAATGCTTCATTGGCAAGCTTTTAAACTAGTCAATGGGGAGGCACTGACAAGCAGCAGAAAATCCCAGCCTCTCCCTACAAAACAGGGTACTAAATGAGAAAAAGACCAAGGTAGAAACGGTCAGTGGGGATGCTGCAACAGAAGGTAAGACCATCAAAAATGGAGAGCAATGAGTACCAATGCCGTAGTCTAGTAACAAGCTTCCTGAATTAGTGGCCTTGATGGAGGAGGAACATCTGGATATCGTGGCAGTCACAGAAACATGGTACACACAAAACCATGACTGGGACGTAAACATACCAGGATACACTATCTACAGGAGGGACAGGGAGGGTAAAAGAGGAGGAGGAGTAGCTCTTTACATAAGGGAAGGAATAAAAGCAACAGAACAAAAGGGTAAACAGGGAGGAGAAGAAGCACTGTGGGTAAATTTGGAGACAGGCAATGGCACCACAATCCGCACAGGGGTTATATACAGACCCCCTTCTCAGGGGGAGGAAATGGACAAGGAAATGATAGCAAGTATACTTAGAATGGCAGAAAAAGGGGAGATATTGCTGATGGGTGATCTGAATATGCCAGATGTTAACTGGAGCGCAGTTGCAGCTGCCACGAAGAGTGCAGTTATTCTAGATCCCTACAGGGGCATGCCTTAGACAACTAGTACTGGAGCCCACTGAGAGGGAGCAATATTAGACTTGATACCTCAAATGGAGATGGAGAGAGGATCACAGATGTAGAAGTGGGTAGCCATCTTGGAACTAGCGACCATCGAACAGTATGGTTCGTAATAAACACAGCAATAGAGTCAAGCCATACAAAGACAAAAGTACTGGACTTTAGGAGGCTGACTTTGCTAAAATGGTGAGTGCCTCAAGGAATGCACTAGCAAATGGGTGGGAAGGAGGGTGGAAGAACAATGGGAATAATAAAACTGCCATCACAGAGGTAACGAGCCTTTGTGTGAAGCAAATAAACAAAACAAGACGATGTAAGAAACCACTATGGTTCTCAAAGGAAGTGGCAGTGAAGGTTCAAGAGAAAAGAAAGCATTCAGGAAGTACAAGGAATCCAGCAGGAGCAGGACAGAGAACTGTATCAGTTAAAGCAAAAGGAGGCTGGAAGGCAGTCAGAACAGCAAAGGCCCAAACTGAGGAAAGATAGCCAACTCAGTTAAGAAGGGAATAAAACCTTTATAGGTACATCAGGGAGCAAAGGAAGACCAAGGGAGGGATAGTGAGGCTTAATAAAGGGGAGGGAGGGTGGCAGAGGAGAATGTGAAAAGCAGAGATACTAAACAAATATTTTTGCTCAGTATTTACAAAGGAAGAGGGGAGGTACATAAAACAAACAGTAGTAACACTCTGGATACAGAAGTTGATACCAGCCCATTTACAGAAGAAAGGGTTCTGAAAGAACTCTTAAACTGAAGGTGGACAAAGCAATGGGGCCTGATGGGATTCATCCCAGAATTCTAAAAGAACTAAGGGTAGAACTAGTGACATCACTGACTACCCTCTTTAACAAATCATGGGAGGATGGGTGGTACCCGAGGACTGGAGGAGGGCAGATGTGATTCCCTTCACAAAAGTGGAGCAAGGCAGAAGCAGGAAACTATAGACCTGTTAGTTTAACCTCAGTGATAGGGAAAATGATGGAATCACTTCTAAAGGAAAGAATTGTCGAGTATCTAGAGGCCAGAGGGCACAAGACCCTAGGCAGCATGGATTCACAGCGGAAGGTCATGCCAGACAATCTGATAGATTTCTTTGACTGGGTGACCAAAGTAGTAGATCAGGGAGGGCTGTGGACATGGCCTACTAGACTTTAGCAAGGCATTTGACACAGTCCCACACAAAGATTAATATATAAGTTAGCCAGCCTGGGAGTGGGTCCCAAGATGACAGCCTGGGTAAAGATTGGCTGGAGAATAGGACACAGAGAGTAATAGTAAATGGAGTCCACTCAGAAGAAAGGAGGGTTACTAGCGGGAACAACGCAGGGTTCAGTAGGGGACCAGTCCTCTTAAATGTCTTTATAAGCGACATTGCAGAAGGACTGGAAGGAAAAGTATGTCTCTTGCAGATGACACTAAGATCTGCAACAGAGTTGATGCACAGGGTGGGGTGGAAAGGTTGAGAAGGGACTTGGCAAGGTTAGAGGAATGGTCAAATGTATGGCAGCTTAGATTCAATGCTAAGAAGTGCAAGGTAATGCACCTGGGAAACAAAAACCCAGGGGAAGAGTACACAATGGGGGTAAGATACTAACAACAACAAAATGGAAAGGAACCTGGGGGTCATATCAGATGACCTAAAGGTGGGCAAGCAATGTGAGAAGGCAGCAAGGAGGGTTGGGGGATACTGGGATGCACAGGAGAGGCATCACCAGTAGAAAACAGGAAGTTATTATCCCTCTGTACAGACAGCTGGTGAGACCCCATCTGAGTACTGTGTGCAGTTCTGGAGACCCAATCTCCCAAAGACATAGACAGGATGGAAGCTGTCAGAGGAGGCAACTAAAATGGTGCAGGGTCTGCACGGAGGACATATGAACAGAGACTTAAGGAGCTTAATATGTATAGCCTCGAGAAAGGAGGAGAGGGGGACATGATAGAAACTTTCAAGTACCTCAAGGGAATCAACAAAGTCCAAGAGGGTAGCATCTTTCAAAAAAAGAGGTGTGCAAGAACAAGAGGGCACAATTTGAAGATAGAGGGGCGGCTCAGACGTAATTTAAGGAAGTATTTTTCACAGAGAGGGTTGTGGATGCATGGAATGGCCTTCCGGAGGAGGTTGTGGAGTCAAAATCAGTGGTGGAATTCAAGCATGCATGGGATAGTCATAAAGCAATTCTGGGGGGTTGGGGGTAGAAAGAAGTAGGCTGCTGGTTAACTAGGATCTGCAGCTTATCCAGTAGGTAGGGAAATGGGCAGACTGGGTGGGCCAAGCGGTCCTTATCTGCCGTCAAATTCTATGTTTCTATGTTTCTATGTTTATGGTTCCCAAGATATGCACAAATTACTGTTACAAGGCTTTGGTGCCCTATAGTGCTGCTGCATGGCTCCGTAGCTTTGTGTAAGTGGGAGCATGGGCACAGATGCATATTGTTGTGCAGAAATTGGCAACTTGGTGGGAGCTGGGCTCCGCACTCCCACCAATACATGTTTTTTTTTCTAATCATATTACGCTTTTCCAAAAAGTAAAGAAATTCTATGCAAAAAACTGTTAATGCTTCATTTAGGGTTAAAGCAAAAAAAGTCAGGAAATGAGACATTAGGGTAGAAACCCTAACCCACCTTACACATGCCACCCTGATCCTCCACAGTCTGACAGACCCCAGGGTGTGTCATTGGAGTCTTGATGCCTAAATCTCACCCCATTCTTCTTTACTGTAGCATGTCAACATGCTCAGACATGGAATGTATTATAGGGGCGCAGTCGCACCCCTATATTTAGGGTTATGAGGCCACTTTTATGTTAATGTCAAACTTTTGCATGTTAGTAACTTTGGACTCATTCAACTGATTTGTATGAAATTTGGTATGTGCAGTGGGGCATGGTAGATCTCTTGATCTGCCAAATCTCATTTCAGTCAGACTTACAGTTTTTGCACAGCAACATGCTGAAAATGGCACTTTTCGCCAGTTATGTGGGCAATTTTTTTGATTTTATCCATGGTGCTGCATGGCTGTGTGGCGTGCTGCTCTATGACTTGGCTCATCTGAAAGAGCTTGTGTCAAGGAACATGTCACTTTTCATTTGGTGAAAAAATATTAATCTATTCAAAAGTTATTAAACTTTTAATTTCCCATTATAAGTCAATGGGAACATTTATATGGTTATTTTGCAAAAGAAGAATGGGTTTTGGCTATCTAGTCCTGCTTCACGATTAAAGAATTTGCAGGCTTGCAATCAAAGAATCTTCAATTGCAAGGAATTCTTTGATTGTGATGGCCGCCATCTTGTTTTCACTTTGCAGTCAGAAAAATTCAAATATCTCAACCCGGGGGGACTTCTTAGGTCAAACTATGGTGGGCTTTGCTCAGGGATCTTCCCTCTATCAAGCCACGCATGTGGTTTCTTTCAAAATGGTCAAAAAATAGAGTTTTTAACTTTTTTATTCTTTGATCGTGGCTCGCTAAAGATCTTTGACTGTGAGCCTGCAAATTCTTTGATTGTGAGATTCTTTGACCGAGATCTTTGATCACGAGGGTGTGACTAGATGGCCACTTGAAAAAAATCTATTTTCTTAGCTCAGAGGTGCCTTATTAAGCTAAATGAGTGTGTGTTTTGCACAGGGGGTTTTGTTCTTTTGAGGCATGACTGTGATTACATGTATTTCTGCCTAAAAATTGACTTTTAACATTTTTTATTGTTTGATCATGACCCTGCAAATTCTTTGATCGTGAGCCTGCAAATTTTTTAATCGTAAGATTCTTTGATTGCAATCTGTGATCGTGAGGGAGGGACTAGATGGTCAGATTTGGAGGGACCAGATAGCAAAATTTTAACAATTTTTCAAATTAAATATCTCAGAAACAGTTTGATCTTTTAACTTGAAATTTGTAGGGTGTTGACGGCATGTCCTGTGGATGTGAATTATAGTCTTTAGGTGTCGGACAATACAGTTTTTTGTGGCGATATCATGTGGTGCATTTTACGTTTTGCGGACAGAGTTTTCCATAGTGGTAGTGGCTTAAAATTACTATAGTAGCTAGCCTTACTGCCATGGATGTACTTTTCGGTCATTGGGTGTGTAGAATGTTAATAGGTGTGGAATTCTGCCTGTGTGATGAATGAATATCTGAAACTTTCACATTTTATATCTTGGAAACAGTTTGGTCTTTTACATTGAAATTTGGAGCATGTTGAGGGATTGTGCTGTCCATATGAATTATACTATTTAGGTGTTGGAAAATTAATTTGCTGCAACCATATTGCGTGACACACTTTATGTTTTGCATATGGTGTTTTGCATTGTGGTACTGGCTTCACATTTATAGGGTGCCTAGTGTTACTGCCATGGAGGAAATTTGTAGTTGTTAGGTGTCTGACATGTAAACAGGTGTTGAATTATGCCACTCTGATGACTGACACTTTGCTTTCTTTCAAGGTGGTGGGCCGCACGCTACCACCCATAGTGTCAGTGGCTCAGTAGGTAGCACACTCGCCTTTGAGGCCGGGAAATCAGAGGGTTGTGGGTTCAGTTCCCACATCTGGCACCTGGCTTAATTTCCCAGTACTGACACTGTAGTGCAGCATGAGAGGGGTGCTGCACTTCTGAGGTGCCGTCTTTCGGATGAGACGTTAAACCGAGGTCCCATCTGCCTGGATTGGTGGTAGTTCAGGTGGATGTTAAAGATCCCATGGCACTTATCGAAAGAGCAGGGAATTTCCCAGTGTCCTGGCCAAATTTCTCATTCACTATAAATACCACCAACAGCTTAATCTGGTTTCAAAGTCAGTTGGCATTCATCTGTATCCCTCTCCCCCGGGTCGTGCCTGAAAATAGGCAGGATTTGTCTAGTGCACTTACCCGGTCAACAAAAGCTAAAATAAATAAATAAAAATATGCGCTGCCAGCAATACATATGATATTCAGTACTTGTACTCTTATCTTAGGCAGGAATTTGCAAGTTGGTGGGAGCATGGGGCCTGAAGGGCCTGCACTCCCACCAACTTGTGCAACATTCTACTTTTCTATTCTTTCTCAAAAAGTAAGGAAATTGTAAGCAAAAAACTTTGTTAATGCATCATTTAGGGTTAAACACAAAAAGTCAGGAAATTAGACCATTAGGGTTACCCCATCCCCCCCCATGGACCTGCCCATCATCCCTAGATTAACAGCTGATGGGGTGTGTCATTGGGGTTGTGAGGCCTAAATGTCATCCCATACTTCTTTACTGCATTAACAAAGTTTTCTGCTATAGAATATATATATATATATATATATATATATATATATGATAAAGAACCCAGTGCGCAAGCACTGAGGCAATGATTACCCTAAAGGGTATTGGCTGGGAAGCCAAGTTTCAAAGAAATACAAAATCACACATGCCCCCATAATGCAAAGCATCATGGGCTGCATATGCATATCACCACAGAATATTATGTTGGTTCAACTTTAAACAGAAATGCATGATGCCGAAAGGCCTCTCACACAGTTTGCAAAGGGTGCCAACAGAAGACACAGACACATGTTTCGTCCTACCAGGACTCATCAGTGTGCCTCGTCTGTTTGACATCCCAGTGGAATGACCAGTTACCTTAAGATGGTCTGTCTGGCTTGTGTTGTGGTGAACCCAATTAAAACAAAAAACAAGTTAAAAGATAAAGAACCTCAGTGCGCAAGCACTGAGGGAATGGTTACCCCAAAGGGCATTGGCCAGGAAGCCAAGTTTCAAAGAAATACAAAATCACACATGCCCTCATAATGCAAAGCATCATGGACTGTATATGCAAATCATCACAGAATATTATGCTGGTTCAACTTTAAGCAGAAATGCATGGTGCCGAAAGGCCTTTCACACAGTTTGCAAAGGGTGCCAACAGAAGACACAGACATGTGTTTCATCCTACCAGGACTCATCAGTGTGCCTCATCTGTATAACACCCCAGTGGAATGAACCAGCTACCCTAAGATGGTCTATCTGGGTTATGTTGTGGTGAACCCAATTAAGACAAAAAACAAGTTAAAAGATAAAGAACCTCATATATGTATTAGAGGCAAAAAACTCCATTTAATGCATCAGTCAGGGTTGTTCCACTGTGACAAAAGCGAGGAAATTTGGTGTTAGGGTTGAAAACCCACCTTGCACCCCCCCAGCCCTCCACCCCAACCGTCAATGGGGTGTGCATTGGGGTCATCGGCCCCAATATTTTGTCACCAAACCACCAAAAGGCACATCTGTGAGATGTTGGCTGCCTTCCCTCCAAATTTGAGCCCAAAAGATCAAATTGTTCTTTTGCAGCAGTGTGGCAAAGAACTGCTGTCATTTTGGCCATAGTCTGGAAAAGTAGTGTCGCAATTTGTGAAAGCTTTTGCAAAAATTTGTGAAAGTGTCGCAAGTGTGACACTACTTTTCCCAAAAATCTGGAAAACATATTTCTGGGATGTTTAACCTCAAAATAAATACATGGCTAGCATCCTGAGGGTCCGATGAGGTGAACACAAAAAGAATTGTGTTCCTAGAGGGTCCCAATTTGAAATGCCAAGCATTTTTCTGATCACCAACTGAAAAAAAAATGGCGGATTTGCGACACTACTAGAATAATTTGAGACACTAAAAAGTGCAGTTGCGAAAGTGTTGAACTTTTTGTTAAGTTTTCCCATTGACTTATAATGGGAACTTGTTTTTTGAATAACTTTTGAACTGTTCAATATTTTTTCACAAAATCTTCAAAAGGCACATCGGGGACCCCAGCCGCAGGTTCCCTGAAGTTTTTGGACCGGTCATGCAAACCGTGCGACCTGTAGGTGTGAGCAAAGAGTGCGCAAAAAAGCGTAATTGCACATTCGGATGTCGCTTAATAACTCCGCAGCCGTATATCTGACCGGTATAAAAGTTGGCAGATCCCATGATCTACCATGCTCAACTGTGCATACCAAATCTGTTGAACGGTGACAAAGTTATTAAGGTGCAAAGTTTCACCCTTTAACCTTAAAAGTGGCCCATGCTCGTAATGCTGCTGACCTTAATCAGTGCCTATCTGAAGACTTCAGCAGAGTCTCAGCCTGGATTACCAACCATAGACTGGTATTGAATCCTAACAAAACTCAGGCCATGCTCTTTGGTTCCACGGCCAAGTTAAAAGCCCCATCAGCTATGCTCAAAATAGCTTGTGATGGAGGCCCCCTGTTGCCAACAGTGAGCTCAATTAAATAACTTGGGGTCACCCTCGACCCACAACTTGACATGGGAAGCCAAATCCAAAACATCTGCAGAACCACCAGGTGTAAGCTTGGCCTTGCCTACAGGGCCAAATACAACCTGACTCCGGGAGTTTAGGTTGGCACTTCATAGGGAGTGCTTCTCCTCCTTAGTTATGGATACCACCTATTTGCCAGGTCACCTCAACCATCTTAATCGTGGAACACGGCATATAATGATATCTGTCGGTTTGCACTTGCTGCTCCAAACTCACCCACGATGTGAGCTCTATGACAAACTCAGCTGGCTCCCCTGTGGAATTCCTGATCCTTGGTGTGGAAACTTCACCAGGAAAGTGCTTCCCGCGGGCATACCGTCGGGACTGGCACATCTCCTCCCAAACTGGACGCCATCCCCTACCAGCTCAGGTCACAGACCGCCGGAGTTGCTTAAAGCTCCCCTACTCGACCCTTATGGGGGATTGTGACTTTGCCGCCAGGCCAGGCTCTGAACCCATTCCACTCTGTTCGCCTGCCCCTTCCCATGGACCTTCGCCTCCCTGTGGTCCCACCCCAAACAAACGACAAGATGTGACTGCTCCTAGTCTCTGTAATGTAATACTCTGCAGTCCACTATTGTCCACTCTGAGTCCATGATGGTCTATGAAATATGTATTCAGTGATTCTAATGTCTATCTGTGTCCTGTTACAATTTGTACTATGTGTGGCAGTATCTCTGCCCTTATACAAGCGTTGTTATAGCTGTTTTTTACTGTATCATGCTGTTTCTCCAATGTTGCCATGTATGTATACTGTATGTTTTGTGCCTCCCGGTCGTTCCTGAAAATAGGCATACTACTTGTCTAGTGTACTTACCCGGTAAACAAAAGCTAGATAAATAAAGTGCTACTCAACCCTAACTATGGTAGCACTACCATGCTACCATAAAATATCTATCTATCTATATATATATATATACACACACACACACATATATATACATATATACATATACACATATATATACTAGAAGCCTTAAACCTCACTCAACTGATCCAAGAGCCCACTCACCTACACCTCTGTTCCCAGAACCACACTCTCCTCAACTGGATCCTATCCTCCCACCTCCATTGTATCACTGCAGCAGGCATCCTTGCAGATGCTGTTAGTGACCACTGCATCACCTTTTGCATAAGAAAGATCCCCCCCTGCGTGGCTCCCAAATACATTTGGTCCTGCCCCTAACACACACTCAATGTCTCTGCCCTTCATAATGATCTAAGAGAGGCAGATTTGGCTCTCATATACTCTGCAAGAGATGTCGACTCTTCCCTATCTCTCTACTCCAGCCTCCTATTACACATCTGGAATCTTTACACCCCCCTCAAGAAAACCAGGGTGAAGAGAAACCATCATCCTTGGATCACTGCTTACCTTCTGGCCAAGTGCAGAGCTAGGTATAAAGCCTGGCACCACTATAAAGCCTCCCTTCTTCAAGCTGTTCTACAAGCTTAGAGGGCGTAGAAACAACTGCACTAAGGCTATCTATCTTTCAAAGGCAAATTATTTCAGGTCCCACTTGAAGCAAGACCAACAGACCACTGCTGCCTTCTGGAAAGTCCGCTGTACACTCCTTGATTCTCTGGCCCAACATACCTCCCCAGTACTTCAATTTTATGGGTCTCCTATATCTGACCATACCTCAGTTGCTGAGATCTTTAACAAATTCTTTGCTACCTGTGCTGTTCCAGACATTTGCTCTCCCCAGCTCCCCTTCCCCCTCCGACTACTCCAGTTGTGTCCGACCAGCTTGTATTTGTAATTTCCCCCATTCACCCTCTTAACGTTTTCTATGCCATCCTTGCATTAAATCCCACTAAGTCTAGCCATGATGGTCTCCACCCCAAGCTTCTCCAATTCTCTGCCTTTGCCATAGCAGCCCCGCTCTCCCACATACTAAACCTGTCTCTTTCCTCTTCTACTGTACCAAAGTCCTGGAAATCAGCTAAAGTCCCCCCCCTCCACAAAGATGGTGACTCCTCCACCCCTGGGAACTATAGGCCCATTTCCCCTTCTCCCCTTCCTTGCCAAATTATTTGAATCCTTTATTCATTCAAGGCTGTCTGATTTTCTTGCTGGTTCCAATACTCTCCCGCCATCCAGTCTGGCTTTAGGAAGCATCATTCAACAATATCATGCCTCTTGCATGTCACAGATTCGATTCTCACAGCGATGGACAGGAGCCATTTTCATTGAGCTAGCGAAAGGCTTCGATTCCATCATCCCCTCCTACTACAAACTCTTGGCTCAGTCAGTCTTGCTGACCCTGCTGTCAACTTGTTCCGATTTTACCTCTAGAGTAGGGAACAATTGGTTCAAATAGGTAATGCTTTATCCTCCCTTCTCCCCATTCCTCCGGTGTCCCTTAAGGCTCCATCCTTGGCCCCATCCTCTTCTCTCTATTTATAAATAACCTCCCCTACGTCTGCAGGTCTGCTGTAATTCACATGAATGTGGATGACACCATTCTTGTCCTCTCCAGGCCCTCCATCAATAGCATACAGCTCCCCCCCAAGAAGGATTTTACTCAAGTCCAGTCCTGGTTCATGGTTAACAAACTCAAACTTAATATAAAAAAACAAACAGTGGCCATGACCTTGAGTACCAGACAAAAGCAGGCCACCCTACCGCTATGCCCTACTTTTACTTCCTTGGATGGTTCCACCCTTGAGAACGTTTCTGCCTTTGAGTACATAGGGGTTTGGCTGGATGAAAATTTGGATTTCTCCACGCATGTTGACATCATCTGTGCCAAACTTCGCCCTAAACTTGGTGCCCTTTACTGGCACAAAGCCAGTCTCCCTCTCCCCACCCATTGTGAGCTGGTCACTAAAATGATATTACCAACCTTTGACTGCACCAGTGTGGTGTATTGCACTGCCTCGCAGTCATCCTTAGGCAGGCTTGACACCTTGCTAAACTCCTGCTATTTTGCCTCTGCTTCTCCCCCTTCACTCACCACTGTCTTCTCTATTCTGCCCTATCGCTTGCTCCCCTGTCTCACTGGAGACTGCTACACTGTGCTACCTTCATTGCCAAATACTGGTTTGGTTCCCTCCCCTCCCCTCCTACCTCTCCTCCCACCTGTCCCAAGCTGCCTCCTCAAACTACTCCCTTCACCATAGAGATTCTCAGACCTTATCTATCCCCCGTCCCCATTCAGCCCCTGGTCAATGTGCTTTCTCCTTCCACTTCCCTTCTCTTTGGAACAAACTACCCTCTGACATCCGTTCATGCTCCTCCCTCTTCTCTCTCTCTCTCTCAAAATGCTGCCTAATCTCCTTCCTCTTCAGCCTTGCTCCCACTGTCCCCAACCCTGACTGCCTCATTTTACTTTCTGGTAACTGGCCTATGCTGCCTTTGATTGGCCAAACCTGTGAATGTTCTTTTTTGAGGGGGCATGTATAATGTATCCCTCATTTAAGCTGATTCTTATGTTACTTGATGTTGACTATGTGTTTTTCTATTTGCTGTGCTCATTCAACTTTTGTAGTGGGTCCTGTAACCCTGACCCTTGTTACGTGTGCAGTAAATTGTATTTTTGCCTCTTATGAAATTACTTCCCTTGCTTCCTTCCCCTGGGTCACATCTGGAAATGAGCCATGGTTCATGTTGTCTTTCCCAGTTATTACCTTTTAAATAAATAAAAAAAATACACACACACACACACACACACACACACACAAACATTGCACATACCCCCAATAATGCAAAGCATCATCAAAAGCATATGCAAATACCCATGAATTAATTTGGACTGGCTCAACTTTAAGCAGAATTGCATGGTGCCAAAACACCTCACAATACAATCAGCAAAGGCTGAGAACAGCAGACACAGACACGTGTTTCATCCTCATTTGGACTCAACAGTGTGCCATATCTGTACTTCAGCCCAGGGAGAGTTAGCCAACCACCCTATAGAGGATTTTATATGTATATATATATATATATATATATATATATATATACACACACACACACATATATATATATATATTATAGTGGCGCGTTGCACCACCGTAGTTAGGGTTGAGCGGCCAGTTACATACTAAAGTCAAAAGTTTGGACGTTTATAACTTTGGATCTGTTCAAAGGATTTGCCTGATATTTGGAACACGCGTTGGGGTGCACGAGATCTCTTGATTTGCCAAATTGCATTTGTGTCGGAGTGCTGGTCTTCACGTACGAAAGCGCTGAAAAATACAAAATTATCCACTTTTGGAGGCACCTTTTGGCATTCTAAATGTGGTCCTGCACGGCCGTTGTGTGGTGTGCCGCTCTGCAAGCTGGCTCATTTGAAACAGCTTGGTAGCCAAACATGCTGCTTTTTGTTTGGTGAAAAAATATAAAGGCATTCAAAAGTTATGGCACTTTTAAGTTCCCATTATAAGTCAATGGAAAATTTATATGTATATCTTAGATCAAAGAATCGGGTTCTGGGCTATCTCCTCCCACCTGGCGGTCAAAGACTAGTAGCTCATGTTCAAGAATCTTTGATCCCGAGGAATTTCAAAATTCTTTGAATCAGAGGTCCATATCTTGTTTTCAGTTTTCCATTTGCACAAACACAAATATCTGGGCTCAGGGGTCACTTCTGAAGTAAAACTTTGATGGGTTTTACTCAGGGAACCCCGATCTATTGAGCCATGGCTTTGGTTCCATCCAAATCGGTCCAAAAATAGAGTTTTTAGCTTTTTAATTCTTTGTTCGCGGCTCGCTGATGATTTTTGATCGCGAGCCAACAAATTCTTTGATCGCGAGAATCTTTGATCGCAATCTTGCATCGCAACCTAAAAACACAAGTTTCTTGGCTCAGGGGTGGGCTAGGGACACAAATGAGGGTGGGTTTTGCTCAGGAGGGTCCGTTCTATCGAACCATGGTGTTGGTTCAGTTCAAATCGGTCAAAAAATTGTGTTTCACCATTTTTTAGTCTTTGATCATGACCGTGCAATTTCTTTGATCACGCCTGCAAATTCTTTGATTGCAAGATTCTTTGATCGCGATCATGCATCACAAGTGAGGGACGAGATGTCCAGATCTGAAAATTCATTTTTTTATCCCAGGGTGCTCTACACTGTGAAATAAAGGTGGGTTTAGCTTAGGGGGCTTCGTTGTGCCCCATGTGCATGCCCTAAATAATGTAATAATGCTCCCTGGTTGTCTAGTGGCCCCCCTTCCTAATAAAATATTTACATACCCTGGTAGTCTAGTGGACCCCGCAATAACATATGTGAGAAAATTAATGCCCTGGTGGTCTACTGACCCCATCGCCCTCTGTTTTTTTTTTATTTACATCCCTGGTAGTCTAGCAGCCCTCCCAGTATAAAAAGAAATTATGCTTATTATATGCCTGGTAGTCTAGTGGCGCCCACCCATCCATCCAAGCCCACCCAGCACCCCCCACCCTTCGCGGCAACTGGCACAGCCCTCCTCTCACCTCCACGGCCAGCCGCCGACTGTCTGCATTACAAGCAGTAATGCAAAGAGGCCCCCTAAGGAAAACCCAGCTTTATTTGACAGTCTAGGGCACCCCTGGGCTGAGACAATTCATTTTAACATTTGGCCATCTCGTCCCGCTGTTTATTCATGAGCAAGCAATTACTTTGATAGTGAGGATGCAAAAACTTTGACCACAAGCTTCTTTGATCGCGATCATGCATCGCGAGCAAGGGACGAGATGGCTGGATGAAAAAAGCAATTTTCTCAGCCCAGGGGTGTCGTAGGAAGTCAAACGAGGGTGGGTTTTACTCAGGGGGCTTCGTTCTGATGAACCATGGTGGTGATTTGCTGCAATTATGCATATTTTGTAAATTACAATTGTTTGAATTCTTTGATCGTGACCCTGCAAATTCTTTGATCGCGAGCCTGCAAATTCTTTGATTGCGAGATTCTTTGATCGCGATCGTGCATCACGAGCGAGGGATAAGATGGCCCAATTAAAAAAACAATTATCTCAGCCCATGGGTGTCGTAGGAAGTCAAATGAGGGTGGGTTTTACTCAGGGGGGCTTTGTTCTGTTGAACCATGGTGGTGGTTTACAGTAATTCCTTCAATTTTTCGATTTATAAGGTTTTGAAATCTTTGTGAGCATGCAAATTTGTTGATCGTGAGCCTGCAAATTCTTTGATCATGAGATTCTTTGATCGCGAGGGAGGGACAAGATGGCTAGATTTTTTTATAATGGAATAGATAGGGAAATTTTATAAAACTTTGATATTCAATATCTTGGGAACGGTTTGGTCTTTTGATTTGAAATTTGGAGGGAAGAAAGGCAATATCCCACAGATGTGTCTTTTTGTGGTTTGGTCAAGAAATAGTACAGGGCAGCAAAGTTATGCCACTACGAAGTTCATGTTTTTTTCCCATAGGATAACATTGCAGTGTTTGCTGCATTACATGAATTCTTTGCTGCAGTGCTGCAAAATAACGGTTTGGTCGTTTGGGCTGAAATTTGGAGGGAAAAAAGCTAACATCCCAGAGATGTGCCTTTTGCTGGTTTGGTGAAATAACTTTACTGGGCAGCAAAGTTATGGCACTCTGAAGTTGACACTTTTTGCCATAGAATAACATTATGGCGTCCATTGTGTCTTTCGGGGCCCGTATCTCGGAAATGGTGCGAGATGAGGACTTTTCGTCAAACAATTGCTTAGCCCCCCTCCCCCCCAAATAGAGGCTAAGCATAAAACTAGCCAGGAAAGTAATAATTCATACAAAATTTTAATTTTTTTTATACGTCTCACGGTTCCTGAGATACAAGCAATTTACTATTCTAAGTCGTAATTTTCTGCTCAGAATTCAATTATAATGCATACATTCTTTGTTTTCAATGTGTTTTTTCAATGCAGTTTTTTGGGGAAAGAAGGGTGTGCACTTTCGTTACTGTGTCAGTTAACGTTTCAGGTGCGATTCTGTTATTGTTCGCATCACCGTTCTCGTCTACACCACCGTGTGCGTTACGGTTTGTGTTGGCATTTGCGTTTCTGTTTTGTTTCTCATTATTTTTGCTGTTACCGTAATGATTTGCATTTGCAATTGTGGTACCGTGCCCGTGAGAGTTACGGTTTGTGTTTTTATATGCGCCTGCATTTTTGTTTCTGTTGGTTTTATTGTTGCTGTTACTGTTACCATTTACATTTACATTTACAATTGCGGTACCATGACCTTGCGTGTAACAGTTTGTGTTTCTGTATGCGCTTGTGTTTCTGTTTCTGTTGGATTTATTGTTGCTGTTATCATAACAATTTGCATACCGTTGCCGCTTGCGTTTGCTTTGCAGTTCCTGTTGCTATGTAACAAGACATTACATGGCGGGAGTACGGGGCCCTTGGGCCCTGCACTCCTGCCATTGCATTCCATTCACTATTTATCATCCTCATTCTCAAAAAGAAGGGAAATTAGAGGCAAAAAAGCTCCATTTAATGCATCAGTTAGGGTTGTTCTACAGCAAAAAAAGCGAGGAAATTAGGTTAGTTGAAAGCCCGCCTTGGGCCTAGCCCAGCCCCCAACCGGCATCGGGGTGCGTTGGGGTCATCGTCCCAACTCTCATCCCATTCACCTATACCTCTGCTGCTTTACACACGTGATGGGGTGACAGTTAGGTTGATGACCCCAACATGCACCCGATGCCGGTTGGGGGCTGGGCTGGGGTCCAGGGGGGCTTTAACCCTAACTTCAAATTTCCTAGCTTTGTTCGCTGTAGAATAACCCTAACTGATGCATTAAACTGAGTTTTTTGCCTCTAATATATATACACACACACACACACACACACACACACACACACACATATATAATGGAAATAAAAGGAACCCTGCAAATGTGACTAATGATACAGATTGGAGTAAATGGTTAAAGCAGTGAAAAGGAAAAAGGGATGCAAAGCTAAGGCATCTAACTGACTTGCACCTTGAATACAGTGTATACAGACAGCCAAGGCTGGTACTGGGAACTGTCTCAGAATGTTGTCATGGAATATATCTGGTCTGAAAAACAAACTGGGAGATAGAGAATTTGTTGAATATATATAAAAGACTTTGACTTTATTAATTTCCAAAAACTTGGTTAAAGGATGACGTAAATATACATGGAAATAAAAATTTGGAAGAAATTCAGGGGGACTCTTAACATTATGTGAGTTAAATAAAGTAAGTACAACTGAGGAAATAAACAGACAGAATGACAACATTCTGGGAATAAAAGTTAGTATTGGCAAGGAAATAACCATTCTACTTAAAATATATCTATATATTGCCTTCAATGAATGTGAATGAGAAAAGCAAATTATTTGATTGCTTGAGAAATTTTCTTGATAATGACATTTCACTGTATCCTCTGAATAGCTACATTATACTTGGTGACTTCAGTGCAAGAATGAGCCTATTGGGGAACACATCCAAAGATGTTGTAAGAATGTTGTCAAATGTTGCACCAAATGATGTTTGCATTAATAGGAATTCAATGGACTCTTATGTAAATAATAGAAATATAGAATTTAGTAAATTGTTTACAGATAGGGATTTCACACAGTTAAATGGACAAACATTACGGGACAAAAAGGGGAAATATACAAACATAAATGTTTCATTTATTCAGTCTTGGATTACAATACCTTTGAGCGCAGGCGCTCATTTACAAAGGTTACACGTCAGTGAGGAAGGGGAAACAAACGTACAAAGGTGGTAATACTATGTCAGGTTTAAAACAACAGCAATAGTACATACTTTGTATTTATCATTACATAGATGGGAGTTGAAACAGGGTGAAAGGTGTTCAGGAGAGAAAGAAGTAAGGACTAGCAGCCAGCAGGCCTTGTCAGGATCGTGGGGTAAAAATTGTGCTGGGATTCTAGGAGTGGTGGGGGGACTAGGGAGTGGGGGTGGGAGGGGAGAGGTGAGCAAGGATAGGGGGAGAGCAAAGGGAAGGTAGTGTCTTTAGGTGTAGTGAAAGAGAAGAAAGAGGGTAAGAGGCTGAATCGCACGTCAGGTAGGATCATGTGAAACAGTCACAGATACGGTTTGCTGTGAAATGCTGATTGAGCTTGAGCATGAACAGACCTAGTTTTGGTTTGGATGAGATTCCTTTAGGAAGTGCATTGAACCCAAGTGGTGCTCTGTATGCAAATGAACGCTGCCCTTGAGATGTCCGGCACCTAGGTACATTGTGTGCAGGAATTGGTGGGCTGAGCTTCGGGTGTACTGGGAACTGCAGTTTGGACCAAGGAGGTCAGTGGTTCCAGGCAGTAAGAGCCCAAGAAGTGCTTGTTTTGCTAGCAAGTACATATGGTAGTGTATCCTTCCACTTAATTGAAGCCATGCAGTTTGGGAGTGCAGGTTGCAAGTATGAGTGAGACGTGCAGCACCAGTGAGAAGTCTGCACACCTTATTTAAGGCAACAGATATTCTACAGAGTGAGGAAGGTATAGCAGCACCATAGATAAACAGGCCATAGTCGACTGTGGGTAGGACAGAGCTGGTAATTGCAGTTTTAAGGGCTTCAGGTGTTAAGCAGTGTTTGTGATGGTGGAGCAAACCAATCTTGGTGTTGACAACATATGCAAAATTTATCAATATTCTGTGAATAAGAAAGTGCACAGTCAAGGGTAAGTGTATAAATGTGAGAGGAACATCTGTCATTGATCATGTTTGGTTAAGTTTTAATTTAATAGGAAGGAAAATTAACCTAACAATTAAGGATAGGGTGGAAAGCAAGCAAGCACTTACCACCAGAGCTGGGTATAGAACTGGGCCCCCATATTCAAAAGAGATACATGGCATATCCCAGTAGAAAAGGAATATAGGCTGCACGACTCCAACAATGTTCCAAAGTGTGATATTCAAAGGGGCAAGATGTGCCACCCACAAAGGAAAGGGCCTTTGTGCAAAACTATGTATGCCCTGCAAGTGGAGGGGTGTTCCCATGCATATGCCGAGCTGTGGCATATGAATTGGGAATGTGCCCTTTGAAGTCCAGAACCGTCCGACCCACAGTTAGGCCACAAAAAGCTGGCCTAATCCAGCCAGCCACCCACAGGCAGGTGTTGAAAGTGCACACAAGTGCACTAATGAATGCCAGTCCTGGCAGTCAAGTGCCAACCCCTCTCCCAGCCCCTTTCCCGAATCGGGGGAGATGCCAGCAAAGTACCACCATGGTGCTCCAGTGGCCCCCATGTCCCAGCCCTGACCCCCATCAGTAGCCATAACACCTCCCCTTCCTAGCCCCAGTCCCCGGTGTCCAGTAGCTGTCAAGTCTCATTAGTCCAGGTGGGCTAGTTCCCCCCAACTCCAGGTCCGATTGCAGGCCCCGGAGTAAACCCACCACAGTTCCAGGTAGTTCCATGGCCCACATGCCCCAGCTGGAATCCCTGACAGTAACTAAGTGGAGGCTTACCTCCATTCCAAAATGCAGAGGACACTCCCCCCACCTCACCTGTGCCAGTGATTCGCACAGCCCACCACTCCTGTCCACAGCTAGCTGCCAATGAGTTACTGTCAGGGATCATGGCTAGGGCTGGGGGGGTTCACTGGACTATCAGGGACAGTGGTGGGTATACGCTGGGCCCTGCATTTGGGACTGGGACAGGGTGTGTGCTATGGCTACTAACGAGGGTCGAGACCAGGTGGGGGTGGGAGTGTGTACATGGCACAGGGATTGGGGCTGGTTGGGCAGTCCCTGCATTGCTGCAATGGGTTGGGGTGGTACACAGCTTCCATGGGAGGATCTGTGGCTGGGTGGCTCTTCCCAGAACAGGATCCTTGTTTGGGTGCAGGAACCCATCTATACGTTGCCGATATGAGGTGGGCATCCACTACAGGAGGTCAGGGTTCCAGGCTGGGGAGGCAGCTACTGTACAGTACTGGGTATGCACATGCAGTGTTCATCAGTGGGGGTTCAAGCAGGGGGGTGCCCTGCTATGGCCTTGCAGGAGGGTGCACGATACATTGCCAGGGATCGGGCAGGGGTGAGGAATGATAGTCCAGGCACATCCTGGCCTGCAGAGACATGCAAATGGACTCATAATGAGCATGCTTGGGGTTGTTTACTCCATGCATGCATAATGGACTCATTTGCATAATCTGCTGAATATGGCCTTTGGGGGGGGCACATCTCATCTAGGATGCACCGGCACAGCCCCCATAGCCTGTATGCAGCCCATCTATGGGCAGCACAGGGCAAAGTGTCCGCCACCACACCATTTGTGCTGCACACCCAGGTTGCCATATTTAAACAGGATGTGCGGTACAGTGGGATCACGAATTGTGTTTGAATATAGAAACATAGACTTTGATGGCAGATAAGGACCGCTTGGCCCACCTAGTCTGCCCATTTTCCTACCTAGAGGATAAGCTGCAGATCCTATTTAACCAACAGCCTATTTCTTCCTACCCCCCACAAAAATTGCCTTATGTCTGTCCCATGCATTCTTGAATTTTCCCACAGTTTTAGTTATAGCATTCAGTTGTGCCAGCACAACCCCCCTTTTCAATATGGAGGCCCTAAAACTTAAATTGGAGAGGCCAAATAATACTGGGAAAGTAAATATACATAAAAAAAGGAAAGGGGGGTAAGTTGGAAACTAGTAAATGGTAAAAGATCCAATGAAGAAGTACAGGATCAAGGGAGAATTAAAAAAAATGGAATATGCTCAACTTCTGAAGAAACAATGCAAACAGAAGATTACAACAACATAATAAAGCAGACAGCAACTTGAAGAATGGTCAAGGGTTTGGCAGTTGAAATTCAATGCAAAGAAGTGCAAGATAATGCATATGGGGCACAAAAACCCTGGCACAATATATCAGTTGGGGGGTGAGGATATAGCATGCACCAAGCAGGAAAGGGATCTTGGGGTTGTCATCTCTGATGACCTCAAGGTAGGGAAACAGTGTGACAAGGCATCAGGTAAAGCAAATAGGATGCTGGGATGTATAGGCAGGGCATCACCAGCAGGAAAGGGAGGTCATAATTCCGCTATACAAGACACTAGTGAGGCCCCACCTGAGTACAGTGTACAGTTCTGGAGACCATACCTATGTAAGGACATAGACAGGGTAGAGAAGGTTCAGAGGAGGGCAACAAAGATGGTGCATGGGTTGCATCACAAATCCTATGAAGACAGGTTGAAGGAACTGAACATGTACTCCCTGGGAGAGGAGGAGAGAGGGGATATGATAGAGACATACAAGTATCTTACAGGGAGGAACAGGGTGCAGGAAAACACTATTTTTAAGCGAAAAAGATGTTTCAGGACTAGAGGGCATGGGATGAAGTTGGAGGGAGGACGATTCAGAGGAAACATGAGAAAGAATTTCTTCACAGAACAGGTGGTGGACAAGTGGAACACCCTGCCAGAGGAAGTGGTGGGGGCTGAAACAATCACGGGATTTAAGAATGCATGGGATAGACATAAAGGAATTCTAGAGGTCAGGGGTAAGGGGAAATAGACTTCTAGGAAAACAAACTGAACTTACAAGCTCAAATGGGCAGACTAGGTGGGCCATAGGCCCTTATCTGCCGACACTGTCTATGTATCTATGTAGCAATAACTGTTGAAAAAGAATAATATATATAGAGGGAAAAATGCAAAATGGTATAACTTAAAATGTAAGGAAATGAAAAGAAGAGTAAATCAACACTTCAGACTTATGAAAAAAAATTCCCAATGAAGAAAATAGGAAATTAAGGAACAGGAGCGTCAGTAGCTCAGCAGGTAGCACACTCACCTCTGAGGCTGGGAAATCAGAAGGCTGTGGGTTCTATCCCCACACCAGGCACTTGGGTTAAATCTCAATACTAACACTGTAGTGCAGCATGAGAGGGGTGCTGCACTTCTGAGGTGCTGTCTTTCAGATGAGATGTTAAAACCAAGGTCCCATCTGTCTGTTCTGGTGGTAGTTCAGGTAGGTGTTGAAGATCCCATGGCACTTCTCGAAAAGAGTAGGGGAATTTTTTGGGGAGAAAAAGGGATGTAAAATAGAAGTCATTCAAAAGTCCATTCCAAAACTATCCAGGTAGTGCCTATAGTATCACTGTCCATCTTCTGACTAGCTCCATCCTGTCTAGTTTTCCTCTGTTTGCTTAATTCTATCTGTGTATCTTCTATGCTTTTCCATGTGACCAGTGTTTACTGTCCTAATCCACTCATATGAAACCAAAGAGTATCTATATGTGCATTTCTATATATAGATACTTTTCCTGTTTTATTAATATTTTACTTTATATTTCCCTCTTTTTTTTTTACTTTTCTCTCACCAGTGCTCCCTTCCCTATATCATACGTATGCCCAACCAAATCTTCCTCTCCCCCAAAAAAACACCTCTTTTTTTATGTCATAAAGGGAGTACAGTTTTCCCATAATCCATGTAATGTCCCGCTTGCCATCTGCTCTGTGTCCTTCTGGAAAACTTGTAGAAGGGAAATAATCACATTCTTTATCATAGTCTCAGGTAACATCTCTTGTTGCTGGATAACCCATTTGCACCTTGCTTGCCATATAAAATACTTAAGTAGTGCAAATATAATCTGTAATGTTTCTTTATGGAACACATTCCATTTGTTTGCTTATACTGCATAAACTATTTCTGTGTGGGATAAATTATGAAACAAGGTGGTCTTCCATGTCCTATTTACAGTGTCCCAGAATTTTTTCACAAATGTGCACTCCAAGAACAGATGCTCTTGCGTTTCCAGAATTTGTGTACATGAGCTCCTTGGACAATATCTTTCCACCAGCTGGTTATGTGTGAGACTGTTCTTTACATTTCATCTCCCGTGAATACTCAACCACAGCATGTCCCATGTGAAAGCTGGTATCCTTGCATTAGTTAGTTGGGATAATGTAGTCTGTATCTGAGCTGTTGGACAATTTGGTACTTCCAGCTCCTGTTTCGTTTTCACCATACAGCTCTTGCCTTGTCTTAGGTCATATATTTTGTCCAGGAATTTTCAGTTTGTTTAGCTCCTGAATCATGGGTTTCACATAGCCGGCCGGGGACTACTGTAGTTCTAGATAGTAATCTGATGTTCCCATGTCATTTTGCAAATCTCCACCCATTCAAAAAACACCTCTTCTCATGGTTTCCTTTCTACAGCTAGTGTGGGAAACATATTATATTATACAAAAATACTACAGTAAAACATTCCTGGATCTATCATGTCCAGATCTCCCTCTTTTACCATTCTATATGTAGTCCCTCTCTTCATCGAGTTCAAACGACTCCCCCACAGGGCCTGAAAAAAACACTATATAACTTGTTTTTTAATTGGGGGGAGGGGGAAGATATAACTAATGTAAAAAAATATTGGTACGAGTATGTTTTTTATTAACAACACCCTTTTTCATTTTGAAATCTGTAAGCCCTTCCAGCTCAGGGAAATCCCTTCTGCTTTCTTCAACTTACTTTCCCAATTTAGTAGGGCCAAATCTCCATTCCCTAATATAATCCCTGAGAATGGTGATGGGGTTCTGTGTGAGTCTAATATCCGCATACCTGGTTTTGGTGGCATCCAAAGTGCCTCCAATCCATGTCCCTTCACTTTTCTCAAAGTTACTGTTCAGTCCAGAGTTCCTAGAAAAGTCCAAAATAATGTTTTTAATCTCCCCCTCATCTGTTCCCTTATCTACTACAATTATCAATCACATCATCGGCATAAGCCAAACACTTTATAGGGGGCCCCATTTGTGTCAAGGATCTTCCTTCAATTAAAGCAGACTTCTGGATAGATCTTAAAAAGGGGTCGATGCAGAAAACATATAATAAGGGGCTAAGGGGGCAGCCTTGTCTAACCCCTCTCTGTAGTCTTATAGTGCTACCAGTCCATCCATTTATTCTCGGAGTAAGGGTAGCCCCCTGGTACAAGCAAGGTATCCACCATACAAATGTGTCCGGTATTCCATAATGTCTCAAAACTGAGAATAAGAAGGAATCTGATAAAAAGTTGAAAGCCTTGTGCTGATCCAGGCTAAGGACATACCCTTCCTCAGTCCCCATCCTGCCTCTTTGAAATAGTTCCCGTAAAATTATTAGATTGTCCTGAATACCCCTCTTCAGGATTGCTCAAGTTTGTGCTTTGCAAATTACACTATTTGAGATCTGGGCCAACCTTTTTGATAACACTTTAGCCAAAATTTTAAAATCAATGTTCAACAGGCTTAAAGGGCTTCAGTTTTTCAGATCTTCTCTCTTCTCTTTTTTATATAAAAAATCAAGTCTGCTTTAGTCATGGACTTTGATAGCCCACCTGATTCCAGTATCTCATTATATGAAAAAGTAAGGTCTTGAACTAAACATTCACTGTATTTTTTATAAAATTCCCCTGTGATCCCATCTGTCCCAGGAGAAGTGCCATTCTTTAAAGTAGTTATTGCCAGCTGTACTTCCTCTTCCTCAATAGGCCATATTAAAGCAACCACCTGAGGCAACAGTACCATCAGAACGTCCAGTTTCCCTAGGTAGGTGACATGTACACCACTGGAGGATCTCCAAACCACTTTTTAACATGTTGCTGTACAACCTGTAAAATGTCTTGTTTAGTAGAAACATATCATCCAGCACCTTTGTCATTCTTTGTTCCCCAGCCTTTTTTGGTAGTCCTTGAATGCATTAAAAGTCTATCATTTACATTTGGTCCCAAACCTCATATCCTGCTGTAGTGATTTAGCTCTATCATACTGTTTTGAAAATGTTTTTTATCACATTTATTTGTGTGCTAAAATCTATCTTTAAAGTTTCTGTTTTAGAAATCAGGACCTGGAGTTGTTTCCTTAGGCCTAGATAATCCAAATAGGATTTTAGGGGTAGGAATGGCACAGAATGGTGACCACAACGGGGTGTTTTTAACAGTGTTATACTTTGCCCAAAACCAATCTAAACATTACACAGTTTTAAAACTGATGTTGTAATTTTATTCATCTATAAGAATGAGTGCAAAAAACTTCAGAAGCATAGAACTTCAAGGAATCTTTTAATAAGGTTCTTCCCACATATACTTTGTCAGGTGGGTCAGCTAAGCCTCCTTTATAGATTAATCTGATGGCACTGCAGCATGAAGCACGCTTACCCTTGTTTTTAAACAAATCTATCACCCGTAACATAGGTTGGAACAATTGCTTTTGTGCTGGATCTTGCAATCTGTGAACCCCCATGCCTACCGGTAACATCTCATCTGTTGTCTGGGATTTATTGTGATTATTCTGTAAAGTACTCAATTTCTCAGTGTCCTTTATCTGCTTATCAGGCCCTTTAGATAAAGGTGCAGTTGATGTAGATGCTACTGCCATTGGTATCTTACTATGAGGTCTAATCTCCGAGTGCTGTCCCTTGTCAATACCTCCCCCACACACACTTGCCATTGAATTTACAGTATTCCCCCCTTCAAGTGTTCCTTTATTTGTAGTCTCAATTTCTAAGGCACCATCTGCAGGAGTTTGTCTCCCCAGTGTGGTCTCTAATGCTACTGCCTTGTGTCTTGACATTCCCAGTATTGCCTGTTACAGTATTCTGTACACACTCTTGCTTGTGTTTAGGAGAATAACTTATTTTACCTGTTGTAGAAATGTCCATTGTGGAGTACTGTGCCACAACTGGGTCTGCAGGGTCAGGGGACCACCCACCTTGCGATTCTTCTTCCTAGCCACATTCTGTAAGGCATTTGCAAGTGTCCAAGCCTCAGCATCATGTGTCATATCCCCAGTACTATCCGTAAAATGGTCTGAATCCTTTTTTCTTATAACAACACAAGATGAGACTCCTAATGTTTTTTTTTCCTGCTCTGTTTCTTTGTCCCAGTGCTTTATTGGGCTCCGGTAGAGGCATCTGATCATTGGGTCACCTACATGTGGTCTCCTGCAGGATGCTGTTGTCCCCTTTCACTTGTGCTTGCTCCACTCCATCCACTATATCTTCTGCAGATTGCTGCAGCATCTCCGAGGCGATCTTAAATTTTCCTTTTCATCCGCAATTTGTTGCATTAATAAACAGCGTTTCGTTTCCAGATTTTGCCTGAGCTTCTCGGCACTAAGAATGGAATCCTTCTCCTGGCCAGAAATTGGAAATCCTCCCGCGGCACAACACAGACATCTTTCGGGTCCTCTGATTCTTCTGAGGTTTCCGAGTCACAGTAACAACCATACCGACTACCTCTGCTTTCTGATCTCAGAGCATATTCTTTTCTTGGGTTACATCCATTTCTACCTCACCTTCCAGGCTGGTAAGTGGTGAAAAGTTACAGACTTTATCAACATTTGTCTCCACTATTGATGGAGCCAGGGTGGAGACCTGATCCCCAGCCTCCAGAACGTCCATCTCCTCCTCTGCCACACCTTGGGCAGCCATCTTGCTGGTCAGCAAAGCCCCCTCAGATGACGAGTTGGGGAAGTTCCCCGGTGCCCTGGCCAAATTTCCTCACATTCACTAAAAAAATAAAATACCACCAATAGCTTCAATCAATCAGTCAATCAGTAAATTCTTTATTTAACCAGGTTAATCTGGTTCAAGGTCAGTTGGCATTCATCTGTATCCCCCTCCCCCAGGTTGTGCCAGAAAAAAAAGGCAGAATTTGTCTACTGCATTTACCCAGTCAACAAAAACTAAATAAATAAATAAAATCAGGAATGCGTATAATAAATTAATAATGTCCCAAAAAGAAAAATTTAGGGAAGAGAACTGGAAAAAGCTGGAGGCAGTATAGCACAGTGGTTTAAGGCGCTGAGCTACAAACCTGGAGACCTATGTTTGACTCCCATCTCCCGCAGACTCATTTGCATACTGTGTGACCCCGAGCAAATCACTTAACTTCCTTGTGCTCCCAGGTTGCACCTATAAACAAGCTTCAGCTTAGTGTGTCTTTCCAGGTTAAAAAAAAGTAATCTATAAAAAAGATAGTAGGAAGTTTTGGAACATAGTAGCTAAGGGATGTGATAAATTTAGCAACAACGTAGAAATGTACACAGAACCAGAAACATGGGTGGGATGCTTCAAAGAGCTATTTCAAACAAAAGATGAGAATGTTAGAGGTGCAGCCAATCAAGAAACTTGGATTCCTTGGGAAAATAAAATAGAACAGGGTGAACTAGTATATGCAATACAATCCTTTAAAAAACAAAAAGCGCCAGGTCCAGATGGTGTTCCCATCAATGTTATCATAAACCTATTAGAGTATTGGGTTCCTCTACTTAACTTATTTAATATGACAATTACAAAAGACAGAATCCTGGAATCCTGGAACGGTTCTATTATTATACCCCTATTTAAGAAAGGAAATAGACATGAGCCAACATGTTATAGACTAATTAGTTTAATTGATACTAGTCAAAAAATATTTACCAGAATAATTTATAATTATTTAATAGAATGGATACAATCAAACAAAAATAAAATTGATGAAGCACAAGCATGATTCATGTTTGGTCATTCCACGGTGGACTAGTGTGACACCCTAACTCATTTAATACACAATTATATCAAAATAAAAAACAAAAACTATTTTATTTATTCACTGATCTCAGCTCCACATTTGATAGTATCAATCAAAGATTATTTTGGGAGGTTTTAGAGGAAATTGATTTAGAAAGGGAATTATTAGAAATAATTATACACAAATACTAATTTCCAAGTAAGATATAACACTGAAAGATACAACAGAAAACTTTATAGGCAATAGGGGAGTTAGGCAAGGGTGCATATTGTCAGCCACTTTGTTCAAATTATTCCTCATTCAGATCCTAATAAAACTATATTGGCCAGAATACCACATGCCATAATTGGGAACAACCATTGCCTTTACTTAGCATTTGCTGATGATGTTGTTATTATATCAGTCAGTGAATAAGGCTTAAAATGTGTGACAAATAACTTAAATGAAAACTTTTGAAAAGCCTCTTTAGCTATAAATATAGACAAAACTAAACTAATGATATGTGATAATAGCAACAGAAAAAAATACAAATTTAAAATAGAGAATAGGAAAATAGAATAAATAAAATATTTAAAATGCCTGGGAATAACAATAACAAAAATTGGTAACAAAGGCCCACTCACCCATGTATATCAAACACATATTATTTATTAACACTAATGTGTCCAGATACAGTCCATATAACACAAACGTTTCGGAACAATCCTTCTTCAGTGTGAAACTGCATCTGAATCAATAACAATAATAGTATAATCACTTAAAGTAAAAAACAAATTCTTAAATCTATTATGTTATTTCCATTTTTTATCTATGCTCACCTAAATACCCAAGACCATATGTCCACAATCAAATATCCCCATATTTTTCTGGATACTATCTGTAAATCAGAATTCAACATAATCATTTATTTATAAAATAACTGAATATTTTCTATTAAGACACTTTTTTCTAAATCATAATGCAGTATACCTGCCTGTTTGTTCTGAGCTCTATATTTCTTATTTCTATTCATTCTAATTCTGCATAGGACAGCTAAAACAACAAGAAATTGAAAAACATCTGTATATACAGTAGATACTGCCACTTGCAAACTAATATTTCTGACCACAGTCTACTCATAAATTCATTACCTCTCTTAACAAAAATAGGTCTCCTGGTGATGCATATTGCACTGCGCCCAATTCCTAACCTGTAGGGTATTTAAACAGAGAGCAGAACAGGCATGACACCTCCACACAGAGAGAGCAGGAGGTCACGCCACGCTCTGCAACAAATATAAAGCGAGTACAATTGGAAACTTTGATCTATGAATGTTTTTTGTACTCATAAGGCAAAATATTTAGATGAAATAAATGATGCACATGTTGAGTTTTAAAAAACTGTTTTTATTTATAGAAAGGGCATACTTAGACAGCACAATACAAGCACAACTTAAAATCAAGCCTAATTTTTGTTAAGGTAAATAATACAGAACTTGTTCTTATGCATAGTGATCCCTTACATGATTGGTAATTATGGATATATGTGTAGAACTTATGTGATAATTCTGTATTTTTTGTTGATAGATTACCAATGCTTATCAGGAGAAAAACAACACATTGAGTAACAACATAAGGATTATTTTTGTTAAGAGAGGTAATAAATTTATCAGTAGACTGTGGTCAGAAATATTAGTTTGCAAGTGGCAGTATCTATATACAGATGTTTTTCATTTTCTTGTTGTTTTAGCTGTCCTATGCAGAATTAGAATGAATAGAAATAAGAAATATAGAGCTCAGAACATACAGGCAGGTATACTGCATTATGATTTAGAAAAAACGTCTTAACAGAAAATATTCAGTTATTTTATAAGTAAATGATTACGTTGAATTCTGATTTACAGATAGTATCCAATAATATATGGGTATATATGAGTGTGGACATATGGTCTTGGGTATTTAGGTAAGCATAGATAAAAAATGGAAATAACATAATGGATTTAAGGATTTTTGTTTACTTTAAGTGAGTACACTATTATTGTTGTTGATTCAGATGCAGTTACACACTGAAGAAGGACTGTTCCGAAATGTTCGTGTTATATGGACTGTATCTGGACACATTAGTGTTAATAAATAATATTTGTTTGATATACCTGGGTGAGTGGGCCTTTGTTACCAATTTTTGTGATAAAGGTTATTTAGCATCAAATTGGTTTAGGCTCCTCCCTGAACAAATATTATTATTTTTATCTGAGGTTGGCTGAGCTGGATCAAGATTCATTATGAATAACAATAACAAGCAATCTATCATGGAATAAACACACTAAGGAATTTTAAGTCAAAACAAGGCAATTTATTCCAGTATTATTTGGCCTTGAATCTAGGTATGGAGGTAGTTCGATCGAAAGTATGGTAAAAATAATAAATGCAAAAATAAGATCACAATTATTACATGGTGCAGAAATTTGTGGACTAAATAGTGCAGATAAGATCAAAACATGCTAAATATATTTTACAAATGCCTTTTAGGGTTACCACAAGGGGCTCCCTCTTCTTTAGTGACAGCAGAACTTGGGAAGCTTCCACTACAATGTTTAATACAAGAAAGAATAATCATCTGCTTATTAAAAGTGCAGTATATGGTATAGAGCCCACTAGATTACCATGGAAATGTCTAGAAGAAGAAATCAAATATAACGATAACACTTTTACTTTTCCAATGGTAAAAACTACTGAATCATGGCTAAAACCATATGGATTACTAAAAAGCCTCACAGACTCACTGAGGGATATTTTCAGACAAAAAAACCTTGAGAATAACACACTATACAAAACAAGCAACTGGATGGCAACAAATAAAAAAGAGATTGACTCAGAGAAATATCTGCAGATAATTAAAATACCAAAAAACAGAAAGATCTTGACCAAATATAGGGTCAAATAGAACAACAGTGAAAGAATTAAAAAATTATATCACAGAAAAGAATCTAGCTACACTGGTAAGCGTCGCTGTGGGATAGATGAAGATGATGTAGTCCATCTTTTTATAGTTTGTCCACTCTATAACAAATATAGAATCAAAATTCTGGGGGACATCTTGATGGATTAAAAATATGAACTGGAAAAAGTGACAGATGCTCCTCAATAACAATACATACTAGAAAAATATAATATCATTTTTTTTAAATAGTAGACAAAATGAAATTGCCCAATAATGAAGGGTGTGGGATTAAATAGTAAAACTTATGTATTCTGAATAATGTTGCATTTTACATGACCTAGCTTGTGCATAATGTGAATATTGCACTATATATGACCCAGTTTGCACATAATGTGGATTCTAAAGAGTAAAATACGTGTAACCTTGTGAATTTGTATCGTGTATTAATTACTGTACATGTATTAGTTTGTGCTTTTGATACTGTAACGACATAATATGTCAAACAAAAAAGAATTGAAAAAATATATTTACATGATTTTTTTATAAGCATAGATGTGTCTGGGTTCATTCTAGTTTATGCACTATTTTTTCTTATTTTTTGTTTCTTGTACCCTTTGTGCGCAACATTATTTTGTACAATTTAGTTACATTTTTCTATTTATGGGGCAGGATTCACAAAAGAGATGCACTTGGTGCAACTGAGATGCACCGGTGCATCCAGAAAATGCACCATGGAACAATTAACACATAGGATGAATGTGCCAGCGCATCCGAGATGCGCTGCACCAAACAAGAAGTGCCATAGGTGCATTATATTGACATGTGGTGCAAGAACAGGGAGCGGACTCATACATACATAGTGCAACATGATTCACAGTGCAAAATGACGGCACAATGACAGAGCAATCCCAGCACAAACACCAAATGCACCATGAAAAGATAAATATAAAAGAAGCAGACTGAAGTACAAATCACCTGCAGGTCATCGGCTGAACAGCAGCACCTGCACACTGACCGAGAGAGGGGGCGAGTGTGTGTGACAGAGAGCTAGAGAGCCAGACAGCACAACACCAGCAGCAGCATGGACCCAGCACCAGTCGCCATGTTTGATGTTCTCATGAGGATGAGGAGACAGGGAGGTGGAAGGCTCCGTAGGTGGCCTGTCCCATGGTGGAATCATACCAGGCTATCATTTGAGCAACTGACAGATGTGGAGACAGTAGGCCGATACCACCTGAACAGGGCCATTCTGAGGCGGCTCTGTGAGCTGTGCCATAACGTAATACAGGCACCCACCACACATGGTCATGCCATCTCAGTGGAGATCAAGGTGACAACAGTTATGTGCCTGCTCACCATGGGAACCTTCCAGAGGCCCACTAGCATCTCACAGGCCTCCACTTCCTGGCTCCTCACACAGTTCCTCACCGCACTGCTACCGCATGCTTTGGAATACATCCATTTCCCCAGCATGCAGGTGGAGCAGACAGAAGCCATGCAGGGATTCTACAGGGTGGCACGCATGCCAGGTGTCATAGGAGCCACAGACTGCACCCATGTGGCAATCTGCGCACCACCTTGTGAGGAGGCCATTATATATGTGAACCGGAAGGGCTACCTCTCTGTGAACTGCCAGGTGGTGTGCAGTGCCACAGGGTGCATCAGCAAGTCTGTGCCACACACCCTGGGAGCACACATGATGCCTTCATCTGGCATCAATCGGCCCCCTGCCAGAGGTTTGAGACAGGGGACATACCAAGTGGCCATCTTTTAGGTGCATGTGACATGGACACAAAGGCACAACAGGGCCCCACCAGCAGGACATGAGGTGTAGCCAGGGGCAACATACACAATGTGCAGTAGGCACATGGCCATGGGACAGTGGAGGTGTGCAAGGGGACACAGGAAGACACTGTCAAGCACCGAGTGGCACATGAGCAATGCATGCCAGGCATGGGGCACTGCCATGGTGGTGCATGTGTGGCAGGGACATGCACACCACAAGCGAACAGGGTCATGCAACAGCTGCCAGTGTAGGGATGCAGGACTGCATGGAAGGGGGAGGCACAGGCAGTAGTACATGCCATGCGCAGACGCACCAGTGAGGCCATGAGCGGGGACAGGGTGCATGCCAAACACGCTACCAATGTACTAACGGACACCCATTCTCCCCCACAGGAGACACAGCATACCCACTGAGGTCCTGGCTCCTCAGCCCCTTCCAATGACCCAGAGCAGAGGTGGAGGAGTGGTACAATGAGGCACACAGCATTACATACACAGACATGGAGCATGTCTTTGGCATGCTGAAGATGTGGTTCTGGTGTCTGTGTAGGTCTGGTGGTGCTCTACAGTATAGCCCTGAGAAGGCCTGTGGCATATTCCTGGCCTGCTGTATGCTACACAACATAGCCCTAGACCGTGGAATACCTGTCAAGGCCAGTGAGCGCGACAGTTCCAGGGAGGAGGACTAGGTTGGGGGGGATGGTGCACCACCACAGGGCCATGGCAGAGATGCTGCAATGAGCCACTGGGACCCATGGCTGGCAGCACGGGTCAGGCAATACTGAAGCAGGCTGGTGGAGGAGAACTTCAGGAACCACCAGTGAGTATAGGAGGTACGCATCCTGGAGGTGCATTATGGTGTGGACATAGGCCGTGCCATGCATAGTGGACACTGGACAGTACACAGACAGTGGCACACACACACACATACACACACACACACACACACACTCTCACACAATGGGCCAGCAACACACCCATACCACCAGGACTATGCCAGGGATGTCTTGGGTCAGTGTGCACTGCAACTGGCGCACAGGCACGGCAGACACTGGAACGCACTCATCATGCTCATGACACATGGCACAATAGTGGTACACACATGTACGCATGTGGTACTGCATATGGATCCAAAGTTGGTGGTGGTGCACCGAGGTGGGTGCCTGACACACATGCCACCCCAGGCACTGGCAGCCAGGCGTGTGGTGCACACAGGTGGTATATGCCTCCACCGATGGAACAAGGACCTGTATATTACAGGGTGGCACCCCAGCTGCCACAGACATGTGGGCAGCCTCTGCCATGACTGGTGGATTCTGTTGTGCCACCACCTACCACAGGAGGTGTAGCCACCAACCCTGCAGGGGTACTGTACTGAGACCGTGAACATGTGCTCAGTGGTGTTGCTGTCCCATGGCCAACATCCTTGCCATGGATGCTGGGCATAAACACAAGTGGCGATGGCGTCAGCAGCAGGGGATCCACCTGACGTTACTGCTGGGGTGTGCGGGATGTGCTCCTGGGTGTCCAACTGGATGCCCGATGTCCATGGCATGCAAAGGATGCAGCTGCCACCTCTGCAGCAGCTGCAATCCGCTCCAATACTGTGGTCATGTCCACCTGCATGAGGCATGCCTTGGTTAACATCTGTGCATGCCAAGCAGCCGTGGACTCATGCTCTTGGACCATCACTGTCCTGTGGCTATGGAACTCTGCACAGAGGGTGGCCTGCCCTCCACAGTGGCACACAGGAGGCAGAGATAGCCCTCCATGTTGTCAGTGAGTGAAGGATCATGGTGGTGTTGCCTATGAGCGGGGGGAGAGACAGCCCACCCTGGGGCATCCACAGGTGGTGGTTGCACCATGGCAGGCTGTGGCATGGGAGGGCCATGGCCATGCTCAGCCACTGTATGTCCATGGCCAGTGTCATCGCAGTCCAATGGTGTAGGTGCATGCACCGCAGCATCCTGACCAGACGCCTCTGATGTCCCCGACATCGCACATGGCAGCTGTGCAGCCACTGCAGCTGCAACACATACAGTGGGGACATCAGTGGTGTCCAGGACCACCTGCATAGGCACCACATGCTGCATGTACCACCGTCGGCCCTGTCCCTGCCGAGCTGCGTGGCATTGATGTCTGTGGTGACAGCACTGTCCCCCCCAGCGCACTGCTAGTGAGCACAAGGAAGGCATCTGCATTATCATGGTCATCATCAGAGTACCCCAGTCAGGCACCCCAGCCATGCTGTGTCCTTGCTGGCCACCGTCCCAGTGGTGGCAGAGGTGCCTGAGTGGCCCGGCGCCACTAGGGCTGTGACCGGTGTGTCTGGTGTGGTGAATGGTCCAGGCATGGCACCATCCACCACAGTGCCAGTATCCCTGTGCAACTGACCTGCATCATCACCTGCTAGGGCGTCCCATGCAGCTGTGCCCATGACTGCACCCATGAGGCATGATGGAACTGTGGAAAGAAGAAGGGAGAACATGGTTATTGCACTGTATGACTCAGTGAATATCAGACATGCACACATGTACAGAGAGGCATGCCACAGCACCATGGGTGTGCATGCCTGTATGCTGCAGGGCTGTGCTGTGCCTACTGTGCCACACTGGCCATGGGCATGCCGTGACCGGCACTGTGCGGTGACAGGCAGTGGCCTCATGGCACAATGCATGGCGATGGCAGCACAGACACACACAACTGTGTGTGCCACCCAGTGGCGTAGCTGGCAGGTGCACCTCCCATGCACCACACAGGCATAGGAGTAGTGTCCCCACGATGAATGTCATGGACCGGCCATGTGCAACCAGGACACATGGCACAGCTCCTGGGTACACAGGAGCACTGCATGACACATAGTTACAGACATGGCAGCTGGGCCACATGAGTCCAGGCATGCCAGGGCTACACGGCTACTTACAGTGCTGCAACAGGCTACCACCAGTCTGTAAGCCACCTCTCGGGACACCCAGCACAGCGGGCCTGGCAATGGTAGTGGCCAGTAGCTCCTCACTGGGGCTCAGGCAGACCACAGTGGGTGGCCCACCCCGAGTCCACTGAAGGGATGCCTCAATGTGGGCCACCTTCTCTTTTGCCATCCTGCGCCCATCATTCCAGTGCTTGTGGCACTCCTGTGTGGTGCAGTTGTAGGACCCCACAGCATTGAAATGGTGGGCCACCTCCTCCCAGCCCTCTACCCATGCCATCCAGCTGCCTCCCCTGCCACTCAGGACATCCAGGCAGGTTGCACGCTTTGATGAGGGCCTGTTCCTCATTCTTTGTAAAGTTAGGGCGCCACCTGCTGGTGACACTATTGCCTTCTGACATTGTGGTTTCTGTGGGAGAATGCATACATACATTAGCCATGCTTGTGGGGGCCCTTGAGGCCCAGTCTGACAGGCTGCAGATGGTGTCTGCCACTCCAGCACCTGTCAGCCAGGGACAGTAGGGCATGCATGCGCGTGGCCATGCACAGTGTGCTGTGCCCGTTGTGACTGTGTCCGGTGTGTTCAGAGTACACACCACAGACGGCTGCAGGGCAACGGCTGTACCACTGGTGCTGCATGCCCGTGCACAGCTGTCCGCCCTGCACATGCACCGCGCATACCGCACTGTCGGTGTGTCCGCATTGGCCAGCATGCCCCCCCATGGTACCGTCTGTGGGACGCCAGTATGGCCACCAGGGGTACCTGCACATGTCATGCTGACGGTGTGTATCACCTAGCTGGCCCCAGCCTGTGGCATTGCAACAGTTCCACTGTGCCTGTACAGACACTGCTGTGTGCCTCTGACAGTCCTGTTGCACACTGCTGGTTCCCCCACACCTGGGATGTCCCGTGGAGTAGGCAGAGACTCCCATAATCATAGAGACACACCACAGTACCTGCAGTTGTACATGTAGGAATAGCTGTGCACTCACCTTCAAGGCTGTGTATCCTTTCAGTCACCTAGTCTCTGTGTGCTGAATTGAGAGCATTTATGGCTCAGGGCATGCAAATGAGGTCTGGGCCTGTGTTAATCAGATGCTAAACAGCTGAGATGCCCATGCATGCAGGATGAGGCTATGCTGGGTGCATTGTCTGTGAACTGCATAATTGCCCCCAGCTTATCTCAATTAGCACGGCACATCTGTTGGTTTGGACTCGTCCATATATGGAGCATTTCCCGTGCATGCGCATAGCGTTCAGTGCATGTACCTGATCGGGCGCATCCTACGTGGTGCACATCCCATGCATGCGCCACCCACACTACCCATGGTGCATCCCCACATGTGCGCAGCTATCCTGTCATTGCAAATCGCAGCTGTACAGCTGCTGACCGTCGCACGGTGCAGCCTGCCATGCATTGCCCACCCACCTGCGCGATGCTCATTGTGTTGGAGGATGGTATTGTACCCTGATCGTCTATTGGTGCGATGTGTGCAATGGTGTGCTGCTGCACCTCACGGCTGCTCTGTGTGATCACGCTTGCCGTACATAACATGGCGGTCATGTGCACATCATGCATGCCCGACCTGGATATGACCCCTGCCATGCCTTGGTGGTCCGCATTGTGCATGCACCACTGTGTGTTGTCAGGCCAATCGTGCTTCACGCCACTGTGCACGATGCGCTGCACGTGTCCTGCTACCGCATGTGGCACATACTGTGTCTCACACCGTGCATCCAGTGCATGATCCACTGAGCTGTAATAAACTGCAATGCCTAAGGCAGGGAGAGTTGGGCCTAGGGCCATGAACTGGACACAGATGGAGCTGCTTCACCTGGTGGCACTGGTGATGCCCCTGTGAAGTGGCAGCTGTTCGGCTGTGAGGACCTGCAGGTGCCAACCATTGCCCATTGGCTGGTGAGGTGCACAGGGGTTCCACGCACTGGGGAACAAAGTGCAGACACCACTACAGTGACCTCCAATGATGGGACCGGGACCGACTGCTGCGTCATGCACGCAGGGGTGCACTGCCGCAGCCAGGTAGTGTTGCGTGTTCTTTGACTTCACTGGCACATGCGGGTTGTGTGTGGCCCTAGTCACATGGGGGCACACACAAGGGTCACAAACACCACGCACACAAGGCTGTGGCTGCACATGCCCTGTGTTGCCCTGTCTTGCGTGCCACATGGGGTGGGCACTATGTGGCGCTGTTTGTGTGTCTGGGGCACAGTGTATTGCATGGGTGGGTGCCACCGCATGTGGTGCATGCACACGGGACAGCACCCTGGGGGTTCGGGCACAGCGGCCATGCCCCACTGTGGCCTGCTTGTGCGGCCCCCAATGTTGCACCGGCTGGGAACCCCTGCACTGCATGTGTACACTGGTGTTGGGGTGTGGTTCGTACACTGTGTCGACTCATGGTGTTCTCTGTCTGTTGTGTCTTTCAGGGCTGGAGGCTAGGTGGCGGGCTGCAGAGGCCGCTGAGGTTCATCGTCAGGGCATTTTGGGGGCCAGGCATGGTGCACGTACAGGGCAGGTAGGTGCTGAACTCTGTGCTATTTGCCTTTCTGGTGGTGTGGGCTCTTGCTTGGTGGGGGTGGTGTCTCCGCTATGGTCCTTAGTATGTGCTCTCTCTGTCATTGCTGTAGGTCCCCAGAATCATCACGCTGTAGCCGGAGGAGGAGGAGATGTCTTTGACCGTGTGGGGGACCTGGACCAGATGATCAGTCGCGATATCCAGGTGGCACTACAGCCATTACACCGCACTACAGGGCAGCTCAGTGCATTCTTCAGGGGCCTCCTACACCTACTGCCTGTACATGGCCATGTAGGGATGGTGCGAAGGGGTGCACGGCTGTGGTAGTGGCCCCCAGCCATGTTGTTGCTGGGCACAGTTGTAAATAGCCCCCTGTTCCTGCCCCCTCCATTCCTCCCTTGTTGGTCTCACTCATTCCCCACTCTACTCCCTTGTTTTGTCCGCACATTGTATATAGTTTCACCATTTGATACTGCTGCTGTACATGTTTACTTTGTTACCATTTTATAAATCTTTCTACAATCTGCACTTGTGTCCATGTTGATACACTGTTCCACCTTCCTGTGTGTGTGTAGTGTCAGGTGTGTGTTCCATGTCCCCTTCCTCCCATGGCTGTGTGTGCACACAGCGTTGTTTGGTCTCCCGCCACCCCTTCCATGCCCACCCTCTCCATGCGGTGCTGCTGTTGCCCGTGCCATGTGCATGGCTCACTGTCCAATGGCTCATGTCACTTCCCCTGGTCCCTGTGTACACGCTGCATGTGGCACACCTACACTGCACCACTGCACATTTCTTGTGTGCCTGTGTGCTGTTCCTGTGCTTAGGGTTGTGGCCTGGCTTTCTGGCACTGTGGTGCCTCATTGTCTTGGTTGCTGTTTGGCATGCTGCCACCCTGTGCCCCCCCACACTGCTTTGGTGCTGGCCATCTGTGGGGTTGACCCTGTCCACTGCCCTCCACTGTGCCATGTGCATCTCCACACTGTTCTGTGCCACACTGTCTGCTGCAGCGTGCCCCTTCTGTGTGCCTGCCCCAGCTCCTGTGGGATGTGGCCATGGGCTCAGCTGTTCTTGGGTCCCTGTCCCGGTTCTGTGTCTGTTGTGGGCACTGTTGTGCCCCTGCCTCAATGGTGTGTGTAGGTCCCATTGGACCTCTGTCCCTCACTCCTGTGTATGAGCACATTGCCCCTGTTGATCCTTCTTGCCTTGCTGAATTGCTCTGATTGCACTATGTTGCTCCCCTGGCGTGGCTCAGCACATCCAGCTTGCGCTGGTGCATCTCCATTTGTGCCCTGCTGTTTCTGTGCGATTCACAGTGGGGTTGTACATGGCGCATCCCGTGGCGCATGCCTCTGTGGATCACTCAGTTTCTGGTTGGCGCATCCTGTTTGTGCCAGCGCATCTCAGTTTCACCCAGCGCATCTCATTTATGAATCCTGCCCATGGTATTTTGTACTCTGCTGTGTTTAATGTATCCCGTTCTCCCATTACCCCCCAGGACGCTTCTGGAAATTAGCTCTTTCTGGCTTATGTTGTCTTTCCTTGTGAAACATTTTAAAGAAACAAACAAACTAAGCTGCCGTGCAAAACTATTTGAGAGTGAATCTGCTGATGTGTTCTCAGTTGATCCCATTTAAAACTCTTTTCACACTGAGTACATTTATATGGTCTCGCTCCATAGTGAATTCGCTGATGTGCCAGCAAATAATTCTTGCATTTAAAACTCTTGCCGCATTGAACACATTTATATGGTGTCTCTCGGGGTTATTGTCTCCAAATGTTCAGAAATTTACAGTGCCATGACAAGAATGGACCCCATTCTTAAGCCAGGGCATATTTAAAAAAATAAGGCAATCAGTACTGTGTTAGTCTTTGATGTTTGCCAAGAGTGTTCTTTTCAATGTGTAGCATTCCCAGAATGGCTCTCTTTTATAGTTTATAATGTGTCTCTCCCTCATTTAGTGTCTCCAGATGTTCAGGGATTTATATTACAGTGACATGTCTCTCTAGGGGTTAGTGTCTCCAAATATTTAGGGATTTCTAATACCGTGGCAAGAATGGACCCCAATCTTTAGCCAGAGCATATTCAAAACTCAAGAAATTAGTACTGTATTAATCTTTGATGTTTTTGCCGAGAGCGCTTTTCTCAGCACACACAACGTCCCCAAAATGGCTTCCTTTTGAAGTTCATAAGGTGTCACAAGTATTGGTAGCATATTTAAATGTGCTTGAAAGTTCTTTTGGATTAGTCCCATTGCTCCAAGCACTACTGGAAGAATGTGTGTGTCCTTATTCCACATCAGTTTGGTTTCTGACTGCAAATCTTGGTATTTCATGATTTTGTGTCTCTTTGTACGCAGCACACTGTAGTCACTAGGGGTGGCTATTTCAATCAGCAATGCTACCTTTGTTCTCTTTTCTTGTATTACAATATCGGGTTTTCTTGCTTCCACTTTCTTGGCTGTTGGTATTGGGTGATCCCATGTGATCATTACTTCTTCATTCTCTGTGATTCTTTGTGGTTCATGTTTCCAGTGTCTCTCTGCTACCTGTATGTTATAGTGTTTGCACAGTTTCCAATGGATCAATCTTGCTACATTGTTGTGCCTTTCAGTATACAGGCCTTCTGCCATGAGTACTTCACATCCAGCCATGAGATGCACAACTGTTTCTAATTCTCTTTAGGGGTTAGTGTCTCCAAATGTTTAGGGGTTTCTAATACCGTGGCAAGAATGGATCCCATTTTTTAGCCAGGGCATATTCAAAACTCAAGAAATTAGTACTGTATTAATCTTTGATGTTTGCTGAGAGCGCTCTTCTCAGCACACACAACGTCCCCAAAATGGCTTCCTTTTGAAGTTCATAAGGTGTCACAAGTATTGGTAGCATATTTAAATGTGCCTGAAAGTTCTTTTTGATTAGTCCCATTGCTGCAAGCACTACTAGAACAATTTGTGTGTCTTTATTCCACATCAGTTTGGTTTCTGACTGCATATCTTGGTATTTCATGATTTTATGTCTCTCTGTACGCAGCACACTGTAGTCACTAGGGGTGGCTATTTCAATCAGTAATGCTACCTTTGTTCTCTTTTTTGTATTACAATATCAGGTTTTCTTGCTTCCATTTTCTTGGCTGTAGGTATTGGGTGATCCCATGTGACCATTACTTCTTCATTCTCTGTGATTCTTTGTGGTTCATGTTTCCAGTGTCTCTCTGTTACCTGTATGTTATAGTGTTTGCACAGTTTCCAGTGGATCAATCTTGCTACATTGTTGTGTCTTTCAGTATGCAGGCCTTCTGCCATGAGTACTTCACATCCAGCCACAAGATGTGCAACTGTTTCTAATTCTGTACTGCAGAACCTGCACTTATCTGTTTCTCCTGTTTTTTCTATGGATTTTGTGAACCATCTTGTGCATAGCCCACTATCTTGGGCTGCCATTATTAGTCTCTCATCTCGTGGCCTAAATTCACCTCTTCTTAACCATGGGTCAGGGCTTGATCGACCTGTGGTTGCTCCAGCAGCTCCCTGTATTTTCCACTATAATTATGGACTTTCCAATTGTTTTTTCTTTTCTGTTGGTCTTTATCCTTATACTTCTTTTTCTGATTCTTTGCATTTTCTGTTGCTGACAATTCCTTATCTACTTGTGGATTGACATCAATCTCTGCTACCCTTCTGAAGGCTTCTCCTAATTTGATGAGTGAAGTCATTTAGGCTTATTTTCTTCATGATGCAAGACCTTGACTATATTTGGGTCCAAGGATGTCAGTAAGTATGTATGTAGCCCCACTATTGTGGATCTATATGTGTAATCAATCTCAATGAGGCCCATGCCTCCCTCTGCCCTTGGGATGTATAATCTTGGCATGCACTGATTTTTGTATATTAATTGGTGAGCATGAAACATTTTTCTTGTTTTTATATCTAGCTGGTTCAACACTTTCTGTGGCCAGTCTATCACACCAAAGCTGTATGATATCACTGGAAGGGCGAGTTGGTTTATAGCTTGCACTTTATTTTGTGTTGTCTAAGCAGTTTTCAGAATTAGCTTTAACCTTCTAAAATATTCCTTGCTTACTTTTACTCTCATTTGTTCATGTTGTGCTGTTGCTCCTTCATCTATTCCCAGGTCTTTATACACTCCCTCTTGCTCAGGTTCTTTTATGTCACAAACCTCCACCAGATTCATGTTTTCTTTACAAGTTAACTTTCCTGCTACAAATGTTGCTTTGGCACATTTGTCTAGGCCAAACATCATCTGTATGTCATCAGAAAAGGTCTTAACAATTTGTAGTTGTTCTTTCAAATGTTTGTCAGATGAACTATAAAGTTTTAGGTCATCTACAAATAGAAGGTGAGATGTTAGCTGTTGATTATTTTTGTTTCTGGGGTTCAAGCTGTATCCATAGCCTAGGTTGTTGATTAGGCTATTCAAGGGATTGAGGGCAAGGCAAAACAGAAGTGGTGACAAGGAGTCACCTTGAAATATCCCTCGTTGGATACTTATATTTGGGATGGTGATTTGACCTTTCTCATGATTTACTGAATTTGTTTATGTTTTATCAGGCTACTCTTATCTCCAAAACATTTGTCTCAGTCAACACATCTGATGTTTTATCAGGACAATATTTTGGACAAAACTCTTGTCACATTCATTACATTTATATGATCTCTCTCGGGGTTAGTGTCTCCAAATAGTCAGGGATTTCTAATACTGTGACAAGAATGGACCCCATCCTTAAGTCAGGGCATATTCAAAACTGAGGAAGTCAGTACTGTATTAATCTTTGATGTTTGCTGAGAGTGCTCGTCTCAGCACATGAAATGTCCCCAAGATTGTTTCCTTTTGAAGTTCATAAGGTACCACAAATAATGGTAGCATATTTAAACGTGCCTGAAAGTTCCTTTAGATTAGTCCCGTTGCTTCAAGCACTATTGGAACAATTTGTGTGTCCTTATTCTATATCAGTTTGGTTTCTGATTGCATATCTTGGTATTTCATGATTTTGTGTCTCTCTGTACGTTCTACACTATAGTCGTTACGGGTGGCTATTTTGATCAGCAATTCTACCTTTGTTCTTTTTTCTTGTATTTACAATATCTGTTTTTTTTCCCTTCCACTTTCTTGGCTGTTGGTATTGGGTTGGTTTGTATTTCTCTCCAGAGTGAATTTGCTGATGTCTTGTCAAGTCACTCCTACTGACAAATCTCTTGTCGCAGTCTGCACATTTATAGGGTCTCTCTCGGGGTTAGTGTCTCCAAATGTTTAGGGATTTCTAATACCGTGGCAAGAATGGACCCCATTCTTTAGTCAGGGCATATTCAAAACTCAAGAAATTAGTACTGTATTAATCTTTGATGTCCTGAGTGAATATGCTGATGTTTTATCATAGTACTTTTATTATTAAAATTCTTGCCACACTTAGCACATGTATATGGTCTCTCTCCAGAGTGAAGTAGCTGGTGCATTTTTAGGGTACTCTTCTGTGTAAAACACTTGCCACATTCAGCACATTTATGTGATTTTTCTCTTTTGGTTTGTGTCTCCAAATGTTCAGGGACTTCTAGTTCTGAGTGAATATGCTGATGTGATATCAGATTACTCTGTGTTTTAAAAGTCTTGCCACACTGATCACATTTATATGGTCTCTCTCCAGAGTGTATTCGCTGATGTGATTTTAGGCCACCCTGCTGTGTAAAACACTTGTCACACTGATCACATTTATATGGTCTCTCTCCAGAGTGTATTCGGTGATGTGATTTTAGGCCACCCTGCAGTGTAAAACACTTGCCACACTGATCACATTTATATGGTCTCTCTCCAGAGTGTATTCGCTGATGTGATTTTAGGCCACCCTGCTGTGTAAAACACTTGCCACACTGATCACATGTATATGGTCTCTCTCCGGAGTGAATTCGCTGATGACATTTTAGGTTGCTCTGACGTGCAAAACACTTGTTGCATTCAGAACATTTATATGGTCTCTCTCCAGAGTGAAGTAGCTGGTGCATTTTTAGGGTAGTCTTCTGTGTAAAACGCTTACCACATTCAGCACATTTATGTGGTTTTTCTCTTTTGGTTACTGTCTCCAAATGTTCAGGGACTTCTGGTTCTGAGTGAACATGCTGATGTGAAATCAGATTACTCTGTGTTGTAATAAAAGTCTTGCCACATTGAGCACATTTATAAGGTCTTTCTCCAGAGTGAATTAGCTCATGGGATTTTTGGCCACTCTGCTGTGCAAAACACTTGCCACATTCACCATATGTATATGAACTTTCTCCTGAGTGAATCTGCTGATGATCAAAGAGGAATTTCTGTTGTGCAAAATTCCTGTCACAGTTAGCACACTGATATGACCTCTCACCTTGGTGAATCTGCTGTTGTTCAGAGAGGAGGACATTGAAGTCCTTCTTATACTGAAAAAAATGAGATGGTTTCTCTGATGTGTGGCATACCCCGTGTTCAAGTGATGATTGCTGGCTCGGACTTTCATTGCACTTAGCTTTCCTGTTAACTAACACATATAATTAATTAGTATTTTCATACAATGCCATATCAGATGTCTCAGATGTGTTTCCTGAACCTTTCAAGAGCTACTCAAACTTTGCAGCTACAATATGTAATCTCAAGCATGTTATTTAAGTATGACTGGCAGAGAGAGAAAGCAAGAGAGAGAGAGAGAGGTGTTAAGCTAAATGTGAATTGCTAGTGAGAATAAAGGGGTGGTCTTTAGGGTTGCATGTGCCACCCTCCATCTGTTATTATGTAAGGTTTGGAGTAAATTGGAATTTCTGTTAAACATCTCAGTTTCTTTCTTATTTTGCAATTACATTCTACTTCACCGTAAAGTCTATGTTTTCCTGAAGCCCCATTGAAGGACTATTTAATAAAACAGATACACATATAATAAAAAAGCTAACCATCAGCAAGGACACCATAAATGGGATAAATCATTCAAAGTACGGAGGTCTGCAATGGGAGTTAAAGAGTAATGCCAAAGCTTTCCTTGAAAAAGAACCACTGGACATTAAGGGCCAGATAGTCAAAACTTTGCACTGGGTGCAAACCGTTTGCACAGGGTTAGTGCCAGGTTAGTGCAGGTCAGCTATATTTAAAAGGTCAAATAGCGTATGCAAACTGCATTATCACCAGGTAAAATTATAATGTATGAAAGGGGCAAACTGAGGGGGTGTGTACATGAATACATGCACAGTGCTATATTCAGTGAATAGCACCATGCAAAGTGTTTTTGCATGACTTAGGGCAACACTTCGTATGGTGCAAATTTCTATTGAGGAAAAGGTAGTCTAAACTCTGGGCGAACCAGCTTTGTGCAACTTTGTGGTTTTGCATGGCTTTGTGTGACTTTTGTGTGGGTTTGTGCGACCCTAACCAGTAAGTATGACACACAGAAATAAGCCAGACAGAGAGGAAACATGCTGCTAACAGATGGCATCCTTTTGATGCCATCATCTGCCACCAGTCCCAGCCATGCCAGGCAGTAAGTGGTGACCTGGCTTCCAGTGGACACCATGGCAGTGTGGCCATACAGCACACACCTGCAAACCACCGTTTGGTGGACACCAACAGATGCCAGCACACACATGCAGCACTGTGGGCAGGGTTGGTGTTGAGGGGAGGGTGTACAAAAGACCAGGCTGCACCACAGACTGGGTGCAGCCACAAGGCTGGGACAAGCCATGCAGTGCAAGTGGGCCAGTGTTGGGAATACCCCAACACCAGTGTGCCTGTTTGATGGTATGTGGCACCCCCAACCACATACCGCACATTTGTATAGCCACAACAGCACACACAGCCAGCCATGTATATGTCACTGTGAGCATCACATGCCAGTGGCGCAGCATCTGTGGGTCACACAACAGTATAACAGTAATGTACACTGTCAGTAAACATCTGCAAGTTGGACCTGTTACTGTGTACAGTGCAGTGGTCATCACTGCCCTACACATCATAGGCATTGCTGTGTCCCTCACATGACTGGCCCCCTTGCTACTGTACTACCTGCTGTGCACTGCAGCATGAACTACAGTTTGACAATTGCATGCAGCACCACCACCTGTGCCTGTGCTGTGTAGTCCCCTGGGGAACAAAAATATTCCATGCTGTACTGTACAAATGTAGCCTGCAGCTACCACCATGCACTGTCAGACTGACCTACAGGTGGAGCTGTGGGCAGACCCAGCCAGCCCCTGTACTTCCAGACTGACCTACAGGTGGAGCTGTGGGACCCTGCAATAGCGCTGGGCAAACTGCATACAAATCAGGTCATAATGAGATTCTAATCTGGAGGTTTGCCCACAGACTACCTAAGTAGGCTCATTTGCATGTCACTGTTGAATATAGCAAAGTTTTGCCCTGGGCAAATGTGATTGCGCTGGGCAAACAGCTTAGCTCTGTGCTAAACCTGCACAAATGTGTCTGCACCACACAAATGTTTCAGAAACAGTGTACACTTCTACAGAATGTTAATATCACATGCACTGATGCTTGCAGCCTTACTGACTCCACTCCTTTGCTAGCACACACATTGGCCACATAGTTCACCTCTACCTTCCTTCACACCACTGTGAACTGAGATGCTGTTGTGGTTTGCACTTGCTGGTTGCTATATTCAGAGCTGTCTTATTCCCAGGCTATTTTTGCACTGCACTCCCAGCCCAGTTTGCTCGGCTTCCTTAGCAGCAGCTATATTCAGCAGGTTTAGCACCGGGGCCATCCCTTTTAAATATATAGTGGGCTATTGGTTCTGGGCTAATTTAGCATGCCGGGCAGTGCTAATTTAGCCCCAGAGCAAAGTTTTGAATATCTGGCCCTAAGTGTGAAACATTGAGGCTTGTTTGTGGGGTCTCTGCTACTGCCTCCATTTTTATACTTTAATACAGTGTTTTTTTTTTTGTTGTTTTTTTTTTTTTATGGCAACAGCATCAAAGTTTGGCCTGTTTGGTTGGTGTGGCCTCAGTGTCTGTCGGTTTCTGCTTTTTCTATATATTAACTAAATCTCCTCTTTCAAAAAAAAAAAAAAACAGTTAATGTAATTACCACTTTAAAAACGTGTAATTACAGTACTTCTAGCTTTGAGTGAGGGTGACTCAAGAGTCAATGTGTACAATGCCAGAAGGCAAGCACTGGGAAGAACAGAAATGCCCCACACTCTCACACCACAGCAGAAACAAAAGTTAAACTGCTTTATAAAACATCCAGCACAAGGTGCAGTGGCTAATGAAAACAAACAGCCCCCAATGGTTCATGCAGCTGCAATTTTTCAAGGAGACAAGGGTGCCCCTAGTGTCAAGGAATTTAACAGGGGTACTATGCAATCAATAGAGCAAGTGCAAATATTAACAAGAATTTGTCAGTGCCAAATGTTGTCTCGCTGGCATTGGCAGTGCTGGAGCTAGAGGTGCATAATAGGAATGGTAGTGAAGTACTGAAGTAACACCAACCTCACCCCCCACCCTGTAGAGAGCGACAGGCATTGGGGTGTGCCTTTGGGTCGTCAGCTATAACGCTCATGCCATTGTACCTCACCCTACCCTGTAGACACTGACAAGTGTCGTGGCATGCTTTAGGGTCTTTGGGCATTATACTTACCCCATTCCATAAGGAAATACGCTGATGTGGGTGCAGTATAGGAGGATGGGGTGAATTTTGTGGCCGAACAGTGCAAGGCACATCACGATGCCTGTCAGTGGCTGCAGGGTGGGGGTGGGGGTGGAATGGCATGAGCATTACATCCGATGATCCCAAGTCACACCTCTGGCGCCTGTCAGTCTGTACCAGTTGGGGTGCTACAGTTGGAAACCCTAACACCGTAGGCGTGTGTGGTGGTATTTTCACTCCAAATTTTCAACATGGGCTGTTTGTGAGTCCACCTCATGAAAAGCAGCACAATCAGTTTGTTAGCTGAAAGGTGGTTTTGCATAGCGGCTATACCATTTGGCAACACAGGGATGAAAACACATTTTGGGCAGGATGTGGAGAATGACAACCATATTTTTCATGAGGAGGTGTAAAAAATGGCAACGTTGAAACTCTGGAGTGAAAATATGAAAAATTGGTGAAGTCATGAGCATGCATAGAAACTGTGCAACACACATCTGTAACCCAATTATTTTTGGGAGTTTGTTAGCCACATTTTTAACATAGGCATTTTGGGACCTCCCCTCATGAACAGTGGTGCTGTGATTTTGTTAATTTGTCCCAAAAGTTGATTTCCCACAGCGACCACGCCATTGTGCGCCACTGGTGCGGAAACACATTTTGGGCAGTATGTGAAAAATGACAGCTGTATTGTTCATAAGGAGGTGTGAAAAAATGCCAGCGTTGAAAATCTGGCATGGAAATACTGTAAATTTGCGAAGTTACAAGGATGCGTGGAAACTGCACAATGCACGCTTGTAACACAGTCATTTTATGGACGTTCGGCACCAAATTTTCAACATAGGCATGTTAGGACCTCTGCTTATGTACAGTTTCACTGTCATTTCCTCAAACTGTCCCGAAAACTGTTTTCGCACAGCAACCACGCTATTCTGCGCTGGACATGCGAAAACACATTTCAGGCAGGATATGTAAAATGACAGCTGTGCTGTTCATCAGAAGGTGTGGGAAAATGCCAATTTTGAAAATCTGGAGTGAAAATATTACAAATTCACGACATCAGGAGCGTGCGTGGAAACAGTGCAACACACGCTCGTAAAACAGTCATTTTTGGGAGTTTTGTCACCAAATTTGCAACATAGACTTTTTGAGAGCCCCCTCATGAACAGTGGCACTGTCGTTTCATTACTCAGTCCCGAAAGTTGATTCCGCACAGTGACCGCGAAATCACCTTTTGGGACCTAATAACACCATGACAGTGACTGGATTCAGGAGGAGGAGTCCCAATAACCCCATGTTGAAAATTTGGTGCAAAAATTCCAAAAAATGCCTGAGATATGCACCAAAGTTGAAAAAAAATTATTTATGCCATTATACAGCTTAAATGCATTTCTTCAGTTCGCGGTTGGCTTTGAAGAGTGCAGACGTGCTCCAGGTTCACTGAAGATCATTGCGCCAGACTCCGGAGGTAAGTATGGGGTGAGTGGGGAGGCACTGTGCGCAGAGGGTGGGTGCGGGTTGCGGGAGGGGGGCAGGGAGACAGCAAGGGACCGTTTTTTCACAGGTTTTAAAAAATAAAAACATTGCGGGACTTTTTTTTTTTGCAGGGCATGTGGCATGCTGTGGTGGGCTCCCAGCATGCCACCTAAGTGTTTTGGGGATTCTGTAGCCGATGGGGATTGGGCACCCCACGACACATACTGGGAGGGACATGAGCCAGGGACTGGGCACCGGCAAGCAACAAAAGGGGGACACATTATGCCAATGGGAATGGGATCCCCATCAGCAAAATACAAGAGGATGGGGATAAATGCCGGATGACTGTGCCCCATCAGCAAAGAAAAACTGTTGGGGGGGCGCATGATGCCAAAGGGGACTGTACACCCCTTGGCATATATTGTACATGGGAGAGGGTAATTATGCCGACAGAGAGTGGGCTCCCCCATCGGCCTTGTGACAGGCGGTGCCACCATGTTGCCTGCACATAGGGAGGCGTGTTGTGGTCCCACTACATTTTTTTTTTTTTTTAGTTCTTTAACCAGGAGTAGCACACTAAGCTGAAAGCTTTTTTACAGGAGCGACCTGGGAGCACAGGGAAGTTAAGTGACTTGTTCAGGGTCACACAGTATGCAAGTGGAAGCTGTGGGATTCAAACCCAGCTCTGGTCTGCTGGATGTCACCAGATTTGCAGCTCAGAGCCTTAAACCATTGCACTATACTGCTTCGCTCTCATTGCAGCGGAACTTTTCTTAGATCTGGTGGTCTCATTAAGGATGCGTGAGGTCAGAGCCTGCTGCTGGCTGATTGGGGAATGAGGGATGCACCTTCTGATGTGTGCCCTGCATTCACCCTACAGTGACCGTGCCTCCAAATCTGCTACTAGTGCAAGATGATGGCTGCGCAAGTGCGAGCCAACATAAAAATGTTAAAAGTACATTCATCTAAGAAAAGCAATCCCTAATCAATATGGGGACAGGTCCACAGATCACAGCAACATGTGTCCACGTTGCCTTCACTCCTAAGAGAAGGACACATGTACATCACTGTTTGGGGTCATCCTTGTGACATTTGCAGTCAATCCAAAACTTAGTGGGAAACAAACCACTCAGTCGCAATATAACCTTTAAAACTCTATTTTGCATAGTACATGTCATGAGTCCGGATAACGCTGCTTTGTCAGACCCATCAATAAGCTTTGTTTTTCATACCTATAGATAATGGCCCAGATATTCAAACTGCGCCAGTCTGAGGCACAAGGCCCTGCGCTGCTCAAAATAGTTGCGCAGGGGTGTGGCCGGGGTGATATTCAAAGGAGTTGCGCTGTTGAGCAACTCCTTTGAATATCGCCCCCGAGCCACAGCACTTACGCATGGCGCAGTGGAACTTGCGCTACCGCAAGTTGCCAGAGTTGAGCATTCAACTTGCGGTGGCTCAAGTACCATTGCGCCATGCGCAAATTTCCGATATTCAAAAGGTGACATGCAAATGGGGCCATAATTTATGCAAGGCGCAGGGGGGGCCATTTGCATCTTTTTATGGCCCCATTTGCATGCCATTTGCATGTAGGTGTGCCGATCCCCGAGGACTTGCTCCTGGCCACCCTGCCAGGCAGCAGCCTGCTGGGACCGACGACACTGCAGCCCGATCGCTGGGCATCACAGTTACATGCCCCCACACCTCCCACAGCCCGACCGCGGCATCACAGTTACATGCCCCCCATTTTCCATAGCGCGGATCTAGGCAGAACACATACATGTCGCCTACCTTTCATTATATCGCTGGCAGAACCTGTAGTTCCTCGATCGCGGGCAGAACCTAGTCTTCGATCGCTGGCAGAATGTACTTTCTCTGCCCGACATCTCTGGGTCCAGTGAGAAGTCATCGCGGGCAGTATGCTCACAGCACTTTCACCCTGTTCAGCCCCTCATCTCTTCGGAGCTCCTCCACCGCCTTGCAGCGGTCGGCGGTAGCCCATTGCCCCGCCGCCGACGATTGTCTGCACTGACGCTTGTTGGTGCAGAGTTACAGCCAATGGCTGCAGCCTGTCAGAGTATGACAGTCCAGATTTGTGAATGATCATTCACAAATCTGACTGTCATGTAGGGTATGGGTTGCACGCCCATTGGCTGTAGCTCTGCACCAATGGGCATGCAGCCCTACCGACAGTCAGTCGGCGGGCGGCGGGCGGCAGGCGGTGGATGCTGTCGCGCCGCCGCGGGGGAGCGGGTGGAGGGGCTTCGGGTGGGTGGGGGGGACACTAGACACCAGGGAGATGTTTGGGGGTTGTGATGTGACATTCTGCCCACGACTGGCTTTACGGTCCACTGGACCACCAGGGAGTTATTCGGCTTTGGGAGGGGTTATATCTGCCCGCGATCGGGCACTGGGGTTTATACAGGTTCTGCCCCGCGATCGGGCACTGGGGGTTGAACAGGTTCTGCCCGCGATCGGGCACTGGGGGTTTATACAGGTTCTGCCCGCGATCGGGCTGTGGGATGTGTGGGGGATGGGTGATGCAGTCAGTCTGCCATCGGGCTGGTGGGGGCACAGGGAGCGAGTTGGGGCCAGCCAGGGTGGCAGCTGCTGTGTTGCGCCCTGCAATGCAGCAGCTCACCTGGGGTGGCCCTCGATTTAAGCCTTTTTTGGCTCAAGCTTGCGCGGCTGCAGCTTGGGTTGCGATGCACAACTTCTGCGCAACTCCGACTGAATATCGGGTTGGCGAGGTTATGCATGGATCCTCCCTCCTGTTGAGCATGCATTCATTTGCATTGCTCTCTTGCGCAACCTGGTGCCAGTGGCGTAACTGCCTCCTGCTGAATATCGCAGAATGGCGCATTTTGGACTTGCGCATGGCGCAACCCTTTTGAATATCTGGGCCAATATTTACAACGTCTAATTAGAATATGTAATTCCTCTTACAACACAGTGATGCCCAATGCTATCACGCCCAGTGCTACCACCACCTGCTGATATATAAAGTTCTCCCTGTGCCACTACTTTTCGCATAAAACTAATTAGTCTTTCTATTTCAATAATGTGCAAAAATCATCTTTCCTTATATGTATCAAGAGTTTATAAACTTCTATGACAACTACCATGGTTGCTGTCTTTTCCATTTCCTCCTATATAAGTGCTCCACCAAGTAGTAGTGCATTTGTGATATAGACTTCAACAGACTCATTAACTCTGCATGTTTTTAAATCTTGTACTTTTGAACAGTTTTACCAAGCAGTAGTCACAGCAAGACTTTCATAAATCCTCACTGGCTCATCACCGTATATAATATCCCATATAGTACCCATACAGTACCTGTGCAGAAAATAAATACTTAGGGGACTCCTTCCCCTAGTTTTATGTAACTGCGGTATATCAATTCCACATACCTTAAAAGTTTCTGTCCCCTTCAGGGCCAAAGTACCACATTAATGTGCTTCATATTTTGAGTTTCAACACTCATGCTGTTAAATAAACCACTCATGGTACATCTCTCAAATGTAGTACTGGATTTGGTAATGAATAATGACCATACTCCTAGCAGTGAAATAAAAGTTAAATTATTCTCTTAAACTGGGGAATGAAAGCTGCACTTTCATGTCATCGGCCTATGTATTGCAAGCAACTGGGGTGGGTTACATGCACAGTTTTTATATTGCACTGTCGAGGGGGTATGATTTCACTGGATGTTCACAGTAATTCTGCCAATCACTGCTGCCATAGGGGTTATGGAACACGGCCTTTGTATATCCAGTATTGCACAATGGATCTAGGACTAGTGCAGGAATGCACCCTTTAATAACATGCTACAAAGTGCAGTGGTTCACTGCTTCTCTGGGCTTACCATGTCATTTGCAAATCGTTTAAATGTAGCTCAATATGCATTTAATATTCTTTATAAATATTAAACTTTCCCATATTTCTAAATGATAGCTGGGTGAACCTGAGTAGACAGAGCACTTACATTCTAGCGTATTGAAACTGATTCCTAAAATCTGTGTGCACCTTTTTAAATTCCCTTCAAACAGTACAACTACATCTCTTATCTCTACTAATCTATGATGGAAAGAATCTACTATGGCAATCATGTTTGTTCGTTAGGGATATACCATCTAGTCCTGTATCCAGTGTACCACACAGGACGTGCAGAGGTTGCGTTACATAGCCCCTGTGGCAGCAGTGACCAGCGGAATAATTGTACAACATTCTATGATGTCATACCCCCCTCCACAATGCAGTATAAAAACTGCATATGTCAGTTGCCCCAGTTGCTCCTGATACCAAGGGAGATGGCTGGAGTGTGACGTTCATTCTCCAGTTCAAGAGAGTAAACTGACTTTTACTTCACTGCTATCAGTATGAACATTGTTCATTTCAAAATCCAGTACTACTTTTGAGATACTTACCAGTGTTTGTTTTTGACAGCACAAGTGTGGAAACTTAGAATATGAAGCAAAGGGATGTGGCACTTTGGCCCCGAAAGGGATAGAACTTTTTAGGCTATGAGGAATTAATATGCCAAAGATATTGCTAAAAAAAACTCTGTTAGTGTATCAGTTTGGGTTGAAGCGACAAAAGTAGGGAAATGAGGCATTAGGGTTGAGACCTTAACACCCTCCCACCCTACCACCCCACCCCATCCTCTATAGACCAACAGGTGACATGGTGTGCCTTGTGGTTGTTGGCCTTAACTTTCAACCCATTCCATGTATAAGAAAGCTGACATGGTACAGTATAGGAGAATGGGTGAAAGTTAGGCCTGACGACCACAAGGCAAACCCCATTGCCTGTTGGTCTGTGGAGGGTAGGGCTGGGATGGGGTGGTAGGGTGGGGGTTGTTAGGGTCTCGGCCCTAATACCTAATTTCCCTACTTTTGTCTCTTCAACCCTAACCGATGCATTAATGAAGTTTTTTTTTGCAATGAATTTCTTACTTTTTGAGAAAGTGTAATCTTACTCTTACATGGTTTTTGGAGCGTAGTGCCCACTCTCATGGTATCAGTTTTTTGGAGTGCAGGGCCCTGTGCTCCCATCTATCCATAAGTGTACAGACATTGTAATGAACTGTCATCTCCCTGTGGGAACACAGGGCCCCCAGTCTTGCATAATGGATGGCCCTGCTGTCCCAGTACTACATAATGGTATCTCTGGGCTCTGCACTCTCATCTACCTGTAAGGGCCCTGCGCTCCCACATATCCATAAGTGAACAGACATTGTAATGAGCCATCATTTCCCTGTTGGGGATCTGCACTCTCAGTATTGCATAACAGATGTCCCAGCAGTACCATAACTGCATAACGGTATCCATATAGGGCCCTGTACTTCCACCTACCTATAACTGCAGAGACACAGCACAGGCCTAGATACATTCCAAGTAACTCTTGTGATTCAAATATTGCAATATCTCAGTAATTGTAGCAGCTTTGGAAAAAATTCCACTACGGTTGTAATCAGGGACTGGTAACCTGCATGCATGCTTAGTACACCTACAGGTGTACTAAGCTGCGCTTAGAGAAAAATCAGTATCTCGACACATTTTTGAGATATAGGCATCAAAAGCCACCGCATTCGCCACAGTGTTATCTTAAGGGAAATTTCTCAACTTTGGAATGGCATAACTATGCAACCTATGCAAACTGTTTCACCAAACTGGCATACGTCACATATGTGGGACACCCATTTGTACCCTGCAAATTTTAAGTCAAAGGTCCTAACCATTTCTTTGCGGTGGACTGGCTAGGAAACAGCAACCTTTAAAAATCCCCTTTCATGCGCTGTCAAAATCCCTGTTCATGAGCCTAATCCCTGTTTGTGAGCTGTCAAAATCCCTGTTCGTGAGAAATCCCAGTACCTGAGGTAAGGCCATCTTGTCACCCCCTCACAAACAGAAACTTTGACACCTCACGAACAAGGATTGGCTCACAAACAGGGATTTTAGCAGTTCATGAACAGGGATTCAGCTCATGAACAGGGACTAGTTTTTATAATCCTTAATCATGAGATGTCAAAATCCCTGTTCATCAGTCAAATCCCTGTTCGTGAGCTGTCAAAATCCCTATCTGTGAGAAATCCTTGTTAGCGAGGTAGGGCCATCTGGTCGTCCCCTCACAAATAGGGATTTTGGCAGCTTATAAACAAGGATTTTGACAGATCACAAACAGGAATTAATTTTTATAATCCTTGTTCGTGAGGTGTCAAAATCCAGGTTCATCAGTCGAATCCCTGTTCATGAGCTGTCAAAATCCCCATTTGTGAGAAATCCCTGTTTTCGAGGTAGTGCCATCTGGTCCTGATCTCACGAACAGGGATTCTGACAGCTCACGAAAGGGGACTGGCTCATGAACAGGGATTTTGACAGCTCATGAAAAGGGATTTTTGACAGAGGAACTCAATAGCCTCAAACGACTATGGGTGGGACAGGTTTTTGGGGTAGGCAAAGGGAGGGCCTCTGGAGGGGTGGCGATTCTGATTAGGAAGTCCTGTATATTCAGTGTTGAACAGGTGGATTCAAGGGAGGATGGTAGAGGGATATATATTTCAGGCTTGCTTTATGGGAGGGCCACCTCGGTGGCCTCCATATATGGCCCAACGCCCCCTAACGTGGAGTTTTTTGCCTCGCTAGAGAGGGACATAGGTGGCTTGCAGGGGCACGCTCTTATCCCAGCGGGAGATTGGAATGCTTATACCGACAATAGCGAGGATGGGACCCCATCTTCTAAAGGACCACTGAGCAAGGCTCAAACAGCTTTTAGCAAGTTGTTAGAAGCCTCGGCTTTAGTGGACCCGGTACAGACCCATGCAGGTGGGCATCCATGCATGACATTCTATTCAGCGGTCCATAGGATGCAATCTCGCATCGATTTTTTTTTTGGTAAACCGGGAAGTACTTATGGGGACCAAAGAACTTACAATGGAAGGTAGAATTTTTTCAGATCATTCCCCGATCTCACTAGTTTGGGAGCCAAAAGCTGGCCCACCCAGACCTTTTCGTTGGAGGTTGAGCGACACGTTACTGTCGGAACCTAGGACTAAGGATAAACTTGAGGGAGCCCTGCTGGAAATTATTCAGCAACAACTTCCTACAATGACAAACAGGAGTCTGGCCTGGCCGGCCTGCAAGGTACTCTTTGCAGGGGTGGCTCAAGACCTGACAGCTAAAAGAAATAGGCAGTGGAGGGCAAAGGAGGATTTTATTTTAGGGGCTATCACCTATCTGACACCCCTGGAGGGGACGTCAGAAGAAGTTGAAGAGACCTTAAGAGTTTAAGGTGGGAGCTGGAAGACATAGTCGCTGGTAAAGTCGACTTTTGACTGGAAAAGATTAAGGCTAAATATCTCTTGCAGGGAGATGTTCCAGGTCGACTATTAGTGGTTAGAGTTAAAGAATGGGAAGCGAGTAGAACAGTGACGGCTATCAGATATGATGGGAGGGTAATCACCGACCCCCAGGAACTAGCGGATGCCTTTGGATGGTACTTTGGGGAACTTTATCAGATTAACAACATGGTAGGAGAGGAGGAGATTCAGACATTTCTAGAGCAGATATCTTTGCCTCTGATAGACCCCCTACAGGCTAGGGATCTGATAGCTCCCATAGGAGCCTCAGAGATATTAGAGGTAGTCAAATCTTTGCCTAGGGGTAAAACACCAGGACCGGATGGCCTCACGGCGAAGTTTTATCAGACCTCTATACAAATTTTACTACCTGTGCTCCAGGACTTTTATAATACTATAATGCAGGAAGGGGTGCCTCACCTTCCCCTCTATCAGGCCTATGTTACTTTAATCCCTAAAGCGGGGAAACCCACAGAGGACCCGGCAAGTTATAGGCCTATTGCACTGATGAACCAAGATATTAAGATCCTCACTAAAATATTGGCCAACAGAATTTGGCGGATAGCGCCTGGGATAATTAGCCAGGAACAGGTGGGGTTCATGCCAGGGAGGGGGGTACATGATGCCTTGAGGAAGCTCCATCATATTCTGAACCATGCCGAGGATTCCCAGATCACTATAGCCTTAATATCACTTGACGCCGAGAAGGCCTTTGATAGGGTCTCCCACTCCTTTCTCTTTGCCACTATGGAGAAGATGGATTTCCCTGAGGACCTCCTAAAAGGTATTAAGCACTTATATGCTGCTCCGACAGCAAGAATTCTGTGCAACGGTTATACCTCACAGGAGATACAGTTAAAAAATGGGACGTGTCAGGGATGTCCTCTTTCCCCTGATATTGTTTAACATTTATTTAGAACCCCTTTTGAGGGCTATCAATAATGATCGACAAATAAAGGGGGTGGTGATAGGAGGAAGGGAGCTAAAATTCTCAGTGTTTGCGGATGATGGCCTGCTTCATTTAACAGACTCGGTTAATGGATTCAGTAGGATCAGGGGTTTAACTGAACGGTTTGCAAAGGTCTCAAATTATAAATTAAACTTGGCTAAAACCCAGATCTTACCTTTCACACCACATGTTTATAAGGCAGACTTTACTCAGTTTCATATCCAGTGGATGGCAGAAAGGATGAGATACTTGGGTGTATGGATTACTAGAGACTATGAAGCAGGGGCAGAAATGAACATGGGGGAGATAACCTCGGCTATTAGAGGAGACTTAGTGAGATGGAATAAGTTACCTCTCAACTTTATGGCCAGGCTCGGGCTCATCAAGATGAATCAATTGCTGAGGTTACTGTACCCAATATACCTGGCCCCATATAGTATCTCTAAAAAATGGTTCAATCTGATTAAGAAGATAATTACGGATTTTCTGTGGAATAGTAAACCACCTCGGAAAAAATACAGCGACCTATGTTTGCCTCCAACATTGGGGGGAGTTAAATTGCCAGATATCCATTTGTACTATGTGGCAGGGCAGTTGGATTTAATGGCTCGGTGGGATAGGTGTGCTGAGGATGAATCTTATGTTCCAGATTGGCTACAACTAGAGACTCAAGCATTGAGAGAGGCAGGTATATCCTTTGAGGCACCTCTATATGCTAATCTAGGGGCCTGTCTTAAGCAGAAGAGGGGAAGCCCAATTTTAAAGGCAGCAGAAGCCTGGTGGTCGTTCTTATCTGTGGCCCAGAGAAAAGAGCAAATAAGGGCCCAACAGCAACCCCTTATGGGCAACCCTAATATAACCATAGGTAATGGGGTAATTAGGGGGAAATGGTCTAAGTGGGTGTTAGGCCTAAGCCTAAAGGATGTTATCCTTGATGGCAGGGTGGTTCTTCCAGCGCAGTGTGATGGAATGCCCTTTTTCCATAGATTGCAGCTTACGTGGGCACTCGAGGGAACACTAAAGAAGGTAGGGAGCACCACAGCTCGCTCATTTAACTGGGGGGAGCTGCGAGGAGTCGACTTGAAAACTAGAGCTTTGTCACAAGTTTACAGAATTATGTTGGGTCTTTTTGGGATGGATGCCCCTGTGGCAGTGCCATCTTGGGATAACATGGTGAGGCCACACCTTACTGATTGGGTCAGTGTATGGAAGAGTATGAAATATATTGTGATACCTAAACATAGGAGCCTACAATATTTCATCGCCTCTAACTTATACTTTACCCCTGTGAAATTGTATGAACGAGGCCTTAGACAGACAGACTGATGTTTTAGATGTCAAGCAGAAAGAGGAGACTTAATACATGTTTTGTGGGACTGCTGTAGAATTCGGCCCTTGTGGGATGAAATTAAGAGGCAGATGGATCCACTGCTGGACTATTCAGAGTTTATCACTCCGGAGGCATGTATCTTGGGGGACCTCTCGCAGATTGAGGGGGCTACCCCTAAATATCATGTATCATTGATGGCGATGATAATCAAAGTGTATGTGGTCCAGCATTGGAAGGATGATCAACTATATGGTTATATCCAATGGGTGGGGGACCTTATTGGAGCCTTATCTAGAATTAGGAGGTACCTATGTCTGGAAGGGAAGAAAAGGTCCTATGATAAAAGATGGTCAGCATTGGAAGCAATCTATTCCCAATAGGGGCCATTTGGTGGGTTTGGGTCTGCCTGTCGGGCTGTGTTCAGCTTGTGTCATGTAGGAACGAGATGATAAAGACACTGCAGGAACAGGAAGACCAAGCTATATGAGAAGAGGGTAAGGGGGTTTTGGGGGATTTTTTGGGCGGATGAAGATACTAGGCCTGTTATAAAGATAGGGGGGATGGGGACTCTCTCTCTCTCTCGGGGAGCTCAGGGAGGTGTCACCTCTCGGGGATGATTTAATATGTACAGAATGGGACCAATGGGCTACTTATTGAATTGAGAGAGCTATATAGGGCTGCAGGGAAGTGGTTTGATTTGTAATTTATATAAAGATACCGCCCCTATTGAGGGGTCCCACTGGATTAAAGATAATTTGGGTGTGGGGGGGGGGACATCATTCCTGAGCCTGTATATAGCTATTGTATATAGTTTACATGGCCAGTTTTTGGGCTGTGTGCCTGGATTTCCAGGTCCTGTTGTATGTTTGTATTGTCTTTTCCCTTTTTTTAAATTGAATAAAGAGTTGTTAAAAAAAAAAAAAAAAGGGGGATTTTTAGGGCCATCTAGTCCTGGACGCAAGAAGAGGGATTTTTGGCAACTCATGAACAGGGATTCAGCTCATGAACAGGGATTCGTTTTTATAATCCTTGTTCAGGAGGTGTCAAAATCCCCCTTTGTCAGTCGGATACCTGTTCGTGAGCTGTCAAAATCCCTGTTTGTGAGTAATCCCTGTTCGTGAGGTAGGCCATCTGGTCCTGATCTCACAAACAGGGATTTTGACAGCTCACGAACAAGGATCGGAAGCAAGTTGAGAATAGGGATTTTCAAATTTAAAAAGGGTTGTTTTTTTGACTAAACTAAGTGGAACCAAAGTCATAGGTTTGTAGAGGGCATTGCCCTGAACAAAACCCACACTTCAATCTCTACAGAAGACATCCCTGTGGCAAGTTGCAACGATTTCTTTTTGAAGAAAATTGAAAACAAGACAGTGGCTCGCGAACAGGGATTTTTTTCACATGAACAAGGATGTAATGAATCCCTGTTAGTCAGCTGTCAAAATCCCTGTTCATGAGCTCAAATCCTCGTTTAAAGCTGTGCAGCTATCGAAAAGACTGAACTGTGCATACTCACAGCACAAAATTTCAAAATTGAATAACTTTGGAACGGATTAATATTTTTTCACCAAACCAATTCTGGCTTGTTCTTTGGGGCAAGCTTTTTCTATCCTGAACATGTCAATGCAAAATTCCAAGTGACGTGTCCACAGTGCGATGAGAAAAAAGCAACACAAATGGGCAACAAAGTGACTTTTACACATTTTTCACCATGCACTGCACGAAATCTGCAAATCCAATTGAAATGAAACGTTTTAGGTCAAGAGATCTACCCCTCGGGACTGCGCATACCAAATTTTGTGCAAATCCATTGAACGATTGCAATGTTATTACAGTAAAAAAAATATATATATATATATATATATCTTACAGTGCCATGGTAGTGGCACTACAGTTAGGTTGAGTCAGCACTTTAATGTTAAACCTCAAATTTTGCAGCTTAATAACTTTGTCACTGTATGATGTATTTGCCTGAAATTTTGCATTCGCAGTCTGGTACCATAGATCTCTGGATCTGGCAAGTTGTGTTACAGTCAGATGAACGGTTGTGAAGCTGCAGAATGCCAAAACACAAAAAGTTAGGGCTGATGACCTCTACCGCGCACTTAAATGACGGGGTTGGGGGTGGTGGGGCTGGGGTCCAAGGGGAGGTTCAACCTTAACACTTAATTTCCTCACTTTTGTTACTGTGGAACAACCCTAACTAATGCATTAAACGGAGGTTTTTGCCTCTAATATATATATATTTATACAACACATGTGCTGGGATAAATTCTGTTATAAAAAGTGATATCTTAAGCAGCCAGTGGAGATAACACTGATATCTCCACGTTCCTATACGTCATCATGATATCTTCAACACTCCTATACGTCACCGTGTTATCTTGTAAACTCCTATATGTCATCTCATAAATTCTACTGGCCTCTTTGAAAATGAAAGTGCTCCTGTGCTGCTTTTCCATAACCTGCGCCCCCCTCACAACGCGACTCTTACAGCTCGTATATCCTACGTGCCATGATTTTCAAACAAGTATTAATTAAAAAAAAATTATCTGCTTGATCCTGCCATTTCCCTGCGGTGGCACCAATTTCCATTTGTCACATCCTAAATTGGTAGCGTGACCGAGCGCTTTCGCAGCTGACAGAGATTGAAAAAAAAACACTCTCGCTGTAAAATGTTTAAAATACAGTTCCTTTTTGTTAATACTGCAGATCTATCTTACAATCTAGCTGCCTAAAGTAGAAACAAAAGAGAGCACAAGTCAGCAACTTCAGAGATATGAATGCGAGTGCGAGTGAGTGTTACTATAGCAATGCTCGTTCCCGTTCACATCTCTGAAGCTGTCATCTCACGCTCTCTTCTTTTCTACTGTTAGTACCTGGATTTGAACAAAGCTCCACAATATTAGCAAAAAGGCACCGTATTTCTAACATTTCACAGTGAGAGTGCCTTCTTTTGAATCTCTGTCTGCTCCAAAAGTGCTCGGTCACGCTACAAAGAATCTCAGAAATGAAACTGTTTGCTGACACCACGAGGAAACAGCAGGATCAGCCAGATAAGTTTTTATTTAAAAAATTATTTACCAATTATAGCTACAGGGCTCCCACATCTGCAGGGATTTCTATAAAACCTGAAGCCATGTAAAATAAACTTGTTCCATAAACTTTGTTGGTAATATTGGAAACCAGAACAATTAAACAGCCATAGGAAATAATACAATCTTCATGAAACACAGGAGCATTGCTCTGCAGTTAGTGGAAAAATGCCAAATCAGTCTGAAAGCACTGTGTCAGAGCTGCTGGAGAAAGAAAAGAGGTTGGCTGGTTGCCTCATCAATAAGATATCTGTTGCATTGTCAAGTGGGGGATGTGGTGGGTTGTCTAAAACTTATGTAGGTGATTGTCTTGACAACCCAGCACATATGTTGTATAAACAGAATATGACATGGCCTGACTGAAGATATCATATTTATCTTCACTCGAGGCCAATGACATCAAGATATCTCACTCATGGCTTTGCCACTCGTGAGATATCATGATATCATTGGCCTCGTGAAGATAAATATGATATTTTCAGTAGACATATCATATCCTATATATATATATATATATATATATATATATATACACATATATATATTTAGAGAGGAGAGAGAGAGAGAGAGAGATGTAGATATATCTGTATATATATATAATTATACTGGTGCGGTAGCACCAGTATAGTTATGGTTGAGTAAGCACTTTAATGTTAAACCTCAAATTTTGCACCTTAGTAACTTCTTTCGTAACGTCATTCTACAATGGATTTGCCTGGAATTTTGCATGCTTGGTCTGGTATCATAGATCTCTGGATCTAGCAAGTTGTGCTATGGTCGGATGTACGGTTACGGAGCTGCAGAGTGCCAAAAAATGCTAAAAAAACCCAGACTTTTTGCTTCTTTCTTTGTTCACTTGCACAGCCCGCACAATTTGTCCGTCTGGTCGGAAATCTTCAGGGAAGATGCAGTCTGGGTCAGTGATGTGCCTCTGGAGATTTGGTGAAAACATATTGAACTGTTCAAACGTTATTCAAAAAACAAATTTCCCATTATAATCAGTGGGAAAAAAAATATATGTGTCTCATGAAAGCTGCTGCCAGTACATTTTCCTTTTGCAAATGGCCCTTTTACTTTCATGCGTCATCCATCTTGTTTTCAGTTAGCGAGAGAGAAAAATGCCTGGCATTTAAATTTGGAACCCCCTAGGTAAACATTGACTGTTGGGTTTACCTAGTCGGGTCCTGAGGATGGTTACCCTATCTTTTTTTGGGGGGGGGACCCAGAAATGCCTTTTTAAAACTCGGAGCCCCAATATTTCACAAAATGCAGCAGAAACAGCCACAACACTTTTGCAAACACGAAAGTGTTGTGCTGTTTTTTTGCAAAACTGTTGCAATTTGCTAACGTAATTTGTCCAAAGACTGCAAATCTTTGCCACTCCCCTGCAACAAAATGGTTGGGACTTTTGGGCTGAAATTCCAGGTATGGACTTGCCCTCAGGGACTGATTACCTCCAGGAAGGGAACCCTAGCTGTCTGATTTTTTTTTTTCACAAAAGGACAATTGTCTCTGGGTTTAAATCCAGAGTCTGTTACTGCTGTGACTCACTGGCTGCAGTCAGCCCCAGGAGCACTCCGATTGGCTCCGTATAGCTCTGCACTGTTTAAGCAATAATGCCCAACAGGGTGTGTGTCGTGCTGGGATAACGTCACGCCTCAGGTGGTAGGGCACGAGGCCACAGGCCGAGTGCATCCAACAACTGAGGTGTGACGTTATCCCAAACGACACACATCCCCGAGGGCATTATTGCTATTATACAATGGCTCGTTGTTATATATAAAATTAAAAAAAAATTTAAAGAATGTTTTTATTAGTGTGGAAAAATATTTTTGTTTCTTAAGAGGAGATGCAAAAAAAGGGATAATGAATAGTGGTCATTATGATGAGAGTAGACCCGTGATGTTGTGCTGGGATAACATCACGGGTCCAGCCCAAGACTGACCAATCAGAGTCCAAGATTTTTTCTTGCCACTGTATAATAATGCTTGAATTATATTGTACTAGATTATGATTTCTGTTAAAACTGTCTTGCTAGCAGTTTACAGTTGAAGTTTGCGGATTTAATCTAAATGCCTGTAGTGTGTTCCCTCATAAGACCCAGTAGCGATCTCAGCTCAGGCCTCTGACTCCCCCCTTTACCTTTTTACTCTAGTATTGTGTTTTAAATAGCCCTGTTCTTGCTCGCTTAGACTTTGTGGCACCTTGCCTAACATTTTGGTCTACAACATCCCCCCTGTTTAAGCCATTTTGAATTTCTTTTTAGCTCTGCGAGCAGCCCCCCCCACCTTTCTTACTTAATTCCCCTCTGTCCTTCTCCTTTCAGGTAGTCTGAGAGCCACAGCTGTGGTTCTCTGACAGATCCGACCTGCCGGACTGCCATCCGTAGTCCAGGTCTGAAGCCACCAGTCCCTCACAGAAGCTCAGGTACGGACTTGCCCTCAGGGACTGATTACCTCCAGGAAGGGAGCCTTAGCTGCATGATTTTTCGGCCCATGGACCCACCCCCCAGGTCCTGATTAAATACACTTAAACCCCGCCCCGGCTTTCTAGTTCACTCCTACAAGCTACTACCAACCACGCCCACCCACCACATCCCCGACCTCTATTAAATGGCCAAGGGTACCGCTCAGTTCTCATCTGCCCTCCTCTTCTTACCTATCAGTAGACTTATCCCTCCAGGGCTCCCAGCTTATCTGCCGTGGGACACGTGGCCATGGGATGGACAGCGCTTCCTTACCTGCCACCTGAGACCACAAGCACAGACTCTTCCAGCAAAGAGGTATGGCAAAGCCGCATTTTTTCACCCACCCACCCATCCCCCTCTAGGCTCATATTATATAGACAGCCTTCCCCACCCCATCATTCTTTGGTCTACTTCTTTCCATCTATCTAAAGCACCTCTCACATCAACGCTCTCCATAGGCTAACAGCGCTGCACATTACCATTTCATATAGCGGTGTAAGACCATATTGGTGCAGCCTACATTACCACACATATTACCATCTCATACAGTGGTGTAAGACCACATTGGTGTAGCCTACTTCAGCAGCATCCTACCTCCTTTTAAAGTACCAGCTACCGAGGGAGATCGCACATCTTCAGTGATCATATAGGCTTGGTGTCATCTGCTATCTTGCTCAGCCCTGTGACGTCCCCAAATACGTGCACACACCGACTTGTCTTGTTCTGTCTGGCAATTCTCTAGGAGTCTGTAATCTGGCTATGTCATCTACAGATAAAAACAGTTTGCCATAGTCATAGCTTACTATTTTTCACTATAAGGCGTCAACATGAGGGCTGATACCTGGCTCCCTCTCTTCATCTTCCTATGGCTGGTGCCTTATGTAGTGTATCACCAGGGCCGAAATAACTCACAGGGTGAGTTGGACCCTCTGTCACAGTGCTATTTGTACAGCAACTTATCTAATAGCTTTTGTTGCACCCCTGCACTCCTATACTTGCATCAGTCTGAGGAAGCTTCTGGGGGTGGGACCTGCACCTCCCTACCCATACAGAGTATGCCCCCTATATTCCCAGTAATAATGCCACTTAGTGCCACATGGCATGGGTTTTAGTAGCTGCATCCTTAGGACAGCACTGCGTAAATAGCAGGGCCCAGCACTCTCGTTCTGTCATTCCAAGCGGTCATGGAAGAATTAGAGTTTTCAAATTATCTCTGGCTGCCCTAAAGAAAATTGTGTTTCTCCTCCTATTGTGCTCAGGCAATGTTGAACTTAACCCTGATCCTACAGAAGCCTTGTCATCTCCATCTGACCTTACAAGGCTTAGAGGAATGAGCTTTATGCATGTTAATGTTTGCAGTCTCTTAAAAAAGCTTACATCGATCCAGACCTGGGTCATTCATACCGAACCAGATGTGCTGGTAGTCTCAGAATCCTAGCTCAGATCTTCTACCCCTGACAGGAAGGTTAACATCCCTAACTATTGGCTGTTCAGAGCCAACAGGCAGACTAGGGGTGGTGAGGTAGCCATTTATGTCAAGGACAAATATATGGTCACTACCACTGACTCCTCCTCTATCACAAATGGCTTTGAATGTCTGTCTCTTAAGGTTGAAACATAACTCTCAATGGCTATCAGGGTTATAGGGTGTTACAGGCCTCAGTCTGCTGGGTCCCAGCTCCTGTCTCACCTATTGACTATTATGGGACACGAGACCCTCAAAACTATTATTCTAGGTGATCTCAATTACGACTGGTTATCCAAGGCTTCCTTACCCCTCAAATCCTTCTGTAACTCTCTTGGGCTCACACAACTCATTGAAGAACCTACGCGTCCTAACAAGAAAACCCCAGGAATAGCACCCTATTGGATGTCCTTCTTACAAGCAAGCCACAGTCCTTTTCCTAAGCTGGAATATTTTTCTCGGATGTCGGCGATCACTGCTTCATCGCCGGTATAAGATCTGACTCCAAACCCCCCTCCACATCTAAGTTCTCCACCAGAAGGTCCAGATGCAACTTTGACACAGTTGCCTACATTGATGAGTTAAAATCGTCTCTACACTGGCTGAACTTTTACCTAGCCAAATTGGTCAGTATGGCATTTGACATTTTTCATGAAATAGTGTTTTGTGCCATAAATAATCATGCTCCCTTGGTAAAAGTCCACGTAAAGACCAGAACTTGCCATTGGTTCTCAGCTGAACTCAAGGCTGCATTACTAGCGAGAGATAAACTCTGGAAAAAAGCCCGCAAATCAAAAACTGCTGAGGATTGGTGCCACTTCAGGAAGGCTACGAACTCCTGCACCAAACTGGTTAGAGAGGCTAAGGCCAACTTCTACTGTTCTGAGCTTGACTCTGCCACAAGGTCCCCAGCTAAATTTTGGTCCACAGTCAAAGAGCTGTCTGGTCATACAGCTGGAAATGTACTTCCCTCGAAAATCATCTCTGACAATGTTACTATCAATGATAGCAAGGAGATTCAACAACCACTATTCTACGGCAGGCCTAGCATTCCACAATTCACCAGCATCCATGTTACATTCTCAGGTTAGTGCACAGATTCCTGAACCTAGCACCACTAATGCATCTTCTCATTCCTTCCTGCTTTGTTGAAAGAGGTCGAAGACCTCCTTCTACAGTTGGACACCAAGAAAAGCGCTGGTGAGGACTCTCTCGACCCCTACTTCTTAAAGATTGCATCCACGTCCTAGCTGTACCAAACACACACCTATTTAACTTGTCCTTGTCCCAGGGGACTCTTCCACACCTATGGAAAATTGCCCACGTCATTCCTCTGTTTAAATCAGGGGATCCCTGCGATCTAAATAATTACAGGCCGATATCTCTCCTACCAATATTGTCTAAACTACTGGAAAAAATTGTGAATTCTCAGTTGAGAACCTACCTAGATAATAAGAACCTTCTAAACCCTATGCAGTCTGGTTTCAGAGCCAAGCACGGTACCATTACGGCTCTGGCCAAAGTGACTGATGACTGACAATGAGAGCTGGAAACCAAAAAATGAGTGTGTGCTGTGTTCCTGGACCTTTGCAAGACCTTCAACACTGTCGACCACTGCCTGCTTCTTTCCACCCTAAAAGTGATAGGTCTGGACCCGGCCTCTCTGTGCTGGTTCAATAATTACCTTACAGATAGGCTTCAGCAGGTCAAAGCCAAAGGGGAGCTCTCTCCACTCAAACCACTAAAAAGAGGCATTCCACAGGGATCCATCCTGGGGCCTCTATTGTTTGCAATTTACTGTATATAAACAATATTGATGTTGGCATCAAGGAGGCCAATATTCTCCTTTTCGCTGATGATACAGTGTTGTACCTATGCCGCCCAACTCCGGAATCCGCCTGGGGAGATTTACAAACAGAATTCAACTTGTTGCAGAATCAGCTCCTGAATAAAAAACTCTTACTGAATGCCAAAAAAACAAAAGCTATGCTGTTTTCTCCAGCTACTCATTTGGCAAACCCTGCTATATCTGGCTCCTTACCTCCAATAAACACTTTACTAAGAGACAGGTTGGAATTTGTTACGAAATTCATGTACCTACAGGTCTGGCTAGACCACACACTCTCCTTCGTGAAGCATGTCGAGGATCTGCTGAAAAAGTTGAGGCAGAGGCTCGGTCTCTTCTTTTGAAAAAAACGCCTCCTGACCAAAGATGCCAAGATGCAGTTAGTTCAATCCACATTTCTATCCCTAATTGATTATGTCGATTTCATTTATAGTCAGTGTAATGCCACCTGTCTTACTAAACTGGGCACCTTATACCACAGAGCCTTGAGATTCATTACTGGCTTACCTATCACCAACCACCACTGCTCCTTATATGCAGCTGTGGGGTGGACCTCCCTTCAGTACAGAAAGAATAGAAATGTAGCTCTCTGAACTTACAGAGCTATTACCAACAAATTACTCCAATACATTTCCGACTGTTTGACACTATATGTGGTAGGCAACTACGCACTGAGAAGCTATTCTCTGCTTCTACTGAAGGTACCTAGGGCCAATACATACTTTGGAAGAGCAGCCATAGGCTTTGTGTTGCCCTCACTCTGGAACAAACTACAGAAATCTTTAAAAACTGAGTCTCCCTGTTAGTCTTACCACCTTCAAGACCTTATATGTCAAGGCTGTTAAGGAGCTATGCAGCTGCTTCAAGCACGCTTAGCATGCTGGGGTGCCTGCTGCTTACCTGCCCACTACATCTCCCTCTAACCCGGCCCCTTGATTGTCTCCAACTACACCCCCCTTTTTTTCTGCTAATCCACTACTTTCCTACCCTCAGACTCCTAACATGTATGTCCCCAGCCCATCTATCATAGCACCCCTTCTAAGCTGCAGTCCTGTACCCTTCCCCTCCATATCTGCCCCTTAAGTTTGTATATGTCCCGATCAATGATATGCCGTGCTATTTGAAAATGTTTTAATATGTTGGCTGTTTCAGAATGTTTTTATTCCCCTTCTCATACCATTCTCCCTAACCTTGTTAACCCTATACCTGAAAAACTTGTTATTGCTCTGTGTATTTTTTTTTCTTTTTCTGTATAATTATGTCTGTTTATTATTTATACATAAAAGTGCTATTCTTGACCTTGTGTAATGCAGGTCCACCTTGTAAATGAGCCTGCTCAATGGTGTTCACCTGGATAAATAAAGACTTGATTGATTGATTGAAATTTACAGGGTGGCAAGCCCTGGTCCCACAGATGTGCCTTTTGGTGGTTTGGTGCCAAATCATTTAATGGGCCCAAAGTTACAGCATTCTGAAGTTGAGAAATTTCCCATAGGATAACACTGTGGTGCCTGTGACACCTTTCGGTGCGCGCATATCTCGAAAATGAGGCGAGATATGGATTTTTCACCCCACAGCTTAGTTCACTTTTAGGAGAACTAACCTGCACAAACAAGTTTGGAAATCATAGATTACACCAGTAGTGGAATGTGTTTCCTACTTGCTACAGTTAGAGATATTGGCAAATTACTGTCACAAGGGTTCCAAGAGTGACTTTTCAGTGCATTTTGGTGCCTATATCTTGTAAACAATGCAAGATACAGATTTGGTTGACTTATTTCATGTGGAGGTCTTACTGTCATGATTACAATGGCACTTGATTTTTTTTCATAGCTGCTACGGTTGCTGAGATATTGGCAAATTAGTATTACAAGGATTCCTTGCCCTATAGGACTGCTGTATGGCTCCGTAGTTATGTGGTAGGGGTGGTAACCCTAACACCACATTTCCATGCTTTTATCGCTGTGCTATGAACCCTAACTGATGCACTAATGGAGTTTTTTTTGCAATGAATATGTTATATACATCTATATATATGTATCTATAGTGCTGTAGCTTTGCTAAATAAGCACATTACAAAGAAAGTCAATGGCAAAGCACCCACAAAAAAAGTCCCCACTCTTAAAAATATATGACAAAAATGTCACATTTATTCCACCATCTCTCAAACAAACCTCAAACCAGTTGCAGTCATGTAACAATTAAGCATGGAGCTCACATGGTTGTGGACCCTAATGCTCATCCCATTCCTTGAATAAGCAAGAAAAGATGGGAACAGCATAGGATAATTTTATTTATTTATTTCAAAATTTTCACCAGGAGAGACATACTGAGCCATAAACAACTTGTTTCCAGAAGTGTCCTGGGGGAGAGGGTGGAGGGTAGAGTGAGAAATGCATATCCATACAGCGTAAAAATATTTGCAGAGAATGTACACTCATATTAAGGCACACTTTTATACACTATATTATAAATTAACATCAAGTAATATACAATGAATGTACAAAATCATATACATAGGGATTATTTTACAGAAAATGCAGCAACAGCAGTAAGTAACATTTGCCTACAAGAATAGGGGATGAACCAGGTTAGTGCAAGTGGCGAAGGGTAACCTAGCAAAGGGTGAAGAGTAGAGAGGGGGAGAAAAGAGAAGGTAGATCATAGGAAGGCGACAAGGAGATCCAGAATTAGGTGGGTAGGTAGAAGAGGTAAAGGAATGGGGGAGGGAGGAGGGGGGAGATATGTAGTATGAAAGAGGGGTGGGGAGAGAAGGGGTGGAGAGCCAGGAAGAGGAAGGTATAGGGGCAATAACAGGGGGGTGGAGTCAGGGGCAGTTACAGGAGGGAGCGGAGTAATCACGTATAAGACTGGAGGAGTGGATGGAGGTAGTAGAATGAATAGGGCCAGGAAGAGAGTTCCAGAGTTTGGGAAAGCAGAAAGAGAAAGCAGCTTGCCCAGCCAAGGTCCACCTGGAAGGGAGAGTTAGAGAGTGGAGGTTAGAGCCACAGAGAGAACAGGAGGGGTTTGATGGGGAGGAGAGAAGAGACGCAAAGTAGGATGACAGGGAGCCCAGCCAGTACTTAGCAATAAGAGAGGAGCAATGAACAATTCATCTGGCTTCAAGGGAGGGAAAGGAGAGAGAGGCGTAGAGATGGCAGTGGTGGGGGGGGGGAATCCAGGGCAAACCTACAGAAGTAGTGGAAGAATGGGGTGAGGATTAGGGTTCACAACCCCAAAACACACCCCTCATGCCTGTTCCTACATGCACAGTGGGGGTGGGGTCTTAGGCTTGGGAACCCTAAGGTTGTAATTCCCTACTTTTGATGCTTCAACTCTAATTATACATACATATATATATATATATATATATATACATATATATATAGAGAAAAAGAGAGAGATTTATTGAAATGTCTCACCAGGTAGACATACTGAGCAAAACTGCTCATTTCCAGATGTATCCTGGAGGACAGGGTAGTGTATAGTTACAGGGTATGATACAAGCAAGTGCAGTTCATAACAATACATGTGGCACAATTTACAATAACAGTAATATACAGCAGATCGGTACATGAGACAATTGAATGGTTAAACCTGGCTAAGGTAATAAATTGAATATAACAGTTGTACACTAAAGTTCGAATAAGTGCAACTAGTCATATTACTTGAGTAGGCTGGGCATGTGGCTAGGAAGTGGGGACAGGATAGTACAGCAAGGGAGATAGGGGCTTTAAGGGCAGGTGCAAGAAGGGGTGGTGAGGGCACATAGGAGATATGATAGGGATCAGGATGAGGGAGCATTACAAATGTTGATAGGGAGAGAGAGTTCCACAGCTTAGGGAAGAGGAGGAAGAAGGAAGCCTGGCCTGCAGATGACCTGTAAGGAACAGCCAGGGAATGGGCATCACTATTCCTCCTCGGGGGGGGGGAGATGGAGGACAAGAGGAAGGGGTGGGAGCACTCCAAACCCAAAACTTGCCGATGATGAAGGCACAATGTAGCACTTGGCAGTCACTGAGGGAGGGGAGGACCAGGGATTGATAAAGGGTGCAGTGGTGTGTGCGGGGCGGGCTGTTAAGAGCAATGCAGCAGAAAGAATGGAATATGGTGTCCAGTCTGGCTAGGGTAATTTTTGGGATGTCATTGTGGACTACACTGCCATAGTCAAAAGTTGGAAGGATCATTTTGAGAAGAATTTCTCTGCAGGTTGGTAAGAGGATACATTCACGAGTCAATCAATCAATCAATCAATCAAAATCTTTATTTATCCAGGCGAACATCGTTGAGCAGAACTCATTTGCAAGATGGACCTGGGTAGAACAAGGTCATTTACAAATTCAATGGACAATAAACAGTATACATGAAATAAAATATTCATTTATGTAGTCAAAGGACAATACAAAGTATACACAGAAGTAAACAAGGTATTACAACGTCATTCATGGTATCACAACAAAACGTATGAGAGCATAAACCCTAGCTCATTTACAAAGTTGTCTGTACATATACTGTGTGTGTATATATATATATATATATATATATATATATATAGCAACAAAGTGGGATTGTACAGTAGCTTCAGATGTGGGGAGAAGTTTAAGGGGTGGATTAGATTAATTACTCATCATACAGTCCTTTCCATCCCCTACAGATATTATCCTTAGGGGATGGGAAGGGGTTGTCCGCTAAACGTGGGCAGGTCGGGGAGGGAGAGCTATAAGAAACTATTATTAAGGAGGAGGAGAAATGGGATAAGGAGACAATGGGGTGAGATGGTAAATACAATTTGAAGAGTAGAGGTAAAGGCCGAAGAGAATATTGCTAATCATTAGGGTAAGGAGACATCTAGGCAAATTTTAAGAGCAGTGACGGGGAACACATAGAAGATTCCCAAGGAGTTATATGTTTGGATTGAACGTACTAGTCAGGCATGGTGGTAGTGCGATGTATATATGTGATCACGCTAACAATGTGGGAAGCATTTTCAGTGTTCCTTAATAAGGCGTGAATAAAGGGGGCTTTGAGGAAGTAATTGTTATGGATATGCTTAGTTTCATTGTTTTTTGCAGTTTGTTACACGAGGAGGGCAGCATGAAGCTAATGGCAGTCCTTCCGAATTGAGGATGAACTTTGGGCACGTTCAACAAGATGTAAGAGTAGCTTCTTAGAGCATATTTGCTTATTATGTTTTGGTGGAGACAGTCTAAAACATATTGTGGTAATTGATTGGATATTGCTCTGAAAGTGCATATGGCAGCATTTCTATCCCTCCTAAACTGAAGAGTGGTCCATCCCACTGCTGCATAAAGGGAGCAATAATGTCTGGTAAACAGAAGTCCTGTAATAAACCTCAATGCTCTATGGTAGAGCATGTCCAATTTAGCCAGGTAGGAGGTGTGACAGTGGCTATATAGGAAATCCGCATAGTCAGTTACAGAAAGAAACATTGCTTGGAACAGCCATAACTTAGCATCACTTGTAAGAAAGTGACTGATCCTAAAGTAAAGACCAAGCCTTAGGCGTAGTTTTTTTAGCAATTCCTCCATATGTTCTGTAAAGGAAAGCCTGTTGTCAAGCCAAACTCCTAGGTACTTAAATTTTGCAACAAATTCTAGGTTTTCTGCTAGAATTGTGGTTATCTGCAAAACAGATCCTGAGACAGTTGGGTTTACCGCATGCATGACAGGAGAGAAAAGCATTGCTTTTGTTTTCTTTGCATTAGGCAGTAGCTTTTTGTTTAGGAGCTGATGTTGGAGTAGACTGAATTCTGTTTGTAGGTCACTACAAGCTGTTTCTGGTGATGGGTGACTCTCATATAGCACCGTGTCATCAGCAAATAGATGGACTGTAGCCTTGGTAATATTATCATCAATGTTGTTAATATAGATAGCGAAGAGGATAGGACCAAGAATGGATCCTTGGGGTATGCCTCTTAGCAATGGCTTAAAGGGTGAGAGTTCGCCCTCGGCCTTGACCTGTTGGAGGCATCCAGAGAGGTGGTTGGTGAACCACTGTAGGGAGAGTGAATCCAGCCCTATGGATTCCAGAGATGAAAGGAGCAGATCATGAACGACTGTGTCGAATGCCTTACTTAGGTCCAGAAACACAGCACAGATACAATTCCTGTTGTCTAATTCTCTCTGCCAATCATTGGTTACTTTTGCTAGGGCTGTGATGGTACTATGCTTGGCTCTGAAGCCAGATTGTGCGGGGTTTAGGAGATTCGTAGTTTCAAAGTAAGATCTCAGTTGAATATTTACAATTTTGTCCAGCAGTTTTGATAGGACTGGAAGAATGGAAATTGACCTATAGTCGTTAAGGTCACGAGGGTCCCCCTGATTTAAATAGTGGAATGACCGGCACAGTTTTCCAGGTAAAGGGGATTGTTCCTTGGGACAAGAAAGAGATTGAACAAGTGTGCTATAGGTAACGCTAATACCGAGTAGGCAATCTTCAGGAAGTAGGGGTCGAGGGAGTATACCAGCACTTTTCTTTGTGTCCAATTGGCATAGCATTTCTTCAACCTGTTTCAGTGTGGCTGGTTGCAGAGAGAATATTGACTTTATCACAATGGTATCAGTATGTTGAGTGCCATGCTGGGAGTGTATCGAATTTGCAGGAGAGTTATCAAATGCTAAACCTGCAGTCGTGAAATGATTGTTGAATGATTCTAGGATCTCCAATTTGTCGACGATAATCTCATTTCCAGAGATTCCAGTGTAAGACACCTAGCATGGGGAGCAGTTTCCTGTAAATGGCATGCATGTGACCAGTGAAGTCGAGGTGCTTGTCGAGCCAGACCCCTAGGTACCTGAAGGAGGTAGTGTCTTCCAATGTTGACCCATCAAGTATGTAGAAGGTAGGGGTGGAAGGGAGCCTGGAGAGTCTCTGCCTTGTGCCAAAGGTCACGGAGACTGTTTTCTTGGCATGTAGGAACAGCTGATTGCATGTAGCCACTGCTGGACTTTATCAAAGTCCTACTGTAGGGTGGATGCAACCAATGGGGATGAAGGATTGAACATGTACACATTAGTGTCATCCACATACATGAGAATGGATGCAGATGAACATACCTAAGGAAGATCATTAAGGAAAATGCAAAAGAGAATCGGTCCAAGCACTGGGCCTTGAAGGACCCCAGTGTTGATGGGTAGGCATGGAGAGAGGGAATGCCCGATTCTAAATGACTGCAATCTACCTACCAGGTATGATCTGAACCAGCTGACGGCAGTAGTGGACAGCCCAGCGGGGGGAATTTGTCCAATAGGAGGGAATGAGCGACAATGTTGTAAGCCTTGGCTAGGTTGATAAGAGTGAGCCTGGGATTGGTCCAGCGTTTGGGGGCTTGGTGGAGCCAGCAGCCAGTAACAGGCTTGAGGGGGCGGCGCTGACACTACAAAAGCCCATGCCACTCGAAACTGAACAGCGAGCTGACCCACAGAACAGCTGAGCACCAGGGCAGATGAACACCACATGAACTGTGCTCCAAGTCTACCTTTTTGTCACCTGAACTGCTTCCAGCATTGTTTTGCCTGCACCAGCATCCATCACTGACTAGCTGCCTGAGGTCTGAATCTCTTCCTCAGCCTGGGATTGGTCTGGTGTGTGGGGGCCCGGTGGAGCCAGCAGCCGGTAACAGGCTTGAGAGGGTGGCACTGACACTACAAAAGCCCATGCCGCTCGAAATTGAACAGCGAGCTGACCCACAGAACAGCTGAGCACCAGGGCAGATGAACGCCACATGAACTGTGCTCCAAGTCTACCTTTTTGTCACCTGAACTGCTTCCAGCATTGTTTTGCCTGCACCAGCATCCATCACTGACTAGCTGCCTGAGGTCTGAATCTCTTCTTCAGCCTGGGATTGGTCTGGTGTGTGGGTGCCCGGTGCAACCAGCAGCTGGTAACGGGCTTGAGGGGCAGGGCTGACATTGTAAAAGCTCACACTGCTCGTAAGCGCAAGTGATTGCACGAGTGAGTGAGTGGCGCAAGCGCCACTCGGAGGGGGAAATCTGATTGAAGTAGGTTCTGGTTTTGGTTTCCTAGGGGCCGTTTTAAAAGAAAAGTTTTAAATATTACTTTAACTTCACTGCAAGGAACGTTTTAGATATGTATCAGCACTATATTAAATGTGTCTTGCTTATGGGACTATACTTAACACTAGTATGTGTAGACTGCTCAGGAAACAGGTTGGAGGAGGGGAAAGGAATAGGGAAGGGTAAATGGAGCATGGGGAAGTACACTAAATCAGAAGCGGAGGGATGGGAATTTTGCCCAGGTGGCTATGAATACAGGGATGGACTAATACAAGTTCAACAAAAATGCACCCTAACTGATGCTACCTATATTTCCTGGCCATTGGTACACAAGGGGAAGCTGAATTTAGGCCTAAGAGCAGGAGTGTTCCTAAGAGTAAAAAGCAGTAAAGTTATTAACTTCTTTTTGTTAATCTTATTGATCCTTGCTGGGGTTGTAGAAATTAATCCTGGCCTCATCTGCCATGCATGAAACAGTGGGCCAATAGGAGAAAAGGGTCTGAAGACAGCCAATGAAAATATTAGGAGTGTACAGGCACACGTGGATGAGCTAAGGGTATGGGAGGAGGCTGGGAATTATGATGTTGTGCGGATATGTGAAACTTTGCTAAAGCAATCTGCCCCATCAAATCTAATACAAACACATGGGTATTATATCCAAAGACAAGATAGGTGGAGGTGGGAGAGAAAAGGTGGAGGAGTAATGTTTTATATTAAGGACAGAATACCGGCAGAGGAAGTGGAAAAAGACCCAATTGACAATAGTATTGACCACTGTACATAAGCATTCAGATTAAGCCGGGAACAACCAGTTATAAACATCTCTACCTTACTTGTTTTCATTGTCCCCCTAAGTATACTTTGGCAAACTATTAATTTTTTTAATTATGGACAAGTATTCATAAGAACAGAAGGGAACATATCATGATAGGTGATGTGAATGAGGATTGGAAGTCAGAAAGGGCAGCTGGGAAACTAAACACCAGTATGGAAGTCACCCCTTTTGTACAAATGATAGAGGTCCCTACAAACTACAATTATAAAACAACCAACTACAGTATAATAGACTGGTTAATAACAAATAGGCCAAGAAACATCTTAAAAATAGGGGTGCTATCTGATTCTATATCGGATCGCTGCCCAGTATTTTGTTTACGTAAGATGATAAAGCAAACCACCACCCCTAGATTCTTAAATAAAAGGTGTATAAATAGGTTAGATGAAGAGGCTTATAAGAAGGAATTGGAGTAAACAAACTCAGGGAAAGTTATGAATTCTGAAGACTTGAATTTAAAGATGGAACAGTTTAACAGCTATTTGAGTACATTATTTGAAAAATACACCCCTGTTACAAAATAGAGGGTGAAAGGGAAGATCTCCCCTTGGCTAGATGAGAAACTGAGGGATCAAATAAAACATCGGGAGAAAATAAGGAGACAGTATTTAAAGAGTAGAAATGGGGAGACATTACTACAAAATAAAATAAGAAACAAAGTAAAAAAGTGGGATATCTGAGGCAAAGTCGAGTTATTACCAACAGATGCAGTTAAAGAACATAAAAGATCCTAAAACATTCTGGCAGCCCTTCAGACAGTTTTACAATCCAAGGATGACGGGAGTATTAAGGGTATAAAAGAGAGGGAAGAACTAATTCAGGATAGCGAGGCCATAGCCGCCCATTTGTTTTTTTGTATTATCTATTTATGCCCCCTTTGTGCTCTGGAGCTGCCTCTCCTTCGGGCTGCCATGACCCACAGACATTCCTTCTACTATCTCTATCCAGCCACCTTATCTCAGATCTGTAGCCATCCTTGGGATAGCCTGGCGTAACCCTTTACCGGGTGGGTCCCTCTCCTCTGAGGGGGAAGGCAGGGAGAAGACCGGCAAACTATTTTTTTTTTCTTCAGTCCTGGGTGCTGCTGAGGCTTTCTGTGGCTTCCTGGGAGTCTTCAGAGGTGTCCTGGGTCAGCAGCCATCATCCGGCCAGTCCCCAGAGCACTTTTTTTCTGTTTTTTGTGGTGTTCTCCTTATCGTGATCCCTCTGCAGTGCTCCCGATCTCCACCGGGGGCGGCTGCAGAGTGACCATGCATCCGCAACCCACTCCAGGGGATGACAGCAGTCCTACGGATTCTCAATCCTTCCCCTTCCCCTGCCGAACCCTGGCACCCAAGTCCTTTCCCAAACTTGGGATGCCGGCATGGTGTTAGGTAAGGTGCCCGCACCTCAACCCTCTGTGCCACCAGGCCTACTTTATATTGTTTTGTTTTTTTTTTCCTTTCAATTGTTTAACCAGGAGTGGCACACTAAGCTGAAAGCTTGTTTACAGGGGCAACCTAGGAGCACATGGAAGTTAAGTGACTTGCTCAGGGTCACCCAGTATGCAAGTGGGGGCTGTGGGATTCAAACCCAGATCTCCAGATTTGCAGCTCACAGCCTTAAACCACTGTGCTATACTGCCTCCCTAGCCGACCATTTTAATAAATTCTTTATTTCAAAAACATTAAGTGCAAGTAAGTTGGAGATGGGGCAGGTAGAAGCAGGCCCAGTTAAACAGAAAAAGGCAACGCATGTAAAAGAGGTGCCCCCCTTTGTCTTTGACAGAGTAGATGAAAGCAAAGTTTTAAAATTATTGCAGAGTCTGGGGAAGGGGAGGAGGTGGACTTGATGAGGTACCCACTCAATTATTAAAGTTATCAGCAAATTATATTAAGGGCCTAGTGACAACGCTGCTTAATTATTCTCTGGCAAATGGAATCATCCCAAAAACCTGGAAAGAGGTTGGTGTTATACCAGTTTTTAAGGGGGGGGGATAAATTAGAAACTACAAACTATAGGCCTATATCACTATTAGCAACAGTAAGCAAGATATTGAAGAAGTGTGTCCTTCGCCAAAAGCTGGCCCACTTGGAACAGTGTAATCTACTTGTGGACCAGCAACATGGCTTCCGTTGTGGTTGGTCCACCTTGACGGCTTTGGCTGGGTTAGTGGATGCTGTGCTCATGGCCTCCGAAAAAGGGAAGACCACAGGCGCGGTCTTTGTGGACCTGGCTGGTGCCTTTGATACAGTGGCCCATGGATTCTTGCTGGAAAAACTGGGGACCAGTTGTGGAAGGCTTAAGGGTTAAAAAAGGGTTAAAAAAGGACGCTCCAGAGATGAAATGCAATCTTTACTTTTTATTTGCAGGTAGCAGACAAGCACATCTTTGAAGAATAAAAAAAATAAATCGAACTGTACGTTTAAACAAAATAATTTGTCAGAAAATACAAGCAGGAATATATCTTTAGGCAGTAGGAGATCCTACTACTACCTCCGAGGTGCTCACACTTCAGCACCCAAGTCCCATCTGACATTCATATTCAGAGCTCTGGCATATAAAGGGTGTAAAAGGCCAGGATTGGTCCTGGCGACACTCAATCAACAGAAGATTCTATATTTCAGCAAAGTATTTATTTTATATACCTTGATTCCCTTTCAAATCATCCCCAAACTAATATAAAGTACAGACTTTCACATATTTCAAAAAATGATTACTTTTCAATAAGGTTTGAATCCTGCTTTGGAATGTCGACAGAAACCACCCCATCTTTCCTGTATAAAAGAATGAAGAAAGAGGCCGGCCGGCTCTTAGGAAACAAAAGAGATGAAGGAACTGTGGCGTTTCAAAGCGTGAAAGCACACCCATTGTATGTCACTAAAGAAAAGAAATTCCATGAAACAGATACAGCAAGTTCCCGAATTGAGGTATGCACATGTTCCTACATTCAACCAACAGCAAATGGTTTTGGCTGCCCAGTCCGAGTTTTGGTTTAATTTAATTTGCATTTAGAAACGGAAAAAATAGCAGCATGAATGTACGCACATTCGTGAAGGAAAAGCAATCGGGAAAATTAAATGGCTAGTGTGTTACAAAATGTAGTCCTCTGTACAAGAATGTGCTTTTTACTCTCCAGATACTTTTTTTTTTAGCAGACTTTAGGAAAAGAAAGACTCTAGCGCATTTAAGACAGCACCCTGAGAACCTACATTCAATTCTTTTACTGTATTGGGAGTATCACAAAATGCTTATTCATGTTTTCAGTAACACGCTATTCAAATAAGCTGATAAACTTATACACCCAACTCTTCTATCTTAAATAGGAGACAGCATCTAGAATTTTACGAAGATTACTTAATTTAACCTAGTTTGGTTATTCTATCTCCTGTAAATCACTTTCCTAATACGTTACTAATACGGGGACTGAATAAACGTCGAATGAATAGATAAATTTTATTATTTGAAACATGAACCTTGTAAACCTCATAAATATCGTCTTTTAACTTTTGAAGATATATGCAGGTTCTCTTTTCACCCCTCTTAACATAAATATACGATCTAATATATAATAGTGGGTAATAGATGGCCAGTCTATTCACCACTATTCATTCAGATGCACAAGACAAAAGACAAAAAAGGGACAGCATTCACTCCACAGGACAACATGAAAATACAACAGCAAAACGTCTCTGAAGGAGGGGGTTTAATGCCCCTACCACACCAGTGAACACTAGCTGCTCAGTAAGTTGAGAAGCAGCTAAAATGGCACCTGCATGCTGTTTTCTGGTGTTGCTCTACCTGAGTGGGGGAGGTGGGTTCTGGCTTCCAGAGGTAGTTTGGCGAACCCCTTATCATGCTGCAAGAGTCCCAGGAGCTGCTATGCAGCATTGTGGAGAAAGGAGAAGAAGGAGGTATGTAGGGCTGGGGGAAGGAGTTACAGTGGGAGGCTTAGGGAGTCAGTAACCTGAGCCACAGTGCAAGGGAGTCACCACCGACAGCAAAGATCTGGCCTAGGACAAGGTGTTGGGACAGCGTTCTACAACACTGAGCACTGAGTAAAGTACATGAAGGGCACTGAGTGATGACTATCTGGCCCAGAACACTAACATGAAGCTGTAAACAGGGAAAAGTACAAGAAAGATGCTAAGCCACAACTATCTGTCCCAGTGACACTAAATTAAGCTGAAAACAGGCAAAAATACATGAAAGGCGCTGAGCGCTGACTATCTGACTAGAAACACTAAATTAAGCTAAATGCTGATATGCATACAAGGGAACAGCACAGAGTGCTGACTATGTGCAGTTAAAGCAGCAGAATGAGCTGAAGCTGACTCAGGTTACTGAATGGCACTGAGTACCGCCATGTTACACCAAGTAGCACTTGATGCAGCTGTAAGCTGAACCAGTTGTATAAACAGCACAAATACAGCAGATTTACACAGATTCTGATGCAAAAACACAAGCAGGCTAGGATCTGAACCTTGCAGAAGTACAACAGGGATTACAGCATAATCAGTAAAAGTACATACAAAGACACCTGTGAAATGGCCTAAAATCAGCAACACTGCTTGGCTATAGAACTGTCAGTTGCGTTTGGCTGATTTAAAGTCCATCACTCTTTAGGCACCAGTGAACACTAGCTACTCAGTAAGTTCAGAGGCAGCTAAAATGGCGCCCACACGCTGTTTTCTGGTGTTGCTGTACCTGAGTGGAGGAGGTGGGATCTGGCTTCCAGAAGTAGTTCGGTGGACCCCTTATCCTGCTGCAGGAGTCCCAGGAGCTGCTATGCCAGGACTGAGTGGGGCAGGTGGGATCTGGCTTTCAAGGGTAGTTCAATGGACCCCTTATTCTGCTGCGGGAGACCCAGGAGCTGCTATGCCAGGTCTGAATGGGGGAGGTGGGATCTGGCTTCCAGGAGTAGTTCGGTGGACCTCTTATCATACTGCAGGAGTCCCAGGAGCTGCTATGCCAGGACTGAGTGGGGGAGGTGGAATCCCGCTTCCAGGAGTGGTTCGGTGGACCCCTTACCCTGCTGCAGGAGTCCCAGGAGCTGCTATGCCAGGACTGAGTGGGGGAGGTGGGATCTGGCTTCCAGGAGTGGTTCGGTGGACCCCTTATCCTACTGGAGGAGTCCCAGGAGCTGCTATGCCAGGACTGAGTGGGGGAGGTGGGATCCCACTTCCAGGAGTGGTTCGGTGGACCCCTTATCATGCTGCAGGAGTTCCAGGAGCTGCTATGCCAGGACTGAGTGGGGGAGGTGGGATCTGGCTTCCAGGAGTGGTTCGGTGGACCCCTTATCCTGCTGCAGGAGTCCCAGGAGCTGCTATGCCAGAACTGAGTGGGGGAGGTGGGATCTGGCTTCCAGGAGTGGTTCGGTGAACCCCTTATCCTGCTGCAGGAGACCCAGGAGCTGCTATGCCAGGACTGAGTGGGGGAGGTGGGATCTGGCTTCCAGGAGTGGTTCGGTGGACCCCTTATCCTACTGGAGGAGTCCCAGGAGCTGCTATGCCAGGACTGAGTGGGGGAGGTGGGATCCCACTTCCAGGAGTGGTTCGGTGGACCCCTTATCATGCTGCAGGAGTTCCAGGAGCTGCTATGCCAGGACTGAGTGGGGGAGGTGGGATCTGGCTTCCAGGAGTGGTTCGGTGGACCCCTTATCCTGCTGCAGGAGTCCCAGGAGCTGCTATGCCAGAACTGAGTGGGGGAGGTGGGATCTGGCTTCCAGGAGTGGTTCGGTGAACTCCTTATCCTGCTGCAGGAGTCCCAGGAGCTGCTATGCCAGAACTGAGTGGGGGAGGTGGGATCTGGCTTCCAGGAGTGGTTCGGTGAACCCCTTATCCTGCTGCAGGAGTCCCAGGAGCTGCTATGCCAGGACTGAGTGGGGGAGGTGGGATCTGGCTTCCAGGAGTGGTTCGGTGGACCCCTTATCTTGCTGCAGGAGTCCCAGGAGCTGCTATGCCAGGACTGAGTGGGGGAGGTGGGATCTGGCTTCCAGGAGTGGTTCGGTGGACCCCTTACCCTGCTGCAGGAGTCCCAGGAGCTGCCATACCAGGACTGAGTGAGGGAGGTTGGATCCAGCTTCTGGAGGTAGTTCAGTGGACCCCTTATCCTGCTGTAGGGAGTCCCAGGAACTGCTATGCCAGGACTGAGTGAGGGAGGTGGGATCCCGCTTTCAGGAGTGATTCGGTGGACCCCTTATTCTGCTGCAGGAGTCCCAGGACTACCATGCCAGGACAGAGTGTATGTATGTGTAGATAGATCATTTATAGATAGCTAGATAGATAGACAGACATATAGATAGATAGCTATATAGATATATCATTGTGTAGAGATATATATAGATATATAGCTATAGTATATAGATATTTATAGACATATAAAATATTTATACATTAACTAAAAAGGTGCGGTAGCACCAACTATAGATAGGGCTCAGTAGGGTGTTCGATGTTAAACCCCTAACTTTGCAAATTAATATCTTTTGCACCATTTGGTAAAATGAGCTGAAATGTGCATGTGTTCCCTGGGAGACAAGGTCTTGAGCTGTGGACATTTTTTGATGGCAGCTCGTGTGGTTTCTGAGAGCCATATATGTCATTTTTAACAGAAGACTAACTTTTTTCAGATCCATGACATGACAGCAACAACGTTTTGCCAACGGGACACAACAGAAACTGATTTATGTCTACTGCAAGTTGTGGTCCGCATAAATCCATCAGGAAATAGTTTTTTTTTCAGCGGGATTTGCCAACCGAACCTACCATACAGAGGGGGGCTCTGCTCCCTGCACCTTCCATAACTAAGGATTATCAGCTCCAGGTTGGAAGTTGATTTGGGGAGGGGGGCAAACCCCAGAGAAAGAAATGCAGGGGTCCCATGGGTACATTACGGCTGCAACAGCGACTTGCTGCTGTAATATACTTTGCTATTGAAATGTTGCTGTGGCATCAGCATACGTTTTTCCTATACTTAACATTTTTTTTGGCTCTCTCACCTACAGCCTACATGGAATGGAATTATTTCTCCAATCTTGCAGGGGGCATGTGTCATGTCCTAAGATGGTACCTTTGACAGGTCTGGTGAAAAAATATTAAATGGTTCCATATTTATAAGACTTTAAAATTTAGCGTTTTCCATTCTGAGCATGTGCAATATAGTTTTTGAGATAATGTTCTAGAACAAAATGAAAATTGTTATGTCACAAATGCCCATTTTTGATTTCTCGCCACTTGATTGGCACAGCAACAACCATTTTTTGTGCTGTGCCAGCCACCACCTTGTTGATTTTTTCTATGAAATAACAATCGTGGAAAATACATAAAAATGTTGCCATTTTAAGAAACAAAAAAAAACAGAACCTAGCTAAATAGATCCTGTTTAGCTAGATTCTGCTTTTTTATAATAAGAGACTGTTAGGATATAGAAGGGTTAATTAAAAAAGCAGTTAGTAAACTCTAAAATATTAGAACTATCTTGCAGCTGTGAAGTATGAAACCTTGTAGTTTCCTGTAAAATGTGGAAAGCAAACCTTATCACTACTGTTTCTAACAGCAGACAACTTGATGTATGTTTTATGTCTAAGTACAGGTGTGCATAAGATAAGGAAGACACTGGCAGTACGAACTGCTGTTTCAGCATACTTTCTCATGAAAGGCATCCTGTCTAATCCGTGTATGACATCAACTTTTACTGTATATAAATTAGGGAATTGTATGCGTTTTTACTATTCGGACCGTGACAAAATGATTTCACTTGCTTCCTGACAAATGGTCCAGTTGTGAGTATTAGATATCTTTATTACTTACAACTTTTAGCTTAGGTGATTAGACATTCTGTAATACAGATGAAAACATATTTTTCTGCTTATTGTCTATTCACTTACACTTATGTGGTCTCAGTAAAAGAGAAGCACTATGGTGAATATCTGTGTGTCTGTCTGGTCTGTACCTCTGGTATAAGTTATTATTATTATTATTGGAAAATCTAATATTATATTACAAATATAACATTTAGCACCAGAACAAAGGGAGGCCGGCAGGTACAGATTTAAGTGCATCAAACCTCTGTATACTTAAGGGTTGCAACCCAAGAACAGGGCAACAAAGGAGGCTTTGCCTGTGGGCACCACCACCACTATGCTGAAAATAGAAAGTCCAGAAAAAACAGTTAGGGACTATTTTGAAGAATATATTAAAACACATGATGGTGGAGTATTGTCTGCGCCTGATGTCATGTGGCACGGAAAGTTGTGGCATTACGTTAAACAAGTTAGAAACAGAAGTTTTGGACAATGAGAAAGTCATGGAACATTAAAAAAGGAAGCTGTAGTCAGGGCTTGTACTGTGCAGTGGTGGCACTGCAAGAACAAGTCTCTGGTCTTAAAAAGGAGCATAGAAGTAAAAAGGATGGAGTTAGAGGAAAAAGTACAACAGTTACAGTGACATAATCAGGACTTGAGAAGTTCTAACATTGTCCTGTCAAGTCAAGTGAAGGATTATAGTGTGCAAATCAAACTTTGCAGGATCAATTAGAAGTGGCGGAGGCTGAAGTAGATATATTGACTGAACAAGTACGCCAGCCAAAAGGGGCAGTTAAAGAAATAATTGAATATAAACAAAACAGTCCCTCGTTTGGTGGCACCACTGCCTCCATATCCTGCAGAGCCCCCTCTGTACCCACACTTTGGCCCACACAAAGGGAGACTTCCAGTTTAACCAATGGTGTATATTTATACCCCCCAAACAAGTGCAACACACAGAGAGCCAGGGAAAATGCAGTAACCATCACAGTGGACAGAGGCTGAATGGTGTGCTGCGCTGCTCACCCCAGAAATGTGGCAAATGTATGTGAGGGAACTTGGGTACCTACCTAATTAAGGGAATGCAATAGGACTAGAAATTGGCTATATAGAGTGATTACTACCATCACTGAGGCAGATGACTTCTCTACCCAGGAACTCAGAGGTCAGAGGTGATTAGTAGGGAAGGATAAGCGGACTAAAATGCCAACAGACCTCCAGACTCCAGCAACAGATATAATTATAAGAAAAAAATTGACGGTGTCTTAATTGCCATCACTGGGACCCAGTCAAGACAGATCTCCTGGGGTACGTTTGCCACACCCAGGGTCCAAGAAAAACACCAAACAAGTTTGATGCCAGGCTTTGGCAAACCTTGAAGGTGTTGTACAATGCCAGTGGGACAGACTGATGACAGTCCCAAGCATACTGTGGCCTCTTTTTTGAGGGCCTTCTCCCTAAAACACAGGAAATGGTTCACATGATTGTCACACCTCAAATGAGGATGGATGAGATTGTGGCAAAGCTCAACATGCTTAACAGGTATAGGATAATACTGATGGCAAAAACAAGCCGAAGCCAGTTAGTGAAAATAAGACCTTCAAGGTAGAGGGTGGAAGGCAGGGGAGAGGCCAAGGTAAAGATAGATGGAGAGGTAAAAAGAAAGGACTTTGGAGATGAAATAGGGACTACCAAGGACATGGTAGAGGAAACTGTAAAAATAGAGGTGATAACTGGCAGGATAATAGGGATTGGCAGGAATGGGACTAAGACAAGCTGAGGGAGGTTTGGATCCCACCATCCAAGAACTACAAGCAGAAGTACAGAGGTTGAGAGAAGAAAACAATCACCTGCGTACAGCAGTCATGGGGCAACCACACAAACAAGGTTACAAGGAACACTGAGCCTTCATCCCAACTGTAGAGACAATCTGCATTACATTAGACAGATGGGGCACCCCCAGTTTATGGCTAATATTGAGGGTGTTCAACATACAACAGTTGCTTTAGATTCAAGTGTCAATATCAGTAATAGGTACATGGTTTAGGGCAGAGCATTTGAATCAGAATGTGACTATCTAAAGGGTACATGTCGCAAATATCACCACACCACTGACTAGACCTATCAAGGTTACAACTGGGACCTGGCAAGGTCCAATTACATTTGTGCATCTAGAAAGACCAGGAATCCTGGTGGGAAGTGACTGGATGGTTATAAATGGAACCATCCTGGACTTAGCTAACTCACAGCTTTTGAAAGCAGTGACCAACAGAGACAGTGTTGTACCAGTGGTACCAATGGGGTTACATCCCCGACCCCGACAATTCCACAGGGACTGACACTACAGGGACAACAGCGCCAGGTCACTGTAGTGTCAGTGCGGTACCCCACCATTGCATCACAGGTGTGCCCCTCCCCGAAATCACTCCAATTCAGAGTCGGTTAATTTAGTAGTGAGGTGGGGTGCGAAGTCCTGTAATAGAGTTTGGGGCAAACCTAAAAGAAAGCACTCATTTTCTCTTGCTCCCTTATGTCGACTGCGAAATGCGGTCAACATAAGGGTGTCGCTCTGATGGTGGTTGACAAAAATGTTGTCGACCAACTATCATAAAGCCATACCAATGGACCACACAGTGTGGACAGTTAAGGGGATACAGCATGTGTTATGGGAAAAGTTAGATTTACCCATTGATGTCCAAGCAGTGGGGGAATAATTGCAAACAGTTATCTGATGTTTTCACCAAACATAAACATGATTGAGGTCAATTACAGACTGAGGTAATTATTGAAGGAAAAGGGCCACCACCTCAGTGGCAGTATCCCTTTCCAAGGGAAGCCATAGGACCAGTGGCTAAAGTAATAGCCAGCTTAGAGAAGCAGGGTATAGTGAGAAAGTGCTCTTCTGTTGCAAACTCCCCCACATAGCCAGTAAAAAAGTGGATGGCATGTGGAGACTGACCATAGATTGCAGAGAGTTAAATAAATATTTTAAACCTATGGCTCTTGTAGTTGCTTCTTATCTAGAAATCATGACAAAGGTAGTTTCTTAGTCTAAATGATTTTCAGTAGCAGACATTTCAAATGGGTTTTAGTCATTACCGTTACATCCTGAGAGCCAGTATTTGTTTGCATTTACTTTTCAAGGGACACAGTACACTTTGACCTGACTGCCTCAGGGATTCCATAACAGCCCATCCATTTTTCATGCACATATGAAACAGGCTTTTTCAGCTTTATCTTTTCATCTAAATATTGCTCAGTATGTGGATGTCATACCGTTGCGCAAGACAAAGAGAAAATAGCATTTGTATTTGCTATTGTTTTTACTGCAGAAACTTTAGCAAGCTGGTTTAAAGGTAAACCCAACTAAAATTCTGTTGTGCCAAGCTTCTATGAATTTCTTAGGTGTAACCTTGAATCAGGAAGGAAAATCACTGACCAAACTAAAATACAGACAATTCTGGCATTGCCCATCCCCACCAGTGAGGGGTCATTTTGCTCATTTTTAGGCATGACAGGATTCTGCAGGGAATTTATACCCTACTATGCAGAAATGGCAGCTCCTTCTTACAAGCTGCTAAGAAAAGGCACCATTTAGCAAAGGGTGGAGGAACATACCCAAGCAGTTGCTGCACTGAAAAAAGCATTGGCTAAGGCTCCCATGCTAGCCACTTGATTATTAAAAAAAAAGTACAGTTACATAAGAACTTACCATAACAGTAGATCATTGAGAAGAGCTCTTGCAGCAGGTAACACCATTAGGACTATGCTGCCAGGCACCAGGACCCCACGGAAAAATTCTGGCTAGCAGTCTAAGGTGGGAGACCACCCCCTGACGTCAGCCCCGTCCCCAATGTCACCCACGGTATAAAGATGTGGTTCCCCGGCACACCCCCAGTTCTCCCATCAGAGACCCAGCTAGCATAACAGATGGGGAACCGAGGAGGTTCTCATGTCCCCCATAGACAAGGATAGCGACATAACCCCAGAGGTAGGTGGGAGGGAAAGCATACCTGCTGCAAGAGTTCTTCTCGAAGATCTACTGTTACAGTAAGTTCTTACGTAACAGTACTATCTTACTTCCAGATAGAGCTCTTGAAGCAGGTAACATCATTAGGACTGAGTCCCAAGCAGTGCAAGAATAGAATCCATGTCAGAAGGGTGGTGGTTATGAAAATCAGAAATCACTGGTACTCCTAAGAGAGTAGACCTTGGAGGATGGCAAGGCTTGCCCTCCTGGAAGCAATGTCCAGACTGTAGTGTTTTATGAAAGTGTGGACTGAACTCCAAGTAGCAGCTGCACAAAGATCCACTGCTGAGACATTCCTCGGATGCAAATGACATGGCAGCACCCCTTGTGGAGTGACCTTTGACCGGTCCCAGTAAAGGTTTGTAGTATTTCTGGTAGCAGTAAACAATGCAATTGACCAACCATTTGGCCAATGTCTGCTTAGTCACTGGTGCCCCTAACATTCTCTGGGCAAAGGAGACAAATGACTGCTCTGTCTTTCTAGAAGATCGGGTACAATCTATTGAGAAACGAAGAATTCTGTAATCATCCACAGTATGCAACGGGGCCTCCCTTTATTTTAGTACTCTGGGTACTAAACTGGAAGTTGAATGTCCTGGTTAAGAGTGAACTCAGACAGCACCTTCGGAAGAAACTTAGGACTGGTCCGCAGGGATACCATATCCCTGTGAAAAATCAAATAAGGCTCTTTATACATCAGAGCCTGAAGCATGGAAATCCTCTGCGCAGAAGTGATGGCAACCAAAAACAACACTTTCTAAGATAGGAAGCATAGCTCGCAACTAGCAGCTGGCTTAAAGGGAGGCAATGTAAGTTTTTCTAACATAAACAAGAGGTTCCAATGGGGGACTGGGGTCCCGCCTGGGAGGTTTGATATGCATAATACCACGCAATAAGGTCCTGGACAAGTTCAATTGTGCCAGGGTCCTGCCCTCCATAGGTACATGATAAGCTGACAGTGCAGAAAGGTGTACCTTTATGGACAAATAGCTGAGACCCTTGTCAGACAGGGAAAGAAGGTACTCCATTACCGAATTCACCGGGCAGGTGAAAGGATCCAGGAGATGGGATGATGTTCACAGGCAGAAACGTTTCCTCTTTATGGCATATGTGGCCCTACTCAAGGGTTTCCTCACGGCCACTAGGACCTCCGCTACCCTTGAAGACACCCCATATCTGTCCCTGACTAGGTCTGCAGGAGTCATGCATGCAGGTGCAAAGACTGAAGATTTGGGTGTAGCAGAGTTCCCTGTTCCTGGGAGAGCAAGCGAGGAGACAGGTGCAAGGGAATTGGAGGTTCTGATGCCAACTGTTGGAGCAGCAAAAACCAAATTTATCGAGGCCAGAATGACCCTATAAGAATCATGACAACCAGTTCCGCTTGTAGCTTGAGCTGCACTCTCTAAAGTAGTGGGAAGGGAGAGAAGGCATAGAGGAACTTCCCCACCCAAGAGATGGACAACACGTCTCATTAGAAAACACTAGGCCCTGGATCTAGCGAGCAAAAATTGGGCTGTTTGGCATTGAGTGGGGATGCAAAGAGGTTCAGTTCTGGAAGGCCCCACCTTTCGAAAAAGTCATCAACTGTGTCCTGTAGTAGTTCCCATTTGTGAGCCTGAGACAGAGAGCAGCTGAGGCTGTCGGCTTGGGTGTTTTAAACTCCTGGAACATGAACTGTTGAGAGCCCCTGGTTGTGCTCCACTGCTTAGTACCAGACTCTCATGGCTTCTCTGCAAGGTGGGGTAAGAGTGCATACTCCCTTGTTTGCTGCTGTAGAAGACCACTGGCATGTTGTCTGACTGGATGAGTAGGGGTCCTAGCAGGAGAATTGCCAGGAATGCCTGTAAGTCATACGGAATGTCTCTCATCTCCAATACGTTTATGTGGAGATTGCATTCCAAAGAGGTCCAGCTCCCTCTTATTTGATGGTCTCAGAAATGCACACCCCACCCTAGTCTCGAGGCATCTGTTGTCAGGATCTGCTGAGGATTGGGACTTTGTAAAGGAGCCCCAGTTTCTAACTGGGAAGGGGTGAGCTACCATTCCAGAGTCTGACACACTGTTTTAAAGACTCGGATCAGTTGTTCAAGGTTGTCCAAGCACTAGTCCCATTGAATCCTGAGGTTGCACTGGAGAACCCTCATGTGCAGATGAGATGAGGGAACTGTTACGATGGCTGCTGCCATGTGGCCTAGCATCTCCAGTACCATTCTGGCTGGAATCTGATTTGTGGAGACTACCCTCTGAACCAATGCCTTTAGTCAATCTGCCCTGTCTAAGGGAAGGAAGGCTCTCCCTTGGGCAGTGTCCAAGTCTGCCCCTATGTACTGTGACCTCAGGGTGGGCTGTGGGGTTGACTTGTGACGGTTTAAGGTAACCCCCAGACCTTGGAACAGATGAAAGGTGTCTTTCAGAGGTTGACACAGCTGATCTTTTGCAGGAGTTGTTTAGAGCCAGTCATCGAGGTAGGGGTAGACATAATGCCCCTGCCTCCTGAGAGATGCTGCCACTGCTGTCAGGCACTTGGAGAACACTCTGGGTGCTGAAGAAAAGCTGACTAGTAGTGCTCCCCCTGGAAGGTAAAGCGGAGGTATTTTCTGTGGGATGGCAGAATCTTTATATGCATGTAGGCGTACTGCATGTCCAGGGAGCAGAGCCAGTCCCCTTGGTGAAGCATGGGCAGCAATTCCAGCAGTGTCACCATAATGATCCTTTTGTATTCAATGAAAGTGTTCAGTTGACTGAGATCCAGGATGGGACGAAGGTCCCCTGTTTTGTGGGGGACAAGGAAAAAGTGGGAGTAATATCCCTTTCAACTCTGAAATGGTGGCACTGCTTGGAACGCTTTCTTGCTCAGAAGGGCTTGGATTTCTGCTCTGATAAGGCCTACATGGGATGGGGAGCAATGGGAGGGAGTAGGTGGGTTGTCTGGAGGGATCTGGTTGAATTCCAGTGCGTAACTCCACTCTATGTTCTGGAGTACCCATTGATCCACAGCAATATTGGACCAGCCACTGAGGTAAAGGGAGAATCATCCACCTACTGCATCCCCCTACGACTCCACTGGAGGAGGGACAACAGCCAGGAAGTCATGCCGAGATTGTTGGACTGGGCAAGGGAGCTCTGGCGTTCTTGGCACTCATAGGTCCCTGTGCCCCTAAAGACGGGGGGCATCTTTTCTTTTATAACCTCTTCTGCGCTGCTGTTTTCTTCCTTGTTGGCCCTGCTGCCTAAGAAAGGAGCTATGCCTGTACATAGTCGATTCCGATTTGTACATTTTGTGGACTTCAGAAACTGCCTTACCTGAGTCCTGTACACCAGTTATCAGTTTTTCTGCCTCTTGACTGAAAAGGACTGGACCCTGGAAAGGGGCATCCGGAATGGTGTCCTGCAGAACCTGGCGGAATCCTGAGACCCTCAGACAGGAGTGGCACCTTAGGCATAAACCAGTGGGCGCTGCCCTGGTGGCAATGTCTGCTGAGTCATATGAGCACCTAAGGATGTGCTTACTGACTGCTAACAACTTGGTCTTGTTGACAGAGTCAGGTTGAGACTTGGCCAGGTCCTAAGCCTTATTCCATAGTGATTTCTGGTACATCACCATGTGTGCCAAAAAATTAAGTGGCCTGACCATACAGATGGCTGAGGAACACACTTTACGGCTCAAATGGTCCAATTTCTTGGATTCCTTATCCAGTGGTTGGGAGCTCATATGCTTCGGCTGTTGGGTTCTCCCATGGGCGGCTGTGAGGATCATAGAGTCCAACTTAGGCTACTTGCTCAAGAGTGGTTCTCCCCTTGGCATCCTGTACAATTGGTCAGCCTTTTTGGGGACAACCGATGTCGCAGAGGGGTGCTTCCAGGCAACCTTTTCAATGTCCTGGAAGGATTCCACCAAGGGTGGGATAACCAATGGTTTTGGGTCCATGGCTCCTAAGAATTTTGACAAACTGCACCTCTGAGGGTCCAACTCTTCTGTCTCCCACTGGTTTAAGAACTGGATATGTCTCATTATATCCAGGAATGAGGGGTCGTCCGGAGGGGACCTTGGAGAGTCCCTCCTGTGGTCTGGGGATAGAAGAGACAGGTCATCCTCTGAGGAGTTGTAGGAGGAGTATCCTCTGATGGATCCTTTGGAGGACATATACGGGTGTCCCGTGGAGGAGGATCTGGACAACAGGTGGCGACCATGCCTCCGTCGCTCTGGTGACCCACGTCCCTTGTCCTCTGAAGTCGGGCAGTCCAGCATCGGGGGTGATGGAAGCAGATGTGGGGGGGAGGCTGTCAAGGTAGGGCTGGAGCCTCCACAGGATTGGGGGCCGGCTCCAGTGACCTAGAAAAAAGATCCCTTTTAATGGTAGTCCACTAGCTATTGAACAAGGTCCCAGCCTCAGCCAAAGGGATGGCAGGGTCTGGCTGGGATGCTGGTGCTGGGGTAGGAGCGTCAGGGGCCCCTGGTGTCAGCCCATGCAGTACAATCTTCTGTGGCATTGGGTCCGATGGCACCTACTTCTCTGGCATCAGCACTGGTGGGACGGTGTCCTCTGGCATCGGGTACTCTGACGTCTGGTTGTTGGGCTCCCGAGGAGGAGGCGAAAGTGGAGGGGGTGGCGCCCAGTCTCTGGTATCCCCAGAGGTGAGCGTCAGGTCCCCTGTTGCCTGGTCTGTAGTCAGGTTTTCCTTCAGGCCCTGTGGAGCAGATGGCAGCTTAGAGGGTGGTGTTTGGTCCGGCTCCATGGTGGAGTCACAGGGCGAAGAGGCCTGACGTTGGTCTGAAGCCTCGGACGATGACCGTCTGGAAGGTGTGATGCTTCTTCTGGCGCTCACATTCCTGGCATCTCCTGGTGTCATCTGACCCTGTCACCCTGTAGGATGACCCAGGGACTATGGCCTTGCAGGTGGCAGGTTCCGACCTGCTGCCCAATGAGTAGTGCTCTTGTCCTGCTGACTGAGACCCTAGTGGAAGCTTGTGGGACCGAATAGCCAGGGACGAGGGGGCTTAAGTGAGCCTGAGCCCAGAAGACTCCCTGCCGTGTGCCTGAGAAGAGGCGGGGGAGGGGCTTCCTCAACTGTGACCCTGGGAAACCAGTGAAACTGGGTGGGGGCTGAGTCTGACCTCGCGCTGGAGGTCAAAAACTTAGAAGTCTTGTGTGGTGACCTAGGACAGGATTCTGACCTGGACCTGTCCTTGTCCCAGTGATAGTACTTCCCAATTGATTTCTTCTCTCTGGGGGATGAATCCTTAGCCAAGGAGGAAAATGGGTCTTCTGCATGGCGGCCACTTGCTGTTCAAGGAGGTATGCTTTCAAGATATTCAAGTGGCAGATTCAGGTCCTCCTGTTGAAGCCTTGGCAGTGTGGGCAGTCATCCAGCCTGTGGTCGGGGCCTAGGCAGAGCAGGCAGGTCGAATGTCCATCTTTCACCAGGATCTGCTTGCCACACGCACACTTTAATTTCCACCACTCTGATGAGGAGGATGGTTGGGAAGACACACACAACAAGCTAGTACTTTTTGAGGGAAAAAAAAAGGTAACTGCGTGAAGCAAGAAAATGGCAGTCGACTGGAAGTAGGAGGCATCTGTGGAGCCAATATGCATGGGTCGACATTGGGAAAAAACTGAGGTGATGCCAGGGGACTGCCCCTTTATACCATGGGTGGCATCGGGGGTGGTGCCAACATAAGGGGGGGCAGTCCCCTGCCTTAGACTGATAGCTAGAATTTTTCTGTGGGGCCCTAGTGCCTGGCAGCATAGTCCTAATATTGTTACCTGCTGCAAGAGCTCTATCTCGAAGTAAGATTTCCATTTACATACTGTAGTTAGAAGTGTTTAATTGTCTGCTCACTCACACAAACTTGCCATGAAAAAGAAAGACAAATTGCATACACTTCTAAAGTAATGACTGAAGTAGAAAAGAGTAACAGGGCTTTGGCAGATGATGGTGCCGTGAAAGTCACATCACACTTGTGCAAGACTCTTGAAGGTTTAAACAACTGACAATAGTAATATATAGAAACACCTAATTTGTCAGCAAAAGAGGACCACTTGACCCACCCAGTCTGCACTCTATGTCTATTCCATGTATGCTTGAAACCCCCTGCTGATTTTACCTCCACCACTCCTTGTGGCAGTCTGTTCCAGGTGTCAATCACCCTCACACTTTCAGTGAAGAAATATTTCCTCACAGTTCTCTTCAACTGCAACCCCCCACCCCCCACCCCAATCATGACATGGCCCCTGGTTCTGGTGTGTTTTTTTCTCATTTGAAAAATACTTTTCCCTTTCACTCTGCTCACCCCCGTGAGGTACTTGTAGGTTTCTATCATGTCACCTCTCACCTTCCCCTCTTTCAGGGTGTACATGTTGAGATCCCTTAGTTTCTCCCAGTAAGTCTTCTTGTGCAAACCCTCACCATGTTTGTTGCCCTTCTATGGACTGTCTCTACCCTGTGTATAACTTTTCTTTGTTATGGCCTCCAAAACTGGACACAGTGCTTCAGATATGGTCCCATCTGTGAGCGATACAGTGGCAACATCACCCATCTCCACCTGGTGGCCATCCCCCTCATCATGTCCACTGCCCTCCCCTGATTCATTTCCCTGGTCACCAAGTCCAAGTAATCTATTAGATTAATTTGCCATTATTTCCCATCTATGTATCCATGCTGCCTTTGGTCTTGCAGCCCACTGGAGTCAAGATACATATGAACATAACATTTTCCAGCAGAAATAGGCCACCTGGTCTATGAAGTCTGTTCGAGTGTGCAGCTAGCACCCTCACCTTGCAACTGCCCCTCTTCCCCTCCCCTTTCCAATCACCTCCCCTCTCACCTTATCCCTTCCCCTTCCGAAACTACTCACTGCCTTACAGGAGGCAGTATAGCGCAGTGGGTTAAGTCTCTGAGTTGCAGATCTGGAGACCTGGGTTTGAATCCCACAGCTGCCTCAGTACATACTACGTGATCCTTAGCCAGCCACTTAACTTTCTTGTGTTCCCAGGTCACATCTGGAAACAAGCTCCGGCTTAGTGTGCTACTTCTGATTAAACAATGTTCACTTTCCCTTACAGACTACCACCTCCTCCGGTAGAGCATTCCATTCTGCCACAACCCTCTCTGTGAAAACGTGTCTCCTCATTTCTGTCCTAAATCTTCACCCCCTCCAATTTAAAGCCATGCCCTCTTGTGTTCCTCCCCCTCCTCATCCTGAGTATCCCTTCAGTGCCTGCTTTGTTCATCCCATTTACATACTTAAAGGTCTCAATCATATCTCCCCATCCCTTCACTCCTCCAAGAAGTACATGTTCAGCTCTCTCAGTCTCTCCTCATATGGTCTGTCCTCCAATCCCTGGATCATCCTTGTTGCCTGCATTGTACCCCTTCCAGTAATTTCACATCCATCTTCAGATATGGGTGCCAGAATTGCACACAGTTCTCCAGGTGCAGCCTGACCAGTGCCCTGTAGAGAGACAGGATCACCTCCCTGCTCCTGGGGGAGATCCCTCTCACAATACAACCCAGCATCCTGTTGGCTTTCACTGCCACCCTCCTACACTGCTCTGTAGTGTTCCTCTTCCCCTTTACAACCACCCCTAGATCCTTCTCCTCCTTGATGGAACCTAGCTGCACCCTTCCCAGCTGGTAACCCCTCCCTGGAGTTTTGGCTCCAAAGAGTAGGACAGGACTTTGCACCTTTTTGCACTGAACCCCAACAGCCACACTTCCAACCACTCCACCAGTTTGGTCAAGTTGTCCTGCAGCCCCTGCCAACCTGCTATATCATCCACCACCACCCCCAATTTGGTATTATCAATGAATAGACTGAACTTATTCCTGACACCATACGAGATGTCCACTATGAATATTCCAAACAGCACTGGTCCCAGTACTGATCCCTGTGGCACCCCGCCATCACAGCCCTTGGAGGTGAAAGTCCCCCGCACCACCACCACTACTCTCTACTCTCTCCTTCAGCCAATTCTTCATCCATTTAATCATCTTAGTCCCCACCCCCCATATATCTCAACTTCCCTCCCAACCTCCCATGTGGCACCAAATTGAATGCCTTACTGAAGTTCAAGTGTATTTATTTATTTAGGTCTTTGGTAACCGGGTAAGTGCGCTGTTCCAAGGAACCATTTTCAGGTATGACCTGGAACACAACATGTAGCAATACAAAAGGAAAATGTATTATACAGTGAGAGAAAGCTAATGACATTGTTTTTTTTGTTTTTTTTTTATTCTGTTTGTCGTCCCCAGGCACCGGAACTCTCTCGGGCCTATCCGCTCACCTATGCTGCTCTACCGCCCACTGTGAGCCCTGTAATTTTCAATGGCATTACGTTCTTCCCGAGCCCCAAGGAGGATGAAGAGCCCGAGGAGTCTGAAAGGGCAGTGGCAGGGCTCCAGTGCTGGGCGTGCAGTGGCTCGGCACTGGGATGGCCGTCACCTATCCGGGCTGGTGGGGCTTTTGTATGTAGGTTTTACGTGTAACCCCTAGGTGACGCTATCCCAAGGGCTACTACCCCTGCCTGCTTGGGTAGTAGCAGGTTAAGGGGCCTGAGTTCTGAAACGGGTGCCTCCACCTGGAGGTCAGGGTTGGTAGTGATCAAGCTACTTGGGGAACAATCCTCCAGGACACTGTAACCCCCCTCTTTCCCCTCTAGTGGCCTGAACACTGTACAATAATCACTTTCACAATACCCCTGGTACACCACACAAGTACCCACACTGTTTGCACTTACCACCAGGGCTGGTTCCTCTGGCTCAACCCTGTGGACTCCCTGTAAAACAAGGTTGTGCACAGCAAATAGCAACAGTACAGTACTTTGAGTACAGACTGGAACCACAGTCAGATTACATGCAGAAAAAGTTAGATCTGATTTATTCAGGGGACTTGAACAAGGGAGGGGCAACATCAGGTTAATTAGCTTAAAGGTTATATCAATCAAGCAGTTATGCATGTGCTTTGAGTCCCCCCCACACAGTCCACCTCTGGGTACCCAGGTGGAGAAGAGATGGGCTAGCCAGGACCGATGCCCGGGATTGCAGCTGGTTGGGGCCCTGTGATGGAAAACACAACATGCAGAGTACACAATATTTGTAATCCGGAGCCAGAGGGCTCAGTTTGTAAAAGAAGTGAAACAACAAGACAATCAGATGACACACTCAGAATAAGCTGTTGCTGCAGGAAGCTACCCATGTATTTACTCACGATACCCACGACTGGACACAGGCTGGACAAAATTCGCGACTGCAGGTGGTTGACCTGGAATGCCAGGAGAAGCAGGGCCCACATGAGTCGCAGAGACGTCATTCCTGTTCAAACGTGGAGCAGGGGGCTGATCCCCAGGCAGGTCTCTCGTCGATGGCTTCTCTGTACAGTGGGTAGTCTGGCTGGGCCAGTCTGGCAAGGCCCAGACCACATGGAGACAAATTCAGATGCAGTCCATTTTGGGCTAGACATAGCTCCCAGAAAGCAGAACACAGTTCACACAGTGGGGCACTAACTCACGACCCAGTAGCAGCTCATAGCACATTTACATGTAAGTGAATTCTACTGTACTAGGCAAAGTGCTCCCTGGTCACAATCTCAAAGTCTCGGCATACACCGGGAGCTTAGGGGTAGCTGGAACTCCTGACAGGCCGATTGAATTCAGCAAAATCTTCAGTCTTCTTAGGTTGAGCCTGGCCCACTTCAGTAGCTTACTTTAGTCACACAAACTTGGATTTAGTCCAAAATAATTCTCTTCTCTCCCTCTCAGGAGCAGCAGGCAGACATGGAGGACAAACTCTAAGCCTTTTCATAGTTCTTCCATGCGAATCCACTCAGGATTGCTCTCAGAATCACTTCAGAATCACTTTAGCTCCTCTCCTTTTACTTCCCTGCTCAGAAACTAACTGAAAACTGCAAGCAGTCCAGGACTTCCCCAAGATCCAAAAGATTTGGTTGGCTGATTTGGCTGTCAGTAAGAGCAACAGCTCCCCCTTCAGTTGCAAAAAAGGTGCAAAAACTCAAACCACAGTTCCTATAGATTTTGAATTCAGACAGCTCCTGTAGTCCGGCTACATTTTAGGTCCCACCAGAACTGATTGGTCCAATTTGCAGTCTAGTAAATGGAGTACACAGTGAAGAAAGGAGGGTTACTAGCGGGGTTCCGCAGGGTTCAGTACTGGGACCGGTCCTTTTTAATGTCTTTATAAGTGACATTGCAGAGGAACTGGAAGGAAAAGTATGTCTCTTTGCAGATGACACAAAGATCTGCAACAGGGTTGATACACAAGATGGAGTGGAAGAGAAGGGACTTGGCAAGGTTGGAGGAATGGTCAAATGTGTGGCAGCTCAGATTCAATGCAAAGAAGTGCAAGGTAATGCACATGGGAATCAAAAACCCAGGGGAAGCATACACAATGGGGGGTGAGATACTGACAACAGTAAAAATAGAGAGGGACCTGGGGGTAATTATATCAGATGACCTAAAGGTGGGCAAGCAATGTGAGAAGGCAGTAAGGAAGGCTGGGGATACTGGGATGCATAGGAAGAGGCATCAATAGTAGAAAACAGGAAGTTGTTATCCTCTGTACAGACAGTTGGTGAGACCCCATCTGAGTACTGTGTGCAGTTCTGGAGACCCCATCTCCGCAAAGACATAGACAGAGTGGAGGCTGTCCAGAGGAGGGCAACAAAATAGTGCAGGGTCTGCATCAGAAGACATATGAAGAAAGACTAAAGGAGCTTAATATGTATACCCTTGAGGAAAGAAGGGAGAGAGGGGACATGATAGAAACTTTCAAGTACCTCAAGGGAATTAACAAAGTCCAAGAGGGTAGCATCTTCCAGAAAAAGAGATGTGCAAGAACAAGGGGGCACAATTTGAAGATAGAGGGGGGACGGCTCACAGGTAATGTGAGGAAGTATTTTTTCACTGAGAGGGTTGTAGATGCATGGAACAGCCTCTCTGAGGAGGTCGTGGAGTCAAGAACAGTGGGGGACTTCAAGAATGCATGGGACAGGCATAAGGCAGTCCTAGTGGGGGGTAGGAGGAAGTAAGCTGTTGGTTAACTAGGATCTGCAGCTTATCTGTTAGGTAGGAAAATGGGCAGACTAGGTGGCCAAGCGGTCCTTATCTGCCGTCAAATTCTATGTTTCTATGTTTCTATAGTGGAGACAAACAAAACAGTCCTTGCTACAAAGAAAGCAGGCTAGAAAACTACATTATCATTATCATTCTAAATGGTTTTCAGCAAATAGTTACATCTTTCAACAGAGCTCCAGCTCAGATTACTTATGCTGCAATCAAGCAGCTCTTAAAGAGACAGTACACAGAGGCTATACAGAGTCTGGGAATCACATTTAAACTGCTAAAATGCAGGACACCAGCCTGACAGTGAGCATTTAGGCAAATTCAAGGAAGACTTTTTGGGAACCCCCATTTGTCGGGGGGTTACATACGCCACAGATGTGGGACGTGCAATGCTGTCAGCCCGCGACGTGGGTGCTCCCACTCATGTCCGGAAGGCAGCCGCCCAGCATCTTGCCCAATTGTGAGCCCCTGTACGTCGCAGTGGGTCTCCACTGGGGGCCGCTGCTGCGCCAGGGCAGCCATTCACAGACATCACTGCAAGTTACACTCCTGGGGAAAACCTACAAAAAAAAGCAGAAAATCCTCCTCCAGCCAGGTGAGATGACGGTGAACCTCCGGGGGCAGATGCTTCACAAGCCCAACACTAGCCGCAAAGCTATCTCTACCCCCTGGGATCCTTGACCTTCTCCTCTGGGGTCAGGAGAGGTGGGGATCCTGAAACCAATGTCCTGTCAGTGGAATGGTTCAGGTGGGTGGTTAGAAGCAGATGTAGAGTGAGCTAGCCTGAACGATGCCCCGGTCTGGTAGGTGCAGAAAAAATAATCTACAAAAAAAAAATAATGCATTTCAGGTTATGCATGTTTTAACTGTGTTGTCCACCTATGTGTTTTTGCAATTAATAAACAAGTAATGGTGCCATGCATCTGAGCATTCTGGAAAAGCAAGCACTGCAACCAACCCTATGTCATTCTTTTTAAAGGATTACTATAGCCACAGTTTCTTAAACTTTGGAGAAGCAGGTCCTATAAGGTTGGTGACAGGGAGGACTAGAGTGCCAGTTCATGAGATGATGACATCATCAGTGGTTCTTCACTGAAACTGGCTTTTTTGAATAGGTAGTGAAATCAAGGTTGAAAAACAGGTCATAAGTTTAAAATGACATAACACAGAAACCTAATTGTTGGTATAAGATTTATTGGGGGTATGTTTATTCTAATTCTGCAATGTAATATTTTTGGCGGGGGCCCCTCTTTAAACTAGGTAAGAGATTTTTTTGAAGTGTAAATGAGAGGATTGAAGTTATTTTACTTAATTTATTTAAGTTGTTCAAAATTAATCAATAGAAAAACAAATACCAGTTAAAATTTCCTTATCAGGCCCACTGGAAACAAAACAGATGCAGTGTCTAATAATTACACCAAATAATTACAATAAATTCCATATGTGAAGTGCACCTTCACCCCTTGCTGGCTGTACAACTTTAGAAAGGCTTTAACAGCACCCAACAATAGTTCTGCAGCAAACAACTTAAAATGCTGTCTCTGTGACCTTTGGCACAAGGCAACACCTGGCTAGAATCCAATCTCTACTTAGTCTTTAAGGCCCAAGATGGCTCCCAACCGGAGGAAGTCTCCTTCTATGAATATATGTTGGCCTGGCTTGATAGTCAATATGATTTCTTCTCCACATGTCTGCTCCTGTACGTAATTCAAAAAGGCAAACCAGCTTCATCACTTGAGTGTGCCCAGTCAAAGATACAAGTCCAGAACAGCAATTACCAGCACCACTCGTCCTTATTCAAAATAGTGCAAATACACACAAACCCATCACTCAGGACATTGGCTGAAAGAGATCTTCACCGGTTTCACAAAGTTAATGCATCACCAGAAGGATGAGGCAAGCCAGTCACAAGGGCATTATTCATCCACTGTTCGTTTAACATTAAATACTTTATAATTAATGTCGGTGGTATTTATGCATGCATGTATGTATGTGTGCATGCATGCGTGTGTGTGTGTGTGTGTGTGTGTGTGTGTGTGCATGTAAGACATATTGAGCCATAAAGCTCATTTCCAGATGTGCCCTGGGGAAGAGGGAGGGGAGAATTACATAATAACAAGTTAAAAAGTGCAGTAATATGATAATGATTTTAAGGCACAGCAATGTACAGTGACATACAGCAACATATTGGCAAAAAAAAAAATAGCAATACAAATTGAATTACATTGAAAGTGTGAGGTACCAGACGCTCCCAGTCTGTAATGTCAGGAACAGGACAGAATTTTTTATTTATTATTTAGATTTTGGTAACCGGGTAGGCCCACTGAGACCAGAGATCCCTTTTTCAGGGGCGACCCGAGATTAGTTACAGAGAGTACATATTTTTGGCAACATTAAACAGTAGTCTTAGGTATACATTTGTAGATACAGTGTGTACATACATAGCAGAATAGTATCGGATGACATTGGGTAAGAAACATAACAAGGAGAGGGATACACATGAGCAACTGTAGGACAACGTTAGCTGAGTACATAAGAAGTCACAGGGGGTACATAGTTGGGTATTAACATACATGAGTTAATGGTTTGTACATGGTACACATTGGGTAACATCGTTGGCCCAGAGAGCAGAGGGTTCCACTTGTCTAATAAAAGGTTTCGTAGTACCTTAGCAGTTTACAAAGGGAATGCTATAGGAGAGCAGTTGAAGTTGGCACCTGAGGTCACAGAGGGGTGATCATGATAAGGGGCTAACGGTTGCACCCGCAGAGGCTAAGTTCAAGGAGATACACTTTGAGGCCAGATTTGAACCCTAGGAGGGAAAGCTTGTTGTCTAGAGTCACAGGAAGGGCATTCCATAATAGGGGGGCAGCGTAGTGGACGGAGCGTTTGCTTTGATTGGTGCGAACCCGGGGGGTGGCAAGGGGACATCTAGCCGAGGATCGAAAGGCACGGTGCTGGGTCTTTGGGGTGAGTAGATCACGCAGGTGAGGAGGAGGACCAAGGGAGGTGAATTTGAAAGCAAGGCAGGCAGAGGAGTAGGCTAGCTTGTGCCAGAGGGAGGGCCAGTTTAGGTCTGTTAAGGCCTCGCAGTGATGCCTTCTAGGGAGAGAGAGTTCGTAGCGGAGCGAGCCACTTTATGGTAGAGTGTGGAGAGCTTGTTGAGCTCAGACTCTCGGAGAGACTGCAGTAGTGGGGCTCCGTAGAGGATTGTTGGGAGGAGATTGCAGTTGGCGATTGCACGATGCGCCTCGCTAGTGAGGGAGTTTCCAAGACAATAGAGGAGCCCCATCTTCTGGTGGATGGTTCGGGTTAGGGAGGTGATGTGGTATTTATAGGTCAGCTCCTGATCAAGGAGGACACCTAGGTACTTGAACTGATCCAAGACCTCAACCCTACTTCCTAGGGCTGACGTGAGCTTGAGTAGGTCACTTCTGTCAGCCCCGTGCCGTCTTGTCCCGAACAGGACGGCCTTGGTTTTGTCATCATTCAGTTTTAGAGAATTTGCTGAGAACCAGGCCTCAAGGTCAGAGAGACAGGTCTGCAGCTTGGAAGAGATGACATTGGGGTGGGGGTCGCTGAGGTAAACTATGGTGTCATCTGCATAAAGAATGAGGTTACTCAGCCCACAGCCTCCCTCGATGTCGTTTAGGAACAGTGAGAATAGTAGGGGGCCCAAGATCGAGCCCTGGGGTACCCCTGAGACCATGGGTCTTTTGCCGGATTGAGAACCCCTCCAACAGACTTTCTGTGTTCTGTTAGTCAGGTAGTTCTTGAACCATGAGAGGGCGTATGCGTCCAGACCTAGTTGCCAGAGCTTGGAGAGGAGGAGTTCATGGTTGACCATGTCAAAGGCCTTAGATAGGTCGATGAATAGTGCGCCTGTTGGGAAGCCTTGGTCCATGGCCTTAAGAATGTCAGATGTGAGTTGGATTAGGGCAGTCTCAGTGCCATGGCCTTTTCTGAACCCATGTTGTACATCAGAGAGTAGTAGGTGCTGTTCTAGGTAGTCCTGTAGTTGATTATACATGAGCCTCTCCTGTACTTTTCCAAGAGGGCTGAGAAGGGAGATAGGTCTGTAGTTTCCCAGCAAGGTCACGGGGACCTTTTTTATGGATAGGGACAATAGTCGAGACCTTCCATTTGGTAGGGATGGTTCCTTCGAGGAGTGACCTATTAATCAATAGGGTGACGGGATAGGCAATAGACGTGGCAGCTGCTCTTAGCAGTCTAGGTTCTAAAAGGTCATGCCCGGGGGAGGAGTTGGGATTTATTTTGAGGAGCAGTGGGAGTACAGCGGACGGTTTGACTAGTTTCAGGTGGAACTGGGGCCATGGGAGGGTTCGGTCCCAAGGGATGAAGGGAGGGGACCCAGGGGAAGTTGTGGGGGGGGAACCTAAGGGGTTAGAGAAGTAGTCAGAGAAGGCTCCGGCAACAGCCAAGGGGTCACTGGTCAAGGAGCTGCCGACCAGAAGTGTGTCATTAGGTGAGTTTGGGGTACCCTTGATGAGGGAGTTAATGTGACCCCAGAATTTCTTGGGGTTACTGAGATGACCTGTTTGGAGGTCCCTTAGGTACTGTGATTTAGCCTGTTTAGAGGTTTTCTTGCAGAGATTCCTCAGTCCCCTATACTTCTCCCATTCAGGTGTACCACCAGAAGACTTGTAGAGTCCCCAGGCCCTGTCACAGAGTATCATAGTTTGCTTAAGGTTAGGGCTCAGCCATTTGTGGCACTTTCCCTGAACCCTTAGTTGTTTCCGTGGAGTGTGTAGGTTAGCCAAGGAAAAGAATGAGTTGGTGAAGTAGTCGAGTGCCTCATCGAGCGAGGGGAGAGAGATGATGGGGTTCCAGTCAATAGTCCCCAGGGCTGAGCAGAGGTCAGCAGGGACAAACCTGCTAAAAATCCTTGCTTCTATGATGCGAGCAGGGGTTTTACAGGGTTTATTGGACCATATACAGAAAGTTGGAGAGTGGTCGCTAAGGGAATCAGACATGATCTCGGCAGTAAGTATGCGGTCGGGGCAGGAGACTAGAGCCCAGTCAATCAGGGAGTGGTTGGCAGTTTTGGCATTGTGTCTGGTGGGGAGGTCAATGACTTGGGTGAGAGAGGAGTCGAGTACTAGGTTCTTGGTCGCAGGAGACCCAAGGGCCAACCAGTTTAGGTTAAAGTCCCCGAGGAGGATGACCTCCCCTAAAGGATGCTCCTCAAAGGAGTCGATTAGGGGTTCAAGGGAAGTGACAGCAGAGTGAGGAGGGAGATAGGCACAGCCTATGTAAAGGGGCTTAGTGTCACCAAGGAGCACTTTAAGGATTAAGATCTCGCTGTACAGGTCGTGGGAGGCAGGGTGGTCGACCTGTGCGGCATTCAAGGAGGAGTTGAGGTAAATGAGAACCCCACCTCCTCTTTTTTTTTCCCTCTCTGTCCTTTCGGAAAACTTGATAGCTGGCTAAGTCCACTTCATGTGGGAGGATCTGGGGTTTGAGCCATGTTTCGGTGACCGCAAGTATATCCGGTTTGTACAGTGTTGTCCAGGCCTCCAGGTCGTGAATTTTGTGCCTTAGGCTGCTGATGTTCATATGCACCAACTTGATCCCCCTAGAGTTTGCCCAGAGGGGGTTAGTAGGGTCAGTCATGGTGAGATTGGGGGAGTATGGGCCTGGGTTGGGTTCAATGTCCCCCCCTAGCGTGAGCTTGAGCCTGGCATAAAAGCCCAGGTCCTTCAAGGGGATGAATAGACGGCTCCATTGGTCAAGGATGCAGAGGAAGGGAGACAAATAGGTGTAGTGTCCTTTCAGGGAGGGACCGGCAGGGGTGATTGATGCCATTAGGTGGAGTCCTCGTTGGGCATAAGTGGAGTGGAGGGGGGAAAGTAGGTTGCTAGACCCTTTCGGAAGTGGCCTATGTGTGCCTTGGCAAGGTTTATTTGATTCGTTCGCCCTCAACGCAGGGGGTCCAGGGGGTGTATAGGGTAGGAGCCCTTCTCAGAGGGGGGGCAGTCACAGGGAAGGGGGAGGGCAGTATAGGATAAATAAGCTGAGTGTACAGGAGCCACCCAAGTCAATAAATAATCCATGATATAGATCTGAGGGAGTCTCGGGACTCTGGGAGTAGTGTGCTTGTGAGTAACTGTTCTAGGTGATCAGGGGTAGTTAGTCTGTAGTGATTTTGGCTGTAAGCGGGCCACGTTTGGCAGTTATTAGCACTAGAAGAAGGCAGTGATCAGAATATTTTTTTTCCCTTGTTCTCTCTCTATCTCTCTCTGATGGCTTAATAACTAGCAACAGAGGAAACAGGCAGAGTCTGGTACAGCGGCCACTAGAGTTAGCAGCTGATAAGCTGCAGATGGGAGAATTTGCTGATAGGTTTTTCACATCACGTGACAAAACCTATAAGACAAAGAGCTCACCAAGGGTGGTGGCGGGGTGGTGGGGAGCTGCGCAGAGCCCGCTGGGCCAACACCACGCTGGGAGCAGCGAGCAGCAAGTTGCCAGTTACCTTCATTTTGGGGCTTCGGGGGGGGGGGGTGCTTCCACTCCTAGCACCTTGCTTCAGGAAGGGCTTCCTTTGCAGCCCTCGCGACCCAACTGTGGAGGAGAGGAGAAGAGGGGATTAAATATCAGAGTGGGAGGGAGGGGCGACTGACACAGGCAGGTAATTGTACTTTTAGTTAGCAGGACCCAGCAGATGCATTCTGAGACTTTTGGGGCCGATTCCGGACAATTTGGTATAGCAGGGCAATGCTGAGCTACTTCTAACTCACAGAGCAGTAAATTAAGGCAACAGGTAAACGGAATTAGAACACAGCACTGTGCTAGATCAAAATAAGTAATGCTGCATTTCATGTAGCTTAAAGAGCATCTATCTACCAATTAAATTAAGGCACATTAAGGTAACAGGTAAAAAAGGACTTAAACAGTGCACTATGCTGGACTCAGAAACAGTTGGAAAAAAAACAATCAGTATATGCACGCCGACTTCTTCAGGCTAGGGTCCTTTCAAGATTTCAAATAAAAATGGCGCCAACACCACGCTGGGAGCAGGCAGCAAGTTGCCAGTTACCTTCGTTTGAGGGCTTCAGGGGTGAGAACTTCCACTCCCCTAGCCTTGCTTCCGGAGGCTTCCTTTGCAGCCCTCATGACCCGGCTTGATTTCGGGCTTTGGAGGCTGCCAGTCCCTAGCGCCTTGCTTCAGGGGGTTCCTTTGCAGCCCTGATTGACTTCATTCGGGAGCTTCGGGGGCGCTTCCACTCCTGGCGCCTTGCTTCAGGGAGGCTTCCTTTGCAGCCCTCGTGACCCGACTTCATTCGGGCTTGAGCGCTTCCACCTAGCGCCTTGCTTCAGGGAGGGCTTCTTTGTAGGCTCCTTGTGACCACTCGCTTCGGGGCTTGGGGGGCGCTTCCACTCCTAGCGCTTTGCTGCAGAGCAGAAGACAGGTGGAGGGAAAGAAGAGAAGGGACAATGGATTCAGGTTGGGAATAGCAAGTACAGAGGAATGGAGGGGGACAGATTGATGGGGATAGGATAAGGGAAGGGGGAGGATAGTGGAGAAGGTAGAGGGAGAGGAGGCAATGGATGCAGGAAGAGTAGGAATAGGGTTCAGTAGTAGTGGAGGGCAGTAAGGAGGGGGAGGAGATAGAGACAGAGTGGTTGAAGGGAGGGAGGGATTTTAGGCACAGGAGGGGAAGAAGGGAGGGAGGGAGGGAGAGTTGAGACGGGGGAGATGATGAGTATAGAGGTTGGAATACATTAGTAGTGGGACATGGGAGGCACAGAGAGGTATAGGAGCTTGGGGGACAGGTAGAGTGTAGGGAAAGAGGAAAGGGAAGGGACAGGATATTGGGCTATGGGCATTTGCAGGAGGGAGCAGTGTGGGCTTGAAGTAGAGAGGAAAGAAAGTGTTTGGAGGAGGCAGCGTGAATTGTTAGGGAAAGAGAATTCCAGATACTAGGAAAGTGGAAAGAGAAAGCATTCCATCCAGAAAGGGATTTACAAGAAGGAAGCAATAGTCTGAGTTATGGAGAGAGTAAGAGAAAGGAGACATAGGGGAGAGAAGTGAACTGAGATAAGGGAGATATTCGATATTACACTTTATGTTGTGTTTATGCCACCTCACAAGGTTTTTAGCCATATGTTTATAAAGGAATAATGCATGACAGGGTGTCGTGCTGGGATAATGCCATGCCTGGGGGTTGGGCATGACGCTATAGGCTGAGTGCATTCAACATCCCAGGTGTGGTGTTATCCCAGCATGACACACACCCTGGAGTGCACTATTCCTATTATTCAATGGCTTGTTGTTATACAGAATAAAACAATTATTTTAAAGAATGTTTCTGGTAGTGTGGAAAATTATTTTTGTTTCTTAAGAGAAGATGCAAATAGAGCAAATAAAAATCCAAATCCAAATCAATTAGTCAGGAGGTTCACAGTGCTGAGACTAGACTCGCAGTGTTATGCTGGGATAACGCCACGGGTCCAGCCCCAGACTGACCAATCAGAGTCCAAGATTCTTTTCTTGCCATTAGTATAACTGTTAACCATAGATTAGGGTGGGATATCATGAGATATCATCATGCCTTGGGTGAGTTGGGCACAAGGCCGAGGTCGAGAGCGCCCAACCACCCAAGAAGGATGACATCTCATGATATACCACACCTTGGAGAGGCTTATTGCTATTATGAACTGAGTTTCAAGTTTTTTTAAATAAAAAAATAAAAGAAACAGGTTTTAAAATGTTTTATGAATGAGTTTTTGGGTGGAGTAGGAGTACATTTTGAAAAAAATAGTTCTCAGACAGTAGAGAGCAAGGAGGCTGGTGGCACTTTTCTGAAGCTGTGATGAAGTAGCCCGATATCATCACGGCTTCAAAGAGCTCTCAGTCAATCAGATTCCTTTATTTACGAAGCCTCAGTTCATGATGGTTATTAACTACCTAGAGTATGTTTTAATACACTGTCACTTTAACTGCAGCTCCTTTAAATGCCCTTGTGACTGGCTTGCTTCATCCTCCTGATGATACAGTAACTTTGTGAAACTGATCGAGGTTTCTTTCAGCTAACATCCCAAGCTGCAAGTGGTATGTATTTGCACGATTTTGAATAAAGCTTTCCTTTCACTACAGACGAGTGGTACTGGCAATTGCTTTTCTGGACGTATATCTCTGACCGGGCACACTCAAGCGGTAGAGCCATTTGTCCTTTTTGACTTGTTAAGTAAAGGAGCAGACATGTGGAGAAGAAATCAAGGTGACTCTCAAACCAGGCCAACAGATATTTAAAGAAGGCAACATCCTCCATTTGGGAGCCAACTTGAACCTTGAAGACTAGGTAAAGACTGGATTCCAGCCAGGTACTGCCCTGTCCCATCAGGGCTTTCAGCTAATGTCCCAAGCTGCAGGCAGTATGTATTTGCACTATTCTGAATAAAGCTTTACTTCCTGTACTTAACCCCTTCTTCTCAGTGGCTTCCTCAACTCATTCACACTTTTTACAAATTCTCCCCCAGCTTTCCTGGCCACCCTCCATTTATATAACACATCACTGCCATCTTGTCACCTGCTTCCTGCCTGCTCCTCCCTCCTCCCTAATTTGGTACCCTTTGGTACGTAGCACAACGCCCCCCAATCATAGAGACATAGACAATAATGAAAGATAAGGACCGCTTGACCCAACTAGTCTGCCCATTCCCCTACCTATTGGATAAGCAGCAGATCCTAGTTAACCAATAGCCTACATCCTCCTACCCACCACTATAATTGCCTTATGTCTGTCCCATGCATTCTTGAATTCCACAATCCCTAAAATACCTACCGTATATTATATAGATCAGCAGTCTACCCCCTCACTCATGGTTGTTTTCCTATTCACTCCTATACGAGATGTGTAAATGAACAACGGAGGTGGACATAAAGTTGGAGGAGGGTGACTAAACTAAGCTGGAGGTTTGTCTACTGCCCCTAAATCATGAATCTAGAGTTCAGCTATATAATAGATGTATTTTGGGAACTTGAGGCAAACTTGAGAGTGGGTGACTAGAAAAAGGGTGCAATCAGCTCCTACCACTGTTCCAGCAGCCTGCACTTCTTATTATCTTTATTGGCATTTCTAATGTTCTCCCTGTAACCACACAATTCCATACCTTAATTACTTGCTGGGCTGCAAGGGTCTGAATCTAGGCACAATCAAAAGTGCACACCCCATATACTGTCAAGCAGAGATGAGGAGTGGGTCTCATGTCAGTGCCTCTATGTTCCCCCCATCAAAAGCCTCCTTCCATGTGTTGACATGGTCATGCAAAAAAAAAAATCTAAGGAGATTCCTTGGGAATGACTGTCTCTCTCAGGACTGGCAGATGACTGCTGTTCATTTGGAGGAGCCAGGAGAGCCTCCAGGAGCTGAGAGTGCATCCTTAAGACTGCCTCTCCAGCTCCACTGCAAGGATCACATGTCAGAGATGTAAATCTGTGATCCCTGAAAAGATGGGTGTGCTTTAACTGTTACACCACTGGAGCAAGGCACCTGCTTCTTTAGAAAATAAAAATTGGATCTGGGAGTATGGGGCAGGGGTGGAGGGTAGGAAATGTCCAAGGTAGGGAGAGGAGTGGCCACAGACCAGCCCTGTTTACTTGGAAGGTCTGCAGTTTTACTCAGTTTATTCAACCGAAGTGTAAAAGGGCCTCAAAACATCAACGCCTAGGAAATTAACTGCTAGTTTACAGCCATTCCACTGAAATATGCTTTGGTCTCGGCTCACTCTTAGGCCCCATTCGCACTGGGGCATTTGAAACAGTTCTCGGCGCTTGAGCCGTTTCATATGCGTGCCGGCCCAGATCGCGTTCGCACATAACCCGCTTGTAGATCGGAATTTTGGAACTGTGCTCAAACCCTGATAAGACCTGGGCTTGAGCACGCTTCCAGAAATCCATTTTAAAAGTAAAGTGATTTACCTAGAGTGCAAACGCACCAGCTCGTATCCTTTTAATGCACTTCAAGCAAGCGCGCAAAGCATCATGGTAAGCAGCTTTTCCATCCTGCTGAACTGGGTTCACGGTGGGCACGGATCTTTGCCGCAGTGTGAATGCAGTAAAATGCATTGCCTAATGCAGATCACAGGAAGGGGGTTGCAGTATGAACGCTGCAGCATGGTAAGTGCTAATCCACTTTTAAAAATGTTTTGTGCAACCGTGCTGTAGTGTGAACAGGGCCTTAAAGTATACAAAGAGCCAATGTTTCAGTGTCAGCTTTCATCTTTCTATTACTTGTAAATATCCTACAGATAAACCAGGGGGAACCCTGTGTCGTTTCAAGTCATGCCCATGTTAGGTTAACTCAGCTATAGTCCATATGATGTAACATACCAATGAAAAAACATGGAGTTGAATCACAGGTCAGTGATGCACTCTAAAGACATTAGTATGCACATAGAACTTCCCTGGATAGAGGGAGAATGTATTTAAGTATCTTTATGTTTGGTAAATGCGGCAAGTTTTTAGGTTTGCAAAGGGAGACTAAAGTGTTTTTGACTACTTCCGATTCTCAAAACTCCCTCTAAACTACAGTATTGTTGGTAAAACATCATACAAAAACCATCCACGCCATCTACTTACTGTTGGGGGTATCTTCAAGGCAATCCTTCTGCTGTTCACTCTCTTCCCCGTTTACATCACCATCAAGGAGTTCCTCATTCCTCTCAAATAGCAATAACAAGTGTTCCTTTGGGATATTATATCCTGCACATAAAACAGACAAAAAAAACAAAAACAAAACAAAAAAATAAAACAGAAATATTATTTATAATCACTACTTTTATTGTTTTACAAGGAGGTGGGTTGAGACAATGTCCCATTTTCAGTCACACATGTAATGTTTCCTACATGTTCCCATTTGTCAGCGCCTGGGCAAACTTATACAAGCCTGATACCCTTGACCTATCTGAAACTTGGTTAAAGCCTTCCACATCCAGCCACTCTTGTGCATTGCCAGGTTCTAAACTACTAAGTGACAGGACCTCCCCTAAGAGAGGACATGGCACTATGATTTACTACAAAGCCCATCTAAACATCTCTGCCTCTAGTTTCCCCTTTCCCAATTCTGGCCCCTCAATTTTTATTTTTTTTTTTAACCAGGAGAGGCACTAAGCTGAAAGTTTGTTTACAGGTGCGACCTGGGAGCACAAGAAAGTTAAGTGATTTGCTTAGGGTCACACAGTATGCAAGAGGGGGCTGAGGGATTCAAACCCAGGTCTCCAGGTTTGCAGCTCAAAGCCTTAAACCACTGTGCTATACTGCCTCCTATCTAAATCTAATCTAAATGATGTCATGCCACTCTAAACCTTAACAACACTAAGAAACTTTGTCTCTTCTGCATCTATGCACAGTCATCTGCTGGTCCCCAAGCACTTCCTTCCCTCATCAGCACAAGTGGTCCCCTCACTCAAGAATGAATTTGCCCTCATTGGAGATTTCAGTATTGACTGGATAAAATGTAAATGTAAAAAAAAAAAATGACTGAGTCATATTTAAACAAATTGCTGCTCACTTAAATGATCTCAAACCCTACAAGGGTCTCTAACAATGGATAATGCACCACTCTTATTGACTGGGTATTAGTAATAAAGTTAGACAGACTAGTCTGCTCTGGGGTACTACCTAATGCCACAAGCAATCACTCTCTGGACTACTGTGTATGGTGTGTGAAACCACTAAAGGTCACTCCTAGACTTCTTCATTTTAGGGACTTCTTGCACTTAGACTCTCACCAGTTCAAAAGTGAAGTAGCATACCTAGAGTGGTACTATTTGTGGGTCACTACTGATGTTAATGTGGCTGTCTTACATTTCTGTGCGATCCTTGCTGGGCTCCAGGACAAGTATTCGCCCCTTACCACTAAACGGTTGGACTGCCCTCTTTTATCCCTCCTCAAAAGAGAGAGATAAAGTACAGTTACTTAAGAACTTACCATAATAGTAGATCTTCGAGAGGAGCTCTTGCAGTAGGCTACACCATAAGGACTATGCTGCCAGGCACTAGGACCCCAGGGGAAAAAACATAGCTAGCAGTACTCGTCGGGGACCGCCCCCTGATGTCAAACCGCCTCTGACATCCACCAATGGTATCAAGGGAGAGGTCCCCGGTCACACATCAGTTCTTCCACTGGAGACCTGGTTAATCAAGAAATAGAGAACCGAGGTGAAGAGGATAACCCCATCAAGGGTAAGAAAACAAGCATTTGTCAATGCCGAACGTTCGCTTGCAGGTATTTGCAGTGGTATTTGGCACTTGGACATGGCTTAAAAAAATGAGTGACAAAGAAGTAAAATGAGGTAGACAGTTTCACAAGTGGTTCTATTGTTTGAAGCAGGCAGCATAACAGTATTGGTGTAAAATACTTTGTCTGCAGAAGAGCAAGTCTGTAACTCTGTTACCCACTGTTCAGTCACAGAAACAAATTGTAGGAGGGACAGAAACATGGTAAGGCAAAGTCTGGGACATCCCTGAATATACATATATATATCTCCCCCTCTCTCCCTCCAACCCCCCGAAACCCCCTCTTCTACAGGTGCTTTTCAGGCTTGGCCGTACTCTGCCACAGGAAAGCTCAGAGTTGAAAGGCAGAGGGGTAAGTGCATTAGGCGTTTGGTGGGGGGGGGGAGTGGGCAAGACATGGAGGATATTGGCTGCACCAAGGAATATTAAAAATATAAGTGAAAAAAAGGAACAGTTGATTTGATCAGGGCAATACAGTGTATTTGGGACTGAAGGACAAGAGGGCATACAGGGGTGGTGGGAAGTGGGGAGGGATTAGTTAGCAAGGAAGCATTTGTTTTTATTTACTCATGGAGAGTGGTAAATGTATGGAAGAAGGTGCCAGATGATGTGGTGTAAGTCAAGAGTGCTGAAACTTTAAACTCAAGCTGTATCACTTTCTCCTGTAATATACTGTATACTCTTTCAGTTGCCCCCCTTTATGAGGGATCACCCTCATTCTACCTCCAAGTATTACTGTGTACCACATAAAAAAGGTACTGCCCATGCAAAGAAGATGCTGGAAACTCTTAAAGCAGGAATTCATAACTGTTTTGCTATAGCAAAAGTAAACCTGCTAAGCAATGGTACTAGATTCCAGTGTACTGAGCCAGAATCTCCTTTCTTTTGGTGTTGCACATTGGGAGGGCTAGTGTTGCATGTGTCAGTGTTATACCTTCTGAGTGTCAGTTTCCCACATTTTGGTGTCAGTGTCCAACATGCTGTAGGCCACTATTCCACATTTAATGAGTGTCTGTGTCCCACATTATGAGGGCGATTGTCCCACATTTTGAGGGCCAGTCCATCACTTTCTGAGGACCAATGACATGCCACGGTTTTGTGTCAGTATCTCACATTGTAATCCATTTAAAAGGTGCCGTTAAAATGCAACTTGTTTTTTCCTCAGACCCCCGCTGTGATGTAATGGATGTGTAAACCTTGCTAGCAGTAGTATGGGTGCATCAGGTAGGTATCACGGGAAGCGGGAGATTCCAGCCCCAGTTCCCTTGTCAGGCTAGGAATGGTGATCGCTATGTGTGCGCTGATGTCTCCCCCCACCGTGCCCACCACTGGTCACTGGGAGGGGTTGAGAGCAGCGGCGACGGGGGCCAGCAGATCCAACTCTCACACACAGAGTCAGTGCTTTGGAGTACCAGGCTCGGCTGTCACTGGAATGGGCACCCCCCCCCCCGTCAAAGGGCTCAAAGTTCCCATATTGTAGTGGAGCTGGAGTTTTTCACTGACTTGCCTCTGCAGTGATTCTTGTGGCAGTATGTATCCCTTCTTGCCTGTGCCGGTTTGTCGTTGCTCAGCGCTCACTAGGTGGTGGTTCAAAACATTTGTTTGCGCACAGCGGGGGAGGACCATCATTATCAGACAGCCGCAGCCTCTTGCTGCTCCCATTTGCGACCTGAGCTGGAAGTTTTGGGGAACAAAAGTGGAGACGGACAGAGGGACAGGAGCTACAGACAGCCAGCAGCACTGAACAGTACTGGCCCCATAGTGTCAGCACCGAGCTGTACCAAGCACTTTGCCCAGCCCTGAGTATGAGAGAGCAGAGCCTGGAGCGTGTGTTTGTCTCATCTGAATCCCGCCTGCAGAACCGGAGTGTCCTGCTGCCTGCTGCTTCAGGTAGGGGCCCAATGGGATATGGGGAGGAATCCAGGATGGATGGGTGGATGTGTTCTTGGGGAACCAGCTGGGAGGGAGAGATGGAGATGGGACAAGTGAGGAACTTGACATACAGGCAGGAATTAAAGTACAACCTCTGAGGAGGATGGGGCGAACAAAACTTTCCAAGCATGGAAGTACCCTACGGTTACTTACCTTTAAATACCTGTTTCATTTACCTAAACGTGCATGTCTTTATCCATAAATCCTTTAAATTAATGCAACTCTTTTAAAAAACATTTATTAAAAGAGAGTAAGGCTGTGTAAACGTATAAATGTCCCTCAGGTAAGGGCCCTGTATGTTTTATGTGTCATCTTACCGTACTGTCCAAAATGCTTGAAAAATTAGTAAACTCTCAGTTAAGGGCCTACCTTGACACCAACAATCTCCTAAATCCAGCACAATCTGGGTTTAGATCAATGCACAGCACCATCTCTGCCCTAGCCAAAGTCACTAACGACTGGCAGACTGCCTTGGATAAAAAGAATAGTACCTGTGCTGTGTTCCTGGATTTGAGTAAAGCATTTGATACAGTGGATCATGAATCATTAATTTCCTCTCTTAGCTCCGTAGGCCTTGACTCTCTCTCAATTGGTTCAGGTGCTATCTCTCTGGAAGGTTACAACTGGTAAAAAATGAAAGTTACCTATCTACCTCTAAACCACTCCTAAGAGGTGTACCGCAAGGCTCTATCCTGGGCCCCATCCTCTTTGCCATTTATATCAATAACATTGACTCCAACCTCTCTCAATCTAACATTCACCTTTTTGCAGATGACACTGTACTATATGTCAGTAATCCCTCACCATCAAAAGCCTGTGGACTTTTACAGTCAGAATTCTCCATCCTACAGCACAACCTGTTGAAAAAAAAACTACTTCTAAATGCCAAAAAAACAAAAGCCATGATCTTTGCCACCAAGAGTTGCTCTTCCACTATCCCATCATTCACCACCCCACAATTATCCGCCATCCTTGGAGAAAATCTGGAATTTGTGGACAAATTCAAATATCTTGGAGTCTGGATTGACAACAAGCTTGACTACTCTGTCCACGTTGAAGAGCTCCTGAAAAAGCTGAGACAAAGACTTGGCTTATTTTACAGAATAAAACACTACCTTACCAGAGACTCCAAACAAAGATTAATCCTGGCATCATTCCTATCCCTCATTGACTATGCTGACTTCCTCTCACGGCCACTGCTCCTCTCCTCTTAAATAAACTAGACACCCTGTATCATAGAGCCATTAGATTTATTACAGACCTTCCCTCCAGCACCCATCATTGCTCTCTTTACAATGCAGACAATTGGACATCCCTACAGCACAGAAGAAAAAAGAATGCTGCTATCTGGATCTTTAAAGCTTTGTCAGACAAACTCCTCCTACATCTCAGACTGTTTCACCGAATCACATCCAGGCCATACACCCTAAGGATCAATAAGCTCATTATGCTAAAGATTCCCAACACCTGCACCCGGTTTGGGAGGGCTGCTATCAGCTATTCCCTAGCATTTATATGGAACTCACTCCAAAATCTATGAATCTGAATACCCTCCTACCCTTATCATCCTTCAAAAATTATACACCACCCTATTCCCAGAACTATGCAACTGCTTCCATAAGGCCTAGTCTCCCTTCTTCCCCACCCTTCCTTCTGTAATCCACTATGTTAGTTTCCATTCTTCTACCTTGTCAGTTATCCCACTGCATACAAAAAGCCTACAGAAGCCCTACTATCTGAACATGATCCCTCCTATATTGAGTGTCCTCTTCATTTTACAGGTTTAAGTTATTGTTACTGTGCCTTGTATATCTGTAAATATTTGTATATATCTCTCACCTAAATGATTGTACTTGTGTTATTTTATTTTCATGTCTTTGTACAAAACTTGTATCCTTTCTTTGTATGACCACTCAGGTCCATCTTGTAAATGAGCTACGCTCAATGATGCTCGCCTGAATAAATAAAGATTTTGATTGATTGATTGATTAATGTGTGCTTGTTTATAAATGTATACGGCATCTGGTTACTTTTTCGATGTGACAGTTGAAAAGTTAAAAAACATCCTCTGATAAGGGCCTTGTATCAGTGGTGTAGCCAGGAATTTCAGATCTGCACGCCAAGTGGGCTCACTGCTACCCCTCCTTGTTCGGGCCAGCTTCCCCTTCCCCACACTGTCCATGCCCTGTTCGTGCCATCTCAGCTGACGAAGCGTCATTTCCTGTGTTTTATACCAGAACACCACTAGCCATGCTGTCACACCACTAGCCATGCCACTACACCACTAGCCATGCTGTCACCAGCAATCGTCAGACTAACAAACTGGCTTTTAGTTACCACATAGCATGATGACAAGCCTCTGTACCATATCAAGGCAGCTAGTCAGACTGAGGTTCATTCACACACTACTAGCCATGCCGCCACACCACTAGCCAGACCATTCACACACCACTAGCCATGCCGCTATACCACTAGTCACACCACCAGCAATTGTCAGACTAACAAACTGGCTTTTAGTTACAACATAGCATGATGACAAGCCTCTGTACCACATCAAGGCAGCTAGTCACACAGAGGTTCATTCACACACTACTAGCCATGCCGCCACACCACTAGCCATACCATTCACACACCACTAGCCATGCCACTACACCACTAGTCACACCACCAGCAATTGTCAGACTAACAGACTGTTTTTTAGTTATAAGCCTCTACCACATCAAGTTAGCCATCCATTCACATATCAGTAGCCATGCCACCACACAAACTGCCACACCTCCAACAGTTGTCAAACTAACAGACTGGCTTTTAGTTACAATATTGCATCGTGACAAGCCTCTGTACCACATCAAGGTAGCCAGTCCCACAGAGGTCCATTCACACCACTAGCCATGCCACCACACCAGTAGCCACAACCCCAACAATTATCAAACTATTGGCTTTTAGTTACAGTTGGTAAAGTAGGCATTGAAAAAGAAATGTGTACTGCTTTCCCTTATTTCCGCATCTAACACATCTTTCCACTAAAAAGACAGTGACTGAAATCAGAGGTAAACAGTAAGACAGTCAAGAGCTACACAGTATGACAGGGCTAAAACCTTTGTAGTAAAAAGGAGGTATGGAGCTCAAGAAAAATATCGTAACAATTTTACCGTGAGTACATTACACTGGTTTATCCTATCTTTGCACCCTTAAAAATAAATACTTTGTTGTTTCATCTCCGTATCTCATTTTTGTTAGAAGGGTTTAGCCTTGATATACCCTGTAGCTCTGATTTCATTCGTGTGGCAAGATGTGTGCCAGATGCAGAAACAACTAAAGGAACATTGTAAGCATCTTTTAACAATACACATTTCTTTTTAGATGCCTGCTTCACAGATGCAGGATGGCAGCCAGCCTTTGAAAAGATATACAAAGCTTTAGGAGGCAGTAATACATCAGGGGTTGAAATTAAGTTTTGCCGCCACTAGCCAGCGGGGCTGATGACAGGAAAAATCCATTCGCCCCAAAGACATTTCCATTGGCCCAGGTAGTGTACTTACTGAAATATTATTTACTATCCCAAAAGAAAATCTACCAGCATTTGGCTAGTGGGTGGTGCCATTTTTGACCCTGTACATTGTTAGAATGTATATAGAACATAAAAATCTCTGGTTTTACTGTTGCTGGCTACCTTTTACTGTGGCAAGCATCATGACCCGATCCTGTCTACACTCTGGTGCCCCCCATATACATAAACAATTGTTTAAAAAAAAAAGTGCCTGGCTGACAAACAGGGAATAGCAAAAGATCTGAAGGCCTAAGAGACAGGAATACATGTGTAAGCTTCTAGGGCAGGGCTGCTAAATAAAGTGACTACCATACTGTACAGCCTGAGGTCACAGGTTCTAGCATTGCCAGGACACACTGTGTGATGCCTGCTAAGCTCAGTAAGCTGCTATCACCAGGGAAGTAAGGGCTGTAACATAGCAAGTTGTAACTGGCTGGCTTGCTGTATAACCCAACCCCTTCTCTTTTATCAAAATTCTGGGGGTAATTTATCACGAGCCCAAGGCATATATTAAAGTAAATGGTCATGTTTCCAATCCCCTCCCATTACAGCACAGCACCTGTCAGGGATCCGCTTTATTTGCTTTGTATTTGGAACCTGTCACCCAAGCTGTCAGGTCCCATCCAGATTTACAGGACCCCTGTTTAGGCAATAGACATCAAACCTTACCTCTGCATGTATATAATCTGTTGGTGTCTCTGTGGAACCCAGAGATTTCACTTTCAAGTCTTTGGCAGGTCCTGCTTACATTTGGGTCCCTCACAGTCTGTAATCTCAACACATCAAAAACTGAGGTACCCTAGATCCATTACACCCGCTAGCATTCTGCTGCTCTATCGGATCGGTGATCCAACTGACATAATGCTTCTTATCGTGGAAGCAGGACAAACGCGGACTTCCGGTGACGTCAGCAACTGAATGGCAGCCTGAACAACTGAGCTCCCTAGCCCACAACATAATCGACAGGCATCTACACTGTTTAAAATATGCAATCGCCAGCAAAAGTGACCCGATCAAAGGCAGGAACATCTAAGATCGGGCAGACCCCGGTACAGAGGTTGCAGCTCCTGATACGGGAAGAAAAAACATCGAGGAGTTTGGGGCCTAGCGAGGACACGGAGACGATGGTAGAAGACGGTCTGGAGGAGGAAAATACGCAGCTAATAGCATCGATTATGCAGACTGCCAAAACAGTACAAAAAATAGACGCCTCCATAACGGAATTAAGGGCTGATATCGGCACCATTCAGCACAGAACGGACAAATTAGAGCTGGGCCTGACCTCCGTGGTAGAGCAGGCTGAACACCACGACCGCCTATTGCTGTTCTTGTTGGCGAGAGAGAGGGAGCTGAGGGCCAAAATAGATGACATAGAGGGAAGGAATAGGAGACAGAATATTAGAATATATGGTATTCCAGAAGGTGCCGAAGAAGGCTCACCGGACACTATCACCTACATACAAGGGATCCTGAAAGATTTATTAAAGTTACCACCGGAGATGGACATTGCTATGGACAGAGCGCACAGATCCCTCGCACAGCGCCCCTCGGCTCCTGGATCACGGCCCAGATCATTTGTAATTCGAATGACAAGCTACTCTACTAAAGAAGAAATCCTGCGAAGGGCATGGAGGATGAGGAAACTTATGCTAGGACCACACCGTATTACAATCGATAATGACTATACCATCGCAGTTCAGGAGGCACGTCGCACTATGTGGCCGATCATAAAACAGCTCAGAGCAAGAAGCCTAAAGGTGCAGATGCTTTTCCCAGCTTGTCTAAGAGTAGAAACTAAACAGGGACCTAAAGTTTTCGAAGACCTGTTGGCTGCAAAAAAAATTTCTCGAGGACCTCGGTGTTCCAGTTCCTGGCCTGGAGAAAGAAAGATTAGAAAAGGAGCTTCAAAGATCGGCCTGGACAGTAGCACGTAGGGGCAGGGCGCGACCAAACCAAGCCAGATCAAACAACCTGAGAGCGGACATTACAGAACTGTTAAAACCCTACTCCACCATAATGTACCAGACGGATTCCCATTCACAAGGAGATGGCAACATGGGACCACAGGAGCAGGAAACGGTTCACCAGACGGAATGGACTGGTGCAGACTGAGAAGAGACACTTTGATGGGACATGGGGATAAGTACAATATATAATTGCTTGCCTGGGTGAAAATATATAAACGAACTCAACACACACACCCTAAACTACAATAAATATGGAACGGTTTTCAAGGGAGGGAGGGATGGGTGGGGAAAGAGGGTATGGGGCTTCCAGATGTGAAAAAAAGTAAAGAAGACTATTGTGGTGGGGAAAAAAGAAGTAAGATGGGTGAACAGAACAGCTACAACACAGGGAAGCAAATGAACAGCTGAAAAAGGTGGGGAAGGGGATACTGATACCTCAATGCTAGAGGCGATGTCCTGACCCAGCGGGGGGTTGGTGGGGGTATCATGGGAAAGGAGGTCCTTTCCCTGAGCCTTCTGCCGACTACCTGCGAGGGAGGGAAGTGGAAAAAAAAAGAAAAAAAGAAAAATGCCTAACAAACAAACGAAAGAGAGGGGGGAGAAATTTCCTGGGAATCAACTATTGTGGGCTTGGGGAAAGCCAGGGAGTTTTCTCAAACTGAAATCTATGGGGGCCATTATCTGCCTTCTGGTATTGCTGATGTTAATAATACCCGGGAGCTTGGGGACACAACATGGAAAAAAAGCTCCGGGAGGGTTTAGCCCACAACAGCATAAAGGGCAAGGTGTCACAAATGAGACACTACCAGGTCCCCATTTGAGGGCTTGGACTGACCTAGGAAGTCGCAGAACAGTTGACCTGACGACCTTACATCTTTTTAAACGTGTTTACTACAAACAAGCAGTAAAACAAACTGGAAGGGAGGGACAAAGGAAGATCTATGTCTATGTCTATGTTATTTCAGCTTTACTTATACATAAGTTCTTAACAGTTGTAATGAGTTTATACAGAAAGCAATGGTTAAATTCTGTTATAGCTATGTTGTCTCCACTAGAGGGAGAAAGTTTACCAGATGTTGTGAAACATGTTCAAGCTGGTCATCCGTTGAGAACCAGCACAATGTCAAGGTTTCTAGAAAGGCACAATGAGAAATTAAGTGTGGTGTATGCATATGTCGGAGACAAAAAAAACTCTCAGATACAGAGGCCGAAAGAGAATGCAGGGACCCATGGGGTAAAAGCTGATCGTTTTAGAAATAAGAAAAGGGCAAAGAACAACTATAAAGAAGTAAAACCTGCAATATGGCCATGGTTAACTCGAGGATAATTTCATATAATATTAATGGTATAAACCATCCCATGAAAAGAAAACAGCTTCAGAAATTTCTCAAAAATCAAAATTGTGAGATTCATCTCTTACAAGAGACACACCTTTCTCCTAAAGAAGCCCAGAAGTTGAAAAACTAGGGGTTCTCAAATTGCTACTATGCCTCTTTAAATAAGGGGAAGAGGAGAGGAGTTGCAGTTTTGTTGTCAGCCTCTCTCCCTTTTAAGGAGGAAGAGGTGATAGTGGATGCAGGGGCTAGGTATATAATGGTGGTGGGCCGGATACAGGAGCTGCAGGTAACCCTGCTAAGTGTATATGCGCCCCCGGGCTCAGCGATAACCTTTTATGCAGACCTGTTTAAATTGGTGGCAGATAAAGCAAGGGGATTAGTGATCGCGGGGGGTGGGGACTGGAATGTGGTTCTGGACAGAACACTAGACACTACTTCACGAATTCTGGCACCTAGTAACAGAATCTCTAAGCCCCTGAGAAGACTCATGGGAGATACAGGCCTCACTGATATATGGAGAGAGAAATACCCACAGGCCCGAGACTATACATACTATTCCCCACGATATAAAATTTTTTCAAGATTGGACATGTTTCTCACATATGGCCGAGACCTCTCGGCAATTAAATCAATGTGGGTGGGGACGGGAAGTCTGTCAGACCATAATCCCATCTACTTGGAGGTGGACCTGCAGATACCCAAAAAACCAACACAATGGAGATTAAACACAAGCCTGCTTAGAGATGAAAAGGTGAAAGAGGAAATCAGGGAACTAATAAAACAGGCCACTCAGCTAAATGAAGGCCCAGACACCACACCCCAAATATTATGGGATACGGTGAAGGCTATGCTTAGAGGGAGGTTGATTTCGATAGCCACGTATAAAAAGCGGAGAGAGCTAGACAAAAGAACAATTAAACCAGGAACTTAAAACCTGGAAGAACAACAGAAACTAAAATACAGTAGAAAAGGAAAGTCAAATAAAGATGGAAAGCTAGACTGCAGAGACTAATGCTACTAGAGATTGAGAGAGCCTTACTCTACACAAAACAGGCACACTATGAGGGGGGCCCTAGAGCCACCCGCATATTAGCGTACAGGTTAAAACAACAGGCCGCAAGAGCACACGTAGCCAGCCTCAGACACCCACATACAGGGCAGAGCCTAAGTAAATAGGAACAAATAGCAGACGCCTTAGTAACGTACTACAAGCAACTATATCAAACCCCAAACCCCAACCCAAAACGTCCCCTGGAGCTGCCCGGGAATTCTTGAAAGGTCTGAGCCTTCCGCTGCTCACAGAGGCCCAGAGACAAAGTTTGATGCGCCCAATTGCTCAGCAGGAGATCTTGAATGTTATTGGAGATCTTAAGGTAGGGAAATCTCCTGGCCCAGATGGGTTTGGAGGAGAACTATACAAAACATTCTTGGGAGAAATAGCCCCTATATTAAAAACAGTTTATAACCAAATCTGGCTGGAAGGAGAGGCTGTCCCCCCTTCATGGAACTACACCACCATAACGGTGATCCCGAAGGAGGGAAAAGATCTGCAGGACTGTGGATCATAGAGACCGAACTCACTCCTCAATGTAGATTATAAAATCTTTACAGCTATAATAGCAAAGAGACTTCAGCCCTTCCTTGCAAACTTAATACACCCAGACCAGACTGGCTTTATAGAGGGAAGACAGGCGGCTGAGGGCGTCAGGCGAACCATAAATATAATTGATACCATTAACAAACAACATATACCTGCCTGCCTCATGAGTCTTGACGCTGAGAAAGCATTCGACAAGGTCGAGTGGAGCTTTCTATTCTTAGTCATAGAAAAAATGGGCTTCCCATTGCCATTTCTGGAGGCACTCAAGGCCCTATATGCCTCTCCATAGGCATATGTAAGGGTAAATGGGGGCATCTCAAAGAGATTCAATTTGGGGAGAGGTACTAGACAGGGATGCCCGCTATCCCCACTTCTCTTCGACATATATATAGAACCCTTGGCCCAGGCGATACGGGAGACAAAGGAAGTGAAGAGGGTGGGGGTAGGTGGAGGAGATCATAAAATCTCCCTATACGTGGATGACGTTCCCCTATACATATCGAACCCGAACAAATCTATCCCCGAAATTTGGTCAATAATTGACAAATTTGGAAAATTCTCAGGGTATACTCTGAATAAAAATAAAACCGAAATTTTGAAATTTAATTATAATCCCACACCTGACGTCAAACAAATGCTGGACACAAATTGGAACAGAGGGAAAATAAAATATCTGGGCACGCAAATCACAAAAAATCTTACAACGCTTTATGTTTGCAACTTTGATCCAATAATAATGCAGATAAGGCTGGACATTAAGAGATGGGAGGCCCTGAATCTTCCCCTATACTCCAGGATACAAACAGTGTCGATGAACATTCTCCCTAAATTTTTATACTTATTCCAGTGTCTCCCAATCAAAATACATAAAAACCAATTTCAAATATGGCAGAGGATGATCACAAAATTTATCTGGAATAATAAGAAACCTAGGATAAAAAATGTGATACTTCAGACAAGCAGAAAATATGGGGGCAGAAATGTTCCATGTTTGGAGGACTACTACTTGGCCACACAGTTAAGATGGGCCCTTCTGTGGTCGGCTAGACCATACTATGCTCGTTGGAGGGAAATTGAGGAGGTCCTAACAGATGGGATGCCCCTGGGGGCCCGAGCACTAACACCAGGTCTGAAGACCATAGATGGAGAAATAATGCTAGCATCGGTAAAAAATACACTGGGCACACTGAAATGCCTCTGGGCCAAACATAGGCTGGACGGGGAAGCTTGGCCTCTTCGATGGTTCGCATGGGATCCCTGGTTTCCCCCCGCTAAGCAAGACCTTACTTTTAGACGTTGGGAGAGACTGGGGCTCTATTCCCTAGACCAGTTTTTAGAAGATGGCATTGTTAGGGAGTTCAGTCAGATCAAGGATAAATTCTCCCTGAGATGGGGAGACCACTATAGGTATCTTCAGATTAGGGCCTATATACATAAATTATAATCTTATCACAAACAAATTAGTTCCGCAAGGGGAATAAGGAACACAATGACTGAGATAATAAATCTGACAAAAGTCAAGGGACAAATATCAGCCATCTATGAAGTCTTGAGGGAGGGGAGTGGAAACAAGACTTCCCAAATCAGAATTAGATGGGAATTGAGCTGGGTGAGAACATAGATGAGGGGAGTGGACCAGGCTCTCACGCAGACCTCTAAAACTACATCATCCCATTATGAAAGGAATTGAATGGAAAGTAAGAATGAGATTCTTTCTACACCAGCAGCTCAGAGTAAATGGGATAAGAATTGTGTGGAACTTGCCGGAGAGAATGTGGGGCAGCTGTGGCGAACTACCTTCATGTCTTATGGTCATGCCCGAAACTGGGAAAGTACTGGGCAGATATTAACCAAACGTTAAAACAGGTATTTTCATTGGAGACTGACATGGGGCCCAGACACCTGATATTGGGTGTACAACCAGATGAAATAAGGGGATTAGATGGGACATATATGTGGAACATCCTCCTCACGGCGGCCCACAAAGCTTTAACGAAAAAATGGCTAACACAGCATCCTCCGACTCACCTGGAGTGGGTAACTATTGTGGGTGAGATAAAAGAAATGGAGGAGGTCACTTATAGAATAAATCTAAGATCACAAATCTTAGTAAGAAGATGGACCCCTTGGTTGTTGTCTCCGAGGATGGGGGCACCGGGAAGGGAGGAAGAGGGACTGGAAGAAAAGACATGAGGGTGGGGAACCCAGCTGAGAACACTGGGAGGTCCAGAGTGGACCATGTATCATTGCCACTGCTGTACCTGGGACGTGGAGCAGAAATAGAGCCAACAGATATAATATGATCTTGTACAAAGATGTCTCTGCTATAAGTTATGTGTATCACCGTAAACACAAATGTTGAAAGTATTTCTGAAACTAAATTATAATTGTGCCAAAATATGCAATAAACATGAATTTAAAAAAAAAAAAAAAAGAAGCAGGACAAACGCCATCCAAAGATTAAATAAACTAAACAAAAAAAAAAAAGTTCTGATTTGCATGAAGCCGAAGCGCCATGAAATGCTTTTCATGAAGGAAGCAGGAAGCACAAAACAGCTGTCCAACCCATTTTGTTTGAAGCGTACCCCCTGCCATGCCATGCCACACTCCCGTTACTTAGAAGACTAAAGTAATAATAAATAACCCACTGTAACCACACTCGGGCAGCGCTCAGCCAGCCTTATACCTCTCAACCCTCCCTGAAGATTATAAGGGACTTGCCTCAGCTCAAAGTCTCCTCTAGTAGTCCGACTCTTCACTCTGATCCTATGCAGCAGCGGCTGTCTCATCACTCGCTTTCACCCTATCCCAGTCTTCGATGATCCGATGTTGTGATGGATGGTCACCATGGCACTAGAACTAGGTTAGGCTGGACTGACTCTCTCACCCCCTCAGCTCGATGGTCGATCTCAGCAGGCAGCAGCAGCAGCCAATGACTGCTCCACCACAATTCCAGAAATCCTGTAAGCTTTCCAGAAATCCCATAAACTCTGCTGACTCTATCCCAGTCTTCGATGATCCGATGTCATGACGGACGGTCACTACAGCACTAGAAGTAGGCTAGGCTGGGCTGACTCAGACTTTCTCTCACCCCTCGGCTCGACGGTCGATCTCAACAGGGCCTGTATGTATGTATTAACCTGTAAAATGCAGTCATGCATAGGCTATGCAACTGTGTTGGCAGTCTCACTTGAGAGGCCAAGGACTGAATGTAAATGCATCTGAACTACCCTCTTGCATACGTGGTGGTCCCTCATGGCAGGGCTGAGGCACACTGGTGGGGCCGTATGCGCAAGCTTGCACTGCGATTGCCCGTACTCTACCTGTTACATGGATAAACAGAGGACTTCAGGTCACAGTGCTATCAATCTAGTACCTTTCATGAACACTAAATTCACACACACACACACACACACACACACATAGCCAATATAGCCAGGTAGACCATTTCAACAGTTTCACATGATTTCTATTTAACAGCATGTCTCTATCAACTGTCCCCCACTCTCCCTACTCAACACAGACACTTTTACTGTATACACATTATTTAGTTTGTTTTTACTTCAGACACTCACTCTCCAGTCTGGTTATTAAAAAAAGAATCCACTCAAGTTCTACCTAATGTACAATACATGCATTAATAATACGTGCATTTCAGTCCTATTCTCCCAGATACTGAGATGTGATGTATTTTTTGTTTTTTCCCGTAATACCCAGTAATCTCATTACCAATTCATTCATTTATTCCATTAAATACCAAGCAAGACACAATAGCTGCATGTGGGGCTATTAAACATCAGAGAAGAAACTGTAAGAAACCTCACATTCAATAAAGTGCATCCAGTAAAAAGGCTTTCACCTTTCGTTGTCAAACTGCATCCATGAAGCTCCCCCCTTTAGATATCTAACACTGCACTACACAGGAATATTAAACATCTGGCAAAACCACTTGCAAACTTGCCAGCACAGGGCAGAAAAACATGAGAAAACATTTGTGTTTTGACCTGCACTGGCTAGGTTCGATACAACACAAACATTACACACAGTGCATGTTAAAGCTCTACTTTTCTATCTTTCAGAGCTTTCTTTTAGTTATGTGCTAGACTCTGACAGTAAATTTAAAAACGAGCATTTGTCAATGCCGAATGTTTGCTTGCTGGTATTGTCATTGGTAGTGCAGGAGTGACAGATGCATAATAGGAATGGTAGTGAGGTATTGTAGTACTGCCAACTGCCACCCCCACCTTGCAGAGAGTGAGAGGTGTTGGGGTGTGTGCCTTTGTGTTGTGGGCTATAACAGTCATGGCAGAGAGTTTCAGGTGTTCAGGGGCTGGAGATAGTAACAACTGAGGGGGCGGGTGGTGGGAAGGGTACTTATGAGGGGGAAAAGGAAGGGTGTGCAGAGTAGGGCTTGCCATAGAAAGCATAAGGATGCAGAGGTATGACACAGATAGTAATGTTAAGAATGTAGCTATACCATATAGACATATTTATTGCAGTATTTGGTAAACATAGAAACCTATGAAAGTGTCAGCAGAAACAGATCACCTGGCCTATGTAAGTCTGCTTCAGTGTGCAGGTATAGTAAGAGATCAGCTGCCAACCCATTCCCTCCAATACCTGCTTGTGAAGCATGAATAACAGAGTCAGACTGCAGTCATTATTGACGGTATTTACTTGGTACAACCATGTTAAACATTTATATTGTAAATTAAGTTAAACAATGCTCCAAGTTCTAAAAGAATAGACTATTTACATTAAATGTTTTCACAGCATATGCAGTTCAAGAACCTATGTTATGCTATATGTATGATTACATTGTTATACACTTTAGGTTCACAATGTGTATATAAAATATATATCTGTTAGAAGACGTCCCATGTAATATAGCAGTCTTAGCAGAAATACAGTATCATGCCATATCAACTGATTTAAATAAGCTGTTATGTTAATTGTATTGTTTCTATTTCTAAAAGAAATACTAAACTCCAAGTGCAAAGTGTAGTAGTATAAGTGCCACTCAATTCAGTTCACTAATGTGCATCAGTGAATGGGCTTGCCCATGACACAGTCAGACTGCACTCATTATTGACAGTATTTACTCACTGAAATTAATCACATGCAAATTGTATCCAAGTAATTTTCAGCCTATAATTAAGGCTTCAGATTTATATTTATCGATCTGTCATCAAAGCGCAAAGTTGCTAGGGTGTAGTGTGGCTCTATTACTATTCAACGCATAGTGTTTGATTATGCTAAAATTGCTGGGCAATTAACTAAATTGCCAAATATACAAATAAATAGTTTACATTGGAGGCAGTATAGCACAGTGGATTAAGGCTCTGAGCTGCAAATCTGAAGACCTGGGTTTGAATCCCACAGCCCCCAATTGCATACTGTGTGACCCTGAGCAATTCACTTAACTTCCCTGTGCTGCCAGGTCGCATCTGTAAACAAGCTTTCAGCTTACTGTGTCTCTCTCCTGCTTAAACAATTGGGGGAAAAATCATTTTTGTTTTTTATTTTCAATAAATCACATACAATTTAATGTAGAACTGAAGCATAACATTTAAAACGCAAGACATACTGAACATTGGATCAAATCGCTTTATTCTTATCCTGTATTACTTCTGGCTGTCCTTTTTCTGTGTTTTTTTTTTTCTTTTGCTGTCAAGATCGATAAATGTTAATTTGAAGCCTTAACTACGGGCTGCAAATAAATTGGATAAGATGTGCATGTGACTTATTTTAGTGAGTAAACAGCATGAATAATGAGCGCAGTCTGACTCTGTTATGGGCAAACCCATTCAGTGGTGAACATCAGTAAATTGAATTGAGTGGCAGTTATACTATGATACTGTGAATTTGGAGCTTAGTATTTGTTTTAGAATTAGGAACAATAGAATTAACATAGCTGCCTATTTAAATGGATTGATATGGCATGGCACTGCATTTTTGTAAGAGGCTATATTGAATGGGACGTCTTGTCACACATATATATTTTTATATACACATTGTGAACCTAAAGTGTATAACAATGCAGTCATACATATAGCAGAGCATAGGTTCTTGAATTGCATATGCTGTGAATACATTTAATGCAAACAGTCCATTATTTTAGAACTTCGAGCAATGTTTAAATTTATTTGCAATAGAAATGTTTTACATATTAATAGAACATAAGCTTTAATGGCCACTTTGTTGATAAATGTAGTTGCATTTAAGTGGTTAAGGTAGTTGTTAAATTTTAGGATTTTCTAATTATGTTGCACATGCCCTTTGAGTATTGAAGAATGAAGGGGATATGGAATCGCAGCCCCTCAGGAAGCTGCAGTGGGGAAGCGCAGGGGCGAGTAGTGCGGCTAGTGCCTAGATGCCCTGGACTCAGGTGGGGCATATGTATGGTAGGAGATCGCACTTTTGTAATACATTGAATTGCTGTAAGCACTTTATTGCAATTTGTAGTTAAGTTGTGGGAAATAAATCATTTTTGCATTATTTAAAGTGCTATAGAAAGTTTTTTTCTGGGTTCCCCCCACCACCACCACCACCACTTGACCACCCATGAATTTGCTCACCATTAACACAGTTGGCAGTAGTATTTATTAATGAAAAGCACTGAAGCTGAAGCTCTTTTTTGTGGCTGAGCAGCCCTGCAATTTAGGGTAGCGGATTTCCATTCCTGTTTTTGGATTTCTAAATTTGTAAACATGATTTGAGACCAGTGGTGTACTTTGATGTGTCTTATCTGTAGAATTGTTCTTGCTATAGAGCACTCTGTAGCATTGAAAAGCAGCAGAGAGTGATACTTTGTATGTTTTATGACATGCTATCAGACTGGCAGTCTATGGCTAGTGTTTCTATCTCCTGTTGGATCTCTTCAGGTCTGCATTTGACACACAGCAGGGGGGCTCTATGTCTTAGCCTACTGCAAAACATGAATAGCATTAGTAAGTCAGGAAGACATAACAATCACAGAAGAGCTGCCATGTACTGTAATGGTTTTGATGTATTTTATATCTATTGAACAATGTATTGAAGGAGGTGTACAACGACAGTGTGGAGTGGTGCAACGTTAGTATGACAGACATGTCTTCGCACAGGACATAGTGATAGTAGAGGTAAGTAAAAGACAATTAGCAACATGTCATATTATCAGCCTATATTGTGGCTTATATGTTTCTCAGACTCATTACTGTGAATACACAATGTATGTAGGCATGAACATACAAAGAGTTGCTAAAGCTAACGGGCTGTTTCTGCCACTGGTAAACTGCAGGTATCCTACTGCGTTTTACAGTAATGCAAAAAATGACATCATTGCTGTTTTCATGTCTTGACTCTTTTTTGTCTACTAAAATTAGAAAACCATGGCATGGTAGTACAAAAAAATTAAACAATATAAAGCATGCCTAATCTCGGTTGCTTGCACAAGTCTCACAATGGCTACTTGAAGGTCCAAATAAAATAGGAGGCAGTATAGCATAGTGGTTAAGGGCAGTGAACCGTAAACCTGGAGAAGTCGGCTTGAATCCCATTACCTCCTTCTTTGCATACTGTGTGACCCTGGAAGCAAGTTCTGGTTTGGTGTGCTTGTCTGGTTAAACAATTTCCCCAAATATAAACTTTAAAGAATGGCGGGGCCCTGGCTGTTAAATACCAAGTCTATCTATTTTTTCTCTTTTAGTCTCTTTTTGTCTTTTTTGGCTGCCACCTCCTATCCTCTCACCCTTCCTCCCTTTCTTCTAGGTTTCTGAAATTATTCTTTGTATGTGTTATTCATGTATCCTGTTTGCCATGATGCCATATCCGAACTGATGAATATGGTTGTGTGCTCTCTTTAACATTGTATGCCCTTGTTTAACATATATGTACTCTCCTGATGTGGAACCTTTGTAAAAGAGCCTTGGCCCAAAGATAATTGTAATCCTAGACTCCAATAAATAAATACATTTATCAAATGAAACCCAGGTTTGTTCTAGGTCATTATTTAGCATGTACCCTAATGTGTAGCACTGAGCGTAGAAGTTTGCAAGTAGTGGAATAACTAGACTGCTATGGTGGTCTGGTCATTTATTGCAATTGAGTCAGGTAACTGTGACATAACAAAGCTGGTATTTGCAGCCATCTGTCATGTCACTGTAAAAAAAAAAACACACAGGGAAAAAAAAACATTTGCTACCATAAAGTGTGAAATCCTCAAGTGCTATTTATTTGTTAAGTGTGCATCACTGACCTAACAGGGAAGGGAACACTAAGATAATCTCTATTGTAAACTGCAGGTCCATTCAGAAAGGAATGCATGGAACTTCTCTCTGTTTCTCTCTCTCAGCCCCCTTGCAAAATGATGGGGGGGAGAGAAGAGAGAAGAAAGAGAGAGAGAAGGAGAGAGAGAGAGAGAGAGAGAGAGAGAGATTTCCATAGTAGTCAAAACAAGGCTTATGTTTCCATCTCAAGGTAAGATGACATCATAAAACCCACTGGAGCTTTGTTCCTGAGCTCTAGGATGGCGTCTCACCCCTCGATGGAAAGATATTGTTACCAGTGCATTATTATATACGGTTATCTATGTATTTAATTAATACAATTCAATAATATGACAAGGTAAAAACAATAATTCAAGAGACCCTGCAACTGATTAGGTGACATATAAGTAATAAAAGCCCTTTATCCTCAATGGCATCGTTTCACTAGATTCACCGGGACTGCGAAGCTCCACACCCACTATATTTTATATGACCAAATCCTCGGGGATCATAGGGGTCACAAATATATCCTAGAGGTCCCAAAAGCAGCCCCAGGCAACCCCTAATATAAATGACACCCCTGTTAAACTTTTCTTTGGAATAAACCCCAGAATTATGACAATGCAAGTAAGTCAAATCTGCATGCAAAAAAAAAGTATATTTAAAAAACAACACTCACACACACAACCCCCAATTTGTGTTAACTGTGTTATATACACTCAGACGTACAATCTATATTGTGAACAAATGGGGAGTGATTGAATCGAGTGGTGCATGCACAGGTATCAAAGCGTTTCTTTCTGACCAAAAAAAAAATATCAGATAAATCGATAACACTTTCCAGTTGCGAATGGTCCACCGATGTGTGCCGTCCTGGCAAGAGGGAGATGATGATAATAAGGATGCAAATGATGGCAAGGAGTTGACTGAGGGCACTCGCCCACTAAGCGACTCACATCATCAGAGGAGACAGGACTGAAGACTGCACCGAGCTGCCTGCTTGGGTGCCCTTTTGTTCGCCGGCACCAGCCAGCTTCTGGTGGCAACAGCAGCAGGGGCAGCAGTCAGGGATGCTCTCGGATTGGTTACGTGCTTCCTTTATCTGCACACAAGAACAAAAAATGCATGAATGTTCATTTCAGTGGAGTTGAGCTAAAGATGGTCCTTTTTTGCTGAGATGTCAGCAGGTTGAGTTTTTTGTGTTGCTTTTTTCTTCTTGTCCCCATCTTCTCACTGATAAATCCTGGATTGCAAAGCTTCTATTGATACCCGCGCTGGATCAGCTGGGGGCTGCTTTTCAATGCATTCCGGCAGACTTTGAAAGTGGCAGCTCATCTGGAAGGTAAGCGTATTTGCTGTGTGCAGAATACTTACCACACTGCTAAGTCCTGGTCTAATTTCTCCCAGTGCATGTTCTGTGCGCTGAACAGTTTTGCTTTTATTTAAGTCTTGGAGAAAGAGGAAGCGAGAGAGGAAGAGTTAAGGGAGATCTTCATGGGGTGAGGGAGGGGGTGAGTGGAAAACAACAACAAAAAGGCATTTGCTTGAGTTCATGGTTACATAACTTTTATCTGTGTAATATTTCATAAATATTTATATGAAATTGCAGCACTTTAAGACACAGGGGTTGAGATATCCAAAAGAAAAGAAGGAAATAAAGGAAATTAGTTTTATATACTTGAGTGCATTCCATACACACTGTTGCCCAGAGAACATTAGCCCTGAATAAGTTGGCAGCAGCCTTAAGGCTTGCACAGCGGTGTTGAGAGACTGAAGGAGGTTAAGGGGAGTTCATAGACCTTAACAGACATAAAGGGGGTGGGGGAGTGACTTGATCAAGATCCCAGAGTGTGCAAAGGGTAGGGTTGATACTCAGATCTGGGTCAACTTCTCCTATTCATTTCCATGGGCAGAAAAGCAACTAAGCTGTAAGAAATCATTTTGAAAATCCTTGCCGTCTCTTAATGTTTGTCAACACTAGTTTCATCCAAGTTCAATGCTTTGCATTTTATAGTAACATTTTGCTATTTCAGCCTCCCTCAACTCTTTGTTAGGAAATGTGGACTCTGATTGCCACTCAGAATGTAGGACATTGAGTGTCATAGCATGGGCCACATAAATGTAAAGCTTCAAGTTGAGCGACTGTGCAGACAAAAGCATTTGTGCAGTTTTGCTTTCTCATCATAGAGTATTGCGATTTTTAGCCTGGTGTTGCTGAATCTTCTCTAAGTGGATAGCATCCTTTCCATGTGGCATTGGGGATTTCTGAGGAAGAAATACCCCTCCTAATGTGGGGCAGTTGAGAATTATAGTCCCCCAAATGCATATATGACTGGTCATTTGATGGCATTATCTCTTACTAAATAGGTTACCACTCACGAAATTTTAAGTAATATGTAGAACATAAGCGGGCAGTAACCCACGTCGAAATTACAGCAACTACATCTCTAAAAGGTTTACTATTGCCCAAGCAACCTCGTTTGGTTTAGTTCAAGGGCTTCTAGTGACCCCATACCTCTCCATTATTTTCAATTGAGAAAGATGCGTCTTGCATCCCTCACAAACTTGTTCTGCAGTGCAATGTAAACTCCCATAAAGTTCAACTTCATTTAGGGGCCTTTTTGCAAAAAGGTTGTCGCCTCCCTCATTTTGGGATGGGTCAATTGCAATAGTTGTTCAAGTTGTAATAGTTATTTTTTTCATCCAGGCTGGCAGCCTTGTTCGAGCACCCCTTGCTTAATCCAGAGCGCATCTAAATTATCTTTCCTCAGCTGCAGTAGTTGTTGTTTATTAATGTTTTTTTGGGGGGGGGTTGCAAGTTCCACTTGTGTCTACAACTAGACACAAGTAGACTAGGTGACAAATTAACTCTTTGAAACTTTTATTACATATAATTCCAAATACAGTAAATTGCCATCCCAAGTTAAGCATCAACAGGTATTTTTTTTTATGTTAATAATAACGTGGATTCAATGTGCAGCCAGATCAAAAGAAGAGACATGCAGTAACAGTCTGATGCCAAAGACTGAAGTCAATGCAGAACAGCTTCAAAGGTGATGGACAATGGGACTTCATGCTCCCTCCCCTTAATAAGAACAACCATAATACTGAAACAGATGGCTTCTACAAAATGTCAGGGCAGAGCATCCAAAACGCTTTATTAGGCGCCATATTATATGTGTTCCTTGTTTTAAATTTGCCATGTATATTTATTGGTAATGGAGTTCTGATTTACACTGTAACTCACAAGCTATTGCTTCACTTAATTTTATTGTTAACCACAGGTGTATGTGGCTGTGGTTTAGTACTATTTAAGGATCACTGTCCTAATGGCAGTGCCCTTTGATAAAGTTGAAAGGCAAAATGCCTTCAGGAGGATTTTTCTGCTTTGAAAGCTGTATGTAAGTCCTTATCAGTCTGGCAAAATAAATCTATCAAATTGAACATTTTGGTTGTTTGTACTTTTGTGGGGGAACGGTGTGCTATGACTACTGACTCTGAACGTCCAAAACGCTAATTGCTTCTGGGAATCGAGAATTAGGTACAGTAATACGCTCAGATGCAAGCATGAATTTGGAATGGGTTTAAGCCCCGTTTTGACTTAGGCTTGGCAGGATAATTTCATTACTGAGCATACAGTAATTATAAGAAGTCCTGGTAACAAGCTCATAAAATACACCTCGCAATGCCCTGTTTGTTCAAAGGCAGACGAAATCACATTTCCTAGGTCTATTCTTGTAGGTTCATAAAGATATGTGGTTTGAAAATAGCCCCACTTCAAAAATGTCATCACTGCACATAATTCAGTGGATCGATACTGCTGTGCTCTTCAGTGCTGGAGGTATACTTCTCACCACATCACTAACTGTACATCGCCAACACTTAGGACTTATGAAACAACACAAACTGTGGCGCAACACTCCAGACTTAATTACCCCTGGGAAATATGAACTCATAACAAAATGACAGACTGTTCATGGTTGTAATTCCCTTGCATGAGTTCAAATAACACCTGAATATACAACTAGACTGGTCCTGATGCCCTCAGCTGCCTTATTGTTTTAACAATTTTAAATGCTTTGTGTTTTTTTTTTTTTTATAAAACCCTGAGCAGATACTGTGCCGAACTGAAGATCGTATAGGTACTGATTGTCTGTTTTAACTTTGATCAATAGATGGGGAATAGATTCATAGATGGGAAACAAGTTCAAAGGGCTGACGTCCATTACAGAACTTGCCACCATGTCAAGCTGTCATGGTGGAAATTGAGCATCTCCTATCCCCTATGAAACTGCGTAACATATTTTTTTTTTTATTTTACCCTTTTCCTGGCAGGACCACCGGCTACATCCTCCGCCCTGGTCACGGCCCCCAGAGACCTCTACCACCACCTATAGCTGCAGAGGACCCTCGGTCACCCCCGGCTTGCCACCCGGAGGGTGAGGCCATGGGCCACCTTCGTGACCCCGGAACTGTGACTGGTTGGGGTCCTGCAGCGGCGGTGGCGATACGAGGCTCTCCAGGGAGGGCTTCATCCATCGGTGGTCCTGCCCCGCCATCTTTTTCCTCCTTATTTTCTCCCCAGAAGAGGCGGGGACATGCAATGATGCCAGCGTCTGCCCCGCCTCCTCCCTCCCACATCAAGCGTCGGCTACGTGAGAACTCCCAACCTCTGCCAGGAGTCCCCAGCGCACCGAGTGCTACCCACACCTTCCCCCTGGAGAAGGAGAGCTGTCCAGCGGATGCTCGATCCTACTCCCCCCGGCCGGCCCTCCGACGACCCGGATCCGTTCCCGAACCAGAGTCGCCGGCGTCGCAAGTGGAAATCCCACCGCTGCACCGACGGGCCGGCGTGTAACATATTTTTGAAGTTAGTTATATTGTCACTGACAACCACTTCCATAGGATGCGCATTCCACACACTCACAACTCTCTGGGCATACCATTTACTTCTTTTCTGTGTTCTGTTGGTTTCCCCAAGTAGTTTCTGATTGTGTGACCTAGTGTTATTATATTGCACAGGATTTTTTTGGTAAACCAATTAGTTAAAAAAGCATCATCCCTATTTGCTCTAAAAGCTGAGTTATAAAAAAAATTCAGTGGATCGACTCCATACACTAAAATTGAAACACACACACACACAGACACACACACACACACACACACACACACACACACACAGACACACACACAAAAAAAATAGTCTCCTACTGCATCTTAAAAATTTGTTTCAGGAACAGGTGGAAACATTATGCATGATCCAGTTTAGTCTGCACTTCAATTGTAACACTGATGTAGCGTTATGTGGGGAGATGATGCTTCCTTATAATGTATCTTCCCAGTATAGCCCGGCTAAAATGCAACATCTCATTTGCAGTTCCGTTCTGCTCTTCTACCCATTTTCCCCACTGTAATATTATTATTGTACACACACAGAGTTGTCTGGCATCATTACATAGAAATGCAGAACTACTGTCAATTTGGGAAGGGGCGGGAACTATGGTAGTGTATGTATCTACCCTGTTCTCCCACAATCTGATGTTTTTTTAATTATTGAATTTCAAAGGCGCAAATATCCAGCACATGGTATTAAAATCCGGGGACCAACAATCAAAATAGAAGACAGAGACACACATGCCATCTTAAAATGAATAATATAAGATCAAGAAGCTGTTACCGAAAGTTATTTTGTGTAAAAAACAAAAACAAACTCTATATCATGGAAAGTTAAACACACCTCTGTCAACCCTTTCTCATTGAAATATGGGACACGCACACTCAAAATGCGAAACAATGTGGGGACTCTAGCCCTCATAATGTGGGGCACATTAGCATATATGAAACAAGTAGGAGGCAGTATAGCGTAGTGGTCTAAGGCTCTGAGCTACAAATCTGGTGACATCCAGCAGACCAGACCTGGGGTTTGAATCCCACAGCTTCCACTTGCATACTGTGTGACCCTGCGCAAGTCACTTAACCTCCTTGTGCTCCCAGGTCGCTCCTGTAAAAAAGCTTTCAGCTTAGTGTGCTATACCTGGTTAAACAACTAAAAAAAAAAAAGTATAATGGAAATATGTGTTTTATGCTTTTATTTTATGGCATGAGGCAACACTGCTTTGAAAAAAAATTACCGACTCTTATATGGGGTGGGGGTGGGGGGGGGATGATTACGTTTAAGGTACTATATAAGGATATGTTCTTTTGGGGTTTTTTCTCTCTTCTCCCTTTTGCTTTACTAATTTTTGAGTTAGTAGGGATTACATATCCATTGGTGTAAACCAGTCACATGCTATCCACCTAAATTAGCTAAAAAAACTTTTATTGCTTAAAGAATAAAAACAATCCTCAACACAGTGTTATAAAATTGACTTGTTCAAGTTTATTACAGGAAAACTCCATTGAGCAAGCTCATTCACAAGGAGGTCCTGGGCACATTTATAAGCAAAATAAGCATTACATATAGGAAATAACATAGCAATGCATTAAGGACATATTTACAAGCGAAATACGCAATACATATAGGTAAAGGCATGACAATGCATTAAAAGCAGATTAGGTCCTACAAAAATAATGCTTACCGAATTTATTTACTGAAGGATTTGGAGGGAGGTGGTCCTCGGGGGGGGAACAGTAAGATGCCTTTAGAACCAATCAGAACCTTAAAAACATCACTACTGCTATTTCTACTAGTTCATTTATTCTTATACACTTTTTATTTCAGTAATGGATTTTGATTACTTGATGTAGTAAAGTATATAAATATGCACACCACTCTTATTTGTTATCCGGGTAAGGCTTTAATTCAAAGCCAGCGTTAAGCCCTGGGCTCTTTGTGGCTTGTAATGTCCAGGAGAGCTTTCTTTTCAGCAATATATTGTTGAAATTACCTCCTCTAGGATTTTTACTCACTTTGTCTATTATTGTAAATTTCAGCTTATGATTTTCCTTGTTTTCTGCTTTGCTAACGTGCACTGCTGTAGCATAAAGGGGGTCCCTGCGTTCATTCGCCCGCATATGTTCCCCCAAATGCTGTTTGAATGGGCATTTTGTTTTACCTATGTAAAAAGCTTCACATGTACATTGTGCCAAAAAATGATACCAGTTGAATTACACGTAGTAAACTGCCTGATTGGAAACTCCTATCCACATTTGCACTTGTAAAGGAACTGCAGTTGTTTACTGCTTCACAATAAAGACCGTTTCTACACCTAAAACATCCCTTTTTCTGATCTAGCCAGGTGCGTTATTTTAGTTCTACAAAGTGGCAATGTACAAGCCTGTCTTTCAGTGTTGGAACCCTTCTATACGACATTCTCAGTGTTGTTTTTGCAATTTCTTTTACCGCTGGATCACTGCTGATTACCTTCCAATGTTTATCAATAATTTGCTTTACCTGACTGGCTTGGGATAAGTACGTTGTAACAAAACTGAACCGCTGTTCAGACAAAGCTTGCTGTGGTTCTCTTTCCACCTTCTCCTCTTAACATTCTTACAGAAATAATACAATTCATTTGTCAAATGTTTTTGTTGTTCCAGTGTGCAAATAGTAGGATTACTCCAAGCCTGAGAAAAAAAGCATATCTTAAAGAATTTATTCCCGTGTATGTTGTAGAAATGTCCTTGCACAGGTATAGGGTATAGTTCATATTTCAGCGAACTTGTAATAGGAGAAAGATGAAACACAGACCAAATGGCATTCCGAATCAAATAAAATCTGTTTCTTCTCTTAAAGAAAACATAACATTTGATGAAAAATGTAAACCGTATGCTTTACTTAATTTTGTATGAAATTAGATCGTTCTCAACTTGAAATTACCTATGGCAACTTTTGGAAAGTATATCTTGGGAGTATTTTGTGTTTAATTATCTGCACTGATTTCCGCTTCCTGGATATGCATCACTGTAAACTTGTATATGTATTTAGTTGTAACAGGTGGATATGACAGACAGACATTAATGTTTTAGTTTTAAATTTAAGATGAAAATTAAAACTGTATTCTATAGTTATTCCTAACCTCAATAAGTATATGGATTTCAGACAGAGACCCGCAGTTTATACACATAGGCAAGCTATTATGATGTTTCACTCTGTCAGATACATGTATCTCATGAAATAACTGTATCACAGATAAATAACATCTTATTTAATAACATGATTTTCAACAGCAAATGTTCTCACAAGCAGCTTTCAATACTGAATGCAGCTAACTGTCTTCAATAGCAGGGAAACTGTTTAGTAATAAGACCTAAAGTTGTTACCTTAGATAAAACGGAATAACCAATGGATACCTATATATTTATATCTCATGTCACAACGTTTTCAACAACAGTGGTGTTTCACACGTCTGCCTGTGGTGTCTGTCTTATTTATTTGTTTCTGCTAATTTGAATGGCTAATATAAAACTTGCAGCTCTGGCATAATTGTTAAACTTGCTAGTCCATTTTGTTAGCGACATCCATAAGAAACACTGCCGGTTTTAGCCTATATAAAGTGCTTGAAAAACGATGTCTGTACAATGGCTGGACATTATCGTGGGCTCAGTTGGCCTGCACAAGTCCATTTTGTGTTACTAAACACATCTATTTCAGTGTTAATACCTAAGATAAATGTGGTGCATATGTTTTAGCCGAGAACCTTTAGGGTCTCCTTTTTGTATTACAGTTAAGTATTTCTGTTTAACTTTATGCCACTATCATTTTGATAAGAATTTGTCCTCCAGAACAAAGCTGAAAAAATATTATTCAGCTAGCTTAGATTTAGTAAAATATGGTACAGATTCGCTTTAATTTTTAATAACAATATCTCAGATCGTTTTGTACATAAGGCATGATGTGATGCCCCATACTCTTCCTGTCAGACTCAGTATAGATAAGTACTAATGGGCTGAAATGCAAGAGCATATGAAATGTCTGCCAGAGCAAGTTCAGTGGGTGAGACGGGGAATGAGGGAACGGGAATGACAGCAGCAGAGGGAGTTAGCGGAAGGGATCGTGATGTCAATATGCCACTTACATATATTAGCTACACCGCTGATTGCAGCGGGTGGTTTTCTTTGAACTGAAGACCAAGCAGCCCAACTGCTGTCATAGACAGCTCCTCCATCCATTGGTGGGGTAAGGTCGTGCCTGCTACATGGAGCAGTGCATTGGACAGGAGGGTAACACACCTCCAGAATGTTGTACTGTCCCAAAATGTTCCTTGCGCATGCGTGCACGCGAATGTAAAAAGAAAAGGACCAGGGGGGAGGGGGAAGGGAAAATAACACCTACTGCAAGAGCTCCTCTCTAAGATCTACTGTTACAGTAAGTTCTTACGTAACTGTGCTATCTTACTTCAAGTTGGAGCTCTTGCAGCAGGCTACACCATAAAGACTGAGTACCAAGCAGTACTATTTGGATCCCAGTCAGACAGGGAGGTGGTAACTAAGGTAGCGGGAAGCTTCAGGGTAAAAGGTCTTGAAGCACCACTAGACCAAACCCAACTCTCCGACAGGAAGCAACGTCCAGGCTGTAGTGCTTCACAAAGGTGTGCACTGACCCTCAAGTAGCTGCTACGCAGATATCTGCTGCAGAAACATTCAGAAGTACCACAAAGGAGGCGGAAACACCCCTGGGTGAGTGACCCTTAACCGAGCCCAGTAAGGATTTGTTGTACTTGTAGCAGAAGGTGATGCAATGGACTAGCCTTCTGGAAAGAGTCTGCTTTGCCACTGGTGCTCCCAGAGTTCTTGGGGCAAAAGAAACTAAAAGCTGGTCAGACTTTCTGAGAGTTCAAGTGCAGTTAACATAGTACCAAAGCACTCTGTGTACATCAAGAGTATGAAGAAGGGCCTCCCCTTGATTAGAATACTCTAGGTAATAAACCGGAAGATTGATGTCCTGATTAAAGGTAAACTGGGACACTATCTTAGGCAGGAACTTAGGATTAGTCCTCAAGGACATCCTGTCCTGGTGGAAAATTGAATATGACTCTTTAGACATCAGAGCCTGAAGCTTGGAAATCCTCCGGGCAGAGGTTACAATAACTAAAAACAACGCTTTCTGTGACAGATAGTGCAGCTAGCAATCCATTGCTGGCTCAAAGGGAGGCAACATAAGTTTCTCTAACAAAAATAACAGGTCCCAAGGAGGGATAGGATCCTGAATGGGAGGCTTCAGATGAAGCATTCCTCACAAGAATGTTTGGGAAAAATCCGACTGAGCAACATATTTGCTGTCCACCGGTGCATAGTAGGCAGAGATTGCAGAAAGGTGCACCTTAATGGAAGGATAGTGAAGGCCCGCATCGGACAGGGAGAGGAGAGGAGATACTCGAAGACAGTATTCAGAGGGCACAGAAGAGGGTCCAGACCCCTGATAGTGGACCACAAACTAACATACTTCCACATCGTGGCATAAGTAGCCAGTCTGGACAGTTTTCTGGCTGCCACCAGGACCCTGGCCACCCTAGCAAAGACTCCAAAACTGGAAGTGGCTATGTCTGCAGGTGCCATGCATGCAGATGTAGGGATCAAAGATCCAGGTGAACCAGCCTGCCCTGCTCTTGTAACAGTAAGTGGGAGGACAAGGGCAGGGGAACTGAAGGTTCCACTGTCAGCTGCTGCAGTGAAGAGAACCATATCCGGCAGGGCAAAAGTAGAGCTATGAGGATCATCGCTGCACTCTCCACTTGGAGTTTGAGCAAAACTCTTTGCAGAAGAGGAAAGGGAGGAAAGGCATAGAGAAACCTCCCTTTCCAGCAGGGGTACAATGCATCTCAGCAGAAAACACCAGACCCTTGATCGAGCTAGCAACAACTGGGCAGTTTTGTATTGCACAGCCTCAGGGATACGAAGAGGTCCAGCTCTGGATGATCCCATCTTCAAAAGACATTGTCCGCCACCGACTGCAGGAGTTTCCATTCATGATTCCTCGACTGTGACTGGCTTAGGGCATTGACTAAGCTGTTTTGGACTTCTGGAACATGAACTGCAGTGAGCACTGGGCCATGGTCTAAAGCCCAGAACCACACACTTATTGCCTCCTGACAAGAGAGGATAGGAGTGTGGCCCCCCCTTGTTTGTTGATGTAATAAACGACTGACATGTTGTGCATCTGAATCAACAGGGAGCCTGGACGTAGAAATGCTTGTAAAGCATAAAGAACTGCCCTCATCTCTAGAGTATCACTATAAAGGGACAGTTCTAGCAGTGACCATGTACCCTGCATCTGTCAATTTTGAAAATGAGCACCCCAACCCAGGCCTGAGGCATCAGTTGTTAGAACCTGAGATGGGGCTTCTCTCTGAAAGGGGACTCCGGATTACAGATTCTGGGGGGACAGCCACCAAGAGAGAGTTTGGACCACTGCTCTGGAGATCAGGACTGGCTGGTCAAAATCGTCTTCCCTTTGATCCCATTGCACTCTGAGGGTCCACTGAGGGACCCTCATAAATAGGCATGCTGAGAAGATGGTCACTGTGGGTGCAGCCATATGGCCTACGAGCTGGAGCATGGTATGAGCTGGGACCTGGTGAGCAGCTGAAACCTTGTCGGCAAAAGACCAAAGGCATACTGCCATCTGGTAAGAGGAAAGCCTTCCCTAGCTCCATGTCCAAGACTGCCCCGATGTATTGTAGCCTTTGACACGGCCTCAGGGATGACTTAGTAATCCCTAAGGAGCTGAACAAACTGAAGGTATCCTCCAGGGTGGACAGAAGCTGATCCTTTGTGGCAGTGTCAGTAGCCACTTGTTGAGGTAGGGATAAATGAAGTGTCGCTGTATCCTGGGGAGCCACTGCCACTAACTTTAGACACTTCGTGAACACTCACAGTGCCAAGGAAAGGCCAAAGGGCAAGGCTCAAAACTGAAAATGCCTCCCCAGAAAGGTGAACCTCAGGAACCTCCTGTGGGCTGGACCAAGATGTGGAGGTAGGCATCCTGCATGTCTAGGGAACAAACCCAGTCCCCTTGTTGCAGCATAGGGAGACTGCCCAGCAAGATAACCATCCTGAACCTCTTGTACTCTATGTAGTTGTTCAGGAGGCTCAGGTCTAGAATCAGGCTCAGGTCCCCTGTCTTCTTGGGAACCAAGAAGAAGTGGGAGTGGAACCCCTTCCCCTACTGTGGAGCTGGAATGGGTTCTATGGCCTTCTTGTCTAACAGGGACTGGACCTCCTCCCAAATGAGCTTGGCATGGGAGAGGGAGTAAATCAATTGGACAGGGGGACAGTCAGGGGGAATCTGAAGGAATTCCAGCATGGGACCCAACTCTATCAACTGGAGTACCCATGCATTGGTAGGGACGGTGGCCCACCTGTTGAGGTAAAGTGAGAACCAACCCCCTACTACCTCTCCCCTGGATCTGGCTGGAGGTGGGGGGGGCGGGCAAGGAGTCGGGCATGGGAGCCTGAGGTGGGCAGGGAGACCTGGGAGGGCTTGGTGTTCCAAGGTCCCAGTGCCCCCACAAGATTGAGAGGGAGTTTTACAGTGAAAGTTGCCTCTCTGTTGCTGTCCTTTGGGCTTCTGCCCCATTGGCGATGAAATTGCTGACATCTACTTGGGGTTTGGTCAGATCTATACAACTCGTGCACAGACTGAATGGCCTTTCCCAAGTCCTAAGGGTCCGAGATTATTTTCTCAATGGCTGGACCTAAAAGCACAGACCCATAGAAGGGGCCGGGGGTCCTGCCTAAACCCAGAAACTTGGAGCCATGAGTACCTCCTCATACAAACCCCTGTGGTGGCTGCCCTGGCTGCCATGTCTGCCTAATCATAAGAGGACCTCAAGACATGCTTCCCCATGTCCAAACCAGACTGAAGCACATCCAGGAGCTCCACCTTGTGGTCTGAATTGGGCTGTCTTTTTGCCAGCTAATGGCCTTGTTCCAGAGGGACTTCTGGTACTGCACCATATGTGCCAAAAATTTCAAAGACCATATGGTGCAGGTGGCCGAAGAGTATACCTTCCTTCTGAAATGGACCAAGCATTTGTATTCCTTGTCTGGTGGCTGGGAGCTCATATGCTGGGACTATTTGGTCCTGCCGTGGGTAGCCATCAGCACCACCGAGTCTGCCTTAGGCTGTTTGCCTAAAAATGGCTAGTTTGTCGGGGTGCAATACAGCCTGTCCACTTTCTTCAGAATGGCGGAGGCTGTTGAAGGGTGTCTCCCAGGCTAGCCTGGTAGCATCTTTAAAGGGTGCTACCAAGGGTGGTATGACTAAGGGTTTAGGCTCATTTATCCCCAGAAAATGAGCTAGCCTTTTTCTCTCCAGGTCCAGATCTTCTGTTTCCCATTGATTTAAAAATAGGATGTGATACATCACGTCCAAAAATGTGGGATTGTCTGGGGGAGAGTGGGGGAATCTCCCTCCAGGTTGGGGGGAGGAGAGAAAAACTCCCCTGAGGATCTGGAGGAAATAGAGAAGTCCGGGTCAGACGACATCGATGAGGACCTTGAGTGCAAATGCAGTGTCACCCTCCTGTGTTACCTGGAGGATGACCTAGACCAACGTCTGTGTTGTCTGGAAGGCCTGTCATCTGATGGGCGTGAATTGTTCATTGGAGCAGGAGATGGTTTCCTGGGGGGAGGTGGCGACCATGGTGACTGCTGCTTGGAGCCCACTGGGAGGAGCTGAGGTGCTGAAACCAGGGGTTCCTTGGGGATAATATCCTTCTTGACTGTATCCCACCAGGAACAGAATAAGTCCTTAACATCTGCCAGAGAGACCACGGCTGGAGTCGATGGGCCTGGTGTCTCCAACTGGTCATCAGGTTCCTTGGGCAGTAGACCTGATGGCTTGTCAGGAGCTGACAGGCCTGGCATCTCCAATGGGTCATCAGGCCCCTTGGGCGGTTGACCCGACAACTTGTCAGGAGTTGACGGATGCTCGGGTGACTTAGGCTTCACCAGCATCTGGTCCTGGGGTGGCTGCGGGGCCGACGGCAGGTCTACAGGCTAACCTGACGTTGGGCCGCCTGATGCCTAAGAGTCTGGCATCTGGGAAGGCAACTCCTTGGCTGGCCGCTGATCCCCTCCTGGCAGTAGCCTCGGGGGTGCAGGCGGCAGAGGCATAGACTTTTGGGATCCCAAAGGCGAAGATGCCAAGGACGACAGGGTCAAGCGCCGGGAATCTGGAGCCCGATGCTTAGGAGAGAAGATATCAGAGTGTGAGTCCTGCTCCTTACACTGCTGCCTGTCATCGGACCTGGCAGGATGATCCAATGAAGTGAAGGAAACCTTAGCCTGGTGTGGGGTGGTGCTGAGGCTGTCATCCACCTCTTGACTGGCTGTATCCCTAGGCTTAGACCCAGAGGTATGACTGTAGGGTCTAAGACTCAAGGGAGGAGGCCAAAGGCCTTTGCCCCAAGAAACCTCTACCTGACATCCTCACCAAGGCCAGAGGTTTCAAGGCTGGAAACCTAGAGAAAGATTGGGTTGTCAGGTGGGGGAGGAGCAGAATCAGACCTCCCACAGGAGGTAGGGCTGGTACTGGCCATTTTGCTGTGCAGAGACCTTGAGTGATAGGCTGAATGGATCCTGTCTTTCTCACGGTGATGGTGTTTCCTGCTGGACTTTTTCTCCTTCGCCTTATGAGAAGTCCCCAGTCCCAAATAAAAGGGGATCCTAGGCCTGACGGGTCTTTTGCATGGCAACCAGCCACTGTTTAAGTAGATGGGTCTTCAGTTGATGGATGCAGGTCCGGCAGTTGAATCCTTGGCATTACGGGCAGGAGTCAATGTCACAGTTGGGCACCAGGCAGATAAGGCAGGCTGAGTGACCGTCCCTGGCTGGGATCTGCTTCCCACACTTGCACTTGGATTTCCGTCACTGAAAAGAGGAAGACAGAGAAAACATACACTGATGATGCGGTATCAAAAGGTGGTTTTAAAAAGTCAGAAAATAGTCGCAACTGTGACGAAAAAATGGTGGTCATCTGATTAGCAGGAGGCATCCATGGAGCCGATGTGAACGGGTTGATGGTGGGAAAAGAACTGAGGTGTGGCCGGGGACCCCCTGTTTATACCACTGGTCGATGTCGGAGGTGGTCCAATGTCAGGGGTCGGTCCCCGCTGAGTACTGCTAGCTAAGTTTTTTCCCCTGGGGTCCTAGTGCCTGGCAGCATTGTCCATAAGGTGTAGCCTGCTGCAAGAGCTCCCACTCGAAATAAGAGCTACTGGGATTCCTACATAGCATCTAACTCTGTCTCCAACTGAATAAGCTACAGAAAGCTCAGAAAGGAATGCAAACAGGCCATCTATCAGAGCAAAAGTAATTACTGTAATGTCCAGTTTGTTTCTTCTCCTGGTAACCCACATCATTTCTGGAACTCTATAAAAAACAAGCATTTGTCAATGCCGAATGTTTGCTTGCTGGCATTAGCATTGGAAGTGCAGGAGTTAGACAGATGCAGAATAGGAATGGCAGTGAAGTACTGAAGTGACGCCAACCCCACCCCCATCCTGCAGAGATGGACAGGCACTGAGGTGTGTCTTTGGGTAGTCGTCCATAACACTCACGCCATTTCACCTCACCCTACCCTGCAGACACCGACAAGCGTCGAGGTGTGCCTTGGGGTGTCCGGGCTTTACACTCACCCCATTCCATAAGAAAATACACTGAAATGGGTACAGTATAGGAGAATGTGGTGAACTTTGGCACTGAGGAGTCCAAGACACCCCTCGATGCCTGTCACTGGCTGCAGAGTGGGGGTGGGAGTGGAATGGCCTGAGCATTACTGTCGACAATCCCAAGTCACACCCCTGACGCCTTTCATTCCCTACAGGGTAGGGCGTTATGGTCGGAAACCCTAATGCCCTGGTCGTTTCTTGGTATTTTCATTCCCAAGTTTTCAACATGGGCTTTTTGTGACCCCACCACATGAACAATGACACTATCATTTCGTTAGCGGAAAGGTGATTTTGCACAGCAACTGTGCCATTTGGCGCCACAGGTGCAAAAACACATTTGGAACATGATGTGAAAAATGGCAGCTGTACTGTTCATGAGGAGGTAATGTTGAAAATCTGGAGTGAAAATATAACAAAATTGCTGAAGTCACGAGTGTGCATAAAAACCATGCAATGCACACCCATAATGCAATTATTTTGGCGATTTTTTACACAAGATTTTCAACATAGGCATTTTGGAACCTCCGCTCATGAACAGTGGCACTGTTATTTTCTTAGTCTGTCCTGAACATTGATTTTGCACAGCGACCGCACCCATTGTGTGCCACAGGTGCGAAAACATGTTTTGGACAGGATGGGGTGTGAAAAATGACAGCTGTACTGTTCATCAGACAGTGTGCAAAAATGACAATGTTGAAAATCTGGAGTAATTGATTTCGCACAGTGACCGCGCCACTGTGGCCCACATGTTCGAAAACACATTCTGGGCCGGATGTGAAAAATGACAGCTGTACTGTTCATAAGGAGGTGTGGAAAAATGGCAATGTTGAAAATCTGGAGTGAAAAATATAAAAAATTCTTGAAGTTACAAGTGTACGTGGGAACTGCGCAATGCATGCTCGTAACACAGTCATTTGGGGCAATTTTTTCACCAAATTTGCAACATAGCTTTTTTGGGAGGCCACCTCATGAATAGTAACACTGTTGTTTCGTTAGTCGGTCCCAGAAGGTGATTCCATGAAGTGACCACAAAATCACCTTTTGGGACTGAATAATGACATGACAGTGACTGAGTTCATGAGGTGGGGTCCCAAGAGCCCCATGTTGAAAATTTGGTGATAAAAGTCACAAAAATGGCCGAGATAAGTTGACTCCCCCCCCATCCCATTTATGCCATTATACAGCTTACCGGCATTTCTTCAGTTTGCAGTTGGCTTTGAAGAGTGCAGATGTGTTCCTGCTCCACCAAAGATCGTCGCGTCAGGCTCCGGAGGTAAGTATGGGGTGAGGGAGGGTGTAGGGAGGTGGGTGCACAGAAGGTGTGTGCAAGTTGGGGGAGAGGGCACTGCAGACAACGAGGAATCGTTTTCTTGTTTACAGGTTTAAAAAAAAAAACTTTATGGGAAGGTTTTCTTGTTTTCTTGTTTTACAGGTACATTTGACATGCTGGGGTGGGCTCCCAGCGCACAACCTGTATTTTTCGGGATGGGGACTGGAGCCGATGGGGATTGGGCACCTCCCCATCATCAAAGAAAAAGGGTCTGTGTTTTGGGGGGTGCATGATGCCGAGGGGGATTGGGCACCCCCTTGACAGACAAATTATGCGGGGACATTATGCTGATTATGCGGATTGGGCTCCCCCATCAGCAAATGAACTAGGGAGGGGCCATGCTGACAGGGGAATTGGGCAACCCCCACATTGGCTTTCATGGGACTGTGAGAGGCGGACGGCAACAGCCACCGCCATATTTATTGAAATGTAACACCCGGCAAGGCAGGCCCTGCAATGAGGGGGCACTCCCTCATTGTAGCTTCAAAATCGTTTCAAGTTGGTGGCATGCTTCTGAGCTGCTGTCATAGACAGCATGCTCATTTAGTGGTGCCACATACACAAGCTCCCAAAAGCAGTGGCGGCATTGGCCACAACACAACCGCACCTCCACAACCTGCTTTTCCAGCATGCTGTTACAATATGTTTCTTGCGCAAGCAAACATAAAAAAATAGGCCTGGACAGTATCCCTACCCCCACCGATATTAAGGTCAGTGGCATAAATTGTAACAGCACCCCCCCAACCAACACCATCTCAAATGCTTAGAATACGTTTTTAGGGCCGGCCCGGTGGCGCTGAGGGTTGAGGCGCTGGACGCCACACCTCACACCATGCTGGAGACCCGGGTTCAGGAACGGACTCGGGTCGGCGGGGGTCGGCCGGGAGAGGGAGGATTGAGCGTCCCAATGGATGTTCTCCTCCCTCAGGGGTGGGTTACCAGGGGTGCAATTTACACCCGACACCCTGAGAGAGCCGGTGGAAACACGGGCTCTCAAGGGGCTGGCGGCTCTGTTCACGGAGTCGGGGAGGGGAGCTGTCAGGTGCTTGAGAGAGATGGCCAGCACGCCGCCTCTGGACGTATGTCCTTGTGCCGGCGTCCCAGGGGGCGGGGTTAAGGGGGGAGCACAGAAAAATGGAAAAATCCCTTCGGCAGTCCTAGATGAAGACTGCTCCACCCAAGACCACCAATTCCAGGACAGACCCCGCTGTGCAGGATGGAAGCAAGGAAAGGAGAAGCACTCTAGGGGCAGATCCTGGAGTGGTGGTCCGGAAGGTAAGAGCAGTCTGAAGGAGTGGACACCGAAGGCAGGAAGGTGGATAAATAAAGAGTACAAAAAAAAAGAATACGTTTTTCACTGATCTCTCATCTTACTCAGTTTCTTTTCCTTTCACCTCAACTACTCTCGTTTCTTCCCCCATGCCTTGTGCTGCGTCACATACTCCATTTTATTTAAAAAGAGTCAGTGTCTCAGAGATTAACAAAATTCTGAGGTAGATCCTGACTCTAAATCTACTGGCTGTGATGGTATTGTGCCCTGTCTCTTCAAACTTGTTGCCAATGAACTGGCCACTCTGTTGTAAGAATGATTAACCAGTCTTTCACCTCTTGTGTCATTCCCAACCTCTGGACGATGTTCCACATAGTACCAGTGTTTAAAAAGGACAACACTAAAACCATATGTAATTACAGACCCAGTGCCCTCCTGCTGGCTCTTAGTAAGTTGGCCCAATAGCATTTCTAATGCATTTGCCAAACGGGAGCGCACCGATGCCATTTTCGTTAATCTTACTAAGGCCTTTGATGTGGTTGATCACAACCGGCTCTGTCACAGACTTACGTCCCTAGGAATTTCTGACACGGCCCTCAACCGGTTCAAAAGTTATTTTTCTGACAGGCAACAATGTGACAGGCTTGGATCTTTCCTCTCTGATCCTGCCCACATCAAAATTGGTGTCCCCCAAGGTTCTATACTTGGACCCTTGTTCTTTTCCCTGCATATAAACTTGGTATACCACTGTTCCTCAAACAGTTCCCCCAACTTGTACGCTGACAATCTAGTGTTCTTCTCCAGTGCCCAGAACATTGAAAGGATCAACAGTAAACTATCACCTGACTTACATCCAATCCAGAAATGGTTCTATGAAAATAGGATGTTAATGAACACTACCAAATCTCAGGTCATGCTACTTGGATCAGTCCACATCTAATGAACATCCCATCTTCTGTCTCTCAGTGATTTGTGAAAATGGTACACCCTTGGTCACTGTCCCTTTCTTTAATTACTTGGTGTGGTATTGGACCCTCCCTAGATTTTTCACTCCATGCAGCAGCAGCAACCTGTAGGGCTGTCACTGTCCAGCTCGGGCTTATGTACAGAGCTAACTGTAACCTCTTCTCTTGTGCCTATATTGCCACAGCCTGGGTATTCTGCTCCCTACATTTTTTTTATAGCCTGCCTGTCTTCTTTGAAGACTCAAACTCCATGCTACATAAATGGAATGTGGGATGTGGCATACGAACATATGAAATTGCCAGCAGATACAGTCCATATGGTCTATCTAGTCTGCTTGAGTGTGCAGCACTTCAGCCCATTAGACTGCAGCTGCCCCCCCATTAACTCTTCCTTCCCCCAACTGCCCCCCTGGTATGTACATTCCCCCTTGAATTTGTCCCACCCGCTCTTGAAGCACCCCACAGTCTGCACTGATATGAGTTGGTCAGGCAGTGCATTCCACCCTGTTACCACTCTTTCAGTGAAGTAGTGCCTCCTCCTTTGCCTCCTGAATCTGCCCCCCTTTAACTTCAGAGAGTGCCCTCTGGTATCTCTTCCATTCTGGAGAGTGAACCCACCCTGGAAGCCTACTCTGTTCATCCCCTTCAGGTACTTGAAGGTCTTGATCATGTCCCCTCTCTCTCTTCTATCATCCAGGGTATACATGTTGAGTTCTTTTAGTCTTTCCTCATAAGTTCTATCCCCAACCCCTGCATCATCTTTGTTGCTCTTCGCTGCACTGCCTCCAGTAATTTGACATCCCTTTTCAAGTATGGGTGCCAGAACTGCACGCAGTACTCCAAGTGTAGCCTCACCAGGGACCTGTACAGGGGCAATATGACTTCGCTACAGCTGAATGTAATCCTCCGTGCTATGCACCCTAGCATCCTGTTAGCCTTAGCCACTGCCTTCCTACACTGGGCCGAGTGGTTTAGTTCCCCGGTCACCAGCACCCCCCAGATCCTTCTCATCGTTGGATGTGGACAGTTTTATACCATCCATCCAGTAGCTGTATCCTGGGTTTGGCTCCAAAATGCATCACCTTGCACTTCTTGGTGGTGAACCCAGCTGCCATGTGTGCGACCACTCCTTGAGTCTTGCCAAGTCCTCCTGCAGTAATTTGCCACCCACCTCCCCATCTACCTCAGCACAGATCTTGGAGTCATCGGCGAAGAGGCTGATCTTATTCTTGATCCCAACCACTATGTCTGTGATGAAAATGTTAAACTGGATTGGTCCCAGTACTGATTCCTGTGGGACACCACTTGTCACTGCCCTGGGCTCTGATGCTTCTCCCCCCCCACAACTACCCTCTGTTGTCTGCCCTGTCCCTCAGCCAGTTTTCTACCCATCAGGCTAGCTTCCACCCTATACCAAGAGTCCTCAACTTGCAGGTCAACCTTCTGTGTGGCACTGAATCAAAGGCCTTGCTGAAATCCAGGTAGAGTACATCTACCGCATGGCCCTCGTCCAGTGTCCTCATGACCCAATCAAAAAAATCAACCAAGTTTGTCTGACAGGATCTGCCAGTGATGTGCCCGTGCTGTCTGTCATCTTGCAGATCATTATTCACAAGAAACTGCATCAGCCTTTCTTTGAGGAGAGATTCCATCAGTTTCCCCACAATTGTGGTGAGGCGCACCAGTCTGTAGTTCCTTGGTTCGTCCTTGGGCCCATTTTTGTGGAGAGGTACCACGTCCACCTCCCTCCAATCTCTGGGCACACATCCCGTATTTAGCGAGGTGTTGAACAGATCTGACAGTGGCTCTGCCAGGACCTCTGCCAGCTCCCTCAGCACCCTGGGATGCACCTCGTCTGGCCCAAGTGGCTTGTCTACCCTCAGGGCCTAAGGCCCTCCAGCACCCTTTCCATGGTGATGACCCCGTCTGTGGTTGTCTCAGCCCTCATGCCTGCGCCCCTTTCCCTGCAGGAACGGGCCCATCCCTCTCCCTTATTAACATTGAAGAGAAGTACTCATTAAGTACTTCTGCCTTCTTGGCCCCCTTGTCTACCCACCCACTGCCTTTCCTGATTCTAACTATTTGATCCTTGCACTTACTCTTTTCCCTGATACACCTGAAGAAATCCTTTTCTCTTTCCTTATTCCCCTGTGCCAATTTCCTTTCCCTGGCTGCCTTTGCAGTCCTGACGGCTCTGCTCACTTCCCTGGATTTCCTCACATACTTCTCCCGATCCTCTGCCCTACTGGTTCTCTTGTAGGTTCGGAAGGCCCTTCTCTTATCCCTCATCTTCTCCGTTACCTCTCTGTTCATCCAGCTTGGATGCTTGGTCCTGGATTTCTTTTGCTGGCTCTCGACACAAGCTTTAGTGCAGTGATACTCAGTCCTGACTTGCTCAGGAGCCACGTGCGCAGTCAGCATTGGCCAAGGAGCCGCAACATATAACTGGCCTGACCGTATGACCTCACCAAAAAAGCACTGAACGTGGAATGCCAAAGCAACCCACAACTGACATGACCAGTCTCAATTATGCCATTTTGCCAGTTTCACAATATTATGTTTCTTGAAGGTTTCCACTTTAAAGCCCCAGAGAAAAAAAAACATAAATACATTGTATTTGTATTTTTAACATGATAAACAGTAGGTAAATACCCCTAAATACCAGCAGTGCTCAGTAGCATTTTAAGCTGTTGTGTGCCACTTTATGACTCCTCCTTCCCAGCCCCCAAATATCAGCAGAGATGCAAAGTTTAAGCCACTGTACACCAGTGTTTCTCCAACATTACCCCAGCTGAGGAACACTGGCTGGTGTTAAGTGTATTTAAAAGTCATACGATTGTCTTTGCGATTGGCTTCAGAGCACCCTCCTGCAGTACTAGCAATGCCTGATCACAGAAGACCGCACCTCCGATCAAAGGTGCTTTTTACTATAAAAAATGTATGTAAAAGCCCCTAAGTACCAGCAGCACTCATTATTTTAAAATGTATTTAAAAGTCAACCGATCATTTCTGCGATCAGCCTCAGAGCATTCGCCTGCAGTACTAGCAGTGCCTGATCACGGAAGACCGCAACTCCGATCACAGTTTTTTTTCTTCATTTAACATAAAAAAAGTGTATGTAAAAGCCAACTGTTTGCAGTGGGGTGAAAGGGAAGAATGAATCTTCAACACTAGCAGCAGGAGTGGGGATGCGATCACTTTTACAGGAGCCACAGATTACATATAAGTTTACGAAGCATTGATAGATTAAAAGTCTGTCACTAATAGCAAGATGCATGCAGCTCCCTCTACACTGGTGCAGCAGTGCAATACCACTTGCAATACCCCTCGCACCTACTGCTCTCCTAAATCTACCTAAACATTAGTTGAGCACTGCCCTAAACAAAAAGTGTCCTCTTCATTTCACATCATTCTTTATTTTACTGGGAAAAGCCACTGCACAGCCATCAGTGCTAATTGGGTGCTAAAGTCTGATCACTGTATATGTGTGGTTGGAGGGGGGGCTATGTTGATGTGCTGTCAGCAAGGTTTAAATGACTGAACTGTACCAACAGCACTAAGCGGGAGATGAAAAGGTCTAGCATTTAGCGTTAAGTGGATGCAAATTACTACAGCATTTAAAGAGCCATAAATACATTAACATTAAAGGAGGTGTTAAAGAGCCACAATGACGACTGTAAAGAGTCACATGTGGCTCACAAGCCACAGAGTGCGTACCACTGCTTTAGTGGATTCAATCAGCTCTAGTTTTATGATCACCCATTTCTGCTCTGAGTCCATGTCAGGGTGGATGCCATCTATGTGTGTTCTCATTAATTGCCCCATCCTGCCAAAGTCTGCCTTTCTGAAGTCCAGGACCTTTGTTTTTGTATTGTGGATCTCTCTACCCAGACTGATAGAGAACCACACTGTGTGGTGATCGCTACCAGCCAGTGGTTCCTCCACCCTTACATCTGTGTCCTGTTCTCCATCCTCCAGCACCAGATCTAGAATATTTTCTTCCCTTGTTGGCACTGCCACCCTTTGGGTCAGGAAGCCATCCTGGATTGCTTCCAGGAGGATCTGCTCCCTGGCACATGTAGTGGCTGGGATGATCCTATCCACCCAAGGTAAATCGAAGTCTCCCACCACCACAGTGCTCCCTTTGCCATAGAGTCTTCTTAGCTGCTCCCCTAGCAACCTATCCATGTGCTCTTTCTGGGTTGGGGGCCGTTAAACAACCCCCAATCAGACCCTAGCCCCCTTTGGGGCATGAAGTTGTACCCAAATGACTTCTGACCTACCTTCTTCCCCCTCCTCCCTGATGCATCCAATCCCTTCCCCTATGTAAACGGCTACTCCCCCTTTACCATTTTCTCTGTCCCTCCTGAATAATTTAAATCCTGGGATGGCCAAGTCCCAGTCATAGTTTTGGGTTGCCCACATCTCAGTAATGGCTGCAATGTCCACCTCTCCTTCTGCCAGTAGTGCCTGCAGCTCTGCCATCTTATTCCCCAGGCTCCTAGCATTTAGTGATACCACCCTCCACCCTCTCTCCCAGTTGCCCCCTTACTCTCCCCACCCATCCCAGACAAAGTAGGCCCTATCATTGCTATGGGGGGAGTTCCTCTGGACCTCCTCTCCTGATTCACTCCACCTTCCCATATAGTAATATGTCTTTTTGACTTAGCAAGAAACTACCAAGTCCACAACTGTACACTAAACTTTGCTGGCTCCCCCCATCCAGACAAAGCGCTCTCGCCCTGGGATGTATCATACATAGCATCTTTCAAAAAACAGGCTCCAAAAATCACTTGCCTACCTCCTGGTACCACACTCTAATGCCAGTCCATTTAGATCCTTTGACCTTGACCCACTTGCCATTCCCAGGACCAGGACAAAATTAGGCAAGATCGCCTTCCCACTCTCTGTCCCCAAACTGTGGAACATTGTACCATCTAACATCCGGAAATGTCCCTTAACCCGCACCTTTAGAAAATGGTACCACTCCCACTTATTAAAGTTAGCAACCAGGGATGCGCCAGGGAGCAAGTCAGGAAGCGCAACAGCACAACCAGGGATGCGCAAGGGAGCAAGCCATAAAGCACAAAAGCAGCAACCAGGGATGTGCAAGGTGCAGTGGTGCATGCGCCAAGACACAGATGGAATGGTAACAGGCACAGCAAGGAGCAAGCCACAGGGGTGGGAGGGCCTGCAACCAGGGCGCAGAGTGTGCCAGGAGAGAGGCATGGTAGGCACACGAAGGTACACCAAGTGTGCATGGGGCAGCGGCATGCCCCTGACCACGCGCACCACAGGCAGGGTGGCAACAACGGCCACTGGCACACAGGCACCGGCAACCCCCCACAGGGAGGCACGAGACACACCACCTGGACCACAACCAGCAACACCAAGGCAAGCAGCACACAAGGCACATGCCACACGACCCATACAGAGAGCCCACGGCTGCCACAGCCTTCCAATGGAGGAACACCACCAGGTACAACCCCCAGTCCACCCCAGTCGAACCAAACAGCAGCCAAGCACACCACTGCAGCATGGCTCCACACACCAGCTGCAAAGCAGACACAGACACAGATGGATAACCATATAAAATTGTATTGCAACAAGTATAAAACAGCTATGTATAAATATACAGGTAACAGGGTAACGGGAACAGGGAATGGGGAGGCCACAAACAAACAGGGAGGCCTGGGAAGGGAGGCAGGGGGACAGGGGCAATGGCAAAACAAGAGGACAAGGGAGGACAAGGGAGGGGGTCAGGGAAGGGGAACTGAAGCAGACCAACGGACCCTACCACCGTCCACACCCCACCGGAAGTCTGACAACGGCGTCAGCGCTGCCGCCTGTGCAGTGACCGTTCCATCATCCGTGCCACCTGGAGCGTGGCAGTGGTGACCCGCAGGATCTGGCTCAGGAGCCTGGTGTTGACATCAGGGCATTGGACACCTAGGACAAAGGAGGGAACACAGTATGAGTGCAGGTCCAGAACACTGTAGCCCACCCACCATGCACAGCGGATGTCGGTGACATGTGCCCCTGGGATGGTACCCAGCCACCTGCAGTGTGTGCTCCCACACGAGCCGCCAACCCTGCGATCCACAGCCATGCAGAACACTGCACACCAACACCACCCATGCGCCGTGCATCACCGCCATGGCATGCAGACGACATGGCAAAGCAGCAGGATGGCAGTGGCACAGCCTGGATCCGGGTGCACCCACAGCCCACCTGCAGCAGCCACACACATGTGCAATAGCCAGAGCATGGTGCAACAGTCACCGTGGGCAGTGCACAGCTGGAGTGGCCATGCACACAGAGGGCTGTGTCCCACCCACACCCCTGCTGCCCACCCTGCACAACAATGTAGCATGAAAAGGTGCCTACATGCATGCTGTGGTGCACCTTGTGCCTGTCTGGCAGCACCACCCATGCGGCCTACATCCTGCACAGGGACCCCTGAGGTGGTCCTCCCTGGCCCAGCCGCAGCCCCGGCCAGATGCACCCTCTTCCGATCTTCAGGGCCTAGGAAGGAAACATGGATAAAGACGCATCAGTACCCGGTAACACCACATGTCCCCCCACCCCAGCACAGTGTGCCACACTGCCCAGCGCGGCATCGCTGCGGTGGCACAGGGTGCCCACGGTGCACCACCATGGACAACAGGACGAGCAGCCCCAGCCCCCCAGGCAGCATGGCATGGCAACATGACTGCCCCACGGACCACTGGTTGGGCACGGACACGGGCATAGTGCATTTACCTGGCCGTGGCACAGCACCCCTCCGGACACAGGCCTGTACAGACCAGAGCCACTCAGGGTCCCTCCGCTGCAGGTCCCCATAGCGGTGCCTGCATTGCTCGCCACTGCACCATGTGCCCATGGCCTCCTCCAGGCCATCAGCGACCTCCTGCTACACCTCTGTCCTTAGCCTGTTCAGGGGCACCAGGCCAAACAAACAGCCAGCATGTGGTTCCACAAGGGCCACAAGATTCACCAACTCCACCTGTGTCCAGTTAGGAGCCCTGGCACTGCTATGGCGCGGCATGGCTGTATCTCGGTCGGGGAATCAAAATGGCGCCCAGTAGCGTACATGCCACAGGTGCTGTGGATGCACGCCTTACACGGCTATGCGCTGCCAATGCCAATCACGCAGCCACGGGGATGTGCGATACGGCAATGCAGCACTGGCACGTGCTGCAGAGCTCTCAGAGGTGCAAAGGGCAACCATGGGGTCAAAGGTCGGCACGCGCACCCTGCGCGACAGTGCCGCTGGGGCCGACATGCATGGTGCACGGTAAAGGCAAGTGAGCGCCTCAGTGCAAGGCCTAATAGCACACGGGCACCATGGCACCCACAGCGCAAGAGCGCCATCAGTAACATGGTACCATGGTGCCATAGGCCATACAGTGCATAAGCACCACGTGTACAACAGCGACCAAGCGCTGTAATGCCTGCCGTGCTTTGTGCGTAGGGTGCACCGGAGGCACACGCGACGGCAGTGCACGCATGCGCATTGCATTGCCTGTTCGGAGATGTCACAATGTGTTGGCGCCATGATTCTGAGATACGCGAATTCCATTGCGCAATGCGCAACTTCACAATATTCAGCTGGCATATGCAGATTAGCCTATTAGGATATCCGCGGTGCGTCGGAGGCATTTGCATGTCATTACAGTTGTGCAAGCCCTCATTTGCATGTGATGTGCTATAAAGGCACCACGGGACTGCACAGGGCATGGATCGGAATTGCATCCTACAGGGGAAGGAGGCACACTGTGGGCCTGTCAGGATGGTGGAATGGGAAGGTGGTGTGGGTATCAGCAGACATTTAACACATTTCTATCTCCACAGGACTGAGCATGACCGACCATGAGGAGGTTGAGGAGTGTGGGCCTGCATGCAAGCGCAAGCCCAACTTCACCAGGGCAGAGACAGATGCCCTATTCGAGGCATACCTGGAACAGGAGCCTCTACTGAGTGGCTCGACGGGCACTCCACAGGCCCGGGCAACAGCATGGGAGGGTGTGGCCCGTACTGTGAACCAGCAGGGCACCCATCAAAGGTCTGTGCAGGAGTGCAAGAAAAAGGTCGGCACAGACAGGAGGAGGATTAAAGAGAAGGTGGCGGCCATCCGGGTGGCGCATGCAGCCACAGGCAGTGGACAGCCTGTCGTGCCCCAACTGATGCCGCAGGAGGAGTTGGTGGCAGCTACCATGCAGTGCAGTGCCCTAGAGGGCGTGCCCGGCAGAGGCTTCCAGACAGGAGGCAGCCCATCACTGCATGGCAGGTATGGCAGCAACGGGGGCAGGGGTGGGTGACAGTGGCACTAATGTGACTGTGTTCCCTTTCAGCTCCTGAGCACCTGCATGCAGCAACCGAGGTGGGTGTGTCCGCCATGGGGGCGGTCCTGTACACAGAGAACCATCCGTCCACCTCCACTGGTGTCCGGGGGCCAGATGGCATGCATCCCAGCACTGCTGTCCATCCGGATGCCCAGGCGAGGTTGCAGACGAGGCCCTGGCTGTGCTTCAGCATGACGCCAGGCATCGCATCCAGTGAGCCAAGACACAGATCAGGTCGGGGTCCATGACCGATGATGACGAGACCATCATCTCGGACAGCGCTGTTGTAGTTGCAAGGGAGGCACCCATACCACACAACTGCCGCGGCAGCGCAGGTAGTGCCCTGGAGGCGGTTGCCTGCCCACCGGCCACTGCCACCAACGTCATCGTGTGCACCACTGGTGCGGCACGGGCTGACGGTGGTGGTGGTGCAGCCACACCGGCATTGCCCTGTGCACAGTGGCCAGAGGGGCAGCAGCGGCAGTTGGACGGTGTCGAAGGGGGTCTGGGTGCAGCGCCCACTGACGGTGCACCACATAATGAGCAGCCCCAAGAGGGCCCCGCTATGCAGCGCCCACTGTCGCGGGAGGCTGGGCCGCGGGGTCAGGCACCATTTGTGGGGCAGCACACTGCCCATGCGCCCCAGGGTGCCAACTCCTTGGCTGAGCACAGCCATCTGCTATGGGACTCCGTTGAGCAACAGGCTCTGGTGGTGGCAGGGATGCGAGTGCTCTATGCAGAGCTGCACCAGGCAGCAGAGCGACGCGACAGGGACTTTGCCCAGCTCCTGGCAGAGAACACTCAAATGCAGGTAGACACAGCTGCAGCCATGGATCGGCTCACCGCTGCAGTCACAGCCGGCCTGGCCCCACTGGCCTCCCTGGTGCATGGCCGTCTGCTGCATACCCCGCAGAGTGCATTCTCCACCCCTCGGTCACGGCGTCAAGCGACCCCCTCTGTGTTAATGCCGGGATCCACTGGGGCATTCCAAGCATGCCTGGAGCGGGCATGTTTGGGAGCCTGCGGACACCTGCAAGGACCTGGTCATGTTCCCGCAGTGAGACCCCTGGGGGAATGTCACAGACACCCCCTGTGGCCGTCACACAGCCAGAGTCTGCTGGGCAGTCACTGCAGGGCTGTCCACGTGTTCGCGGTGGCCGTGCAACCGTGCGGTGTTCCTGAACCGCCCACCTCCCCGTCCACTGTCTGCTGCCCTGTGTGCACATTGGTGTGGTGTGTGTGTGTGAGCGTCCCTTGGACGTGGCAGCCATGGTCGACGCCGCACACGGGCCTTGTGCACACCCACCTGGCTGCTGGCCACTGTGATGTGTGGATGATGATGCCAGCAAAATGCTGACTGCCACTGTGCACCGGTGCTCAGAGTCTGACACATCCTGGTGCCCCCTCTGGGGGGCAATGATGGGTCCTGTGTGCATATGCATATGTGTGTGTGTGTGTGTGTGTGTGGGGTGTGTGTGGGTGGTGTGTGTGGGGCTGTGCTGCATGCTTCCATGGTGTCCGGTCCCACGCCTGTCTGCGCTCCCCTCCTGCCGTCCCTGTCACGGGGCCCGCCCATGCATGCCTGTATGCTGTGCCATTGACCCCGAGACATGCATGTGGACATGGTCACCTACCTGCATGCTCCATAGTGCTCCTCTGCAATTGTGTCCCCGTGCTGCTTGGCCATCCTGGTCAACCGCTGCTCCCCTCGCCCAAGGAGGGCTGCCCACCACCACCAGGCCCGACCACCGTGTCGTCCCCACTGCTGTTCCCCTCGTCGACCTCGACAGCTATCCCACAGTCGGTGGCCATGTTGTGTAGTATACAGCAGGCCATGAATAGGCTGCAGGCCTTTGAGGGGCTGTACTGTAGGGCACTGCCAGACATGTCCAAGCAATGAAACTGTGCCTTCAGCAGCCTAAACACCCACTCAATGATATTCCGTGTGCTGGCGTTTGCCTCACTGTATTGCTCCTGCGCTAGGGTCGACGGGCGCTGGTATGGGGTGAGCAGCCAGGGCCGGAGTAGGTAGACACTGTCACCTGTGTGTGTAGAGATGTCTGGTTAGCATAGTGGCCTGTGTCGCTGCACCCCCCCCACTGTCCTGCCCACACCCCCTGGCACCCTTGCCCTAGCATCCCCCACGCCCTGCCCTGTTGTGCCCGGCTGTCCGCTTCCGCAGCATACTCACTTGCTAGTTGGGCAGTGGGGATGTCCCCACTCTAGAACCTGTGGCACAGTGCTGACTGGTGCCAGATGAAGGCATCATGTGCTCCACCAGGGTGTGTGGCACAGACATTGATTATGTGCCCCCTGGCATCGCACACCATCTGGCAGTTGACACTGGGGTAGCCCTTCCTGTTGATGTATGCCACCCTCCGGGCCAGGTGGTGTGCGGATGCCAGCGTGGGTGCAGTCGATGGCCCCCAGCACGCCAGGCATACGTGCCACCCTGTGGAACTCCTGCATGTTCGCTGTATGCTCTGCCTGTGTGCTGGGGAAACAAATGTATTCTGCAGCATGTGGCAGCAGTGTGCCGAGGAATTGTGTGAGAAGCCGTGATGCGGCCGACTGGGTTATGCCTGTGGTGTCCCCGGTTGGTCTCTGGAAGGTACCTGTGGCGAGCAGGCACATGACAGTCGTGACTTTTCTCTCCACTGACAGGGTGTGGCTCCGTCTTGTGGGTGCATGCATCTCCTCACTGCACAGTTCACAGAGCTGCCTCAGAATTGCCCGGTTCAGGTGGTACCAGCCCACAATCTCTGTGTCACTGTACTGTTCGAAGGTGGTGCGGGTGCGGTACCACCTGTTCCGGGCGTACTGCCGACGGGCCCTTCCAAGGCCGTGCCGGTCTGCAAGCTGCCTCTTCACTCCCCTCATTACTGCCTCCATCTGGAAGATGGCACTGGCCATGGCCTGGGTTGTCCCCCGGGTGGCTGTCTCCCCAGGACCCCCCTGGTTGTGTGCTGCTGACTATGCCCCTGCACTGGGCACACACCTGTGTTCTGGCTTCCTGGCTGGCGGACTGAGGACTGTGGCATCCGCCTCCCACCTGTCTGGGCCCCTGTGCAGCCCCTCCTGTGCTGAGTGTCACAGGCACCCGCTGTGGATGTTGCCTCCGACGATGTCTCACGCCCACACACACACACTCACTCACACACCCGCTCACACTCACAGCCTCTGTCAGTGTCACATGCCCTGGCCCACACTGTGTGCCACTCCCAGCCTGCCTCTGTCTCTCTGTGACTCCCCTCCTGCTGTATAGCCTGCCCGCTCGCTCTCCCTCTATCTGGCTCCCCTCTGGCGCAAGCCTCCTTCCCTTGCTTGCTCCCTCTTTTTATGGGCTCATGTCTGATCTGCGCAAGTCCTGTTTGCTCCTCGCTTGCACCGTCTGGCTGCTGTTGAATATTGCGCTGCACCGCATATTCATGGCTACGCCCCCTGCACTTGCGCATGCATTCATTACCATTGCGCATTGGTGCATTGCAACTTGTGCTGCACAACTGCTGCCGCTGAATATCGCTTTCCGGTGCATTGGCACAGTTGCACCAGCGCATCCCTGTTGCGCATTGTGCAACTGCTTTGAATATCCAGGCCTCTGTTTATATCTTGTGTATTACAATGTTGTAACATTTTTTCCTAAAGCTGTCATTGTCATACCCTGTATTGTTTATTGGTTGCACCTCTCCCAAATCATGCCTGAAAATAGGCAAATGTTTGTCTAGCACAAACTACCTAGTCAACCAAAACTAAATAAAAAAAAGTGGACTGTGAGCTGGAGATCGAAGATAAAATTAGGGCACTAGGTCCATGAAGAATACAGAATTCTACTAGTGGAATTCAGATAGAATGGCATTTGTAATTTCCCCCAAGACAGACAGATGTACTTTCAGTCCCCAGAGGAAGCAGATCTGTCCTCTTAGGTGCAGCTTGGCTCATCGCACACCCCAAATTCCCAACCTGGCACATTTGTCATACCTCTGGAGTCCATGGAAGACTGTCTTGATGGCACCTACCAGACAAAGCTAGAGCAGTAACAGCGGTAACGCGAGTACAAGCCAGTGGAGTGGCCCCACAATAGGACTGAGGAAGGGGCCCTCTGACTATAGATTCCTGCAAATGTGTTGGATCTCAGGTGCTTGATCAGGGCAGGCACTTGATTACCTTAACTGGGTTTCCAGGAGGTTAAATAATATTACACAGAATAAGAATTAAAGGTGACCTGCAAAATAGGGTTGCAGCCCCCTCCTGTCCTCACATACCTTGCAATACTGTTACGGGAGTCCGGGGCTGTAATCAGCATTATGTTTCACATCCATGTTTAATTTTAATAAAGCGCCAAAACTTTCAGCCGAACGCAGAAGTGTGGAGGGGATCTGACTGAGTGGCCCCCTTGCACCTTGTTTATGCCTTTAAGATACTTGAATGTTTCTATCACATCAGCCTGGTCCCTTCTCTCTTTCAGTGGGTACATACTGAGGTCCATTAATCTCTCCTTATGTTTTCTGGTGCAAGTCCTGTACCATCTTTGTCACCCTCCTTTGGTCTGCCTCCACCATGTCAATGTCCTTACCAAGATACAGCCTCCAGAACATTAGAAACATAGAAACATAGATTTTGACGGCAGATAAGGACCGCTTGGCCCACCCAGTCTGCCCATTTCCCTACCTAATGGATAAGCTGCAGATCCTAGTTAACCAGCAGCCTACTTCTTCCTACCCCCACCCCCTAGAATTGCCTTATGACTGTCCCATGCATGCTTGAATTCCACCACTGTTTTTGACTCCACAACTTCCTCCAGAAGGCCGTTCCATGCATCCACAACCCTATCTGTGAAAAAATACTTCCTTAAATTACCTCTGAGCCGCCCCCCTTCTATCTTCAAATTGTGCCCCCTTGTTCTAACGCAACTCTTTTTTTGAAAGATGCTACCCTCTTGGACTTTGTTGATTCCCTTGAGATACTTAAAAGTTTCTATCATGTCCCCCCCTCTCCCTCCTTTCATCAAGGCTATACATATTTAGCTCCTTAAGTCTCTCTTCATATGTCTTCCGGTGCAGACCCTGCACCATTTTAGTTGCCCTCCTCTGGACAGCTTCCATCCTGTCTATGTCTTTGCAGACATTGGGTCTCCAGAACTGCACACAGTACTCCAGATGGGGTCTCACCAACTGTCTGTACAGAGGGATAATAACTTCCTGTTTTCTACTGGTGATGCCTCTCCCTATGCATCCCAGTATCCCCCCAGCCCTCCTTGCTGCCCTCTCACATTGCTTGCCCACCTTTAGGTCGTCTGATATGACTACCCCAGGCCCCTTTCCATTTTTGTTGTTGTTAGTATCTCACCCCCCATTGTGTACTCTTCTCCTGGGTTTTTGTTTCCCAGGTGCATTACCTTGCACTTCTTAGCATTGAATCTAAGCTTACACATTTGACCATTCCTCTAACCTTGCCAAGTCCCTTCTCATCCTTTCCACCCCACCTTGTGCATCAACTCTGTTGCAGATCTTTGTGTCATCTGCAAAGAGCATTTTCCTTCAGTCCCTCTGCAATGTTTTATAAAGACATTGAAGAGGACTGTCCTATTAATTGAACCCTGCGGTACCCCACTAGTAACCCCCTTTCTTCAGAGTGGACTCATTTACTATTACTCTCTGTGTCCTATTCTACAGCCAATCTTTTACCCAGGCTGTCATCTTGGGACCCACTCCAGGCTGGCTAACTTGTATATTAATCTTTGTGTGGGACTGTGTCAAATGCCTTGCTAAAGTCTAGGTAGGCCATGTCCACAGCCCCTCCCTGATCTACTACTTTAGTCACCCAGTCAAAGAAATCTATCAGATTTGTCTGGCATGACCTTCCACTGTGAATCCATGCTGCCTTGGGTCCTGTGCCCCTCTGGCCTCTAGATACTCAACAATTCTTTCCTTCAGAAGTGATTCCATCATTTTCCCTACCACTGAGGTTAAATTAACTGGTCTGTAGTTTCCTGCTTCTGCCTTGCTCCCACTTTTGTGAAGGGGAATCACATCTGCCCTTCTCCAGTCCTCGGATACCACCCCATCCTCCCATGATTTGTTAAAGAGGGTAGTCAGTGGTGTCACTAGTTCTACCTTAGTTCTTTAGAATTTGGGATGAATCCCATCAGGCCCCATTGCTTTGTCCACCTTTCAGTTTTACGAGTTCTTTCAGAACCTTTCTTCTGTAAATGGGCTGGTTTCAACTTCTGTATCCAGAGTGTTTCTACTGTTTGTTTTAGGTACCTCCCCACTTCCTTAGTAAATACTGAGCAAAAATATTTGTTTAGTATCTCTGCCTTTTCACAGTCACCCTATGCCCACCCTCCTCCCCTTTATTAAGCCTCACGAACCTCCCGTGGTTCTTCTTCGCCCCCTGATGTACCTATAAAAGGTTTCATCCCCTTCTTAACTGAGTTGGCTATCTTTCCTCGGTTTGGGCCTTTGCTGTTCTGACTGCCTTCCCAGCTTCCTTTGCTTTAACTGATACAGTTCTCTGTCCTGCTCCTTCTGTGATTCCTTGTACTTCCTGAATGCTTTTTCTCTTGAACCTTCACTGCCACTTCCTTTGAGAACCATAGTGGTTTCTTACATCGTTTCATTTTGTTTATTTGCTTCACACAAAGGCTTGTTACCTCTGTGATGGCAGTTTTATTATTCCCCATTGTTCTTCCACCCTCCTTCCTGCCCATTTGCTAGTGCACTCCTTAGGCACTCACCCATTTTGGCAAAGTCAGCCTCCAAAGTCCAGTACTTTTGCCTTTGTATGGCTTGGACTCTATTGCTGTGTTTACTTGAACCATACTGTTCGATGGTCGCTAGTTCCCAGATGGCTACCCACTTCTACATCTGTGATCCTCTTCATCTCCATTTGAGAGAACCAGGTTCAAGATTGCTCCTCTCGAGTTGGCTCCAATACTAGTTGTCTAAGGCATGCCCCCTGTAGGGCATCTAGAATAACCCACTCTTTGAAGTGGCTGCTGCAACTGCACTCCAGTTAACATCTGGCATATTCAGATCACCCATCAGCAATATCTCCCCTTTTTCTGCCATTCTAAGTATTCTTTCTATCATTTCCTTGTCCATTTCCTCCCCTGAGAAGGGGTCTGTATACAACCCCTGTGCGGATTGTGGTGCCATTGCCGGTCTCCAAATTTACCCACAGTGCTTCTTCTCCTCCCTGTTTTCCCTTTTGTTCTGTTGCTTGATTCCTTCCCTTATGTAAAGAGCTACTCCTCCTCCTCTTTTACCCTCCCTGTCCCTCCTGTAGATAGTGTATCCTGGTATGTTTACGTCCCAGTCATGGTTTTGTGTGTACCATGTTTCTGTGACTGCCACGATATCCAGATGTTCCTCCTCCATCAAGGCCACTAATTCAGGAACTGTGCACAGTACTCTAGGTGAGGCCTCACTAGTGTTTTATATAATGGCAATACCACTTCCCTCCTGCTAGTCATGCCTCTGCCTATGCACCCCAGCATGCTGCTGGCCCTCCCTGCAGCCTTTGTACTCTCCTTAGACACCTTTAAGTCATCTGAAATGATAAACCCCAGATCCCTTTCTTCCTTGATGATTGTCAGCAACTACCCCCTCCCCCCATTCTATATCCCTCCAACATGTTTGTTCTTTCTAGGTGCATTATTTTGTACTTCTTTGAATTGAACTTCAGTTGCCACACCTCAAACCACCTTTCAAGCTTTCCCAGGTCCCTCTGCATTTTCTCCACCCCATTTGGAGTATCCAACCTGTTGCAGATCTTGGTGTCATCTGTAAACAGACAGACATTTCCCTCCAGTCCTTCCACAATATTACTAATGTAGACATTGAAAAGGACTGGGTTAAGGACCGATCCCTGAGGTACCCTGCTGGTCACCCCCACTCTCCCCAGACTGAACTCCACTTACCACCACCTTCTGCCTCCTGTCCACTAACCAGTTCCTAACCAAGTTTACCACCTTGTGTCCCAGGCCCAGACTGCCCATCTTGTTAAACAGCCTTTAATGTGGAAAGGTGTTGAAGGCCTTATTGAAATCGAGGCAGGGGACATCTACCGCTCCCCCCGATTTACCTCTTTCGTCACCCAGTAAAAAAAATCTATCAGATTCATCTGACATGGCCTTCCTGCTGTGAATCCATGATGCCCTGGATCCTGGGAACCACTGGATTCCAAGTGTGCCACTATTCTTTCTTTAAGCAGTGCCTCCATGACCTTACCCACAACTTAGGTGGGGCTGTCTGGCCTATAGTTCCCTGCCTCCTCCCTGCTACCACTTTTGTGTAGAGGGACTACATGTGCCCTCTTCCAGTTCTCTGGAGCAACTCCTGTGTTGAGTAAGTCACTGAACATAGCTGCCAGAGGCACTGCTAGTTCTCTTCGCAGCTCCCTTAATATCCTCGGGTATATGCCATCTGGCCCCATTGCTTTGTTAACCTTCAGTTGTGTGAGCTCTTCCAGGACTCTCTCCACTGTGAATGGACTTGTGTTTACCCCCCCCTTCAAATCTGTTACCCAGCTGCGTCCTGACCCTCCCCCTCCTCAGTGTATTTCCGCATTTTCCAGGAGTTCCTCTTTACACTCCCCTTTATCCCCTCTGATCCTTAAGATGCCCCCCCCAGCTTTACTTCTTTCACTGATGTACCTATAGAATGTTTTGTCCCGTCTTTACTGTCTGCGCTGTTCTTTCCTCAGTCTATGCCTTAGCACTCCTAACAGCCTTCCCCACTTCCTTTAGATTTTTTTGTTCGTTTGTTTTAGGTACATCTACATGTCTTCCTCCCTTTGAGTCTCCTTATATTTCCTGAAACCCGCCCGTTTGGCCCTTACTCACTTGGAATTTGTGTATGCTAGCCAAAGTTATGTACCTTTGACTTTCTATAAGACTGACAGCGGTTAGAGATACTAATTCAGGAGCACAAAAGCTCCATTAGATCCATGGACAAGAAATCTAGTGAGGCAAGGCACTTCAATGAACAAGGGCACCCTGGATCGTCTGTGTTTTGGAGCGTATAGAAAGGTTGCCCCCAATTCTAATGGGGGGTAACCATAACAGACTTTTGGAAAAGGAAGACATGAGATGCATGCTTGTCCCAGGCACTCTCAATAGCCCATGGGGCCTCAATGAGGACACAGATTGGTCCTCCTGTTGGTAACATAAATTTTATTTTAAGCCTATCTTAGTTATTAACCCCATTTTTTATTACTTAACTTTCCATTTGCCCCTTATTTCATTCAGTGGCGGAGCCAGGTTTGGGAGCATTTGGGAGCCGGGGGGGACATTGAGTCAATCATGGGCTCCACAATGGGCACTAAACATTAAATAAAGATGGTGTTGTGGTGCCACTACTCACACTGGGGCAGCCAGGAGGGGCGACTGCCCCCCAGCCCCCCAGCTCCACCACTGATTTCATTGGTTAGCGGTTTACCCAACCCACCCCTCTCTACTTACCTGTTCTTCTCTTTAACCACTTTGTTTTAAACTCCCCTTGTGCTACATCCTTTTTACCAACCTCCTCCTACCTACATTAACCACCACAACACAACCCCCTTCATCACCCACTCCCCATCAATCCACCCCACCACCTATTTCTCTTTTTCTCCATGTTTCTTTTGCCTTGCACACTATATTCTAGTAAAAAATTATAGACCCATTAGCCTCATTTCCTGTTTAGGTAAATTGATGGAAAGGGTCTTACAACAGAAAATGGCAATGCACCTTCAAAATATGAACATCACAGATATATCCCAATATAGTTTTGTTCAGGGGAGATCATGTCAGCTTAACCTAATACTTTTTTTTGAACCAGTAAGCTTGGCTCTGGATCAGGGACTCCCAGTCAGTCAATGTCCTCTTGGATTTTGAGAAGGCTTTTGACTCCGTTCCTCATGGAGTTTTGATCAAAGAATTGAAAGGGTATGGATTCCATGCCAACATTATCAAATGGATAAAATCTTGGCTTAGTAACAGGAAGCAAAGGGTGAGCATTAAGGGGCAAATGTCTGAATGGAGTGAAGTTAGTAGTGGCATCCCCCAAGGCTCCGTCCTGGGTCCCTTGTTGTTTAATATACTAATTACTAGTATGTAAACTTATAATGGCGTTTGGAAACATAAATACGCCAATGACAGCAAACTTGGTTATATCGTTAACAACTCTGAATCGGTTAATTCCCTACAATCAAATTTGGATAATTTAGTTAGATGGTCAGTAAGGGATAAAATGACCTTTAATGCTGCCAAGTGTAAAGTGATGCACCTGGGCAGGAATAATATGTTAGCAACCTATAAAATAGAAAACAACATATTACAAACTGTTAGCTCTGAAAGGGACATATGAGTCACTATTACAAACGACTTAAAGTTTACAACTCATAGCAGTAATATAATTAAGAAATGTTACGGCATACTCTCTTGTATTTTGAAACATATTAGGAGTAGGGAACCAGACGTTATAATCCCCCCATATACAAGTTTGGTGAGGCCACATATTGACTTCTGTGCCATTCTGCACTTCCACCTCTCTGGGAAGCAAGGCATCTATTGAAAAGGTGCAAAGAAGAATTACTAGGAAGATCAAAGGTTTTACTAACATTGACTATAATAGTAGACTTCAAACTCTAGGACTATTTTCATTAGAATACAGATCTTTAAGGGGTGACCTTTGCCTGGCTTACAGAGCATTCCAAGATCCTACCCTGTGAGAGGCTCTTTGCCTCGTAAAAACTAACAGGCTATAACAGCAGAGCACATAGCTTAAGGCTAAAAACTATAGTAAACAGAACATCTAAAAGGAATAATTTCTATACCCAGCGACTACCTCCTAACTGGAATTCATTACCAGATGTCGTCACTAGTAAAAGCTTGACGGAATTTAAACATAAATTAGATAATCATATGGGAGATAAGAAATTTCTCTATCACCTTTAGGCGACGAGTTCAACATGGGCATGTCCCTCGAACTCGAACTACACCTATGAACTTATTCTACAGTCCTGTGTTGCACACACCCTCACTTTTTATCCCTGCCTTATTTGTCTTCTGATGTTTTTTAAACCTCCTTACAGCTCTGTTTTCTATCCCCTACAGTTCTATCGTTGCCTTTTGTTTTGGGATTAAAAACACAGAATTTGTTTATTTATTTAGTTTTTGTTTACCAGGCGGGTGCACTAGCCAAAAAGATGGCTATTTTCTTTTTTTGAAATCAAATTTTTATTAAGGTTTTCTAGAACATAAAATACACATACAGAATTTGACAAAGCATTTTACAAGCACCAGACAGACAATAATTTATAATAAACAAAGGTGCAAAAGAAGGACCACTATACACCACACCAAAAGAAAAACCTAAAACCCTAAAAGACAAAACAGGGTGTGACTGGGAGCACCTGCCACTCCTGAGGACCGACCTTTTTTAAATCTGTTGCAACAGTTCTTCTATTTCTTAGCCTAATCTATCCTTTACAATTTCTAGTCCATAAGGTTGGCCACCTATGGGTACCCCCTCCCCTTTCTTGACTGTGCTGTAGTGTCCTCTTTGGTTTTCCTCTTCCCTCTCAGGTCCTCATAAAGGAAGGTTACTGTGGTGACCTCCAAGTGTATGTAAAAAAGGTTGTGTTTATTGTTTCTGGATTTAGTATGTAATAGCACTATGTCATAAAATACCTTGATATATATATACCTTATGTTTATGAAACCTGTACATGTTAAATACCATGGCAATAGGTGTTTTTGATAATGGTAAAAAGTACTAGGTGTCTATTATAGAAATTAAGCTAGTTGAGCTACTTAAAATGCATGGAAATTGATGTAAACTGAAGAAGTCTAAATGTCATGGTGATTTGCATGTATCCCATGATGCATTGCATTACGGAAGTACGTATGATGATGTATTTCTTTGAAACTTGATGTGTTGCCAATGCCCTTTGGGGTAACTATTCTTTCAGTGATTCTGCATTGAGGGTCTTTGTTTATAGCTTGTTTTGTTTTTCTTCTTTTTCGGCCCCCACTACCCAAGCAAATATGGCTTGCATAGGCGTGGTGGCTACATCTCAGCTGGTGAATTGGATCAGAGATCAGTGTCAATAGGTGCTGGCTAAGTGCAGAGAAAGGACATTCATAGTCTGTTGCTGCAAACTGATGTACTGAAGAAGAAATATGCCATTGCAAAAGATTATTTCTTGTATTTTGAATAAACATCATACAGAGATTGTGTGTTGAATCTGAATTTTGGTGTCTGGTCCATCTGTTATCCTACAACCCTTCCACACAGGGAATGGGGGGGGGGTAACACACTTTTGAAATTTATTGATTCTAATCTGTTATACATAGAAACATAGAAGTTGACGGCAGATAAGGACCGCAAGGCCCATCCAGTCTGCCCATTTCTTTTTCTACCTTATAAATGTGCCATCAGCCTTTGCTCTGTCAGTGGCCTATCTATTCATACTCATTTGTATTGCTCCCTTATGCCTATCCCATGCCTGTTTGAAGCCCTGCACTGTATTCATAGCCACCACTTCTTGAGGTAGGCCATTCCATGCATCCACCACCCTTTCTGTGAAAAAAATTTCCTCACATTCCCCTTTAATCGGCCCCCCTCTAATCTCATGCTGTGTCCTCTTGTCCTGCTATTTTTCTTATATTTATACATGTTAGACTCTTTCACCTTGTTAATGCCCTTAAGGTGTTTGAATGCCTCAATCATATCACCTCTCCCTCCTTTGCTCAAGGGTATACATATTGAGCTCTGTTAATCTGTCCTCATATGTCTTCTGATGCAGTCCTGCACCATTTTGGTTGCCCTTCTCTGGACTGCCTCAATTTGGTTAATGTCCTTGTGAAGGTGTGGCCTCCAATACTGCCACGCAGTACTCCAGATGGGCCTAACCAGTGTCTTGTAAAGAGGGATTATTACCCCTCTTACGACTTGTGATACCCTACTAATACACCCTAACACCCCCTAGCCTTACCTACTGCTTTAGAGGTCTGCTTGGATGATTTCAGGTCATCAGTGATGATGATGCCCAAGTCTCTTTCTTCCTTTGTGACTGCTAGCAACTCCCCTCCCAGCCTATAGGTGGCTTCAGAGTTTCTCTTCCCTATGTGCATAATCTTGCACTTCTTTGCATTAAATCCCAGTTGCCACTCTTCTGACCATTTTGCTAGTTTATCCAGATCTCTTTTCTGCCCACCCCATCTTTATCATCTACTCTGCTGCAGATCTTGGTGTCATCTGCAAACAGACAAGCCTTACCCTCTAGTCCATCTGCAAGGTCACTAATGAAGATGTTGAAGAGGACTGGCCCCAGGACTGATCCCTGAGGTACCCCACTTGTGACTTGCATCTCTTCTGACTGTATACCATTTACCACCACTCTCTGTTTTCTGTCCATCAACCAGTTTGCCACCCAGTTGACCAACTTCTGACCCACCCCAGCCTACCCAGCTTATTTATCAATCTTCTATGTGGAACAGTGTCAAAAGCTTTGCTGAAGTCAAGGTAGGCGACATCAACTGCTCCCCCTTGGTCCACCACTCTGGTTACCTAGTCAAAGAAATCTATGAGATTAGTTTGACAGGACCTTCCTTTGTAAACCCATGCTGTCTTGGATCCTGTGCCCTATGGATTCCAGGTGTTGCACTATCCTTTCATACAGATGCCTCCATAATCTTGCCCACTACTGAGGTAAGACTGACTGGTCTGTAGTTCCTGCCTCTCCCTGCTACCACTCTTGTGGTGTGGGATCACATGAGCCTTCTCCAGTCTTCTGGGACCCTCCGGTGCTCAGAGACTCACTAAACAGTTCTGCTAATGGCTCTGCTAGTTCCACCTTTAGCTCCTTAAGTACCCTGGGATGTATGCCATCAGGTCCCAGTGCCTTATCCACCCTGAGCTTAGCAAGCTCTTGTAGAACCCTTTCTTTTGTGAAGGGAGTAGTGCTCACCTCCCTCCCACTGTGTCCATGGTGCTGAGCTGTGGGCCCTGCCCTACCTTCTCTTCAGTAAATACTGAGCAAAAGTATCTATTTAGGATAGATGCTTTTACATGGTCCTCCTCCTCACATGCTCCCTTTTCTCCATTAAGCTTAGCAATACCCCCTCTGGACTTTCTCTTTTCACTAATATATCTATAGAAAGTCTTGTCACCTTCTTTTACAGTTCATGCTAGTGTTTCCTCAGTTTGGGACTTTGCCTGCCTTACTGCCTTCCCTGCTTCCCTTAGGGCAGTTTGGTATGCCTCCTATCTTCATCCCGCTGTGTTCCTTTATATTTCCTGAAGGCCAGCCTTTTGGCTCTGACGTTTCTGCTACTGTATTTGAGAACCAAAGTGGTTTCCTTCTTCTTTGCACTTCCTTTTCTGTCTAACACAATGGGATGTTGCTTCAAGTATTGCATCCTTAATGCTTGCCCACTTTGCCTGTACCCCTCACCTGTGTTTCTTTTGCCAGGCTAGCTTAACTCTGTTGGCCATCTTATCAAAGTCAGCTCCTCTGAAGTCCCATATTTTGCCTTGGAATGGGATGATTTAGATGTAGTAGCCAAACTGAACCATACCATGTGATGGTCACTGCCCCCAGGTGACCTTCTACCTGGAGATCTGTGATCCCTTCCCTGTTAGTCAGTATTAGATCTAGGATAGCCCTGTCTCTTGTGGGTTGTTGTACCAGTTGTTTGAGGCCCTCCCCCTGCAGGGAATCCACTATGTGTCTAGTTCTGGCAGATGTTCCTGCTGGTATTGACCAATCTGTATCTGGCATGTTGAAGTCTCGCATTATCAGAACCTCCCCTTTAGCTGTCATGTTTTGTATATCTTCTAACAGTAATGTGTCTATGTCCTCCCCCTGGTCTGGGGGCCTGTAGACAACCCCAGTTCTTATCGCTGTCCCATTTTCTGTTTCCAGGGTGACCCACAGTTCTTCTGGCTCCTTATGTGTATTCTGAATTTCTGTAGCTTTGATATTTTCATTGACATACAGGGCCACTCCTCCCCTTTTACACCTCGGTCTCTTCTGAACAATACATAGCCAGGTACTGAAGTCTCCCAAGTGTGGTTACTGGTAAACCACGCCTCACTAATTGCTACTATGTCCAGTTTAGCCTCTGACATTATTGCCTGCAGGTCTGGGATCTTATTTCCCAGGCTGTGAGCATTTGTACATGATTTTCCATTGGCCAGATTTTGGTGTGCTAGTTGTTGGGTGAGGTTTGGCATTACCCTGTCGGTCAGATGGGAGACAAACCTTTTTTCTACCTGGTGATGCAAATGAACTGCAAACATGCTGAATCCCTGTTTTACCACTAGCTGAGGGGAGGGGTGTTTTCCTATTCGACGTATGGGTGCTGCACCCTCTCCCCATTTGCTAGTTTAAATATTCTGCAAAGACATCAAACTTCTGCCCCAATGCACTGACTCCTCCTTAGTCAGATGCAGTCCATCAAATTTAAAGAACTTTCGCTCCCAGAACTGTTGCCAGTTCCCTACAAATCTGTGTCCTTTTTCCTGGCACCAGCCCTTGAGCCACGTGTTTAGCTCCCCTATCTCCCCCTTCTCTGACCTTCCGTCCATCTGCCCCCCTCTCCCAGACTGGCAGGATCTCAGAGAAGGAGATGCCGGACGAAATGGATGATAGTTTGTTACCCAGCCTGGTACCCTGCTCATTAATGAAATAAACAGAAAGTTTATTTGTTAAAAAAGGGGGAGTATCTCATTATGAATATCAAATCACTCACCAAGACAGCAAGTATCACTTGGCCTACCTGACTGGGCCAATAGCGGTATTTCCTAGACATGTCTGGCCAGTATATCTAAAACATTTACCTGTTCTCTCTCTGCTTGGTAATGAAAAAAAGGGAGCCACCAACTCTTGAACTTATCTTTACAGAGACAGATTTTGGCCGCAAGTTCCTCCATATCTAAGATTGCATACACAGATCCCATACCAGGCCTCTACAGTAGGGATGTCAGAGGTCAGCCAACAGCGGGTAATAGCTTTAAGGGCTGAAGCCACAACAATATTATATAGGTACTGTTGGGCCTTAGATTGTATTTTCTAGTGGTACACCCCCATGATCCAATTCACAGGATCCCCTGGGAGATCTTCACCAAAGATTTTTGCCAAGATCACCTAACGCTGCTGCCAAAAAGCTTGGAGCCTGGGGCATGTCCAAAATATGTGGGCAGGCGTCCCCCTGTCTTCACACCCCCACCAACAGAGCTCTGAGGGATGATTGCCATAATATTTAGAGATTACTGGAGTGTGGAAAAAAGAAACTACAATTTTCCACCGAAATTCCCTCCAGGAGTTCGAAGCTGTAGTGGAGTGAACAGCTTGCCACACCTTCACCCAGTCTGAGTCCTCCAGCTCCCTCCCCAGCTCCATCTTGCAGGTATGTTTAAGTTTAGCCAAAGAGTATTTCTCAAGGGTTGCAAACAAAAAAATCAGTCTCAAAATCAGACCTCTGAATGTTCGGAGGGGTATTTCTTGAAGCATCATGTCTGAGATAGGATTACTACTGAGACCACTACCCTGTTCCCTTAGTTTATCTTTTTCTAATAGAAAATGACAGAGTTGCAGATATCTGAATAGATCCTGAGGGGAGAGCCTGAATTCTGCTGAGTTGTTGTTGGAAGGATTTGAGGGTGTCTCCCACGTACATTTGGCCTATCCTTACCAAACCTCTCTGTGCCCAGCTCCCAAAGCCCATGTCCCATCCTAGAGGGGCGAAATCCAGACATGCCCTGACCAGGGAGTTCCCACTTATTTGCAGGGTGAGCCCCAACCTCCTATTCAGGTCTAACCAAGCATTCTTGATAACTTCAGTCCAGGGGTTACATGTTCGTAGGAGGGAGATTCCCTTCTGGTCCATCAAAACCAATATCACCCATAGAAGAAGAGGGTCTCTCAATCTCCACTCAAAGAGGAGGTTTTTCCTTCAATAAAGCAGAGGCCAGCAGGTGAATCTGGGATGCCCAATAATATTTCTTGAAGTCTGGGAGACCTAATCCCCTTCTCTCCTTGAGTTTAGTCAGAACATCCCACCTCACCCTCGGGCGTCCACCCGCCCAAATGATTTTAGAGAGTGAATACTTTAGGAACTTCCAAAAGGTGTCCAGAGGCTTAAAAGGGAGGGACTGAAAAAGAAAAAGGAAGCAAGGAAGGACATTCATCTACATACTATCAATACGTCCCAATAAAGAAAGGGGAAGTTCACCCCATCTCCCAAGATCTGCCTGCACAGTCTGGAGAAGCTTTGAATGGTTAATAGTATATAATTTACGCACATCCCTGGGGACCCAAATACCCAAGTATTTAAGGCTGTTCTTTGACCATCTATAATTGCTAATGACTGGAAGCGTATCCCCCGGGGCTTTTCTTAAAGGCATCAATTCGGTTTTGGATTTATTAATTTTAAAGCCAGAGACTTTCCCAAAGTTCTCAAGCAACAAGTTAATCAGATAAATCTGGCCAACCAGATCCTCAATATATAGAAGAGTATCATCTGCATATAAGGAGATTCTAATTTCTACCCCACGTACTCCAATTGTCTAATAAGGGCCGCTAGTGGCTCCATACACAGGGCAAATAACGGGGGAAGAGAGGACACCCCTGTCTGGTACCTCTACTCATTCATATATTGTAAGACATAACCCCGTTCACCTTCACTTTTGCCCATGGGTCTCTATACAAATTTGCAATTCAACAACGAAACTTGTCCCTAAACCCGAATTTCTGCAGAATGCGGTCCAGGAAGACCCAATCAAGGTGATCAAACACCTTCTCCACATCAAGAGACATCACCACCCAGAGAGGCCTGGGATGGGATGCTCCCAAGGAGACAGTATTAAGTAGAAGCCTGATGTTATCTTGGATATGCCTCCCGGGAATGAAAGCAGTCTGGTCTTGGTGTATCAGGTCTGGGATAAAGCCTTAAAGACGAGACCCCAACATTTTTGCAAAAATGTTTGCATCCTGATTAATCAGGGAAATAGGTTGGTAGCTCTCACAGGCTGTCAGATCTTTACCAGGTTTAGGCAGGAGGGTGACCACCGCCTCCCCCCAGGAAGGCGGACTTGCGCCGTCCTCATGAGCAACATTACAAACCGTAGTTAACAATGGGGCCAGATCCGCCAAAAAATATTGGTAAAATTCAGCCGTGAAGCCATCCAGTCCGAGGGTCTTTCCTCTGTTGAGCGATTTTATTACCTTTTTCACCTCAGCCTCCAGGATATTGGTTTCTAAACTAAGTTTCTGAGAATCCTCTAACCCTGGAAGGGAGGTTTGTTGCAGGAAACCTTCCACTAGGGTAGCGTGGTTAGGAGATCTCTCTTGGTTATATAATTTGGTGAAATATGCACAGAATTCCTCCGCAATCTGGGCAGGGTTAGTCAGGTCTGGCCCTGGGCCAGGGGTCTTTATTCCAGGAATATACCTGTCTGCCTCTTGCTTTCTCAAGTGTAAGGTTAACAAACGAGATGCCCTCCTGCCATCTCATAATATCTTTGCCTGGTATATCGAAGATAGTTTTCTGTTTTCCTTCTCATCTCTACATTATATAATTCCCTATTCTCCTTAAGTTTCAACAGAGTATCCAGGTTTTTAGTTCTCTTGTGGTCCCGCTCCAATCTGATAATATCATCTAGTAGACCCTCTACTTTGGCTATATGACGTCTGTGCTTACGGGATGCATAACTAATGATTCTACCCCTAAGAACTGCCTTTAAGCCATCCCAGATAAAACGGATATGAGTGTCCTCCTCCCGATTTTCCCTGATAAAAAACTGAATGGTCTCCTTCATTTTATCATTCAACAGTCCTGAATCAAATCTCCAAGACCCCTTGTCTCGAGCATCAGACCACTGGAGCGTTGCACTGATTATTGCATGATCTGAAAAAGTCACTGGATGGATAACCATATGCAACATATTGTGGGCATTCACCTTTTGTGTATAAAACCTGCCGAGCCTGGAATAGGAGCCGGAGGACTCAGAGTAAAAAGTGAAGTCCTGGGTGTCCGGGTTCTGAAGTCTCCAAGGGTCTGTAAGGCCTCCCTCAGTGATCAAGGACCTCAATAGCCTGGAGCTGGAGGCTCTTCCCACACCCGCCCCTTCACATTCCTGTCTAACTCAGGATTTTCAACACAATTCCAATCTCCTGCAAGAATAACACAGCTATGAGAAAGGGAAGCCACCCTGGCAAAGAGGTGATGAAAGAATGCTCCTGTTGGTGGGGGATGGGACATAAACAGATGCAATATGAAGTGGGTGACCCATATATTCCCCGAATATTATCACAAACCTACCCGAGCCCTCCACTTAAGTCTTATGAACCTTGAAGGGGAGGCCTCTCCTGATCAGGAGAGCAACCCCTGACTTGGAGGCATCTGGGTGAGAGTCAGAGTAAACCAACCTGACCCACATTCTTTTTAAATCTGGCATGTTCTAATGGGGAGAGTTTTGTCTCTTGTAAGCAAGCCAGGTCGCATTTCACCTGGCCCAACTCCTGGAGGACTCTTGCCCACTTAACTACCCCATTAATGCCTTTAACATTAATAGAATAAATCTTAAGAGCCATCATACTGTAAATACAAACATTATATACCACTGTTGTCTTCCCCTTTTGTGTTTAAGCCCATTAGGAGTAAATCCAACTGTGAAAAGGTGTGCACAAATAGCCAGTACAAGACATACACATACAACACAACACATATAGAATTTAAAAATAAAAATTATATTCCAAAAACAAAGATCTGGGTGTAACTACCCAGTGGGACCTTAACTGCAGGTCGAGAACTCTATAAGAAAAAAACAAGGGGGGTACCAGTTACTTCACTGGATCCCTAAGCTCTACAGAGCATGACCCTGAGAGAAGGTTGGGAACCTCATGGAGCAAAGGCACTAGGCCTAAGAATAGGAGTCAAGCATTAGTATATGCTAAGGGGTGAGCTCCCAGTCAATCTCGGAGCCCAGACCCTCTCCTAGTATGTGTCTTCCATCTTGTCTGATGGCCAGGGCAGAAAACCTCAGACAATTGTTTAATAAACATACAACGAATCCTTAATAGGTTGCTAATTCAAACTATAGCTATAAAGCATAATATTGTAGAAATAGATCCATGCCTCATTTCAGCTTTCCCTACCCTCCTAACTCTAAGCGAGGGAAGATTTAGAGGGAAATACCTAAAGGGAGAAAAACCTTATCATATTCTCCCCCAAACAGCAAAAATAAAAAAATCACTGGGCTACATTGCTCACAATTCATCGTCTCCCCACAAACCCCAGGGCACCGGGATGGAGACAACATGTCCCCCCATCCCCTTAGGCCAAGGACAGCAACGATCAAGCCAGTCCCAGGAGTATAACGACTGAATAACCTGAGTGGCAGAACCCTTTACATGAAAAATAAGGCACGTGTCAAGTTGGGAGGGGCACTGTTAGCCCGCATATAAAGCCCAGGTCAGACCCCCTATTACGCAAAGACCATGAGAGGCCAGTCCAAATACCCCCGATTAAACATTCAGGGCAAGATTAACAACCAAAAGTTCAAGTGGTGTTGGGCCCACAAGGAATTTCCCTGCTAAGCCCCCCACCCACCTTTCAGTCCTGCATCTCTACCCCATAAACAATAATGAAGATATATTTTTTACGATGATGATAAAGAGGGACATTGAACTCCTGGAGAGGGTCCAGAGGAGGTCAACCAAAATGATCTGGGGCTTGGGGGACAGGACCTATGGGGAGAGGCTCAAGGAGCTAAACATGTACACATTGGAAGAGAGAGGAGACGGATGGGACATGATAGAGGTCTTCAGGTACATGAGGGGGATCAATAGGGGAGGCGAAGTCAGGGTGCTCCAAAGGAAGGAGGAGGCAACTAGAGGGCATGGGTGGAAGCTGGAAGGGGGAGATTCAGGGGAGAAAGAAGGAGGAGGTGCTACTTCACTGAGAGGGTGGTGGAGTCATGGAATGCGCTGCCGGGGAGCTGGTGGAGGCAGAGATGGTGGAGGGGTTTAAGAGGGGGTCGGACTGGTACAGGGGAAGGGTTCTGGAAGCAAAGTCCAGTGCAACGAGAATATCCAGGACTGGGAAAGGAGAAGCCGGAGAGGGCAAGGGGGGCAGCAAGGTCAGTTCCCAGGGTGGGGGCTAACCAAATGAGCAGACGCGAAAGACCGATAGGCCTATTCTGCTGGCATTTTAGTACGTTAGTAAGATGCACTGAAGCATTACATTATAGGAATCTAGAAACAAAAGATGTTATATCAGGCAGAGAATATCAACACACAGATGCCCAAGGGCACTTATCTTAAGTCCAGTTCGAGTCCCATCAACAGGAAATGAGGGCTACTGGGAAAGGCATCTCTTAGCTGGGCCAGAAGGGGTGTGTAACCGCCAAACAGCCCCTCAGGAAATCAACACCTCGCCAACTTCTGGGCCCCTCCCAATGAAAAGGGATTGTTGTTTCTTCTGTTACTCTAGTGAAAATGGGGAGTTAAAACCATCTGGTTCCAGGGGTAATCCCTCGGTGGTAAAATAAACAGGTAGAGCTTTAATTATGTTCATCATGTCTAATAAACCAATTCAACCAATCATCACTTGTGCACCGGTGCAGTTATAATCCAGAGCAATGATGAAGGCTGATCTGCAAACCTTGCAGAGATCTTCAGGTCTTCTTTTTCTGGAGCCACTTAGAAATGTCCGCATGTAAAGGCAGCAAAGCATCCCATGTCTCCCTAGGCATTTTCTGGGGCCCGGGGCCACCGCCCACAGCAATTCTTTAATTTCCTGCTCAGCCTGTTCCTCCTTAGTATCAGGTATTGGAATGTCCATTGCAGTAAGGTAGGGGGTAGCTGCCAGCAGGGAGTCAGATACTTTTACCCCTTCCTTACCTTGAAGCCAGAGCTTCATAGGGTATCTCAGATAGGCCTTACAGCCTTTTTCTCTTAAGACTTTCAGCACAGACAGGATTCGCTTCCTATTAGCCAACATTAAAGGGGGATAATCTTGGTCTAGGTATTTTTCTGGCCATCTAGATTTAAATCTCGTTTAGCCCAAGCCAGCCTAAGTATTTTTCTTTTGCAGTGTAATGCAGCAACTTAACGATAATTGATCTGGGGGGAATCACCTTGTTTAGGTTTTGGTGCGATGGTGCAGTGGGCACACTCAATATCTGGACTGAAATCCTCCCATAGGTCCTGTTCTTTTTTGAACCATGAGTCCAGAAAATACTCCATACTGGGGGATGCCACACCCTCTGAGATGCCAAAATTCCAAAGATTATTTCGGCGGGCCTTGCCTCTGCAACTTCAGCCCGCAAAGTCAGTTCTCTCTCTCTCTCTTTTATGGAGATACATGAGTGATCTCCCATATGCTATGTGTTCTCCCTGCAAGGTCTCCATATGGGTTTCCACAGCTGCAGTTCTGGACTCTAGTTTTTTTAAATCTCTCTGGATGCCTGAAATTCTGGCATCTATGCGGTGGAGAATTTTTAACATACGGTGCGTGTCGGCTTTTGTAAAAGTGGATGCTGCATCAGACCCCGATCCATCCAATTCGTCCCCTGTGGCCATGACGACTGAGTACCACGAAAGCGCCGAGCTGGTAGGCCTCTGCAATTCTCTGTCCGTGGATGCACTTCTGCTGGCAATAGGAGGGTCTTTTTTTCGTGCGCCCCATGATAGCTGGTGTTGAAGAATGCAGAAAAATCCAATTTGTGACCAATTTGGCATGCGATGGCGACTGATGTCTCAAGAATAAATTGCCTGAGGTAACAGAGCACTGTCCTAGACCGCCATCAATCACGTGACGTCACCGGAAGTCAAGATGGCTATTTTCAGGCACGACGCAGGAAGTTACAAGGAAGACATTACAGGTAAAACAGACAGCAGGTGACATCAGGATACAAAAACAATGATGATAATACATAGGATGGGCAGCAATTAGTTACAAACAATTTAGGTCCAGATATAGAACTGCAAACAAGTCAAATCAAAGCATCAGTGCAATCAGATAGACTAAAGGAAGCTGCTGGAACTGAGGGCAACACTAGGAGAAATTCTAAACCAATTTGAGCAATTAGGGGAAATAAAAGAAAAATAAAGTGAGTATAATCTAGAAAGGAGCACAGTAGACAGGACCAGAGAATAAGTCAAATGACTAATAAATGTGGAGGGATGAGGAGCAGGGGTTGGGGGAGCTGGGGCTCCTATTAATTGGAGGGATGGGTTAACGTAAAGTGAGGGGAGCAATGGTGTGAATAGGTAGCGAAGTAGAAGGGCAGGAAACTAGGTGAGCATGCATGGTTCTGAGGGTGGTGAGTCTTGCAGGGTTCAGAGGGCAGGAAGTCTAGGGTTGGTTAAAACAAGTGCAGATGGCAAGGTGATCAAGTAGGTTTCGATGTATTTTTATGAAGATGTGATGGCTTGGCGCCTCACGTATCTCAAGCGGCAGAGTTCCAATATTTAGGAGATGCATGGGAAAATGCACAAGTGCCTTTAACAGATTTGCTTCTAGGGACTTGTAGCAGGGATAAGTTTGAGCAGCATAGGCCATATGGGCAGGACTGAGGGATGAGCAGGGAGGCAAGTGGCAGTGGAGTATTAGATCTTATACTATCCAGTAGGGATCCTAGGGCCAGTAACTGATAGGAAACATAGAATTTGATGGCAGATAAGGACCGCTTGGCCCACCTAGTCTGCCCATTTCCCTACCTAATGGATAAGCTGCTGATGCTAGTTAACCAACAGCCTACTTCCCCTACCCCCACTAGAAACATAGAAACATAGACTTTGACGGCAGATAAGGACCACTTGGCCAACCCAGTCTGCCCATTTCCCTACCTATTGGATAAGCGGCAGATTCTAGTTAACCAACAGCCTACTTCCTGCAACCCCCACTATAATTGCCTTATGTCTGTTCCATGCATGTTTGAATTCCCCCACTGTTTTAGACCCCACAACCTCTCCAGGAAGGTGGTTCCATGCGTCCACCACTCTCTCCGTGAAAAATAATTTCCTCACTTTACCCTTGAGCCGTCCCACCTCTAACTTTAAATTGTGCCCCCTTGTTCTTACACATCTCTTTTTCTGAAAGATGCTACCCTCCTGGACTTTGTTGATTCCCCTGAGGTACTTAAAAGTTTCTATCATGTCCCCCCGTCCCTCCTTTCATCAAGGGTATACATATTAAGCTCTCTCAGTCTCTCTTCACATGGTTTCTGATGTAGACCCTGCACCATTTTAGTTGCCCTCCTCTGGACTGCTTCAATCCTGTCTATGTCCTTGCATAGATGAGGTCTCCAAAACTGCACGCAGTACTCCAGATGGGGTCTTACCAACTGTCTGTACAGAGGGATATCCACTTCCTTTTACGCTCACTTGCGCGCATGCGCTAGTGAACGCTTTGGGAGAGTAGCACACTTTGGAGGTGTGCCTCCTGTTCAATCCACTGCCCGCTGAGCAGGCATATTGTCCTGCACCAATGGTATGGAGCTGTATGACAGCGGTGGTCTTCGCTTCAAAGAAAAACACTGCTGTCACACATTGTGCTGGTAGGCCCCACGCCCCCAAAGCTTTTGTTACCGCTGGGAGCCCACCCCAGCGTGGCAACGTCCTGCGTTCTCTGCCGACGGGGTGCCCAATCCCCGTCGGCTCCACGCCCCCAAAGGCCCACCTCAAAGCTCTGGTGCCACGCTGGGAGCCCACCCCAGCGTGGCAAACGCCCCCGTCGTCTGCCGATGGGGTGCCCAATCCCCGTCGGCTCCACGTCCCCAAACGCCCCCAAAGCTTTGGTGCCACGCTGAGAGCCTCAGCGCGTGGCAAACATCCATGGCGTCTTTTTTTTTTGTTACCTAGAAATAACAGTTCCACGGCGCTTCTCCCTCAACCTTCCCACAACCTGCACCTACCCACTGCGCACCCTGCCTCCCACACCCCTCACCCCACACTTACCCTCCGGAGCTCGGGCGCACGATCTTCGTGGACCGGGAACACGCCTGCACTCTTCAAAGCCGACCGCGAACTGAGGAAATGCCGTAAGCTGTATAATGGGCTAGATGGTTTTTTCAACTTTGTTGCATAGCTCAGGCATTTTTGAGATTTTGCATCAATTAACATGTTTTTGATTCTTCATGACGATGTCACTGCTATGAAGATTCAGGCCCGGCGGTGATTCGCAGTCACTGCACAAAATCACTTCGGCCTGAATAATGCCATGACAGTGACATCATTCGCGAGAAGGGGTCCCAAAACCCCATGTTGAAAATTTGGTGAAAATTCAAAATGACTGTTTTACGAGCGCAGTGCTATGCAAGTTCCTACGCAGGCTTGTAGGTTCGCTATCAATATTTTCACCCAGATTTTCAACATTGCCATTTTACCACATCTCCTCATGAGCAGTACAGCTGTCATTTTTCACATCCTGCCTAAAATGTGTTTCCTTCATGTAGCTATAATGGCGCAGTCGTGTAAGCAATCAATGTATGGGACACATTAAGAAAATCACCATGACACTGTTCATTAGCAGAGGTCTTAAAATGGCTATGTTGAAAATTTGCGAAAAATTCCTAAAATGACTGTTTTACGGTGCATGCTATGCGCAGTTCCCACGCACGCCGTAGGTTTGCGACTTTTCAATATTTCACCCAGATTTTCAACATTGCCATTTTACCACACCTCCTCATGAGCAGTACAGCTGTCATTTTTCACATCTCACCCAAAACGAGCTCACCATGTAGCGCATAATGGCTCAGTCGGTAAAGCTAAATCAATGTATGGGACACATTAAGAAAATCACAGTGACACTGTTCATGAGCAGAGGTCTTAATGGCTGTGTTGAAAATTTGGGAAAAAATTCCTAAAATGACTGTTTTACGAGTGTTCATTGCGCAGTTCCTATGCACGCTCGTAAGTTTGCGAATTTTCAATATTTTCACTCCAGATTTTCAACACTGGCATTTTTTCACACCTCCTTATGAACAGTACAGCTGACATTTTTCACATCCTGGCTGAAATGTGTTTTTGCACATCCAGTGCACAATGGTGTGGTCACAGTGAGAAATCAATGCTCAGGACAGATTATGATAATCACAGTGACACTGTTCATGAGCAGAGGTCCCACAATGCCTATGTTGAAAATTTGGTGACAAAAGTCCACAAAATGACTGTGTCATGAGCGTTCATTGCGCAGTTTCCATGTACGCTCGTAAATTCGAGAAATTGTTGTGTTTTCATTCCAGATGTTCAACATTGCCATCCCTTCACACCTCCCTACGAATGCTACAGCTGTCATTTTTCACATATTGCCCGAACTGTGTTTTTGCACATGTGGAGCACAACGGTAAGGTCGCTGTGGGAAATCAACGCTCAGGACAGATTAGCAAAATAACAGTGGGACTGTTCATCAGCAGAGGTCTCAAATGCTTTTATGAGGTGGGGGTAACAAAAAGGTCATGCTGAAAATTTATTGTGCAAATACCAGCAATCGCACAGGGCATTAGGGTAAAGCACCGTACATGCCAAACACCACTGCAAATACCTGCAAGCGAACGTTCGGCATTGACAAATGCTTGTTCTACTTGTGATGCCCCTCCCTATGCATCCCAGTATCCCCCTGGCTCTCCTTACTGACTTCTCACATTGCTTACCCACCTTTAGGTCATCTGATATGACTACACCCAGATCCCTTTCCATTATTGTTTTGTTAGTACATCCCCTGCTATTGTGTACTCTTCTCCTGGACTTTTATTTCCCAGGTGCATTACTTTGCACTTCTTTGCATTGAATCTAAGTTGCCACATGTCTGACCATTCCTCCAACCTTGCCAAGTCCCTTCTCATCCTTTCTACCCCCCCCTTGTGTATCAACTCTGTTACAGATCTTTGTGTCATCTGCAAAGAGGCATACCTTTCCCTCCAGACCCTCTGCAATGTCACCTATAAAGGAGTCAGGAGAGGCCCAATTGAGGTCAGCATACAGCTGACAGTGGTGTTTGAGTTAAGGAGATGTAGAGGCATAACAACATGTGTTATTGTAGGCAACATCCCATTTACATAGAGTGGCACTGGAAGCGTTCATGCAAATTATAGATCCATAGGTTAGAGATGGAAGAAGAATTCCAAGAGCAATCACAAGTCTAGCTGAGGGCGAGAGAGCATAACAGGTTTTGTAGGCCAGTCCCAGCTTGCTATTTATCGATTTGGAAGTGGTTTGAATATGCAGGTCAAAGCTGAGTGTATTGTCAAAGAGAACTCCCAAATATTTAAAGGAGGTGACATCCGTGAGAGAAGAATTATTGGCACAGGTTACGGTAAAGAGCATACAGCAATCTTTCAGTTTGGCAGCTGAGCCAAAAAGTCTAACCTGAGTCTTAGTGGGGTACCGCAGGGTTCAGTATTAGGACCGGTCATCTTCAATGTCTTTATAAGCGACATTGCAGAGGGACTGGAAGGAAAAGTATGTCTCTTTGCAGATGACACAAAGATCTGCAACAGAGTTGATGCGCAAGGTGGGGTGGAAAGGATGAGAAGGGACTTGGCAAGGTTAGAAGAAGGGTCAAATGTATGGCAGCTTAGACTTAATGCTAAGAAGTGCAAGGTAATGCACATGGGAAACAAAAACCCAGGGGAAGAGTACACAATGGGGGGTGAGATACTAACAGCAACAAAAATGGAAAGGGACCTGGGGATAGTCATATCAGATGACTTAAAGGTGGGGAAGCAATGTGAGAAGGCAGTAAGGAGGGCTGGGGGATAATGGGATGCATTAGGGAGAGGCATCACCAGTAGAAAACAGGAAGTTGTTATCCCTCTGTACAGACAGCTGGTGAGACCCCATCTGGAGTACTGTGTGCAGTTCTGGAGACCCAATCTCCGCAAGGACATAGACAAGATGAAAGCTGTCCAGAGGAAGGCAATTAAAATGGTGCAGGTACCAGAAGACAGATGAAGAGAGACTAAAGGAGCTTAATATGTATAACCTTGAGGAAAGGAGGGAGAGGGGGGACATGACAGAAACTTTCAGTTACCTCAAGGGAATCAACAAAGTCCAAGAGGGTAGCATCTTTCAAAAAAAGAGGTGTGCAAGAACAAGGGGGCACAATTTGAAGATAGAGGGGGGTGGCTCAGAGGTAATGTAAGGAAGTATTTTTTCACAGAGAGGGTTGTGGATGCATGGAACGACCTTCCAGAGGAGGTTGTGGAGGCAAAAACAGTGGTGGAATTCAAGCATGCATGGGACAGTCATAAGGCAATTCTAGGGGGTGAGGGCAGGAAGAAGTAGGCTGCTGGTTAACTAGGATCTGCAGCTTATCCATTAGGTAGGGAAATGGGCAGACTGGGTGGGCCAAGCGGTCCTTATCTGCCATCAAATTCTATGTTTCTATGTTTAGCTACAGTGAGAACTAACTTATTTCTGGTTAGCCAGGATTGGATTTCCTGAAAGGCCATAAAGAGGTTATGGTTGATGGCAGTCACACTGCTGGCACTGGAGTAAAGGACCAGGTCATCCACGTAGAGGACAGAGGTGCAGGGGTGGGTGCTGAGGGATATGCGATTAACAAAGATAGCAAATAGGAGAGGGCCCAAGATAGAGCCCTTAGGGACACCAGTGTTGATATAGGAGTATTCAGATAGGGCATTATTGAATTTAACCGTTTGTGCCCTATTGGATAGGTAGTTCTGGAACCATGCTACAGTTTACGTTGAGAAGCCCAGGGATAGGAGATTTTCTAGGAGGACAGGGTGATCAACGAGATTGAAGGCTTTAGTCAAATCTATAAAGATGGCTCTTGTAAGTCGGCTGTCATCCGTGGTTCACAGTATGTCATTAGTAAGTTGAATAAGGGCAGTGGAGGTGCTATGACCCTTCCGGAAGCCATGTTGGTTAGGTGACAGTGGATTATATTTGGTGAGGAAGCCAGTAACTTGCAAGGATACCAGTTCCTCGAATAACTTACTCAGAACAGATAGTATCGCAATGGGCCGGTAGTTGGCTATGTCTTTTTTGTCCCCCTTTTTGAAGACAGGTGTGACCCTAGCAATCTTCCACATGTCAGGAATGTGCCCTTGGCATAGAGATAGTGTGAATATTCTGGCCAAGAGGGAGGCAGTAATGGGAGTAGCCAGCTTTAGTAGCCTTCGCGCAAGGCCATCAGAGCCAACGCTGGTGCTTTCTGATATATTCCCAAGCAGCTTGAGGACTTCCAATCTAGTAACAGCCTTAAATTGGAAAGGAGGATGACTAGACCCAGAGTCGGGAGGCTTCAGGAGAGGCTGGCCAGCCGTGCCATCCGGAAAAGAGGTAGTATATTTTGAGAGGTCGGAAAAGAGTCTGTTAAAGGGGTTGGCAATCATGTTTGGGTCATTGCAGTGAGTACCATCAATTACCATATAATTCAGTGTGTGGGACTGAGTAGCACCTAGGAAAGCTTTTATATGAGACCAACATTTTTTTGAGTCACCGGCCACATCCATGAGCAGACCTTTGCAAGAGGAGCTCTTAGCCAGCCTAATTTTATGTTTACATAGGCTTCTCTGGGCTCTATACATTTCAAAATCTGGTAAGAGGCCAGACTTTCCGTATTTTCTCCAGCACTTGTCCCGATAATGGAGTTGCCCGAGCAGGTCCTTGTGTAGCCATTTAGTCTGCTTGCCGTGTACCCCTCTTGTGCAGTAAGGTGCATGTGGATCCTGGATGGGCATGAAGCTGGACGAAAAAAGGTGGAATGTGGTTTGAGCATCCTTAGCCTGATAGAGAGTGGACCAGTCTATCAAGTAAACATCTTGTAAGAATTTAGTAGTGTCCATTTTGGCATAGCTCTGAAAAGAGATGTACCGTGGTGAAGGAGAGGGGATTTTTGGAGAGATAAGGACCACTTGGCCCACCCAATCTGCTCATTTTTTCCCTGCCTACAGCTTCACTGCAGACTCTACCTTATCTGTGGTTACTCCACCACCTCACTTTCCTACCAAGATTTATTTGTGCCTATCTCATGCATGTTTGTAGCTCACCCCTGTTTTCACCCCCACCTGCTCCACTGGAAGACTGTTCCAGGCGTTCACCACTCTTTCACCAGTGAAGAAGTGCTTCCTCACATTCCTCCTAAATATCCCCCTTCCAGTTTCATTGCATACCTCCTTGTCCTTGTGCCTCTTCTCTGCTGAAAAATACTCCTGTCTTGTACTTTATTCACCCCCATGACATACTTACAGGTTCTGATCATGTCCTCTCCTCTTCTAGGGTGTACATAGTAAGATCCCTCAGTCGCTCCTCATTGGGCTTCTGATGCAACCCTTACACCATTTTAGTTGCTCTCCTCCAGACAGCCTCCACCCTATGTCCTTCCTGCAATGAGGTCTACAGAACTGGACACAGTACTCCAGATGGGATCTCATCAATGATCGATATGGAGGCAACACCAGCTCTCTCCTTCTGTTGGTGATTCCCCTCCTTGTACAACCCAACAGCCTGCTGACCCTGCCCACTGCCTTGCAACCTTGAAGTCAGATATAACCTCAATGTCCCTTCCTGTTTAGTGACCATCAGTACCTCTTCTTCCACTTTATATACCCCCCTGGGTTTCTGTGACCTAGGTGCATAATTCTGTAGTTTTTCACACTGAAACCCAGCTGCCATACCCTCAACCACTCCCTGAGTTTTCTCAGTTGCTACTCATTTTCTCCACCCCTTTTGGACTATCTAACATATTGCATATTCTGGTGCTATCTGCAAAGAGGCAGACCTTCCCTTTCAGTATAGAGGTTTACATGCTGAACCATTCATGAGCAATGTTCTGGTTACAGCCCAGTGGCATTTCTGCTACAAAGTGCTTTTAACTCCACTTCTGAGAGCCTCCCAAGGTACTGTAAACTCCAGTTTGATGGTTCTCACTTAGAGCCTTATACGTTTACTAAAGTAAGAGTTTGAGACTTTACTTTCTTTTACATTAAAAGTCTGGATATTGAATACCCATGGCATAGTGTTTCACTGCCAAGTGGTTGCTAGGCAGGTTACCTAGCAACATATACTTTGTGCAGCCCAATTACGTTAGTGATGATCTCATCACAGAAGCATAGAAACACAGGGTTTTGTTGGCAGAAGAGGACCTTTAGGCCCATCCAGTCTGCTCCTTGCCCCTGCCTATTCCGTCATCACTGTCCCCAGTTGGTCATGGGTGTCACTCCCTTCCTCGTTCGTCTACCTAATATGCTTCAGTGCCTAACCCATGCATGCCTGGCACTCCCCACAGTCATCGTGTAATCTGGCTGTGGGTATAAGAGTAGAGTTCAAATGCCCCTTCCACCTGTGATTAAATAGGAGACTCAATGCTATGAGTAAGTTATTTCATTTAAAGAAGCGGTGAATTATACTAAATGCTGTACTTGCATTTTAAAACTTTGGTAATCAGTTACTTTTAGGAATTTTACACTTGAAATTGTAGAGCAGCATTTTGTTTTCTATATGCACTTTCTCCATCGCTCTGGACCCATCATGGGCTATGACCCCTCACATCCTCCAGCCCATATTGGCCATCATGGGTCCTGCTGAGTCAAGGGATTTTCCATTTTCTCCTACACCCACATCCATGCAATGGGAAGGTAGGCTATCTCCACCTCCGTGGAGGCAGCTGATTGCTCTGGATGTGGGCCAATCCCCAGCCACCATTAGGTGTTGACTGACAGTGCGCAGCACAAATCTCCTCACCTCGAGGAAGGACAGCAGTTCTCCAGACACTCGATCCGTCCTCCCCAGGCCAACCCCCAAGTGACCCAAGTCTGTTCCCGAACCCAGGTTGCCGACGTGGCTCAAGGTAAGGCATCCAGCGCCTCAACCCTCAGTGCCACCAGGCCGGCCTTGTAGAGCAGCATTTGCCACTGAAGCTACTGAAGTAACATTACTCTAAACGTTTAAGAAAGTGCTTATTCAGTAAATGTGGTGCTAAATACCTTGCGTGATGGAAAGAGATTCTGTTTTCAGATGCTAGTTTTTTTTAATATCTACCAGAAACAAACTATAGCTTTATCCTATGCACTAATAACAATTTCAGTAAAGATATTAAGATATATGTTGCATTTACTCTTAAGGTACAGCAAACCATTGAAGCACAAGCATACTGAGCATGAACTTTACGAAGGAGGTGACGTTCCCACAAGTGTCACTGGCTCATCAGGTTGCACGCTTGTCTCTGAAGCTGGAAGATTGGGGGGGTTGTGGTTTCTTACCCACACTAGGCATGTGGGGGTAAAAATCCCAATACCGACACTGCAGTGCATGACGAGGGGGATGCTGCACTCCTGAGATACCCTCTTTCAGTCAAGACATTAAACTGAGGTCCTGGTTGCCAGTTCTGGTGGTTGTTCAGGTAGATGTTAAAGATCCCATGGTAAAGTACTTCTCAAAAAGAGAAGAAGAGTTTACTAGGGAAAGAAATCATACAATACATGCCATCACCAAATCATTATGTATCTTGGTATACTTCCAAAAGAAGCATTCATATTGGAAATTATAAACAGGAAAATAAACCCAATACTTCTTGGGAGCAAGAAAAGGAAAACTAAGCTAAACTAAAATACAAATCACTCAGGGGCTAAAGGGATCAAGGGGGTCTAGTATTCCAAACAGTTACCTTAAGTTATTAAAATATACTACATTGGCGAGGTAATTTTTGAAAGTGAATGGTGATGACTAAACACCCGTAGCTGACTTTACATCATGGGGGCATCTGTATCTAGAATCCATGGTAAATTTCTCCATGCTACATCCATCCAAGCTGAGTTCATTTTTTTTGCTTCCAAAAAGTATGTTTTCTGTAGATCATTCTTGATTTTGGCTCACAGAATGTTGTTGGCAGAAGACGGTGCTATACCCCATCGAGTCTGTCCATGACCACCCTTTAGACATTACCGCTATCGCTGCCCCCAACCCTCCTTCTACCTCCCAACCCCATGTGTCTATCCCTACCCTCCTGAAGCCATCCACTGTATCTGCTCCCACCACTGCCTCTTGTAGTCTGTTCCAGGGCTCCACCTCCCTCTCCATGAAGAAACGTCCCCTCACATTTCCTCTGTATCTTCCCTCCTCTAACCTTTGGCTATGCCCTCTTGTTTTGGCCCCCTCCTTCCTTTTAAATAAGCTCTCTTCCTTAATTTTATGGATGCCCTTTGTATATTTAAAAGTTTCAGTCATATCTCCCTCTCCCTTCTGGTCTCGAGCGTGGCTCGTACGTTTTCCCCTGCATACCCTGCACCATTTTGGTCACCCATCTCTGTACTGTCTCCATGCTTTTTATATCCTTTTGCAAGTGTCATATCCAGAACTGTATCCTGTACTCTAAATGAGGTCTGACCATGGGCTTGTAGAGTGGCATCAGTACCTCCCTCCTTCTACTGGTTATGCCCCTCCCTATACAGGCTAACATTCCATTTGCCCTGCCCACCACCTTGCCTTGCTGCACTGGTGCCTCACGTTGAGATTTCTGGTTATTATGATCCCCAGATCCTTCTTCTGCTTTGTTTCCTTGATCCCCCCTTGTGGATTTTTCCTTCCTAAGTGCATTACAGCACATTTTTGGCGTTAAACTTGAGCTGCCACATCTCCAGCCACCTCTCTAGTTTCTTCAGGTCCTGCCTCATACCCTCCACTCCCTCCGGGGTGTCCACCCTGCTAGAGATTTTCATATCATCTGCAAACAGGCACACCCTACCCTTCAGCCCCTCAGTCAAATCACTGATATACACATTGAAGAGGATGGGCCCAAGCACAGACCCCTGGGGCACTCCACTCATCACCCCCCTCTCACTGGAAAGCATCCCGTTTACCACCACCCTTTGACTTCTCCCCTCCAACCAGTTTTCCACTAACCTAGTTATCTTTTACCCCCACCCCCAGGTTTTCCAGCTTGTTTACCAGCCTTCTGTGAGGGACGGTGTTGAAGGCCTTACTGAGGTCAAGGTAGACCACATCCACCGCCCCTTCAACTGAAGAATTCAATCAAGTTGGTCTGACATGACCTCCTTGCAGCGAATCTGCATTGGCAGTCATCCTGGTTTCTAATTCTAGACAGTTAATATTTTTCTGCTGTAGTATATATAAACAACTGGAATTATAGACATGCCATTTAATTACTGCAAATACAATATGTAGTGTGCTTTTATCCCATTTGTTCCAAAATCTTGTGTATGATCCACATATTAATGCTTCATAAGTTACTGGAGCAAACTCCTGGGGTTTTCCACTGGGTTGTTAAAAATTGCCAAAACTGTAAAATATAGGAGCAGGAAAAAAATAAATGTTCAGTGGATTACCAAAATTAGATTAAGAGCTGGTCTGCTGCACATTCTATCTGACTGCTGCTAATGTTTTTGGTTTGCTTTGACATTCAGTTTTTCATGGTAGCATAGCCAGTGTACATCCCATATGTGCGGTGGAATTCTAGTGTCTGTCAGGAATTTTTTTAAAGAGGGTAAGAGAGGTTGGGGACATATAGGGAAAGGAAGTGGCTCTATAAAATATAATGTTATAATGTGCATATGTAGTGTTTTCATAAATCCATTTAAAACATTAAACTGGTAATTTTCCAGGCTTTTATGCTTCAAAAAAAGATTTTGAATATAGGGGGGTGTCTGTCTGGCTGTACCTAAACTTCCCAGTGTGTCAGTGTCCCATCTCCGAAACCATGGCTGGCATGCCCTCCCCAAAAAAGAACTCCACATTTTCCCTGTGTGAAAAAAATATTGGTTTTAAATTAGTCATAGAAACACAGAGTAGAAAAAGACAAGGGGTTTAAACAGTTTTAAACCTCCCTCCCCTATTGGGAGGAACAGGATAGTCTTTTTAATTTGATTCAAGCAGCTACCCCATATGGCCTGAAAAAATAAACTATACAAGGAAGTCTCTAAGTGTTTGGGGGTGGGGGGATGTAATTAATACATAAAAATAATAGTATAAGGTATGTTTTGACCAGTACTGTTCCTTTTTTTTGGTTCCATTTGGCTACCAGTATTTTCCTCTGTTCTAATTTTGGGGTCCGGTTCAATGTATCCATGCGTTCTTCCTCAATAAGGACATGTACAATTTTAAAAGGTCTGTCTATCATAGTAATTACTGCTATGTTCTGTTGCCCATCGACCTTACTGCCTATATGTTTCCCTGTGCACTTCTCTAAATTTAAAGAGGAGCATGAGAAGGTCCTATATTGTGAGCATACTTGTACTGTCTGTCCGACTGAGTTGTGTCCCGAGACCATAATGAATAAATCAGCAGCATACACCATAGTTTTATAGGGTAGCTCTCCTTCTGGGCACTGTAAGTGATGTGTTAAGGAGGTAGAGTTCAATACTCTAAGCAATGGGTCTATGCTAAATATGTATAGCAAGGGGCTCAAAGGTGCATCTCTGTCTAACCCCTCACTTCACCTGAATCATAAGACCCTTCCATTCATCGACCATTGGGACTACAGCGACTGTTTGATACAAGCACCTGATCCATTCTGTAAATGGAATTGGAATCCCATAAGATTCTAGTACAAACCACAAATATTTGTGGTGTGCTGTATCAAATGCTTGTTTTTGATGTAAAGCACAAACTATGTGTTGATTGACTCCCAGTGTGAAGATTTCTCTCAATAGAATCAAGTTGTCAATAATGGACCTTTCTTTTACACAGCATGACTGAGCTAGTGTTACCAGACATTGTGTCGCTAAAGGTAATCTAGTCTGTAAGATTTTTTTTAACAACTTAAAATCTCCATTTAATAGGCTAATAGGCCTCCTGTTTCCCCAGCTTTCATTTTTCATTCTTCTTATAAATGTATATACTCCCCCTCTCCCTCAGACCCATCACTGCGAGCTCTATCATGCGCGGTCCTTTCCCCGCTAGCAAACAGACGCCTCTCTCACTGCACCAAATTCACCTCAAAATACTGGCTGGGCAAACTCCCGCCATACCGCCTCTCCTCTTTATCAATCCCATCCCCACCTCCCCATTCCCTCAGATCCTCTGACATTCGTACTCTGGTGGTCCCTCGCTGATCCACACTTATCGGTCAGTCTGCCTTCCCTTATCACTTTCCTAAAACATGGAACTCCCTCCCCCCCTCACATACGCCACTCTTCCTCCTCTTACTCCCTTGGCACAGCCTTACACCTTCCTCTCCTCTAACTGCTCCAGTTATAAACCACCTTAACTGCCCCCCCCTTTACCTCCACTATCCTTCCCCCTCCACTGCCTCCTACCTGAGCGTTCTGGGCTGTCTATGACCACTCCACCCCTGCCTCCTACCCGATACCCTCTGGTGAGCGCACCTCTGCCTTGTGCAAGGAGGGTACGCACTTTTCTGGTAGGGTCAGACCCTGGTAATCCCCTCTCCTCCTTTTTACCTCCCCTTCTCCCGACAGGGCTCTCCCCCTATAGTACTCCACACTTGAAAGCATATCTCCCCTCACCATCTACACTACCCTCTACCACCTTCTACTCTTCTCCTACATCTCCCCACAATTAGATCTCTAAGCTACTTTCTCCCATGCCTACCTCATCGCCCAGTAGGGTTCTCTGCACCCATCCCCACCTACCCTTCTCCTCTGTGTCTGCTACCTGACACCCTACTGATGAGCTCTTCCTCTACTATGTGCAGGCAGGGTACCTACCAGTCTGGTGGGACACACCCTGGCAGTCCTCTCTCCTACAATCCCACTTCCCTCTCCTACATCTGCCTGTTCTAGCTCCCAGTGGTGTTCTCCCTTCTCTACTACCCTCTTCACCACCTCCACTGACTACCTCTAATATTGTCAAAACCATCCTTCTCCCTTGCCTGCTCATCCCCTGGCAGGGTTCTCAGCATCCTGAAGGAGTTTGGACTGGCAAAGCCACCCACCTCCCCATACTCATATTCTCCTACCTCTCTAGCTCCTCCCTCCCTTCTCCATTTCCTCTATGTATTCATCCATTCCCCCTTTCCCAGCCCGGTTTGTGTGCTCACCTCCAGCAATGGCCTAGACACTATTACCCTTCTTCCACCCACCTCTCTCCTCTTTTCTTCTCCTTCATCCACTCTCCTCCTGCCTTTCGCCAATCACCTCTATGGATGCCTAACTCACTGTACTTTCTGTTCACTTGCCCCTCAGATTTTACCTTGTAATCTAGCACTTTCCAAACCTCTCCTCACACTCCTGCCTTACATAATATTAATAGCTAGCCCACTCAGTGACTCCCCAAGCAGCTAAGCTTACCTAATGCTTGCATTCAGTTGTAATTACAAGCTATGTATTGTCTCAAGTGTATTTTTCCAGTTTTCTGCTTATTATTCACTGTATAGCCAACATATTCTATTGTATGTATTCTTATGCATATTTTATGCTATGTATGTTTTGCACCAATTCACTGTATACAATTCACTCTATAAAATGTTACTTTGTTATATGTTTTGTACAAATTCACTGTACACAATCCCCATGTTTCCCTTTCCACAGGTCACACCGGAAGACAAGCAACTTGTTGTTCAGTGTACCTTCCTGGTGAAACATTTCAATAAATAAATAAGAGTTCCCTTTGACATTTCTAATGGGATATCATGAGTTTATAACATAGTGGTAAATACCTGAGCTAACTCTGTACTTATGCTAGTCCCTATTTTCTTATAAACTTCGTTTGTAAGGCCGTATGGACCGGGGGCTTTCCCTAGGTTTAAGGATTGTACAGCCATCTCAACTTCAGACCGAGAGATGTCTGGAGTTAAGGTCTGAACAACCTGATCTGGACATTGTGGGTGACTAAATGAGTCACTAAATCTGTTTCTATTAGTCTCACCTGTCTGGATTTTTTGATGTTGTATGGTGTGTTGCTACCTTCATCAATCTCTGAGTTGTGTTTTGAATTTTTCCAAGGCTACCTAGCAATTGCTTAAAGGTTTTTGGGAGGCTCTGGATTTACAGCTGTCATATTGGCAGATAATGCCTGTTTTCCCCTGTGTCCCAAATTGGTGTTGTCTCAATCCCTCTGCCTGATGAGCTTGAAAATGTATCATAGCTTCTCTCACCCTATTTATTTGGTCCCCATAATTAGGATCTGTTACTATGTTCAGAGAGGTCAGTTTTTGGAGCTGCTGTCTATTACACAGATATTGGTGATATTCTGTATCACATTTTTGTTTATTGTTTGTGCATAATAGGGAGCAAAGCTCTCATTTTGTATCTTCCCAATCCCACCGTGTGACCAGAGTATCATAAAAAAATAGAGACCAATTTTCTGGCCTCTATAAATTGAGCAACTTGCTGTACGGATAAAGGGTGCTTCAACAAAGAGGAGTTAAATGTCTACACGCCTGGGCTGTGCAATAGTGGATAGTTCTGTGTTATGCATATGTGTAAATTGTTATGGTCTGAGAATTCTACCAGTGCCACTTTCATGGCGTTAACTAGCATATGTCTAGCCACAAATAAGCATTTGTCAATGCCAAAGTTCGTCGTTTGGAATTGATGTTGATACGCACAGATTGGTAGGACTACAGTTCCCGGCAGAACGAACAAGTTATGCCACCAAGTTCACATTCCCATTGCAATACAGTGAAGTGCATACCTGCTTCCTCAATTCATGAACTGGCTTTGAAAAGTGAAGATGTGCCTGTGGTTCAGAGAAGATGAGGGCACTGGAGCCCCACCATGGGTTGGGTTTGGGGGGGACATTATGGTTAGAAACCCTAATGCCTGGGAGTTTATTGGTATTTGCACTACAAATTTTCAGCACGGTCTTTTGTGACCCCCACCTTATGAAAGCATTTGGGACCTCTGCTCATGAACCGTGGCACTGTGATTTTGTTAATCTGTCCCGAACGTTGATTTCTCACAGCAACCGTGCCATTCTGCACCAGATGTGCAAAAACGCAGTTCAAGCAGGATGTGAAAATTACAGCTGTACCATTCATAGGGAGGTGTGACGAGAAGGCAGTATTGAACATCTGGAGTGAAAACATTAAAAATGCTCGAACATACAAGCATATGTAGAAATTGCACAATGCACACTCGTAACAAGTCATTTAGTGGAATAATTTCACCAGAATTTCAACATAGGCATTTTATGACCTCTACTCATGAACACTGTCACTATGATTTTCTTACTGTGTCCTGAATGTTGATTTCCCACAGCGACTGTGCCATTGTGCGAAAACACATTTCGGGCAAGATGTGAACAACGACAACTGTACGGTTCATAAGGAGGTGTGCAAAACTGACAATGTTGAAACTCTTGAGTGAAAATATTACAAATCCTCAATGTTACGAGTGTGCGTGAAAACTGCACAATGCCCCCTCATAAAATACTCATTTTATGGACTTTTGTCACCAAATTTTCAACATAGGCATTTAGGGACTTCCACTCATGAACAGCATCACTGTGGTTTTCTTAATCTGTCCTGAACACTTATTTCCCACAGCGACAGCGCTATTCTGCACCAGAAGTGCAAAAACACATTTCAGCCAGAAAGTGAAAAATGACAGCTGTACTGTTCATAGGGAGGTGTAAGAAATGCCAATGTTAAAAATCTGGTGTAAAAATATTACAAATTCACGAAGTTACATGTATGTGCGTGGAAACTGCGCAACACACACTCGTAACAGTCATTATATGGACTTTTGTCACCAAATTTTTAACATAGGTATTTTGAGACCTCCGCTCATGAGCGGTGTCACTGTGATTTTCATAATCTGTTCCGAACACCGATTTCTCACAGCAACTGCTCTATTCTGCGCTGGAAGTACGAAAATGCATTTCGGCCAGGATGTTGAAAATGACAGCTGTACTATTCATGAGCAGGTTTAAAAAAATACCAATGTTGAAAATCTGGAGTGAAAATATTACAAATTTGTGAAGTTACGAGTGTGCATGGAAACTGCGCAATGCACGTTCATAAAACAGTCATTTCTTGGAATTTTGTCACCAAATTTTCAACATAGGCTTTTTGGGAGCCCACTTCCTGAATAGTGACACCGTCATTTCATTAATCGGTCCTGAAAGGTGATTCCATGCAGTGACTGCAAAAATCACCTTTCGGGACCAATTAACCAGATGACAGTGACTGAATTCATGAGGTGGGGCTCCAAGAACCCCATGTTGAAGATTTTATTGCAAAATTCTCAAAATGCCTGAGATATGCACCAAAGTTGAAAAACCCTATTTATGCCATTATACAGCTTACCAGCATTTCTTCAGTTCACGGTCAGCTTTGAAGAGTGCAGACATGTTCCAGGTCCACCAAAGATCATTGTGCCTTGCTCCAGAGGTGGTGTATGGGGTGGGGGGTGGGGGGGAGGTGGAGTGCTAGATGGTGGAGCACGGGTTGGGAGGACCACAGGAATCAACGAGGACTGTTTTCTAGTTTACAGGTTTAATTTCTTTTTAAAACCTCGTTGGAAGGTTTTCTTTTTACAGGGACATTTGTCATGCTGGGGTGGGTTCCCAGCATGCCACCTGAGTGTTTGGGGGTGCTGTAGCTGATGGGGAGGTCGGGCACCCCATTGGCACATACCGAATACGGAGGACAAGAGCCGAGGGGGTTGGGGCCCCTGCCACGCACACAAGAAATTGGGGGCATTATGCCAATGGAGAGTGGGCTCCGCCGGTAAAATGAACTGGAAGGAGGATTATGGACGGGGGATTAGGCACCCCCATCGTGTTTTTTTTTTTTTAACTGTGCGGAAAGGTTTGAGCTCATGCGCAGCTCACACTACTGTATGCTATAGCAGTGTGAACGCGCAACCAGGAATGCAACGCAGGAATGCAACTTCAAAGGACCAAGACGCTCTACTATTGGTGCAGCTCCAGTCCTTTCAAAAGTTGTCCTGCTCAGCCCAAACAGCTGAACATGAATCATCGCCAGCCTGCCGACTGATTCGTCTGCCGCTGACCTGCCCCTAGAAATGGAGCTCTCCATTGAGCACACCCCTGTAAAGCACCTTATAGCAATGAGTTCATCCGCGCCTGCACGCCATGACATACTCAAAACGAGATCAATTCTTGTGGCCAGTGGGCCTTTTTAAAAGGTGATGTCTGACCAATGACGGAAGGAACAATAAGCATCCTGTAAGGAGGCTAACTTAAACATATTACTGAAACAAGACATGTCACACCATATCTTTGTAGTTTTCACCTGTCTGCCTCTATGTGCCAGGGAGAGGCCACAATTAAAATCCTCCCAAAAAATTACATTCTGTGTAGTAAACAAATAAGGCTGTACCAGATGAAACAATTCAATAAGCTCAGCCTTTGTCTGGGCTGCAAAAATGTTTATGAGATGGTACAACAGGTTGCTTATACGTGCATCTAAGATTAATGCTCGACCTGGTAGTAAGTCTATAGAGAATAAAAGCTAGGTATGTGTGTGTTATGGATTTTTTCACACACCCAAGGTGTGTGATGACCCATAAACCTCAAGAGCGAAGTTCGAGAAGTTTATGTGGTCATCACACACCAAGGCCGTGTGAAAAAAATCCATAACACACGCTTCCCTAGCCTTTATTTTTTATAATTGCTGGTGTGGCGCTTTAGACTATTTTTAGCAGCTTGAAAGAAAAAGATGTTTTTTAGTTAGAGTGCAGTTTTATTCTTGAAGAAATTGAACTGTACATGACTGAAACGCAGTTGAAAATACTGCAGTTGAAATACTTTTTGTGAAACAATGGCATGCAACAGTTTTAAAGCCTTTTCTTTGGGGAATGTCATATCAACCGGATTTGGGTTTATTATGAAGTGTCGTACTGTATCAACCAGATTTCAGGTTATTATTGCCATTGGAGCATAACCCAAAATCCGGTTGATTTGCAGTTTTAACAAAACAGTAATCCAGTTGATATTTATGGTCACCAGTAATTGTATATAGGATAAAGTATGGGGAGAAGTGTGTTACGAGAATTTAGCACACACCCGAGTTGTTGGATGGCACATAAACGCCTGAGGGGTTTATGAATGCCATCCAACAACGAGGGTGTGTGTTAAATTCAAGTTTAACACACTTTTCCCCATATTTTATTTTATATAATTGAAGGGCTCCGCCTGAAAAGTCCGAGGTCGCTTTTTGTTTTTCTGAATTGTGTTGCGGTTTTCCTGCTTTGTCTTTCGTTTCAAATCGCTTTTTTTTTTTTTTTTTTTGACTTGGCTATGAGGCTGCTGGAGGCTATTTGGCATAGAGGCAACCCCCGAGAAGTGTGTATTTTAGTCAGTGCCGCTTGAGGTGACAGGGACAACTTGAACACGCGCTATGTTTAGTCTCGAGCACTTTGTTGTTCAAAGGGAGCGCGTGAATGCCATAACACCTACTCAGGTGTTACGGCATTTAACACACGGTTTTGGCAATGGGCAAAAATGGAGACCATTAATTATACTAGTTTTATTAATGGAAACTCCATACTATGGAACAAGATCCTCGCCTCTGAGCATATATCCAAACCCGTGGACCAATATGAAGGACCCACATATCAATCGCACATAACTTCAGTTATTTCAGGTATAGTATGAATTTTTGTGTCTTGCAAAAAATTAATCCCCTCTAGCCAATCAATTAGAAAAGACTGCAACCGTTTTTCTACCAGTTTTTATGCTGTTCACAATTATCGTGAATGCTGATAAGGAATTAAACAGCAGTAAGTGTAATAGTGGTAATTTACCAAAACTCTTCTAGTTACAGTAAGTATCAGGGTGGTTGTTTTTCCTCCCTTTTGGGTCCCTGGTTTTCTTCTTTAATTACGTGACAGAAGAACTGTCAGGTTTAGTGGGAAGGACAATTTGTTTTTCAGCTGGCTCTTCCTCTGTATCTGTCCCCTGGTCAAGGAATTGAGGAACTTAGGGACAATTCATCAAATTCCTCTCCAAAAACCTCTGCTCTGTCTTGTAGCATCTCATATTTATTTAAGAGTGGCACTGTTGCTATTTTAGAGATTTTGCTGGGGGGGGGGTGCCTGCTGTCTCTGAGTCTGAGAACCAGTTTCTCATTGCTAGTGAGTAGAGACTGGGAGTGGGGGGCATTTCTGCTGGTTCTCCAGGGGTGGAAACTAAAACCATGCTGGCTTGTTCACATTCCACTGGGTTTTCTATGTGACATAAAGAAACCACTAAATCTGGGGGAGAGATGGACTGTTCCATGTGCTCTTAGTAGTCTGGTGGGAGGGTACCACTCTACTGTCTTGAGTGGGGGGTTTCTCCTGTACTCTTTGGTGTCGTGGGTCTGTTACTTTGTGGACCCCTGTAGACCTCTGCCCGATGTGCCAAGGCAATTATCAACCTTTGTTCTGAATCATTAATTTGGTATATCTGGTTATTGGCTACCTTTGGGCTAGCTGAGTAAGAGTGCCCTAACTCGTTGCATAAATTACATGTCGGTGTAGTTTGACAGTATTCACTAGTGTGTCCCAGTCAGTTACATGATGTGCACTTCAGTTATCACACAGACTGCTTAGGTGGGAGGTGGACCAACATCTGTAGTAGGCCTTCGGTTGTCCTGTATAAGATAGTACACCATGATCCCAGTCGATAAAAAAAATGTTCCACAGGTGTGGTAGACCCTCATCTGTGGAGTGAAGGACCACCCAGATACTCCAGCCTCCCATCCATATTTATTTGATGTCAAATACTGCTTCTGGGGTCCCTTGGACCACGCACTGCTGTTTCATCCAGTATAGCAGGCCAGTCACACTGATTCCTTCATTTCTAAAGAGAACAGTGCCTGTTCTGAATGTTGGTTTTGTTAGTGGAATGGCATCAAATGGTGTCCACAGTAGGGTGAGTTTCAGATCTTGATATTTTTGCCAAAATGTTTCGAGTCCTGAACTTAGCTAATGTCAAATGATGCCTCTCCTGAGACATGAATCAAGGCGTATACCTTGGTGGATAAAAAGCCCATTGATCCCTTCAGTAGGGTGCATGCTACATGTACTCTATCAGGAAAAGGCTCCAGGCCTACTTTATAATGGAGGAGTACCGCATTATGTCTCTTTGCGGGGTATGTTGATGTATGAAATAAGGAAGCACATGGGCAAGGTCTGGTTTGATTATTTGAGGATGCTTCCTCAGTTGCTGGTTAAACAGAGGCAGTGGGAGATGGCTGGTGCATTGTGGTGGACTGAGACATCCATCTTTTTCTATTACAGACCTTGGGGGGAAATAATTGTGCATTTGTCAGTGTTCTTCCCCCCCCATGGTCCCAACCAGCTCTCTCCCACCTTCTTCTTCTGTGCCCCCAGTGCCATCCACCAAGGAACAGGCCCCCTCCCTTCATGCCTCCACAGCTTACCCTTTGTGGCGGGGTGGTGGGGAGTGACTCAACCCACTGGGAATGGATCCAGCACCAGGGAGGCATTATCTCAACTGTGGTACCTGCGGGGGATGGATTCATACTGCTCGGTCTGGACCTTTTTCCATTTTTCTTTTGCCAAGGGAGAGCATGCAATGCCGACCGTGGCACACAGAGCATGTGTCCGTACGCTGCATGCCATTGGCTGCTCCTCTTCTATTCCCCAACGTATGGGATTCGGTAAGCCAACACCTAGTCTCCACTAGGCATCAGGAAAGTGCCAGTCCATGTTCTCCACCCTCCCTGGGAGAAGAGAACTCTCCCCTGGATGCTTGATCCTCTCCCTCCCTGGCTGACCCCTCGGCAACCCACTCGCACTGCAAACACAGGTCGCTGACGTGGCAGGAGGAAAGGCATGATGCCTCAGCCCGCCATGCCCCTGGGCCGGCTTGTCAGTGTGCTTTGAAAAAGAGGCAAAGTAGGAGTTTGCGTGAGTTGAAGATCTGGAGGTATTGCCAAGGGTGACTGGGCCCCTTTACTAACTGCAACCATTTCGGTATCTGAATGATTTGCACTGGAATTTGACTGAAAAAACACTTGTTTATTCATACCTTTAGACATCCGTCTTACTGTAGTCGGCATTCTTATCGGGGTCATGCCTGAATTCCACTTCCCTGAAGTTCTGTCTTTAGCCTATCCTGTGTCCTGGAACCTGGTTTCAATGTCTCCAAATGCTGCCAATATTGCTGAAACTGACGAACCCGGGCTCTGACTTTAACAACCCTTGAAGGGACTGTAATTGCCACTCTGTACAGAGTCTTGGTCGAACTGCTTGGTTCATTAAATACAATCAGTTTAGGATCCCACTGCACTGCTGAAACTCAAACAGCACTTGTTTGTCAGATATCTGCTTTTCCGGCTCTGCGCCAGGTGGGACAGTATCAGCGTTGTTCCCGGAAGCAAATGCCAGTTTTGCTTCCATGTCTATTCTTTTATTTTATTTATTTATTTCATGAATCGGATTTACAACCTTTGAGTCAGAGACTTATTTAGAAGGCATCTCGTCACAGGGAGGGTAGACAACAGTAGCCAGTGTGGTACAATATTGGGAAACAATACAGGTGAGATTCAGTAAAAGAATACACAGAGCAATTCCAATAATACATAGAAGTAGAGATGCTTACAAATACTTACAGTTTGATGTAGCATTTAAACAAATAAGATACAAATAACAAGGTATGCTCTAGTGTGTCTAGGGAGCAAAAATCACTGGGGTGGTGTGGGGGTGAGGGACCAGGATTCCTGTGAGGGGGGAGGCAGTCCGAAAGGACATTGTCTGATAACTGGGGTGGGGTGGGGGTGAGGGACCAGGGTTGCTGGGAGGGGAAGGGGGGGCAGTCCGAAAGGACATTGTCTGACTGCACAGGGTCAGAAGAGTTCAGGCTAAGCGGCAGTCGGGGCACTTACAGCTCCATGTGTCAGTGAGGTGGTTTCGGAGGGCGATTTTGAAAAGGCCGATTTTTGTAACACTTGTGATATGTGGGGGGAGGGAGTTAAACCAGGAGGAGGCTCTGGTCTCTACAGGATGCTCTAGTCTCTTTTTGGTTTCCTCGGTGGATTCTGGTGGAGCTTGCCTTACACAGCTACTCAACGCTTCTGTGAGTTCTGCTTTCCTCATCTGAAATCTCATTCTTCTTCTTCTTCTTCTAGCATAGCCCATAACTGGACTTCAGACTCTACCTTTTTTTGCCTTTGAACATTTCGTATGTTCCTCCACAGGGTTCGATTCTACTGTTGTGTCCATCTTCATTATTTCTGTTGAGCCCACCACAGGGCATCAGGGTTTTAAATAATTGATTAGCAGTTTTTTCTTAGGACAATGCTAAATGTTTAGAAAGCATTCATATAGGTTTTCTAGAAGTGTTATATTTATTAAACACAGTGAGACAAGTGCTATGCATTTTCACAATGTTTTTGAACTTTTATGAGCAAAATGCTATTTAATATTTAGAGTTAAATAATACCCTGGGGCATGGAGTCTGACTTTTTGGATGCCCCCCTGGCACCGTATGGCCATCACGCTGATGGACAGAGTTTCCCCTACTGGCAGAACAGGGGAATTTTGTTATTACAACTTCAAAATCAAATCATAATTCCAAAAACACATTGCAAAAGATGTTACTTCACATCAAAATAAAATTCTGAGATTGAAAAATCATAAGAAATCAATTACATAAACATTCATACCCCCTTCTCTCTACTTCCTTCCCAAAAATCATAATCCTGTGCAGTTTTACGACCGAAAAAGGCAAAATTAATCATAAGAACACAAAAGTAAGCATAAATACATACTATTCCTACCCCCCCACACTACTTAAGAATAGGGGAATATTGTATTAAACTTCCAACTCAAAACATAATCCCCAAAACCCTTCACAAAAGATATTAACTGCACATCAAAACAAACTGAGGTTGGAAAGTCATAATAAATCAAATATGTATTACTCTGTATCCCCTTCTCTATACAGCAGTTTCAAAATCATAAACCTATATGTTCTTTAAATAAAAACAGAAAAAATAAATCAAAAAGTATCTGAAAGCAAGTATTAGTGCTTACTTGTTCTACCCCCACCCCCCCATTATTAATGAGTAGGGGAATCTATACTTACTGCATCACAATCATCCAGCATCAATATGCTTATGCATCCTTACTCTAACTCTCTAAAACACTCCTCAAATGAAAATAGACACACTCCTAAATCATCCTGTGTCCAGCCATATCCTGCCTCTCCATAATTTCTCATACACTTCTCCATGGTAACATTTATTATCTCACTCCTTAAGATCCATTATAAAATGGTAAGAGAAAATCCTGAAATCTGATTGGCTGTTGTTCATGTAGCAATTATGTTCCATGCATGGAAAATAAAAAGTGCTGCCAAATGTGGACTGATCACCACTGGAATCATTAAGCTAATAGAATGTTAAAAACTCAACTGGCAGCCATTGTTTTTTACCCTGTAACTGGAAGCAGCATCACATTCACTTGCACTGGGCCCTAAAAATAAAAGTACCTTAAATACAAAATAAAACAGATTAATTAAATGTTGCTTTCCTCATCAACACATTCTCCTTACACACATATAAAAAATAGAAACATTAAGTATTGTTTATAGTTTCATTACAACTGTTTCTTTGCTGACATGAAAATTCCCCCTACTATCTTTACCTGCTCATCAGGGAAATCTCTTCTCCTTGCCCTCACAGTGAGATAATTGAGTCTCTGGCTGTAACAGAGGCCTTTGTTTTGTGAGTGTGTGTGTGTGTGTGTGTGTGTGTGTATAGTATGTTAGAAAGGGAACATTCTAGCAGTGGAACTGAGCAGAATTTTGAATCCATGTATTCCATGGTAAACATTCCATGATAAACATTCCATATCTTGAATGTGGGGAAAAACAGAGAAAAAAACAGGAAGAAGAAAGTAGGCAACAATACAATGACATCATCAGTGACATCATTTGTTGTGAGTGGAAGGACTATTTGATTATAAATGCACACAAGTAAATCTATTGTTTCTACATATAAACATGCTTTTCCCAAATGTAAAAAGTTTTTAAAACAGGAGCCCATTTTATAAGCGCAATAAGAAACTCCAGGTGAGTACATGGAACAGATTTTACTGCACGCCAGGGGCTAAAGGCACTCGGCCAAGGCCTCGTGCCTCATTACGCCCCTAGCCGTGCAGTAAAATCTGTTCCATGCACACCCTGTCGTGTCTTATTGCTTACATATAGCTGCCTGTATTGTACAGAATAATTGTTCTGCAGTCAGCACGTCCTTTTGTTGTAAGGAAAATACACATCTGACTTGCCAGACATAAAATTTAAGACGTGCTAAAATGATCTGCATTGTACCTGGCTCATACACATTCCAACTTTGTGGAAAAATCCCTAGAAATAATATATCAGGAGTTAAAAACAGCAAAGGTGACTTTTTCCACTTGGTATGTATTAATGCCCAGAAAGGCAGGATATGCGGACAATTAAATAAAACATGTTCCAGTGTCTCTAGAACCTCTCCCCAAACATGAATCAGAACTGAAACAAACCCTTTCATTCTGTTCCTTATCCTTTAAGTTCTTCACGTTTAGTTTTCCATTTGCACATAACCATTGGACATCCCACATCCTTCCTGGTACCCTTTCATTTGTTAACATACTGTTAGATTGTACCTCCTGAGGAGCTCTTGAATAGTATCTCAGGGAATCTAAATACCTTTTCTGTTACAATTCTTCCATAAAATTCCTTTCTGGTACTCTTATATGATGTCTGTTTAGTCATGGTCCAGGACTTAATTTTGCTAAAACAATGTTGAAAGTATACTGGCAAACCCATTAACTCCCATCCAGTTATAATATGACTGATTTGTCCAGAACCCATGGGACACACATCTTGTTAGAAGGTGTCAAGAGCGGGCTTTAAATTCAAATATATAAAAATGCTAAGAAAATAAACTAAAGGGTTAATCATGTCCACCCCCCCCCCCGTAATTGCCAGAGAGGTTACCCCTTTTAATGGGATCCAACCTACTTCCTCAAATGCATGTAAAAAAACAGCTAAAAAGTGACGTTTCACGTTGTTTTGGGGTGGAAGTAGCACACACAGATTAAAAAATGTAGGTACTAAAAAAGTCTTGACCATGTACAGCATTTCTTTTTTGATATGTTCCACTTATTACATCTGTTCATCTTTTGTTATGCTCTCTGCATAAACCATTTCCTGATTATAAACCCCCATATCCTCAAGAAGAAAGTACTGTATATCCCAAGATTTTACATGGTTCTTTTGTGACTGGAATCCCCATTGCCGCCTCCTGTCCCTGGCGCGAGACGCCTATCAGGAGACCGTTACTTTTTTGAGAAGTTAACTTCTGACCCTGTACTGACAACAAAATCTCCTTAGAGCTTCTTCTGCTCTCTGACCTGAAGAGCCATCCACTAATTATAAGCATAAATTATCTGCATGGGCTATGGTTTTCACTTCCTGATCTTCACTTGAGAATGATATGCAGTAGAACTTGTTATTTTCATGCAAAGTAAATTTAGCGCAAGCACAAATGCAACCTTAATTGCGTAAATTTATTTTAGCGCAAAGTCACAATCACCACATTCACTATAATGGAAAAAAAATACTAAAAGTGCTAGTTGGCGCAAATTTATTTTCACGCAAGTTGGTACTTCAGCGAAAATAGTAAAAATTATTTTACAGTGAAATTTTCAAGTTCTACAGTACATAGTACCTGTAATGTTGTGCTGGTTGTTGATGTATAGTAACAATGAATCTAATGTTAATATGTATAACAGGGGGCTAAGTGGGTACCCCTGCCTAACCCCTCTTTTTACCTCCCATTGTTTCCATATCCATCCATTAATATAGGCTCTTACACTCACTTTTTTATATACTGATTTTATCCACCCAATGTACTGACACGGAAAACCATATTTCTCCAAACATTCCCTCAAATATTTGTGAGAAATTTGATCAAATGCCTTAGTTTGATCTAAGCTGAGAAAATGGCCCATTAATTCATGTGAATTACCTCTATCCAGTATTTCCCTTATACTGATCAGGCCATCCAAAATTTGTCTATTTGGTATCCCACAGAACTGAAGCGGGTGCCTAATGGTGCCTAGTATATTTGATAATCTCTTACTCAATAGTTTCATCAGAATTTTAGTCTGAATTTAGGAGAGTAACTGGTCTCCAGTTTGACAGGTATTTTTTATCCACCGATTTATATCATAGGATAAGTAAACCCTGATACACGCTATCTGGGAAGTTATCAAAAAACACAAAAAGGCTGCCCACTGGCTGTGGCTGCATAAGGCCAAGAGTGTAAATCAAGTTCAGCCAGAAAGGAGCCTCACAGAATGTAGGTGCCAGAAACTGTGTGCAGTAAACAGCTGAAATCTTCATTTATTTGGTTTAAAACTACCACACAAGCCAGTAAGGAGTTTCCTGAGTGGTGCAGGAATGTGTCCTGATGGTGCAATAATGCAACTTATCGGCACAGTTAGGGTGAAGAGGTCTGCCAGATCTGAGATTCCTGGGCAGACCTGCACTTGTTCTGGAGGGGAAAATTATTTTGCAAAGACAGCCATTTGCAGTCCTCACTAAGTGACTCCCACAAGACTTTGCAACAGTATTGTCCTTTAGAGAAGAATTGCAGGTTTGGAATCAGAGAGAGGGACATCCATTTTCCCCTGCCTGTCAGTTGGCCGTATTTCTGTTGTCCTGCCCACCCACTCACCTCATGGACCACTGAGTACTGCACAGTGACTGGGAAGAGGGAGTCCTTCTGAGACGGGGGGTGAGAGAGACAGACAGAGAGTAACGTAACTGCATGAATCCCGTGTCTGTGCATTAGTTTCTCTCTGTGTGCTGTCTTTCTCTCCATGTGAGTTGTGCAAGGTGAGGGGTGGCAACAGTGTTGTTTCTGTGTGCGGGCATCCAACCCCCCACCAGACAGCGAGCAGGGAAAGTAGGGGCAGAGAGGGACAGAGACATGGCCGTTGTGAGACAGATGAGACAGCGGGCATCATAACTGCATGAATCCTGTGTGTGTGTGTGTGTGTGTGTCTCTCTCTCTCTCCCCATCAGAGGTGTGAGTTGTATGAGTTGATCATTTACCGAGTTGAGAGAGACAGAGACGGAGAGCCTGATTTCTCCCCCTTACTATAGGCTGCAGGGAACAGTGCATGTTGTTTGTAGCAGTGTTAGTGTGGTCCTGCCCCTCCCCAACAGTGTGAATGGTACTAATAACTACAGGGAAGGTCCTCCTGTCAGGATGTATAGAGAGATTTCATTCAGGCCTCTCATTAATTCACCAGTGTATTTGTGTGGGGCGGGAGAGAGATAGAGACACATGTGGTGACAGACAGAGAGAGAGACCCGTAATCGGCTGCAGCAATTACTCCTGTGTTGGCTCTGCCTGCTATCATGTCTGTGTGATAGTCACTTGTCTGTGTCCCTCTCCTATCCCAATCCCCCCCCCCGGTGGTCAGCACATACTCTCTGCTCGTGCTTGTCATCCATGCTGTGTGGTTCTACCCCCTCCAGACACAGATGCTGATCAGCTGAAGTGAGCCCCATAGCTGCTGTTACTTGTCCTTGGCCAGCCCCCACCACATGTGCTCACAGCAGCAGTACTGCAGAATGCAGGACTTCATCAATGTGACAATCGTCACTTTGCAGCCTGCAACCATCCGTTTCTTTGTGTCCTGTGGCTGGTCCCCCCCCCCCCATGCTCTGGAGTCACAGGGGTGCATGTGTGGTGTCCATCCCTTCCCCCACTGACAGAGTGAGCGCCAGAAAGAGGGAGAGACAGAAACAGAACTGGACTGTGGGAGAGGCAAGAATCTTCTCTTTCCCACAGAAGTATGTAGCACAGCATGCATTGTAGTGCAGTACCCAAAACAGGAGTGCTTATGCCGCACAGCACTCTGTTCATGTTCCCTCCACAGTGCGATCAGGGCGAGGTGCTAACTATTTCTGTGTGTGCGTTGCAGGGTGCATATTACATCTCTGCAGAAGTGTGTACCACACAGTAAGATGCACAAGAAATGTCACAGATCCTGTCAATAGTGTATTGGTGACATTTCTGAGTACATTACAACAGTGTAGGATGCATTATTTCCTAGGAACTATTTTCCAGAGTGGCAGGATAAAGAACCTTTCTTGGTGTTCAAACAACTAATAAAACAGCTTTCTTAACATGTTTTTGTTGTGTAAACATTGCCCATGTTATAAGTGCATTAATGCAGTCCAGGACGTGCTGATAATGTGGATTAACATACACCCGGGGGATTGTAAGCGCACTCGACCTACGGCCTCATACCTCACAACACCCCCAAGGTGTGCGCTAGTCCACATCATCAACACACCCTGTCATGTGTTAATGCTTACTTATATATGTGCCACCCCCAAATTGCAGCCCAACGGTTCTAGTGTGGGGAGTGAAACTCCGTGGGGCTATAGTTTGGGGGTGGCACATATATAAGTATTTTTATACTAGCTGTGTGGTAGTTTTAAAGCAAATAAATGGAGATTTCAGCTATTTACTGCACACAGTTTCTGGCATCTATATTCTTGTATCTGGGAAGTTACCTGAATTTAAGAAGTAATTGAACATTTGAACCATCTCATTCCCTAAAACTTCAAATACCATCTCATATTTCATTAGGTAACCCATCCTGGCCTGGGGCAACCCCTTTTTTTTAGTGCTTTAATTATGTCTTCTTATTCATGTTTTGAGACCTCCTGAATTAATATGTCCTGCAGATCTGCAGGCAGTTTTGCCACATTACAGACTTCTAACCATTCCCTCATCTGTACCCCACTCAACTGAAAATCTTGAACCATTCATTCACATATTTATCTATTTACAACTTTGATAGCCGGGTAGGTGTGCTAATCCGAGGAACCATTTTCAGGCATGACCCGGGCCATGTACCGTGTCCAGAGTATAATCTAACAGGGAGTATATAGCAGAAGAAGAAGAAGAATTAGCATTTATATAGTGCTTTTTCATACACAGTATCCCAAAGTGCTTTAAAAGCAATGCTAGACTGGTAGTGAAGTGACTGAATGTGTGGTGGTGGCCATATCACACATCATCACCCACACATAGCCTGGATATTTGCATGAACCAGTTTATGGGAAGGGGAATGTTGGCCATCACACTGGGAATGCTGCCTGCTCTTTGCGAAGAGTGCCCTGGGTTCTTTTACTTCCACCTGGACACCCACCAGGATGGGTAGGAGGGACCTCAGTTTAACATCTCATCCGAAAGACGGCACACCCCAACAGTACAGCACCTCCCCCCAATACTGCACTCAGATGCCAGCGATTTTGAGGTGCAAATCCAATCCCGGTGTGGGACAAGAGCCCACGACCTTCTGGTCCAGAGGCATATGTGCTACCAACTGAGCCACACTGACAGCAGTGTTTACATATAAATAGAAGATTACAAGATACAATAGACTCACAATTGTCAAAGCATCAAAATCACAAGCACAGGAAAATAGCATGAGAAATCACAGATTAAACAGAGGTTTGAGAATCAAATGACATGCTAGACTGAAAACAGTTCTGGGGAGAAATAAACAGTCAAAACCCAACGGGTACATTGGAGAAGGCAAGGTTCAACGGTGAATAACTAGGACACAGGGGTAAGTGAAGTAGGAGGTGGGGAAGGGAAAGAAGGAAGAGGAAGGGGAAGCAGATTTGGTAACAGAGAAGTGTAAGGATACTAGTCATGTGAAGGGGTGGTCAGTAGGGGAGTCGACACAGCAAAGCATTTTCAGCTGGATGCCCATTATTTCATTATATATGCCTCTACCTCAGCCATAACATCCTCCTGTGTATGGCATATAGTCCCTGATGGTGTCATCACCTGATCCAGAATCTTCTTGTCTCTCAAGGAGGCACAGCAGGCACAGGGATTTGTGTGCACCCAAGTCCCCTGAGTCCCAAACTTTTGTTCCTAAAGACTTTACCCTATCATACTGTATGTTATTCATTTCCTCCTTGATTTCTTTTATCTGGGCAGAAATGTCTAGCCTGGTCTCCCTATGTATATAATAAGCATGGCCGTGTGCAACTCTTTCTGTAAATCTAGATATCATTTATTTTTTGCCTTCCCATTCATTTTCTCTGTGGTTTAAAAAAATTCTGTTATATACCTCTTACTCTCCTCCCACCATTCCTCTAGGGACTCATACGGAAAGAAAACTGGTTTCCTTGCCCTTAACATAGAAACAAAGAAACAGAATCTGACGGCAGATAAGGACCGCTTGGCCCACCTAGTCTGTCCATTTCCCTACCTGATGGATAAGCTGCAGAGTCTAGTTAACCAACTGCTTACTTCTTCCTAACCCCACTAGAATTGCTTTATGTCTGTCCCATGCATTCTTGAATTCTCCCACTGTTCTTGACACCACAACCTTCTTAGGAACACTGTTCCATGCATCCACAACCCTCTCCATGAAAAAATACTTTTTAACATTACCTCTGAGCTGTCCCCCCATTATCTTCAAATTGTGCCCCTTTGTTCTTGCACATCTCTTTTTCTGAAAGATGATACCCTCTTGGACTTTGTTGATTCCATTGACATACTTGAAAGTTTCTATCATGTCCCCCCCCCACAAGGGTATACATATTAAACTGCTTTAGTCTCTCTTTATATGTCTTCTGATGCAGACCCTGCCCCATTTTGGTTGCCCTCCTCTGAACAGTCTCCACTCTATGTCTTTGCGGAGATGGGGTATCCAGAACTGCACTCAGTACTCCAGATGGGGTCTCACCAACTGTCTGTACAGAGGGATAGCAACTTCCTGTTTTCTACTGTTGATGCCTCTCCCTATGAATCCCAGTATCCCCTCAGCCCTCCTTACTGCCTTTTCACATTGCTTGCCCACCTTAAGGTCATCTGATATAATTACTCCTAGGTCCCTTTCCATTTTTGTTGTTGTTGGTATCTCATCCCCATTGTGTACTCTTCCCCTGGGTTTTTGTTTCCCAGGTGCATTACCTTGCACTTCTTTGCATTGAATCTGAGCTGCCATATATTTGACCATTCCTCCAACCTTGCCAAGCCTCTTTTCATCCCTTCCACCCCACCTTGTGCATCAACACTATTGCAGATCTTTGTGTCGTCTGCAAAGAGATATACTTTTCCTTCCAGGTGCCCGCCAAGGTCACTTATACAGATATTAAAGAGGACTGATCCCAGTACTGAATCCTGCGGTACCCCACTAGTTACCCTCCTTTCTTCACTGTGAACTCCATTTACTGTTATCCTTTGTGTCCTGTTGTCCAGTCAATTTTCTATCCAGGCTACCACCTTGGGACCCACTTCAAGGCTGGCTAACTTGTATATTAATCTTTTGTGTGGGACTGTGTCAAATGCCTTACTAAAATCAAGGTAGGCCATATTCACAGCCCCTCCCTGGTCTACTACTTTGGTCACCCAGTCAAAGAAATCATTAGATTCTTCTGACACGACCTTCCCACTGTGAATCCATGGTGCTTTGGGTTCTGTGCCCCACTGTCCTCTAAGTGCTCGACAATTCTTTCCTTCAGAACTGATTTCATCATTTTCCCTACCAGTGAGGTTAAACTAACCAGTCTGTAGTTTCCTGCCTCTGCCCTGCTCCCACTTCTGTGAAGTGGAATCACATCCGCCCTCCTCCAGTCCACAGGTACCACCCCATCCCATTAAGATATGCATTAGCTTGTAGCTCATGGATCTCAAGGAGACTCAAAGTCAGTCTCCAATATCCTGAACCCCATTTAGTTTCATTAAACCCACTTCAAAAACAGGCTAAAAGACCATAGTTGGAAGAATTGATAGATTCCACCCTAGCTTCTTATAGCAGGAGTGTTCCTAAAATGAACCAATAATCTAGTCTAGTGGAAAGGGTTCCCCTAACTGTGGGGAGCCTTTGTGTATTGTGATGCAAAATCATCTAATAACCCTGTCTAGGTAATCAAGTTATTCAAAAAAGAAGAATCGCAGAGTAGTTGTTGACCTCTTATCCAGTTTTGACTACCCACAATTAAAGTCCCCTCTGAATAAAATATGTCCAGCAGTAAATAAATAGGGTTGCATAAGTTAACAGCTGAATCCTGCCTGCCTTTGACTGTGGTGCATGTATATTAATCAATCTGAAATAGGAATTACCATAACTGATATCTAATAACAGGGACCTACATCGACATACAAACATACGAAGAAGCCAGACAAGGCAAGCAATTTGGTCTATCAAGTCTGTTCATATCGCAGGGTCCAAAGCTTGTGCTAATATCCCTGCCCTCTCCCCATTCCTCCCATCCTTCCTACCCATGATAGTAGTAGTATATGGGTATACTAACTGCCAAAATTTGATTGATTGCCTGAAATTACGTAATGCCCCACCCCTTCCACATGTTCCAGACATGATGCAATGTCCCACCCCCTTCCTGCGAGCACCAGAAATGACACAGCCCTCCCATTCCATATTGTGATGCTGCTATGGGTGGAGTGAAGGTTGGCTTGTCTGGGCTTGCCCAGGACATGTGAGAAGGGCTAAAAGTAGACAGCAAGGAAACTGGTATGCACAGCATCCTATTTTGATGCAATATAAGCAATAAATTACACTTTAGAATTTAAAGAGATGCCATGTATTGCTAAGGGACTTGACACAATGTATGAACAATTGAGTGTAACACTATGGAGTGCTGCTGAAAGAAATAGATACAGCCCTACACTTATACAAAAGGGGTAAATTGATTTTACCAAACGACATTGCATTTACAAGAACAGCATATTTATACAGACAGCCTAAGATGGTTTTAGCAGAAGATCCTCCCCTGAGTAACCTATACATGACTATCATGCTGAGTCAGCTGAAGCTTGCCTGTTTAGCCTTAGGGTTGATGGACCATAAAATGTAGTGTTAGTTGAGATAGTTGTAAGATAAGGGATACATACAGCTACAGTAAGATATGGAACAAAATCAGAGGCCTTTAATTATGCAGAACCCAGAGCTTTAATTATACAGGCCATCCAAAAGCAGCTTTTTACAGAGAATTTTTTACGAGATTGGAAACATGCAGTTTATGGTAATATGGTTTAATGGATGAGATAATTCACTAAAAATACCACCAACAGCTTAATCTGGTTCAAGGCCAGTTGGCATTCATCTGTATCCCCCTCCCCGGGTCGTGCCTGAAAATAGGCAGAGTCTGTCTAGCACGCTTACCTGGTCAATAAAAACTAAATAAATAAATAATTGCATTGCAAACATGTCAAACTTGCTTTTTTGAGTCCAGTTGTTTTTTTTCACAGTAAGAGATCTTTAAAGCTCAGATGCAGTTCATTTAACCTGGGCACACATAGTATACATCTTTTTTTTTTCTTTTTTTTTTACTTTACTAAACTAAATAAAAAAACATGTCAGCAAACCTCTTTATTGGTTTAAAGTATAGCATTATTTTTTGCAGTTTTGTTTAAAGTCTGATATTATGCATATTCAAGCCTGTTTTGCATCTTATAGATGCTGCCTCAATTCTGAAGCCCTCAAGCTAGCCATAAATAGTTCTGTCCTCTTGGTTATAGATTATGGCCTTGGTGTTTATAGCTCAGCGAATGACTCAGTCTTAAAAAGAATAGCCCTAATACAGAACAAAGCTTGCAGACTTCTACTTGGAGCTCCTCGACAAACCCACACCTGCGACCTCTATTCTCGCTCAGGCTGGCTGGACTTGGATAACCACGCCCGTTATCTGCAATGTCTCCTTCCCAAGAAGACAACCCTCGGCCTAACCCCTCATGAGGTCCAAGCTATTCTATGCCCTATTGCACCTACCAGGCTTACTTGAGGATCACAGAACAACTTGTTCAACATCCCTTTCTGCCACACTACTCAAGGTCAATGCCCCTTTGCATAACGGGCCCCAAACTGGCTAAACTCCCTCCTGAGTGACCTTTTATCTGAATGAAAAATCAGGTACATTCAAAGCTGAACTACTATATGTACTCTCCTCTCCAATCAAAGGAAGTGCTCCTATTCCTAATAAAGGAAGCATGTAGAATGCCAATTTCTATCAGCACTTATTCTTGCCATGCTGACCCTAATCATCCAGCACTAACCCCTTTCCTCCCTTTCCCACTTATGTCCCCCCTCCTTAGAAACCTAAACCCTCCCTGTAGCGACTGTCTTTAGCCCACTGCCCTCTTACTTTCATTCCCCACTTCCCATCACCACTCTCCATCTTTCCCATTTCCTTGTTCCCCTTCTCACCTCCTCCCACCCCAACTTAACTAACATCCACTCTCTCTACTTTATCCACCCGTACTCCACCCCCTCTCCCTTGACACCTCCCACTCTGCCCTTAACCTCTTTCATCTACACCAAAGCTGTATTAACCCCCCAATTCACCAGACAAAGGGATTTAATTATTCCTGCATTGACCATATCCTACCTCCTTTGACACCTGCCCTCTTCCATATCTACTAACTGCTCTCTTTTGTCTTCTGCTCACTCAAAGAATAACTGTTATTGTTTGATACCATTCTTACTGTGGATTTGCAATAGCTACTAGGTATAATATTCCTGCTCTGTTAATGTTAAATATGTATTCATTCTTTGTAGAACAATTGTAATTGAACTTTTCAAAAATGTTTTAAACCAAACTACCCTGTGTATTATACCTGTTCTGTTCCTGTTAAGTATATTTCCTCTGACATGGAACCTTTGTAAATGAGCTTTTAGCTCAAACTAAGGTTGTAATCCTAGAACTAAATAAATAAAATAAATAAATAAGTTTCAGAACAAAACCTCCTTATGTTTTTACGCATTTTAAACAAAGGCCCCATTCATTTTAATGGATGGATTTTTGAATTATTTCATCTGTTTCACATAGTATTTGCTTTAACAAGTATTATCTGTTAAAAGTTTTGTATTATATCATAGTTTTATTTGCTGTGGGGCAATGTCAGGAAGTATTTTTTCACAGAGAGGGTGGTGGCTGCATGGAGCAGCCTTCCTGAGGAGGTTGTGGGGTCAAAAACAGTGGGGTAATTCAAGAATGCATGGGACAGATATAAGGCAATTCTTGTGGGGGGGTAGGAGGAAGTAGACTGTTGGTTAACTAGGATCTATCTGCAGCTTATCCAGTAGGTAGGGAAATGGGCAGACTAAGTGAGCTAAGCAGTCCTTATCTGATTTCAAAGTCTATGTTTCTATGTTTCAGGTTCTGCGGTAATGCGTTTTCATCTAAACTATATTTTTACTTCTACTGGTCAAGACACTGTTTTTAGTTAAAACTGTGTATAACAATATTTTTGTAGTTTTATGAAAAGCCTAAAATTATGCATATTGATGTCTATTTTGTATCTCAAACAAATAAGTTTCAGAACAACAGCTCTTTATGTTTTTACACATTTAAAACAAAGATCCCATTCATTTCAATGGAAGGATGTTTGAATTATTTTTTAATATATGGATATGCGATTTAATAGCATACAAAAAAATCCCAGTAATAGCATTGCACAGCAAGTGGTAATAGTACAGTTGCTCACTGATAATAGCATCGTTCCAAAATGATAATACTATCGTTCCCTCCTGAACGACAGTATTATCACCAAAACACAGCAGCGCATGCGCTAGTATTCCCTACCAACGTCTTCCGGAGCATGCCTTTTAATTGGCCACTTTTCCTTAGTCAGCGGGCAGAAGAAATCTCAAAACATGGCGGCCATCCCTCGATTAGCGAGACACTAGGGAGTCCTCCGTATTTTGCCATTTTCTTTTTTTTAGACTGTGCCCCAAATAGATTTATCTGCGTAATCCTGTGTTCCCCATTTCCCAACAGCAGGAAAAAGTAGGAATGCCTACTAATAATATTATGCCGTGCTTGTGCTTAATGGAAGGTGGGGGGAGGAGTCGAGTGACAGAACGAGCGAGACGGGGAATGACAGCACGAGACAGTGTGGCGGTTCGCCATCACCAAGACATCCCATAACTGAACTGGCAAACCGCCCATCTCAGAAGACCCCAAAACACACTCAGATCCATATATTAAAAAAAAATGCATGGTTCAGTGTGTATCACCGGTCAGCAATACCATCTCGCGGTTCTGGACATGTAGGAACCTCTCGATGGTATTACTGACCGCTAATACACACTGAACTATACATTATTCTCTTTATCTGTTTCATATAATTTCTGCTTTAACATGTATTATCTGTTAGAAGTTTTGTATTATAGTTTTATTTCAGGTTCTGCTGTAATGCATTTTCATCTAAACTATATTTCTGCTTCTACTGGCCGAGACCCCCCAAAAAAAAAATGTTTAAATGTAATGATTGCTAACCAGTGAATCTTCTAGGCCATCATTGGTCTATGTTACACTGGTTTTCGGTTTCTACCCTGCTTGGGGCTTGCTCAGACCACCCTTTGTACCTCATAAAAGTTGGTGCATTAGCTCACAACAGCCAGCGAACCAGTGTCGGTAAGACTTTTGAATAATTTCAACTTTTAAAAAACTCCTGTGCCATAGCTTTTAAAATGGCTACTTTATTTGCAAAACAGTTTTCTCAGACTGGCTTTCACAATCTTGTTTTAGAATCAAAAGGATCACAAGGAGATGGTGGTGAGTGCACTTTATTCTATTCTTTTTAATATATTACGTGGACAAAATGAAGCTTATTAAATTATAACCTAACTTTTTATAATGTAGGTTTGCCAGCCTTGTCTATATCAAGCAATCACCCAGCAGTGCCTCATACAGCTTTACATGGTATGTCAAATTAAGTTTGTCAAACATATTAGCATTTAGGTGTTATAATTGTGTGTATATGGGGACATTCCATAGTCATACTTGTTTTGCCAGTGCTGCATACACTTGGGGGTGCTGTATAGTAATTTATTTAGTTTAAAATATTTTGCTGATATTGCACAGAGAACCATAGTCTAATTTATAGATGTGAACAGGACTAGCAATCAAATAAAGATGTAATGCTTTACCTTTTGTGCATTTAAAACTATCACTGTAGACTGTACGCCAGGGTTTAAAACCTCTAGCAAACTGGTTTAGTAAAGGCCTGTGCTTTGTAGAATGATTTGGCAGCTAAAACATAAAAACACTGCTGAAGTCAACTCTTCAGTATGTAACATTATAAAAAACCAAATTGATTAATAGCAGTATATAATTAGTGGTGACTTATAAACTGTTTTTATTTTTTGTAATAGAAACAGAGCAATCAGGGCCTGCACGTTGGTGCAGCGGTTGGATTTCTGCTTGTGGCGCCAGCGACCCGGGTTCGGGAATGAGCCCAGAGAGCTGGAGGGCCAGCCAGGGGAGGAGACTTGAGCATCCCAGGGACAGCTCGTATTCTCCAGGGAGGGAGGGGGGACAGCATCTTGGTGCTTGACTGGCCCAAAACAGAGGTCTGGGGCACAGCAAGCACTGAGGCAGTTGCAGTGGGGAGGACGTCGTGGATGTCAGTGCTATGTGCCTGGACATCAGGGTACTCACGACACCCAAAGACAGAAAAAAGAGAAAAAGCCTCAAAGCTCCAAGAAGCTGGAGCACCAGAACCAAATCTAATGTGCTTCCACTTGCCTGACCAATTGAACCGACGAGACAAGTAGTGTTCGGGGTGTACGGGCCCCACCTCATCCCCGCCCAGGGGGTAAACCATGGCTCCTTGGGGGCTCAGGATGGACCAGGTTAGGTGGCTAGCAGGGGTAGACTCCATGGTGCTCCCCAGGAACTGGAGCTGGGGGGTGATAAATAGAGATAAAAAAAAAAGAAATGGAGCGACCAGGACCTTCACGCAATACTATACCGCTAATGAATGAGGAAAACAAAAAGGTATGCTGCAGTTAAATTTGACAGACGTTTTGAACTACATTAACAGAAGTGTTTGCAGTTTTTTACAGTGCAGGTTAATAATGGGCAGATGTGCTGACGATTGTAAATTAGCTACTGTGCAGTTCTTGTTTCTGAATTTAGCATGCTTTCTTTTAAGAAAAATTGTACTATACAGCCATATGTTTACACAACATACATTAAGAAGTTCTGGTGTAGCAATGTTTCTATCCCTGACCACCACCCCTCTTTCCTGTTTTTATCGTTTTAAATTCAGGGTGGTTTAATGCAGCAAATTATTTAATATACTGATATTTTGCATGTTTTTATTGAGAGTACTGATCAACTAAAACAGATCAAAATACAATAAAGGAATGTAATCTAACATGAAAAGTACCTAATCAGCCTGCAAAAAGACAGCACTATTACAAAGCAATACACATTACAAGGGTTATATATTTATGTTTTATATTTAATGTTTCCTAGATTATGTCAAATTTAAGCCTCTAGAAGCAGTATTTCCAAAGCATGCAAAGGCACCACACACATTTAATATTATCCAGACCGCAAAGGAGACTTCATTGGTAAGACAAGACCACTGCTACCTTCAGTGCCTGCACCCAGAATAGCAAACAAAAATGATGAGGGCTGTGTGAAAATTTCTTCAGCCCTTCCCTGTGAGTCTTTAAGGAAAGACCAACCCCCCCCTCCCCAAACAAACAGAAGTGAAAAATGTGAACACCATTGCCATATAGGTGTTGGGGGTAAGCGTTGTTGCAAACATAACAATAAGCAAACACAAACATCTATAGCATTATCCAGTGCCCCTGAGAGTGTATCTGCCGAGCTGTCACACATCAAATCACCTGCTGTGTGTGTGTGAGTAAAGCTAACCCTATAATTATGCCTGAAACTTTGACACCCCAAAAAGTGTCACCACAAGAGCAAAACTCAGCCAGTGGTACCCTTGTATATACACAGCTATAATTTAGACCCCTTTTGCATACCTGTGGTGGTTTCTTCACATGTGACGCTGCCCCTGATTGCAAACTAACATTTGAAATTTTTAATAACACATTTAAGGGGGTCATCTTCACAGAAACAAAGCCATCATAATACAAGATTTAAAACTGTAAATATGCATTTTGGCTGTTGTTTATATACCAGAAATGGTGGCCACTCGAAACCTAATTAGAAAATTAGCCTGTAGTGGTGCAAACATTTCAGCTACACAAAATGACTGTGACAACATGATTTATACAATTATACAATGTGGGTGGGTCTTTAGAAGCACTAGGCATAATAGAGTGACTCAGTATATTAGATGTAGAATTAGAAAGGCTAAAAAAATATTGGCCACCTGTAACAGAATGCAGCACCATCAGACACCCATGAGAAAACACGGGGCACCACCACATAACCCTGTGATATCTGGGTCTGCACATGCCCCAAATAGGGTGGAAACCGAGAACCAGTGTAACATAGATCAGTAATGGCCTAGAAGACTCACTGGTTAGCAATCATTGTCACAAATGCACTCCGCAGGTCAGGCCCTCTGCTCCCACAGTGCCAATCTCAGAGTGCAATAGTATGAACAGGTAACAGACAGGGTAATCCTCCTGTCTGTTTTGGGTCCGAATCACCTTTTAGCCTTGAGTTCTGGAGGGATTCAAACTGTGAACCTTATGCTAGCATAACCAATTAACAGGCTCAGATAATACTCTCTTCGGGGGGATGCAATATAATCTTTCGCCCAAGGGCATCCAGCCACGTATCCAAAATGAACCCTTACAACTCTATAAGAGACCTAGGTATTGCTTATCTTTTTTAAGCAAACTCAGTAACACAATCAATCCTTTTAACAGCTGTCAGCCTTAAAAACATAGATTCAGCACATCACATGTAAAATAACTGAGAGAAAACACAGACAGTATAATAAATAAAATGTTGTTTACTAGAAAAATGGTAAAACCAGGTGAAATCAAATACAGAACAAATTATATCACAAATCTCATGGTCATCTACAAATAAAAAATAAAAAGGAAAGTTACAGAATACAAGTTCCTACAACAAACACTTAATTATTTTCTATTACCTTTATGTGTTTTTCAGAGAACAGTCTCTATCAGAGTCCAAGAATCATCACTGTTTCCCTCTGTTAGCTGTTCATTTGAAACACCATCTCCCCTCCCCTTTCATGAGGCCAGCTAGATCCTCCCTTATGTTCAATTTCTAACATAGTTATCTACAAGGATGTATTTTAAATAATGTGAACATCAGCAAAAAGCCCTTTCCCAAATACGACAGTCTGGGATCAAACATTTCTCTTTGAACTGGTTGTTGATTCCTGTTCCCAAGGAAGATCAAAGGGTTTACAACTTTAACACTGTGCGGTTATGAAACAGCCTGTTCCTCTAGGAAATCATAAAAGTTTATAAGGCTTATCCTCTGGCAGATGGCCAGAGCCTTAATTAAGAACAGAACAGGAAATTCTAGGTTTTCCCTTCACTAGTCAATTTCACACATCCTCTGGTCAGTTTACCACATCCTGTATTATTACTACACTGGAACCTGGGGGGGGGGTCACTCACTGAAGCCCAGCTTGGATGCATCGGAGCAGACATTCAGACACATTTGTTTATAATACAAATATCGTACAATAATTATAAGCAGATGGCAGCATCACAATCCTCCCCACCTAGACTGAATTTGGGGGCTCCATCCCCTGCATGGGATGAGCTCTCCAAGTCAGTTCATTCCTCTTATAGACGCAACAAGCCATCTCCATTTTCATTTGTTGCCCCTGCCCTGTATAAGATTATCATGTCATACCCTTGCAAGGCAAGACTCCAACTCAATAGCCTACCATTCGTTTTATCCATTTGTGCCAGCCAAACCAGGGGGTTGTGGTCAGTCTGTACCTCAAAATGTTGCCTATATAAGTATGGCTCTAACTTCTTTAGGGCCCACACTATGGCAAGACCCTGTTTTTCCACAGTAGAGTAAGCCTGCTCCCTGAGAAGTAACTTTTTACTCAGGTACACTATGGGGTGATCTTTCCCTGGGCTGGATGTCCGACTCAGTACTGCCCCAATACCCACATCCGAGGCATCAGTCTGGACTACAAAGGGTCTGCTGTAGTCAGGACTTGTCCATAAAGGAGCACTGCACAGTGCCTCCTTCAGGCTGGTAAAGGCTTTTTCACAGGCTGGTTCTCAGGCAACTTTCTTAGGCATCCTTTTCTTTACCAGGTCAGATAGGGGAGCGGCCAGGGCACTGTAATTGGGTACAAATTTCCTATAGTACCCTGCTGTCTCTAGAAAACTCCTGACCTGCTTCTGCATTTCTGGTCTGGGCCATGCCTTGATCACCTCTATTTTCATTTGATTAGGATGGAGCTGTCCCTGGCTTACAACATGCCTGAGGTATGCCACTTCAGCCTTGGCCACCAGGCACTTCTCAGCTTTGACAGTGAGCCCGGCCCTCTGTATCCTGCCCAGCACTTCCCTAAGGTGGGACAGGTGTTCCTCCCAACTGGCACTAAAGATGGCAGTGTCATCCAGGTACGCCACATCATACTCCTCAGCACCATTTAACACCTGGTTCACCAACCTTTGGAAAGTGTCCAGGGCATTCTTCATTCTGAAAGGCATTACTTTAAATTCAAATAACCCTACTGGAGTAATGAAGGCCAACCTCTCCCTAGCTCTAGCAGTAAACTCTACCTGCCAATACCACTTTGTCAGGTCAATAGTTGTAAGGTAAGTCACCCCACCCAACTTGTCCAGGAGTTCATCTGTCTGTGGCATCGGGTGGGCCTCTGACTTCATGATGGCATTCAGTCCATGATAGTTCACACAAAAATGAGTAGAGCCATTTGGCTTGGGAACAAGGACTATGGGTGAGGCCCAGGGGCTGTGGGATTTCTGGATTACCCCTAAATCCAGCATTTCCTCCACCTCCCTCCTAATGTCCTTTTGGACAGCCGCGGACACCCTCTATGCTGTTCGCTGTATGGGTGCCTGCGTCCCTGTCTCCACATCATGCGTCACTAAGGGGGTTAGTCCAGGCTTGGTGCTAAACAGTAGGGCAAAGTCTTCTAAAACCTCCCTTCCTGGATTTGGTCCGGGGCCAACTGGGGTGACAACTTAATTACCTCTACAGAGGACTCCCACTTGCTTTCTTCCAGCAAGTCCAGAAGGAGTTTCCTTCGTCTGTCCCCTCCCCAGGACTACACACTGCAAACACCATGTCAGCCTTGTTAGCATATGGTTTCATCATGTTGACATGGTACAGTCTCTGTGTATGTCTTCTGTCAGGTAACTCTGTAATATAGTTCACGTCATTTACCTTTCTGACTACTTTGTATGGTCCTGCCCATTCAGCCTGCAGCTTGTCTTTCCAGACTAGGATGAGGACCTGACTTCCTGACCCACCGTGTATGAGTGAGCTCTGGCTCTGCAGTCATTCCACACTTTTTGTTCTTGTTGGGTGTGGAAGTGTTGTGGGATTCAAACTCTGACACCAATGTAGATGAAACATGCTGAAGAGGTTTTATTCAAACCGGGTAACAAAACAAAAATAAAACGAACTGTTCGAGTAACAAAAAAAAAAAAAAAGAGAAATACTTCTTCCAACAAACGAATCGCAAATTCCAGAATCCAGAAGGTAAACAAGCAAACAACTTCTCTTAGAACATACTAAGGAACGGGGGTTAGCACCTTGCTGAGCCCCTGGACTAGACTAACTATGAACAGCTTTTTGCTGCTTATATAATATGCAGTGGACATTTGGTCCAGAAAGTCCCTCCCCTTCTTACATAACAATAACCAAAAACCTTAGAATGTGTTTTAATATTATTTTGGATCTATCCAGAGGTTAATAAATAAAATACTTAACTGAAAGAAAGAGATGGAGTGTTTAAAATATGTGTTTCTGACTTATTTTGACACAGAAATGGGCTGTACCTATGCTCTCTGGGCTCCTCCCACAGATTCTCTGTGTAACTATGAGAAGAGCTTGGCCGGCCAGCGCTTAGATGGACAGAGAATAAGCTGGAGGGAGTGGAGTCCTGATAGCATAAGGTCATAGCACTAAATACTCCCAAAAATATCTACAAAACATCAGCCCTATAGGTAATAATTTAAATCTATTTAGCAATTCAGTTCAGACAGTATCTTTTCTGCATTATAGTTCAAAAACTCTTTATGCAACAACATGCCTTACAGAGTCAAGAGTGTTAGTTTCCCTACAGACTAGAGCTGTGTGCTCTCTGTTTAAAACCCCAAACAACCAACCATCCTAGTGAGCTACCATTTGGGCTTTTGCTTCTGCTTTAACATTTACTCAGCAGGGAGGCTGAATCCCAGGCTAGCACTTAAATAAGGAGTTTTTAGCTCCTCAGTAGCACATACATTGCATTGTAAGCTTCCTTAAGATTCATTTCATCTGCCTAAAGCCCCTAACGTGGAGTTCAGGCTCTTGATAGTACTGGGCTGCTTGTGCTTTTATTAAGGGTTTTTTCAAGGAGAAAATGGAGAATTTTGACACTATTGCCCAACAAACAACATCCCCTTTTCAACATAAGCTAAATAAAGGGGTTAAATGAATTTTTACAATGCCAACTCGCTACCTCGACGTGCGCACATTCGAGAAGACAACATGCGCACATTCGTGTAGGTGAATGTGCGAACAATCATGAAGTATAGGAACAGAATCGGGACTGCCCTTAGAGACCTATTTCTTTAACAATATCAACAGGGACAGTAAGAACACTAGGTAGGTGGCCTTCCTACCTACTGGGGAATACCAGGATTGGAAAACAGCAAAGAGGACAGGGAAAGCAACGAGAAAGAGGAGGGAAGAAAAAAAAAAATGGTGTTGCAACAGACTTGACTATGGAAAGAAAAAGGGGGGGATAGGTCTCAAGAGGACAGTTAACCCAGACCCTGCCACATACTCCTCCCCACCTAAGAGGGAACCCTGTAAAGGGTTTTCAATTTCCTACACCCGTAACAGGTCCTAAATAACCAGATCTCTCCGAGGAGAGATGGAGCTTCAGCTCACCCACTCTCCAAAGCTCCACCTTGGGGTCCCAATTAAGATACCATACCAATAAACAATATGATATCCAAAAAAACACAAATATGTATTCAGATATCTATTAATTCACTACCCCAAGATCTGTTTCTATCTGTTTAGACTCATTGAGCCCTCCTCCATATCTGGACATATAGTCTGCATTCTTATTAGCAGAACCTGGTCTATGTTTGATGGTGAATTTATATGGCTGTAATGCCAAATACCATCACATAATCCGGGGATTCTTATCTTTCATCGCGTGAAGCCAACATAGGGGGTTATGGTCTGTCCATACTTTGAAGTCCACCTCCCAAAGATAAAACTTTAAAGCTTCTATTGCCCATTTCAGGGCCAAACATTCTTTTTCAATAGTTGAATATTTAACTTCTCTCGTATGTAGCTTCCTACTAATGTACACTACCTGATGTTCTTCCCCTTCCACCAGCTGGGATAACACAGTGCCTATTCCTGTAATGGAAGCATCAGTCTGCATCACAAAGGGAAGGTTAAAATCAGGACTCCTAAGTACAGGAGAGGCACATAGGTATCCTTTTATTGTGGAAAATGCCTCCTCACATGCTGGTGTCCATTTCACCTTGGACGGGTTATTTTCCTTTGTCAGGTCTGTCAAAGGACTTGCTATAGATGAGAAATTAGGCACAAAACGCCTATAATAGCCAGCAAGGCCTAGGAAAGATCTCACATGACGCTTCGTTAAAGGGTGGGGGCTTTTGGCCATGGCATCAACCTTATCTATATCTGGCTTCACCTGACCGTAACCTATCCTGAAGCCTAAATATTTAACCTCCCTCATAGCCTAAGCGCATTTTGTTGGATTTATTGTTACCCCTGCTTGAGAAATGGCTTCTAGAACCTGGTTTAGATGACATAAATGATCTTCCCAGCTAGGACTGAACACTATCACGTCATCCAGGTATGCAGCACTATAGCCCATATAAGATCTGAGTATTGTGTCTATAAATCGTTGGAACGTGGCTGGTGCCCCATGGAGCCCAAAGGGCATGGTTCTAAACTGGAAATGCCCTAGTGGGGTGCTAAAGGCTGTCTTGTCTTTGGCTAGAGGGTCAAGGGGTATTTTTCAGTACCCCTCTGTGAGGTCTAGGGTACTGATGTATTGCGCTTTCCCTAAATGGTCGATGATGTCATCAATTCGGGGCATTGGATATGCGTCGAATTTTGAGACAGCATTAAGCCGGTGGAAATTGAGACATAGCCTTATGCCTCCTTCCTTCTTTTCCACCATGACCATTGGTGATCCCCATTCACTAGTGGAGGGTTCTATTACTCCAATGCTTGCATTTTTCTCAGTTCTTTAATGACCTCTCCCTGTACCTTCTCTAGCAGATGGTAGGGTTTTTGCCTGATAGGGGTCTCTTGTTTTAAATGTATGTGATGTTCTACTCCCAGAGCCTTCCCAGGTTGGCAGGAGAACAGTCCTTTGTATTTCTCTAGTATGTTGTCTAGTGTTTGTCTCTGTAGAGTGTTCAACTCTGGGTTTATTTTCAATGTTTCATATCCTTCATTGCTTTCTAACCTCTGGTATGCCTGGTCTAACTCAGAGTTACTTTGCTCAGGATAGACATACATAACGGGAGATGGTTTTCTCTCATTCCACTTCTTTAATAAGTTGGCATGATAGATTTGCAACCTTTTCCTTCTTTCGGGGACATCAACCTCATAATTCACAGGCCCTACCTGCCTTTGAATGGTATAAGGGCCTTGCCATTTCATGATTAATTTGTTATCTGATGAGGGTAGTAATAATAATACTTTGTCCCCTGGCTGCAAGTCCTTTTGACCCACTCCTTTGTCATAGGTTTGTTTTTGAGCTACCTGTTTTCCTTGATTGTAGTGCTGTGCAATTTCACTGTATTTCTTTAGTTTATCTCTTAATTGTGTAACATATTCTAAGGGGGGTGTTCCCTCTGCACTCTTCATCCCTTCCCATTGTTCCTTGATAATATCAAGGGATCCTTGAGGGTTTTTCCCATAGAGCAATTCAAATGGGGAAAACCCCGTAGAAGACTGTGGTACCTCCCTATAGGCAAACATCAGCAAGGGTAGTTGCACATCCCATGTCCTACCTTCTTCTGTTACAAATTTCATTAGCATCTTTTTCAGGGTTTTATTAAACCTCTCCACTAGCCCGTCGGTTTGAGGGTGACAGGGGGAGGTATATAATGCTCCTATACCTAAGGACTGGTAGATACGGGCCAATAGAGTTGACCGAAAATTACTTCCCCTGTCTGTCAGGATCTCTTTGGGTACTCCCATCCTACTGAAAACCTTCAACAATTCATCTGCTATGTGAGGGGCTGTAACATTCCGCAAGGGAATGGCCTCTGGATGCGGGTGGCGTAGTCTCATATTACCAGGATGAATCGATTCCCCTTACTTCTCCTTGGTAATGGGCCTACTATATCCATTGCCACATGTTCAAAAGGATTAGTTATTAATGGCAGTGGTTGTAAGGGTACTTTGTCTATCCTGGTAATATCGGCTACCTTCTGACACTCTGGACAACTGTTACAATAAGTTGATACTTGAGCATGTATCCCTGCCCAGAAATATCTATATAATAATCTACTCAGGTTCTTGTCCCTAGCCAAATGGCCTGCCATAGGTACATCATGTGCCAGAGATATTAACTGTTCCCTATATTGAGTTGGAACCATCAATTGTTCTATTACCAACCCTGTCCTAGGATGTCTGCATTCTCTATATAACAGTTGGTCATTTATAACATATCTGGAATATTTACTCTTGTCATCAGATTTCACCACCTGTGAAAAGAAAGGTTGTAAAGTTACATCATTACTTTGTTCTTTTATGAACACGTTATGTACATTTTGTTTGTCCATAACAGAAATAATGTCTTTTCTACAGTTCCATAACAACTTTTCCTTTTTTCTTATGCGTGTTGTCTTTCAGTCCTTCCCGGGGCTGGAAAAAATGTCCTCTTCAAAGGGAAACATTTGTGTTACTGTTGGTACCTGTTGGCTTTGTGCCCTAGTGGTGACAGCAGCTAAATATCCAATATTGGGCAGGAGAGTATCAAATCCAGGGTAGTCATGCCCAATTACCATAGGCACAGGGAGGTTGGGAACTAAACCGACTGCCAACTGTAGTTGCCGCCCATGCACCCCCAGGGTGGCATATTGCATTGGATAAGTGTGAGTGTCCCCATGAATGTACGTAACACTAGTTGTATTTACAGTTTTGCCCTTTGGCAGCAATGATGCCTGCACTAGTGTCTGTTTACTGCCAGAATCTAAGAGGGCAGGCAACTCCTCTCCATTTAAACGTACAAGTACCATATAGTGACCCCAATTGGCTAGGGCTAGGTGGGAATGTTCCTTCTTTTTACGAGGGCAGAATCTAGCAATATGCCCCTTTTCTTGACAACTATGACAAATAATGTCCGAGTTCTGGCCCTTTCCAGATCTGTTAGGCCCTGTAGTGACAGCATTCATAGTGCCCCCAGGTTTTATAGAATTCTCAGTGGTAGTTGGCATAGAGGGTCTTACGATGGGTGAGGGTCCTCGTGTTCCATAATAGGTTTTTGGTCTGGAACTTCTAGCAGACATATAGTCCTCGGCTAGATTGATGGCCTTCTGTGATGTCTCTGGATGATGTTCCCTCACCCACATTTGTGTTTCCTGTGGCAATATTTTGATAACATTGTTCTAGAATAATAGCCTCCATTACTTGTTTGATGGTCTTTGTCAGGGGTTGTAACCATTTATAACACAGATCCTGTAAACGGGTATATGCCTCTTGTGGTGAGTCTGAGTTGTGATATCTATAGGTTCGGAACCTCTGTTGGTAAGTCTCTACACTGATATTGTAACACTTCAGTATCGCTTGTTTCAAATAATCATAGTCATTTACATGTTCCCTGTCAATATAGCTGTAGGCAAGCTGGGCTCTTCCAGATAAGTATGGGGCTAACCTTACGACCCATTGCTCTTTAGGCCACTTGCAGGCTTCCGCCACCCTTTCAAAAGTCATCATATAAGCCTCAATGTCATCATTTTCTGTTAGTTTGGACAGTTTTATATCCTTGGGTCCCTCCACTTCTCTGGGTACTGGAGGTCTAGCCACACCTATAGCTTGGATGGCCCGTAGGGTGTCTGTCCAACGTGCTTCGTTTTGCACTCTATCATATTCTCGTCATCTCTCCAAGTCCAATTGTTGGGTATACAACCACCTCAAAAGATCCTGTGTCTTCTCAGGGGGTCTCTCTTCAGGTAGGTATTCCTCTGCAGCAGTAGCACCTTCCTCCTTGTCCTTTTCCTCTCTCTTGGTCTCCCCTCTCTTTACATCGGGTAAACCAGTCCATAAAGGTCCTTGTGTTAGTTCCGTCATTTTACAGGTCCATACACCCTCTGGTAAACTGGCAGCTGGGGTGCTGGAAACAGCTTGTTCCATCCTTCAGTGTCATGAATACCTTGCCCGATATTCAGAACCCCAAGTCTGCTTAGGCACAGCCCTGGAGCATCCCACTTCTGACATCAGTGTGGAAGTGTTGTGGGATTCAAACTCTGACATCAATGTAGATGAAACGTGCTGAAGAGGTTTTATTCAAACCGGGTAACAAAACAAAAATAAAACGAACTGTTTGAGTAACAAAAAAAACAAATGAGGAATACTTCTTCCAACAAACGAATTGCAAATTCCAGAATCCAGAAGATAAGCAAGCAAACAACTTCCCTTAGAACATACTAAGGAGCGAGGGTTAGCACCTTGCTGAGCCCCTGGACTAGACTAACTATGAACAGCTTTTTGCTGCTTATATAATATGCAGTGGACATGTGGTCCAGAAAGCCCTTCCCCTTCTTACATAACAATAACCAAAAACCTTAGAATGTGTTTTAATATTATTTTGGATCTATCTAGAGATTAATAAATAAAATACTTGACTGAAAGAAAGAGATGGAGTATTTAAAATATGTGTTTCTGACTTATTTTGACACAGAAATGGGCTGTACCTATGCTCTCTGGGCTCCTCCCACAGATTCTCTGTATAAATATGAGAAGAGCTTGGTCGGTCGGTGCTTAGATGGACAGAGAATAAGCTGGAGGGAGTGGAGTCCTGATAGCATAAGGTCATAGCACTAAATACTCCCAAAAATATCTACAAAACATCAGCCCTACATGTAATAATTGAAATCTATTTAACAATTCGGTTCAGTCAGACAGTATCTTTTCTGCATTATAGTTCAAAAACTCTTTAAGCAACAACATATCTTACAGAGTCAAGAGTGTTAGTTTCCCTACAGACTAGAGCTGTGTACTCTCTGTTTAAAACCCCAAACAACCAACCACCCTAGTGAGCTACCATTTGGGCTTTTGCTTCTGCTTTAACATTTACTCAGCAGGGAGGCTGAATCCCAGGCTAGCACTTAAATAAGGAGTTTTTAGCTCCTCAGTAATGCATACATTGCATTGTAAGCTTCCTTAAGATTCATTTAGTCTGCCTAATGTCCCTAACATGGAGTTCAGGCTCTCGCTAGTACTGGTCTGCTTGTGCTTTTATTAAGGTTTTTTTTTTTCAGGGAGAAAATGGAGAATTTCGACGCTGTTGCCCAACAAACAACATCCCCTTTTCAACACAAGCTAAATAAAGGGGTTAAATGAATTTTTACAATGCCGACTTGCTACCGCGACGTGCGACATTCGTAGAGATCTGTGCACGTTCGTGAGACGGTGTGCGAACGATAGCAAACTATGGGAACAGAATCAGGACTGCCCTTAGAGACCTATTTCTTTAACAATATCAACAGTGACAGTAAGAACACTAGGTAGCTGGCCTTTCTGCCTAATGAGGAATACCAGGATTTGAAAACAGCAAAGGGGACAGGGAAAGCAACGAAAGAGAAAGAGGAGGAAACAAATAATAAATGCTGTTGCAACAGACTTGACGATGGACAGAAAAGGGGGGGGGATAGGTCTCAAGAGGACAGTTAACTCGACCCTGTCACACTGGGCAGCTGCCAGGTTGCTCTGGGCTGTCCCCATAAGCTCCTTCAGCCTTTCCCTAAACCTAAGGACATAATCCACTATGGCAGTTCCTTGGGTGGCGTGCTTGCCTTCCCAGTCCTCCCAGATCAAGTCTAGGGGCCCACGTACCCTGCATCCGTACAAGAGCATGAAGGAGGAAAACCCTGTTGACTCATGGGGCATCTTCCTGTATGCAAACATGTGGGGAAGGTATTTCTCCCAGTTCCTCCCATGCTGTTCAGCAAACACTTGGAGCATTGACTTAAGTGTACCATTAAATCTTTCCACAAGCCCATCGGCTTGTGGATGATAAGGTGTTGTGCATCTCTGCACCACATCACACTTCTCCCACAGATATTTAGTCAGGTCTGACATGAAGGAACCCCCCTCGGTTGGTGATAACCTCCTGTGGAAACCCAACATGGGAGAAAATCCCAAGTAAGGCATCTGCCACTTTGTCTGTCCTCAGTGAGGCTAGGGAGACTGCCTCTGGATAACAGGTGGCATAATCCACCTCAGTCAGGATGAACCTCTTTCCGGAGGAGCTGGGGATATTTAAAGGCCCCACAATATCCATTCCCACCCTCTGGAATGGCTCCTCCACTATGGGCAATGGAATTAGGGCGGCTTGGGTTCTCTTACCCGCCTTCCCTATTTCTTGGCACTGGTGACAAGACCTGCAATACTCCTTCACCTGCTGGGTGACGTTGGGCCAATAAAATTCTGGGTCAATTGCTGCATAGTGCGGCGGTTTGAATGATCACAATGGGAATATCGTGCAATCTTGAACAACTCTCCGCAGTACCCTGGGGGAATGACAAGCTGCCCTATCACCCCTCCCTCTGTCTTAGCATCCTGGTATATATCAGTCCATTGTCCCAATAAACCTTATGTTTCCCGTCACCTCCCTGTGCTCTGTCAAGAGTCTGCCCAAAGCCCTCAGCTTCTCTAGACTAGGTCCTCTTCTGAGCAGCTGCAAACTCCTTACACATTCCCAAGGCATGGGACAGGTCCCCTTCAGTCTCTAAACTAGGGTCCCTAACTCTAGCATCAGGGCACTCAGAATCACTGCCATCCCTAACCCTCTGACAATGGGTCACCCCTCTGTCCTCGGAGTAACCCTCCGTAACTGTTGGGTTAACTGCTACTAGGGACATTTCTACCCCCTTTTCATTAGTCTCCATATCAGGAGATCCAGGCTAGGGAACCAGCCTCTCAGTGGTTTTCACAGGGGCTTCTACGGGGTCCAGGGAACTACAAATTTCCCTTGCCGCTTGGCTAGGGGTAATTGCACACACCATCCTGTTTGAGATTGTTGCCAAGAATTACATCAACCGCTAAAGTTTCAGCTACAGCAACCTGTTGCACAGTTCCCTCATCTCACCCCAGTCTAGGAGAACCCTAGCGAGTGGCAATGTTTTCTCCTCCCCAGTGAACCCATGTACGGTCACAAATTGATTGGGTATAAGCTGACCAGGTATGCCCCCATGTCTCTTAACTCTTGTATCTGTACACCATTCACAGTGACTGGATGCATATGTTCCCTCATGTTTACTGGCATGCTTTCAGGGATACACAACCAACCCACTTCTTTCCTAGCACCACTTTGTGTACTGCTTATCCTTTTGGGACACTATCTGGCAATATGCCCAGTTTCTTTGCAAACCCAACATTCATTTCTTTTCCCAGGTAAATCTTTCCTTTGAAACTTGGGGCCACCTGGTTTCGGTGAAGGTAGTGAGGGTTTTAGCTGCCCTGAAGGCGCGCTTTTCCCTTTCTGTGCTGACACGCCTATCCCATTCGTTCTCAGAGCAGGTCTGCTCCTAGTATAGTGGTCTGAGAGTTCCGCAGCCTCTTGCACTGTTTTTGGATCTCAGTCCTCCAGCCAGGTTTTCAGCTCCGCTGGGCATGCCCCCAAAAACTGTTCTAACAATACAGCATTTTCAATTTTATCTACAGAGTTTGCTTCAATTCAATGTTTTAAAACCTGACATTGTTTCATGGCTAGCACCTCATAACTCATGTCAGGGCTCCTCCTGAGCTTACGGAATTTAACTCTGTAGGCCTCTGCTGTTAGCTCATATTTTTTTTTAACAGTGCAGTTTTCAATTTACTGTAATCATTACTGTCCTCATTGTCCATTTGACCCAAAGCATCCCGAGCTTTCCTGGCAAGTAGCGGGGATAGCTGGAAGATCCAGAACCCTCTAGGAATATTTGCCCAAATGCATACTTTTTCAAAGGAATTTAAGAAGGCATCCATATCTTCCCCCTCTTTAAATTCAGCTATCAATTTGGAATTTAATTTGTAACCTAGTCCTGTAGTTCCAGTTAAACCCAGGCCACTTACCTGCTCTGGTGCTGATGGTTGGAGTCGTAGATTCTCCAGTTCATGCTGCCTCTGGTGCTCACACTCTTCATGCTCAGCTTCTCACTCTTCTCACTCCACTTCTCACTGTTCTCGCTTCTCTTCTCTCTCTTGAATTCCTGCATCCTCTGTTTGAACTTCAGTTCCATCCTCCACAATTCCATTTGCATCTTGATGGCTTCTGGCTCCAGAATGCTGGTGACCTTCCCCTGCTGCTATGGCCCTTGACTTGTACTGGCCCTGGACCTGGACACTGCACTGGATCCTGACCCCTCCACACCCAAGGTTCGGCCCTTTTCAGTCATGGACTATGACTTGATGCTCTGGGCATCGGCGGCCACCAGAGCATCCATGATGTTCTGCTTGTTGGCTTTCCCCTTGTGCTGGACTCCCCTCTCCTGGCACAACTGCCTTAGGCAGTCCGCAGTGTACCCAATGTAGTTGGAAGCCATCTTCTTCCCTAACTATGGCAACTGTAACTTGCACACAGAAAAAAATAAAACAGGTAGGAACTTTGACTGTAAGCAAAATTATATAGTTCTGTTTACTTTTTAAAAATGAATCACTACCTTATTTTGCACATGAGCTATACAGTATTAAGCTGACACAATGAATTGTTTTATGCTTGTGTTACCAATACTTAAAAATCACACCACTGCCAACCAAATCTGTCACAAATGCACTCCACAAATCAGGCCCTCTGCTCCCACAGTGCCAATCTCAGAGTGCAATAGTGTGAACAGGTAACAGACAGGTAACCCTCCTGTCTGTTTTGGGTCTGAATCACCTTTTAGCCTCGAGTTCTGGAGGGATTCAAACTGTGAACCTTATGCTAGCATACCCAGTTAACAGGCTCAGATAATACTCTCTTCGGGGGGATGCAATATAATCTTTCATCCAAGGACATCCAGCCAGGTATTCAAAATGAACCCTTACAACTCTATAAGAGACCTAGGTATTTCTTACCTTTTTTAAGTAAGCTCAGTAACACAATCAAGCCTTTTAACAGCTGCCAGCCTTAAAACATAGGTTCAGCCTATCACATGTAAAATAACTGAGAAAAAACATAGGCAGTATAATAAATAAAATGTTGTTTACTAGAAAAATGGTAAAACCAGGTGAAATCAAATACAGAACACATTACATCACAACTCTCACAGTCATCTACAAACAGAAAAAGGAAAGTTACAGAATACAAGCTCCTACCACAAACATGTAATTATTTTCTAAGTATTACCTTTAAGTGCTTTTCAGAGAACAGTCTCTATCGGAGTCCAAGAATCACATCACTGTTTCCCTCTGTGAGTTGTTCATTTGAAGCACTATCTCCCCTCCCCTTTCATGAGGTCAACTAGACCCTCCCTTATGTTCAATTTCTAACATAGTTATCTACAAGGATGCATTTTAAATAATGTGAACATCAGCAAAAAGTCATTTCCCAAATATGACAGTCTGGGATCGAACATTTCTCTTTGAACTGGTAGTTGATTCCTGTTCCCAAGGAAGATCAAAGGGTTTATGACTTTAACACTGTGCTGTTATCAAACAGCCTGTTCCTCTGGGAAATCATAAAAGTTTATATGGTGTATCCTCTGGCAGATGTCCAGAGCCTTAATTAAGATCAGAACAGGAAATTCAAGGTTTTACCTTCACTAGTCAGTTTCACACATCCTCTGGTCAGTTTACCACATCCTGTATTATTACTACACTGGAACCAAGGTGGGGGGGGTCACCCACTGAAGCCCAGCTTGGCTGCACTGAAGCAGATATTCAGACACATTTGTTTATAATACCATTATCATACAATAATCATAAGCAGATGGCAGCATCACAATCATTACATTTTAATACTTTTTTTTGGGGGGGGGTGGTATCTTGGCCAGTAGAAGCAGAAGTATAGTTTAGATGAAGATGCATTACAGCAGAACCTGAAAAAAAACTATGATATAATGTAAAACGTCTAACAGATAATACACGTTAAAGCAGACACTATGTGAAACAGAAGCAGATAAAATATTTCAAACATCCTTCCATTGAAATGAATGGAGCCTTTGTTTTAAATGGGTAAAAACACAAGGAGGTTCTGTTCTGAAACTTATTTATTTAAGATACAACATAGTCTTGAATATGTATAATATCAGACTTTCAATAAAACTGCAAAACTAATGTTATAATTTAAACCAATAAAGGGGTTTGCTGAGATGTTTATTTATTTTAGTAAAATAAAGCCATTTATATTATGACTGCCCAGGTAAAATGAACTGCATCTGACCTTTAAAGATCTCTTACTGTGAAAAAAAAAACAACTGGACTCAAAAAAGCAAGACTGACATGTTTGCAATGCAATTATCCCATCCATTAAACCACTTTACCATAAACTGCATGTTTCCAATCTCAAAAAATCATCTGTAAAAAGCTGCTTTTAGATGGCCTGTATAATTAAAGCTCTGGGTGCTGCATAATTAAAGGCCACTGATTTGATTCCATATCTTACTATAGTTGTATGTATCCCTTATCTTAAAGAGGGACTCCAGCCAAAAGTGCTACATTGCAGAATTAGAATAAGCATACCCCCAATAAATCTCATACTAAAAATTAGGTTTCTGTGTGACTTCATTTTAAAGTCATGGGCTATTTTGTAACCCTGATTTCACTGCCTGTTCAAAAAAGTCAGTTTCAGTGAAGAGGTACTGATGATGTCATCTCCTGAACTCACAGTCTAGCCCTCCCTGTCAGCAAGCTTACAGGACCTGTTTCTCCAAAGTGAAAAGCTCATTCTGCAATGGCTTTCACAATTAGAACAGGCAGCACCGTTCTAAAATAGTGTTCTAGAATCTACGGGTTTCAGGTTTTGTAACAAAGTTGACAAATTTGTATTTTAATGCTTTTTTGGTGTGGTTCATTTCTCCAGAGTTGCAGGATGCTGAGTTAACATGCATCCAGGCTGCTGACACAATTTGTGGTGTTACTCTACAGTGCTTGTTAGGAAGTTGCATTGCTACAAGTGTTGCAATGTTGGTAACTGCATTGCTGTTTGTCAGTGTCTGCTTTACAATACATTTTAATAGGGGTCTTGTATGTATCAATTCCTACTAGAGGTAAAAGTGATAGCCCTGGTAAAACAATCATTGTAATGTGGAGCACAACACAGATGAGCCGGAATATAACTCAAGTAACAGCCTGCCAATGAGAAAACGAAAAATGAGCTCTGCTTAACTAAGCATTCCATTCATTCATACTTTGATGATGAATAAAACATTGATTGAGTGAGTGATTAATCACTGAGCTGGCTACTGCATAGAAACTCTCAGTAGGGTTTCAAAACAGCACTACCTCTCCCACCCTCATTTACAGGGTGATGGAATAATTGATTTAAAGTGCCATCCTGAGAAATCATCTCAATTGAATGATAGGTGTGATTGATCACAGCCTTTCACCACATCAGAGATATCCAGTCTGCAAATCTCACATTAGTATGCTGCGTCTTAACATCCAGCAACCCAGGAGAAAAGGACCACAACAAAAAAAGTCACCAAAAACAAAAACAAAAAAATATGAATGTCTCTTTATCTTTATCTGGTCTCCTACAAGGGCAAGGTTGTCCTTCAGCCCCACCTGAAGTTCCCCCTGAAGGTAGTATTGAAATTTCACCATAACCAGGTGATTAACCTTCTGGTATACCTGAATGATCCATCTTCAGAGGCCGATGTAGGCTCTGTACTTTGTGCCTACGGAGGGCACTCTCATAAGGAGGGCGCAGCTGGAGTTCACAGTGAGGCTCGCCAGCTGTTTGTAAGATACACTGAAGCTGCACCTGGCAGACCAACAGCAAAGCAGATGATTGTGAGGTGGATCGCATCCTGCCTTGACCGCTGCTATAGGTTGGCTGACATGGAGCATCCCATTCTCATGCCACCAGACATACCACTGCCTCGGTGGCTGTCTCCAGGTACATCCCCATACAGGAGATCTGTTGGGTTGCTGCCTAGAGGAAGTCACTCACATTCAGCTCCCATTATTGCATTTGCATTATGTCATGTTGGGATAGGGGATATGATAGAGACATACAAGTATCTTACAGGGAGGAACAGGGTGCAGGAATACACTATTTTTAAGCGAAAAAGCATGGAATGAAGTTGGAGGGAGGACGATTCAGAGGAAACGTGAGGAAGAATTTCTTCACAGAATGGGTGGTGGACAAGTGGAACACCCTGCCAGAGGAAGTGGTGGGGGCTGAAATAATCACGGGATTTAAGAATGCATGGGATAGACATAAAAGAATTCTGGAGGTCAGGAGTAAGGGGCAACAGACTTCTAGGAAAACATAAACTGAACTTACAAGCTCAAATGGGCAGACTGGGTGGGCCACAGGCCCCTATCTGCCGACACTATTTATGTATCTATGTATCAACTTTGTTACAAAACCTGAAAAGTACATAGGCTGTAAAGTAATGTTTATTGAATGGTGCTGCCTGTTTTACCGTAGAAAACCATTTGCACATAGTTTTTAAACTTTGGAGAAGCAGGTCCTGTAAGCTTGCTGACAGGGAGGGCTAGACTGTGAGTTCAGGAGATAAATAGATACATAGACAGTGCTGGCAGATAAGGGCCTATGGCCCACCCAGTCTGCCCATTTGAGCTTGTAAGTTCAGTTTGTTTTCCTAGAAGTCTGTTGCCCCTTACCCCTGACCTCCAGAATTCCTTTATGTCTATCCCATGCATTCTTAAATCCTGTGATTGTTTCAGCCCCCACCACTTCCTCTGGCAGGGTGTTCCACTTGTCCACCACCCATTCTGTGAAGAAATTCTTCCTCATGTTTCCTCTGAATCGTCTCTCCCTCCAACTTCATCCCATGCCTCTAGTCCTGGAACATCTTTTCGCTAAAAATAGTGTATTCCTGCACCCTGTTCCTCCCTGTAAGATACTTGTATGTCTCTATCATATCCCTCTCTCCACCTCTCCTCCAGGGGTACATGTTCAGTTCCTTCAACCTGTCTTCTGGGACTTGTGATGCAATCCATGCACCATCTTTGTTGCCCTCCTCTGAACCTTCTCTACCCTGTCTATGTCCTTACGTAGGGTATGGTCTCCAGAACTGTACACAGTTCTCCAGGTGGGGCCTCACTAGTGTCTTGTATAGCGGAATTATGACCTCCCTTTTCCTGCTGGTGATGCCCCTGTCTATACATCCCAGCATCCTATTTGCTTTACCTGTTGCCTTGTCACACTGTTTTCCTACCTTGAGGTCATCAGAGATGATTACCTCAAGATTCCTTTCCTGCTTGGTGCATGCCATGTCCTCACCCCCCAACTGATATATTGTGCCAGGGTTTTTGTGCCCCATATGCATTATCTTGCACTTCCCTGCATTGAATTTCAACTGCCAAACCCCTGACCATTCTTCAAGTTTCTGCAGGTCTCTTCTCATTCTGTCTACACCCTCTGGTGTGTCTATTCTGTTACAGAGCTTAGTGTCATCAGCGAACAGTGAAATTCTGCCTTCTAGGTCCTGCGCAATGTCACTGATGAAGATGTTGAATAGGACCGGCCCCAGCACTGATCCCTGTGGTACCCCACTGGTCACTCTTTCCTCTGTGGAGTGACAGCCATTTACCACCACCCTCAGTGTCCTGCCACCCAGCCAGTTACCTACCCACCACACTACTGTCCTGCCCACACCCATATTCCCCAGTTTGTGTAATAGTCTTCTATGTGGTACAGTGTCAAAGGCCTTACTGAAGTCCAGATAGGCCATGTCAACTGCCCTCCCCTGATCCACCTCCCTAGTCACCCAGTCAAAAAATTCAACGAGGTTGGTCTGACATGACCTCCCCCTGGTGAAACCATGCTGCCCTGGGTCCTGTAGTCCATTGACAACCAGATGTTCCACCAATCTCTCCTTCAGTAGTGCTTCCATGATCTTCCCCACTACCGAGGTGAGGCTGACTGGTCTGTAGTTCCCTGCTTCCTCTTTGTTCCCACTTTTGTATAAGGGGACTACATCTGCTCTCCTCCAGTCTTTGCGTAGATGACATCATCAGCACCTTTGCACTGAAACTGACTTTTTTGGACAGGCAGAGAATTTGGGGTTGTAAAATGATTTGTAACTTTTAAACAAAGTAACTTAGGAATCTCAGTTTTGGCATGAGGATGATTGGGGCTATGTTGATGCATATTCTGAATTTATTGATGCCAGTAATTTGTGACCATAGTCCCTCTTTAACTCAATCTCCATTGAAACTACAATTTATGGTCCATCAGTCTTAAGGCTAAACAGGCAAGCTTCAATTCAGTCAGCATGAAGAATCATGTATAGGTTACTCAGGGGAGGATCTTCTGCTAAAACCATCTTAAACTGTCTATATAAATATGCCATTCTTGTAAATGCAAGGTCTTTTGGTAAAATCAGTTTACCCCTTTTGTATGGGTGAAGGGCGATATCCATTCCTTTCAACAGCACTCCATAGTGTTACACTCAATTGTTCACATAGTGTGTCAAGTTCCCTAGCAATACATGGCATCTCTTTAAATTCTGACAAAGTGTCATTTATTGCTTGTGTTGTATCAAAATAGGATGCTGTGAACTCAATTCATGTAGAGGTTACTCAGAGAAATCCTCTGCTAAAACCATCTTAGACTGTCTGTATAAATATGCTGCTCTTGTAAGTGCAATGTCTTTTGGTAAAATCAATTTACCATTTTTGTATAAGTGTAAGATTATATCCGTTTCTTTCAATAGCACTCCATAGCATTACACTCAATTGTTCATACAGTGTGTCAAGTTCCTTAGCAATACATGGCATCTCTTTAAATTCTGACAAAGTGTCATTTATTGCTTGTATTGTATCACAATAGGATGCGGTGCACACCAGTTTCCATGCTGTCTACCTTAAGCCCTTCTCACATGTCCTGGTCAAGCCCAGATAAGCTAACCTTCACTCCACCCATAGCTGCATCACAATACAGAAGAGGGGGGGCTGCGTCATTTTTGGTGCACATAGGAGTGGAAAGGGAGTGGGGATGCTGCATCATATCTGGCACACACAGGCAGGGGGCGAGACATTGCATTATTTCGGAGCACACGGGAAGCTGAAGGGGTGGGGACATTGCGTTATTTCCGGAACACGAGCAAGGGGGCAAGACATTACGTAATTTCCGGCCATCAATCAAATTTTGACAGTTAGTGTACACATATACTACTTACACCAATGTTTTATATACTGGTGGTGCAGGGACTGTATTCAGACAAACATGGTAGCCATTGTACAGCAATGATTTATGTACTGGTAGTGCAGGGACTGTATGCAGACAAACATGGTAGTCATTGTACACCAATGATTTATACACTTGCAGTGCAGGGACTGTGTGCAGACAAACACTGCAGTCATTGCACACCAATGATTTATATACTGGTGGTGCAGGGACTGTATGCAGACAAACGGCAGTCATTGTACACCAATGATTTATATACTGCTGGTATAGGGACTTTATGCAGACAAATAATAGTAATAATAGTCTTTATTTCAGTTAAGCACCTTTCAAAATACCAAGGCACTATACAGTAATATTGGAAAAATCAGTAGCAAAAGATATCAATATAAAACAACGAAAAACAGTCTGTAGAGGGTTCAAATAACAAATTAATTATAAGCCTCGTGCCACAGAAAAGTATTAAGGGCCTGTTTAAAGCCCCCCATGGTGGCACATTCCTGAAGCTGACGGGGTAGAGAATTCTAGAGGGCTGGGGCCGTGTACATAAATGCACAGGCCCCTGAAAATTTTAAAGATACCTTTAGAATCTCTAGCAACCCCTCGCCAGTCAAATGGAGCTGTCGCTCAGGGCCGTAAGGTACCAGGGGCTCTTTCAGGTAGTCAGGGCCAAATCTGTGTAAGGCTTTATAAGTCAGTAATCCGACTTTGAAGGTGATCTGCCACCAGATCAGCAGCCAGTGCAGCTCGCACAGCACCAGTGTAATATAAGAGAACCGTGAAGTCCCCGTCAACAACCGTGCCGCAGTGCTCTGCACTATCTGCAGACGGTGGATATCAACACCTGGTAACCCTAAGTAAAGGGAGTTGCAATAATCAAGGCGTGAGGTCACAAAGGCGTGGATCAGTGTAGGAAGATCGCCAGATGGAACAAGGTGCTTGATCCTGGTGATGTTCCTAAGATGGTAAAAGGATGACTTGATGACTGTCAACACTTGAGATTGGAGTGTCAGCCCATCATCAAACACCACCCCTAGATCCCACACCCATTCAGAGATAAGGAGCTGGAAGTCCCCCATGAAAAGTCCAGAAGGCTGACCAGCCCCCAACCTCTCTATCCGGTGATCTGGATACACAACCATCACCTCAGACTTTGCCATGTTCAACTTCAGCCAGCTCAAATTCATCTAATCCTGGATTTCAGTGAGGCAGTTGTTAAATATCGAGAAATCACTATCCTGGTCAGGTGCTAAAGACAGGTAGAGCTGAGTATCATTAGCATAGCAGTGAAACCTCAGCCCATACCGTCTTACAATCTCTCAGAGGGGCAGCATATACACTGTGAACAGCATGGGAGACAGCACTGAACCCCAAGGGACCCCACATGACGGAAAGAGAGAGGGTCAGAGGAATAGATCCCAGACACCACTCTCTGAGTTCTGCCAGTGAGGAAAGATTTAAACCACCTGAGGAATGTACTTGTCAGGCTGCAGATGAACCTGAGGAGCTCAAGCAGCACCCCATAGTCCATGGTGTAGAAGACTGAAGAGAGATCAAGGAGCACCAGGACTGAGTGTCTTCTCTGATCTCTAGCCATCAGGAGATCATTGAGCACCTGAACCAGTGCAGTCTCTGTACTATGCCTCTTTCAAAAACCAGACTGGAGAGCTTTGTAGATGTTACAGATGGTCAAGTGGTTCTCCAGGTGTACCACCACTACTTTCTCAATTACCTTCCCTATAAAGGGGAGGTTTGAGATTGGTCTGTAGTTGGCCAGAGAGTCTGGGTCTAAAGAAGCCTTCTTCAGGAGGGGTGTCACCACTGTCTCCTTCAGGGAGCTTGGAAACTCACCTGAGTCAAGGAAACATCAGACTATCTGTGCCAGGACTGGGCCAATGATGTCAAAATAACCCATAATCAGGGATGTTGGGCCCGGGTCCAAACTACAGCACATAGGGTGCATATCCTGGACAATCCGCATGACATCTGCGAACTCCGTCCGGTCAAAGGTACTGCAGAAAACAAGGGGGACAGTGACCAAGCACTGATCAATAGCATCCCCCATAGAGTGAGTTGAGAGTATCTCTGCCCTGATGTCAGCCACCTTCTTCGCAAAGAACCAAACGAGCTCATCACACTAATTGCGAAAAGGCTCTTCGAGACTGCATACAGGCTGGATTGCACAGCCTGTCCACAGTTCGAAAGAGCTGAGCCAGTCAATTCTGAGCAGCAGCAATCTCCCCAGACAGGCATTCTGCCTTCTTACAGGAGATCGTTGATTGATAGATTTGATAATGTTCTACCAATCTAAGGTGGTTGGTATCTAGGGCAGATTTCCTCCAGTGCCGCTCTAACCTTCGTCCAAGTCGTTGCAACTCCCTCAGGGTCCCAGCAAACCAAGGGGTCTGAGGGCAAAGGGAGAGAGGATGAACACGGACTGGAGCAATGGAATCCAGCACTGAAGAGATGACCTTGTTATAGGTAAGCACCAGAATCTCTGGATTCCAGCTAGCCACAGGAAACTCCGAGAGGTCAATTTCCACTGTTAGGCCTTCAGGGCTCACATCCCATAAAGGGCAGTAACTGACCATCTCCACAGGGGTAGGCCTATGAAGGGGGGTGCAAAAATTGAACCTCATGGTGCAGTGATCAGAGCAACCTACAGGTTCCACCCCCAAATCGGAGGCTTCGATCCCCAGGAGGAAAACCAAGTCAAGAGAGTGACCATGTTTATGGGTAGCAGAGGTAACAATCTGTGTGAGGCCCAGAGATGTCATCAGCTAGAGGAAGTGTTGTCCAAATTGTGAGAGTTCGTCATCGACCCAGACATAGAAGTCGCCCAGAACCATCAGTCTGGGTGACTCAAATGCCATGTCAATCACGAAATCCGCTACTTCCTGAAGGAATCGCTTCTCATCTCCGGGTGGACGGTAGATGAGGGCTATCCTACAACCTACACCTGCTACCGCAGTACACTCACATGACTCTGCCTCCTCAACTGGTACACTCATGAGGCCCAATTCGGTTTCGAAACAGACTGCAACTCCCCTTCCCCGCAGTCCAATCTCGAGCGGTGTACCACCGATTACCTGGCTGGAATTGCAGCCTCCAATATGGGGCCAGCATTTTCATCGAGCCAAGTATTGGTGATGCAAGCCAGATCAGTTTTTCCGACAAGATCTGCAATAATTGTGGTCTTATTCTTAACTGATCTGGCATTGCACAACACCACTCGAGTTGGACAGATTTCGAGGGCTGCCCCAGCTACTCGCCCACCAAAAATGGTGGTGCCCTTGGGTATGGGGACCAGGCATGAAAGACCATGTTCCAGGCTCCATTTCACCCCAGGGCATCTTCTGGATCTAACTACCCCAATGTGACAGTCCCATTCATTCGTCCTCTGATGCCCCCCCACGGGCAATACCTAGGCTCTACAGCACTGGTAGATTGAAAACATCAAAGAAGGGGGGAAAATGGGCAGAGAGCATGGAGAGAAGAGAATGAATAGCGCACGACTTGGGAGGAAAGCCTACAGCACATTCCACAGGCTTAATATAGTCAAAATGCACCAAGCCCATAAACAAGAAAAAGACCCCTAACAAAGTAACCTAAACTATCCACCCGCTATAAACAAAAAGCTATACTAAAAAAAACAATATAAACAATAAACAAAATTAAATAAAAATCCCTTCCCACCTAACACCCTAATACTAAAAAGAATAAAAGATAAAATAAAATAGCCCCCCTCTGGAGCTGCATAGATGTTTCAGTGCAACACTCAAAAAGTCTCGGATAAGCGCAATCAGTATGAAATGAAGCTATACAAAAAGCCAACAAGCGGAGATTCAGTCAACATGAGGACTTCCACTTAAAAAAACTGTAAGTCAAAGAAAACTTGGATTAAACAAAAAATAACACCATACAATAAAATAAAATAATAGCACTCAGGCAACTCCCTCTCACTGGGTATGCAAGGATGAGAAGAGAAATACAGCCTTATGAAGTTCAGACTCCCAGCCCTCTCACCATAGAAACATAGAAGTTGATGGCAGATAAGGACTGCAAGGCCCATCCAGTCTGCCCATTTCTTTTTCTACCTTATGAATGTGCCATCAGCCTTTGCTCTGTCAATAGCCTATCTATTCATACTCATCTGTATTGCTCGCTTATGCCTATCCCATGCCTGTCTGAAGCCCTGCACTGTATTCATATCCACCACTTCCTGAGGTAGGCTGTTCCATGCATCCACCACCCTTTCTGTGAAAAAGAACTTCCTCACATTACCCCTTAATCAGCCTCCCTCTAATCGCATGCAGTGTCCTCATGTCCTGCTATTTTTCTTATATTGAAACATGTTAGACTCTTTCACCTTGTTAATACCCTTAAGGTGTTTGAATGTTTCGATCATATCACCTCTCTCCCTCCTTTGCTCTAGGGTATACATATTGAGCTCCATTAATCTGTCCTCATGTGTTTTCTGATGCAGTCCCTGCACCATTTTGGTTGCCCTTCTCCGGACTGCCTCAATTTGGTTAATGTCCTTGTGAAGGTGTGGCCTCCAATACTGCATGTTGTACTCTAGATGGGGCCTAACCAGTGTCTTGCAAAGAGGGATTATTACCTCCCTCTTCTGACTTGTGATACCCCTGCTAATACACCCCAACATCCCCCTAGCCTTACCTACTGCTTTAGTGGTCTGCTTGGATGATTTCAGGTCATTGGTGATGATGATGCCCAAGTCTCTTTCTTCTCCTATGACTGCCAGCAACTCCCCTCCCAGCCTATAGGTGGCTTCTAGGGTTTCTCTTCCCTATGTGCATGATCTTGCACTTGTTTGCGTTAAACCCCAGTTGCCACTCTTCCGACCATTTTGCTAGTTTATCCAGATCAGGGGGTACAAATAGACAGGGCACTCTCACTGCCCACAGTGAAGTTCCAGGAGTCCCTTCTCACTGGGCATATGGGAAGCAATAAATTAAATAAAAAGTTAGGACATCCGGGCCCTCTCACTGCCAGGGAGTACCAAACAACAGGACACTCTCACCGTCCAAAAAAAAAGGTTCAAAATCTGACCGTGTTTTCCAAGATGAGTGGAGGATTTCCTGAGGAGACACAGTTCAACACAGTAGATAATCCACACCAGGAACCCTACCTGTGAAGGCCGGCAACTGGAAAATAACTGCTTGGCTTCGCAGAGGACCTAGGCAGACCAAATGCCCACCGGCCAGCTCCCCGACCCACCAGACCCAGCCTGCCCAAGCAGAGCAGAATCCAGTAACCAAGCACCCACAAAATGCAGGGTCCAGAGTCCAAACAGGTGAAATCCAATTCAGTTGTTAGCTGGACGAGCCAACAGACAGGAATACGGTCTCCACAAACTCCACACCATCAAAGTAGGTCCACTCTATTTAAAAACTCACTCTCCTTAAAATTCATCCACCTTCTTACTGTTCACTCAATTCATCAAAGCTCACACCAGCTCCATGATTACTCTGAACCAAATTCTCTCTCCCACGGTCTTCCTTCTGGGGACATAAAACAGGTGAGCAAATCCGCACTCAGCGTTCTCCCCGTCCTCAGAACTGCAGTAAGATCCCAAGGGCTCCCACTGATAATCGGAGTGGTAATGGGGCTAGTTGGACAGCCTCCGTGCACACTTTAGGGCTGTCAACAGTGGCCCCAGCAATGCTCAGCAGCACACAGGGAGCCTTCCCACCGCTAACTCTGGCCAGCCCAAAACGAACAGTCAGAGGTGGCTGAGCAAAAAGAAAGAATGAAACGAAACAGGGAAAACAGGCAAAACAGCAAGGGAGATGAACAAAGCAAGTCCTAGTGCAGACAGAAGCAGAGCAATCCACAAACGAAACGGGGAACAAGTGGGAAGCAGACAAAAAACAGAATACAGAGTTCAGCACACTTCACAGCGCGCCCAGCACAGCAGCCATATTCCTTTCATTCTCTCTCAAACATGGTAGTCACTGTACACCAGTGATTACTGGCAGTGTAGGGACTGTATGTAGACAGACATGGCAGACACTGTACACCAGTGATTTATATACCAGTAGTGCATGGACTGCAGTCAGACTTACACAACAGTCACTGTACACCAATGGTTCACATACTGGCGGTGCATGGACTGTATGCAGACATACATGGCAGTCATTGTACACCAATGATTTATAAACTGGGAATGCAGTGACTGTATACAAACATGGTAGTCATTGTACACCAATGATTTATGTACTGGTGGTGCAGGAACTGTATGCAGACAAACATGGTAGTCACTGAAGATCAATGATTTATATACTGTGGGTGCAGGGACTGTCATAGAACCATAGAAGCTGGACAGCAGAAGAGGACCATACCGGGCCCATCTAGTCTGCCCATTTTTCCCCCACACCTCCTCCTCCCTGCCAGCCCCCGCCCTCCTCCCGATACTCAGTCCCATATGCTTGTCCCATGCCCTCTTGAATTCTTCCACCAATTTCGTCCCCACCACTCTGTCTGGTAGTCTGTTCCAGGGTTCCACCTACCTCTCCATGAAGAAACACCATCTCACATTTCCCCTGTAGCTTTTTCCTTGCAGTCTGAGGCTGTGCCCTCTAGTTTTGACCCCCTCCTTCCTCTTAAGTAAACCCTCTTCTCCCACTTTATTGAGCCCCTTTACTTATTTAAAAGTTTCAATCATGTCTCCCCTTTCCCTCCTCATCTCCAGCATGTACAGATCCAGCTCCTTATACCTCTGCTCGTGTAACATTCCCTGCATACCCTGCACCATCTTGGTTGCCCTACTCTGAACCCTCTCCAGTGCATCTATATCCTTGTGGAGATGTGGCCTCCAGAACTGAACCCCATACTCCAGGTGCAGCCTCACCATAGCTTTGTAAAGGGGCATTATTACCTCCCTCTTTCTGCTAGTAATATCCCTGCCTATGTATGCCAACATTCCATTGGCCTAGCCCACTGCCCTGCTACATTGGATTCCTACCTTAAGGTTCAAGGAGGCTATGATCCCCAGATCCCTCTCCTGTTCTGTTACTTTAATTTCCTCCCCACCAAGGGTATACCCTACTCCTCTTTTCCTACTCCCCAAGTGCATCACAGTGCATTTCTTGGCATTAAATTTCAGCTGCCATGTCTCAGACCATATTTCAGGCATCTTTAAGTCCTCCCTCATGTCCTTCACCCCCCCCCCAGGTGTCCACCCTATTGCTTATTTTGTATCATCAGCAAATAGGCACACCTTCCCCCTCAAACCCTCAGCAATTTCACTGATGTAGATATTGCAGAGAAGTGGACCCAAAACAGACCCCTGTGGCACTCCACTCTTTACCCTCACTGTCCCAGAGTGCACCCCATTTAGCATCACCCTCTGAGTTCTTCCTGACAGCCAGGCCTCCACCCAGCTTGTTATTTTCCCACCCAACCCCAGGCTTTCCATCTTGTTCACCAGCCTCCTATGGGGGACAGTGTCAAAGGCCTTACTGAAGTCCAGATAGGCCACATCCACCACCCCCTGGTAAATCACCTCAGTCACCCAGTCAAAGAACTGAATTAGATTTGTCTGGCAGAACTTCCCCTTCATAAAGCCATGCTGTCTGCTGTGTTGCAAGCCACTCTCCTCCAGGTAATCCACCACCCTCTCCTTGATTAATGCCTCCATTACCTTCCCCACCACTGACTTGAGGCTGGCAAGTTGGTAGTTACCCTTCACCTCCTTACTACCTCCCTGTGACAGGGTAGAATAGGACCCTGTTCCAGTTGTTATGGAGAAAGGGTCTGAATGCAGGGATCTGTTCTATTCTCTCCTTTTCTGTCTCTTCTCTGTCTGGTTGTGCAACCAAATGTTCCTGTGAGACCTAGAATTTGATCACCCTGACAGTCTCACAATTCTCTGCCTCTCACTGTCTCTCAGTCTTCCCTTGCTTTTCAATCTTTTCCCTCCTTTGCATATCTGCTGGTATAAAAATATATGCAGATCATTATGTGGAAATGTAACTGATATTGGGATCCTTTTGTTTAGAAATTATATAGTGTTCATTTTTGAAATGTATATAATTATAGTTTGAGATGATTGCAAAAAGCTATTGGAAACGTAAGTGGTTACCTTAGTGCAGTTTTTAAGCCTTTTGCAGAATAGCTGCGGAAAAGAGGCCTCAGCTCTGGGACACTGTGTTCCTGCCAGCACCTGCCTGAAATATACTAGAACACTTTAGAAAAAAAACAGGATGCTTGTTAAGAAAGGAGGGGTTAGAAGGACTTATAAGACAGAGCTGCAATTGCTTAAACAAAAGGGACACAGAGATTAAAGGAAAACTCTGATGGATCTTTTTTATTTACCTCTGTCTTTTTAAACCCTGATACACTTGCCTTATCGGAAACTTGGCTAAAACCTTCCGTTGCAGACACCCAGTGCTCCATCCCGGGATATAATATGCTTAGGGTTGATCGCCCCATGGCCAAAAGAGGTGGGGGCTTGGCTCTATACTACAAGGCTCATCTGAATGCATCTATGATACAGGACACCACTCTTACTAACTGTGAGTTCCTTCATTCCCTTCTTCTGCTGGGTGGTGTGAAAAAACTCCATATCTTCTGCATTTATATTCCTCCCAGAAACTCAAGGCTTGGTCTTGATGAATTTGTGGAACATGTGCTGTCTGTGACTGGTAAGAATGATATAATCTGCCTGGGGGATTTCAATCTCGACTGGGCCGGGCCTAGCTCCCCTCTCCTATCTTCTACAACTAGCAAGGCCAATCTCACTCAGTTTCCATTATTCAGGACCCCACAAGGATCTCCTGTCGTGGTGCCTGCAACACTCTCTTAGACTGGATCCTGACAAACAGGATGGAGTGCTTCCCCTTGGCCAGAGTTCTTCCTGACTCCATCAGTGTCCATTGCCCTATATATTGCGTATGGGACTCCTCCCCTCCCTCCCCTCGAAAGTCTTATCTTTTTCCAACATCTCTAAGCTCAATACAGGTGCATTCCAGCATGATCTAAACAGGGTTGACTGGTCTCCCCTCTACACTGCTAATGACATCAACATTGCAACTGGCTATTTCAATGCTACCCTACTCTTGCTGCAAAACAAACACATTCTGGTCACCACACGTAGGGTTAGAGGGAAAGTCACCAGATGGCTTACGCATCCTCTGCTACAGCTGCTTAAACATAGGGATAAACTCTGGTCCATATGGAAGTCCTCCTCCAGTCAAGCTGACTTCGAAGCCTACAGGGCACTAAGGAACTCCTGTAAAAAGGAGATACGCCTGGCAAAGAGTGCTTACTATCAGAACTTCCTCTGTTCCTCCACCAATAATCCTAAATGTTACTGGTCGCAAATTAAATAAATTCTTGGGAACAATAGACTTCCAACCCCAAAGGATATGTATATAAATGGTACCCACTGTAACCACCCTCTCACCATTGCTAATGCCTTCAACTCCCTTTTTTCCACTCTTCCCTCCCTCACACCCTCTTCTTCCCTCCATGTCCGGGCTCCCTCATCTACTCATGCCACTGCTCCCCCTGCTCTTGATCTGTTACCGGTCATGCATCAGGATGTCCTTAAGTTACTGCTTTCCATTCCTCCTAGTGATAGCGCCAGCCCTGATGGGATTCATCCTAGGATTCTTAGAAAGTGTGTTGCATGTCTTGCGGCGCCCATATCTAGGCTGTTTAATCTCTCTATCTGCTCTGGCTCAGTCCCCTCCATCTGGAAAATAGCCAGAACTATACCTGTGTTCAAGAAAGGGGATCCTAAAATCCTGTCTAACTACCACCCCATCTCACTTCTTCACGCGCTCAGCAAGCTACTTGAGAAACTACTCCATCGCCAGGTCTCCACTTACCTTCTCACTTTTAACCTCCAATTCCCTATACAACATGGCTTTAGGACCGGGCACAGTACTACCACTGCTCTGACTAAGTTTACTAGTGATTTCAAATGCAATATGGGCACGGGCTTACTCACTGGAGCTGTGTTTATAGACCTATCTAAGGTGTTTGACATGGTTCATCACCCTCTCCTGCTGGCTAAGTTGCAAGCTCTAGGTGCCTCCAACTCTGCCCTTTCCTGGTTTGGTAGCTACTTGGAAAATCACTCTCAAGTTGTCTCTTTCTGCAAGGTTCTCTCCACCCCTGCCCCTATTACCTGCAGTGTTCCACAGGGTTCTATCCTTGGGCCCGTACTCTTTTCTCTCCCTTAATGGCATCCCTATTCCTTCCCCTCACAGCAGCATATTAATGTATGCTGATGACATAGTCCTTTACTCTGCCTCCAAGTCTATTGAGAACATAAATCAATGTCTTACTCTTGACTTTCAGTCCCTGCAATCCTGGCTGTCATCTAACCATCAAATTCTAAACTGAAGACCCAGGCCAAGCTTTTTGGGTCCACAAGAAAAGTACCCACAGAGGCCCCAAAACTCTTAGTCCATTGCTGTGATGGTACTGCTGTCTCTATTGCCATAACTTTCAAATACCTCAGGGTTACGCTTGACCCGGTTTTGGATTTTGCTACACATGTCAACGAGGTATGTAGCTCAGTTAATGCTAAGATACGTGCGGCCTATAGAGTACGTCACACACTCACCCCAGCAGCCAGGGTCTCAGTATCAAGGGGTGTTTTACTTCCACATCTACTATATGCCCTCCCTGTACTCTCCCATGCCAATTCTGGGGTTCTTCGCAAGTGGGACACGTCTTATAATAATATCTGTAGATTCGCCTTATCTGCCCCTCGCTTAACCCATCACTGCCTACTCTATGCAGCCTTAAACTGGCTGTCTCCCAGTGCACTTCGCTCCTATGCCCTAGGGTGTTTTGTTGACTCCCTTACCAGAGCCCCTTGTCCCACCACCCTGGGGGATATGTTTACCCCAGTCTCTCACTCCCGATCCCTCAGATCCTCCTCCTCCTTCCCACTGCTATCTGTTCGGACCTGCTCATCTAAAATGGGCGAGCAAGCATTTTCATATTTTGCACCTTGGTTTTGGAACTCACTACCCTCTCATGTTATGAACTCCTCATCTCATCTAGCACTTAAGCATTCACTGTCTTCTCATCTCAACACTCTTGGTAACTGTGACTGCTCGTAATCTACTGAGTTGTCTCCAGCTGTGCATAGGCCTCTGGATGCAAATGTCCAACAAATCTCTATTGCATTCTTGTGCATTGATGTTTCTAATTTTTATCTCCTAGCTTGCTACTCAACTTTTATCGGAATGTTATGTTTTATTTGGTTATGACTCTAACTTGTGTTAGCTCGTACCATTATCACTGCCTGTATTAGTTGGTTGTGATCATTACTGCTGTCTTATTGTACCTACAGTTATCTTCATTATGTTCCTTCTGTTGTCGTCATTGTACCTTACTGTTGTCAATGCTGTAAATACAATTTGTACTCTCCTGGGTCGTGCCTGAAAATAGGCAGGTTTTTCTTTGCCTAGTGCACTTACCCGCTTACCAAAAGCTAATAAATAAATAAATAGTTACACAGAACAAGTTAATTTTTTTTTTGTTACTGTTTGTAAAAATAAATATTATTTTGTGAATTCTGCAACTGCTCCTGAATTTACTATGCTTTCTGACCTGTGCCTCGATGACAGATGGTGTCAGCCTAACTGGGATTTTCAGCATGCATACTCTAAGCCAGGAGTTTTGTGTTTGGGTACTGGACCTAGTACCACGGAAGCATAGAGAAAGGTATGGATTCTGCAGAAGTAAGTCCAGGAGTGGTTACAAGGAGAATGGCAGCCAAACTAGCAGAGACAGAAGTCCAAACTGAGATGGTACAGCCAGCTCAAGTTATGGAAGAAGAACAGGCAGTGACAGAACATGAAAGCCTGATGGACTTTTTCAAATGGTGGGCTATACAACATAAAGAGACAGAGAAACAGAGGAGAGAAGAGGAGCAGCAGATGAGAGAAGAGATGCAGCGACAGGAGCAGCGATGGCTGGATGCCTTGCAAGCTATCCTAGGCAGAGTATCTGGCACAGAGCCAGACGAGCAACAAAACACAAGCAACTTATAAGCCATTAAACTTACAAAGTTGTGTCCCTCAGATGATAGTGAGGCATACCTGACAACTTTTGAAAGAGTTGTCACAGCTTGCCAATGGCCAAAGCAGCAATGGACAACCAGACTGGTACCCTACCTAACAGGGAATGCCCAACTTGCCTACAGCAATATGGACACTGCGCAGTCAGAAAACTATGACCTGGTGAAAAGCAAAATCCTGAAAAGATACGACATCTCAGGAGAGATCTACAGGCAGAGATTTCAGTCGACAATCCTCGAGAAGCCTTCGCCCGACTCAGAGAACTCCTGATAAAATGGCTCCAACCAGAAAGCAAAACAGTCCCATAGATCATCGACACATTTGTAATAGAGCAATTCATCAACATCCTGCCTACAGATGTACTGGTTTGGGTGAAAGAACATCGACCAGACTGTGGGGAAAAGGCTGTTTCTTTGGCCGAGGACTACCAAATGGCCAGACAGATGCCACAGCAGTGAGGTAACAGCCAAGCACCAGTAAGACACTCTTTTTCCCATTTAAACTCCAAGCCTGATAAGAACTCTAGTGGGGGTAACAAATCTGCGCCCAAAGACGTTATTTGTTATAACTGTAATAAGCCAGGCCATACTGCAAGAGACTGACATTCTAAGGAGAGTGGCACTGGAGGAGATTTGTACTTGACAAATTGGGGCAGGTACTTAACAGATATGAAGGTGGGGGGATAAGATTGTAAAGGGACTCATTGGTTCGGGAAGCAGACAGACCCTAGTACATGTTGAAGTGCTGGGAAAACACTGTGCAAAGGGACCAGGTACAGTACTGGTGTCATCTGCATCCATGGGGACACTCGATACTATCCCACCAACCAAGTGACTCTGACCATTAAGGGTGTGTCATACCAAATGAAAGTTGGGGTAGTACCTAAGTTACCTGTAGCTGTGATTATTGAAAATGACTTTCCAGGATTTACTCAGTTAATCAAATAAGGAGTAAATCCTGATGTTTCGGCAGCTTTGGTGACAATAGCTTTGGCAAAGAAAAAATTTCAGATGGTAGGAACTCTTTTCCTTTCATCAATTTTGATTTGAACTTGTTTGAGCTCAGCTCCAAGATCCAGAAGTCCAGGAAAGAAAGACGATGCCTGAAGAAACTGTGGCAACAAATGACTGATGGACATATATGGTTAAAATATGAAAATGCTGAAGCTAAACTGATCACTGATTGTGATTTTCTTTCAGAACAAGCTACTGATGTTTCTCTCCAGTGTTATTTTAAGCAGCTGGAGGTGAAACCAAAACAGGGTGGAACAATGTTTTAAAAATGTAATGGGTTACTGTACAGAGTTTGGGTTAAACCTCAGACACAGGAACAGACAGAACAATTGGTTATACCACAGAAGTATAGAACAGAGTTTTACAGATAGCACATGATAGTCCTATGGCTGGTCACTCAGTGAGGGATCTCACCCTTGCCAGATTGTTGTACAGATTTCACTGGCCTGGAATTGACGAAGATGTTGCTACCTATTGTAATTCCTGTGCTGAGTGTCAGACAGTAGCCCTAGTCACTAGAAAAGACAAGGTGCCCCTGCTGCCCCTACTCTTGATAGATGTGCCTTTTGAGAGAATTGCAATGGATGTGGTTGGTCCTTTTGACAAAAGTAAAAATGGTAATAGATTTAATCTGGTAGTATGCAACTATGCTACTCGATACCCAGAAGCAGTTCCAATGCGTTCTGTCACAGCTTCAAAAGTGGCAGCAGAGCTTGCAAAACTTTTCAGCAGAGTGGGCATACCTAAAAAAATTATTACTGATCAGGGTTGTAATTTTGGTGCTGCACTACTTAAGGAGCTGTACAGACTGCTAGGTATCACTGCCACAAGAACCTCCCCCTATCACCCTCAGACAGACGGTCTTGTTGGGCGTTTTAACCAAACCCTAAAACGGATGTTAAAAAGGTTTGTAAAAGGGGAAGGGAAAGACTGGGACCATTACTTGCCTTACCTACTTTTTGCTTACAGAGAAGTGCCAGGGACATCAACAAGGTTTTCTCTATTTGAAATGCTGTATAGTAGGCAGCCAAGAGGGCCACTGGATGGGATAAAAGAAATGTGGGAAGATAACCCCACTCAGAACAATTTGTAACACCTTATATGTGTGCCTTAAGAAAGAAGCTGGCAAAATATGTTGAAATTGCTCATAGTAATCAGGAAGAGGCCCAAAACCAGCAGAAGGTATATTATGACCATGGAGTAAAAGAAAATGTTTTTGCGCCAGGTGAAAAGGTTTTGCTACTGTTACCCACAACAGAAAAACTGTTAATGAAGTGGCAAAGGCCTTATAGGTGCTTAGATGTACTAGCACTGTTAACTACGAGCTGGAGACCCCTGCCAGGAAAAATCCTACTAAGATATACCATGCTAACCTCCTCAAGAAATGGGTTGAAAAAATGCCAAAAAGCCGCTTTGCTAGTTTTACCAGAAACTGATAAAGAAGATATTGATGTAGCTTATGATAGACTAGAAAAAACTGTAACTGCTGTTGCTGTAAAGGTGAATGTTTCCTTAACCATAGAACAAACTGCAGACATTCATAATGTGCACAAGACATTTAACAGTACTTTTCCACAGTACCATGCTGAGCAAAAGGGGCGGAGCATGTTATAGGGACAAGGAATGCTCGTCCTATTAGGCAAAAGACATACAGGTTACCAGAGCGGTTAAGCGCTGACGTGGTTAAGGAAATACAAAAAATGAAAGAACTGGGTATCATAGAGGAGTCAAGGAGAGTTTGGTCATCTCCAATGGTAATTGTAAACAAAAAAAAGGGGGTGTTAGAATCTGCCTTGATTTTAGGAAACTTAAGTGTCAGAAATTTGACAGTTATCCTATGCCCAGAATAGATGATTTGGTGTGTGGAGAGTGCAAAGTACCCTTGAGCTCACCAAAGGTTACTGGCAAATCCCTTTAGCTAAAGAATCTAGAGACAAAACTGCATTTGCCACCCCTATAGGATTCTATCAGTTCACCACCATGCCATTTGGTTTACATGGTGCGCCAGCTACATTCCAGCGGTATATGGATGTAATTTTATCACTTTACACTGGTTATTGTGCTGCATACCTGGATGTCATGATGTACAGTCTAGACTGGAAAAACCACCTGAACACCTATGAGCAGTTATCCAAGCTATCAAAAATGCAGGTCTGACTGTTCATCCTACTGAATGTGCATTGGGCATGCAGGAAACCAGATATTTGGGTTATGTGTTGAGAAACAGAGAAGTTAGGCCAGAGATTTCTAAAATAGAAGCTGTAGGTAACAGCCCTGTCCCTAAAATGAAGAAACATGTCAGGTAATTTTTAGGGCTGGCTAGTTATCATCGGAGATTTGTTTCCTACTTTGCTGAGTTAGCTACTCCTCTCACTGAACTCATGAAAAAACACGGTACCCAAATAATGTGAAATAGACCCCAGAAAGTGATGAAGCTTTTCGGGCCATTAAGGCTGCATTATGTTCAGCTCCTGTTTTAAGAAGCCCAGACCCTGAGAAACCATTTTTGTTACAAACAGATGCATCAGCGGTAGGGCTAGGAATAGTCCTGAGTCAAAATATAGATGGGACGGAACATCGTATTCTGTACATAAGTAGGAAGTTGCATGACAGAGAGAAAAGGTACTCCACCATTGAAAAGGAATGTTTAGCAGCAACGTGGGCCATGGAGTCCCTTAAGTTTTATTTACTAGAAACTAACTTTGTACTTATAACAGATCACAATCCTCTATGTTAGCTTAATCAAATGAAAGATACAAATTCCAGAATCACAAGGCGGTACCTGGCATTACAGCCATTTAAATTAAAGGTTATACACAAATCTGGTAAAGAGAATAGCAATACTGATTTTCTATCAAGATATGGATCAGGAATTGAGGGTTCTGAAGGTTGAAAAACAAATGTATGGGTTTGAACTTTACTGTTTGCTGTACTGTTATAAAAAAATGGATAATGCACATGTGCTTAATTTCTGAAAGTTAGAAGCTAATATTAGTAGAGAATTAATAGAAAGTTTTGGAAACATGTTTAATAAAACAGGTTCCTTCTTAAGGAGGGGGTGTATGTGACAGGGTAGAATAGGACCATTTCTCAGTTGTTATGAAGAAAGAGTTTGAATGCAGGGATCTGTTCTGTTCTCTCTTTTTCTGTCTCTTCTCTGTCTGGTTGAGCAACCAAATTGTCCTGTGAGACCTAGGATTTGATCACCCCGACAGTCTCGTAATTCTCTGCCTCTCACTGTCTCTCAGTTTTCCCTTGCTTTTCTGTCTTTTTCCTCCCTTGTATATCTGCTGGTATAAAACTATATGCAGATCATTATGTGGAAATGTAACTGATATTGGGATCCCTTTGTTTAGAAATTATATAGTGTTAATTTTTGAAATGTATATAATTATAGTTTGAGATGATTGCAAAAAGCTGTTGGAAACTTAAGAGGTTGCCTTAGTGCAATTTTTAAGTCTTTTGCAGAAGAGCTGTGGAAAATGGGCCTCTCTTCTGGGACACTGTGTTCCTGCCTGCACCTGCCATAAACATATTAGAACATAAAAAAAACTGGATGCTTGTTAAGATGGGGGGGTTGCAAGGACTTATAAGATAGAGCTGCAATTGCTGGAAAAAAGGGACACACAGAGATTGAAGAAAAACTCTGATGAATCTTTTCTATTTATTCTGCCTTTGTAAATAGTTATACAGAATAAGTTTATTATTTTTTTTGTTACTGCTAGTACAAATAAAACATTTTTGTGAATTCTACAACTGCTCCTGGTTTTCCTATATACTTCCTGACTTGTGCCTCGCTGACACTCTCTTGTGTAAAGGCAATATGAAATGTGTAAAGACTATATGCAGACACACATGGCAGTCATTCTACACCAATGATTTATATACTGGGGGTGCAGGGGCTGTATATAGACAGACATGGCAGTCATTGTACAGCAATGATTTATATACTGTTGATGCAAGGACCGTATGCAAAAATGGCAGTTATTGTACACCAATGATTTATATACTGGGGGTGCAGGGACTGTATACAGACAGACATGGCAACCATTGTACACCAATGATTTATATACTGGGGATGCAGAGACTGTATACAAACATAGCAGTCACTGTATGCCAATGATTTATATACTGGTGGTGCAGGGACTGTATGTAGACAAACATGGCTGTCATTGTACACCAATAATTTATATGCTGGTGGTGCAGGGACTGTATATTGACAGACATGGCAGGCATTGTACACCAATTATATATATTCTGTTGGTGCAGGGACTGTATGCAGGCAAACATGGCAGTCATTGCACACCAATGATTTATATACTGGTCATGCAGGGACTGTACACAGACAAACATGGCAGTCATTGTACACCAATAATTTATATACTGGTAGTGCCAGGACTGTATACAGAGAAACACGGCAATTATTATGCACTAATGATTTATATACTGTTGGTGCAGGGATTGTATGCAGACGAACATGACAATTCTTATACAATGCTTTATATATTGGTGATGCAGGGACTGTATGCAGGCAAACATGGCAGTCATTGTACACTAATGATTTATATACTAGTGGTGCAGGGACTGTATGCAGACGAGCATGACAATTATTATACATCAATAATTTATATACTGGTGATGCAGGGACTGTATGCAGACAAACATGGTTGTAATTGTGCACCAATGATTTATATATTGGTGGTGCAGGGACTGTATGCACTGAAACACAGAAATCACTTCACACTAAATGAATTAAATATATATGGTGCAGGGACAGTATGCAAAACGCTTGCTTACTAGCTCCAGATTTTGATGGTCACTATTACATCAGCCTAACTAAATGAACATTCACATTTGTACAGGTTTTAAATCATAAATGTGATTTTAACAATTTGCATGTCCAAATCCCTCCCTCCCTTCACTGCTAGCACAAAGAGACCCAAAATGGAGATGAAGGAGGGAGCTCAGTGTTTGTCATATACTGATTCAGTGTTTAAAAAGTTACAGGAATGTTATAGTGGTTGTGGGTCCCTAGTCTCATCCAGTTAACCCCCTACTCTTAAACACCACCAGACCTCAAGTTGTTAAGAATAGCCCCACAGCCCTCAGAATACAGATCATCTATCCTTACCTAATGAAACCATGGTTTCATAATTCTGCACCATCACTTCCCTGTGTAGCTCCTTCTCCTGTTTGCTCAACATCATCCACTCCTCTTCTGAAAAAGCAACTGCAACATCTTCAAAGGTTTCTGGTAGCTGAAACAAAATCAGATGTGTTTAAGCACCCTTGTTTTGCTGTGCACATTAATATATCGGCAACTTTTTTACTCTAAGTAGACAAACAAGGTTTAGCAGTCTGGTGACGATCTAAGAGTTCAAAGCACATCAGTATTTAATGGGATGGAGTCGGACCCATGGCACTTCTCCCTGCTAACTTAGCAGTTGTGTAGTCCAGGTGTCTTGTGCGTGTGGGCTACTACCCCTGCCTTTTGACCCTCTAATAGGTTAAGGGGCTTGGGTCCTGCTGCAGTGGTGGTCAGGGTTCTATCCCAAAATTATAGTAAATAGCATGGTGCCGCCACCCAGAGTAAATAAGTAGGTCAGATGACTGGTTGGCACAGCCCCCTGGGATGCTGCACCTACCCACATCCCCTACTGAGTATCCCACACACTGGATGCCCAACAGTTTCCCCAATACCAATAACTATAAACACTTGGTGATTGACAGTCACAAAATACCCCTCACACAGCAGTTCCAAACAACAAATCACAGCTTTATTGGGGTTAAAAGGGTTAGAATAGGGTACCTGGACAAGTGATACCTGTGGAAGAAAAGGATTATTAATAAGAAATAGCAAGGCAATAACCACATGGGCCCATAGGCCTAACCACCCAAGTTGCCCACTCCACTGGTACGAATGCAACTAATAAACAGTCTCTCTGGGTACCCAAATGGGACAGGTCTGGACATTACCACAGGCTGGCTGTTGGAGTCCTAAAAGCTTGAAAAGTGTATTTAAATTAGGTTGAACGCTCCCCTTGGAATCCAGAGCAAGCCCTGGGTACTCACGGTTTGAAAATTCTCAGCAGTCTCAGACTCAGAGAGCTCCACTGTGTGGATCTATGTGATAACAGTGATTGCAGAATAGCGATCGTCATTAGGGCGAATGGAAATCGACAAAAAACTATTTTGGTGATGCAGTCCCTGGGCACAGCAAAAGAGTGCCTGGGACTTAGATTTTACTTGTAAATGTGGGGGGCTGCACCCCCCCCACACCCCCCTACTTAAGGATTCTCAACTCCAGGGAGGTGCATGTCGGGGGGGGGGGTGCAAAACCCTAAAAGATAAATATTCGGCCAGGCGCAACAAATGGCACCTGCACCCAGACCGAACCCAGCACCATTCACACCCCTGCCATGAACCCACCCACTATGCCATGGAAGTAGCTTGGCAGCTCGCCACAGTGCCACCCTCACAATCCCTCCCTCCTCCCCACCCACCCCACGCCCAGCATGCTCGCTTCCGTGCTCAGATATATATAGCAACAGGATGTCAATATATTCACTCACATCCCCATCCGGTCACCCTTCCTCCCTCGCTGCTGTGATGTGAGGCACCGCGATTGAGTTGTCTTTTCGGTAGGTGCCCGATCGCAGCCACTGAACTCACAGGATACCCAGGAGTGTTGGGCTCAGATGTCAGAGGGCTAAATACTGGGCAACCGAAAGATGTATTATAGCCTTGATCTTAACTGAAGGTCTAGCAGCTTGTCCCCTTGATTGAAGATCTAACCACTCATCACCTTCAGCCTCCCTAACCCACTGCAGGGCACCCATACAGGTACCACCATGCCTCAGGGAGCCCAGACCCAGGAGTGGCTCCACAGCTCAGCTCCCCCAGTGGGTCATAGGTGTCTTAGCACCCCAGCAAGCACCAGTGACCCCCTAAAGCTAGCAGGCCCCATTTGGAAGGGGTTAGCAAGTTCCCTCCCTGGCTCTGGGGAGTGCCTCCAAAACAGGTAGAGATCACTCTGATCTCTCTGTTCCTGCACCAATACAGCAATTCAAGAGGCAGCCAGGCAGCTTTCAACTTTCGTACTGCAGTGCCGTTGGGCCACTGACTTGTGAGCTCTTAGCAACAGCTCCACTTTACACTGGGACGCACAACAGTAGCAGGGGTTCTGGAACATGAAAACACCTGCTCACCTTTTGCTCACACAGTCTCTGAATACCAGACCAGTTTCTAAAACAGCTTCTGCTGAGACACATCTCTCGGCAATTTGTCCAGTCCTCAAAATAATTTCCACACAGCCTGGCTTGCACCCCAATCCAGAACTATCAAACTCTCTATGCAGCTTCTCACAGTCCCAGCAGCAGTGCAGGATTTCTGCAGCAGATAATTTCTTTCAAATGAACAGCATAGTCCAAAATACCTGGAGCGTTCTCACACCAGCTCAGTCTCTCTCTCTCCGACAGATTTCCCTCTTCTCTCTCAGCTTTGATTCCTCAGCTTAACTCTTGTGAAAGGTCTCAGAAAAATTCAGATCCCTCAGTACAGATCCCTCCTGACTTGACGGGAGCCTGGCAATGACTGACAAACTCTCAAAGTCTCTGGGATTTCTTCCAAAATCCCTGCCCTCTGATTGGCTACCTAGCATTATCAATCACAGTTAATGGCCCTCTGAACCCTTGGCAGCAGTATAGAGTAACCCCTAGGTGGCGCTATCCCAAGGGCTACTACCCCTGCCTGCTTGGCTAGTAGCAGGTTAAGGGGCCTGAGTTCTGAAACGGAAGCCTCCACCTGGAGATCAGGGTTGGTAGTGGACAAGCTAACCTGGGCACAGCCCTCCAGGACACTGTAACCCCTCTCTTTCCCCTCTAGTGGCCTGAACACTGTACAATAATCACTTTCACAATACCCCTGGTACACCACACAAGTACCCACACTGTCTGCACTTACCACCAGGGCTGGTTCCTCTGGCTCAACCCTGGGGACCTCCTGTAAAACAAGGTTATGCACAGCAAATAGCAACAGTACAGTACTTTGAGCACAAACTGGAACCACAGTCAGATTACATGCAGGAAAAAGTTAGATCTGATTTATTCAGGGGACTTGAACAAGGGAGGGGGCAAAATCAGGTTAATTAGCTTAAAGGTTATATCAATCAAGCAGTTATGTATGCGCTTTGAGTCCCCCCACACAGTCCACCTCTGGGTACCCAGGTGGAGAAGAGATGGGCTAGCCAGGACCGATGCCCGGGGCTGCAGCTGGTTGGGGCCCTGTGATGGAAAACACAACATGCACAGTACACAATATTTGTAATCTGGAGCCTGAGGGCTCAGTTCGTAAAAGGAAATGAAACAACAAGACAATCAGATGACACACGCAGATTAAGCTATTGTTGCAGGGAGCTACCCTGGTATTTACTCATGATACCCAAGACTGGACACAGGCTGGACGAAAATTGAGACTGCAGGTGGTTGATCTGGAATGCAGTGAGAAACAGGGCCCACATGAGTCGCAGAGGCATTGTTCCTGTTCAAGCGTGGAGCAGGGGGCTGATCCACAGGCAGGTCTCTCATCGACGGCTTCTCTGTGCAGTGGGTAGTCTGGCTGGGCCAGTCTGGCAAGGCCCACACCACATGGAGACAAATTCAGATGCAGCCTGTTTTGGGCTGGATACAACTTCCAGCAAGCAGAACACAGTTCACACAGTGGGGGACTAACTCACGACCCACTAGCAGCTCATAGCACATTTACATGTAAGGGAATTCTACTGTACCAGGCAAAGCGCTCCCCGGTCACAATTGCAAAGTCTCTGCAGAGCTTAGGGGTAGCTGGAACTCCTGACAGGCCGATCACATTCAGCAAAATCTTTGGTCTTCTTCAGGTTGAGCCTGGCCCACTTCAGTACCTTACTTTAGTCACACAAACTTGGATTTAGTCCAAAATAATTCTCTTCTCTCCCTCTCAGGAGCAGCACACCAACATGCAGGCCAAAAACTTAGCCTTTTCACAGTTTTCCCATGCGAATCCACTCTGGAATGCTGCCCAGAATCACTTCAGCTCCTTCTTGTTCAGCTTAGATCTAACTGAAAACTGCAAGCAGTCCGGGACTTCCCCAAGATCCAAAATATTTGGTTGGCTGAATTTGGCTGTCAGTTAAAGCAAGAGCTCCCCCTTCAGTTGCAAAAAAAGGCGCAAAAAGTTCAAACTACAGTTCCTACAGATTTTGAATTCAGACAGCTCCTGTAATCCAGCTACATTTTAGGTCCCACCAGTACTGATTGGTCCAATTTGCAGTCCAGGACCAAGACAGTGGAGACAAACAAAACAGTCCTTGCTACAAAGAAAGCAGGTTAGACAAACTACATTATCATTATTACTTTAAATGATTTTAGTAAGTAATTACATCTTTCAACAGAGCTCCCTCTCAAATTACTTAAGCTGCAATCAGGCAGCTCTTAAAGAGACAGTACATAGAGGCTATACATGCTCTGGTAATCACATTTAAACTGCTAAAACACAGGACACCAGCCTGGCAATGAGCATTTAGGCAAGCTCAAGGAAGACTTTTTGGGAACCCTCATTTGTAGGGGGGTTACACCAGTGCAGTGAGTTAAGGGTCTGAACTGCAGATCTGGAAACCTGGGTTTGAATCCCACAGCCACCTAGGTGCATACTATGTGATCCCGAGCAAGTCACTTAACTTCCTTGTGCTCACAGGTCGCATCTGGAAACAAGCTCCAGCATAGTGTGCTACTCCTGGTTAGACAATGTTCCCTTTCTCTCTGATTGGCTGTGACTCTTGGCACTTGAAAATAGTTCATTCCTTGTCCCAGAAGTCTTTGGTCAAGGATTTGGGCTCCTAGAGACAGGAGTAGCCATCCAAACTGGGTTCATAGTATCGAGACATGGCTGCCCCTGTACAGTTCCATTCAGTTCTATAGCTGTCCCATAGGGTATCCAAGTTCTCAGAGTCCAGGCAGCCTAAGCAAAACATATTTAGATTTTACTTTCCCCTTTGCTTTATAGCAGCCCCTGTGCGCTCCTTAAATCATTGGTACTAACATACTAAAATGCCAGCAGAATAGGCCTAAGGGTCTTTCGTGTCTGCTCCTTTGGTCAGCCCCCACCCTGGGAGCTGACCTTGCTGCCCCTCTCGCCCTTGCTGCCCCCCTCGCCCTCTCTGGCTTCTCCCTTCCCAGTCCTGGATATTCCCACTGCACAGGACTTTGCTTCCAGAACCCTTCCCCTGTACCTGTCCCACCCCCTCTTGAACCCTTCCACCGCCTCTGCCTCCACCAGCCTCCTGGGCAGTGCATTCCATGGCTCCACCACCCTCTCAGTGAAGTAGCACCTCCTCCTTTCTCCCCTGAACCTCCCCCCTCCAGCTTCCACCCATGCCTTCTAGTTGCCCCCCCTTCCTTCGGAGCACCCTGATCCTCCCCTATTTAACCCCTTCATGTACTTGAATACCTCTATCATGTCCCCCTGGTCCCTCCTCTCTTCCAATGTGTACATATTTAGCTCTTCAAGCCTCTCCGCATAGGTCCTGTCCCCCAAGCCTCAGATCATTTTGGTTGCCCTCCTCTGGACCCTCTCCAGGAGTTTTATTTATTTATTTATTTATTTATTCATTTATGAGTTTAACCAGGAAGGCATACTAAGCAGTGAATTGCTCGATTCCAGATGCGACCAGTGGGGCAAGTCCCAATACAATAATCAAATACAGGTACATGTAGAGTAATAGTACAGAGAGGGGGTCCACCTGCCATGCAGACAAAATGGCAGGTAGATACAGGAACATAGGAAAGGGGGAGCATACACAGGGGTAGTGTTACAGGGAAGTCACAACAGTAATCTAATACATAGTGTATACTAGCTAAAGCATGATCAAATAGAGGTGAAGTGTTACAGCAAATCATATCAACAAATAGTCTAAATACATAGTGGGCTCTAGCAAAAACATGAGCAGCTTGAGGTACAGTGGGTGCCGAGTAGGCGGTTGAGGAGGCGGGGGTTGGGTGAGTGTCATATTTCGACTGGCAAGGCGTTCCATAGCTGTGGTATGCGAAATTTGAAGGCTGCCTGTCCTCTGGATGTGTGCATGAAAGGGACGTGGAGAGGCCTGGGGTCCGTGCTTTTGAGGGGGTAGGCAGGGGGAGGTTGTGGGGAGAGTACAGAAGCCAGGTAAGGGGGAAGGGTCTGGGACCAGAATTTGGCTGCGGACCTAGCACAATGGGTTTGTCTGGGGTCTTCGAGGGACGGCAGGGCTAAGGAGTTGTATAAGGTGCAGTGGTGGGTTGTTTGTGGGCAGTCCAGGATAAAATGACAGAAGGAGTGATAAAGGGAGTCAAGATTGGTCAAGGCGGAGGAGGGAGCAGTATTATAGACTATGTCTCCATAGTCGAGTATAGGGAGTATCATCCTTTGAACAATTGCTTTTCTAGCAGACAGCTTTTGTTCCTATATAGGGCGCCGAGTTTAGGGAGTAGTTTCTTGTGTAGGGAGTCAATGTGGGTGGCGAAATCAAGGTGCTGATCAAGCCAGAGACCTAGGTATCTGAAAGTTGTGCAAACTTCTGGGGGTCACATCTAGGGTTTGGAAAGGGGGGCACGGCGCTTAGCGGGATAGTCTTTGTTGTGAGCCAAAAGTTAGTGACATGGTTTTCTTTGGGTTCAGGAATAGTTGGTTTGACCGGAACCATTCCTGGATGGCGTTGAAATCCTCTTGCAGCAGGTTTGCCACCCCGCTTGTGGTGGAGCTTGTGGCGTACAGCACTGTATCGTCTGCATACATTTGGATGGATGAGTAGCGACAGGCTGATGGGAGGTCGTTTAAAAATATGGAGAAGAGCAGTGGGCCCAAGACTGAGCCTTGGGGGATGCCGGTGGTAACTGGTAGGGAGTTGTAGATGTGTGAACCGACTTTTACAGCTGGTGCCTACCCACCAGGTAGTCATGGAACCAGGTGGAGGCTGGACTGGTGAGACCGGCTTCTTTTAGTTTAGACAGGAGCAGAGTATGGGAGATGGTGTTGAAAGTCTTGGCTAAGTCTATGAAGATGGCAGAGGTGATGTAGCCTTTGTCCATGCCTATGAGTATGTCATCAGTGAGTCTTAGCAGAGATGTGGTAAGACTCACTGACGATATACTCACAGGCATGGACAAAGGCCACATCACCTCTGCCGTCTTCATAGACTTAGCCAAGGCTTTCAACACCATCTCCCATACTCTGCTCCTGTCTAAACTAAAAGAAGCCGGTCTCACCAGTCCAGTCTCCACCTGGTTCAAAGTCAATGTCCCTCTTTAAGTGTGGCCTCCAAAATTGCACGCAGTACTCAAGGTGCGGTCCCACCAAGCAGTTATACAGAGGGCGTATCACCTCCCTTCTTTTGGAGGTGATCCCCCTAGCGATGCATCCCAGCATCCTGTTGGCCTTGGCCACTGCCTTGCTACAAGTCTCTCAGAGTTGTTCATCTTGACATCCACCACCACCCCCAGGTCCCTCTCAGCCATTGAGACTTGTATCATCCCCCCCCCCCCAAGGTGTACTCCTGGCCCAAGTTTCTGGCTCCCAGGTGCAGTACCTTGCATTTCCCTGCATTAAACCTCAGCTTTCACTTTCTAGACCACCTTTCCAGAGCCTTCCAGGTCCCCCTGTAGGGCCACCCTCCCCATCATAGATACATATATACATAGATACATAGATACATAGACAGTGTCGGCAGATAAGGGACTATGGCCCACCCAGTCTGCCCATTTGAGCTTGTAAATTCAGTTTGTTGTCCTAGAAGTCTGTTGCCCCTTACCCCTGACCTCCAGAATTCCTTTATGTCTATCCCATGCATTCTTAAATCCCGTGATTGTTTCAGCCCCCACCACTTCCTCTGGCAAGGTGTTCCACTTGTCCACCACCGTTCTCTTGAAGAAATTCTTTCTCATGTTTCCTCTGAATCGCCCTCCCTCCAACATCCACCACCACCCCCAGTTTTGAGTCATCCGCAAAGAGACTCATCTCACTCCTGATACCCTTCCTTATGTCAGAGATGTAGGCATTGAAAAGGAGGGGCCCAAGGACTGATCCCTGAGGGACCCCACTAATGACCTTCCTTGGGGATGAGATTATCCCACCAACCACAACCCTCTGGGTCCGGTCCTGGAGCCAATTGCCTATCCATCTGATCCTCTGGTTCCCCACCCCCATTTCTCCCAGCTTATTCAACAGGCCCCCATGAGGAACAGAGTCAAATGCCTTGCTGAAGTCAAGATAGAGGACGTCCACCAGTCTACCCAAGTCCAAGGCTCTCATCACCCAGTCATAAAACTCCACAAGGTTTGTCTGACACGATTTCCCCGGAATGAATCCACGCTGTCTATCGTCCAGGCACCCCAACATTTCCAGGTCCCCCCCAGCCTCTCCTTGACAATGCCCTCCATCACCTTGCCCACCACAGATGTCAGGCTGACGGGCCTGTAGTTCCCTGCCACCTCCCTTGATCCCCCCTTGTGGATAGGCACCATATCCGCCACCTTCGAGTCCTGGGGCACCCGCCCTATCCTCAGAGAGATGCTGAAAAGCTCCACCAGGGGTTTCACCAGGACATCCGCCAGTTCCTTCTGCACTCTGGGATGTCATTTATCCTGCCCCGGTGTTTCCTCCGTCCTAAGGGACCTGAGGGCTTCCCTCACTCTCCCTGCCATGATTTCCACCTCCGCTACCTCGTCCCCCTGCTTTGCCTTCCCCCCTCCTGCCAGTGATAGCCCACCTCTTCCCAGATCCGGACGATCAGCAAGGGTCCCTCCTCCTCAGTTTCACCATCTCCTCCCATGTATGATGCAGCCCCCATTTTCCTTGGTGAAAACTGAGGCGAGTACTCATTCAGTACCTCAGCTTGCTCTCCGGATCTTGTGCCCATCCCTCCCTATTTTAATCCCTGCTAATCTGCCCCTTCACCCTTCATTTTTTCCCAATGTATCTAAAGAACCCCTTGTTCCCTCTCCTAATTTCCCTGGCCAAGTTCTGCTCCTTCCTTGCCTTAGCCGCCATCACCACCCTAGAGGCCCTTCTGGCCATCAGCTCATACTCCCCTCAATCCCTTTCACTCCTTGAGCACTTGAAATGCCTATAAGCCGCCTTCTTTCCCCTCACCACCTCCTGAACCTCTCTGGTCCACCAGCAGGGTTTACAGGCCCTACCGCATTTTTGTCTTACTCTTGCACAGGTGCTGGTAGCATCCTGCACCCCCCTCCTGATGATTTCCCACCTACTGTCAGCATCCATGTCTGGCCCAATCCCATCCAAATGCTCCTTAAGGATCCTTCCCATTTCCTTGAAATCCGCCCCCCTGAAGTCAGTTACCTCTGTCTTTGTGCAGCCTTCTACCCCTCCTAGGTCCAGGCAGAACCAGACCGTGGCATGGCTGCTCCCCACCAACGAGTCCCTTACCTCCAGGCCCCCAATCTGGTCACTGTCTGCCAGGACCACATCCAGTATCCGTGCCTCCCTGGTGGGTTCCCCCACCTGCTGAGTTAGGAATGCATCCTGAAAGACATCCAACAACTTCTGTTCCCTGGCCACCGAGGATGTCGTAGTCTCCCAGTCCATTCCTGGCATGTTTAAGTCACCCAACACCACCACCCGTCCCCTGCCTAATTTGCAGTGTCTCCCAACATCTGCCACCAGACTCTTCTCCAGCTCCTCCACCAACGCAGGGGGTCTATACACCACTCCTATTTTTACTCTCTTTCCCCCACTTGTTATCAAGGTGACCCAAATTGTCTCGACAGTTCCCTCCGCCTCCTCCACTCCTCCTATGCCAATGCAGTTTTTGACTATTATTGCTACCCCTCCTCCCCTTCCCTCCCCCCTGTCCTTCCTGAACATGGTGTAACCCTCCAGGTTCAGGTCCCAGTCATGCCCTGCGGTGGCCCAGGTCTCAGTGACCGCTGCCACATCCACCTCTCCCTCAGTTAGCATTGCCTGGAGCTCTGGCATTAGTTAGCATTTGTACATTTTACTCTATTCCAAAGCCTATTGCTAGTGCTGTTACACCATGCCCCCAGGTGCAAGGCAGGCTCCCATTCATTTTGCATGCTGCCTCATGAATATTAATAAGGCAGCTTCTTGATTCTTGAGCACATTTGGCACTCTGGAAGAATGCTCCCTTTTCTCTCTCGTTGCCTCACTGGATTTCTGAAGGTCTCTGATCCCCATTTTGTTCCATCCAGAGACCAGGACCCCCCTGAGAGACAACTTAAAAGGCCACCAAAATGGTCCACATCATCATGCACTTTGAGCATGTGCGGATCGCCGAAACTGCACCTTGGTGCAGAACCAATTTTGCAGCTCCGCACTGTAGCTCCTCTGGCCCGGATTAGCTTCAAGCGAGAGATGCAGGGGCCAGATCGACACTGAGGGATTCTAAGGGGGACTGGGGTAGGACCAACAAATGTATGGGGGAAACAGGACCAAACTAGGGAAACAGGAGCCCAACTAAGCTTAACAGGTAACCCCCAACAGGGAAGGGTTACACTCCCTGCCCTTTAAATGCATGGCTTCCACACCAAGCCTAAGAGTAAAGTACTATAAAAATTGCCAAAAGGTAAGTTACATTAACACACAATAACATTTCTAACTATACACCTCGCTCCTATCTATTATGCAGTAACCATTCAAGAACAAGAAAGCATTACACTGTATATAGTTTAGTAAGTACCTTCTCAGTTAATTAGTTCACTAGCCACACAAGATGTGGCACCCATATGTTCAACCTTTTATAACCATAGGCACTTCAGTACCTCAGAGCACACTTGTACCACTCCCCCCCTTGCACTCTTTCACCTCTCTCTTTTCCATTTGACCACCTTCCCTCTGGGCCTGGGGGGTTTAACACTAACAGCGCACATGAACACTCTTTTCAGGGACCTAGGAGTGATGTATACACCCCTTCTGCACTTCAAATAAGGGCAGGTCAGTGGGCACCCCGGTGCATCATAAATCAATTCGTGTAGGGGCCGCACAGTCCTCCCTGACCTCCTGGGGGTTTGTTGCATCTCTGAGCTAGTGGCTACCTCATGTTCAGAGGCAGAGTCCATATCAGTTTCCCCTTCTTTGCCTTAGTCCTCAGCAGAGGCAGGGTGTTCCAGCACTCCATCTTCTGTACCACTCTGTCCAGGAGTGCTGTCTTGGGGCAGTTCAGAGTGTCGCGAGGGTTGTGGGTAAGGATAACTTTTTTTTTCTTTTTGTTTCTTTCTATTATTTGTTTATCCCTCCTGGGAGCCCTGGCAGGTGGCTGTGGTCCCTCCTTATGGAGAGACTCACTCTCTGGCCTTCCTGTGTCCTCATATCATCAAGCCCAGTGAATCCCCGTCGGTGGGGCCAAGGAGGAGGGCACCGGCCTCCCACCGCCCGAGACCCAATGCAGATACCAGGCCTGACTCCATGGACACAGGAGCCATCACAGAACCTGCCAGACTCTGATTTCCTGTTTTCTCCCATCCTTCCACCGCTACCAATGTAACAACATCGGCACGTGTCTCCCGGCCTGTACTGCCCTCCAGCCACTGCTGGAGGGCAATCAATGAGAAGGATGACAGGTCTCCCTCTCCCCCGAGAGAGGAGAGTAGTCCTCCAGATGCTTGATCCTCTCTCATCCCTGCCAACCCCTGGTGGCTTAAGCTCATTCCCGAACCTGGGTCACTGGCATGACATGACGTGTGGCATCCAGTGCCTGGTAAGTATAACTCTTGACAAATTTTGCAAGTGCGAAGGAGGAGGGAGGTGTGAGGAGCGGCGCACCTATTTTTTATTTTACATTAAACTACTCTCTCGAACAGTCCCTCACTCCACTATTTATGACCCGAGGGTCTCCAAAAAGCAAACAGGGTTTCAGAGAGTCACGGAGCGGCAGGCAGCAAAAGTAAAAGTGAAAATGCCACTCGAGACACACAATTCTGTTTCGATTCGGGAATGCAAATCTTTTTCTATGGAGCGGCTTTCAGAAATTAGAAAAGTTTTGCCGCTATGTATGACTCCTTGGCTGGCTGAATGCATCTACTTTTTACTAAGTCATCTAGCCAGTCAGGTATTGAGTTAAAATAAATTTAATAGAAAACAGAAGTAATTTTTCTGTGGTGTGAGAGGCAGCACTAAAAAGTTCAAGTTCAAGTTTATTGCAGGAAAACTCCATTGAGCAAGCTCATTCACAAGGCGGTCCTGAAGGTCATACACATACAATGGCACATTATACAAAAACGTCATATTGATAAAGAAATATACAGAAATGCATACAGTGCACTAATAAGATAATTTGTGGCAAGATTCAAGGATACACGGTTACAATTATGTGTACACGTACAGAGCAGACAATATCAGGTGCAGTTAAACACTTTGTTGTTGTATAAAGCAATATTTAATCAGAAGTTAAAGAACTGGGAGAGAGAAACGATAAAAAGGATGGGCAGGGTTGGGGGGAGGAGTAGGTTAAGAGCAAGCTGCTCTGTGGAGAAAATATTACAACCTTTGTCTTTCTACAGTGATACACTTCAGTGTTACAGCACTTTAGGCAGGACACAAGCCTGTCCTAAATCTATACACTTCTCTTTATATAGTACAGATCTAAAGAGTAAAGTAAATATCTTTTGTTTATGGAGCAACTTGGGCAATATAATAAGGATAACAGCTGTTCCGTTTTTACAGATTATAGTTCTTTCTATCTGGGCTATTGCACTGTTTATATGCTATCAGTTTTCTCTCTCTGTCTATGTTAAATTCCATGAACTACGGCATAGCCATTGTTATCTAATTTCTCTCCACATTCTGTCATTTTAAAGCAGCTGTACACAACATTAACGTCTGCTATGCATTTATAATAATAATAATAAATAATAAAGCATTGTACATAAATGCTATGAGCACTTCACACTTTATTTCTTTAAACTCAGGCACTTTATGTATTTAAAGCACTGTTACACTTTATTCCTTCTCACGCTGGGCCCTATGCACCAAATGGGTGCAGGTACACGTGCCATGCGTGTATCCCACCCACGTAGCTGCACACCCGCTGACAAGTGCGCACTGGTGGCATTCACAACTGCCGGCCACCTGTCAACGGCTCCGCCCCCCCAGTGTGCAGAACTCTGCAGGGCAGCCGGGGGCAGGGCCGCGGGTCCAACTGGGCACCCAATCGGATGCCTGGACTGAGCCCCGCACTAGATCTCTTCCCCAGCGAGGTGTGCAGTAGCAGTGCACCTTGTGAAATACTAAAGGCTGGCGGCAGTGGTAGTTAAGGATGAGCAAAGCCGCCGGCCCTCTGATGGCACCGCACGGTGCAGTGGGACGGGGGGCATGCCTACTGGCTGAGGGGGGGCAGGGGGAACACCACCGCCGGTAGTGGAGGGTTGTCGTGAGGTGCTGCTGGGGTGGGACTTCAGCCTTGTGCCAGAATGGGTGATGTGGGTTGGGGGGGTCGTCACACCCATGGCAGTGTGCTGGGGTGGGTGGCAACATGAGGCCGCATCCTGTGGCCCTGGAGGGTCAGAGGGCTGTTCGCCCTGTCCTGCAGGGTGTATAGGGGGTTTACAGCAGGGTTCTCCCTGGCATACCCTGTGCCTCCTACGCATCCCCCGCAGCCAGCACTACACGCTTTAGTACACGGCCTGTAGTGCCAGCCTGCCCCTCGCCTGCCCCCAGTGCACTGCTCCTCACCCAGCCGGGGATTGGGCATGTGTGTGCTGCATGCCTCCCTTTGTGCATCCCATGCATAGGGTGCGGAGTGGTTGCGCACCCCAGCTGCGCCGCATAACCACTCTGCCCCATTCGTGCACAGGGGCCATTAAGCATTAACAGCCAGCTAGCATGCTTGTCATTACTTAATATATTCTGTTTGGTGCTTTACATTCTGATTGTACTGCTTGGGAAGGTCCTGGTGAGGAACGGATATAAGAAAATGAAAAATAAAGGAAGTCTCTAAGATTCAGAAAGAATAGAGAAGGCTGATGTAGGTGGACAACATACGTCAGGGTTAGAAAACAGAACAAGAAAAGACAAGTGAGAGACTGTTGTGCAACAGATTTATAGAGTAGAAAAAAGGAAGATACGAAAGACATCCCTCTACCCTTGCATTTAGACTGGCAGACTGCAGTTCTACCACACAGAGGACGCAGCCAAACTAGTATTCAAGTTCAGTGTGGGCTCTCCAAAAGGCACTTCTTCAGGGGAACTGATCCGGGACCACTCAAATAGCTCAGCCGGACTAGTATTCAATTCCAGAAAGGTTCCTTCGAGGGAGGTAGAAGGAACAGCCTCCCCTTGAACACCCTGCTCCCCAGGCATTGCCATATCCACCTCTCCATGTCTGTCATCCCTGGGGACATCCTTGTCACTTGCAATGGGCCCTTCTGTCACAGACCCACTCTCTAATGGCAGAGGCGGTCCCTGAAACAGTCTCTCTAGTTCAGGTATAGGGTCAAAACACACAGGCATGTCATCAGGCTCTCTGCCTGACTCATCAGCCAGATCTTCTTCTTTGGGCACCCCTCTCGTCTGGGCAGGTCCAGCCCCTGCAACATCACCAACTTCCTGCTTCAGTCATCTGCGTGCAGCAGCTGAAGTAGTCGGGGATGTAGGAGGCTCTATTAAATCAGTCTTTGACCCAATAATTTTATCTTCGATGGGAAGAAGGCAATTCCTGTGCATCATTTTGCACAGTCTTGTTTTTCCCTCTGCCAAATCTTGTATACAGGTGGCTCTCCCAGTTTCACAACTACCACATATGGTGTGCTTCCCCACTGGCCCATAATCTTATGTTTCCTAGGTATGCCCAGACTCCTGAGTAGCACTCTGTCACCCAGTCCTAAATCCTGAGCCTGCACTTAATCACACCTCTCTTTATTGGCTTGGTTTTTCTTGGTGGCTCTCAGAGGCTAGATGATGAGTTTCATGCTTTAACTTTCTCACATATTGCAAATATTCACCCCCTTTGAGACCATCAGTTGACACTCCAAAGCACATGTCCACAGGCAGGTGGACCTCCCTCCCAAACACATGATGATATGGCGAGAAACCCATGGTATCATTCTTGGTGCAATTGTAGGTGCTGACCAAAGTGCTAACATGTTGGCTTCAGGTGTGCTTGTCTCGGGGATCCAAGGTGCCCCGCCTGTCCAAGAGTGTGCTGCTGAATCTTTCCGGCAGGGGGTCACCTTGGGGGTGATATGGCATGGTTCATGACTTTTGGACACCCCATAAGGACAAGTGCTTTTTTATCAGCTGACTCTCCAAGTCACATCCTTGGTCAGAGTGGATTCTTTGGGGGCTCTATAGTGGACAAAAAATTTCTCCACCAATAATTTATCCACCATAAACACTTCTGATTGTTGGTGAGGTAGGCCTGAACATACCGGGAGAAGTAATCTGTAACTACCAAGATACTGGAAATATTCCAGGGGTTTGGTTCCAATGCGAGAAAATCAATACAAACTAATTCCATCTGGGCACTGGTACTGATATTAACCAATGGGGCAGTCTTCAGGGGAAGCACTTTCCTCTGAATACACCTGCGACATTTCTTACAATAATATTCTACATCAGCTCCCATCTTAGGCCAATAGAATCTGCTCTTTACTAATTCCAGGGTGCGTTCACTGCCCATGTGACCCATATCATTGTGTAGAGCCTTTAACAATAGGCCTTGGAAATGGTCAGGCAATACCAACTGTACATAGGGTGCCCCATGCTGGTCTTCAGTTTCTCAGTAGAGCAAACCTTTCTTTAGTTGCAACTCTTGGCTACTCTCACAGTAGCAATTGAGTGTGTGGGTCACTTGCCTTTACCTGAGCTGGATCCCCTTTCTTCTCAAGTACTCGTATTATCTCTTCCATGACTGAACTGACCTGCTGCTCTCTTTGTAAGTCCTGAGTGGTCAGCTGTGGTAAAGACCTCATATCCAGAGAAGAAGGCAGTAGGCTACAGGAAGGCAGCTCACAGAGGCTCCTAAATAGTCCGCCAAATGAGGGACATCATTGGGAGAGGGGGACTGTTCCCCATCAAATTTCTTACACAAAGTCTTTACCACTTGTTCCGGTATCATGACCCTGATGGCGTGCTCAGAACCCTGAGCCAAAGTGCCATAGTACAAGGCATCTGCATCTATACTATTCAGCCCAAGCCAATAGTCTATGCAGTAATCATAGGTAGAGAGGTCTGACAACCACCAGTGCTCAGCTGCACCTAGTTTGACAGCAGTTGGCACATCCGTAAGATGATTGTTGTCGGTCTTCACAATAATCTTTGCCCTATACAGATAATCGTGAAACTGGTCCACAACAGCCCATTTGAATGCTAAAAGTTCTAACTTGTGGACAGGAAACCTTCATTCTGAGGAATTTAAGCTCCAGCTTGCATATGCTACTAGATACAGGCTCTCCAGATATTCTTGGTACAACACTGCTTCTAGGCCATTGAAACTTGTATCCATATGAAGGATCACCAGGAGCCAAAAGGATCAGATGGGCGAAGATATTTAGGTTGTTTAACTGGGGCTCCTGGGGGAGGAGTCTTTTTTCCCTTATTTGTTGGAGGATACCCCTGTAATAAGTCCAAAGGAGGCCTGTCTACTCTTGTGTAGTCCTTCATGAACCTCCGGTAATACCAGCAGAAGTCAAGCAGCTGTTGCAGTTCTTTCAGGTTTCTGGGTTTGAGCCAGGTAGATGAGGGCCTCAACTTTACTGGGGTCGGTCTGAATGCCCTTGGCAGAGAAGATGTGTCCAACATACTTGACTGAGGCCTGGAATAACTGACACTTGTCAATGGAAAGCTTTAGGCCAAATTCCTCCAGCCAGTCCAACACCTTTAGCAGCCGTGACTCATGCTCCTCCAAAGTCTTTCCAAAAATGATAATGTCATCCAAGTAGACCAAGCACTCTAGCAGATTCGTGTCCCCCACTGCCTTTTCCAGCAGACGTTGACATGTCACCAGGGCACCCAAAATGCCCTGTGGCATTCTCACAAATTCATAAAATTCATCTTCTCCCAATCCTGCAGGGCCATGGGAATTTGATAATACTAACTCCTTAAGTCCAAAACCGAAAATCACTGGCTGCCGTTCAAGCAGTCTAGAGCATCTTGTATTTGTGGCATCGTATATTGATCGGGCACAGTGCGCTTGTTCAAGGTGCGGTAGTCCACACACATCCGGATGGCCCTACTCTTTTTCCTCACCACCACTACAGGTGATGCATAGGGACTTTGGGACTCCTGGATGATGCCTACATCCAGTATCTCTTGAAGGTGTCTCCTCATGTCATCTATGTCAGCTGGAGTGAGCTGTCTGGCTCTCTTCCTGAACAGGCACTTATCTGTGGGCCTTATGCGATGCTGTTCTCCCATGACGCAGCCAACATCTTACTCGTGCAAGGAAAGTGCTTTGGTCCAGGCAGCCAGCTTTTTCTGGACAAGCTCCCTCCACTCCTCTGGGAGGGGGGAGTTACTTAAATCAAATACAGCAGGGTCAATGCCACCATAATCACCTCTTTCTGGAGCAGCCAGTTTGCTGTGCCAGCACAGTAAACTCTGGCCAACTTCCTGCCTCTTCTGACAACCACTTCTCTGTCAGTCATATTCCTCACATGCACTGTCACTGTTCGAACATAGGTGTGCACCCCTTTTTTTTTCAATTGCTTTACCAGGAGTAACACACTAAGCTGAAAGCTTGTTTACAGATGCAACCTGGGAGCACAGGGAAGTTAAGTGACTTGCTCAAGGTCACACAGTATGCAAGTGGGGGCTGTGGGATTCAAACCCAGATCTCCAGATTTGCAGCTCAGAGCCTTAAACCACTGCACTATACTGCCTGGCCGGTACTACTGGGCTTCACTAATAATACAGGTGGCAATCTGTGTTCTTCGGTGGCATCTGTGATGCTTGGACAGCTGGTTCTGATCACCGTATGATTTTTGTAATATAAAAATGTGTTATTGAGTGTCTCTCATGAGACATGCTGAAACAGCCTGTGGAATGACACCCCTCCTCCCAGGTTTTAGACACAAGGTGTTACCTGGAAGGCCAAGAGATAATTACAGACTAGAAGAGGCCTAAATTAAGCATCTCCTTTTTATCTAAAAAAATACAAAATCACACATGCGCACACAATGCAAATCATCATGGGCTGCATATGCAAATCACCACAGAATGTTATGCCGGTTCAACTTTAAGCAGAATTGCATGGTGCCAAAAGGCCTCTCACACAGTTTGCAAAGGGTGCTAACAGATGACACAGACACGTGTTTTGTCCTACCAGGACTCATCAGTATGCCTCATTTGTTTGACACTCCAGTGGAATGAACCAGCTACCCTAAGACGGTCTGTCTGGGTTATGTTGTGGTGAACCCATTAAAATAAAAAAACTATTTAAAAGACAAAGAACATCTGTGCGCAAACACTGAGGCAAGGATTACCCCAAGGGCATTTGGCTGGGAAGCCAACTTTCAAGAAAATACAAAATCACACATGCCCACACAATGCAAAGCATCATGGGCTGCATATGCAAATCACCACAGAATGTTATGCTGGTTCAACTTTAAGCAGAATTGCATGGTGCCAAAAGGCCTCTCACACAGTTTGCAAAGGGTGCTAACAAATGACATAGACATGTGTTTCGTCCTACCAGGACTCATCAGTATGTCTCATCTGTTTGACACCCCAGTGGAATGAACCAGCTACTCTAAGATGGTCTGTCTGGGTTATGTTGTGGTGAACTCATTAAAATAAAAAAAATATTTAAAGACAAAGAACATCTGTGCGCAAACACTGAGGCAAGGGTTACACAAAGGGCATTTGGCTGGGAAGCCAAGTTTCAAGAAAATACAAAATCACACATGCCCACACAATGCAAGCATCATGGGCTGCATATGCAAATCACCACAGAATGTTATGCTGGTTCAACTTTAAGCAGAATTGCATGGTGCCGAAAGGCCTCTCACACAGTTTACAAAGGGTGCTAACAGATGACATAGACACGTGTTTCATCCTACAAGGACTCATCAGTATGCCTCGTCTGTTTGACACCCCAGTGGAATGAACCAGCTACCCTAAGACGGTCTGTCTGGGTTATGCTGTGGTGAACCCATTAAAATAAAAAACTATTTAAAAGACAATTATCTAGCTTAATTGTAGCTTACCAGATGACAGGATAGAAAATATCCATTTTATGACGTTTAGAGGAGGAAAACCAGGTTATGTCACACTGGTGCGAAGTCATAAATGTTTCTCTGATGTCTGTAAAATCAGAATGTTGCTCATGGATGAAAGAAGGATTTAGAAATTAGCCTTATTTAATTTACTTTCTGAGTGATGACATCATGGTTGTATCATTTTTATATTCTGACAGGGAGGAGCTAGGTGACCTCATGCAAAGAGTTTGGCAAAGCCAGTTTTAAAACTGTAGTCTGTATTCCCTTTTGACACACATGTTTGGACTCTGAAAGCTACAACATGCTAGCAGCACTGTAAGATATACATTATATAGATCAAGTCTAATTGTCTGGTGGTAGGAAATTGCACTTTTAAAATCTTGTTTTTATTCTTTTAAGTGATTTGTATGTTTTGTGATATATGGTTCTGTGTTTTACATTTTACATTTTTATCTATTTTTAAGTAAACATCTCATTTTTAAATAGACTGTTTGTGTCTTCCAAGTCCTTCTGTTTTTGCCTGTGATGCGTGGATGGTTAAGAGTGTGACAACACTGTGAATGAGCTTATATGGTAATGCCAAACTGGGAAAGGGTAAGAGTTGTCTGAGGTCTTTATTAGGGTTTTTAAGGGTTCATTTTGTACACCTGGTTAGGTGCCCATAGGTGAAAGATATCTGCCCCCCCCCCCAAAGAGCAGAATTATCTGAGTCTGTACACTGGGTACGCTAGTAAGAGGTTCACAGTTTGAATCCCTCCAGAACTGAGACCAAAGGGTAATTCAAACCCACAAAACAGACAGGAGAGTTACCCTGTTTCTGTTAACTGTTCACAATACTACATTCGGAGGTTGGCACTTTGGGAGTAGAGGGCTGACCTGCTGAGTGGGGTTGTGACAGCATCCAGCATCAAAATGTTATTCTTTACCTCCTTCTTTAATCGCACTACTCCATTAATATTACATTCTGCGTTGGGTGTCCACATGATCACCTCAGCATCTCTCCTCCATACTAAGCCCACAGATTCATCCATATATTCAGGGGGTCTTGCCCTTATCTCTTACAGGCCTCTTGGATTACCTGGTAAATGGGTAAAGTCTTCCCTTGCTGTTCTGCTTCTTGTGCTTGGCAAAGTTGAGCAAGTCTTCCGAACATGTGAGCATTTCTGCCTACCAGCACAGGTACCCCATCATACACACAAGTCTCAGGACAGATTAAAGCCAAGGTCTCAACTTCATCTCCCACTCCAGCCACGTTAGTCAGGAAGGCCATCAAAACTCTTGACATATCTGAGGTAGGGGTAAGACCTCTCACTAAGCCCCCACATGTGTAGTCCTTCCCAGGGCTGTAACTCCAGGTGGGACAAGTGACTGTCATACCAGGTCTTGAAGATAATAGTGACCTGGGAGCCACTATCAAGGATGGAGCAGGTGGTAATACTCTATGGTGACAAGGATTTCAGTTGCTGGCTCCACCAGCCTGCACATATCAAGGGGTGCAGCTGAGGGGGTGTTAGCTGCAGAGGCTTTTACATTAGCCACGTAGCTGAGTCTGCATGGGGACCCCGGTACCCTCCTTTACCCAGACCCAGTACACTCCTTTACCTGGCCCCACCAAAGTTTCCCTGCGACTTTCCATCTTTGCCCAGCAGTCTGTTAGCCACTCGAAGGGGTCTGGCCTGCGACTGGCACCTTCTCCATAGTGCCCATTCCCTCCACACCAGTAACATATTATGTCATCTTTCTTGGGTTGGGGGTAGTAAGCCGCAGGAGTCAGACAAGGTGGTAAATAGCTTGGAGGTCCTGAGTACACTAAAGGAGCAGGAGGGAGAACTGGTGTAATGATTTGGGCCATAGCTACTAGTTCAGAATTCCCTGAGCTTACCACCACCTGGGTCTTTAGCTCACTAACAGCCTGACACAATTCCTGCAACCAGGCTTCAATCTGAGGGACTAAAGAGGACAACGGGGTCATGCCCCCAGGTCCACCACTGGAAGAGTGGCTGCAGAAACTCGAGTAGATTGACACGCAGGAGCGTCAAGAGTCATAGTAGAACCTACATTAACCCTGTCCAAGATTTCCCTGCATTCCTTCAGTAATTTTTTTACCTCAGAAACTTCAGTAGGGGAAGTGGCTTCCTGAACCTGCACAGAAGCTACCATAGTGGGCCGGGCCCCCCACTGGGCATCCCTTTCCTCCACCTCTCTCACTTCCCTGTGTAGCACCCTTAGTGGAAGTGGATTACTCATTTTGTCTTTTAGGTCCAATTTTAATAGCAACAACTCCAAATACTGGGCACTCCTCAGTACTTGCTCTAGCCTGGTCTAATTCAGTTCTGAGGCCAGTATCCCCCTTTCATATACACCTTCTGTAGGGCCCTCACCCGGCCTCTGCACATATTCAGGCAAGGGCTCCCCCTTTCGCTGGCAGGTGGCTTTGAACCCCCACCATAAGTCTTCACATGTCTCAGTGCTACTGAAAGTACTATCCAAGGCAGATATATAGTCTACCTTGGCTTCAGGGTCAGTCATCCCGAGAGACCAAATGGCATCGAGGGCAGGGCCCAACAAGCTCTCCATTAACCTTTTCTGTTTTTCTCCTTCACTGCACTGCCAGTCTTGGAGCAGTGGCAACACACAGTTTATCCATGACTCACAATCTTCCTCCCCCACAGGTGTGGGTTTTACCCCCGAAAACATCCTCAACTTCCTATACGATTCTGTGGGGGAGTGTACATTGAAATCTCTCAGATTTAACACCTTTGAGCTAGAGAGCTTGTTTAAAGGTTCCACGTTGAATGGTACAGACAATTTAACAAAACAGTTACATTATGGCCGAGCCTAGGCCTCGCATCTTGAGCAGTGGCCCATGAGGGGTCAGGCTCCATTCCCCCTGAGAAGACCACACTGAACAGTGTCACTATAGCCCAGGCCTCACCTCTATCCTCAATCTCTATGGCCTCTGGCACCCAGCCAGCCTCTATGGCATTTTGGCATTCCATCAACATAGTTAACATTCTAGTACCTGAATTAAGAATCTGTCCCCACACTTTCAACTTACCCAATTTTGTTATGGTGGACAGATGCTTTTCTGTTTTGTCCTCGTCCATTTCAGGGGCATTCCTAGCAACAGAAGAGACCTCTGGGGGTCCATCCTCATGCCCCTGCTCAATTCCACCAACCTCACTTTATTCTTTTCTTTAGGCCTAAATTTTGGCCAGGAGATAGACTTGGGTACTGGGGACCCCACAGGGGTGGGTGCAGTTGGGTTCTCCATGGTGGGCGTGGCTGGCAAACAGGAGATTCCAATGATGCCTCCAAAGATGTAACCAAGGCACCATGTGTATGGGAGCTACTACCCCTGCCTGTCGACCCTCTAACAGGTTAAGGGTCCTGGGTCTTGCTACAGTGGTGGTTGGGGGCCCTATCCCAAAGTTATAGTAAATAGCACAGTGCCTTCACCCAGAGTAAGTTATAAGTGGGTCAGGTGACTGGTTGGCACAGCCCCCTGGGATGCTGCTCCCACCCACCTCCCCTACCAATCACCCCACACACTGAATGCCGAACAGTTTCCCAGTGCCAATGACCATAAACACCTGGTAATTGGCAGTCACAAAATACCCCTCACACAGCAATTCCAAACAACAAATTACAGCTTAATGGGGGGTAACAGGGGTTAAGATAGGGGTACCTTGATCAGGGATAGCTGTGGAAGAAAAGTATTATTAGTAAGAAATAGCAAGGCAATAGCCACATGGGCCCATAGGCCTAACCACCCACGCTGCCCACCCCCACGTACCAGTGCTACTAATAAACAGTCTCTCTGGGTACCCAAATGGTGCAGGCCTAGATGATGCCACGGTTTGGCTGGTGGTTGGGGCCCCAAAAGCTTGAAAAGTGTATTTAAATTAGGTTGAACACTCCCTTTGAAATTCAGGGACAGCCCTGGGTACTCAAGGTTTGAAGATTCTCAGCAGTCTCAGACTCAGAGGGCTCCACTAGTCCGGGCGTGTTGGGCTCAGATGTCAGAGGGCTGAATTTTGGGCAACCGAAAGATGCACTGTAGCCTTCATCATGACTGAAGATCTAGCAGCTTGTCCTCTTGATTGAAGATCTGACCACTTGTCACCTTCAACCTCTTCTGACCCACTGCAGGGCACCCATGCAGATACCACCACACCTCAGGGAGCCCAGACCCAGGAATGGCTCCACAGCCCAGTTCCCCCAATGTGTCATAGGTGCCCTAGCACCCCAGCAATTGCCGGCAACCCCCTGAAGCTAGCTGGTTCCACTGGGAAGGTGTAAGCAAGTTCCCTCCCTGCCTCTGGGAAGTGCCTCCAAAACAGGTAGATATCACTCTGTTCCTGCACCAATATAGCTGTTCCAGGGGCAGCCAGGCCACTTTCAACTTCCATACTGCAGTGCCATTGGGCCACTGACTTGTGAGCTCTAAGCAACAGCTCCACTCTACACAGACGCACAGCAGTAGTAGGGATTCTGGAACATGAAACATCTGCTCAACTTTTGCTCACACAGTCTCTGAATACCAGACCAGCTTCCTAAACAGCTTCAGCAGGGAAATAGCTCTCAACAATTTGTCCAGTCCTCAAAACAATTTCCATACAGCCTGGCTTGTAGCCTGATCCAGGACAATCAAACTCACTATGCAGCTTCTCAAAGTCCCAGCAGCAGTGCAGGATTTCTGCAACAGATGGATTCATAGACATGTGATAGCAGAAAAGGGCCTTCCTGGCCCATCAAGTCTGCCCATTTCCTCCCTCTACCTGTCACCCCCACTCCAAGATTCCCCTCGTCCTCCCCTTGACAATCTTCTGTGTTTGTCCCAAATTTCTTCCAAATGAACAGCACAGTACAAAATACCGGACGCATTCTCACACCAAAGCAAAAAGTGCAAGGTGGCTACTGGTGAGCAACACTGGAGCCACAACGAAAAAGGCAAACCATTAGACTTACCTGGCACATTCTCACACCAAAGCAAAAAGCACAAGGCGGCTACCGGCGAACAATACTGGAGCCACAACGAATAAGGCAAACCATCAGACTGTAAAGTTGGGCATCCCAGTAAGCGACCAAAAAATGACATGTAAACTAGGTCTCATTTAAAACGATTTATTGTAACATACAAAAATAGTAATGAAGCAGCTAGCACACATACGACACGCAGACGTACGTTTCACATCAGAAAGACACTTTTTCAATACACCCCACCACGATCGCGGTAAATCTCCATAAAATAATTCCCTGGTGATTGAGTGGCACCCCAACCCCTTCCACCCACACAGAACCCCTTACCCCCCCCCCGGCCATCGGATCAGATACAGAGCAGGGGGGTGAGGTTACTTGGAGTGAATAAGGGGGTTCCTGTGTTCAGCAGGCCTGTACTCTGTGGGAGAAGAGCCTGGCCTTTTTCTTTGTGAGCAGAAGCCTGTGAAGAAACTCAAAAGGGGTAGCACCAAGGGACTTTCAACCAAGTTGTTGGTAGTGTGATGGAGTAAGTGATCCATTTCCAGATCACACCACCCAGGGTGTCTTGGGCGAGTTGTTACACATGTAAATAAAGACAAGAATAGCAACGTACACAGTAAATGCAATTCAGAACAAAGGGATACTTATTGGTGTACAGGCTCAGATGCTGGATGGAGGAGAGGAATTAGCTTAAGGCAAACAATAATAGATATTCCCCAAAGTATCACCACCCTCTGATGAGTACCCGCAATCTCTGTTTCATGCTCCACTGGTGCATAAGTTACACAAAGTCCTTGGACACTATTTTTACGTGTGCACAGTTGGTGGTTGCTGGCCTGATGGTGGACCTCGGTGTTGTACCATGTGATTTGAGGGCTGGTGTTGGAGATCCTAAAACAAGTATTACTGCAATTAACACAACTGCTTTAAGCTGCTCCTAAATTTACAGTCTCTCTGTGGGCATTTTCCTGTAGTCATGTAGGAATACCCCAATTATTATCTATAAACTGGCCATAACTGCTCCGTACAAAGGGAGGGGTTACTGACCCAGTACTCATGCAGCCAGCATATCTGGATCCTGTTCATACCAGGTGAAGTGTAGCATACCAGTCAGCTCACTGAACTATGTTGGAAAGTGGTTAACGGGTAAGGCAGTTCTTTTACTATTTGGCTACAGAGTGGAATGTTAACCAAAATAGAGAGGCAGAAGATACAGCTTGTGGAAAAAGGGACAGTGCACTGAAGCAGTGGCACCACAAAGATCCAAATGGGAGAAAGAGGTATAAATACAACTTTTGGAGCATCAGCTGCCAACCCTAGAAACATAGACTTTGACAGCAGATAAGGACTGTTTGGCCCACCCAGTCTGCCCATTTCCCTACCTATTGGATAAGCTGCAGATCCTAGTTAACCAACAGCCTACTTCCTCCTACCCTCCCACTATAATTGCCTTATGTATCTCCCATGCATTCATGAATCCCCCCACTGTTTTTCACCCCACAACCTCCTCAGGAAGGCCGTTCTATGTGTACACCACAACCCGCGCCATGACAAAAAACTTCCTCACATTGCCCCTGAGTTGTCCCCCATCTTCAAATTGCGCCTCCTTGTTTTTGCACATCTCTGTTTCTGAAAGATGCTACCCTCTTGGACTTTGTTGGTTCTCTTGAGGTACTAGAACGTTTCTACCATGTTCCCCCCCTCCCTCCTTTCCTCAAGGGTATACATATTAAGCTTCTTTAGTCTCTCTTTGTATGGTTTCTGGTGCATACCCTGCACCATTTTAGTTGCCCTCCTCTGGACTGCTTCCATCCTGTCTATGTCCTTGCGGAGATGGGGTCTCCAGAACTACATGCAGTACTTCAGATGGGGTCTCACCAACTGTCTGTACAGAGGGATGACATTTTCCTGTGTTTTCTACTGGTGATGTCTCTCCCAATGCACCCCAGTATCCCCTAGCCCTCCTTACTGCCTTCTCATTGCCTGTCTACCTTTAGGTCATCTGATATGACTACTCCCAGGTCCCTTTCCATTTCTGAAGTTGTTAGTACCTACCCCCATTGTGTGCTCTTCCCCTGGGTTTTTGTTTCCCAGGTGTATTACTTTGCACTTCTTTGCACTGAATCTAAGCTGCTATATTTTTGACCATTCCTTCAACCTTACCAAGTCCCTGCTCATCCTTTCCACCCCCACTGTGCATCAACCCTGCTGCAGATCTTTGTGTCATCTGCAAAGAGGCATACTTTTCCTTCCAGTCCCTCTGCAATGTCACTTATAAAGACATTAAAGAGGACCGGTCCCAGTACTGAACTCTTCGGTACCCTGCTAGTGACCCCCCCCCCTTTCTCGGGAGTGGACTTCATTTACTATTACCCTCTGTGTCCTGATGTACAGCCAATGTTTTACCCAGGCTACCACCCTGGGACTCACTTGTTTATTAATCTTTTGTGTGGGACTGTGTCAAATGCCTTGCTAAAGTCTAGGTAGGCCATGTCCACAGCCCCCTCCACCCCAGTCTACTACTTTGGTCACCCAGTCAAAGAAATCTATTGGATTCATCTGACATGATCTTCCCCTGTTAATCCATGCTGCCTTGGGTCCTGTGCCCCGCTGGCCCCTAGGTACTCAACAATTCTTTCTTTCAGAAGTGATTCCCATCATTTTCCCTACCACTGAGTTCAAACTAACAGGTCTGTAGTTTCCTGCCTCTGCCTTGCTCCCACTTTTGTGAAGGGGAATCACATCCGCCTTCCTCCAGTCCTCGGGTACCACACCATCATCCCATGATTTGTTAAAAAGGGTAGTCAGTGGTGTCACTGGTTCTCCCCTTAGTTCTTTTAGAATTCTGGGGTGAATCCCATCAGGTCCCACTGCCTTGTCCACCTTGAATTTTAGGAGTTCTTTCAGGACCTTTTCCTCTGTGAATAGACTGGTATCAACCCCCCCCCCATCCAGAGTGCTTCTATTGTTTGGTTTAGGTATGCCCCCCTCCTCTTCTTTTGTGAATACTGAACAAAAGTATTAATTCGGTATCTGCCTCTTCACTGTCACCCTCTGTCCACGCCCTTCCCCTTTATTAAGCTTCACTATCCCTCCCTTGGTCTTTCTTCACTCACTAATGTACCTCAGGGTATTATAGCTGGCAAAGCATAGCAAAATGTTACACAAAACAGGGGGTAATGCTAGCCATTTCCAAAAATGCTTAGCAGTAGACTGCTAACCATTTTTGAGTGAGTCCTTGGCACAATACAAAACGTTAATAAAACTATATAGATTTTTTAAATTTTGCTAATCAATCTGTGCCAGGTACTATACATTTTCACAACTGATTAGCAGTTTAATGCATGAAAATGCTAGTCAATTTTTCAGGTTTTTAAAACCCTGTACATATAAAGGGTTTAATCCCCCTTCTTAACTGAGTTGGCTATCTTTTCCTCAGTTTGGGCCTTTGCTATTCTAACTGCCTTCCCTGCTTCCTTCTGCTTTAACTGATGGAGTTCTCTGTCCTGCTCCTTCTGTGATTTCTTATACTTTCTGAATGTTATCTTTTTCTCTCTAACCTTCCCTGCCACCTCTTTTGAGAACCATAGTGTTTTTTTCCTTCATTTTGTTTTGTTTATTTGCTTCACACAAAGGCTTGTTGCCTCTATGATAGCAGTTTTGGTGTTTCCCCATTATTGCTCCACCCCTCCTTCTTGCCCGTTTGCTAGTGCTTTTCTAAGGCACTCTCCCATTTTGCCAAAGTCAGCCAAGTCTTGCCAACGTCACGCAGTACGGAAATCCTTCACTTGCATATTGCGTGACCTTTTGAAAGTAACTTAATTTCCATGCATTCTCCCAAACCATATACCCCCAAAGCTCATATTTAGTGTGCTTTTACTAGTAAACATCCTCCCCCCCCCCGTCATGCAAGTTTCAGAAAACACATCCTTTGGTGAGTTCTAAAATGCTACTTTTTTTTTTAACCATGCTTATACTCTGTCCAAGCAACATGACAGCCATTTTTGGCTTGCGGCTAAAACCTTCTACCTTATCTTTTAATACCATTCACCCATACATGTGCTTTTCTTTTGACATATGTCCATCGTCAGCACAGTTTCTCAGCCCATTACCGTGCAATTCCTCTGCAAGGCAATCAGTGGGGGGGGGGGGGACTCAAATCTCCCAAAACACCCCCATCATATACAACAAGCCATTTGCTTTGTTAGCTCACAGGAAAGGAAAGCAAGGTCACTTGCTATGCAGTTTAAATAAGAAACTTTTAAACCGTGTCTTTGTCAGAAATTCATTTCTTCAACACCTGCTGTGCCCCACCAGAGGGCAGGGAGCTTTTCCCAAATCACTTTTGTTTTAACCTTTTTTCAGGCCTGAATGTTGCCACCTTTTACAGGTAACATAGAAACATAGAAACATAGAAGTTGACGGCAGATAAGGACCTCAAGGCCCATCCAGTCTGCCCATTTCTTTTTCTACCTTATAAATGTGCCATCGGCCTTTGCTCTGTCAGTGACCTATCTATTCATAGTCATTTGTATTGCTCCCTTATGCCTATCCCATGCCTGTTTGAAGCCCTGCACTGTATTCATAGCCACCACTTCTTGTGGTAAGCCATTCCATGCATCTACCACCCTTTCTGTGAAAAGAATTTCCTCCACATTCCCCTTAATCGGCCTCCCTCTAATCTCATGCTGTGGCCTCTTGTCCTGCTATTTTTCTTATATTTAAACATGTTAGACTCTTTCACCTTGTTTATGCCCTTAAGGTGTTTAAATGTCTTGATCATATCACCTCTCCCTCCTTTGCTCAAGGGTATACATATTGAGCTCCGTTAATCTGTCCTCATATGTCTTCTGATGCAGTCCCTGCACCATTTTGGTTGCCCTTCTCTGGACTGCCTCAATTTGTTAATGTCCTTGTGAAGGTGTGGCCTCCAATACTGCACGCAGTACTCAGATGGGGCCTAACCAGTGTCTTGTACAGAGGGTTTGCACCTCCCTCTTACGACTTGTGATCCCCTACTAATACACCCTAACACCCCCTAGCCTCACTTACTGCTTTAGGAGGTCTGCTTGATGATTTTAGGTCATCAGTGATGATGATGCCCAAGTCTCTTTCTTCCTTTGTGACTGCTAGCAACTCCCCTCCCAGCCTATAAGTGGCTTCAGGGTTTCTCTTCCCTATGTGCATGATTTTGCACTTCTTTGCATTAAATCCCAGTTGCCACTCTTCTGACCATTTTGCTAGTTTATCCAGATCTCTTCTCATTCTGCCCACCCCATCTGGATCATCTACTCTGTTGCAGATCTTGGTGTCATCTGCAAACAGACAAGCCTTACCCTCTAGTCCATCTGCGAGGTCACTAATGAAGATGTTGAATAGGACTGGCCCCAGGACTGATCTCAGAGGTACCCCACTTGTGACTTGCATCTCTTCTGACTGTATACCATTTACCACCACTCTGTTTTCTGCCAGTCAACCAGTTTGCCACCCAGTTGACCAACTTCTGACCCACCCGAGCCTACCTAGCTTATTTATCAATCTTCTATGTGGAACAGTGTCAAAAGCTTTGCTGAAGTCAAGGTAGGCGACATCAACTGCTCCCCTTGGTCCACCACTCTGGTTACCCAGTCAAAGAAATCTATGAGATTAGTTTGACAGGACCTTCCTTTGTAAATCCATGCTGTCTTGGATCCTGTGCCCCTATGGATTCCAGGTGTTGTACTATCCTTTCCTTAAGGAGTGCCTCCATAATCTTGCCCACTACAGAGGTAAGACTGACTGGTCTGTAGTTCCCCGCCTCCTCCCTGCTACCAGTCTTGTGGAGCGGGATCACATGAGCCCTTCTCCAGTCTTCTGGGACCTCTCCTGTGCTCAGAGACTCACTAAACAATTCTGCTAATGGCTCTGCTAGTTCCTCCTTTAGCTCCTTAAGTACCCTGGGATGTATGCCATCAGGTCCCATTGCCTTATCCACCCTGAGCTTAGCAAGCTCTTGTAGGACCCTTTCTTTTGTGAAGGGAGTAGTGCTCACCTCCCTCCCCCCTGTGTCCATGATGCTGAGCTGTGGGCCCTGCCCTACCTTCTCTTCAGTAAATACTGAGCAAAAGTATCTATTTAGGATAGATGCCTTTACAGGGTCCTCCTCCTCACATGCTCCCTTTTCTCCATTAAGCTAGCAATACCCCCTCTGGACTTTCTCCTTTCACTAATGTATCTATAGAAAGTCTTGTCACCTTCTTTTACTGTTAGGTATAGTGTTTCCTCAGTTTGGGACTTTGCCTGCCTTACTGCCTTCCCTGCTTCCCTTAGGGCAGTTTGGTATGCCTCCCTATCTTCATCCCGCTGTGTTCCCTTATATTTCCTGAAGGCCAGCCTTTTGGCTCTGACCTTTTCTGCTACTGTATTTGAAGAACCAAAGTGGTTTCCTTCTTCTTTTGCACTTCCTTTTCTGTCTAACACAATGGGATGTTGCTTCAAGTATTGTATCCTTAATGCTTGCCCACTTTGCCTGTACCTCCTCACCTGTGTTTCTTTTTGCCAGGGCTAGCTTAACTCTGTTGGCCATCTTATCAAAGTCAGCTCCTCTGAAGACATAGGTAACATAAAATGTACGTACATAACGCCATGGCATTAATCTGGATTTTGTATAACTCAGCAGAAGTTGTTTTGAACTCTTAGAAACAGGAGGAAAGGGATGCCTTTCCACTCTGGTTTTATACTAATTCTATTTGATTTTCAGGAATCGAGTAGTGTGTGGCTAAGCAGCCACAGGATGTCCTACCATTCCTGGAGTAGCTGAAGGCATACATTTGTATAAAGCTAATGTATTGCAGCATTTTTAAAATCAATGCTAACCTCTCACAGAGAGAACGCTCTGAAAGGACACTCCTTTGTGTGTGTTTTTGGTTTTCTTTCTCTTTCAGGAAAAGAAAAGGCGTCCCCATGACCAGGGACTGAATCATCAAAAGCACGAAGGCCCACCCCTCCTGGTGGGGGGGGGGGCAACAACATCAGTAACCTACAAAGCACTTCTGGTAATGTATAATGTAGGCTAATTTCAAATATAATGCTGTTAAAAGTTTAAACAATATTAGAATACTCTATTGCCTTATTCCCAATGTCAAATAAGGGTCACCCCATCAGTATTTATTCAGCATACTGTACAACTTTTAAGGTGATGACTGATTGGCAAATCAAATTGACAAAACATTTGTGGTTAAATGTCCACACTACTACTGTAAATAGAGTGTCATCTGACTTTGTGGCAATTTAGTAATTTAACCTGCCTCTGCTTCAGCATTGGCCAAACCCAAAGCACAACCCTTCCATTACTACAATGACAGAGCTGACTCTTTCATCAGAAAAGAAATTTGGGGTTGGGGGGGTGGACCATGCCTGCTATGGTGATTGCAAACCACTAAAACAAAAATTCCCTCTGGACCTGACCGAGCCATAGCTGGCAGATCCAAAAATAAAGGAAGCATACCAATATCCCTCCAAAAATACAGAAGAAGAAATGTCTGCAAATAATCCATTTTATACTTAAAGCTTATAGTTTGAAAAGGCACAAACTATTCTAACATTGTAAACCAGCTCAGCCACTCTAAGTGTGGTAACCACACCACACAAAACCTATTCACAGGTGGCTTCATGCCAACTGGAACCGGCCTGGTGCAAGGGCCCCTAAGCCCTTAATAAAGTAATCAGTTGAACTGGGGGGAGGGGGTTGTACTTTCACTTGTCCCTTCTCCTCTTTACAGGACAACAAGAAATATCTGCTTTTTTCAGACATAGAGGAGCTCCAAACAATTAATCCATGGTTCCAGATGGCATATCCTGAACCATATGCCTGGCAAAACACACATGTAGTCCAGGCCCCCTTTTTCAAACCCACAAACACGTGGAAAATAATACTCCTTTTATAAAACAAAAAACATGCAACACCATGTGGCTCCACAAACAATGGTATATCCACCCTCTGCACCTCATCCCACCAAGTGATCAACAAACTGGTCACAGAAATTTTGACACCATCGCCCTTCAACAGCAGCCTTCATGAGGCCTACTTTAAAGCCACACCCACCCAGGGGCCTGACTGTGAATTCCATTTCTGGTATTCTCACATTTATGTTTCACTGACCTACACAGTCAGTACAGTGTTATGCTTGCACAACTGTGTTAGTTCAGTTTTTGGCGTTCGCACTCTCTATTCCAAAGGAATTACCACCCTGTAGGGGTATGAAGGCAAGGAACCTTCAGAAGAGGGTTGCACCCCTAGAGGTGCAATGGGACAGTTCCCGTGGCTAAAGGTACCTTAGGAATCCCCCAAAAAAGTAGTATCATCCCCAAAAAGGAGGCAACGTGAAGCATAATGCATGCAGTAACAGAGACATGGAAGCAGTAAACGTAAAGTAGTAGTAGAAGCATAGGCAGTTTGATAATGCAATGATATGCTCGGTTGTTGTAGTAACAGCCCAGGTTTGCATAGCATGATACTGATGGCTTGCATTGAGAGAAAGGGATCCCCTAAGGAGAGAGGGAACAGCAGGACATCCTCCACCTCCATCCAACAACAGAACCTGCCTAAAGAGACTAGGGAAAACAACTATGCTAACTAAGAGTTATGACCTGAGGCAACCAAGGAGAGAAAAACCCTATGAGGAGGAAATCTCTGGGGATCCAAGGCCTAGGTCGTCTTCCCTTCAGGCTTGGGAAATTTTATTTAGTGACGGCTCTGCAGCTGCAATTTGGAAACCCAATTAAAGGGAGGTGGAAAATATTCCAATTTGGAGGGAGGCTCTCCTCAAACCCTCTAGCTAATAATGTCGTGAAGGTTGCGAAAACTCTGCAACTATACGTGCATCAAGAGCAACAGAGCAACAACTGCTGGCACTCACCTGGCCTGTCCACCCTCAAATGAAACCAGGTGAATCAGAGGCAGTCTGGGGAGAATGCGGTGAAGGTGCCTTGCTAGGGAAACCACTAAAGTCAATGGCCAACTGTTATAGTGGAACACTAGAGCCAAAGGAGATCGTCTTAACCACCCTTCACTGCTTGTCTTAAATTCTACACCAGGAGCTGCTGTCGCGTAGCAGGCAGCTAAAGCCAAATCCAGGATGAGGACATTCCCAGCTATGGGCCAGGTGAGCAGGATCCCGCCCCAAGTTGGACACGCTCGATGATGCGGACTAAGGCAGAGCGAGACCATCAGGTGAAGGAACCCTGCGCCAAATAGAGTGGCTGGCATGCCCCAAAAATTGAGTGAGCTGAAAAGCTGGTGAGCTGAATGAGCACGGCATGCTGAAATCATAATGAGCAGTGAGTGCTGAAACCTTGCAAGGTCGAATGCAGATTGAGTGCAGCAGAATCCCTGGCTGAGCCAAGGGGATGGCAGTAGCATGAAGTAATGGATTGCGTAAGCAAGGAGTAAGAGCTGCGTAAGCAAGTGTAGACCTGCACATAGGTCAGTAAGCAGTAGTTGTGATAGGTAAACCAGCATATCAAACTTGTGTAGCAATTAAACAACTGAATTGGGAGCAAGTCAGCCAGACAGTGCAAAGCCAAATCAAGGTGATAGACTCTGAGGATTTTCAGCGGCGAAGACAGATTTTTAATATCAAGCAATATTAACAGCCTCTGCAGGAGCTAGTTGGCTGACCTCAGAGTTAGAAGTGCAATAAAACAGGGAGACAATGCTTGAAAGCAGTTGTAGCCAGGGGCCCAGATATTCCAAAGGGCTGCGCATGGCGCAACAGTATTGTGCCATGCGAACCCACTGATGCACCTGCCGCGATATTCAAAAGGGAGAGTTCGCGGCACAAATCCTGATGCTACGGAGTGCATCAATAATGTATGCAGGTGCAGGTGCCTGATGCATACCCCTGCACAGCCCGGACATATTCAGCCGGGATGTGCAGAGCCATGCATGCGAACCCCTACCTGTGCCAGTACAAAGTTGATCCCGGCTGCTGCCCGCCAGCCGACGGGGGGACGTGGGGCTTAGTGGCGGGTGGGGGGGGTACCTAGACCACCAGGATACTGCTATTATTACTTTTAATCACAAATGCCCGTTAACGGGCAGTCAGCGTCCACTGGACCCACCAGGGAGTCTGGGATCTATTTTCATTCTTTATTACAAATGCCCGCGATCAGGCAGTCAGCGGTCCACTGGACCACCAGGGAGTTTGGGGATCTATTTCATTATTTATTGCAAATGCCCACGATTAGGCAGTCAGCGGTCCACTGGACCAGCAGGGATATTGGACAGAGGTCTTTTCTAATACAAATGCCCACGATCGGGCAGTCAGCGGTCCACTGGACCACCAGGGAGTTTGGGGATCTATTTCATTCTTTATTGCAAATGCCCGCAATCGGGCAGTCAGCGGTCCACTGGACCACCAGGGAGTTTGGGGATCTATTTCATTATTTATTGCAAATGCCTGCGATTGGGCAGTCAGCAGTCCACTGGACCACCAGGGAGTTTGGGGATCTATTTCATTCTTTATTGCAAATGCCCATGATCGGGCACACAGCGGTCCACTGGACCACCAGGGATATTGGAGTGTACTCTACTTTACTTCAGCCCCCGATCGGGCTGTGGAGCACACTGCCAGCTGCAGGGGGCGTCGGTCCCCGACGGCTGCTGCGTAAGCTTGAGGCGCCTGCGCTAAGTCGTCGGGATTGGCGACCTGCATGCAATGAAGCCATAATGACATGCAAATGGCCCCATTTGTGCCTTACATACATTAGGGCCCCATTTGCATGTCAAGTTTTGAATATCATGGTTGCTGTGCACAGCGCAATGGAACTTGCACTAGCGCATCCCCATGCTCCACTATGGCCACTTGCGCTGGTGCAGTGCCACTGCGCCATGCACAGTGCTGGTGGCCAGGGTGCTATATTCAACGGTGCTGAGCCATGGCGCAGCTCCGTTGAATATCGCCCAGTCCACACCCCTGCGCAGCCATGTTGAGCTGCGCCCAAGCTTGCGCCACAGCCTGGCGCAGTTTGAATATCTGGGCCAGGCGGTGCAGGGAAGCTGCAAGTAAAATGAGAAGCACAGGTAGGGCCAGAGTAGACTGTGTCAGGTGAAAATAATTGAGTATGCAACATAAAGCAGCTAAGGCGGAGCTGAAACACACAGGTAATGAATGCAGTTGCATTGCAGTAGTTTGAGAATGGTGAGCACAGTGTTAAAACACATGCACTGGGTACAATAGTAATTAAAGTAAACAGCAGTGGCTGCAATTGTAGGTAACTGAAAGCAGTAGCATGAGCTCTGAGTAGGTTCGCAGTAGTAGTGCAAGTAATTTGAGAGTTGCAAATGAAGGCCAGCAGTATGAGCTCTGTAGTAGCAGTATGCTAAGAGTTTAGAAAATAAAAGCCCCCCAAAAAGACTAAACCAAAACACAGCAAAACAGAACAGGGAAAGGCCCCAAAAAGAAACAAAACACACAGGGAAGCACACAGCCGGAGGAATACAAACCAGAAGCAAGAAAACAAACACCGAAGTCCAGCAGACACACACATAAACAGCAGGGGGTAGGCCCTGCCAGCTCAGAAGAAAAACCAACACAGCCTCCACCTGCAAAGAAAAAATGCTTCACTGTGAGACTTAGAGGAACTGTTTATATAGCTCAGGAAGTGGGAGTGGCTGGCTGCTTGGTCACAGAACTACAGGCAAGCCTCTCATTTCTGTAAATCTAAAGGTATTGAGGTGCACTATGCCCAACGTGGTCATTGTGTCATTACAAATGGGTGTCATGCTATTATGTTTTTACATGTAGTTGCAGCTTATCAAGTATAAGCTCAGAAAACTACTCCACATCCAGGGATGTTCCACGCAATACACCTCATGTGGGATTTGAGTGTAACAGGCCTGGTGGGGAGTGTATTAGCCCTATTTGGGTTAAATCTGTCAATCTGATGGAGGGGGGAGGGAAACACACAACAAACGGAAAACAAATTAGCTGTTTTCACAAGTTCATAATGTTTCAAAGCCTCCCAATAACAACCACCACGTGAATGATTGCTTCTTTCCTCCAGGTTATGTGCCATCACCAAACACAAACACAAGCAAAGGGGTCAGCATGGCTGTGCCGTCCACATTAACTACAACAAGTTATATATTCATACCTCGATACCATGGCGGTGGCACCTGACCAGTCTTCACTACAAATTAATTGGCAGCCGGATAGCAATGGAAAACAAATCCACATGGCCCGCCTAGCCAAAGGCACCTTCCAAGGTTGGCCCAACACCAGAATTTCACCCAATGGTACCCTGTCTATACACCAGTCCCAGTCACAGCACACAGGTTTATACAATCGCACTGCATGCATAAACCCAATTGTTGTGCTCAATTCCCAAATGATACTACAAGATAGTATTATGCAGACCATTCCATTGCTAGCACTGCCATGTTTCAAACTGTTGTAACCCCAACAGAGAGAAAATCTACCTAACATTCCATGCAGGAACCCAGACCAACTAGTGGTCTGGTTGCATCATCACTCCCAGGTACCCTTATAAATAATGTGCAGTTCATGTACATGCCAGTGATTTTAAAACCCACCGATCACTATATGGCAGAATTTAGATTCTGCTACAGTACCAACACTTCTAGGTTTCATAGTGCCATGTTACTACACCTCCTTGAAGCATACCAGATACGTACTCAAAACTCAGTAGCAGGGCTCCACACTGCTGAATACCTAGGAGTACTTCATCCTAGAAAACAAAAGGAAAAGAGACCCAAGAACGGCCCCCTTTCAGATGTCTCAGGTGTAACAGGCACGGTCACAATTTCTTCTAAAAATGGTATGTCTGTTTAAAACCAAACAGATTTGGCTGCAATCAAGAGCCAGACTTTAAAGGTCCAAACAGGCATAGGCCAAGATGCATTTACCCCAGTGTTACATGGTATAAATGGCATACAGCCATAAGTTAAAGGTTTAAAGTACATAATATTGCACTTTCATTTCGTAAGACAGGCCTACACTAGGCCAAACTGCAACAAATAGGCAGGGAAACTATGTTTTCTCTACTGTCACAACCTCTTCTGAGACCTGGAAGCAGGGTATATTTAAGCAATAAACCATGACAGGGTGTGGGTGATGCTGGGTTTACCCATGCCTGGTGTGGTTCGGTCACGAGGCCGCAGACATGGTGACCAAACCATCGAACATGGTAAATCCCAGCATCCACACCCTGGAGAGGTTTGCTTGCGACATACAATGTGTCCCTTAATTTTTTGTTTAAAAAAATGAACAGAAAAATAATTATTTTTTATTTTTTCTAGGTTTGTATTTAATTTGTTCTTATGCTACAAAAAATAGTCCAGTGTATCTGGGTTAAAAAAAGTGTAGTTTAGTGAAGCCATGGTCCTATTACAAAGGTTGTATTAACAAAACATGGTACAATAACAAAAACATGATTTACTTTCATTGTGTGTTGTAATGTTATAATATAATCTCCACATTTCTTATTATTCCGAGTGAGTTAACTTGTTTTTCATATGCTTCGTCTCAGCGTGTTATCTCAGTAAGCCGAATCGCTAAAGCATATTTTTATGATGGGGCATAATTTATTTGTATAAGTATCTAAGACATGGTAGGACGGCGAGAACAAAACACCAGTCGGCATGGAGTGCAGTTAGGAATGGGTGCTGTGACTATGAGGCAAATGTCAGTGAAGCAGACACAGTTATTAAACTCAGCAAACAAAGAAAACTACAGGTCACAGTTGTCACGTACCTGCTGCTGGTCTTCAGGGAGGATTTGAGCGGTTTGGCAGATACAGCGCTGGTGTGACGGTGCCGGTAATTTAGCCTCTTCGTCTTGATTTTTCAGTTAGCAGTCGGGGCCGCTGCTCTGCACTGTTAGTTGTGGGCACACACCGCTCTAATTTTTTTGTTTTGCTTGGAGAAGTAGAGGGTCAATAAGTAGAGCAATGTTTAGCGAGGAAAGTAACATGAAGGCTCGGAATGATTTTTAAATTTTATTTTGGACTTACTGAGATGCGGCTGGCTGGCACCTTTTGCGCTGGTAATGCTCAATTTTACAACGCTGTAAAGGTGCCAGTCAACCAATCAGATCTGTTGATTCTGAAGCACCATTGTATAATCACAGATGACCAAATGGTATATTCTCATTATTGAACCTCCGCCTGCACCCCCAAGTGCATAGTCGATGTCCTCACTTTTCTATGTCACACCACACCACAATCAAAGACATTGCTAATAACTTTGTCATTTTCCCTTTTAAAATAGCTATGTATGTGTTTCATGGACTAGATTTCTAACACAATTTTACAAGTTTATAGGTTTCAACAGAGAGACATGGGTAAAGATCTTCAAGTAACTCATTCAACTTTTCTTCACTGTTGGTGTTTTCTAAGTCTGGCTGGCACCTCATACAAACTGAGTGTTCTTTTATGAACTATCAATACTTGTGCAGGGGTGTGATCATTTTCCAAACAAAAAACTACACCACTGTCTGTGTGTGTGTGTGTGACCATTTTTTTAGTTTTCTCAACTGTTCTTGTACACTTTTTGTCCCATACGGCCAGGAAGCAGTGTGTACTGCGTGCCAGTTTGTTATAGTCCCTGTTTGTTATAGTGAATGGAAAAGTGATCTTAAACAATGGGCGTTCAAAAACCATAGAAAATACCAATAAAAACCTGCTCCACTGGTGCTGCGGTACTGCTACTGCTTGCAACACCGACAATCTGGGTTTGGAAGCAAACCCAGGACATCGGAGGGCCAGCTGCGGGGGGGGGGAATCGAGCATCTTCTAGGACTGCTCTCCTCCTCCGGAGAGAGGAGGGTGGGCAGAGCCCAGTGCTGGCCTGGCCCCCACTGGAATCTGAGGAAAAAACAGCCCAACCCAACATGCAAGGGGGAGTGGCAGGCATCACAGGAGTGTGCGACATGCAACATGATGCCACTGCATGCCACGCCTCCCGTGGGACAGTGCAAGGAGGAAAAGCAGACAACCAATGAATCTGTATTATTTACTGTATGCACTTTGGGACTGATCAGTCGGTGGCTGGCCACTGCAGGGTAAGGAGGGAAGGTTCTGCCAGTCACTGGCATGGGTTGGGATGGGGGGTGCAGGGTGGTGAGGTAGTGCCTACTGGGATGGGGGAATGGGAGGACCACTAGACACCAGGGAATGGTATTGCGGGGTCATATTTCTTACAAGAATCAGGACTGGAGTGGGGGTCCCTACACTATGAAAATGGTATTGGGGATGTGTTTTTCATTTTTACAGTGATCAGAGCTGGGAAGGGGGGATGCTCCACTATGGAAATGGGATTGGGGTCGTGTTGTTATTGTAACAGTGCTCTGGGCTGGGGGTGAGCTGGCCTAGCACATTCTGCCAGACACAGCTATGCAAATGAGCCCATAATGGGCAAGCAAATGCCCCCTTTGCACCCTGCATGCACAATGGACTCATTTGCATGTTTGGGCTGAATAGCACCAATGGGGGCTGTGATGCATAGAGGTATGTGCCACACATTACCCTATGGATGGTCTTCAGTCTGGCACCCTGGATGCACCGTGCCATGCATGGTAGCCGCTTGTTGTGCACTTCACATCCAGGGTCTGATATTCAAACAGATTGCGCAGCCTGTTCCGATTATGCATCCTGTTTGAATATTGCCCAAATTATTTGTGCCATGCACCATTATGCGGGCGCATCCATCTGGCTTTGAATATGGGGCCCCATGTGTATATGTTGGGCGCCATCCATGATTCTGCCAGGAAACACAGAAATCAGAGGAAGGTGTGATCACTTGTTTTCATGGGCCAGCTTATGGAACAGAAATTTATCAAAAGCAAAAACATTGGAACCTCTAAGGTGTCAACAAAAACACCATGTGAAAAAAAAATCTTCAGATACTGAAGAATTTGAAGGGCCACTGGGCTGTCATCATGGACCCCAGGAAAGAACCTGGCTGACCCAATGTTGCAGAAATGAAGAGCTTCCAGATCCAGTAACACAGAACCTGGGAAAGAACCTATAGAATCTGTAGCTTCTAATGAGCGTGAATAAAATGGAGAACCTCCAGACCTTCATTAGGCATTCCAGGAAAAAAAACAGATGGATCTAACACTGTAAAACTGAAGAGTTCAGGGCCATCACTTCGGACCCTGGGAAAAAAACTGTAAAATCAGATGACTCTGATGGTCCTGAACACCTCTGGTCTGTCGCTGAAGACCTCAGAAAAGAATCTGGATGACTCACCCTCTGGGCGGATGCTGAAGACCTCAGGAAAGCACTTGAAGAAACTGTAAGGACACAGAACCCTAACCCCACTGGAACTGGATCCCTATCTGTGAATCAGGGTGGTTTCCTAAGCTTCCTAGCTCACATTTTGGAAAGGGCTGGCCTGTTACCTGTTTTGCATTCAGATATGTCACGTGTAATAGTGCCCTATCATCAGTTCTCTTTGTCTAAACAAGCTGACAGAGACAGAAGGCCTTTGTTATGTCTTATGTTTTATATTGTACGTAAGCAAGAAATGGCACATGTAGTTTGAACTGTCAGCATTTCTTTTGTCTAAGCTATAATGCTAAAGGAAGCATATTCTGTCTCATATGATACTCATTACTAATTCTGTCTCCTAAGTCATTATCCAATGGAGACTGTTTTAGGACCAATACATACTGTTCCTCATATCTGTAACTATGTTGTAATCTCTGTTGCTATGCTGTTATCTGTAGTATCTAGCTGTCCGCAACCCACTGTAGTTTCTCGAGAAGGGCAGAGAGCTGGAGCGCAGGGAGAGATAGAACAAGATCTTAGAGAACCTAAGATCTATAATCCTGTAGATTATGTACATTCTCCAGGAGAATGGTGAGAAACCCATCTCCCTTGTAATTTTCTCTGTCACATGCTTGGCGTAAGTAGTATAATAAACTTTATTAGTACTCCTTGCTTGTTTACGAATGTTTCTTGGCAGACTCCGAGACACAAGAATCTGTATTATTATTATTATTATTTTTATTGTTTACCCTACACACCAAGAGTGTTTAGACAACATAAAGCAGGTAACAGGTAATTCCTTAACTAAATAACACTTTTCCCTTGACTTTTTAGCATGCAGTGAGACATATCAGTTCCAGAATGCAGGAGCTGACAATGTGTGGACATTTCACAGACTCTGGATTGTGCATAACTATTACACTTGGTGAGCAGATGTAGCAGACAGTGTGACTAAACAATGATTTGGTTGCAACGAGTGTACTGTTTCTTTAAACTGTGGTTGCTTATTTCAGCAGTCTTTGGGTCATGCAACTGTATGGGGCAATTTTGAAACCTGCAGGGCCAAAAAAGCAATATTTGAGCAAGCAAGATTAATTTAGATAAATTTGGAGCACGCAAGGGCAGTTACAAAGTCTTGGAGCATGCAAAGGTACCTCAGCGCTGTACCTTTAAATAAGCTATTTGAATACAGTACAGTACTTGTCCTTCAAATTGTTTATTTAAATAATTCAACTGTCGTTAATAGCATTTGCACTTTAAAAATGATCAGATATTCAGCACTGTCACTTAGAAAACACTGTATTTTAGTTACCAATTTGGCTTGTAACCAAGGGCTCTAAACCTAGGCGGACATACATGAGGGGAGGCCAGAATATACTGGGCTAGATGACACTATGTCTCAACTTACAATTCAGGCTTACAAATGGACTTGAATGTACAAGGCCACAGTGTGGATCTAGGGTTGTGCCCTCCCTCCCACAGGCACACTTGGTAGCTTTCAGTGTAAACAGCAGTCCTGCTCCTTGCCTAGGGTCAGTCTTGTGAATCTGCATGCTGTAGTTCCCCGCTGCCTCTCTTGATCCTCCCTTGTGGATAGGCACTATATGTGCCACCCTCAAGTCCTGGGGCACCCACCCTGTCATCAGAGAGATGTTGAAAAGTTCCGCCAGGACATCCGCCAGTTCCCTCAGTACCCTGGGATGTAAATCATCCGGCCCTGGTGCTTTCTCCATCCTAAGCAACCCAAGGGCTTGCCTCACTGTCTCTACTGGGATTTTCGCCTCCACTTTCTCCTCCTTGCCCCCCTGTTCTGCCTTCCCCCCTCCTGACAGTGATGTCTCCCCCCCACTCTAGACCCTTCAGGACTCCTGCTCGGTAAGGGTTCTACCCCCTCCTCAGTTTCTCCAACTCCTCCCATGAATGATGCAGACCCCGTTCTCCCTGGTAAAAACTCAGGCAAAGTACTCATTTAGTACCTCGGCCTGCTCCCCGGGTCCTGGGCCCATCCCTCCCCTGTTCTAATCCTGCTAATCTGCCCCTTTACCTTCCTTTTTTTCCCAATGTATCTAAAGAACCCCTTGTTCCCCCTCCTGATTTCCCTGGCCAGGTTTTGCTCCTTCCTTACCTTAGCCAACCTCACCACCCTAGTGACCCTTCTGGCCATCAGCTCATACTCCCCTTGATCCCTTTCACTCTTTGAGCATTTGAAGTGCCTATAGGCAGCCTTCTTATCCCTCACCACCTCCTGAACCTCCTGGATCCACCAACAGGGTTTTCTAGCCTTATCACATTTACACATCACTCTTGCATAGGTCTTGGTAGCCTCCTGCATCCCCCTCCTAATGATTTCCCATCTACTGTCAGCGTCCATGTCAGGCCTTATCCCATCCAAATGTTCCTTGAGGATCCTTCCCCTTCCCTCAAAGTCTGCCCTCCTGAAGTCAATTACCTCCGTCTTTGTGCGGCCTTCTTCTCCTCCCCCTAGATCCAGGCGGAACCAGACCATGGCATAAACACTCCCCGCCAGTGGGTCCCTCACCTCCAGGCCCCCAATCTGGTCACTGTCCGCCAAGACTGCATCCAGTATCCGGGCCTCCCTAGTCAGCTCACCCACCTGCTGGGTTAGAAACATGCCCTGGAAGACATCCAGCAATCTTTGCTCCCTGGCCACTCAGGACGTCATAGTCCCCCAGTCCATCCCTGACATGTTTAGATTACCCATCACCACCACCTTTCCCTTGCCCAGTCTACAGTGTCTCATGACATTTGCCACCAGACTCTTTTCCAGTTCCTCCGCCAGCCCAGGGGGTCTGTATACCACCCCTATTTTTACTCTCCTGACCCCCTTCATTTTCAGGGTGACCCAAATCGCCTCCTTGGTCCCCTCTGCCTCCTCCACCCCTCCTATACTAATGACATTTTTGACTATCAGTGCTACCTCCCCCTCCTCCCTCCTCTCTCTATACTTCCTGAAAATAGTGTAGCCCTCCAGGTTTAGGTCCCAGTCATGCCCTGGGGCGGCCCAGGTCTCAGTGACAGCTGCCACGTCCACTGCCCCTTCAGCTAGCATCACCTGAAGCTCGGGCATCTTATCACCCAAGCTCCTGGCATTTAGCAGGACCACTCTCCACCCCTTTCCTCCCCTCTCATTCCCCCCTCTCATGTTCCTTTGTGTCCACAGTCTCCCCCCCCACCACATCCTACCAGTTGACCTTTTTCTGTATTCCTGCAGCTCCCTAGGGGGGTGGAGACCGAGTCCCTCTTTAATCAGACCCCCTGCAACAGACCCTCATTCCATCCCTCCCCCTTCACAAGTTTAAACCCCACCTTTCACTGATGAACCCCTCTATTTTCAGCTTAAGGATATCCCTCCCTTCCAAATTGAGGTGGAACCTATCCCTAGCATACAGCCCCTTATACTCCCAGGTTGCCCCCCAATCCCCATCAACCCATACCCCCTGGCCTCACACCACTCTCGGAGCCACTGATTTGCCACCCTCATTTTCTGCTTGTTCTCCTCACTAGCCCACGGCACTGGCAGGATTTCAGAGAAGGAAATCAAGCATCCTATGGAATGGCAAACACTAGCTAGCTCCCGAACCCTTGCCTGTATCTCTATTTCACTATTTCCCTCTATGTCATTTGTACCCAAATTGCACGTGCTGTCAGAGAACTCCATATTCCCTTGCCAGCAAGTATACCTCATGCTTGGCCTTGTGCACCATCCGGCCGGGGAAGCATCTGGTTTTAACCGGGCAGGCTTCACCCTGCCTATCCCATTTGATACCCCTGATCATGGAATCCCCAACAGGAGCACTCTAACCGCCTCCTTGCCTCCAATCTCAACCCCCAGGTCCCCTTCCTTCCATGCCCCATCTCTTTCTTGTTTCTAGCCCCTCCCCCAAGCCGGCTCCTCGCTCCTCCCACCATCTGGGTGTCATATGCTGCCCTCTCCCTATTGACAGTGGTCACCCCTCTCCTCCTGAACCTGGCCCCGAGTATCTTTTGCGTCTCTACCCCCCATTCCTTGCTCATGACCAGTGCTTCCACCCTATCGGTTGGCCTAGCCTGGCTTGTCCTCCCATCCATCCCATCTATGTGTCTGACACCTTCTTGCCTGCCATAGCCCCCTGACCCAAACCTCAACCCCTTTAACTGCATCCCCTTGTATGTCTGATCCTCCTCCTTACCCTTCCCCCACCACCCCTCTCCTCAGCCTGCTCTGATCCCCTCCCCGTTGTCTCACACTCTATGCTCTCCCATTTTTTCCTGATTAACGGACCCTGCCTCTTGTCCCCTCCTCCCTTCCTCTCCCTAGCTGCCCCCGTCGTAGCTGCATCTCCCCCGCACTCCCCTCCTCCATTAGTAGATGTAGTGTGTTGTAATGGTTGCTGAGCCTAATGCCTGACCCCAGGACTCCCCCTCCCAACTCACCCCCACCCTGGTTCCCTCTGTCTACCCTCAGATGCCTGCCTGCTTCTTTGGGAGTTTCCTCCTTTTGGACCTCTCTGTCAGGGTCCCCATCTGCCCCCAAGTACCCCCTGCACTCCTCTCCCTATGTCCCTGTTTTAGTACTTGGAGCATCCACTTGGGTGACACCTTGTGCCATTTCCCCTCCCCTCCATACCTCCACCAAATCTCCTAGCTGCCTCCTAACCCCTCAACCTCTTCTCTGAGCTGTGCCAGCTGGTAGCACACTGGGCAACCACCAAAACATAAAAGAAAAAAGAAAAAAAGGTAGAGGGATGACAGACAGAAGCATTCAGCTGCAAAAAAAAGAGAGAAACAAAAGGCGGCACGGCACATAAGTCTGCGATATACCAGGTACAAAACTAATAATTTTTTCTTCAGAAAGTGTTTTAAATATCACTGTTCATTTAAACCTACTGGTTTTACACTCTGCAAGCTTAAAATCCATCGGCTCTCCTTTCTAAGTAACAAATTAACCCTGTCCCCCCTTATTTAGATAGGAGTACAGTTTTGAAACCCATAAAATTCAAATTCTCTGGGTTTGAGCAATGTTTTTCCAAAAAAATGCAGACCATCTGGAGTGTCTTATCTCATGTTTGACATAATCTCACATGTTCCTGGATTCTAGTTTTTTAACTATAAACAGTACATCCTACATAGATCATATTACACGTGTAATCCCTAGGTGGTTCTATCCCAAGGGTTACTACCCCTGCCTGCTTAACTACTAACAGATTGAGGGGCCTAGCTCCAATGGCGGGTGCCTCCACCCAGAGGTCAGGGTTTGCAGTAGTTAAACTAACTTGGACACAGCCCTCTGGGACACTGTAACCCCCCCTTTCTTCCCACTAGTGGACCACACAATGCATTAGGAATATCTTCACAATGTACACTTACCCCCAGGACTGGCTCCATCGACTGGACCCCGGGGACCCCCTGCAAAACAAGATGATACAGTGCAAAAACCACAGTACAGTACTTTAACATAAACAAATACCTCAGCCAGTGTAACTTTGCTGAAACCAACAGATCTGATTTATTTAAGGAGCTGTAACAAGGAAGGGGGAAATCAGGTTAATTAAGTTAAACACATTAATAATCACAATACTGTGCACATATTCAGAGTCCCAAATTGTCACTTTCATGGGGTACCCAGGATGAAGGGGGCCTAGCCAGGATCGGTGTAGCTGGTTGGGGCCCTGTGATGGAAGAACACTGGCACAATACCCAAATTGTAATCCGGAGCCGGTTGGCTCAGTTCGTGAAGAAATGAAAAAAAACAATTAGATGACACACTTGCAATTCGATAAACAGATGGCAGGGAGCTACCCTGCTTTGTACTCACAAACTCAATGCTGGGAACTGGACGGAAGGCAGATTGTCCTGGATTGCCAGGAGGAGCAGACCATGTGGACAAGGTCCTTGTGACTGGACCCCACTGCAGTTTAGAGCAAATGGATGTAGTCTGGATTAAGCTGGGGTTTACTTCCAGAATCATGCACTCAATTCACTGTACAGGGGATTTGAAATGCAATTCCCCACAAACACTACACACATTTATATGTAAAAGGAAAGTACTATACTGGGCAGGCTGCTTCTCTATCCCGATCGCACCACTACACAAAATCCGGGAGAACACACAGTAGATTTAGTTCCTGACAGACCGAGCGCGATTCAGCAATTTCTCCAGTCTTCTACAGGGTGAGCCTGGTTTCTACTCTTCAGATCTCCTTGATTCTCTTCACAGGTCAGATTCAGTCCAAACAGGTGTTTTACAAGCTGCAGACCAAAACTTGGGGCCTTACACGTGATTCCTGCACTAAAACTACACACCGAAGAAGCACCCAGCTCCACTGCTCAAACTGATCTGATCTATCCAGTAGACAGAGCCGGGCATTTCCTTTGAGTTCCTCCCAGTTCAGTTGGCTGGTTTGGCTGTCACTCACAGTAAACTCCCCCTGTTGGTGGAAAAAAGGCACCGAAGTCAAAACTACATTTTCCAGAGTCACTGCCCTTACAATCCCCTTACAGCAGGCTCCAGAGGAGAGTCCAAGTTCTGATTCGCCCAGAACAGGCTCCATTTTAAAGGATCCCCACCATGATTGGTCCAATTCAGTAGTTCAGAACCAACATGAGGGAGCTACTCTGCACTGTCTTTGCTACAAGAAAGCAGGTTAAATCAAACTGCATTTTAATTATTACTCTAACAGGTTACAAGCAAACAATTACATCTTTGAAGAGTGCTCCTTCTGCCCACTTAGTGATGGCAGAAACAGAGTGATTTGGCAGTAGCTCGAGCGGAACTCAAGCAGGAAAACACACAGTCCCCACATACAAACTAATTATGTCTGCAAGCAGACAGCTCTTAAAGAGACAGTACTCTAAAAGCACTCACAGATAAACGGCTTAAACGCCAAACACCATTCAGGTTTGGAGCATTCAAGCAAGCTCCTGGAAGACTTTTTGGGAACCCCCATTTGCAGGGGGGTTACACACAGGCACTGAAGAACATACACCATGAAGGGAGTGTCACATGTAATGCACTCCCTCATTTAAAATTTCGGAGCCCGATTGCCAGGGTGTATAAAAATATTGCCTGGATAGCAAAATCTACATGTGTTAAACATGTGGCACTTATATGAACCTGTAGGTCTTTTGGGCATCCAATTCAAATGTGCTCTGGGTTGACATTCAGCAGGTAGTCTACTATCAACAAGTCTATTGTTAAATCTAAATCTAAAGCCTTGCTAAATGTAACTTTAGACTTGCCGACCACTGCTTTAGCTACTCATAGAGTAGCTAGGACCTTATTATAAGTGTTCACTTTTAATATACAGAAATTACTAGTGGATGAGTGCAAAGCGTATTTAATATGTTGAAGTTTTCTGTATGATATTGAAAATCTTTTTTGTATTCTTCAGTTTGCACTTTTTTTTTTTTTTACTATTGTTGTAACATCACTATGCATTGGGGCTATTTGCATGTTGATGTTAACTTCCTTGCCACACCCCCATAACAAAGGTTGTGTGTAGCCAAAGTGCTGGGATTTTAGTACCAGCTCGAGTGGAGAATTTTGCACTAGATTCAATAAACAAGCATTAGCACTTAATTGTTTAGTGACCTGTGGTGAATATTTGGGCATCTGCCTTTGAGTGCTGGATTTTATGGATTCTGTTGGGTGTTTGGGGCTAGCAGCCCTCTTCTCAGCATGGACCCTGAACCAGGGTCTGAGTGGCATTCTCTTTTGTATTTGCATAATTTAAGCTGGTTCCTTTGCTGCTGAACGTGCGCGATGTATTTATATTGTTGTGGGTAAGGCATCTTTTAACTGTTCGAGCAGTTTTCTATGGCCAGTTCATGGTAAAACATTGGAAGTACTCTCTATTCTGCAAGCAAGCTAAAACTAAGAATGATGCAAGAAAATGAAGGGGCTTCTACTTCAGGGAATGGTTATACTTGGGAGAACAGTGAGTCTCTGATGAGCGAGCATTTAAAAGCTAGAGAGAAGCTACAAGGTAAAGAAGAATTACCAGCACCTTCAGGGATATCAAATACACCTTCCTTAAATCAGAGAGCTCGTTATGCAAGGAACTAGATCTCACACACACACACACACACACACACACACATAACCACATTAGAACAATGCCTGGATAAAGGCCAAGCACCTAGAGGTCTCAGAGTTTATATAACCCCTTCCAGTGGTATTGAGGATTTTGAACATAAAGACATGGTTGACAGCAGCAACAGAGTGCTCCATGGAAACGTACAAACATAAAAGGTGTCGGCAGACGGGGACCGTACGATCCATCAAGTCTGCCCTTGGCTTCCTACCCCCACTTAGCTATAGAAACATAGACATTCATGGAGATTATTATTTAAAGGGAACTGCACTGAACCTGTAACTTATTTTTGCCCAATTGAAGCTGCTTTTTACGTACTGGTTAAATTCCTGTTATTAAAGGAATAATGCCCAACAGGGTGGGTGTTATGTTGGGATAACATCCCGCCTCGGGTGGTTGGGCCCGAGGCCACTGGCCAAGGGCGTCCAACACCCGAGAAGGGATATTATCCCAGCATAACACCCACCCTGGAGGGCATTATTCCTATGATACAATGGCTTGTTGTTTTATACAGAGTAAGAAAAAAAAATATTTTAAAGAATGTTTTTGATAGTGTGTAAAAATACTTTTGTTTCTTAAGAGAAGATGGGATAACAAAGGCAAAAAATCAGCAGAGATGTTATGCCAGGATAATATCCCTGTTGTGATGGCCAACTGACCAGTCAGAAGCCAGGATTCTTTCTTGCCACTGTATAATTAAGCAATAAGGCATGACAGGGGGTGCGTTATGATGGGATTACGGCCCACCTCGGGTGGGTTGAAGCATGAGGCACATCCGAGTGCTCCCACCACCGAAGGGCCAAGAAGCAATTACAAACGCAACCCCTGGAGTGCCTTATTGGCATTATGAAATGGGTCATTTTTAGTAAATTTGATGCCTTTTTTAAACATATTATTTTCAGCTGGGCTGTTGTGCTGGGATAACAGCCCAGCTAAAAGCTGCTCTTAGCCAATCAGGAGCCAGCATTCTTTCTACCCATTTCATAATGTTCCATATATACAGGCCTTTCAGTAAACATAGGATGTGTTTCTGCTTTACAGTCTCGTGGTAAGTTCCATTTCAGCACTGTATGGTGTAGTTTATGTCCAGAACAACCTCAGAGTTCTATTGTAGAACATGAATGCATTGTGCCATCAATAGAAGAGTAGAACAGGGACATGAACTACATCATACAGTTCTAAAATGGTTCTTACCAGCAGCATGTAAATCACAACCACCCACTAAGATAACTAAAAAGCCTTGATAGCTTGAGCAATAACAGAATCTGAACCAGTATTTAAGAAACAGTTTATTCTGGGAATACTGACTAATAGATTCAGTGCAGTTCTCCTTTAAGGATGATATCAGTAAGCATGAAGCACTAACAACACAAATCAATGAAGCAAAAGCAGGAGTATTAACACTGAAAATGGAAAAATACTTCAGGGATTTTGATTTGCAATTAGAGAACAAACTGGTACAATATGAAAGGAGTTTATAAGCAAAAAGCAGAAAACATTAAGTAGAGACCAAGATAAGTATGACAATAAATGGGTCCTGGAATGGGTAAAAGAATGTGGTAGAAGCAGATCTAAAGTGAGATTCAGTCATAATAACAACCGCACTAGCTGCCCACAGGGTGAGGGAAACAGCAATGACTGATTTGTATTTTTAGAAGAGCAAGGACCTCAAGCGGACCACGAAATAAAAAAAGCAAAACAAGGAAGGATAAAAGAGGGGACAAAAGGAAAAACAAAACAACAAAAAAAGAACAACGAGGGAGAAAACAAAGCAAACCAGCTATAAGTATTGCATTTTTCCAGCAAGGAACTCTGAGACCTAGATCAGCGTCTTAAGGAGGGGCGCCCCTTTTTCATACCCACTCTACACTTTCATACCCACGCCACTGATGAACCCATTCCATGTTAATGTTGATCTTTATAACCCACGGGAAGATATTGACATTCTTTTGAATGACATTGCTTTTAATGAGACTACTGATCTGGAGTGGGACTTGAACACTATGACCTCTAGAGCAGAACATTTTCAGGGCACCACTTTATTGGAGGAGTTGAATTTGGAGGACTATTGCATCCCCTCATGGATTAACCAACTATTGAGAAATGGAACACTAGCGCAGCATAGCATGATGAAATTAAGGTAAGAAAGAAAGTTTTTTTTTTTTAAGGGGAAGTCTCCTATAGTTTCACACCAATATTTTCCAAACTCCTTATGTGTAACTGTTGTGTGCCTCCTCTAGTTGCCAGCAGTCCTATTGCTGTCCAAATCTAGTTTTAAATAAAAATATACAGCCCCCAAAAGTTATCAATGTGTTTGTCCTCCATTTTACCATCAATGTTGCTGGAGGATGATGTCATCAGAGCAACAGATGGTGCTGCACTAAATGCAGTTCTACCAGTATACCAAACCCACAATGTTTGGTTCCCCACTTGAGTAATGGAGGAACCCTTTAAGTGTTGTGCACATCCTGAAGTGCAGATCTAATAGGGACTAGGACCATGTGAGTGTGATGCAGCACTGATTTGCGGTATATACAGTATTCATATAAGGAAGTGCCTGTATGTGTTGTGTTACTGTTTCTGTTAGCAAAAACAGTTTACCCAATAAATGACTCTGGGTACAACAAGAGTTTTAAGTGGTATTATACAGCTGTTGTATTATGTTGTGTGTGTGTTAGCATTCTCTGTGTTGATTGACACCAGCAGTGAGAAACAATCTTGCAAATATGCCCCCTTCCCTTTGTAATTAGGCAGTCAGTAATTGGATGGCTGCTGTAAGGCAATAAAGAATTCAGCTATAACAAAGAATAAGTTACCAGGAAAGCATCAGCTGCAGCATATGGAAGAAGGGTAATCTAGTGGTTAAGCACAAGCACTGGGGGACTCAGGTTCAAATCCTACTGGAGTTCCTTACTCTCTAACCCTTAAGAAGTTCCCCTAACCTCCTTGGAAACTGTGATGGCCCCTCAGGTCTATGACTTTAAAAGTGCCCCAATTCCCATTTTAAATCAATAGCAGTGATGTGAGAGCTAACATACTAGAATGCCAGCAGAATAGGCCTAACGGTCTTTCACGTCTGCTCGTTTGGTCAGCCTCCACCCTGGGAGCTGACCTTGCTGCCCCCCTCGCCTTCTCTGGCTTCTCCCTTCCCAGTTCCGGATATTCTCGCTGCATTGGATTTTGCTTCCAGAATCCTTCCCCTCTTGAAACCCTCCACCGTCTATGCCTCCACCAGCCCCCTAGGCAGCGCATTCCATGGCTCCACCACCCTCTCAGTGAAGTAGGACCTCCTCCTTTCTCCCCTGAATCTTCCCCCCTCCAGCTTCCACCCACACCCTCTTGTGGCCCCTTCCTCCTTCCTTCGAAGCACCTTGACTGTTCCTCCACTATTTACCCCCTTCATGTACCTGAAGATCTCTATCATGTCCCCCCGGTCTCTTCTCTCTTCCAGTGTGTACATATTTAGCTCTTCAAGCCTCTCCTCATAGGTCCTGTCCCCCAAGCCCCAAATCATTTTGGTTGCCTTCCTCTGGACCCTCTCCAGGAGTTTAATGTCCCTCTTTAAGTGTGGCCTCCAAACTGCACGCAGTACTTGATGTCCGGCCTCACCAAGCAGTTATACAGAGGAGTATCACTTCCTCCTTCTGGAGGTGATCCCCCTAGCGATGCATCCCAGCATCCTGTTGGCCTTGGCTGCTGCCCTCCTACAAGTCTCAGAGTTGTTCATCTTGACATCCACCACCACCCCCCCAGGTCCCTCTCAGCCATCGAGACTTGTAGCATTCCCTCCCAATGTGTACACTTGACCCGGGTTTCTGGCCCCCAGGTGCAGTACCTTGCATTTCCCTGCATTAAACCTCAGCTTCCACTTTCTAGACCATCTTTCCAAAGCCTCCAGGTCCCCCTGTAGGGCCACCCTCCCCATCCACCACCGCCCCCAGTTTTGAGTCCTTATGTCAGAGACGTAGCTGTTGAACAGGAGGGGCCCAAGGACTGATCCCTGTGGGACCCCACTAATGACCCTCCTTGGGGATGAGACTATCCCGCCAACTACGACCCTCTGGATCCGGTCCTGGAGCCAACTGCTTACCCATCTGATCAACTGGTTCCCCAGCCCCATTTCTCCCAGCTTATCCAACAGGCCCACATGAGGAACAGAGTCAAATGCCTTGCTGAAGTCTAGAAAGAGGATGTCCACTGGTATACCCAGGTCCAAGGCACTCGTCACCCAGTCATAGAACTCCACAAGGTTTGTCTGACATGATTTCCCCAGGACGAATCCATGCTGTCTATCGTCCAGGCTCCCTGACTCCCCCCCAGCCTCTCCTTGACAATGCCCTCCATCACCTTGCCCACCACCGATGTCAGGCTGACAGGCCTGTAGTTCCCTGCCACCTCCCTTAATCCCCCCTTGTGGATAGGCACTATATGCACCACCTTCCAATCCTGGGGCACCCACCCACCCTGTCCTCAGAGAGATAGTGAAAAGCTCTTCCAGGGGTTTTACCAGGACACCCGCAAGTTCCTTCAGCACTCCGGGATGTAATTTATCCGGCCCTGGTGCTTTCTCCATCTTAAGGGACCTGAGGGCTTCCCTCACTCTCTCTGCTGTGATTTCCACTTCCGCTACCTCTTCTCCCTGCTTAGCCTTCCCCCCTCCTGCCAGTGATGCCTCCCCCTCTCCCCAGACCCACCGATTGGTAAGGGTCCCCCCCCTCCTCGGTATCGCTGTCTCCTCTCATGTATAATGCAGCACCCCCATTTTCCTTGGTGAAAACTGAGGTGAAGTACTCATTTAGTACTTCAGCCTGCTCCCCCGGGTCTTGTGCCCAGCTCTCCCCTGTTTTAATCCTGCTAATCTGCCTCTTCACCCTTCATTTTTCCCCAATGTATCTAAAGAACCCCTTGTTCCCTCTCCTAATTTCCCTGGCCAGGTTCTGCTCCTTCCTTGCCTTAGCCGCCCTCACCACCCTAATGGCCCTTCTAGCCATCAGCTCATACTCCCCTTGATCCCTTTCACTCCTTGAGCACTTGAATTGCCTATAGGCTGCCTTCTTTCCCCGCACCACCTCCTGGACCTCCCTGGTCCACCAGCAGGGTTTTCGGGCCCTACTGCATTTTCGTCGTACTCTTGCACAGGTGCTGGTAGCATCCTGCACCCCTCTGCTGATGATTTCCCACCTACTATCATCGTCCATGTCTCACCCAGTTGCATCCAAATGCTCCTTAAGGATCCTTCCCATTTCCTTAAAATCCGCCCCCCTGAAGTCAGTTACCTCCGTCTTTGTGCAGCCTTCTACCCCTCCAAGGTCCAGGCAGATCCAGACTGTGGCATGGTCACTCCCCGCCAACGGGTCCCTTACCTCCAGACCCCCAATCTGGTCGCTGTCTGCCAGGACCACATCCAGTACCCGCACCTCCCTGGTCGGTTTCCCCACCTGCTGAGTTAGGAACGCATCTTGAAAGACATCCAACAACCTCTGTTCCCTGGCCACCGAGGATGTCATAGTCTCCCAGTCTGTTCCTGGCAAGTTTAAGTCCCCCAACACCACCACCCTTCCCCTGCCCAGTCTGCAGTGTCTCCCAACATCTGCCACCAGACTCTCCTCCAGCTCCTCCATCAGTGCAGGGGGTCTATACACCACTCCTATTTTTACTCTCTTGCCCCTCTTGTTATCAAGGTGACCCAATCGCCTCCATGGTTCCCTCTGCCTCCTCTACTCCCCATATGCCAATGCAGTTTTTGACTATCATTGCTACCCCTCCTCCCCTTCCCTCCCTAGAGGGAAGTGCTACAGCACTTCACTTTCAAGGTACTAAGGATAAGCTGTGGCAGCCCCCCCCCCCTCGCTTTGTAATGCCAGCATTTGAAGTAGGATGTCCTTCACAAATCAGATGTTACACCTCAGCTGTTGTAGGTAAAGAAACTAGTCAGTCTCAATGTTTGTAGTGCTCTGTATTTGCTTAGCTCACTCATCCCATGTCATATGCATTCTGTGTCTTAGTATTTCCAGTCAAAAACTCAGATGTAAGGAGCATTTGAAATGTAAAACAATACACTTTATAAAGTTAATGATCTAGCTCTCCACAGGCTGCTGAAAGGGGATGTGTATAAGTCAATCTTGTGTGATCCTTTGGTAAACTGCCCAGGCTCACCTTGTAATGAATCTTCTCAAGGGTGTTCACCTGGTGCAATACAGAGTAACTGATTGACTGCTCGATTGATTGATTGATTGGTTGGTTGATTGACTGATTCAGTCTACTGCTTTCCACAACAAGTTACAACTGTCTCACAGAGAGAAATGAGCAGCATAAAGAAACAGATGTTGTTTCCTGTTAATGAAATACTATTACATGTATTATTTGGTCTACACACACAGTATTGGGGCTACAAGTACTACTCCCTGTGTGAGTTGCATGACAGAGCTGCCTCAAGCCATTGCAAACTTAAACTAAAATCAGGCTAGACAGCATTGATACCCTTATGTTTTGTTCTGCACTGTTGCTGCAGTGACATCAAGGAATGGGAGGGGCTGTATTACAAGTGACTCATTTGCATGTAAATGGAGGCTTGCTTGACATTTTACTACCTTGTTTCAGAGCTTCAAACTCTAGATATGTGTTGCAACAGAAGAAATGGCTGATTTCTTATTGACATATGTACAGTACTTGATGTAATGTATAATAATAAATACATCACACATATCCAAATCATAAATATACAGAAGTCTTCTCCTTTAAGCCCCCCAAAATGTGCTTTTGTTCCTAATATCTGCAACCCAGCTATTTTGTTTAGATATTTGAGAAAATAATGACAAACAGGTTAAGGAACTTATGGACAATGCAGCTTCAGCCGAAGGTAATAACTTGACCAGGGCAGTACATAAAGTGCCATCAGAAATTTGTGCATACAATGATGACATCATAATAAAGCCTGTCGATAAAAGGGGTAATATAGTAGTTCTTGATAAGGACCATTATAAGAGGGTAGCTATATCACTGCTAAGTGATGCAGCAATAACAGAAAACTACCATCTAACCCAATGAATAAGTACATGAAAGAAATACACCAATTGTTTCAGGAGGCCACTGCCAGGGGAATGATTTCAGAAACAGAATTTGAATTTATTTGGGAAGAATTTCCAGTATCTTCAGGGGCTTGATTTTCCAAGGGTGATGCAGGGCTTGTGGCAAACCTTGCAGCCAGCCCATTTTTTTTGCGTAACTGTGCAAACCCCTTTGCTCCAACTGCACCCAATTTTCTTTTTTCAAGCACAGTTGTGACACTTTCCTCACTTTACAGCAGCCTGCACCAGAAATTTGGTGCAAGCCCTGCAAAAATGGTCCATGGAATGCCACAAGTTAGACCAGGGGGAAGCTGGTCTAACTGTGCCATTTGGTGCATGTGAGTGAAAATCTCAATCGTCGTCCTTGAGACTGCCACAAGCCCCGTGAGCCATATGATCAGCACACCAAGGACTTGTGGCAGATTTGGGGCCTTTGAAAATAGAGCCCTGGGTTTCTGTATTCTTCCTAAGATCCACAAGAGTGCAACAGACCCGCCAAGGAGACCTATTGTATCCGGTGTTAATTCTGTGACTGACAATCTTGGGAAATTTGTCAATTACGTTTTGCAAAAATGTGCTGTAAATTGAAAATCACACATTATGTATGCAACTGATGTATTAAGGAAGATTTTAGAGGTTGAATGGGAAGAGAATATGGTTTGGTTAGTATAGATGTAGAATCACTATAAACCTCCATAAGAAATAAATTGGATATTAAACTGTGCAGATTTTATTTGAAGAAGCATCCTGAAAAAGAGACTATCCTAGTAGAATTTGTTTTAGCTGCCCTTAAATTAATTTTGACCCATAACAATGTTGAGTTTGACAGCAGACTCTTCCTACAGGTGTGCAGAACTTCCATGGGAGCTTCAATAGCGCCATCATATGCAAATGTATTCCTGGGTATATGTGAGGAATTGTACATCTTTTACCCTGATAATAACATTTTCCTATCCAGAATAAGAAAATGGTATTGTTTTATAGACAATATTATTTGCAGATGGCAGGGGACAGCATGTAATGGAGAGATTAATGGTTTGGATGCAAAACAAATATTTGAATTTACAAATTGCACACACAGCTAGTAGAATCTGCATGTAACCCCCCTGCAAATGGGGGTTCCCAAAAGACTTCCAGGAGCTTGCTTGAATGCTCCAAGCCTGAATGGTGTTTGGTGTTTAAGCCATTTATCAGTGAGTGTTTTTAGAGCCTCTGGTACTGTCTCTTTAAGAGCTGTCTGCTTGCAGACATAATTAGTTTATATGGGGGGACTGTGTGCTTCTCTGTTTGAGTACCACTCGAACTGCTGCCAATTCACTCCATTTTTGCAGTCACTAGGAGTGCAAAGGGAACCTATCTGAAAGATGTAACTGTTTGCCAGAAATCATTTACAGTAATAATGAAATTACAGTTTGTCTAACCTGCTTTCTTTGCAGTCAGAACTGTGTCTGCCTAGTTCCCATTCTGGTTTTGAACTGCTGAACTGGACCAATCAGTGTGGGGTAAGCTAGCTCTAAATGGTGCCTTGGACAAATCAGAACTTGGACTCATAATCTGAGCCAGCCACAAGAGGATTGTATTAGACAGTGACTCTGGGAGATATAGTTTAGACTTCGGCGCCTTTTTGGACCAACAGCAGCAGTCTATTGTGAGTGACAGCCAATCCAGTCAAGAACTGGGAAGAACTCAAAGGAAGTGCCCGGTTTTGTCTGTTGGAGTTTCAGTTTAGCTCTGGAGTGAAGAAGGGAGAAACCCTGTGCTCCTTCAGTGCACAGTTTCAGTCAAAACGGTGTAAGGCCCAGAGTTCCGGTCTGCAGCTTGTGTAACTGTCTTAGGACTGAACTGTCCCTGTGAAAAGAATCAAAGGATCTCTGAAGAGTAGAAACCAGGCTCACCCTGTAGAAGACTGGAGAAATTGTTGAATTGCACTCGTCTGTCAGGAACTGAATCTGCTGTGTGTTCTCCGGTATTGTGCAGTAATTAGTGATCGGATAGAGAAGCAGCCTGCCTGGTATAGTACTTTCTTTTTTACCATATAAATGTGTGAAGAGTCTCTTGGAGCTCAAGAGTAGCCCTGCTGATATTGAAGGACCCTATCTTATTTGGAGGTCGTGAGTACTAATTCAGGGTCGCTCCTGTTGAATTGCCACATTAAATCCAAATGGAATTACTGTACTGCTGACTGTTTAATTCTCCTTTTCTCTGTGTGAAAGGGCCCCTACCAGCTGCCGCGGTTTGGACTAGCCACTAGGGCTTGGGTACCCAGGGGCAGTAACTGACTCAGGATAGGCCTGTGCACAGAGCCATAGGTAGATGATTAGAGTGATAAGCCAATTAACCTGATTTCCCTGTCCTTGTTATATCCCCTAAATAAATCAGAGCTGCTTGTTTCAGCAAAGTTATACTGCCTGAGGTATTTGTCTATGTTAAAGTACTGTACTGTGATTGTTGCACTGTATCTTATTTCACAGGAGGTCCCAGTGCCGGAACCAGTCCTGGGGTAAGTGTATACTGTGAAGGTAATTCTGATATATTTGTGGGCCACTAGTGGAAGAAAGGGGTTGGTGTCCCAGAGGGCTGTGACCAAGTTAGTTTAACTATTGCAAACCCTGACCTCTGGGTGGAGGCACCTCCATTGGATCCAGGCCCCTCATCCTGTTAGTGGCAAATCAGGCAGGGTAGTAGCCCCGGGATAGCGCCATCTAGGGGTTACATCTTGGAGGCTCACCGCTGGGATTGTGTGTCCTCTAGTGGCCATATTTACGAACCACTGTTAAGAAAAAAATGGGTACCCCAACAGAAGTGGCTGTGCACCGGCTGGTGGAGTGGTGTACTGGGCAGGAGATCGACCCCCAAAATGCTATGCTTATCCTGGACATCCCCCTGGGTATCAATACGGACACTGTGCAGGGAGTACTTTCCAAGGTGGAAGGTTTACAAAACTCTGTGGTGGTGGGTCGGCATGCTAATCTGCTCACCCACACTTTCCTGGCCCTAGTAGAGTTTAAGGATCCCATAGATAGCTCCAAAGTGCCACAGACCATTACCCCAGAGGGAGCCCTCACTGCTTGAAGAGTGATAACTAAGGACAGTAAAGACCCGGGGGGGAATGAGCCCCCACCACTATCTGAAACTTTTGAGGAGAAATTTGCTAAATGGTTGCTGGGGGAAGGGAAAACTGTGGAGGACTTGAAGAAACTATTCTTGCCACCTGGGGGTGTTCCTCCCCCAACACCCTCTCCCGCTCCAGTACCCGTAATGGTGGCTGAACCAATGCAGACTCCTATTTCTGCACCTGCCATTAGTCACGACTCTTACTGAAGGTTGAGGATCTTCTCTGGCACCCTCCCCAACCCCCAAGGGGAGGATGACTGGGAGACCTGGATAGACTATGTTGCCCCCCAAGTGCTAGAATGGCAATGCTCGGAAGCCGAAAAGCGAAAGAGGGTTAGTGAGAGCCTCCGAGGTCCTGCCCTGGCTACCATTCGTGCTAAACGGGCCAGTAACCCTGAAGTGACTGCATAGGCCTATCTTGAGGCCCTGGAGAATGTGTATGGGAGCCCAGATTCTGATGAGGACCTACGGTGGAGAATAAGAGATGCACAACAGTACCAAGGGGAGTTGTTGTCTGTGTATGTATCTCGGCTGGAAAAATTGTTGCAAGAATGCCTCAGAAAAGGTAGTTTGCCAGCGATTGAACTGGACCGAACCAGGCTGGACAGGATCCTTAAGTCTGCCCCCTTCTCAGAACTGCTGTTGCTTCAGTTACGCCTGGCAGATCGACTGGAATCCCCACCTCCTATGATGAATTAATGAGAGAAATTGAGGAGTTGAGAAAAGACGACCTCGGGAGGGACCTGCACCAATAGCTGCGGCTACGACCCGAGTGACTGAGGGTGACCCATCAAGTGAAGTTCAGGGGCAGAGGTTGGCAGTAAATGAGTGCTCTGGCAAGGAAAAGATATGCCACAATGGGGCGAACTGTTGAGAGAGATCCGGGAATTCAAAACAGTCCCTTTATGAAGGCCACGCCTGCAAGTACGGGCCCTGACCTATATCCGACTGCATCTGCTATGGGGTGGGTACCCACCCATGTATCTCCTGCTGATAACAGCTCCAAACTCAATTTCTTGACCATGGAAGTGGAGAAACTGACGAGATGTCTCCAAATGCTTATCACGCCGCAGACAGAGATGGCACCCAGGTTTCCAGTTAGTAATACCCGCCTGGCTCCCAGTGTGGCGCCGGCCAGCTCAAACTCCAGAAAGTATGTTTTGCTATAATTGTGGGAAAGATGGGCACATGAAAGGGAATGCCAGTCCCAAAAGACACTGACAAAGTTGCATATAGGCTACAGGGAGAGCTTCGGAGAACAAATCAGTGGTTAAGAGGTGCCGACATGATCCCAGTGAGGGCACCAAAATGCTAATTCACGCCCCTTTGTGGCAAGGTCAGTTGCCCAGGCCCCCACTACCGCCTCTCAGACTGGTCCAGAATAGTGGGTCCCTCCATGGAGACCACTGTAAAGGTGAATGGAGTGTCTACAAGAGCTGTATTAGACAGTGGCTCCCAAGCGACAATTATGTTCCAAGATTGGTATCAAGCATTTGTCAGGCGTACCCTTACAACCATTAGAAGGACTGCATGTATGGGGTTAAGTGAGAAGGCTACCCCTATTCGGTATATCTCAATTGGCTGTCTTTCCCCACCTCCGTGGCTGGAGTGGCGAACAAGTAGAGACCCTAGCCTATGTGTGTCCCCACTGGACTGTATGATGGTGTCCTTTGTTGATTGGAACAAATGCTCATATGTTCGGAAGGCTGGCACAGTTGTGTTATGAAAACAGGGGTCAAAGACTAGTAGAGCTGTAAGAGTTCTGGCTTTAATTAAGAAGGCCTATGAGGCACAGAGAGATGCTGAAAAATAGAACCAGAGGAACCGGTCGAATTGTATGGAAGAAGGATCCTGAGTCTCTGATCCTGGCGCAAATGCCCAGTGTACCTTACAGGGAGAGGTCCGTATCAGAAAGGATGTTAAGAATAAAATATTAATGTTGGATGCACCAGGCAATGGAAAATTGCCAGAGGACTGCTGGTCAAGCCTAGTATTTTGCCCGCTAGAGCCCATGCTTATGCCAGAAGGGTAATGGTCCAAGTTCATAATGTGTCTGAAGAGACATTCGAGTAAATAGAGGTTGCATCCTGGCTAATGTGCATTGTGCAGACACTGCAGTGCTACCCAGTAGCAAGAGTTCAAGGAAGAATGACAGAGTACGCCTGACTTGTTTGATTTCGCGACTCCCGCTGCCAGCTGAATGGAAAGTGAGGATCAGTGAGAAGCTTGCCCAGAGAGACCAGGTGTTTTCTTTTAAAGGAATGGGACGAGGGATGCGTGCAAGGAGCTGAGCACAATATCCGCTGCATGACGAAAGACCATTTCGTGAGAGGTCTCGCGCCTGGCACCTGCTGACATAGATGATGTGAGACGGCATCTGCAAGAGATGTTAGCTGCTGGTGTAATACAAGAATCCAGAAGCCCTTATGCTTCCCCATTGTGGTAGTGAGGAAAAAGAATGGAACAGTAAGGATGTGTGTGGATTATCGCACCTTAAACCCGGTGGACTATCCTGATCAGTACACAATGCCCGCATTCAGGATGCTTTGGACTGCCTAAGCAGGGAGCAAGTGGTTCTCTGTGCTGGATCTCGCAGTGGGTACTACCAGATCCCGATGGCCCCAGAGGACCGTGAGAAGACCGCCTTTATCTGTCCGCTGGCTTCTTATGAATTCATGAGGATGCCTCAAGATTTCAGGTGCCCCAGCCACTTTTCAACGATTGATGGAGCGGGCAGTGGGGACATGAACTTACTAGAATGCCTGGTATACCTAGATGATGTTATTGTGTTTGAAGCTCACTGGAGGAACATGAGAGCAGATTATTTAAGGTATTGGACCGACTGGAGGATTTTGGCCTTAAACTGTCCATTGATAAGTGTCAATTCTTTCAAACATCAGTAAAGTATGTGGGACACATAGTATCCACCGAGGAATAGAGACCGACCCAAGTAAAGTTGAGGCCTTGACCACCTGGCCACAGCCCAAAAATCTAAAAGAACTGCAAAGATTCCTGGGATTCTGTGGTTATTATCATGTTCATCAAGGACTATTCAAGAGTGATCCGCCCTTTACTTAACTTACTCATGGGTATCCCCAACCCACAAAAATACCAAAAGTCAGCCCTCAAGACTGAAAGAGTATTTTTCTCCAGTGAAGTATTTGGGGCCCGCTGGACTCCTGATTGTGAGACTGCTTTTCATGAGATCATTTATCAACACCCATGCTCCAGTGCTGGCCTATGCCGATCCAAGAAAACCTTATGTCCTGCACACTGATGCTAGCTTGCAAGGGTTGGGGCTGTGTTGTACCAAGAGCACGAGAATGGCCTGAGACCAGTGGCCTTTGCCCAGTAGAAGTCTGACCCCATCCGAAAAGAACTATCCTGTACATAAGTTAGAGTTTCTAGCTTTGAAGTGGCTATTGTTGACCAATTCCATGAGTACTTGTATGGGGCTAAAATACTAGTAAAACTGACAATAATCCTTTAACCTATGTGCAGACCTCAGCTAAGTTGGATGCCACTGGCCATAGGTGGCTTTCTGCATTATCTACATACGACTATGCTCTCGAATACCGAGCAGGTCTGAACCACATAGATGCTGATGCTCTCTCCAGGAGGCCTGTTCCCCAGAATGATTGGGTCCGATTAGCAGAACCTGACATTCGGGCACTCTGCCGGAAGTCTGACAGGGAGGAACAAATGTCCACGGATGCAGTGGACTGCATGGTGGATTGCTTGGGACCCTCTGAGAATTGCATACCTGCTGCTTATTGCCACTTTTCTGCAATAGACATTGGTGCACTGCCTCAGCTGGACAATGACAGTATTCGCGGCTCAATCCCGCGATCCCATGATCAAAGCAGCTTTAGAAGCCCTCTATGCAGGAAAAAGATGTGTCCAAATTACGCTCCACTGATTTGAGAACTGCACTGTTATACAAAGAAGGTCCTAAGTTGAAACTGATCAATAAACTGTTATACAGAGAAACAGTAGACAGAGGGGACCAGTAGACAAACAACAACTAGCTGCCCACTGCCTTCGAGACTCAGTACTGAGGTCCTTGCACAACCACATGGGGCACCTTGGTATAGACAGAACACTTGACTTGGTGAGATCCAGATTCTATTGGCCTAAGATGGGGCTGATGTGGAGCAACACATTCGAACTTATAGTCGCTGCTTACAGAGGAAAGCTTTGCCCCAGAGGGCTGCCCCTTGTTAACATCACCACTAGTGCACCCATGGAGCTGGTCTGTATTGATTTTCTGAGTTTGGAGTCAGATCAAAGAAATATCAGTAATGTGCTGGTGGTCACTGACCATTTCACGAGATATGCCCAAGCTTTCCCACCAAAGACCAGAAAGCATCCACTGTGGCCAAAGTACTTGTAGAAAACTTTTTGTTCACTATGGGGCTCCACAAAGAATCCATTCTGATCAAGGGAGAGACTTTGAGAGTCGCCTGATCAAAGAGATGCTTTCTCTGTGGGAGTCACGAAACTCAGAACCACTCCTTACCACCCCCAGGGGACCCACAGCCTGAACGTTCAACCGTGACTTTGCTAGATATGCTAGGCACCCTGCACCCAAAGGACAAGGCCTAGATGGAGCCAACAAATTAGCACCCTGGTACATGCTTATAACTGCACCAAAAGTGATGCCACTGGGTTCTCCCCACAGCCTGATGTTTGAAGAGAAGCTAACTACCAGTAGATGTGTGTTTTGGGGTCTCTCCTGATGGGGTCTAAGCTGACAACTATTTACAGTATGTGCAAAAGTTAAAGGCCCAGCTAACTCCATGCGTACCAACTGGCTCAAACCATGGCTGCCAAAAGAAATCTGGCCAACAAAGAACGGTATGATAAAAGGTGAAAGCACAGGAACTCCAGGAGGGAGATCGGGTATGCTAAGAAATCTGGGACTGCATGGCAAACACAAGATTGCTGACAGATGGCACCATCTCCCTCACATTGTAGTGGGCAAACTAGATGATCTGCCAGTGTACAGAGGTAAGGCCTGAGAACAATTCAAAAGATGTAAAACAATGCATAGAAATCATTTACTGCCCATTGGACAAATCCTGATTGAGTCTGAGCCCCAGAAGATGCCCCTCTGGACCAGTGACTAGAGCTGCTGCTAAGAAAAGATCAAGGAAGTCTGCACCTACAGAAGCAGAATTAAAGTGTTCCCCTGCACAAGTCCCAGTTGAGCATGACTGTCAGTCCATATCAGAAGAAAGTGAGAGTGACTTTGAATACTATCCTTCTTACAAACTGAGTCAATTGTTTCGGGGCAATCCCCTAGTCAATACTGGAGACAAAGCTGGGCCTTCTGGACTGTCTAAGCCCCCAGCTTCATCCCTGGAGCCAATGCGTCCCAGAAAGTGAAGTGCAAAGCATCAGATCAGATGAAATGGAATCATTGTGCATGGTTGAACTGTTTGAGCTTTCAGGGAGGAAAATGATAGATTGGGGCAGACTGGTGATACACCGAACAAGAAGAGTATTTTGAGTGCCCTGACAGTCCACTGCCAGTGTCCGAAAGCTCTCCATGCGAGCCAAATGTTGTGGACTCAGAAACTGTAACTCCTGGAGCTGAAAGTGCCCCAAGTTCTAGCCTCTCTACCCCATGGAGACTCCTGACAAGTGAGGACAATGCTGAAAATGAGGCTCAGAGTGCAGAGACTGTAACAGTTCCCCTAGAAAGACTGGTCGAGCTGTAAAGCCTGTGGTGCACCTCAGTTATGATTTTCTTGGGAGGCCTGTGGACTTGCCTCTCAATGTTGTCCATAAAGGAGTGTATGTGTCCCCGAGCTCATTGCCCAAACTGAGCGTCAGTGCTAACTCCAAGTTACTTGTGTTGCCCTCTAAGTATGGTGCCCTTGCCCCGGCCAGCCCCAAGGTAACTGATAGGGAAGGGCCCCCTCTCTTCAGGTTTCATGTACAAGAGGTAATAACTTGAGTTATGGTACAATGTGTGTGTAATACTGTGTAAAGAGTGACGTACTGCAATGTTTCAGAAATGTGTTCTTGGTAAAATGATATATTGACTGATGATTACATGTCGAGCCTAATGCAAATGTATATGTTGCAGTTAAAACTTATGGGGTACTTGCTTGACCGGACGTCAAGCTTTCCCTAGCCCAGAAGGGTGTAACCCCTGCAAATGGGGGTTCCCAAAAGACTTCCAGGAGCTTGGTTGGAATGCTCCAAGCCTGAATGGTGTTTAGCGTTTAAGCCATTTATCAGTGAGTGTTTTAGAGCCTCTGGTACTGTCTCTTTAAGAGCTGTCTGCTTGCAGACATAATTAGTTTGTATGGGGACTGTGTACTTCTCTGTTTGAGTACCACTCAAACTGCTGCTAATCACTCCATTTTGCAGTCACTAGGAGTGCAAAGGGAACCTATCTGAAAGATGTAACTGTTTGCCAGAAATCATTTACAGTAATAATGAAATTACAGTTTGTCTAACCTGCTTTCTTTGCAGTCAGAACTGTGTCTGCCTAGTTCCCCATTCTGGTTTTGAACTGCTGAACTGGACCAATCAGTGTGCGGTAAGCTAGCTCTAAAATGGTGCCTTGGACGAATCAGAACTTGGACTCATAATCTGAGCCAGCCACAAGAGGATTGTAATAGACAGTGACTCTGGGAGATGTAGTTTAGACTTCGGCGCCTTTTTGGACCAACAGCAGCAGTCTATTGTGAGGACAGCCAATCCAGTCAAGAACTGGGAGGAACTCAAAGGAAGTGCTCGGTTTTGTCTGTTGGAGTTTCAGTTTAGCTCTGGAGTGAAGAAGGAGAAACCCTGTGCTCCTTCAGTGCACAGTTTCAGTCAAAAAGCGTGTAAGGCCCAGAGTTCGGTCTGCAGCTTGTGTAACTGCTTGTTAGGACTGAATCCGTCCTGTGAAAAGAATCAAAGGATCTCTGAAGAGTAGAAACCAGGCTCACCCTGTAGAAGACTGGAGAAATTGTTGAATTGCACTCGGTCTGTCAGGAACTGAATCTGCTGTGTGTTCTCCTGCGATTGTGCAGTAATTGCGATCGGGATAGAGAAGCAGCCTGCCTGGTATAGTACTTTCTTTTTACCATATAAATGTGTGAAGAGTCTCTTGGAGCTCAAGAGTAGCCCTGCTGATATTGAAGGACCCTATCTTATTTGGAGGTCGTGAGTACTAATTCAGGGTCGCTCCCTGTTGAATTGCCACATTAAATCCAAATGGAATTACTGTACTGCTGACTGTTTAATTTTCCTTTTCTCTGTGTGAAAGGGCCCCTACCAGCTGCCATGGTTTGACTAGCCACTAGGGCTTGGGTACCCAGGGACAGTAACTGACAGGATAGGCCTGTGCACAGAGCCATAAGTAGATGATTAGAGTGATAAGCTAATTAACCTGATTTCCCCTGTCCTTGTTATATCCCCTAAATAAATCAGAGCTGCTTGTTTCAGCAAAGTTATACTGCCTGAGGTATTTGTCTATGTTAAAGTACTGTACTGTGATTGTTGCACTGTATCTTATTTCACAGGAGGTCCCAGTGCCGGAACCAGTCCTGGGGGTAAGTGTATACTGTGAAGGTAATTCTGATATATTGTGTGGGCCACTAGTGGGAAGAAAGGGGGGTTGCAGTGTCCCAGAGGGCTGTGACCAAGTTAGTTTAACTATTGCAAACCCTGACCTCTGGGTGGAGGCACCCGCCATTGGATCCAGGCCCCTCAACCTGTTAGTGGCAAATCAGGCAGGGGTAGTAGCCCCTGGGATAGCGCCATCTAGGGGTTACATGCATGTGAAAACTAAATGCTTCAGGATGGTAAAAGTCACAAATTCAGTGTTGAGGGCTGATAGTGCTCCTCCTCTAGCACTCAAAAATGCTGTGCCCTACAGGCAATTCTGAAGGCTTATGTTGGAATTGTTCTGCCGTGAAAGCATTTAAAGAACAGGACAAAGAGCTAGAAAAAAGATTTCTGGAATGTGGCTATGACAGGAACCTACTAAGGGAACCTAGAAATAAGGCACTTACCATGGATAGAGCAGATTGTTTAAAGCCAATGTGCCAAGTAAGAAAAAAACCCACAGAGACAGGACCAGTTACTTTTGTAAAAGAAAATAACAACTGAGCTGGAAAGATAGGTAGTATCTGGCACTTGGGTTAATATCCCAGTACTGACACTGTAGTGCAGCATGAGAGGGGTGCTGCACTTCTGAAGTGCCGTCTTTCGGATGAGACGTTAAACCAAGGTACCATCTGCCTGGATTGGTGGTAGTTCGGGTGGATGTTAAAGATCCCATGGCACTTATCGAAAAGAGTAGGGGACTTTCCACGGTGTCCTGGCCAAATTTCCCTCATTCACTAAAAATACCACCAACAGCTTAATCTGGTTCAAGGTCAGTTGGCATTCATCTGTATCCCCCTCCCCCGGGTTGTGCCTGAAAATAGGCAGAATTTGTCTAGTGCACTTACCCGGTCAACAAAAACTAAATAAATAAATAAAATTGTGTTCCATAATTGGCATATCTTACAAGAGGATCTTGAGGCAGCTAAGACAGTGCATAGCAAGTCTAGAGTTACATTAACAGGGCTTTAAATTTAAAAGATAGACTTGTTCATAATAGACAACCCGCTGAATCTGAACCCAGAGCACTTTTGAATTGGCTGCCCTAGAGACCTGCAAGTTCATGTAAGTGCCACAGGTGTAACATAAGTAGATTTTGCCAGCAAGGTAATATTTTTATACACTCTGGCAATCAGGATTAGAAATTTGAAATAAGGGAGTGCATTACATGTGACACCCCCTTTGTGGTGTATGTCCTTTGGTGCCCGTGTAATACGTTATATGTAGGGCATACTGTTTGTGGTTTAAAAACTAGAATCCATGAACATGTGAGATCTAGGTCAAACTTGAGACAAGACACTCCAGTTGGTCTCCACTTTTTTTGGAAAAACATTCTTCAAGCCCAGAGAGTTTGAATTTAAGGGTTTGGAATTGGTACCCTCACCTAAATATGGTGGGGACAGTGGTAATTTATTACTTAAGAAAGTCGAGGCAATGGATTATTTCATTACAGAGTGAAAATTAATAGGTTTAAATGAACATTGGGATTTGAAACCCTTTTTGAAGAAGAGATGATTAGTTTTGTACCCGGTTTACTGCTGCATTATGTGCCTTCTTTGTTTCTCTCTTTTTCTGCAGATGGATGCTTTTGTCACTCCTCATCTTTTCAGCTACTTGGATTACACGTAGATCCCCAATTTGAAATTTGGGCTACGATCAATGCATCTGTATGGGGTGATCACATGACCAACAGTTTTTCTAGCTTGTTGTTTTAGGATCTATTATACTGCAACTGGGACCATATTTAATAGCAGTCCAGCGCAAAGTGTATTTAATATGTTGAAATCTTCTGTAAGGTACTGAAAATCTTTTTTGCATTTTTCAGTTTGCACTTTTTTCACTATGTTGCAATGTTACTATGTATTGGGGCTATTCAAATGGTGATGTTACCTTCCATGTCATGCCTCATGACAAAGGCTGTGTGTAGCTGAAGTGCTGTTTTTTTTTTGTAACAGCTCGAGCTGAGGATTTTGCAATGGATTCAATAAACGAGCGGAGCATTAGTGTTTAATTGGTGATTATAAAAGGGAAAGAAAAATGCTTAAGTCTGAGGAGTCTTCAACCGTGTGTAAATCTCACAACAAACACATGGATTAAGTCCCAGCTGATGAGTGCTGACCTCATAACATCTGTACAAGCAGATATCAAGTGACCAAACGTTGGCAGCCTTCAAAACCGTCATTTGTTTTAAAATTAGTCGGTGCCGGTCTGAGACAATAGTTTGCCAAGCATAAATCTTCCTGCATCCATAAAGACAAACAGAGCCACCCCACAAAAAAACAAAAAACATTTATATAGAGCTGTAGAAGCGCCACCCAGCAAACAGTAAAAAGATCAGACCATACAGACAGCATATGGACGAAATGTCACCATAAAAATGCTGCAGATTAAATGTCGCAGAGAGAGCACCATCAGGACAACTTGTAGCCATACAAAATCACGCCTGTTGTGGCTACCATGGCTCAGTCATCTGCAACATTTTTCCTCTTACAATGCAACAATTGGCAGCTGAGAGAATTGGGGGGAGGGGCAGCCCAAATGCCATTGCACAAGTCCTTGTTTTTATTTCAATGCTTACTCACTGTGTTGAGGGTCAGCAACACCTCCCAAGGGTTGGGTAGCTGAGGACCAGTTGGTTGGGTGGAACCAGGTTATGGGGAGCTGTGAGAGAAACTTAAGTGTGGCTGGAAGCAGTAGTAGCAGGTCCAGGGAGAGCCCCACAATTGAAACAGATAATAGAGTAATTGGGGTGCGTTTGTTAGTACAGCTCAGACAGCTCAGTGTAATTGCAAGTAAAGCATGGTAAGAAAGAGCACTTACTTCACAATGTTGCTCGCCACCCCCATCATGGGTAAGTAGTCAAGCTGACTCTATGATGGTTCATCACGGTTGGGAGAAAAATGCAAAGGACTAAAGCTTGAGGGGGCTGTGTGAAAGCTTCAGAAAAGTAGCTCACAGTACTCTATTTATTGACGTGGTGACGTTTTTGAGGAGGTTGCAGATTTCAAGGGGAGGGACCCATCGACCTTTTAACCAGCGACTTTTTGTCAAGATGATAATTCATTTGGTGTGAGCACCCCTTTATTTAGCATAGTGAGTTACTGCAATAAAGCTTTTGTAAATTTGGCAACTATGTGGCGAATGGTGCCGTTCTTTATCTGTGGATCTCCTGTATTGACACTGGCTCCTCCTTGTACAGCTACATTAACAGAACCTAATGCAAGAACTGAAATGAAAGGCACAGATATTTATTTACTTGTTTGTTTATCCAGTAAGATCATACACAACGGAGATCCCCATATGGCAAGTTGGGACTATTTTACCATAGGCGGAAGAACATACAGAAGAGTGGATGGGCAACTATGCAGATCCAGTGTGTTCTGCCACAGAAGGGTTCCGATTCCCTGTGACCTCAAGAGCAAGGCTCGAGAGATCCATGGGAATCAGAAACCCAAGGTGGCAGAACACACTGATTCTACATAGAGTTGATCAACCATTATTTTTTACAGTGTATGGTGTCTCCCAAAATGATTACTATATAGTTTGCTCGCTTTATGTTTTTTTTTTTTTTTAATGAAAAATCATGGTTTGCTGCAGAGAGTGAGCCCTGGTTGCTAGGGCACATTGTGTGGTTGTTGGGGAAGAGACATCCCTATGCTTGAACTTAGAATTTCAGTTGGTTGACTGTTGGGACTGGGCGGGGTTTGAAGAAAACAAAATGGCGGCTGGTCCTCTCACTAAGTGAGAGGATGTTCATTGTGGCCCGGATATTCAAAGCAGTTATGCCGGTGCAAGTGCGGACTTGCGCCAAGGAGCGATATTTAGTGGGACTCAGTGTGCAGCGCACATCTCACTGCGCCAATGTGCAACTATAATGAATGCAGGTGCAAGCGCAGGGGGCGTGCCCATGAATATCCAGTGCAGTGCTATATTCAACCATGAAAACATGGTGCAAGTGCAGAACAAATCAGAAATGCGCCGAGCCAACTTGTTCCTATAAATACAGGGTGCAAGCACACAGAAAACACTTGCACCAGGTGAGAGGGAGTGAGAGAGAGGAGAGAAAGAAAGAAAGAAAGAAAGAAAGAAAGAAAGAAAGAAAGAAAGAAAGAAAGAAAGAAAGAAAGACCGAGGCAGACACAGAGGGAGAGGGACAGAGGTGGCAGTGAAGAGGGAGACAGGGGCAGAGAGAGTGTGAGAGACAGGCTGACACACTGCCAGGCAGTGCACCACGGTGGCATACAGCCAGCAGCAGCCAACCGCACAGGGGGATATTGGACATTAAAGGCCATGGATAGTGCACCCTTCATGATGGAGGCCATAATGTGGGGTGTGAGGGGGCAGGAGGAACAGCAACGTGGCCGAGGAAGGGCCTGCCGGCGGTATGCCCTACACAGGTGGTACTGTGCCCACATCACCTTCGAGAACTACAGTGGCATGAAGATTGTGGGTTGGTACCGCCTGAACAGGGCCATTCTGAGGCAGCTCTGTGAGCTGTACAGTGAGGAGATGCAGGCACCCACCAGATGAAGCCATGCTATGTCCGTGGAGATGAAGGTGACAGCCGTCATGTGCCGACTCACCACGGGCACCTTCCAGAGACAAACAGGGGACACCACAGGCATAATCCAGTTGGCCACGTTCCACATCCCGCCTCCCTTACACAGTTCATCAATGCTCTGCTGCACATGCTTTGGAATACATCCGTTTGCCCAGCACACTGGCAGAGTGTACAGCAACCATGCAGGACTTCCACAGGGTAGCACGCATGCCTGGCATGACTGGGGCCATTGACTGCACCCACGAGCCCATCCACATGCCACCTGGCCCCGAGGGTGTGGTGTACATTAACAGGAAGGGGAGCCCGAGTGTCAACTGCCAGGTGGTGTGCGATGTCATGGGGCGCATCACCAATGTCTGCGCCACACACCCTGGGAGTGCACATGATGCGTTCTTCTGGCACAGCTCTGTGCTGTGCTACAGGTTCGAATGTGGGGACATCCCCATGGGCCACCTAGTGGGTGAGTATGGCATGGGCAAGGGGTGACGGGCAGAGCAGGCCATGGGATGGGGAAGGCAGGGTGGGCATGCTGGCGTGGGTGCCAGGGACAGACAAGGGGCACAGCATAGGATGGCAGAGGGCTAACCATGTCATTATCCACACAGGAGACAGTGCCTATCCACTGAGGCCCTGGCTGCTCACCCTCTACCGGCGCCCGTCGTCCCCATTAGAGGAACGCTACAATGAGGCACATGCCAGCACACGCAACATCATTGAGCGTGTATTTGGCATGTTGAAGGCACAGTTCCATTGCCTAGACAGGCCTGGCAGTGCCCTACAGTACAGCCCCTCGAAAGCCTGTGGCCTATTCCTGGCATGCTGCATACTGTACAACATGGCCATTGACCGTGGGATAGCTGTAGAGGCTGATAAGGGCGACAGTAGTGGGGACGATGGAGGCTACGGGCGGGAGGGTAGTGGACACCCCCCCCAGGCAGAGGGATCCCCGGCTGCAATGGCAGGTGCACCAACACCGGGACACCATCGCACAGGAGCACGATGGTGTACACAGGTAGGTGGCACGATACACATGCATGGGCCACACACACACAGGTACAGCACACATGCAGACACGTGCATGGCAATGGGCATGCACATGCAGAGGCGTGGTGCAGGGGTAGGGGAGTCAGTGGCACACAACCACACACAACCACACACAGCAACACACAGCAACACACACACACGCACCCACACACCAACACACCCAGGAGGTGGCATGTGGTGTGGATCAGATGCATTGCACTGGTGCAGAGGTGCAACCGGTGCTGAACTGCCCTCATTATGCCCATGCCACACGGTCCAGCGGCCGGGCAAGCATGCACAAGGGTAGCGTGCGGCACGACACACTGGTGCCACACCAGTTATGCACACACACACACACGACATCCATGCGTGCACAGGGCAGCAACTGTGGACTGCAGTCAGGGCAGCACGCCACATCAGGTCTGCTGCATGGAACCATGGCCACCGTGGCCATGGGGGTGGCCGCGCCGGGGCCGATCAGCAGCCACAGGCTGCGCACCGCCACAGGGGTGGTTACAACAACCCCCAAGGGCTGAACTGCAGGATCATGACCGGGTCCATGCGGGGGTGCGTAGGCACCCAAACAGGCCAGCCCCAGTCATGCCTGGGATGCCAACATCAGAGCCCAGCATCGAAAGTGTGGGTGTCGCCCAATGCCAGGTTCGTGGGATGGACATTGCACTGCGTGGGGTCAGCGGTACCCAGCCATGCCCTGTGGCAGCCAGCATCGCAAAGCCATCCATGATCGCATTGGCAATGCGATCAAGGGATGCAGTCATGGCCTCCTGCATGTGCTGCATCCCCACCAGAAGCTGCGCAGTGCCCCTCTCGCGCTGCTGGCCAACTGGCACACCTCCGAGCCCAGTGCATGCACCCCAGATGCAAGCAGCACCTGTTGCCCTGTGGAGGCCCGCAGCAAAAGGGTGTGCTCAGCTGGCGGATCGGCATCCTGGGATGCCGATCCTCCTGTGGAGACCGGCCAAGCTGTGCAGCCCCCCTCTCTAGTGGACACTGCACAGTGGGGTCCTCATGGGGAATGGCCATAGCTGGCACCCCAGCGGTGGACCCAGCATCCGGCTGCCCTGTGGCACCCATACGCTGCTGCCATTGCCTGTCTGGCCGGTGAACGCTGCCCAGCGTCTGCGTGGCCGCACAACCACCACAGGGCACAGCCATGGCAGTGCACACAGCTGCACTCGCAGTGGTGGCAGGCAGCTGTTGCCCTGCCAGCAGGGCACTGGGCATGCTGCCTGTGTTGGTGGCTGGCATGGGCATCTTCCCCACAACATGGCCCATGCTGTAAAGGATGATGGTGATGTCGTCATCGGCGTTGGACTCCGCCCTGATCTGTGTCTCCATGCAGAGGACACCAAGACTGGCATCCCGCAGGAACACATCCAGGGCCTCGTCTGACCCCAGGTCCAGGCCATCCGCCTGGACTGTGGTGGTGTGCTGCAGCCTATCAGGCCCCTGGATGCCAGTGGAGGTGGAAGGCTGGTCCTCTGGGGCCGGTCCTGCATCCATGGCTACTGCCGGCACCCCATCCTCCGCACGCAGGTGTGCTGGTGTGAAAGAGAAGAAAGGTGTGTCAGTGATGCAGTGCCCACATGTGCCCCCCCAACTGCCACTGCATGTGTCCGGCAGCATGGCATGTGCGTTGGTATGCACATATGCACAGGCCATGCATGCTGGCAGCATGCACGCCAGCATGCCCATGTACGCACCCCCATGCCACTAGCTGTGCGTGGCTGACATACTTACCATGCAGTGATGGGTTGTCACTCATCAGGGATCCTCCTCCAGGCACACCCTCCACCGTGCTGCGGCACATGGTGGCTGCCACCATCTCCTCCTGCGCCATGAGCAGTGGCGCATCAGGAGGCCCCCCTCCAGTGGCAGTCCGGGAGGCATGGATGGCTGCCACCTTCTCCTTTATATGCCTCCTGTCTGTGCCCACCTTTTTATGAAACTCCTGCGCCGACCGCTGGTGGATGCCATGCTGGTTAATGTAGCCTGCCACCTCAGCCTAGGCCCCAGCCCTGGCCTGTGGTGTGCCCGTGGCACCACTCAACAGTGGCTCCCTGTCAAGGTAGGCATCGAACAGAGCCTCTGTTTCATCCTTTGTGAAATTGGGCCTGTGCTTGTGAGCAGGCCCACGCTCCTCACGCTTCTCACCCTCCTCACGTCTGGATATGTCGCTTCCTGTGGACACAGACAGCACAGTGTGTTAGTGACAGCATCCCCCTGTAGCATCCTACCCTGCTGTGCTGTCTGCTCCCAGGGAGCTGCAGCGGCATGCGCAATCCACCTCAAAGGATGCAATACTGGTCCATGGCCTATGCTGTTCCGTGGCGCTTATATAGCGCAGCGCATGCAAATGAGCTTTGGCGCAATGATAAATGACATGCTAAATCCCCCAGTGTGCCATGCATTGGCTGATGAGCTCATTTGCATATCGCCTTTGAATATCATGATTTTGCTCCATGCGCACTACGATTGCTCTGGAGCAAATCGGCGGCATGCGCTTTTTACATCGCGTGAGTAGCGCAGGCCCACAGTGCACATGCACAGAATGGTATCATGCTGTCAATTGTGCACTGGGTGCATGTGCGCGATGGGAGCCATGGCGCATGGTGCACCAGGCCTGCTATCGTGCATGTGGCACTCCGCAAGAGGCAGTATAGCGCAGTGGTCTAAGGCTCTGAGCTGCAAATCTGGTGACATCCAGCAGACCAGACCTGGGTTTGAATCCCACAGCTTCCACTTGCATACTGTGTAACCCTGAGCAAGTCACTTAACCTCCTTGTGCTCCCAGGTCGCTCCTGTAAAAAAACTTTCAGCTTAGTATTGCTATACCTGGGTCAAAACAACTAAATGTATGCACTGCTGCGGTGGCGACCCCTGCCCCAGCTGTGACCCTGCCCCTGGTCACCCCCACCGTGAACCCAACCTAGCCATGCCCATGCCACGCATCTAGCGCAGACTGCACGGCTGGACGGACCCAGCGATGTTCCTCGCATTATGCGCATCTGGCTATTATCAGGCCACGCGCGCTCACTGCTGCCATTTTGCTCACCGGCCTCATAGTGAACCATGGCGCAGCGGAGTGCACCCCGTGCATGGAACCAGTGTCCAGCCCCATGCACTCCAACTGTTCGGCCAGGTGCCCCTACAGCAGCCCAGGGTGGTGGTGTGGCAGGGGATTGCTGCCACACTGCAGTGGCGTACTGGGGTGGCCAGGATGGTGGAGCAGTGCTGCCACAGGTATGGTGACCTGGTCAGGAGGGACCCAGAGTGCATGAAGAGGCTGGAGGCACGAGTCAGGCGTGGGGCTGTGCCACAGCCAGTTGAGTAGGCCCATATTGCATGTGTGCCCAGGTGCTGTACTGTGGTGTTGGCTAGGCTGCCTGGCATACACTGCAGAGCGGTGCACTGCTATCGTGTGCATCGCAGGGTGGCACTGCCAGCCGCCGCTTGCATTGCAATGCAGTTGTGCGGGACATGCCGGGCAGGGGCTCACCCTGTGCATGGGGGGGGGGGCAGCTGCTGTGGATGTTTACTGATGTGTACCTGTCTATGTTCAATTCCCAGGGCCTGAAAATCACAGGAGGGCAGCAACAGTGGCGGCCAGACAAAGGGCCGCAGTGGGCCAGGGAGGCGGCACAGGAGCGGCTACGGCACCAGCGGGGCTGCAGAGGACGGGCAGGCACTGTCATGGTCCTTTGCACTGTACATGGGGGGTGGCGGGGACATGGGTACAGGGCATGGCCGCCTGTGCCATGTGCCATAGCAGCTGTGTGTGTCGCACTGTGCGTGCTGCCCACCACTGTGGTGCATCCATCACACATGTCTGGCAGCTGTTTGTGGGGTGGGACTGCACCTGGCTGCCACTGACGTTGCTGTGGTGCTGCCAGTGTACTGTGCCATGTGACTGTCATTGCGCAGTCAGGTGGCCACTGTGCGGCGGGTCCCGCCTCTGTGCACTGTCGTGGTGTGCTGCATTGCTGGCAAGCATTGGCCCACCCCCCTGCAGGTGGCCAGTACAGGCCCTCCAGGGGTGTGTGTTCCCACTGCCCATTGCGCGCTGTGGGTGGGCATGATTCTGTGGGGCATTGCACTGATCACCTGTCCTGTCCTTTGTCATAGGCGTCTGGAGGAGGCGTAGGATGCCACTGTATTGCTGGCTGCTCCACCAACTCATCCTCATAACGTCCACGACGATGGAGGCAGTCCTGCAGCTGAGGAGGATGATGCTGGCTGACCAAAGGCGCCGACCACAGCAAGGGGTGGCAGGACGTGGCCACCGGGAGTCGGGCCCCAGCAGTCCCGTTACCCCAGCTGTACCTCCTCCTACAGTCCCCCATCCCACTGTACAGTCCCTGTTCCCTGTCCCCATCCCTCGTTTTCCTACCCTGTTCCACCTCCTTGTTACTGTACATAGTTTTCCTACAATATATATTTTTTGACATACCTGCCTGTGTCAGTGTCTGCTTTGCAGGTGGCGTGAGGAGCCATGCTGCACTGGCACAGTGCCTGTCCGTGTGGTGTGCATGTTGCGGGGCGTGTGTTGTGCTTCTGTGGTTCACTTCTGTGTGCTGTGGTGTGGCCCACTGTGGTGGTGTCCCTCCCCTAGGTTGGTGACTGTGCCCATGGGGTGGCTGCCAGGGGTGTGTGGCAGGTGTGTGCATGGTGCTGGCACACGGCCATGGTCTTTGGTCGGGTACTGGGCACACTCTGTGTTGGGGCCCCTGCCTGGCATTGTGCTACTTGTCCCATGTGGTCTGCCACTCTACGTGCCTCCTGGCACGTTATGTGCTTGCTGTGTGGGCTGCCTGTGTGCCAGTGTGGCATGTGTGTGTGCTTGGCTGCCTTGTCCTGCATGTGGACTGCTATGGGGGGGGGCACGGCCTGCTGCCTTGGGGGGATCCCTTGCTGGCACTCCACTGGCACCTCCTGTTGCCTACTCTATGTGCCCCTGCTGTGTTGGGGCTAGGTGCATGTGTGCACCCTGCTGGTGGTGGCCTCCTGTGGCCTGTCACTGTGCTTCCCTGGCACTGTCCCTGGGTCTCTTCTCTGTGCCGTGCCCCCCTCTGTTGCTATGCTGCTCTGCTCCCACAGTTTTGCTGGGGCTTCTCTGTCTGTGCCTTGGCACAACTGTGTTTGTGCCATGACGCATGTCTGGTTGCACCATGGTGCAAACACAGTTGTGCTGTGGCGCAACTGTGCCTTATTCAGCCGGGTTGCGCTGGTGCACTGTGGCATGCGCAGCCTCTGAATATGGCTCCTGTTGCACCAGGGCACAGCGTATTTGTGCTGTGCCGGCCTTTGGCGCACTTCTGAATATCTGGGCCTGTAAGTTTATTTTGTAAGTATTTTTTAATATGTGGTTGATCCTGCAATGTATAAATATGAAAGTTACTATATCTGGTTGATCCTGTCTTTTTCCTGATATCTGATTGATCCTATGTCTGTCTGATCATTCCGCCGCTGCTTCGATATCTGCGGTTTCTGTTACAACGATTTTTTTTTTTACGGTGTGTGGCTCATGTGATTTCCAACTCTTTTGGAATGCTGTTCTACCACAGAAAGGTTGAACAGCATTCCATGACCTTTCAACTGTGGTAGAACAGCGTTTAAGCAGAGATGAAAATCGGGTTGGAACAACGTTCCACCATACACTATAACAGCTTATATTTTCTTGAAATTCATAGGTTCATAGGTGTGTTACGAGTCTTGAGGTCTGTATAGACTTATTGCGACTCGCCACTAAATTAGTGGAAATACCTACATGTGTTTGGGCCCATATACTTGTCTATTACTTTTTTAAAACTATCCGATGATTGACAAGAAACCACATTATCAGGACGAGAGTTCCATACTGACACCACTCTGTTGGTAAACCACTGTGCTCTCTTAGTTGTCTTTACCAATTTTCCCTTCAATTGCAGCGAATGTGCTCTTGTGGGTCTTATACAGGTTTCTTTGGTCATGCATATGCTGTCCATAAATGATTAATCATTGAAAGCTCTATAAACTTGACACAAGTCCTCTCTGAGGCTCCTGTAATGCATGGAGTACAGGCCCAGATCATTAAACCTGTACGCATAAGATTTGTCCTTTACAGCAGAAATTTCCTTGGTAACCTTCCTCTGAACTCCTTCGGCCAAGTTTTTCCCCATGACACTTTCAAGAGCACAAAAGGCAGAACAGTACTCCAAATGAAGTCTGACCAAAGCAGAATACAAGGGAACCATCACCTTAGGATTTCTACAGGGTACTTTTTATATTCTTGAATATACAAGCTCGGAACCTGAAACTACAGACCTGTCAGTTTGACCTCTCTGGTAGGGAAAGTGATGGAATCACTTCTGAAGGAAAGAATTGTTGAGTACCTAGAGGCCAGTGGGGCACAGGACCCAAGGCAGCATGGGTTCACAGCGGGAAGGTCATGTCAGACGAATCTAATAGATTTCTTTGACTGGGTGACCAAAGTAGTAGACCAGGGAGGGGCTGTGGACATGGCCTACCTAGACTTTAGCAAGGCATTTGACACAGTCCCACACAAAAGATTAATAGTCAAATGAACCAGCCTGGGAGTGGGTCCCAGGGTGGTAGCCTGGGTAAAACATTGGCTGAACAACAGGACACAGAAGATAATTGTAAATGGAGTCAACTCTGAAGAAAGAGGGGTTACTAGTGGGGTACCGCAGGGTTCAGTACTGGGTCCAGTCCTTTTTAATGTCTTGACATCGCAGAGGGACTGGAAGGAAAAGTATGCCTCTTTGCAGATGACACAAAGATCTGCAACAGGGTTGATACACAAGGAGGCGTGGAAAGGATGAGAAGGGACTTGGCAAGGTTGGAGGAATGGTCAGAAGTATGGCAGCTAGGATTCAATGCAAAGTGCAAAATAATGCACCTGGGAAACAAGAACCCAGGGGAAGATTACACAATGGGGGGGGGAGGTAGTAACAACAACAAACAAGCATTTGTCAATGCCGGACGTTCGCTTGCAGGTATTTGCAGTGGTGTTTGGCATGTATGGTGCTGTACCCTAATGCCCTGTCACGATTACTGGTATTTGCACAATAAATTATCAGCATGACCTTTTTATTTACCTCCATTATGCGCTTTCATAAAACCGCAACACGTTTGGGCAGGATGTGAAAAATGACAGCTGTACTGCTCATAAGGAAGTGTGGTAAAATGGCAATGTTGAAAATCTGGAGTGGAAATATTGAAAATTCGCAAACCTACGAGCGTGCGTGGGAACTGTGCAATGCACGATCGTAAAACAGTCATTGTTAGGAATTTTTTCACCAAATTGTCAACATTGGCATTTTAAAACCTCTGCTAATGAACAGTGTCACTGTGATTGTTTTACTGTGTGCCATACATTGATTTTGCACACCGACTGCGCCATTGTGCACTACATGGGCGGAAACACGTTTTGGGCAGGATGTGAAAAATGACAGCTGTACTGCTCATAAGGAGGTGTGGTAAAATGGCAATGTTGAAAATCTGGAGTGAAAATATTGAAAATTCGCAAACTTACGAGAGTGCGTAGGTGCTGCACAACGCACGCATGTAAAACAGTTATTTTTAAGAATTTGTTCACCAAATTTTCAACATAGCCATTTTAAGATCTCTGCTCATGAACAGTGACACTGTGATTTTCTTAATGTGTCCCATACACTGAGTTCACACAGCGACTGTGCCATTGTGTGCTACATGGGCGGAAACACGTTTTGGGCAAGATGTGAAAAATGACAGCTGCACTGCTCATAAGGAGGTGTGGTAAAATGGCAATGTTGAAAATGTGGAGTGAAAATATTGAAAATTCACAAACTTACGAGCGTGCATAGGAACTGTGCAATGAACACTCGTAAAACAGTCATTTTTAGGAATTTTGTCACCAAATTTTCAACACAGCCATTTTAAGACCTCTGCTCATGAACAGTGTCACTGTGATTTTCTTAATGTGTCCCATACATTGAGTTCGCACACGGACTGCGCCATTGTGCGCTACATGGGCGGAAACACGTTTTGGGCAGGATGTGAAAAATGACAGCTGAACTGCTCATGAGGAGTGTGGTAAAATAGCAATGTTGAAAATCTGGGTAAAAATAATGAAAATTCGCGACTTCGTGCGTAGGAACTGCATAGCATGCGCTCATCAAAACAGTCATTTTTAGGAATTTGTTCACCAAATTTTCAACATAGCCATTTTAAGACCTCTGCTCATGAACAGTGACACTGTGATTTTCTTAATGTGTCCCATACACTGAGTTCACACAGCGACTGTGCCATTGTGTGCTACATGGGCGGAAACACGTTTTGGGCAAGATGTGAAAAATGACAGCTGCACTGCTCATAAGGAGGTGTGGTAAAATGGCAATGTTGAAAATGTGGAGTGAAAATATTGAAAATTCACAAACTTACGAGCGTGCATAGGAACTGTGCAATGAACACTCGTAAAACAGTCATTTCTAGGAATTTTGTCACCAAATTTTCAACACAGCCATTTTAAGACCTCTGCTCATGAACAGTGTCACTGTGATTTTCTTAATGTGTCCCATACATTGAGTTCGGACACGGACTGCGCCATTGTGCGCTACATGGGCGGAAACACGTTTTGGGCAGGATGTGAAAAATGACAGCTGAACTGCTCAGAAAGGAGGTGTGGTAAAATAGCAATGTTGAAAATCTGGAGTGAAAATATTGAAAATTAGAAACTTACGGAGTGCAAGGGAATGCAGCATCATCAGAAAAGTCATTTTTAATTTTTCATGCTACTCCAACATAGCCATTTTAAGACCTGCTCATGAACAGTGTCACTTTGATTTTCTTAATGTGTCCCATAAATGATTTCGCACACCGACTGTGCCATTGTGTGTGCTACATGGGCGGAAACACGCTTTGGGTGAGATGTGAAAATGACAGCTGTACTGCTCATAAGAAGGTGTGGTAAAATGGTAATGTTGAAAATCTGAAGTAGAAATATTGAAAATTCGCAACCCCACGAGCGCAGTAGAACCGCCAACGACGCCAGAACAGTCATTTTTGCTTTATACCAAATTAATGGTTTTACACTTCTCCTGAACGATGTCACTGTCATGGCACTATTCTGGCCCAAAGGGTGATTTCGCAGCAGTGACTGCGAAATCACCCTTCGGGCCCGAATAACGCAGTGACAGTGACATCATTCATGAGAAGGTGTCCCAAAAACCTCATGTTGAAAATTTGGTGCGCAAATTCCAAAAAATGCCTGAGATATGCAATAAAGTTGAACCCCCCCATCTAGCCCATTATACAGCTTACCGGCATTTCCTCAGTTCGCGGTCGCCTTTGAAGAGTGCAGACGTGTTCCCGGTCCACCAAGATCGCCGGCGCCGGAGTCCGGAGGTGGGGCACGAGTGAGGAGGGGTGCAGGGTGGCTGGGTGCACAGTGGTGGGTGCGGGTTGTGGGAGGGGGACTGGGAGACGCGCCACGGGACCGCTTTCTTTACAGGTAAAAACAATGACGTGGATCGCTTGCCACGCTGGGGTGGCTCCCAGCATGGCAGAAGATGGGTGAGGGGGCGAGGAGCCGATGGGGATTGGGCACCCTGTCAGCAAAAACAGTGATGTTTGCCACGCTGGGTGGGCTCCCAGCGTGGCAGCAGGATGGCTTGGGGGCCGAGGAGCCAACGGGATTGGGCACCCTGGCCGGCAAACAACGCTTGCCACGTTGGGGTGGGCTCTCAGTATGGCACCAAAGCTTTGGTGGCGGACGCCACCGGGGAGCGCGTGGACACGAGGGGGGCGGAGGATCGGTGTTGTATGGCAGCTGTGGTTTTGAAGCAGAAGACCACCGCTGTCATACAGAGCTCCCGCACCCATTAGTGCAGGACCACCACATCTGCTCAACAGAGCACTGATTGAAGGGAGAGGCACACTCCAAAGTGTGCTACTTCTTCCAAAACGCTCCTGTACATGCGCGCCGCGTCAACGAAAAGGAAAGGGACCTGGGGTAATCATATCAGATGATCTTAAGGTTAGCAAGCAATGTGAGAAGGAGGTAGGAGGGTGGAGTATACTGGGATGCATAGGGAGAGGCATCACCAGCAGAAAACAGCAAGTTGTTATCCCTCTGTACAGTCAGTTGGTGAGACCCCATCTGGAGTACTGCATCCAGTTCTGGAGACCCCATCTCCGCAAGGACATAGACAGGATAGAGGCAGTCCAGAGGAGGGCAACTAAAATGGTGCAGGGTCTGCAAGAAAAGCCGTATGAGGAGAGACTAAAGGAGCTTAATATGTATACCCTTGAGGAAAGAAGGAGAGGGGGGACATGATAGAAACTTTTAAGTACCTCAGTGGAATCAACAAAGTCCAAGAGGGTAGCATATTTCAGAAAAAGAGACGTGCAAGAACAAGGGGACACAATTTAAAGATAGAGGGGGGACTGTTCAGGGGCAATGTGAGGAAGTATTTTTTCACAGAGATGGTAGTGGATGCTTGGAACAGCCTTCCTGAGGAGGTTGTGGGGTCTTAAACTGTGGGAGAATTCAAGAATGCATGGGACAGACATAAGGCAATTCTTGTGGGGGGGGGTAGGAAGAAATAGGCTGTTGGTTAACTAGCATCTGCGGCCTATCCTGCAGGTAGGGAAATGGGCAGACTAGGTGGGCCAAGCGATCCTTATCTGCCGTCAAAGTCTATGTTTCTATGTTGTTTCCTAGTGTGTGTTGTAAAGGAGAAATCATTTGTGATACTTATTCCTAAGTCAGTCTTATGTATAGTTTCCACCAGTGCAGTATTGTTTAATGTATATATTTTCTTAGAGGTGTTTTTTCCAAGATACATCATCTTATACTTTGATTCATTAAATCTTAATTTATGCTCTTCTGCCCAGTGTGCAAGCAGTGATAAGTCACTCTGAAACTGCTGTGCTGAGACCTTGTACAGGACCCAAGGCAGCATAGATTCACAGCAGAAAGGTCATGTCAGACGAATCTAATAGATTTCTTTGACTGGGTGACCAAAGTAGTAGATCAGGGAGGGGCTGTGGACATGGCCTACCTAGACTTTAGCAAGGCATTTGACACAGTCACACAAAAGATTAATATACAAGTTGGCAAGCCTAGGAGTAGGTCCCAAGTTAGTAGCCTAGGTAAAGAATTGACTGGAGAACAGGACACAGAGGGTAATAGTAAACGGAGTCCACTCTGAAGAAAGGGAGGTTACTAGTGCGGTACCGCAGGGTTCAGAACTAGGACCAGTCCTCTTTAATGTCTTTATAAGCGACATTGCAGAGGAACTGGAAGGAAAAGTATGTCTCTTTGCAGATGACACAAAGATCTGCAACAGAGTTGATACACAAGGTGGGGTGGAAAGGATGAGAAGGGACTTGGCAAGGCTGGAGGAATGGTCAAATATATGGCAACTTAGATTCAGTGCTAAGAAGTGCAAAGTAATGCACCTGGGAAACAAAAACCCAGGAGAAGAGTACACAATGGGGGGTGAGATACTAACAACAACAAAAATGGAAAGGGACCTGGGGGTAGTCATATCTGATGACATAAAGGTGGGCAAGCAATGTGAGAGGGCAGTAAGGAGGGCTGGGGGGATACTGGGATGCATAAGGAGAGGCATCACCAGTAGAAAACAGGAAGTTGTTATCCCTCTGTACAGACAGCTGGTGAGACCCCATCTGGAGTACTGTGTGCAGTTCTGGAGACCCAGTCTCCGCAAAAACATAGACAGGATGAAGGTGGTCCAGAGGAGAGCAACTAAGATGGTGCAATGTCTGCACCAGAAGACATATGCAGAGAGAATTAAGGCGCTTAATATGTATATCCTCGAGGAAAGGAGGGAGAGGGGAGACATGATAGAAACTTTCAAGTACCTCAAGGATATCAACAAAGTCCAAGAGGGTAACATCTTTCAGAAAAAGAGGTGTGCAAGAACAAGGGGGCACAATTTGCAGATTGAGTGGGGGATGGCTCAGAGGTAATATGAGGAAGTATTTTTTCACAGAGAGGGTTGTGGTTGCATGGAACAGCCTTCCTGAGGAGGTTGTGGAGTCAAAAAACAGTGGTGGATTTAAAGAATGCATGGGACAGACATAAGGCAATTCTAGTGGGTGGGGGTAGGAAAAGTAGGCTGTTGGTTAACTAGGATCTGCAGCTTATCCATTAGGTAGGGAAATGGGCAGACTGGGAGGGCCAAGCGGTCCTTATCTGCCATCAAATTCTATGTTTCTATGTTTTTCGTTATTCACTATTGCGCCCACTTTACTATCATCTGCATACTTGGTTAACCACAGGTTGTTTAATGTCTTCATTGTTGATATGAGTATATTAAAAAGTGTGGGTCCCAGAACAGATCCCTGTGAGACCCCACTAGACACCCCTCCCCAGTCTGAATAATGGCCCAGGACAGCTACTCTCCATTTCCTTTCATACAGCCAAGCCTCTATCCAGTTAATAATATTATTATTCAGATGTATTTCTTTCAAATATTTAATCAGAGTATAATGACACACCTGGTCAAAGACTTCTAAGAAGTCTAAGTGTATAACATCTACAGGAAATCCCGTATCCAATGCCTGACTCACATTTTCATAGAATTGTAACTGAGCAGTAAGACATGATCATCCCCATGTAAAACCATGCTGGTTGATGTCCACGTGACCATGTTCTATAATATGATCATTTATTTAAATCTTGAAGAATACTCACCACCAACTTGCAAATTTGTGATGTCAAGCTTGTGGGATGGTAATTCTTGTGTATTAGAGTAATGGTTGCTATTTTCCACTCTTCCAACATGTTTTCCTCATTAATAGATGTTGTAAAGAGTAAGGCTAGAGGCCCAGCAAGCTCCTCTTTAAGCTTGATGAGCAAACTCAGATGTATACCATCAGGGCCGGATGATTTAATAGGTTTAATTTTATGAATTTTATCCCTCACCATATTCCTTGTTATGTGAATTAAGTTAGCAGTTGGTAGCACAGAATCAGTATTGTCTGCTGGTATATCTTTTTTTTGAAAGGTACTAAGAAAATAGTCATTAAACTCGTTAGCAATTTCACATGTATTTCTGGTTATCCTATTACCAGAGTGTAAAGGTCCCAACTTGTGGTGGTTGCCCCTTACTCCCACCTACATCTTCCACGTAAATAAAAGTTGTTCTGCATTGAAAAACTCTTTTTTTTTAATTTCATTTTATAATTGCAATAATGCACTCCAGAGGATGTGTTGTGAGATTTACACAGGCCTCAGGTGGTTTATGGCATGAGGCCGCACACACCTGAGGTGTGTGTAAATCTCACAACACACCCTCTGTTGTGCATTATTGCTTAAATCTTTCTAGGTCTGCCTTTGAGTGCTGGATTTTGTGGTTTCTGTTGCATGTTTGAGCTGGCAACCCTCTTCTCAGCACTAATGCTGCATTGCAGTCTGTGCGGCAATCTTCCTTGGGTCTATGGCTGCTGAGGGAAAGGCAATTTGATGCTCCCCAAATTTATTTTATTTAATAATTTACCAGGAAAAGCATACTGAGCAGTGTTGCTCATTTCCAGATGCATCCTGGGGGGTAAGGAGAGGGGAAATACAGCAAAGATCCATGGTAACAGTAACAATCTAACAAATCAGCAATATACATGGCATGATATACACAGTAAATAATCGACATTATGAACTGGATTAAAAGAATGAAGGAAGCTGATTGGCCAAGATGTCTTTGAAGCCATGATGATCTCTAACTACATACTCACGGCTTCAAAAAAAAACTCCAGCCACCAACCTCCTCACTCAGAAGCAATTCCTCCGTCAACAGCATTCCCCAGGTCCCTCACCATGCTTTACAAAACCGTGCCCACACAGAACATGCCCTCCTATATATTCCAACTGCAGATTTCAACATACAATAAAAAAAAAAACAACACACGCACACACACAACAAATCAATCTGATCACAAGGAACAGCTGCGCTGAAGTTGCGGTCGGTAACTCCTCACTTGCATTTTCAACAGCAGCAGCGCGCAAGTGGCAACAACAGGTGAATCTTCGTTTTCTCCGTAGCAAACAAAAACAAAGCAGAGAACCCCGATTGGAATAACACAATGGATGCTCACGGCGAAAGATTAACAGCACTACCTGTTCGGAGAACTGCATAGCCACTTCAAACTCCCCCCATGCAGTGTCTTACCACTGTGCTGTCCATTCTCTCACCCCAGCTGCATTCCTCCAAACTGTCTTCTCCATGCTGATTAATGGCATTGGTGCACCATTTCAGTGTGCTGCTTTTTAAAAATTCATTGTAAAAATACAGTACGCTCCAAACTAAAACAAATCCCAGCATGCCGCTCACTATCATAAATAAACAGAAACCTAACCACAGTTCACATCCAGTTGAGATGTAGGGAAGGGTATATATTCACACTGACACAACAACCCCACCTCTGCTATCAACTGCCATCTACTGTCTGAGAACTATTTTATCAAAATGTACTCCTACACCACCCAAAAACTCATTTATAAAACATTTTAAAAACGGTTTCTTTTTTTTATTTTTATTTTTAAAACATTAAACCTAGTTCATAATAGCAATAATGCACTCCAGGATGTGGTATGTCATGAGATATCGTCACTTCTTGGGTGGTTGAAAGCATTTGGCCTGCGGCCTCAAGTCCAACCACCTGAGGTGTGATGATATCTCATGGTATATCACACCCTGTTGTGCATTATTGCTTAATTATACAATGGCAAGAAAGAATCCTGGCTTCTTATTGGTCAGTTGGCCATCTCAGCAGGGATGCTATCCTGGCATAACAACCCAACTGACCGTTACCATTCTCTTAAGAAAAAAATATTTTCCCACACTAACAAAAACATTCTTTAAAATTATTTTTTTATTCTGTATAAAACAACAAGCCATTGTATAATAGGAACAATGCCCTCCAGGGAAGGTGTTATATTGAGATAACATCCCTTCTTGGGTGTTGGACGCTCTTGGCCTGCGGCCTCAGGCTGAACCATCCAAAGCGGGATGTTATCCCAGTATAACAGTCACTCCGTCAGGCATTATTCTTTTGATAACATTAAGCAAGCCAAGCCAGGCAGGATATAGTATACAGGAATTACAAGTGTTATGTGAATTCAGTGAAGATCTACTGTACAATTCTAGGAATACAGAAGTACTACAAGAAGTAGTAGTGAATGTGCTAAGCCAAAAAAAGCAGGGAGATGGGTGCACTGTAGGAGCGGCACTGAGAGCAACATAAGGTAACTGAAAAAGTGGGTAGGAGTAAGAAGGCAAACGGCCTAATGATGCTGCTGGCTTAGCCTCGACTCTACCTTCTAGCAACACTGCACCAACCTCTCTCATCACCACGGCTACTAGTTCTCTCTCTTTCTGAACCACTACTGCTGAGGACATGGAGCATGGATTAAAAAAAACTGAGTACACTCTCTTCAGAGGCCCCTTGGAACTGGATTGTTCACTGCTGCTGAACACTAACCGGACAGTTCTGCCACTGTGGGCACTGCCATGCTGCAGCACCACTTGGAAAAAATGAAAAATAGCCACAGACTTCATAGGGTACAAGAGGACAGCAGTGACCACTGTCACTGGTAATGCCCTCGTTTCCCCCTACAGTGAGTCACTATTTCCTCTCCTGCCCTCAGGCCATCTCTCCACACAAGCCCTGGCCTGCTGTGTTTGCAGCCACAAGATCAGCAACACATGACCCCTCCCCCTTCTTTCCTGCCACACTTGCCCTCATATGCTCCCGCCAACGTTAGGGATGCTGAACCCCTACCAACGAAGTAGGCAACCAATCAGCAAGTGCAAATAGGCATAATATACAAAAAAAACAAACATTAAAGCAGCAGTGAATGACAGCAGTGAAAATTTTGACATATACTTTTTTATTTTATTTTAGATTGCCACCGAGCTCCTGACTTGTATGATACCCTTTTTTCCACATTTTGAGTCTGCTTTACCAGTTAGTCTACAGCTGAAATAATAAAATGAACGCTCCCTTTAATACGGCTCAGACCAGCTTTCCATCAGTTCTGCCAGTTGTTTTTTAAACACCCGTTTAGGGATCACTTTTCTTGTTACTAGAATGAACTAGCATGCAGCAGGCACCGTTTTCTGACCTTATGGGACAGCAACTGCCCAAGAACAGCTGAGAATACTGTTTAAAATCTGGTTTGAGCAGTATCAAAAGGAACCCTTTTATTAATTTAAATGTGAAAAAAGTTGCTAAAGCAGACTCAGAATGGGAAAAGATGGGCATCACACGAGTCAGGTGATAAGGAGCAATCAAAAAGATTTAAAAGGGTATAGGTCAAACTGTTCACTGCTTTCATGCACTGCTGCTTTAAGCTACACAAAAGGGGAGGCCACGAGAAAAGGGCAGTAAAAAGTTGAGGGCAAAAAGGCAAAAGGCTGGTAAATGCTGCAGTTAAACTGTAAAAAAAAAAAAAAAAAAAGTTTCAAGCATAGGAAAGCTTTTCTGTATCTGGGGCCCATTCAACTGCCAAACCCCCTTTACTGCCATCCTATCACTTAACTCCCCTCTACTGGGCAATAGTATGTGAAGGGCACCTTACTGGGAGAAACTGGGGGTACTGGTAACACTGGGCACAAACTATGGGGTACTGTAGTCACAATCTCTGGTAGCCTATGTAGCAAGCTGGCCTCTGTTGGGACATCACCCTCTGGGTTTGGCAGATGCAGGCTGTGAAATATTGAATTAACGCCAACCGTCCTTCCCCACCCTGCAGAGACTGACAGGTGTTGGGGTGTGCCTTTGGGTCATCGGCCATGGATCTATGACCATTCATCGACAAACATTTTGTCGACCGATGGTACAACGGAATCTTTATGTCAACCACATTTGCGGTCGGCATAAAGATAGTCACTGTATACCATGTTTTCTTTGGGGGGGGCTATTCCCCCCACACTCCCCCACTTCATATGATCAACTCAGAGTCAGAGATGATTAGGGGAGGGGGTGCAAGACCCCCAAATAACAGTGCCAGGGTCCAGCACCGACACTACAGCGACCTGGTGCTGTTGTGGCTGTAGTGTCGGTCAACATCGACAAGTCGCTGTTGGGGCAGTATATCATCTGCCATAATGCTCATATCATTCCAACTCACCCTACCCTACAGACATTGACAGGTGTCACGGTGTACCTTGGGGTCTTTGGCCCTTATGCTCAACCCATTCCAGAAGGAAACAAGCTGAGATGGGTGCAGTATAAGAGAATGGAGTGAACGTTAGGGCTGAAGACCCCAAGGCACACCTCTATGCCTGTCAGTGGCTGCAGAATGGGAGTGGAATGGCGTGAGCATTACGGCCGATGACCGCAAGCCACACACCCTGATGCCTGTCAGTCTGTACAGGGTGGGGCATTATGGTTAAAAACGCTAACACCCCAGGTGTTTGTTGGTATTTTTGCTCAAACTTTTCAACATGGGCTTTTTGGGACCACACCTCATGAACAGTGGCACTATCATTTCGTTACTCAATCCTGAAAGGTGATTTCGCACAACAAATGTGCCACTCAGCACAACAGGTGCAAAAAGACATTTTGGGCAGGATGTGAAAAATTACATCTGTACTGCTCATGAGAAGGTGTGAAAAATGGCAATGTTGAAAATCTGGAGTGAAAATATGAAAAAAAAAAGTTACGAGCATGCGTAGAAATTGCGTAACGCACACTCGAAACACAGTCATCCTTTGGGTTTTTGTTCACCAGACTTGCAACATGAGCTTTTTTGGACCCCCACTCATGAACAGTGGCACTGTTGTTTCATTAATCAACCCCGAAAGGGGATTCCGCGCAGCAACCGCAAAATCGTGTTTCAGGACCGAGAAACAAAATGACAGTGCAGGTGTTCATGAGGTGGGGTCCCAAGAACCCTATGTTGAAAATTTGGGACCAACACTCCCAAAAAATGGCTAAGATATCAGCCTAAGTTGAAACCCCCCATTGATTGCCATTATAGAGCTTACTGCGATTTTCTTCAGTTAGCGGTGAGTTTTCAAAGTGTGCAGACGTGTTCCCGGTCCACAGAAGATCGCAGTGTTGGACCTCCAGAGGTAAAGATGGGTGCGGGGAGGTGGGGTGTTCAGAGGGAGGGGCGTGATGGGGGAGGGGTGGCGAGGGCGACGAGGGACCATTTTCTTTTTCTTTCGGTTTAAAAAAGGGGAAATAGTATGAAAAATTAATTTCAGCACACTGGGGTGGGCTCCCAGTGTGCCAGACTAGTGGAGGTGGGGATCAATGCTGACATGGGGATAGGGACCCTGAGGTCGGCTGAAAAAAGGGAGTTTGAGGGGCGCATCCGACACCGGGAGTGGGCATCCCAGTGTCAGAAAAAGATAAAGAATTACTATGGCACACTGGGGTGGGCTCCCAGTATGCCACAATAGTGGGGGTTGGGGGCATGCAGACACAGGGATTGGGCACCCCGTTGTCAGTAAAAGATATGTTCGGGCTTGCGGGGAGGGGGAGAAGTCACCCGATACTGGGAGTGGGCATATAATTAGTTTGGCACACTGAGGTGGGCCTCAGTGTGCCACATTAATGGGGAGGGGAATACATTCCGACATGGCGATTCGACACCCCAATGTCGACTCTGAGGTGGGGGTGGTGGTGGGCGCAGGAGTCACCAATTATGCAAAAGCCATGGCTCATTTATTTAGTAATATGTTTCCACCGAAAAGGCACACTGAGCGTAACGAGTTGCTTGTAACTCCAGCCATGCACATAACTGTGCACTGTAATGCGCATGGCTGGAATGCGCCTGGTTGCCAGGAAGGAGGGGGGAGATCTGCCGCTGCAATGACGAAACTGTCCTTAACTAGAGAGGCAGATTTCTTTCAAGTCTGTCACTCACTCTGAAACTGCAGTCATTGGCAGCTTCCCTGTTGATTGGTGGCCGAGGAACACGCCCATTAAAGTGCCCCCTGCACTGGCCACAACACTGCCATAATTCTGCAATGCTCTACTAACCTCAACATGTTTCTTTTTAATTTTCCACTCTTTATCCTGGTGCGACTTCTGTTGTGCTTCAGCCCTGGTCATGGCCCCCGGGACTTCCACCCCCCCATCTATTGCTGCTATCTCCCCAGTTATCCCCCGGCTTACCCCCCCCGGAGGGTGGGGCCGCAGCACCAGACCCCCATATCTGAGCCGCGGAGCATGTATCTGGTCGTGGAGTGCGGCGATGGAAGTTAATCAAGGCCCTGAGGGCTTTACAGAGACAGAGGGCACACCCCTCCTGTTCCTTTTTCCATTTTTCTTGGAGGCGGGGTCATGCAATGATGCCAGCGTCCGCCCCGCCTCGCTGTGTATCGAGCGCCGGTAGCATAAGTGACTCCTGGCCTCCACCAGGGCTCCTCCTTGAGCCGGACACTACCCACCCTGCCTCCCCCCCGGTGAAGGAGAGCCGTCCATGGAACGCTCCATCCTTCTCCCCTGGCCGGCCCTCCGACGACCCAGGTCCGTTCCCAAACCCGAGTTGCTGGCGTCACAAGTGGAAATCCAACCGCTATGCCGGCAGGCCAGCTTTCAATATGTTTCTTGTGCGCTGCACACGCAAGCTAACATAAAAAGTGTAAATCAAACTGTTCACTGCTATCATGCACTGCTGCTTTAAGCTACAGAGAAGAGGTGGCCATGAGCCAAGGGCAGTAAAATGTTGATGGGAAAAAAGGCAAAGGCTGGCAAATGCTGCAGTTAAACTCAAGCACAGGCAAGCTTTTCTGTGTGCGGGGGGGGGGGGCACCTCATTCAACTGCCAAACACCCCTTTCTGCCATCCTATCACTTAATTCCCCTCTCCTGGGCAAAAGAATGTGAGGGGCACTTTACTGGGAGAAAATGGGGATACGGGAAACACTGGGCACCAACTATGGGACACTGCAGTCACAACCTCCGGCAAGTTCTGCAGCATGCTGGTTCTGTTGGGACAGCACCCTCTGGGTTGTGCAGATGCAGGCTCTGCAATAAAGCAGCACCCCGTAATGGCAGTGAAAATATTGACCTACATTTTTTTGATTGCCCCTTATTACTTGATTTGTAGGATACCCCCTTTCTCCAATTAGGGTCTGGTTTAGCACTTTTTTCTCAATTTGAGATAATTAATGGAACATACCTTTCATTATGACTAGGATTATGTTTTATTAGTATTCTCAGCTGTTTTGGGGCACCTGTTGTTCCACAAGACCAGAGAGCAGTATCTACTGCATGCTAGTTCATTATAGCCACATGAAAAGTCATCTTAAAGCAAAAGATGTTCAAGAAACATCAGAGATTATGGATCAAATCACCCTTAAGTCACTAAATCCTCGCAAGTCCAGCCCCGACGGGCTTGACCAGTACCTCCTACAAATCTCTGCACCAGCTATTGCTCACCCCCTGGATCAGCTTCTAAACCTCTCTCTTTCTTGCCACTGTCCCTCAAGCCTGGAAGTCCACAAAAGTTATCCCCCTACACAAAGGCAGCGACCTCTCCTCACCAGGAAACTATGGCCCCATCTCCCTCCTCCCTGTCCTAGCCATACTACAGGAATTCCTAGTCTTAAACTCAGTTAAGAAGGGGGATAAAACCTTTTATAGGTACATCAGGGAGCGAAGGAAGACCAAGGGAGGGCTAGTGAGGCTTAATAAAGAGGAGGGAGGGTGGGCAGAGGGTGACTGTGAAAAGGCAGAGATACTAAAATATTTTTGCTCAGTATTTACAAAGGAAGTGGGGGGAGGGTACCTAAAACAAACAGTAGAAACACTCTGGATACTGTGAGGGAATTTTTATATATGCCTTTTTTATATATCCTAAAGCTATATTTGCTATTATATGCCTTGAAGTTATGCTTGCTTTGAAAGCCATGCTGTAACAAAGTAATAATGAATGTAGTAGAAATTTCTGAGTTCATGTTTTCTTTTTAAGGGTTATAGAATTTGTACTGAGGTTACTTGAGGTACATTTGTAAAAACAAGAAAGCTAGATAAAACTGAGCAGAACTGGTTGTACCAGCCTGAATAACAGGATTGGACAAAATATAAAGATAACAGCACGTAGTGGCATTGAAGGCAAGCTGTACGTTGCTATGGTGAGAGTGAAACTCATTGTCTCTCTCAGGTCAGCTTGACCCAGGCATATGTATCAAGCAGTACTGGGAAAGAAATGAAATAAGCAGTGGAAAAGTACCTCATGCATATCAATTATGTTTTTTTCTGTTACATTGCTGAAAACTTGTTATGCTGTCTTATGATTGTCATACTGAAATGTTGGTATTTTTTCAAGATAAGAAGTGCAAATTCTAGCTTATAAAAAGCTGCTGTAAACTTTAATCAGGGATGGTCTCCTTTGTAGATGTCCCACATGCATGTCTAAGGTTTGATCAAATAAAGCAACGTTAAGACAAAACCCAGTGGTGTGGTTTTTGCCCCGTGATGACGGGAGCAGTTGCTCAGGTAATACTTACAGTGAGAGAATTTGCGATCACAATACAGAAGTTGATACCAGCCCATTTACAGAAGAAAGGGTTCTGAAAGAACTCTTAAAACTGAAGGTGGACAAAGCAATGGGGCCTGATGGGATTCATCCCAGAATTCTAAAAGAACTAAGGGTAGAACTAGTGACACCACTGACTACCCTCTTTAACAAATCATGGGAGGATGGGGTGGTACCCGAGGACTGGAGAAGGGTAGATGTGATTCCCCTTCACAATGATGGAATCACTTTTGAAGGAAAGAATTGTTGAGTATCTAGAGGCCAGAGGGGCTCAGGACCCAAGGCAGCATGGATTCACAGAGGGAAGGTCATGCCAGACAAATCTGATAGATTTCTTTGACTGGTGACCAAAGTAGTAGATCAGGAGGGCTGTGGACATGGCCTACCTAGACTTTAGCAAGGCATCTGACACAGTCCCACACAAAGATTAATATCAAGTTAGCCAGCCTGGGAGTGGTCCCAAGATGACAGCCTGGGTAAAGAATTGGCTGGAGAATAGGACACAGAGAGTAATAGTAAATGGAGTCCACTCTGAAGAAAGGGGGTTACTAGTGGGGTACCGTAGGGTTCAGTATTAGACTGTCCTCTTCAATGTCTTTATAGCTTACTACTGCAGAGGGACTGGAAGGAAAAGTATGTCTCTTTTGCAGATGACATAAAGATCTGCAACAGAGTTGATGCACAAGGTGGGGTGGAAAGGATGAGAAGGGACTGGCAAGGTTAGAGGAATGGATCAATGTATGGCAGCTTAGATTCAATGCTAAGAAGTGCAAGGTAATGCACCTGGGAAACAAAACCCAGGGAAGATTACACAATGGGGGTGAGATACTAACAACAATAAAAATGGAAAGGGACCTGGGGCTAGTCATATCAGATGACCTAAAGGTGGGCAAGCAATGTGAGAGGGCAGCAAGGAGGGCTGGGGAGATACTGGGATGCATAGGGAGAGGCATCACCAGTAGAAATCAGGAAGTTATTATCCCTCTGTACAGACAGTTGGTGAGACCCCATCTGGAGTACTGCGTACAGTTCTGGAGACCCAATCTCCGCAAGGACATAGACAGGATGGAGGCTGTCCAGAGGAGGGCAACTAAAATGGTGCAGGGTCTGCACTGGAAGACATATGAAGAGAGACTTAAGGAGCTGAATATGTATAGCCTTGAGGAAAGGAGGGAGAGGGGGACATGATAGAAACTTTCAAGTATCTCAAGGGAATCAACAAAGTCCAAGAGGGTAGCATCTTTCAAAAAAAGAGGTATGCAAGAACAAGGGGGCACAATTTGAAGATAGAAGTGGGGCGGCTCAGAGGTAATTTAAGGAAGTATTTTTTCACAGAGAGGGTTGTGGATGCATGGAATGGCTCCGAGGAGGTTGAGTCAAAAACAGTGGTGGAATTCAAGCATGCATGGGACAGTCATAAGGCAATTCTAGGGGGTGGGGGTAGGAAGAAGTAGGCTGCTGGTTAACTAGGATCTGCAGCTTGTCCAATAGTAGGGAAATGGGCAGACTGGGTGGGCCAAGCGGTCCTTATCTGCCGTCAAAATTTATGTTTTTATGTTTCTATGTTTCTAACAGGCTCACACACTTCCTCCCCACCACCAGCTTCCTCTCCCCGTACCGATCCAACTTTTAAAAAAAATTACTCTACTGTCTCCTCCCTTCTCAGAGTCACAGATGCCATTCTTACAGGCATGGACAAAGCACACCTTGCCTCTGCCATCTTAAGCGACCTTGCTAAGGCCTCTGACTCCATCTCCCATACTCTCCTACTAAACAAACTCAGTCTTGCTGGCCTCTCCACCCCAACAGTTGAATGGTTCCAATCCTACATATTTGGTCAAACCCAAAGTGTTCTGACTGGCAACACACTCACACACACCCCCCCCCCCCCATTTCTAGCTGGCGTACCCAAAGGATCTATTCTTGCTCCCATCCTATTCTCTGTATTTCTAAACAATCTTCCGTCTGCACCTCTCTCAAATTCACCTCTGTGCAGATGACACCATTCTGTAAGCCTGCGGCCCATTTGCATCCAAGGTGACCTCACTGCTGCAACATTGCTTCTTCCACATCGATCTATGGTTCATAACAAACCCAATTCAAACATCAACACCAGTAAAACTGTATCAGTGACTTTTGGTGCAAAAATCTCTCCAAAATTTCCTCACCCACCTCCTTCTCTGCCCTTGATGGCACCACCTTGGACACAGTATTAGCCTACAAGTACCTTGGCGACTGGCTGGACAGCCGCCTAGAATATACAACCCACATCAACCAGATTCACTCTAAGCTCTGCCCAAAGCTCGGTGCTCTCTACAGAAATAAAGACGCACTCTCCCCCCAAGTCTACCACATATTACTCACAAAGATTATCTTACCTTTCCTCGACTACACAGACGTCATTTACAGTTCGGCCTCCTCCACCACCCTCTCCAGGCTGGACACACTATTCAATGCCTTCTGCCATTTCATTTTAAATGCTCCCCCAAGAACTCACCACTGCACACTCTACTCCTACCTCACACTCCCCTTCCCCACCCTCCCGCATTGAGCTGCATGCCTCCACTTTCATAGCCAAATACTGGCTTGGATCACTTAGCCCCTACTTTACATCCCTACTATCCCCCTTACCCCACCCAGTCTATGCTCCAAGGACACTCTAATCTTTTCCCGTCCCCACACTACCTCAGATTCAGGACAGGTAGCTTTCTCATACCATTTCCTCACATCTGGAACCCCCTCCCATCATCGCTATGTCTACTTCCCCTCTGTCAACCGCATTAAAAATACCTTCTCCCATGCTCAACCTCAATCCTGTTCTTGCTACTAAACAGACTAGTTCCTTCCAGGATGCTGTGGTCTTTATGTAAGCAATAAGACAAGTTGGGGTGTGTGTTAGACAGTTTTTGACGCACAACTAGGGGGTGTACTGAGGCACGGGGCCGCAGGTCAAGTGCATCCTTTCTCTCACTAGACTTTGGGAGAAGAAAAAAAATGTTGGCCACCAGGCCAGTCCATGGGACAAAATTGCTGGCCTGCAAGAAGTTTTGGTGACCAGAAGAAAAATGAGAATTCTCCCTTTACTTTAAGGATAGCCCCTTCCATGTTTCCTCGTTGTTTATGTTTTCTTGCACGCATGTGCAAGAAACATAGTGCCACCATACGAGTTTTCGTAGGTGTGCCACCTCACTTCCAATGCCCTGCTCCTTCTTGCAGGTGCGGCCTCATTGCACCAATAAATGTTCGAGCTGTCTATGACAGCAGTTCAGATGCAGTGGCATACAGTTGAAAGGAAAACACCGCTACAATAAACAGTGGTAATGTGTAGGCAATTTGCATACTGCCGATGGCAGTATGCAAAGTGCCTACACTCAGCACTGCATGAAAACAGCTGTTATAGACAGCTCCATTTTTTTTTCTATCCCCCCACACACAAAACACCCATGTAGCACGCTGGGAGCTCACCCAGCGTGCTCATGCGCCTCCCCACACTGTATTGCTGATGGGGTGCCCAACCTTCAGCCGGCCCACTGTACCCCTAAAACCAGACTTCCAGGTGCCACGCTAGAGCCCACCCCAGGATGGCAAAGTTCAGATTGCCGATGGGGTGTCCAATCCCCTTCGTATCCACTGTATCCCCCAAAACCCAGACTTCAGGTGCCCGCGCTAGAGCCCACCCAGTATGGCAAATGTTCATATTGCCAGCGGGGTGCCCAATCCCGTCGGCTCTACTGTATCCCCCAAAACCAGACTTCCAGGTGCCATGCTGGGAGCCCACCCCAGCGTGGCAAAAGTTCGTACTGCCGACAGCAGTGCCCAATCCCCCGTCAACTCCACTGCCCCACCCAAAAAAACGCTTCCAGCTGCCACACTGGGAGCCCACCCCAGCATGGCAAAAGTCCCGCGTTGTCTTCTTAAATTAAGGGAAAAAAACTGTGAAAACAAAAATGGACCCTCGTTGACTGTCTTGCCCCCCTCCACCAGCCTGCACCCACCCTGTGCGCATCCACCTCCCCACCCCATACTTACCTCTGGAGCTCAACGCGATGACCTTCTGTGGACCGGGAACACGTCTGCGCTCTTCAAAGCCGACCACGAACTGAAGAAATGCCGGTAAGCTGTATAATGGCATAAATGTTTTTTTTTCAACTTTGGTGCATATCTCGGTCATTTTAGGGAATTTTTTCACCATGGGGTTCTTGGGGGCCCACCTCATGAACTCAGTCACTGTCATTTTGTTATTCGGTCCCAAAAGGTGATTTTGCAGTCACTGGACGGAACCACCTTTTGGGACTGAGTAACAAAATGACAGTGTCACAGTTCATGAGGTAGGACCCCCAAAACCCTATGTTGAAAATTTGGTGAAACAATTCCCAAAAATGACTGTTTTACGAGCGTGCGTTGTGCAGTTCCTACGCACACTCATAACTTTGATATTTTTTAATATTTTCACTCCATATTTTCCACATAGCGATTTTACCACACCCCCTCATGAGCAGTACAGCTTTTATTTTTCACATCTCGCCAAAAATGTGTTTTCACACATGTAGCGCACGATGGCGCAGTTGGTGTGCGAAATCAATGTTTGGGACAGATTAAGAAAATCACAGTGACACTGTTCATGAGCAGAGGTCTTAAAATGGCCATGCTGAAAATTTGATGACAAAAGTCTATAAAATGACTGTGTTACGAGCGTGCATGGCGCAGTTTCCACGCACCTTCGTAAGTTCACGAATTTGTAATATTTTCAGTCCAGATTTTCAACATTGGCATTTTTTCACCTCCTCCTCCTTATGAACAGTATAGCTGTCATTTTTCACACCCTGGCCGAAATGTGTTTTTGCACTTCCGGCGCACAATTGCGCGGTCGCTTTGGGAAATTAGTGTTCGAGACAGATTACAAAAATCACAGTGACACTGTTCATAAGCGGAAGTCCCAAAATACCTGTGTTGAAAATCTGCTGTAAAAAATTCCAAAACTTATTACATTATGGGTGTACATTGCACAGTTTCTACGCATGCTTGTGACTTCACCAGTTTTTGTATATTTTCACTCCAGATTTTCAACAATGCCTTTTTTACACCTCCTCATGAACAGTACACCTGTCACTTTTCACATCCTGTTCGAAATGTGTTTTCGCACCTGTGGCGCTAAATGGTGCAGTCGCTGTGCAAAAATCATCTTTCACCCAATGAACTGATAGTGTCACTGTTCATGCGGTGGGGTCACAAAAAGCCCATGTGGAAAACTTGGGAGTGAAAATACCAAGAAACACCCAGGGCATTAGGTTTTTCGACCATAACACCCTACTCTGTAGGGATTGACAGGCGTCAGGGGTGTGACTTGGGATTGTCAACAGTAATGCTCTTGCCATTCCACCACCACCCCCACCCCCGCCCTGCAGCCAGTGACAGGCATCAAGGTGCGCCTTGGACCCTTTGCCCCCAGAATTCACCCCGTTCTCCAATACTGCACCCATTTCAGTGTATTTCCTTGTGGAATGAGGTGAATGTAAAGCCCAAACACCCCAAGGCACACCTCGACACTTGTCAGTGTCTGCAGGGTAGGGTGAGGTGAAATGTTGTGACCGTCATGGACGACGATCCAAAGGCACATCCCAATGCCTGTCCATCTCTGCAGGGTGAGGGTGGAGTTGGCGTCAGTTCAGTACTTCAATACCATTCCAATACTGCGTCTGTCTAACTCCTGCACTTCCAATGCTAATGCCAGCAAGCAAACATTCGGCATTGATAAATGCTTGTTATAACTTCATTTCAATTGACTGCTTTTGTGAAAAGCACACTGAGTTATTTTCCTGCTTTGCATTTTTTTTAATAGAGGGATACTAGAACTAAGTGTAACACTTCAGGCTGCACACAGAACAAGCCTCGGCTCTCAGTCTTATAGTTTATCTTCAGTTCATCACGTCTTTCTGTAAACAAGCTTTTCTCTTTTTGATCTTATTCAGACAATGAGTGACTGCACCTGCAAAAACAACAATCTGCTTTGGAATGGGCCCTTCCCTCCACCTTAGAGGTTGCTGTGTCAGTTAAGTCTGGTTTAGGAAAAAAAAAAAAACACTAGCTTATTCCCCTATGCAGACTTCTTGTTTACTATCTAGCTGTAATGTTTTTTTTTTCAGACTGCACAGGCAGGCAATCAGCTCCCTACCCCCGGCACCTCTCTCACTGTCAAACGTGCAGTGCCCAGAGTAATGTGTTTTGTAATGTTGTGCCCAGAGTACTGTCTCGAAATTAAAAAAAAAATATATATATATATATATATCTCTGGCAAAGTAAGTAATTTGTATTTCTTTTTGAGAAAAAACTGGGTGAACTTGACTTTGTATCGCAATTGGTGATCCCCCTTACTTCACTCCAAATACTGTCACAACCCCAAATGTTGCCTGTGAGTACGGAAACGTTGCCAGGATGCTAGTAGAGCAGCTGTAATCAAGATATACACCATGAGCATCTGGATGGTAAACACATCTGGTACAGTATAGTCCAGTTAACTGCGTTAAGTTTGTTTTTCTATTTCAGAAACAGAGAAACAGCATCAGCTACGGACTTTCACTGACTCTGGTATTATGGAGACTATGGAAATTATATAACACAGCATGCAGGAAGGGGCATAAAAAGACTTATGAAATGTTGGGGTCAAACTGTCAAAAGGAAATGAAGCAACACTGTTGCACCAACTCCAGTCTAGGAAGGGACAGAGCAGTGTTCTGGCACATACACAAAACCCTGTGGTGGGCCAGGCAGCCTTCTCTCACAAAGTCTTGGCATGCGTGTTGAGGCCTGATGGGCCCATGCACTGGGTCAGGACTATCTCTGGATACAACTCCACTATCCGAAAAAGAAGGGAAATTTATTGCAAAAAACTATGTTAATGCTGACATTAGGGTAGAAAATTGCAAAGCACACTAAGTAGGGGAAAAAACATTAGGGTTCGGGTCACCTGAGTCTTGGTGAATTAGTGGTGTGTTGTTATTTGGAGTTTTCAACCCTAATCCCCCAGCTTGTAACCTGCTGTCTGAAGCACAAGGTACAGCTCCAAGTCAGTGATACACTCATAGTGATACACTCTTCAGAGGTAGAGCAGTATGGCTCATCACAAGTTACCAACAAAAAACAGTCCTTGCTTTCTTCACGCAGGATCATGTCCGGTCTTGCTTATCTGGGGAGGCATTAGGGTTCACAACCCCAAATAACAGCTCTCCACTGATCCATCAAGACTCCAGAGACCCAAAATCCGAATGTTTTTTCATTTCCGTGGTTTGTGCACTTTGTGTTCTTCAATTCTAATGTCTGCATTAACGTAGTTTTTTTTTCAATAAATGCAAACATAAAGGTAAAACAAGCACTTGTCAATGCCAAATGTTGTCTTGCTGGCATTGGCATTGGTAGTGCAGGAATTAGAGAGATGCATAATAGGAACGGCAGTGAAGTATGGCAGTATGGAAGTGACGCTAACCCCACACCACCCCGCAGAGACTGACAGATATTGAGTTGTGCCTTTGGGCGTCGGCCATAACGCTCATGCCATTTCACCTCACCCTACCCTGCAGACTCTGGCAAGTGTCGCGTTGTGCCTTGGGGTAATCAGGCCTTACGCTCACCTCATTCCATAAGGAAATACATTGAGACGGGTGCAGTATAGGAGAATGGGGTAAACTTTGGGGCCGAAAAGTCCAAGGCACACCTTGATGCCCATCACAGGCTGCAGGGTGGGGGTGGAATGGTGAGACCACTACAGTCAACAATCGAAAGTCACACCCCTGATGCCTGTCAGTCTCTACAGGGTGGGACGTTATGGTTAGAAACCTTAATGCCCTTGGCATTTGTTGGTATTTGTTCTCAATGTGGGCTTTTTGAGACCCCTCCTCATAAAAGCGTTTGGGACTTCTGCTCATGAACAGTGTCACTGTAATTTTCTTAATCTGTCCCAAACATTGATTTCCCGATGCATGCTTGTAACACAGTCACTTTGTGGAATTTTTTCACCAAATTTTCAATATAGACATTTTCAGACCTCCGCTCATGGACAGTAGCACTGTGATTTTCATAATGTGCCCTGAACGTTGAGTTCCCACAGCAACTGCACCATTGTGTGCCAGAAGTGCGAAAACACATTTTGGGCAGGATGTGAAAAATGACAGCTGTACTATTCATAAGGAGATGTGAAAAAATGGCAATGTTGAAAATCTGGAGAGAAAATATTAAAATTTCTCGACGTTATGAGCGTGCGTGGAAACTACACAATGTACGCTCATAACACAGTCATTGTTTAGAATTTTTTTCACCAGATTTGCAACATAGGTGTTTTTGGGAGCCCATCTCATGAACAGTGATACTGTTGTTTCTTTAATCAATCCCGAAAGGTGTACCCACACAGTGACCACAAAATCACCTTTCAGAACCGAATAACAAGATGACAGTGACTGAGTTCATGAGGTGGGGTCCCAAGAACCCCATATTGAAAATCTGGAGCCAAAAGTCACAAAAAGGGCTGAAATATCCACCTAAGTTGAACCCCCCAATGATGCCATTATACAGCTTACCCGCATTTCTTCAGTTCGTGGTGGGCTTTGACGAGTGCAGACATGTTCCCGCTCCACCAAAGATCGTCGAGCTGGACTCTGGAGGTAAGTATGGGGTAAAGGAGGTGTGGGGAGGTGGGGTGCGCAGAGGGTGGGTGCGGGTTGGGGGAAGGGACCGATGGCGAGGGACCATTTTCTTTGTTTCAGGTTATAACAAAATTTAAAAAAAGAACACCATGGACCATTTTCTTTTTTTTACAGGTGTAAGGAAAATGTTGGGCACACTGGGGTGGGCTCCCAGTGTGTCCCATGAGTTTGAGGGGTGATGTTAGCCACACTGGGGTGTGATCCCAGTGAGGCACACAGTGGGGGTGGGTGGGGGCAGGAAAATGCCAACGCAATCGGCTTTTGAACACGAGGCACACTGGAGTGGGCTCCCAGTGTGCCACACAATCTTGGGGGGGTTAACCATGTTGACTGGGGCAATAGGCACCCACAAATTGCTGGGGATTGTGAGAGGTGGACAGCGACAGCCACCGCCATGTTTATTAAAATGTTACACCAGGCAAGGCAGGCCCTGCAATGATGGGGAGCTCCCTCACTGCAGTGACAAAACTGTTTCAAATTGGTGGCACGCTTTTGCAGTGCTGTCATAGACAGTGTGCCATTTCATTCGTGCCACAGAGCCCAGCTTCAAAAAGCAGTGGTGCCACTGGCCACAACATGACCACACCTCCAAAACCTGCTACTCCACCTGTTAATACTAACATAAGTCATCTGATACTGCGCTGCAAGACAACATAAAAATGACCATAATCTGCACTGCTGCTTAAATCATTCTGATTAAAAACCATGTCAAACTGACCCAGCTTGGCATATTTCTGCTTCGCCTTTTCTCACATCAGCTTAGCATTCCTTAGTTAGTTAGTGGTTTAGTTCAAAACCTTCACCAGGAAAGACATACTGGGGGGGCAAACAGATGACCAAAAACAATTATCAATGGTACAGGTACAAATTAGAACCTCACATAACAAGCAGCAGTGGGGCAGGTGCAAATTAGAACCTCGCATAACAAGCAGCAGTGGTGCAGGTGCAAATTAGAACCTCGCATAACAAGCAGCAGTGGTGCAGGTGCAAATTAGAACCTCACATAACAAGCAGCAGTGGTACAGGTGCAAATTAGAACCCTGCATAACAAGCAGCTGTGGTGCAGGTGCAAATTAGAACCCAGTATAATAAGCAGCAGTGATGCAGGTACAAATTAGAACCCAGTATAACAAGCAGCAGTGATGCAGATGCAAATTAGAACATAGTATAACAAGCAGTATCGATTAGACCTAATCAATGATGCAGGTGCAAATTAGAACATAGTATAACAAGCAGTATCAATTAGACCTAATCAATGACTATACAATCAAAGCATGGAAGCAGCAGAGGATATACAACACAAGTTTAAAGTGCATTGTGAGATGTGTCCTTACCTCCAGCTTCATGATTCTCTGTTTCTGTCTCCAGCACTACCTCCTCACAATTCAGAGCTGCAGCGTTCACAACCTTGAGCAGCTGCTTTTCTTCAGAGTTTGGGATCAGATGAAAAACAATCCCATCCAAGAAAACACATTCCTTCTGAAGCTCCTGTTGTGCTCCAGACTCTAGCTGCAAGGTATTGCCCACTTCCTGTGTGACTTTAGAATGTGCCCTATACAAATCAGCTCATTAATATTCATAGAGTATTGCAGCAGGGGAGGGGTTCCTAAACATAGTTATCCCTTAAAGTCACAGAACACATCCAGATTTGAGTTGTCACTGTGGCAAAAGCAGAATTCCCTGTCAGCCGGGCAAATACCGCATTCAGAGAGTAATACAAGTAAACAGATTACTTTTAGTTCTTAACCACAGCCTCCGTGGGACTGAAAAACAATTTTAACCAATTTTTTTTTTTGTTCATGGTAAACCAAATAGGAATATCTGAATTTCTGTGAAGGACAGAATGTTTCAATGGCATTGTGTTTCTAAACAGATCTTTTCTGAGAAGTTATGCTAAATATACTAAAACTCTAATGCAATCCAGACTACAATTTTAAGGCTTTGCTTGTGGTTCGGAGGGGCAGCAAGTGACCATGCCATGCCCCATCCACATGCTTAAAGATACAAATTTCTTTGGAAATGTTTGTTGCTATCATGAGTCAGTTGTTTGCTCCCTCCCTCTCCCATACTTTGCTGCTGCATAGCTGCCCCAGGTGTCTCTCCTGCTGGGTAGGCAGTGTCCTCTCCCAATTCTGCCTCATGCGTGCTCTCTGGCTGCTCTGTCTGGTTAGTTTCCTGGGCTCTCTTACCATTAGCATTGCCGGGCTGCTGCCCATCCTCTCCTTTTGCCCCAGTTCCCAGCTCCATCAACAAGTTTTTGGTATGCTGCTCTTTGCAGTTGGGCAGCGTGCTTTCCTGGAACTCATGCTCTGGGTCCAGCAGAGTACTTGCTTATGGCAATGCACTTCTTCCCCAGGTACTCAAGCGCCCCAGGGCACTAAATATGTACTCACTAGAGACCAGAAGGGAGAGGGGAGATATGAAAGAGACCTTCAAGTTCTTTAAAGGAATTAACAAAGTGAACTGCGGGGAATTATTTAGCCTGAATACCAATTTGGGTCACATGGACTTCTAACCCCTAGGTGGCGCTATCCCAAGGGCTACTATCCCTGCCTGCTTGGCTAGTAGCAGGTTAAGGGGCCTAGGTTTGGTGACGGGTGCTTCCACCCAGAGGTCAGGGTTGGTAGTGGTCAAACTAGCTTGGGCACAGCCCTCAATTCCCACTTGTGACCCACACAATACACAATGAGTACCTTCACAATTGACACTTACCACCAGGGTTGATTTCTCCAGTTCAACCCTGAGGACCCCCTTTAAAACAAGGTTAGGCAGCACAAATGACAACAGTATAGTACCCCCAATACAAACAAAAACCACAGTCAGTTTAAATGCAGAAACAGTAAGATCTGATTTATTCCGGGGGGGTTTAACAAGGATAGGGGCAATCAGGTTAATTAGTTTACTCTCTATAATGATCACACTGTTATGCATGCAGTACAGAATTTCCCCACACTGTCACACACACACTGGGTACCCAGGTAAAAAAGGCAGATGGGCTAGCCAGGATAGTTGCCCCGGGTAGGCCGGCATCGCAGCTGGGTGGGGCCCTGTGATGGAAAAACAATATGCGCACAGATAATTTGTAATCCGGAGCCGGAGGGCTCAGTTGATGGAAAGGAAAACACAAAACATTCAGATGACACACTTTGATTTAAGAACAGTTGCAGGGAGCTACCCTGATAATTACTCACGATACCCAGACTAAACACAGGAGGGCTGATGGCTGACTTGCTGGTTTGCCAGAGGAAGCTGGGCCCCTCGACGATGGATCTTTCTGTGCAGCAGGATAGTTGGACTGGACCCGCGTGGCAGGGCCTATCTGCATCAGGCAGCATGGATTCAGTTTGAGTCTGACAGGGAAACACTTCCTGTGCTAGCACACAGTTCACAGACAGAGAGGAAAACAGATCGCGACCCCGTTGCAGTTCATAGCACATTTATATGTAAAGGAAATTACTATACCAGGCAGGCTGCTCCTCAGTCCCGATCACAAAATCACTGCTAAACCCAGGACCACTACAGTAGCTAAAGTTCCTGACAGGCTGATCGCTTTCAGCAAAATCTTTGATCTTCTACAGGGTGAGCCTGATTATAAATCAGCAGCTTGCTTCGTGCTATACAAATTTGGATTCAGTCCAAAAAAGTCCTCTTCTCCCTCTTCAGGGCAGCAATCAGGCTAGCAGGCCTACAGACAGGCCTTCCATGGTTCTCCCGCGTGAACTACGCCGAACACATAGAGGTGCTGCTCCTTCAGCTTCCAATTCGAATCTGGCTTGCCAGCAGACAGCTCAGGGGCTTTCACTCAGATCCAAAAGGTTTGGTTGGTCAGTTCAGATGTCAGTCACAACGGGCTCCCTCTATAGGTACAAAAAGGCGCCAACAGTCCAGAAACTACAATTCCCAGAGTCTCACTCCACACAGCCCCATCTCAGCAGGCTCCATTTGAGAGTCCCAAGTACTGATTGGTCCCATTCGGCAGTCCAGGACCAAAATGGTGGCGTTACACAGAAACAGTCCTTGCTGCAAGAAGGCAGGTTAGAACAAATTACATTGTTACTACTATTTAAACGATCTACCAGCAATCAGTTACATCTTTCAAAAGGGCTCACTCTGCATATTTAGCGATGGCAGAAACTGAGCGATTATTCAGCAGCCCAGGCGGGACTCGGACATAGAAACACACAGTCCCCCCCAATCAAATTAATTAGGACTACAAGCAGGCAGCACTTAAAGAGACAGTACATGGTGGCTTTAAAACACTCACTGGCACTCACTTTTAAACGGCTTAGGCGCTGAACACCAACCAGGCTGTGAGCAATTAGGCAAGCTCTTGGAAGACTTTTGGGAACCCCCATTTGTAGGGGGGTTACAGACACAAATGGAAATTAACAAGAGGTGGGTTCAAAACTCTCACCAGAAAAGACATAATAAGCTGAGTACAGCTAATTTCCAGATACGTCCTGGGGAGAAGAGAAAAAAAAGGCAAATAGGTGATCAAAAGCAATTAACGTGTGGGCTCACAGAGAGGGTGGTGAATGCATGGAACTTCCTTCCTGAGGAGGTCGTAGCATCAAAAACAGTGGAGGAATTCAAGAAAGCATAGGACAGACATAAGGCAGTTCTGAGGGGGAGGGATAGAAGGAAGTAAGCTGTTGGTTAACTAGGATCTGCAGCTTATCCAATGGGTAAGGAAATGGGCAGACTGGGTAGGCCAAACTGTCCTTATCTACTGTCAAAGTCTATGTTTCTATGTCTATGTGAGTAGGGCCGGCCTTGACAGGGGCAGTAGGGGTGGCTGCCCTGCATGGGCCCCACACTTGTCTTGACCTGACTTTCACTTTTATGATTACTAAGTCTGTACTCTGCAGACTGCAGTTCTGAAGCTTGCTCCAATAAACAGCCTACGTCAATACAGTGTACAGCAAGCAGCAACAGTACCCATTCTGTTCTTGGTCTGCCTTCTTGACTTTCTCAGTTTGTTCTTTCCCTCTGCCATCCTTTCACACCACACCTCTTTCATGCATCGCTGAGCACCCCTTCCCCATCATTGTTGACTGAGCTGTTATTGCAGTAGCACTCTCTAGCTTCCTTTGGAAGTTTTATTTTGTTTGTTTGTTTTTGGACTCCTCTCCCACACCCTGGCTGGTCTCTCCTTCAGGCCCCCACATGAACTTCCCCACCGCGGCTACTCCTGACCCCTATCATCCCACATCGCAGCCAGCCCTAAGTAACCCTGGTGTATCCCTTCACCGGGCGGGTCTCTTACCTTCGTAGGACAAGGGCCCAGGCAGCCAACCAACGATCTTGGGGTGCTACTGGGATGGCATATGGAGGTCCGGGAGCCCAGTGGTGAGGGTTCAGGAAGGCCATCACCCAATCGGCCAGGCTCCATTTTTCCATTTGCTCCCCTGAGGAGCAACGTGCCACTGACGTCAAGGCATACGCCAATGTCCGTCACTCCCCTAGTGTAGTGGGGCTGATGTCCTGCTGTACTCCCAGCCTCTGCCAGGAGTCAGCAGGTGCCGCGCTGCTTACCCACCCTCCCCCCTGAGAAGGCGAGCCATTGTCAGATGCTCATTTTCTTCTCCCCCGGCCAGTCCTCCAGCAACCCGAGTCCGTTCCCGAACCCAGGTCGCTGGTGTCACAGGCAGAAATCCAACTGCTGCACGAACGGGCCGGCTGGAAGTTTATTTATATCTTACTATCATTACATTGCTTTCAAAGCACTCCATTCTGAATCTAGTATACACTTTTCTCAATGCTGGTTCCATTAATACTTCTAGGTAATAACTGTTACCATTATTGGCTGCTGTACTGGCATACCAGGGAGTAATCCTGGAAATCCTTATCACATCAGCATCCTTTTTTATCTGGAAGTTAACAATTTTTCATTTATTTTGATCGAAGCATTGGATGTGTCCTTGGGTGCAGCATTGAAATAGTGAAGGGAAATTCAAATTTTGCAGCAAAAAATAAAAATAATTAAAATTAAATCCCCACCTGGAGCCAGATATTCAAAGGCTTGCACTGGGCAGAAACCGTTTAGCACCATGATAGCACCAGTGCTAGAAAATAATGTATGCAGGGGAGGGATGGAGGGGTGGGGACATGAATGCCAGCCCACTGGGATATTCAAAAGAATAGTGCTGCACTACAGCCGGTAGCATGACCCGTAGCGTGGTGCCAAATACCATTGCTGAAAAGCATGTGGTAATGCCGGGGAATCATGGAGAAGCAACCCCCTCTTGGGAACATACCCTGCACATTCCCTTGTGGTCTAGTGCTCCCCCCCCATCACCGATCATTGGCACACTCAGTAGTCAGATCTGTTCAATTACCCTGTTAGTCTAGTGGCCCCCACCCCTGAGCACCAATCCCCACACATGTATGTCCACAGAATGTACATACTGTCCCAGTAGTCAAGTGCTCCCTCTGCCCTGATCGCCCATGTGAAAGGTGTACATAGCCCTGATGGTCCAGTGTGGACTGTGGCAGCCCCGATCCTCTGTATTGTGCAAGCCACAAATTTCTGGTGGTCTAGTGTCCCCCCCACAGTGCCTACCACCCAGCACCCCGCTCCAATCCCCCCATTCCGTACCCGTACACAATTGGCAACTGGCTCAACCGCCAGCCACCGAGTGAGCTCTGAATGAGCGTGACCTGTGTAATTGTGTATGCACTCATTCAGAGATCGGTCGGTGGTCGGCCGCGTGGGTGAACATGGGTTGAGCCAGTGGCAGCTTGGGTATGGGATGGGGTGTGTGGTGTGTGAGAGTGCTGTGGGGGCACTAGCTTCAAGTATTCTTGCTTGCACAATACAGGAGATCGGGGCTCTCACGGTCCACTGGGCGACCAGGGATAATGATACCTGTCGCACGGGAGATCGGGCAGAAGGGGCACAGACATAGCTATGTAAAATCCAAAAATGAACATATATGAACATGCAAAAGTGCCAGCAGATAAAGGCCTTACGATCCATCAAGTCAGCTCAATTGTGCAGCTAGCAGCCTTATACTGCAGCTGCCCCTCCAGTGACTATCCCCCTTACCCTGTCCCTTTTTTGAAGCAGCCCACTGTTCTACAGGATAACACTCCCTCTGGCAATGTATTCCACCCAGACACCACCCTCTCCGTAAAAAAGTGTCTCCTTATTTTCCTCCTGAACCTTCCCCTTCCAGTCTCAAATCGTGCCCTTGAGTGTTCCTCCCCCTCCTTAAATTGAAAAGCCCCTCTGTGCCTGTCTTACTAATTTCCTTCATGTACTTGAAGGTTTCAATCATGCCCCCCCTTATCCCTCCTCTCCTCCAGGGAGTGCATATTCAGCTCCCTCAGCCTGCTTTCATAGGGTGAGTCCCCTAGCCCCATGATAATTTTGTTGCCCAGCGCTGCACCCCCTCCAGTAACCTAATGTCCTCCTTCAGGTATGGTCACCATAAATGCACACAGTACTCCAGGTGTGGTCAAACCAGTGACCTGTATAACGGCAGGATCACTTCCCCCCTCCTGGAGGATATGCCTCTGGCAATGCAAACCAGCATCGTGTTGACCTTTGCAGCTGCCTCTCTGCACTCTGCGGAGTTGTTAATTGCTCCCATTATGATCACCCAGATCCTTCTCCTCTTCCATCTTGGCTAGTTGACTCCCCCCTAACTGGTTGCTCCTCCATGGATTTTTTGCACCAAAATGCAGCACCTTGCATTTCTTGCCATCGAACCTCAGCTGCCAAGTGTCCGACCAGGCCTCCAATTTTGTCAGATCATTTTGCACCCCCTGCCACCTTTCTAAGTCATCCGCTACGCTCCCCTTTTTAACAGACTAATCTTGCTCTTGATGCCTATAGAGATGTCTGCTATGAAGGTCACAAACAACACTGTCCCCAGTACAGAGCCCTGTGGCACCCCGCTTGTCACCACCCTGGGAGATGAGAGCTTCCCTCGCACTACCACCCTCTGCTGTCTCCCTTGCAGCCAGTTCACTACCCACCCCACCATCTTCACCCCCACCCCTATGTCTTCCAGTTTACTTCCTAGCCTCTCATGCAGCACCAAATTGAATGCCTTACTGAAGTCCAGGTACAGGACATCCACTGTGTGAGCCCTGTCCAATTGCCTGGTTACCCAGTCATAGTACTCCACCAGATTGATATGACAGGATCTGCCTGAGACAAACGCATGCTGTCTGCTGTCCTGCAGCCCATTGGTCTCTATGAGGGAAACCAACCTCTTCTTCAGGATTGTCTCCATCAGCTTTCCCATGATGGATGTGAAACTTACTGGTCTGTAGTTCCCTGGCTCATTCTTGGGGCCGCTCTTGTGGAGGAGAACCACATGTGCCATCCTCCAGTCCTGAGATACACTCCCTGATTCCAGGGATATCCGGTTGATCCTGCCGTTTCCTCCTGGTCTCACCGAAGGAGTTTCTGTTCACATGTCTTATATGTGTAGCATGACCAAGCGCTGTCGATTCATTACATTGAAAACTCGGCAGACATTCAAAAAAAGGCAGCCTCTCACTCTGACCTGTTAGAAATCCACTGCCATTTTGTTAATATTGCTGGCCTTTCTTGAATGGGAGTGCAAGCGTGTGTTACTATGGTAACACTCACGCTTGTTCACTTCTCTGAAGCTGCTGACTCACTCTCTGTCCTTTTTCTACTGTCAGCAACTTGCTTCTAAGACAGCCCAGCATGATTACCATAAAGGCAGTAGATTTCTATGGTTGTAGAGTGACAGTGCCTTATTAGTAATGTCTGTCAGGTCCGCAATGTAATGTATTGCAAGCGCTCGATCACACTACATATTTAGGACATGAGCAATGAAACTCTAGTGAGACAAGAGGGAAACAGCAGGATCTACCAGATATGTTTGTGTCAAGTACTATTGATTTGGTAATGATGACAGGATCAACCAGATGTAAGAGTTGTGCCGGTGGTGGGGAGGGGGTGCAGGTCATGGAGAGGCAGAGTCTTGGAACAGTTTGTTTTCACAGGTGTTTAGAGAATAACAGGATGATATATAGGTGTACTGCAGATATGCTGACTATATCAGTGTTATCCCTACTGGCTGCTTCAGATATCACTCTTCATACTGGCAGTAGTGCATGCAGCCTGGAGCAGGTCACTCAGTCATCCATGGCCTCGCAGTGTAGCACCCACACATCTTCCAGGGACATTCCATGACCTCACACTACGACATCCAGGAAGGGGAATACAGTTCTGCAGGCGCAGCAGGCTCTGTTTGTGTTTGTTTCCCTGCCCTGGGGCTCCTGATGCCCCTACCTTACCCCTCAAAATAGCCCTGTCCCTCATTGTCCCTCATTTAGTGTGTCTGTGTCCCTCGGTTCAGTGACGCAAGGTTGAGAGGTCTGCACTGAGTAAGCCTGCTGACTCCCACGGTCTGCAGCTGCTGCACCTTTGCTCAGCCTGACATACAGGTGGAGCTGTGTGCACCTCCCAGCCTGCGGCTCCCAGCCTGTAGTTCTAGTCTGCCCTACAGGTGGAGCTGTGTGCACCTCCTAGCCTGCGGTTCCCAACCTGTAGTTCCAGTCCACCCCACAGGTGGAGCAGTGGGCTCCATGCAATAGTGCTGGGCAAACTACATGGAAGTGCATGCAAAGCAGCCCATAATGAGATGCTACTGTGGCTGTTTGCCCACAGATTGCCTAAGTAAGCTAATTTGCATAGGAGCTTTGAGTATAGCAAACTTTAGCACCGGGCTAATGTGTTTGCTCTGGGCTAACCTATCACTTGCGCAGCACAGTTCTGCTATGCGTGGCCTGCATTGACTGTTGCTGTTGTGCAACACTCCATTTCTATCACGCATATTAGCCTGCTACTGCAGCTCTGCCTTCCTCCATCTCTGTGTCCACTGAGCTGCTGTTGCATTTTTCCCTTCCCTGTTGCTATATTCAGAGCTGTCTTACTTCCTGGGTTATTTTTGCACTGCACTCCTTACCCTGTCAGCACTGCTTCCTTTGCATTCTATATTCAGCAGGTTTAGCCCCAGGGCTATTCCTTTGAATATAGTGTTCGAATGGCTAATTTGTGGCTAATGCTGTGCAGTGCTAAGTTTGCCCCGGGGCTAAGTTTTGAATATCTGGCCCCTTGAGTTGGACCACAACAAAGACTAGTTATTTAATATTTATTTTATTAGTGTTTTTCTAACAGCGTAATAAGTATGGAATCTGTGTTTAAAAAAAAATGGCAATAAAAACAAACAGTTGAAGAACTATGTTACAGTAATGTGTAGTTATTTATGATTGTTTTAGCTGAACAATAGTATGTAGTGGCCCTTCAACTTCTGTTGCTAGGTTGGGCCTCAGTAGCACATGATAATCATCAGTAGATGTTTGTTTCAGAAATGAATGGAACTCATGGATGAGGATGAGGAGGAGACAGGAGGATCCAACAGTGGAGAAAAGACAGGTGGAAAGGCTAGTGGCTACTAGTGGCAACAGAATCCCTTACCATCATCATCATCAACGTGGCATGCCATCTGAGTGCGGTCAACCTGAATACATTTTAGACAGTATATGTTTTTGCACACAAATACCGAGTGGCTCAGTAATCCCATGGTGGAGCCAGTTACAAAAACAGGAGATCCAAAAGCCAAAGTTATCCGGCTGCACGCATCAACAGCAAAGAACATTTTCCAGCACTAGGGAAAAGTGTCTGGGTGATGCAAAACATTGACGTCTTGTTGCGGGGGGGGTGTTGCTTTAGAATTTTGTGGATTAGCCCTTAGGCTGCCGACAGAATTAGAATGCATAGGAATTTTGGACTGATATATCAGTCCGTGGCCTTGCAAGGGTTAAAACAAGTTTTTTTTAAGTTTCCTAGCACTGGAAAATTTTCTTTGCTTTTGATGCGAGCAGTCGAATAACTTTGGCTTTTAGTATATGTTTTTGAATTGTGGCAGGTTCATTTTTAGAAAAGTGAGCCTTTCTACATTCTTCTTGGAAATACATGTTCTTTTGTCATTCACTGTTGCCCCAGCTGCACTAAAAATGATCTCTGAATATGTGCTGTGGGGTGGGCAGCCAAGGTATTCACTTGTGATCTCAGTTAATCAAGGCCAGTTCTATTTTTTCTGTTGCCAATAAATCAATGGTGCATCACCTGCCGTGAGATGCAGTCTCCCTCCAGATAATCCTTAACCGTTTTTGCAGCAGGGACTTCCGGTAACACAATAGCCAGCTGAGCCTTTCCAGTTGTCTTTATCAGACCAAAGTCGGACAGCATGTCCCACAGTGGTTTGTCCTCTTGTGGTGAAGCAGCAGTTATGGTTGGTGTCTGACGACCAAAAATATCAGTAGTGGTGGTACCAGCAGCGCAACAACACTAGAGTATGCTCCCTCCCTCTCCACCAGATTTTGTTCAGAATTTGAATGTTGTCAAAAAGGCACTGATGATGTACTACTTTTCTCAACTAAATGTGCTGACATTTTCTCAATTATCAGTTCACAAGAGTATTCCAGGTTTAAAGTCATGTGGTTTGAAGAATGTTTCAATTGTATCCTTAAACCGAGGGTCCAGAAGCGTGGCGCCAAAATGTAATGTTCAGTTTTGCACATATTTACAATGCGCTCATCAACCAGGAAGGTTTGTAACATTTTTACAACAAGTGATGCAGCATTAGTGTCAGTGTCAAGAAACTGTGACTCGCTACGCTCCTGTCTCATCTCGAAGAGTGAAATTAAGGATGGGATCAGGCTTAGTCTGGCACCATCGGAGCTCACCTCTTGGGTAGCCTCCTTAAAGGGTTTAAGAATGCAACAAAGATTCTCCATCAGACACCACTGATTGGGGCTGATATTCACATCTCTTTCCCAATCCCATGTTGGACTGCATATTGTTGGATGGCTTTCTGTTATTCAAGCATTCTCTGCATCATATAGTAAATGGAATTCCACTGGGTTGGAACTTCCTGTATCATCTGGTGGAGAAGGAGGCTGCTTTCAATCTGAATCTTCCTCAACAACTTTTGGGCTTTCACAGAATGGCTAACGTGTGTGTACACAGTGCCAGCAGCTGCAATCAAGTTCTGAACATTTCTGTCCTTACTGATAGTTTTTTCTCACCAGGTTAATAGTGTGTGCAAAGCGTGGTACCTGTGTAAACTTACCAAGCCTTACTGCTTTCACAATATTTTAAGCGTTGTCAGACACTATAAACCCAGCTTGCAAGGACTTTGGAGCCAGCCACTCAGCAAACTTTTCTTCAAGGCCCTCCAGAAGATGTTCCACTTTGTGGTCTTTTTCAAAATCATAAATACATAATGCTGCCTGCCTTCGAACAGTGAAAGTCCCTTGCTTCTTGCTGCTGCTGCTGCTGCCAGTGTCACATGATGATGATGACGGAAAGTTTACCCAATGACCAGTCACAGCCATATAGTCAGTCGTCTAGCCACTGGTCCATATATCTGTCATGACATACAGCCCACTGAACCTTTCAGAGCATCAGACAAGCTTTTCCAAATAACGTCATTCAAGACTGGGATGGCAATACTTGAGAAATAGGTCCAGCTGGGGACCTGATACTTTGGCACAATTATTTCCATTAGTGCTTTAAAACCTGGGTTAGCCACAAAGGAGAATGGGAGCAAGTCAATGGTTATCATTTCCCCAGTTGCCTTTGTCAATCGCCTTGCCTCAGGCCTGTTTGTCTTATATTTATGTGACTGCTCAAAACAGTCTTTTGAAGAAATGTGATGCCCGCTATGCTTGCTGATATCACCTGATCTTCTGGGCTGCTTCCCTTGACCTTTACCACCATGAGGAGTGCATGTTGTGGCCATGGATGGTATATGACTCCTGTTGGGCGGTGGTGGTGGACTCAGAGGGGTCAAGAAATGAAAAATTGAAGATGTGCTTTGCCTGGAAGGAAGACTTTCATTATCCTTCACCTCTGCATTAATTACTTCATCACCTTGGTAATCATCTCATTACCTCATCCTCCTCAGCTGAGTACAGCAGTGCAACAACTTGTGTATGCTCCTTTTGTGCTTTTTGATACTCATAAATGTGAGACTTGTTCATATGCCTTATTAATGTTGATGGTCCCAGTCTAGTACCCACTTTACCACAACTTAATTTTGTTTTGCATAATTTGCAAACTACATGGCTGCCAGATGAGTTATCTTGTGTGAAAAAAATTCCACACAATGGATTTCACAGATTTTGTTGCACTGCTGCTTATGGAGAGGATATGTTAACTACCACCACTGCCACCACCACAGCCACTGCTACTTCCAGTATCTCTTTGAGGTCTTTCCATGCCCATCTGCATGTCTTTTTGATGCACAGCCTCTCTGACTGGTTGAACTGCATCTCTTTCTTCCCCTTGTGAAGACTACCATCTTCTGTCCTCTGTTGTTCCTCTACATGTGTGGGTGTCTGACTCTCCTTAGAAGTCTTTTTTGCTCTTTTTATGCCCCTGTATTCCTTCTCTTCATCCCACTCCCCAGAGCTACTGCTACTTGACAGACTGACTGCCACCTTATCTACTACAAAGTCAGGATCTGTTCCACTGATTTCCCCCTCAGTCTCATCTGTATTCTCTTCTTCATCATCATCCATCACTCTGCTTACTAAGACTGGCTGCCACACTATGACGGCCCTTGTGCTCATCCTCCGAGTACCACAACAGGTTACTCCTGCAATGTCCTGAATTTTTGTACCATTGTCACTGTTGCCTGGATTGCCTGAGAAGTGCTGTTTTTTTTTTTTAACCACTCGTGGTTTTACTCCCTAACAGGTCAGTACCGCACTGCTGTCTGCGTTGAGTCAAGTACTCAAAGTAGTAAAACAAAGGGATATTTTGTCCCTAACAGGTAAATACAATACTACTGGCTGTGTAGAATTAGGTACTTTAAGTAGTAAACACAGGGATATTTGTTCCTTAATAGGTACATACAACACTAATAGCTGCGTCGAGTCAAGTACTTTAAGTAATAAAACACAGAGATCTTATTTCCCAAACAGGTAAAGACAGCACTGCTGACTGCATGGAGTCAAGTACTTCAAGTAGTAATGTAACCACCCTACAAATGGGTGTTCCCAAAAAGTCTTCCTTGAGCTTGCCTAAATGCTCACTGCCAGGCTGGTGTCCTGCGTTTTAGCAGTTTAAATGTGATTACCAGAGCCTGTATAGCCTCTGTGTACTGTCGCTTTAAGAGCTGCCTAATTGCAGTTTAAGTAATCTGAGAGGGAGCTCTGTTGAAAGATATAACTATTTACTGAAAATCATTTAGAGTGATAATGATAATGTAGTTGTCTAACCTGCTTTCTTTGTAGCAAGGACTGTTTTGTTTGTCTCCACTATCTTGGTCCTGGACTGCAAATTGGACCAAACAGTACTGGTGGGACCTAAAATGTAGCCGGACTACATGAGCTGTCTGAATTCATAATCTGTAGGAACTTTAGTTTGGAGCTTTTTGTGCCTTTTTTGCAACTGAAGGGGGAGCTCTTGCTTTGACTGACAGCCAGATCAGCCAACCAAATCTGTTGGATCTTGGGGAAGTCCCGGGCTGCTTGCAGTTTTCAGTTAATTCTGAGCTGGGAAGTGAAATGAGAGGAGTTGAAGTGATTCTGAGCAGCAATCCTGAGTGGATTTGCATGGGAAAACTGTGAAAGGGCTAAGTTTTGGCTTACATGTCTGTCTGCTGTCCTGAGAGAGAGAGAAGAGAATTATTTTGGACTAAATCCAAGTTTTGTGTGACTGAAGTAAGCTACTGAAGTGGGCCAGGCTCAACCTGAAGAAGACCAAAGATTTTGCTGAATGTGATCGGCCTGTCAGGAGTTCCAGCTACCCTAAGCTCCCAGTGTGTGCAGAGACTTTGCAATTGTGACCGGGGAGCGATTTGCCTGGTACAGTAGTATTGCCGTACATGTAAATGTGCTATGAGCTGCTAGTGGGTTGTGAGTTAGTTCCCCACTGTGTGAACTGTGTTCTGCTTGCTGGAAGCTGTATCCAGCCCAAAACGGACTACATCCGAATTTGTCTCTATGCAGTCTGGGCCTTGCTAGACTGGCCCAGCCAGACTACCCACTGCACAGAGAAGCCATCGATGAGAGACCTGCCTGGGGATCAGCCCCCTGCTCCACGCTTGAACAGGAACAACACCTCTGCGACTCATGTGGGCACTGCTTCTCCTGGCATTTCAGATCAACCACCTGCAGTCTCAATTTTCGTCCAGCCTGTGTCCAGTCTTGGGTATTGTGAGTAAATACCAGGGTAGCTCCCTGCAACAACAGCTTAATCTGACTATGTCATCTGATTGTCTTGTTGTTTCGTTTCCTTTACGAACTGAGCCCTCTGACTCCGGATTACAAATATTGTGTACTGTGCATGTTGTATTTTCCATTACAGGGCCCCAACCAGCTGCAACCCCGGGCAACTGTCCTGGCTAGCCCATCTCTTCTCCACCTGGGTACCCAGAGATGGACTTTGTGGAGGGACTCAAAGCATATGCATAACTGCATGATTGATATAACCTTTAAGCTAATTAATCTGATTTTGGCCCTCCCTTGTTTAAGTCCCCTGAATGAATCAGATCTAACTTTTTCTGCATGTAATCTGACTGTGGTTCCAGTTTGTGCTCAAAGTACTGTACTATTGCTATTTGCTGTGCATAACCTTGTTTTACAGGTGGTCCCCTGGGTCGAGCCAGAGGAACCAGCCCTGGTGGTAAGTACAAACAGTGTGGGTACTTATGTGGTGTACTAGGGGTATTGTGAAAGTGATTATTGTACAGCGTTCAGGCCACTAGAGGGGAAAGAGGGGGGTTACAGTGTCCTGGAGGGCTGTGCCCAGGTTAGCTTGACCACTACCAACCCTGACCTCAGGGTGGAGACACCTGTTTCAGAACTCAGGCCCCTTAACCTGCTACTAGCCAAACAGGCAGGGGTAGTAGCCCTTGGGATAGTGCCACCTAGGGGTTACAGTAAAACACAGGGAGATTGTTTCCCACATATTCTCAGAGCAGCACAGCAAACTGAGTTGAGTCACTCTGACCCTCCCCTCCCTTCTGTTCTCCTTCCCTCGTGGCACTGGTGAGGAAGGTAATTTAATTTTTAAACTATAATTTTTTGGGGGGGGGACTGCCAATATCTTATATGTTAATTTAGGAAGACTAGTCTATGAGTCAGGAGGATGACCAGAAGATGAAGAATCCACTATTTAATTATTAATATCCTTCTAAAGTAATATCCACCCCAGGCCACAGTGACAAAAAAAGAGACCAAGATAACACAAATTACCAGCAGTACTAGTAGTCAGTCACTAATATTGTTGTTTTCGTTTTCCCCTGATGTGCAGGTATAGGTACAGTAGGTAAATGATTTATTTATTTATTTAGCTTTTGTTAACCAGGTAAGTACACTAGACAAGACAAATTGCCTATTTTCAGGTACGACCCGGGAGAGTACAGGAAATAACATACTTAGACACTTGGGACAACATGGTACATAATTAGGTGCAGGTTACATAACATGAGACTACAAGGTAAGATTACAAATCACAATGATTAGGAACAGGTTTACATCATAAGATTAATATAAGATTACACACTTGGTTAGGCTCCGGTTACCCACCCTGAGACTAACAGGTAAGTTTACACCTGAGAGGCAGAACATAAACTGTGGAGAAGTACAGAATGCTACATCGCTAGCCGGAAGTAATGTATGGGTGCAAGTGCTATCATGTGTCATGGGGTTTTGTCACCCACAGGCCGATGCCATTTAAGATGGCTCCATAGTGAAGGCGTGGCTGCCCTGCGAGGGGGCAGCACGAACCTGTGTTGGGAAGGTGTTCCAGAGTTTAGGGGCACATGCTGCAAAGTCCCTTTCACCCATTTGGGTTCTGGTCACAGGCACCTTGAGTGCCACCGACCCCTGTGACCTAAGGTGATATGATGAGGATTCAGGATGTGCCAGCAGGCTAGCCACCCCTGGGGTTCCTGTGTTGAGGACCTTGCCTGTGAAGCAGCCAAGCACGAAGTCAATGTGCTTTGCAGGTAAGAGCCAGTTTTAGCTTGTTGTAAAGCTCACAGTGATGGGTGAGCCGGGGGCTGACAGAGGCGAGCGGCAGGTATTATTATAGGCACGTCGACCATTTTGGAGAATGGGCCTTAGTGGTGCCGACAAACAGCAGGAGCCCATAACATAAGGGGAGAAGCATCCCTCTCACAAGGGCAACAGCTGCTGGTGTGAGGTTGTTTTTAGCCCTGTATGCCAGACCCAGTTTACAGTTGACTGTTTTACATATCCTCTGGATATGCAGGCCGAGGTCAAGCTGTGGGTCCAGCATTACTCCGAGGTATTTGAAATTGTCCATTATAGGGATCTGGACATTACCCTTCCCTGTCACACAGAACGGTGTACGGGCAGCCTTAATCTTGGCCCAGGACCCCATGAGCCTGGGTTTTTTTAGGTTAAGAACAAGCTTGTGGTTCAGAATCCATGCCTGAATGTTAGCTAGGTCTGCACTCAGGTGTAGATTCATGACCTCGACCTCACGGGAGTGGAATAATATAACCAGATCGTCTGCGTAGAGAAGTGGTTTACAGTGCACAATGGCTTCGGTGAGATTATTAATAAAGATGGAGAAGAGCAGTGGTCCCAGGATGGATCCTTGGGGGACCCCCATTGCTACCGAGATGGGACTCGAAAGCTCCTTGCCAAATTTGACCAGCTGTATTCTACCAGACAGGTAGTTGTTGAACCAGCCAAGAGCAGCAGTGGAGAGACCAATCGCTTTAAGTTGAGTCGACAGCATGGCATGGTCGACCAGGTCAAATGCCTTTGAGAGGTCGATGAAGAGTGCCCCCGAGAGTTTACCCTGGTCCATGGCCTCTCTAATCCAAGATGTAACAGTAACTAGGGCTGTAGAGGTACCGTGCCCCTTCCTGAACCCATGTTGTTCTGGAGTCATTAGGTTATACTCCTATAAGTATTCTGAGAGTTGCCCTGCAACAACTTTCTCCAGAATTTTGCTAACTGCCGACTGGATGGATATGGGGCGATAGTTCTCTATCAGCTTGGGGTTCCCTTGTTTTAAGATAGGGACTACCCTGGCAACCTTCCATATGTCCGGGACCACTCCTGTTGCCAGGGACAGATTGACAATGTGCACCACCAGTGGCGCCAGCCAGGGTACACCGAGACTGAGGAGCTTAGGTTCTAAGCCATCTAGTCCGGCACTAGAGTAGGGGGGAGAGTCCCTCTAGCAGTTTCTGTACCTCTTGAGCCATCACTGCCCTGAACCGAAAGATTGGGTGGACTGAGGTGTCTGTTGAGGGGTGGTTGCCACTACCCTCTCCAATATTTGGGAACAGCGTTGTGTACTCCGACAGATCCATAAAGTAATGGTTGAAGGAGTTGGCAATGGTTTCCAAGTTATTACAACTGGCACCATCAATTATCATGTCAATGGACTCAGTTCTCTGTGCACCACTAACAACTTGTTTAATGTTCCTCCAGAACCATCTAGGATCCCTGGCTGAATTCAGTAAGGCGGATTTGCAAAATTCACTCTTGGCGATCCTAATGTTCCTCTTGTACTCATTTTGGAGTTGCCTATACCTCAGGAGGATAGTGTGGTCAGCCGTGGCCTTGAATTTGGCCCAGCACTTATCTGTGGTGTTGAGGAGTGCCAGAAGGCTACCGTGTAGCTATTTAGTGGCCATTCCCCTCACCCTTCGCCTGATGAGGGGGGCATGTTTCTCCTGCAGGGCCTTTAGGGTGCTTATGAAGTGACTGACAGCGGTTGCAGGGTCACTGGTATTCCAAACTGCTGCCCAGTCTGTGTACTTGATGTCATTTTGATAGGAGGTCAGATCAAACTTTGAGTAATCTCTGATCTGGATAATTTTATGGGGAATTTTTTGATGTGACACCCTCCAGACACAGTACACTGGGGAGTGATCCGAGATGGAGTCCGGAAGGATGCCCAACGAGCCTATCCTATCCGGTCTATTTGTCAGGATCCACTCCAGGAGTGAGCCCTTGCCACCCCCACTTGGGCATCTGGTAGGCTCCTTGATAAGTTGAGTCAGCGAGAGACTGGCAAGTGATGGTTCAAAGGCCTTAGTGTTACCACCCAGCCAATTTAGGTTGAGGTCACCCAGAATGATTAATTCATTTGCCTTGTTACTGAGCCTGTTGCTCCAGGAGGCCAATCAGTCCCTCCAGTCCCCTTTGGTGGATTGTATGCGTATACAATGTGAATCTTTTTTGTCGTACCCAGTAATAGTACCATATGCAAGGCCTCACAGGAGGTCTGCAAGGGTTGTTTGTCAGATAGTTCGGACAGGTTAAGGTGGTTCCTGTAGTAGACTAGAATACCACCACCTCTTTTACTTCCCAGTCGATCACGCTGGATAAAGTCATAACTAGGGAGGGCACATGCTGAGCTGGGAGTGGTCGCCTTCAGCCAGGTTTCCGTAATTGCAAGGATGTCCGGACTGTATTGAGTTACCCAAACCCTAAGTTCCGTTAGGTTTGGGAGCAGGCTTCTAATATTTAGATGGGTCACTTTCAGCCCTTTTACCACTGACCAGCCCCCTTGTGAGGGGGAGGTTTGGGATAACGGCCCAGGGTTTAGTTCGATGTCTCCTGCCAGCACAAGTGTCACCAGCATGAGCCAGAGTAGATGCCTTAATGGGGGAGGTCTCTCCTTGCGCAGTGACCTATGATCAATGCACCTATATTTATGAGAGGGTCTCAGCAGGCACCTTAGTTTGAGGCCACCGAGGACTACGGTTGGGAGAGAGCCATTTGCTATGGTGTTAGAGAAGGTAAAATCCAACTCTTCCAGTTGAACACATGTGCACCATGGTGCTGTGTTTATGGGATCCAGCCGTCCCATGGGTCCAGGAGATCCAGAAGACGGTAAGGCACACAGTGGCTATAGCAGTTAGTGAACCTAGGAATAGCTGGCACTGGACTCGCTTCAGTGGGAGCTCAGTGAGGCCCATGTCTCCTCCAGTACAGACGTCCCCCTGGGACAGAACCGCCATGGGCCACCAGAGGATATCCTACAATGCCCTCATGCAGTTGCCTGACAAGTAACACCACACAGTGACACAAGTGGTGTTGTTAGCAACAGATAACTTAGGGTGGGCTACCTCGTTGTGCAGCGAGCCCCTGCAACTACTTTAACTTACAGGGTGGCAGCCTAGAGTAACTCTCATATTGGTATTACTATGTAGGATGGTAGCATAGGAGGCAATTATCTGAGATGCCTGTAGCGATATACCGGAGGTCTGGAGATTAACTCTACCACTTTTACCTTGCTGGGTTGGAAGTCTCTTACCTTGGTAGTCTAGTCTGCTGCTGGTAGAGGTCAGTCAAGGACAGAGTACAGCGGTTATACCCTAGATTTGCCCTCCAAGTTGTACTACTCGTTTGGACTATAAGGATGCACAATTGGGTAACAGCATGGGCAATGTACTGGCAGTCTAGAGTTTACCCCTGCACTAAAGTTACCATACAGGCATGCAGGCTTAAGAGCAAATAAACTAATAGGATACGGGTGTGCAGCCTTAGAGCAACTAAAATAAGTAAAATACAACTAAAATAAGTAAAATGCAAGGGTTAGGCATGAACAAGTTGCAAAAGCTATTTTTCCTAGAGTAGCAGACTGAGCAGCAAACAGAAATATTGTAGCAGACTGTGCAGCAGACAATTAGAATACATGGGTTAGGTTTGACAAAGTGCAGAGGCTATTCATTTTGCAGCAGATTGTCTGTAGTGACAAAGTAAGGTGGGGCAATAGCAGTTTATCCAGAACCTAAACAATCCCCACAGCGCTTTACCACCCTACTCGGTCTGATTGGACAGAGTAACACTGGGGCATGGCTACTGCAAATTTAATAGGATGACCAATGGGGTGGACGGGTGGGCCGAAATTCAAACAAAGAGATGCAGAGGGCTCGAGAATTTCAGCGGCAGGCAGGGGAGGTCGCTCGGCAGGTAAGCGACTCACATATACCACAGGATCACAGCAGGCTAGTTTCTCAAGTCCACCTTTCTCAAGAATGGCTTCCCGGCTCCAACTCCCTCTACAACCCCTTCTGGATTCCACCAATGCTTCCGAAAAACTTGCGGCTGGATTTCGGTCAGCAGGGGAGGTCCGACCGGTTTCCCGGTGCCTCAACCCCGCGGCTTGCGGCTTCGTGGAGGGCAGGGGGCAAGAGCCGCCCGCTCTCAGCAAAGACAAGGACAGATAAGAGTTTAAGCAGCAGTTCACGCTGCTTTTTGTTCGGGGAGCAGCAGTTTGTGGTAGCCAATCGGCACTTCTGCCAATCAGCTGTGCAAAAATGGCGCCAAATTCAAACAAAGAGATGCAGGGGGCTCGAGAATTTCAGTGGCAGGCAGGGGAGGTCACTGGGCAGGTAAGCGACTCACATATACCACAGGATCACAGCAGGCTAGTTTCTCAAGTCCACCTTTCTCAAGAATGGCTTCCCGGCTCCAACTCCCTCCACAACCCCTTCTGGATTCCACGATGCTTCCGAAAAACTTGCGACTGGTTTAGGTCAGCAGGGAGAATCTGACCCGGTTCCGGTGCCTCAACCTGACGGTTTGCGGCTTCGTGGGCATCAGGGGGCAAGAGCCGCCCGCTCCCAGCAAGGACAAGGACAATGGACAATAGGAAGTTGAACGGATTATGATTTACTCATTGAATAACACACAGTCAGTGAGATAGACTGTGTACTACTGAACTAAAATAATCACTTTTTAACTTTTTTCTCTCTTTTTTTTAATCTATTTATGCTCCCCCAGCTCTGGGCGGCCTCTCCTTTGGGCCATCCTACGCCCTCCATTCCACACTGCCTCAATGCAGCCACCTCATCACCCCCACATTGCAGCCCCCGAGTAACCCCCGGACCTAACCGTTTGCCGGGTTGGTCCGCCACCTCTGAAGGGAAAGGCACCGGTGGGGTGCCCAGCACAATACTTGCCCCGGGTGCTGCTGGGGTGGTTCGTGGACTACCCAAGGCCTCATGGCAGCGGGAGCTGGTGGCAGTTATCTGGTCGGCCTCTGAGCGTAATTCCGTTTGCTCCCTGGGGGTGTGGCGTGGCGTGCCATTAGCATCAAGGCTTATGCCGACGCTCACCATGCCCCATTAGTTTGTGGGTCCCCATGCATTGCCAAAACCCCAGCCTCTGCCAGGAGTCAGCAAGCACCAGGACACTTCCCGCCACCCCGAGAGAAGGCAAGCAGTCATCCAATGCTCAAGCCTTCTCTCCTCGGCTGACCCTCCAGCACCTGAGTCTATTCCTGAACCCGGGTCGCTGGCATCGCAGGAGGAAATCCAAAGGCTGCGCCGATGGGCCAGCCCTTTTTCTTTTTTTTGTTGCCACAACATGAAGAAGAGGGAAAAAAATGTAAAGGAATTAAATGATGCCTGTGATGACGAATACAATCAAAATTCAAAGAGCTCAGTTTCCAAGTTTCCAGCCCACAAAACAGAACTACTACATGCTCTCGCCACCTCATCTCTCTCTCTCTCTCTCTCTCAAGCACTGAATGAGAGATCATGGAGCAAGTCTAACACCCCTTCCCCACATGCTTTTGCGACCTGCTCCACCAGTGGTTGCTGCTGTTGCTCCCAGTTTGAGAGGAAGAGGTGGAGACATCCCCCAATCGTCAAATGATGCCAGTCCTTATTGGCCGATTGATGTGCTGTGAGCTGGCTTCTGACTCTTCGATTTGTGCACCACCTGATTTGCTGGGGGAGAGGCGAACTGAATGCATGTGCAACACAAGGACAGAGGTAGGAAAAAAATAATTAAATGAGGTAAACTGTGGTGAACCTAAGTTCACGTGTTTTAAGAAAATTTTGTTCATGATGAGCAGACAAGCGCAAACGGGGGGCTGACTGTTTTAACTAAATAAGTGAACTGAACATGCAGCCCTGTTCCAGACCTGCTTCCTCACCAGTGACTGCTCCTTTCAGCTGCCACCTCAGGGTCCTAGTGCCCTTGTTTCCAAGCAATCAGCTGCTAGCCTTCTTTAAACTATGTGTTCCTGTTTTCTTCAGCCCAGTATTCAGCAGTTCTTTGTACTAGCTATGCTCTCTTTCACATCAGCAGCTTACATTTTCACTCATTCTGCCTCAGCCTACAATTGCACCACTAGCGTACTACTCAGGCAGCTCTCATGTTTTCTACAGCTCTTTTTCTGTTCCGACAGCTGCCTCTCGCTAGCACCTTCTCTAATGGAACTGGTTAGCATGCATCTGCCATTCAGTCATAGGCACATATCAGTCTGTCTCAGTTAACATTTCAGCTGGCATGCTATGTCTCCAGTCAGTCGTTCAGCCTTGCCACGTTTCTTTTCTACCACTTTCTCAGTGGTTGTCAGGCTTCACCACCAGCCCCCACTAGGCCTGCAAATGGATGCATGCTAGCCTTGACCATGGCATGGCTTCCAGGGCTCCCTAGCCTGAAGGTCGATGGTCTTGCTCTGCTTCCATGAAGTTTGCACCCATCTGCGTACGCCTTTCTGGAATGGCAGAGAAGGCCACTAGACTTAAGGCTGCATTGGTTGTAAGTCAGGAGGGGGGATCATTAGATTCAGGGTGCATTGGTGGAGTGCAGAGTGACTTTTTTCTGTTATGCTGGGACTCACAAGTCTGACACTGTTACCTCCAAGGATGCCTGATGGGAGGAGCATCTGGACTATGGTGGGCTCAAGGAGGGAAGGGGTGATGGGATCCGAAAAGTTTTGAGGGTTGCTGCTGGCACATTCCTCAACCACAACCAGTTTCACTTCAAAATTCTTACGCTGCTCTTGTGAAGTGAGACTGCCAAGAGGCACTCATGGTAGTTGTCAGGTAGGATGCAGGGACCTTCCCGGGTGGAGGTCCCAAGATGGGTGGAAGAGGACCCTGGAGAAAGAAGAAGCAACTTCTCCATTGTAGGGAAGTTAATGGAGATCATTCCCAAAGAGTGACTAGTGATCTTTCTGGAAGCGAATGGTCTCCAGGATGAAAGGCAACACGGGTTAGTATCAGGTAGATCCTGCCAATCCAACCTGGCTGACTTTTGATTTGGTGACAAGGGCATTCGATAATGGCCATGCAATGGATGTCCTATTTTGGACTTCAGCAAGGCCTTCGACTCGGTGTCACACGGAATGATGATCAGCAAACTAAGGAATCTGGAAGCAGGGGGAGAAACTGGTAGGTTGGGTTAGGAGCTGGCTATAGGATAGGCAGCAGAGGGTAATTGTAGGGGGAGATCTCTTGAATCCCAGCACTGTAACCAGCGGGACCCCACAAGGCTCAGTACTGGGACCAGTGTTATTTAACATCTTCATTGGTGTCATAGCAGACAAGATTAAGAGTAAAATCAGCCTTTTCACAGACAACACAATGATCTGTTCAGAGGTGGATAGTGAGGAAGGGAAGGAAGAACTCCAGGAGGATCTAGCAAAGCTTGAGCATTGGTTGTACATGTGGCAGCTAGGGTTTGATGCTAAAAAGTGTAAGGTCATACACTTGGGAGCCAGAAACTCAGGGAATAGCTACTGGCTGGGGGTGCAGTTATCTACTACAGAGGAGGAGAAGGACCTGGGGTTACTAGTCACAAGGAACATGAATCATTCTATGCAGCATAAGAAGGCAGCAGCCAAAGCTAATTGGATGCTGGGGTGCATTTCCAGAGGAATCACCTCTAGGAGGGTGGGAGGAAGTCATCATGCCATTGTACAGGTCACTGGTGAGACTGCACTCGGAGTACTGTGTGCAGTTCTGGTGCCCCTACTTAAAGAAGGACATCAAACTATTGGAGGGGTGCAGCATAGGGTGACAAAGATGATCCTAGGCCTGAGGGACAAACGATACGAGGAAAGACTGAGAGAACTCAACATGTATTCCCTGGAAGTTAGAAAAGAGAGGGGTGATATGATTAAGACCTTCAAATATTTAAAGGGTATGAATAGAGTTAGTACTGAGGGCATTATCAGACTAAAGGGGGGGGTATGAAGGGGCACAGACTGAAATTGGAAGGGTGAAGATTTAGGAGGGAATGAGGAGACGCTATTTTACAGAAAGAGTGGTAGGAAGGTGGAATGAACTGCCACAGGAGGTGATATCACTGAAAACTGTGGGCAGCTTTAAGAGGGGGTGGGAGAGGGTCAGAGGTAGAATCAAAACTGAGGGGAAGCTGGGGAGGGTGGAGGATGTGGAATGGAGCGATAAATCAGGTGGACAGGGAAGGGGTTGGGGGCAGCTGTATTAGTTTAGACTGTGAGTTGCACACTTGGGCAGACTTAATGGACCATATGACCTGTATCTACTGGTGTTTTTGTATATTCGTATGGTGAGGGACTCAATCGTCAGGAAGACAGAGATGGGAGTAGGGCAGGGGATGGAGAGGGAGGTCAGGTGTCTGCCTGGCACTACAGAATGGAGGGATGGGAAGCATATCCTACAGATTGCTAGGGCAGTAGAAAGGGAAGGGGAGTTGCATGTCATTGTTCAGCTGGGAAAATATTACCTGGCCAGGGATGGAGCAGAAACAGTGCAGGGAGAGTTTAGGGAGTTGGGAAGCAGCCTTAGACAGGTAGTACAATTTGTAGTTTTTCCTACGGTGCTGCCTGTCTATGGCAGTTGGAAGGTGAAGGAGCTCCCCACCAACACCTTCAATTCATGGTTGAAGAAATGGTGCAGAGTGGAGGGGTATGTCTACGTTGTGGACTGGAGGCCTACCTAGGAGGATAAGAGTATATATACAGAGGGGACATCCTGCATCCATCTGGGATGGGAACCACAGTTTTCAGTTGATGGTTTGAATATTACTTCAATGAGCATTTAACCTAGCCAAGTGGGGTGGTGAAAGAAAAAGGGGAAGCAGAAACTGACCCTCCTCAGGCTGAGATAGACAGTAGAGAAATTCTGAGGGGTGAGAGTCTCACCACAGAACAAATAAATCAAGGAAGCAGGGGATTAACGAAAGAGGGAGGGAGGGAAAAAACAGGTAGTTATAAATGAAGCGTGAGGAAGGGGCACAAAAGGAAAAAGGGGAAAACAGTAAGCAGAGGACTAACAAGATCTGGAAGGTCATGTGTGCAAAGCAAGAAGTCTGCAAAATAAGATCCCTGACATACAGCCCTGATGGCGGAGGCTGACCTGGATATTGTGGCCATTACTGAGTCATGGTGTACAGACAGCCAAGATTGAGACATGGTCATACCAGGCTACATGATATCTAGGAGGGACAGGGTAGGAAGGAAAGGAGGGGGAGTGGTGCTTTACTGAGGGCAAGCATAAAAGTAACAGAAATACATGGAATTCAGTGCGGCAGAGGTGATCTGGGTCACACTTGAGTCAGAAAATGGAACAACTATTTGGACAGGGGTGACCCACAGGCCTCCAGCACAGGAGGAGGACTTAGACAAGAAAATGTTAGAAGCAATTGCCAGGATGGATGAAAAGGGGGAGGTGTTACTGGTGAAGGACTTCAATCTACTGGATGTAGACTGGAGCCTTCCTGGGGCAGCTTTGGCTGGCAGCAGGGACATCCTGAACTCCTTGCGGGGAGGGCGGTCCTCAAGCAACTAGTCAGCAAATCCACTCATGACAGAGCAATACTGTATCTGGTGCTTACTAACAGGGATAGTGTTGCAGACATCAAGGTGGGAAGCCTTCCAAGGACCAGTAATCATCATACAGTGTGGATCAACGTAAGAACAACAGTGGAATCTAACAGCACAGCGGTGTGAGTCCTGGACTTCAGAAGGGCTGATTTTACTAAGATGGGCGAATGCCTCAGGAATGACCTGGCAGGGAGGAGAGCACCTGGGGGGTGGAGGAAAAGTTTGCCAAACTAAAAGATGTCATAATAAAGGCAATGAACCTCTGTGTCAAGCAGGTAAGCAAAAGCAAAGAAACAGGAGGCCGCTATGGTTCTCAAAAGAAGCAGCAGAAAAAGGTAAAATCAAAAAGGGTAGCATTTTGAAGGTATAAGGAGACCCAGAGGGAGAAGAATAGGGAAGTGTATCTGGGAAAACAGTAGGAAGCAGACAAAGCAGTAAGCAGTTCAAAGGCACAAGCTGAGGAAAGAATAGCTTAGGGAGTTTCAAAAGGGGGAAGGCATTTTGTTAGGTATGTTAGTAAGAAAAGGAAGACAAAGGGAGGGATTGCAAGGTTAATGAGAGAGGGGGAGGGAATGTACGGAAGGGGAGCAAGAAAAGGCAAACATCTTGAACTAATACTTCCACTCGGTATTCACAGTAGAAGGAGAAGGGGAGGGATCACGAAAAGGCATCAGGAGCGTTGAGGAGAGGGAACTGGACACTAGTCCATTTTCTGAGGATGTCCGGAAACACCCACTAACCTGAAAGTGCACAAAGCTATGGGGCTAGAAGAGGTACAGCCAAGGGTGCTTAGGGAGCTCAGGGAGGTCCTGGCTGCTTTTCTGACAGACATATTTAACAGATCACTGGAGACCGAAGTGGCCGTCGGGAACAGAAGGGCAGAGGTAGTTCCACTGCACAAAAGTGGTAGCAGAGAAGACATGGGCAATTATAGGACTGTCAGCCTGACATTGGTGGTGGGTAAATTAATGGAATCAGTACTCTTTCCAAGCTGCTACTTTCACCTGGATGCAGAGAGGAGGCTTTGTTCTGAGATCAGGACCCCCTCTCTGCTACTGCTGATGCCACCGAACCTGTCGCTGAAGCCATGCACCGGCCCGAGTCGGCCACCATCTTCAGTATGGACAAGCCACATGCATTCAGCCAGTCAGTGTCTGTGACTCTTGTAAGAAGCCAATTTTCAATCTGAGTTCCCCCAGATATGATGCCTGATTGCATGGGAACTGTCAGCAATAAAAGTCTCACACTCAAGTGTGAGGCTGAGCCCAATTAGCCCATTGGGTGCAAAAACATTTTTTTTTATTTACTGATTACTGCAGTGTAGTAGATTGTATCAGGCTAATTTCATTGACTTGTAAGCTGACATTTTCTGTAACCAGAAATGCCAGACTCCCCTGCGGCTAACATCAGAGGAGGGCTGCAGCAGTGGGAGATTCAATAGCCTGCAGTGAATATCAGAGTTTTTTTTATAAGCTGTAAGCGTCTGTTTGCTGGTCTGCTGTTCTCCTGGGGCTAGGTACAATGACAGAGGACTGTACTAAGCCAATGCGCACAGCAGTACCAGCAAACATCTAATTTTACTTTACAAAATCTTTTAACATCTATACTGTGGGTTATTGAATCTCCAGCTCTGCAGCCCTCCTCTGATGTCAGCTGCAGAGGATTCTGGGATTTCTGGTTACACAAAATGGCAACTTAGAGGTCAGAAAAAAATGCCTAATACATTCTGCTATACTGCAGTGAACAGTAAGTAAAAAAATGTTTTTGTACACAAGGTGCAAATTGAGATCAGGCTCACACTTGGGTGTGAGGCTCTTATTGCTGACAGTTCCCCTTTTAATAGCTTGAATGCTGCTACTTTTCTTTTTCCTGGGCTGCTACAGTACTTTCACCTAGTTGCAGAGAGGAGGATCAGAACCCCCTCTCTGCTACTGCTGAGGCAACTGGACCTGCCGCCCAAGCCTGCACCGGCCCAAGTCAGCCACAACCTCCAGCATGGACGAGCCACACAGATTCAGCCAGTCAGTGTCTGTGACTCTTGTAAGGCGCCAATCCTAAATCTGAGATCTCATCAGAATTGGTGCCTGCTTAAATAGCACAACTATGCACTACTTTTCTTCTTCTTCCTGGGCTGATACTTTCATCTGGATGCAGAGAGGAGGCTTTGTCCTGAGATTGGGACTCACACTTTGTTACTGCTGATGCCATTGGACCTGCCTCCAAAGCCCTGCACCAACCCTAGTCAGCTGTGACCTCAAGCACAGATGAGCCACATGGATTCAGCCAATCAGTGTTTCTCCCCTCCTATATACATGGACCTACCCAAGCAGTCCTCCGTGCTTGCGGTCTGGAACGCTAAGGGCTGCAGTGCCAAAGGTGTCACACTGTGGGTGACAGTTGTGGGAGCTGGCCATCGGCTAGCCATGCTGCTCCATTTTTCACTGATCCCTGTTGCACTCCACCCTGCATTTTTATTTATTTATTTAAATTTCGGAATTACAAATCTTTGAGTCAGAGACTCATTTACAAAAGGCTCCATGTTGGGCAGTGCAAATTACAAAATAGACAGGAACGAATGGTCATGGTACAGATGAAACAAACAGGTTACAGATGAAGACAGCAGCATGTGGAAACAAAGTTAATAGTAACAAAGCTAAATTGCAATACTAGATTACAAGTCAAATACATGGTATAGATCTGTACAAGGTTTAAGATCACAACTGGAATTTCAAGCTGTCTGATTGCAAGGCATAAAAGGAAAAAATTCAGTAACTTTCATGTTGTAAGAGTTTATTTAGCTGATCACCTCCCCTCTTGCCCACCTTAACCTGTTCCACGCCCATGAATTTGAGCCCACTAGGGTCAGTATCATGATTCATCAAAATGTGTTCTGCCACAGGGTTCTCAAGATTCACATTTTTGATATCCCTAATATGTTTTTGAACCCTCTGTTTGAGTTGCATGACTGTCCTACCTACACACTGTTTATAACAACTACACCAAAGGGCATAAACTGTGAAAGTTGTGTAGTAGAAATTTCTGAGTTCATAAAACTATAACTCTATTTGCTATTATATGCCCTGAATATATGCTTGCTTTGTAGGCCATGCTGTAACAAAGTCATAATGGATGTAGTAGAAATTTCTGGTATCATGCTGTTTTTTATTTTGTTATAGAATGATACTGAGGTTACTTGAGGTACATTTGTAGGAACAGAAAGCAAGATAAAACTGGGCAGAACTGGTTGTACCAGCCTGCATAACAAGCTCGGGCAGAATATAAGATAACAGCATGTTAAGGCATCAAAGGCAAGCTGTCCGTTGCTATGGTGTGAGTGAAACTCATTGTTTCACTCAGGTCGATTGACCCAGGCAGATGTATCAAGAAGTATTGGGAAAAGAGATGAAATAAGCAGTGGAAATGTACCCTATATAGTGGTATCAAAATGTTTTTCTGTTACATTGGAATCAACATGTTTTTCTAATTCATGATTGGTTAATACTGCAATGTTGGTAATTTTCAAGATAAGAGTACGCCTAACAACACCTTGATAATAAGTGTATAAAAGTGATTGACTAATGAAACTCAGGGAGCCTTGCATGATTTTTGGAAGCAGACTCCCATATGCATATGTAATAAACCGTTCTTTCTACTATGCAGTGGTCCTGAGTCTGATTTTTAAACTAAAGTGTAAGAACATATATTTTTTTCCACGACAGTTGTGATATAGGAAATGAACTTGCAAATATAAACTTTCCTTTTGCATGTCAGAATTAAAAAACAAATAGCACACTGTTGGGATTGGCAGGCAGATGCTTGGGGGGAAGGAGAGAGAGGAGGGGTCAGGATGACTGGAATGGTAGTCTAGGGGAGCTGGGAGTTTGGTGAGCTGCAATGGATGTGGAGCAACAGTTTTCTTGGGGACCTTGTATAGGGGTGGGGTTATCCAGTGTGTAGCTGTCGGCCAGCTTAGGCAGGAAATAGGAAAGTTGCAGAGGGAGCTGGAGAGAGGAAGCAGATATGACTGGTGGGGGTGCAGAGTGTGGCCAAGGAGACAAAGAGGGTTCCTCCGCAGAATACACAGGACACGCACAAATCAAAAGGGGGAAGGAAAATATAGAAACCAGGAGCATCAGCTACTCAAGGATCAGGGGACACTGGGATGGAAAATTGGCAGGTGGTAGAGAACGGAAGAAGAGGGAGGAGGGATAGGGAATGGGACCAGAGAAGGCAGAGGCAGGGAGGGGTATTAGGTGAGGGCTTGGGCAGGGGGATGGAGACTAGGAATAGGTTCTCAGTGCTGGCTAAGGTGGGGGAGCAGGAGGATGGGATGGCAGCATGGAACAAGGGAAGGGGAAGGGGGAACATGGGGGGAGAGTACAGTGTACAAGGGGAGGGGAAGGATTGTAGGGGAGAAATTGGAGGTGGCAGGGAAGCAGAGAGGGTTATCATGGCACTACTAACTAGAGGGAGCGGAGAGGCAAATAAGGTAGAGGGAGTCTAAAGGGCTGACTTAATAAAGGAGAGGAGAGGAGGGGGAAATTCAGTGGGGAAGGGGATGGGCTGAGAAGGAAACACAAAAAGGTTGGAGGAAGAGCAGAGTTGGAGGTACAGTAAGGGGGAAACAGAGTGACAATGGGACAGGGAAATGGGGGAAGGGACACTGTAGGACTGGGGCCCAAGGTAGGGTAAAACATGGGAGTAGGATGGGCGGTAGGGGAAAGGGTAGTCATCCTGGGGGATTCAGTTCTGAAAGGAGTAAGATGGAGAGTAAGGGAGCGAGGAAAAGCTGGGTCTGGGTGGGGTGTATGCCAGGTACGACGGCGGGGAAGGTAGGTTAGTTCAGTCAGAAGTGTGTGGAAGGGGGGGGATAAACCTCATATCATGGTGCACCCAGGTACAAATGACCTGGAGGGGAGTACGGTGGAGGAAGTGCAAAAGAGGTTCAGGGAGGTTGGAAGAAACTGCACTCAGGTGGGCCGGTTGGCGGCATTCTCTGAGATACTCCCGGTACCTCGAGCAAGCTCCACTAGGAAGCAGTGAATAGAGGAGTTTAACAGGTGGCTGGGTGGTGTGTGTGAAACCATGTTGTATGGGGTAGTAGGAGGGTGGGGCGAGACATGGGATAATAAGAAGCTTTATGCAAAGGGCACCTGAGCAAGGAGGGTACAAAGACTTTGAAACAGGGGCTGGAGGATTACATTACAACTAACGTAACTTTAAACTGAGGAATGGGAGTCAGAGGGAGACTGCAAAGAGGTGTCACCAATAAAGGGAGACTGGAAGCCCCCCCCCAGGCAGGGAGGAGGGGTGGGAGGGAAATCTATCAAGAAGTGGAAATAGGGGTGAGGGACAGGGAGAGGAGAGGCAGGGGACACATATTGGATAGTAATATCCTTGAATGCAAGGATCTTGGAAAACAAGGTAGCAGAATTCCAGGTAATGATGGTGGTAGGGGAGGTAGATACTGCAGCCATCGAGGAAACCTGGGCCACCCAATACCATGTGTGAGATCTCACAATCCCTGGATACAAAGTGTACCACAAAGACGGGGGTGGGGCTATTTATGTGAGGGATGGGATACAATGTAACAGGGAGGAGGGGGAAGAGGGGAAGCCACAGCTCAAATTCCAAAGGGAAGAAGATTAGGATGGGGGTGGTGTACATGCCACCCTCACAAAACAAGAAAAATGACAGGGAGCTGGGGGAGCAAATCAGGAAGGTCAGCAGCAGAAGGAGTATGGTCATAGTGGATGACTTCAACCTACCTGGGATTGACTGGCGGACCATGACTAATAATAATAATAATAATAATAATAATAAATAATAATAATATTTTTAATTTTAAGGTGCCTTTCAAAAAGCCAAGGAGCCGTACAAGATAAAATCAAACAATTCAGATAAATAAACAATCATTAAAATCAAACAATACCATAAATAAAATGACATAAAATGATCAGTCACCATACCATGAACATCAGGGAACAGGTACTGATAGAGGCTATCCATGACAGCTACCTAGTACAGGGGGTGACAGAGCTCACCAGGAAGGGTAATCATGATGAAAGTGAACAGGAACGCATAGGAACTCAGTTCCTGTACCTTTTTTGCAGCAGGAACAGGGTTCCTGTACTTCTTCCCACTGACACTGGAACTGAAATTCTTAAACCAGTAACATAATGACAGTTTCTGGGCCTGTGACCTGAAATCAGGGTTTACTTAACAGTATTTGACTTGCACAATAATGCAGTTTTGTTAGAAATACTTCAATGTCTGTAACCGAATCTACTAGTGTCTGAACAGATAGATCTGTTTTGACACAGCTGTCCTTCAGATTGAGGATCTTCATTCTGCATTTCATATTTGCTGGTGCCCAAGTTTCTGTACTTTTTGTCTACCACTTGCACCAGGGAGTGTAATATACTAGATATTGTGTTAGCAAATGGGGACCAAGTCCAGGATGTGGTAATACAGGACTGACTAGTGGGAAGCGATCACAGCTCAGTGTTGTTCTTCCTCCACACAGGTAGGGAGTCAGCTAGAACCAGGACAAGTGTGATAGATTTCAGGAAGGCAGATTTTGCTAGGATGAGCAGCAACCTGGGGGGCACCTTGCCGAAATTTTCCCGGGGATGGATGCTGAACAGAAATGGTCTATCATAAAGGGGGGTCTGACAGAGGCCATGGATACATGTGCCAAGATACAGAGTAAGCAGTCCAGGTCTAAAAATTCCTAACTGGCTCAGCAGAAAAGTGGTCAGAAAAGTGAGGGAGAAGAGAGAGAGGCCTTCAACAGGTACAAGAAATCTGGGTGAGGGGAGGACGAGGATGTGTACTCAAAGAAATCTAGGGAAGTGAGTAGAACAATCAGGGCAGCTAAAAGCAGCAAGGGAGCTGGGATTGGCTCAGGGGATCAGAGATGGGTATAAGGATTTCTTCAAGTATATAAGAGAGAAGAGAAGTTGCAGGGACGAGACTGTCAAAATCAAGAGGAAGGAGGGTTGAGCAGAAAAAGGGGAAGACCAGGCAGAGGCACTCAACGAGTACCTTTCCTTGGTGTTCACAAAGGAAAAGGATGGTACAACACCACAAGGGGAAGGAGGGCCGGTGGGGGGGGGGTAACAGATGGGGTCATCCAGGAGGATAAGGTGAAGGCCTTAAAGATTTGTGGGTGAACAAGGCACTGGAACCTGATGGTGTACATCCAACAGTCCTGAAGGAATTGGCAGAGGTATTAGCAGGCCCTCTGGCAGACCTGTTTAACACCTCCTTGGAGTCAGGGAGGGTGCCCATGGACTGGAGGATGGGCAAGTGGTACCCCTCCACAACACTGGTTCTAGGGATGAACCAGGCAATTACAGACCAGTAAGCTTCACTTCCATAGTGGTAAAGCTGATGTAGGCCATTCTGAAGGAGAGGTTGATAACCTTCCTAGATAGCAATGGATTCCAGGACAAAAAGACAACACGGGTTTGTCTTGGGAAGATCATGCCAGACTAACCTAATTGACTTCTTTGACTGGGTCACAAGAGCAGTTGATGAGGGCCATGCTGTGGATATCCTGTATCTGGACTTCAGCAAGGCTTTGGACTCAGTGCCACACAGAAGGTTATTGGCAAGCTGAGGAACCTGGGGTCAGGGGAGAAACTAGTGGGGTGGGTTAGGAGCTGACTGCAGAACAAACAGCAGAGGGTAGTTATAAGGGAGAGACCTCCAAGCCAAGGCCCATGACTAGTGGAGTAGCACAGGGTTCAGTGCTGGGCACTGTTTTGTTCAATGTCTTTATCGGGAACATTGCAGAGGGGGTCAAGAGTAAGATCAGCCTGTTCACCGATGACACCAAGATATGTGTAACAGTGGACAGTGAGGTAGGTAGGCAGGAACTCATGGAGGATCTGGCTAAATATGAACACTGGTCAGATGTGTGGTAGTTGGGGTTTAATGCTAAGAAGTGACAGATCATGCACCTCGGAGTCAGAAACCCCAGGAACAGCTATTGGCTAGGGGGAGTGCAGGTATCAACTTCAGAGGTGGAGCTGGAACTAGGGGTTCTAGTCACATGGGACATGAAGGTATCAGCACAGTGCAGGAGGGTGGCAGCAAGGGCCAATCAGATGCTAGGCTACATTGTCAGGGGTATCACCTCAAGAAAAGAGGGGGTTATCCTGCCCTTGCACAGATCACTGATGAGGCCACACATGGAGTACTACACGTAGTACTGGTACCCTTACCTAAAAAAGGATGCAAGATTGCTGCAGTTGGTGCAGTGTAGGGTGACAAAGATGATCAAGGGTCTAGGGGAGAAAGCCTATGAGGAAAGATGGAGGGAGATCAACATGTACTCCCAGGAGGACAGAATGGAGAGGGGGTACATGACAGAGACCTTTAAATACTTAAAAGGCACAAACAGGGTCAGAGCAGGAGGATTTTTCTGCTGAAAGGGAAGAAGGGTCACAAGGGGGAACAGTCTTAAATTGGAAGGGAAAAGATTCAGGAGGGAGATGAGGAGGCACTACTTCACAGAGAGGGTGGTTGCTGGATGGAATGCACTGCCAGAGGAGTTGATCGCACTGAAGACAGTAGACGGTTTTAAGCGGGGCTGGGAGAAAGTCTAAGGGAAAAAGATAATGGAAAGGGAACAGGGGGCAGCTGCAGGAGAAGTAAACTGCAAACTGAACACTTGGGCAGACTTGCTAGACCTATGGGCCTTATTTTGCTGGCAACTTCGTGTGTCCGTATTGGTTGCTCACATTGAAAATTGCAATTTCCACATCTGTGCATGCCGAGGCATCATCAGAAGCCATGTATTGGACCTGGAAACAGTTGTGGAAAATTGACTAGATACTAGTTTATCCTTTAAATTGGGACCCCTGCTAAATGAAATCCTAGGTTTGTTACATATGTGTTGTACTAGGATAGTGTCACTCAATAAAACTGGCGTCCACCTGGCATTTTTATAGCTGGAGCTGGAGAGCACAGGAATATCCTGTTTTTGCCACAGAAACCTGGAATCCGACTTTTCAGTTCTATTCAATTCAATCAACTCAATTCAGTTCAATTTATTTGTTTCACTAGGAGAGGCTCCATTGAGCAAGCTCATTTTCAAAGATGTCCTGGGTAGGACAGCGTACAAATTAAAACAGTGAACTAGAGAGTATAGAGATAGACAGCTTACAAGTTAACAATGGCTTACAGAGCATAGAGATATATAGACATAGTGCAGCCAGCTAAAGAATACAAATACATTTAGTGCCTGTGTAGCAAATTGTTTTATACAGGTTATAAGAAACAGAAAGTAGCAGAATATATAATGCATGGCATTATTAATTCCACAGCAAATACACACTACTGAAGTCAAGTGCAGACACATGGATTTTGGTACCTCATCTTGTCATCCTCTATAATCTAGGTTTGGATCAGCCACATGAACAGGTTTCAGCATATACTTTACCAAGGAGCTTCTTAAGGGTGCTTGTGCTCACCAGTGTTGATAATTTCAGAGTGGACTATAGTGAGTTCCAGAAGGTGGGAATGGAACAACTAATGGTGATCTTCCCTATCTGTGTTGCATATGCTGGCATGTCTAAGAGTACGTAATTGTTTTCCCAGAGAGCATTGTTGCTGTGAGACATTCTGAACAGATTTCTGATGTATCCAGGCAGGTTGTTTAGAAAAATCTTGTGTGCCCATATGCATGAATTTATTAGCCTCCTATTGGTTAGTGAGGGCCATCCTACTATTTCATATACATTGTAACGATGGGTCCTTGGTCCCAGGTCTGTTATGAACAAAGTGTTCTACGACAGAGTATGCCAAGCTTTGTAAGAGACGACTGATCGGTGCCAATAAATAAGGTCTGCATAATCAAGAACTGTTAACATAGAAACATAGAATTTGATGACAGGTAAGGACCGCTTGGCCCACCCAGTCTGCCCATTTTCCTACCTAATGGATAAGTTGCAGATCCTAGTTAACCAGTAGCCTACTTCTTTCTACCCCCACCCCCTAGAATTGCCTTATGACTGTCCCATGCATGCTTGAATTCAACCACTATTTTTGACTCCACAATCTCCTCCAGAAGGCCATTCCATGCATCCACAACCCTGTCTGTGAAAAATACTTTACATTACCTCTGAGCCGCCCCCATCTTCAAATTCAGCCCTTGTTCTTGCACACTTCTTTTTTTGAAAGATGCTACCCTCTTGGACTTTGTTGATTCCCTTGAGGTACTTGAAAGTTTCTGTCATGTCCCCCCTCCCTCCTTTCCTCGAGGCTATACATATTAAGCTCCTTTAGTCTCTCTCCATATGTCTTCTGGTGCAGACCCTGCACCATTTTAGTTGCCCACCTCTGGATAGCTTCCATCTTGTCTATGTCCTTGTGGAGATTGGGTCTCCAGAACTGCACACAGTACTCCAGATGGGGTCTCACCAACTGTCTGTACAGAGGGATAACAACTTCCTGTTTTCTACTGGTGATGCCTCTCCCTATGCATCCCAGTATCCTCCCAGCCCTCCTTACTGCCCTCTCACATTGCTTGCCCAGCTTTAAGTCATCTGATATGACTACCCCAGGTCCTTTCCATTTTGTTGTTGTTAGTATCTCACCCCCATTATGCATCTTCCCCTGGGTTTTGTTTCCCAGGTGCATTACCTGCACTTCTAGCATTGAATCTAAGCTGCCATACATTTGACCATTTCTCTAACTTTGCCAAGTCCCTTCTCATCCTTTCCACCCCACCTTGTGCATCAACTCTGTTGCAGATCTTTGTGTCATCTGCAAGAGACATACTTTTTCTTCCAGTCCCTCTGCAATGTCGCTTATAAGACATTGAAGAGACCGTCCTAATACTGAACCCTAGCGGTACCCCACTAGTAGTACCCCCTTTCTTCAGAGTGGAATCCATTTACTATTACCTCTGTGTCCTATTCTCCAGCCAATTCTTACCAAGCTATCATCTTGGGACCCACTCCCAGGATGGCTAACTTGTATATTAATATTTTGTGTGGGACTGAGTCAAATGCCTTGCTAAAGTCTAGGTAGGCCATGTCCACAGCCCCTCCCTAATCTACTACTTTGGTCACCCAATCCAAGAAATCTATTAGATTCGTCTGGAATGACCTTCCTGCTGTGAATACATGCTGCCTTGGGTCCTGTGCCCCTCTGGCCTCTAGGTACTTGACAATTCTTTCCTTCAGAAGTGATTCAATCATCTTCCCTATCACTGAGGTTAAACTAATGGGTCTGTAGTTTCCTGCTTCTGCCCTGCTCCCACTTTTGTGAAGGGGAATCACATCTGCCCTCCTCCAGTCCTCAGGTACCACCCCATCCTCCCATGATTTGTTAAAGAGGGTAGTCAGTGGTGTCACTAGTTCTACCCTTAGTTCTTTTAGAATTCTGGGATGAATCCCATCAGGCCCCATTGCTTTGTCCACTTTCAGTTTTAAGAGTTCTTTCAGAACCCTGTCTTCTGTAAATGGGCTGGTATCAACTTCTGTATCCAGAGTGTTTCTATTGTTTGTTTTAGGTACCTCCCCCTCTTCATTTGTAAATACTGAGCAAAAATATTTGTTTAGTATCTCTGCCTTTTCACCGTCACTTTCTGCCCACCCCTATACCTCTCAACCTTTTGTCCCCCAAATGTGGAACATTGCCTCTCAAAATGTGGAACAAATGAACAAAATGTGGAACACTTAATCAAATCTTTGCTTAAGAAGCTCAGAACACTGTTAAAATGTTTGCATTTATGTTCAGAAAGTCTGTTATTAATTGAATAATATATTTTTTGCTTCATTTACTATAGATTTTTGCTTTAAAATGTTAATACTGAATGTGGAACAAGTCCTCACAACGTGGAACAGGAAGCTTTTGTGAAGTAAAATGAGGAACGTTCCTCGTTATGTGGTACAGTTGAGAGGTATGCGACCCCCCATTTATTAAGCCTCACTATCCCTCCCTTAGTCTTCCTTCGCTCCCTGATGTACCTAAAAAAGGTTTTGTCCCCCTTCTTAACTGAGCTGCCTATCTTTTCCTCGGTTCGGGCCTTTGCTGTTCTGACTGCCTTCCCAGCTTCCTTTTGTTTTAACTGATAAAATTCTCTGTCCTGCTCCTTCTGTGATTCCTTGTACTTTCTGAATGCTTTCTTTTTCTCTTGAACCTTTACTGCTATCTCCTTTGAGAACCATAGTGGTTTCTTACATTGTTTTGTTTATTTTCTTTACACAAAGGCTTGTTACCTCTTTGATGGCAGTTTTTATTATTCCCCATTGTTCTTCCACCCCTCCTTCCTGCCCATTTGCTAGTGCATTCCTTAGGCACTCACCCATTTTGGCAAAGTCAGCCCTCCTAAAGTCCAGTACTTTTGCCTTTGTATGGCTTGACTCTATTGCTGTGTTTATTGTGAACCATACTGTTTGATGATCGTTAGTTCCCAGATGGCTACCCACTTCTAAATCTGTGATCCTCTCTCCATATCAATTGGAGAGAACCAGGTCTAAGATTGCTCCATCTCGAGTGGGTTCCAATACTAGTTGTCTAAGGCATGCCCCCTGTAGGGCATCTAGAATAACCCCACTCTTAGAAGTGGCTGCTGCAACTGCACTTCAGTTAACATCTGCCATATTCAGATCACCCATCAGCAGTATCTCCCCTTTATCTGCCATTCTAAGTATACTTTCTATAATTTCCTTGTCCATTTCCTCCCCCTGAGAGGAGGGTCTGTATACAACCCCTGTGCGGATTGTGGTGCCATTTCCTGCCTCCAAATTGACCCACAGTGCTTCTTCTCCTCCTCCCTGTTTACCCTTTTGTTCTGTTGCTTTGATTCCTTCCCTTATGAAGAGAGCTACTCCTCCTCCTCTTTTACCCTCCTTGTCCCTCCTGTAGATAGTATATCCTGGTATGTTTATGTCCCAGTCATGGTTCTGTGTATACCATGTTTCTGTGACTGCCACAATATCCAGATGTTCCTCCTTCATCAAGGCCACTAATTCAGGAAGCTTGTTACCCAGACTACGGGCATTGATACTCATTGCTCTCCATTTTGTGATGGCTTTGCCTTCTCTAGCAGCATCCCCCACTGACCTTTCTATCTTGGTCTTTTTTTCATTTAGTACCCTGTTTTGTAGGGGGAGGCTGGGATTTTCCTGCTGCTTATCAGTGCCTACCCCCTTGACTAGTTTAAAAGCTTGCCAATGAAGCATTTAAACCGATTGCCCAAAAGACTTGTTCCCTTCCTGGACAGATGCAGACCATCCTGGCAGTATAGGCTGGTGTTCCTCCAGGTGGAACCCCAGTCCCCAGTGAAGCCAAACCCCTGTGCTCCACACCATTTTTTCAACCATTCATTAAACTGCATGGTGCAAAGTACCCTTGCCTCACCCATGCCACTAACAGGCAGCACCTCTGAGAAGGATACTGTGTGTGCTACTTGTCTTAGACCCTCCCCAACTCTACAAAGTCCTTCTGCACTGCTCTAATGTCATGATGAGCCAAGTCATTTGTCCGTAGGTGGACAATGACGTCCAGCTCAGACTCCCGTGCAACTGTTCTTGTGATCCTAAGGATGCGCTTCCTGTCCCTCCAAGCCATGGCACCAGGCAGGCACCTTACTTCAGTTTTCCCTGCTCCCCCCAGTTCTATCCCCCTAATAATTGAGTCCCCCACCAGGAGTTGCTTCCTTTCCCTGTGGTGCCCTCTGCCTCTTTCCTGAAGGCCTCCCTTCTGACAGTTGTCTGCAACCTCTTTAGTCTCCTCTGTGGGTGCATCCATAGGGGAACTATGCTCTCCCAGAATGGTGTATGGATTGTGAAGTGGAACAACTGACTGCATGTGCCTTTGTTCCCCCACCCTTACCCTCCCTGAGCCCACTGTGGTCCAACTGCTGTACTTTCTTCAAAACCTCTAAGGTAGTGGTGGTGGCTCTGGTGCTCCCTGGATGGGGGAGGTTCCCTTACTACTGTCCAGTGCAGCCTGAAGACGGGCAACTTCCTCCCTCAGGGCAGAGAGTTGTTTGCAAACAGGGCAGCATCTCAGCCTCCAGAAAGACTCCCGGAAGACTGCTGCCCCACAGCCATTACATTGCACTACTCCCCACATGTCTGTCTAAAAAAGTTGTTTGGATGTAGCGCTTGCAAGTATCATATGAGAAACAGTGCCTATTTGTGTAATAAATTCCTAGTCTAGTCCTCAGTTTTTTTTACAGAGGGTAGCAGTATGAGTAGCGAAAGACAGTTTGTTATCAAGAGAGATCCCGAGATATCTGTACTGTTCAATCACTTGTATGGATTTGCCTAATAAGGTATTGATAGTTGGGGTAAATTCATGTTGTGGTGTTACAAGTTGTGAATTAATGAACATGGCCATTGTTTTACTGGTATTTAATAGAATTTTTGAGTTATGTAGGTTTAATTGTAATTTATTCAATGCTTTTTGGAGATCTGAGCATGTAGTATTGCTGTTAGGTCCAGAGATGTATATGCAGGGTAATCTGCGTAGAGTGTACTTTGGTGTCAGTTATTGAATCTCCAGTGTCATTTGTATATAACATAAAAAGTAGGCGGCCGGGTACTGAACCATAGAGGCACCTTTGACTGGGGTACATGTGAGTAGAAGCCTGCTGCTTTAACCAGTTGTACATGACCTGTTAAATAATTGGTGAACCAGTTCAGTGAGGTTTTAATGTGCATACCTGTGGAAAACTCCCAACTCTGGTTTGCTGTTCTCTATTCTTTTCTGACTGCTGTTCTAAACTCCTTTCTGAGCTATCAGGCATATTAATATTTCATTGATTTGGGGGAAATGATGTCCTTTGAAATTTTCATTTACATTCTTGAACTCAAGCCTGATAGTCTCACATTTCAGATGTTACACAATTTGTTCTTTTGTTAATGAAATTGTTGATTTTTCCTCACTGGTGCAGGTAATGTATAATGTACCATGGTGTAACAAATGTATTTAATGTTAGTTCTTGAAGTACCTAATTATGTTATTAATGTAATGGAATGTAAATGATGTCATGGGATGGTACTTAAGGATGTGATTTCTGCAAGTTGCCTCCCGCTCAGGAAGCTCTAACGGAGCAAAGCACTGGGGTAGCTGGGTAAAGGTTGGTGGTTGGTTTGATGTTTTGCTGAATGTGTCACACATTTTTGTTATTTGGATTACTGGAATAAAATCATCTTAAACATCTTCAGTTGGAGTGTGGCTCCACTTATTTCCTGAATGTACGCACTTGTTCTACTGTATCCTGGTGTGCAGTTTATTTGTGGTGGCAGACAGGTTAAATAATCTAGTTCAGAAAGACAGTTAGTGTGACCGCACCTAGGAAGCTGATGGTGCCTAGCAAAATTAAAACAGTAAACAGTACCTTGCAGTGCTGGCACCCACCATAGACCTGGAGAATGTATCTTCCAGACTGAACTTATATCCTTTGGAGTTAAGTATCACAAGTATGTCCTTAAACAGTGAAAAGGCAGCTTTATTAATCCACACTAGTATAAAACAGCTCCAGAAGCAGGATAAAAGCGCTCACAACCTCCAAGTAATGAACAGCTTCTCAGTCAGAGAGTTAACTGTTGCATGTTTTGCACAACTAGTACTTTTTCAAAGCATGTTAGCTTCCCTTCCAGTGACTCCTTAAATAGTCATTTAAAGTGACAGTGATCAATTTACATTATAGGAGACGAGTCGAAAAGTTCTCATACTTCAACAATCCTATTTAAACATTAAAAAAAAGTGTATATATAGTTTAAAATAAATGGATCAGTGCTCAATAACAAGTAATTAATTTCACCTGTCTATAATTCAGTCAATTTTTGCACACTAGTTTTGTTATATTCATGGCATCCAAAATTTGAACAGCAGTGCTTCCTTGCAGTTGCTGGTGCAATATCTGTAAGTGAAATACATATAAGAAAAACATTATTAAATTTTTTATATACAATTATTAGAACAGTGGCAACTAAATATTTCATTTTTTCTTTCCGAGGAAAGGTTTTATTTCAATTCTACCATTAAGGCCTGGCCACTCCATTGCACCTAGCGTAAATATCCAGTATTGTTCCCTTTGGAGTAATAAATCATCATAAGTACCGCCTTTTTGTGGCACAAAGGGTCTATCAATCCCAGTGAAAGTTATGATCAGCTCTGGTTCTAGACATACGCACATGATTTGCGAGGGCATTGGTGATGTCGCCATTCTCTATGGCTTGTGTGTGCTCTAAAAAACTCACTTTGAATGCCCTTTTTGTTTTCCCTGTATGGTAGCTGTCACATTTACATTCTGCCAGATTTATCAAACCACTCATTAAATAATCTAGTTACAGTGTCAGCTAACTGAGGGGCAGCAGTCTTAAGGAACCTGGGTAGAAGGCCATCATAACCAGCATTACCACAGATAGATATAGACCTCATGAGATGAAGTACCTCTTTTTGAGTGATAATTCTGAGAATAAAGGGGGAAGGGGACTGGTTGTTCAACAGAAGTACTCAGATCAGTGACTATACAGGTCATTAGTTGTATATTTGAAGAGATATGGGAAATGAGAATTGAAAGCATTTGCAATAGTTACTACATTATTACAATTAGTGCCATCCCGTATCATATCAGATATAGAAGGACTAGCAGCCTTCCCCTTAAAACCCTTTATGTGATTCCAGAAACTGCTGGAGCCACCTACAGATGACAGGAGAAGCTGTTAACAGTAATTACTTTTGGTAATCCATATAGCTTTATTGCATTCATTTCTTTGCCTTCTATATGCCATCCAATCAGAAGGAGACTTAGAAACTTTAAATTTGGCTCAGGATTTATCTCTAGATTTAAGAGATGCAAGCAGATCACTATGCAACCATCGAGTGGCAATCCCTCTAACCCAACACTTTATTTGGGGAATATGCTGGTCTTGCAAGGCCTGAAGAGTAGAAACAAAGAAGTTGAGTGCATTGTTTATATTGTATCTATGATATAAGGGAGATTAATCTATCCAGTGTAAATCCACAATAAGGGCACCATGGTCCAGTTTAGAAAAATCCCCAAAAACTATCTCTTTGGGAGGCGGTTTCTGAGTACAGGCTTACCAAATGCAAAAAAAGCTTTTAAATGATCACTAATGGAGTCAGACAATGTGCCAGAAGTAATGACTGTATCCCTTCTATTGGTAAGGATCCAGTCAATGGGGGACTAGTGTTTCATAGTTTTGTTTACAAGTCCAATCAGCCTCAAGTCCATAAACGGACTTGTCACCTTTCAGTGGATATACTCCCATTTCCTGTTATGAATATGCTGGTCAAGCAACCTTTTAAATGTTGCCATACTGCCGGCTCCCACCACCTCTGGTGGCAGCGAGTTCCGCCCATTAACCACTCTCTGGTTATACCATCTTCCTCTCCTTTGTGCTCTATAATTATCACCTTGTAACTGATAGGCATGAAGCCTGGTGCCCTATCCAACCCTTTCTTTCATCTAAGTCCTGCACATCCCAAAGATTGTTATTTTGGAAACAAGTATGTGCAAAACACAAGACTCCCCCTGAACTTCGATACGACATTGAATACAGGCCTAATCTTGAAAGTCTATCCTGGTAGCCATTCCTCCTTACCGTGACTATCTTCTTTGTGAGTCTGCGCTATATTCTTTCCACACGCTTGCAACTACCTATACTTTGTGGCGTGCTAAATGGCCTCCCGTATTAAAGTATAGGGCTAATCAAGGATTTATACAGGGGCACCAGGACTTTCTCACTTCTACTGTGGATAGTCCTTAGAATGTTCCCCACTAACTTACTTGCTCTTTTTTACCACATCAGAGCTGTTTTTGTCAAAGGTTAGGGTTTCAGATATTACCTCTCCCAAATCCCTTTCAGTATTAGTGCTAGCCAATAACTTGTTGTTCAATTTGTAACTGGTTTTCTTGTTGTTATTACCTAGGTGCATAACTTTACACTTTTCGATGTTGAAGCTCAGCTTATGTTTCTCTGCCCACTGTTCCAACTTATACAGCTATTTCTGGAAGGTGATTACTGATGCTGGGTGTATTTACCACTGCCCCAACCTTTGTATCGTCTACAAATTTACACAGCCGCACTCCCTCTGAACGTGCATGGAAGTGACAAACTTTTATATAAAATATAACCTCTATTCACTTGCTCTCCAGTATTCTATGCGATTACACTGCCCCCTTCTGTAACCGCCCCTGACTCCCTACTTCATGCGTCTCCCCCATGGCACCTTCCCTCCCTCCGCACTCTAGCTTTCTACTCTCTTCCCACTTACTCCTGCTATCCCTCTTAAGAGCTGCCCTTGTACACTTTTCCTCTTTCCTCACTCTTCCTCTCCTGCTTCTACTATACCCTCCTCATTACTTTTCACAACTTCCTTTCCCCTTCCTCCCCCTTACCCTCACTCTGCTCTTCCTCCACCTCTACCTACCCCAGTCTATGCCTTCTGTCCTCCCTGACATCCTGCCTACCCTCCTCTGCTCTACTTTATTCCCTCCCCCTCTTCCCTAGCCTCTCCACTACGAGTTATCTTTGGCTGCTATGTCATCCCAGGGTTCCACTTCCCAACAATCTTGAAGGCTACTGTTTTCACTTTATTCTACGCTGATGCTTATCTCTGTAACCATCTTTCATAAATGATATGTACCTTATCATGTATATTTCTTTTTATCATTTGATGACTCATCAACGGTATAATGTATGTAACTGTGTTGTATATACCCCGTAAATATTGTCCTTTTCACTCTGTACTAGCTTTTACTATGTTTGCATATGTATATTTCCCCTTTCCCCCAGGACGCATCTGGAATCAAGTTGTTTACAACTCAGAATATCTCTCCTGGTGAAACTTTTGAAATAAATAAAATAAATAATTAATGAAACACACTTTAATAACATCTGAAATATTAAAATCCTTAAATTAAATTTCATCAGGGAAGGCCTGGCTAAACAAAAACATCTGCAATTCAATTTTAAAAGGGTCAATGGTATGGCACTCTCTAATCTGATGAGGTAGAGAATTCCACAGGGATGGGGCTGCAAAAGCAAATGTACGAGCTCCAGATGTCTTTAGTTTGACTCTGGGAATCTCCAGCAATCCCTCATCAGTGGAGTGGAGTGAATGGGAGGGGCTGTAAGGGTGCAGAAAGTCTTGCTGGTAGCTGGGTCCCTGGTCATGTAGGGCTTTATAGGTTAGCAAGCCAACCTTGAAGGAGATTTGCCAATTTATCAGCAGCCAGTGCAGGTATCAGAGCACAGGTGTGGCATGGCAAGATCTAGGTAAGCTAGTCAACAACCTGGCCGCTGCATTCTGCACTACCTGCAATCGGTGAAGAGCTACCCCTGGTAGCCCTAGGTATAGGGCGTTACAGTAATCTAGATGAGAGGTCACAAAGGCATGAACCAATGTTGGCATGTCACCAGGGGGAGATCAGGTGTTTGATCCGGGTAATGTATCTCAGATGATAAAATGAGGCAGACACCTGTGATTTTAGTGTCAAACAATAGCACGCTAGACTCCATGGCACATTCATGCTGACTTTTAAGCCTTAAATGACCCTCCCATTTAACACTCGAGCTCTGTAGTTCAAATTCTTTTTACAATTGAAAGAAATATTGTTTGAATGAAAAATACAAGTTACCCAGTAAGCTACAGGGCCACCCATCTAAGACACAGGGAACTGTACCACTCCAGTAAACCATATTTGAAATCAGGCTTATGCAATGGGGCCTTTTTATGGATTACATTAATAACTAATATACCTGGGAACACATCATTGGGGCATGACATGATCTCACCACACACCTCCCTCCTGAAACAGAACCTGCGGGAACATGTCTCTCTTTATGGCAGGGTTTTCATCAGTTCTGTCCCATTACTCTGAATAGGGGGATAAACCATCTGGATTTGTGTTTTAGATCCTGACCTATGTTACGTGTCCCAAATAGGATACCTCTGCCACTTATCAATTTTTACAGTTCTCCCGTCTGCCTGTATTCTGCCCAACACTTCCCTCAGACTCTAGTCCATCTGCATAAGTCCTCAGATAATAGGACTTTAGACTCCGTGGTACCTTCATGATGACTTTTAAGACAGGGCCTTTTGTTAAGGCTAATAGCTGCAGTAACCCAGATTTGACTAAATGGCCCTGCTATTAGCCTTAAATGACCCTCCCATTTATCACGGGAGCTCTGTAGGTTCAAATCCCTTTTACAATTTAAAGAAATATTGTTTGAATGAAAATGACCGGTTACCCAGTAAGCTACTGGGCTGCTCATTCAAAACATGGGGAATTGTATCACTTGGGTAAGCCATATGTAAGCCCCCCCAAAATGGGCCTACCTGCAGAGGGCTTTGTACTCCCTGGGTTCTCCCATTGGGTTCTGGGGGGAGTCACGCCCAACACACACATTTTGTTCTGTTTCCATATTTTTTTGGGGGGGCTTTGGGGCTGATTTGGCTGGTGCTTCTTTTCCCTTGGTGGAGACCAGGAAAATGTCTTTCCAGGATGTAGAGGATTGGTGTGACTTTGAGAGTTTTAACTCCCATTGGATGCTGCTAGTGCGCAATGTGGCAGTGGGGTGAAAAAAAGAGGATATTCTACATATCTTAGAGAGGACCCTGTCAGACTGTGGGGCATTAAAGATTCAGAGGGTAACGACAGACCAAGTTAAGGGGTGCAAGGACATAGTGGAAATGGGAAAGGACTTGGGCCCCATGGAAGTGCCCCCCAAAGTGACCCCGGACATGTCCCAAGAGACTTGGGTTTTATTGAAAAAAGTGATGGCCAGCGACCTGCTCTCAGGAGAGCCAGGCCCCTCTGGCTCCCTGAGTGATGAGCGGAAGGATTTTGAGATCCAGTTGGGGTCATGGCTTAAGGAGGAAGGGAAGTCCCTGCAGGATCTCAGGGTCCTGCTCCCGGGAGGTGGGGCACTCTCGATGACACTGCCTAATGGGCTGACCCCCCATCTGAGGGTGGCCCATGAGCAGTATAAGCAGCTACGCACTTTCTCCGGGGCTGTCCCCATGCCTGCTGGGGAGGATGACTCCCATTCCTGGAGCAGCCAGGCCACCCAGAAGATTCAGGTCTGAGGGTGTTCTGAGGAGAAGAAATGCAAGCAGGTCTTGGAAAGCCCCTGGGGTATGGTGCTGGACGTGATCCGGTCCTTACGAGCCAGCCAGCCCAACTGCACTCCACATGACTACCTGGACATCCTGCGGAGCACTTTTGGCGTGGTTGAGAAGAGGGAGGCTGTGCTGGGCTAGCTGTAGGGCACCATGCAGCATGCGGGTGAGAAGCTGTCCCAGTATATTAGCAGGGTGGAGACCGTATATTACCAGGGTCGAGACCGTGGTGCTGAAGCTTGCTGAGGCTGGGCACGACTCGCCATCGATGGTGGCTCAGATGTGGCTTGAACAGATCCTGCGGGGGTGGTGCACTCCAGATTGACTGTGGTCACCCTCAGGCTCTGGAACCAGAAGGGTGATTCCCCCCCCTCATTCAAGCAGTTGTTGGATGAGGTAAAGGAAGAGGAAGCCCAACAGGAGGTGGGAGCCCTGCTGCTGATGCTCAGAGCCACCAGTGCCGCCGTGTGACCCCAAGATCTGACCCCACCAGAACCGGCAGGTTCGCTGGACTTGAGGGCAGTTTTGCAGGAGGTACAGGGTGTGAAGGACATAGTACAGGCCTTGCAGCCGGCCATGGAATCCCGCCCTTCCCCTAGCGAGGCAGCACCTGACACCCAGCGACCTCCTGCAACCTATACTGCCCCAGGCCTGGGCCTCGATGGTCCCTGGGACCCCAAGATGGATGGTTCTATTTCAAGTGCAGGCAGGACGGCCATACGCAGAGAGGCTGCTGCAGGGAAGAGAATTCACAGCTGGTGGCTGAGAAACAAAGGGAGCAGGGAAACTTCAAAAGACTCATAATGGAGCGATCTGCACCCCCGAAATGGCATTGCTCCACCCTTTGGACAGACCCCCAAGTACCCCCCCAATCGTGGTGTGCTCAGGGGCCTGATCGGTCCTCAAATAGACACCGAAGTCACGGTGAAAGGAGTGACCTGTTTCGCTATACTGGTTAGCGAGTCCCAAGTCACCATCAACCACCAGCCTTTTATGACCAACACTTAAAACACCTACCTCTCCTACCCTTGTCTGGATTGTCCCAGTGGACTATAGGTAGCATCGATTTCCCTTATGATGGGTATTGTGTGGTCAGCATACCCTTCCCGATATGGGGGAAGGAGACCCCTACCGCTATAGAGGCCCTTGCGTTAGTCTGCCCTGAGCCAAAGAGCATGTCTGACACCCTTGTGCTTATTGGGACCAATGCCAATATGTTCGAGTGGTTGGCACAGATGTGGTCTGACAGGGGTGGGATAGATAAGCTCACCAGCCCCTCTGTTAAAGCCACCATGAAATGGGTGGGGCTGGAGGTGAAGAGCGACCCTAGTGGGGTCGATGGAGATGGGGTCGGATTAGTCCACCGGGTGGATGGGAGAGAGTTAACCCCCTCTGGTGCCGAATGCCATGTGATGGGCATCGCTCGGTTTGACTGATCCCCCCAAAGGGCTGCTTTCATACTCAACGCCCCACCTCCGGGTAGCCTACCACATGGGCTACTTGTCCAGAGAGCAGTGCTGCCCTCCTCAGACAGTTCCAGTGCCCAGCGAGTTACTGTGAGGGTGCGGAATGAGTCCAAAAGGCTGGTGACCATCCAAAGGGGTTGTGTGTTGGCCACTATTTTTCAGTGTGATGGAGTCATGTCCATCATCCCTGGGGAAGCTCCAGAGGAGGAGACAGACCCATCCCTGTTTGACTTCAGAAGCTCCCCTATATCCAGCAGTTATAGGCGGAGTTTAAGCCACAAGTTGGTGAAGCACTGGCGAGTTTTCTCCTTACATGAGTGAGACATGGGCTGTGTCACCAGGGAAGAGCACAGTATCTGGCTGAAAGATGACCGCCTGTTCAGAGAATGGTCATGGAGGTTAGCCCCTGGCGACGTGGAAGATGTTCAGAAACACCTGCTAGAGTTACTGAATGCCGGGGTCATCATGGAGTCCCAGAGCCCGTATGCTTCCCCCATTGTTGTGGCTTGGAAGAAGAGTGGAATGGTGAGGATGTGCATTGACTACCGTTCGCTAAATAAGAGGACTATCCCAGACCAGTACATGGTGCCCTGAGTGGAGAATGTGCTGGACAGCTTGTCAGAGAGCGAGTGGTTCTCCGTGTTAGATTTCCGGAGCGGGTACTACCAAATACCCATGGCCGAGGAGGACAAAGAGAAGACCACTTTTATCTGCCTGCTGGGGTTCTAACAATTCGAGCATATGCCTATGGGCATATCTTGAGCCCTGACCACCTTCCAGTATTTGATGGAGAAAGCCATGGGAGACATGAACCTGCTCAAGGTCATAGTCTACCTGGATGACCTCATTATCTTTGGGCAGACCTTGGAGGAACACGAGTCCTGGTTAATGAAGGTCCTGGATCAGCTGGAGGAGTTTGGCCTAAAGGTCTCCATTGACAAATGTCAGTTCTGTCAGCCTGTGGTTAAGTACATCGGGCACATCGTCTTGGCCGAAGATGTGCAGACTGACCTGGCTAAAGTGGAGGCCCTCCACTCATGGCCCTGGCCCACCCACTTGTGAACCTTGCACTCCTTCTTGGGGTTTTGCAGCTACTATCATTGGTTTGTGATGGATTACTCCTTGGTGATACATCCTCTGAATGACCTGATGCGAGGCTACACTCCAGCAAACCAAAGGAAGGGGGCACCCCCCCCAAGGGGTACTTGAGCATTGGGGAACCTTTTGGGGACAGATGGACTCTGGAGTGTGAGGCTGCTTTCAGGGAGATCATTTGGAGGCTGGGGCAGGCCCCTGTCCTTGTTTTTGCTGACCCCCCAAAGCCTATGTCTTCCACACGGATGCCAGTTTGAGTGGTTTGGGTGCTGTCCTGTATCAGGAGCATCCTGAGGGGTTCCGCCCTGTGGCCTTTGCTAGCTGTGGCCTGACCTCCTCCAAAAGGAATTACCCAGTTCATAAACTGGAATTCCTGGCACTGAAATGGGCAGTGACGGTGACGTTCCATGAGTATCTTTATGGGGTTCCATTCACCGTTCACACTGACAACAACCCTCTGACTTACGTCACTACCACAGTGAAGTTGAACACAGTGGGGCACTGATGGCTTTCAGCCCTCTCCACCTACAATTTCAGTCTGGAGTATCGGAGTGGATCAGCCAATATGGATGCGGACGCCTTGTCCCGACGCCCACATGATGACACCCATGGACCCCAGTCTAGCTCGGCCCAGTCCTGGTCCAAGTACTTTGTTCACAGGTAGGGCCCACTCCTGCTACCTTTACTCATGTCACCAGGAGCATAGAGGTGCTGGGATTCCCCCCCCCAAAGATATCCTGCCTGCCTATCTAAATTTTGCAGGCCTGGATCTCTCGTCCCTGCCTCAGCCCAGTAAGGCTGATCTGCAGTGGGACCAGGTGTCTGATCCTGGCATACAAGACCTTCATTGGGCTATTGCAGAGAGGAAGTCCCCCAGGCAAGTGCGGAGCAGTCACCCTGATGCCCGCCACATGCTAAGGGAGTGGGACAAGCTGGTCCTGCAGGATGGGCTGCTGCTATGTGCTGTGCAGGACATGAACCATCCAGGCCGATCTAAGCTGCAGTTGGTATTGCCTGGAGTATACCATGGGGCTGTCCTCAAGTCCCATGACGATATGGGGCACCTGGGCTATGACTGCACCCTAGATGCATGTAGGGCTAGGTTCTATTGGCCCAGGATGAAGGCTGATGTGGAGAGCCACTGCAACGCTGCCTGCGGTGTATCCAGCGGAAGACTTTGCCCAGATGGGACGCTCTTCTGGTCAACATCAGTACCAGTGGGCCCATGGAGTTGGTGTGCATGGATTTTCTGTCCTTGGAACCCAACAGAAAAAACACAGCTAACATCCTGGTCATCACGGGTCACTACACCCAGTACATGCAGACTTTCCCCACAAAGGACCAGAAGGTGAGCACTGTGGTTAAGGTCTTGCAGCAATATGTCCAGCATTACGGCTTCCCCAAGAGAATCCACTCTGACCAGGGCTGGGATTTTGAGAGCCGTTTGGTGAGGGGAGTTTCTGTCATCCTATGGCATACAGAAATCCCACACCACCCCTTACCACCCCCAGGGGGATCCACAGCCTGAACATTTCAACCGGACCTTGCTGAACATGTTGGGCATCCTGGATCCCTGCGGACAAAGTGAACTGGAGTCAAAAGGTCGGTCAGTTGGTGCATGCACACAACTGTGCGAAAAATTATGTGACCCAGCGTCTCCCTCTTACCTCATGTTTGTTCGCGAGGCCTGGCTGCCAGTGGACCTTTGCTTTGGAGCATCAGCTGATGGGACTTCCCATAAGTCATACCTTGAGTATACTGGTCTGCTGAGGGAAAAGCTATGGGCAGCGTACAAGCTCACCTCTGAAGTGGAGGCTCGTAGTTGTCAGGGGAACAAAAGGAGGTATGATGCCAGAGTACGCAGTCAAGAGCTGGGAGTGGGGGGCAGGGTCCTACTGCATAATCTGGGACTCCAGGGGAAGCACAAGATCTAGAAACAGTGGGCCCCGGACAGTTAACTCATGGTGTAAAAACTGTCTAACCTGCCAGTGTATCGCATAAAGCAGGAACATGGTTGTGGGCTCGAGAAAACGGTGCACCAATATGATTTGCTCCCTATAGGGGAGATCATGCCCAACCGTATCCCGGGTCCTGCCCCGCTGGCAGCAAGGTGGCCTGTAACATGGGGGCAGAATAAGTGGAGAGGGCCCGCCTCTTCCTCCTTTCTTGGCCACACCACCGGGGGCGTCGACAGTGTGCGCCGCCCCAGGAAGGGTCGGGTGGCCATTCCAGTGATGAGAACGAGGAGTAGGATTCTGACTGTCATCAGTGGGGAATGGATTCGGACATTCCCTCCACCCAGTGGGAGTGGTACTGCCAAAGCTCAGTCCCTTCCACGAGTACCAGCCATCCAGATCCCACATTGTACTTGAACCCTGAGGCCGGCCTTTCATCCCAGAGGCCTGTCCCATTGTTTGTGTGTTGGGTCCCAGTCTAGGTAGTGTTTTGGGTAGTCAAGAGGGCCACCTGGCAGGCCTTTCTCCACCAGTGAGTTAGCTGCAGCTCCAGCCCCCGCCCCTGTGCCTGATCTAACCTCAGATAGCGTAGAGGTACAGGGTCTTCCCCAGTGGGGATGGTAGACTGTGAGCCTAAGGGAAAACCCCCCACGAGTGAATTGGTTCCAGTACCCGACGATGCACTGCCTAGAAGATCGGGCCGACCTCCACGGCCCACTGTAAAGCTCACATATGACACCTTTGGTGAGTCTACAAACCTGCCCATTAATGCCAACCACAAGCCAGTGGTGCCTGTTCTCTATCCCCCATTGTGTTGCCCTAGGGAGGCAGTAGGGAAGTGTAGGTGCACACCCTCTCTTACCTGTATATAGTCCATTGTTGTGGCTGGACCTGACACAAGCCTAACTGTGATTATGATTATTGTTGGTGCTAGTTAGGAACCAGGTGTCTAGCTAGAAAAGTGCATGCTACTTGTAATGGATTCCTAAAAAGGGGCTTGTTAGCATACCAAGTTTCCAGCCAGGGGAGTGTGTAAGTCCCCCAAAATGGGCCTACCTGCAGAGGGCTCTGTGCTCCCTGGATTCTCCCATGAGGTTCTGGTGGGAGTCACACCTGGCAACTTCCCTGTTGCGGCATGCAGCCACTGTTGCCGGTGCCTCGGCCCAGTCAGGGCCGGGCTGGGTGCCAGAACACCGGTCAGTACCGCTGGGTGTGGGAGCGTGGTCCTGGGTCTGGGATTTAGGCTACTCGAGCCTGGGGCCGCGCGAAGGCCAACCGGTATTTTATTTTTTAAGATGGTGGTCCCACATGCTCTGCATGTGCGTGGGACTGCCGACTCAATTTAAAGGAGCCAGGCTCCCATTTCTCCATGGCCACGTGGCCGATCAGCGTAGCAGTGTTTCCCTGGCACCCAAATTGAGCAGAGGGGCCAGGGAAGAGGCGCATAGTGACTGGACGTGCTACGGTCATGAAATAAATATAAATTAGCCCTGTCAGTGGGCTACAGGCAGCTGGGAGGTCATGTGGGGGTCATCAGCCAATGAGAGGAAGGCTGAGCACAGGGTTTTTAAAGGGAAAAAGAGCACGGATTTTGAGACTGGGAACAAAGGAGAGAGAGGACTGAGAGGAGAGAGGAGCCGAGAGCTGGGAGAAAAAGGCAAAGGAACTGGGACCAAGAGAAAAGGCAGTTACAAAGGCAGCCTGCTGGGTTGTAGGCTCTCTGGCTACCCCTCCCCCCTCCAGAAAACAAGAGCAGGAGGAGGGCTGCAGCTGCTGCAGAGAGGGAGAGCAGGAGACTTCCCTGAGGGGACTGGGGCTGACTGACTGGACTGGAAGGGACAGTTAGAGTGAGCCTTGGGCTTTGGGGACTGCTTCACACAGGGGTCCTTGAATTCCAGCCAGAGGAGAGCCCTGGAAGCCTGTCAGCCACTAGCCCACGTCTGGCTAAGGGAAAGTTGATCCGCCCTGTGTCTTCAGTGTGAATCCACTGTTGCAATAGAGACCAGAGAGACAGAAGGACGAACAGGTCTGTCTGGTGAATACTGTATACAAAGGCCCTCTGGCAAAGCTGGAAAGGCCAGGCAGGTAAACAACAGCACCTCCTCCACCCACTGTGCATATCCTTGAATCAAGGAGACCATCATCCTCCTGGGGGAGCCGTGAGTACCCCAAGCTGCAGCTCTGGGGATTCTTTGTTTGCATCAGCTAGGAGGACAGGGGAAGAGCCCCACCCCTAACGACAGACTGATTTTTTCTGAACCTGTCTTGCTCTGCAAGGGCCCCAACGAGAGACTGCAGGCCTGCTACTGAGGAAAGTGAGGTACTCACCATCTGGGATTGTTCTGTGCACCGGGGAGGAGAGCTCATACTGGGTTGAGTGCCTGATTTAATGGAGGCTCAAGGGAGTAGCCCTCACCTCCTCTGTCTTAGATCACTTTAAATAAAGAGGGATTATTGCTTGCCATCTTACATAAGTGTTTGTGCTTTGTTATCATTGTTGTGGGGTGGGATTGTTGATCTAATTGTGCCAGAGGGGAATATGCTTGTTCTGCTGCAGTAGTGATATTATGTTGTTCTGCTGCAGTAGTGATGTCATTATGTTGTTCTGCTGCAGTAGTGATGTCACTACTGCAGCAGAACCACTTGGAATGCTGGCAGATTGTTGCTTTTCTCTATTTGATTCTGTGGTGACAGTATTCTAGAATATCTAGAGACTTCACAAGTCAGTTTCATTATGAAAACGAGAAAGAAAAAAACATAATGCACATATTTCACATAATACTACTGTACACTATAAAAATACAGGATGAGCAACTTTATGCACAACCTGTGTGTTCTGTCACCTCGGGGTTCTGATTCTCATGGACCTCTCGAGCTTCACTCTCGAAGTCAGAGGGAATCAGAACCCCTCTGTGGCAGAACACACTGGTTGTGCATAGTTGCCCATCCAGTATTCTCTATGTTCCTGTGGGGGTGGTGGCCTGTATTGCCCACAGAAGGCCGTACCATTGCCCCAGGTGGAGGCACCAAGTCACCATTGGAGATCCAGCCAGGACTCAGGCCTGGACCCTTGGGGAGGTACGTTGAGGACTCCAAGGGCTCCGGGGCAGCCCAGGTGAGTGAGACAAGAGGGGCTGTTACACATATTTGAAATCAGGCTTATGCAATGTGACCTTTTTATGAATTATAAATAACTAATATACATTGGACACATCAATAGGACATGGCATGATCTCACCATAATGGGTGGCTAATACAGGAGATGCACACTAAACATGTGGTGTGCATAAGAGACAATTCAACTATCAGCAGTCAACTAGCTGAATTACAAAAACGTTTCAAAGCCAAATATTTCTGATATAAAGTAAGGGTAGCAATGCAGAAATTAATTCATACTACTGTATATGCAGGTGAGATTCCACAAACAGTAGAATGCTAAATGAAACAGCAGCAGAATCAGTTTCACAGAAGAACCAAGAGATCACTGACCAGGTATAACTGTGAAGACCAGGGGCAGCAAAGGCCTGTCAACAGACTAGCGTTACCAGCAGCAAACAAGCAGAGCAGCGTACAACAGAGTTCACTGTAAAATGGAGCAGCATGGCTGGCCGTTGGCCATCTCCCACAGCTGACACCCACAGTGTGTCGCTCTTGGCACTGCAGCCCTTAGCTCTCCCAACCACACGCGTGGAGAACCAATTGGGTACATCCATGTACTGTATATAGGAGGAGAGGAACATCAATTGTCTGAATCCATGTGGCTCACGCATGCTGGAGTTTGTTGCTGACTAGGGCTGGTGCAGGACTTTGGAGGTATGTCTGGTGGCATCAGTAGTGACAATGAAGGGGGTCCCAATCTCAGGACAAGGCCTCCTCTTTGCAATCAGGTGAAAGTAGCAGCCCAGGAATAAGAACAGTGCTCATAGTTGTGCTATTTAAGGAGGCATCAAGTCTGAGGTGATCTCAGATTTAGGATTGGTGCCTTACAAGAGTCACAGATGCCAATTGGCTGACTCCGTGTGGCTCACCCATGCTGGAGGTTGTGGCCAACTCGTGCCGGTGCAGGGCTTGGGCAGCAGATACGGTGGCATCAGCAGTAACATAGAGGGGGTCCTGATGTCTGAACAAAGCCTCCTCCCTGCATCTAGGTGAAAGTAGTAGCCCAGGAAAAAGAAAAGTAGTGCATGCATCAAGTATATGGGATCTCGGATATAAAATTGGCACCCTTACAAGAGTCACAGAAACTGATTGGCTGAATCCATGTGACTTGTCCATGCTAGAGGTCATGGCTGACTTCAGCTGGTGCAGGGCTTCAGCAGCAGGTTCGTGGCATCAGCAGTAGCGGGGGGGGGGCTGATCTCAGGACAAAGCCTTCTGTCTGCATCTGGGTGAAAGCAGCAGCCCGGGAAAGTGTAGTGATTCCATTAATTTGCCCACCACCGATGTCAGGCTGACAATCCTATAATTGCCCGCCTCTTCCCTGCTACCACTTTTGTGCAGTGGGACTACCTCTGCCTTTCTGTCCTCCAGGACCACATCAGACTCCAGTGATATGTTAAATGGGTCGGTCAGAGGAGCAGTCAGTACCTCCCTGAGATCCTTCAGCACCCTTGGATGTACCCTGTCTGGCCCCTTAGCTTTGTGCACTTTCAGGTTAATGAGTGCTTTCTGGACTTCCTCCTCAGAAAATGGACTTGTGCCCATTTCCCTCCCCTCAAAGCTACTGATGCCTTTTTGTGGTTCCTCCCCTTTTCCTTCTACTATGAATACTGAGCAGAAGTATTTTTTCAAGATGTTTGCCTTTTCTTGCTACCCTTCCATACAGTGACCCTCTCTCTTTAACCTCCCATTCCCTCCCTTTGTCTTCCTTTTCTCACTAACATACAGTGCTTAAAAAATGCCTTGCCCCCTTTTGAAACTCCCTAAGCTCTTCATTTCTCAGCTTGTGCCTTTGCGCTCCTTACTGCTTTGTCTGCTTCCCTGTTTTCCCAGAAACACTTCCCTATCCTACTCTCTGTTTTTTTTTGCCTGTACCTTTTTGTGCTGACTCTTGAGAACCATAGTGATCTCCTATTTCTTTTACATTTGCTTACCTGCTTGACAGAGAGGTTCGTTACCTTTATTATGACCTCTTTTAGTTTTGCCCACTTTTCCTCCATCCCCCGGTCCTTTCCCCCTGCGAAGTCATTCCAGAAGCATTCACCCATCATAGTAAAATCAGCCCTTCTGAAGTCCAAGATTCGCACATGCTGTGTAATTAGATTCTGCAGCTGTTCTTATGTTGATCCACACTGTATGATGATCACTGGTCCCCAGATGCCTTCCCACCTTGAGGTCTGTGACACTGTCCCTATTAGTAGGCACCAGATACTGTATTGCTCCATCAGGAGTGGGTTCACTGACTAGATGCCTGAGGAATGCCCCCTGCAAGGAGGCCAGGATGTCCCTGCTTCTAGCTGAAGCTGCTGCCAGGAGTCTCCAGTCTACATCTGGTAGATTGACATCCCCCACCAGTAACACCTTCAACTTTTCAGTCATCCTCAAATTGCTTCTAACATTTTCTTATCCAAGTCCTCCCCCTCTGCTGGAGGCCTGAAGATCACCCCATCTGGATAGTGATTCAATTTTGTGACTCGAGTGTGACCCACAGCACCTCTGCCCCCCCAATTCCCTGTATTTCTGTTGCTTTCAAGCTTTCCCTCTGTAATGTACCACTCTCCCTCCTTTCCTTCCTACTCTGTCCCTCCTAAATATCGAGGAGCCTGGTATAACCACGTCTCAATCATGGCTGTCCATGCACCAAGACTTAGTAATGGCTACAATATCCATGTCAGCCTCTGCCATGAGGGCCTCTAGGTCAGGGATCTTATTTTGCAGACTTCTTGCATTTGCACACATGGCCTTCCAGATCTTGTTAGCCCTCTGCTTATTTGATTTTCCCTTTTTCCTTTTCTGCACTTTTCCTCACTCTTCTTTTATAACTGCCTGTTCCCCCCTTCCCCTTCCTCCTTAGCTGATCACCTACTTCCTTGATTTATTTGCTCTGTGGTGGGCTCTCACCCCTCGGAATCTCCATTCACTGTATCTCAGCCTGAAGAGGAGGACAGTTTCTGTGTCCCCTTTTCTTCCACCATCCCATGCAGCTAGGTTAAACGCTCATCAAAATACTGTTTAAACTGTTAACTGAGAACTGTGGTTCCCATCCCAGATGGATGCAGGTCATCCCTGCCATATATGCTCTTATCCTCCCAGGTGGGCCTCCAGTCCACAATATAGCCATACTCCTCCACTCTGGACCATTCCTTCAACCATGAGTTGAAGGTGTTGGTTCGGAGCTCCTTCACCTACTGCCTGCTGTAGACAGGCAGCATCTCTGCAAAAGCTACAGAGTGTGCTACATGTCTAAGGCTACTTCCCAGCTCCCTAAACTCTCCCTGCAATGTTTCTACCCCATCCCTTGACAGGTCATTTGTCCCCAGGTGGACAATGACATCCAGCTCCCCTTTCCTTCCTACTGCCCTAGTGATCCATAGGATTCACTTCCCATCACTCCATGAGTAGAGCCAAGTAGGCACCTGACCTCCCTCTCTACCCCCTGCTCTACTCCCAACTCTATCCCCTGATGATTGAGTCCCCACCAGAAGTGGGGGCTGGCAGTATGGCCTAGAAATTAGAGTAACAACCTGTGAATGAGCTTGGTACATCCAGCAGACAGACCTGGGTTTGATTCCCATAACCTCTGCTTGCATACTGTGTGACTCAAAGCAAGTCACTTAACCTCCCCAGTGCTCCCAAGTTGCCCCTGACAACAGGCACCTGTGCCTAGTGGACCTTATCTGGTTACCAGAGGACAAAATAAAAAATAAAGTTGCTTACTCTTCCTCTGGGATCCTCTTCCACCCATCTTGGCACCTTCACCTAGGAGGGTCCCCACAGCCTACCCGGCCAGTACCATGGGTGCCTCTTGGCAATCCCACTCCACCAGCATAGTGTAGGAATTTTGAAGTGAAACTGGTTGTAGTTGAGGAATGTGCCTACGACCCCGCACAACCTTTTGGATCTCATCACAGACTCTGTCCTTGAGCCCACCGTAGTCCAGATGCTCCTTCCATCAGGTATCCTTGGAGGTAACAGCGTCAGATGTGTGTGTCCAAAGGTGAGAGAAAAGGTAATTCTACTCCCCGTCAACACAGCCCCAAGTCTAGTGATCCCCTTCTGACTTGCAATCAATGCAGCCTCAAGTTTAGTGGCCTTCACTGCCATCCCAAAGAGGCACATGCAGATGGGTGCAGACTTCATGGCAACAGAGTGAGACCATCGCCTTCAGGTCAGGAAGCCCTGGAAGACATGACATAGTCAAAACTAGCATGTCTTCATTTGCAGGACTAGTGGGGGGCTGGTGGTGAAGTCTGACAACCACTGAGTATGTGATAGAAAGGAAATGTGGGAAGGCCGAACGACTGACTGGAGATTTGGCATGCCAACTGAAATGTTGACCGAGACTTACTGATAAGTGTTTAGAGTTGAACAGTGAATGCATGCTAACCAATTCCATAAGGGAAGGAGCTAGTGAGAGGCAGATGTCAAAACAGAACAAGAGACGTAGAAAACGTGAGAGCTGCCTGAGTAGTGCATTAGTGGTGCAACTGTGAGCCAGTATAGGCTGAGGCAGAATGACTGAAAATGTAAGCTCCTGAAGTGAAAGAGAGCATAGCTAGTATGTTGAACTCTTGAAGACTGAGCTGAAGAAGACAGAAAGGCATAGCTTAAAGAAGGCTAACAGCTGAGCAGGGTTGCTTGGGACAAGCACACTGTAACCCTGGGGTGGCAGCTGAGAGGAGCAGTCACCAGTGAGGAAACAGTTCTGGAAGGATAGCCAGGAGAAACCCAGTGTTACTTAGCATTTGGAGTACCTAGGGAGGACCTGCACTGCCATAATCGGGTACACCACCAGATCCTGAGCATTAGTTCCCGAAAAGCACGCAACCTGACTGAAAGGAGCGGCGTACTGAAAACTTGTTGATGGCGCTGGGAACTGGGCCAAAAGGAGAGGATAGGAGGCAGCCCAGCAGCACAAGTGGTAAGAGAGCACAAGAGGCTAAGAAGTCAGTCAGAGCAGCCAGAGGGCTGGCCCACGCACGAGTTGGGATTGGGAGACGTCACCACCAATCCAGCAGGAGGGATGCCCGGGGCAGCTGCGCTGCAATGTACAGGAGGGAGAGGGAGAAAGGGAGCAAACATCTGGTTCATGGTGGCAACAAAAAATTCCAAGGACATGCTCAGTTTTAAGCATGTGGAGGGGGCATGGCATAGTCACGCGTTGCCCCTCCGAACCACAAGCAAAGCCTTATAATTGTAGTCTGGATTGCATTAGAGTTTTAGCATAACTTAAAAAAAAAATAATCTGTTTAGAAACACAGTGCCATTGAAACATTTTGTACTTCATAATAATTCAGATATGTGGGATATGACATGGATGAGAGATAGCAGAACTATCTCCACAAACTGCCATTGAACTCTTTAGAGCCCACGAGTGACAAAGCCATGAGTGGGATATCTAGAGTTCAATGACAGCTAGTGGAGATATTTCTACTATCTCACTCTCACCCATTTCATATTCGATTTGTACAAGAAGTGTGAGTCTCTCTTTTCTCCGTTTTAAAGTTATTTGCATTTGTTTCTTGCAAAAGGTAAAAAAAAAAATAATTTTCTGCTGTTTTTGCCAATTTCTTTAAATTAAACACCACTCATTTTGTAGATATTTTTGTGCTGAACAGATTTTGTGCTCACAGTACCATGCTATCATTTTTCTTTTTAAAGTTATTCGCATGTTCGTCGAAAAAGTGAAAAACAAATGGAATTTTCTGCTGTTTTTTTAATTATTAAAAAAAGTAGCTATAAATGGCACTCATTTTATAGATCTTTTTGTGCTGAACAGCATTCGTGCTCACAGTACCATGCTATCTTTTTTCATTTTAAAGTTATTTGCATTTAAATACGTTAAGTACTGTTACTGAGTCCGGACATTCTAAATAAGTTCCAAACCTTTTGTGACATACCCAGCATGAAAAGATACCCATTGTGTGTGACATACTCAACTTGAAGATATCAGTGATATCTCTCGTGTGGTCAGTTATCTATCTTCCTGAAAAGAGGCTCAGATGTTGTATAAATTCCTATTTGGTTATCTTTATCTTGGATAAAAACAAATAATTTGGTAAAAAATGTTTTTCAGTCCCATGAAGGCTGCCGTTAAGAACTGAAAATAATCTGCTGATCTGTATTACTCTCTCAATGCTGTATTTGCCTGGCTGACAATGAACTCTGCCTTTGTCCCAGACAGTCGCCACTCAAATCTGGATGTGTCCTGCCTCTTTTAGGGATAAAGATGGAGATTAGTGTCCAAAAGGTGGATAAGCAGAAAAGGGGCAAAATTCAGCAGAAGGGCAGACAGCAAGGAGAACCAGGGATAAATGACAACCAAGGAAGGGGCTGGAGTAGAACAGTGAAGCAGTCTAGGGAGGTCAAATCATGGAAAGCCATGTGTGCAAATGCCAGGAGCCTTAGCAACAAGATGGAAGATCTGGAGGCTGTCATGGTACAGTCAGACCTGGACATTGTGGCCATCACTGAAACCTGGTGTAATGATAACCATGACTGGGAGATGGCCATACCTGGCTACAACATATTCAGAAGAGACAGAGCAGGCAGGAAGGGAGGAGGGTGGCACTGTATGTGAAAAATGACATAAGGGCCACACAGATCCAGGAGGAACAAAATGGGGGAGAGATACTGTGGGTTAAGCTGGAAAGGAAAATGGGGCCAGCCATCCGCACAGGTGTGGTCTATAGACCACCAGCCCAGGAGGAAGAAACAGATAGGGAGCTGATGCTAGCCATCCAAAGGATGGCAGACAAAGGTGAGGTAGTACTGGTTGGAGACTTCAATATATCGGACGTGGACTGGAGCATCCCAGCAGCAGCATCAACTAGAGCAGATTTATCCTGGACTCCCTTCAGGGTGCCTTCCTCAAGCAACTGGTCATGGAACCAACTCGCAGAAGGCAATACTGGACCTTGTGCTCATAAACAGGGACAGTGTGATGGGGGTAACAGTGGGGAGCACCTGGTAACAGTGACACCAGACATTGTGGTTTGAAATCACAGAAAGAGCAGAACCAAACCACACAAAAACACGATCCTGGATTTTAGGGGAAAGACTTTGGGAAAATGGGGAGATGCTTGAAAGAGGCACTAAGAGAATGGGACAGGAATCAGGGATTGAGGAACAGTGGGCAGTATTTAAAATGGGATTATAAGAACAACAGAATTATGCATTAAGCAGGTTAGAAGAGAAAAGAAAGAGGAGACCATTATGGTTTTCCAAAGAGGTAGCAAAGAAAGTGAAAGCCAAAAGATTGCATTCAGGCAATACAAAAGACACAGGCAGGCGGGATAGGGAGAAGTACCAGGAGAAACAAAGGGAGGCAGGGAAGTCAGTAAGGAAGCCAAAGCTCAGACAGAAGAACACATTGCAAAATCAGTGGTTAAAGGGACAAAACCTTTTACAGGTACATAAGTGAAAAAAGAAGGACAAAGGAGGGATAGTGAGACTGAAGGGGAGGATGGGAGCCGTGGAGGATGACAACAGTAAAGCTGACATATTGAACAGGTATTTCTGCTCAGTCTTTACTAAGGAAGAGGGGGGTAATGGGTCTGAAGGGAGTACAAGGGGTGAGAATGGTGCAGAAATGGACACGAGTCCCTTTACACGAGAAAGGGTCCTGAAGGAACTGGAAGTAATAAGAGCTGATAAAGCAATAGGGCCAGATGGAGTGCACCCCAGGGTCCTTAAAGAACTAAGAGAGGTGGTGGCTGAACCTCTGGCTATCCTGTTCAGCCAATCACTGGAAACAGGGGAGGTACCCAAAGACTGGAGGACAGCAGATGTAGTCCCCTTATACAAAGTGGGAACAAAGAGGAAGCAGGGAACTACAGACCAGTCAGCCTCACCTCGGTAGTGGGAAAGATCATGGAAGCACTACTGAAGGAGAGATTGGTGGAACATCTGGTTGTCAATGGACTACAGGACCCAAGGCAGCATGGTTTCACCAGGGGAGGTCATGTCAGACCAACCTCATTGAATTTTTTGACTGGGTGACTAGGGAGGTGGATCAGGGAGGGCAGTGGACATGGCCTATCTGGACTTCAGCAAGGCCTTTGACACTGCCACACAGAAGACTATTACACAAACTGGGAATATGGGTGTGGGCAGGACAGTAGTGTGGTGGGTAGGTAACTGGCTAGGTGGCAGGACACAGAGGGTGGTGGTAAATGGCTGTCACTCCACAGAGGGAAGAGTGACCAGTGGGGTACCACAGGGATCAGTGCTGGGACCGGTCCTATTCAACATCTTCATCAGTGACATTGCACAGGATATAGAAGGCAGAATTTCACTGTTCGCTGATGACACAAAGCTCTGTAACAGAGTAGACACACCAGAGGGCGAGACAGAATGAGAAGGGACCTGCAGAAACTTGAAGAATGGTCAAGGTTTGGCAGTTGAAATTCAATGCAAAGAAGTGCAAGATAATGCATATGGGGCACAAAACCCTGGCACAATATATCAGTTGAGGGGTGAGGATATAGCATGACCAAGCAGGAAAGGGATCTTGGGGTTGTCATCTCTGATGACCTCAAGGTAGGGAAACAGTGTGACAAGGCATCAGGTAAAGCAAATAGGATGCTGGGATGTATAGGCAGGGGCATCACCAGCAGGAAAAGGGAGGTCATAATTCCATTATACAAGACACTAGTGAGGCCTCACCTGGAGTACAGTGTACAGTTCTGGAGACCATACCTACGTAAGGACATAGGGTAGAGAAGGTTCAGAGGAGGGCAACAAAGATGGTGCATGGGTTGCATCACAAGTCCTATGAAGACAGGTTGAAGGAACTGAACATGTACTCCCTGGAGAAGGAGGAGAGAGGGATGATGAGAGACATACAAGTATCTTACAGGGAGGAACAGGTGCAGGAAAACACTATTTTAGCGAAAAAGATGTTTCAGGACTAGAGGGCATGGGATGAAGTTGGAGGGAGGACGATTCAGAGGACATGAGAAAGAATTTCTTCACAGAATGGGTGGTGGACAAGTGGAACACCCTGCCCAGAGGAAGTGGTGAGGCTGAAACAATCCAGGATTTAAGAATGCATGGGATAGACATAAAGGAATTCTAGAGGTCAGGGGTAAGGGGAAATAGACTTCTAGGAAAACAAACTGAACTTACAAGCTCAAATGGGCAGACTAGGTGGGCCATAGGCCCTTATCTGCCGACACTGTCTATGTATCTATGTATCTATGTAACCATGTTTAGAAACCCCTCCCCTGCTGCAATACTCTATGAATATTAATGACCTGATTAGTATGGGGACACATTTCAATGTTGCACAGGAAGTGGACACTACTCTGCAGCTAGAGTTAGGAGCTCAAAGTGTGTTTCTGAGGGAATCTGTTTCTGTGAACATCAGTTGTTTTCCATCCAATCCCAAATTCTGAAGAACAGTAGCTGCTCAAGGTTGTAAACATTGCAGTTCTGACTTGTAAGGAGGCTGTGCGAGAAACAGAATCATGAAGCTGGAGGTAAGGACAAATTGCACAATGCACTTTAAACTTACTGTGTTGTCGTATATCCTCTGCTGCTTATGTCCTGTTTTTGATCACCTACCCCCCCCCCCCCATACATGTGGAAATGAGCTGTACTCAGTTCAGTATGTCTTTCCTGGTGAAGCTTTTGAAATAAATGGATAAATAAATAAGGAATGCTGAGCTGATGTGAGAAAAGTTAAAGCAGAAACAAATAGGACAAGCTGCGTCTATCTGACATGCTTTTCTAAGCAGAATGATTTAAAGCAGCAGTGCACATTACTAGTCATTTTCTGACCTACATGTTATTGTAACAAAACTGAAAAAAACCCCTACATTAATGCGACATTAGGGTTGAAGAACACAAAGCACGCAAATTAGGGAAATGAAAAAAATATTAGGATTTTGTGTCTCCGGAATCTTGGAGAATCAGTTGTGGAATGTTCTTTGGGGTTGTGAACCCTAATGCCCACTACATAGAAACATAGAATTTGACAGCAGATAAGGACCACTTGGCCCACCCAGTCTGCCCATTTCCCTACCTAATGGATAAGCTGCAGATCCTAGTTAACCAGCAGCCTACTTCTTTCTACCCCCAACCCCTAGAATTGCCTTATGGCTGTCCCTTGCATGCTTGAATTCAGTCACTGTTTTTGACTCCACAACCTCCTCTGGAAGGCCGTTCCATGCATCCACAACCCTTTCTGTGAAAAAATACTTCCTGACATTACCTCTGAGCCGCCCCCCATCTATCTTCAAATTATGCCCCCTTGTTCTTGCGCCTCTTTTTTGAAAGATGCTACCCTCTTGGACTTTGTTGATTCCTTGAGGTACTTAAAGTTTCTATCATGTCCCCTCTCCTCCTTTCCTCGAGGCTATACATATTAAGCTCCTTTAGTCTCTCTTCATATGTCTTCCGATGCAGACCCTGCACCATTTTAGTTGCCCTCCTCTGGACAGCTTCCATCTTGTCTATGTCCTTGCGGAGATTGGGTCTCCAGAACTGCACACAGTACTCCAGATGGGGTCTCATCAGCTGTCTGTACAGAGGGATAACAACTTCCTGTTTTCTATTGGTGATGCCTCTCCCTATACATCCCAGTATCCCCCCTCCCTCCCCTGAACAAGTAAGGTCATAGGTGATCCTGCGTGAAGACAGTTATGACTTGTTTTTTTTGTTGGTAACATGCGGCAAGCTGTACTTCTCTACCTCTGAAGAGTGTTACTGTGGCATTGGCCAGGAACTGTACCTTGTGCTTCACACAGGAGGTTATTGGTTGGGGGAGGGGTGGGCATTAGGGTTGACAACCCCAAAGAACACCCCACCACTGATTCACCAAGACTCAGGAGACCCAAACCTTAATATTTTTCTTAATTTCCCTACTTAGTGGGCTTTGCATTCTTCAACCCAAATGTCTGCATTAACGTAGGGTTTTTATTTTGCAATACATTTCCCTTCTTTTTCTGATAGTGGAATTGTATCCAGAGCTAGTCCTGAAACACTGCATGGGCCCATAAGATTTCAGCACGCATGCCAATACATTGTGAGAGAAGGCTGCCTGGCCCACCACAGGGTTATGTATGTGTGCCAGAACACTGCTCTGTCCCTCCCCAGGCTGGTGCTGGTGCTGCATGCTGCAGCCTTGGCGCATTAAGCTGGCTCACTGAGCTCACACCCCAAACTCCGGTAACTTGCACGTGAAGGCATTGTAATCTCCAGGGGGGTAAGAAACGTCCCTGCAAACAACTTTACTTCATAATTTTATTTTTTTTACATTTTGACCCCAAAATTTCAACAGAACCTTTTTACGACCCCTCCTTCTGAACATGACAGATGTCATTTAATAACATACTGGACAAAATGTAATTTTGCACCAGAAGTGTGAAATCCCATGTTTGCCAGCATTTGAAAAACAACAGGTGTCGTATTCATTATGTTGTGTGCAAAAATGCTATGCTGAACATTTTTGGTTTAAATATTAAAAATGACCAAAGTTAACTGTATGAGCATGCATAGAAAAATAACAATATACCTTGGCTTCATGACTTTGTTGATTTTAATATTTTGACCCCAAATTTTCAACATGGTCTTCTTATAAACCCGCCAGTAGGTGAAAATTTTAAAATCCCCGCTGAAATGTAATTTCATGCTATAGGTGAGAAAACACATTTCGGCCGGGATGTGAAAAACAAGTGCTGTAAAGATATTGAAAATTACTAAAATTATGAGCGAGCATAGAGACATTTCAATGTACACTGATAACTAGATTGTTTTATTTGTTTGTTTACTATTTTGTGCCCAAATTCTCAACGTGGCCTTTTTGGGACACCACCTCATGAACAAGGGTGGTGAAATCATGTAATTCCAGCCTGAAAGGAGATTTTACTCAGTGACTGTGAAATCACCTTCTGTGCCAGAGTAGCATAATTTCACTGCCAGTGTTCATGAGGTGGGGTCCCAAAAGGTCCATGTTGAAAATATGGGGGAAAATATGAAAAAAATTACCATGTTATGAAAAAAGGCTCAAAATGCATTGAAATACATTATAAGGCACTTGCTGTACCAGTTTTCCTTGGTTCCCAGTCCAACACTGAAGAGTGAAGATGTGTCTCTGGTCCATAGAGATTACAACATTGGACATCAGCTAGGTAAGTATAGAGTAAGGGGGAGTGGAGTGGTGGGAGGTTAGGGTGGGAGGTGGGACAGTGGTAGACAGTGAGGGACCATTTTCTTTATTTCAGGGTTTCAAAAAAAAAAGATAAAGACGTTGCAGGGCCATTTTCTTTGTCTCAGGAACACTACTTCCTGCACTGTGGACTGGGCACCCCAGTGTCAGCATGATACTTGTTAAATACCAGGGGTGGCACCCTGGTGTCCCAGATTGCTGGGTCAGGGGGACGTAGTGTATGCTGGCACTGGGAAGTGAGCACCCAGGTGTCAGCATCTTCAAATTATGGGTGGGGGGGTAAATCAGCACCAGGGCAGCACCTCATTGATGAATTAAATTTTTAAATAAACTGGCACTGTGGACTGGCCATCCAAGCATCCAGTTTAAAATTTATTTATTTATTTTTATTTAATTTTATTGATCGGGTAAACCCACTGGGACCTTGACAGTCCCTTTTTCAGGGTGACCCGGGATTAATCACAGGTAAAAATCCATGACAGTACATTGCAGTAATATGTTTACATTTTGTAAGTTATACAGTAAACAATAGGTGGGAGAAAAAAAGACGTGGCAATGTTTACAATACAAATTCTAGAATACCAATATGGCAAGTTTCGGACAGTAGCCCCTAACATAGATCAGTTAAATAATTGTCATGCATGTTTACAGACAAAGTTTCAATAGGGGATTACCTATCCCAGAGGAGAATAACTATTTCCGTGACAGCAAGTGCATTGGTTAAGTTCTAGAAGATGAGCCTTAAGTCCTTTTTTGACCCCCCCCAAGAGAATTACATGCCTGTACCCTAGCAGGAAGAGCATTCCAGAGTGGTGGAATGCTGGCAGAGAATGACCTCTGTCCCAGGAAGGACCAAACTTTGGGTACAGTGAGGAGCTAACGGCTCGAGGATCGAAGGGGCATACTGTTTTGTTTGGCAGACAATGTTGTAGCTAGGCTCGGTGGAGTATTATGTAAGCAATAATACCTGACAGGGTGGGCGGTATTGGGGAAATACTGGACCGCCCAGGGGCGTAATGAACTGAGGGCCTTATAGCCTCTGGAAGGTCCGATATTTCCCAATACCGCCCACCCAGGAGGGTATTATTGCACTTAGAAAATGGGCTCTGTAAAGAAAAGTAGGTTTGTTAAAAAAAAAAAAAGTGTTAATAAAAAAAAAATTTAGATTAAGTGTTGTAATTAAATAGTTCCTCCCCCGGATTGTATGAAGGACTTTTGTCCTAATGGAGACTTCATAGTAAAAAAAAAAAAGCAGCTGGAATAACCCCACCCATCATTAAATACTTTTCCCCATTCCTCTACACTTCATGTTTGTTTCCCTGAGAGTAACTGTTTCTGTGGCTTTTTTTTTTTTTTACTGGACCCCAGAGCTGCTATCAGGTTGCATGGTATGCAGCAGTGCTTGTGATGAGGTGGGTCACCATTGGGAGCAGCGAAGTAGACAGAAGCTGGGGGGTTTTAATCGCAGCAACAGCTGTATAATATGTAAGCATTAATCACCGCCAGCTGAGGGCTCTAACGGTGGATTAATGCCCACTGGGGGGAGGGCGCCCAGCAGGCATTAATCACGTGGGTGACAGCAGAAGGTGATTAATAACGCATAACTGAGAGGCTCTCGCGCCGCGACAACCTCTGTTACCGCGCCGCCTCCGGCGACATCACCTTCTGCCCGTACATGACGGCTTTGTCTCTGTTCCAGCCGGACCCTCACGAACACAGGAGGCGGAGTCAGGTGTGCAAACAAATTTTTTTATTACGGTACAGTGCTACAATCTTACGTGCTGGAGCACTTCAATGATTTAAGCGGCTCAACTGTTGTACAACCTATGCGTCGTCCCTGCCTGTCTGCCTGTAGTCGGGGCTACGGGGTTGGCGCTCCGGCTCTAGTCGAGAAGAGCTCCATGGGTGAGGTACTACTAGGATGGGTGGGAACAGATTCACGACTGCAGCGGTTTCATCTGCGACAAGGAGGCAGCAATCCTTTCGCCCGCCTGGCGTGCATCGGAGCCGGCCGCTCTCCATGTCAGGGTCGACCAAGTGCTGCCCAGCGGCGTTCCTGGGATGATAGTGAGGAGGGACGCTACAGATGTCTGTTCCGGGGACAGCGAGGCGGATCACGGCCACCACAGCACCAGGCATGATATCCGGGTTTGCTCGCCTCCTTGCTCACACAGGCTGATCACCATGCAGTCTCTTCTTCTCGGCGGGTGGGACGGGCGGGGGCCTCACTGTACTCTACTCTTGTGGCTTCGTGACTGATCCACAGCAGAAGTTTACAGGACCATGCACCACCATGTTGTGGATTTCAAAAGCCTGCCAGGCAGGACCCTTCGTTTCTGCCCATCCACTATGGCGACCAGCTCGATGAGGCTGCGGTGGCTCCTCTGTCGGTGGACTCCCAGTGCCAAGGTTTGGTGATGCTCCCTCAGCACCATGACTCTCTGTGCTCCTGCTCTGACTGGACGAGCTGTCCGATGAAGTGCTGTTGCAGCTGCGTGGTCTAGGCTCCATGTGGGGGGTTGGGGCTGGTACAACTGCAGGATGGCTCTCTGATGCTGAGACAGAGACTGCGGCTGGTGCTGTGCAGCTGGGGTTTGTGCTCCCTCTAGTTCCGTTGCTCTCACTCTCTGCGGCTGCTCCAGGTGATATTTTGATGGCTGGGCTATACTGTCTCTCTGTTGCTCGTGTTCTTGCCTCTCTCACGTCTCTTGCCCCTCCTACAATGCCCATGTGCTGGCTGCTGTCCTGTGCTGGCCTGCTTGACATTGGCTCACTATGGGATGAACACCTTATGCTGGTTTCTCCTTGAATCAAACTACTGTTCTCTGCAGCTCTGCCACTTGATAGGACACTGGACCACCTCTTCCGGTCTGCTGCTGATGGTGACCAGTAACTGCGGAGACTTGTCTCACACCGGTGTCCTGTGACTGACATTATCTCCCTCGTGGCAAGCCCAGCATCACTCAGCATTGTTACTGCTGTACTCCTAATGCTATGGTTTGTATAGCGCTTTGAGAGCTGGGCATCATCAGAAATCTGCGCCATGAGAGACCCAAGGTAGTTCTTACCCATTGGCTGCGATGTGTACCAGCACGTACACTTTGCAGCGCCTCTTTGATCTATCTTTCGTGGGTGAAGATATAAGGCTGGGGCATTTGGTGGGCAGCATTGGGTATACTCACGAAAGAGTGCAACAATGCAGTCCCTGCTGCCAGGCGTCCCATACAAGACACCTCTCATACTCTGGCGAGCTGGATCACCAACCTGCATATGATTCTTTGTCTGTTCATTGAATGACAGAGAGAGAAACTCATTGCCATCATCATCACTTTGCACCCTCAATGAGTCTTGGCGGAGCTCTCTTTGTCCCTCTCTGCCCCTCCGCGCCAGTCCGAGCTGCAGCTCAAACCAGAGCCTCCGGACTAACCCATATGGTGTCTCTGGGCTGAGGCGCAGACAATTTCGAATCTTTACTAGGTCGGCTGCAGATATGCTAGGGTGGTGCACTGCTCTGTCCTGGCCTGATCTGCGGTACTCCTTGACAACTGCCACAAATACCTTGTTGGCAGAAATAAACTCAGGATCTGTAATCACATTCAGAGCTCTATAGTTGGGTGGCCCTGTCAGATACCGCTGCACACCTGCACGCAGCCCAATAAAGGAGCTTAGACTATACTGCATTCTCTGTTCTGTACGAATTGAGGCATAGAACTCTCGCAGAAGAAGTCCCAGCTCCAATGATGACACAGTCCTCAGGTCAACTTCATGGCGTTGTGCTGTCAGCCAGTCTAGCAGGACATTGGAGGCCCAACTAGTATTTTTGTGTGTGTTCACTTCCACATGCCTACTCTCCAGCGTGTCGACCTCCTTCTCGCTGAGCATAGCATGCCGCTCACTCACACTGGAGCTGACCACTGCAGTTACTCCCTCTCTCTCTGTCTGCACTCTCAACTTGCTTGTTGATGCTGCTGCACACTGAACTAATCTCTGTGCTGTGCCATACAGCTCCAGCTCATTGCACACTCTATCACTTGCTCTGGACCTTGTCCGATCCATCGCCTCTGCTGTGCCTGACACCCTGGTAGAGGTCGTTGCACCATCTTCAATTCCTGCTGCTGTTGTTTGGCTCATTACACAGTCCTCTGACGTCACATTTTCCAGACCACCATCCCCGCTATCACTGCTGTGTCCTTGCCTGAATGTGCTGCTGAGTACAACAGCACTGTCTGGGGTGGTACCATGTACCTGTCTTTGAGGACCTCATCAGCCCATGGACTGCTCTGCGCACACTTCCTGCTCACAGGTGTCACAGCTCCTATCACAGGGACAACAGTTTGTGTCGTCTGCTCCACAGCCTCGTCACTGTCAAACTGCTCTGCTACCCATCGCCTTATACCCTGCACTCCACACAGTGCAAACATCATCCTGCAGCTTTCCATCTCTTCTAGTCCTCCGTACTACTATCCTCTATCCCGTCCTTCACTCCACTCGATCTGCCAGATTCTCGGCACTGCGTAGCTTCCCTATACCCCTTGCTGCTCACGTCCGTTTACAGGGTTCTACGGCTAGCTAGTGGAACTGCTTCTCTATAGCAGTCTTCGCAGGTGCGCTCCCGATTTCTCATTTTGCTCTGTCACACTACAAATTGCAACCTCAGTGCTGCACCCTCTCGCTCCTGGCAGATCTAGGTACTGCCGGAGCGGGCTGCTACTCTCTGCAGCCTCCATGGCCACAGCTGGTACTGACCGAGCGGGCGTTATGCCTGGCTTAATACCTGCTCGGTTTCAGTCAGCTGTCACCATTGCACCTATCGCCGCGCGGCTTTGCACACCCCGACTCAGAGCCATGTTACAATTCACTTTAGTTGCTTCTTACAGGATTGCTGGTTTTAGGAATGACTGGACACCATAAGTAACTTCTAACAGCTCTGAGATTTACTCAACAAACATACATTAGATAGATCAGCAGGCCTCAGCACAACCACTACTACAATCTGCTCGTGCAGTTTCTAAAACCCAGTTTCTACCCCAGACATACCATTAGCCCAAAACTGCAGGGGGATGTGGACTAAACCATTCTACACTGTTACTAGGGTAAGTTACCACATACTACATTTCCCCTTCTAGTAAAAGAAAGCAATTACCTTGATTTCGGTTTGCATATCAATGACAAATAATTACCAAGCACTATTAACATAATGGTTGAGTCTTACTTTGTGATGAGTTAGGGTCTAAAGTCACTGGTACTCAGCTCTGTTGAAATAAGTCTTTACCACTGACTTAAGTCATAACAAAATCTCTGAACCTCTCAGGAACTTTAAGCAGACGCCCTCTTCTGGTCATTCGAGTAGGCTGCACACTGGGTGCAGCCTCAGTACTTTCTGGCAAAATGTCATTGAAAACAACAGGTTCCAGCTCAGGTTGCTCATACTCTTGACAAGTGTCCTGTTCCTGGCTGTTGTCCCTGGATTGCACTGTTTGTGACAATACGGATTCAGTTGACTCATCTGCCTGTTGCTCTTCTGTCTCCAAAGCAACTGTTCGGTCTCTCCTCAGGTGTCTACTGTTCCTGCGGATCGCTGTCCTGCAGGTGTAACATACATAGGATCTTGGCTCATCACAGATTCTTTCCACTGTAGCAGGTTGCCACCCACTAGAAGTCTCTATGCATACCCTTTCCCTTCTCTGAATGGAGTAAGTGGAGCTGCATTCATGTCATAATACTGTTTCTGTCTTTTCTGTAGTCTTTTCAGACATTTATGTGCATCCTTTGAATTTCAGGTTAAGTGCCCTTGCACTTGCTGGTAATGTTGTCCTCAACATTCTGCCCATTAACAATTGAGAAGGTGTAAAGTTCAGTCCTGTGACTGGTGTATTTCTAAGACTGAGCAATGTGAGATGTGGATCGTCTGACCTGCATAGACTTCAGAAAGATTCTTTTACTGTCTGGATCATTCTTTCAGCTAAACCATTAGATTGTGGGTATCCTGGGCTGGAATGAGTTATTTTGAACTCCCACTACTTTGCAAATTGCTTCATTTCATGACTTGCAAATGGTACAGGATCCGCTACCAGTTCTTTTGGAATTCCATGTCTTGCAAATACAGCTTTCAATTTTGCAATAACTGTAGCTGCTGTCTTGTCAGGCATTCTAAGAACCTCAGGGTATTTTGAAAAATAGTCCACTACTATTAAGTAGGAGTGTCCCTAAAGTCAAAAATGTCTGCACCAAGCTTTAACCATGGCATGTCAGGTATTTCATGTGACACATTGGCTCTTATGGTTGCTGGGTAAGAGTTCCTGACAAGGTCACATGCTTCAACCATTATTTCTACTTCTCGATTCATGCCTGGCCAATACATCACAGCTCTGGCTTGTGCCTTTGACCTTTGTATTCCTGGATGTGCTGTGTGAAGTCTTTGTAGCATATCTGTTCTCAGCTCTTTGGGTATGATGATTCTTTTACCCACCATTATGAGTTCATTTTCTATGTATATATTGTGTCTCATGGGCCAACAGTGCTGAAGTTTGATGCTGACTTGTTTTTTCCTGTTAGGCCATCCTTTGAGGTGCATTTCTTTAAGTAACTGTAACTCACTGTCCCTCTGTGTGGCGTGTTTTAGCCCCTCTACCATGCTGTCAGGCAGTGTTTCTGTTGCTTGGATTGAGTATATGACCTTTTCACTACTTAGATCAATGTCTCCCTCTGCTGGTTTTCTTGGTACTGCCCTGGATAGAGTGTCTGCAATCAGAATATCTTTGCCTGGAGTATATATTACCTCTATGTCATATTTCTGTATCTGTAACAGCATCCGCTGCAATCTTGCTGGAGCCTTTCCAATTGGTTTGTTCGGTATGGACTGTAGTGACTTGTGATCTGATTGTACTTTCACTGACCTTCCATAAACATACTGATGAAATTTCTGTAGAGAAAACACAATCGCTAGCGATTCTTTTCTATCTGTGCATAGTTTCTTTCAGCACTGGACAATGACCTAGATGCATAAGCTATTGGTCTGTTTCTTTGTAGTAGACAAGCACCTAGTCCGTCCTTAGATGCATCTGCTTGGATTTCAATGTCCTCTTTTGGATCAAAATTTTAATACTGGTGCACAAGAAATAGTCTCTTTCAGCTTTTGTAAGGCTTCTTCCTGTGCTGGCTGCCACTGCCACATGACATCTTTTTTGAGTAGCTGTCTTAGTGGTGCAGTGAGGTTTGCTTCATTCGGAATGTACTGCGCCAAGTATCGAGTCATTCCTAACAGCCTCTGTAGTGCTTTTTTATCTTCAGGAGGGGGCATCTCAGCTATTGCTTCTACTTTGGCTTCATCAGGCTGTAGTCCATTTTTGGTTATGATGTGCTCCATGCATTTCACCTCATTCACCAAATACTGTATTTTGTCACTATTGAACTTTACATTGAGTTCCACTGCTCTGTCCATTACTTTTCTCAAAGTATTGTCATGCTCTTCCTTGGTAGCTGCGGCTATAAGCATGTCATCAGCTATTACAAAACACCTGGTATGTCCCTCAAGTGTTCAGCATTTCTCTGCTGGAATACTTCACTTGCAGACCGAGATACCAAAAGGAAGTTCTGAAATTTGTACCTTCCCCTTAGACTGTTGAATGTACATAGGTCTGCAGATTCGTCATCTAATTTGATCTGCCAGTACCCATCTTTTTCATCTAGAATTGTAAAAAACCTTTTACCTGCAAGTTTACTCTGAATATCCTCCAATGTGGGGATGGAGAAGTGATGTCTTCTGATAGCTTTATTTAAGTCTCTAGGGTCCAAACACACCCTGATCTCACCATTTTCTTTTCAGTAATTACAAGGCTATTTACCCATGTTGTAGGTTTTCTTACCTTGCTAATCACCCCAATTTGCTCCAGTTGTTCCAGTGTCTGTTTTAGTCTGTCCGTGATTACATATGGGACTTTCCTGCACCCATGTATCAGCAGGAGTAACATTTGGGTCGGTATATGTGTGTAAACCCAGGAATTCTCCTAGGCCTTCAAGCACTGTTTTATATTGTGCAAGAAGTTCCTCTTTGTGCTTGGTGGCTTGGTTTTAAGCACCTTTACTTTATGTAATCAGATCCAGGATGACACATGCCTGTTGACCCAGTAGGGAAGCTCCGATGTATTAGTGACATAAAACTGCAGATTGGCCTCTCTGTCTTGTGTCTTACACTTTAGTGTCACTTCCCCTTCAGGATTAATTTGTGCTCCTCCATATGCCATTAGGATAGTACTGGTCAGCTTGATTTGTACCTTGCATGGAAACTGTGCAATCACTTTTTAGTCAGTATATTGGCTTCAGCCCCAGTGTCCAACTTGAACTTAACTGGCTGTCCCATTATCTTCAAGGTAGTGTACCACCCTTCATCTGGTACTTGTGTCCGCACCGTTTCTTGTTTTCTTTTTACAGCACCCACAACTAGTGCTTCTACCCCTTTGGTCATTTTCTCATGAGGTTTGTTGGACTTTTTGGACCTGCACATTTTTGCATAATGGTTGAGGCCACCACATTTACGACATTCTTGTCAATATGCTGGACAAATCTTTGGCGCATGTCCCTTGCCACACCTCCCACACGTGTTTGATTTTTGTGCACGTGTCTCACATGTTGGTAGCTGGCGGTCTGGTTTTCAGCCTGTATTACCATCCTGCCTTGAACAATAATTCTTAAATGCTTCCATAACCTCAGCTGCTTTTTTAGCTTGTGGGTCAGCATACATTATATTGAGGGTATTGTACACCTCAAGGGCCTCATCCCCAATCGTGTATAGCAGGACTGCAATTTTCCTTTCCTCTGATTTATCATCTAATCCCATGGCTGTGAAGTACAGACTTAATCTCTGTGCCCACCTTCTCCAGTTTTTGCAAGGTTTCTGATGCAACAATAGTGGTGGAGCGACTAGAGATTGCTCCATACTGCCAAAAATACTTTGTTATAGTCGTTTAGTAAGCTTTAGGTACTCACAAATACTGTCTTTTGTTTCTTTTCTTGGCAGCACAAATTTTTCTTCTTTCTTGCAACTGCAGCACTGCAAGTTCACTTCTGACACCATATAATATTTCACTTTAGTTGCTTCTTACAGGATTGCTGGTTTTAGGAATGATTGGACACCATAAGTAACTTCTAACAGCTCTAAGGTTTATTCAACAAACATACATTAGATAGATCAGCAGGCCTCAGCACAACCACTACTACAATCTGCTCGTGCAGTTTCTAAAACCCAGTTTCCACCCCAGACATACCATTAGCCCAAAACTGCAGGGGGATGTGGACTATACCATTCTACACTGTTACTAGGGTAAGTTACCATATACTACAAGCTGCCAAGAATCTACCAAGATATTTTAAAAATTTATAACGTCTGAGAGTAGCTGTTTTTTGTTTTTTTATACTGGAGCCAGGCGTTGTTATTGGGTTGGATGGCATGCTGCAGTGCTTGTGACAAGGTGGGTCGAGATCGGGAGCAGTGAAGTAGTCCTAAGCTGAACATTTTAATGGCACCAACAGCCTCCAAGAAACTCTGTAAGATATTTTAAAAATGCAAAAGAACTGTTTGAACTGGTTGAATTGCTTCTGTTTATGAATGAGTTGGGGGGTGGGGAGGGGACAGAGTGGAGAGCCGTGGTTCCACAGCCTGCTTTTGTGACACTTTTAAACTAGATTTTCAAAGGAATATAAGTCCTTGAGGGAAAATGCTTTTACTTTAAATGCCTACGTATGTTTTACTGGAGTTTTTGATTCATTTTAACATATGCCCCATCTACATTTACTGAGTTTCGGATGGCAGAGGAGAGTATGACAGGCTGACAGCTGACTGGGCCGAGTGGCAGCATCAGAACCAGTGCTCAGTGTGTGATGTGGTATAAAATACACACCACAGCTGATTTTTTTTTAGAAATATTTTCATATTCTTCCTTAACTTATATTAGGTAACTGCCGAGTGCAGTAACTGGTATTTCGTGGTGGTGGGACATATTCGCGATATAAAAAAAAAATGGTGGCAGTTTGAAATTTTGTGCCCAGTAGTCCAGCCAATGAGGAAGCAGGCTGGGCACGAGGATACTTGGCTGGACGTGAGGCAGGTTTGGGCTGGCACTTTCTATTTGCTGGGCATCTATTGAAAGTTAATGTACCCCTGTAGAATAGGTACCGGCCAATTAGATGCCAGCAAATAAAAAGCCCATTTTCTAACTGACTGTAGTTTGTCGGCTAAGCATAAGGGTACTCAAGGTGACCTTTCAATGAGGGCCAGGACAGGGCTTGGAGCATCTGACAGTGGTGCTTCCTTGGCAGAGCCCCAAAGCAAAACAGCATACCCTGTGGTAAAGGGTACTGAGTTTTTGCATTTCATTACCTTTTACAGTGAGCAGCACTGGTGACCCATACAGTAGGGTGGGTAGTAGGGTTTCTGCAGCAATCCTTTGCCGGGATTCCTGTGTGAGGAAAGGGCTGAGGCAGTACAGTAGCCCAAGTTTCTGATTCAGAGCTTTGAGAGTTGTTCGATACATGGCCTGAAAGTACAGTTGTGGTCTAATGTTAAATCACAGTTCTTTATCATGTCAGCTACCAGGGATAGAAATTAACTTTTTTCGGTACCTGCACCAAGGTGCATGTGGTAAAAGTTATATGCACCAGAGTCAGGTTACTTGCACTAGTGGGCAAAATGTAATTAAAATTGAAAAAAAAATGATTTAACTGTGATACCAGTCCATTCACAGAAGGAAGAGTCCTGAAAGAACTCCTAAAACTCAAGGTGAACAAAGCAATGGGGCCTGACGGGATTCACCCCAGAACCCTAAAAGAACTAAGGGGGGACCTAGTGACACCACTGACCACACTTTTTAACAAATCATGGCAGGATGGGGTGGTACCTGAGGACTGGAGGAGGGCAGATGTGAGTCCCCTTTACAAAAGTGGGAGCAAGGCAGAAGCAGGAAATACAGACCTGTAAGTTTGACCTCAGTGGTAGGGAAAATGATGGAATCACTTCTGAAAGAAAGAATTGTTGAGTACCTAGAGGCCAGCGGGGCACAGGACCCAAAGCAACATGGATTTACAGCAGGAAGGTCATGTCAGACTAATCTAATTGATTTATTTGACTGGGTGACCAAAGTAATAGACCAGGAGGGGCTGTGGATATGGCCTACCTAGACTTTAGCTAGGCATTTGACACAGTCCCTTTAAAAGATAATAATCAAGTTAGCCAGCCTGGGAGTGGGTCCCAGGGTGGTAGCCTGTGTGCGAACTGGCTGCACAACAGGACACAGAAGGTAATAGTGAATGGAACACATTCCGAAGAAAGGGGGGTTACTAGTGGAGTACCTCAGGGCACAGTACTGGGTCCAATCCTCTTTAACATCTTTATAAGTGACATTGCAGAGGGTCTGGAAGGAAAGGTATGCCTCTTTGCAGATGACACAAAGATCTGTAACAGAGTTGATACACAAGAGGGGGTAGAAAAGATGAGAAGCAGGGTTTTAAATACTTGATTAGCACTTTTTTCCTTGGGGCAAAACTAACTGTACAGAAAGCATTTATATAGGTTTTCTAGAAGTGTCATGTTTGTTAAACACAGTGAGGCAAGTGCTATGCATTTTCAGAATGTTTTAGAACTTTTATGAGCAAAACGCTAATCAATTTTTAGAGTTAAATAAATCCCTGAGAAGGGACTTGGCAAGGTTGGCGGAATGGTCAGACATATGGCAACTTAGATTCAATGCAAATAAGTGCAAAGTAATGCACCTGGGAAACAAAAACACAGGAGAAGAGTACACAATAGCAGGGGAGGTACTAACAACAACAAAAATGGAAAGGGACCTGGGAGTAGTCATATCAGATGACCTAAAGGTGGGTAAGCAATGTGAAAAGTCAGTAAGGAGAGCCAGGGGGATACTGGGATGCATAGGAAGGGGCATCACAAGTAGAAAAAGGGAAGTGGTTATCCCTCTATACAGACAATTGGTGAGATCCCATCTGGAGTACTGTGTGCAGTTTTGGAGACCTCATCTACGCAAGGACATAGACAGGATGGAAGCAGTCCAGTGGAGGGCAACTAAAATGGTGCAGGGTCTACATCAGAAACCATATGAAGAGAGACTGAGAGGCTTAATATGTATACCCTTGATGAAAGGAGGGACGGGGACATGATAGAAACATTCAAGTACCTCAAGGAATCAACAAAGTCCAGGAGGGTAGCATCTTTCAGAAAAAGAGAGTGTAAGAACAAGGGGCACAGTTTAAAGACAGAGGGGGGACGGCTCAGGGGTAATGTGAGGAAATTCTTTTTCACGGAGAGAGTGGTGGATACATGGAACAGCCTTCCTGGGGAGGTCGTTGGGTCTAAAACAGTGGGGGAATTCAAACATGCATGGGACAGACACAAAGCAATTATAGTGGGGGGTTGCAGGAAGCAGGCTGTTGGTTAACTAGAATCTGCAGCTTATCCAGTAGGTAGGGAAATGGGCAGACTGGGTGGGCCAAGTGGTCCTTATCTGCCGTCAAAGTCTATGTTTCTATGTAACTGATTGTGGAATTGGTGCATACAAAATAAATTTATTACTATTCTAAAATACTGCTTTCAAGCGAGGCAGGGGCAGGTGGGTAGTTCTCTGTCACAAAACTATACAAGGGTGTATGGTGTATGTACAGCAGAGACGATTATAGCAGTAGTGGTGGATAGTAGGCACAGACCAAGCACACACAGCAGCAAAAGCACTGCAGCAGCAGATGGCAGACACACTGCCTGTAGCAAACCTCATGCTGCTTTGGCTATTTTTTTTAATTTTGCTTGGGATATTTATAACACAGTTGTATTTCTTTAATGATGATTTTAAGGTGCAGAGTTTTTTCTCATTAATTTCAGACACAACTACTGTTGTTGGTGCTGCCCTGTTAACTGTAGACTGGGAGTCAGGGGCTCAGTAGGTAGCACACTTGCCACTGAGGCAGAGAGATCAGAGGGCTGTGGGTTCAGTTCCCACATCTGGCACTTGGGTTAATATCCCAGTACTGACACTGTAGTGCAGCATGAGAGGGGTGCTGCACTGCTGAGATGCAGTCTTTCGGATGAGACGTTAAACCGAGGTCCCATCTGCCTGGATTGGTGGTAGTTTAGGTGGATGTTAAAGATCCCATGGCACTTATCGAAAAGAGTTGGGGAATTTCCCCCAGTGTCCTGGTCAAATATCCCTCATTCACTAAAAATACCACCGACAGCTTAATTTGGTTACAGGTCAGTTGGCATTCATCTGTATCCCCCTCCCCTGGGTCGTGCCTGAAAATAGGCAGGATTTGTCTAGTGCACTTACCTGGTCAACACTAAATAATAAATAAATATGAATTAAATTAAATTAGATTTTTATACAATTTACACGCACCAAAATAAAAAAAAACCAAAAAACATTATCAGCAAGTTAGGGTATTTTGCTGCTGGAGTGCTGCTCTGTCAACTACGGTCCTGGGCATGGTCACAGTAAGACGTCTGTGCTGCTGATAAGAATTAAAATAGATTTTAATACAAATTACCACCACCAAAAAAAAAAAGAAAAACAATGGGCAGCAACTTAGGGTATTATATTTTTTTCCTCAAAACAATCAAGTGGGGAATCGAGGTTGTGGTAGGTTATGGTAAAAGTTTATAACCACTGTTCCCGAGAAAGATTTTCTATTTTTCTGTAATTCTTAAAACAAACTAACAGTCTTTGCAGTATACCAAATCAGTTCTCAAGCAACTGCTGTTCAGTTGCCCTTCTATCTCTCTGAACTAAAGTCTGCTCAAAATCTTCTTAGGGGAGGATTGAAAACCCCAAATTGATCAATTTGCCTTCTGCCAAGTAATCAGTTTGCTTTGCTGAAATGTATTTTTTTTTTACTTAAAAGTATATCTCTCCAAAGAAAAGCCTGCTCAAAAATCACCTTGGGGAAGGGTTGAAATCCCAATGTTATCGCATTTGCCTTCTGCAAAATAATCTGTTTGTTTTGCTCAAAAATATACTTTTTTTTTTTAAACAATGTGATGACCCTTCCTAAATATCTATAACCATTTAATGTATAACAAATTTCAACGCTGATCACAAATTCCACTCATAGAAGAGCTTTGAGCCAAATGACTGTTCACTTCAGCAATTCAGTCCAAAATGCATAGCTGACACAGACACGCATGCCTATATGAACCTTACTGTACCACAAGGGTGACAGAAAGAAGCACACATGGTACAGTAAGGGTTAGATAGTATGCCAGAGCCAGATATGCCATCATTACCACCACGCCTCTTGCACCCCCTCGTGCTTCCAACACCCATCGCTGATTGGCAGTGACTACAGTCTCAGGCAACCCAGTGCCCACCTCAATCCCTTTATTATCAGTCACTACTGCAGCCTTGGACTTCAGCATGATTGACTTGCCTCTCGGAGACTGTAGCCCCTCCTGATGTCCAGCCGTATGATTCCCAACTCCTCTGAAAGGCACTCGGAGCTCTTCCTTCAGCACTTTGGCTCTCTGTCCTGACTCCAACTCCAAACAGTGCTCGCTTCCTCGTCACGCTGCTCACTCCCGCGAGTCCTCACTGTGGTGCACATGCATGCGCGTGACTTTACATCAGCCAGAAAAAAAAAAGTATTCAGCCCGTCTCTCCAGCACTGCGCCCCTTGTGGCGGCTTGTTGTAAATGCAGCCTAAAAGAACATGAATGAGCTACCGGCACCACAGTGCATGTGGGAGAAAAAAACATGCACCAGCCTGTTCCTACTTGCATAGGGAACAGGCCAAGTATGTTAATTTCGACCCCTGTCAGCTACCTCAACTACTTGTGCCATTTGCGAGGTTTGGAGTTAGAATTGAGGTTCTGTCTGTTCTCACACTAGCTTGGCTGAATAAAATAGCCTTCATTTTTTTTACTGTTTAACAAGAGCTGGTTGCTAGCCAACCAACCCTCGAGGAGTTGCAGGTCATTTGTCAATGCACTGTTCGGTGAGCTCAGGTCCTTGGAGGACCTGTAGAGCACTGCATCATCTGCACATAGAAGTATATTCACCTCACCACAGTGCGTTGGCATGTCATTAATGAATACAGAAAATAATAAGGGCCCCAGGATGGAACCCTGTGGAACCCCATCTTGAATTAGGCAGTTCCCTGATTGCGCACCTTGCCGTCTGACAAATTGGGACCTTTCCCGAAGGTAGTCGGTGAACCATCAAACTGTAAGGCCATCTAAGCCAATGAGTTTGTTTCCCTAGGAGCAGCTAATGGTCCACTAGGTCGAAGGCTTTGGTAAGGTCTATGAAGATCGACCCAGTGGACTGGCCTTTGTCTAGGGCTGAGAAAATGTGATCGGTGAGGCAAACAAGGGCTTTGTCTGTACCACGTTTTTTTCTAAAGCCATGTTGTTTGGGCGTAAATATGCCATTCCTCTCAATATAGTCTGTTAGTTGGTTATAGGCCCTCTCCAGTACCTTGCTTAGGATGGAGAGGATCAAAATGGGGCAATAGTTTTCCACATGCTCACGTGAACCACCTTTATGGATGGGTGTGACCAGGGCAACTTTCCATAGTGAGGGGACTTTCCCTTCTTAGAGGGATCTATTAAGCAGCCACGAGACTGGAGCAGCTATGGCTGGTGCATCAGTCTTCCGCAGTCTTTGTTCCAGTTTGTCATGCCCTGCTGAACCATGTGGTTTTGTGTTCTTAAGTAGTTTGAAAACCTCATTTTTTGTTAGCAACTTAAAGTGGAAGTTAGGAGAGGTGGGGAGCTATTGGAGTCAGGTATGGTGGGCGTGGGAGAACCTACATGGGGACTCTTGAACATATTTAGGTCAGTGAAGAAGGAGTTGAGTGCACTGGCAGCATCCGATGGGTTATCTAGGCGTGTGCCGTTAGCTATTATAGAACAATCGCCCTGAGTGGGACTGCCCGTGATGAGGGTATTGATCTGCGACCAGAATTTTCTTGGTCAGAGAGGTTTTTATTCTGGAGATCTCCAATGTAACTTATTTTTTGCTGTTTTGAGCTCCTTCTTACATTTGTTCCGTAGTTCCCTGTAGTTCTGCCAGGCCTTGGGTTGATGGGTGCTTTTATATGTCCCCCAGGCCTTATCTCTCTCCTTCGTGAGTTTTTTCAGGTCAAATGGGGGGTGAGATACTAACAACAACAAAAATGGAAAGGGACCTGGGGGTAGTCATATCAGATGACCTAAAGGTGGGTAAGCAATGTGAGAGGGCAGCAAGGAGGGCTGGGGGGTTACTGGGATGCATAGGGAGAGGCATCACCAGTAGAAAACAGGAAGTTATTATCCTCTGTACAGACAGCTGGTGAAACCCCATCTGAGTACTGTGTGCAGTTCTGGAGACCCAATCTGCTAAAGACATAGACAGGATGGAAGCTGTCCAGAGGAGGGCACTAAAATGGTGCAGGGTCTGCACCAGAAGACATATGAAGAGAGACTTAAGGAGCTTAATATGTATAGCCTCGAGGAAAGGAGGGAGAGGGGGGACATGATAGAAACTTTCAAGTACCTCAAGGGAATCAACAAAGTCCAAGAGGGTAGCATCTTTCAAAAAAGAGGTGTGCAAGAACAAGAGGGCACAATCTGAAGATGGGGGCGGCTCAGAGGTAATTTAAGGAAGTATTTTTTCACAGAGAGGGTTGTGGATGCATGGAACGGCCTTCCAGAGGAGGTTGTGGAGTCAAAATCAGTGGTGAAATTCAAGCATGCATGGGACAGTCATAAGGCAATTCTAAGGTGTGGGGGTAAGAAGTAGGCTGCTGGTTAACTAGGATCTGCAGCTTATCCATTAGGTAGGGAAATGGTCAGACTGGGTGGGCCAAGCGGTCCTGATCTGCCGTCAAATTCTATGTTTCTATGGGACAGCCACCTGGTATCCTGACCTTTCACCCTGATTTTTTTTCAGTGGGGCATGCTTATTCGCAGCAGATAAATTCTTTATGAAGAATTCCAGAGCGGCATCAAGGTGGGCACGCTTGATGTAGGCCCAGTTTACCTCTGATAATGTATCTAGGAAGGATCCTGTAACAAATCGAGAGAAATTTCGGGCCCAGAGTATCCTGGGTGGTGGGACTTGATAGTTATTTTTCCATACAGCGAACACTGGTGAGCGGTCACTTAGAGCATCGGCAAAAGTGCCTTTCAGCTTACAGCTCTCCGGCTTTGAGGCCAGGAGCCAGTCTAGTGTGGAGTGGTTTCCTGTGTTCATGTTTAGTCTGGTGTGTAAATAAATCTGCTCATTCAGCTAATGGCAGACACAGACGCACAGTATCCAAAACAGGACCAGGGCTGTGCTCTAACAGGTAGCCCCATGTCTGCTCTATAAACATAGCAGCAGGGCATACACAGACAACTCTTCCAGATGGTGGACAAGATGTTTTTATTTTATTTATTTATTTATTTATTGAATTTTGGTAGCCGGATAGGCCCTCTGAGACAGGACAGTCCCTTTTTCAGGGGCGACCCGGGAAGTGCAGTACATTGAAAGTGCATTCATTTATGCAAGAAATTAGACAAGGAGTAGTCATACAGTAAGGGAGTGCATCAGTTACATACAGTTATGCAAAATAAGCAATTTAAAGGAAAACAATGGCAAAGACACAGCTTTCCTCAGACAGTACAGAAACTCTCAATTAGTGCTTTCAGACAGTAACAACTTTTTAAAATTATTTAGAACCGCTACCAGCAACTTCCACTTTCTGTTACTGGCAACAGCCATTTCATGAGCAGCAGTGAGTCTCCTGAGCTCACTGTATGCTAATATGCCTGTTTGACCTCTGCTATTGGTTGGCAGGTCATATTAGCATAAGGTGAGCTCATGAAGCTCTCTGCTACTAATGAAATGGTAGCTGCTAGCAATAGAAAGTGAAAGCTGAAGGCCACTGTTTAAATCACTAAAAAAGCAATTTGAGGAATTAAAAAAAAAATTAAAAAAAATTACTGTCTGAAAGCACTAATCAGGAGTGTTTGTAGTGCCTAGGTTAAACTGCACCTTTTCCAGTGTTTCCCTTTAAAGCTTACCTCCTGCCTGTCTCCAACTGCTGGAGGTGTTCTCATCCACATGTTGTGAAGAGTTTGATCAGTTCTTCTCTGACCAGGTGTCTTCCATCAGGTTTGGGATAACCTCAACTGGGCCGGTGCAGCCCGGCAGCATTGGGCAGGTTGTCTCAAGGAGCCCTGTCTGAAGTGAGTTTAGGCTGGTTTCTATGGAAGAAGTGTGTGGTGTGATTTCTGACTTGCGACTCACTTATTACAAACTGGAGCCAAGTCCAGTGTGCCTCTTAGTGAGTTGTGTTGGATTTTTGGGTCTCGTGTTTTCTGAGATAGCGGTGCTTCCTTTCAGAGGGTCTTTTCCGAGCACATTGAAAGATGTACTGGTGAGACCCCACCTATCTTTGGATCGGGACTGCTTGACTACAGCTATCCATGTTAATTTGGGGCATTGCTCCTAATAACCCATATGTTACTTTAACTATCTGCTGTTGTGAGAACCTGATACAGTCACAGTGGGGGTCCATTTTACACTAGGTGCTCTCAAGTGTGTAGGCAGGCATACTCACTGTACACATTTGAGTACAGTTTTGTTGAGTGCCTGTCACAAACCATATGCCTTTCTGTTACCATTTTCATTCAGACCTGTAGCATTTGGGTTAGTGTAGTGCCTCTGTTCAAACATCTGTTGTTTAGGAAACAGATACATGTATAACCTCTTTAAAGATTAGAAGATTCATCTGACAACAATCTGGCTTGTTTGGAAGGGGGTACCATTGGAGAGTATGTGTACATTTTTTATTGGGGAGTGTAACTTGGAGACTGTGTACAAACTGAAAATTTCTGGCTACACCCCGGGTGCTCTGTCTTGGCAAAGTCTGCCTCTCTGAGGTTCAGGATCCTGATAGCTGAAGCCTGGTTTGGCTACTCTTTTCTGTCCACAGGGAACGGTTCACCCTGTTGTAGTCCTTACCTTCCACTGGTTTGTTGATGTTCACACCGGAGGTGATTTGATCCCTCTCGCTGAGAAGTAGGTTAATGGAGGCTTCAAACCTATACCCTGCTGGAATGCTGTTTTTGGAAGCCAGCACTTCTTGTAGGAGGACAGAATGTTTTTTTCAGCCCATTTGTTAACCTTTCCTGATACCAGTCTATGCCTAGAACATTCCCCCAGGATTACTGCAGCGTCTGATCTGGCTGCCCTGTTAGTTTCCTTGTCCAGCAGGACATCATGTTCCACTGAGCTGTTCAGGGGCTTGCAGCACACCCCCAGGGTGTCTCATCTGCCCCTTTCTGTTAGATTAACCCAGAGAAACAGTGTGGCACTTTCATGCACAGGGACGTCCTCTTTTATAAAGAAATATCACCATACCTGGATTTCATCACCGTGGAGAGGAGGTAGTTGAGGTGAATAGATTCAAGTAGGATGGTTGGTTTTAGCCAGAAAAAGTGAACAAGGGGAGATGGGTTGGCGATATGCCTTTTTTCCCTTGGGGGGGGGGGTTATTGGAACAGACATTCTAGTATTATTTACTCAGTATATGAGTATGGTAGGATTATGGGATAGGTAGTTGTCCCAGGAAGTAATCAATCTACAGTCAGTCCAAACACAAAGTGGATGAGTTCCTGAAGAGCGGTAACATCACAGGATACAACTGCTGGGCTGGCAGGGGGCTGGGCTATTGGTCTGACTCCATCCCATTAAATACTGATGTGTGTTGAACATGTAGATCTTTACCAGACGGCTAAACCTTGTTTGTCTACTTAGAGTTAAAAAGTTGCAAATGTATTTATGTGTGCAGCAAAACAAGGGTGCTTAAACACATCTGATTTTGTTTCAGGTACCAGAAACCTTTGAAGATGTTGCAGTTGCTTTTTCAGAAGAGGAGTGGAAGATGTTAAGCAAACAGGAGAAGGAGCTACACAAGGAAGTGATGGTACAGAATTATGAAAACATGGTTTCATTAGGTAAGGATAGAAACTGTCTGTATTCTGAGGGGAATGGGGTTATTCTTAAAGGACAACTAAACAACCAATTTACAAAAGACACTATTAGAAAATCTGACTTCATAGAGAGGTAAAGGAAAAGCTGCTGTTTACATTGATGCTAAAACTGCATTTATATAAGTAACAGAAATGCAGTTTCATAGTATTTAAAACATGTAAACATCAGCCTTCCCATTTAAAAAAAAACACTCTGTGTACTCCCTGAAATGGCCACCAGACGTGCAATGTTAAAACATCATTAGAGCCACTGGTAGAGGGCTGTGTTGGCTCTTTGGTGCTAATCAGTTGTCTTCATTTACATTTCTTTTGCATTGTTGAACAAAAATGATAAAAACCATGACTTAGCCTGTGTATTATTTTGATCAGTACACATGTTAAACTATTTTGTTTATTTTGTCAACCTAAAGCTGTGGAAGTTTAAGTGCCTTCTCTTTGGAGAGCTGACTACATGGGAGGATTTGATGTTTTTTTTGACACATCGGCAGCACTTGCAGTGTGGAGGGACAGTCTGTGCCTGCATCTGTGGCCACTGAGAAGCACAAGGAGCCTGCATTTGGCAGCGCACATCGGAGTCATTGGTGGCCGAAGAGGAAGCCCTCAGCCAATCTGGACCAATGGCGTAAAGTCTGAGTTTGTGGACAGACAATAAAAAACAAACAGCCCAACCACAACTCAAGTGATGGCTGTATGAAAGGATTTTTCTCCTGCCCACCCACCCATGGTGCAGGCAGGAATAGCACCTGCAGCGAGGAAGCCTAGTGGATTGGCCCAAGAGGACTGTGCTGCACTTTCCACAAAAGGGCAAATCACTTGAAACTTGAACTGGATATAGCACGCTGGAGAGCTGGACTTGTGAAAAGGTACTCTTAACTGTGGGGCTGTGGTCAGGGACACTCTGAAAAGGGTCTGCTAACATGGGGATTAATCTTGGGTAGTAGGGGTGGAAGAAGGGGACCGAGCCCCCAACAAACCGAATGGGATATACTGGATTAAGGGGCTGCTTGAAACGACTTAGAGTCTAATGCTTAATCTTTACAGTTTGTGTTGGGGGACTCTCTGCGTTTTCTGTTTCGAGTGTTAACCCAGTGAGGGGCTGCATTTCTGTTTAAAACAGTTATGGTTTCACCCTAGTGTCTAGGATGTGAAAGGGATCTGTATACCGTCTGGTGCATATAGTACTTGTCATACTGGGATACCCTGGTCAGGGGCAAAGGGTACTAACATGGGGAGAATTGTGGAATGCAATGGATGTGGGGCAGTGGTTTGGATGAATGTATTGTGGCAGCTGGGAGGATGTCCAACATGCCACAGGATAAGCAGGCTGGAGCAGGAGGTGAGGAGGATTATGAGGGAACTCGATGAGAGGGATGAAATGAGGATTGAGTCAGAGTCAGAGGAATGGGAGCATGGAAGAAACACACAGATGGGGAACGAGGGGGGAAAATGGGTCAAGAGAAGGGGGGTGGAGGGCATCCATGGAGACAGACCGTCCAGCAATGAAGGCTGGACTGAGGTCGGGCCTACCAGGAGGGGAGTGTCACAGGACAGAAAAGCAGAGAGTACGCAGGCCAAAATGAAAGGGGGGAAAAGGTTTGAAATACTGTTGACACTGGATGGGGAGGAGGAGAGGAAGGAAGAGACACAGGGAGGAGAGGGAGGAAGAGATGCAGGGGGGTGGGAGTGCGTACAAAGGTGGAAGGGGATACAGGATGCCATAGGACTGCAGAATTGGGTAACAGCCAGGAGGGGGGTAGGGTAGCAGTAGGACTGGGGTGTGGGGGGCATGGGGGAGATGGATGGACAGCGAGCAGGAGGGAGAGGGGTGGAAGAATGGAGGGAGCAATGGAAGCAGGAGCAGAGATCCTAGGGAAAAGGAAGCCAGAAATTAGTAAATGGTGGAAGGGGGGGCTTAAGTGGTTCAATGGAGGAAGGGGGGGGGTTTGTGGTGGGGGACTCCATACTTAAAGGGATCAGATGGGGCAGTAGAGGGGAACGGCATAGTCGCATATGGGTAGAAGTCATACCAAGTCTAAAGGCAGACAGAGCGGGGCAAGCAACTCTAAGATGCATGAGCAGGGGAAGGGGAGACCACACATAGTGGTGCATGTGGGGGCTAATGACCTGGCAAGGGAGACTGGAGGTGGCGAAGGGAAGGTTCAGAAAACTGGGAAAGTTGTGCGAGGAAGTAGGGGTGACAGTTGCCTTTTTGGAGGTGCTCCCAGTACCCTGAGTGAGTACAGTGAGGAAGGAGAAGATTAGGGAATTCAACATGTGGCTGGAGGAGTGGTGTAGGTCAAAAGGGTATGGATGGGTGGGGGTATGAGGGGCAGACCTGAGACAATAATGAACTATATGCAGGAGATAGGCTGCATCTAAGTTGGGAGGGAAAGGGGGTATTAAAGCAGAAGTTACAGGAGTATACAGCAGCAAAAGTGAATTTAAACTAGCTAGGGGAGGTGGCAGGGTCAGACTATAGGCGAGGTACCTGGGGACTGGATAAGCCTTCCCAAGCCAGTAAGAAGGTACTTGTGATTTAGTACAGAAGGGGCAGGGTGGGAGGGGGCTCTGGGAAAGAAGGGAAGGTTGACTGGGTGGAGAGTGATCTTGGTGAATGCGAGAAGCCTTGGTAACAAGGCAGCAGAGCTTCAGGCGCTCTTGGCTGTAGGGAGGGTGGACATCGCGGCCATCCCAGCAACATAGGCCGTAGAGCACTGGGACTGAGACCTGGCAATCCCTGGTTTTAGACTGTACAGAAGGGACCGTGGGGAGGGGAAGGGAGAGGGGGTGACTGTCTACATACAGGAGGGGATCAAATGTACAAGGGATGAAAATAAAGAGAGGGATACGGAGGCAATGTTGTTACAGTTCATGGACTCCAGGGGAAGGAAGTTGTGGTTTGAGGTGGTGTATGCTGTAGGTCGCCATCCCAGACAATGGAAAGGGACAGGGAATTGGCAGAACAAATCAGTAGGTTATGTAGGAGGGGGAAGGTGGTCATAGTGGGAGATTTCAACCTGCCTAGATCTGTGATGAGCGGTGTGCCACAAGGCTCGGTGCCAGGTCCGGTGCTGTTTGGGTTATTCATCTCAGACATTGCGAAGGGGGTGGTGAGCAGGATTAGCCTGTTCGCGGATGACACCAAAATGGGTGCAGTAGTAGACTATGAAGAGGGATGGGTGCAACTACAGAGGGACTTGACAAAGTTGGAGGAATGGTCAGGGAGGTGGCAGCTGAGGTTCAATGCAAAAAAATGCAAGGTGTTGCATTTTTCGGCAAGGAACCCAAGGAGAGAATACTGGCTGGGGGGGGTAAACTGGGGAGCACCGAGGAGGAAAAGGACCTGGGGGTATTGATAACAGCAAGTATGAGCAATACTGCCCAAATCAGGAGGGCGGCAGCGAAAGCAAACAGGATGCTAGGGTGCATAGCACACAGATTGACATCCAGGCACAGGGAGGTCATTTTGCCCCTCTACAGGACACTGGTTAGGCCTCACTCAGAGTACTGTGTGCAGTTCTGGAGGCCATACCTGAGTGGGGACATCAAGTTGCTGGAAGGAGTCCAGCGAAGGGAGATGAGGATGATTCAGGATATGGAGGAAATGGACTATGAGATGAGGCTAAAGGAACTGAATATGTACACACTGAAAGAGAGGCAGGAGAGGGGGGAACTTGATCGAGACATTCAGGTACCTGAAGGGTGTCAGCAAAGAGGGGGTGGAGGGTATGTTGAAACTAAGGAGCGGGAGGGAGACTAGGGGGCATGGGCTAAGAATAGAAGGAGGGAGATTCAGAAGGATGACGAGGAGGCATTACTTCACAGAGAGAGTAGTTGCAAGGTGGAACTCCCTACCAGAAGGGGTCATATCATTCAAAAATGTGGCTGGCTTTAAGAATGCTTGAGACAGGGTACAGTGGTGGATAATGGTGGGCGATAAGTACAATAATGGGAGGTTAAGGGGGTTGGGGGGAGGAGCAGCTACCTGCTAGGGAGCTAGCTACACAACCGAGCAGACTTTGATAGACCGCTAGGTCTGTTCTGCTGGCACCTTCGTATATTCGTTTGTAAGTTGTACTTCGTCGATGTAAATGTCTTTCCAACCTGAGTGCAGTGCTGTACAACCATCCCTGGTGGTCTAGTGGCTATGTCCTGATGTTTATAGAAATCCACCCGTCTGGCTCAATGGCAGTGTTTGTTTTCTTCCTTGATAATCCATGTTGTAACCTTGTGCATTCCAAGATTAAATCGTGCCCCTCCTGGCAGCCAGTCTGCCCAGCCTACCATTACACGCTCCGGCCCGCTTTTATTACTCCTTAGTGCCCGGTGCCTCACATTGGATTGCCGCTGCCACAGACAAACACACACACACAAGAAACGCAGTATTGCACATTATACAATAGGGCTGAGATGATATGCCATTCTTTATTTCAGCATAAAACCACCACCATGTGATATCACACTCTCCTGACATCACCAGGGTGTGATAATGGGTTTTTTGGCAGTTATCACGCCCCTATTGTATAAAATGGATACATGATGTGCATTCGTGTAATATGGAAAATATTTTCACTCCTGCACAGTGACCTCTGGATACTCACCCGTGGCTTTGCCACTCGTGTGTGACAGGGTTCTCCTGCCACTCTTGAGGATCAACCTTTTCTTAAATCTGTTGTAACAGTTCTTCTATTTCTTAGCCTAATCTGTTCTTTACAACTTCTAGTCTATAAGGTTGGCCACCTATGGGTACCCCCTTCCCATTCTTGACTATGCTATAGTGTCCTCTTTTAATTTTCCTGTTCCCTCTCAGATCCTTGTACAGGGAGATTATTGTAGCAACCTCGGAGCTGATATAAAACAACAGGCTGTGTTACTCTTTGTTGGATTTAGTATGAAATAGTACTATGTCATAAAATACCTTGATGTATACTATATACCTTGTGTTTATGAAACCTGTAAATGTTGAAAATACCATGGCACTAGGTGTTTTTGATAAAGGTAAAACATTACTAGGGAACTGTATTGCCCATTATATATCTTCTTACTATTAGCAGCACCTCTTAGCACGTGCTTTTACTAACACCATACATTTCCCAGCTGGCACTATTAAATGTTGCATGCTGTTATCCCAGCACAGTGTACACCCTGGAGTGCCTTATTGTGATTATGGAATGGGCCCAGTACTGTGAATAAATAAAATTATTTTTAAAAGTTTTTATAATTATGATTGAAAAAAAAAAAAAACCCGAAAGTTAAAAAGTGAATAGAAAATGGCACCTTTTAGCAGTTATACTTTCTAGATTGGGCAGTAGGTGGGCCAGCATTGCATGGTTTGTAAGTAAGGGAGTGTGTGAAGATGGCAGTGTGGCTCTGTGTACCTTGAGTGTTCTTTTTCCTTTTATGTTTTCAGATTACTGGGGGTTATTAGTCCTTTTCTGGGAACAGCTTTTAATTTTGAAGTTTGCTTCAGGAACGCGGTTAGCAGTTTAGCCAGAGCATGAGAGCGGGTGGTTTGAACAGTGCCATAAGTGTTTTGTGTAGTGCAACAGGCAGGATACAGGCAGGGAGGAGTTAGCATGGCTGACTGGCAGGAGAGAGCATGTTTAGCATGGTGAGATCAGAGTTTGTCTCAGTTCCCCATTCCATCAGTATGTGTTGCAGTGAATGGGAAAGACTGTGTGCATGATAAAAAAAAAAATCAAAAACAACAAAAAACTAACTACAGTTCAAAGAAGAGTGAATGACGGTGGTAGTGAGTGATATGTCAGAGGCTGAAAGGGAATAAAGAGGTCTTGGAGGGCTCAGAACATCTTCCTGTGCTGTTGTGCTGTGATATTGGTGTGGTGTTCCGAGGTCCTTGGCCAAACAGGTTTGTGTATTTTTTAACGTATTTCAGAATCTTTAATATTATTTACACTGAAGTATAATGAGTACTTCAGTCACAATATACTTGTACCTTAATCTTTCAATAAGTGCTGACCCTGTTATGCTTTCATTTTCATTATTTTAAAGGCTATCTGAAAATACATTTAATTTAACTTAGCAATTATATTGAATGAAGCATCTGAAAACAGTGCAAGTGGCAGTGTAACTAAGGCCCTGTCCACACTACACCACTTGCGCCAGGTAACGGATGCAATCTGTTATGGCCGAGGAGCAGTGCAGTGCATCCACACCTCGGCGGTGTCTGTTACGGACCGGCACCGCCGGTCCACACATCGATCCGGGCGACCGCTACAGCAGCGCCTGATCCCACAATGCAGCTCAGCTACTTTGTACCCTGCAGGGAGCATTACCGGCAGTCACACTACACGCCCGGTAACAGTCCCAGGCGGGACCGGTTTATAACCGCTAGGGAAACCAACGACGAGGTGGTTTCACAACGTTACGAAACACCTCCTGTAACGCTATCAGTGTAAACGCATCCCATTACTGATGCAGTTTACACCCTCTGTAATGTTACAGAAGGGTTTTCCGGCTGCAGTGTGGACAGGGCCTTAGTCTGAAGGGCCTAAAACCTTGTCACACATATGTGCGAATGCCACCTCTGTCATAAATTTCATGATTAATATGATTGTGCCTTAGAGGTTTTCTGTACCTCTTAGAGTAAATACAATATATATAGGGAATACATAATGGATTGCAGTGGAATAACACATTTATCTCCACTAGTAATGGTAAGACCCATAACTCATGAGTGGTGAAGCCACAAGTTACTGTATAGCAGGTTGAATTTGCATCCTGCAAATTGCGCACGATTCAACCTGCCCGACCTATTCTCATTTGCTAGAATTAGCACTTCTGTGTTACCGGTAAATATGGCTTACAATGGTATCTGCCTTTAGTGTTAAGTTGTCCGTCTCAATATTAATTAGCCCGTACAGTTTTGAGCTGCTGTCAATTTGCAGGCAATTCACTGACACACCCTGCATTCTCCATTCTTACCACAGTCAGTAACTTGCCTCGTTCCGGTAGTTTGTTCACTCACTCATGGGGATTGTGCAATAGACAGGACTTTTTTTTTTCCAGCTGATGCCATTTACCATGTATGATTACGAATGATTGAATATGAGACTACATCCCCCCTCTTCCTCGTTGTCACTTGCCAGAAATCATTCAGTGGGAATCGCTGACATTAGCAGGTACTTAGTCATTAGTCAAATGTGAATCAAGCATTGGAGAAGGGATTTCCTGTAGATATTATACAGTATACTTCAACTTCTCAAAAGCTTTTGATCAAGTGTGTCATCACACTCTGATTAAATCATTGAAAGAAATACACTTGAATAATAATATTATTAACTGGATAGAGGCATGGCTGTGTGAAAGAAAACAGAGAGTAGCTGTCCTGGGCCATTATTCAGACTGGGGAGGGGTGACTAGTAGGGTCCTACAGGGATCTGTTCTGGGACCCACACTTTTTAATATACTCATATCCACAATGAAGACATTAAACAACTCCTGGTTAACCAAGTACACAGATGATAGTAAAGTGGGCACAATAGTGAATAACAAGGTTTCAGCACAACAGTTACAAGGTGACGTATCGCTGCTTTGACACTGGGCAGAAGGGCATAAATCAAGATTTAATGAGTCAAAGTGTAAGGTAATGTATCTTGGAAAAAACACTTCTAAGAGCACATATACCTTAAACAATACTGCATTGGTGGAAACTACACATGAGACTGACTTAGAAATAAGTAACACAAATGATTTATCCTTCATAACACACACTATGAAACAAGTTAACAAATGTAACAAGTTACAAAGCTGCATATTCATGCAAATTAAAAGTAGAAGTCCTAAGGTGATGCTTCCCTTGTATACTGCTTTGGTCAGACCTCATTTGGAGTACTGCTCTGCCTTCTGTGCAAATCAGCGCGTCATGGGAAAAAATTGGCAGAGGGTGTTCAGAGGAAGGTTACTAAGAAAATTTCTTCTGTAAGGGATAAATCTCATGAGCACAGGTTAAGTGATCTGGGCCTGTATTCTGTGCACTACAGGAGCCTCAGATGGGATTTGTGTCAAGTCAATAGAGCTTTCAATGATTCATCTTGTATGGAAAGCATATGCTTGACCAAAGAAACCTGTATAAGACCTACAAGAACACACACTCTGCAACTGAAGGGAGAATTGGTAAAGACAAAGAGAGCACAGTGGTTTACCAACAGAGTGGTGTCAGTATGGAACTCCCGCTCTGATAATATGGGTTCTTGTCAATCATTGGATAGTTTTAAAAAAGCACTAGACAAATATATGGGCCCAAACACTTAAGTATTTCCACTAATTTAGTGGCAAGTTGCAATAGGTCTACACAGACCTCATGACTTGTAATACACTTATGAACCTATTTGTTAAGGTAATCTAAAAAAACAAAACACCAGTTATGACAGCTCTGGATTCCGTAGCTCCTGTCCGTGTTCGCCCCCTCACTGTCCATCCTAAGTCCCCATGGTTTGATGGGACTCTTAAGGAGCTGAGACGAGTGGAGAGAAGGCTGGAGAGGCGCTGGTGGAAATCCGGCCTGGAAGATGACAGACTTAGGATTTATAATGATCCATCAATCTATCAATCAGCAATCTCCCATAATAAGGCAGAGTTCCTGTCCCGGGAGATTGCTACTCATTAGACTCTAGACTTTAGCAAGGCATTTGACACAGTCCTGCACAAAAGATTAATAAACAAATTAGCCAGCCTGGGAGTGGGTCCTAGGGTGGTAGCCAGGGTAAAACACTGGCTGAACAACAGGACACAGCAGATAATAGTAAATGGAGTCCACAGTGAAGAAAGGAGGGTTACTAGTGGGGTACCACAGGGTTCAGTACTAGGGTCTATCCTTTTTAATGGCTTTATAAGTGACATTGTGGAGGGACTGGAGGGGAAGGTATGTTTCTTTGCAGATGACACAAAGATCTGCAACAGGGTTGATACTCAAGGTGGGGTGGAAAGGATGAAAAGGGACTTGGCAAGGTTGGAGGAATGGTCAAATGTATGGCAGCTTAGATTCAGTGTAAAGAAGTGCAAAGTAATGCACCTGGGAAACAAAAACCCAGGGGAAGAGTACACAATGGGGGGTGAGATACTGACAACAAAGATAGAAAAGGACCTGGGAGTAGTCATATCAGATGACCTAAAGGTGGGCCAGCAATGTGAGAAGGCAGTAAGGAGGGCTGGGGGGATACTGGGATGCATAGGGAGAGGCATCGCCAGTAGAAAACAAGAAGTTGTTGGCCCTCTGTACAGACAGTTGGTAAGACCACATCTGGAGTACTGTGTACAGTTCTGGAGACCCCATCTCTGCAAATACATAGACAGGGTGGAGGCTGTCCAGAGGAGGGCAACCAAAATGGTGCAGGGTCTGCACCAGAAGACATATGAAGAAAGACTAAAGGAGCTTAAGATGTATAGTGTTGAGGAAAGGAGGGAGAGGGGGGACATGATAGAAACTTTCACATACTGTACCTCAAGGGAATCAACAAAGTCCAAGAGGGTAGCATCTTTCAGAAAAAACAGATGTGCAAGAACAAGGGAGCACAATTTGAAGATAGAGGGGGGATGGCTCAGAGGTAATGTGAGGAAGTATTTCTTCACAGAGAGGGTTGTGGATGCATGGAACAGCCTTCCTGAGGAGGTCGTAGAGTCAAAAACAGTGGGGGAATTCAAGAATGCATGGGACAGACATAAGGCAGTTCTAGTGGGGGGTAGGAGGAAGTAGGTTGTTGGTTAACTAGGATCTGCAACTTATCCATTAGGTAGGGAAATCAGCAGACTAGGTGGGCCAAGCGGTCCTTATCTGCCATCAAATTCTATGTTTCTACTGCACAGAATCGACCAGCTCAGCTCTTCCAGACTGTTGAGACTATGCAATCCAGCCTGTCTTCAGTCCCAGAGAGCTTTTTCACAGGAGAAATGTGATAAGTTTGCTTTATTCTTTACGGTCTATAAGGTTAAGGCATTGGGGAGGTTGGCAGAAGATTATGGGTGCCTCAGTTTGTCTGGTCAGATTTTGGCCATCTGGAAACCATAGACATTGTATGGATCATCCAGAGTATGCACCCGACTAACTGTAGTTTGGACCCGGGCCCAACTCACCTGCTGGTGGGATGTGTTGAGGTCATTGGCCTGGTCCTGACTGAGATTGTCAGGTGTTCATTGGATACAGGGGTGTTCTCTACCACCCCCGAAGGAGGTGGTAGTAATACCCCTCCTTAAGAAGATCACCCTTGACCTAGACTGTCCAGCCCACTACAGGCCCTTCTCTAACCTGCTCTTCGTGGGCAAGGTTATTGAGAAGGTTGTCGCGGAGCAACTGGAGGCCCATTTAACCATCCACAATGTCTATGAACCTCTCCTGTATGGATTTAGGAAGAGGTATAGTACTGAGACGGCACTTGTTCGGATACTTGACAATCTCTTAACTACGAGAGATTGAGGATGCCATTCATCTTAGTACTCCTTGACTTTTCTGCAGCATTCGACACCGTGGACCATGGTGTGCATATTAGAGCACCTTTGGTTGTTCTGTGGATTGTCTGGAATGGTTCCCAGATGGTTTCAATCATTCCTCATGGGTAGGACTCAGTGGTGTCCAAGATTTTTTTTCTCAGCTCCTCTCCCTCTACCCTGTGAGGTACTGTAGTGCTCTATTCTTTCACCCATGTTGTTCGCGGTGTACGTGCTGCCATTGGGAGACATTGTAAGACAGTATGGGCTGAGTTTTCACTGTTATACATATGACACTCCGCTCCACGTGTCTTTTGTGCCTGAACAGGACGGAGCCGTCTCAGTATTCAGTAGTTGCCCCCAAGATCCAGGACTGGATGAGAGCCAGCTAGTTGAAGCTGAAACCGCATTAAACTGAGGTGTTGGTGGTGGACCCGCATCATCAAGGTTTAGGTTTGGTTGCCGGTTAGCCATCTGGACTTTGACTTGATGGACCCCAGCTTCCTGCCTCAGATCAGATGCCAAACCTTGGTGTTGTTTTTGACATCTGCCTGACTCTAAATTCTCAGGTGTCTGCTGTCATGAAAACCTCTTTTTACCATCTGAGGAACATCGCCAGGGTTAAGCATCTTGTCCCCTCCCAATGACCTCCCAGTACTGATCCATGCCTTTGTGACCTCCCACCTTGACTACTGCAATGTTCTCTACCTAGGGCTACTGGCGGTGAATATCCGCCGCTTGCAGCTGGTCCAGAATGCGGCTGCCAGGTTGTTGACTGGTCTACCCAGACCATGTCACGTTACACGTGTGCTCAGCGGCCTGCACTGGCTACCAGTTCTTTGGCAGATCACCTTCAGGGTTGGATTACTGACCTATAAAGCCCTACATGGGCAGGGACTGAGCTACCTGCAAGATCTTCTTGTCCCCCTACCGCCCTCTCCGGTCCTTCTCGCTATGCTGATGAGGGATTGCTAGAGGTTACCTGGATTCGACTTAAGACCTCTGGTGCTTGTCCATTTGCTTTTGCAGCCCCTACCATGTGGAATTCTCTACCTCGTCAGGTAAGAGAGTGTCTGACTGTTGAGAGCTTCAAATCAGTCCTTAAAACCCATCTTTTTAACTTGGCTTTTTCAGATTTTGACTAATTAGTAAGTTGTATTTATTGATTTTTACTCCATTCCTTATACTGTGCTCTTATACGTTCTATTTTAATATTTTATTGTACAAGCGCTTTGGTCATTTTATGGAATTGTGCTTTTTACGAATAAACATTGATTGATTGAAATATGCGTGATGTTAACTGGAACACCTATGCTGTAGCCACATCCAGGAGCAGGGTCATCATGGATGCCCTGCAGGGGGCATGCCTCATGCAGCTAGTAGTGGAACCCACCTGGGAAGGGGCAATATTGGATGTTGTGCTCACAAATGGAGACAGAATAACAGATCTATCAGTGGGCAGTAATCTAGGGTCCAGCGACCACCATACAGTATGGTTCAAGGTACAGACAGTAGAAGAATCAAGCCACACAAAAGCAAGAGTCCTAGACTTCAAAATGACTGACTTTGCTAATATAGGAGAATGCCTCAAAAAAACACTGGCAAAGGCTGAGGGAGGGAGAGCAGAGGTACAGTGGAAGAACCTCACGAAAGCTATAACAGAGGCAACAAGTCTTTATGTGAAGCAAGTTAACAAAGCAAGAAGACAAAGAAAACCATTATGGTTTTCAAAAGAAGTCGCAGGGACGGTTAGAGAGAAAAAAATGGCATTCAGGAAATACAAGGAAACACAAAGGGAGGAAGACGGGGAACTGTATCAGACTAAGCAGATTGAAGCAGGAAAAGCAGTCAGACTTGCAAAGACACAAACATAGGAAAGAAAGCTCAGACAGTGAAGAAGGGAGACAAAACCTTCTTCAGGTACATAAAGGAAAGGAGAAAGGTCAAGGAAGGTATAGTGAGGCTAAGTAAAGGAGGGAAATGAGTGGATGGAGGGGGACGTGGAAAAAACTGTGATCCTGAACAAATACTTTTGTTCTCTATTCATGAAAGAATGGGAGGAAGAGGGACTGGAATTATCCAACAGACACACACAGGGAAGAGGGGTGGACACCAGACCATTCACAGAACAGCGTCCTAAAGAAACTCTTGAAACTAAAGGTGGACAAGGCGATTGGCCTGGATGGGATACATCCCAGAATACTAATGGTACTTGAAGAGGTGCTATTGACACCACTGACAGCCCTGTTCAACAAATCGTTTGTGAAGTGAGTAGTGCCAGAGGCCTGGAGGAGGGCAAATGCGATACCCCTTCACAAAAGTGGAAGGAAGGTAGAAGTGGGAAACTATAGACCAGTCAATTTGACCCCAGTGGTGGGAAAGATGATGGAATTACTGTTAAAGGAAAGGAATGTGGAATATCTAGAAACCAGCAGGGCACTGGACCCAAAGCAACATGGATTCACAACGGGAAGGTCTTTTCAAACAAATCTGATAGATTTTTTTTGACTGGATGACAAGGGTAGTAGATTAGGAAGGGGTGGTGGATATAGTCTACTTAGATTTTAACAAGGCACTTGACACAGTCCTGCACAAGAGGTTAGTAAAAATGTTGGGCAGTCTGGGAGGGGATCACAAGTTGATAAACTGGGTCAGAAATTGGCTTAGCAACAGGACACAGAGGGTGGTGGTAAACTGAGTTCAATCTGAAGATAGGGGAGTAACCAGCGGGGTGCCACAGGGCTCAGTACTGGGGCCAGTCCTCTTTAATGTCTTTATTAGCGACATTGCAGAGGAACTCAAAGGAAGGTATGCCTCTTTGCAGATCACACCAAGATCTGCAGTAGGGTTGACACGGGGGAAGATGAGGAGAGACTTAGCCAAGTTGGAGGAGTGGTCAAGCGCGGTGGCAGCCTCGGATTCAATGCCAAGAAGTCCAAAATCATGCAATTGGGGAACAAAAACCCAGGGGAGGAATACACGATGGGGGGGGGGGGTACTAACAACAACCAAACTGGAAACAGACTTGGGGGTAGTCATAACAGATTATCTAAAAGTAGCCAAACAATGTGAGAAGACAGTGAGGAAAGCCGGAGAGATGCTGGGTTGCAAGGGGAGAGGTATCACCAGTAGAAAACAGGAGGCAGTGATGCCACTGTACAGGCAGTTGGTGAGGCCTCATCTGGAGTACTGCATGCAATTCTGGAGACCTTGTTTCCAAAAGGACATTGACAGGGTAGAGGCAATCCAGAGAAGGGCAACAAAAATGGTGCAGGGGCTACACCAGAAACCATATGAGGAGAGATTGAGAGAACTCAATATGTATACTCTGGAGGAAATGAGGGAGAGAGGGGATATGATAGAGACATTCAAATACCTCAAGGGGATCAATAGAGTTCAAGAGGGTGGCATCTTTCAGAAAAGAAGAAGTGCAAGAACAGGGGGTCACAATATGAGATTGGAGGGGGGAGACTCTGGGGGGCAACGTGAGGAAGTATTTTTTCACAGAAACGGTGGTGAATGCATGGAACAGCCTCCCTGAGGAGGTTGTGGGGGCAACAACAGGCGAATTTAAGAATGCATGAGACAGGCAGAAGGCAACTCTAGGGTTGGGAAGGAGGATGTAGACTGCAGATCAAGTAGGATTTGGAGTTTATACAGTAGGTAGGTAGGGGAAATGGACAGACTAGGTGGGCCAGGTGGTCCTTATCTGCCATCAAATTCAATGTTTCTGTGAAGCCCTCACAGATCCCACACAAAAACAAAAGGAAAAAGAGAAGGTAGTCAGACTTACTATAGCCACACAGCAGATGCCAAAGATGTTACAGTAAAGTCTCCATATAGGAATCCCATTTAGCCCACCTTGTTAATATATGAAGATTTTAACCATTGTACCGAAAATGTAAACTTGCTTACATATCCTCCATTACATGACTTTCTTGGACAACATTAATCCAGTCTGCAAGAGTTGGTGAAGTGAGCATCAACCATTTTCTAGTAAGAGCTTTAATGGCCGACACCACAAAAATATGATGAAGGTAGTTATTCTGAAAATTACTTGCAGCCTTAGGAAGGATGCCAAGAAAAAAAATGCAAAAGAAGTGGAAGGGGGGTGTCTAAAATACTGGAGACTGCCTTAGCCACTTCATCCCAAAAGTGCTGTATCTTGTGGCAAGACCAAAAAATATGAAAATGATCACCCTTAGCTCTGCATTGTCACTGACATAAATTTGACCTACCTATGGCAGTAGTTTTGTAAATTATTTTCCAAGTTTTTTCTTACATTCAGAGTCAAGCATCCTAGAGAGGGCCAATTCCCACCGATCCCAAATAGGATGAGGGGGACTATAAGCATTCCACTACAAAAAAAAAGCATAAAAAACAGAAATAACATGAACTTCCACTGGTGTTTTCCATTCACGCTTGATACATTTCTAGACGCTGATCTGGAGAATCAGAAGCCTTGGTCATTGCTAAAGTGAAATTACAGATTTGGAAATAACAGAAAAGCGCAGTACGGTAAAGGCAAAACTTATGCTATGACTGATCAAAACTCGTCACCATATCCTGATCCCTCAAATCATCTATTGTGCGAAGACCACATTGGGCTCATGAACGAAAACCGGAGTTTGTCCATAGTTCTAATAGAGCTTTTTTGCACCTGAATCAGTTTGTTTGATCACCCGAGAGTCTTACCAAGATATAAAAAGTCAAAGGTGCATTGGATAACATAAACAAGTTCTAAGTGAGGGCTGCCCGGGGTGATCAGGGAAACCATAAACAGGTTCTGAGCAGAGTAGACAATTGTCCATCATGCTTGCCTAATGTTTGGCCTCGCTTCTGTGTCTTCAGAAGACTCAAAATAAAAAAAAATAAAAAAAGCAAGGGGGGGCTTCTGAGACTTAAAAGGTGGGCCATGCAGGACTGGGGGCTCTTACAGGTCTAGTGGGCTCCCAGTTAATGTAATGAGTAGAGCCACATATGGTCATGCCATCTGGGTAGATGCAGAGCTCTGACTGCCAACACAGATCGAGCTGATCAGTCTGGTAGGAAGGAAAACTCAGAAAATGCAGTCAGTTCAATTTGATCTGTCCAAAAAGTCTTGGAGTATACCTCAACTTTATGCAGAAGTCAGTAGTCAAAGGGCCACTCCCCTGGCTTATACTCCTGTTACTTCTGTTGCTGCTCTAGCTTTCTCTTGTCAGTGCTGTTGAGATGGAGACTTCATGGGCTTCAGATGTGACCAACATGCCAGGTCGGGGATTTGGGGAGTGCGGTGGGCCAACCTGGGCCTGCAAGGCTAGATCTGCTTCCTCCAGAGACTTAAAGTACATGTCTCTCTAGGGAAATTACAAATGCCATTCCAGCTGAATTTCACTTGTGTAATTCTGTATTTATCATGGCGCTAGTGCCGTAATTTTATATTTGATTCCCAGCTGACAGTCCACATGTATTTAGGTAGGGTGTGATAGTCAAACATTTGCCTATTTTCAGGCAAGTCTTGGGAGAGGTGCAACCAATAAACAATACAGGGTATGAGAATGACAGCTTTAGTAAAAAAATGTTACAGCAAGGTAATACACAAGGTATAAATGGAATGTACAAAATACATAGTATTTTAACGAAATAAGGGGTGCAGCAGAATTATACACAAAGGGGAATCAAAAGGCAATTGATGAATCATAAAACAAAGGACTAGGACCAGGAGTATATTACTGACTTTAGTAAGTGGGAGTGGTACCATTTTCTAAAGGTCTGGGTTAAGGAACATTGCCTGATGTTGGCGGGTATAACGTCCCACAGTTTTTGGGCAGAGACTCAGAAGGCTATCGCATCTAATTTTGTCCTGGTCTCAGGAACGGCAAGTAGGTAACGGTCAGAGGATCTAAATGGATAGGCATTAGAGTGTGGTACTAGGAGGGAGGCAAACAAAAGTGGAGCCTGATTTTGAAAGATGTTATGTATGGTACCTCCCAGGTCGAGAGTGCGTTGTGCGGATGGGGTGATCCAGCCAAGTTTAGTGTACAGAGTGCAGCGGTGAACTTGACGGTTTCTTGTTAAGGCAAAATGACAGATGTTGTTATGCCACGTCCCATAATGTAGCATGGAATTTGAGGTTTCAGTGAAAAGAGGCAGGCTATAAGAAGGTTTATGGAGCAAAGTCCTCAGACTGGGGCAGAACGGGCAATAGGAAAGAGATTACAGCTAGCTCTGTATGCAAGCCTGACTTGAACTTTGACAGCCCTACAGGTTGCTGTCACGTGGAATGAAAACTAAAGAGAGGTATCCAGTACCACACCCCAGCAGTTAATGGAAGGGACAGTGACTAAGGGTACACCATTTTCCCAAACAACTGAGAGAGGAGATGGGATTTTTTTTTTAGATGGAGGACAGTTCCCAATAGCATGGCCTGAGATTTGGTAGCATTCATTAAGAATAAACACAAGGATTATCAAATGATACTCCTAAACAGCGTGCAACCCCCCTCCCCCCCGAACAAGTGTATGCCTTTAAATACCTAGGTGTAATCCTTGATAGCTTCCCTATCCTTTGCCCAACACATCAACCATATTGTTAAGGCTGTCAGTTCCAGAAATGGCCTCCTATACAGGCACCGCCATAGCCTGACCCCTGAGGTGCTGTCACTCGCTATTAAAAGTTCCATCCTTTCTATCATAGACTATGAGCTGGTGGTGTATGGGGCTACATCTGACACTAACCTCAAAAGAATTAGTGTGGCCTTAAAGAGCTGCTGACTCCTCAAAGAAAACTTTGAAAAACATAAGATATACTTCAGCTTGCATTAGCTTGCATTACGAATATATTCTATAGATTTCTCCTCCCCATCTTTTGTTACAGAGGAAATGTGCATGAATACATGATCTTTTTCTGTTAGAGTTCATCTGCCTCTATAGCTGACACCCAACTTCATGTCATAACCCTCTGTTGCGACATCACAAGCTGTTGCCATGGGAGTTACTGTGATGTCATAAGCAGTGCATTATGACCTCAAGTGGGGAGAAAGCAACAGGAATAGATTAACTCTTCAGGAGCAGAAATCATGTTTTCATGCAAATTACCTCAGTAATAAATAATTGGGAGGAAAAATACATAACTAATGTGAAACATAAACTGAACTGTGTCTAAATATTATGTTTTGTTTAAGTTATCCTGAAGGCGTCAGCTGCTCTTTAAATAAATCCTGCAGACTGGTACTTGGTGCCCACAGACTTACCCACATCTGTGACCTTTATGTGCAAACCAACTGGTTTACCCTACAGGGCAGAGTACACTACCAAGTTTGTCTCTTCGGGGAAAAAAAATTGCCTCAGCTTAACCCCATCTGCTATCCAGAACCTCCTAAATGCAGTAATCAGTCCCCACCGGATGAGAAGTATGTCCAGACAATCGCTGCAATTCCCTTTCTTCCGAACATCACAAGTGCAGGGGTCCTTTGCCCACTGTGCACCATGCTGGCTTAATGACCCCCCGACATAACCAGTGAGCTTAAGCTGGGGCCATTTAAGAGAAAACTCTGACAACACCTTACCTGTCTGAGTAGCTGTGACTGCTAACCCCACCCTTACCCGTAACTATTACCTCCCCACTGCCATGCTACTTCCCCTGTGCCTCACTCCCTCTCCACTCCTCACCTGTCTGCTCAACCAAACCTCTTTCTCCCTTGCCCCAACCTCCCTCACTTATCCTGTTTCTCCCCTACGGTGCACTTATTTTACCCTCAATCCTCTCCTCCCTACCCCTCCCCCACTGCGACTTCTGACAAAGCTCAGTATCCTGACTGCTTCATTTTTTTATGTTTGTTAAAATTGCATCCTCCTTAATGTTTAATTATAACACAGCACCTATACTGTTTTCAGTGTTCCATTTCCACTTGTACTTTGTTTCCTTTTACTTGTCTTGACATGGAACCTTTGTAAATAAGCTTCCAGCTCAAAGGTGTAAATCCAATAAATAAATTAGCGTGTTTTCACAGAACCACTTTTGGACAGACTGTAGGTCAGCAGATAGTTTACTGTTGATCTAGTCAACATTCTGGGCGTTGGAGAACACTAGATCATCAGCATACAAGATGAGGGAACTGTTTGAGAATCAGTGGTGTACCGAGTTTATATGGAGGGAGGGAGAAGAACAAGGGTCTGAGTATTGAACCTTGAGGGACACTGATTTTGACGGGGGTAGGAACAGAGAAGCAGGATCCAAACCTGACACACTGTTGCCTGTCAGACAAGTAACATTTGAACTAGAGAAGGACAGTGTCAGATATTCCCAGGGATGTAAGTCTGTGACAGAGCAGGGTGTGATCAACCATATCATAGGCCTTGGTAACATCAATGAAAACAGCACCAGTGAGCTCCCCTCTGGCAAATGCATTAGAAATGCTATTGGTCAGGGTGAGCAGTGCTGTGGTGGTGCTGAGGTTCTGATGGAAGACCTGCTGGGCAGAGGAGAGGAGATCATGAGTGAAGAGACAGAGAGTTGGGTGGCAACTATATTTTCCAACACCTCACTAAGAGCTGGTAGGAGGGCAATGGGTCTGTAATTACATGTATTGTTGTCTTTTTTTAAACACTGGTACTATGTGGGACATCATCCAGAGGTTGAGAATGATACCAGATGTGAAAGACTGGTTAATCCTTTTTACAACAGGGAGGCCAGTTCATTGGCAGCAAGTTTGAGGAGATGAGGCTCAATACCATCGGAGCCAGCAGATTTAGAATTGGGGATGTGCCTCAGAAGTTTGTTCACCTCTGAGACACTGAGTCTTCTTAAATAAAATGGATGTGTGATGCTACTCAGGGAATGGGGAAGGAAACAGGAGTAGGTGAGAGGAAAAGCCCCAGTGTAAGATGAGAGATCAGTGAGAAATTTGCTACAGGTATTCGAGATGGTGAAGGGGTTGTTACAATTTATGCCACTGACCTTGGTATCATTGGGGTAGGAGTACCGTCCAGGCCTAGGTTTTTTTTTAATAGAGCTCCAGAAATTACGTGGGTTACCTGTAGAGGAATCGAGCTTTTTTCTAACAGCTGGTCTGTTTGCATTCGTTTCTGAGCTTGCTGTAGCTTATCCAGTTGGAGACAAAGTTAGATGCTATGCAGGAGTCCCAGTAGTTATCTTCTGAGGAGTGATAAGAGGACAGTTCAACCATTTAGTAAATGGACCAGGAAAGCTGCTAATGGTAAGGGGAATGTATTTTTCCTGGAGCCCAGCAAGGATAGTACAGAAATGTGAGACAATAGTACCAGAATAGGTATGCTACTTCACTTTTGAACTGGTGAGGTTTTAAGTGTGAGAAGTCCCTAAAATGAATAAGTCTAGGAGGGACCTTAAGTGGTTGCATACGCCATATCTCTCCTGGTTAAACAATTGAAAGAAAATAAAAAAATACATGGCAGACCAGAGAGTGATTGCTTATGGCATCAGGTAGTACCCCAGAGCAGACTATTTATTTATTTATTGAATTTTGATGACCGGGTAGGCCCACTGGGCCCCGGAGGTCCCTTTTTCAGGGGCGACCCGGGTGAATCAACAACATTACAGGTAACGGATCGATACAGTCATGTGATTGTAAAGTATAACAGTAAGAAATACATAGGTATACAGGCGGCAGGTAGTGTACAACATGCAGGCAGTACGGACATAGAGGTTACACATAATGAGACCGTTATTCATCCCAGGTTAGTGAATTAGGTTGAAGTGCTCTGGTAGACAAGCAGAAGCTAAAGACTTGGGGTTAGCTTCGTTGTGGGCATATTGGAAGGGGGATGAGAGGGACAAAGTGCACCCCATCTTAGGGGGAGGTCCGTTATGCTTCCAGTAGGCTATGCAAGGTCAGGTCTGATGAGCTACCCGGATGGCTGATACGTGGTCAAGTCCTGTAACAAAGACATGTGCTCTGATGAGCAAGTGATCCTTGAGCTTTGTCCGGAGCTGGTAGCGGACCCAGCCTCCCATTACCTCCAAGGGGAGGTTGTTCCAGGTGGAAGGCGCAGTGTATGCAAGGACCTGGACCCGGCTTTTGTCCTGGTCTTGGGAACCACGAGGAGAGTTTGGCCTGATGAGCGCAGGCACCGTGTGTTGGGTTTCACCCTGACGAGACCATTCAGGCTAGGGGAGGTGTGGGACCCAGTAGCTTGAATGTAAGGCAGAGGGTTGAGTAGGAGGCGAGCTTCCAGAGACTGCCACCTGAGCCTAGATTGGGCCTCGTGAGTGGTGAGTCCTCGGGTGTGACATAGTGGCAAGCGGACTATTTTGTTGCCAAGGTCTGTAGCCTCCTAACTCCGTCACAGCCACGCCCTGGAGAATCGGGGCTGCGTGGGTGAGCTTTGGGAGGAGTACGCTTATGCAATGGCTACCCTAGCTTCCGGATAATCTGGTCCTTCAGTCTATAAAGGATTCCAAGTTTCCCATGGATGGCTTTGGTGATTTGGTCTCGTGATTTTTAAGTGTGAAGCCTTGGTCCAGGGTAAGTCCAAGGTATTTGGTTGAGGAGACCACCTCAAGTTTTGTACCCCCTGGACTGGAGTTGTAGAAGATGTGCCCTCTCAGATCCCAGGGATCTAGGACCAAGAAGCATTACCTTTGTTTTGTTGGTGTTTAGAACCATTTTGTTCAGCGTGAGCCAGTCCTCCAGCTGAAGGATGTCTTCTTGGAGGGCTGTCTCCACTCGGGTAAAGTAGGGAAGCTCTGTAAATGACCGCATCATCTGCGTGCTGGATAACGCTACTGCTCCGCAGTGTGTGTGCAGATCATTTATGAACAGTGTAAAGAAGGGGCCGGATTGACCCTTGAGTTACCCCTTCTTTGAGTGGAGCTAGCTTGGAGACTTTATCCTCCCACTTGACCCTCTGAGTCGTCCAGAGATAACTCTTGAACCATCCCAGTGAATGAGAGTCAAGGCCAAGTAGCGCATTTTTGTAGTAGGAGGTTGTGGTTTACCAAGTCAGATGCCTTAGATAGGTCAATAAAGACCGCCCTGTGCTGACCCCTCGTCATTATTACTCAGGACATCGGTGCTGGGAGTTTAGTTAGCGCAGTATCCGTCCCATGCTTGGCTCTGAAGCCATGCTGTGATGGTGAGATTACCCGTGGATTTCTAGGTATTCTCGGAGTTGGGAGTAGACTAGCTTCTCCTGTACTTTTGCAATGACACACAGCAAAGAGATGGGCCTGTAGTTCTCAATGGGCTCAGTTGGCCCTCCCTTGTGTATAGGAGTCACTAGGCCTGTTTCCAAAGCTTGGGTACAGACCCTCCATGATGAGACTGGTTTATCAGCCAGGTTAGGGGCTTGGCTAAGCTGGGGCCCCTCCTTGAGGATTCTGGTTTGGATCCCTGAGAGCCCCAGATCCTCTCGAGTGTGAGGATTTAAGGATGGTCAAAACCTCCTTTTCCCTGACCAGCCTCAGGTGAAACAAGGCGGTCAAGGTCAGCTGTTGGGCTCGTCACTCCTCCTGTCAGGGGTCCCGTCTTGTAAGCATCCAGGTTCGTGAAGTAACTGTTAAGGGACTCAGCAATGAGAGATCCCCATCGATGAATTGCCCATTAGCCAGGATTGGGCTGGGTGTAGTTTTTCCTCCCTTTGAGGAGTTCATTAATGTCGACCAGAAGAGCCTGGGATTGCCTAGGCTAGTTTTTGAAGGTTGGTGATATAGTCTATTTTAGCTAACTTTATGGCCTTTTGCATTGGTTTCTAAGAGCCCTGTAACTGGCTAAGTCCCCAGTAGCATTGATTTCCTGTACTTTTCCAGGCCTTGTCCGGATGGACATCAGAGCTTTTAGAGGAGGCAAGATCCACTTATAGCAGCTTCCTTTACTCTGTGGGTTTTCATAGGAGCTAGAGGTCAATTATTCTAGTGAGGGATGTCTGGAAAATTTAACGGCATCCTCCAGGTTAGGAAGGTGTCTTATATTGCTCCAGTCGATCCATTTAAGTACCCAATGAATTGGTCAGGGAGGAAGTTAGAGAAGTCCCTAGTGGTAATAATCCTAGGCGGGACTTTATTCACACAGTTCTTCCAGATGGCAAATACCGACGAGTGGTCACTCAAGGCATCAGCTAAGGTCCCTGCCATTTTTACATTGCTGGGGGTAGAAGCCAGGACCCAGTCGATTATGGTGTGCTTTCCTGATGTGTGGTTCATTCTGGTCGGTAGGGAGATGACTTGGGTGAGGCGGGAGTCATTTAATATACCATTGATGGCAGACTTCTCCTCAAGGGCCCAGTTTAGGTTGAAGTCGCCCAGAAGGATAAGCTCAGAAGCAGATACTACTGCTAGGTTCTTCAGGAGCGCACCCAGAGAACTGAGCGCATTGGTGGGGGGCTGCATGCAGCCTATTGTGAGGTGTAGCCCCCACCTAGAGTGAGCCGTATAAGGATTGCTTCTATGTCCAGGGTCATGCCTTGGGGCATGCTAATGAGGGAGGATGTAATTGTGTCCCTTACATATACCAGAACCCCACCCCTCTTCTCGAGGGTCTGTCCTTTCTGTAGAAGGCGTATCCAGAGGTCACACTCATGATCCAGAATGTGGGGCTTTAGCCAAGTCTCCGAGACTGCTAGTATGTCTGGTTTGTAGACAGCTAGCCATGCTTGAACTCGTGAATCTTAGGTCTCAGGCTGCGGATGTTCATATGCACCAACCTCAGACCCTTGGCTCCATCCCAGGCCTTATCTGATGGGAAGAAATAGATCGTTTGGTGTCCCTGGGCCTGGGTTAGGCTGGATGTCTCCGCCAGTAGTAGCGCTGCTAGCAAAGCGCCGAAGAGTGAGGGTCAGAGGTGATAAAACCAGTATGGATGGGCATGGGTTAGGCTCTAATGAGGAGAAGGGATGATAGAGGATCCCTTTCCTAGAGAATTCATACGCCACTAAGAGAGGGATGTTACACCTGGAGGAGGGCAGCTGTAGTGACTTGCACAGTATGCATTCCCGCCCCCCCCACGGCATAGGGGGGCAGTTGGCATTACTAATGAGCCAATCCGTCCATAGTTGGGCCAGAATATAAATCAAAGCCAAGAGGATGCCCTTGTTCCAGTACCCAGGGTTCATTAAGAAGCTTTCCAGGGCCCTGCATGAATCTCAGGTCCCTGACCTAGTGGGTTGAGAAACCAGGAACTGGCGTCAATCCCTGCGGTTGCAGGCGCATGCGGCAACGTCAGCTGAGGATACCAGAGCAGGTTCAGCCTCCAATCTAGATGTGTTAAGCAAGCCCGGCGCATAACCTTAGGGATAACGGTTCCCTGTCAAACCTACTGTTATTTAGAACAATTAACTCTAGAGGGAGACACCAAAGACAGGTCAACAGCAGAGTGCAGTTGGAGTATCACAGTGGGACAAATATTAGTACCAGGATCCCTGTCAGACTCTAGGTAGATGGGATTAAAACTATGCAAACACATTTCCTATTATTAATTAAGAATAGGCAGCAAACCAGTTGGCTATATGCATTAACCATAATGCAGATTTTTTTTTTTTCACCATTACAGTAGGCTAACAGTGCTAGGAATCAGTTGCTATGAGGGCTGTAGTTGGCAGGAGTGACAGAGATTAGCTGGGTAGAGGCAAAGTCAAAAGTGTCAGGTCTTAGGCAGTTGCCCAGCGTGGCAGGCAGCCTCAATTTCGGGCTAGCAGTTAAGTTTGAAGAATCGGCCCCTGGGAAGAGAGGGGCGCTCTGTGGTGAGACCGGGAGCTGCAGATGAAGAGAGAGGCAGGTACTCCTATGGCAGGATCTTAGTTCTGCAGGTCATAGCTTTAGGGGCGAAACCGGACTGCAGACGCCACCAGGCTCCTCCCAGGATGGTAAGCCTTGGGACCATAATTGAGGATATAGTAAGATGGGCAGGGCTACAGCCAAGATCGGCCTATTTAAGATCCCACTGACTCAGGCGGTGGGGGAATTTCAAAAAAAAAAAAAAAAAAAAAAAAAAAAAAGGCAAGAGCGAGTACGGACCCTGTGGCTCTCCGCTGGTTGGGGGCGAACTCCTGGAACAGGCAGATGGTCCGAGGGAGGTCCGTCCGTGGGAAGGCACCGGCGCCTCGACCCTGGGAGACGAGTCGTGGAGTTGGTTTGTGGGGGGGGGCCCGATTAAGCAAGTCGCCCTCCAGCCCCCAGTCCGTTGCGATCCTCGGTGTCAGCTGCGTAGAAGGGGAAGCCTTTTAAAGGCTTAGCTGAAACGCCGGCAAGGTCCTGCAGCCAATCAAATAAAGTCCCACATTCAAGCCCGCGAAATTCAGAAAAAAGCAAGAGCGAGTACGGACCCCTGTGGCTCTCCGCTGGTTGGGGCGGCGAATCTCTGGAACAGGCAGATGGTCCGAGGGAGGTCCGTCCGCTAGGAGAAACGCCGGGCGCCTCGACCCGGGACAGTCGTGGAGTTGGTTTGTGGGGGGCCCGAAAGCAAGCCCAGCCCCCAGTCCGCTAGATCCTCGTGTCAGCTCGTAGAAGGGGAAGCCTTTAAAGGCTCAGCTGAAATGCGGCAAGGTCCTGCAGCCAATCAAATAAAGTCCCACATTCAAGCCCGAAATTCAGAAAAAAGCAAGAGCGAGTACGGACCCCTGTGGCTCTCCGCTGGTTGGGGCGGCGAATCTCTGGAACAGGCAGATGGTCCGAGGGAGGTCCCTCCGGCTAGGAGAGCTGCCGGCGCCTCGACCCCGGGAGATGAGTCGTGGAGTTGATTTGTGGGGGGGGGCCCAATTAAGCAAGTCGCCCTCCAGCCCCCAGTCCGCCATGATCCTCGACTACTCTAACTTTGTTGCTGATCCCAGTCAATAAGGGTGGTGCATTATCCATTGTTAGAGACCCTTGTAGGGTTTGAGATAATTTAAGTGAGCAGCAAGTTGTCAAACAACTGGTAGCTTTAGTCGGCACCTCCGCCAACATCTGCTGCAGTGTTCCCAGTGTACCTGTGCTGACCCCTAATTGTTACTTAAAACACATTATGTAGCTAGCAATTCAGTGATTTTTTTTGTACAAATGTGTTACATATATAACTTGTCCCTAAATGTCTCTATATCTGTATATGTTACCAACTGCTACATTGTGTGTTGTATGAATTTATGTCTTACTCTGCCTGGAAACTGTCCTCATTGTATAACAATTGCTGTTGTAACCTCTCGGTTTGTGCTTGAAAATAGGCAATTGTCTGCCTTATGCACCTTACCCAGTTACCAAAAACCTAAATAAAGAAAAAATATGACTCGGCCAAATAATATATATATATTTTTTTTACATTTTAACCAGTCAATATTGAAATCTACCCTAGACCCAGACTGTGACAAATCAGAACACATAGGAAACATTACATTACATGTGTGGCTGAAACTGGGACATTGTCCCAACCCACCTCCTTGTACAACAGTAAAAGTAAAATAGCCAGCTCTGATTGTAAATAATGGTTCTGTTTTTTTTTCTTTTTTTTTTTTTTATGTGCAGGATACAATATCCCAAAACAACACTTGTTATTGCTGTTTGAGAGGGATGAAGAACTCCCCGCTGGTGATGTAAAAGAGGAAGAGAGTGAACAACAGATGGATTGTCTTGAAGATACTCCCAACAGTAAGTAGATGGCTTGGATGTTTTTTGTATATGTGTCCAACAGTAGTTTAGAGGGAGTTGTGAAGAATCGGAAGTAGTCAGAAACACTTTTGTTTCCCTTTACAAACACAAAAACATAAAGATACCTAAATACATTCTCACTCTTTCCAGGGAGGGTTCATATCAATACTAATGTCTTTATAGTGCACCACTGACCTGGGATTCAACTCCATGTTTTCACATTGGTATCATACATCACATTGATTATAACTGAGTTAACCTAACATGGGCATGACATGAAACAACACAGAGTTCACCCGGTTTATTTGTAGGCGATTTACAAGCAATAGAAAGAAGAAAGCTGACATTGAATCACTGGCTCTTTGTACGAGCCAAGACCAAAGCATACTTCAGTGGAAGGGCTGTAGACTAGCAATTCATTTACTGGATCTTGAAGTTTTGAGGCACTTTTATGAGCATACGAGCATACAAAGAAGCTAGTAGAAGAAGACCATCTGATCTGTCTAGTCTGCTCGTATTGCAGGGTCCACAGCTTTAGCTACTGTTTCTGCCCCCCCCACTCCTCCCATCCTTCCCACTCATGATTCTTACCTTCACCCCATGCCCATGGCAGTCTCTCTTGAAGCTGCCAACTGTCTTCGAGACCACCTCTTCTGGCAGCACATTCCAACTGTCCACCACCCTCTCTGTGAAGAAGTGCTTCCTGACCTCCCCCCCTCCAGCTTAAGACTGTTTCCCTCGTGCTATGGTTGCCACTTGGCTTAAGAGAGACCCTCCTTATCCACCTTATTTATCCATTTCAAGTACTTGAAGGTCCCAATCATGTGTCCTCTCTCTCTCTCTCCTTTCCTACAGGGAGTACATGTTCAGTGCCTTTAACCTCCTTGTATGTTGTCCTGCTGACCTGCTATCATCTTTGTAGCCCTACTCTGGACCTTCTCCAGTGGGTTAATGTCCTTGTAGAGGTGTGGGTACCTGTACTGAACGCCATACTCTAGATGTGGCCTCACCAGTGACCTGTACAAGGGTAGTATATATAACCTCCTCTCCTCTACTACTTATCGCCCTAGCTATGCATCCAAGCATCTTGTTTGCCCTTGCTGCTGCTTTCTTGCACTGTGTGGAGTGTTTCAGGTCACTAATGATCATCACTCCCAGGTTCTACTCCTCTTCTGATGCAGGTACCTGAACTCCACCCAGGTAGTATTCCATCCTGGGATTCCTGACTCCAGTGTGCGTAACTTTGCATTTCCTGGCATTACACTTACAGTAGGTCAAATAAACTGAGGAAAAACTCTAGCTCTCCCAAGTGAACAGGGTAGTGTGTGGCCACTTCTCACCCTGCCTTGGACATCTCCACCTCTTCACCCCCTCTCCCGTACTCCCAGATCCACTTTTTTATTTCCTAAAGAACCAGGTGCCTTGCTCCAGTGATGTAACAGTTAAGGCACCCACCTTCCTTTCAGGGATCACAGATTTTTGTCTCTTGACACGTGATCCCTGCTGGCTACAGTGGAGCTGGAGAGGCAGCCTTAAGGATGCACTTTCTGCTCCTGGAGGCTCTCCTGACTCTCCCAACAGAACAGCAGTCACCTGGCAGTCCAGAGGCAGATAGAGCCATTTCCGAGGAACCTTCTTAGATTTTTTTTTGTTGTCTTCGTATCGATCTGTCAGCACATGGAAGGAGACTTTTGATGGAGGGACACAGAGGCATTTACACGAGGTCCACTCCTCACCCCTGCTCGGCAATATATGGGGTGTGCAGTTCTGATTGTGGCAAGAGCCAGACCCTTGGGGCACAGCAAGTAATTAGGAGCAAGTATTGGGTAGGTACAGGGTGAACATTAGAAATACCAGTAAAGGTAATGATAAGAAGTGCAGGCTCCTGGAACAGTGCTAGAAGCTGATTGCATCTTGTTATAGTCACCCACTCCTAAGCTTGCCTCGAGTTCCCAAAATACATGTATTATATAGCTGAACCCCAGATCCATGTTTTTTGGGGGGGCATAAACAAACATCTAGCTTAGTTCAATCACCCTCCCCCACTGTATGTCCACTCCCATTATCCAATCACGTATCAAGTATAGGAGTTAGTAGGAACATACCATGAGTGAGCAAGCAGGCAGCTAATCTATGTAATATAGGTATTTTGGGGACTGAGGGTTTTGACTACATACCAAAGGGTACCAAATTAGGGAGGAGGGAGAAGCAGACAGGAAGCAATTGACAGGATGACATTGATATGTGGCATAAGTGGAGTGTGGGTTAGGAAAGCTGGGAGAGGCAAATGTATATGAAAAGTGTGAATGAGCTGAGGAAAGAGAACATTGTTTAATCAGGAGTAGCACACTAAGCTGAAGCTTGTTTCCAGATGTGACCTGGGAGTACAAGGAAGTTAAGTGACTTGTTCAGGATCACACAGTATGCACCTAGGCGGCTGTGGGATTCAAACCCAGGTTTCCAGATCTGCAACTCGGATCCTTAACCCACTGCGCTATACTGCCTCTGAGGAAGGCACTAAGGAGAAGGGGTTGGGTACAGAAGCAGACATGTGGAGAAGAAATCTAGGTGACTCTCAAGTCAGGCCCACAGATACGAACATACAAAATTTGCCAGCAGATAAAGGCCTAGAGGTCTCTCAAGTCTGCTCGAATGTGCAGCTAGCACCCCTTATTTTGCAGCTTCCCCTCCATTGACCCTCCCCCTTGCCCTGTCCCAGCCTCTTTTGAAGCAGTTCACTGTTCTACTGGATACCACTTCTGCCGGTAAAACATTCCACCCAGCTACCATCCTTTCTGTAAAAAGTGTCTCCTCATCTCCCTCCTGAATCTTCCTCCCTCCAGCCTCATACCATGGCCCCGGGTATCCCTCCCCTCCCTTACTTGAACAGCCCCTCTGTACCTGTCATGTTTATTCCGTTCATGTACTTAAAGGTTTCAGTCATGTCCCCCCTCTCCTCTAATGAGTACATGTTCAGCTCCCTGAGCCTCCTCTCATATGGCAAGTCCCTAGCCCCTTGATCATCTTTGTTACGCTGCGCTGCACCCCCTCTAGTAAATTAATGTCCCCCTTAAGATACGGGCGCCAGTACTGCACGCAGTACTCCAGATGCAGTCTAACTAATGACCTATACAGTGGCAGAATCACCTCCCCCCCCACCTTTGAGGAGATACCCCTTGCAGTGCAACCCAGATTTTGTTGGCCTTTGCAGCTGCCTTCCTACATTGTGCAGAGTTGTTCATTGACCCTGTAATGAGCACCCCAGATCCTTCTCCCCCTCTGTCTTGGCTAGCTGCACTCCCCCAGCTGGTAACTCCTCCTTGGGTTCTTCACCCCAAAATGCAGCACCTTGCACTTTTTGGCATTAAACCCCAGTTGCCAGGTGTCTAACCAGGTTCCCAACCTTTCCAGATCATCCTACAACCCCTGCCATCCCCCTAGGTCATCCACCACTGCTCCCATCTTGGTGTCATCAGCAAACAGACTGATCTTGCTTTTGAGGTCCAATGATATGTCTGCAGTGAATATCCCAAACAACACTGGTCCCAACACCGAGCCCTGTGTAACACCGTTTGTCACTACCTTTAGGGATGAGAGAGCCCCACCCACCACCACCCTCTCTTGCCTTCCCTGAAGCCAGTTCCCTACCCATCTCACCAGCTTTGCACCTGCCCCTGTGCATTCTAACTTACTTCCCAGCCTCCCATGTGGCACTCGGGCCAGATTAAGGCACCCTGGGACCCTAGGCCAAAGAGAAATCTGGGGGCCCCTTTACTGCAACCATGCCCCTTTATCACAACTGTGACCACACTCCAAGTTGGCCATTGCATAACAGTTACTAAAACTTAAAGAGCTACTGACACCTGAAAGAAAACTGTAAAAAACATAATAATTAGGTACAATTCAGCTTGCATTCCATGTGTAGTCTATATATTTCCCTTCCTCATTATTTATTACTGAGTAAATTTGCATGACTATGTGATTTTTATCCCTTAGATTTCCATCTGCCTCTGTAGCTTACTCCCTACTTCAAGTCATAATTGTCTGTTGTGACATCACAATCTGTTGTTTTGGGAGTAACTATGATGTCACAAGCAGGGCATTATGACCTCGGGTAGGGAGAAATCATCAGGAATAGATGAACTCTTCAGGAGCGAAGATCCTGTTTTCATGCAAATGACCGCAGTGATAAACAACGGGGAAGAGGAATACAAAACTAATGTGAAATACAAGCTGAACTGTGTCTAAATATTATGTTTTGTTAAAGTTCTCCTGAAGGTGTTAACTGCTCTTTAAAAAAAAATCTTACTATCCCTAAAAGTTGCATAAAACGTAAATAGCCTAACTAAAATGCTTCAAAATTAATTAAACTAATAATATCAGTGTGGAAAAATAACAGTACTCTGAGATTTGATCATTTAGTGAAAATAATTATAATTGGCTGGGTAATAATATTTTTTTGATTTATGAAATGTCATGATGTGCACTTCTCCAAAGTCCCCCCCCCCCCCGCAAACATGTGCTTGCAATGTGGGTGCTATCATTTTGTCCTGTCAAGTAGTATGAACCTGGATGTGGGAGTTTTGTTGGGTAGGTTAGGGACTAGAGATGGGTGAAGTGTCCGAAATTCGCTCCATAGAGTGATTCGCGGAGTAACGCGGAATCCGCGAAGCAGAGTTCGCGTTATAATGGGGACTGTGAAAGTCCATTGAAAACAATTACTTTGTGTTATTCCGCCTTCCCCAAACCACTTCTCCACCAATTTTAAGGAGAAGTACATTGAAATCAATGTACTTCTCATCACTTCACCTTGTTATTGAGCTCTAAGGTGAATTTGCAGAGCTTCATGGGATTGCAGGTCACATCAATTAATCAAAATCTTTATTTATCCAGGCGGGCACCATTGAGCAGGGTTTATTTGCAAGATGGACCTGGTCATACAAAAATCATAGTACAGTAACATGGTAAAATATAATGCAATATTATACAAAGAAGAAAAATATACATATGTACATCAACAGTTGAGTGAGAGGGCCTTTACAACAGATAGGCTCATAACTGGGTACAGCCGGAATGTTCACTTAAAAGGGTAGAGAAAGGCAAGAAGAGGGATACCAGCTAAGGAAGAAATGACAGGGTTGGAATAGTTAACTGGCATTCTTCAGGGAAGGGGGTGGAACTTGGCCATGGCTAAAGAGAGGCAGAGAAGCCGGTATTTTGGTAGGGAGAGAGGCAGGGGCAGAGGCAGGGCTGGAGGCAGAATGGGCAGGAGGGAAACTGGAAAATAGGTGAGCTAGCGATGTGGGAAACATTTGCAGGATTCTTTCATGGAGCGGTCATAGAGTGACTTGAAAATATTCAGGCTAGCAGGACAGCTCAGCTTCAAGTTTTTTTGCATATCGTTCCACAAGGAAGGCAACGAGAAACTTATGGCAGCTCTGCCAAAACGAGATTTGACCAAGGCAATTAGGGAATAGCTTATTAGAGCATAGGCACCTATTACACTTAGGGGAATACAATCAGAGAAGTATAGGGGGAGCTTGTTGGTAACCGCTCTGAAGCCCATAGAGTGGCATTTCTATTTCTCCTATAATGAAGGGAAGTCCAGCCCACTGCAGTGTACAAGGAGCAATGGTGTGTGGAAAGGGGAAGGCCCGTTATGAACCTGATTGCTCTGTGGTATAGGGTGTCCAACTTAGCCAGGGCAGAGGCAGTACAATGGCTATAGAGAAGGTCTGCGTAATCTATTCATAAAAAGAATGCGGCTTGAACCAACTGCTGCTTGGCATCCCTAGTAAGTGAAGCATGGTTCCTCGATGGAGGCACCTGCAGTGGAGACCAAGGAGGATGCTGGGAACTTCCACAATGGAGACCCACAGGAGGGTGGCCCGGGACCCCACAGGGGGAATGAAACAACTCCTGGTGGACTCAGTTGTTGGGGGGGTAGAACTGGGGAGGGAAGGGAACGGGAGGTAAGGTGCCTGCCCAGCGCCAAGGCTTGGAGGGACAGGAAATGAATCCTCAGGATTATGGGAGCAGCGGCAAGGGGGAGGGAGCTGGATGTCATTATCTACCTAGGAACGAATGACCTGGCTGAGAATGGGATCAGAGCAGTGCAACAGAAGTTTGTGGAGTTGGGGAGGGGCCTTAGACAAGTAACACACACAGTAACTTTCTCGGAAGTGCTACCTGTCTATGGCATGGATGAGGCTAGGGCACTCTGCACCATGGGATTCAATGACTGGTTGAAAAGCTGGTGCAGAGCTCAGGGATTTGGCTTCATTGGGAACTGGGGCTCCACCTGGAGGGATGCAGGCCTATACAGGCGTGACGGTCTGCATCTATCCTGGAGGGGAACCAGGATCCTAGGTGACAGGTTTAAATGCTTCAGTGGCAAACATTTAAACTAGCCAAGGGGAGGCACTGAAGAGGAGAAGGGAAATCCTACCCCCCCCAAAAAAAATCAGGGTAATTAGTGAGGTAAACACTAAAATACAGCAGTCGATAGGGAGAAGGGCAGGGGTAAATGGAGAAAAAGACAAAGGCAGTAGGGACAGGGATGGGGCAAAAAGAAATAAAGCCATAAAAAATGGAGGGTAATGAGTACCAATGCCCGTAGTCTAGGTAAAAAGCTCCCTGAAATGGTGGCCTTGATGGAAGAGGGATGCCTGGATATTGTGGCAGTCACAGAAACATGGTACACAGAGAACCAGGACTGGGATTTCAACATACCAGGGTACACCATCTACAGGAGGGACAGGGAGAGAAGAAGAGGAGGAGGAGGAGTAGCTCTCTATGTAAGGGAAGGGATCAAAGCAACAGAACTAAAGGGTAAACAGGGAGGAGGGGAGGCACTGTGGGATGCCCTGGAGACTGGAAATGGCTCCACAATTCACACAGGGGTTGTATACAGACCCCTGTCTCAGGGGGAGGAAATGGACAAGGAAATGATAGAAGGCATCCTTGGGATGGCAGAGAAAGGGGAGATATTGCTGATGGGGGACCTGAATATGCCAGATGTTGACTGGTGCACCTTTGCTGCAGCCGCATCCAAGAGCAGGGCCATTCTCAATGCCCTACAGGGGGCCTGCCTCAGACAGCTAGTTTTGGAACCCACTCGGGAGAGAGCAATCGTAGACCTGGTACTCTTAAATCGGGACGGAGAGTGGATAAACCTTTTATAGGTACATTAGGGAGCATAGAAAGGTTAAGGGAGGAATAGTGAAGATTAATAAAGGAGAGGGGAGGTGGGCAGAGGGAGGCAGTGAAAAGGTAGAGATACTGAATGAATACTTTTGCTCAGTATTCACAAAAGAAGATGAGGAGGAGTTACCTAAACCAGACAATAGAAGCACTCTGGGTAGGGGGGTTGACACCAGTCCATTTACAGAAGAAAGAGTCTTGAAAAGCCTCCTAAAACTCAAGGTGGACAAAGCAATGGGGCCTGATAGGATTCACCCCAGAATCCTAAAAGAACTAAGGGAGAACCTAGTGACACCACTGACCACAATTTTTAACAAATCATGGGAGGATGGGGTGGTACCTGAGGACTGGAGGACGGCAGATATGATTCCCCTTCACAAAAGGGGGAGCAAGGCAGAGGCAGGAAACTACAGACCTGTAAGATTGACCTCAGTGGTAGGGAAAATGATGGAATCACTTCTGAAAGAAATAATTGTTGAGTACCTAGAGGCCAGCGGGGCACAGGACCCAAAGCAGCATGGATTTACAGCAGGAAGGTCATGTCAGACAAACCTAATTGATTTCTTTGACTGGGTGACCAAAGTAATAGACCAGGGAGGGGCTGTGGATATGGCCTACCTAGACTTTAGCAAGGCATTTGACACAGTCCCACACAAAAGATTAATAATTAAGTTAGCCAGCCTGGGAGTGGGTTCCAGGGTAGTAGCCTGGGTAGCAAACTGGCTGCACAACAGGACACAGAAGGTAATAGTGAATGGAACACATTCCAAAGAAATGGGGGTTACTAGTGGAGTACCTCAGGGCTCAGTACTGGGTCCAGTCCTCTTTAACATCTCCATAGGTGACATTGCAGAGGGTCTGGTTGGAAAGGTATGCCTCTTTGCAGATGACACAAAGATCTGTAACAGAGTTGATGCACAAGGGGGGGTAGAAGGGATGAGAAGGGACTTTGCAAGGTTGGAGGAATGGTCAGACGTATGGCAACTTAGATTCAATGCAAAGAAGTGCAAAGTAATGCACCTGGGAAACAAAACCCAGGAGAAGAGTACACAATAGCAGGGGAGGTACTAACAACAACAGAAATGGAAAGGAACTTGGGGGTAGTCATATCTGATGACCTAAAGGTGGGTAAGTGTAACCCCCTTGCAAATGGGGGTTCCTAATGTGCCCTATGCCTGGTTGGTAGTCGGCATAACGCCGCCAGAATGGGGGTCCGTTGAGTGCCTTTTAAGGCCTCCGTATACTGTCCCTGTAAGGGCTGCCTGTTCCAGTTGGGATTAGTTAAGATGGGAAGGGGTTTGAGTGTTGTCATGCTCGACTCCCGCCCAGACTGCTGAGTAGCACACTTTTCTGCCATCGCTAACAGTGCAGGGGATTCTAATAAAGGATGTAGGTGGTTGTTTAAAATAAGTTGTAAAGATAATGATAACATAGTTGTTCTAACCTGCTTTGCTTTGCAGCACAGAGAGTTTGATTGCCTCCTCTATTTTGGTCCCGAACTGTGAAATTGGACCAATCAGTACTTGAATCCCACAGAGTTGACTGACCAATAGAGGCTGTTTAGAGGAACAAGGCATTATGGACTATGGCGCTGGTTCTGCACTAATAGGAGCGTGAGAAGTGACTGGCAGGTTCGGCCAGCCAATGACAACGGTCGCGCCCGAGCTAAGAGGGTGCTGGGTGGCCAGTTTCAGAATCGTTGCAAGGGGGTGAGGAGGAGGAGCTGTGTGCTTCCGCTGGGAAGTGTCCGCACGGGAAGCATGTGAAGGCCTAAGTCGGCCGTTTTTCCTGTGAGGAGTTCGTCTTGAAATCCATCGACGGGTGGTCAGAGGAGGCTGTGCTTTGTACAGCTACCCACCAGGCTCGACCTGTAATAGGAATGGAGAACATTGCTGAATTGCGCGCGGTCCGCGGGAGGAGTGAAAAAAAAAAAAAAGCTGCCATTGCAGATCTGGAGTGACTGTGAAAGCTGAAGAGCCTGGGAGCAGCTGCCTGGTGTGGTACCCCTCTGCTATTGCTGTTTACCATATAAATGTGTGAGTAGCTCAAGTTAGTCCTGCTGCAATTAAAGGACTTTTGCCTGTTGCTGTTTACTATGTAAGTGTACTATGAGGCTTGTGAGCTCCAGTTAATCCTGCTGCCGGTGAGGGATTCTGCCTGGAGTGCGATAACCATATAAATGTGTAAAGAGACTTGTGAGTTCAAGTTAATCCTGCTGCCAGTGAGGGATTCTGCCTGGATTGCGATAACCATATAAATGTGTAAAGAGACTTGTGAGTTCAAGTTAATCCTGCCGCCAGTGAGGGATTCTGCCTGGATTGAGATAACCATATAAATGTGTAAAGAGACTTGAGAGTTCAAGTTAATCCTGCTGCCAGTGAGGGATTCTGCCTGGATTGAGATAACCATATAAATGTGTAAAGAGACTTGTGAGTTCAAGTTAATCCTGCCGCCAGTGAGGGATTCTGCCTGGATTGAGATAACCATATAAATGTGTAAAGAGACTTGAGAGTTCAAGTTAATCCTGCTGCCAGTGAGGGATTCTGCCTGGATTGCGATAACCATATAAATGTGTAAAGAGACTTGTGAGTTCAAGTTAATCCTGCCAGTGAGGGATTCTGCCTGGATTGAGATAACCATATAAATGTGTACAGAGACTTGTGAAGTTCAGGCTCAGCCCTGCTAGTGTTGGAAGAACCGGATTGGCTGGAGGTTGTGAATACTAAATCAGGGTAGCTCCTCGTTAAGTGGGCAATCAGTGGTTTTCCAATCGTATTGCTGTACTTTGACTGCCTAAAGACTTTCTTTCCTGCTGACTTGCTCAGGATTGCAGCGGTCTATCTGTGTTAAGGGCCCGACCAGCTGCCACGTGGACTAGCCACTAGGGCTTGGGTACCCAGGGACAGTAACTGGTAGGATAGGCCTGGCGCAGAGCTCTAGGTAATTAAGTATAATGATAAACCATTTAGCCTGATTCCCCTGTCCTTGTTACCCCCTTAATAAATCAGATTTGTGTGTGCAACTCACCCTGGCTGGTTTGTGTGTCCCTGTTGAACTGCTGTATAGTGACTGTGATATAACTGTATCTTATTTTACAGGGATCCCTGAGTGAGCTGGGAGATACTACCGGGGTAAGTGTATTGGTGAAAAGCCTTGTTGGTACCCAGTGTGAGCCACTAGTGGGGAAAAAAGGGGGTTGCAGTAACCCAGAGGGCTGTGACCGAGGCATTCTCAACAGTATTAACCCCGACCTCTGGGTGGAGGCACCCGACAACGGATCTGTGCCCCTCACCCGGTCTCTGTGGAGGCAGGCAGGGGTAGTAGCCCTAAGGGTAGCACCCCCTGGGGTTACAAATTGGAGGCACCACTGGGATTAGCGTCCCCTAGTGGCTCAGTGAGGAGATACCCCAAAGATGGAAAAAATGGAAGGAGATATGTTGGAAAAAATTAAGCTGGGACCCTTCAAAACCATGGTACACAAATTAATGGGTTGGGGTGAAGCAGAAGAGCTAGATTCCCAAAATATTGTATTATTGTTAGATGTGCCCTTGGGTACCTCGGCCGTTGATATTGTCTCTGTTGCAGAACGAGTAAAGTGTTTGGGTAAGGTTGACATGAAAGGGCGTATGGCTGATTTGCTTGACCAGACATTGCAGGTGCTACTCCTATGCAGTGTGGCCATCGACCTTGAGAAGGTACCTCCTGTACTTTACCCGGAGGGTGCATCCCAGGGGTGGAGGCTAATCCATATCTGAAGTGGGTCAGTCACTCCTGGGGGTCTCCTCAAATGAACAGCTTTAAAGATAAACTGCTTAAATTGTTAGCTGTGGAAGGGAGGACTACCCAGGAGTTGCTACAAGCCTTGGATCTGTCCAGTGATACTACCCCTCGGGGTTCTCCGGGCGCCTCCCCTGGCCCGCCAAAAGCTCCGTGCTGGCTTCTTTGCCCTTGGCAGTCCCATCCATACAGCTTGATTCCTACCGTAGTTAAAGCTTTCTCTGCATGGTACCAGTGCCTCCCGGGAGGATGACCTGGAGGCGTGATGGACTATGCCACCCCTTTAGTCCAGGAGTGGCAATGCTCGAGGGGAGAAAAGGAAGAGGCTGATGGAGAGTTTATGGGTCCTGCCTAGAAGTTATTAGATTCTTCCGGCCACTCGTCCGAAGCTACTGCTGCAGAGTATCTCTCTGCTTTAGAAGGGGTTTTGGGAGTACGGGAGACTGGTGAAGATTTATTATGGAAATTCAGGTCTGCTAAGCAGTGGAAAAATGAAAAATGTCCGTTTTGTTACTAGAGTGGAGTGGCATTGCAGAAGGCTTGTAGAAAGGGGACTCACTGCTGCAGCCCTGAATCAGGTTCGCTAGAACATATTTTAAAGTCTGCCAGATTCTCTAGTGTAACTCTATTAAAACTTGTGTGTATGATCGGCGGCCACCCGCCTGAATATTGTCAATTGATGAGGAAATTCAGAAGTGAAAACTGATGAAGAGGGGTGAGAACCCTGTGTGGGGGCAGTGAACCCTAGTGGGACCCTGAGTCTAATACTCCTGAGGAGACTGGCTCGCTTGAGGGTCCGAGGGGTCCCCAGATTTCCAGGTACGGTGGGGATGCGGGTTGTTTCCTGACCCTACGTGAGGGTGAGTTGAGGGCTGAGATCAGGAATTTACGGAATTGGTGAGTGACTTGAAGCAGTCTACTGTGGTACTCTACTCGCCCGGGGCCCTGAGCATGTAGAGCCCCAAACCCCAGCCCTCAGAAGTTTCTCCCTCCCTGGGCCCCTCAGAATAGTGATCCCCAGGACCCTAAGTTTTGTTATCATTGTGGGGAAGATGGGCATTTCCAGCCTGACTGCCAGAGGCTGGAGAATTTAAGGAAAGTTAACAGCAGACTGATTGCTCGATACCGCCAGACCCAGTCTCGGGCCCCCAAGAAAAGTTGTGTGACTCAGACCCATGCCTGCTGGGCTAACAATGTTGCTACCCCCAACTGGTCTGATGTGGTCGGGCCATCTATGGAGACCCGGTGCAGGTGAATGGAATTCTACTAGAGCTGTATTGACAGTGGCTCTAGGTGACCATCATGTTTCAGGACTGGTACCAAGCACACTTATCCAAGTGCCCTGCAGCCTCTAACTGGCCTACATGTATGGGGTTTGAGCGACAAGGCTTATCCATATTTGGCGTATATCCGTATGGTTATCTTTCCTGCAACTGTGAATGGAACAGATGAGCAAGTGGAAACCTTGGTCTTAGTCTGCCCACTCACTGGACTGTATGATGGAGTGCCCCTGTTGATTGGAACGAATGCGCACATGTTTGGACGATTGGCCCAGTTGTGCTCAGAGAAGCGAGCATTTCAGACTGGGCGAGTTTTGGGTGTACCTACTGTAATTCAAATGGTCAGGGCCATTCAGAAGAAGGGTAGGCCGGAGGCACCTGAAGGCCCTGTGGGAGTGGTATGGAAGAAGGATCCGGCCCCTGTAGTGCTTGCCCCAAATGTACAGTGTGTTCTGCATGGAGAGGTACAATTAAAGACAGATGTCAAGAATAAGTTGTTGATGTTGGATGCGCCTATGGAGGGAGAACTACCTGAGGGGTTGTTGCTCAAACCCAGCATTCTGCTGGCCTGGGCCCATGCCTACGTTAAAAGGGTGATGGTTCAAGTGCACAATGTGTCTGATAAAGAGATTCGAATAAAAAGAGGGTGTACCCTGGCTAGCGTCCATTGTGCAGATACTGCTGTCCTACCAAATAAAAAGAGTTCCCGGACAGGTGATAGAGTTGCTCCTGATCTGTTTGACTTTGGTGACTCTCCACTGCCGACTGAGTGGAAGCGCAGGGTCAGTGAGAGGCTTGCCGAGAGGAACCAGGTTTTCTCCCTGAAAGAGTGGGATGTAGAATGTGTACAAGGGGCTGAGCATCACATTCGATTGCATGACGAAAGACCTTCCTGAGAGAGATCCCAACGTCTGGCTCCCGCTGACATAGATGATGTATGGCAACATTTGCAAGAAATGTTGGCTGCTGGTGTAATCCAAGAATCTAGAAGCCCCTATGCCTCCCCCATTGTAGTAGTAAGGAAGAAAAATTGGGCAGTTCGGATATGTGTGGACTATCGTACTTTGAATAGGCGGACCATTCCGGATCAATATACCATGCCACGCATACAAGACGCCTTGGATTGTCTGAATGGTAGTAAGGTTCTCTGTATTGGATCTTTGGAGCAGATACTACCAGATCCCGATGGCCCCAGACGATCGGGAGAAGACTGCTTTCATTTGCCCGTTAGGTTTCTACGAATTTATTTGGATGCCTCAAGGAATTTCGGGTGCTCCAGCCACTTTTCAGCATTTGATGGAACGAGTGGGGACATGAACCTACCTGAGTGTTTGGTCTATCTAGATGATGTCATAGTGTTTGGCCGATCCTTGGAAGAACATGAGCAACAATTATTCAAAGTCCTGGATCGATTGGAGGATTTCGGCCTCAAGTTGTCTATTGACAAGTGTCAATTCTTCCAAACTTCTGTGAAATATGTGGGCCACATAGTGTCCACTGAGGGCATAGAGACTGATCCTAGCAAGGTGGAGGCGTTGGCCACTTGGCCTCAACCTAGAAATTTGAGAGAGCTGCAACAATTCCTGGGGTTTTGTGGCTACTATAGGCGGTTTGTCAGAGACTATCTCAAGTGATTCGCCTCTCCTTAATCTCACCCAGGGGTATCCGCTCACTCACAAAAATATAAGAAGGGTGTGACACTGACTTAGAAAAGAAGTATTTTCAGCCAAACGATATGTTCGGGGATCGATGGACTGCTGAGTGTGAGGAAGCTTCATGATATCATATATCAACTTACCCACGCACTGCGGTTGGCTTATGCTGACCCAGCCAAGCCTTTTCACTCTTCATACTGATGCCAGTCTGCAAGGATTAGGGCTGTATTATATCAGGAGCATTCGAATGGGCTGAGACCTGTAGCGTTTGTCAGTAGAAGTCTGACGTCACAGAGAAGAATTACCTGCAGCACAAATTAGAGTTTCTGCTCTGAAGTGGGCCATTGTTGATCAGTTCCATGACTATTTGTATGGTGCCAAGATATTAGTAAAGACTGATAACAATCCTCTGACCTATGTACAAACCTCAGCCAAATTGGATGCCACTGGGCATAGGTGGCTCTCTGCCTTGGCCACCTACGATTACGCTGTAGAATACCAGGCGGGCTTAAACCATATAGATGCGGATGCTCTTTCTTGGAGGCCTGCGTCCCAGACTGAATGGGTCTGGTTGTCTGAGCCTGACATAAGAGCCCTGTGCCAGAAATTTGATAAAGAAGAACAGGTGTCTCTGGACACGGTGGACTGTGTAGTAGATTGTTTGGGGTCACGGAGAACTGTATACCTGCCGCCTACTGCCAATTCTCTCTGCACTGGACACCAGCTCTCTGCCTCAACTCAACAATGATGATCTCCAACAGGCTCAATCCTGTGACCCTATGATAAGAACGGCCGAGAGGTTTTATGGCTGGAAGGAATGTATCCAAACTACATTCCACCGACTTCATGGATCACCTTGTTGTATCAAAGAAGGGCCCAAATTAAAGCTGATCAACCAACTACTATATAGAGAGACTGTGAGTAGAAGGCCGTGCAACGACAACAACTGGTGCTGCCTCAGCTTTCAGAGAACTAGTTCTAAGGTCATTGCATAATCAGATGGGGCACCTGGGCATAGATCGAACACTTGATTTGGTATGGGCTTGATTCTGTTGGCCGAAGATGAGTGCGGATGTGGAACAGTATGTCAAGACCTGTGGTCGTTGTTTGCAGAGGAAAGCGTTACCTCAGAGAGCTGCTCCCTTGGTCAACATTACTACTAGTGCTCCTATGGAACTGGTCTGTATTGATTTCCTAAGTTTAGAGCCTGATCTGAGAAGTGTTAGCAACATATTAGTGGGCACTGATCATTTTACCCGGTATGCACAGGCTTTCCCGACCAAGGATCAGAAAGCAACTACAGTGGCTAAGATACATGTTGAGAATTTTTTTGTCCACTATGGGGCTCCGCAGCAGATTCATTCCGACCAGGGAAGGGACTTTGAAAGTCGCTTGATTAAGGAGATGCTGTCTTTGTGGGGGGTACGCAAATCACGAACCACCCCCTACCACCCGCAGGGAGACCCTCAGCCTGAAAGGTTCAATCATACATTGCTTGACATGCTGGGCACTTTACAATCAAAAGATAAATCGAGATGGAGTCAACAGATTAGCACTCTGGTACACGCCTACAATTGTACAAAAAGTGATGCCACAGGGTTCTTCCCCTATCGACTGATGTTTGGAAGAGAGGCTAGATTGCCAGATGTGTGTTTTGGGGTTTTCCCTGATGGGGTGCAAGCAGAAAACTATCTACAGTATGTACAGAAATTAAAGGCCCAGTTAGATCATGCCTACCAGCTGGCCCAGACCATGGCTGCTAAACGAAATCTGGCTAACAAGGAAGAGATATGACAGAAAAGTGAAAATAGTAGAGTTGAGAAAAGGGGATAGAGTGTTGTTGAGAAATCTAGGACTGCATGGCAAACATAAAATTGCCGACCGATGGCATCACCTCCCTCATATTGTTGTGGGACAGCTGGCAGACCTCCCTGTGTATAAGGTGCGGCCTGAAAACAATTCAAAAGATGTGAATACCATATACAGAAATCATCTGCTGACTCGGAATGGCAGCTTGAAAGCCGAGCTCCGAGGTGGTAGGGCTCTTTCAGTGTGAATTACGGTGCCATTCGCTGCCAGGGACGGATTTGCCAGCAAGGGAAGATCAAGGAAGAGCTCCGATGTCGACGAGAAGGTCGAGGGGCCAGAAAAAAAGATCATCGGGCAGATTGAGGCAACGCAAAGATCGGAGCCCGAGCACGCCTATGTCCAGGGCCTCGGAGTCAATCGCAGGCTCAGCGGGAGAGGAGGAGGAGGGGAATACCTCGCGAGCAAGCTCGCTGGATGGGCGGGCCACGGCCCACATTTCAAAAATGCTGCAACGCATAGACAACAACGTAAAATATATAAAAAAGGACTTAAAACATTTGGAAAAGAGGATGTCTGATTTGGAAACCAACTTGGATGCTATGAGGGAGGACCAAATGAAAATAATTTGAGCGATCATATATCTAGCCAGGAGGAAAAGAGAGCTCACAGCTAGGGCTGAAGATGCTGAAGCCAGAGGGAGGAGGAAAACTATCCGCATTTTCGGCTTTCCGGAAGGGGCAGAGCAAGCAGACATAGTGGAGTTTATTAAAACTTGGCTTAGACAAGAATTGGACATTCCAGAAACAGAGCCTTTGGACGTGGAAAGAGCCCACCGTGCCCTGACCCCCAAACCGAAGCAGGAAGCACCACCACGATCAATTCTGGTGAAGTTTGCCAGATTCCCAGTGAAAGAAATGATTCTCAGAAAAGCATGGGCCAAAAGGGACTTGAACCTGGATGGCAAAAGGGTCTTTGTGGATCACGACTTCCTACCGGTTACAATGGCAAAACGGAAAAAGGTGCTGGCAGTTATAAAACAGTTAAAGAAGCAGAATATCAAGGCCTATCTGAGGTACCCAGCAAAACTACTGGTCCACTGGCCCATGGGGGTCAAGCTGTATGACTCCTTAGCGCAGGCTAGCAAGCAGCTGCAGAAAGCCGGAATCTCCCTCCCGGATCTGAGACAGGAAGAAACAGAGCAAGCGATGCTTCAATTGAAGTGGTCGACAGGGAAAGAAAATGGGGCAGGAGGAACCGACCCATTCCGGAACAAGGGCCCAGGAGAGCAGCTCTACCAAGACCTTCTTCATCTCAACAAGGGACTGCTGACATCCAAAGTGGTGGATAAGGGGTGATGGAACTCTTTGGTCATCTCGGCAACGTGCGTAATAAAGTGACTGAGTTTGCAAAATCTTCTTCCTACATTGAAAATGTTTCGAGACTGGCAGATTCTGGACTGGCCTTGGTGTGTTTTAAGGGAGCTGGAAAATAGTTTATGGAACTAGAAATGGACTTACAACTAAAGAACTCTTTCTCATTAGTTGGTTCTTTTTCCCTTCCTGTTGGGTAATGAGGGGACTATGGGAAATGAGACATAAGCAGCTAAAAAACACTGTGCAAATTGCCAACCCAACTAACAGCTGGCACCATGCTTGGACTGGGGGAGGGGGGGTCCTTCATGAGCCATGGGGGTGATCCCCATCTCCCACCAGATATATGGAGTGCACTGCGACCGGATGTTACATTGGCGAGGAGTTTAACAAGTGGGGACCATCTGGACCTGTGATTTCAGGTGGGTGACCCTCTGGGAGGGGTTTTCGTTACTCCCCCCGATTGTTTTGTTGCTCCCTCGTCGATAGCCCACCCTGGGAGACTGCCTATCTGCCCAACCGGGGAAGGGTAGAAGGTGAGGAGCTGAATTAAGCTCATGCTCCTGGGCGGAGGGAGTGTCCCTCCGTTTGAGACCCTGCGGGGTCTACATGTATATAGTTCGATGGTTGTATTGGGGAATTGGGGGGGGGCTTAAAAAGGGAATATGGTGAGCGGCATTCTAGAGAAGGATGAGGCTGCTGTAGTCGAGTTAGGCTTCAGAAAACGAAAGATCTCAGAAGTAGGGGGAAAGAGAGGGAGGCTGATGTTCCAGTAAAGCCAAAAGAAGGTAAATCTAACAAAGATGGGCACACTGAAAATAACCTCACTTAATGTTAAGGGTCTTGGAACCCCAGTTAAGAGGCATAAGATACTCAGGGACCTCGCGAGGACCAAATGCGATATTGGGCTACTGCAAGAGACTAGACTCTCAGAAGAGGAGCATAAGAAATTGCGGAGTATGTGGGTGGGCGAAGTTTATGCCTCCTCGCACAAGCAGGCGAAGAAAGCCGGGGTGGCCATATTGGTGAGAAAGGGTCTGGGGGCGACTCTCCAGAGGGTCCGTTCGGAAGAGGAGGGCAGGTGGGTGATACTGTCACTAAAAATGGCGGAAAGACTAATCCATGTGGTTAATCTGTAGGCTCCCACGCCCTCACGTCCGAATTCTTTAAATGACTCTGGGTGGTGACATTACTACGGAGGGGTAAGTGATTATGGGGGGGGGACTGGAACTGTGTGGAAGATCCGGGTGTGGATAGGTCAACCAAAGGGGATAATAGGGATAGAGGTGTGGGTCCAAAAACATTATCACATCTGAGGGCGGAAGTAGGCCTGATAGACACCTGGAGGCAAAAGTTCCCGACTAGCAGAGATTTTACCTTCTACTTGCACTCTCAAAACTCATACTCACGTATAGATAGGTTTTATACGCAAAAGACGTGGGAAAGTTCAATAGTAGACCAGCAGATATACCCAATAGTAATTTCAGACCATGCAAAAATAAGTCTCACAATTAAACTTGGGCCGGTATACAAACAGTCCCTGTGGAGGCTTAACGCTGGATTATTGGGAGACAAAAAGTTTGTCGCCAAGATTAAACAGGTAATAGAAAACTATGTGAAGGAAAATTGGACGGACGGAATGCGGGTTAAGTATGCATGGGATGGGTTGAAAGCGGTAGTCAGGGGGGAAATCATTGCCTATGCGGCATATCAAAAAAAGATTAGGGGCCAGGAGCAGGAGAGGTTGGAACATAGGATTAAGGAGTTAGAAGGTGCACATAAAAAGGGAAAGAAAAGCAGTATCCTAAAACAACTAAGGGAGGCAAGGGAGCAGCTGAACAAAATGTTAACATATAGGACTGAAAATGCCCTCAGATTCCTAGCACAGAAATTTTATGTAGATGGCAACAGAGCAGGAAAACTGCTAGCCTACAGGCTGAGAAAGCAAGAGGCAGACAGGTTTATAAGAGGAATCAAAAACCCAAAGAATCATGGGAGTTTAACCACTGAATCCTCCCAAATCGCAGAAAGTTTCAGAGAGTACTATGAGCTTCTTTATAAGTCAGAGGCGAAGTTGGGACAATCGGAAGCAGTCGAAAGATTTCTCTCGGGCCTAAACCTGCCAAAGCTCTCAAGGGAACTGCAGGAGGAGGTAGACCGCAATCCACCCAGGCTGAGTTAGAGGTGGTAATTAAGCAGTTAAAACATAATAAAGCCCCAGGCCCGGATGGGTTCTGTGCGGAATATTATCAGGTGTTTAAGGATGTGCTCGCCCCTATGCTGCTGCAAGTTTGCAACAGTGCGCACATTGCCTCCGAAGCCCCAGACACATGGCAGCAGGCCATAGTCACTCTATCCTAAGCGGATAAAGACACCACTCAATGCGGCAACTATCGCCCCATCTCCTACTAAATGTGGATGCCAAAATCCTGGCGAGGTTGATAGCTAATAGATTGCAAAAGGTAATAACCCAGCTGGTGCATCCAGACCAGACGGGTTTTATCCCGGGTAGGAATTTGCAGGATAATGTCAGAAGGTTGATTACAATCATGAACAATTTCCAGGTAGAAAAGGAGAGGGGGACAGGGTTGGTGGTCACATTAGACGCAGAAAAGGCGTTCGACCGCCTTGAATGGGGATATCTGCAGGCGGTGTTGCAGAAGTTTGGGTTGAGCCCCAAATTTCAGGCGGATTAAACGTTATATGCCAGCCCGGCAGCAAGGGTCAGAGTAAATGGTCTTTCTCAAACCATTTCAGATTGTGAGCACTAGACGGAGGTGTCCTCTTTCACCCCTGTTGTTTGCGCTTAGTATGGAGCCTCTAGCTGAGGCCTTTCCGGCCCGGGAGAATATCTCGGGAATAGTGGTCGGAAGGGTGGATAACCGCATATCTCTCTATGCGGATGACACTTTACTGTACCTATCAGACCCTGAAACCTCCCTACCAGCTGCTATGAGGCTTTTAGAGGAGTTTGGAGTGCTGTCAGGGTTCAAAATTAATGAAACCAAATCAGAAATAATGGTGTTGGGGGATGAGGGAGATATTAAAGGAAAATTGCATTCAAACTTAAGATGGGGGACAAGGGAATTCAGATACCTAGGGATTCAAATAACAAAAGACTTAGGAAAAATGTTCCAAAGCAATTTTGGAAAATTATTAGGAGAAATAAGGAAGGATTGTGGTAGGTGGGCAGCTCTCCCAATATCCTTGGCAGGTAGGGTGGAAACAGTGAGGATGAATCTGCTCCCGAGATTCCTCTTCCTATTCAACGCACTTCCTCTGATACCCCCAAAAGAGTTCTGGTTGGAGATAAGGAGGATAATCAGTAGATTTGTGTGGACTGGGAAAAAACCATGGCTAAGCTGGGGTTTACTAAAGCTGCCAAAGGGGAAAGGCGGGCTAGGGATCCCAGATATGAAGAAATATTATAAAGCAGCACAATTGCAATACTTGGGGCCAGTAGCTTCTAGGGACCGTAAGCTAAGCTGGGTTGAGATGGAAGTAAGACAACTACGCCCCTATACATTTCGAATAGTGGTATTTAATGAAACTTCCTCGGAATCAGGGCCTGCACCAAGGATGCCTGGGCTGAGAACCCTAGCCCAAATTTGGATTCAGGTGGTAAGGGAACTGAAGTTGCAATCTTGGCTAATCGGACAGGGTGTCATAACAGAGAGTATAAATTTCTTACCGGGGAAGGAGAACCCCCTTTTTAGACGCTGGGCGAAGCTAGGGCTTAAGGAATTCCACCAGTTGCTAGCAGGGGACTGCATTAAAAGTTTTGCTCAAATGCAGCAAGAATTTAATATTCCATCAGCTGACTTTTACGGATACTTGCAGATTAGGCACTTTATGCAGGCCGTAGAGAAAGGTAGCGTGGAAGCAAGTAAGGGTTGGCCCCAGCATTTCCTAGACCTTGTTCAGGAATTGCTAAAGGGGTCAAAGCAGCAGACGCATTTGATTTCCAGACTATATGCGGCTGGGGGGGTAGGGGAGATGGAGCAGAGAATTAATATTCAGGCAAAGTGGGAAAGGGATTTGGATTGTGAAGAGGAGAAACCAAAGTGGGAACTGATATGGAAAATGGCTAACAAAACATCAGCCTCCCCCTCTTGGAGGGAGTTTAGATGGAAAACCCTTACTAGATACTTTAGAACGCCCACTATAACAAAGCATTACAGTCATAACAAATCAGACAGGTGTTGGAGGAGGTGTGGAATGATTGGTTCACACGAACATATATTTTGGAGTTGCCCCAAAATTGAGGGATTCTGGAACCGAGTGATCCAAGCCATAGGACAAATCCTAGATACGAGGATTCCGGGCCATCCTAGATTTTTTGTACTGGGGGAGCCCCCGACAGTAGGGAATCAGTCGTCGAAATATCTCTTTTTGATTCTTACTGCAGCTGCCCACAGGGCCATTACAAAGAGATGGCTGGATAAGGCACCCCCTACTCTGGAGCAGTGGTTGACAATTGCCGACCAGATTAAAATAATGGAGAGGTTAACTGCAAGCCTGGCTCGACAGACAGACAGGTTCAAGGCTAGATGGCTACCTTTTTTCAAGTATCAAGCATTAAAAGGGGGAGAGGACATTCTGGAGGTGCTGGCCAGGGAGGCTTTAGATTAAGAGCCAACGGAAAGCCGACTCTCTCGGGCAGACTTGACCCCTATAGTCGATATAGAGAAACACAGAGGTAATCAAAGAAAGGCCTAGATTAGCAGTACACGAATGCCGCCACCAAGGGAGGGAGGGAGGAAGGGAGGGAAGGGAGGGATTGATTTAGTTGGTCTAAATAAGCAGTTGATGAGTTTTTGTTAGGAGCCGATAATGGCTTAGATATAAAATGAAAATAAATTGCAGACCTATAAGGGTCTCATTTTTATTTAGTAAGGAGATCTAAGGTGGCGCCACACTTGTTGCTGTAATAGGGGCGCATCGATCCTTATATTGCTTAGACTCTATTAGACCAAGGTTAAGCAAGCAATATAGTGTGGAGTAGGCTGGGGAGGGACTGGGGTTCTAGGGGGGGTGTTGGGGGGGGTCCTATCCCTTTTTTTTTTTTGTCTTCTTCTTCTACTTTGTATGTTACTGAAATACCTGTTCCAATGTCTCGAGTTTCCCTATGTATCTTCCTTTATGTTTTACTTTGTTATGAATATTGTGGAAAAAAACTTAATAAAGTACAATTTCAAAAAAAAAAAAGAAATCATCTGCTGCCAATTGGGCAGATCTTGATTGAAGTTGAACCTTCCTTTACCCCTCCTTCCAGGCCCGTGACTAGATCTGTTACTAAGAGAGAGAGGAACCAAGCCCATGGAGCCTTCAACAAGTCCACCAAGGGAGCCTTGTCCACCCCCCCGCAGGAGGAGATGGTCCACACTCAGTGTCAGAAGACAGCGAAGATGATGTTGAATACTATCCCTCTTATGAACTAAGCCAATTGTTTCAGGGCAATCCCCTCCTTAACTCAGGAACTGAAGCTAGCCCATCTGTGTTGATTCAGCCCCCTACTTTGTCCCTGGAGGAATTGCCTCCAGAAGATGAATGGGGTAGCAGACAAACTCAAGGGGCTGAGTCCTTAGGCTTGGCTGAACTGTCTGGCCTGGCTGAGTTATCTGACTTTTCAGAAGAAGAGAGTGAAGTGGGGGAACAAGTCCGTGATATGCCAGAACCGGAAGAGTATCTTGAATGCCCTGATGGTTCCCCTTTAGTAACTGGACAGCCCCTAGATGAGCCCAGTGGGGTGGGTTCAGGGATAGAAGGTCAAGCCCCTGATAGTATTATGAGTATCGAGCCTGATCCCCTTGAAGGGATCCCTGTTGCTAATGTCTCTGACATGGGAGTGGAGTCAGGGCCTGGTTCAGAATCCCCTGTGACCCCTAGATGATCCGGCCAACAAATTCGGCCCGTAATAAAGTTAAGCTGTGAATCTTTAGGTCAGCCCGTGGACCTGCCCTTAAATGTGGTCCACAAAGGGGTGTATGTGTCCCCAAGGTCTTTGCCTAAGTTAGCCTTGGGGGATAACTCCAGACTATTAGTACAGCCTTTCAAGTGTGGTGCCCTTGTCCCGGGGGACCAGTTAGTAGCTAACCAAAGAGGGAGCCCCTCAGTCCTGGGGTCACGGGTAGGGCCCTATGACCTGATTTAAGAGAGTGTAAGATTTTATATGTATGATATGTATACACTATAGTGCATTGTAGATCTAATATTTATGTATGTAAGGTAAAATGTGATATGGTGTTACTTGGGATGTTCACCTACTCTGCCTCAAGGGTGATTACTTGGCGCAGACGCCAAGCTTTTCCAGGCCAGGGAGGGTGTAACCCTTGCAAATGGGGGTTCCTAATGTGCCCTATGCCTGGTTGGTAGTCGGCATAACGCCGCCGGAATGGGGGTCCGTTGAGTGCTTTTTAAGGCCTCCGTATACTGTCCCTGTAAGGGCTGCCTGTTGCAGTTGGGATTAGTTAAAATGGGAGGGGGTTTGAGTGTTGTCATGCTCAACTCCCGCCCAGACTGCTGAGTAGCGCTCCTTTCTGCCATCGCTAATAGTGCAGGGGGAGCCCTAATAAAGGATGTAGGTGGTTGTTTAAAATAAGTTGTAAAGATAATGATAACGTAGTTGTTCTAACCTGCTTTGCTTTGCAGCACAGAGAGTTTGATTGCCTCCTCCATTTTGGTCCCGAACTGTGAAATTGGACCAATCAGTACTTTGGAAACCCACAGAGTTGACTGACCAATAGAGGAGCTGTTTAGAGGGAACAAAGCATTATGGACTATGGCACTCGTTCTGCACTAATGGGAGCCGTGAGAAGTGACTGGCAGGTTCGGCCAGCCAATGACAACGGGTCGCGCCCTAACTAAGAGGAGTGCTGGGTGTTGCCAGTTTCAGAATCATTGTGGCTAGTGAGGAGTGAGGAGCTGTGTGCTTCTGAGCTGGGAAGTGTTCGCGCAGGAAGTGCATGAAGGCCTAAGTCGGCCGTTTTTCCTGTGAGGAGTTCGTCTTGAAATCCGTCGACGGGTGGTTAGAGGAGGCTGTGCTCTGTACAGCTACCCACCAGGCTCAACCTGTAATAGGAATGGAGAACATTGCTGAATTGCATTCGGTCCTTGGGAGGAATAAAACAAAAAAAGAAAAGCTGCCATTGCAGATCTGGAGTGACTGTGAAAGCTGAAGAGCCTGGGAGCAGCTGCCTGGTGTGGTACCCCTCTGCTATTGCGGTTTACAATATAAATGTGTGAGTAACTCAAGTTAGTCCTGCTGCAATTAAAGGACTTTTGCCTGTTGCTGTTTATTATATAAGTGTACTATGAGGCTTGTGAGCTCCAGTTAATCCTGCTGCCAGTGAGGGATTTTGCCTGGATTGCGATAACCATATAAATGTGAAAAGAGACTTGTGAGTTCAAGTTAATCCTGCTGCCAGTGAGGGATTTTGCCTGGATTGCGATAACCATATAAATGTGTAAAGAGACTTGTGAAGTTCAGGCTCAGCCCTGCTAGTGTTGGAAGAACCGGGATTGGCTGGAGGTTGTGAGTACTAAATCAGGGTAGCTCCCTGTTAAGTGGGCAATCAGTGGTTTTTCCAATCGTATTGCTGTACTTTTGACTGCCTAAACGAACTTTCTTTCCCTGCTGTCTTGCTCAGGATTGCAGCGTCTATCTGTGTTAAGGGCCCCGACCAGCTGCCACGTTTGGACTAGCCACTAGGGCTTGGGTACCCGGGGACAGTGACTCGTAGGGATAGGCCTGTGCACAGAGCTCTAGGTAATTAAGTATAATGATAAACCAATTAGCCTGATTCCCCCCATCCTTGTTACCCCCCCCCCTTAATAAATCAGATTTGTGTGTTGCAACTACACCCTGGCTGGTTTGTGTGTCCCTGTTGAACTGCTGTATAGTGACTGTGATATAACTGTATCTTATTTTACAGGGGGTCCCTGGAGAGAGCTGAGAGACACTACCCGGGGGGTAAGTGTATTGGTGAAAAGCCTTGTTGGTACCCAGTGTGAGCCACTAGTGGGGAAAAAGGGGGTTGCAGTAACCCAGAGGGCTGTGACCGAGGCAATCTTGACAGTATTAACCCCAGCGTCTGGGTGGAGGCATCCGCCAACGGATCTGGGCCCCTCACCTGGTCTCTGTGGAGGCAGGCAGGGGTAGTAGCCCTAAGGGTAGCGCCCCCTGGGGGTTACATAAGCAATGTGAGAAGTCAGTAAGGAAAGCCAGGGGGATACTGGAATGCATTAGGAAGGGGCATCACAAGTAGAAAAAGGGAAGTGGTTATTCCTCTGTACAGACAGTTGGTGAGACCCCATCTGAAATACTGTGTGCAGTTTTGGAGACCCCTTCTACGCAAGGACATAGACAGGATGGAAGCAGTCCAGAGGAAGGCAACTAAAATGGTGCAGGGTCTGCATCAGAAACCATATGAAGAGAGACTGAGAGAGCTTAATATGTATACCCTTGATGAAAGGAGGGACAGTGGGGACATGATAGAAACTTTCAATTACCTCAAGGGAATCAACAAAGTCCAGGAGGGTAGCATCTTTCAGAAAAAGAGATGTGTAAGAAGAAGGGGGCACAATTTAAAGATAGAGGGGGGACGGCTCAGGGGTAATGTGAGGACATTTTTTTTCACAGAGGGAGTGTTGGATGCATGGAACCGCCTTCCTGGGGAGGTTGTTGGGTCTAAAACAGTGGGGGGATTCAATCATGCATGGGACAGACATAAGGCAATTGTAGTGAGGGGTTGCAGGAAGTAGGCTGTTGGTTAACTAACTAGAATCTGCAGTTTATCCAACAGGTAGGGAAATGGGCAGACTGGGTGTGCCAAGTGGTCCTTATCTGCCGTCAAAGTCTATGTTTCTATGTCTCTATGTCTAATAGTCCTAGTAGAACATGGGCTCTAGATTGTTCTGCACAGCCTCAGTTCTGTGTAGTGGAAGATGGAGACAGTTTCTTCTCGGAGCTCTGCAATTCAAATCCTCTAAAAGCTGTTAAAAAAGCTTTTTTGAGCCTTTTTTTTTGCTCAAAATTTAGTGCATCGATTGTAGGAAACCCTCCTGTACTCATATCGAGTGTTTATTGTTTGTGTGTGGATTTTGAATGTTAATTTAGAACAGTCAGTCTGTGTACTGTGAAGTCTGCTTTGGGGGAGGGGCGTATCTGTGGTGTAGGTAGATTAACAGGGAGAAAAAGGTAGTCTTTCTGTTTTGGTTATATTTTTCTTGTATAACTGTTAATGTACACACAGTAATATTTTCAGTAATTTTTAACATTTTTTGCTGATTGTAGTTGTGCAGCAGTGTATAATTTCAGTTTGTTTAAAACATTTGGTTACATTGCTAAAGGGTTTCAATTTGCTATGCAGTGCTTGTAGTGTGTGTGCGTGATGCGTACCATTAAATCAGACAACATTTATTGTGCCAGAGTAATTGCAGCAGTGTGATCCTGCCATCCACCGCACCTGCATGAATGTTTTATACTGCTTTGTGGTATCTTTACTGGTAGTGGACTGTTACTGCCGTGCACTAACCCCCCCCAAACCGGCAAAAGATATTCTTTTCTAGATTTCGATTTGTGACTTGTGAGCACTGGTTAGGTGTTCTTGTGCCTTTGTGTCTAACTCTGCATCTCTTGAGTGCGCAGCGCAGTCTTAATCTACCTGTGCATTTGCAGTACGCCATTAATTCTGGGAGACTTGGCATTTCTTGTTATGCTCTCACTTTACTTTGTCAGCACTGGGGAATTTTCTGGACATAAGACAGTAGCATTTTGGGGATACACATTAATTCTGGTGTCTGTGTGTGATGTGACCATGTCCACTGTGTGCATGACTGAGTGTGCCATTAATTGTGGGAGACTTTGTATTTCTTGTTGTGCTCTCATTATGCTTTTTTCAGCAATGGGAAGTTTTCTGGAGACAAGACAGTAGCACTGTGGGTTCCTATTGACACTCCGTGTAGCGAAGTGGCCACTTTGTGTTCACTTCGCCAGCGGAATTTAATTTTAATGCATCTCTAGTAGGTGCCCATCTTTAAGACAGGCTAGGTCCTGCCAGGTGTAAGAGAAGTCTGTGGATTATTAGAGGAGTTGTGAACTTTAGAGATGATATCGCAAAACAAGTGATTGTTGGAAGAAATTATTCCTGGGATCAAACATTTCTGTTATTGATAAGTAATAAGTGTACCCCGCCTCCAAATTATCCTGGCTGTGTAAATATATTCACTAGTCTTCTGTACCAGGATTATCTGTACTCATTGACTCGGACAATGCTCAAAGTGTTATGGTTTGTAACTCATCCTTCCTGAAACTGTATTGTTCAAAATGTTATGCTTTGTAACTAACTCATCCTTCCTGAATCTGCATTGTTTTCTACTGACTGTTGTTCTGCTGTTGTACTACAGTTCTGTAACCTCCCGGGTCAAGCTTGAAAATAGGCAGTGTTTTGTCTATTGCACTTACCTGGGCAACAAATGTGAATTAAACAAAGCCAGGATCAATAAATGGCAAGATTTACTGATGGGAATCTGGAAATACATTCATTTGTTCACTATTAAAATGGAACTTTATCAAGATCAGAATTTCATTATGAGTGAGATAAGGGAATTAAAAAAACTGAGTATGGTTTTTAATTGTGCCATTAAAGCGCATTGTAGTTTTCTTAATTGTAAGAAGATGATTAAAGCATACACATTAAACTGCACTGTTAATCTTTTGTATTTAAGAGTAAGACTTGATTCTAAATAAAGATTCTAACTAGGGGGTGACAGACAAAGCAAAGGAAATGGGCCTGTTCACACTTTAATGGTCAGCCTGGCCAGGGCCCCCTGAGCTATAAGTTGCAATGAATAGCTAACCAGGGAGGTGAGATTCATGTCACAGTTCAGCCCCTGCGTTGTTCAGATTACTTAGTGGCTTAGTCCTTTACAAAGAAAATGCAGCTTAGGCAGGAAGAAAAACATATACTGAACATATATGTTGGTAATTGTTGGGGGCCCCCAAGTAGGCAGGGGGCCCTAGGCTTGTGCCTATGTTGCCTATGCCTTAATCCGGCCCTGGCACTGAGTCGAATGCCTTACTGAAGTCCAGATACAGGACATCCACTTCATGGCCCCTGTCCAATTGCCTAGTTACCCAGTCATAGAACTCCACCAGTTTAGTTTGGCAGGATCTGCCACGTATAAAGCCATGCTGTCTGCTGTCCTGTAGTCCGTTGGCCTCCAGGAGGGCCACCAGCCTCTCCTTCAGGATATTCTCCATCAGCTTACCCACAATGGATGTGAAGCTCACTGGTCTGTAGTTACCCAGTTCATCCTTGGGGCCACTCTTGTGGAGGGGCACCACATGAGCTATCCTCCAATCCGGAGGTACACACCCTGAGTGTAGTGAGGCATTAAATAGGTCTGCCAAAGGTCCCGCAAGGACCTCTGCCAACTCCTTCAGTACCCTGGGGTGGATGCCATCTGGACCTGGCACCTTGTCTACCCTCAGTGTCCTCAAACCCTCCAGAACTCTGTCCTCCATGATTTCCCAATATGTCACCCCTTCCCACCCTGTTTCTGCCATTCCTCCCCCCTTGGGTATCACCCCCTCTTTTCCTTAGTAAATACTGAGCAGAAGTAATCATTTAGTGCTTCTGCCTTATCGCCCCCTGCTTCCACCCAACCCCTTCCCATTTCTAATCCTTACTATGTGGTCCTTACAGTTCCTTTTCTCCCTGATGTACCGGAAGAAGTCCTTCTCACCCTTCTTAATGCCTTGTGCCAGCCAGAGCTCTTTAGACACCTTGGCTCCCCTTACTGCCCGTGTCGCCTCCTTAGATTCCTTCAGGTACTCCTCCCTATCCTCCCCCTCCCTGTTTTCTTGTACCTCCTAAAGGCAGCTCTTTTCCTCCTTTTTTATTTATTTATTTAAGAATCAGTTTACAACCTTTGAGCCAGAGGCTCGTTTACAAAGTGCTTATCACATAAAAGACATACATTGCGTTTCAGTTACATAGCAAGATTTGCCAAAAATCAGTAGGCATTCACCAGAGGTGCCACGTCACATTGTGGTCAGACAGATACAATTGGGTACAGGGTACATGTAATCGATAGCAGGTACTAAACAAGTTGGTATCAAGTGAGCAATTCTGGTAGATAAACATTGAAACAGCTGGCACTGGCCAGGTTAAACCTAGGCATGGTGGACAGGGAAGTGGTGGAGGGGATGGTTGGGTGGAGAGCTGCCCGGGGGGCATTGTCAAGAGACAATGCCCCTTACCTTTTCCATGACCTCCTTGCTCATCCAGCTTGGTTTCTTAGCCCTAGCCTTCTTGTTCTGGGCCTTGCTGCAGGTTCTGGTTGCCTCCGCTATCCTCAACTTTATGAGCTCCCACCTCTGGTTAGTGTCCATGCTAGGCTGAATTTTGGCCAGGTACCCTTTTACCACTTCCCCCATCCTCCCAAAGTCAGCCCTTCTGAAGTCCAGCACCCTTGTGCCAGATTCCACTCCTTTCTTGCCCATATCTAATGTGAGCCATACTGAGTAGTGGTCACTCCCTGACAGTGGTTCTTCCTGCCTAAGTTCCCTCAAAAACTCCCCATTTGCCAGCACAAGGTCAAGGGTATTCCATAACCTAGTTGGTTCACTGACCATTTGCATCAGGAAGCTGTCCTGGAAGGCATCCAGCAGTACCTGCTTCCTTCTATTGCAGGTTGTTGGGGTACTCCAGCCCACTCCTGGCATGTTGAAGTCCCCCACAGTCACCACACTACCCCTCACGCAGGTCCTTCTGATCTGTACTGCTAGTTCCCTGTCTAACTCCTCTGTCTGAGAAGGTGGCCTGTACACCACTCCCATTCTGAGAGTCCTATTCTTGGAATCCTGGAATTGCATCCAAAATGACTCCATGCTGTCCTCCTCCCCTTCCTCCCTCACATATAGTGCCACCCCCCTCCTTTCCCAATCACTCTATCCCTACGAAATAACCTGTACACTGATACAGACAGGCCCCAGCCATTTTATTGGGTGGCCCATGTTTCTGTGATGGCTGCAATGTCCACTTCTCCCTCTGCCATGAGCGTCTATAGGTCTGCAGTTTTCCTTCCAAGGCTCCTAGCATTAAGGGTGACCACCTTCCACCCCCTCACATCCTGTTCTCCTTTACTAGGATCACCAATAGTACTTGCCCTTTGTCTTTTTCACTGTTATGGGAGGTAAACTCATGTGGCTTTCCAACCTGTGATCTCTGCATGTCTCTTATCCACTTGCCACCCCCTCACTCCTAGTTTAAATTCCCAACTTCCTCTATGTACTCTGCTATCCTCTGTTCCAACACTTTCTTTCCCTCCTCGCTCAAGTGTAGTCTGTCTTTGGCATAGAGACTACTGTCCTCCCAGGTCCCTTCCCACTCACCCCCACCAGCCCATACCCTTTAGCATGACACCAGGTTCTTAGCCATCCGTTAAATTCCTCTATTCTCAGCTTTCTTGTTGTGCTTGCCTTGGGCACTGGGAGTATCTCTGAAAATGTTACTGATCTTCCTGCCCCCTCACATAATTGTCTAAGTGCCTCAAACCTCCTCTGGACTATATCTACTGTCTTGTCAGCCAGGTCATTCGTCCACAGATGTATAATCAAATGAGGCTTGTCCCTACTCCTTCTAGCATATTTAAGAACAGACTGTCCCACCCTTTCTGCTGTGATTCCTGGCATGGCCTCCACCCAAATGTGACTATGCCTCTCCCCTTTGCTACCCCACCTGACTCCTCTTAGTATTGAGTCCCCCAGCACTAAGGTTCCACCCATCTTACTTCCTGTTTGCTTCCATTCCTCTCCATCTCTTAGTCCTGGCTGCTCTTCTTCTTCCTGCACAGTATTTCCCACTTCTGCCCCTGTTGTAATTCCCCCAACAGAAATTCCACCCGCTCCAGTTTGGTCTGGGCATTTCCCAGTTACTCCTCCAATTTCATAATCTCCCTCCTCCTCCTTCCCCTCAAGTACTGCAGAACAATTTTCTGAAGAGCCTTCCCCACTGATCACTTTCTCTGTCCTCATAGTAACCTGTTCCCTCCTTTCCACTCCATGACTGTTGCCGCGTTTCCTCCCCTCAAAAGTCTCTACCTCCTCCTTCCGTTTGTCTTTTGTCCCCTGACCTGGTTTCCCCGGACCCCATTCTTCTTGGCCTGGGCCCCTCTGTCTCTGCTTTCCTTCTTCTGACCCTCTCCTCACCACTGTTGGCTCTAGTGCCCTCCTCATCTCCCTCCTCCTCCCTCCCTCCCTCCAGTATTGGGCTATAACCTCCTCCAATCTGCCTTGTCTGTCTTAGTTCCTCATGTAGACCCTCAATCTCCTTTCTAAGTTTCCCATGTGGTTGCACACTAAACATCCCTCCAGACAGTTTTTAGAAAGATTGGCGCACCACAGTTGTTGCAGCCTACCACCCTACCCATTGCTGTCGTTGCCCACCAGCGCCCCCCACCCATCCAGATGCAGGATCCCAAACACTCCCCCAAGTCTCCCCTCTCCCCCTCTATCAGTGCAAAACATTCTTCTCCTTTTCTGAATTTCCCTTATCCCTTTGTCATACACTTCTAGATTGATTGAGCAAATGCTTTTTACATTCCTATCCCTCCTGTCTACACCCAAAAAGAGACTTTAAGGAACTATTGCACAGCCTTTTTCAAACTTCTATTCCTCCTTTCCACAATGCAAATACCAATGCAAACCAGTAAGAATGAAAGCTCCTTGTTTTGTAGTTACTTCCCTTCCACTGACATAGCATTCATCTCTTCACTCACTGCTGTTCTTTTCCTGGATGTCTGCTTCTGCTATGACAGGTGCATGTCCTTTGCCCTTCTGAGGAAGTGATGTCAGTACCCCTGGTATAAAGAAAATCACAGATGTGGGGGGTGGGACTAGCCCATGCCTTCCAGAAACAATCAAGTAGCTGAGGCCCCTGATCAGACCATAGGCACCCTTCCCCCACTATGCACTAAACTTTGCAGCTAGTGAAGCCCTACTGCCCTAAAAGCAACAGACTCAAAAGGAGTTTAAAGGTTTACCAGCAACTAAATCCTTACATCCTGCCCCCAGAAACTTCTCAGCAACAGAAGTTCAAACTACCTCTGTCAGACCAAGTCTGCTTCTGCACTACTGAAACATAGAAACATAGACTTTGACGGCAAATAAGGACCACTTGGCCCACCCAGTCTGCCCATTAACCTACCTATTGGATAAGTTGCAGATTCTAGTTAACCAACAGCCTACTTCCTGCAACCCCCCACTATAATTGCCTTATGTCTGTCCCATCATGTTTGAATTCCCCCACTGTTTTAGACTCCACAACCTCTCCAGGAAGGTTGTTCCATGCGTCCACCACTCTCTCCGTGGAAAAAGAATTTCCTCACATTACCCCTGAGCCGTCCCCCCTCTAACTTTAAATTGTGCTCCCTTGTTCTTACACATCTCTTTTTCTGAAAGTTACTACCCTCCTGGACTTTGTTGATTCCCTTGAGGTACTTAAAAGTTTCTATCATGTCCCCCCGTCCCTCCTTTCATCAAGGGTATGCATATTAAGCTCTTTCAGTCTCTCTTCATATGGTTTCTGATGTAGACCCTACACCATTTTAGTTGCCTTCCTCTGGACTGCTTCCTTCCTGTCTATGTCCTTGCGTAGATGAGGTCTCCAAAACTGCACGCAGTACTCCAGATGGGGTCTCACCAACTGTCTGTATAGAGGGATAACCACTTCCCTTTTTCTACTCGTGATGCCCCTCCCTATGCATTGCAGTATCCCCCTGGCTCTTCTTACTGACTTCTTACATTGCTTACCCACCTTTAGGCCATCTGATATGACTGCACTCAGATCCCTTTCCATTATTGTTGTCATTAGTACCTCCCCTGCTATTGTGTACTCTTCTCCTGTATTTTTATTTCCCAGGTGCATTACTTTGCACTTCTTTGCATTGTATCTAAGTTGCCATATGTCTGACCATTCCTCCAACCTTGCCAAGTCCCTTCTCATCCTTTCTACCCCTTCTTGTGTATCAACTCTGTTACAGATCGTTGTGTCATCTGCAAAGAGGCATACCTTTCTTTCCAGACCCTCTGCAGTGTCACCTATAAAGACGTTAAAGAGGACTGGACCCAGTACTGAGCCCTGAGGTACTCCACTAGTAATCCCACTTTCTTCAGAATGTGTTACATTCACTATTATCTTCTGTGTCCTGTTGTGCAGCCAGTTTGCTACCCAGGCTACCACCCTGGGACCCACTCCCAGGCTGGCTAACTTGACTATTAATCTTTTGTGCGGGACTGTGTCAAATGCCTTGCTAAAGTCTAGGTAGGCCATATCCACAGCCCCTCTCTGGTCTATTACTTTGGTCACCCAGTCAAAGAAATTAGTTTGATTCGTGTGACATGACCTTCCTGCTGTGAATCCATGCTGCTTTGGGTCCTGTGCCCCGCTAGCCTCTAGGTACTGAACAATTCTTTCTTCCAGAAGTGATTCCATCATTTTCCCCACCACTGAGGTCCAACTAACAGGTCTGTAGTTTCCTGCTTCTGCCTTGCTCCCACTTTTGTGAAGGGGAATCACATCTGCCCTCCTCCAGTCCTCAGGTACCACCCCCATCTTCCCATGATTTGTTAAAAAGTGTGGTTAGTGGTGTCACTAGTTCCTCCCTTAGCTCTTTTAGGATTCTAGGGTGAATCCCGTCAGGCCCCATTGCTTTGTCCACCTTGAGTTTTAGGAGTTCTTTCAGTACTCTTTCTTCTGTAAATGGACTGGCGTCAACCCCACTATCCAGAGTGCTTTTTCCTTTTTGGTTTAGGTAACTCCTCCTCTTCTTCTTCTGTGAATACTGAGCAAAAGTATTCATTCAGTATCTCTGACTTTTCACTGTCTCCCTCCGCCCACCTTCCCTCTCCTTTATTAATCTTCACTATCCCTCCCTTAACCTTTCTATGCTCCCTAATGTGCCTATAAAAGGTTTTATCCCCCTTTTTAACTGAGTTGGCTATCTTTTCCTCAGTTTGGGCCTTTGCTTTTCTGACTGTCTTCCCCACTTCTTTCTGCTTTAATTGATACAGTTCCCTGTCGTGCTCCGTCTGTGATTCCTTATACTTTTTGAATGCAGCCTTTTTCTCCTTAACCTTCCCTGACACTTATTTTGAGAACCATAGTGTTTTTTTATTCCACTTTGTTTTCTTTATTTGTTTCACACAAAGGCTTGTTGCCTCCATGATGGCAGTTTTGGTTTTTCTCCATTGTTCTTCCACCCCTCCTTTCTGCCATTTGCTAATGCATTCCTCAGGTATTCACCCATTATGCCAGTCAGCCCTTCTAAAGTCCAGTATCCTTGTCTTTGTATGGCTTGTCTCCATGGTTGTGTTTATTGTGAAGCACACTGTGCAGTGGTCGCTTGTTCCCAGATGTCTACTGACTTCTAAATTTGTGATCCTCTTTCCATTTGAGAGTACCAGGTCTAATATTGCTCCCTCCCGAGTGGGTTCCACCACTAGCTGTCTAAGGCATGCCCCCTGTAGGGCATCGAGAATGACCCTGCCCTTGGATGTGGCTGCAGTCCATGTCACCCAGTTAACATCTGGCATATTCAGGTCCCCCATCAACAGTATCTCCCCTTTTTCAGCCATTTTGAGAATGCCCTCTATCATTTTCTTGTCCATTTCCTCCCCTTGAGATGGGGGTCTGTATATAACCCTTGTGCGGACTGTGATGCCATTCCCTGTCTCTAAGGTGACCCAGAGTTCCTCTTGTCCTCCCCGTTTACTTTTTAGTTCTGCAGCTTTGATCCCTTCCCTTATGTAGAGAGCTACTCCACCTCCTCTTTTACCCTCCCTGTCCCTTCTGTAGATTGTGTACCCTGGTATGTTGACATCCCAGTCATGGTTCTCTGTGTACCATATTTCTGTGACTGACACAATATCCAAGTGTTCTTCTTCCATCAGGGCTACTAGCTCTGGAAGCTTGTTTCCCAGACTATGGGCATTAGTACTCATTGCCCTCCATTTAATGTTGGCTTTATCATTTTTTAACCCATCCCTGCTCTTATTGCCCTTGTCCATTTTTCCATTTACCCCTGTCCTGCCCTCTGTCAAGCTCTGTACCTCAGTGTTTACCCTACTACCTGCCATGTTTTGTGGGGGGAGGCTTGAATTTTCCTGTTTCCTATCAGCACCTCCCCCCTTGGCTAGTTTAAAAGCTTGCCAAGGAAGCCTTTAAACCTGTCACCTAGGAGCATGTTTCCCTTCCTGGACAGATGCAGACCATCATGCCAGTATAGACCTTCATCTCTCCAGGTGGACCCCCAGTCCTCAATGAAGCCAAAGCCCTGTGCTCTGCACCAGTTTTGCAACCATTAATTAAACTGCATGGTGTGCAGTACTAAGCCTCACCCTGCCATAGACTGGCAGCACCTCCGAGAAGGTTACCATGCTTGCTACCTGTCTGAGGCCCATCCCCAACTCCACAAATTCATCCTGCACTGCACTGATCTCATGCCTAGCTAGGTCATTTGTCCCGAGGTGGACAATGATATCTAGTTTCCTCTCCTGTGATGCTGCTTCTGCAATCCTGAGGTTTGCTTCCTGTCCCTCAAGCCATGGCACCAGGCAGGCACCTTACTTCCCTCTCCACTCCCTTCCCCAGGTCTACACCCCTAACAACTGAGTCCCCTATCAGAAGCTGTTTCTTTCCCTTGTGTTGTCCCTTGCCACTCTTTTGTGGGTCTCCCTTGTGGATGTCCCCAGCATTCTTCTTGGTCTCCAATGAAAACGTCATCATAGAGGAACCTTGATTTGCCAGACTGACATATGATTTGTGTAGAGGTGCAACTCGGGAGCTATGCCTCTGTTCCACCACCCTCACCCTCCCAGAACCTACCATGGTCCATCTGCTCTTCACACATGGCAACCTCTGAGGCAGTGGTTGTGGAACTGGTGCTCTTTGGGTGTGAGAGCAGCCCCTGGTATTTAAGCCACAATGAGCTGTAAATTGATCCTAGCTGAGGCTAGAAGGAAGAACTTTCCAGAAAGCTACAACGCCTGTTGAAAAAATAAATGAATCTCCAGCTCTCACTATAAATCCCACACAGAAAAACACTCACTATATTAAACAATCTGCAGTACCGTCCTGAAGGCAACAGACTCAAAAGGAGTTTAAAGGTTTACCAGCAACTAAATCCTTACCTCCTGCCCCTAGAAACTTCTCAGCAACAGAAGTTCAAACTACCTCTACCAGACCAAGTCTGCTTCTGCACAGATATATATAGAGGAGGAGATGTCCTCCAATTGGGAGTCATTTTGGGCCTTGAAGACTAGGTATATACTGGATTCCAGCCAGGTTCTGCCAGAGGTCACAGAGACAGCCTTTTAGTCATTAAGGGTAAGATGGATGGTGCAGAACTATTGCTGGGAGCTGTTAAAGTCTTGGTCAGCCAGCATGGAATGAAGGCACACTTAACTTGTTAGACTTGATTGTAATTATTTGAAGTAATTGGGAGACACTGCATCTGTTTTGTTTCCAGGGAGCCTGATAAGGAAATTGTAACTGGTATTTGTTTTTGTTTAATTGATTTTGAACATCTTACATTAAGTAAAATAACCTCAGTCCTCTCATTTACACTTTAAAAAAATCTCTTACCTAGCTTTTTTTTTTTTTGTGTGCCCTCCCCTGCACCTCGGCCAGCCACTCCTTCAGGCTGCCTGGGACCTCTGCATTGCCCACCACCCTTGCCACCATCTGCACCCCCATATCAGCAGCGCCCCCCCAGGTCTCCCGACTTATCCGTTGTTGTGTGGGCCCTACCCCTCTGGGGAGAAATCGCCTGGCAGGCATAACCAGTTGCCAGAGTGCTGCTGGGGTCAGTCCCAGGGTTCCATGTCGGTAGGGGTCCAGCGGCCATCATCCACGTCGGCCAGGGTGCCATTTTCTGTTTTTCTCACCCGTAGGAGCGTAGAGTGCCACTGACTTCAAGGCACACGCTGATGTCCATCATACTCCTCTTCAGTGGGGCCCGACACAGTGCTGTTCCCCCCCAGCCTCCGCCAGGGTCCAGCAAACGCCTGGCCGTAGACCCCCCCACCAGGAGAAGGTGAGCAGTCATCAGACGCGCAAGCCTTCTCTCCTGGCTGGCTCTGCTGCGCCAGAGTCCATTCTGGAACCTGGGTCTCTGGCGTCGCAAGCGGAAATCCAACTGCTGTGCCAATGGGCTCTTTCCTAGTTTAATAGTTACTGCACTGTGTCTACAGAACATAAGTGAGAAGAAGAAAGAATGGGGGAAAGATAGTGTGGATTAGAAAGGTTGGGGGGGGGGAGAGACTGAATAGAAAAGGACTAAGAAAAGCAGGCATCCTAAACTGATACTTTTGCTCAGTCTTCACAGTGGAGGGAGAGGGGAACGACCAACAGCAGGCTGCAGAAACGGTGTTCATTTTTTTTATTATTATTTCTTTATTGCATTTTTCCCCTGTTTTTTGTTCCGCTCCCCTGCCCACACATCCTTGGTGGAGCGCACACATGTGGAGGCACGCACACGTCATGCACTGCGGGACACTCCACCCTACCCATAGTTGCCTGTGCTACCACCAGACCTCCATCTGGTGACGGCGGGACTGCAGACGGGTGACCCACCCTCCTGGGAGAGGACAGTAAGCTGCTTGATCCTGCTCCCCCCCATGCTGACACCCTGAACCTGGCTCGCCGGCATAGCACGAGGTAAGGCAAGCTCTCAGTGCCACCGGGCCAGCACGGGAGTGTCCATTTTCAGGGGAAAGAGTCTGGAAGGGACTTGCAGTTCTGAAGATGGACAAAGTTATGGGACCTGACAGGATACACCCAAGAGTTCTAAAAGAGGCCTACAAGTACCTCACAGAGGTGAGCAGAGTAGAAGGGGAAGTCTTTTTCAAATAAGATAAAAACACCAGGAACATGGGGGCATGTCATGAATTGGGGGGGGCAGTTGATGAGAACTGTGAGGAAATATTTCTTCACTGAAAGTGTGAGGGTGATTGACACATGAAACAGACTGCCAGAAGGAGTGGTGGAGGCAAAAACAACTGGGGGCTTCAAGCATGCATGGAATGGATGCAGAGGACAGACTGGGTGGGTCAAATGATCCATTTTTGCTGAAAATTCAGTGTTTCTGTATATTACTATTATCAGTTGTCGCTACCTTTAAGAGACATGTACATAGGCCGGCCCGGTGGCGCTGAGGGTTGAGGCGCTGGACACCACATCTCGCGCCACACCGGTGATCCGGTTCGGGAACAAGCCCGGGTCATCGGGGGTTGGCAGGGGAGGGAAGAGATTGAGCATCCGAGGACTGCTCTCTTCCCGGCAGGGGTTAGGCACATCGCTCACTCGAGGAGCGACCTCTGGCAGTGGCTGGGGGTAGCCGAAAGCAGCTGTGTGGCATAGAACCTGGGGCTGGAGCCATGGCATTATGTTGCTGTGACAAGCCAGGCTCCACAGGGGACTGAAGCACACAAAAAAAAACCTCCTCTGATAGGCGATGCCGCCTCCCTCCACGGTCCACACTCCTGGAATCATACTCAGCCCCCTCCGCTTGGTTCCCCTCTCTGACCCGGTGGCTCAACACTATAGATAGAGTGCCCTGGGTGGGGGCAACCCTTCCTCGGAGGGCAGACCCGGGGGATGCCCAGTGCCGGAGAAGAACAGAAGGGGTAGTTGAGTCATGTAAGGAGGTAGAGATGGTGATTGGAGGTCGCTGGAGAGAGTTTGGAGGAACTGGCAGGGGTGAAAAATAGAGTTTGAAAAAAAAAAAAAAACAGCATCCTATCTCTGCCAAAGCATTGTTACTCAAAGAGTTGAGCTCTACCAGCCTGTCTTTTGGGACATGTGTATTTTTCTCATTAAATTTACACTGTGTAGTGGACAATACATGTATTTTAGTTTGGGCTCACGAACCCTACCGCAGCACTTAAAATGTATTGATTTATGGCATCTACCTTTTGTGTTTTTCTGAGGCTGAAGAGTCCATTGGCAAAGAAGCTCAGGGACCTCGACAAAAACAGGAATCTGTGTGAAACCACAGGCTATTGGGAGGTCCTTTAGGGAGAACAAGAACAGGATATGACCTAGGAGAGAGCATGGGGGAGCACCTGAGCTTATATAGCCAAGCACAGAGACTTGATGGACCCCTGCACTGATGAAGGGAGAGAACTACTTATGAGGACAGTTTGAGACCTGTATGTGAGGTACAGTAGGCAACAATCTATTTAGCAGCAAGGACTGGCAGCCATGATAATTTGTAAATTTGTTTATACAAAACGGCCAGTGACTATAACATAATTAAAAATCATAAAAACATCTAAAATCATCACAAACTGTCCCTATTCTCATTTTTTTTATAAAAAGGAATTTAATTATTGTACCTGTAAAGAACCCTTCATGTATACCAGTTTTTACTAATTTATCTTCTGTTGTGTAGCCCCTCGTTTTGCTTAAAATTAGATCAAGTCATAGCCTTCGTAGTTTATTAAGATGAGAGCAGTCCAGAATGGAAGGCTGAGTTATTCTTTTGCCAACAGAATTACAACCACATTTAATTCCCTGCCTATCCTTTTCCCATATAACAAAATTTGCTGGTTTATCTAGCTTAAACCCTCAGTGTAAATGAGCAATTATTTTAGCATATGGATTCTGTTTTGAAAATGACAAAATGCTTTAGTGTGTATAATGGAATTCATACATCACGTTGGACCTGGTTATTCAAATCTTTATCATACCTGCTTGTCTTTATACATTTTTTGAATATTGGGTCACATTTTTTTTCTGAAGTTTCCCAACTCCAGAGTGTTTCTTTTAATAAAAATCAATGGTAAACCATTAGAAACATAGACTTTGATGGCAGATAAGGACCACTTGGCCCACCCAGTCTGCCCATTTCCCTACCTATTGGATAAACTGCAGATCCTAGTTAACCAACAGCCTATTTCTTCCTACCCCCCACTATAATTGCCTGAAGTGGGTCCCATGCATTCTTGAATTCCCCCACTGTTTTTGACCCCACAACCTTCACAGGAAGGCTGTTCCATGCATCTACCACCCTCTCCATGAAAAAATACTTCCTCGCGTTGCCCTTGAGCCGTCCCCCCCTCTATCTTTAAATTGTGCCCCCTTGCTCTTGCTCATCTCTTTTCTGAAATATATTACTCTCTTGGACTTTGTTGATTCCCTTGAGATACTTGAAAGTTTCTATCATGTCCCCTCACCCTCCTTTCCTCAAGGGTATACATATTAAGCTCTTTAATCTCTCTTCATATGGCTTCTCTTGCAGACCTTGCACCATTTTGTTTGCCCTCCTCTGGACTGCCTCCATCCTGTCTATGTCCTCGCAGAAATGGGGTCTCCAGAACTGCACGTAGTACTCCAGATGGGGTCTCACCAACTGTCTGTACAGAGGGAAAATCATTATGGCAAAGTAAAAAAATCCAGTTCTGTAAACCAAAAAGATGCATTGATTGTGAAAGTGTTATATGGTGGTACCTCTTTACAGTTTAACTTTAACAGTTCTCCAGTGTTATTGTTAGCTATTTTAGGTCACACGTTTAAGGCTGTCATATCAACTTTACCTTTTAATATTTCTGCAGAGAAAAATTGAGATCAGCTAAGACACAGCCTCAAAAATACATTTTGAACAGCTTCTAGAGGTTTTAGTGAGAGCGCAAGGCCCCATACTTCAGCAGCATATAAAATGTAGATGTCAAGGTGCAGGCCCATCCTTGATGCCCTACAGGAGGTTTTACTCAGGCAGCTACTGAAGGAACGCTCTAGACACGGGGCAGTACTGGAACTGGTGATTGCAAACTGGGACAACATTGCAGACATCACAGTTGGCAGTCCCCTGGGTACCAGTGATTACCATACAGTGTGATTTAAAGATAGAAACAGAATTTGATGGCAGATATGGACCACTTGGTCCATCCGCTTCTCCCATTCCTCTGTATCTACACTAGTACCACAGACCATACCTGATCTACAGCTCTTTTCCCTCCTTTCCACTATGATTTCCTTGTGCTTATCTCACACATTCTTGAACCCTACCACCATACCACTGTTTTTTGCTTCACCCCTCATAGAAGCATAGAAACATAGAATGTGATGGCAGATAAGGACTGCCTGGCCCACCTAGTCTACTTAGGGCTACCTGGCCTGCCTCCACTAGAAGTCTGTTCCAGGAATCCACTACTCTATCTGTGAAGAAGTACTTCCTCACATCTCTCCTGAATCTACCCCCCTTCAGCTTCATAGCATGTCCCCTGTTCTTGAGCAACTTTTCTTCTTAGAAATACTTACTTCCTGTACCTTAGTTAAAGTATTTAGGTATAGGTATTTAAAGGTCTCTGTCATATTCCCCTCTCCCTCCGCTATTCCAGGGTATACATACTGAGGTCCTTTAGTCTTTCCTTGTAGGGCTTTTGATGCAGACCCTGACCCATTTTAGTTGCCCTCCTCTGGACCACATCCACTCTATGTCCTTCTGGAGATGTGATCTCCAGAACAGGACACAGCACTCTAGGTGGAGTCTTACCAGCGATCTATACATAGGCAGCACTGCCTCCCTCTTTTTGCTGGTGATACCATTCCCTGTGCATCCCAGCATCCCATTAGCCCTCCCAACTCTGCCTCGTTGCACTGTCTGGTCACCTTTAGGTCATCTGATATAATAATCCTCAGGTTTTGGTGGTCGTCAATACCACTACACCCATTTTGTATTCCGCCCCGGTTTTCTGTGCTTAAGTGCATTATTTTGCACTTTTTCACATTGAAACCCAGCTGCCACACCCTTGACCACTCTTCAAGTTTTCTCAAGTGTCTGCTTATCCTTTCCACCACCCCACTGGAGTGTCCACCCTATTGTAGATTTTGGGGTCATCTGCAAACAGGCACACCCTCCCTTCCAGCTCCTCTGCAATGTCACCCATAAAGACATTAAAGAGGACTGGTCACAGCACTGAATCCTGTGGCCTCTCTGCTGGTCACCCTCCCTTCCACTGAATAAACACCATTTACCACTACCCTTCTTTTGCCTATCTCCTAACCAATCTCTTATCCAGATTACCACCATTGGACCTACTCCTAAACTACCCAACTTACTTACTAGTCTCCTATGTGGAATGGTGTCGAAAGCCCTACTGAAATCTAGGTAGGCTGTGTCCACCGCTCCACTGTGATCTAAATTATTTGTAATCCAGTCAAAGAAATCTGCTGGCTTTGTTTGACATGACCCCTGTGAACTCATGCTGCCTCAGGTCTTGTAACCCACTGGATTCAAGATATTTCACAATCTTTCCTTCAGTAGTGATTTCATTAACTTTCCAACCGCCGATGTCAGGCTGAGTGGCCTATAATTGCCAGCTTCTTCCCTGCTACCACTTTTGTGAAGTGGGATTACATCTGCCCTCCTCAGGTCCTCTGGAACCACTTCTTTTTTCAGTTGTTAAATAGGACTGTCAGAGGTGCAGCCAGTACCTCCCTGAGCTCCCTCAGTACCTTTGGATGTGCCCCGTTGCTTTGTCCACCTTCAGATTAGCGAAGCTGTTCAGGACATTCTCTGAAAATGAACTAGTGTCTGCCTCCCTCCCTCCCTCCAATGTTCCCGTTACTTTTTTGTGGCCCCTTCCCTAATCGTTCCTCTGCCAACACTGAACTGTAGTGTTTGTTCAAGATGTCTGCCCATTCCTGATCTCCCTCTGCACAATCCCATCCTTCCCTTTTTAACCTTACAGTCCCACCCCTGGTCTTCCACTTTTCACTTATATACCTAAACAAATCGTGTCTCCTTTTGTGACCTCCTGGGGTATTCTCTCTTCAGTTTGTGTCTTTGTACTCCTTACTGCTTTCCCTGCTTCCGCTATTTCCCTAATGCAACTCCCCATCCTCCTTCCTCTGTGTCTCCTTATAAACTTCTGAATGCTGCTCTTTCAGCCTTTGCCTTTTCGGCCGCCTCTTTAAAGAACCGTAGTGGTCTCTTTTTCATTTTGCTTTCGTTTGGTTGTTTGTTGCCTTTACTGTGCTCCCTTTTATTTCGGCTCTTGCACCTCACCCAGGCCATCCTCCCTGCCAATCTACATCTGGCAGGTTGATGTCCCCCCCCCCCACCAGCAGCACCTCCCCCTTTTCTGCTGTCTTGCCAGCAACTTCCACCAGTACCTTATCTAATTCCTCCCCCTGTGCTGGAAGTCTGAAGATCGCTGCAGTGCAAATAGTGGCTCCATTCTCCATCTCCAGGGTGACCCACAGTACCTTTGCCTCTCCCTTTATTCCCTACATCTCTGTCGCTCTTATGCTTTCCCTCACATAAAGCACCACACACCCTCCTTTCCTTCCCACCAGGACCTTCCTAAACAGGGTGTAGCCCGATATGGCAATGTCCTAATCATGGTTTTCAGTGCACCACAACTCTGTAATCTCCACAGCATCCAAGCTGGCCTCTGCCATGACGGTTTCTGGATCTGTAATCTTATTCCTAGACTTCCAGCATTCGCACACTTAGCCTTCCTGATTTTGTTTCCAGTCTGCTTGTTGCCCCCCTTTTTTCCTTTTTGGCCTCTCTCCTTCCCCACTCTCTTTTTGATGCTCCTGTTCCCTTCTCCCGTTATCTCCACCACGTTGCTTCCTTTATTAATTTGTACCCTGGAGGGATTCCTGTCCCATTTCGTTCTGCTTAGGCCTGTGGGGGTGGCAGTTTCTGCCTCCCCAATTCCTTTTGCTATCCCAATCAGCTAGTTTATAGGTTCATCAAAGTAACATTTAAATCCTCCACTGAGGACTGTGGTTCCCCTCCCGGATGGATGCAGGCCATCACCCCTGTATAGACCCTTTTCCTCCCAGATGGGTCCCCAATCCTCAATGTAGCTGAACCCTTCCTTTCTGCACCATTCCTTCAGCCATGAATTGAGGCTCCTGGAGTGGAGATCCTTCTCCATTCCCGTCATAGACAGGCAGCAACTCAGTGAACACTACCGAGCAAGTTACAAGTCTAAGGCCCCTCTCAGCTCCCTAAACTCCTTCTGCACTGTCCCAGCCCTTTACCTAGCCAGGTCATTAGTCCCCAGATGAACAGTAACATCCATCCCTTCCTCCTGTCCTGCTGCCCTAGCAATCTGCTTGCCACCCTTCCAGGCTGTGGCACCGGGTAGGAACATTTTATTTATTTAAGAGTTTTACCAGGAAAGGCATACTGAGCAGATTACCACTCGATTCCAGATGCGTCTAGAGGGCAATACAAAATACATTTTGAAGCATACAATACAACAAGGTGAGATAATAGGTACAGGCAAGTTAACAGCAGGTTACAACGTAGTACATGGAATAACACGGTGGAGGAATACATAATAACATTGTGAAGCAAACAATATAACAAGGTGAAATAATAGGTATAAGGAAATTAATAGCAGGTTATGATGTATTAACACAGTATACGATGGTACAGGAATACATGTGCTTTTAACATCTGAGTAAGACAGTTGAAGGGCAGAGACAGGTAAAATGATGAAGCAGGCTTTGATAGTGCAATCATGCAGCCATGTCTGTGGTTCCAGACAGGGAAAGGGGGCCTTGGGATTACAAAACTGTGTAAGGAAGGTTCAGCAGTTGTTAGAGGAGACGGGGGGTTGTTGTGTGTTAGGCGCAGATGGAGGTGAAATGTGCTGACAAGAGGCCATTTAGGTGATGGAAGGGAGAGGTGTGTCGAATGCGCGGAGGAAGGGAGTTCCAGATCTTTGGCATGTGGTAACTGAATGCAGCCTCTCTCCCCTTTCCTATTCCCAAATCTGTTCCCCTCACATTTGAGTCCCCCAGTTTTAACATAGACAGGAACAGAGTCAAACCACAGTAGGATGAGGGTCCTCGTCTTTAGGATAGTGAATTTTAATTAAATGGGATTCAGCCCTAGCTGCAGACAACACAGAGAGCCTCCCTTTAGCCCTAGGTGTAAGGCATTACAGTAGTCTAGCTTGGATGTCACAAATGCGTGTATTAGTGAGGGCAGATGATCAGAAGGGATGAAAGGTTTAATCCTGGCGATATTCCTTAAGTGGTAAAAAAACGCTTTGAACAATGGCTGACACCTGGGACTCTAGCATCAGACTTTTGTACATATGATGTTCCATCCACATTTTCTCACAGTGTCTTTCCCTTTAAGACTTGGCCAGAAACATCTTCAAGCTGGCTCCTCCCACCCACTTGGGTGGTAACTCCCTCGGCTCCACCACATGATGCCAGATCTTCCTTTCTGCTGGAAGAATCAGGTTTGCTCCTTACCGCTGTCCTGCTGAATAGGCCCTTGTAACTTAAATCTTTGGATTTACTTCCTAAAACATAAAAATGTTGTTGTTTTCAGCTCAGTCAGTGATCGTGACTGCAATGGATGACAAGTCCACTCCCAGGTACTGCTGGTGCCCTTGCAGGCAGAAGATGTCCCAAACAGACTCACACACCACCTGTGTCTACTGCCTGGGGCATGAGCACTGTCGTCAGGCCTGCAACTTCAGTTGCTCGTTTCACCTGACTGTTCTCGAGAACCATTTCACCTGACTCAAGCTAGGCTGCCTGGGCCAATGGAATCTGCCAATCAAATCAAAGGATGCCCATTGGGTGGTCTCCATGGCTGCGGGGTCTGCCAAACAGCTTGCAGCGTTTAAGGAGGAGGAGGTGGCCCAGGCTGCTGCTCACTCCTCTTTGGCTTCTGCCTTCGTGCTGCTCCAGCTGGGCTTAACTTTCATGGGATCCTTCAAGGAATGGTACCAGTCCCTGCCTACCATCAGTCTGGGACCCTCTGGGCACAAATCTAAATCCAAGAAAGAGTCCAGAAAAGAAGAAGGACTCACCATCATTCATGGGATCAGGAGTGCTCTTGATCGAGAGCTCCTGATTCCCGCACTTCTCTGGATCTTACTTCGGTTGAATTCTTGGCCCAGGTCGCCAGCTGCATGGTCACCCCATCAGACCAGTTTGAAGAGATGCCTGTTGAAGTCCTGGACAAGAATTTCATCAAACAGACCAACCAGTTGTCAACTGAAGAGGCAGCCGATTCTTTGTCTAGGACTTCGGCCCTGACTTAGACCATTGTAGGGACGGATCAATCTGCTGACCCTCCACCTCTGGTCGATGACTCCCTCGTAGCCCTGCTGCCAGTCCCCCCGGTGGTCGAGGTCCCATTCCCGTGGGATAAGCAGCTCCCGCCGACATCGGCATTCCTGCTCTCGGCACCATGGGAAGCAGCGTCTCCGCTACTCTTCGTCTTTGTCCTCCTCGTGTGAGAAGAGGCAGCACAAATTGCATAGACGCTACGAAGACCTCATGTGGCAACAGCTGGTGTTCACCGGTATGAAGTCAACTCCAGCTCCTACACTGGCTATCACCTGACTTTCGCTGGACAGACCGATGCTTTCTCTGCCTAAGGAGTAGACCAAGACGGTCCTGGCTCGGTCGATCCCGGCATCTTCACCGATTCCTATGGAGCTGCCACCTGAACAGCTGACTACCGGCGCTCCAACTAAGGAGTCTTGGCTGCCTAAGGGACATCCCCATCAGCTGTCGGTCACCTTCACCCCTGACCACCCTTGGAGGGTCAGTGGGACTCTGGTGGTCAACCACTTTTCAATGACTCTTCAGGGTCCGAGGGTTCCTTCCTGCACTCCCGTCCGGTCAATGAGGAATTGGTGGGAGATCTCTCTGTCAAAAAAGGCCCGACTTCCTTTCTGGGCCACCTTTGGCTGATCTCCGAGTCCTTGGGGATGGAAATGGAGCCCATCCAGAAACGGGCCCATTACCCGCTGACTGAGATCCTTGACCAGGGAGATTCTCCTATGGAGGTCTTCCTGGTAGCAGAGGCCATTCTTGGCCCTGCCTGGAGCTTTCGCAGTGCCCAGCTTCCTGCCCTACGTCATCCTCTCAGATGGCCTGCAAGTATGCGGTACCTACCGGTTCCCTCTTGGAATTCACTGAACACCCCTCGGCTGAGAGTCCCTTGGCAGATCCAGTGTTCAGGTGCTTAGGCAACACTGGGGACGTTAATAAGCCACCTGACAAAGAGTCATAAAAATTGGACCATGTGGCGAAGAAGGTCTATGCTGGCTCCTCGCTTGGTCTTCCCCAGGCGAGTTCACCCCTCCTTATGGCCCACTTCACCCATGCCTTGCTGGGTACCTTGGATGAGATGCTTCCACATCTGCTGGCAGATCTTCAGACCATGGTCAAACAGGTCCAGGGCCAGGCTGTAGCTAAACAGCTCCAGATTGCCATGGACACTGGGGACTCTTCTGCTTGCTCTTTTGTGGCCTCAGTGGCCGTGTGCCACAGGGCTTCGCTGAGGATCTTGATCCTTTACGGTGGACACTCAGCACGAGCTGGCAGATGTTCCCTTTTTGGGCACTTTCTTGTTTGGGCAATGGGTCGAGGGCCACCTCACCCACATTGAGAAGTCCAATGCCTCCTTGAACTCTGTGACATCTGCCCAGAAGGACCCTAAGGGCTCTAAGCAGCAGCAGAAATGGAACGTTTAAATGGACACTAACTTTGATTTTTTTCCCTTTTAGATATTTCCTGAAGAAGACCTAAGGTCAAAACGTAGATTTTTAACTCTATTTTCAGCGTGTATTTAATAACACCATTTTGTTTAGCAGAAATGGAAGCCCTTTTGGTCCACCTCTACTCCTGCAGCCAAACCAATCCAGCCCCAGGCTGGACAGCAAGCCTAGGCCTAGTGGCCTCAGTCGTCCGAACGCCTGGGAGGAGAGGCTCCAGTGGCTCCTCAGCCTGACCCTCATCCTTCTCCTCCAAGTCTGCCCAGTTACTAGATGAGGGGTGCCTCCATCATGCCCGTTACACCTCCTCTGGGTCCCCCATGGGGGGCTGGCTCCGCTACTTCCTTTCCACCTGGTCCGCTGTTACCATGGAAAGGTGGGTCAGGGTCTGCCTCTGGAATTCGAGTCATACCCTCCTTGCTGAGCCCACGCTCCACAGGAGGGCTTGGTATCTGCAGACATCCCGTCAGCTCTCAGAGATGGCATAGCCCAGTTCCTCCGCAAGGAGGTCTTGGTTCCTGTCACAGATCCTCCAGAACACCCAGAGTTTGTCTCCAGATATTCCCTGGTCCCAAAGCTGATGCCCCATTCTAGATCTGCCTGACCTGAACACGTTTCTCAAGTCACACACCTTCAGGATGGTAACTATGTCTCAGATCATACCATCTGTAGAGCGGGACATGTGTGTCTGCTCCATGGATCTTCCGGACTCATTCTTTCACATCCCAATCCATCCATCCCACTGAAGGTTCCTCCATTTTCGAGCAGAGAGAACCCTCTACGAGTTCTAGACCATGCCATGTATTTGATCCTCAGCCCTCAGGGCCTTCACCAAGTGCATTGCAGTGGTGGCTGAGACAGGTACAGGGGAAGCTTGAGAGGGGAGGGAGTGATGAAAAGTCATTGATCACATAGGGTCAGTTGCCACATACAATGTATAGGGCCTATAGGCAGACTGAATGGGCCTGGCGGTCCTTATCTGCTGACAATTTCTATGTTTTTATGTTTCTATGTGGCAGTTTACCTGAGGAGCTGAGGGGTCCGGGTTTACCCCTACCTGGATGATTGGCTGATCACAGGTCCCTCCAGGCAGTAGATGGAGCAGTCCAGGGACCTGGCCCTCCAGACCTGCATCTCCCTTGGCCTCCTGGTCAGTGAAGCCAAGTCAGAACTCATGCCTTCGCAGGTGATCCACTTCATTAGGGTGGAGTTCGACTCTTGTAGGACCAGAGCCCGGCTCCCAGTGGACAGGGTGGAGGTTCTCTCCTCCTTTGTCCGATCATTTCAGGTTGGGCAATTGTGCCCTGCCCGGTACTTCCAGCACTTGCTGGGTTACATGGCTCCTGCACCAGCATGGTCCGATAGGCCCGCTGGAGAATGCGCTCTCTGCAGTGTGAGCTGGCCAGCCAGTGGTCTCAGTGCAAGGGTCACTTCTACCAGCTGGTCACTGTGCCCAGCAGATGTGGGATACCCTCCAGTGGTGGTTAGTCCCAGAGCATCTGTGGAAAAGGATCCTATTTGTTCACCCAGAGCCAATGGTCTGCTTGTGACAACCGATGTATCTCTTATGGGCTGGGGTGCCCACCTGGGGAACACAGAGTCCATGGGTTCTGGACCTCTGAGGAGTCCTGATGGTGCATCAGCCTGCTGGAGCGCCGAGCAGTTCAGCTGGCGCTGACTGCATTTGCTTCCCACATCCAGGGTCAGGTGGTTCGGGTCCAGACAGACAACACCATGACCATGTACTACCTCAACAAACAGGGTGGAACGCATTCCATGACATTGTGCAAGGAAGCTCTCTGTGTGTGGACTCTCACGTGCAGCCTGGAGGCCGACCTCCTAGCAGTTCATTTGGCAGGGGCCTTCAGCCAGCTGGCATACACAAGTCGTCTCTCCACCCAGAGGTAGTACACAGTCTGTTCTCTCAGTGGGGCACAGCTGAGGTGGACCTGTTCACCTCCACGGGAAATGCAAAATTGAGGCTGTTTTGTGCCCCCCCTTCTCAGCAGGGAACGCTGCAGGGGGATGCCTTCTAGAGGCCTTGGACCTCTGGCCTTTTCTGTGCCTTCCCTCCACTTCCCTTGATCCACAAGATGTTTCCAAAGGCCAGGAGAGACAAGGCATGGGTGATCCTGGTGGCTCTGTACTGGCCCTGCCAGTTCTGGTACCCTGATCTCCTCAGCATCAGCAGCGGGCTCCTGATGTGTCTTCCTCTCTGCCTGATCCTGCTCTCCATCAATCAGGAGAAGATACTCCATCCATACCTTCAATCCTTGCACCCGACAGCCTGATTCCTGAGCTGTTGTGGAGGCTTCACGGACTGAGTCAACCAGGAAATGCTGTGCCTTCAAGTGGAAGAGATTCTCCATTTGGTGCCAGGGCAGGAGGTTGTCCTTGTCCTGTCCAGTGGGTAGCATCCTTGCTTACCTGTGGTGTCTCTCCAAATTGGGCCTTTGGTTGACGACACTTAAGATGCATCAGGCAGCCACTGCTGCTTACCAGGCATGGGCTGGTCAGCAGTCAGTGGCACAGGAGAAGGTGATCTGGTGCTTCTTCAAGGGCCTCTACCACATTTTCCCTCCAGTGTGTGTGAACCAGCAACACTGTGGGACTGCTGGTTTTGGTAAAGCCCGTGGGCAAGCCATTTGAACCAATGAACAGGTGTGACATGTCTCACGTGTTGTGGAATACCACCTTTCCAGTGGCTATCATGTCAGCCAGAAGGATCAGTGAGCTCCAGGCACTTTTTTTGGAGTCTCCTTACCTGGTATTCCACAGGAACAAGGTTGTCCTGCACCCCAACCTGAAGTTCCTCTTGAAGGCTGTATCTGATTTTCACCTTAACTAGGTGATTAATCTCCCAGTGTACTTCACCAGTCACACCTCGGAGGCTAAGCACAGGCTCAATATTTTGGACCTGCGGCGAGTGCTTGCCTACTACAAGGAGCGCATGGCTGGAGTTAGGGGAGAGGTTTGACATCCATTTGTCACCTACGCCGAAGCCGTGCATGACAGACCAGCAGCTAAGTGGATGATTGGCAGGTTGACTGTATCCTGCATTGACTTCCGCTGTAGGTTGGTGGGTAGGGTGCCTCCCCAGAGGGCTAAGGGCTCATTCCACCCGTTATACCTCTGCCTCAATGGCTGCCTCCCAGGATGTCCCTATCCAGAAAATCTCCAGGGCTGCTACCTGGAGGTCAGTACACACCTTCATTTCCCATTACCACATTGATTTTGAGTCACGCTGGGATGCTGGTTTTGGAACCTCAGTTCTCCAATCTCTGTTCCCTAAATAGGGTGTGTGTGCCTTGCCTCCCTTCTCCTGGAGAACTGTTAGGAGTCTGCCAGAAAGTGTGGATAGAACATCATATCCACATCCCTAGAAAAACAGGTTACTTACCTAGGAGTGGCATATGATTGTTCATCCACATGGACCCACCAAACCTCCCCTGGCTTTGGCGCACAACACTGCTTTCAGTGGGCAAGATGTGGCATCATGAGGTGGAGCGAGAGAGTTACCACTTGGGTGGGTGGGTGGGTGGAAGGAGCCAACTTAAAAACACTTCCAGCCAGGTCTTAAAGGCTCTGCCAGAAAGTGTGGATGAGGGTCATATACCACTCCTAGAACTACTGTTATAGGTGAGTAACCTATTGTTTCTCACCTTAACTGATGTGGTCAACTGGGAGCCTCAGAGTAGTAAACCGGAGTTCTCCCTGACCTGCCGAACATCCATCCAACCAGGCTCAGTCACTAACACCTTCATATAGTTGGGCTGATCTTTAGCCAGTTGGTGGATGTCAGGAGTGCAAAGGCGCAAACAGAAAAGAATGTAGCACAGGCGGTAACAAAAGGCGACAAGACTTTCTTCAGATACATTAGCAAGAGAAGAAAAACAAGGAGGACTGTAGGATGCATGGAGGAGAACGTAGACAAGGCAGAACTGCTAAACAAATAGTTTTGCTCTGTCTTCACGTAGGAAAGGGAAGGGGAAGGTCCACATCTCAGCAAAAAAAAACAGCCAGGGAGGGGAAGTAGACACCACTCCATTCACAGTAGAACGAGTCCTAGAAGAACTCAGGGAAACGGAAAACTGATAAGGCCAGATGGGAGTCAACCCAGAATATTAAAAGAGCTCAAGGAGGTGCTGGCAGCCCCTCCTGACCACCCTGTTCAACAGATCACTGGAGATGGCACAGCCCCAGAAAACTGGAGGAGGAGAAACGTGGTCCCTCTCCACAAGAGCAGGAGCCAGGAGGAGACTGGCAAGTACAGACAAGTCAGCCTGACCTCGATGGTGAGGAAGCTAATGGTTACACTGTTAAAGGAGAGGACTGTGTCATTCCTTAAATCTAGCAGAGCGCAGGATCCAAGACAACATGGATTCATGGTGGGTAGGTAATGTCCAACAAATCTAACAGATTTCTTTGACTGGGTTGCCAGGGAGGTAGATCAGGGAAGGGCGGTGGATGTGGTGCACTTAGATTTCAGCAAAGCCTTCAGTACTGTCCCACATAGAAGGTTGACAAGTTAGGCAACATGGTGGTGGGCCCAGAGGTGGTAAACTGGGTCAGAACTTGGTTGAGGGGTAGGACACAGAGGGTGATAGTTAATGGTGTACAATCTGAGAAGAAGGCGGTAACTAGAGGGGTGCCACAGGGATCAGTCCTGGGACCAGTCATCTTCAATGTCTTCGTAAGTGGCATTGCAGAGGGACTAGAGGGGAAGGTATGCCTTTTTGCAGATGACACTAAGATCTGCAACAGGGTTGACACTCCAGAGGGGATAGAAAGAATGAGAAAAGACCTATGCAGGTTGGAGGAATGGTCAGAAGTGTGGCAGCTGGGATTCAATGCAAAAAAAAGTGCAAAGTCATGCATATGGGCAGCAGAAATCCAAGGAAGAAGTACAAGATATGTGTGTGTGGGGGGTACTTGCAGCCACCAAGCAGGAACGGGACCTGGGGGTACTCCTATCTGATGACTTAAAGATGACCAGACAATATGAGAAGTATGATGCTGGGGTGCACTGGGAGAGGTATCACCAGCAGAAAGAAGGAGGTGGGTAGGCCACTGTACAGATCACTGATGAAATCTCAGCTGGAGTACTGTGTCCATTTCTGGAAACCACATCTCCGGAAGGACATACACAGACTGGAAGCAGTCCAGAGGAGGGCTACAAAGATGGTGCAGGGAGCACATGAAAGTCCTACAAAGAGAGGCTAGGGGAACTCAGTATATATCCCTGGAGGAGAGAGAGAGGAGGGATGTGATGGAAACTTTCAAGTACCTCAGTGGCATAAACAAGGTACAAGAGGGTAGCATCTTTCAAAATAGAAGACGTGCAAGAATTAGGGAACATGAAATGAAGTTAGAGGGGAGGTTAAGAAGCAATGTGAGAAAGTACATTTTCACTGAAAGGGTGGTGGATACTTGGACCAAACTCCCAAAGGAGGTGGTAGGGGCAAAAACAGTTGGGGAATTGAAGAATGCATAGGATAGACATAAGGGTATCCTAGAAGCGGTGAGCTGCAGATCAAGTAGGATCTGTGGTTGAAATAGGCAGGAAAAATGGGCAAACTGGGTGGGCCACATGTTCCTTATCTGCCTTCAACTTCTACAGTATGTTTCTGTCAGGCCCTGGACCTCAGCCAGGCAGAAATTAAATACAGAGACCGCCTCCTGTTATCTAGACGCAAAGACATGTGCAGCTTGGTATCATCTGCATAGCAAGTAAAACTCCATGCTGTATTGTCTGATATCTCCTTGGGGTAGCATATATGTCGCAAAGAGCATGGACAACAGGTTCGAGCCTTGCGAGACTCCACAGGACGGGGCATTGAAAGGGAGGAGAAAGTCCCCATCACCACTCTTTGCATCCCGCCTGTGAGTTGGGACTTAAAACCAGTTTATGACTATACCAGTCAGTCCACAGTGGTCTCAGACGATTAAGTGACACCTCATAATCAACAGTATCAAATGCAGCAGAGGGATCGAGGAGGACAAGAATAGATCATTCACCCCATCTCTCGCCTTGAAGAGATCATTCTGCACCCGGACAATCGCAGTCTCCATGCTATGCCTAGACCTGAATCCAGACTGAAATGGTTCAGAAATATCAAAGGCAGCAAGATAAGCCTCAAGCTGTACAGCCACCACCTTCTCAATAACCTTCCCAGGAAGGAAAAGTTAGAGATGGGCTTGTAATTTGCCAGACAGCTCAGGCTCAAAGAAGGCTTTTTCAAGAAGGGTTTCACGAGTGCCCCCCCAAACTGTCTCAGCAAATACCTGACCAATGGACCCTACACAACCCACAAGGAGGTGCGTTTAACCCAGGTCCAAGTCACAGTGTGTTGGCCTCAGCTTCGGTATAATCTTGCTAATTTCTTCCACCACTACTGGTTCAAACTTGCTCAAGACAGGGGGAGAGCCTTCATGGGTCCCAGGCCGGACACTGCACGCCAAGTGAGAGGCCCTAGATCTGATGGAGGACATTTTGTCAGCAACAAATAGAGCAAACTCTTCACATCTAGCAGAGGATAAGGCTCTCACCGGCTGGAGAGGGGGAGGATGGGCAAGCCTGTCTACCATCTGGAAAAGCTGTGATGGTCTATCTCCCAGGACAGGAACTCTGCCTTCTTATTGGAGATTGTCTTTTGATAATCCCTGTACTGGGATTTCAAAACCAATTTATTCTCCTAAGTCTGGGATCTCTACCAGCAGCACTCCAACCTCTGACCCTTAGCCTTCAAATCCCTGATCTCCCCCTCAAACCATGGAGATCTCCAGTATAATGTCAAAGGTTGAGCATGGACTGGTATGACCAAATCGAGGGCTGAGGCAATGGCCCTATTATAGTCCACCACCGCCTCCCCCGGTCCTGACTCACTAACAGTGAACACACCTGATGGGTCCAGTACCACCTGGAATCCTTATGAAGTTAAACCCCTCAAAGGGGGGCCCCAAACAAGAACTTCACCGTGCATTGATCCGATCAAACAATTGGATCCTCCTTGAGATTTTTGATCTTGAGGCCCAGTGAGACCAGATACAGGAAGTGACTGTACGAGTGGGTCACAGAGGTAATTACCTGTGACAGGCCCAGTGATTCCATAAACTGGAGGAAGTCTTGACCAAAAGACAAGAGTTTGTCCATCCAGGCATTGAAATCGCCCAGTATTAACCATCTGGGCGACTCCCAACACCAGGTCTGCCATGAAGTCTGTGACTTCCTGCAGGAATTCCCTCTTACAGCCCAGAGATTGGCACATGAGAAGGATCCTGCAGCCTGCACCTGGACCCCCTTGCACAGCTAGAAACTCTAAAGACCTGGTAGATCCCAACAGGAGCATGGAGAAGTTCAGGCTGGTTCTAAAACATATGGCTAAATCTCTGCCCCTATGATCCTTCCTTTGCAATGAACAACAGAAAACCCAGTAGGATCATCACCTACAGAACTGGACTGGCATTGTCATCCAGCCAGATCTCTGTAATGCAGGCCAGGTCAAAAACACAGTCTGTTGTGAGGATACAATACCAGTATCAGTATTGTGCCATTGCTGTCGGGGACATTGGGATCTTCACTGTTGTGGTCCCTTGGCGCCACTTCCTTTCATCAGACCCCACATGGAGTAATGCATCTAGTTTTGGAGGCTGCACCTTAGAAAGGTCATTGACAAGGCGGAGGCAGTCCAGAAGCGGGCAACAAAAATGGTGCACGAGTAGCATGAGAAGCCCTACGTGGAAAGGTTACAGGATCTCGGCATGCACACCTTGGAAGAGAGAAGAGCAAGAGGCGACATGATGGAGACCTACAAGTACCTCACAGGGGTGAGCAGGGTACAAGATGGAAGTTTCTTTCAAATGCGAAGGAGCACCAGAACCAGGGGGCAGGTCATGAAGCTAGTGCTGGGTGGAAACTCCAAATTTTTTGAAATTCTGACTGTGGTGAAATCTGAATCCTCTAAACGTGTTTGGCAAATGTTTCCCTGTTTTGTGAAATTTTCTGGCCGAATTGTACAATGATAAACATGAACTGTGGAATTATAGTTCTGCGTACAATACCTGCAGTCATTTCACTGTTCAGAGATCAGTTGTGCAGAATTACTTTACGTAGTTTAATACATGAATCCACAATTCATACATTCATTCTGCTATTCTAAGTCCGACTTTTTCAAAAGTTGACAGAGTGCATATTGAAATTTCACGGAAGTTAAATTCCAACTTTCACAGTAATTCCACTTACAGACTTTTATTTTCACACAGCACTAGATGAAGCAGGGGGAGGGGGGATTTTAAGAGAGATGTAAGAAAATACGTTTCCCTGAAAGGCTGATAGATGCATGGAACAGATTGCCAGCAGAGGTGGTGGAGGTGAAATCGGGGGGATGGTTCAAGCCTGTGTGGAATAGGCATGTGGTGTATTTAGAAAAAAGCATTTAGGAGGAAGGATTGCCAGAGACCAGTTAGGGTCTGTGGTGACAGATTAGGCAGGGAATATCTGGGCAGACTACATGGGCCAGGTGATTCTCTTCTGCTTACAAATTCTGTTTTTCTGTGTTTTACCATGATGTTCTGAAGGAAAGAATAATTGAGTACCTAGAGGTCAGTGGAGCACAGGATCCAAGGCAGCATGGGTTCACAGCGGGAAGGTCATGTCAGACGAATCTAATAGATTTCTTTGACTGGGTGACCAAAGTAGTAGACCAGGGAAGGGCTGTGGACATGGCCTACCTAGACTTTAGCAAGGCATTTGACACAGTCCACACAAAGATTATTAGTCAAATTAACCAGCCTGGGAGTGGGTCCCAGGGTGGTAGCCTGGGTAAAACATTGGCTGGACAACAGGACACAGAAGGTAATGGTAAATGGAGTCCACTCTGAAGAAAGGGCGATTACCAGTGGGGTACCGCAGGGTTCAGTATTGGGTCCAGTCCTTTTTAATGTCTTCATCAGTGACATTGCAGAGGGACTGGAAGGAAAAGTATGCCTTTTGCAGATGACACAAAGATCTGCAACAGGGTTGATACACAAGGGCGTGGAAAGGATGAAAAGGGACTTGACAAGGTTGGAGGAATGGTCAGGCGTATGGCAGCTAGGATTCAATGCAAAAAGTGCAAAATAATGCACCTGGGAAACAAGAACCCAGGGGAAGAATACACAATGGGTGGGGAGGTAGTAACAACAACAAAACAGGAAAAGGACCTGGGGGTAATCATATCAGATGACCTTAAGGTTAGCAAGCAATGTGAGAAGGCAGTAGGGAGGGCCGGGGGTATACTGGGCTCATGTGATCCCACTCCACAAGAGTGGTAGCAGGGAGGAGGCGGGGAACTACAGACCGGTCAGTCTTACCTCAGTAGTGGGCAAGATTATGGAGGCACTCCTTAAGGAAAGGATAGTGCAACACCTGGAATCCATAGGGGCACAGGATCCAAGACAGCATGGGTTTACAAAGGAAGGTCCTGTCAAACTAATCTCATAGATTTCTTTGACTGGGTAACCAGAGTGGTGGACCAAGGGGAGCAGTTGATGTCGCCTACCTTGACTTCAGCAAAGCTTTTGACACTGTTCCACATAGAAGATTGATAAATAAGCTAGGTAGGCTCGGGGTGGGTCAGAAGTTGGTCAACTGGGTGGCAAACTGGTTGACTGGCAGAAACAGAGTGGTGGTAAATGGTATACAGTCAGAAGAGATGCAAGTCACAAGTGGGGTACCTCAGGGATCAGTCCTGGGGCCAGTCCTATTCAACATCTTCATTAGTGACCTCGCAGATGGACTAGAGGTAAGCTTGTCTGTTTGCAGATGACACCAAGATCTGCAACAGAGTAGATGATCCAGATGGGGTGGGCAGAATGAGAAGAGATCTGGATAAACTAGCAGAATGGTCAGAAGAGTGGCAACTGGGATTTAATGCAAAGAAGTGCAAAATCATGCATGTAGGGAAGAGAAACCCTGAAGCCACTTATAGGCTGGGAGGGGAGTTGCTAGCAGTCACAAAGGAAGAAAGAGACTTGGGCATCATCATCACTGATGACCTAAAATCATCCAAGCAGACCTGTAAAGCAGTAGGTAAGGCTAGGGGGGTGTTAGGGTGTATTAGTAGGGGTATCACAAGTCGTAAGAGGGAGGTAATAATCCCTCTGTACAAGACATTGGTTAGCGCCCCATCTGGAGTACTGCGCAGTATTGGAGGCCACACCTTCACAGGACATTAACCAAATTGAGGCAGTCCAGAGAAGGGCAACCAAAATGGTGCAGGGACTGCATCAGAAGACATATGAGGACAGATTAACGGAGCTCAATATGTATACCCTTGAGCAAAGGAGGAGAGAGGTGATATGATCGAGACATTTAAACACCTTAAGGGCATAAACAAGGTGAAAGAGTCTAACATGTTTAAATATAAGAAAAATAGCAGGACAAGAGGACACAGCATGAGATTAGAGGGAGGCTGATTAAGGGGGAATGTGAGGAAATTCTATTTCACAGAAAGGGTGGTAGATGCATGGAATGGCTTACCACAAGAAGTGGTGGCTATGAATAGAGTGCAGGGCTTCAAACAGGCATGGGATAGGCATTAGGGAGCAATACAAATGACTATGAATAGATAGGTCACTGACAGAGCAAAGGCCGATGGCACATTTATAAGGTAGAAAAAGAAATGGGCAGACTGGATGGGCCTTGCGGTCCTTATCTGCCGTCAACTTCTATGTTTCTATGTTACTGGGATGTATAGGGAGAGGCATCAGCAGCAGAAAACAGGAAGTTGTTATCCCTCTGTACAGACAGTTGGTGAGACCCCATCTGGAATACTGTGTCCAGTTCTGGAGACCCCATCTCTGCAAGGACATAGACAGGATAGAGGCAGTCCAGAGGAGGGCAACTAAAATGGTGCAGGGTCTGCAAGAGAAGCCGTATGAGGAGAGACTAAAGGAGCTTAATATGTATACCCTTGAGGAAAGAAGGAGAGGGGGGACATGATAGAAACTTTCAAGTACCTCAAGGGAATCAACAAAGTCCAAGAGGGTAGCATCTTTCAGAAAAAGAGACTTGCAAGAACAAGAGGACACGATTTAAAGATAGAAGGAGGGCGGTTCAGGTGCAATGTGAGGAAGTATTATTTCACAGAGAGGGTAGTGGATGCATGGAACAGCCTTCCTGAGGAAGTTGTGGGGTCTAAAACTGTGGGAGAATTCAAGAATGTATGGGACAGACATAAGGCAATTCTTGTGGGGGGCAGGAAGATATAGGCTGTTGGTTAACGAGGATCTGCAGCCTATCCTGTAGGTAGGGAAATGGGCAGACTAGATGGGCCTAGCGGTCCTTATCTGCCGTCAAAGTCTATGTTTCTATGTACTTCAAAGACTGAGCACATATCTTTGAATGAGTGATTGGTGTTTTTTTTTCTGAATCAATAAAAACAAACAAGATCTAATATTTCTACTTACTAATGCTAGAAGCCTCAATACAGTAAAAAAGGATGAATTAGAGCTTATACTGATTGAATACATATTGACGTAGCAGCAGTTACAGAAACATGGAGGACTGAAACCTCAGAATGGAACACTCACATTAATGACCAACGCACCCTTGTAAATAACATCAGTAGGAAAATAGACAATCAGGAAGTCCTACTACTAGGTGATTTTAATACACCGGGAATAAATTGGGCCATGGGAACGTGATGCTGCTTTGTTGACACACAGCATGCTGCTTTAGTGAGCTGCTCAGTGGTGGGATTTGAATTGAGAAAGCCACGGTCTGTGACAGGGGAGAGAAACGGTGACAATGGAAACATGAAGGAGGCTGCAGCATAGAAGAGAAGCTGGAGAGAGCGACCGTCAGACAACTTTGTGGCTGACGATGTCGCAGGGAGAGCGGGACACGGTGGGGAGTAAGTCATGGTCTCAGTTACTGGTACCGTAAGTTTTGAAATGCGGTTAGTGGGAGGCAGTATAGTGACTGTGACTGCTTGGCTCAGGTATCGGAGTGATTTACTGATAGGCTGGCATATGAGTGTGGCAGGCTGGCACTTTTGCTGTTGCCTATCAGAGGATTTACAATGGTGGTAAGGTGCCAGACCACTGATTTGGTTTGTTGTTGTTGGATGCCCATGGTATAATTATGTTCAGTCTATGACAAAGGACATGGGATTAAAATCTAACACATTACCACACAATCCTGGGTGACCAGATAAGGCCCCTGCAATAACCAAACAAGAAATAATGGCAAAATTAAGAAGTTTAAAAGTATCAACTTCAGCTGGACCAGACAAACTGCACCCTAGATTATTAAAAGAAATCAGTGCAGGGCTTGTAAACCCTTGTACAAACTATTCGATATGTCCCTTGACACATGTGAGGTCCCATGAGTCTGACCACAATCATTGGGGAAAATATTGGAGTCCCTAATTAAGGACATGACTGAGAAAGAAATATTGGCTAAAAAAACATGATGATAATACACAGCATGGCTTCAAGTGCCATTAATCATGCTTAACCAACAACTCAGTGTTCTATGAGAGGGTCAGTGCATCATTCGACAAAAGGGCCTCTGTGGATGTGGTGTACTTAGACTTCTGTAAAGCATTTGATAAAGTGCCACATTCAGTATTGATTAACAAGATGTATAATATGGGAATAAACAACACACTGATCCAATGGGTAAATTCATGGTGATCCACTAGAACACAACAGGTTAGCATGAGAGGTTATGTATCAGATAAGGACAAGGTCACAAGCGGGGTGCCCTAGGGATCTGTTCTGGGGCGAGTGTTATTTTCATTATTTATTTATTTGTTAGTGACATGGCAGATAAAACCACCAATTTTTCAGTAAAATTTGCAGATGACACCAAAATAGGTGCGGAAGTAGGTATACCACAACTAGTAGCCTCATTAAAAAAAGATCTAATGATCATGGAGGAATGGACAAAGGTTGACAGTATGGCTTTCAACACTAACAAGTGCATTGTGATGCACTTTTGGGTGGGAATGAGTTAAATTTTTACTGCCCTTTTGCTGTCCAAACTCTCCCGCGCTGGTCTTTCAGGAGCAGCCACCAGCTGGTTCCAATCCTATATGGTAGGCAGGTCATAAGTGGTAAAAATAGGCTCCTGCACTTCTGCCCCTCTCCCTGTTACCGCCAGGGTCCCACAGGGCTCGGTCCTTGGCCCGTTACTGTTTTCCATTTTTCTAAATGACCTGCCCTCAGCTTGCATAAGCACATTCATCCACATGTGCGCTGATGACACTGCAATGTTTGCATCAGATCCCTCCTCCTCTGCTACAGCCATTAGACCCCAGTGCAGTTCAGCTTTGGTTTTGCTCAAACCAGCTTTTTCTTAATCCAAAGAAAACTGTCTCACTAACCTTCGGGACGTGACAACGGCTCTCCCGTCACTCCTCAACCCCCACTTTCCACACCATTGATGAGACCCCCTTGGAGGATTGCACCTCCTTCAGATACCTCGGTGTATGGCTTGACCAGCACCTTAACTTTTCCATCCATATCAACTCACTGCACAAAAAGCTTCATCCCAAACTGGGCGCAGTCTACCGAAACAAGGCCTGCCTACCTTTGCCCGCCGGCAAAGCAAGCATTCAGAAAATGATCCTTTGAATTATTGACTATGGGGTAGTAGTCTACAGTGCGACCCCTAAGTCAATCTTGACCAGGCTAGACTCCCTCTTCCATTCATTCTGCCGTTTTGCCCTTAACTGCCCACCCATGACACACCACTGCACCCTGTACAAGTCACTTGACCTGTTGTCACTACAGAACTGGAGACAGGTCCACTGCACCAGGGTTACAGCTAAATTCTGGGCACAGTCCCTTCCCTCATACCTTGAGTCTGCCTTCTCTGTCCAGCCCGCCTCTGCCTATGCACTCAGGAACACAGACTCCAGGGTCCTTCATGTTCCACGCATGACCACATCAATAGATCAAGCTGCATTCAGCTTTCGGATGCCCAAACTGTGGAACTCCCTGCCGGCCGACATTCAGCACGTAGTCAGTACTCAACATCTAAACCATCTTCTCAAGGCGCATTTCTCCCCCACCTGCTCATACACCTAGCTTGTTCCCATCCACCCGTTGGCTTGGGGCCTCCAGTCAGGACCTCAGATAGGTATTTAATAAGTATGCCAGGCACTTAGTCTCAATTAATCAGTTGTAGTGCTAACTCGCCTACTTTTACTCTGATCTACCATTTACTTTGTACCCATTTTGGGAGTGGCTCTGCAGCCTAATGTATTGTAGCTGCCTTGTGTATTTGTTTTACTATACTGTATTCCTGCTGTCTATTGTATTGTATACTCTCCTGCTTCCCCTCCCCAGGACGCATCTGGAATCGAGTGGATGACACTCAGCATGCCTTCCTGGTAAAACTCTTAAATAAATAAAATTCATATACCCTAGATGGGGTACAGCAGAAAGCAGTGGAAAAAGAAAAAAACATAGAAACATAGAAGTTGACGGTAGATAAGGACCGCAAGGCCCATCCAGTCTGCCCATTTCTTTTTCTACCTTATAAATGTGCCATCAGCCTTTGTTCTGTCAGTGGCCTATCTATTCATACTCTTTTGTATTGCTCCCTTATGCCTATCCCATGCCTGTTTGAAGCCCTGCACTGTATTCATAGCCACCACTTCTTGAGATAGGCCATTCCATGCATCCACCACCCTTTCTGTGAAAAATAATTTCCGCACATTCCCCCTTAATCGGCCCCCCCTCTAATCTCATGCTGTGTCCTCTTGTCCTGCTATTTTTCTTGTATTTAAACATGTTAGACTCTTTCACCTTGTTAATGCCCTTAAGGTATTTGAATGCCTCAATCATATCACCTCTCTCCCTCCTTTGCTCAAGGGTATACATATTGAGCTCTGTTAATCTGTCCTCATATGTCTTCTGATGCAGTCCCTGCACCATTTTGGTTGCCCTTCTCTGGACTGCCTCAATTTGGTTAATGTCCTTGTGAAGGTGTGGCCTCCAATACTGCACGCAGTACTCCAGATGGGGCCTAACCAGTGTCTTGTAAAGAGGGATTATTACCTCCCTCTTATGACTTGTGATACCCTACTAATACAACCCTAACACCCCCATAGCCTTACTCTACTGCTTTAGAGGTCTGTTGGATGATTTCAGGTCATCAGTGATGATGATGCCCAAGTCTCTTTCTTCCTTTGTGACTGCTAGCAACTCCCCTCCCAGCCTATAGGTGGCTTCAGGGTTTCTCTTCCCTATGTGCATGATCTTGCACTTCTTTGCATTAAATCCCAGTTGCCACTCTTCTGACCATTTTGCTAGTTTATCCAGATCTCTTCTCATTCTGCCCACCCCATCTGGATCATCTACTCTGTTGCCAATCTTGGTGTCATCTGCAAACAGACAAGCCTTACCCTCTAGTCCATCTGCAAGGTCGCTAATGAAGACCTAGGTATAATAATCACTAGTGACCTCAAGTTTAATACTTAGTGTAGCAAATCCATCAAGAAGACCAAAAGGTTTATAGGTTGTATTAAAAAAGCCTTCACAACAAGAAATAGATCATGTATACTACCACTATACAGGTCTTTTGTCAGGCCCCACTTGGATTATAACTCCCCATTGTGGAACCCACACCTCAGAAGGGACATCATAGGACTAGAGGGAGTCCAGAGGAGAGTGACCAAACTAGTGACCAAACTAGAAGAAGGCCTAGGTAATGTGAGTTATGAACAAAGGCTGATTGAGCTTAAGCTGTACCCTTTAGAACTAAAACCTACATATCTCGAGGGACAGTCAATTAATGGAAAACTTGGGTTTAGCGATCAACAAAAGAGACTTCTTGCTTAGAAGCCATAATTACCAACTATTGCTAATGTATCCAAGGAGAAATAACAGAAGATATTACTACACCCAAAGAATAATTCCACAGTGGAATAATCTATCCAAAGTTGTGGTTGAAGCAAATGCTTCTGCTACCTTTAAAAAAAGACTATATGAATATCTTTTTACACCCGTTGGTACAGATAACCTGCTAGAGCGGGAGATGGACACTGTGGGCATATGCCTTCTGTTCCTCTAACAAACCCTAGTATTGAATTTATTCCCAAGATAGAGTGTATTACTGCAGCTTTAACTTTATTAATATGGGCTATCCAGTCACCTTTAGAGAATATGTTGATATCTAAATAGATACAGTTAGCTACGTGTTCTAAAGCAGTACAAAACAAAAGAAAAAAAACTCACACTCACCTTGGCAAAAGTACTTGTTACTACAATTTATTGATAACAGGTCAGGACTACAACACTCAGACCTGCTAGCCCTCATCCCAACCTTTTGCCCGTGCCCAGGAATCATGGGTCTAAGTGCTGCAGCCCTGACCTGTTATCAATAAATCATAGTAGCAAGTAAACGTCGCACCAAGGTTCCCTGAGCTTCCTATTTTGGGGTTTGTTTTACTGTTCTAAAGCAATGTTACCTGTTTGCCTGCTTTCCCTTTGAATGTCTTTTGTTTACCTATACAATGTTTGCTTTGTCAGTATGTAATTGTAAGTCAGTGTCCTTTGGGGACACTAGTATTACTAGGAAGCTTTTTTTTTTTTTTTAACGACACAAGTAGTCTGAAATAATTGAATCATCATCTACATCATCTGCATACAGGAACATTAAGATTTTCAAATCTTTTATTTTGGGGGCATCAGTTTCTGTTTTGTTTAAATAATTTATGGGTTCATTGATACAAAGGTTGAATAGAACAGAGAAGTACACATCTCTGCTTTACTCACCTTTCAACATTTATTTCCATAGTCCTCATGCCATCTCTGCTGTACCTGTTTCTTATTTTTGTATTATTGCCGAGCATTTGAATGAGGGCCAGTAGTCAAATTTCTACTGTAGGCCATAATTGGATAACATTTTTTATAAGATTTTTTTAATGTTATCAGATGCTCCTTTTTATATCCAATAAGGCTAAAGAGAGGCCCTTGTTCCAGCAGATGTATTTCCTAATCAAGTAATCCAGAATAAAGATAATGTATATTACTGTAGTTCAGTTTACCTTGATGCAGACCTGCTTTTCAACTATTATTTTACTATTCAGCATCCATATTTCCATTTTAAGTATGAGTTTCAGTTTTATTTCACAACAAATCCAGTAGGCAAGAACCTATTTTCAAATTATCTAGAATCATACATAAATTATATAGGATTACAGAAGGACAGAACTCCAAGAAAGATAAAGGTGTACAAAGTTGTGTAATGGATATATTTTCAGGAGTCAGTAGAAGCTAGAAGTACAAAGAAAAACAGAAATGCCTTGCACTCACACACCACAGGAGAAACAAAAGTTATACTGCTTTATTCAACATGCAACACATGGTGCAGTGGCTAACCCAAAACAAACAGTCCCCAATGTTTTGCGCAGCCGCGTGTTGCCAAGGAGACAAGGGCGCCCCTAGCATCAAGGAATTTATACATCTGATTTTGAGACACAGGGGCACCATGCAATCAACAGTTCAAGTGTGAATATAACAAATGTTAAAAGGACAATGATCCAAGAAAGACAATTACTGATTCTATATTGGGACAGGTCCATAGATAGCTAAAAAAGTTTACATCTCCTTACTATATGCAGTGATGGATACTAATTTAAGGCACCTAAAATGCAAACATTTAGTTAGCATACAGAAACAAAACAAACAGGTATGATACCAAATAATAATGCTAACATTAATGTTGGGATGGAACACATATAACAGACTTCCACCTTATTAGTATATCTTGGGTATTAATCACAGGAAAGGGGCAAGTTTGATTTTATCATTAAGGCTCTTGCTAGTTATTGCTTTAAGCTTAAAGATACAAAACCCCTCCCTTCTGGATAACATGCCAACTAAATCCCTGCCTCTGGGACCCCACTATAACATGCTCAGTCCCAAGGAAAGACCAGGTATGGACAGTTGGATGCTGCACTCATTTGGTATGTGTGGCTGTGGCATAATCAATATTACTTTTAGGAATGGAAGTAGCCCTTACATGGTCACCCACCTGCTCTTTAAATCTCTGCTTTGTGTGTCCCTTTTGAAAGGCAGAACAAGAGCAAGCGGCCAGATACATCATATTTGTGATGCCACAGTTGATAAATGTGTGAATGTTATGAGTTTCTCCTGTACTTGGGATCAGAAACTGTTTTGCTACTGTCGCTATGTCACAAAATTTGCATCTACCACACTTAAAATATACAGGTGGTAATGAGTGTAATAATCAAGTAGTAGGGTGTAGAGTGAGCTTCAGGTGTTGGGTTAACCTACCTGTAAGGTTCTGGGTCTGTTCAAGACCATACAGAGGTACTGTTCAACACTTTCTTTCAAACAGAGTTCAATCTGAAGTATTCGCACTATGTGATGGACTGCGAGATTTGCCAGAATTTAAACCAGGCTAGAAAGTGACTCTGTTGGAAGGCCTTCAAGAACTTTCTCACTCAAAAGGTGTTAAAAGCCATGGAAAAGACTACAGGTTCCAGGCCTGCTTCTCCTTCGCAGTCAACTGAAAAAGGGTGTCAAAGTCAAAAGACGGAAATAACGAGCTGTCATCATCACTGGCTTCCTTGTTGTCTGGCCATAAGCAGTTCTGCCTGTCTTCCGTCTCCCCATCCGCTATTATGTCCAGGGATGAGTATGGGGGGGGGAGAGATTTCTGCACTGAAGCAGCTGTGGGGGGGGCTTACCACAGATAAATGGGTTCTGGAGATGATTGCAATAGGGCATGCTCTGGAATTATTAGACATCCCCCTCAATCATCCCCCACATTCTTCATTTTATCCTCTGGGCGCCTTGTTCCTTCTAAAGGAGGAGGTCCAGACTCTGTTTCAAAAATGTGCCATTGAACCAGTTCCTTCACAAGACAGGAACTGAGCGCTTTATTCCAGATACTTCCTAGTCCTGAAATGGACAAGAGATCTACGTCCTGTATTGGATCTCAGAGACTTCAATTTGTACATTGAATACAAAGTTTTGAATGGTGTCATTGCAGGCCTTGATTCCCCTATTGCAAACAGGGGACTGGCTTTGTTCCCTGGATATGAAAAATGCATACTTTCACATCAAGATCAGAAAATGTTACAGACTGCACCTTCACTTTATGCTTGAGGGAAGGCACTATAATTTCAAAGTGGTACCCTTTGTCTTGCCATCTGCACCACGGTTGTTTACAAAATACTTAGCAGTGGTTGCAGCAGCCGTTTGCAGGGAGGGGCTTTATGTCTTCCCTTATTGAAACATAGAAAGGTGACAGCAGAAGGAGACCAAAGGTCCATCAAGTCTGCCCGTAAGTTCCCAAGACCCTAGGAGATCCTGGGACCTAGCCCATACTTTTACCCATGGATTTAATTCAGGCATACTCTTTATTCTGATCCTTTTGAATATAGACATGGTCGTAGCTCCTGTCACATCTGCGGGCAGTCTTTTCCATGGTTCCACGATCCTTTCTGAGAAATAGTGTTTCCTAATATCCCTTTTGAAATTCCCTCCACTGTGCTTCTATCCATGCTCCCTTATATTTGAGCTGGAGGCCCTGGTGAATAGTTCAGAGTAGGGCACTGCATTTATTCCCCTCATGTACTTGAAGGTTTCTATCCTATCTCACCTTTCCCTTCTTGTCTCTAGTGAGTACATACAGTATTTAACACCTCCAGCTGCCCTTCGTACTGTAGCCCCCGAAGCCTCTGAATCATGTCTCACGTCTTTCTATGCTTTTTAGCCAGTCTCTGTCCTAAGGTTTGGGTTCCAAAAGTGGACACAGTATTCCAGGTGGGGTCTCACCACAGATCTGTAAAGTGGCAGTATCTCCTCCTGATGCATAGTTTCTAATCTTCTCCCTATATACTACAACATTTTATTGGTCATACTATATGCTGCATTGCACAGGCTGGCTTGCTTTAGGGTGTCACATACTGTAACTCCTAGATCCCTTTTCTCTTGTGAGGCACTGAGCTTGACCCCATTGAGCCAATAGGTTGCCCTCGGGTCATTTTTGCCTAGATGCATTACTTTACATTTCCTGGTGTTGAATTTCAGCTGCCAGCTACTAGATCATTTTTCTAACCTATTCAGATCTTTCTGTAGGATCTCAACTGCTTCTTTGCTCTCTGCCCTACCACCTAGGTTGGTGTCATCCACAAACAGTGCAGTTGTACCCTGGATACCTACTACTATGTCACTGATGAACACAATGAACTGTATTGGTCCTAAGACCGAGCCCTGCGGGACCCCACTCATCACCTCTCCCTCCTCTGATCTCTCCCCGTTGACTGCTACTCTCTGTTTCCTGTCCATCAGCCTGTTACCCACCCACTTAACAATGCAGCTTGCTATGCCCAGATCTTTTAGCTTCTTCAGCAGGTGGTTATGTGACACAGAATAAAAGGCCTTGTTGAAGTTGAATTAGAGGAGGGCCACTGGGTGGCCCCTATCCAATTCCCTAGTCACTCAGTCAAAGTATATTATCAGGTTCGTTTGGCATGACCTGCCCACCACGAAACCATGTTGTTTGTCATCCTGTATGCTATTCTTAGTCAAGTATTCCACTGGGTCTTGTTTAATCAGGGCCTCTATTTGTCTTCCTAACACTGATGTGAGGCTGACCGATCTGTAGTTACGAACTTCCTCCCTTCTTCCTCTCTTATGTAGAGGCACCACCTCAGCTCTCTTCCAGTCCTTTGGCACAACTCCCGACTGAAGCGAACAGATGCGCCAAGGGGTCTGCTAGCTCACCTGTGGTAATAATTGGTGTTTCCATTTGTGGAACACCCCTACCTTGTGCTGTAATGCAACTGTTGGGCATTGGGTCACTGTGTTCCTTGGTGAACACTGAACAGAAGTATTTGTTCAGAATGGTGGCCTTCTGTCCGTCTTCCTCCACTGTTTTGTCCCTATCCTTAAGTCTAACTACCCTCCCCCTTACTTTCCCTTTTCTTGTAAATACCTGAAGAATTGCTTGTTCCCCTCAACTCCTTTTGCTATCTGAAGTTCCGCCACCATCTTTGTTTGCTTCACTGTTAATGTAGTCTCCTTGTTCTTCTGTACATAATCTTTCCAAAGGTTGTTTCCTGGCTCCCTTCTGAAGTTGTGGATGGCCTCTCTCTCTTGGCCCTAATGGCTGTTTTAACTTCACTAGTGAACCAAATGAGGTGTTTCTGTTTATTCCTGTTTGTCACCATCTTGACACATGTCTTTGTGGCCTCTAAGGTAGTCTGTTTAATTGTTCCCCAAATTTCTTCTGCCTCTAACTGCCTGTGTATCTTGGTTTATCTCTTGCTAAATCCTTCATTTTGTTGAAATTTGCCCTTCTGAATTTTAGGACTTCTGCCCTGGACTGAGAGTTGACATCCCTCATGGATCATTCAAACCAAACAGAGTTGTGGTGACTGTTAGTCAGTGGCTCCCCAACCCTGACTGCCCCAACTGTAAGAACCACACCAAAGATGGTGTCCTGTCTAGATGGATCGGTGACTAACTGTGTGAGAAAGCAATCCTGTAGGGCTTCTACCACAGATTGATTCCTAACAGATCTAGCCACTGGGAAGCTCAAATCCACATCGGTTATGTTTAGGTCCCCTACCACCACTAATTCCCCATTCAGCAATACTCCTCTAATTTGCTTCAAAAGCTCCCTGTCCTTGTCCTCCGCTTGGTTGGGAGGCATCTATACCATCCCGATGTGGATCCTCTTCCTGAGTTTGAACTAAGCTGCACCCACAGAGATTCCACACCTTCTTTAATGCTGACATCGCGTGCTACAGCCACTATTCCCTCTTTTTTTTTTTGTACTTTATGTTTATTGCACTACACAAATAAACATTAAGATACAATTTCCATATGCCAGTCATCACAAATTAGTACAGGGGCCATCCAGTGGTACAGGATATTGAAATCTCAGCACATGAAGTTATGGATACGGGGGAAACAAACACATAATGTTGCATCTAATATATGGTTATGAATAGCTGGACCTGGCAGCCTTCGATTAGGATCTGTTGTCCTGGGCTTTGTCCCCGATGACTGTTTTTGGACTCTAACCATACATCGCTGTTCTTGTGTTAATATTTGGTGTCTGTAACCTCGAATTATCATTTGGATGAGAGGGGGTGGGTGACTCATTTCTAGCTCTTGCACTAATTATACTGTGTGTATATATTGTGTATGTATATAATATTTATTTATTTGAATTTTGATGACCAGGTAGGTCCACTGAGGCAATGTTGTCCCTTTTTCAGGGGCGACCCGGGGAATATAAGCATTCCATACAATTTCAGTTAAAATATATAGAAATACAGAGGTAGAGCTATGTACATTAAATTGCAACATAGATGAAGACATAATGTACAAATAAGCAAAATTGTAGGACATATAATGCTGAACAGAGAAGTTATTACAATAAATATTCACATTATATTAAATAGAACGATAGGGGTGGAGTGCTGCATTCAAAACAGTTCCGTCGTCGGTGAGTTGTCTGTATAGTTTAAGCAGAAATGTCATAAATAAGAGGAAGATTATAAAAGAGAGGTGGTTAAGAAGGTAGGGGTAATCAGCTTATTAGGCTAGGGTAAGGAACGTGAAGGCGGTGGGGAAGGGTGGAGAGAAGACATGAGGATGAAAGGAGAGGTCATTTACAGGTACTGTACAGATAGGAGGGGGAAGATTTCTTTGAAGTGTTTTTTAAATTTGAAGAAGAGATGTACATGAAAGCAAGCCACTTTGGAGGCTATTCCATTTGTGTGGGGCCGCAAATGAAAAGGATCGCCTACCAATAGTTAAGCGAGTCTTTAGTAGACTTAACATAGGATATAGGAAGGATCGAAGGGACCTGGTGAAGGGTTTCCGTATGATTAAGTTGGAGAGACTGTATGGTGAGGGAAGGTGGATAAGTTTGAAAGTAGTGCAGAGTAAAGGGAATTCCAGTTTGGATTCAAAAGATGGTCATCCTAGTGTGTTAAACACAGTACAGTGGTGGGTATGCACTTGGGCGGCTGCTGCAAATCTGGCTATTCTGTGATATGCTTGCCTTACCTTTTTTATGATTGGGGACTTTGCTGCATAAATTAGTGGAGCTTTGTGGAGACCTGGAAGTACAGTAGTAGTTATGATAGGCCTCCTGGATTGTGGCACAAGATAGGGGGCTGTACGATAGAGTAGGCCTAACTTCTGATGAGTGGCTTTTGTCACTTTGTCAGTATGTGTTTCAAATGACAGGTGTTCATCTAGTGTTACGCCAAGATATTTGAAGGAATTCGCTCCTTCAAGAGCTTCATGTGTAGAGGTCTTGATAATCTGTTGAAGTTGGGTGGAGAAGTGATAAGATGTATAGTGGAATAATTGTGTTTTTTTTTTTTTTTTTTACCAGTGGGTTGTCTTTGAACCAAGTTTCCAACAACTGGAAGTCCCTTTTCAGGTTGAGATGAATAGAAGAGATATATTTTACAGATCTGTATAGGATGGCGTTGTCAGCGTAGAGCTGTACTGAGGCCCCTTCACAGTTCAAAGGCAGCTCATTAATAAAAATTTTAAAAAGCAGAGGACCTAGTATAGATCCTTGTGAGACCCATCTGTGATGGGATATAGGAAAGACGTAGTGCCAGATCATTTTACACACTGTAGTCTATTAGTCAGATAATTGGCAAACCATGAGTGGGAGAGGTTGTCAAGCCCCAGTTTACGGAGTTTATTTAGGAGGAGGGGGTGAATGATGAGGTCTAAAGCTTTCATTAGGTCCACAAAAGTTGCCTCACCCTGATCCCATAGCCTGAAAGATGTTGGTTGTAACCCAGAGGAGAGCAGATTCAGTTCCTCGTAGTTTCCGAAAACCATGTTCATGGATGGTTAAAGCATTGGTAGTCTCCAGAAATTAATAAAGCTGATTATAAAGGATTCTCTCTTGTATTTTAGCCAATGGACATAATGTGGAGCTAGGCCTATAGTTCTCAACTAGGTTTGTAAGGCAACTTTTGTGCATGGGGACTACTATTGCGGTTTTCCATTTGTCCGGAATAATCTGAGTTAGAAAGGATTTGTTGATAAGTAATGCTAAGGATGAGCTATTGCAGGGACTGCTATCTTGAGGAATCTAGGTTGGAGGGAGTCATACCTAGGAGAGCTGTCTGGGTTGAGGCCTTTTAGCATTTTAAGTACCTCGGACTGTGAGGTGAGTTTAAGATGGAAGAGGGGATGGGAGGCCATAGTGTCCACATCTTGAGATGACAGGGTTTGGCAGGCAAGTTAGATTTGAATTTATCCAGATCAGTGAAGAAGTGATTTATACTGGCAGCTATATTTGAAGGGTTTTATAGTATATTGCCATTCGGGATCATAGTTTGTGGGATGGTACACTCCTTTTCTTGAGTAAGGAGTTTATTCGGGTCCAGAAATTTGTAGGGTTATTTAAATGTTTTAACTGAAGAGACTGGAGATAGTCTCACTTTGCTGTATTAGATTTTGCCTTACACTCATTCCACAGTTGCAAATATGATTACCAGTGGGATAATAACCCTTATTTTTTGAAAGATTTCTAGGTTCTATCTTGAGCGTGCATTAGGTGTATGAGATCCTGTGATGACCAGGGGGAGTGGTTACCTTTGGCTCACCTTAATTTGAGAGGAGCACATGAGACCAGGATGGAGGAGAAGGTGTTGGTGAAATATTCTACCGCCTTATTTATGTCAGCTCAGACACAAAAGGCAACCCTAGGAGGCATACGCAACAGCGGTCCAGCCCCTAGCCTTACAGTCTGTTGTACCCACCACTGAAATTGTGGTCAGATAATATAAAGCTCTCAGCCAAAAACAACCAGAAGCAGCAGCTGAGACACAAAGGGCAACCCCAGGCGGCATACGCCAAGTGCGGTCCAGCCCCTAGCCTTACTGTCTGCTGAGCTTCACTGATCTTCACCGACCGGGAGAGAGACCAATCACGGAGGGAAGGCAGACTCCAAAAGGTGCAAAAGCAGGGATTCCTTGACAGCAGTTCTACCTGGCTTAATCCCTCTTGGAGTGCGCAATCTGGGCTCCTATCTCCGCTGAGGCGACTTCTCTCCTCGATCGCTCTGCTCAGACCCAGCCAGCAGCTGCTCGCTCAGCATAAGAAGCAGCTGGAACACTTACCCAGAATTCCTATCTGCTGTATGTAAATCAGCATGTGTACTGCTGTACCACTACTGAAATAGTGGTCAACTAATAGCTCTCAGCTGGAAGCAACTGCTCAGACACAAAGGGCACCCTTAGGAGGCAAACCCAAGAATGGTCCAACACCTAGCCTTACTGTCTGCTGTACCCCCCACTGAAATAGTGGCTGGCTAATATAAAGCTCTCAGCCAGAAACAGCCTGCAGCAACAGCTCAGACTCAAATGGCAATCCTAGGAGGCATACACCAAGTGAGGTCCAGCCCCTAGCCTTACTGTCTGCTGGTCTTCACTGATCTTCACCGACTGGGAAAGAGGCCTTCTCTCCTCCAGTCTCTCTAGTTGTGCTAATAAGTGGCAGATCTTAACAAACTGATCGTTTATTTCAGCAGCAAGGATTAACAAAGGTAATGCTCAAACTATAACCAACAACAATACCAAAACCAAATACAATAACAACAAAAATACTAAAACTCAAAATAAAAACTACACAAATATAAACAAAAGCAAAATTCTCATCATCGGGGATTCCATGATTCGAGGAGTGGAACACCAGCTAACACAAAATGCAAATAGCGACAATTTGGCAAAGTGTCTACCAGGAGCCTCTGCAAGCAGGGACATTAACTGCATAAAGACAATTGTGCAGGAATCAGGGGATATTACACATATACAAATACACCTTGGTACCAATGACTTGGCAAATCACACAGCTCAGGAAGCCAAGAAACTTTTCGAGGACCTGGCCGACAAACTTTCTTCCCTTCCGTCCAAAGTAGCCTTCTCAGAAGTGCTGCCAGTGTGGGGGAAAAGGAAAAAGCACCAAGCAAGTCAGAGAGATTAAGTAGGCAGATTCAATTCATGGCTGCGTGACTGATGCCAAGACAAAGGGATACCACTATATAGGGAACTGGAACAACTTTTGGGAAAGAGCTTTTTTAAATACGACAAATTGCATGTCAAATTGATGGGATTCATCCCAGAATTCTAAAAGAACTAAAGGTAGAACTAGTGATACCACTGACTACCCTCTTTAACAAATCATGGGAGGATGGGGTGGTACCCGAGGACTGGAGGAGGGCAGATGTGATTCCCCTTCACAAAAGTGGGAGCAAGGCAGAAGCAGGAAACTACAGACCTGTTAGTTTAACCTCAGTGATAGGAAAATGATGGAATCACTTCCAAAGGAAAGAATTGTCGAGTATCTAGAGGCCAAAGGGCACAGGACCCTAGGCAGCATGGATTCACAGCGGAAGGTCATGCCAGATGAATCTGATAGATTTCTTTGACTGGGTGACCAAAGTAGTAGATCAGGGAGGGCTGTGGACATGGCCTACCTAGACTTTAGCAAGGCATTTGACACAGTCCACACAAAGATTAATATATAAGTTAGCCAGCCTGGGAGTGGGTCCCAAGATGACAGCCTGGGTAAAGAATTGGCTGGAGAATAGGACACAGAGGTAATAGTAAATGAGTCCACTCAGAAGAAAGGAGGTTACTAGCGGGGTACCGTGAGGGTTCAGTGATAGGACCAGTCCTCTTCAATGTCTTTATAAGCTACATTGCAGAAGGACTGAAGGAAAAGTATGTCTCTTTGCAGATGACACTAAGATCTGCAACAGAGTTGATGCACAGGGTGGGGTGGAAAGGATGAGAAGGAATTGGCAAGGTTAGAGGAATGGTCAAATGTATGGCAGCTTAGATTCAATGCTAAGAAGTGCAGGTAATGCACCAGGAAACAAAACCCAGGGAAGAGTACACAATGGGGTGAGATACTAACAACAACAAAAATGGAAAGGGACCTGGGGGTAGTCATATCAGATGACCTAAAGGTGGGCAAGCAATGTGAGAGGGCAGCAAGGAGGGCTGGGGGGATACTGGGATGCATAGGGAGAGGCATTACCAGTAGAAAACAGGAAGTTATTATCCCTCTGTACAGACAGCTGGTGAGACCCCATCTGGAGTACTGTGTGCAGTTCTGGAGACCCAATCTCCGCAAAGACATAGACAGGATGGAAGCTGTCCAGAGGAGGCAACTAAAAATAGTGCAGGGTCTGCACCGGAGGACATATGAAGAGACTTCAGGAGCTTAATATGTATAGCCTCGAGGAAAGGAGGGATAGGGGACATGATAGAAACTTTCAAGTACCTCAAGGGAATCAACAAAGTCCAAGAGGGTAGCATCTTTCAAAAAGAGGTGTGCAGAACAAGGGGCACAATTTGAAGATAGAGGAGGCGGCTCAGAGGTAATTTAAGGAGTATTTTTTCACAGAGAGGTTGTGGATGCATGGAATGGCCTTCGGAGGAGGTTGTGGAGTCAAAATCAGTGATGGAATTCAAGCATGCATGGGATAGTCATAAGGCAATTCTGGGGGGTGGGGGTAGGAAGAAGTAGGCTGCTGGTTAACTAGGATCTGCAGCTTATCCAGTAGGTAGGGAAATGGGCAGACTGGGTGGGCCAAGTGGTCCTTATCTGCCATCAAATTCTATGTTTCTATGTTTCTATGCACCTAAACAGAGAAGGTGTGCGAGCACTCAGACAAAAATTTGATGTCTACACAGGTAGTTTAAACTAAATAAAGGGAAGTATGATGCAACTCACACCCCTGCTATCAGTGTGCTGGTCATCACTCCCCAAAATGCCAAATGTGCGCATACATCCTCAGAAAACAAATCAGAGCCAACATCCACCCAAACCAGCAACCTCCATAATCTCTTGACTGGAAAGAGCAAACTAGAGCAGTCCAGGAAGAGGGTACAACCCTGTGCCGAAGAGGATGCACATTCCTGGAAGGCAATGGTTGCAAATACTAGGAACCTAACCAAAAAACTTCCCAAACTAACAGCCATCTTGAAAACAGAAAGGTTGGACTGGGTGGCTGTAACAGAAACGTGGTTCACAGAAAGCCACAGATGGGATACGGCCATTCCCGGTTAGGCAGGGCAAAAAAAAGAGAGGGGGGCATAGCCATTTACATTTGGGAGGAAATAAAGGCCACAGAAGTAAAAGGGCAACCTGGGGACTTCGAGTCACTGTGGCTAACAGTAGACACGGGCAAGGGAAAACCTTTCAGAATCGGCATGTTGTACAGGCCCCCAAATAAATCGGGGAGATAAAGGAGACAAAGACCTAATAGAGGAAATCCACAAAATGTCTGATAAAGGTAAAATAATACTGGTGAAGGATGTAACCTACCAGATATTAACTGGAGTACACTAATGGCAGCAACAACAAGAAGTAGGGACTAATTATTGTCACTACAAGGCGTGGGACTGTGCCAGCTTGTTAAAAACCCAACAAGGGCAGATGCCATTCTCAATCTTGTCCTCACAAACTGGGAAAGGATCAAGGACATTGAAGTGGGATGTCATATGGGCAACAGCGACCATTGCATTGTAGGTTTTAAGGTAAACATAACACAGGACACCAGCCACTCAAAGATAAGGTGCTATATTTCAGAAAGGCTGACTTCCAAAAAATGAGGAACAGAATAAGTAGCCAGTTAATGGAAATAGAGATTGAGGAGGTGGAGGTCATGTGGGGGAGACTCAAGATAGCAATAAAGACTGCCACTGATCAATGTGCCAGATGGGTGAGCAAAGGAAAAATAAAAATAAATCCTCTCTGATAGTCCAAGGAAGTGGCTAATACTGTCAAAGAAAAAAAGAAGGCATACAGCATATACCAGGAAACCAAAACTGAGAAAGACTGGGAGTCGTACAAGGAAGAAATGAGAGAGTCAAACAAATTAGAAAGGCAAAAGCCCAGACAGAGGAGAAGATAGCAGAAGGGGCAAAGAGAGGAGACAAATCATGTTTTAGATACATTAGGGAACATAGGAAGACAAAAGGGGGGATAGTAAAGATTGCTGCTGAAAAAGAGAAATGCACCAAACATGACCCAGAGAAAGCTGAAATTCTCAACAGATACTTCTGCTTGGTGTTTACCAAAGAGGACCCAGGGGGTGGCCCAGCCCTGAAAAAACACAATACCCCATGACCAGGGGTAGACACGAGTCCCTTTACAGAAGCCGAAGTACCCATCTGACTTCCTAGACTCCTCCGTCTTTTTCATGCCCTTTAAATCTGACTTCCAGAAGTTCCATTCCACCACCACATCCATATTATGGCTCACTAATTCCATCCACACTGCCATGAACAAGGGCTTCGTAACCTCTGCCATCTTTATTGATCTCACCAAGGCATTTGCCACCATCTCACACAAGCTACTCCTTGCCAAACTCCTCAGCTGCACTGGCCTCGAGTGCCACCACTTGGTTCCATTCCTGCCTTGCAGGTAGGTCTCAATCGGTCAAGGTTGGAGACACAGTACCCCCCCCCCCCATATCCACTGGAGTTCCACAAGGTTCTGACCTTGGTCCGCTCTTATTTTCTGTTTTTCTAAATGATCTCCCAACAGTATGCACCTCCTCCTCTTGTATCCACATATATGCAGATGATACAGTCTTGTATACCTCTGCCCCCCCCCATGTGGTGACCAGACTGCAGCTTGACTTGGCTCAGAAAAAATCATCTGTTCTTGAACGCCAAGAAGACAGTCTCTGTGACCTATGGCACAAGGCAGAGACTTGCTAGGTCCCCCCCCCCCACCTTCCACTCCTTTCAGTGGGACTGCACTTGAGGTTGTCGCCTTGTTTAGGAGTCTTGGGTTTGGCTGGACCAACACCTCAGCTTTTCTGGGCATGTGGAAATTGCACCCCAAACTTGGTGCCTTATACAGAAATCGTGGATGTATCCCCTTACCTGCCCACTGGGCTCTCGTCCAGAAAATGATCCTACCGATCTTTGACTACAGGGACGTAGTCTATAGTGCCACTCCCAGAACTTCCTTAGCTTGATTAGACACCCTCTTCCATGCTTTCTGCCATTTTGCTCTTTACTATCCCCCTCGCACTCACCACTGCTCTGTCAGTCGCTCTCCTTCCCCTCCCTTAGTAATCGACGACTCTCACATTGTGCCAACCTCCTTGCCAAATTCTGGTTCTGTTCCCTCCCCCCTTACCTAGCTTCTAACGTCCCTCTCCCACCCCCTTGTGCCTACTCCCTTCGTAATACCAACCCACGTACTCTGTCCCCACCAGGACCACCTCCACTGGCCAAGCTGCCTTCTCCCACCACTTCCCCAGTCTCTGGAACTCCCTTCCTTCTTCTATCTGGATTGCCCCTACTTTGCATGCAATCTCCTTGCTCCTCCACACCCACACGTTCCCCTCCTTCAGTAGTCCTTCAACATCTACTAACCCCCCCCCCCCAGCTTAAGCTCATGACCACTCGCCCCATCAGTCTTGGCATCCCAAACACTACTAAACAGATGCTCAGTTTGCTTTCATTGCCTTTTCTTGTACCAATTATTTGCTCAAACCTACAGTATTTCCTACTCTGTCTATGTTTACTGCTTGCATTTGCATTTTGAAATGTTTTTTGTAGTGTATTGGTAACTTGTAACTGTACCTTTGATTCTGTGCAGTGTGGGGGACATTTTCAAAGGAGATGCACCAGCGCATCTCAAGAAATGTGCCGCATCATGATATTCAAACGGTGGAAATGCATTGCGCATCTCCAGCTGCGCCCAAGTGCAATGTTAATGTATGCGGTGCATCTCTAGGGGGCATGCCCATGAATATGTGGCACATCCCTATATTCAACTAAGTTGTGCGGTGCATCTGCCCGCATATCTCGGATATGTGCTGCACAGCGTTAGGCGCACTAGAAACACACCTAACCCATAGCCACCCACAGGCAGGCTGCTGTACTGCGCACAGCATCCGCCATCCCCTGCAGCCCGATGGAACCCCTCCCCCCATCACCCAACCTCAATTGCGGTTTATTGCAAGACACACATGTTCATGATGTGCCCTGGTAGCCTAGTGGATCTCCCCATCCAGTGACCACCGAACATAGCCCATACCCCTTTACCACAGTGTAGCGGCCCCCCTCCCAGTACCAATCCCCATTCAGATTACAGTAGAATAATCTCCCCATCCCATTTTCCATAGTGTAGGGTCCCCCCTTCCCATCCTGATTCCTGTTCTTGTAAAATAAAACAGCATCCCCATCCCTTTTTCCATAGTGTAGTGGCCCCCCGGCACATCCCAAGCCCTGTGTGAAATAAAAAAATATCCAGCCTGATCCCTTTTTCCACAGTGTAGTGGCCCTCCTCCCCGTCCCGATCCCCATTTGCGATAAATATAAGTCAAGCCTCTGCCCACTTTTCCATAGTGAAGTGGCCCCCCACCCATGCACACAGACGCCCACATCTCACCCCACTTCCCCGTCCCAGCATGGCCAGTTAGCCGGTGAACAGCACAGCCTTCTGCACACCTCCATGGCTGCCCGCTGACTGAACTGTCAATGAATGACGGTGTACTGTGCCCACTGCAAGTCCATTGGTTGACACTGTCGACCAATAAGCTTGCAGTGTGCACTGTAAGCTGTCATTCACAACTTTGAGAATGACACAAAGTTGTGAATGACAGCTTGCAATCCCTAAAATCACTGTACAGATAGATATCAAAGGCCCGCCCCCATGCCAGCTCACTCACCCACTGTCATTGCGCTGCAACTCTTCAGTTCACTGGTCCATAATATAGTCCACATGTCCCACAGCGTGAACATTTGATTAAATGTTTTGTTTCATAGAGAGAGTGTTTGCATTTATCGTCACACTATTATCCTGGCTGGCACAAGTAAATGATGTGCATACATGTCGTTATGCATGTCATTTACTACAGTAGTGCCAACTGGGATGGAAGTGTGCCCATAAATGTGGGCACTCTCTCCATGGAAGAAGATATTTAATCAAATGTTCATCTTTGTGAGACAGGTAGCAATATGTTCTGAACAGGTGGATTGAAGCAGTGTGTGGCAGCAGAGAAGACAGCGGGCAGATGGACTGGTGGTGGTGGTGGGGGTGGGGTTGCTTTGCATATCAATCTGTGGAGTGGACTACTGGGGGAAAATATGATGTATGCAAGAGATACAAAAAAGGACTGGCTGTAGTCTTTCTGATGGGTCAGCTGACAATACTCTACACTACCTAAGCAAAGCGGTGTACAACAATGGCATGTGTGTTGGCTGGTTGCGGGGGTCGGGGGAGCATTTCACCTTGATCTTGGGACAAGAGAAGGAGAGTGATTAAGTATGTGCTCTGGCATTTGTACCAGACCAGCACTTGGGCACACAGATTGGAACGCTTCCACTGGACCACTAGGTATTTGACCGATTATATTGTTCAGGACTGGGTTTGAGTTATGTGGCAGTGGAGCAGGATTTCATCAGGTTTAACTTGACAGAATAGTCAAAACCAGTGACTAATGTGTGTAGGCCAGGCGCGTTAAGCCAATGGGCTACTATCTCTGCCTGTTGACCTGTACACAGGTTAAGGGGCCTGGGTCCTGCTATGGTGGTACTTAAGGGTCTGCCCCATAAAAAGAATAACAATAGCACGGTGCTTCCACCAAGAGTAAATTGCAGTGGGCCAGATGTGTGACTGGTGCATCCCTCTGGGATGTTGTACCTACCCACTTCCCCCTCCAACCACCCCATACACTGGATGCCAAACAGTTTCCCAGTACCATATACCACATACCTACCACATACCTTTATAGTAGGTTCTTACAAAACACCCTTCACACAGCTGTTCCAAACAACAAAACACAGCTTTATTAGTGGGAAGGGCTAGGATCAGGGTACCTAGAAAGGGATAGCTGTAAGAGAAAAAGATGGTTAAGCAATTGGTTTAGAACAATTAAGAACATGTGGGTCTGTAGGCCAAAACACCCCTGATACCCACCCCCCACTGGTACCAGTGTTACCCTCTGTCCTTGCTGGGTACCCAGGAGTTGCAGTCAAAATAGGTTGTTTACTTGTCCTTTAATGTTAGCATTATTATTGGGTATCATACCGTTTATCTTTTGTATGTGTGTGCTTACTAAATGCTTGCATTTCCAAGTGCCTTGGATTAGTATCTTTACTAACCTTTATATTTCTAGTATTTAGGCAGTATAGCGCAGTGGGTTAAGACTCTGAGCTGCAGATCTGAAGACCTGGGTTTGAATCCTACACCTGTAGAAGTACACCTGCACATAAAGGTGCCAGAGATGAGAGCGGTGCTTTATGCTCTTCAGGCTTTTCAGCACATCCTTCTACAAGAAACCCGGTTGATCTAAACTGACAACATGTGCGTGGTGTGGTACATCAACAAGCAGGGGGGCACCTGCTCGTATCTTCTTTGCAAGGAAGCGATGCAGGTCTGGAACTGGGCAGTTCTGAGTCAGTCTTCTTTTGGTCCACGTCCCAATCATGCAAAATGTTCTCGCAGACAGTCTCAATTGCACCAGGATAAGAGCCCATGAATGGGAGCTAAAGCAAGAGGTTCCAGGTCACATCCTTGACCTTTGGGGTCGTCTGGAAGTGGATCTGTTCACAGCCCCATCAAACGCAAACCTTCCCAAGTTTTGCTCACTCGATCCTGGGCATGATGTTTTCTGGCAAGACACACTGTCACTTTCTTGGACAGGGAAATTTCTGTACACAATCCCTTCCTTTCCAATCTTACAGTGTGTTGATCAAGGTACAGTCAGAAGGAGCACAAATGATACTGAAAACTCCATTTTGGCCTCAATAAATCTGGTTCCCGGTGTTTCAGCAGCTAGCAGTGGAACGAACCTTCGATCCCTCTACCTCTGTCTCACGATCTCCTGACCCAGGAGGGGGGGCACACTGGTGACTCCGAGGCTAATGTTCCTTCATTTAGATGCATGGCACCTCAGGACTTAGCTGCTTCTAGGTATGGGGTTTCTCCAAGGGTTACTCAAATTTTGGTAGAGGCGCGAAAGCCATCTACCTATGCCATGAAGTGAAAGCACTTTTGCCATTTGGGCCACCTCAAAAGATTTGGATCCTATCTCGTGCCCTGCTCCCCAGGTCATGGAGTATCTTCTCCATCTGTCGGATCTGGGCATGAGCTATTCTTCACTGAAGGTGCATCTAGCAGCCATCTCTGCCTACCATGATCCAGAGGGCAGCAAGACAATGGCTAAGTTAGAGGTCTCCAAAACCTTTTTGAAAGGTATTTTGCATCTGAAACCCCTGGTGCGCAACCCTGCTCCACCTTGGGACCTTAATTTTCTTTTAGAAAAATTGACCTCACCTCCTTTCGAACCAGCAAGTATTTGTAACATGTGCTTTTGTCCTGGAAAGTGCTCTTTTTAGTTGTGCTCACTTCTGCTTGAAGAATTTCTGAGCTTGAGGCCCTGATGTGTAAGGTACCTTAGTTGATTTTTCAGAGACCAGTGGCTCTGCACACAAATCCTAAGTTTCTTCCCAAGGTTGTTTTGGAGACTACCCTTAATCAGTTTCTAGAATTGCCGGTACATTACCCCAAGCATTCTAATTGGGGAGAAACCATCCTGAATACATTAGACGTTCACATAATTTTACGTTGATACACGTACAGGACAAAAGATGTCTGCAAGGTGGATCAGCTTTTTGTTTCTTTCGTACCAAAAAGGGAGGGTTCGGCAGTTTCCAAACAGTGCCTTTCAAAATGGCTGGCAAACTGCATTACTTTTTGTTACCAAAAGTATTGTAAGTCCTTCCAGGGCAGGTAAAAGGATATTCTACCAGGGGAATGGCTGCTTCCGCAGCCTGTTTCAGAAATGTATCTGCTGCAGACATCTGTGCAGCAGCTACTTGGAGTTCTATCCACACTTTCATGAAATACTACAGTTCGGACATTGCCTCGAGGCCTAGGGCCAGTTTTTGACTAGCAGTCCTTCAGGGTCTCCTCTCCTAAATTTTCTGGCTTTCTGCTAGGATTGTGTTCCAGCATCTCATGTGTTTTCTTGTCCCTTGGACTCTTTACTGCTAGGGACTCAGTCCTACAAGTGATTACCTACTGCAAGAGCCCTCTTGAAGTAAGGTAGTGCAGTTACATAAGAATTTACCATAACAGTAGATGTTCGAGAGAGGCCGTTGCAGTAGGCAACCCTTTTCCCACCCATCTTCCCCCTCTTTATTTACAGCTGTCTTTCCAGAAAGTCATTTTTTGGATTCAGGAGCCTCTTTCCATTCTCCTGTCATGACTTTTGGGGATCTCCGGTGGGAGAACTGGAGGGCAGGCGTGGGGACGCCCACTATATGGTGTCATGCTGGCGTCAGTCACATGATGCGAATTAGGTGGTCCCCATCAGGTACTATAGCAAAGTTTCGTGCAGTCCCTGACGCCAGGGGGCGCAGTCCTACAAGTGATTGCCTACTGCAAAAGCCTCTCTCGAAGATATGCTGTTATGGTAAGTTTTTACGTAACTGTACTTTATCTGAAATGTTCAGGGTAGAAAGGGTGTGGCCCACAGATGTCTCTTTCACTGGTTTTGTGAAAAAAATATTAATCCATTCTAAAGTTATTACATTTTAAAAATTCAGTTCTAAGCATGCTCAGTAAGTCTTTTGGATAGCTGCTTGAAACAAAACAAACAAAAAAAAATTTAGTCCATATGAAAAATTATCCTTTTTCGTATGGGGGGCATCCTTATTTGGGAGGAAAAAAATCTTTTTTTGCATGGCTGCCATCTTGTTTCTGTTTTTATTTACCCCAAAAAATTTCAAAACCCACAAAAACATAGACTTTGATGGCAGATAAGGACAGTTTGGCCCACTCAGTCTGCTCATCTCCCTACCTATTGGATAAGTTGCAGATCCTAGTTAGCCAACAGCCTACTTCCTCCAATCCCCCACTATAATTTCCTTATGTCTGTCTCATGCGTTCTTGAATTCCTCCACTGTTTTTGACCCCACAACCTCCTTAGAAAAGCCATTCCATGTGTCCACCACCCTCTCCATGAAAAAATACTTCCTTGCGTTTCCCCTGAGCCATCCTCCCTCTATCTTCAAATTGTGCCCCCTTGTTCTTGCACATCTCTTTTTCTGAAAGATGCTACCCTCTTGGAGTTTGATGATTCCCTTGAGGTACTCGAAAGTTTCAATCATGCCCCCCTCTCCCTCCTTTCCTCAAGGGTATACATATTAAGCTTCTTTAGTCTCTCTTCATATGGTTTCTGGTGCAGACCCTGCACCATATTAGTTGCCCTCCTCTGGACCGCCTCCATCCTGTCTATGTCACCTATGTATGTACCTATGCATTTAATTGCACTACTTTGTCTACTGTATGCTTTTGTGTCTGTAATCTGCAATTAATTCCGGGTCGCCCCTGAAAAAGGGACTTGGTTGTCTCAGTGGGCCTACCCGGTCAACAAATTTCAATAAATAAATAAATGTCCTTGCAGAGATGGAGTCTTCAGAACTGCACCCAGTACTTCAGATGGGGTCTCGCCAACTGTCTGTAGAGAGTGATGACAACTTCATGTTTTCTACTGGTGATGCCTCTCCCCATTGGTGCTGGTACAGTTCAAAAAGTGCTAGGGCCAAGGATGTAAGGGGTAAATTCTCCCCTATTAACATGATTGCAAAAACTGATTGGGCCATTTATGAAAGTGGTAGGGCCATGGCCCTAGTGACCCCCCTGTTCCGGCACCTATGCCTCTTCCTATGCATCCCAGTGTCCCCCTAGCCCTCCTTACTGCCTTCTCACATTGTCTACCTACCTTTAGGTCATCTGATATGACTACCCTCAGATCCCTTACCATTTTTGTTGCTGTTAGTACCTTCCCTTCCCCCTCCTCATTGTGTACTCTTCCCCTGGGTTTTTGTTTCCCAGTTGTGTTACTTTGCACTTCTTCACATTGAATCTAAGCTGCCATACTTTTGACCATTCCTCCAAACTTACCAAGTCCCTTCTCATCATTTCCACACACCCCTTCCCGGTGTATCAATCCTGTTGCAGATCTTTGTGTCATCTGCAAAGAGGCATACGTTTCCTTCCAGTCCCTCTGCAGTGTCACTTATAAAGACCTTAAAGAGGACTGGCCCCAGTGCTGAATCCTGTGGTACCCTGCTAGTAACCCCCCTTTCTTTGGCTTGGACTCCATTTACTATTACCCTCTGTGTCCTGTTGTCCAGCCAATTTTTTACCCAGGCTACCACCCTGGGACCCACTGCCATGCTGGCTAACTTGTTTATTAATCTGTTATGTGGGACTGTGTCAAATGCCTTACTAAAGTCTAGGTAGACTATGCCCACAGCCCCTCCCTGGTGTATTACTTTGGTCACCCAGTCAAAGAAATCTATTAGATTCGTCTGACATGACCTTTCCCACTGTGAATCCATGCTGCCTTGGGTCCTGTGCTTCGCTGGCCTCTAGGTACTCAACAATTCTTTTTTTCAGATGTGATTCCATCATTTTCCCTACTACCGAGGTCAAACTAACAGGTCTGTAGTTTCCTGCCTCTGCCTTGCTCTCACTTCTATGAAGAAGAATCACATCAGCCTTCCTCTAGTCCTCAGGTACCACACCATCCTCCCATGATTTGTTAAAAAGGGTAGTCAGTGGTGTCACTAGTTCTCCCCTTAGTTTTTTTAGAATTCTGGGGTGAATTCTGTCAGGCCCCATTGCCTTGTCCACCTTGAGTTTTAGGAGATCTTACTTCGAGAGGGCTCCTGCAGTAGGTCCTCACAGATAGGACTGTGCCCCCTGGCATCAGGACCACACGGCAAACTTCTAGCTAGCAATCTATAGCAGGGGACAGCCCCCAATATCACATGATGGGACATCAGTGTGGCCATATATAGGGGGCGGTCCTCATGCCCCCTCTCCAGTTCTTTCCCTCTGTGGACCTGAATTCGTCATACCTCGCGGTGAAGTCTGCTTCAGTCAACTGCCATTTTCTATAAGTATTATAAAGTCTTTTTCTTTTCTTTACCAAAGTTTTGTTGCCTGTCTTCATGCAAACTGAAAAAGAAGTGCTCATAGTGCGGCGCTCAAATCCCGCATAGGGATGATCACTTCCTCTGCGTCCTTTGCCTGGGCCCCAAACACTGGGTGGCTGATTGCAAGATCTGCCAGTCGTTTAACCAGACCATGTGCTTCCGGCGCCAGAAGGCCCTCAATGCCCATCTCCTAAAACAATGCCTTGCATCAATGGAAAAGGAGCTTTAGGAGCTGCGGGAATGTTCGTCTTCACCCACTCCAGAGGAAAAAAAGGGCCTCCTCTTTGGTGAATACTCCACCTCCTAGGTCTCTATCGGCCCCGGTGGATTGGACGCTTTCTCCCCCTCCTGCTTCGGTCAGTGGGCAGCAAGGGTATTCCTCTCTGGAGGACCTAATTGTGGGACCTGCTGACAGCTCAGCCAATAATAAGACTCCCTACAGCTCCGCCGCCAGGTGCATGGCCTTGGTTGATAAGCCGAACTCCAGCTCTTTGGCTGTTGTCTGCTCGACCACGATGGATAAGCCGGACACTGGCTCCTTCGACGCCGGCCTGGTTGAAGCCGATCAGTCAGTCGCTGGCTTGTCCATCGACCGCTCGGCTGAAGCTCTCCTGTCGGATCCTTCATTAGATCCCGATGATGCGCAAAGCCAGCTTTCAGGCTTCCCTTCATCCTGCAAGGGTTCTCCCTCCCAGGCCTCACTGATCCAGCCCAACCTCTCGTTTTCCACAGACTTCTGGGACTCGCGTTCTGCTGTCAAGGAGACCTCTCCTACCTCAGGCCTTCACACCGAGATTTCTGTGCTCAGTCAGGGTATCAATTCCCCTTACCTTCCTTGCCCTTCTCAGATCAAATGTTGGGTGGTATTCATGACCCAATGCTGGGCCAATCTCTGGTTCAAACCCCCCACGGATTTGGGGATGAACTTACGGCCTTATGCTCTGATGCCAGAGCCCCCTCCTGGCCCATCAGGGATCCCCATAGAGACTCCAGGCCAGCCGATGGACCCACACATTCCCAGTGGCCCCCTTGGCACCGCCACCTTCTGGGCCTTCAGCCCCTCTGGCAACTACCCCGCCTACCTCCCACCACAGTTCATATACTACCCGCCATCTGGAGGGCAATCTCCGGGGTACCCGATGCCGGGCTACATGTACCAGGGGTACTATTCTTACCCCTACTGGTATCCACCTCCTGGCTACCCCCCTTACTCTACCATGGGGTACCAAGGCTACCAGCCTCCCCTTCCATCTCCTCCACCTTAGCCGGAACCACAAGAGATGATCCCGGCATGGTGGAAGGATGCAAAATCTCCACTCCTGCAAGACCTGGGACAACCCCATCTGGTCATGGCAGCCACCACAGCCAACAAGGCAGTGACAAGGAGCCAATCTGTTTGACCACCGGTCATTGGACAGGGACTCAGGCAGACATCCAACCGGGTTTTCATTGGCGCTAAGGCCGCGGAGGTGATACCAGTCATCACCCCCATTCCAAGCAGGCCAGAGTCTTCCAATTTGGACTCCAACTCTGCTGGTCATTTGGAGTCTCATTCCCCTGTTGATCCACAACCAAAGGAATCTCCCAAGTCCCACCAGAGGACCCATCCTTTGCGGAGCTCCTCACGTCCATCCAGCAAACCTGTGGTTGGGCGTCTCAGGAGGTGGACCCTAAATGGAAGCGGCTTGCAGAACACCTTGACCTCACTAATGTGAATCTCCTTCCCATCCTACCATGACACTCTCCTACAGTTGGTGAACCATGATGGATGTGTCTTGTAGTACATTTAGACAGTAGTATGTTATTTCTGTTACCTACTGCTGGTTGTCTGTGATTGGTTATGTTGCTGTATCCTCCCCCCTACTTGCGTGTGTGTGTGCGTGTGTGTGTGTGGTGCTGAGGGTTGGGGGGAATGCAGAGTTAGGGTTTTCAACCGTAACACCGAATTTCCTCACTTTTGTCGCTGTGGAACAACCCTAACCGATGCATTAAACAGAGTTTTTGCCATGAATTCCTTTCTTTTTGAGAATGTGCATAAATAGTGAATGGAATGTGGTGGTGGCGCTCCCAACATGCTGCCCATGTCTGTGTAAGAACTGTAACAGTAACGCTGATACTGACAGTGATGGTAACGGGGAGTGAAACACAAGCGCTAATGGTAACTGTAACACCAACATAAATGTGAATGCAAACGCAAGCGGTAACTGTTACGATAACGCAAATGGAAATGCAAACGCAAGTGGTAATGCAAATGGTATCGCAAATGCAAATGGTAACAGTGACGCAAATGAAAATGCATAATGCAACGGTAATGGTTACAGTAATGTAACCGCAAACGCTAACAGTAACAGTGAGGCAAATGGAAATAGAAACACAAATTGTAACGGAAACACAAGCGCAAACCGTAACGCAAACGGTGAGGGAAAAGCAAATGTAAATGCAAACAGAAACGGAAACGGTAATAGTAGGCTGATGTAAGGCAACAGTAACAAAAAAGTCTATCTCGCTTCATTTCCGAGATCACAGTACAAAGGCAATGTGAGCCAACAGTAGCAAAAAGTCTGTATCTCACTTTGTTTCCGAGATAATGGCACAAAGGTGATCTGAGCCAACAGTAGCGAAAAGTCTGTATCTCGTTTCATTTCTGAGATAATGGCACAAAGGCAATGTGAGCCAACAGTAGCGAAAAGTTTGCATCTCACTTTGTTTCCGAGATAACGGCACAAAGGCTAATGTGAACCAAACTACTGAAAGGTACCTCCGTACCACTAGGGCTACCTACGCTATAAATTTCAAGCCACTAGCTCCATGCATAACGCTATGCACAAAATGTTAACTGCGACACGCAGTATCTCTGCAGCAAATTATTTTTCCAACATGTAGACAGCATAATTCACACCTCCAGGACATCCACTCAACACCCTCCAGATTTCATGTTAAAAGACCAAACCGTTCCAGAGATATTCAGTTTTACAATTTGTGCACCTTTAAGAAGTCTTCCACCAGAAAATGGCGGAACTCGCAGAAGAAGATGCGCTAAAATGTCGGACCTGGCGGCTGAAAAATCTCTAACTATGAGGGGGGGCAACTTCAAATGGCAATAACTCTGGAACGGAACAAGATTTTTTCATCAAACAAGAGTGGCATGTTTCTTGAAGAAAAGCCTCTCTATGTCCCAGGTTTCAAACCAATCAATCACACAATGGCTGTGCAACACCATGGGCAACACATTGCACTAAATTAGCAAGAACTGAATTTTTCTCACTTCACTGTGCAAAAACTATGTCCGACTAAAATGAAAATTGGTAAATGACATGTACCATACCATACCAGAACATGTATAACAAATGTTATCTGAATCTGTTCAACAATTGCACAGCATCACGCTGGGAAAGCTGCTCAGGAGTGCCAAAAAGAGCATTTTTGCCACTTTGCTACACAAGAACCATATATCCAATGTAACCAAAAATTGGTAAAAGAAGACATACAGTACCATAGCACGCATGTCCAGAATTGTGTGAAAACCGTACAGTGGTTGCACAGCCCCACGAGCAAACTGCACAGCCACAATTCAGCAACTGTAACTGCAAACATCCCAAAAAAAATTGTCACAGTCAAAGATCTATTATTAATCTTTCTACATTTCAAATGCCAGGCAAATCAGATACACAGTTCAAAAGTTATTGAAGCAGAACTAACCAAATTTTCATTTATCTGAGTGGTAAACGCCTGCTGAAGTTTTACACACCAAACCACTGAAAGGCACCTCCGTATCACTAGGGCTACCTACGCTATAAATTTCAAGCCACTAGCACCATGCATAACGCTATGTGCAAAACATTAAATGTGTCACACAGTATCTCCGCAGCAAATTGTTTTTCCAACGTGTAAATAGCATAATTCACATCTCTGGGACATCCACTCAACGCCCTCCAAATTTCATGTTAAAAGACCAAACCGTTCCAGAGATAATTCAGTTTTAAAGTTTGTGCACCTTTAAGACGTCTTCCACCACAAAATGGCGGAACTCATTGCCGAAAATGCAGTAAAATGGTGGAACCTGTGGCTGACAAAATCTCTGACCGTGAAGGGGGGCCAAGTTAAAAAGATTGTAACTCTGGAAGGGAACAACATGTTTTCACCAAACAAAAACCGGCATCTTACTTGAACAGAGGGCTTTTTACAAGCCAAGATTCAGACCAATAAACCACACAGTAGCTGTGCTATGTGTCTCACAAGACAGTGCAAACAATTAGCAAAAACTGCATTTTTTGCACTTCACTGCATAAAAACCATATGTACCAGTGAAATAGAAATTGGTAAATAAATAGATGTACCATTCCACTCCATGTATACTGAATCTTATCCAAATCTCTTTAACAGTTGCAGAGCAGCATAAGTATAAAACTGCACACGAGTGGCAAAAAATGCATTTTTGGGGCTTCACTGTGCAAAAAATGTATGCAGATGTCAAATGAAAATTGGTAAATGCACAGAAGTACCATAGTAGACCAAGTATTACAAATGTCACACAAATCCATTCAACAGTTGTAAAGTTATCATACAAAGAATGTGACATTTAAGCGTAAACGGTAACACCAAGGGGGGCCAAATTCAAACACTTATAACTCTGGAACGGAAAACATTTTTTCACCAAACAAAAACTGGCATCTTCCTTGAACAAAGGGATTTCTACAAGCCAAGCTTCAGACCGATGGCGATAACCCACACAGTGGCTGTGCTATGCGTCGAGCAAAACAGTGCAAATAAAATAGCAAAAACTGCATTTTTTGCACTTCACTGCGCAAAAACCATATGTACCAGTGAAATAGAAATTGGTAAATAAATAGATGTACCATTCCACTCGATGTATACCAAATCTTATCCAAATCTCTTCAACGGTTACAGAGCAGCACGAGCGTAAAACTGCGCACGAGTGGTGAAAAATACATTTTTGGTGCTTCACTGTGCAAAAAACGTATGCAGATGTCAAATGAGAGTTGGTAGATGCACAGAAGTACCATAGTAGACCAAGTATTACAAATGTCACACAAATCCGTTCAACGGTTGTAAAGTTATAACCACACAAAGAATGTGATGTTTAAGTGCAAACGCAAAGAGTATCGCCAACAGTGGCGCAAATGGTAACAATAACCCAAATGGTAAACGCAAACGTAAATGCAAACGGTAATGAAAAAGCAAACGTTAATGATAACGCAAACTGAAGCACAACTGGTAATGCAAACTGTAATGGTGACAAGTGGAAACAGTAAGACAAGCATTAACGGAAACACAAGCACAAACGTTAATGCAAATGGTAATGGTAACAGAAATGGAAACATAAACGGTAATGCCAACGGTGATACAAAAATGAAATGCTAACGCAAACTGTAATGGAAACGCAAGTGCAAATGCAAACGAAAATGGTTACGTAACCGGTTATGTAAACACAAGCACAAACGTAAACACCAACACAAATGGTTGCACAAACAGTAACAAAAACGCAAACTGTTACAGTAGTGCAAATGGAAAAGCAAATGGTAATACCAACGGTGACACAAAAGGAAACAGTAACCCAAATGGTAACACAAATGCAAGTGCAAAAGCAAACAGAAACAGTAACGCAAACGGTAACGTAAATGCAAGTGCAAACGAAAAACACAAATGATAACATAAACGTTAATGAAAATGGTAACGCAAATGCAAATGCTAACAGTAATGCCACCGGTGATGCAGAAAGAAACAGTAATGCACACGATAAGAGAAATGCAAGTGCAAACACTAACGGTAAGAGAAACCCAAACTCAAATGATAACGAAAACGGTAATGGTAACAGAAACGGTAAGGGAAATGCAAACACAAACGCAAATGGTAATGCCAGCGGTGACGCAAAAGGAAACAGTAATGCAAACGCAAATGCAAATGGTAATGCACACGTTGACAGAAACGGAAATGGTAACGCAAACAGTAACTGTAAAGGAAGCAGAAATGGTAACAGTAACAGGAACGCAAACGCACATGCTTTGTGTCCCAAAAAGCTGCATTCAGAAGCACAGTGAATAGAAAGAATGTGGGCATAATAATGGCCCTCCGACCAGAAAATGAGCACTTGGAATACTAAATTGCTTATATCTCAGGAACCGTACTACGTAGAAAAAAAATTAAAATCTCATATTATTTACGATTTTCCCTGCTAGTTTTGAACTTAGCCCCCAGTGTGGGTCCAATAATTTTGTGATAAAAACTCTGTATCGCAAACCGTTCTCGAGATACGGGACCTGAAAGGCACGGCAGATGCCATAATGTCATCCTATGGGAAAAATTGTCAACTTTGGAGTGCCGTAACATTGCAGCCCAGTAATATTTTGGCACCAAACCACTAAAAGGCACATCTGTGGGACGTTAGCTTTCCTCCTTGCAAATTTCAGCCCAAAAGACCAAACTGTTGTTTTGCAGCAGGGTGGCAAAGATTTCCTACTGTTTTGGGCATAGTGTCGCAAATTACTTTCGCAAATCACAACACTTTCACAAAAAAAATCACGAAAATGTCACATTTGCAAAAGTATTTTGTGACACTACTTTTTACAAAAATGTTAAAAACATATTTCTGGGGTGTTTTTCCCCCAAAAAAGACATGGTTAGCATCCTCAGGGCTCGACTACGTGAACACAACAAGAATTGTGTCCCTAGAGGGTCCCAAATTTAAATGCCAAGTATTTTTCTGACCACCAACTGAAAAAAAATTGGCTGAATCACGAAAGTAAAAGGGTAAGTTGCAACAGTAAAAACTGCATTTACGACACTTTTGCATAGTTTAACTTTTCCCATAGACTATAATGGCATTCAGTGTTTTTTAGAATAACTTTTGAACCATTTAATATTTATTCCCGACATCTTCAAAAGGCACATCAGGGACGCCAGCTGCATGTTCCCTGAAGTTTTTGGACCAATTGAGCAAACCGTGCAGGCTGTAGGTGCGAGCAAAGAAACGCGCAAAAACACGTAATTTATGCATTTTATGGCGCTCTGTAACTCTACAACAGTACATCCGCCCATAACTAAACTTGGCAGATGCAGAGATCTATGGTACCAGACCATGCATTCCAAATGTCAGGCAGATCCATGGTAAGGTGGCAAAGTTATTAAGGTGCAAAATTTCAGATTTAACCTTAAATGGGGTACTCAACCCTAACTATAGTGGCACTACCATGCCACTAATATATTTATACAATGGGGGTGAGACATATTCCAGTAAAATAAACCATGTTATTTTCACTGCAGTGAAATAAATCCTGATGACGTCAGCAGAGTTAAAATAAATACTGTTTATTACACTCCGAAAGCCACGCAATCGTGCAAAGTCGCACAAAGCCGAGGCTAAACCCACGCAAATTGTACATTTTGCAACACTGCCCCATTGTATAAATAGGACACATGATGGGCACATCGTGGAATATAAAAAACATTTTCACTACTGCCTCGTGAGCACTGCGTATTCCACTCGTGCCTTTGGCACTCATGAAATATCCAGGCTCACTCTGCAGGAGTGAAAATATCTTCCATATTCCACTTATACCCATCATGTATCCCATATTTATATATATTATATATATATATATATATATATATATATATACTTTTGTATAACCTCAAACATATCTTAAATAAACAAACAATAATTATTAAAACCAAGAAAAGGTTCAGCTCTACCTCAAAAAAGTTTGTCTCCAGTGTCTGCTCACTATGTAAAGTTGAGCCTAATGTGAGCATGGTAATCTTAGGCTCACCTATATATGGTGAGCCTAATGTGAGCACACTGCCTTCCATAAGAGAGACAGAGAGGATGTGGGCTGTTCTGCATAGCCCTGAACAACTTGCTGAGTTTAAAAGACTCAATGAGAAATGGAGATAAAGGGCAGAATTCACAAAGAAGATGCGCCTGCATAGCCATGCATAGCCATTCACAGAGGCATGCGCCGTGCCAAGCGCAACACCACTGTGAATCGCCACAGGACACGGCGCAACCGCAGATGCTCCTGCACAAGCAGGATGCCCTGCAGCCACACAGGGGAGCCAGGCAGAACTGGAGCAAAATAGCAGGGCAAGAGAGAGGCCACAGAGCTGGAACAAACAGACCCACGGACACAAGTGTTGAGTAAAACATGTTTATAAAAGGTAATGTGCATATAAACGGTACAAACCAAAAGTCACAAAGGAACAACAACAGCATCAACAAACGGGTAAGAGGGGAGCAGGGACGGGAAGGAGGATAGGAAAGGGACAGAAACAGGGGACAGAGTAGGCTAACTATTTACACGGGATGACCCCCAGAAAGTGGCAGGGGGACACTAGTGGCACCGTGCCCTGCCACGCAGCACCCTGGCACGGACTGGGAGGTGCAGCATGACGCCCCGCAGGGCAGCAGACAGGCACTGAACAGTCCATGAGAGAGAGGGCACAGAGCTGTCTGGATAGCCACATGGATCCTCTGGTCCACATCTACTGGCGCAGCACCACCACCACCACCCGCAATAGCACGTTGAGCCAGAACATCTACAGCAAATAACAGAAAGAACACACACTTAGGGCCAGAATGTGGAACACAACCCACCCACCACCGACCGCACAGAACTAGAAAGACAGCAATCATGGAAAGCAGTACTCTCCCAACCCCAGCAGGGCACCAGGCCTGGCACCCATGTATCTCCAACGCTCTTCAGCTGCATCCGTGGCCTGCCCCCTGGTCCTGCAAAACACAACAAACAGCACCGTGAGCAAACACTGCCACTGTACAGGATGCAGTGCTACAGCCCCCCACCCGCCAGCATGTGGCCATGCAGCAGACAGTGATGCCTGGCTGTAAAGCACCCAGTGTTAGCAAGCACACACAGCCATGCCCTGCCCCCCTCGGCTCCAGGGCAGTGCAGCACAGGAGCACCATGAGGGCAGTGACATACATACCCAGCATGTGCCACACAAGGAGACAGCTGAACAACACCTACCTGGACAGGGCAGTGCACCCCTGCGTGCACGGCGTCGCAGCCACACAAGCTTCTCTTAGTCCCACCTCTGGAGGTCGCCATAGCGATGCCTGTACTGCTCCCCTGTGCATGGCATCCCAGTATGGTGCACAATTCGTGATGTAATGGAGGCCCACACCTGGGCCCTGGGCACATGGAGGTCCTTCTGTCCAAGCAGGCGCCCCTCCGCAGCCATGACCTGTGCTACAAGATGTAGCAGCTCTATCTGTGACCAGTTCATGGCCCTAGGCACCATTCTTCCAGCTCTAGGCATCTTAAACTGTGAACAGACAGTGGCAAACAGGCAAAGCGCCATCTAGCGAACGTTTTGAGCCACGTGAAACAGTGAAGCACGTGCAGCACAGCGCGCACTGAACGTGAAGCGCGAATGGCCACTGTCGACAAGCCCGTGCATGCGCAAGCCAGCACGCAATAGCACTGCACGGTCAGGACACAGTCGTGCATGTGTGTTACGCGGCGGGTGCCATGTTGTGCACGGCATGTGCCATGAACGTGTACCACGCACAGTGCGCGATCCATGGGCAGGGCCAGATCAGTGCAGCGTGGACAGCACATTGTGGGACATGCTGCGCGATATGGCGCACGGCACTGTGATCGTCAGGCCCGCAATGGCGCAACTGGACAGCGGCGGAATGGTGCATCATGGGGGATGCACCGCAACACACTGCCACCGCGCATGCATGATGGATGCGCCATGTACAATGCCAAGTCAAGCAGATGCGCCAACCAGTTCACGCATGCACTGGAAATGTGCTGTACGGTCATTGGCTCATCACACAGATGCTCCGTGTAAAATGAGATAAGCTGGGAGCAATTATGCTATTCAGAGAGAATGCGCCCGAAACAGCCTCATCAACCAAGCATGGGCAACTCAGCCGATTTAGCATCTCATTAACAGTTCCTCAGGCCTCATTTGCATGCCTTGAGCTATAAATGCTCCCAATTCTGCAGGCTGAGTCCAGGACACTGAGAGGAGTCAGTGCCTACAGGGTGAGTATACAGCCACGTTTACAGGGCTACAGCACACACTGGTGTGTCTGTATCAGAGCATGCACAACAGGTGGGACCCCTGTACACCACACGTTGGACCAGACATCCATTAGGTGGCACCCACGGCAAAATGTGTTATCCTACAGCCTGGCAGTATCCACGGAGTGACAATGGACTGGTCCCTGCCATAACCACAGTGGATGACTGGGTCACCGGGACACACACAGCACATACGGAGCACCATTGCCGATCTCTGGTGCAGATGGCAGTTTGCCGAGGCGGTGTAATGTGGGACAGGGAAGGGATGTGACGTGTACGGCCGTCCACCTAGTGGGCACAGGGATGGGACGTATGGCTGAGGGTGGCTTGCACTGTGAGGTGGATGCAGCACCATGCTACAGGTAGGTATGGCTCACAGAGCGACACCCGTGCAGGCACATTGTCACTCCGGCCAGCCCGCACACTGTTGCTGCCCGAACAGTGCCTGCCACCACATGGCAGTCACCCTCTGCCCTGCAGCCGTCCCAGGGGTGGCACCCAGGTTGGATGTGGCACCATAGTGGTGCCACACATGCTGCAGGGGTACTGGGACATGTCCACGGCAGACGGGACAGTGTCACACCCCCTGGGGTGGCTACACTGTACCACCCACCATGGCCTGGGTGCCGTGAGTGGCACGTGCGGCATCCCACATGGACCACATACCATGGTCCATGTCCACCTGTGCTTGGCTGCCCACACGTGGCCCACTGCACAGGCCACTAGCAACACAGACCATGGTGAGGCTACAGACAGCGGGAGATGGTGCGGGTCCATGTGTACCCACAGGCGAGTCTGACACCAGGATGCTTCTCCCCACAGTAGTCAAAATGTCTGAGGAGGCAAGTGCTGCCACCAAACTTCACAAAGGATGAGGAGAGGGCACACATCAAGGTATGCCACCTACGCCTGGATGTACTCTCCGGCAGGGGAGGTAGCTGGACGGTGCGTGCGGAGGGCTGGGAGGAGGTGGCCCGGCAGGTGAACGCAGTGGTACCGTTCAACCGCACAGTGCAGGAGTGCCATAAGCATTGGAACGACGGCCGACAGAGGGCCAAAGAGAGGGTGGCCAGCATCCAGGCATCCCTGCAGCAGACAGGGGGAGGACCAAGCTCAGCGGCACAGCTCAGCCCCAACAAGGCCCTCCTGGCCGCCAGTGTTTTGGGGACAGCCGTGCATGGCGTCCCAGGAGGTGGCTTCCAGACGGGGGGGGCAGCTGTGCATCCTGGCCGGGCCCTGCCATGAACAGGCGTGCATACCCGGCAGTGTGTTGCCGACCATGCTGTGTGTGACATTGACACTGTCATGTGCATCCTGTGCATTAACCATGTTTTCCTTTCCCTTTGCCACAGCTCCAGCGCGACTCCAGGGCACGGCCACGGCCAACCGTGCAGCCCTCGCTGGCGATGATGTGGGCCCACCCCATGGGGCCGATGACACTGATGTGGGCGTGTCCACGCTCCGTGCACCACCGGTCATGGTCCCTGTGGCAGAGGGCCCTGCGGACCCCTCCACCAGTGCTGGCGGTACTGCTGGCGGGTACACTGCATGGTTGGGGGGCCTGACTGGGTGGTTTGATATTGACCTGGATGAGGCAGTGGACATAGTGGACGCACTCATCGTGCTCGCCAGTGGCATGCAGGGTGAGGGCAGTGGCACTGACGCATGTTCCACTATCAGCAGCACCACTGCCATGGTTGATGGCGGTGCACATGGCGCGGGGATGCCTGTGTGCGGGGCCCTGGGTGCCAACGGCATTCCCACCGTGCTGGGCACTGGTGCAGTGGTGGCACAGCTACCCGGGGCACTGGGTGCCGTGCCCCCTGCACCGCTGCCCAGTGTAGTACTGGCGGCGTCAGTGACATTCAGACAGGGCGCAGGTGTGCAAGCACCCACTACAATGGGCCTGGTGGACAACACACATGGACAGCCAGTGGCAGTGCCCAGCCAAGACCTGCACACATCACAGTCTGACAGGGTGGGTCCACTGCCCATGGATGACCCTGGTGAGGCCGAACCATCCCCTGTATGTCGGCGCCGCCACCGTGCCGCAGTACCTGTCGATGACATGGGTGCCTGCCTTGACCTGTTGCGGACAACTGTGGATAGTCAGGAGACACTCCGGGCGGAGTTCCGGAGCCACAGGGCCGTCCTGGTCCAGGAGCATGAGTCAGCGGTGGTGTGGCATGCTCAGATGCTGGCTGAGACATGCATCATGCGGGTGGGCATGACCGCAGTGATGGAGCAGATCGCAGCTGCTGCGGAGGCAGTGGCTGCATCCACAGCACGCCGTGGACACCGTGCGTCTAGCTGGATGCCCAGGAGCACGTCCCAGACACCCCAACGGTGAAGCCAGGTGAGCTTCCTGCTGCTGACCCCGTCGCCACTGGCATCCACACCCACCGGCCATGGCTCGGCTAGTGGGCATCGGACGGCCACCCCACTGAGCACCCGTTCATGGTCTCAGTGCAGCACCCCTGTGAGGTCCTTGGAGACACCTCCTATGGCTGGTGGTGGCACCCCCATCACCAGTGGTCGTGGCAGAAGCCGCCCGCATGTCTGGTGGTCGTGGGGAAGCCCTGTGATGCCCATGCCCAGGGGCCTGTGGTGGCAAGTGGCACACCCATACATACTGGATGCCCTGTGGGTGGTGCCAGTGCTTCTGTGTGTGGCAGTCGCCAGCCACACGGTTACCCCGGCACCTCCCTATGCTGCCTGTGCAGGCTGTCCGATGTGTTTGTATGTACCGCTGTCGTGACATGTGTCTTGGGAATGATAAGTGCATAATGATGCCTGCAGTGACCGTGTGATGGCCGCTGTGCGCACTGACTTGTGACAGTTTGGGCATGGTCTGTTTGGTTCTGGGGTGATGCATGCATGGTGCCTGTCTGTGAGTGTGTATGTCCCCCACCGTGTGCATGTGCCTGCGTGTGCACCCCTGTGTGGTGTATGGTGCCCGCCATTCCACTGTCATGCTGTCCCTACACTGTAGTGCACAGAACTGCACACGTACCAACCTGCGTATTTACCTGCGTGTCCCGAAGTGTTCCTCCACCACTTGTGTGCGGTATGCCTGTGCCCTTGCCACCAGCCTGGGATCCCTACGTCCATGCCCAACTTCACTTCCATAGTCCTCAGTGTATGCCCTGGCTGCACCGTCCTCCACCCCCTTCTCCTCCTCCCTGGAACTGTTGCCCTCACCGGCCTCGACAGGTATCCCATGGCCATGGGCCATGTTGTGTAGCATACAACAGGCAGGAATATGCCACAGGCCTTCTCAGGGCTGTACTGTAGGGCATCACCTGACTGACACAGGCACTGGAAATGCATCTTCAGCATGCCGAAGACACACTCAATGATGGCGCGTGTCGTGATTTGTGCCTCATTGTAGCGTTCTTCTACCACTGTTCCAGGTCATTGGATGGGGGTGAAGAGCCAGGGCCACAATGGGTATGCGGTGTCACCTGTGGGGGTAGACGTGTCTCCATTAGTACATTGTGTTACACTGTGGCATGTGCCCTGTCCCCATACCGCCCTCTGTGTTGTGTGCCCCTGTCCTGCCTCTCCCGCCTGTGCAGACGCATGCCTGGCAGTCCTGCATCCCTGCCTTGGCTGCCCCTGCCTGCTCCTGTCCATCATGTGGTGCACATTGGTCACGTGCCACCCTGCGTCCGCCTATGCACCCTTTCACACCCCAGCTGTCCCAGTGCCCTCATGCCTGCAACTGCCCGTCCACAGCCCACCCCATGTGTCCCGGACATTGTGCCACCCTGTGCTGTTGGCGCTCAGTCACATGTGCCTAACAGTTGTCCACTTTGGATGTCCCCGACCTCGAACCTTGTGCAGAGTGCCAACTGGTGCCATATGTATGCATCATGTGCACTCCCAGGGTGTGTGGTGCAGACATTGGTGCTGCGCCATGTGGAATCGCACATCACCTGGCAGTTCACTGAATGGTACCCCTTTCAATTCACATATGTGATGCCCTCCTCACCAGGTGGTGTGCGGATTGCCAGATGGGTGCAGTCAATGGCCCCTATGACACCTGTCATGCGTGCCACCCTGTGGAACCCCTGCATGGCTTCTGTCTGCTCTGCCTTCGTGCTGGGGAATTTGATGTATTCTGAAGCATGCAGTAGCAGTGCAGTGAGGAACTATGTAAGGAGGTGGGACTTTGAGGCCTGTGATATGCCAGTGGTGTCCCCAGTAGGCCTCTGGAAGGTTCCCGTTGCGAGCAGGCACATGACCGTTATCACCTTGGTCTCCACCGAGATGACATGACCTCGAGTGGTGGCTGCCTGCATCACATCATGGAACAGCTCATATAGCTGCCTCAGCATGGCCCTGTTGAGGTGGTATCGCCTGACTGTCTCCACCTCTGTCAGCTGCTTGAAGGATAGCCGTCACGGTACCGCCGTGAGGCTGGCTGCCTATGGTTCCTTCCAGCGCCCTGCCTCCTCCTCCTCATTAGGTCACCAGCGATGGCAACTGCTACCGGGTTCATCCCCCTCTGTCACTGTGGCCCTCTGCTGTAGCTTGCTGCCTGGTGTTGTTGCTGGCGGTTTGTCTGCCTGTGCCTCTCCCTCTGTCTGGTTCCACTTCCCCTCTGACTGTAGCTGTGTGCTGCTGTTGTCGTTCCATTGATGGCATGCTGGTGTGCTGGACATAAGTCTCCTTCTTTTGTACTTATCTTTCTTTGGCACATCTGGATTTGCCCCATTGATGCGCCCTGGTTGTGCTCTGTGAATCGGGTTGCGCTGTGTATGCATGGGTTCGCCCCCTGTATATGCGCCACATGTTGTTACGTTGCACCTGTGGCGCATGTCTTTCAGCGCAGGGCATCTCATTTGCACTGGTGCTTTCTCCCTGTTCTGGCAGATTTCTGACTTGCGCCGGCGCATCTAAGTTGCATCAGGCGCATCTGTTTTGTGAATTCTGCCCAAGCTCCTTAAGCTCATGGCTCCAGTGATATACTGAAATTTGAAGAATTTAACAGAGTCACATCTCCTTTTAATAGGCACCAGAGGTGAATGTGTAATTACAGGTATGAACATACAATAAACAAGCCTCTATTCACAAGATTTTTTTTTTTTTTAAGGAAAGTGATGCTACAAAAACCTGGGTTTTTGAACATAAATGAAATGTTACAGTATAAAGAAAAGAAGCATAAGAAAACATGACTATATTTTTTTTATAAGAAAATGAACTATAAGGAACAAATTTGAAGACAAGGAGACTTAAAATTATTTAAGGTAGCTCTGAACCTTTTTTTCTGTTATAATGATATTCTATTTATTTAAGATGTTTTCTGAGGCAGCGCTTTGTCAAGGAAAGCCTTGCCGTTTCTCTTAACTCCCTTTGCAGACCTCAGTTCTTTGAATACTTTAGCCCTTTTCATGGTGTCTTTGCTAATGGTTAGAGTCTCTTTTATATGTGGATCTCTTTTACCATGTCGGTCCTTCCATAGGACCTCAGGAAAACATAACCTTTACAGTGAAGTAGAGTGTGATAACAAAATAACTCAAAAAAGAAATTGAGATGTCTCGCAGGAAGGCCAATTTAATCCAAATCTTAACTAAGAATATAAAAATAACAGGTAGGAAGTGACATGTGTGCCTTTAAAGACCATGCCCTTCTTTTCAACAGTAATTGACATTTAGCTTAAAGGGAATGTGTACCACATAGGCTCACCTTGTAATTATGTGAACCTTACCAGCTGATCTATCACTACATGAGAAAAAGCTGGTGGTACTAGTGACCCTAAATAGTTTTTTAGGTAGTTAGCACCCCAGAAGCACAGTGCCATATTTATGTGCCATTACACATTGCATTTGTTCTGGCTCTTGTGATGTTGTCCAGGCCTCATCACCTGGTCAGAATATGGACGTCTAAGTAGTAGCTGCCATAGGTTTAAGTGCACACTGTGCACTTTACAGTCCTCATCACTGCAGTTTTACATGGTGTGCTACAAGTGTCCATGGTCCTCTGGTAGTCCCCATTAAAAATGGGTCAAGAAAACATCCGGTTTAAAATAGAAATCCCTTTTCTTTCAGATGCCCACTTGTCCATGCCAGTGGTCCCAGCATGCTCAGCAGTGAGTGCACATGCCTGTACCTGCAAGTAGCAGGCAGTGTGATATCACTCAGTGTGAGAAAAAGTCAACACAATGTGTGATGCGCTCAAGAAGAAGATGTTATGATGAGGAGGCTCTACTCTAAGGTGGTGAAAAGAGATGAGCGAGGCACCAGAGGTCCGAATTATTTTTCGGATAGGATAACTACTATCCGGACAAGGAGAGGCAGGCGTCGACTTAGTAATTTTAAATGCCCGCAGGGCGGGCGTTTTATTTGGAACCAAGGGGTAGACAGACACAGTCACAAGAAGGAGTAGGTGCTCATAATACACAATAGGGGCAGATTATAATAAGGATAACTGAAACACTTTCGATCTACCACTTTAATGGTTACCTCAGCAAATATAAACTGCAGGCCTACTGTCACTCTTATTCTAGTACTATTTTATACTGTACTCTATACTCTAAACAAGAACCCAGTCTTAGGCTACTCAGCACTACATTAGAGTAATCAGCATCATATGTCTACATCAAAGAGTCCAGAATTTTACAAAGGTCCAGAGATCCGGCGTCTTCGTGTACACCGTCATTCTTCGTTGGTAGCTACAAGGGAAATAAAACAGAACTGTGGAACCCTAATCTCAATTCCCAGCAAGGACCTAGATAAGGCCACTGGGGTGGTGAGTGGTTTGGTAAACAGACCATATATCTTCGGCAAAAGCCCACTCTCTCCGAGGCTGCCGGAATGTAGAACCAAAGCAACTGGTTCCTGAAATAACACACACTGAAGCAAGAGGTTCCTCGGCCAAAACCCACTTCTAGGGTTGCCAAGGATGAAGAAAGACCAAGATCTGCGTGGCGATAAATCCAGTGGAGGACTACCACGATCCGACTGATGCTGCAGCACTCCAAGGGCCAGCTGGACTCGGAAGGAACTCTGACAGGACCAGGAACCATAAGAATCTGAAGAGATGATGGTTGAATCTGCAATCCTCAGGTCAGGAACTAACACAAAACAAAGAAACGGCGGACGCGTCCCGGACTGGGCTTCGACAGACTCGACTTTCGGCGAACGACCAGGTGGGGGGCGCAGAACAGGTTCTCCAAGATGAGCTTCTCTCTTCTGTAGAGGGCAACCAACTTTGGGACATATGGAACAGGAACCAAACCGAACGACATCGGCACGGCTGCGTGGATGCTGCTTCGTGACGACTTTCAAGCTGTGAAAACAAGAAAACGGCGGGTACGACTGGTACACGACGGACTTCGACTTCGACGGACGACATGAACAGATGGGATAAGTTGATGGAGGATCTTCCTGGAGTGAAGAATGCTAGAAGGATGTCTTCTTCTGAGTAGAGACTGATTCTGAGCATGTGGTGTAACAGACCACACTAGGAGACTGCAGTGTGGTAGAAGATTGAGACTGTCTTCGTACAGTAGTAAACATATAACTGAAGAATGCCCAAAGAACTGTGGAATAGTACAATAATTTGCGGGAGGGCAAATTATAACTTCAGGGGTAATTGTTACTGATAAGGGCCAATGTCCAGGTGCTTAGAGCAATAGTTCAGGTACTTGGACCAATAGTTCAGGTACTTCGGACAATAGTTCAGGTACTTCAGACAATAGTTCAGGTACTTAGGGCAATAGTTCAGGTACTTAGGACAATAGTTCAGGTACTTAGGGCAATAGTTCAGGTGCTTAGGACAATAGTTCAGCATAAGCAGTACAGTAATCACAGTAGTTTCACAGTATAGGCAATTAGAACACTCCGAAATGAACCCCTGTTCCTATAGGTAGGGTAGTCTGGGATAGGATCCCTTAATGTCCATTGTGGCTGGGGCCTCCCTTTAGACCAGGCTTTACCTCGGGCCTAATGCCCTACCATTACCTCGGGCCTGAAGCCCTACGTTAGCTTGAGCCTGCCTTATTCCACTAAGCTGGGGCCTCCCTTTAGTACCACTAGGCTGGCTTGCCCTATTCCGCTAGGCCGGGGCCTCCCTATAGTACCACTAGGCTGGCTTGCCCTATTCCGCTAGGCCGGGGCCTCCCTGTAGTACCACTAGGCTGGCTTGCCCTATTTCGCTAGGCTGGGGCCTCCCTATAGTACCACTAGGCTGGCTTGCCCTATTCTGCTAGGCTGGGGCCTCCCTGTAGTACCACTAGGCTGGCTTGCACTATTCCGCTAGACCGGGGCCTCCCTATAATACCACTAGGCTGGCTTACCCTATTCTGCTAGGCCGGGGCCTCCCTGTAGTACCACTATGCTGGCCTGCTCTATTCCGCTAGGCCGGGGCCCCCCTATAGTACCACTAGGCTGGCTTGCCCTATTCTGCTAGGCCGGGGCCTCCCTGTAGTACCACTAGGCTGGCTTGCCCTATTCCGCTAGGCCGGGGCCTCCCTATCAACCAGGCTTTACCTCGGGCCTAATGCCCTACCATTACCTCGGGCCTGAAGCCTTACGTTAGCTTGGGCCTGGTGCCCCACCTTAGATTGGGCCTGGTGCCCCAACTTACAATTGGCCTGGTGCCCCTCAAAATACTGGGCCTGGTGCCCCACTTTATACTGGGCCTGGTGCTCCTCGTTACCTTGGGCCTGGTGCCTCACTTTATAATGGGTCTAATGCCCTACTTTTCATTTGGGCCGGAATTGCCCTTTTAAATGACATTGCCCCTTTAAATTTTCCAGCTCACTGAGAGCTGCTGTCATTCATTAAGCAAATCCTTCCTCCGCTCCGCCCCCTTCATTAATATTCATAGGCCACTATAAAGGCCTTGCTTCCTGGCCCCTCCTGTGGGGCGTCGCTAATCCCGCCTCCCTAATGAATATTAATTCACAGGTCCTAATGACCCGATGCTCCTGCGGCGATCGGCCACCTTCTGAACCGCCTAATGCGCTATTTCAACAAATACCGTTCCCCTCTCAATACGGGCGGTCAGCACAACATGTGCTGCCGCCGACTTACCGCTCTGCAGTCTTCTGGGCTTGCTGGACTGAAGGAGGAGGAGGGATGCTGGCAGAGGGAGGGAGAAACCGAGCAGGCAGCTGGGGGACGACTCGGGGGGCCTCCGACAGCTGAACAGAGCGAACGGCGTGCGGCTTTCAGGCTGCCGACGGGGGACCGAAATTAAACTAAAAATACTTTGGGGGGGCTAAAAATAATAAACGGAGGCTTTTAAGCCCTAACAGCGCGACGGGACAGGCGTTGGCTTCTTCATGGTGCCCCGATGGCACCACCGATGACTTCACCACACAGCAGGCTCTTCAGGCAGTGGAGGCAGAGCAGGCATACAGGTAAGTCCCCAGGGACGGCTTCAACTCTCCAGGTAAGCCCTTTCCTTGTCCCTCTGACTTACTGTGTCCTCTCTCCTCAACAGCTGCCCTCGAACCGACAAACTGTCTTGTTATTTTTAAAAATTAAACTTGCCTAAGTTCTAGAATGGCTGGATTGGAATGCTGTGCATGAGCAGCTCAGCACAGCATTCCATCCAAGCCATTGTTGTTGCAGCTTGCACAGAAATCTACTTTTTGACCAGGATTTAAGTGCACTAGGCACTTTTTACTGTTTACAGTGTTTCCCTGTACCAGGAGGTTGAGTCTCTATTTCTAGGGGCCCCTTTGTACAGTACCATGCTGCCCACACCTCTGCAGGCACCCTGTGCTCCTGTGGACTCTTAGTTTATTTATTTTTATTTTATTTTTCTGGAATGACCAACTTTGGGGCATTACAGATTCGGGCCCGCCTAAAAATACATGTCCCCATGTATTCCCTTTACACTTTATAAAACATTTCTTAAACATTACTTTTATAGGTTTCTTAGAGTATATCTTATAATTCAACATAAACTTCTATGTATGTTAATTAAAACATTTTTAAAACATCTATAACTTTTCAGAAAACTTTCTTATTTAAGTGACCATGTCTGTGGATTACTGTTGACAGGACTTTCCAGAAAAGGAAGGTGATACTTGATAAGCTTCTGATATGTATCTTTTCGGGGGAACACCAAAATTGGACCTCTGTGACCTACGTATCTGGGGAACCATGTTATCATCAGAAATACACTCTATCTCCTGGGAATCTACAGGCCTATGATTTACTGTAGGCTTAGTAACTGGACGGTAGGACAGGTTCATATGGGATGCGTGAACCCAGGGATCAGCATGCCACTGCATTGAGGACCCGTTATCAGTGGGTCCATCCATGGTACGCTCCTGCCTCTCTTTTGGCACTAAGTTAGTATTTTCTTCCACAGTTCCTTGAAGTACACAGGGTTTGAGTTGGCTTTGATGTACCAACTTTTCAACTCCCTTCCTATTTTCTGCCTGGATCTGGTACACTTTGAAGTCAGGATACGGAATTGCTACAACAATGTAAGGCTCAGGTTCCCTTTCCTCAAGCGGATTGTTGCCTTGATTGGTTTTCTTTGCCATGACACGTTCTCCCACAGACAGTGAAAGCCTTTTTGGTGTAACATTGTCCAGCTTCTTTGGTCCCCAAGGGTTAACACATTCTTCCAGTTCAGTCCTCATCTCAGGTTCTGTTTGGCCGACAACCATTTTACTCTTGGACTGTACTCCAGGGGCAAGACAATCTGACTTTCTCTGGGCGTCATTCTGCTGGAGGTACTTGGTTTCTGGTGATGCTTTACATGGCTGGATTTGTTTTCTCTGCCAATCCTCAACTATACACTGGAGCTTTTCAATTTCTTTGCGGAGCTCTTTTCTCTCTCTGTTATTCTGGAGAAGCCATGTGGTTTGTTCTTTGGCCTCCTTTTCTTGCCGTTGGAGAGTTTCCCTGAGGAATTTACATTCTTGCACCAGTTCCATCTTATTGTGTAAAACTTCCTCAGCTTGCTGTTCTGGTTGGCTTCTCAAATTGACTCTTACTGTTGCATTGCTTTGATCGATTCTTTCAATTTCTCTCCGGGTGTCTTCATATAGCTGGTGCCTTGTCCTTTCGGTCTCTAGTCTGTCAGTTCTCCTAAGGGCTCGCTGTTGTTTGTGTTCATCAACATCACATCTGCTGTAGATGGGTCTCTTCTGGCTATCAAACATATTCATCGGGCATCTTCATCTTCTTTTCGGTTGTCTTGTAAAGGGCTCTTTCTTCCAGCCATCTTTAAAGTCCCACACCTCTTGGCAGACTTCAGTCACTTTGTGGATAAGAGCCGCAATCTGATCCGTCCATTCCTGGTTTGGGTTCCTTTTCACTTTCTGGTGAAGCTCTTGGGGTTGAGACCACTGGGTGTAGGCCTTGTTGGAGTCCAGAAAATGGTTCTGACAACTCCCCATCAGTGCTCCCATATTATTTGGACCTTGGGTGATGTAGTCCTTTCTGAACATGCCTCTGGCTGCCGTGGATCTTCCCGTACCAAGCGTTCAACGGTGTATTCAGGCCATGCCACACTCTGGGGCATCATCTTATGTTGGTGGGCTGCCACTTCCTCTCCCATCCTTCTGGATCCCCACATCCTTATGGCCTTTTCTTTAAAATCCTGGAATCGAGCATTGGGATCTTGCCAATGTAGCAAACGGAGCTCTCTTTTTAGGGACTCACTATTCACTCCCTCTGTGAACTTTTCTGTCAAGGTTCCATCAGGGTCCTGAACCTCCCTCGGGTCAGTCTTCTCAATGGCTCTCAGTGCCTCCTGCAGACTTAAGGCATACTCCCATAGCATTTCTTGGGGCTGTTGAGTGCGTGACAAAAACTGCAACTTCAGGTCATAGATAGTTCGCATATCAAATGTGTACTGCAAGCGACGAAAGATCTGGTTGGCAGTGGCTCTCTCCTTTTCTGACCAGGACTGGACCTCACGATGGGCAACTCCTCTCAACTGCCCTATCACTATCTCTATCTTTTGGTCTTCCGGAATCTGATACAGCTGGAACACGGACTGCATCCTGGAGCAAAACTCTTCCAACGTTCTGGAGTTTTCACTATCCTGTTCCTCAGTATACAGTGGAAGCCAGGGTGCTCCTAAGTGTAATACGGCATGGATAAAGGTGACCAGGGCACCTGACCTGGACCTTCTCCAACTCCTCCACACGGTCTGCTACTGTCTTCCATTACAAATAACATCTTGCTCTATGTCTTCTCCGGCTTTGGACTCCTCGGAACATTTTCTATATCCTGCCGACTACGCAAAAAATGTTTGTGTTATGTGATGCGCTCAAGAAGAAGATGTTATGATGATGAGGTTCTACTCTAAGGTGGTGAAAAGAGATGAGCGAGGCACCAGAGGTCCGAATTATTTTTCGGATAGGATAACTACTATCCGGACAAGGAGAGGCAGGAGTCGACTTACTAATTTTAAATGCCCGTAGGGCGGGCGTTTTATTTGGAACCAAGGGGGTAGACAGACACAGTCACAAGAAGGAGTAGGTATGCCCAATACACAATAGGGCAGATTATAACATGGATAACTGAAACACTTTCGATCTACCACTTTAATGGTTACCTCAGCAAATATAAACTGCAGGCCTACTGCCACTCTTATTCTAGTACTGTTTTATACTGTACTCTATACTCTAAACAAGAACCCAGTCTTAGGTTACTCAGCACTACATTAGAGTAATCAGCATCATATGTCTACATCAAAGAGTCCAGAATTCTACAAAGGTCCAGAGATCCAGCATCTTCGTGTACACCGTCATTCTTCATTGGTGGCTACAAGGGAAATAAAACAGAACTGTGGAACCCTAATCTCAATTCCCAGCAAGGACCTAGATTAGGCCACTGGGGTGGTGAGAGGTTTAATAAACAGACCATATATCTTGGCAAAGCCCACTCTCTCGAGGCTGCAGAATGTAGAACCAAAGCAACTGGTTCCTGAAATAACACACACTGAAGCAAGAGGTTCCTCGGCCAAAACTCACTTCTAGGGTTGCCAAGGATGAAGAAAGACCAAGAGCTGCGTGGCGATGAATCCAGTGGAGGACTACCACGATCCGACTGATGCTGCAGCACTCCAAGGGCCAGCTGGACTCAGAAGGAACTCTGACAGGACCAGGAACCATAAGAATCTGAAGAGATGATGGTTGAATCTGCAATCCTCAGGTCAGGAACTAACACAAAACAAAGAAACGGCGGACGCGTCCCAGACTGGGCTTCGACGGACTCGACTTTCGACAAGCGACCAGGTGGGGGGTGCAGAACAGGTTCTCCAAGATGAGCTCTCTCTCTTCTGTAGAGAGCGACCAACTTTGGGACGTCTGGAACAGGAACCAAACGGAACGACACTGGCACGGCCATCGTGATGCGTTTCGGCAGACGTACTTTCAAGCTGTGAAAACAAGAAAACGGCGGGTACGACTGGTACAACTGACGATGGACTTCGACTTCAACAGACGACACGAACAGATGGGATAAGTTGATGGAGGATCTTCCTGGAGTGAAGAATGCTAGAAGGATGTCTTCTTCTGAGTAGAGACTGATTCTGAGCACGTGGTGTAACAGACCACACTAGTAGACTGCACTGCGGTAGAAGATTGAGACTGTCTTCGTACAGTAGTAAACATATAACTGAAGAGTGCCCAAAGAACTGTGGAATAGTACAATAATTTGCTGGGGAGGGCAAATTATAACTTCAGGGGTAATTGTTACTGATAAGGGCCAATGTCCAGGTGCTTAGGGCAATAGTTCAGGTACTTGGACCAATAGCTCAGGTACTTCGGACAATAGTTCAGGTACTTAGGGCAATAGTTCAGGTACTTAGGACAATAGTTCAGGTACTTAGGGCAATAGTTCAGGTACTTAGGACAATAGTTCAGCATAAGCAGTACAGGAATCACAGTAGTTTCACATTATAGGCAATTAGAACACTCTCAAATGAACCCCTGTTCCTATAGGTAGGGTAGTCTGGGATAGGATCCCTTACTGTCTGTTGTGGCTGGGGCCTCCCTTTAGACCAGGCTTTACCTCGGGCCTAATGCCCTACCATTACCTCGAGCCTGAAGTCCTACGTTAGCTTGAGCCTGCCTTATACCACTAAGCTGTGGCCTCCCTTTAGTACCACTAGGCTGGCTTTCCCTATTCCGCTAGGCCGGGGCCTCCCTATAGTACCACTAGGCTGGCTTGCCCTATTCCGTTAGGCCGGGGCCTCCCTATAGTACCACTAGGCTGGCTTGCTCTATTCTGCTAGGCCGGGGCCTTCCTGTAGTACCACTAGGCTGGTTTGCCCTATTCCGCTAGGCCGGGGCCTCCCTATAGTACCACTAGGCTGGCTTGCCCTATTCCGCTAGACCGGGGCCTCCCTGTAGTACCACTAGGCTGGCTTGCCCTATTCCGCTAGGCCGGGGCCTCCCTATAGTACCACTAGGCTGGCTTGCCCTATTCTGCTGGGCCGGGGCCTCCCTGTAGTACCACTAGGCTGGCTTGTCCTATTCACGCTGGGCGGGGCCTCCCTATCCAACCAGGCTTTACCTCGGGCTAATGCCCTACCAGTACCTTGGGCCTGAAGCCCTACGTTAGCTTGGGCCTGGTGCCCCACCTTAGATTGGGCCTGGTGCCCCAACTTACAATTGGCCTGGTGCCCCTCGAAATACTGGGCTTGGTGCCCCACTTCATACTGGGCCTGGTGCTCCTCATTACCTTGGGCCTGGTGCCTCACTTTATAATGGGCCTAATGCCCTACTTTTCATTTGGGCCGGAATTGCCCTTTTAAATGACATTGCCCCTTTAAATTTTCCAGCTCACTGAGAGCTGCTGTCATTCAATAAGCAAATCCTGCCCCCACTCCGCCCCTTCGTTAATATTCATAGGCCGCTATAAAGGCCTTGCTTCCTGGCCCCTCCTTTGGGGCGTCGCTAATCCCGCCTCCTTAATGAATATTAATGCACGGGTCCTAATGACCCGATTCTCCTGCGGCGATTGGCCGCCTTCTGAAGCACCTAATGCGCTATTTCAACAAATACCGTTCCCCTCTCAATACGGGCGGTCAGCACAACATGTGCTGCCACCGACTTACCGCTCTGCAGTCTTCTGGGCTTGCTGGGCTGAAGGGAGGAGGGAGGGATGCTGACAGAGGGAGGGAAAAACTGAGCAGGCAGCTGGGGGATGACTCGAGGGCCTCCAACGGCTGAACAGGAGCACGACGTGATGCGGCTTTCAGGCTGCCGACAGGGGACCGAAATTAAACTAAAAATACTTTGGGGGGGGCTAAAAATAATAAACGGAGGGCTTTTAAGCTAACGGCGTGACAGAGACGACGTTGGCTTCTTCATAGTGCCCGATGGCACCACCGCGACTTCACCACACAGCAGGCTCTTCAGGCAGTGGAGGCAGAGCAGGCACACAGGTAAGTCCCCAGGGGCGGCTTCAACCCTCCAGGTAAGCCCTTTCCTTGTCCCTCTGACACCTGTGTCCTCTCCTCAACAGCTGCCCACCGAACCGACAAACTGTCTTGTTATTTAAAATAAACTTGCCTAAGTTCTAGAATGGCTGGATTGGAATGCTGTGCATGAGCAGCTCAGCACAGCATTCCATCAAGCCATTGTTGTTGCAGCTTGCACAGAAATCTACTTTTGACAGGATTTAAGTGCACAAGGCACTTTTTACTGTTTACAGTGTTTCCCTGTACCAGGAGGTTGAGTCTCTATTTCTAGGGGCCCCTTTGTACAGTACCCTGCTGCCCACACCTCGGCAGGCACCTTGTGCTCCTGTGGACTCTTAGTTTATTTATTTTTATTTTATTTTTCTGGAATGACCAACTTTGGGGAATTACAAATGCATTTCCTGTATTTCCTGGTAAAGTCAGCTACAGGAACCCCCTGGATAGTGTTTTTTTTTTTAATGCGCATTAGAAGTTACTGTAAAACTGTTTTTGTCTCAGTACTGTGCGTGCACATCACACCAACTTTTAATGCTCATATTTACAAAAGACACCATTCCGGGGGGTCCCTGTAGCTGTCCTTTACCAGGACATACAGGAAATTAATCAAGTTTAGCTTTTTTCACATTGAGTTATATTTCGCTATCTACTAACTGCAGTCATCAGCATTCACACTCACTGCTGAACATGCTGGAACCAGTTGAATGAACAGGCAGGTCTCTGAAAGAACAGGGATTTCTATGTCACATGGGATGTTTTCCTGAACTGTATTCAATGGGGGCTTCCAGGGAACCCTGGGCAGTTGTAGCATGGTATGTAAATTTTCAGCGGGGAGGATTGTAGAATGCCCACTGTGCACTAATCCTATAGAGCTGCCACATAGTCATCCTTGCTGTCGCAGGTGGTGAGGCATACAGAATTAGTGCAGTGTGTGAGGGCACAAAGGAAAAGTGGCTCTGTGCGTTGAGGGTGCTAACTAGTTATCAGATGAGCCTTTAAATGTTCTTATTCCCTTTACCCCCTCCCCCACTCTCTTTCAGGGCCAGTCAAACCCCTGGAAGTTGCAGTTTTATGGAAACAAGATATACTTACAAAAAGCTGAAATACCTGTCATTACACACTGTAGCAACAAAGTTTGTATAGCCCTGGGAAAGATTCAGGAAGAAGTTCTGAGACATTTGATACTTCATTGTACAAAAATGCTAACTAATTATCTATTTTAGTCAACAGGAGAGCTGAGTGCAGTGAGAGCCTGAGTCAGCAGTCAGCAGCTGAGAAGCATGAGATGTGCCACACAACAGAGAAACCATCTCAGTGTCTTCAGTATAAGAAGGATTTTAATAACCTAATATCTGACCAACAGCAGAGTCACCAAGCAGAGAGGTCATACCAGTGTGCTAACTGTGACAGAAATTGTGCACACCAGAAATTCCTCTTATATCATCAGCAAATTCCCTTAGGAGAAAGATCATATGAATGTGCTGAATGTAATAAGTGTTTTACACAGCAGAGTAACCTGAAATCCCATCAGCGAATTCACTCTGGAGAGAGACTATGTAAATGTGCTCAATGTGGCAAGAGTTTTACGGTACAGAATAAGCTGATAAGACATCAGCATATTCACTCTGGAGAAAGGTCATATAAATGTGCTGAATGTGGCAAGTGTTTTACACGGAAGAGTAACCTAAAAGCACATCATCAGCAGGTTCACTCAGGAGAGAAATCATTTGCATGTACTGAATGTGGCAAGTGTTTTAAACAGCAGAGCTACCTAAAGTCCCATCAGTGAATTCACTCTGGAGAGAGACCGTATAAATGTGATCAGTGTGGCAAGACTTTTTCACAGCAGAGTAATCTACAAACACATCAGGGAACTCACTCTGGAGAAAGACCATATAAATGTGCTCAATGTGGCAAGAGTTTTACAGCACAGAGTAAGCTGATAACACATCAGCATATTCACTCTGGAGAAAGGTCATATAAATGTGCTGAATGTGGAAAGTGTTTTACATGGAAAGGTAACCTAAAAGCACATCAGCAAGTTCACTCAGGAGAGAAATTGTATAAATGTGCTGAATGTGGCAAGTGTTTTAAACAGCAACGTAACCTAAAAGCCCATCAGCGAATTCACTCTGAAGAGAAACCATATACATGTGCTCAGTGTGGCAAGACTTTTTCACAGCAGAGAAACCTACAGTCACATCAGCGAACTCACTCTGGAGAGAAACCATATAAATGTGCTCAATGTGGCAAGAGTTTTACAACACAAAGTAATCTGATAACCCATCAGCATATTCACTCAGGAGAAAGGTCATATAAATGTTCTGAATGTGGAAAGTGTTTTACATGGAAGAGTAACCTAAAAGCACATCAGCAAGTTCACTCAGTAGAGAGCTCCTATACATGTACTGAATGTGGTAAGTGTTTTAAACAGCAGAGTAGCCTAAAATCACATCAGCAACTTCACTCAGGAGGGAGATCATACACATGTGCTGAATGTGGCAAGTGTTTTATACGGAAGAGTAACTTAAAAATACATCATCTAATTCACTCTGGAGAACTTTCAGGCACATCGAAATATGCCACCAATATTTGTGACACTTTATGAACTGCAAAAAAGAAGCCATCTTGGGGACATTGTGTGTCCTGAGAAGAGTGCTATCAGTGAACATCAAAGACTAATACAGTACTGATTTCCTGAGTTTTGAATATGCCCTGGCTTAAGAATGAGGTCCATTCTTGTCACAGTACTAGAAATCCCTGAACATTTGGAGACACTAACCCTAGAGAGACCATATAAATGTGTGCAGTGTGATTAGAGTTTTACATTTCAGAGCCAACTTGTAGAACATGTGCAAATTCACTTTGGAGAGAGGCCATATAAATGTGCTCATTTTGACAAGAGTTTTAAACACCATACTGCAGTTACATGATGATACATCAGCAGATTCATTCTGGAGAGAGGCATCAAAGACTAATACAGTACTGAGTTCCTGATTTTTGAATATGCCCTGGCTTAAGAATGATGTCCATTCTTGTCACAATACTAGAAATCCCTGAACAGTTAGAGACGCTAATCCCAGGAGAGAGACCATATAAATGTGCTCATTGTGGAAAGAGTTTTACATGCAAGAGTTACTTGATTACACATCAGGGAATTCACTCTGGAAAAAGACTGTATAAATATACTCAATGTGACAAGAGTTTTAAATTGTGGGATCAACTGAAGAAACACCAGCAAATTCACGGTCAAGCAAGGTTTTATAGATGTGCTGAATGTGACAATAGTTTTGCACGGCAGGGTAATCTGAAAATACACCAAAAATGTCACTCTGGAGAGAGACTATTTAAATGTGCTCAGTGTGATAAGAGTTTTATACAGCATGATCAATGGATAATACATAGGCAAATTCACTCTGGAGGGAACCCATATAAATGTGATGAATGTGACAAGAGTTTTACACAGTGTGATCAGTTGATAAAACATCAGCAGATTAATTCTGGAGAAAGACCATATAGATGTGCTCAGTGTGACGAGTTTTATGTGCAAGAGTTGCTTTTCATTTTCATTTTTTCATTTATTCTTTGATAACCAAGTAAAGGCACTGGACCATGTGACACGCTGCCCCCTTGCTTATGATTACTGTATGATATATGTAAAATAAATAGTCTGTGTATGAAATTGTCTTTCCCCCATCCCCCCAGTCAGCAGTGTGTGAGACTTGGTCTTTTACTTTCAAAGTGACTTTTGGGAGGCAGTATAGCACAGTGGTTTGAGGCCCTGAGCTGCAAATCTGGAGACCTGGGTTTAAATCCCACAGCCCCAACTTGCATATACTGTGTGACCCTGAGCAAGTCACTTAACTTCCCTGTGCTCCCAGGTTGCACCTGTAAAAAAGCTTTCAGCTTAGTGTGTCTCACCTGGTTAAAACAATTGGAAAAAAAAGTGTCAGTGAGGATGTCATGAAATAGCCCAGAGAAACCTGAGTAATAATAATAATAATAATATTTTTATTTGTATTGCGCCTTTCGAATACCAAGGCGCATTCCAGTAAAATATAATACATACAGTAATATAAAAACTATTAAAACAGATACAGCAATTAATCAGAACCACCATAGGCCCTTTCCCATAAAAAGGATTTGAGAGCCTGTTTAAAGCTTCCCTCAGTTGTACACTCCCTTATCCGATGGGGTGGAGAATTCCAAAGGGAAGGGGCCATGAACATAAAAGCCTGGGCCCCAGCTGATTTTAATGTAACCTTAGGAATCTCTAGCAGCCCCTCATCGGCTGAGCGAAGTGGCCTCACAGGGTGGTAAGGAATTATGAGTTCTTTCAGGTAGTCAGGGCCCAGATCATGCAGGGCTTTAAAAGTAAGTAATCCAACTTTGAAGGTGATCCGCCACTGAACTGGCAGCCAGTGCAGTTCCCGCAGCACCAGAGTAATATGAGAAGATCTAGGAGTACCTGTAAGTACTAGGGCTGCGGAATTCTGCACCAGCTGCAGGCGGCGGATATCAACCCCCAGAAGCCCAAGGTAAAGCGAGTTACAGTAGTCCAGGCGTTAGGTCATGAAGGCATGGATCAAAGTTGGTAGATCGCCGGACGGAACAAGGTGCTTGATTCTGGCGATGTTTCTCAGATGATAAAAGGAAGATTTTACCACTGCTGACACCTGGGAAAGAAGAGTCAGTCCCACATCTAAGATCACCCCCAGATCTCACACCTGTTCAGAGACCAGTAGCTCGACATCCCTACAAAACACCCCAGATGGGGAGCCGGCCACAGGTCCCCCTTTCTGGTGATCTGGATGCAATACCAACACCTCAGACTTCCCAGAATTCAACTTCAACCAACTGGACCTCATCCAATCCTGGATTTCATTTAGGCATCTATTAAATACCGAGATAGTTCCTTCCTGGTCGGGTGCAAAAGACAGGTACAGTTGGGTATCATCTGCCTAACAGTAAAATCCCAAGCCATACCATCTCACAATGTCTCCGCAAACAACATGGGGGACAATATAGAGCCCTGAGGAACCCCACAAAATAGAGAGATGGGATCAGAGGAAAAGACCTCTGACACCACCTTCTGAGTCCTTCCGGTGATGTATGATGTGAACCATCTGAGCACAATCCCAGAGAGTCCACAAATACATCTCAGGTGCTCCAGTAGTACCCCTTGGTCGATGGTGTCAAATGCTGATGACAGATCCAATAGAACCAAAATGGACCATTTTCTCTGGTCTCTCACCATCAGGAGATCATCGAGCACCCGAACCAGCGCAGTCTCGGTACTATGCCTCTTACAGAAACCTGATTTGGAGAGGTTCGTAGATGCTATGGATGGCCAAATGGTTCTTCAGCTGGGCTACTACCACCTTCTCGATCACCTTCCCTGCAAAGGGAAGGTTCGAGATAGGTCTGTAGTTAGCAAGACAGTCTGGGTCCAAAGATGATTTCTTAAACAAGGGTGTCACCACTGCCTCTTTCAAGCAATGGGGATATTCACCCGAGTCAATGGAAGACCAGACTATCTGTGCTAGAACCAGTAGAATGGACTCTCCACACCCTAAAATTAGGGGAGTGGGACCTGGATCTAAACTGCAGGAGGCAGAACACAGCCCCTGGACAATCCGCATAATATCCATGATTTCTGGGTGGTCGAAGGTACTCCAGGAGAATGAGGGGATAGTGACCCGATCCTGGCCACTTGCAACTAGCACAGAACGTGTCAAAAAGATGTCTGACCTAATGTCGGCCACCTTATCAGCAAAGAACCGAGCAATCTCATCACACTGTAGTTGTGAAAATGCTCTACAGAACTGTAGACAGGTTGGGTTGCACAATGTGTCCACAGTTCTGAATAGCTGAGCAGGTCGGTTCTGAACTGCAGAAGTTTCCCCGGACAGGAACTCTGCCTTCTTACGGGAGATTTCTGACTGATAGAATTGATAATGTTCTAACAGTCTAAGGTGGTCGGCATCCAGGCCAGACCTCCACCAACAACGTTCTAACCTGCGTCCAAGTCGCTGCAACTCCCTCAAGACTCCATCAAACTATGGGGCCTGAGGTCACAGAGAGAGAGAGAACACACACAAACTGAAGCAATAGAATCCAGGGCAGAAGTAGTGGCAGTATTATAAGCCATAACCAGTGCCTCTGGATCATTGCAGTGCACGGGAAGTAGTGATAGGTCAAGAACCGCCGCAAGGCCATTGGAAGAAATGTTCCGCAATCATCTCCACAGGGGTTGGCCTACAAGGAGAGGCATAAAAATTGAATCTCACAGTGTAGTAATCTGACCAACTGACTGGTTCCACCCCCACATCAGAGGCCTGAATGGCCACCTTTATATGCAGCAGTGGTAATTACCTGTGTTAGGCCCAGTGAATCCATTAACTGGAGGAAGTGTTGTCCAAATTGTGAGAGTTTGTCGTCGACCCATGCATTAAAGTCACCCAGAACCATCAGTCTGGGAGACTCAAAGGCCAGATCGACAATGAAGTCCGCTACTTCCTTAAGGAATTGCTTCTCATCTCCTGGTGGACGATAGATGAGAGCAATTCAGCAGAAGGGCAGACAGCAAGCAGAACCGGGGATAAAAGACAATCAAGGAAGGGGCTGGAGCAGAACAGCGAAACAGTCTATGGAGGTCAAATCATGGAAAGCCATGTGTGCAAATGCCAGGAGCCTTGGCAACAAGATGGAAGATCTGGAGGCTGTCATGGTGCAGTCAGACCTGGACATTGTGGCCATCACTGAAACCTGGTGTAATGATAACCACACTGGGAGATGGTCATACCTGGCTACAACATATTTAGAAGAGACAGAGCAGGCAGGAAGGAGGAGGAGTGGCACTGTATGTGAAAAATGACATAAGGGCCACAGAGATCAGGAGGAACAAAATGGGGGAGAGATACTGTGGGTTAAGCTGGAAAGGAAAATGGGGACAGCCATCCGCACAGGTGTGGCCTACAGACCACCAGCCCAGGAGGAAGAAATAGATAGGGAGCTGATGCTAGCCATCCAAAGGATGGCAGACAAGGGTGAGGTATTGTTGGTTGGAGACTTCAGTATTCCAGACATGGACTGGAGCATCCCAGCAGCAGCATCAACTAGGAGCAGATTTATCCTGGACTCCCTTCAGGTTGCCTTCCTCAAGCAACTGGTCATGGAACCAACTCGGCAGAAGGCAATACTGGACCTTGTGCTGACAAACAAGGACAGTGTGATGGGGGTAACAGTGGGGGAGCACCTGGAGAACAGTGACCACCAGTCATTGTGGTTTGAAATCACATAAAGAGCAGAACAAACCACACAAAACACGTATCCTGGGTTTTAGGGGGCAGACTTTGGGAAATGGGAGATACTTGAAAGAGGCATTAAGGGAAATGGGACAGGAATCAAGGGTTGAGGACAGTGGGCAGTATTTAAAATGGGATTACAAGAACAACAGAATTATGCATTAAGCAGGTTAGCAAGAGGAAAAGGAAGAGGAGACCATTATGGTTTTCCAAAGAGGTAGCAAAGAAAGTGAAAGCCAAAAAGATTGCATTCAGGCAATACAAAAAGACACAGGCAGAAAAGGGGATAGGGAGAAGTACCAGGAGAAACAATGGGAGGCAGGGACGTCAGTAAGGGAAGCCAAAGCTCAGACAGAAGAACACATTGCAAAATCAGTGGGTAGAGGGGACAAAACCTTTTACAGGTACATAAGTGAAAAAATAAAGACAAAGGGAGGGATAGTGAGACTGAAGGGGGAGGATGAGGGCCGCGTGGAGGATGACAACAGTAAAGCTGACATATTGAACAGGTATTTCTGCTCAGTCCTTACTGAGGAAGAGAAGGGTAATGGGTCTGAAGGGAGTACAAGGGATGAGAATGGTGCAGAAATGGACACAAGTCCCTTTACACGAGAAAGGGTCTTGAAGGAACTGGAAGTAATAAGAGTTGATAGAGCAATGGGGCCAGATGGGGTGCACCCCAGGGTCCTTAAAGAGCTAAGAGAGGTGGTGGCTGAACCTCTGGCTATCCTGTTTAGCCGATCATTGGAAACAGGGGAGGTACCCAAAGACTGGAGGACAGCAAATGTAGTCCCCTTATACAAAAGTGGGAACAAAGAGGAAGCAAGGAACTACAGACCAGTCAGCCTCACCTCGGTAGTGGGGAAGATCATGGAAGCACTACTGAAGGAGAGATTGGTGGAACATCTGGTTGTCAATGGACTACAGGACCCAAGGCAGCATGGTTTCACCAGGGAGGTCATGTCAGACCAACCTCGCTGAATTTTGACTGGGTGACTAGGGAGGTGGATCAGGGGAGGGCAGTGGACATGGCCTATCTGGACTTCAGCAAGGCTTTTGACACTGTGCCACATAGAAGACTATTACACAAACTGGGAATATGGGTGTGGGCAGGACAGTAGTGTGGTGGGTAGGTAACTGGCTGGGTGGCAGGACACAGAGGGTGGTGGTAAATGGCTGTCACTCCACAGAGGGAAGAGTGACCAGTGGGGTACCACAGGGATCAGTGCTGGAACGGTTCTATTCAACATCTTCATCAGTGACATTGCTAGGACCTAGAAGGCAGAATTCCACTGTTCGCTGATGACACAAAGCTCTGTAACAGAGTAGACACACCAGAGGGTGTAGACAGAATGAGAAGGGACCTGCAGAAACTTGAAGAATGGTCAGGGGTTTCAGTTGAAATTCAATGCAAGGAAGTGCAAGATAATGCATAAGGGCACAAAACCCTGGCACAATATATCAGTTGGGGGGTGAGGATATAGCATGCACCAAGCAGGAAAGGGATCTTGGGGTTATCATCTCTGATGACACCAAGGTAGGGAAACAGTGTGACAAGGCAGCAGGTAAAGCAAATAGGATGCTGGGATGTATAGGCAGTGGCATCACCAGCAGGAAAAGGAGGTAATAATTCCGCTATACAAGACACTAGTGAGGCCCACCTGGAGTACAGTGTACAGTTCTGGAGACCATACCTACGTAAGGACATAGGGTAGAGAAGGTTCAGAGGAGGGCAACAAAGATGGTGTATGGATTGCATCACAAGTCCTATGAAGACAGGTTGAAGGAACTGAACATGTACCCCTGGAGGAGAGGAGGGAGAGAGAGATATGATAGAGACGACAAGTATCTTGCAGGAGGAACATGGTGCAGGAATACACTATTTTTAAGCGAAAAAGATGTTCCAGGACTGGAGGGCATGGGATGAAGTTGGAGGGAGGACGATTCAGAGGAAACATGAGGAAGAATTTCTTCACAGAACTGGTGGTGAACAAGTGGAACACCCTGCCAGAGGAAGTGGTGGGGGCTGAAACAATCACAGGATTTAAGAATGCATGGGATAGACATAAAGGAATTCTGGAGGTCAGGGGTAAGGGGCAACAGACTTCTAGGAAAACATAAACTGAACTTACAAGCTCAAATGGGCAGACTGGGTGGGCCATAGGCCCTTATCTGCTGACACTGTCTATGTATCTATGTAATTCAATAGCCCACACCTGCTACAACAGCACATTCAAAAGAGGTGGTCTCCTCAACAGGAACGCTAGTGAGAGCCAATTCGGTCTTAAAACAGACCACCCCCCCCCCACGGTCCAACCATGGGCGATGTATCACCGTATACCCAGCTGGAATTGCGGCCTCCAAAATTGGTCCCACATTATTATCCAGCCAGGTCTCGGTGATGCAAGCCAGATCTATCGAGGCAACAAGATCTGAAATTACAGCAGTCTTGTTCCAGACAGATCTGGCATTGCACAACATCACCAGGGTTGCACAAAACTCCTGGGCTGCCCCGGCGACCTGCCCATCACTAATGATGGTGCCCTTGGGTATGGGGATCAAGCAGGATGGTCCACGCTCCAAGTGTAAAGGTTTCCTGTTTTTGTCTTAATTAGAACTGGACATGCTGCCAGGATATAAGCCTCATAAACTTTTATGGTTCCAGCATGAAAAGGCCAATTTGGTCACAGAACTTCTTGTCATAAGTCATAAAACCTGAGATCACAACAGCAGAAGGACATCAGAGAGAGATGCTTGATCAAAGGATGTCATATGCGGGAAATGTTTTTTGCTGATGTTCACATTATTTAAAATACATCCTTGTAGATAATTTTGTTTTGAATTAACTCCAAGGGAGGGTCTAACTGATGTCACAGACGGGGAAGGGAAGATGCCCCCTGAAATGAAACATTGTGTCTGGGGAATGTGACATATGATTCTAGACTCTGACTGGGAGAGCACTTAGAAAGGTAATAGTTAGAAAGAAATTAAGTCTTTGTGGTAGGAGTGTTTTGACTGTAACTTCCTTTTGGTTTTACATGATTGTAAGCTGTATGACATATTGTTCTGTGTTTTATTTTACTTGTTTTTATCATGTTTTAGTAAAACAACCATTTCTTTGAAATACTGCCTGGGTGTCTTTCAGTTTCTTTTTGCATGTGATGTATATGTGGTTAAGTCTGACAGCAGTTAAAAGACTTGATGGTGTTACTAAGCTTGGAAAAGGTAAGACTATACCTAAGGTCTCTTATAGAGTTTTAAGGGTTCATTTTGAAGACCTGGCTTGGTGCCCCTGGTGAAAGATCGTACTGCAGTCCTGAAGAGGGTACATATCTGAGCCTGTAATTGGGTATGCTAGCATAAGGTTCACAGTTTGAATCCCTCCTGAACTCGAGGCTAAAGGTGATTCTGACCCAAAGCAGACAAGTGGGTTACCCGGTCTGTTACCTGATCACACTATTGCACTCTGAGGTTGGCACTGTGGGATCAGAGGGCCTGACCTGGGAAGTGTGTTTGTGACAGACCAAAGGTCCCTTTTCAGGCCCGACCTAGACAAAAAACATACAGAACACACAATCAACAACAATACAGAACAAAAAATATAAATGACAAATTACAGTTACAAACAGATCTAAGGAATGATTTTTTAACCTAAGTTTAAAAGTTGAAACTGATGGAGCAATCCTAACATCAAGTGGAAGTGAATTCCAATTTAATGGTGCTGCTACTGAAGAAGCTTAAGAGCTAGATCTAAGCCGATACCTGGGGACAAAATATAGGGGGCCATCAGCTCACCTCAGGCTGGGAAGCAATTCTCTCATAACAACGAGATCAGAAAGAAGAAAGCAGGAACCAAAGTGAAAACATTTAAACATCAAGCAACCAACAACATATTATATTCTGCAACTGGGGGAAACCATCCCAACTGAGAATAAAGATTACACCGATGTGTCCTATTGGGGGCTCATAAAATAAATCTACAGATATTGTTATAGACCACAGATAGTGCTTGCATTTCTTTTGCACCTATATTATAATATAAACAAGAACTGTAATCAAAATATGGAAGAAGAGATCCAGTAGCAGTTGCTAATCTAGTTTCTTATAAAAAAATGAATTTATATAACACCCCTATCTCCTTGGTTTACTTTCTTAACCATTAACTGAATCTGAAGAGAGGGTCAAACTAGGATCCAGAAGTGTGCCCAGATATTTAAATTGAGACACTTGTTCGAGCAGACCACCCCAAAAATCAGATATCCTCAGTTCCGGGGTGTCCATGAACATAAATTGTGTAGCAAATAACATAACTTTTGTTTTAGCCGAGTTCAAAACCGTAGTATTTGAAGTAAGCCAAGAGCAGATAGACATCACCAAAATCCTTTTCTAAGGAACAAAAGCGTTCAAACACAAAATCTGACTAAGCACAAATTACAAGATCATCTGCATAAAGCAATGATTCACTAGGTTTATGAACCCCAGGAAGTTGGTTAATAAAAATAGAGAATAACAAGGGTCCCAAGATGGACCCTTGAGGCACACCACAACTGATTGACAAAACATCAGAAACCACAGAACCTGCTTGGGTAAATCGACACCTGTTACTCAGATAGTCGTAGAACCAAGAAACAGCGACTTCAGAAAACCGCAGATCTTTCAGTTTTGTGCAGGCCAGACGATGGTCAGTCGGATCAAAAGCCTTGGTTAGGTCCCCGAACACTGCCTCGGTCATCAAACCCTTCTCAAAACCACGCAGAATGTTCGTGAACCCAACCAAGACCGTCCCAATACCAAAATGCTTATGGAACCCATGTTGCTTCCTTGACAACAAATCATGGGTAACCAAATATGCATTGATTTGCTTAGCCACTAATAGCTCAAGTAGTTTGCTAAGTGGATTCAATATTGATAATAGCAGTGTCAGTGGCTCATTAGGTAGCACACTTGCCTCTGAGGCCGGGAGATCAGAGGGATGTGGGTTCAATTCCCACATCTGGCACTTGGGTTAATATCCCAGTACTGACACTGTAGTGCAGCATGGGAGGGGTGCTGCACTTCTGAGGTGCCATCTTTCCGATAAGACGTTAAACCAAGATCCCATCTGCCTGGATTGGTGGTAGTTCTGGCAGATGTTAAAGATCCCATGGTACTTATCGAAAAGAGTAGAGGAAATTTTTATTCAAAATTCAAAAACAGAAAACAAAATAAGGTATAAACAAGAAATTAAAAAAAAACTTACACTATTCAAAACATCTCTTTTTTTGGAATACAAAACGATATATTCTTCTAAAATAAAGAAAACCCTTAAAATAAAAAAACATTCACCATAATCAAAAATAAATTGAAACCATTTTCCAGCTGAAAGATAGATGCACAGGTTTTGCTCACTAAAGGAAAGAGAAAAAAAGAAAGAAAAACATTAATACAACAGATCAACCCACCCATCCAACATTCTTCAACAATTTTAAGACCACCGCTTGCCCTAGCGTACACTTTTCATATTCATAAATACTATCAAGTTCTTGCTGAATTCTAAACAAAACATCTTGCTGCAGTATCACTTTACCTTGCAGGAATCTAAGGCATCTCACCTGCCAAATGGACTATTTTATACAGGCCAAAAGGATATAAACCGTGCTTTTTGTCCATTTTGTCCAGGTGGTTGGTATTTGTCCTAAAATGAAAATATTATAGTTCATTGATGGGAGCAATTTTTCTCCCCACGTCAGACAATAATTTCCAGAAGTCAGAGACATGTATGCACTCAAAAAAAAGATGCTGCATAGTCTCTACAGCATCAGCACAATCACTTTCCCCACACTTTCTATCATCATACTGCTTATGCTTCTGACTACCTTTTACCTGCAGTCTTTGCTGCCTACATATCCATACAAAATCTTGCATCTTAAGGGGAACCCTTGGATCTGTCATGCATTCTAAAAGCAAATTCGTTTTGACTGTGGATGGGACCTGAAAAACTGGATCTTCTCAATACCATTTATCCAAGATGCTCTAATAAAACAGCTTCTTTCCTTTTCCTATGCACCACTTCAAATCAATCTACCAAGTCCGTATATATCGTAAGGTAGTTTGCACATAACCTGGAAGCAACTTATCCACAGGATGCCACTTACCTCTACCCCTTGCTTCCAAGAAAGGTTTTCCCCACAAATGCATACAGACACGCCCCATCCCTGCTGTCTGGAACAACAAGGTGCAAATTGAACTGAAAAAGAAATTCCCAAAAAAATAAATAAGAGAATGAATCATATTTAAACCTTCCTCTTTCCTCACCCTGTAAGTATGAACCCTTTTAACTGGGTTCAATCTACTTCTCCACAAAAGAAGAAAAAATAAACCAATAACTTTTGTATGCATCCTATAAGAAAGGGGAAATACATGGGAAACATATTAAAAAATTGTCGCTATATATGCCCTTAATAAAAAAAAATGCTTTTTCTTTGACATCTTCATGACAACTAAGCCGACATTTTAAGCTGCACTTTGTCATAAACAGTATTCCAATTATGCTCTTCTGATCTCTGAGTTCCAAAGAATAACCCTAAAACTTTAATATCATCTGTAGTCATTAAAATTGGAAAACCCTCCACCTTTCCAATACCCCCTAACACCAAAACAGTACTCTTTCCCATGTTAAGTTTGATCCCAGTAACATCGTGTACTTCTTGCAACATTTTTAATATCCGAGCACCAGACTCCCCATCTGCTACTGTAAAAACACAATCATCCGAATAAGCAGAAATATTTTGAAAAATATATCCATTACAATTTGTAATAGCTTTAATATTATCATTCTTTTCAATCAGCCTTAATAATGGATCCAGACCAAAAACATATAACAGCGGGCTCATTGGACAACCCTGCTTAACCCCATTCTTTAAAAAAATTGGCACCCCTAAACAACCATTCACTAAAGGAATAGCTTGGGCTTCATTATACAATACCTTAATAAGAGCTAAAAAACTCTGAGGAATCCCATAGTATTGTAAAACCATCCATAATATACTCCTGTCTTACTGCATCAAAGGAAGTTTCCTGATCCACTGACATTAAATAACCTGTTAACTTATTTTCTAAATCTTGTTCCACAATTTCTCTGACAAACATCAAGTTTTGAATAATATTCCTACCCGGTACTGCGCAGGTCTCTTCTGGGATAATCAGCTTCTGTGCAACAGCTGCTAACCTGGTAGTAATTATTTTTGCCAATATTTTATAGTCCGTATTTAGCAAGGTTAACAGCCTCCAATTTTTTAAATCTTGGGAATCTCCCTTTTTATATAAAATAAATCATGATCCCTGTTCACATTGTTGGAGCTAACCTGCTTTCATCCCAAATAGCATTATAGACTACTCCCAACCATGGGGCCAATATATCTACAAAGGTCTTCTAAAAATCATTTGGTAAGCCATCATAACCAGGTTTAACTGACAACTGGGAACTAGCTTCCTTAATTTCTATTTCCGCAATAGGCGAAACCAACTTTCCTATCTCTAGATCATTCAAAGAAGGTATATTTAAGTCTGGAAAAAAGGGTTCCTGTTGACTCTCAGGTTCTTTTTGAAAAGTTTTTACCACATACTGTTGAACAATAAGCATCAGGTCCTGATTTTGCACCTTCAGACTACCCTGTTCATCTTTTAATGCAGTCATAAGAAGACGACTCAGCATTTATATAGCGCTTTTCATACATCCAAAGCGCTTTACAAGCAATGCTAGGCTGGTAGTGAAGTGACTGAATGTGTGGTGGCGGCCATATCGCACATCATCACCCACACACAGCCTGGATAATTGCATGAACTGGTTTATGGGAAGGGGAATGTTGGCCAGGACACCAGGAATGTTCCCTACTCTTTTGAGAAGAGTGCCCTGGGTTCTTTTACTTCCACCTGGACAACACCAGGATGGGTAGAAGGGACCTCGGTTTAACGTCTCATCCGAAGGACGGCACACCCCAGCAGTACAGCACCCCCTAATACTGCACTTGGATGCCAGCGATTTTTAGGTCCAAGTCCAATCCTGGTCTGGGACGAGAACCCACGACCTTCTGGTCCAGAGGCAGATGTGCTACCAACTGAGCCATGCTGACACCAGCTGTTGTACACCCTGCTTATTTAAATCATATGGATGTACTACCTCCCTTGCACCTACAGTTTGATACTTCTGCTGACATGCCACCTTCTTAGCAGTTTCTTGTATATATTGACACATCTGCTCCTTAAGGTTCTGCAAATACTTTGAGACATTATTTGGTCTTTTCATTGACTGCGTTAAAACTCATATATTTTGCTCTAAGCCCTAAATATTTAATGTACTTATCCTGAGCCTTTTGTTTTGTAAGAGATATGTACAGGCTTTGCAAATCCCTTTTTGTATCCTCCCACCAATCTATGGGGCTACCATATATAAAACAAACATCTGCCCTCGATGCAAATAGATTTTTTATGGAGTCTTGTATAAAAACCTCTTGCAGCACTGAATGTTCAGTTTCCAATAACCCCTTCCTATTACTAACTTCTGCATGTCTCCTAACAACAATTTAACTGCTAAATGATCTGAGGTTTCTAACGGCAACAAAGTGACTTCTTGACAAGTTAAATGTGCTGATATAAACCAAAAATCTATTCTGGTAGATAGCCTTCCTTTGTAAAAGGTATGCTTTGGTTCCTGATGTAAAACTTCATAAACATCTTTTAGGTTATTCTTTCACAGGACCACTAACAAAGTGTTGGTATCACTATAAATCTTCTTAGTAGCCCTCCCCCAGTCTCTGTGTGAGAGCCCACAATTAAAATCACCTCCCCACAGTATTAACTTGGAGGTATTCAAATATGGCTCTACTTTTCTAAATAAAATGGACTGATCTGCCTTAGTCTGAGGGGCATACACATTAATAATCCTAAAAACCTCATCCTTCAAAATTATATCAACAATTATAGCTCTTACAGGTTGTATATCAAAAACATGCAAAATTTTTACCAATACTCCAGAAAAAAGAAAACCTATTCCTGTACACAATTCCTCTCCTATAGACCAACAGGAGACTCCCCATCTCCATTCCCTCTGTGTGGCCTGCACTTCTAATAAAGTGTGCAGCCTAGTATCTTGTACCAATATTATTTGTCCAACCCTTGTACTAAGGCTCAAAAAAGTATTCTGCCTTTTTTTCATATGACTTGATACTGTTGGCATTCACTGTGAGCAATGAAGTAGCCAAAAACATTACAAATCCAAAAAAGGAAACAACAAAAAATAAATCTAACCTAATCATTTCTTTTTTTCCTTTTCCTGGTTTTCGGCTTATCAGGGGGACCTACCTCTAAAGCACTTTTTGCCTGAGAGGAGGCTACTGAGGAAGAATCAGAATCAAATCCATCCTTCTCCACTCCCTGTTCAAACAGTAGAGCATAAGAATTTTGTACTGTAATCCCGTCTATGTCCTTAGACATCACCTGAGAATCTGCTGGAAGCTTACTTGTTTTGGACCTAGTTACTCTCTGAAACACTGCCTCTTGTTGCACGGGGGGGGGGCATAGAGGCTCCTTCTTCCATTGTCTCAATGCACTGTTCTGCACTATCTACAGTTTCCTTCCCCTTCCCATCATCTCCTAACTGACAAGGAAGAATGTTTGCACCTTCATTCTCCTCTAACCTTAAGCCACTCTCTGATTCTTGTACTACTCCATGAACTGACTCTATTAAGCTCTCTTTTCCTACTTCCTTTTCCCGATTACCTGACCTATCTAATTTCCTTGGAACCCTTTGAGGCAGGGGGCTCTTATCAGGAACAGTGTGAAGCAATTCCATCATACGCATTTTTTCCTTTTGTGCTGTAGCAACATGTACATCTTGTTCAGCTCTAATGGCCACAGCCACATTGTTATGTGATGCCCAGGAGCAAGTTCGAAATGAGTGCCCCTGTTCATCACATAAATTACATCGCAAAGGCTGTCGACAGTGAGCCCCAACATGACCCAACTCACCACACAAATCACATTTTTGTTTATCGCAAACATTACTAAGATGTCCAACATCCCCACATTTAAAACAAGCCCATGGCTGTACAGGATAGAAAATTACACCCCTATCCCGACTCAGAAAAAAACAATTAGGCAGATGACTGGTTTTACCATTTTCCAGTTTTAAAATTACTTGATATTTCCAGCCTCCAGTCCATAACTGCTATTCATCCAAAATAGGTTCCGGAAACCCATTAACAGTGCAATGCTGTTACAACCAGTATGTTATATCCACAGCATTCACCCCCTCATTCCCAAATAATACAGTGATTTTCTTCATAAGGGGCTTTGTTAAAGGAATTGCCAAAAAAGGCCTCCATGAAGGAGAGAGTTTCAAAAGACGATACTGCTTCCAAAATCTTTCCAGGCCTGCAGGATGTTTAAAGCTAATATCGAAAATGGAATCTCCCGGAACATGAATTAGAGCATATATTTCATGTGCATAATATTTCAAACTGTCCTTTAATAAAGTTGTGGCAACAAAATGTCTATCAGGTACAGTAGAAGCATCACCCCTGTATTTCAACCTGATAGCATTTCTTCTCACTGCCGGTTCTAACGGGGGCCTCTTTAAGACGGAAACAAATGTTCGTTCACTTTACCATGCCACACTCTGGCTGGGGCTGAGGCCTCAGAAGCTAGAGTCAGGGGAAACATCAGATTCATTACCTTGCCACGCTAAATCTGAATTTTTTATCAGTTCATCTGCAGTAGAATTATTATTCTCTGCTTCTTGCTCTCTAATTATTTGTAATAAAGGGTGGAACTCATCCTGATGCTGCACCAATGTTTTTCCTGAAGGTGAGCATTGCCCTGGTGGTATTGATGAAACAGAAGCAGTATCAAGTGGGGGGATATCGCTGGAATGCCAGAAAAACTAGGCTGAGAGGCTTGTAGAAAATTTGCACCATTCACATTTGCATCCCACCCAGTACCTGCAGGATTTTTAACCCATCCTGCAGCTTGTAAAGCCGTTGACACCCAATTCCCAGGGCCCTGGGCTGTTTGCACATTTTCTTGCAATGAAGCATTAGAAATGCGAAACTGCAGCTTTCTACTTTTTCCCACCCCTTCCTGTAAAGAGCGTTTTGCACCACTCGATGAGGTCCCTATATTAAAGGTTACCTCTGGCTAGTCTATTAAAGCAGGGGTTCCTAATACTAGAACAAAGTCCTTGGCCTGCCCATTCAGCACTACTGTACTTCGTGAAATAGCCCCCATACTACAAGTGTTTTTGCCGATCCCCCATTTCTAGCACTGCTTCTGAACTTGAAGGAGTGCTTACCATGCAATCTGCGGCAGAATCTTCCTCCGCAGCAATTACCGAAACTCCTACAGTTCCCTCAACTGCCATTGCTCTCTCTGCATCCTTTACCACGTCCTGCTCTTCCGATTGTTGTGCATCACCGTCTTTTGCCCGGCGTTCGAGTTCCACCCGTAAACGCTCCCTTGCTGCTCGATAGGAGCGTTCTGCTGACTCCAACTGCACTCGTAGCACCTCCGTAGTATCGTCATCTGTAGACTGAACAGCAAACTGCTCTTCCTGGGCCCCAATTTCCAAATTCTCCTGTAATCCATTCACTTCTGCTTCCACAACCGATTCTGCTTTCTCCATACTTTCCATGCTTAAATGACATCCTTCGTTTTCAGTCTCCATGCAAACATAAGAGGGGCCAAGGAGGAGACCAGCTCCTCAGCCACCCACATGTCCAACTCCCTTGAGACTCTAGACACCACTGAGCAGGATCGATACTCAGCCATACAGTGCCCTCTGCCTCACAGAGTATGGGAATTTCCCCAGTGTCCTGGCCAAATTTCCCTCATTCACTAAAATTATCACAAACAGCTTAATCTGGTTCAAGGTCAGTTGGCATTCATCTGTATCCCCCTTCCCTGGGTCATGCCTGAAAATAGGCAGAATTTGTCTAGTGCACTTACCCAGTCAACAAAAACTAAATAAAAAAAATTAAAAATAAAATATTGGTCTATAATCATCCAAGGAAATAGCACAACTCTTTTTTGGAATCAGAACCACCTTAGCTTTCTTCCAAGACAAGGGGGAAAACACCTGTAGCCAGTGACATATTAAAAATATAACAAAGGGGATCTGTAATAAAGGGGATGGCCAATTTTAAGAAGCAAGAATCCAGCCCATCCCCACAGTCAGTCCCTTTATTAGGGAGAGACTGCAGAAGATAAGCAACTTTTTTAGATGTTACTTCCTTAAAAACTTAGGTCCATCTCACAATGAAACAGAAGAAGAGAATTTAGTATTACCTGCCTGGGGAAAAGAAGATTTAAACTTAGAAAGATCTGAAAATTTAGAATTCAACAATTTCACAGTTTCAGACAAGTCACCAATTTCTTTGTTGTCAACATTTATTTTCTGAATGTCAGATTTCGATTTGGGAGAAAGCAAAGAATTTACATTATTCCAGAACTTCATTGTATCTGCCCAACTACCTTCAAAGTGATCCTTAAAATAAACTTTTTTAGCATTTCTGACAGTTTGAGAGGCTAAATTCCGAAGACCATGGTAGAGATCCATTGAAAGCCTGCTGGGTGATTAATTTAAATTTAGTCCCAGCATTATCCTGCTCCTTAATTAATTAATTTCTTAATGCTGGGACTAAACCATCCAGTAGGAGAACCTCTACACCGAATGTTCCACAAAGGGAAAAGGAATTCCTGAATAGGAAGAAGTTGACTGCAAAAGAATCTAGTACCATGTCCACATCTGGAATACATTCAAGAAATGATCAATCAATTAACTTCAGGGAAGAATATAACAAGGAATAATCAATCCTTTTAAATGATCTAGTCTGAAACACACAAGGAGGGGGTTTAGGACAGCGTAAATTTAAGACACAAAAAGTAGCCATGTGGTCGCTTATGGAATCTGCCAAGACACCAGAGGCTTCCACCCTCCCCACTCTATTAGTCAATACCCAATCCAACAGGGAATGATTCTGTGAGATGGGATTAAGATGGGTTGGCTCATTTATACACTGAGTCAATCCGTAAGAGAGAAGAAGAGATTCGAGCCCCATGGTGTCATTTGCCTTCAAATTCATATCTCCAATGACAACAGAATCACTCTGCTTTAAATATACTTCATAAACATCTAAGAAATTTTCAAGCCCTTGAAGACCGCACAGAGGGGGATTATATAAACAGCCCACATTAAGCTTCTTCTTTCCTCCAAGAACAAATAGTAAAACCAACCAATCAGTATCACAACCCAGATCCTCACTAGACCTTAAAAGGTTAACTTCCAAATGATCCCTATAATAAATCAAGACCCCACCACCCTTTTTTTGACCTTTCCAGTCTATCCTAAACATTTTTTAACTCCCAATATGACACACATTATTGGGAAGCCCTTGTTTCAACCACATCTCTGATAAAGCAACAATATCAGGCAGATGTAAAGCAATAAGCTGTTTAATCTCAGCAATCTTAGAGCTTAAACTACGAACATTCAAATGAATAATCTTAAATCCATGACAGGATTTCAAACAGTTATTCAAAGATGATGCTTGAGAAGAAGAAATGGAATCTAAACAGCAAGGCCCTGGGTTCAATTCAACATGACCTGATACTAACAGGAGAAAGGTGGTTGAAGCACAATTGCCCAATTTAAAAAAGAGTAACATGCCATAATGCAAACAGGTTCGGTAACCCATGTTCCCACATTGTCTTATGGGCTCAGGGCTACTCAACAACAGTTGCCATGAATCAATTACAACAACAACATGAACAACTAAGCAATTTGAGAAATGGAAATCACTTGTCTCATATGTGGCAGTGTTCCCAGCACCAAACCTATATAATTCAATATGATCCACATATACCAGCCCCCCCAAAGTAAACACACCCAAATAAGTGAACACTTCGTGTCCCATTTGCTTAACATAAACAGCACTTACAGCACCAATGGTACTACGATCAGACACTCCCTCTCCCCTACCTTCCTAAGACTCCCCTGACCTTATTACACTTGCTGCACTTGCCACTGTGCAAACGCCACTGTGTTTGGTGAGCAATAGCTTTTAAAGACCTCAACCCCACAGACTGAGCTGCCACCACCAATCGGGGGAGGGCACAGCTGGCTGCAGTTCGAAAAGGCTAGATAATTAATCTAGTAGTGGGACAAAGAAGGGTGCAAACTCACAAGCGGCAGCAGCTGATATTAATTAAACAGCTCCTCTCTAACAGGAGCAGCACAAGCATGCCCTGAACAGTGCAGCTCAGAACCCTGTAAAGCAGCACATAGTGCAGACTAACAGTTAAAACACAGTTGCAGCAGCAGTCATTAAGTAAACAATGTCAGCAATAAAAAAAACTCGGTTTAAAAGGAATTCCAAATACTATGGTAGTCTAAATCAGCAGGATTCACAGCAGTTCCACAATCAGTAACAGTAAAGCAGTGTCACATCCAAGCAGTACCAGCTCATATATGGCACAGTCCCTTTATAAAAACAAACACACAACTGCAGCAATAGTTACGAATTCAGCAGTGTTCTCCAGTGACTTCCAGCCACACTGTTCGAAACTTTCCCAATAACAGTAGCCTTCCAGATGACAGTTGGAAAATAAGGCTGTCCCAAATTTCAAAGATGGAGGACCAGTCAACAAAGTGAGTAGTGTGTCAGGGGAGATTGAGGGGAGCCTGCCACACTCCCTAAGACTCCCCTGCACTTAGTGCACTTGCCACCGCGTAAAACGGCGGAGAATTCACTCTGGAGTGAGACCATATAAATGTACTAAGTGTGACAAGAGTTTTACATGGTGGGCTCAACTGAGAACACATCAGCAAATTTATTCACAAGTAAGGTCTTATAAACTTACTGACTTGACAAGAGTTAAACGGCTGCACAATCTGATAATGCATCAAAGAATTCACTCTGGAGAGAATGAAGAAGTAATGATCACATGGGATCACCCAATACCAACAGCCAAGAAAGTGGAAGCAAGAAAACCCGATATTGTAATACAAGAAAAGAGAACAAAGGTAGCATTACTGATTGAAATAGCGACCCCTAGTGACTACAGTGTGCTGTGTATAGAGAGACACAAAATCGTGAAATACCAAGATATGCAGTCAGAAACCAAACTGATGTGGAATAAGGACACACAAATCGTTCCAGTAGTGCTTGGAGCAATGGGACTAATCAAAAAGAACTTTCAGGCACATTTAAATATGCTACCAATACTTGTGACACCTTATGAATTTCAAAAGGAAGCCATTTTGTGGACGTTGCGTGTGCTGAGAAGAGCGCTGTCAGCAAACATCAAAGATTAATACAGTACTAATTTCTTGAGTTTTGAATATGCCCTGGCTAAAGAATGGGGTCCATTCTTGCCACGGTATTAGAAATCCCTAAACATTTGGAGACACTAACCCCGAGAGAGAGACTATATAAATGTGCTCAATGTGGCAAGAGTTTTACACAGCAGAGTTACCTGATGAAACATCAGCAAATTCATTAGAATATGTCCTGGCTTAAGAATGGGGTCCATTTTTGTCATGGTACTAGAAATCCCTGAACATTTGGAGACTCTAACCCCAAGAGAGATTGATTACCAATAGTTGTGACACCTTATGAACTGAGAAAAGAAGCCATCCTGGGGATGTTGCATGTGTTGAGAACATTGCTCTAAGCAAACATCAAAGACTAATATAGTACTGATTTACTGATTTTTTAATATGCCCTGGCTTGAGAATGGGGTCCATTCTCATCATGGTATTAGAAATTCCTGAACATTTGGAGACACTAACCCTGAGAGAGATTGCTTACATATACAGGTTCACAATATTGGGGCTAAACACATACCTACTGACATCTCAGGGGAGGAAATGGATAAGAAAATGATAGAAAGTATCCTTAGAATGGCAGAAAAAGGGGAGATATTGCTGATGGGGGAATCTGAATATGCCAGATGTTAACTGGAGTGCAGTTATTCAAGATGCCCTACAGGGGGCATGCCTTAGACAACTAGTATTGGAGAGGGAGCAATCTTAAACCTGGTACTCTCAAATGGAGATGGAGAGAGGATCACAGATGTAGAAGTGGGTAGCCATCTGGGAACTAGCGACCATCAAACAGTATGGTTCACGATAAACACAGCAGTAGAGTCAAGCCATACAAAGGCAAAGGTACTGCACTTCAGGAGGACTGACTTTGCCAAAATGGGTGAGTGCCTAAGGAATGCACTAATAAATTGGCAGGAAGAACAATGGGGAATAATCAGAACTGCCATCACAGAGACAGCAAGCCTTCGTGTGAAGCAAATAAACAAAACAAAACGATGTAAGAAACCACTATGGTTCTCAAAGGAGGTGGTAGGGAAGGTTCAAGAGAAAAAGAAAGCATTCAGGAAGTACAAGGAATCACAGAAGGAGCAGGACAGAGAATTGTATCAGTTAAAGCAAAAGGAAGATGAGAAGGCAGGCAGAACAGCAAAGGCCCAAACCGAGGAAAAGATAGCCAACTCAGTTAAGAAGGGGGATAAAACCTTTTATAGGTACATCAGGGAACGAAGGAAGACCAAGGGATGGATAGTGAATCTTAATAAGGGGGGTGGGCAGAGGGTGACTGCGAAAAGGCAGAGATACTAAACAAATATTTTTGCTCAGTATTCACAAATGAAGAGGGGGAGGTACCTAAACCAAACAATATAAACACTCTGAATACAGGAGTTGATACCAGCCCATTCACAGAAGAAAGGGTTCTGAAAGAACTCTTAAAACTGAAGGTGGGCAAATCAGTGGGACCTGATGGGATTCATCCCAGAATTCTAAAAGAACTAAGGGTAGAACTAGGGACACCACTGACTACCCTCTTTAACAAATCATGGGAGGATGGGGTGGTACCTGAGGACTGGAGGAGGGCAGATCTGATTCCACTTCACAAAAGTGGGAGCAGGGCAGAAGCAGGGAACTACAGACATGTTAGTTTAACCTCAGTGATAGGGAAAATGATGGCATCACTTCTGAAGGAAAGAATTGTTGAGTACCTAGAGGCCAGAGGGCACAGGACCCAAGGCAGCATGGATTCACAGCAGGAAGGTCATGTCAGATGAATCTAATAGATTTCTTTGACTGGGTGACCAAAGTAATAGATCAGGGAAGGGCTGTGGACATGGCCTACCTAGACTTTAGCAAGGCATTTGACACAGTCCACACAAAAGAGTAATATATATTAGCCACCCTGGGAGTGGGTCCCAAGATGGTAGCCTGGGTAAAGAATTGGCTAGAGAACAGGACACAGAGGGTCATAGTAACAGAGTCCATGCTGAAGAAAGGGGTTATTAGTGGCGCATCGAGTTCAGTGTTAGGACCAGTCCTCTTCAATGTCTTAATAAGCTACATTGCAGAGGGACTGGAAGGAAAAGTACGTATTTTTGCAGATGATACAAAGATCTGCAACAGAGCTGATACACAAGGTGGGGTGGAAAGGATGAGAATGGACTTGGCAAGGTTGGAGGAATGGTCAAATGTATGGCAGCTTAGATTCAGTGCTAAGAAGTGCAAGGTAATGCACCTGGGAAATAAAAACCCAGGAGAAGAGTACACAATGGGGGGGTGAGACACTAATAACAACAAAAATGGAAAGGGACCTGGGAGCAGTCATATCAGATGACCTAAAGGTGGGCAAGCAATGTGAGAGGGCAGTAAGGAGGGCTGGAGGGATACTAGGATGCATAGGGAAGGGCATCACCAGTAGAAAACTGGAAGTTGTTATCCCTCTGTACAGACAGCTGGTGAGACCCCATCTGGAGTACTGCGTGCAGTTCTGGAGACCCAATCTCCGCAAAGACATAAACAGGATGGAGGCAGTCCAGAGGAGGGCAACTAAAATGGTGCAGAGTCTGCAGCAGAAGACATATGAAGAGAGACTTAAGGAGCTTAATATGTACAGCCTCAAGGAAAGGAGGGAGGGGGAACATGATAGAAACTTTCAAGTACCTCAAGGGAATTAACAAAGTCCAAGAGGGTAGCATCTTTTAGAAAAAGAGGTGTGTAAGAACAAGGGGGCACAATTTGAAGATAGAGGGGGTGGCTCAGAGGTAATATACTAATATATTAAAATGCCAGCAGAATAGGCCTAACGATCTCTCGAGTCTGCTCGATTTTCAGCACCTGCACTGAGGGTCGATTTTGGTGTCCTCCCCGTCCCCCTTGGGTTATACTGTCCCCGTCCCAGATGTTCCACCTGTACTGGGCCTGGTCAGATTTACTCTCCCCCTGTACCTGTCCCATCCCCATTTAAACCCGTCCACAGTCTCCACCTCTACCAGCTCCCTAAGCAGTGCATTCCATGGCTCCACCACCCTTTCAGTGAAATAACATCTCCTCCTCTCCCCCTCTGAGCCTGCCCCCTTCCAGCTCAAACCTATGACCTCTCATTGCCCCACCCTCCTTCCTTTGGAGCGCCCTGATTGGGTCTCCTTTATCAATCTCTTTCATGTACTTAAAGACCTCTATCATGTCCCCCAGTCCCTCCTCTCCTCCAGGGTGTACATGTCAAGCTCCCTGAGCCTCTCCTCATAGGTCCTCTCCCCCAGGCCCCAGATCATTTTGGTTGCCCTCCTTTGGACCCTCTCTAGGAGTGTAATGTCCCTTTTTAAATGTGGTCTCCAAAACTGCACACAATACTCGAGGTGTGGCCTAACCAAGCAGTTGTACGATGAAAGGATCACTTCCGCCTTTCTGGAGGTAATCCCCCTGGTGATGCATCCCAGCATCCTATTTGCCCTTGCCACTGCCCTACTACAGGTCTCTGAGTTGTTCATTTTGATATCTACCACTACTCCCAGGTCCCTCTCACTCTCCGTGACTTGAATCATGTCTCCTCCCAGGGTATACCCCTGGCCTGGATTTCTGACTCCCAGGTGCAGAACCTTGCACTTCCCCACATTGAAATTTAGTTTCCATTTTCCCGACCACCTTTCCAGAGCCTCCAGGTCCTCCTGCAAGGCCACCCTGCCCTCCTCCTCCTCATTCACCACTGCACCCAGCTTTGAGTCATCTGCAAAGAGACTCATCTCACTCCTGATCCTCCTCCTGATGTCCGAGACATAGGCATTGAACAGGAGTGGCCCCAGTACTGACCCCTGGGGAACCCCACTAGTAACCCACCTTGGGGATGAGGCTAACCCTCCAACCACCACCTTCTGAGTATGCTCAGAGAGCCAATTTCCTATCCATCTTAACAACTGTCTCCCTACCCTGATTTCCTTCAGCTTAGCCAGCAGGCCACTGTGGGGTACTGAATCAAATGCCTTGCTAAAGTCCAGAAAGAGAACATCCACTGGCCTACCCTGGTCCAGGGCCCTCATCACCCAGTCATAGAACTCAACAAGGTTTGTCTGGCAGGATCTTCCATTGACAAAGCCATGCTGCCTATCGTCCAAGTACCCAGTTTGCTTCAGTAACCCCCCAGCCTTTCCTTGACAATACCTTCCATCACCTTGCCAACCACCGATGTCAGGCTAACGGGCCTGTAATTTCCTGCCTCCTCTCTTGATTCCCACCTTGTGGATTGGCACAACATGGGCCACCCTCCAGTCTTGGGGCACCCACCCAGTCCTCAGAGAGATGTTGAAAAGCTCTGCTAGAAGGACTGCCGGGGCACCCACCAGTTCCCTTAGCACCCTGGGATATATTTTATCTGGCCCAGGTGCTTTCTCTGTCCGAAGGGACCTGAGGGATTCATTTACTTTCTCTACTGGGATTTCAGCCTCCACATCTTCCCCCTTTTTACCCAGCACTGCTGGTCCCCCACCTGTTTGTGGTGGCCACTCCCTTTCCCCAGACCCATCAGGGCCCCTGGTCTCTACCGGTCCCACTCTTTCCTCCAGTTTGCCCCCGCTCCCCTCGCAAGACATAGCTCCTCCATCCCCCCGGTAAACACTGAGGCAAAGTACTCATGTAGGACTTCTGCCTGTTCCTCCGCCTCCTGTGTCCAACCATCCCCTACCCTTTATCTTGCTGATCTTCCCCCTTACTTTCCTTTTTCCCCTATGTATCTAAACCACTTGTCCCCCCTCTGAATCCCACTGGCCATATAAGGAAGTATTTTTTCACAGAGAGGGTTGTGGATGCATGGAACGGCCTTCCAGAAGAGATTGTAGAGTCAAAAATAGTGGTGGAATTCAAGAATGCATGGGAAAGTCATAAGGCAATTCTAGGGGGTTGGGTAGGAAGAAGTAGGCTGTTGGTTAACTAGGATCTACATCTTATCAATTAGGTAGGGAAATGGGCAGACTGGGTTGGCTAAGCGGTCCTTATCTGCTATCAAATTCTATGTTTCTATGACATCCTTGGACCCAAACATAGTCAAGGTCCTGCATCATGAAGAAAACAAGCCTAAGATGACTTCACTCATCAGATTAGGAAATGCTTCAGGAGGGTAACAGAGATGGATGTTAAGCCACTAGTAGATGAGGAAGAGAAAGTGCAAAGAATCAGAAAAAGGAATATAAGGACAAAGACCAACAGAAAATAAAGAACAACTGGAAAGCCCATAATTACAGTGGAAAATACAGGGAGCTACTGGAACAACCGCAGGTCGATCAAGACCTGATCCATGAGTGGTTAAAAAGAGGGGAATTTAAGTCACAAGATGAGAGATTGATAATGGCAGCCAATGATAGTGGACTACGTACAAGATGGTTCACAAAATCCATAGAAAAAATGGGAGAAACAAAAGTGTAGATTCTGTTGTACGGATTAGAAACAGTTGCACATATTGTGGCTGGATGTAAGTACTCATGGCAGAAGGCCTGTATACTGAAAGATACAACAACGCAGTGAGATTGAAGCACTGGAAACTGTGCAGACACTATAACATACCAGTAGCAGAGAAACACTGGAAACATGAACCACAACAAATCACAGAGAATGAAGGAGTAATGATCACATGGGATCACCCAATACCAACTGCCAAGAAAGTTGAAAGTGAGAAAAACAGATTTTGTAATACAAGAAAAAAAGAACAAAGGTAGCATTGCTGATCGAAATAGCCACCCCTAGTGATTATAGTGTCCTCCGCACAGAGAGACACAAAATCATGAAATGCCAGGATATGCAATCAGAAACCAAACTGATGTGGAATAAGAACACACAAATCATTCCAATGGTGCTTGGAGCAACCAGGCTAATCAAACAGAACTTTGAGGCACATCTAAATATCCTACCAATAGTTGTGACACTTTATGAACTGGAAAAGGAAGCCATCCTGGAGATGTTGTGTGTCCTGAGAAGAGCGCTCTAAGCAAACATCAAAGAGTAATATAGTACTGATTTCCTGATTTTTTTAATATGCCCTGGCTTAAGAATGGGGTCCATTCTTGTCATGGTATTAAGAAATCCCTGGACAGTTAGAGACATTAACCCCAAGGGACCATATAAATGTGCTTAATGTGACATGAGTTTTACATCGCTATATAGGCTAATAAAACACAAGCAAATTCATCCTAGAGAGTGAATTGGAAAATCCCAGGTCCTGATACTGTGCATAACTTCTGGCTGAAAGCAATAACATCCTTGCACTCTGCCTGTAATAAACAACTGTATGCTTGGCCTGAGTTAATGCCCACCTGGCTATAAACAGGTAATTCACTAAGCAAAGCAAACTTTATTTCTTAAACATTATTCCACTTGGATCATAGCATTGTACATACAAATAAAACAATAAAATATAAATTCATAAAAACCATAATTCTAGAACCAATTAATAAAAGCAGCTGGAATTTTCAAGTCTTCAGATATGCTAAATTAGATAAATGAGTTTCCAAGGCAGATTTAAAAGTCTCCACGGTTGGACACTCTCTAATCCGACGAGGCAGAGAATTCCACAGGGTCGAGGCTGCAAAAGATCTGGCTCCAAGAGTTTTCAAACAGACCCTGGGAATCTTTAGCAATCCCTCATCAACGGAGCGGAGGGGTCATTGGGGGCAAAGGAGATCTTGCAAGTACCGCGGTCCCAGTCCATTTAGGGCCTTGTAGATCAGTAATCTAACGTTGAAGGTGATCCTCCACTGAACCGACAGCCAATGCAAGCCACAGAACACAGGTGTGACATGGCAAGATCTTGGTAAGCCAGTCAACAACCTGGCAGCCGCATTCTGCACCAGCTGCAGCCAGCGAAGGTCAACCCTCGGGAGCCCTAGATACAGGTCATTGCAGTAATCTAGGTAGGAAGTCACAAAGGTGTGGACCAGCATTGGAAGATTGTCAGGCGGGACCAGGTGTTTTATCCAGGTGATATTCCTCAGATGGTAAAATGAGGTCTTGATGACAACTGACACCTGAAGCTTAAGCATCAGCCTGCCATCAAAAATAATACCCAGATTTCACACCCAGTCAGTTGTTGACAGCTGGCTGCCCCCGAGCCATAGCCCGGATGGCTGCCTGGCAGACAGCCCCTCTACCGGATGACCCAAGTCCACAACCAACACCTTAGTCTTATCCTGGTTCAACCTAAGCCAGTTGGCACTCATCCAATCCTGAATCTCAGAGAGTCAGTTGTTAAAGACTGAGACAGTTTCACTCTGGTCAGGCACAAAGGATGTACAGCTGAGTATCATCTGCATAGCAGTGAAAATTCAACTGTACCATTTTATAATGTCTCCCAATGGCAGCATATATACCGCGAACAACATGGGTGAAGGCACAGAGCCCTGTGGCACCCCACATGGCAGGGAATGAGGGGCCAAGGAAAAAAACCCAGCTCCACCTCTGAGTCCTGCCTGTGAGAAAAGAGGAAACCATCCAAGGACTGTTCCAGACAGACCACAGAGCAGCTGCAGGTGCTCCAGTAACACCCCATGGTCCACGGTATTAAATGCCACAGAGAGATCAAGGAGAACCAAGATGGAATGGCTCTTGCGATCTCTCGCTATCAGGAGATCATTAAGTAACCGAACCAGCACCGTCTCAGTACTATGCGTCTTCCTGAAACTGGACTGGAGAGGATCATAGATATTGTGGGTGGTAAGATGCTCGTCAAGCTGCAACTCAACTGCCTTCTCAATAACCTTGCCCACAAAAGGCAGGTTAGAGACAGGCCTGTAGTTAGTGAGACAATCAGGGTCGAGAGAGGGTTTTTTCAGAAGGGTGTGTACCACCGCCTCCTTCAGGGTGTCTGGAAACACCCCTGTCTCTAATGAACACTCAACTACTGTATCTCAACAAGGATTGGCCTGATAACCTCCATGCACCCCACCAGGAGGCTCATTGGGCCAGGATCCAAGCTACAGTCAGTCAGTCGCAAACCTTGGATAATCTTCATGACATCCCCAATCGCCAACCGGTCAAAGTTGGACCAAATAGACTGGGTGCCTGTAATCTCACACCGATCACTGCTGCACCCATTACTAAATCCTTACTAAATCAGAACCTGCCAACTGTCCCAAGAACTATCACCCAAGGATTTGTTTACTTACTGTACAATATATAAACTATACACTGGAATAGATGCAGATGGTAGCACATGAGGTGGGTGCCTGAATCACGGTGCCATCCAAAACGGTGACATGAGATGGGCAAAAGCCCAAAAGGTGAGGGGACAGGGAGTGCAGCTGGATGTGATGGCGTGGGCAACCCTAGCAACAGGATATCACTACATGTATGCACGTGGGGGGGAGTGGCGTGGCCTGGAAGGGGGCGGAGGTGATGTAGGGGGTGGCGCTGCAGTCAGCTGCCAAGTTGCACCATGGCATCGGGGTTGGCATCCGCTTGCAGTGCTGGGGTTCGGTTCAGATCTGGGTCCAGGCTACTATGCTTTTCTTGCCCGGCTCAAAATCTTATTATTGTTTTGCTTGGGGGCACTGCCCCTCACAGAAAGCAAGTATTTTAGTCCCCAGTGCCATTTTTCCATGCGCCGGTGTTGTCAGGGTGGTGAAATTGTTTTCTCTGCCCTGATATCACCGTTTTGCAGTTGCCCAAATCACATAGAACCGATGCAGATTGGGTGTACAGACATTTAGACAGACTCCCAACAGACTCATCGCAATAAAAAAGAAAGGGAATAAAAGACAATTGTGTGGTACAAACTATCAGTTAGTGCTGAACAAAGCCATAGTAGAAAGCTGCAAATAAGGTTGCAGCCATAGTCTAGTATGGATTGATTACAAGAAAGCATTTGATAGTATTCCACATTCTTGGATTCTCAAATGCCTGAGAATGTACAGAATCATTGAGATCACTATGAAAAAGTGGAAAACTGCCTTGCAACTAAACCACAATAAAGGCCAGAACATCATACAAAACATCAGGATACAGTGAGGGATATTCCATGGAGATTCCCTGTCACCACTCTCGGTTTGCCATGTCCTAAACCAGTTGAGCAATCTTTTTATTAACTTAGGGTATGGCTTGAACTCCAGAAATAAAAGAAACATCCAGAAATGACATTCTGTTTTCTATTCGTGGATGACTTAAAGCTTTAGAGCTTACGTGGCAAACATCTTAAAGAGCGGTTGCAGACTGTCAAATCATTCTCTGATCCCATCCGGATAACATAGCTAACCAATACTGAAGGACTGTCTTAAAAGAGGACTTTAGCATAAAAGAACTTGAGCAAGAGGAAATATGCAAGTATAGGTGAAGCACTACAACATGAACAAATGAGAGGAAAGATCGGCAAGGAATACTTTAGATGGTAGATGACTTAAGCTTGTACTGAAAACTGCTCTGACCCAAACAAATAAGATCCCCTATAGACTGGCTCCCTCTCCCTGGGCTGAGATACAGATATGGCACACTGAGGAGTCCAAATGAGGATGAAACAGGTGTCTGTGTCTGCTGTTCTCAGCCTTTGCTGATTGTATTGTGAGGCCTTTTGGCACCATGCAATTTTGCTTAAAGTTGAGCCAGTCCAAATTAATTCATGGGCATTTGCATATGCTTCCCATGATGCCTTTTTGGGGTATGTGCAATTTGTGTTTTCTGACAATCTAAATATATAAGTAGAATTCTAACTGTTAAGATAGAACTTGATATTCTATATCAGTGTTTTTGTATGTGCCCCATATGTTTCCAAGTTGCTAAACTTCACATACTGTTTGTACCCCACACCAGGCACTTGGTGTGCAGCATGAGGGGAAGAAGTATAGCACAGTGGTTTAAGGCTCTGAGCTGCAAATCTGGTGACATCCAGCAGACCAGACCTAGGTTTGAATCCTACAGCTTCCACTTGTATACTGTGTGACCCCGAGCAAATCACTTAATTCTCTGTGCTCCCAGGTCGCACCTGTAAAAAAGCTTTCAACTTAGTGTGCAACTCCTGGTTAAACAACTAAATAAAAAAAAAATCAATAAAATAAAGAGTTAAAAAAACTGCTCTGACAACCCACACTGAAGTGCAAGCTATAAATCATCTTGCCCTTCCTTTGCTCTCATATTTTGTTATGTTAGTGGCTTGCCACAGAATTAACTGGACCAGTTGGACAGAAAAAAACAACTTTTCAAGACTTCTAAATTAACCTACAAAGACCAGTGTATGCCAAGATTATACATTCCAAGGTCTGAAGAAGGCATGGGCCTTCTCAAGATGCACTATGCATGTAGATCAATGATTGTGGGACTACAGGCACACTTATTGACATCTGAGGACCGAAATAGTCAAAGTCCTGCATCATGAAAGTAGCAAGCCCAAGACTACTTCCATTACAAAACTAGTTCAGGTTTATTGCAGAAAAGAACTCCATTGAGTGAACTCATTCACAAGTAGGTCCTGGTTTACACAGGCAGTATAAGGCAGAAGTTACCCACCGCAATATCACATTAAGGTAGCCAGGATCAAGGGTCAGAAAGCAGCAAATCACAGTAGGTAGATACAAACCAAGGAATAACATTAAACGAGGAACCAAAAACAGGGTATACGATGGCCCATATGCATATGCAGAACACACAATGATCCTGACAAGTCATGTCTAGTAGAGATACAGGTAGTTAGTGCATGGAAGCTAGGTGCAAAATGCAATTAAAAACAAAGACATAGGCAATGACATTGCTACATCATGCCATTGATACATGAAGATAAGGATTTAGTCATCGGCCCAGAGGTGTGTAGGGGAACTCAGGGGAGTGACTGGTTGACTCAGGGGAGTCGGGAACAATAGGTCATCAAGTGGGCTGGGTGGGTTGAGATAAGGTGGGATAGGGAGGAGGGGGTCAGTATAGCTAACGGCATGGGTCAGATGAGTGGGATGAGGTGGGGAGGGTAAGGAGGTCAGAATAGATGTAAAAAAGGGGGAAAGAGTGGTACACTTGTAACAGGAACATGGAAAAAGAGGAAGGTGCATTGTGGTGGCTGGTAGTGGAAGTACAGAAGGGTTTGCATAGAATGGTTAGCTCTTGGGGAAGTGGTATACTACTTAAAGGCTTTCTTGGCCAGAACCTTAAAGCAGTTCATAGAGACAAGTTCAGTTAGTCTCAATTTAGACTGCAATTATTCCGTACTAACGTAATGACAAAGCTAATGGGGAAACTAGGGAAAGCCCTCAGGAGAAATTCCACCAGAAACATTGAATATCCAGCAACTGAATTTGCAAAACAACAGAAGAAAGCATTTAAAGAGAAAGACCAACAACGAAGAAGAGACAACTGGAGAGACAGAAGCAACAGTGCAAAATATATAAATCTGCTCCCACAACCCCATATTGACCATGAATTGACCAATGAATGGCCAAAAGAGGAGAATTCAAGCTACAAGAGAAAAGGTTAATACCGGCAGTCAAGACCATGGGCTTTGCACAGAGTGGCCCACCAACTGCATAGAAAAAACAGGAAAAATTGACAAGTGTAAGTTCTGTTTTACAGAATTAGAAATGGCCTCTCTACTGGCAGGATGAGAGGTATTCATATCAGAAGTCCTGTGCACAGAAAGACCCATTCATGTAGCCAGACACACTGGAAACTATGTAAACACTATAATGTACAGATAGTAGAAACATAGAAGCATAGATTTTGACGGCAGATAAGGACCGCTTGGCCCACCTACTCTGCTCATTTCCCTACCTACAGGTTAGGCCGCAGATCCTAGTTAACCAACAGCCTAGAAACATAGAATTTGATGGCAGATAAGGACCACTTGGCCCAGCTAGTCTGCCCATTTTCCTACCTAACAGATAAGCTGCAGATCCTAGTTAACCAACAGCTTACTTCCTCCTACCCCCAACTAGGACTGCCTTATGTCTGTCCCATGCATTCTTGACTCCATGACCTCCTCAGGGAGGCTGTTACATGCATCCACAACCCTCTCCATGAAAAAATCCTTCCTCACATTACCTCTGAGCCGTCCCCCCTCTGTCTTCAAATTGTGCCCCCTTGTTCTTGCACATCTCTTTTCTGAAAGATGCTACCCTCTTGGACTTTGTTGATTCCCTTGAGGTACTTGAAAGTTTCTATCATGTCCCTCTCTCCTTCTTTCCTCAAGGGTATACATATAAGCTCCTTTAGTCTTTCTTCAGATGTCCTCTGGTGCAGACCCTGCACCATTTTGTTGCCCTCTCTGGACAGCCTCTACTCTGTCTATGTCTTTATGAGATGGGGTCTCCAGAACTGCACACAGTACTCCAGATGGGGTCTCACCAACTGTCTGTACAGAGGGATAACAACTTCCTGTTTTCTACTATTGATGCCTCTTCCTATGCATCCCAGTATCCCCCAGCCTTCCTTACTGCCTTCTCACATTGCTTGCCCACCTTTAAGTCATCTGATATAATTACCCCCAGGTCCCTTTCCATTTTTACTGTTGTCAGTATCTCACCCCCCATTGTGTACTCTTCCCCTTGGTTTTTGTTTCCCATGTGCATTACCTTGCACTTCTTTACATTGAATCTGAGCTGCCATACATTTGACCATTCCTCCAACCTTGCCAAGTCCCTTCTCATCCTTTCCACTCCATCTTGTGTATCAACCCTGTTGCAGATATTTGTGTCGTCTGCAAAGAGACATACTTTTCCTTCCAGTTCCTCTGCAATGTCACTTATAAAGACATTAAAAAGGACCGGTCCCAGTACTGAACCCTGTGGTACCCCGCTAGTAACCCTCCTTTCTTCACTGTGTACTCCATTTACTACTACCCTTTGTGTCTTGTTGTCTAGCCAATTTTTTATCCAGGCTACCACCTTGGGGCCCACTCCAAGGCTGGCTAACTTGTGTATTAATCTTTTGTGTGGGACTGTATCAAATGCCTTGATAAAATCTAGGTAGGCCATGTCCACAGCCCCTCCCTGGTCTACTACTTTGGTCACCCAGTCAAAGAAATCTATTAGATTCGTCTGACATGACCTTCCCATCGTGAATCCATGCTGCCTTGGGTCCTGTGCCCCACTGGCCTCTATGTACTCAACAATTCTTTCCTTCAGAAGTAATTCCATCATTTTCCCTACCACTGAGGTCAAACTAACTGGTCTGTAGTTTCCTGCCTCTGTCCTGCTCCCACTTTGTGAAGAGGAATCACATCTGCCCTCCTCCAGTCCTCAGGTACCACCCCATCCTCCCATGATTTGTTAAAGAGAGTAGTCAGCGGTGTCACTAGTTCTACCCTTAGTTCTTTTAGAATTCTTGGTGAATCCCATCAGGCCCCATTGCTTTGTCCACCTTCAATTTTATTAGTTCTTTCAGAACCCTTTTTCTGTAAATGGACTGGTATTAACCCCATCTTCAGAGTGTTTCTCTTGTTTGATTTAGGTACCTCCCCCTCCTCTTCCTTTGTGAATACTGAGCAGAAATATTCGTTCAGTATCCCTGCTTTTTCACTGTCCCCTCTACCCACATTCCCTCCCATTTATTAAGCCTCAGTATCCCTTCTTTGGTCTTTCTTCGCTCCCTAATGTACCTATAAAAGGTCTTATCCCCCTTCTTAACAGAATTGGCTATCCTTTCCTCGGTTTGGGCCTTTGCTATTCTGACTGCCTTCCCAGCCTTTTTTTGCTTTAACTGATAAAGTTCTCTGTCCTGCTCCTTCTGTGTTTCCTTATATTTCCTGAATGCTATCCTTTTCTCCTTAACCTTCCCTGCCACCTCTTTTGAGAACCATAGCGTTTTTTCCTTCATTGTGTTTTATTGATTTGCTTTACACAAAGGCTTGTTGCCTCTGTGATGGCTGTTTTGATTACTCCCCATTGTTCCTCCACCCCTCCTTCTTGCCTGTTTGCTAGTGCTTTTCTAAGGCACTCTCTCATTTTCCCAAAGTCAGCCCTCCTAAAGTCCAATACTCTTGCTTTTGTATGGCTTGATTGTATGGCTGTGTTTATCGTGAACCACAATGTTTGGTGGTCGCTTGTTCCCAGATGGCTACCCACCTCTAAATCTGAGATTCTTTCTCCGTCCCCATTTGAGAGTACCAGGTCTAAGATTGCTCCCTCCCAAGTGGGTTCCAATACTAGCTGTCTGAGGCATGCCCCCTGTAGGGCATCAAGAATGAGCCTGCTCTTGGATGTGCCTGCAACAAAGGTGCTCCAGTCAACATCTGGCATATTCAGGTCTCCCATCAACAATATCTCCCCTTTTTCTGCCATTCTAAGGAAGCCTTCTATCATTTCCTTGTCCATTCCCTCCCTCTGAGATGGGAGTCTGTATACAACCCGTGCAGATTGTGGTGCCATTTCCTGTCTCCAGGGTGACCCAGAGTGTCTCATCTGCTCCCTGTTTACTCTTTAGTTCTGTTGCTTTGATCCCTTCCTTTACATAGAGAGCTACTCCTCCTCCTCTTTTACCCTCCCTGTCCCTCCTGTAGATTGTGTATCCTGGTATGTTGACATCCCAGTCATGGTTCTCTGTGTACCATGTTTCTGTGACTGCCACAATATCCAGGCAACCTCTCCATCAAGGCCACTAGTTCAGGGAGCTTGTTACACAGACTATGGGCATTGGTACTCATCACCCTCTACTTTTTGATAGCCTTACAACTTTTAGCCCCATTCCTGTCCTTACTGCCTTTGCCTTTTTTTACATTTACCTCTGTCCTGCTCTCTAATAACTTGTCTACCTTGGTGTTTACCTCACTAATTACCATGTTTTGTGGGGAGGCTGGGATTTCCCTGCTCCTTTTCAGTGCCTCCCCCCTTGGCTAGTTTAAATGCCTGCCAATGAAGCATTTAAATCTCTCACCTAGGATCCTGGTTCCCTCCTGGACAGATGCAGACCATCGCACCAGTATAGGTCTGCATCCCTCCAGGTGGCTCCCCAGTCCCCAATGAAGCCAAAACCCTGAGCTCCACACCAGTTTTTCAACCACTCATTGAATTTCCTGGGAGGAGTGCCCTAGCATCACCCTTGCCATAGACAGGCAGCACCTCCGAGAAGGTTACCGTATGCGCTACTAGTCTAAGGCCCCTCCCCAACTCTACAAACTCCTCTTGCACTGCTCTGATCCCATTCCCAGCCAGGTCATTTGTCCCTAGGTGGGAAATGACATCCAGCTCCCTCCCATGATCCTGAGGATTCGCTTCCTGTCCCTTCAAGCCGTGGCGCCAGGAAGGCACCTTACCTCCCTCTCCCCTTCCTCCCCCATTTCTACCCCCTAATGATTGAGTCCCCCACCAGGAGTTGTTTCCTTCCCCTGTGGGGTCCCATGCCACCCTCCTGTGGGTCTCCTTTGTGAAGGGTCCCAGCATCCTCCTTGGTCTCCACTGCAGGTGCCTCCATAGAGGAACCACTATCCATCAGAAGAGCAAATGAATTGTGGAGAGGTACAGCTGGAGGGATGCAACTCTGTTCCACCACCCTCTCCCTCCCTGAGCCCACCCTGGTCCAGTCTCTCCTCTTTCTTGGCAACCTCTGAGGTAGTGGCATTGGCCCTGGTGGTCCCTGGGTGGGGGAGGAGGTTTCACGAATCCTAGCCAGCTCAGCCTGGAGACGGACAACCTCCTCTCTCAGACCAGAGAGGTGCCTGCAAATAGGGCAGCATCGCAGCCTCCAGAATGTCTCCTGGAACACTGCCGCCCCACAGCCATTGCACTGCACCACTCCTATCATGTCTTATTTTGTGTCTCCTCTCCTGTTTCTCTGTATGCTTACTCTCTCCTCTCCTTACAACTCTCACCCTTCCTGTTCTGGGACAGCAACTTCCTATCTTCTTTAGTAACCTCCTTCTTCCTTGCTCAATTCAGGCCACCAGCCTATTTCTTCCTACAACTCACAAGAATTGCCTTATGTCTGTCCCATGCATTCTTGAATTCTCCCACAGTTTTAGACCCCACAACCTCCTCAGGAAGGCTGTTCCATGCATCCACTACCCTGTCTGTGAAAAAATACTTCCTCACATTGCCCCTGAACCCCCCCCATCTTTAAATTGTGTCCCCTTGTTCTTGCACGTCTCTTTTTCTGAAACATTCTACCCTCTTGGACTTTGTTGATTCCACTGAGGTACTTAAAAGTTTCTATCATGTCCCCCCTCTCCCTCCTTTCCTCAAGGGTATACATATTAAGCTCCTTTAGTCTCTCCTCGTATGGCTTCTCTTGCAGACCCTGCACCATTTTAGTTGCCTCCTCTGGACTGCCTCTATCCTGTCTATGTCCTTATGGAGATGGGGTCTCCAGAACTGGACACAGTACTCCAGATGGGGTCTCACCAACTGTCTGTACAGAGGGATAACAACTTCTTGTTTTGTGCTGGTGATGCCTCTCCCTATGCATCCCAGTATACCCCCAGCCCTCCCTACTGCCTTCTCACATTGCTTGCTAACCTTAAGGTCATCTGCTATGATTACCCCAGGTCCCTTTCCTTTTTTGTTGTTGTTACTACCCCCGTAATCTTCCCCTGGGTTCTTGTTTCCCAGGTGCATTATTTTGCACTTCTTTGCATTGAATCCTAGCTGCCATACTTCTGACCATTCCTCCAACCTTGCCAAGTCCCTTCTCATCCTTTCCATGCCTCCTTGTGTATCAACCCTGTTGCAGATCTTTGTGTCATCTGCAATCACAAATGCAAAAGGATCACTGAGAGGGAAGAAGTAATTATCGCATTGGACAGCCTAGTATTAACTGTAAAAGAAGTAGATGCAGTAGATGGAAGCAGTGGTTTAGGGCTCTGAGCTACAAACCTGGAGACCTGGGTTTGAATCCCACAGCCCCCACTTGCATACTGTGTGACCCTGAGCAAGTCACTTAACTTCCTTGTGCTCCCAGGTCACACCTGCAAACAAGCTTTCAACTTAGTGTGTCTCTCCTGGTTAAAAAAAGATGCCAGAAAATCAACTCCTGCTGACTAAGCTGGGTAGGTTAGGCCTAGACCCCCACTCTCTCACATGGTTTGACAGTTACTTATCCGGTCGAACACAGAGAGTCAAGTGGAAAGTGGAAAGGAGCAATATCCGATCCGCTTCCCCTAAAGGAGGGTGTACCACAGGATCAGTATTGGCCCTCTCTTCTTCCTGTTCACCAATGACCTAAGTGGCCACTGTGGGGTAGCTCAGTTGTCCAGTTGGCAGTTGAAATTCAATGCAAAGAAGTGCAAGATAATGTATAGGGCACAAAAACCCTGGCACAATATATCAGTTGGGGTGAGGATATAGCATGCACCAAGCAGGAAAGGGATCTTGGGGTTGTCATATCTGATGACCTCAAGGTAGGAAACAGTGTGACAAGGCATCAGGTAAAGCAAATAGGATGCTGGGATGTATAGGCAGGGGCATCACCAGCAGGAAAAGGGAGGTCATAATTCCGCTATACAAGACACTAGTGAGGCCCCACCTGGAGTACAGTGTACAGTTCTGGAGACAATACCTACGTTAGGACATAGACAGGGTAGAGAAGGTTCAGAGGAGGGCAACAAAGATGGTGCATGGATTGCATCACAAGTCCTATGAAGACAGGGTGAAGGAACTGAACATGTACTCCTGGAGGAGAGGAGGGAGAGGGATATGATAGAGACATACAAGTATCTTACAGGAGGAACAGGGTGCAGGAAAACACTATTTTTAAGCAAAAAGATGTTCCAGGACTAGAGGGCATGGGATGAAGTTGGAGGGAGGATGATTCAGAGGAAACATGAGAAAGAATTTCTTCACAGAACGGGTGGTGGACAAGTGGAACACCCTGCCAGAGGAAGTGGTGGGGGCTGAAACAATCATGGATTTAAGAATGCATGGGATAGACATAAAGGAATTCTAGAGGTCAGGGGTAAGGGGAAACAGACTTCTAGGAAAACAAACTGAACTTACAAGCTCAAATGGGCAGACTGGGTGGGCCATAGGCCCTTATCTGCCGACACTGTCTATGTATCTATGTATCTAGTATGCAGATGACGCTGTCATAAACCGATCCCTGGACAACCTGACTGACTTGGGCCCTCACCTCCAAGCTGATTTTACTAGGCTAGAGACCTGTCTAATAGAGAACAGAATGGTCCTTAACACAGGCAAAACTAAGGCCATGCTGTTTGGATAAAGATCCCTAGGTCAAGACAGAACCCAATCACTACCACTCACCTGTGTCTCTGGCAACAACATTGAAGTGGTGGGTTCCCTAAAATACCTAGGCCTAACGCTGGACCAGGGCCTCACCCTAAAAAATCTTATTGACCAGGTAACCAAAACCATCCATAGCAAATTAGGAACTGTCTGCTGCCTAAAAGACCAGCTGGTCCCTGAGGCCAGGATCACCATAGCCACAAGCATCCTCCTCCCCACCCTGACCTATGCCACCCCAGTCATGCAGGGCATGGTTAAACTCAAGATCAACAGACTGCATGTGCTGTATAACAAAGTGGCTCACTTTGCCACACAGTTTCACACCAGAAGCCATCACTGTGATACCTTAGCACTCCTAAATTGCCATCACTGACTCTTGCCTCCAATACCCCTTGCTCTGCCATGCATACAAGCTACTCGCCTCTCCCCCGCCAGCTTCACTGGGCTCCTTGCCCCAAGCACTCCAGGCAGAACCTCCGGACCGCAGGGCGAATCCTACTAGAAGAACCCAGAGTGAGGACCAAGGCAGGTGGCAAGTCCTTTACCTCCTCTGGGAGCCCCCTCCATCAAAACATTCCAAACCAGGCTCAAGGCCCACCTGCTAGATGCCAGTATATGCCATTGCCATGATACCTGAGCTGACCCCCTTACCCCCCTATCCCACACCGTTCACAACTTTACAAATACTGGTCTCCACACCTAGAATCAATCCTCATCTTTGTATCACAAAATCTAAAACAATGTACTGTGTTACCATTCTGTAAACCATTGTGTATGCCTTAAAACATGTACTAAGTCATCACCTTGTAAACTACTATGTATGTCTTCCTCTGTATTGTAACCTGAGTCGCCCCTGAAAAAGGGACCTCCAGGGCTCAGTGGGCCTACCCGGTCACCAAAATTGAATAAACTAAATAAAAATAAAAAAATAAATCAGATATTACAATAAAGGAAAAATGAACAATGGTAGCATAGCTAATTGGAGGGTCCATCTCAAGTGACTACAGTGTCTCACACATGGAAAGACACAGAATCATTATATATAAAGATATACAAACAAACAAAACAAATGTGGAAGGAAAATGCAGAAATAGTTCCAGACCTCATTGGTGCTACAAGACTAATGAAACAAATCTTACAGGAACACCTGAATGTGTTACCAGTATCTGACACCATACAAATTACAGAAATAAGCCATACGAGGAAAGTTGCAAGTATTAAGAAGGGCACTCTCAGCATATATTAAAGACTAACACAATACTAGTTTTCTGATTTCTTCGAACATACTCTGGCTTAATAGTGGGGTCCATTCTTGTCATGGTATTATAAAACAAAACAAAAAAGGGCTACAAATGGCCTTATCTGAAAAAGTCATATGCTGACTCTGTATATCTGTGCAGAAAGTTTGTTTTATTAAGGTTAAGTAAACCAAGCAAGCAGGGGAACACATCGAACAGTTCATGCATCTATGTGTGCGTAATTATAGATGCACAAAGCTTTGAGTGTGTTCTGCTGTGTCTTGCTGGTTTGCTTCACCTTAATAAAATGAAGTTTCTGCACAGATAAATGGGGTCAGTATATGACCTGTTAGGGTAAGGGTGTTTGCAGCCCATGTTTTTGTTTTGGTTGCTGTGTTACACTACAGTTGTGCTCCGTCCATACCAAATAGTGATGCCTTCCTGGTTCGAATAGTATTAGAAAACTGTAAACATTGGAGACACGGCATTTATTTATTTATTTATTTATTGAATTCTGTTGACTGGGAAGGCCCACTGAGACTAGAAGTCCCTTTTTCAGGGGCGACTGGGGGGGGGGATATGCAGATGGTTACCAACTGAAATTAAACCAGCTTAAGCTCGTTGGTGTATTTTATTCAACCCTGGATTGATCATATAAATGTTTAGAGTGCGAGAGAACTTTTAGGGTTTGGGACAGTCTTGGGATGTATTAATGCAGTCATACAAGAGAAAAAACATATAAACATTCTCAATGTGACAGAGCATTTAGTAATCGGGGTAGTTTCAGAAGGTACCAGCAAATTCATACAGGATATAGGCAATAACCATGCAGTGAGTGCACTAAAAGATCCAGTCAGAAAAGGAAATCTATTGAGCATCAGTGTGTTCACACAGGCGAGAAACAGTGTTCAGAATGTGGACTCATATTGCAGAGGCACTCTAAAATATACAGATTGTGGGCAACATTTTGAAAAGATAACCATCTGAAAAGTCACCAGCTGACTCACACTGAAGCGTTTGGAGCAACGAGGCTAATCAAACTTTCAGGCACATCTAAATATGCTACCAATAGTTGTGACACCTTATGAACTGCAAAAGGAAGCTATCCTGGGACGTTGTATGCTGAGAAGACATTCAGCAAACATCAAAGATTAATACAGTACTGATTTCTTGATTTTTTTTTTTTTTAATATGCCATGGCTTAAGAATGGAGTCCATTCTCGCCATGGTATTGGAAATCCCTGAACATTTGGAGACACTAACCCAAGAGATACCACATTAGTGTACTGACGGTGACACATCTTTTCTAGGATAGACAATCTCTGGAAGCACCAGCAACTTCATAGTGAGATAATCAAGCTACAGTAATACAAAGATAATATCAGACTGTAGTAAAACAAAAGCAACAGACAATTACCTTGTTCTCAGCAGTGTTGGTTCCTAGTAACTAGTATGCTGTGTCTGAAATGGCATAATATGGTATTAATCATCGAGATGCAGCTAGAGACCTTTAAAGATATTTATTTAATTTTTGTTGACCAGGAAAGGAAGACTCTACAATTCTGCCTATTTTCAACCTTGTCCCCGGGGAAGGGGATGTAGATGGATGCCAACTGACACTGAACCAGATTAAGCTGTTGGTGCTATTTTAGTGAATGTGATATGAAGAGGTGGGGGTGTTGTTGAGTAACTGACCAGGAGAAAATTGCTTTAAACTACATTAAGTTAGAATTCAGCAACTTTATATGATTTGTAACAGACCTGTTACTGAGTGCATCTGGAAGTAAAATGGGTAAGCCTAAAGCTACAGCTTCATCATACACTGACTTTTTAAACCCAAAGGGTAGCAGCGTGGTGAGCGGCTTGCAGAGCCTGCAAGAGCTGCGGACCTTGGGGACCAGGCTATGGGACAGGCTAACAAAAATCCTCAGCTCTACTCACGTGTGCCACTAGAAAATTAGTTGAGGAATGGCAAAACCAGGCACCGCAAGTAACAAGTGAAAAAATATTTTTATTATTCACACAGCATAATAAAATAACGCAGCCACCTGCAGTACAAGAACCAACCTCTACCGGTTTCACACTAAGCCCTTGTACTGCAGGGTGGCTGCATTATTTTATTATACTGTGTGAAAATAAAAAATATGGGAGAAGCTAGTCTAGCCACAGCCAACATGTCACGGAGTCAACTGGTTAGGACAGTCCAAGACCTGGGCCGTATATTTGACACCCTCAGAATGCAGGTGACTGCACCTGAATCCTGCATGGGCACACTGGAAAAGGCAGGACAGCATTCAGAGTCCTCAGTGCCCAAAACCATTGATACTACTGCCAAACTACTTACACAGAACTTGCTCCTGAGGCAGTGGCTTGAAACACTTACAGCACCAGGCAAAGGAGGAAGGCCTTTAATGGGGTACATTCCTGTTTCTGCCAGCTCAAGCTCCAGTATCAGTGGTTGCTTCTGCCAAACTCCAGTTGTAGAGGAATGGGCAGGTTTATTTGTTTAATGATTCTAGGGAAGCAGACAAACTTGTCAAGTGGATCGAAACTGAGCTTTATACTGGACATGGAGAAGAAGAGTCCTGGGGGGGGATTAATAAGGACAGCATTACCACTGAACATTTGTGCTGTGAGAAGTTTTAGTATTGTTTTGGTCAGGGGCAGTAAAATTCTTACAAGTTTGGGCTTCAAGTAATTGGTACGGACTATTGGTATCCTGTTGACAGGGCGCGGGAAAGAGGGTGCCATATTGTGGGTGCTGTTATCAGGGCATGTGGCTTTTGGGTATCACAGATCATCGGTGTCTGATACTGTGACTGAGATGGGGCTGTAAGTGTTTTTGCCTCTGCCCCAAATTGTGTGACTGGGAAATGTGTTTATATATAAGTAAAGGGGGCTGTGGGCGGAAGGGTGTGAGAGGGGGCATAGGCCCCACCACAGAAAATTATGCTTATATCCATGTGCGGTCTGGCTGGGGGGTGACAACTTGTATGGCGCTCACCTTGTTATCGCCCTTTTGCCTACACTCTTTTTTATGGAGCACAGGTTGTTTGCCTACCAACGTAGGGGAGCCTGGACTATCTATAGGAACCTTTTTTTTTTTTTTACAGTGGATGTGACCAGTATGGAGGATTTCCTGCACCGTTCCTTTGTGTGATTCAATAGCTGCATGGTGCCAAAACATTTCATAGCACTGACTTTTATAGAACTCTTATCAGCCCTAATGGTGCAGAGTGACTGTTCCACAACAAGATTAATTTATGTTCAGATTGTTCCTTCACTGTTTCATTATGGATTTAAATGTTTCACTTTTTAAAAGTTTTGGGTTTAAAATCTAATGAGACTTTGTGCCCTCACAGGGGTTACATAGTGAAAGCACTGTTGCAAATGTTGCTGATCCAGTATGCCTAACACACATGCATTACTGAACTGCTCCTGAGGGGTTGGGAGGTTCCTCTTAGCACTAAAAATGCATTGCTATGGTGGATATACTGACCATATGGTCATAATGTTAAAGGAGTACTGCATGCTCATCTCTCTTACAAAAGTTACTTGTTTCCTGGTGTAACCCCCCCTGCAAATGGGGGTTCCCAGAAGTCTTCCAGGAGCTTGCTTGAATGCTCAGAGTCTGGAGGTGTTCAGCGTTTAAGCCGCTTGAGTGTGAGTGCTTTTAGAGCCTCTGGTACTGTCTCTTTAAGAGCTGTCTGCCTACAGACATAATTAATTTGGATGGGGATCTGTGTGTTTCCCTGCTTGAGCCCCGCTCGAACTGCTGCCAAATCACTCCGTTTCTGCCATTGCTATATGTGCAGAGGGAGCTCTTTCAGAAGATGTAAATGTTTGCTGGTAACCTGTTAAGAGTAATAATGAAAATGCAGTTTGTTTTAACCTGCTTTCTTATAGCAAGGACTGTGCAGAGTAAGCTCCCTCATGTTGGTTCTGAACCGCCGGATTGGACCAATCATTGTGGGGATCCTTTAAAATGGAGCCTGCTCTGGGCGAATCAGAACTTGGACTCTCCTTTGGAGCCTGCTGTAAGGGGACTGTATGAGCAGTGACTCTGGAAAATGTAGTTTGGACTTTGGTGCCTTTTTTGCACCAACAGGGGGAGTCTGATTGTGAGTGACAGCCAATCCAGCCAACTGACTGGGAAGAACTCAAAGGAAATGCCCAGCTCTGTCTACTGGAAAGTCAGTTCAGTTTTGGCAGTGAAGAGACAAGGAGCCCTGTGCTTCTTTGGTGTGTAGTTTTAGCCCAGGAAACTAGTGTAAGGCCCTGTTTTGGTCTGCAGCTTGTGCAAGTGCCTGTTCAGACTGAATCTGACCTGTGAAGAGAATCAAGGAGATCTGAAGAGCAGAAACCAGGCTCACCCTGTAGAAGATTGGAGAAATTGCTGAATCGCGCTCGGTCTGTCAGGAACTGAATCTGCTGTGTGTTCTCCTGGGTATTGTGCAGTAATTGCGATCGGGGATAGAGAAGCAGCCTGCCTGGTATAGTACTTTCCTTTTACATATAAATGTGTGTAATGCTTGTGGGGAATCGCATTTCCCAATCCCCTGTACAGTGAACTGTGTGCATGAAGCTGGAAGCAAACCCCAGTTTAATCCAGACTACATCTATTTGCTGTAAACAAGGGCCTCTTCCACAGTTTCTGCTCCTCCTGGCAATCCAGGATAATCTGCTTTCCATCCAGTTCCCAGCATTGAGTCTGTGAGTACAAAGCAGGGTAGCTCCCTGCCATCTGTTTATCAAACTGCAAGTGTGTCATCTATCTGTTGCCGTTTCATTTCTTCACAAACTGAACCATCTGGCTCCAGATTACAATTTGGGTATTGTGCAAGTGTTTTTCCATCACAGGGCCCAATCCAGCTGCACCGATCCTGGCTAGCCCCCCCAACCCATCCTGGGCACCCAGTGAAAGTGACAATTTGGGACTCTGAATATGCACACAGTACTGTGATTATTAATGTGTTTAACCTAATTAACTTGATTTCCCCCTTCCTTGTTACAGCTCCGTAAATAAATCAGATCTGTTTGTTTCAGCAAAGTTACCCTGACTGAGGTATTCATTTATGTTAAAGTATTGTACTGTGGCTTTTGCACTGTATCATCTTGTTTTACAGGGGGTCCACAGAGTCCAGTCAACAGAGCCAGTCCAGGAGGTAAGTGTACATTGTGAAGATATTCCTGATGCATTGTGTGGGCCACTAGGGGAAGAAAGGGGTGTTACAGTGTCCCAGTGGGCTGTGACCAAGTTAGTTTAACTACTGCAAACCCTGACCTCTGGGTGGAGGCACTCGCCATTGGACCTAGGCCCCTCACCCTGTTAGTAGTTAAACAGGCAGGGGTAGTAGTCCTTAGGATAGCGCCACCTAGGGGTTACACTTGTCAACAGACAGTTCTTTTTGTGTAGTTATTGGTGATATATGTGATCGTTTTCATTTATTTTCACTGTTCATACTAGTCCCTGTAAGTATCCTGGGAAGTCCATTTTCTGGTTGTTGAAATCCCATTGTGCCTGAGCTGCTTTGCATATGAGAACATAATGTGTCCGCAACCTCAGCTCCACTCACATGTGCCACTGGAAAATTAGTTGAGGAATGGCAAAACCAGACATCGCAAGTAACAAGTGAAAAAATATTTTTATTATTCACACAGCATAATAAAATAATGCAGCCACCCTGCAGTACAAGAACACAACCTCTACCGGTTTCACACTAAGCCCTTGTACTGCAGGGTGGCTGCATTATTTTATTATGCTGTGTGAAAATAAAAAATACGGGAGAGGCTAGCCTAGCCACAGCCAACATGTCACGGAGTCAACTGGTTAGGACAGTCCAAGACCTGGGCCATAAATCTGACACCCTCAGAATGCAGGTGACTGCACCTGAATCCTGCATGGGCACACTGGACCAGACAGGACAGCATTCAGAGTCCTCAGTGCCCAAAACCATTGATACTACTGCCAAACTACTTACACAGAACTTGCTCCTGAGGCAGTGGCTTGAAACACTTACAGCACCAGGCAAAGGAGGAAGGCCTTTGATGGGGTACATTCCTGCTTCTGCCAGCTCAAGCTCCAGTATCAGTGGTTGCTTCTGCCAAACTCCAGTTGTAGAGGAATGGGCAGGTTTATTTGTTTAATGATTCCAGGGAAGCAGACAAACTTGTCAAGTGGATCGAAACTGAGCTTTATACTGGACATGGAGAAGAAAAGTCCTGGGGGGGGGATTAATAAGGACAACATTACCACTGAACATTTGTGCTGTGAGAAGTTTTAATATTGTTTTGGTCAGAGGCAGTAAAATTCTTACAAGTTTGGGCTTCCAGTGCTTGGTATGGACTATTGGTATCCCGTTGACGGGGTGTGGGAAAGAGGGTGCCATATTGTGGGTGCTGTTATCAGGGCATGTGGCTTTTGGGTATCACAGATCATCGGGTGTCTGATACTGTGACTGAGATGGGGCTGTAAGTGTTTTTGCCTCTGCCCCAAATTGTGTGACTGGGAAATGTGTTTATATATAAGTAAAGGGGGCTTGGGGCGGAAGGGGGTGAGAGGGGGCATAGGCCCCACCACAGAAAATTATGCTTATATCCATGTGCGGTCTGGCTGGGGGTGACAACTTGTATGCCACCTTGTTATCACCCTTTGCCTACACTTTTTTATGGAGCACAGGTTGTTTGCCTACCAACGTAGGGGAACCTGGACTATCTATAGGAACCTTTTTTTTTTTACAGTGGATGTGACCAGTATGGAGGATTTCCTGCACCTGCCTTTGTGTGATTCAATAGCTGCATGGTGCCAAACATTTCATAGCACTGACTTTTATAGAACTCTTATCAGCCCTAATGGTGCAGAGTGACTGTTCCACAACAAGATTAATTTATGTTCAGATTGTTCCTTCACTGTTTCATTATGGATTTAAATGTTTCACTTTTTAAAGTTTTGGGTTTAAAATCTAATGAGACTTTGTGCTCCTCACAGGGTTATAAGTAAAGCACTGTTGCAAATGTTGCTGATCCAGTATGCCTAACACACATGCATTACTGAACTGCTCCTGAGGGGTTGGGAGGTTCCTCTTAGCACTAAAAATGCATTGCTATGGTGATATACTGACCATATGGTCATAATGTTAAAGGAGTACTGCATGCTCATCTCTCTTACAAAGTTACTTGTTTCCTTGTCAACAGACAACTCTTTTGTGTGGTTGTTGGTGATATATGTGATTGTTTTAGTTTATTTTCACTGTTCTACTAGTCCCTGTAAGTATCCTGGAAGTCCATTTTCTGGTTGTTGAAATCCCATTGTGCCTGAGGTGCTTTGCATATGAGAACATAATGTGTCCGCACTCTTTAGAGTCCACAGTGTGCCTGTCTGCTTACTTAGAATAACAACAAAACAAGTTGCAGCAAGGTGTGAAATACCACCTTACCTTCAGTTAGCTTTGCAAAGTGTCTTATATGTATTGCACGTTTTTTTCCTTTAAATTGCATTCAGTCTGTATGTTTGCAGACAGTTTTTTTTCAGGTTATACTTACTTTCAGCATAGAGATACATGGTGTAAATGAGTGCTGTGGCAACATGTTCTCATATGTTAATACAGTTGTCCGTGACAATGAGACTTCAACAATCAGCAAATGGAGGCCACAGGCTAGTTACAGGGTCTGGTATAACACTTGGATTAAATCCCAATACTGACACTGAAGTGCAGCATAAGGAGGGTGCTGCACTCCTGAGGTGCCGTCTTTCAGATGAGACGTTAAACTGAGGTTCCATCTGCCTGTTCTTGTGGCAGTTCGGGTGGATACTAAAGATCCCATGGCACTTCTCTAAAAGAGTAGGGGAATTTTTTTATTTAAATCTGAAAAGCAAAATATATGCAACATAGTATTGCAGTCATACAAACTCATAATAAAAAAAAAATTAAAACATGAAGTGTGTTACATCATACAGTTTCTCCAAAATGAAAATAAATAATACTGAGAACAAACCCCCTCCCTTTCCTCACTAAAAGAGTAGGGGCATTTTTAATGAAATCTCAAGACAAACATTTATACCAGAGCACTGAGCAGCAATACAAACTTACAAAAACAGAAAATTCCTAACTGAAATACGTATTATGGCATATCAATGCTCTAAACTAATTACAGTGAACAAACCACTAAATCTGTGGGGCACTTTTAGTTCATATAATAATCTGTGGTATCCAACTACATCCAGATGTGTATTATGCCATACCACCAGTAAAAAAAATGAAGCATAACTAGGTGTTACATCATATACTTACCCCAAACTTACAAAAATTTGATTGTAAACTAACCCCCCTTCCCACTGAGTAAGGGAATATTAATGACATTCCAACAACATAAATCACACAAGTCAATGTTCCATGCCCTGTGTTCCCACCCTCTTAAATATCTGTCACAACCAGTTAAAATGATGCCAATATCGAGCCCGTGTTTGTGAGATACACTTGTTCCATTCTGAATTACGTAACACATTTATATCTTGTACTATTATATTAAAAAGATCACCTACCGGAACTACTTCTTGCTGGAGAACCAACCTTCATCGGCTAATCCATATCCAATACGGACAGTGTAACATTATAATGTAGCATGTGCTGGTATCGTAAGACAATCTTAGATGGGGAACAATCCCAAAATATAGTAATTCTGGATTGGGGGGACTGACACTTCCCATTTCCATTTATTCTTTACTATGTCCCAAAATGGAAGGATATAGGAGAGTGTAAATACATGTGAGCCATGGTTTCAATTTCAGCGTACAACTCTCCCTAGGCAATATCTCCTATAACTGCTTTTTGGTTTTGATTGCCTGAACGTTTACCTCCCATGTATCCCCAACCAAGCCATGCCTCACATTTTTTGGGGGATTTTGGTATCCAAAATGTATGCTGATATACAGCTTTGGTGTGCCTTAGAGAACCTTGGAAAAGCATGTTCCGTAAAACACTCTAATAAGACATCCAGATACAACGTTCTCCTAGGTAAATTCAAAACTGTAACAAAATCAATTTTCCATTTTTTTGTCAAAAAACCTTCCCACATATATGTCAACCTCGGTGTTCTTTTATTTTTATGTAAAAAATCTGCCGCCCTCGATTCTGCCATAACCCCTTTTACTGTCTTAAGGCTTGTTGTGATCCAAAGCTGGTTACATCCTTTTATCAGTGGGACTGTATTAGTATATAAGAAAGTCATAAAAAAAATAAAATTAGGTTGGGCACACCTACTCCTCTGTCTTTGATATCTTTATACAAGACGTTCTGCTTAATTGGGTTAAGCCTGCTCCCCCAAAAACAAGAAAAGAAACAACCCAGAACACTAGTTTCCATTTTCTATGGTAGGGGAAAAACGTAACTTAAAAATAAAAATACCAGTACCAGAAAGGTTTTAATCATATAAACAATCTTTTTTTTTTGGAGGTTTTCCAAGCATTCCACTGAGTCACTTTTTCCTTCCCCATAATCAATCATTGTTCCCAATTAAACTGGGCAATATCCCTACCCCCATAATATACCCCCAAAATTTTACATGGAGCTGTAGACACCGGTATGTCTGCAACCTCCTCCAGTACCTTAGGGAACCCAGGTACGCTAAGACACTTGGTTTTCTATAAATTAAGTGTAGCTCCTCTACCTAGGGCCTGTATTAGACCACATGCTTTTTGAACTGACTTCCCATCCTTTACTACTAAACATAAGTCATCAGCGTAAGAGATCACTTTGACGACTGGTGAAACCACTGTCCCAATTACAGTGATCAGAGGGGATCTATGGAGGATCCTTACCACTGGATCCAAAGTAAAAACATATAACAATGGGCTCAATGGGCAGCCCTGTCTCACTCCCCTCCTAACCCACCCCCTGTCTCCCATCCTCCCATTTTCATATGGTCTAACAAATGCCAGGGCATAGCACATCTGGAGCCACTGTATGAACTGTCTCGGGATCCCATACGCACCCAGGCACTGCCACAAGAAATCATGGGAGACCCTGTCAAATGCCTTAGCCTAATCTAAACTTACCACTAACCCTTGTTCATGATTCACCACAGGGTCTCTCCCCTCCAAATCGGTTAGTTCTCTTAATATTATCAGCGCATCTGAGATCCGCCTTGGATTGTGCTAAACTGGTTGGGGTGAATCAAACTCTCATAACTAACTCTAACCTATTTCCCAAAATTTAACAAATATTTTAAAATCACTATTTAATAGCATAATGGTAGCCAGTTAGCAATATCTGTCTGCTCCACAGATTTAAACAAAAAAATTATGAGTCTCTCATACGTCAGGGAGGGTATACAGTCGTCTGCAAGAAATGAATTGTATACGGCTAACAGTTCTTGTGGCATTAACTCCCACAAGCCTTTATATAATTCCTCGGGCAGGCCTTCTGATCCTGGTGAGACATCATTTTGCAATGCCTGAATTACCACCTTCAATTCCTCTGTCTTAAAAAGGGCTGTAAAAATGTCAGTTTTCTCAGGGTCTAATCGTGGCAGATCAGCTACCTGTAACACTTGTGTCATGAATGGAGAGTGTGAGGCCGGTGCCCCGAAGGTCTGAAAAATATGATCTTCTAACTGCCTCATAATATCCTCATTATTATTGTCTAAAATTCCCTGTGGAGATATCAACTGCACCATCACTTTCTTATCCCTTCTGGTTTTACAATCTAGAAAATGATTAGTGTGTGCTTTCTTCCCTTGTATTCCAAAGGCCTGTTCTTTTTCCAACATTTTTAGCCTATTATATTAGTATTTAGTAATCTCTTCTTTATTAATTTTATTTCCTCATTTAAGCAAACCCAATGGTATTTTGCCTAGAGATCAGGCATTGTAGGTCTCCCCTCAGCTCCAAATACCAACTGTGCGCTGTTTTAGCACGTGCGGAAGCCTTCTGCTGAAAAAAAATCTTTAAGCATAACTTCAACTCCTCCTACCACTGGCTCATACTGTCACAAAGGCAAATAGAGGTGATTCTGTCCTGTGTAAGTTGTGCCAGTTCCTGTTTTATGTCAGGATCCATTAACAAGGTGGAAATCATCCTCCAGTAACCCCTCCCTGCCGCTCTGGGTGGAACTGTGGCTACTGAAACCCCAACCATTTTGTGGTCTGAGATTTCTATGGGCATAACTACTGTCGATATAACTGGTAATGACTTTAAAAAAATAAAATCAATACATGAAGATAATGTCCACTTATAAAACGTCGGGGTCTTTTTCTTCCCATGAATATTATGTGCATCCTGTAAATCCTTTTGACTCACCATTTTAGTTAAGAATGATCTATCGCAGTATACCTTATATTTCCCACTATCATTATCTTTACCCTGTAAATTGATATTGAAATCTCCTCCAAAAAACAGCTGCCTGCTAGTATAAAGAAATGATTGTACTGTTTTCAGAAGTTCAGTCCTACTGGCTTTGGTTTGTGGCCCATAAATATTAATTAATCTGCAATGTAAATTATTAATGTAAACATCTAGCAACAGTGCTTGGCCAGTGTCAATTTCTACAGTTCTTAATACCTGCACATCTGGGGTTGGTGGCCACTTCCATCTCTACGACTGAATGAAGCCCGGTGTCCTGTAAAAAAACGTTGAAACATAACTGCTGTAGTAGTATGCTTCAACTCTGATTTTATGCTGTTCCCATTTATGCTTGCAAACCTCAAGTGTTAAAGCTCAGGGTGGCTGATGTTGTTTCGCACTTGATCTCGTTATACGATTATGAATGCCAGCTGTAGCAGTTTGGACATTCACCGACACAACCTCTATTCCCTGTCTTTCGGGTTGGGAAGCCTGCAAGACCTCCACTTGTTCTTCAGATTCCATCCTATCACCCCATGTCTGAAAAGTTTCAAATCTGTTCCTGAGGGCAGGGGATAAAGCTATCCGATCTTGAATCTTAAACCATTGTCACTGGGAGGCTCTGGTAGCAGGCAGTTGTTCCTCTGGGTCTATTATAACTACTTCATCCATGCTGCCATTGGGGAGCAGGGGAATGGGCTCAAGTCTGACCAAATCTATACTATGCAGGCAGTCCACCTGAGGGGGGGTGAAGAGTCCTCATATTGAAAGTTAACATACTGCCTCCTGGCTATGGGAGCCCTTGTTGAAACAATATTTGCTGTGGGTGGCCACATTTCTACCATCTTAGAGCTCTAGGGTTGTGGTCTAGACTTCTCCCTAGCTGGTGTAGGTTGGGGCTCAGGTAGTTCCGGTCTTGGCCATGTCCCCATGTTTCCTCCCCCACCTCTGCCTCTCCATTTTGAATAAGCTTCACGTCTCAGTTCTTCCCTCTTTGGCTGTCTGAAAGTTTTTTTTTGCCAGACAAAAGTAGTAGTCTTGATCTAAACTCTCCTCTGAAATGTGGTCTTCCCTTGGGCAGTCTATAAAAGTATGCTTGTCATCCCTGCTTAAATTGCATACTGGGGGAGCTGAACATTGTGCCACCATGTGACCAATCATCCCACATTGGTAGCACTTGATTTTGTCACATTCAGTATTAAGGTGTTCTAAAGACCCACATTGAAAGCAACTTTTGGGCTGACCAGCATAGAAAAGTATGCCCCGTCCCTCCCCAAGAAGAAGGAGCTCGGTAGGTGTTGGATGCCTTGCTCTGTCTGTTTCAATTGAATATGAAATGTCCACCCCCAAGTCCAAAAACCATTGTCATCTAAAATGGGGTTTTGCCTGTCAAAAATAGTGCACTGTTTTTCCAACCAGAAAACAATATCATTGATGTTTACCCCTCCATTTCTAAAAAAAAAGAGTCACAGTTTTTATCGTGCATTTTGTGATCGGAATGGCCAGGAAGTCCTTCCACACCTCAACGGTTTTTATTTCATTGTACACCCTCCAGAATTTATCCAATGCTGTAGCAGTAAAAAAACTAATATCACAACAGTGATCCCCGGGAGAATGAATGAATGCATACACCTCCGCGTGGGAGAAACCCAGGGATTCCTTAATCAACGTTTTACCAACCCAGTGTCTATCTGTGGATAAGGGAGCCAACCCTTTGTAATGAAGGTGGACCACAAACCTTCATTTTGCAGCCTCCACAGGTTTTTGGAAGAGGCCCGCATATAATCTTGTGCTAGAAGTTGTATCCTGGGCCACCCTCTCCCCACCCATCTTTTACCACAGAATGTCCCTCCGACACTGTACCTGACGTAGGAGACATAACAACAGCCTCCTCTCCTCCACCATCTACCGAATGATAAGAGATGGATGATGCCATCGAGGATCTTCTCGAAATGTCACACCCAGGCATCCTGCCTGTTGTAGGAGTAGCATCTGGTGCAGCACCATTCTCTTGCACCTCCACTTCATCTCGCAGCTGCATCAGTGATCATACCTCAGCTGTAGTCTCCACAGCATATTCCTGCTCGTCCAACCCGACCTCAGTGTCAGAACATCATGTCACCTCCTGATGGGGTTCTGGTGAGCCTGGGAGAGGGATAGCTGAGTCCAGGACCCACTGATTATTTCTAAATAGCCATCCTGCTTGTTGTAAAGTGCCTCCCAGTCCATCGAAGACCTGCTTATGATGATACTGTCATCTGGTGACCCAGGGACTTCTGGAACATCCTCTTGAGGTGTCTCAGTCTCTGTCTCTACAGGTAAACATTTACTATTTGCCTGCATCAGACTTGCCATGGAACGTTTTTGTTTCTTTTGTTCTTCTTCCAACTTTGTTTTACCTTGTAAATATTCTTGCTCTGCAGCCGACATAATTTCCAACAACTGGAGTCTTTTGTTTTCTAATTCCACTTTCAAATGATCCTCCTCTACCATTACTTCCATATCTTCTGGTAATATAGGTTGTGCAGGACATAGCTGTTCTCCACTAATAGTTGCACGATTCCGCTGCTCCAAACCATTTGCTGATATAGCAGTATTCAATACTTCTCTAGCTCCTGCAACACATCCTTCCCCTTCCAGCGTTCGATCCTCACTGAGGTTCTTCATGCTCCCTGCAGTGCTGACAATGTCCCCTGCGGGAGAGTAGGGGAATTTTTTATTGGACAAAACTGCAAAACAATACGAGGAAAGGCACAAAGGAAAATCAAGCAGCACGAAAAACAATAAAATGATAAGAAAACAAGACATAATATCAAAAACAGAAACAAATAAACTAAAACCCATTATTTTAACAAGAAAAACGTGTTCAGCTCCAAAAGCCCACCACCAGACTAAATAAAAAAACTTATAGAATCAGCACCACCATAGTATACCATAGTAAGGACTGAAAAAACAAGTAAAAGCAGCACAAGCAGATAAGCATATAATACAGAAACAGCTATCTCATCTCACAACCCGCCCTTCCTGTTAGTACTATGGAAAAAAAAACAAGCTAGGTGAGCGCAAAAATAATTAGTATTTCCACAACGGATCAGACAGGACTTTGTGAAAAAGGAAGAGAACCCCAACCTCTCCACCAAGATTGGAAAGAAGAGCCGTAAAGAGCGAGTCTTTCTTTATTAAACACTGTATGAATTTCCTGCTCAAGTTTAAGTTTCAAACTTGATAAAGATAGCTGTTTCTGTTATAACACAAATTGACATCTTGTTTGCAAAATAACCCATTTTATAAGAGCCAAGACAACTTGAGTCATCCCTACATGGAAACCCCCCCATGTTTGCATACTATACTGCCCATAAATCAAAGTATCATAATCCATATTCCGTAACTGTGGGATGCACCAGGAAGATGCCAACAAAGGCCACAAGCCAATAATATATGGACTCTGAAAAAATAAATGCGTCATCGTTTCTACCTCTAACCCACAATCCTCTCTCAAACAAGATCTCTCCTGAACACATTTATGGAAATTATTTCCTCGAACATTTAGTCTAGAATGGCAACAGACCCAAATAGAATCCCACACCTTAGGAGGGATCCTAGGATCTGACAGTTGGTGAAGAACGTCAGAAAGTACCACAGTGTCGGGTAAAACAAGACAGGGATCTGTAAAACAAACAGAATGAAGAAGTTTTTGGTATTCCATTTTCCTAATATTATGTAAAAGATCAAGAGTTGTAACATGCCAAACTTTAAACTTTCTACATACTTCCAAAAGATAAGGAGACAAGTCCCCTAGTGATTATAGTGTCCTCCGCACAGAGACACAAAATCATGAAATGCCAGGATATGCAATCAGAAACCAAACTGATGTGGAATAAGAACACACAAATCATTCCAATGGTGCTTGGAGCAAGCAGGCTAATCAAACAGAACTTTGAGGCACATCTAAATATCCTACCAATAGTTGTGACACTTTATGAACTGGAAAAGGAAGCCATCCTGGAGATGTTGTGTGTCCTGAGAAGAGCTTTAAGCAAACATCAAAGAGTAATATAGTACTGATTTCTGATTTTTTAATATGCCCTGGCTTAAGAATGGGGTCCATTCTTGTCGTGGTATTAAGAAATCCTGGACAGTTAGAGACATTAACCCCAAGGACCATATAAATGTGCTTAATGTGACATGAGTTTTACATCGCTATATAGGCTAATAAAACACAAGCAAATTCATCCTAGAGAGTGAATTGGAAAATCCCAGGTCCTGATACTGTGCATAACTTCTGGCTGAAAGCAATAACATCCTTGCACTCTGCCTGTAATAAACAACTGTATGCTTGGCCTGAGTTAATGCCCACCTGGCTATAAACAGGTAATTCACTAAGCAAAGCAAACTTTATTTCTTAAACATTATTCCACTTGGATCATAGCATTGTACATACAAATAAAACAATAAAATATAAATTCATAAAAAACCATAATTCTAGAACCAATTAATAAAAGCAGCTGGAATTTTCAAGTCTTCAGATATGCTAAATTAGATAAATGAGTTTCCAAGGCAGATTTAAAAGTCTCCACGGTTGGACACTCTCTAATCCGACGAGGCAGAGAATTCCACAGGGTCGAGGCTGCAAAAGATCTGGCTCCAAGAGTTTTCAAACAGACCCTGGGAATCTTTAGCAATCCCTCATCAGCGGAGCGGAGGGGTCATTGGGGGCAAAGGAGATCTTGCAAGTACCGCGGGTCCCAGTCCATTTAGGGCCTTGTAGATCAGTAATCTAACCTTGAAGGTGATCCTCCACTGAACCGACAGCCAATGCAAGCCACAGAACACAGGTGTGACATGGCAAGATCTTGGTAAGCCAGTCAACAACCTGGCAGCCGCATTCTGCACCAGCTGCAGCCGGCGAAGGTCAACCCTCGGGAGCCCTAGATACAGGTCATTGCAGTAATCTAGGTAGGAAGTCACAAAGGTGTGGACCAGCATTGGAAGATTGTCAGGCGGGACCAGGTGTTTTATCCAGGTGATATTCCTCAGATGGTAAAATGAGGTCTTGATGACAACTGACACCTGAGGCTTAAGCATCAGCCTGCCATCAAAAATAATACCCAGATTTCACACCCAGTCAAAGGTTGACAGCTGGCTGCCCCCGAGCCATAGCCCGGATGGCTGCCTGGCAGACAGCCCCTCTACCGGATGACCCAAGTCCACAACCAACACCTTAGTCTTATCCTGATTCAACCTAAGCCAGTTGGCACTCATCCAATCCTGAATCTCAGAGAGTCAGTTGTTAAAGACTGAGACAGCTTCACTCTGGTCAGGCACAAAGGATGTACAGCTGAGTATCATCTGCATAGCAGTGAAAATTCAACTGTGCCATTTTATAATGTCTCCCAATGGCAGCATATATACCGCGAACAACATGGGTGAAGGCACAGAGCCCTGTGGCACCCCACATGGCAGGGAATGAGGGGCCAAGGAAAAAAAAACCCAGCTCCACTCTCTGAGTCCTGCCTGTGAGAAAAGAGTGAAACCATCCAAGGACTGTTCCAGACAGACCACAGAGCAGCTGCAGGTGCTCCAGTAACACCCCATGGTCCACGGTATTAAATGCCACAGAGAGATCAAGGAGAACCAAGATGGAATGGCTCTTGCGATCTCTCGCTATCAGGAGATCATTAAGTAACCGAACCAGCACCGTCTCAGTACTATGCGTCTTCCTGAAACTGGACTGGAGAGGATCATAGATATTGTGGGTGGTAAGATGCTCGCTGTTGCAACTCAACTGCCTTCTCAATAACCTTGCCCACAAAAGGCAGGTTAGAGACAGGCCTGTAGTTAGTGAGACAATCAGGGTCGAGAGAGGGTTTTCAGAAGGTGTGTACCACGCTCTCTTCAGGGTGTCTGGAAACACCCCTGTCTCTAATGAACACTCAACTACTGTATCTCAACAAGGATTGGCCTGATAACCTCCATGCACCCCACCAGGAGGCTCATTGGGCCAGGATCCAAGCTACAGTCAGTCAGTCGCAAACCTTGGATAATCTTCATGACATCCCCAATCGCCAACCGGTCAAAGTTGGACCAAATAGACTGGGTGCCTGTAATCTCACACCGATCACTGCTGCACCCATTACTAAATCCTTACTAAATCAGAACCTGCCAACTGTCCCAAGAACTATCACCCAAGGATTTGTTTACTTACTGTACAATATATAAACTATACACTGGAATAGATGCAGATGGTAGCACATGAGGTGGGTGCCTGAATCACGGTGCCATCCAAAACGGTGATATGAGATGGGCAAAAGCCCAAAAGGTGAGGGACAGGAGTGCAGCTGGATGTGATGGCGTGGGCAACCCTAGCAACAGGATATCACTACGTGTATGCGGGGGGGAGTTAGCATGGCCTGGAAGGGGGCGGAGGTGATGTAGGGGGTGGCGCTGCAGTCAGCTGCTGAGTTGCACCATGGCATCGGGGGTTGGCATCCACTTGCAGTGCTGGGGTTCCGGATTCAGATCTGGGTCCGGGCGCTACTATGCTTTTCTTGCGCCTGGCTCAAAATCTTATTGTTTTTGCTTGGGGGGGCACTGCCCCCTCACAGAAAGCAAGTATTTTTAGTCCCCAGTGCCATTTTTCCATGCGCCGGTGTTGTCAGGGTGGTGAAATTGTTTTCTCCGCCCTGATATCACCGTTTTGCAGTTGCCCAAATCACATAGAACCGATGCAGATTGGGTGTACAGACATTTAGACAGACTCCCAACAGACTCATCGCAATAAAAAAGAAAGGGAATAAAAGACAATTGTGTGATACAAACTATCAGTTAGTGCTGAACAAAGCCATAGTAGAAAGCTGCAAATAAGGTTGCAGCCATAGTCTAGTATGGATTGATTACAAGAAAGCATTTGACAGTATTCCACATTCTTGGATTCTCGAATGCCTGAGAATGTACAGAATCATCGAGATCACTATGAAAAAGTGGAAAACTGCCTTGCAACTAAACCACAATAAAGGCCAGAACATCATACAAAACATCAGGATACAGTGAGGGATATTCCATGGAGATTCCCTGTCACCACTCTCGTTTTGCCGTGTCCTAAACCAGTTGAGCAATCTTTTTATTAACTTAGGGTATGGCTTGAACTCCAGAAATAAAAGAAACATCCAGAAATGACATTCTGTTTTCTATTCGTGGATGACTTAAAGCTTTAGAGCTTACGTGGCAAACATCTTAAAGAGCGGTTGCAGACTGTCAAATCATTCTCTGATCCCCATCCGATAACATAGCTAACCAATACTGAAGGATTGTCTTAAAGAGGACTTTAGCATAAAAGAACTTGAGCAAGAGGAAATATGCAAGTATAGGTGAAGCACTACAACATGAACAAATGAGAGGAAAGATCGGCAAGGAATACTTTAGATGGTAGATGACTTAAGCTTGTACTGAAAACTGCTCTGACCCAAACAAATAAGATCCCCTATAGACTGGCTCCCTCTCCCTGGGCTGAGATACAGATATGGCACACTGAGGAGTCCAAATGAGGATGAAACAGGTGTCTGTGTCTGCTGTTCTCAGCCTTTGCTGATTGTATTGTGAGGCCTTTTGGCACCATGCAATTTTGCTTAAAGTTGAGCCAGTCCAAATTAATTCATGTGCATTTGCATATGCTTCCCATGATGCCTTATTGGGGTATGTGCAATTTGTGTTTTCTGACAATCTAAATATATAAGTAGAATTCTAACTGTTAAGATAGAACTTGATATTCTATATCAGTGTTTTTGTATGTGCCCCATATGTTTCCAAGTTGCTAAACTTCGCATACTGTTTGTACCCCACACCAGGCACTTGGTGTGCAGCATGAGGGGAAGAAGTATAGCACAGTGGTTTAAGGCTCTGAGCTGCAAATCTGGTGACATCCAGCAGACCAGACCTAGGTTTGAATCCTACAGCTTCCACTTGTATACTGTGTGACCCCGAGCAAATCACTTAATTCTCTGTGCCCCAGGTCGCACCTGTAAAAAGCTTTCAACTTAGTGTGCAACTCCTGGTTAAACAACTAAATAAAAAAATCAATAAAATAAAGAGTTAAAAACTGCTCTGACAACCCACACTGAAGTGCAAGCTATAAATCATCTTGCCCTTCCTTTGCTCTCATATTTTGTTATGTTAGTGGCTTGCCACAGAATTAACTGGACCAGTTGGACAGAAAAACAACTTTTCAAGACTTCTAAATTAACCTTACAAAGACCAGTGTATGCCAAGATTATACATTCCAAGGTCTGAAGAAGGCATGGGCCTTCTCAAGATGCACTATGCATGTAGATCAATGATTGTGGGACTACAGGCACACTTATTGACATCTGAGGACCGAAATAGTCAAAGTCCTGCATCATGAAAGTAGCAAGCCCAAGACTACTTCCATTACAAAACTAGTTCAGGTTTATTGCAGAAAAGAACTCCATTGAGTGAACTCATTCACAAGTAGGTCCTGGTTTACACAGGCAGTATAAGGCAGAAGTTACCCACCGCAATATCACATTAAGGTAGCCAGGATCAAGGGTCAGAAAGCAGCAAATCACAGTAGGTAGATACAAACCAAGGAATAACATTAAACGAGGAACCAAAAACAGGGTATACGATGGCCCATATGCATATGCAGAACACACAATGATCCTGACAAGTCATGTGCAGTAGAGATACAGGTAGTTAGTGCATGGAAGCTAGGTGCAAAATGCAATTAAAAACAAAGACATAGGCAATGACATTGCTACATCATGCCATTGATACATGACGATAAGGATTTAGTCATCGGCCCAGAGGTGTGTAGGGGAACTCAGGGGAGTGACTGGTTGACTCAGGGGAGTCAGGAACAATAGCTCATCAAGTGGGCTGGGTGGGTTGAGATAAGGTGGGATAGGGAGGAGGGGTCAGTATAGCTAACGGCATGGGTCAGATGAGGGATGAGGTGGAGGGTAAGGGGTCAGAATAGATGTAAAAAGGGGGAAAGAGTGGTACACTTGTAACAGGAACATGGAAAAGAGGAAGGTGCATTGTGGTGGCTGGTAGTGGAAGTACAGAAGGGTTTGCATAGAATGGTTAGCTCTTGGGCAGTGGTATACTACTTAAAGGCTTTCTTGTAGAACCTTAAAGCAGTTCATAGAGACAAGTTCAGTTAGTCTCAATGTAGACTGCAATTATTCCGTACTAACGTAATGACAAAGCTAATGGGGAAACTAGGGAAAGCCCTCAGGAGAAATTCCACCAGAAACATTGAATATCCAGCAACTGAATTTGCAAAACAACAGAAGAAAGCATTTAAAGAGAAAGACCAACAACGAAGAAGAGACAACTGGAGAGACAGAAGCAACAGTGCAAAATATATAAATCTGCTCCCACAACCCCATATTGACCATGAATTGACCAATGAATGGCTAAAAGAGGAGAATTCAAGCTACAAGAGAAAAGGTTAATACCGGCAGTCAAGACCATGGGCTTTGCACAGAGTGGCCCACCAACTGCATAGAAAAAAACAGGAAAAAATTGACAAGTGTAAGTTCTGTTTTACAGAATTAGAAATGGCCTCCTCTCTACTGGCAGGATGAGAGGTATTCATATCAGAAGTCCTGTGCACAGAAAGACCCATTCATGTAGCCAGACACACTGGAAACTATGTAAACACTATAATGTACAGATAGTAGAAACATAGAAGCATAGACTTTGACGGCAGATAAGGACCGCTTGGCCCACCTAGTCTGCCCATTTCCCTACCTACAGGTTAGGCCGCAGATCCTAGTTAACCAACAGCCTAGAAACATAGAATTTGATGGCAGATAAGGACCGCTTGGCCCAGCTAGTCTGCCCATTTTTCTACCTAACAGATAAGCTGTAGATCCTAGTTAACCAACAGCTTAATTCCTCCTACCCCCAACTAGGACTGCCTTATGTCTGACCCATGCATTCTTGACTCCACGACCTCCTCAGGGAGGCTGTTACATGCATCCGCAACCCTCTCCATGAAAAAATCCTTCCTCACATTACCTCTGAGCCGTCCCCCCTCTATCTTCAAATTGTTCCCATTGTTCTTGCACATCTCTTTTTCTGAAAGATGCTACCCTCTTGGACTTTGTTGATTCCCTTGAGGTACTTGAAAGTTTCTATCATGTCCCCTCTCTCCCTTCTTTCCTCACGGGTATACGTATTAAGCTCCTTTAGTCTTTCTTCGTATGTCCTCTGGTGCAGACCCTGCACCATTTTGGTTGCCCTCCTCTGGACAGCCTCTACTCTGTCTATGTCTTTAGAGATGGGGTCTCCAGAACTGCACACAGTACTCAGATGGGGTCTCACCAACTGTCTGTACAGAGGATAACAACTTCCTGTTTTCTACTATTGATGCCTCTTCCTATGCATCCCAGTATCCCCCAGCCTTCCTTACTGCCTTCTCACATTGCTTGCCCACCTTTAGGTCATCTGATATAATTACCCCAGGTCCCTTTCTATTTTTACTGTTGTCAGTATCTCACCCCATTGTGTACTCTTCCCTGGGTTTTGTTTCCATGTGCATTACCTTGCACTTCTTTGCATTGAATCTGAGCTGCCTACATTTGACCATTCCTCCAACCTTGCCAAGTCCCTTCTCATCCTTTCCACTCCATCTTGTGTATCAACCCTGTTGCAGATCTTTGTGTCATCTGCAAAGAGACATACTTTTCCTTCCAGTTCCTCTGCAATGTCACTTATAAAGACATTAAAAAGGACCGGTCCCAGTACTGAACCCTGTGGTACCCCGCTAGTAACCCTCCTTTCTTCACTGTGTACTCCATTTACTACTACCCTTTGTGTCTTGTTGTCTAGCCAATTTTTTATCCAGGCTACCACCTTGGGGCCCACTCCAAGGCTGGCTAACTTGTGTATTAATCTTTTGTGTGGGACTGTATCAAATGCCTTGATAAAATCTAGGTAGGCCATGTCCACAGCCCCTCCCTGGTCTACTACTTCGGTCACCCAGTCAAAGAAATCTATTAGATTCGTCTGACATGACCTTCCCATCGTGAATCCATGCTGCCTTGGGTCCTGTGCCCCACTGGCCTCTATGTACTCAACAATTCTTTTCCTTCAGAAGTAATTCCATCATTTTCCCACCACTGAGGTCAAACTAACTGGTCTGTAGTTTCCTGCCTCTGTCCTGCTCCCACTTTTGTGAAGAGGAATCACATCTGCCCTCCGCCAGTCCTCAGGTACCACCCCATCCTCCCATGATTTGTTAAAGAGAGTAGTCAGCGGTGTCACTAGTTCTACCCTTAGTTCTTTTAGAATTCTTGGGTGAATCCCATCAGGCCCCATTGCTTTGTCCACCTTCAATTTTATTAGTTCTTTCAGAACCCTTTTTTCTGTAAATGGACTGGTATTAACCCCATCTTCAGAGTGTTTCTCTTGTTTGATTTAGGTACCTCCCCCTCCTCTTCCTTTGTGAATACTGAGCAGAAATATTCGTTCAGTATCCCTGCTTTTTCACTGTCCCCCTCTACCCACATTCCCTCCCCTTTATTAAGCCTCAGTATCCCTCCTTTGGTCTTTCTTCACTCCCTAATGTACCTATAAAAGGTCTTATCCCCCTTCTTAACAGAATTGGCTATCCTTTCCTCGGTTTGGGCCTTTGCTATTCTGACTGCCTTCCCAGCCTCTTTTTGCTTTAACTGATAAAGTTCTCTGTCCTGCTCCTTCTGTGTTTCCTTATATTTCCTGAATGCTATCCTTTTCTCCTTAACCTTCCCTGCCACCTCTTTTGAGAACCATAGCGGTTTTTTCCTTCATTGTGTTTTATTGATTTGCTTTACACAAAGGCTTGTTGCCTCTGTGATGGCTGTTTTGATTACTCCCCATTGTTCCTCCACCCCTCCTTCTTGCCTGTTTGCTAGTGCTTTTCTAAGGCACTCTCTCATTTTCCCAAAGTCAGCCCTCCTAAAGTCCAATACTCTTGCTTTTGTATGGCTTGATTGTATGGCTGTGTTTATCGTGAACTACAATGTTTGGTGGTCGCTGTTCTCAGATGGCTACCCACCTCTAAATCTGAGATTCTTTCTCCGTCCCCATTTGAGAGTACCAGGTCTAAGATTGCTCCTCCCAAGTGGGTTCCAATACTAGCTGTCTGAGGCATGCCCCCTGTAGGGCATCAAGAATGAGCCTGCTCTTGGATGTGCCTGCAACAAAGGTGCTCCAGTCAACATCTGGCATATTCAGGTCTCCCATCAACAATATCTCCCCTTTTTCTGCCATTCTAAGGAAGCCTTCTATCATTTCCTTGTCCATTCCCTCCCTCTGAGATGGGAGTCTGTATACAACCCTGCAGATTGTGGTGCCATTTCCTGTCTCCAGGGTGACCCAGAGTGTCTCATCTGCTCCCTGTTTACTCTTTAGTTCTGTTGCTTTGATCCCTTCCTTTACATAGAGAGCTACTCCTCCTCCTCTTTTACCCTCCCCTGTCCCTCCTGTAGATTGTGTATCCTGGTATGTTGACATCCCAGTCATGGTTCTCTGTGTACCATGTTTCTGTGACTGCCACAATATCCAGGCAACCCTCTTCCATCAAGGCCACTAGTTCAGGGAGCTTGTTACACAGACTATGGGCATTGGTACTCATCACCCTCTACTTTTTGATAGCCTTACAACTTTTAGCCCCATTCCTGTCCTTACTGCCTTTGCCTTTTTTTACATTTACCTCTGTCCTGCTCTCTAATAACTTGTCTACCTTGGTGTTTACCTCACTAATTACCATGTTTTGTGGAGGGAGGCTGGGATTTCCCTGCTCCTTTTCAGTGCCTCCCCCTTGGCTAGTTTAAATGCCTGCCAATGAAGCATTTAAATCTCTCACCTAGGATCCTGGTTCCCCCCCTGGACAGATGCAGACCATCGCACCAGTATAGGTCTGCATCCCTCCAGGTGGCTCCCCAGTCCCCAATGAAGCCAAAACCCTGAGCTCCACACCAGTTTTTCAACCACTCATTGAATTCCCTGGTGAGGAGTGCCCTAGCATCACCCTTGCCATAGACAGGCAGCACCTCCGAGAAGGTTACCGTATGCGCTACTAGTCTAAGGCCCCTCCCCAACTCTACAAACTCCTCTTGCACTGCTCTGATCCCATTCCTAGCCAGGTCATTTGTCCCTAGGTGGCAAATGACATCCAGCTCCCTCCCATGATCCTGAGGATTCGCTTCCTGTCCCTTCAAGCCGTGGCGCCAGGAAGGCACCTTACCTCCCTCTCCCTTCCTCCCCATTTCTACCCCCTAATGATTGAGTCCCCACCAGGAGTTGTTTCCTTCCCTGTGGGGTCCCATGCCACCCTCCTGTGGGTCTCCTTGTGAAGGGTCCCAGCATCCTCCTTGGTCTCCACTGCAGGTGCCTCCATAGAGGAACCACTATCCATCAGAAGAGCAAATGAATTGTGGAGAGGTACAGCTGGAGGGATGCAACCTGTTCCACCACCCTCCCTCCCTGAGCCCACCCTGGTCCAGTCTCCTCCTCTTTCATGGACCTCTGAGGTAGTGGCATTGGCCCTGGTGGTCCCTGGGTGGGGAGGAGGTTTCACGAATCCTAGCCAGCTCAGCCTGGAGACGGACAACCTCCTCTCTCAGACCAGAGAGGTGCCTGCAAATAGGACAGCATCGTAGCCTCCAGAATGTCTCCTGGAACACTGCCGCCCCACAGCCATTGCACTGCACCACTCCTATCATGTCTTATTTTGTGTCTCCTCTCCTGTTTCTCTGTATGCTTACTCTCTCCTCTCCTTACAACTCTCACCCTTCCTGTTCTGGGACAGCAACTTCCTATCTTCTTTAGTAACCTCCTTCTTCCTTGCTCAATTCAGGCCACCAGCCTATTTCTTCCTACAACTCACAAGAATTGCCTTATGTCTGTCCATGCATTCTTGAATTCTCCCACAGTTTTAGACCCCACAACCTCCTCAGGAAGGCTGTTCCATGCATCCACTACCCTGTCTGTGAAAAAATACTTCCTCACATTGCCCCTGAACCCCCCCATCTTTAAATTGTGTCCCCTTGTTCTTGCACGTCTCTTTTTCTGAAACATTCTACCCTCTTGGACTTTGTTGATTCCACTGAGGTACTTAAAAGTTTCTATCATGTCCCCCCTCTCCCTCCTTTCCTCAAGGGTATACATATTAAGCTCCTTTAGTCTCTCCTCGTATGGCTTCTCTTGCAGACCCTGCACCATTTTAGTTGCCCTCCTCTGGACTGCCTCTATCCTGTCTATATCCTTGAGGAGATGGGGTCTCCAGAACTGGACACAGTACTCCAGATGGGGTCTCACCAACTGTCTGTACAGAGGGATAACAACTTCTTGTTTTGTGCTGGTGATGCCTCTCCCTATGCATCCCAGTATACCCCCAGCCCTCCCTACTGCCTTCTCATATTGCTTGCTAACCTTAAGGTCATCTGCTATGATTATCCCCAGGTCCCTTTCCTTTTTTGTTGTTGTTACTACCCCCCCCGTGTAATCTTCCCCTGGGTTCTTGTTTCCCAGGTGCATTATTTTGCACTTCTTTGCATTGAATCCTAGCTGCCATACTTCTGACCATTCCTCCAACCTTGCCAAGTCCCTTCTCATCCTTTCCATGCCTCCTTGTGTATCAACCCTGTTGCAGATCTTTGTGTCATCTGCAATCACAAATGCAAAAGGATCACTGAGAGGGAAGAAGTAATTATCGCATTGGACAGCCTAGTATTAACTGTAAAAGAAGTAGATGCAGTAGATGGAAGCAGTGGTTTAGGGCTCTGAGCTACAAACCTGGAGACCTGGGTTTGAATCCCACAGCCCCCACTTGCATACTGTGTGACCCTGAGCAAGTCACTTAACTTCCTTGTGCTCCCAGGTCACACCTGCAAACAAGCTTTCAACTTAGTGTGTCTCTCCTGGTTAAAAAAAAAAAAGATGCCAGAAAATCAACTCCTGCTGACTAAGCTGAGTAGGTTAGGCCTAGACCCCCACCCTCTCACATGGTTTGACAGTTACTTATCCGGTCGAACACAGAGAGTCAAGTGGAAAGGAGCAATATCCGATCCGCTTCCCCTAAAGGAGGGTGTACCACAAGGATCAGTATTGGCCCCCTTCTCTTCTTCCTGTTCACCAATGACCTAAGTGGCCACTGTGGGGGTAGCTCAGTTGTCCAGTTGGCAGTTGAAATTCAATGCAAAGAAGTGCAAGATAATGCATATGGGGCACAAAAACCCTGGCACAATATATCAGTTGGGGGGTGAGGATATAGCATGCACCAAGCAGGAAAGGGATCTTGGGGTTGTCATCTCTGATGACCTCAAGGTAGGGAAACAGTGTGACAAGGCATCAGGTAAAGCAAATAGGATGCTGGGATGTATAGGCAGGGGCATCACCAGCAGGAAAAGGGAGGTCATAATTCCGCTATACAAGACACTAGTGAGGCCCCACCTGGAGTACAGTGTACAGTTCTGGAGACCATACCTACGTTAGGACATAGACAGGGTAGAGAAGGTTCAGAGGAGGGCAACAAAGATGGTGCATGGATTGCATCACAAGTCCTATGAAGACAGGGTGAAGGAACTGAACATGTACTCCCTGGAGGAGAGGAGGGAGAGAGGGATGATAGAGACATACAAGTATCTTACAGGAGGAACAGGGTGCAGGAAAACACTATTTTAAGCAAAAAGATGTTCCAGGACTAGAGGGCATGGGATGAAGTTGGAGGGAGGATGATTCAGAGGAAACATGAGAAAGAATTTCTTCACAGAACGGTGGTGGACAAGTGAACACCCTGCCAGAGGAAGTGGTGGGGCTGAAACAATCACGGGATTTAAGAATGCATGGGATAGACATAAAGGAATTCTAGAGGTCAGGGGTAAGGGGAAACAGACTTCTAGGAAAACAAACTGAACTTACAAGCTCAAATGGGCAGACTGGGTGGGCCATAGGCCCTTATCTGCCGACACTGTCTATGTATCTATGTATCTAGTATGCAGATGACGCTGTCATAAACCGATCCCTGGACAACCTGACTGACTTGGGCCCTCACCTCCAAGCTGATTTTACTAGGCTAGAGACCTGTCTAATAGAGAACAGAATGGTCCTAACACAGGCAAAACTAAGGCCATGCTGTTTGGATAAAGATCCCTAGGTCAAGACAGAACCCAATTACTACCACTCACCTGTGTCTCTGGCAACAACATTGAAGTGGTGGGTTCCCTAAAATACCTAGGCCTAACGATGGACCAGGGCCTCACCCTAAAAAATCTTATTGACCAGGTAACCAAAACCATCCACAGCAAATTAGGAACTGTCTACTGCCTAAAAGACCAGCTGGTCCCTGAGGCCAGGATCACCATAGCCACAAGCATCCTCCTCCCCACCCTGACCTATGCCACCCCAGTCATGCAGGGCATGGTTAAACTCAAGATCAACAGACTGCATGTGCTGTATAACAAAGTGGCTCACTTTGCCACACAGTTTCACACCAGAAGCCATCACTGTGATACCTTAGCACTCCTAAATTGCCATCACTGGACTCTTGCCTCCAATACCCCTTGCTCTGCCATGCATACAAGCTACTCCGCCCCCCCCGCCAGCTTCACTGGGCTCCTTGCCCCCAAGCACTCCAGGCAGAACCTCCGGACCGCAGGGCGAATCCTACTAGAAGAACCCAGAGTGAGGACCAAGGCAGGTGGCAAGTCCTTTACCTCCTCTGGGAGCCCCCTCCATCAAAACATTCCAAACCAGGCTCAAGGCCCACCTGCTAGATGCCAGTATATGCCATTGCCATGATACCTGAGCTGACCCCCATACCCCCCTATCCCACACCATTCACAACTTTACAAATACTGGTCTCCACACCTAGAATCAATCCTTATCTTTGTATCACAAAATCTAAAACAATGTACTGTGTTACCATTCTGTAAACCATTGTGTATGCCTTAAAACATGTACTAAGTCATCACCTTGTAAACTACTATGTATTTCTTCCTCTGTATTGTAACCTGAGTCGCCCCTGAAAAAGGGACCTCCAGGGCTCAGTGGGCCTACCCGGTCACCAAAATTGAATAAAATAAATAAAAATAAAAAAATAAATCAGATATTACAATAAAGGAAAAATGAACAATGGTAGCATAGCTAATTGGAGGGTCCATCCCAAGTGACTACAGTGTCTCACACATGGAAAGACACAGAATCATTATATATAAAGATATACAAACAGAAACAAAACAAATGTGGAAGGAAAATGCAGAAATAGTTCCAGACCTCACTGGTGCTACAAGACTAATGAAACAGATCTTACAGGAACACCTGAATGTGTTACCAGTATCTGACGCCATACAAATTACAGAAATAAGCCATACGAGGAAAGTTGCAAGTATTAAGAAGGGCACTCTCAGCATATATTAAAGACTAACACAATATTAGTTTTCTGATTTCTTCAAACATACTCTGGCTTAATAGTGGGGTCCATTCTTGTCATGGTATTATAAAACAAAACAAAAAAGGGCTACAAATGGCCTTATCTGAAAAAGTCATATGCTGACTCTGTATATCTGTGCAGAAAGTTTGTTTTATTAAGGTTAAGTAAACCAGCAAAGCACGGGGGAACACATCGAACAGTTCATGCATCTATGTGTGCGTAATTATAGATGCACAAAGCTTTGAGTGTGTTCTGCTGTGTCTTGCTGGTTTGCTTCACCTTAATAAAATGAAGTTTCTGCACAGATAAATGGGGTCAGTATATGACCTGTTAGGGTAAGGGTGTTTGCAGCCCATGTTTTTGTTTTGGTTGCTGTGTTACACTACAGTTGTGCTCCGTCCATACCAAATAGTGATGCCTTCCTGGTTCGAATAGTATTAGAAAACTGTAAACATTGGAGACACAGCATTTATTTATTTATTTATTTATTGAATTCTGTTGACTGGGAAGGCCCACTGAGACTAGAAGTCCCTTTTTCAGGGGCGACTGGGGGGGGGGATATGCAGATGGTTACCAACTGAAATTATACCAGATTAAGCCGTTGGTGGTATTTTTATTCAACCCTGGGATTGATCATATAAATGTTTAGAGTGCGAGAGAACTTTTAGGGTTTGGGACAGTCTTGGGATGTATTAATGCAGTCATACAAGAGAAAAAACATATAAACATTCTCAATGTGACAGAGCATTTAGTAATCGGGGTAGTTTCAGAAGGTACCAGCAAATTCATACAGGATATAGGCAATAACCATGCAGTGAGTGCACTAAAAGATCCAGTCAGAAAAGGAAATCTATTGAGCATCAGTGTGTTCACACAGGCGAGAAACAGTGTTCAGAATGTGGACTCATATTGCAGAGGCACTCTAAAATATACAGATTGTGGGCAACATTTTGAAAAGATAACCATCTGAAAAGTCACCAGCTGACTCACACTGAAGCGTTTGGAGCAACGAGGCTAATCAAACTTTCAGGCACATCTAAATATGCTACCAATAGTTGTGACACCTTATGAACTGCAAAAGGAAGCCATCCTGGGGACGTTGCATGTGCTGAGAAGAGCACATTCAGCAAACATCAAAGATTAATACAGTACTGATTTCTTGATTTTTTTTTTTTTTTTAATATGCCATGGCTTAAGAATGGAGTCCATTCTCGTCATGGTATTGGAAATCCCTGAACATTTGGAGACACTAACCCAAGAGATACCACATTAGTGTACTGACGGTGACACATCTTTTTCTAGGACAGACAATCTCTGGAAGCACCAGCAACTTCATAGTGAGATAATCAAGCTACAGTAATACAAAGATAATATCAGACTGTAGTAAAACAAAAAGCAACAGACAATTACCTTGTTCATAGCAGTGTTGGTTCCTAGTAACTAGTATGCTGTGTCTGAAATGGCATAATATGGTATTAATCATCGAGATGCAGCTAGAGACCTTTAAAGATATTTATTTAATTTTTGTTGACCAGGAAAGGAAGACTCTACAATTCTGCCTATTTTCAACCTTGTCCCCGGGGAAGGGGATGTAGATGGATGCCAACTAACACTGAACCAGATTAAGCTGTTGGTGCTATTTTAGTGAATGTGATATGAAGAGGTGGGGGTGTTGCTGAGTAACTGACCAGGAGAAAATTGCTTTAAACTACATTAAGTTAGAATTCAGCAACTTTATATGATTTGTAACAGACCTGTTACTGAGTGCATCTGGAAGTAAAATGGGTAAGCCTAAAGCTACAGCTTCATCATACACTGACTTTTTAAACCCAAAGAGTAGCAGCGTGGTGAGCGACTTGCAGAGCCTGCAAGAGCTGCGGACCTTGGGGACCAGGCTATGGGACAGGCTAACAAAAATCCTCAGCTCCACTCACGTGTGCCACTAGAAAATTAGTTGAGGAATGGCAAAACCAGGCACCGCAAGTAACAAGTGAAAAAATATTTTTATTATTCACACAGCATAATAAAATAACGCAGCCACCTGCAGTACAAGAACACAACCTCTACCGGTTTCACACTAAGCCCTTGTACTACAAGGTGGCTGCATCATTTTATTATACTGTGTGAAAATAAAAAATATGGGAGAAGTTAGTCTAGCCACAACCAACATGTCACAGAGTCAACTGGTTAGGACAGTCCAAGACCTGGGCCGTATATTTGACACCCTCAGAATGCAGGTGACTGCACCTAAATCCTGCATGGGCACACTGGAAAAGGCAGGACAGCATTCAGAGTCCTCAGTGCCCAAAACCATTGATACTACTGCCAAACTACTTACACAGAACTTGCTCCTGAGGCAGTGGCTTGAAACACTTACAGCACCAGGCAAAGGAGGAAGGCCTTTGATGGGATACATTCCTGTTTCTGCCAGCTCAAGCTCCAGTATCAGTGGTTGCTTCTGCCAAACTCCAGTTGTAGAGGAATGGGCAGGTTTATTTGTTTAATGATTCCAGGGAAGCAGACAAACTTGTCAAGTGGATCGAAACTGAGCTTTATACTGGACATGGAGAAGAAGAGTCCTGGGGGGGATTAATAAGGACAACATTACCACTGAACATTTGTGCTGTGAGAAGTTTTAGTATTGTTTTGGTCAGGGGCAGTAAAATTCTTACAAGTTTGGGCTTCAAGTACTTGGTACGGACTACTGGTATCCTGTTGACAGGGCGCGGGAAAGAGGGTGCCATATTGTGGGTGCTGTTATCAGGGCATGTGGCTTTTGGGTATCACAGATCATCGGTGTCTGATACTGTGACTGAGATGGGGCTGTAAGTGTTTTTGCCTCTGCCCCAAATTGTGTGACTGGGAAATGTGTTTATATATAAGTAAAGGGGGCTGTGGGCGGACGGGTGTGAGAGGGGGCATAGGCCCCACCACAGAAAATTATGCTTATATCCATGTGCGGTCTGGCTGGGGGGTGACAACTTGTATGCCGCTCACCTTGTTATCACCCTTTTGCCTACACTCTTTTTTATGGAGCACAGGTTGTTTGCCTACCAACGTAGGGGAACCTGGACTATCTATAGGAACCTTTTTTTTTTTTTTCAGTGGATGTGACCAGTATGGAGGATTTCCTGCACCGTTCCTTTGTGTGATTCAATAGCTGCATGGTGCCAAAACATTTCATAGCACTGACTTTTATAGAACTCTTATCAGCCCTAATGGTGCAGAGTGACTGTTCCACAACAAGATTAATTTATGTTCAGATTGTTCCTTCACTGTTTCATTATGGATTTAAATGTTTCACTTTTTAAAAGTTTTGGGTTTAAAATCTAATGAGACTTTGTGCCCTCACAGGAGTTACATAGTGAAAGCACTGTTGCAAATGTTGCTGATCCAGTATGCCTAACACACATGCATTACTGAACTGCTCCTGAGGGGTTGGGAGGTTCCTCTTAGCACTAAAAATGCATTGCTATGGTGTATATACTGACCATATGGTCATAATGTTAAAGGAGTACTGCATGCTCATCTCTCTTACAAAAGTTACTTGTTTCCTTGTCAACAGACAACTCTTTTTGTGTGGTTGTTGGTGATATATGTGATTGTTTTAGTTTATTTTCACTGTTCATACTAGTCCCTGTAAGTATCCTGGGAAGTCCATTTTCTGGTTGTTGAAATCCCATTGTGCCTGAGGTGCTTTGCATATGAGAACATAATGTGTCCGCACCCTTTAGAGTCCACAGTGTGCCTGTCTGCTTACTTAGAATAACAACAAAACAAGTTGCAGCAAGGTGTGAAATACCACCTTTACCTTCAGTTAGCTTTGCAAAGTGTCTTACATGTATTGCACGTTTTTTTTTCCTTTAAATTGCATTCAGTCTGTATGTTTGCAGACAGTTTTTTTTTCAGGTTATACTTACTTTCAGCATAGAGATACATGGTGTAAATGAGTGCTGTGGCAACATGTTCTCATATGTTAATACAGTTGTCCGTGACAATGAGACTTCAACAATCAGCAAATGGAGGCCACAGGCTAGTTACAGAGTCTGGTATAACACTTGGATTAAATCCCAATACTGACACTGAAGTGCAGCATAAGGAGGGTGCTGCACTCCTGTGGTGCCGTCTTTCAGATGAGACGTTAAACTGAGGTTCCATCTGCCTGTTCTTGTAGCAGTTCGGGTGGATACTAAAGATCCCATGGCACTTCTCAAAAAGAGTAGGGGAATTTTTTTATTTAAATCTGAAAAGCAAAATATATGCAACATAGTATTGCAGTCATACAAACTCATAATAAAAAAAAAAATTAAAACATGAAGTGTATTACATCATACAGTTTCTCCAAAATGAAAATAAATAATACTGTGAACAAACCCCCTTCCTTTCCTCACTAAAAGAGTAGGGACATTTTTAATGAACTCTCAAGACAAACATTTATACCAGAGCACTGAGCAGCAATACAGACTTACAAAAACAGAAAATTCCTAACTGAAATACGTATTATGGCATATCAATGCTCTAAACTAATTACAGTGAACAAACCACTAAATCTGTGGGGCACTTTTAGTTCATATAATAATCTGTGGTATCCAACTACATCCAGATGTGTATTATGCCATACCACCAGTAAAAAAAATGAAGCATAACTAGGTGTTACATCATATACTTACCCCAAACTTACAAAAATTTGATTGTAAACTAACCCCCCTCCCCACTGAGTAAGGGAATATTAATGACATTCCAACAACATAAATCACACAAGTCAATGTTCCATGCCCAGTGTTCCCACCCTCTTAAATATCTGTCACCACCAGTTAAAATGATGCCAATATCGAGCCCGTGTTTGTGAGATACACTTGTTCCAATTTGAATTACGTAACACATTTATATCTTGTACTATTATATTAAAAAGATCACCTACCGGAACTACTTCTTGCTGGAGAACCAACCTTCATCGGCTAATCCATATCTAATACAGACAGTGTAACATTATAATGTAGCATGTGCTGGTATCATAAGACAATCTTAGATGGGGAACAATCCCAAAATATAGTAATTCTGGACTGGGGGGACTGACACTTCCCATTTCCATTTATTCTTTACTATGTCCCAAAATGGAAGGATATAGGGAGAGTGTAAATACATGTGAGCCATGGTTTCAATTTGTGCCGTACAACTCTCCCTAGGGCAATATCTCTCCTATAACTGCTTTTGGTTTTGATTGCCCTGAACGTTTACCCTCCCATGTATCCCCAACCAAGCCATGCCTCACATTTTTGGGGGGATTTTGGTATCCAAAATGTATGCTGATATGCAGCTTTGGTGTGCCTTAGAGAACCTTGGAAAAGCATGTTCCGTAAAACACTCAATAAGACATCCAGATACAACGTTCTCCTAGGTAAATTCAAAACTGTAACAAAATCAATTTTCCATTTTTTGTCAAAAAACCTTCCCACATATATGTCAACCTCGGTGTTCTTTTATTTTTATGTAAAAAATCTGCCGCCCTCGATTCTGCCATAACCCCTTTTACTGTCTTAAGGCTTGTTGTGATCCAAAGCTGGTTACATCCTTTTATCAGTGGGACTATATTAGTATATAAGAAAGTCATAAAAAAAATAAAATTAGGTTGGGCACACCTACTCCTCTGTCTTTGATATCTTTATACAAGACGTTCTGCTTAATTGTTAAGCTCTGCTCTCAAAACAAGAAAAGAAACAACCCAGAACACTAGTTTCCATTTTCTATGTGGGAAAACGTAACTTAAAAAATAAAAATACCAGTACCAGAAAGGTTTAATCATATAAACAATCTTTTTTTTTTGGAGGTTTTCCAAGCATTCCACTGAGTCACTTTTTCCTTCCCCATAATCAATCATTGTTCCCAATTAAACTGGGCAATATCCCTACCCCCATAATATACCCCCAAAATTTTACATGGAGCTGTAGACACCGGTATGCCTGCAACCTCCTCCAGTACCTTAGGGAACCCAGGTACGCTAAGACACTTGGTTTTCTATAAATTAAGTGTAGCTCCCTTCACACTACCTAGGGCCTGTATTAGACCACATGCTTTTTGAACTGACTTCCCATCCTTTACTACTAAACGTGAGTCATCAGCGTAAGAGATCACTTTGACGACTGGTGAAACCACTGTCCCAATTACAGTGATCAGAGGGGATCTATGGAGGATCCTTACCACTGGATCCAAAGTAAAAACATATAACAATGGGCTCAATGGGCAGCCCTGTCTCACTCCCCTCCTAACCCACCCCTGTCTCCATCCTCCCATTTTCATATGGTCTAACAAATGCCAGGGCATAGCACATCTGGAGCCACTGTATGAACTGTCTCGGGATCCCATACGCACCCAGGCACTGCCACAAGAAATCATGGGAGACCCTGTCAAATGCCTTAGCCTAATCTAAACTTACCACTAACCCTTGTTCATGATTCACCACAGGGTCTCTCCCCTCCAAATCAGTTAGTTCTCTTAATATTATCAGCGCATCTGAGATCCGCCTTCCGGGGATTGTGCTAAACTGGTTGGGGTGAATCAAATCCCCCATAACTAACCCTAACCTATTTCCCAAAAATTTAACAAATATTTTAAAATCACTATTTAATAGCATAATGGGTAGCCAGTTAGCAATATCTGTCTGCTCCACAGATTTAAACAAAAAAATTATGAGTCTCTCATACATCAGGGAGGGTATACAGTCGTCTGCAAGAAATGAATTGTATACGGCTAACAGTTCTTGTGGCATTAACTCCCACAAGCCTTTATATAATTCCTCGGGCAGGCCATCTGATCCTGGTGAGACATCATTTTGCAATGCCTGAATTACCACCTTCAATTCCTCTGTCTTAAAAAGGGCTGTAAAAATGTCAGTTTTGTCAGGGTCTAATCGTGGCAGATCAGCTGCCTGTAACACTTGTGCCATGAATGGAGAGTGTGGGGCCGGTGCCCCGAAGGTCTGAAAAATATGATCTTCTAACTGCCTCATAATATCCTCATTATTATTGTCTAAAATTCCCTGTGGAGATATCAACTGCACCATCACTTTCTTATCCCTTCTGGCTTTACAATCTAGAAAAGGATTAGTGTGTGTGCTTTCTTCCCTTGTATTCCAAAGGCCTGTTCTTTTTCCAACATTTTTAGCCTATTATATTAGTATTTAGTAATCTCTTCTTTTATTAATTTTATTTCCTCATTTAAGCAAACCCAATGTGTATTTTGCCTAGAGATCAGGCATTGTAGGTCTCCCCTCAGCTCCAAATACCGACTGTGCGCTGTTTTAGCATGTGCAGAAGCCTTCTGCTGAAAAAAAATCTTTAAACATAACTTCAACTCCTCCCACCACTGGCTCATACTGTCACAAAGGCAAATAGAGGTGATTCTGTCCTGTGTAAGTTGTGCCAGTTCCTGTTTTATGTCAGGATCCATTAACAAGGTGGAAATCATCCTCCAGTAACCCCTCCTGCCGCCTGGGTGGAATCGGCTACTGAAACCCAACCATTTTGTGGTCTGAGATTTCTATGGGCATAACTACTGTCGATATAACTGGTAATGACTTTAAAAAATATAAAATCAATACATGAAGATAATGTCCACTTATAAAATGTCGGGGTCTTTTTCTTCCCATGAATATTATGTGCATCCTGTAAATCCTTTTGACTCACCATTTTAGTTAAGAATGATCTATCGCAGTATACCTTATATTTCCCACTATCATTATCTTTACCCTTTAAATTGATATTGAAATCTCCTCCAAAAAACAGCTGCCTGCTAGTATAAAGAAATGATTGTACTGTTTTCAGAAGTTCAGTCCTACTGGCTTTGGTTTGTGGCCCATAAATATTAATTAATCTGCAATGTAAATTATTAATGTAAACATCTAGCAACAGTGCTTGGCCAGGGTCAATTTCTACAGTTCTTAATACCTGCACATCTGGGGTTGGTGGCCACTTCCATCTCTACGACTGAATGAAGCCCGGTGTCCTGTAAAAAAAATACGTTGAAACATAACTGCTGTAGTGGTATGCTTCAACTCTGATTTTATGCTGTTCCCATTTATGCTTGCAAGCCTCAAGTGTTAAAGCTCAGGGTGGCTGATGTTGTTTCGCACTTGATCTCGTTATACGATTATGAATGCCAGCTGTAGCAGTTTGGACATTCACCGACACAACCTCTATTCCCTGTCTTTCGGGTTGGGAAGCCTGCAAGACCTCCACTTGTTCTTCAGATTCCATCCTATCACCCCATGTCTGAAAAGTTTCAAATCTGTTCCTGAGGGGCAGGGGGGATAAAGCTTTACCCGATCTTGAATCTCAAACCATTGTCACGGGGAGGGCTCTGGTAGCAGGCAGTTGTTCCTCTGGGTCTATTATAACTACTTCATCCATGCTGCCATTGGGGAGCAGGGGAATGGGCTCAAGTCTGACCAAATCTATACTATGCAGGCAGTCCACCTGGGGGGGGGTGAAGAGTCCTCATATTGAAAGTTAACATACTGCCTCCTGGCTATGGAAGCCCTTGTTGAAACAATATTTGCTGTGGGTGGCCCCATTTCTACCATCTTAGAGCTCTAGTGTTGTGGTCTAGCCTTCTCCCTAGCTGGTGTAGGTTGGGGCTCAGGTAGTTCCGGTCTTGGCCATGTCCCCATGTTTCCTCTCCCACCTCTGCCTCTCCATTTTGAATAAGCTTCACGTCTCAGTTCTTCCCTCTTTGGCTGTCTGAAAGTTTTTTTTTGCCAGACAAAAGTAGTAGTCTTGATCTAAACTCTCCTCTGAAATGTGGTCTTCCCTTGGGCAGTCTATAAAAGTATGCTTGTCATCCCTGCTTAAATTGCATACTGGGGAGCTGAACATTGTGCCACCATGTGACCAATCATCCCACATTGGTAGCACTTGATTTTGTCACATTCAGTATTAAGGTGTTCTAAAGACCCACATTGAAAGCAACTTTGGGCTGACCAGCATAGAAAAGTATGCCCCGTCCCTCCCCAAGAAGAAGGAGCTCAGTAGGTGTTGGATGCCTTGCTGTGTCTGTTTCAATTGAATATGAAATGTCCACCCCCAAGTCCAAAAACCATTGTCATCTAAAATGGGGTTTTGCCTGTCAAAAATAGTGCACTGTTTTTCCAACCAGAAAACAATATCATTGATGTTTACCCCTTCATTTCTAAAAAAAAAGAGTCACAGTTTTTATTGTGGATTTTGTGATCGGAATGGCCAGGAAGTCCTTCCACACCTCAGAGTTTTTTATTTCATTGTACACCCTCCAGAATTTATTCAATGCTGTAGCAGTAAAAAAACTAATATCACAACAGTGATCCCCAGGAGAATGAATGAATGCATAGACCTCCGCGGGAGAAACCCAGGGATTCCTTAATCAACGTTTTACCAACCCAGTGTCTATCTGTGGATAAGGGAGCCAACCCTTTGTAATGAAGGTGGACCACAAACCTTCATTTTGCAGCCTCCACAGGTTTTTGGAAGAGGCCCGCATATAATCTTGTGCTAGAAGTTGTATCCTGGGCCACCCTCTCCCCACCCATCTTTTACCACAGAATGTCCCTCCGACACTGTACCTGATGTAGGAGACATAACAACAGCCTCCTCTCCTCCACCATCTACCGAATGATAAGAGATGGATGATGCCATCGAGGATCTTCTCGAAATGTCACACCCAGGCATCCTGCCTGTTGTAGGAGTAGCATCTGGTGCAGCACCATTCTCTTGCACCTCCACTTCATCTCGTGCAGCTGCATCAGTGACTGCTACCTCAGCTGTAGTCTCTACAGCATATTCCTGCTCGTCCAACCCGACCTCAGTGTTGGAACATCATGTCACCTCCTGATGGGGTTCTGGTGAGCCTGGGAGAGGGATAGCTGAGTCCAGGACCCACTGATTATTTCTAAATAGCCATCCTGCTTGTTGTAAAGTGCCTCCCAGTCCATCGAAGACCTGCTTATGATGATACTGTCATCTGGTGACCCAGGGACTTCTGGAACATCCTCTTGAGGTGTCTCAGTCTCTGTCTCTACAGGTAAACATTTACTATTTGCCTGCATCAGACTTGCCTATGGAACGTTTTTGTTTCTTTTGTTCTTCTTCCAACTTTGTTTTACCTTGTAAATATTCTTGCTCTGCAGCCGACATAATTTCCAACAACTGGAGTCTTTTGTTTTCTAATTCCACTTTCAAATGATCCTCCTCTACCATTACTTCCATATCTTCTGGTAATATAGGTTGTGCAGGACATAGCTGTTCTCCACTAATAGTTGCACTATTCCGCTGCTCCAAACCATTTGCTGAAATAGCAGTATTCAATACTTCTCTAGCTCCTGCAACACATCCTTCCCCTTCCAGCGTTCGATCCTCACTGAGGTTCTCCATGCTCCCTGCAGTGCTGACAATGTCCCCTGCGGGAGAGTAGGGGAATTTTTTATTGGACAAAACTGCAAAACAATACGAGGAAAGGCACAAAGGAAAATCAAGCAGCACGAAAAACAATAAAATGATAAGAAAACAAGACATAATATCAAAAACAGAAACAAATAAACTAAAACCCATTATTTTAACAAGAAAATGTGTTCAGCTCCAAAACCCACCACCAGACTAAATAAAAAAACTTATAGAATCAGCACCACCATAGTATACCATAGTAAGGACTGAAAAAACAAGTAAAAGCAGCACAAGCAGATAAGCATATAATACAGAAACAGCTATCTCATCTCACAACCCGCCCTCCCTGTTAGTACTATGGAAAAAACAAGCTAGGTGAGCGCAAAAATAATTAGTATTTCCACAACGGATCAGACAGGACCTTGTGAAAAAGGAAGAGAACCCCAACCTCTCCACCAAGATTGGAAAGAAGAGCCGTAAAGAGCGAGTCTTTCTTTATTAAACACTGTATGAATTTCCTGCTCAAGTTTAAGTTTCAAACTTGATAAAGATAGCTGTTTCTGTTATAACACAAATTGACATCTTGTTTGCAAAATAACCCATTTTATAAGAGCCAAGACAACTTGAGTCATCCCTACATGGAAACCCCATGTTTAGCATTTATCTGCCCATAAATCAAAGTATCATAATCCATATTCCGAACTGTGGGATGCACCAGGAAGATGCCAACAAAGGCCACAAGCCAATAATATATGGACTCTGAAAAATAAATGCGCATCGCTTTCTACCTCTAACCCACAATCCTCTCTCAAACAAGATCTCTCCTGAACACATTTATGGAAATTATTTCTAACATTTAGTCTAGAATGGCAACAGACCCAAATAGAATCCCACACCTTAGGAGGGATCCTAGGATCTGACAGTTGGTGAAGAACGTCAGAAAGTACCACAGTGTCGGGTAAAACAAGACAGGGATCTGTAAAACAAACAGAATGAAGAAGTTTTTGGTATTCCATTTTCCTAATATTATGTAAAAGATCAAGAGTTGTAACATGCCAAACTTTAAACTTTCTACATACTTCCAAAAGATAAGGAGACAAGTCCCGTAGAATATTTCGAAAAGTCCCCCATTGCTGAGTGTCCCATCTTTGCCAAAAATATAGGCATCTATCTTTTAACAGAGAAATCCAAAGAAGTTGTTTCTGCATCAAAATAGGCACAACATTTGCATACAGGAACATGGAAAAAAGAAAAATCACAGGATTTATCATATTAGGCCACCATCACGCACAGGCCAATAAGTATTATTTCTTTTTATAGGGTTAAGCCGGCTCCCCCAAAGTAATTGAAAAGCCACACTATACATTTTTACCTCTGTTTTGACTGGTAAAGGATAAAGGTGACTAATATTCAGGAATAGAGGTAAAATTAAAGTTTTGTACATATATACCCTTTTTTTCTTCATCATAGGATAACTTTTCCACTTATCTACTTTCTCTGCCGCTTGTTATACGGCAAGTTCCCAATTCAGATAAGCTGAATCAGGGGCCCCAAACCAAAACCCCCAAATTTTAACAGGTAAATCCGATATGGGAATAACCCCAATCTCCTGTGGAGCAGTACCAGAAATATGGATACCTACAGCTTTACTCTTTTGCTTATTAACCCTAGAACCAGAAACCACAGAGAAGGAAACCACCACTCTCATAGCTCGTTCCCCAGGCACCTGATCTGCCACTAAAATGGTAGTATCATCAGCATATGCAAAAGTAACCGGAGAAGAACTATCCCCAAGTCCCATAATGGGTAAGATTCCATGTACCAGATTCAACATCCTCAATAAAGGGTCCAAGGAAAAAACATATAGAAGAGGGTTCAATGGACACCCTTGTCTAACACCTCTCCGAATCAAGACAGACCTCCCTAGTTTGCCATTCACCAAGGGCTGAGAAGATGCATATTTATAAATAATCTGAAGACAATTAACAAAACTGTGAGGAATTCCATAACGTTCCAATACCCGGAACAAAAAGACATGAGGAACTTCATCAAATGCTTTGGCTTGGTCCAGTGAGATCAAATTCCCAGAATTCCTGGACCTATCAAAAGCTTCTCTTAATAACTTAGCCACATCACCCATACCTTACTGGGGAATGGCACAAGTTTGCCCAGGGTAAATCACTTCCTGAGCCACCCTGGATAAACGGCTACACAAAATTTTACACAAAATCTTCCAATCAGCGTTTAGGAGACTAATAGGTCACCAATTTCTGAGGTCCACTCTGTCTCCTTTTTTATGCAAAAAAAATCAAAAGACTATTAACTAGTGCCGTAGGAAATATGACTGAACCAGATAAAATATCATTATAAACTATAACCAAAAACTTGCTTAAGAGGCCCACAGCTTTTTTATAGAATTCTCCTGGTATGCCATCCGGGCCAGGGGAAGACCCATTCTGTAATCTGCCAATTACGTCTTCTACTTCTTTTTGTGAAAAAGGTGAGGTCAACACTTGTTTATCAGCCTCCAACAATTCAGGCACATCCAATTGACTAAGAAAATCATTAATGCCAGCAAGAGGAGGAGAGCTGTCACTAAAAGAGGTTTCTACAAAGTCAGTAACAGTACCTTCAATCCCATCCCCAGTATCTATAACCAATCCAGTATCAGATCTCAACACTTCCATATATTTGGACTCAATCCATCTAGCACAACAATCATAAGAGTTAACATTTTGAGCCTTACCTTGTGTACCAAACTTCTGTTCCAAACACAAAGAATGAGCTCTGTCATATTGATACTTACACATCTCAATCTTGACAGCTTGTATGTCCTCTGAGAGGACTTCTCCAGTTTCAACAGACCGAGATAACAGCCTCTGAAGTCTATCTCTAAAATGCAAATAAGTAATATATTTAGTATTTGTGGCCTTCTTGGCTAAAGAACCACATAGAGTTTTTAAATCACGTTTAGTATCTTGCCACCAAAACAGAGAATTATCATGTAAATCCAAGACAGAGAATCTGGCTTCCAATTCCTCCTGAATGGTATCTTCATCTGATAATAAAGTTGAATTCATCCTCCAAACAGGATTGGGGCCTGGCTTATTTAAAGGCTACCCCACAACCATTTTAATCAATCTGTGATCAGAGGTTTCAACTGGAGAAACTGAAAAAGTCTGCACTGGGACCCACTGAGAGGCAAACAAGAAGTCAATTCCTGTTGACAAATGACCCCTGGAATATGTGTGTTCCGGCAGCTGTGAGAAAGTAGCTGCACAATCTTTGAGCCTAGCTTGCATATACATTTTGTTCAAAAAGTTGGAATCAGAGTACAACTTTTGTGTTCTTCCTGTCTTATCCGATAGTGATAGAATACAATTAAAATCACCTCCCAAAAAAACAGATCTGGTAGTATATAAATAGGGTTGTACTTTCTGTAGTAAATCAACCCTTTGATATTTAGTTTGAAAGTTGTATATATTAATAATATGCATGTTATGTACCCCAAGTCTCGCATCCAAAATGCACAACCTCCTAGGAACCAAATCAATATGTCAGGAGACACGGAGGTCAGGATTTAAAATTAAAAACCCCACCCCTGAGCATAACTCCTCTCCCAAAGACCAAAAGGAAGAACCCCTAAACCAGTTCTTTGATGCCCGGTAGGTTTCTCTGGTGGTATGTAAACGAGTGTCCTGCACCAGGCAAATATCAAGTTGATGACCCGTGATGATAGAAAAGGTGGTAAGTCTTCCTTTGTGATTTTTAATACTGTTGACATTTAAGGATCCCAAAGATAGGTGCCACTCCATGATCAGGTGTTGGAAGCAACCTGGACGTCAGAAATCACAGCCTTCAAGGCTTTAGCAACACTGCGTTTAGACTTTTTTTTTTTCTTCACTCCCCCTTTCGCAGTTACAAGGGGAGCTTCAGAATCGGTCACATTTTCTGGTTGAGAGGAAATCATGGAAGAGGAATCCAAATCAGCTTCCTCCTCATCCCTTTACTTCCGTTTAGAAAAAGGAAGAAATCTGTTTGACATGCTAAGTCCAGTATCATCCCCTTCCATACTACTTTTAACCAGTTTCTGGGAAGCGCTATGTGTCATCTGTTTAGTCTTTTGCAGTTCCCACTCATCAGTCAATGGTGGAGGCATACGAGAGATCAGGAGTGAAGAAGGACCCAGCAGTACATCAGATTCATTAGGCATAGTATCAGTTGCAAGAGGAAATGAGATCCCAGAGGTATCAACATGCACCTGGGTACCTTCATCAGGGAACATATCCCCCTCCGAAATGCATCTGGCAGAGACAGAGGGAGGAGTGGTCACCCGCCCCTTAGGGGAAGGTACAGAAGAGGGAACCATATCAGAAGACGGGGTGGGCAAGTGTGTGTTAGAACTTCAGGGCAAGACACCTCCTCAGGCTGCTGCGGGTCAACCTCTATGTTATCCTCCGATTCTACCCCTCCCACATTGTGAGAAGCCCAGGGGCAATCCCTGAAAGTGTGAGTAAACTCATCACAGAGGTTACAAACCACTGTGGTCTGGCATGCAAAAGCCACATGACCAATTCCCCCACAGAGGGAGCATTTCATCTTATCACAGGCATTGCTCAAGTGAGTGTGTGCCTCACACCGAAAGCAGGACCGAGGTTGACCTGCATAAAAAATAAAATCCCAGTCCCTCCCAAGATAGAAGCAACTGGGCAGATGTTGAATGATGCCTCTGTCTTGAGGTAACTTCACCCGGATCTGCCATCCCCCTGTCCAGATGTCTTCAGAATCCATAATAGGATCTGGAAGGTCAAGTACAGAGCATTTTGCCCGTAGCCAGAACAAAATATCTGAAATAGCCACTCCTTCATTTTTAAATAAAACAGTAACAGTCCTGAAGGCCGGTTTAGACAGAGGAATGACTACAGAAGCTTTCCACTCAGAATTATTTTGGACACCTTCATAATGCTCCAAAAACAGCTCCAACCCACCAGCAGTCTTGAAACTGGTGTCAAAGTTGGGATCATCAGAGGTGTGGATCAAAGCATAAATTTAATGAGCTGAAAAGCCCATACTGTCCTTTAAGAGAGTACGACCCACATATACCCGGTCAGGATAAATGTCTAGACCACCCTTATACTTAATTCGAACCACATTTCTGCACTTAGCAGATTCAGGGGGTGTATGAAAAAGGCCTGCATAGGATCTATGGGAAGAGCCCCGGCCACAGTTATCCTGTGTCCCAGGACCCTCAGTAGCTGGATGATGGGGGGGTGATCAATCTGGGGCAGGCTCAGGAACAGTAGGTACAGAATCTGGTATTAGTTTAGCTGGGGGAGCACCAAGGGAAGTAGAAATATCCTCATGAGGAGTAGGTAAAGGCAGAACCTGGTCAACAAGAAACAAAACTGGAGAATCTGATACGTACAATGAGGAGGGAAGTTCCAAAAGGGTCAGCCAGGTCAGCACCTGGCCGAGCAGGAGACACCCAAGGATGGCTTGGTCCAGGCTTAACCCACCCAGCAGCCTGTAAGGCCTCAGCCACTGTTTGACCAATCACAAAGACATTATTGCCATAATTAGGACCCTCAGGAATAAATTCAGTGCTCTGTTCTACTATAGAAGGAGAAGGACCACAAACAGAAGCAGTGGTTAAAATCTGTGAGTCTCGACCACAAGACTCAAGGTCCTTCCTGACACCCCCCCACCTCCATCTCAATACAAGGTTGTGCAGTAGAAAATAAAGTAACAGTACTTCCCTAAGGAGACAAGTGAAGATCAGTCCGTTCATCCGTAGTAGACGAGAAACAGTTCGTGCAGGAAGTGCATCAGAACTAGGGCTACATATTTCTGCAGCATTCATAGCAGAACACAAAACCAAAGGAAGAGCCTCCGGAGACTTGAAACCCGTCTCAGGAGATAAGCCGCTCGTAGAGTCATGCACTAGATCTTGGGTCTCGCAGCGCTCCTCCTCAGCCAATAGCACCTGCAGAAACTCATTCCTTGTCTGAAACTGGTGACAGCTTCAGAAATCCATATATAACATCGGGTATACAGAAATATCAGGTGACACAGGGAGATCATTACAGGCTCGGGAAACTATAAAGCCTCACTCCACATGAACGACCGGAACACTGGTCTTAGGCAAGTCCAAGTCTGTGTTAGGAATCATAGCATCCACTTCCATCTTCTCAGAGACAGAAGAAGCCTCACAAAGATTAGAAACAGAGGAAGAGGCAAGCTCCTCTGTTCCAGCAGCCATCTCAAGACCTCCTCCTCCACCAGAATCCATGGGAGACGCCATCTTGGCCAAGGACTAGGATGACAAAGGTTCCCTTACAGGAGAGTAGGGGAAAGTTTTATTGAAACATAAATCATACAGCAGTAAACAAAACATGATACATAAAGAGAAAAACAGAAAAACTAATATGCAACCAATCAAGTAACAGCAAAATCAGAGTCTGTGATCCAAGGAAGAGCCTTCCAAAGTTCCAAAAGAGCCACGTCCGAAAGTAAGGTACGTTTGTGCTCATACATGTCCTTCAAATCCTGTACAATTTTTTTCTCAAGCTCCAAGTAAGAGCAGTCTTTTTGCTGTTATGTAAACAGGCAACGTACCATCCAGATATTACATTTAATGATGACAAAAACAAGGTTCAAAGTATCCCTGTGCCAAAGCGACCACTGAAGGGAAAAAACTCCATATACAATATTCAAATAAGAAACCATCTGAAACAAGGGAGTAGCCCATGCCTGTGCCAAAAAAGACCAGCAATTTTTAATAAAAGAACAATCAAAAAATAAATGAGTAATAGTTTCAAGTTCGGTAATACGTAATAATTGAGAACACATTCGGTCTTGAGACTGCTTATGTTTATGATTTGCTTTCATATTAATCCTTTCATGGCATGACAGCCAATGAAAATCCCACATATGGGCAGGAACCCTCTTACATCTTAACAAGGACAAGAGGGGAGAGAGATGTTGACTGGGGCACTTTTCAAAGGGCACTTGTATGGCACAAACAGTCAGGAGTAAATTGTTGTATAACACTTTATGGGAATGGTGTAATAACATCTGGGCAGACACCTTCCATTGTTTGAGACATAAAAACATATGTTTAACGTAGGTCGGTATACCAACAGTTTGTCTTAACACAGTTAATGAATTACTTTCCCACTGATGAAACCAAATCCTACAAGAGTCATAGAACCAGGGTTCCCAACCTCTCTGAGCATGGATCAACAAAGGCCTGAGGTTTGCATTAAAAAAAAATACATGAAAAAATTAACAAAAATACAAACACCACCCTCAGGAATAGGTAAATAAGTGACATTCCGCTTTACTGGGTTTAACCTGCTCCCCCAAAGAGCCTGAAAAAACAGGCTAAAAACTGCAGTTTCTAACTGTTTTGGGATAGGGAATACAAAGCTCAAGAAAAGAAGGGTTGATATCAGATAGTTTTTAATCAGAAAGACACGTTTCTTTTCCCAATCTGCCTCCTATTCCAAGAGGCCACCTTAAGTTTATCTTGTTGTAGTTTAACATTCCAGTTAAAAAAATCTGAGTCCTGAGTCCCCCAAAAAAACCCAAAATACGAATAGGGCCCTCAACTAAATGTAAAGAGCCAATATGGTCCAAGGGGGAAAATACAGAGCCTACCCGAACACCCAAACTTTTAGTAAAGTTCAAAACAGCACCAGAAAAGTCACCAAAAATGGAGCACTCATAGAGAGAAAGAACCACTGAAGCTTCATCAGCTACAATAAAACAAACATCATCTGCATACGCAATAGCCTTATAAGGCGAGCGCAAGGCAGAACTAGAAATAGCATGAATCTGAGAATGGGCATTCAACTGACAAAGCAAAACATCTAAAAAAAATACATATAACAACGGGCTCAAAGGACAGCCCTGACGAACCCCCCGTTTTATGGGGATCATAGGTCCTACCCAACCATTCACTACAGGCACAACAGTAGCCGTTCTATAGAAAGCGCGGATCCACCATATCATAACATCTGGTACATGCAGAAAACAAAGTGCTTGCCATAAAAAATTGTGACAAACCGAATCGAAAGCTGATTTCTGATCTACTGAAACAACAAGTCCCGAGACCAAATCTGCATACCCATGAGAAAATAATTCTTGAAGGAGAATCAAATGATCAGAAATTCTCCTATGAGGCACAGAACACGATTGGGCAGGATGCAAAACCACCTCCGCAATCCCCACCAAACGCTTCACAATAATTTTCGACAATAGCTTAAAATCAGTATCATGCATAAAGGCCGCCAATTCTCAAGAGAATGGATATCACCTTTCTGCTTGTAAATATAAATCAAAGTACCCCTTGTAAATTCCAAAGGGATAAATTCGCATGTTAACATGGAATTAAACACAGATGATTTGAGACCAAATGGTCACCCAGCACTTATATATATGGCAGGAGACCATCCGGACCAGGAGTTCTCTGTACAGGTAAGGAAGAAATAGCCAATTCTCAGATCCTGTCTGTTATAGGAAAACATGCCTGGTCCAGACTTGGCTGTGAGGGAGCTGGGATATCAAGGCCACTATACAAGGTCACACTACTACCAGCTACAGCTGGGAGAGGAGAAAAAAGGGCTATAGTGTAATCTGTCACAATTTGACAAATATCAGATTGTGTGGTACATAAAGTTCCTGCAGAATTAATAAGACACGTCATATTTTTCTGGGCAATCTGACGGGAATTTGATTCAAAAGGGCAAACAACATCACGTGTTCCAGCAATACTAAATTTGTGTTGATGATAAAGTCGTGATTGCCGAAATTGGAAATTCAACATATCATTCTGTATTACTTTTAATTGTTGAGAAAGGTCTTGCCCCGTCGTATATGCTATTGTTAACAATGACTGGAAATGTACCCTCTTCTGCAAATAGTCCAAATATTTCCTTCCTACATTTCAAGCGACTATAACTTTTTTAAAAATGAACCAGATCATGTTTCGTGTCAGTCCACCACTGAACTGGGTCTTCGTAATATATAAAAACAGATATACGAGCCTGTATGAAGGACAAAAAGGACTGCATAAATGTCAGGACCTGTAACAAGGATGTGTTTAATTTCCAAAGACCTGAACCTCTACGGGAAAGGACAACAGAACCAAAACCAACAGAAAGCAGCTTATGGTCAGAAAACGTAACAGCTTGGACTATGGCGGAAGTAATTGGTACTGTATGAGACAAAAAAACAAAATCAATACGGGCGGCTAGTTTACCATTTTGGAAAGTAGGAGTGTGTTGTATATGTAACCCCTAGATGGCGCTATCCCAGGGGCTACTACCCCTGTCTGATTTGCCACTAACAGGTTGAGGGGCCTGGATCCAATGGCGGGTGCCTTCACCCAGAGGTCAGGGTTTGCAATAGTTAAACTAACTTGGTCACAGCCCTCTGGGACACTGCAACCCCCCTTTCTTCCCACTAGTGGCCCACACAATATATCAGAATTACCTTCACAGTATACACACCCCCAGGTCTGGTTCCGCACTGGGACCTCCTGTGAAATGAGATACAGTGCAACAATCACAGTACAGTACTTTAACATAGACAAACACTTCAGGCAGTATAACTTTGCTGAAACAAGCAGCTCTGATTTATTTAGGGGATATAACAAGGACAGGGGAAATCAGGTTAATTAGCTTATCACTCTTATAATCTATCTCTATGGCTCTGTGTACAGGCCTATCCCTATCAGTTACTGTCCCTGGGTACCCAAGCCCTAGTGGCTAGTCCAAACCGTGGCAGCTGGTAGGGCCTTTTCACACAGAGAAAAGGAGAATTAAACAGTCAGCAGTACAGTAATTCCATTTGGATTTAATGTGTAATTCAACAGGAGCGACCCTGAATTAGTACTCCACACGCACTTCCAAATAAGATAGGGTCCTTCAATGTCAGCAGGGCTCACTTGAGGTACACAAACCTCTTCACACATCCATATAAAAGAAAGCACTATACCAGGCAGGCTGCATCTGTATCCCGATCGCAATTACTGCACAATACCCGAGAACACACAGCAGATTCAGTTCCTGACAGACCGAGTGCAATTTTCAGCAATTCCTCCAGTCTTCTACAGGGTGAGCCTGGTTTCTACTCTTCAGAGATCCTTTGATTCTTTTCACAGGACGGATTCAGTCCTAACAAGCTGTTACACAAGCTGCAGACCGAACTCTGGGCCTTACACACGTTTTTTGACTAAAACTGCACACTGAAAAAGCACAGGGCTCCTTCCTTCTTCACTGCCAAAGCTCAACTGAAACTCCAACCGACAAAACCGGGCACTTCCTTTGAGTTCCTCCCAGTTCTTGACTGGATTGGCTGTCACTCACAATAGACTGCTGCTGTTGGTCCAAAAAGGCACTGAAGTCTAAACTACATCTCCCAGAGTCACTGCCCATACAATCCTCTTGTGGCTGGCTCAGATTATGAGTCCAAGTTCTGATTCGTCCAATGCACCATTTTAGAGCTAGCTTACCCCACACTGATTGGTCCAGTTCAGCAGTTCAAAACTAGAATGGGAACTAGCAGACACAGTTCTGACTGCAAAGAAAGCAGGTTAGACAAACTGTAATTTCATTATTACTCTAAATAATTTCTGTCAAACAGTTACATCTTTCAGACAGGTTCCCTTTGCACTCCTAGTGACTGCAAAATGGAGTGAATTGGCAGCAGCTTGAGTGGTACTCAAACAGAGAAGCACACAGTCCCCCATACAAACTAATTATGTCTGCAAGCAGACAGCTCTTAAAGAGACAGTACCAGAGGTTCTAAAAACACTCACTGATAAATGCTTAAACGCCAAACACCATTCAGGCTTGGAGCATTCAAGCAAGCTCCTGGAAGTCTTTTGGGAACCCCCATTTGCAGGGCGGGTTACATATAGTAAAAGAGAAATAGGCATCAGTTAAATGGGTGACTCGGACCAATTTCCCCAATTCATGGGAGTCACAAAACAGTTTCTTTGTAGCGGCAAAGGAGCTCTTATCCTGAAGACTCAAGCCACAATTAAAATCACCAGCAAATAATACCTGAAAAGAGGTATGCAAATATGGGCGAAGTGAAGAAAATAAAGCTATACGTGCACTTTTAGTTTGAGGGGCATAAATGTTAATCACCCAATAGGGACAGGACCCAACAACAAAATCTAAAATGAATGCCCTACCAGGGGCTACATCAAATAATTTGAGCAAACGGAAATCTGGGATATTAATCAAAATTCCCAGTCCCAAACAGGAGTCCTGAACAATCAACCTAAAAGAAGGACCCAGTAACCAGTCCTGTTGTGCTTGTCTGATCTCGTGTATAGTATGAATCCTAGTATCCTGTAACAAAAAAATCCCCAAAGGCAAAAGCCGCAAAAAGGAAAAAATCAATCTCCTTTTAGCCATACGCTTCATACTATTTACATTAATAGTATGGCAAACAAAGTGAGACATAGCACTAAAACAGGCAAAGAAACACTTTACAATTTCCTTTTCCCAACCACCCTTTTCCCTTTAAGCTTTACTCTGGCCTTCCGCTTCTGAGAAAGACCAGTACCAACTTGTAACTCGGATTCAATGGTACCATCAGGGAGGGAAGAAGCGATGGAGGAAGAGTCATACTCGCCACCAGTGTCATCAGAAAGGGGTTGGAGAAGCTCAAAAGAATTAGATAAGGGCACCAGAGGGGGTTCCGGACCACAGAAAGGTGATGGTACAACCCGAGGGTTATTCCTCATTGACCTCCGGTGCATAACACTTGTGGGCACTCGCGGGGGAGGCATAGTACTTGGGCCTGGGACAGAGTCCAGGACAGGTAAAATAGACTGGGCAGGATCAGGAGCAGGAGAAATCACAATTGAGGGGTTATCAAAAAAGAAACCACCTGAGGTACAACCCCTGAGGATGCAACAAGCATCGGGGCCAGCAGTGAGGGCTGTACTGCCATAGGAGGAGGTACAACCAGGGAGGTCCGGAGACAAGCCTTCTGTGCTTGTGTAATAATAAAGCGCTGATCCACTCCACCATCATGAAATTCCTGATTATGTGCAGCCCATTGACAATTCTGAAACGTGTGCCCCAGTTCATCACAAAGGTTACACTTACATTCATTCAAACAGTGTGCCCCTACATGGCCCAGTTCCCCACAGATATTGCATTTCATCTTATCACACACATTACTAAGATGTGCAGGGTCACCACACCAGTAGCAAGCCTTAGGCTGACCCGGGTAGAACAGGACCCCCCTATCTCGACCCATAAAGAAAGAGTTAGGTAGATTCACAGCACCAGAGTCATTAGAATGTAGCAAGACCTTAACCTTCCAACCCCCAGTCCAAATATTCTCGGTATCCAAAATAGCTTCAGCTTGACCCTGGACATCATAACGCTGTTTCAGCCAGTAGACAACATCATCCACCTCAACCCCCTCATTCCGAAACAGGATAGTAATACTCTTAAAAGCAGGTTTGGAAAGGGGAATAGCCTGAAATGGGGTCCATAATGCAGTAGTTCTCAAGGCATTATACTTCAACCAAAAACGCTCCAAGCCCCTAGATGTTTGAAAACTGATATCGAACGTGGATTCACCTGAGATATGAATCAGCACATATATCTCATGAGAAAAGAATTTTAATGAATCCCTTATAAGTGTGCGTGCCACGTACACGTGATCTGGTGGCTCAGGTAACCCCCCCAGGTATGCCAAGTGAACAGCATTATGCCTCTTAGCAGCCTGGATCGGAAATTTAAATAAAGAGGAATAAGAATGGCTTGGTCCCGGGTTTTTGGGGGGGTGGCTGCAGTGGTAAGGGAGCCGAAGTCTTCATAGATTTTGTGGAAAGAGAGGCCTGAGGTGGAGAGCTCTTTAAACAATCTAACACAGGGTTCTGTGTAAGCTCCAGTTCTTTAGGGAGACACAAGGGGTCAGGAGAGACCTCAGATCTAACTGTTGTACTCAGTAGCTTCGGGAAATCTTCAGGGCAGGGGGACCACATAGGAGACAGACCCGAGATCCATTGCCCCGTGACAGGACCCTGAACCCAGCCAGCACCTCGCAACGCCGAATCCACATTCCAGGTAGGCGCTGTACAGGGTTCCACAACAGGGGGTTCAGATACCAGAGGAGATAGCAGTACAGGTGGCAAATCAGTAGTAGTAGGTAAAGCTGAATCAGTACTCACTGTAGTCGTCAGGGAAGCGGGCTGTAAGGCTGCATGTATAGACTCGCAAAACGAGTCTAAGCCTGTTGCAACTACAGTCAGTAGAGGTGTCACGGTGTGCAGGTCCCGAGAAACATCAGACCCAGTTGAAGAAGCAGCTAACCTGTCAGCTCTCAGTCGCTGTAGTTCTCGATTCATTTTCATTTTCGCAATAGCAAAACGGCGCTCCGCCGTAGCTAAATGCTCCTGGATCTCCTTTTCTTCCAAACAGGGAACACCTGGGTCGGAGGAGGAAAAATCCTTTGGTATTGCGGCTGTAGGCACGGAAGTCTGTATGTCCATTCCAGAGTGAGAGAGCAAAGGTCCAGGCATAGCAGCCTGAATATCGTTAGAACTCAAAGCAGAAGCAGTAGCAATAACTGGAAAAACTTCATTAGGTGTAGTCGAGGTCTCCATAAGATCGGAGGCAGGAGTTGAGACCAAGTCTCCCACCTCCATAGCGCCCTCCTCAGAAGGCAAGGGTGCATCTGCCATCTTGGACAGAGGTTCCTCCTCTGCAGAGTAGGGGAATTTCCCTGGTGCCCTGGCCAAATTTCCCCATATTCACTAAAAATACCACCAACAGCATAATCTGGTTCAAGGTCAGTTGGCATTCATCTGTATCCCCCTCCCCCCCGGGTCGTGCCTGAAATAGTCAGAATTTGTCTAGTGCACTTACCCAGTCAACAAAAACTAAATAAATAACTAACAGTAAAAATAAACTAAAGCAAACATATATATATATATATATATAGCCCCAACAGCTACTTGAAAAGAGTTGTCTGTTGACAAGGAAATAACACAAGATATGAGGATACAGTACTCTGTTAAGAGGGCATGTGTAGATGTTATTTAGATATACTTCATTTGCTTGTGTATTCCTCATTTTCATATACATCAATTGCATGTGTATATGTACATACGTACATACTATGTTGCCAGCAGATTAGGCCTAATGGTCTATCCTGTCTTCCCAATATGCAGCTCACAGTTATGTTTCAGCTGCTGCCCCTTCCCCTTTCCATTCCCTTGCTTCCAGATTCCTCCCCCTGAGCTCCCATGCTGTTCCCTTCCCTCCCTTACTAGTACCTTACCCATGTACCTGTCCCAACCCCTCTTGAATGCACCCACTGATTCCAATTTCATCAGCTCTTCCGGTAGCATGTTCCAAGGGGCCACCACCCTCTCCATGAAGTAGCATCTCTTCACCTCTCCTCTGTACTTCCCCCTACCAGTTTTAAGCTATGACTCCTCGTAGTCCCTTCCCTTTCAATTATAGCAAACCCACCGTGCTTACCTTATTGAGCCCCTCAAAGATTTAAAGGCCTCTATCATGTCCCCCCATCCCTTCCATCTTCCAGGGAGTACATGTTCAGCTCCCTTTGCCTCTCCTCATAGGACTTTTCCACCAGTCCTTGGATCATCTTTGACGCTCTCCTCTGGACACTCTCCAGCAGAGTAACATCCCTCCTTAGTAGAATGCCAGAACTGCACATAGTACTCCAGATGCAGCCTCACCAAGGAATTGTACAGGAGCAATACAACCTTCCTCCTTCTCGATGTTATCCCCCTAGCAATACATCCAAGCATACTATTTGCCTTTGCTGCCGCCCTCTTGCACTGCTTTGAGTGATTTATTTTGTGATCTATTACCACTCCCAGATCTTTTTCATCCTTGGAGACCATAAGCTGTACCCTCAAAATGGTAATCATACCCAGGATTCCCGGTCCCTAGATGTAGAATGCTACACTTCCGAACTGCCAAATATTTAACCATTTTTCAAGCCTCTCAAAATTCATCCTGGAGTGTCCTCCTCACTGTCTGCTACTGCTCCTAGGTTGGAGTCATCGGTGAACAGGCTAATTTTTCTCTTAACTCCCTCACCAGTGTCCGCTATGAATGTGTTAAATAAGATTGGGGCCCAACACCCATCCCTGAGGTACCCCACTGATGACCTTTTCTGAGTGTCAAGACCTCCCCCACTACTACCCTCTGCTGGCGGTTACTCTGCCAGTTTCCAATCCACACCACCATTTTCTCCCCCACTTCTAAGTTTCTCAGTTTCTCTATCAGTCTCCCATGTGCTGCTGAGTCAAATACTTTGTGAAGTCCAGGTACAGGACATCAACTGGCCTTTCACCATCCAGGGATCTTATCACCCAGTCAAAAAATTAGACTAGATTGGTTTGACAGGATCTCCCCCAGATGAACCTGTGCTGCCGTACATCTTAAAGGCCATATGTCTCCAGGAACTCCACCATCCTTTCCTTACATAGCAACATAGAATGTGTTGACAGATGGGGTCTATGTGGACCATCTAGTCTGCCCATGTATAGTACCCTCCAAATCAGGCTGCTGTATTAAGATTTCCACACTGTCTGCCCCATGCCAGCTTGATTTCTCTGACCGTCTTTGACCCCACCACCTGTGGGAGGAGGCCATTTCAAGGCTCAACCACCCTTTCTGAATAAAATAACTTCCTTGTGTTGCTCCAGTACCTGCCTCCTTTAGGCTCATGTCACGACCTCTGGTCCGGGTGCAGTTGTTTACCTGAAGGAGATCCTGTGCCTGTACCTTGTTGATACCCTTCATGTATTTAAATGTCTCTATCATGTCCTCCCATCCCTTCTTTGTTCTAGTGAGTACATGTTGAGCTGTTTTAGCCTTGCATCATATGGCTCATGATGCAGACCTTGCACCATCTTTTTTGCCCTTCTATGTATAGTCTCCGGTCTTTCACACCAGGTAGGCCTGACATTGTTGATGTGCTGAACAAATGCGTGGCTGAGATCCAGGCTTGGATAGTGTCGAACTGGCTGGGATTAAACCCTGGGAAGACCAAGGTACTGGTGGTTAAGCCTGGTCAGAGGGTTGGGCTTGGAGCCTCTGGTGAAAAGTTGGGGCTTGTCATAGGCCCAACTGAACTGGAGGTTTCATCAAGGATGAAGAATCTGGGGGTTGTGTTTGACAATGAGCTGACATTTGATATACAGGTGTCGGCGGTTGTCTGGACCGGATTTTATCATCTCCGGAACATCGCCCGGATCAAGCCCTTTGTCCCACCCAGTGACCTGGCCACACTGGTCCTTGCTTTCGTTCCCTCGAGATTCAATTACTGCAACGCCCTCTACCTCAGAGTCAGAGGTGGTGCACTGTGGCACCTGCAGCTGTTGCAGAATGCAGCGGCATGGATGTTGACTGGCCATTCTAGATTTAGTTATATCATCCCAGTGCTGTGCAAACTGCATTGGCTGCCGGTGCACTGGCGCATCACCTTCAAGGACCTTCAAGGCCCTACACATATTGGGTCTGGGTTACTAGAAGGATCTTCTGCACCCCTACATTCTGTCTCACCCCCTTAGATCAGCTACTGGTGCTCTCCTGGAAATCCCCAGAGTACAGTTGAAGAGCTCTGGGGACCTGGCATTTGAGGTGGCTGCCCCGGCGCTATAGAATTCGCTGCCAGCGCACCTCCAGGAGGCACCATCTGTTGCAGTCTTTAAGCAACATCTGAAAATGTTTCTGTTTGCGCAGGCTTTTGGGGTCTGAGGTGGCCATCTATGATAATTGAATGGGTTCAGTTGTTTTTAACTATAGTTGAGATTTTATGTATGTGTTTTTATTTATTTATTTTTTTTATTTGAAAGTTTCGGAATTACAAACCTTTGAGTCAGAGACTCATTTCCAAAGGTTCTACATCAGTTTAACAATACAGTCGTAGACAACATAGCAAACATTAAAATACAGGGTACAATGCAAAAAAAAAAATGTAATGTCCCTACTCTTGTTTTGTATTTTTGTATTTGTAACAATGTTGTAAAGGTGCCCTGAGCCTTCGGGGAAGGGTGCCCTAAACAAATAAAATGTACTATGTCTTTCCTAAGGTGAGACCTCCAGAATTGGACACAGTGCTCCAGGTGAAGCCTCACCATGGACCTGTACAGTGGCATAATCACCTCCCTTTTTCTACTGGTTATGCCTCTCCCTATGCAATCCAAGATGCCACTGGCCTTTTGAGCTGCTTTTCATATTGCTTGCCAACCTTCAGGTCATCTGTGATGATCACCCCAAGATCACGCTCGTGTTTTGTTATTGCCAGCTGTACCCTATTTAGAAAGTAATTTCTCCCTGGGTTGCATCTTCCTAAGTGCATCACCTTACATTTTTTGGCGTTGAACTTCAACTGCTAAATCCCCCACCATTCTTCCAATTTCCTGCGGTCTGACTCAATCTTTTGAGTCCCTTCAGCTGAGTCCACCCTATTGCAGAGCTTGGTGTCATCCACAAATAGGCACACCTTCCCATTTAGGTCATCAGCTATGTCGCTGATGAATACATTGAAAAGAATTGGTCCCAGCACTGAACCCTGTGGAACACCACTGGTAACTCTACCCTTCTCTGATAATGTGCCATTTACCAGTACCTTCTGGGTCGTGCTGTTGAGCCAGTTTTGGATCCAGTTCACAATTTTGGCCCAATGCCTGTGTGCTCCAGCTTGTTTATTAGTCTTCTGTGTGGAACGGAGTCAAAACCCTTGCGTCTAGGTACAACATGTCTACTACACCCTATTGTCCAACGTTTTTGTGACCCAGTCAAAATATTCGATTAGGATAGTCTAGCAGGACCTTCCCACCATAAAGCTATGTTACTTTGGGTCCAGCTGTTCACTACCTTATAAGAATATCATCATCCTCTCCTTTAGTAGGGATTCCATCAGCTTCCCTACCACCGAGGTGAGGCTGACTAGGCGATAGTTTCCTGCTTCTTCCCTTCTGCCACTTTTGTGTAAGGGTACTACTGTAGCCCTTTTCCAGTCTTCAGGGATCTCCCTGCTTTCCAGTGATTCGATGTAGCGCTCCGCCAGTGGGGCTGCTAGTTCTCCCCAAGCTCTCGTATTCTTGGGTGTATTTTGTCTGGCTATATTGCTTTGTTGACCTTCAATTTCTTGAGTTCCTCCAGGACTCTTGCCTCTGTGAAAGGACTTGTGTCAGCTGCCTTGAGGTGGTGTGCCTTCCTGCAGAGAGATGGTTCTTTGCCTGCTTCCTCCTATGTAAAAACTGAGCAGAAGTATTTGTTCAGAACCTCTGCTTTCATCCTGTCATCTCCTGTTTGCTGGTCATTGTTCTTAGCCAATCTAACTATTCCCTCTTTGCTCTTTCTTTTCACTCTCATATACCGGTAGAAAGTTTTGTCACCATGTTGGACTCCATTCACTATCCTTTCCTCTGTTTGAGCTTTTGCAGTCCAAATTGCCTTCCCAGCCTCTTTAAGTAATTCCCTATATAACTCCTTGTCACTGTCCTTTTTTGTTTTCTTGTATCTCCTGAATGCTTTTGTCTTCTTGATTTTGGATGCTATAGCCTTTGTGAACCAGAGTGGTTTCCTTCTCCTTTTGGATTTGATCACTAGCCTGACACACTGTGATGTGACTAGTGTAATTGCTTCCTTCAGTCTCCTCCAGTGTTCTTCCACTCCCCCTTCTGGCCAGCAACCCAGATTATGTTTCAGACAGCTTTTTATTTTGATGAAGACCACCTTTCTGAAGTCCAGGACCTTCTGTTTAGAGTGACTGATGTCTTCGGTCATGTTTACTGTGAACCATACAGTCCTAATGTCACTTGATCCCAGATGGGCTCCCACCTGCATGTTTGGGACTCTGTTATTGTTGTTTAGCACAAGGTCCAGGATTGCTTCCCCAATCCTCTCTGGTGGGGGTTTCCACCAGTTGGCTTATGTCTGCTCTTTGAAGTGCCACTAAGAATTCCTTTCTCCTTTCTGAAGCAGCCGGGAGCGCCAGTCTACATCCGGTAAATTGAAATCTCCAACCGATAGTACCTAACCCTTGTCTGCCATATTGTGAATGTTTTCAAGAATTTCCTTGTCTTTTTCTAATTCCTGAGATGGGGGTCTATATATCACTCCTACCCATATGGGGGCTTTATTTCCAGTTCTGAGAGTAATCCACAGGGCTTCGGCTTCACTGTGGGTCCCCTGGATTTCTATAGCCTTGATTCCTTCTTTTACATAAATAGCTCCCCCCCCCCCCCGCTTTTTCCCCTTTCGGTCCCTTCAGAACAAGTTGTATCCTGGGATGGTGACATCCCAGCTATGGTTCTCATTGAACCATGTTTCTGTCACTGCTACCCAGTCTAGGTCTGATTCTGCCATAATGCCAGTAAGATCTAGTATCTTATTTGCCAGACTGCAGACATTGGTGCACATTGCCTTCCAACCCAGGTTTCCTACCTTGCTCACGAGTTTACCTTTCTCCTATTGTGTGTCATTTTTACCGTTTTTAAATTCCTCTGAATATCTGCGTTTCTTACAATTTGCGGTGCACCCCATGCTTTTTCCTGCTGGTGGTTTGCTAGCTAAGGGGTGAGGGGCAACTGTTACCCCATGTGACATAATGGGTGTCAGACCCCCCTCATTAGGTTATTAGTTTAAATGACCTGCAAAAACATTGAACTTTTGCCCCAGTGCTCCGAACCCCTCCTGTTTTAGGTGGAGGCCGTCAAATTTAAAGAACTCCCTCTCCCAGAATGTCTACCAGTCTCCTACGAATTGGTGTCCTTTCTTGTGGCACCAGTTTCTAAGCCAGCCATTTAGTTCTCCTATTTCTCTCTCCCTAATCTTTTAACTGCAGCCTCCCTTCTCCCAGATGGGCAGAACCTCAGAGAAGGAGATGTCATACAAAATGGATGCCAGCCAATCACCCAGTCTGGTCAGGTGTTCCTTGGTCTCCTCTACTGACTGATGGGTGAGGTTGTTTGTTCCTAGATGGATAAGAATATTTGTATTGTCTCCTGCGCTCCATATGATTATTTTCAATGCAGTCACAATCACCCCATGCGGATAATCCTGGGAGACATCTGACCACTACCTTGGGTGGTAAATGGGGCCCAACTCCCCAACACATGGAATCTCTTATTATCAAAAGGTTCTTTTTTGTTTTTGCCTTTTTTGATCGGTTTTGATTGTTGGGCATCATTATTTGTTTTCGTGGCTGCTGACCTGCTACATCCTCTGCCTCGGTGTTTGGCTTGGATATCAGAGGTAGGAACCTGTTTGTTGTTGGTTCTATTTTTTTTAAGATGTTGAGTTTGTGCGGATTGTTTTATGAGGTGCTCGCTTTGTCTTTCCCAACCACCTGCCAACACCTAGGCCTGGTTACCCTCTGGAGAGGAGGTGCACCAGTTTGGTGTTGGAGGTGCGGTGGACAGTTGCTGTTGCAATCATCTCCCTGCAACTGGGAGTGGAAGCGGGCGATTTCTGCCCAAGCTGTTCAGAGCTGAGCCCTTAGGTCCCTGAGTGTCCAGCATGTAGGACAGTGATCCAAGCACTGGATAACAATCCTGTTGAAGTTGATCCCACAGTGCCAGCAGTTGACAATGTCCATCCTAGCTGGTTTCTGTAGTGTATACAGTGAATGAAATAGAGAAGAAAAGAATAAAGAAGAATTTTTTTTTTTTTGTTATACCCCTCCCATTCCTTTTCCCAGGCAGGAAGTAGGTGTATAGGGTCTGGGACTATATAAGGTGATGAGCCGGGCAGGGCAGGAATGGGGAGGGTGGGTGGAAATACTGTAAAGAAAAAAAAATCAGTCTGCTTTACTGAGCGGTCTCCAATATGCTTAATCTGCCAGCTAGGTAAGGTTTAATCAATGCTGTTGTTTAGCCAGCTAGTGCTATGTGAAACAGCCAAGATTCTAAAACAACTGGCTGAAGTTCTTAAAACACACACACAGCTATTTAAGGTCTCTCACCTGCAATCAGTTACCAGGTGAGGTTTTAGCCACTCCCACTTAGAAACAACACTTAGCAGCTCTCAGAAAAATCAAATAGCCTCCAAGAGTTTCCCCACAATGGACGTCAGGCTGACTGGTCTGTAATTTCCTGGCTCATCCCTAGGTCCGCTCTTGTAGAGGGGCACAACATGTGCTGTCCTCCAGTCCATAGGAACACACCCTGATCTGAGGGAGGAATTAAATGATTCCACCAATGGTGCAGCCATGACATCCACCAGTTCCTTCAGCACCCTGGGGTGGATTCCATCTGGGCCCAGGGCCTTATCAGTCCTCAACACTTGAGAGTCTCCTTCACCCTCCCCACCTGAATCTCACTTTCCATAAGTATCCTCCTCATCCCCAGCACCTGACATGCCTCCCCCCTGCGGAACTGGCCCATCCCTTTCCCTATTGAAGACAGGGCAGAAGTGCTCATTAAGTATCTCTGTCTGCTCCACCACCACCACCTCCTCTGCCCACCTACCTTCCTTTTTTAACCTCTTGCTCTGCCCCATCCTTTCTTCTGTCCTTGACATACCTACAAAAATTCCTTCTCCCCCTCACTGATCCCTTGCACCAGTCGCGGCTCCTTGACTGCCTTGGCTACTCTAACCACCCTGCTCACTCTCTTGGAGGTCCTATGGTACTCCTCTTTATCTTTCTCCCCCCCGAGAGTACTTGTACCTACCAAAAGCCATTCTTTTCTCTCTCACACCCTCCTGCATCTTCATGGTCCACCAACAAAGTTTTCTAGAACTTGCCTTCGTATAATGGGCCTTAGTGCAGGATTTCATGGCATCTAGTAAGCCCAACTTCAAGATCTCCCACCTCCATTCCATGCACATGTCTGGATTGATTTTATCCAAATATCCATGTAGGATGGCAGCCATCCACCCAAAGTCCACCGCACTGAAGTCCACTACTTTCATCCTAGTCTGGTTCCACTCCCTACCCAGGTTTAAGGAGAACAATGCAGCAGAGTGGTCACTCCCTGCCAATGGGTCCTCCACTTCCAAGTCCTTAACCTGGTCCCCATCCATCAGTAACAAGTCCAGGATGCTTCCCTCCCTGGTCGGCTCTACTACCATTTGAGTTAGAAATTCATCCTGGAAAGCATCCAGCAACCTTTGCTCTTTAGCAATGCAGACGTCATAGTACTCCAGTCCATCCCAGGCACGTTAAAATCTCCAACTACCACAATCCTGCGCCTACCCCTGCTACAGTGGTTTTTAAGGATTTCCACTAGTTCATTATCCTGGTCTTCCATTTATTTTGGTGGCATATATACCACCCCCAGACTGACGTTCCTAATGAACAGTGCCACCCCCTCCCTTGCCAGATTTCCTGTCCCTTCTGTAGGTAGTATACCCTGGGAGATTCAGGTCCTATTCATGGTACTGTGTGGCCCAAGTCTCAGTGACTGCAGCCACATCCACCCCTCCCTCAGTCATCAGTTTCTGTAACTCAGGCATCGTTTTCCAAGCTCCTCACATTAGTAAAGACCATCTTCCAACCTGCCCCTCTATCTTTCTTGGCCCTCCCTTTTCTCTTATCTGTGGCCCCTTGCATGTCTATCTTTTCCTCTAGTATTCCTGTTGGGGGGTAGATGCCTTGGCCCTCCCATGCTATGCCTATCTGCTCACCCCACAAGGACTAACCCCCATAGTAGTTTTAACTCCTACCTATTACCTATAAATTCCCCTAGTTTATTTTTCAGGACCTCTTTTCCCTCCTTGCTCAAGTGGAGTCTTTCCCTCGTGAAACGTTTTGTATTATCCCAAGTGGAACCCCAGTCTCCTGCCAACCTAAATCCCATAGCTGGGTACCAATCCTTCAGCCAATAATTAAATTCACTTGTTTTCTGTTTCCTGTCCATGCTCACCCTTGGCACCGGCAGAACTTCTGAAAATGAGACCATGTCTCCCTTGGCCAGACAAATTCTGGCCAACTCCTTGTACCTGGCTTGCACCTCCTGTATGCTGTTCCCATCCAGATCATTAGTGCCTAGGTGCACCATAATGTGGGGGTGACCCCATGCTTTCTCACTGTAGAGTGCGCTTGGTGCTTGGCCCCATGCACTGTCATGCTCGGCATGCACTCAATCCTTTTTTTTTTTTAAACTTTCTTTATTTATGTATATTTTCTTTTTTTTTCCATACCCCATCCCATGGAGACCACACTTACAAACATAAGTATAAGAATGACAAATTTTCCAGGTACGTGATGGTTCTGAGAGGATGCCGTGTCGCATTAATTATACATTCATCATCAATCTGTGTGAGGGTATATTTCTTCCTAATACATACTTTTCTCTCTCCCTTTCAGTACAAGATATCTTTAATTTGCATATTCCTTTTGTCTGCACTCTGTCATAGTTTAAACTATAGCCCAAGGACCTCAGCTTCTCCAAGGGTACAATCAAATCCCTCAGATGTTAAATATTTTAGATTTTAAGGAATAAAATTCCAGGGTCCATTTACCATATAAAGCACCCATCTTCTCCAAATCAACTCAAATTTGGTGAGCTTCTTATTAAGTAAGGCTGTGAGTGCCTCTAATCTATATAGTTTGATCATTATGTCATGCCACCCTGGATGTTAATCTCCTTCTGAGAAAGCCAATTTTTGTAATTATTTTTTGTGCTGCTAGGCATGCCATTTTTAAGAATTTACCTGTGTTAGGATCCCTGCATCCCCTGGGATAATCCATAAAGAAAAAAAGGGAAAGGGTGAGTTGTAAATTCGGATCAATTATGCTCTGTAGGGTCTGCTGTAGGTCCTTTAGAAAACTTTGGACTTTTGGGCAACTCCAGAATATATGACCCATCGTTGCTGGGGAATATCCGCACTTCCTCCAACACCTTGAAGCTTCCTCCCCTTGATATTTCCCTTGAATCGCAGGGGTCTTAAAAAATCTCACTAACATTTTCCAAGCAAACTCCTTCCAACTGACCGCCGAAGTCCCCCACTGTGTTCTTTGTAGTGCCCATTTCCATTGCTCTTCTTGTATCCTAATACCCAGATCCCTCTCCCAGGTCTCTTTGGTACTCTGAATAGTATCTCCTTTCCAATTGATAAGAGCTGTGTATAATTGAAATTATATGCTCCTTAGGGTTTGCCCTCTATAGCTGATTTTAATATTTTCGCAATCTGAGGGGAGGACCTAGTCCCGGGGCAACTGTGCCTGCAGCGATCTGATATATGCTCTTATCTGGAAGTATCTGAATCTATCTTTCCATGATATATCATATCTGACAACTAAAGTCTGAAAGTCCAAAATCTCATCCCTCCAAGAAGTGCCATATTAAGTGCAATTTTTCTTCCCATTTTTGAAACCCTTGTCCCACTTGACTGGGGTGAAGGATGTCGTAGGGCACCGACAGCATTAGGTACCTCCATCCTTTGGCCTTTGAGTCTAAGAGGATGTTATACCAACTATTTAGGTGGCTTCCGATGGGTTTCTCTCCTCCCAGGTCTCTAGCTCTCTTGTGAGAGCAGGGCCAGGTTGAGATTCTCCAGGCCCCCTCCCAGCTCTATATCCTTCCATCTAGCCTCGTATGTTTGATCCAACCAATACATGACAGTTCTAAGTTGGGCTGCTTGGTAGTATAGTTTCAAATTAGAAGGGCAAGGCCTCCCTCCTTCGGAGTCTGGAGTACCGAGAGGCTAACTCTTGGCTTCTGCTGGCCCCACAAAAGCAGAAATTCTCCCATGCAATGCCATAAAGAAGGAGTCTGGGACAGTAATGGGTAGTGTTTGGGTTAAATATAAGAATCTGGGAAGCAATACCATTTTAACTGCCTCTACTCTTTGCACTAAGGGATGGGGGTCGAGCCCATCTCTCCAACTCTGACCTGAGCTTGTCTAAGGTTGGTAAAATTATGCATACAAATGTCCTACCTCAGAACTAAGAAGGACCCCAAGTACCTAATGTATGTGCGGTCCCATTTAAATGGGAATGACTCCATCAAATTCACTGAGGGTGTATAATGGACCTTCAATACTTCAGTTTTAGTAGTATTTAGCTTATACCCTGCTAATTCACTAAATTCTGTTAGGCAATTCCACAGCGGTCCCATTGAACACTGGATCTGACAATAGATGAGCAGGTCATCCGATATAACGCAAGCTTATGTGTTTCATCCCTTGTCTCCCAACCCCTCACCTCTCTCCTGGCGATTCTCTGGGCTAGTGGTTCCAAGTAGAGGGTGAACAGAAGGGCAAGAGGGGACAACCCTGCCTCATGCCTCTATGCAGTTGGAAGGGCGTGATACCGCCTGTTTATTTTAACATAGGCCTTAGGTTTTGTATATATGTTTCGAGAGCTTTAATCATTGAGTCCGGAAAACCAAATCTACCAAGGTCAGACTTAGGAACCCCATTCTACCCGATCAAACGCCTCCGCATCTAAGCTCATCAGTAGGAACGGGAGCCTGACCTAGTAGCATGATGCAGTATGTGCAAGGTTCTTTAATATTATCTTGTGTCTGTCTCCTAGTATGAATCCAGTTGATCCAACGCTACCAGTTCAGGCATTACTTTTTCCATACGCCTAGCTAGTATGGCTGTATATACTTTATAGTCAATGTTCAGCACCGATATAGCCTAAACGATTTACATTGTGTGAGGTCTTTTCCTGGTTTTGGAATACTTGAAATGACGGCAAAATTCCAACTGTCTGGAAGAGGTTCCCCGACTGTATCTCTCTACATGTCTCCAATAACTGAAAGCTAATCTCTTCTGAAAAATTTAAGAATTCTGGGGTGTATCCATCTGACCTGGTGATTTTTAGATTTAAGTTTCTTGATTACATTATCTATCTCTGCCAACTCAATGGGCCTTTCCAATACCTCTCTCACTTCCTGTGTTAAGCTTGGCAGGTTGCTCTCCTTAAATAATCTTGGATCTCTAACTCACTTGGGCTTCTATCTGATGTATATAACGACTGGTAAAACCTGTTAAAATAGTTTAATACCTTTCCGGACCTCTCATCATTTTCCTGAGACAGGATCTCTAATCTGGGTAATAGTATTTTGTGCGGTCTGTTGTCTCAGCCTATGGGCCAAGAGGCGTGTGGCTCTTGGGCCTACCTCATAGTATTTCTGGCGAACCCGTTGTAGCGCCTGTTCAGTTCTGATGTCTATCAGCTTCTGAATTTTTTGTTTAATTTCTTTTATGTTTGTGTAGACTGTCTCATTACCAGCTGCGTGCTGTCTTTGCAATTCTAGCAATTGTGTTTGCAGCTTCTCCATCTGCTGAGTTTGCTGTCTCTTGAAGTACGCCGCATATTTGATACAATCCCCTCTAAAAACTGTTTTTATTGTGTCCCAGAGAATACCTTTTGAGACTTCAGGTGTTTCATTCTCTCTAACTATTTGTTCCAATCTAGATTTAGCCATGTCCGTGAATTCCTTCAAATTCAACATATAGTTGTTAAATTTCCACAGGGTCTGACTTCTTTTCCTATTCCATTTCATTTCCATCAGGATCATAGAATGGTCCGAGAGTGTAGAAGGGATGTGCCTACAGCTAGTCACTAAGTTTTGGTGTTCTCCCGATATTAAAATATAGTCTATTCGTGTGTATAACCCATGCGGGTAAGAAAAAATGTGTATTCTCTTCTCCTGGGTTCTCTCTCTCTCCAGGTGTTCACCCAAAAGGCCTTTCTCAGATGGGCCTTTATCTCTTTACTAGTGGGATTCTGCCTAAAATTGCCCTTCCTAGAGGTGTCTATTTGTGTCCAGATTTGATTTAGGTCCCTCCTATGATTAGCCTTCCCTTCTGCAAATCCACTATTTTCTGCAGTAGGACCCTGGTGACCTCCCTCGTTGTCCCTGGTGGAAGATAGAGAGACACCAGTGTAACATCTATCCCCTCAAATTCCCCCACCAGTATCACCAAACGTCCCTCCGGGTCTGCATAGGTGGAAGTCGACCGAAACTGGATATTTTTGGGTACCAGGATGGCTACCCCTCTCCTTTTTTTCCCCTTATATGCCGCCACCGCTATCTGACTAAAGCCCAGCTTCTGCAGTTTCTGGTGCTCCTCCCTACTTAAATGCGTTTCTTGGAGAAGTACAAAGGAGGGCCTCAGCCTCTTTATGTCTGTCAGAACCTTATACCTCTTAATCGGGTTATTCAAACCATTAACATTCTGAGAAAGTACCCTTAACATAGTTTTATCAATCATTTTGGTATATATATATACTTGCCTTATACTGAAGCCCCCCTGTTGCATGACATTTTACCCCCCTCGTCGCTTTCTCAACTATAAAAAACATTTGTCTCTCACTTAATCTTACACAGAAAAAAGAAGGTATACATGGCACCTCCCATCCTCAGACAAAATTGTGTGTGTGTCTCCAACCTTATTAAACAATGCCCTTCATTGGCCCTTGATAGGGCCTTAGAAACAGCCCTTCAGCCACCCCTCCCCAAACTATATACAAAGTGACCTCCAAGGTAGGGGACAATTTCTCGTGTCCTCTACTGACTTGGGAAGCACACCGAGTTAGAGGAAGGGAGATCAAGACCCTATCTCGCTCCTCTTGGACCTTAAAATCAGGTCCTGGCCTGCTATGTTGGCCTGTCCTCATCAAAGTTCCCCGCGCCCAAAATTGGTCATGATATTAGCCATCGGCCCCACATTCAAGGAGGCTGCCCATATCATCCAGCTCAGAAAAAGAACATCCGAAAGGGAGGTCTAATCATGAATCCTCGAAAGAGGCGCCTGCCTCACCCACCAGCTTCATAAAACAGATGCATTATTTTGAGTCAAGCAAACTTTGTTTCCATATCCTCTCCCCATGTTTGCTCCCCAACTGAGCCACTCGGCCTGACAAACTGTGAGAAAAAACCACCAGCCCCACCCTCCCTTTATTTTACCCTTGTTGCTTCCTCCTTCCCCCCCTTCTTTTAAAAGAGAGAAGGAAAAAAAAAAAAAGGATCACATAACAGAAAAATTATGTCCATATAGAGTCCCAGTAGAATGAAATAAAAAAGGCTTACGACTTAGTGGGCTACTAGTCCTAATTTCCAAGTGTCCCAAAAGTTTATATCGTAATAGATTGTCCAAAGTGTCCCAAGACCTTAATATTCCTTCATCCGTGGATCTGGCTGATAGTCCCATCTAAGAAAAGGCTAATGTTCATTATATAGTACCCCCCCAAGTGGGGGGGGTCATGATTTCCTGTTCTTCACCCCACCTCCTGCTGTCCTCCATTCTCTTCTCTCTCCTCCGGTTGTTTCTCTGTGCTCCTCGTGTGTGTTAAATTATGAAGCAGCCTTTTAATCTCATTCATAGTGTGCGATGATGACATCTCTCCCAGCGGTCTATTGTCCTTCTTTGTAGATAATTTCCACTGAGCCTGGTATGAGGCCTGAGTGTCCTTTTGGTTTCTCATCAGTTGCACTTCATGCCCCTTATTTTTCATTGCTTGATATGCTTCCTCCAATGTTTGAAACAGTTCAGTACCCGACTCCCAGAACACCCTGAGGCGGGAGGGGTAGGGGGTCTGAAAACGAACTCCTAACTGTCTCAGTTTCCGTAATATTGGCACATAGGCCAGTCTCTGTTGTTGTATGGAGGGTGGATAATCCTGATCAAAAAATAACCTTGCCCCTTTATATTCCACTGTATGTTGTCTCCATGCCATTCTCAAAATATGCTCCTTGTCCCTGTAACTGGAGAATTTTGCAATAATAGATCTAGGCCTCGCATTCTCCGAGGTGGGCTTAGGCACTAGGGCCCTGTGTGCTCTCTCGATTCTGAAATTAAAGGCTTGTGGCAGATCTAATACATTTCTCAGCATTTCTTCTATAAACTCACACATGTTTCCGGATTCAGTTTTTTCTGGTAAGCCATATATTCTTAAATTGTCTCTTCGCGATCTGACTTCGAGGTCTAAACATTTAGATCTGAAAAATTCCTGTTGTTGAATAATTTTCTCGATTGCACTTGATAGGCCCACCAAATCGTCCTCTGCTGTGGATACTCTCTCCTCGATGGTTGCTATGCGATTCTCCAGTTTGAGTAGGTCGTTATGTATTTGCTCCAACTCTCGCTTAGTGTCCGATCTTATTTGTTTAATTTCTCCGGTAATATTTCAAATCTGAACGAGAAAGAGCTTCTAGCTCTGATTCAGTGTCTGCTCGCTGTACTGCATGGGTGAAGCCTCCGGCTAATCGTCGAACTTCATAAGACCTTATGTTGCAGATCGCCATACTTCTCAGCTTCTTTAGCTTGCTGACCCCTTCCCTGCTTTGCCTCCACTGTGTGTTTTGTGCATACTTCACCAAAAAAAATGCTGTTTGGGTCTGTGTGGAGTCGTTTCTTGCTGGAAGGCGAGAGGAGCTCTTGGTTTAGGCTGCCATGCTTTCGATGACGTCCAGCATATACTCAATCCTAATAGAGCTCCTTCTCCTTCCACCCACTTGATCCCCCTAATTATGGAGTCCCCACAATTAGAACCATGTGTTCCTCTGTCCTCCTGCTTTGTCCGTTTTCCCCAACTCCATGCTCCCCATCTGGTGCCGCCTTCCTCCTCCCACTGGGTATGTCCCTTCCCTCTTCAGCACCTTTAGCATATTTTTATCCCATGCACCCCTGTCCTTCCTCATGTCTAGGGTGCCTAGCATATCACCCTTACTGCCAACTTCAGTACCCCCTTCAAGTGACCCCCTTTTCCCCCATCTAGTTTCCTCTCCCTAAACCCCCTTGATGTCTCCATTCCTGCCTGGTTTATTTCCCCCATGAGTGACCATATGTCGCTCCTACCAGTTTTTCCTTCCCCTTTCATATTGTCCCAACTACTCCCATGCATGCCCCTCCTCTCTGCCACAGTCCCTATCTTCCCTCAGGTCCTTGCTACACCCCCCACTCATCTGGCCCACACTTCCTTGGCCACCATTCTTATCCTCCGTATCTTCTAATACCACCTGATTTCCATTTTCCTTTAAATTCTGTAAGGGTATATACCTGCTCCTCACTATCAACCCCCCTCCTTCATTTTGAATCTTGTTCTCTATCCTGGCCCTAACATTGCTGACTTGTGTTGATCCCTGTGCAGCACCTCCCTGCCCCCCCTCCTCATGACCACCCCCTGCACTCCCCTGTTCCGCCAACAGTCTGATCTGATACCTTCCCCTATTGTCCCCCCTCATACCTCTTCCACTCATCTCCTGTCCTACTATTTTTCAGTCCTATGCCATATCCTCCTGCATTCCCTCTTCCTGTGGCAAGCCTCTCCACCTCCCTCTTTAAATTAAAAATGTCAGTTTTCAAGTGCAACACTCTTGTACATATCGGGCCTCCTCTCATACTCCATACATATCCATGTGAATCACTGCTCTGCATCTATTACACCTCACAATCTTCCTGGGTCCTGTTTCTTCCCCAAAACCTTGTTGCCCTCACCCCCCACACACACATTTCTTCTACCTTGGTATCCCATCATCTGAACTTATGGTTTCTCAATATTGTCCACCTTCCCTAAATCCTCCTGATCAGTATCCCAGTTACAGCACAGCTCTAAGGGGATATGTTTTCCCTACACTACCTTCTCCAACTCCGCAGATAAGTATTGCCTGGCTACAGCCCTGCTCTAAGGGGGGGGGGTCCTTCTGTACACCAACTTCTCCAACTCTGCAGTAAAATATTGCCTGGTTACAATACTACCCTGAGAGGACGTGTCCCTCTCTAGGGTGGGTGATGGTGCTGAGGTACAACTGGGGGGGGGGCTGAGGCACAATTGGGATTTCACCAGCTTCAGTCATTAACCTTCTGTACATCTCCTTCTCTAACTTGCTGATAAGTATCACCTGGTTACCAGATTATTTGGAGGGGGTGTGTCACTCTCCTGGGGGGCTGAGGTAAAATTGGATTTCACCAGCTTCAGTCTCTAACCAGCTCTGTGGCCTAGTGAATAGAGCAGCAGGTTATGATGAGCCTGGATACTGTGGCTGAGGACTGAAACCCACTCTGGGAGTATCAAATCCCACTCCAGGAGGTTATGTGAAAGTATATGCCTTCCAGCTAGTATCAGAGAAATGGGACGCTGATTAATAGAGTGGTGTGGGGAGTGATGAGACTGGGCCATTTGGGGTGCTGTAAGATACAACAAACACTTTCTATTAACGTGTGGGAGGGTATTTGTAGAATTACTAATTGTGTGGCAGTGACCCCCTAGTGGTCAGTCTGTACATCCTGCCAGTTGAAATCAGGGGAGATAGTGGCATGTGACTGTGTGATGCTATATAGGAAATGCCCACAGAGGGTGGTGGGTGGTTGGGGCAGCTGCTACACTAGCAGTGACAGACACACACAGTGCAGCAAAGAATTCTCAGAGGTGAATACCTGCTCCCTTTAGTAGGCTCTCTGCAGTCTGTGGTGGTTGCTGTCTGCTGCAGGACAAGGTGTAGTGTGTCCTGGCTGCCTGTGGAGAAAGGAGTACAAGATAAATAATGCAGAACAGGGCAGGGTCCCAAATTAGAACAATGGATCTTGAAGGCAAGGTGGAAAATGGGACGGGGTGGAGGGTGACTCAGAAACCTGAGCTGGGACTATGGCTCTGCACTAATGAATTAATTAAATAATTCAGCTTGGTTCCTGAACAAATATCTGCCTCGATAGTGAAAGAATAATTAAATTAGAATGGTTCATGAATGACTATCTGACTGCAGTACTGAACAAAGTAAATAATAAATGAAATTTCATAAGGTTCCTGAACTGAACAACAAATACTCCAAATCAGTCAATCATCTTTAGTTTACCAGGTGAAACACCATTGAGACAAGCTCATTTACAAGGTGGACCTGGAATGGTCAACAAAAACAGCATATATAATATAATATAATAAAATATATGATACATAAGGAAAAAAACTCAGTTGAGTAACAATAAGCAAGTACAGTGGTCATCAACATCTTCAGGACAGTCAACAATAATAAAATTACAAAAGAATTTACAAGGCAATAATTCAAGACAATATAACATAATATTCATTTGTGGCAAAAAAGTTGTAGGGAATAAAGAGGGTTGGGAGTGCTAAAGAGATAGAGGGGTGCAAGGGGGAGGGACCAGGGTTAGCAGGAGGAGGAGGAAGGGGAGGTAGGGCAAACTGGGGTCAGGGATGGGATAAGTAAGAGGGGAACCCTGGAAGGACTGTTAGAGATGGGTAGGAGCCACAGCGGGGGGTGGCCCATCTGTGCAGAGCTTTCACCGTTCGAGGCGGATGCGCAGTCCGGCTGATGAAAATACATTCAGTAAAGTAACAGCAGGCTGCTGTCCCCACAGCCATCCCACAAACATGTCTCTTAAAGCTCCGATCCAAAATGGCCCCCAAATTACATGAACTCACAAAATCAAGTAGCTGCAAAAACTAACAGTCCCATTTCTCTGATGAAAACATACAGTGCAGTAAGAAATGCTGAGCAGTGAATACCTACTCCCTTTGGCAGGCTCTCGGCAATCCAGGGTGGCTGCTGTCTGCCGCAGGACAAGGTGTAGTGTGTCCCTCTGGTTGCTTGCTCCCATTAGCAGGCTCTCTTGATTAGTTCATTTTATCTCCCCTTTCCCCTGTCTAGCCCCCACCAGCCCACCCTTGCACCCATTCTCATCATCTGCCTTCTTCAGGACTTGCCTCCCTCATGTTCCACCCTGGCTTGCTCCTCAAGGGCAGGGCCTTCAGGGGAGGGACCCAACACCCAGCAGAGTTGTAGTGTGGTGTGAGGAGAGTGCTGCTGTCAGCAATGCAGGGCCCATGGTGTGAAACGGGCATCCTCCTGCTTTGGTCAGGGTTGTTTTTACCTTGACTCCATGACATCAGTGGCTGGTGCAAGTGTGTGCGCACACCCATGCACACACGCCAACATCCACCCTCCGTGAGCATGTGCTGCAGCTGCACCACCACCTGTGGTCACCGAGATGGCAGTAGCACATCAGAGACACAATCCTCCCTCCCCCGAGGCAGAGAGCATCCCAAGGGGATACTCATCCAACCTCCCCTGCACCGCCCTCCAGTCTCTAAGACTTATTTTGTGAGCCTGGGTCGACGCCTTCTCAAGTGGTAGCACTACCGTTGCATTGGCAGGCAGGCCCACCACCTTTTTTTTTTCATTAAAAATGTGTATTCTGTTTTGTTAACAGTAACTAGTAAAACGTAGTCCCTTCATAGCTGCCAGGCACCTGTCTGTCCACACATTCAATAGATGGAATGTTTGTTCATTTATTAAATTTTTATTGACCAGGTAGGTCCCGAGACTATCACATGTCTATTTACAGGCATGATCTGGAAGGTTATATATGAATTAATGCAGTAAGTAACAGTACCAGTAAATACATAAATGAGGATAATGTCAGTGCCTGATATACAACTACAGACAAATTGTCAGAAATGTAAAAGGGTACAATGTGTATTACATAAAAAAAGTTATACAAAGTGCATTACAGTGCCAACATGGGACATATGCAGCACCAGGGTGCCATATAAGCAGGACCAGATAAGGGCAACAGCATATTTAATAACTGCTCTCTGTAAATACCTACAATACAGTATGTATCAACTACAATAAACCACAAACGCCACTGCTGGCATAGAGCTGATTTATTTAAATTTAAAAAGTGTGATAGATTTGTGGCCTGTGGGTACAGACAAGAGACTGTAAATCAGGCATATGTGGCTGCTAAAAACACAGATAAACCTGATCTCCTTTCTGTTAGGGACCCCAGTGAGAATGAGAACAATAAAATTGAGAGAATTAATTTTGTTACCACCTTTTCAAGACACTCTAGGCCTACGGAGATACAGAATGTCTTGGAAAGGAACTTGAATATTTTGGAATCTGATCCCAATCTAGCTGATGTAGTGAAATAGAGACCTAGAATGGTAGACAGAAGAGACACACATTTAAAACACAGGGCTGTGCACAGCTGCTTCCCAGGATTAAATAAAGATGTTACCACACAAAGAACAACATTGCCTAGTGGAACTTGTCAGTGTGGGAACTGTAAATTCTGTTCCCCTATTGCTAGGTGCAAGACATTCACTACATGTAACAGTGGCATGGATAATGAAATTAGGGACTTTGTGAACTGTTTGACTGAGAATGTTGTTTACCTAACAACATGCCTATGTGGGGCCTTTTATGTGGGAACATGCACTAGACCTTTGAAACTAAGGGTTGGTGAACATGTTAGATCTATACAAAATAAGGATGAAAGGAGTGCATTGTCTAAGCACTGTAAAAGTACTGAGGACGGTGGGAATGCCCACTTGTTTAAGTTCTGTGGCATTGAGAAAGTGCAGAGAAGTCTGAGGGGTGGTGACATAGAGGCCAAGCTTGCAGAAAGAGAATCATATTGGATTTTTCCCCTTGATGCCCTCCAACCACCGGGTCTCAATGATAAAATTAACTTGATTTCACGCTTAAAATGCAGAAAATAAAAGTGTAGACTGCCCTGAAATGTTTACAGCTTGAAATATGCTATTGCTGTATAATTTAGAAACATGCAATGGTTGTTAAGAATATTCAGGTAGCATTGAAGGATGTAAACAATGTTTCTATGCCTGTCTACATTGTATAGTAGTAGTAATCTGTTTTCCCTTCTTAATGTTCTGTTTAGGATTATGAAGGAATTACCCAGGACTGCCTCACCTTGGAGTTTCAGAGAACTATTAGTATTTGATGGAATTCGGGACTTATTTAACAGTTCCAGCATAGTGCTAAAAGTTATTTAGGATAAAGATGTACATATTATTGTAACACTCATGAATTGATGTTTACTGGTGCTTTTTAATAATATTTTTAGGTATATGTCTAATTGATATATTTATGTCTAAGTGGGTCATTCATTGTTGATACATGCACGGAGCACTTTGTACTTTATTATAGGTAATGGTCCTGCACCTTTAAGGGATTTCCCTATTTAAAGATGTAGTCTGTGTATGTCTCTACCTCCCCCTGATGACATGCTGAGTTTTTTAATTTAATAAATCAGCTCTATTCCAGCAGTGGCGTGTGCAGTTTACTGTAGTTGATATATGTGGGTTTTTTTTTACCGCACCTCCGTTCCAGTGGAGCTGTTTTGCTGTGAACACCTGCAATACAGTACCTAATATGGAAGGCATAGATTATCAGGCAGAATCAAAGCTCAGACAGAATAGAATTCCATAGCCTTGGAACAAAATTGTGGAATGATATATCCCCAAGTCATTATCCATTTTTGGGATGGATAGTGGAGCATGCTCAGTAAATTTTAATGCTGGGCACTATGAGGGGACTGAAGAAGGGAGGCAAGAGATTAGGTCATTTTGTACATGTAATGTTATAAATGACACCACTCAATGTGTAATTTCACAGAGATATGGGGTGGGGGTGGGGGCAGCCAAGGTTGGTATACAGTGTGCAGCGATGGACATGGTGATTGATGGTATGGGCAAAATGACAGATGTTGTTTCAAGTTATGTCTCATTTATGTAAAGTGGATTTGGCAAAGACTGAAAAAAATGGTACCCCATAAAGAACTTGGGAAGAATACCACAGGCTATATACAACTGGGTTTTGGGAGTAAGATTGTGGCTGTTCTTGTTTGAAAGACCTAATCTGGATTACCAGGTTTGCAGACACCTGCAACATGTGGTGAGAAATAAGGGACGGGTCAAGTGTGACACATAAGTAATTGCAAGATGAGGCAGTAGCAAAGAAAGTCCCATCACCACATGAGACAGATAGAGGGATACCTATTAGCCAAATAATTGTTGAACCATGGAAGGGTCAAGGAGGAGATACAGTGTTTGGCAAACTTGGTGTTCAGAATAGGGAGTTGGTCAACCAGGTCAAAAGTTTTTGTTAGGTTTACGAAAACTGTACCTGTGAGATTGCCCCTATCCATTGTAATGCCAATGTTTGTGGTAAAGCATTAGAAGGGCAGTAATGGTGTTGTGGCCCCACACAAGCCATGTTATGCAGGAGGTAGGAGGCTGTAGGTGGTAAGATAATTGGTTAGTTGGGGGATAATTTTTTCAAGGATCTTATTTAACCCAGTCAAAAAAAGGGATAGGCTTGTTGCTGATTGATGTTTTTTTTTTTTATGTACAAGCACAAAGTGGTATAATTTTCAGAGGACTGGCACAATCCCAGAAGATGAGGATAAATTGATTATTCTGGTTATTAGTGAATCAAGTCAATTTGCAGCAACCCAAATAATTTGGGGTTTCAGTCCATCTAAGCCAGCAGATTTGAATTCAGGGATCTGCTTGAGGTGTTTTTTTAGCATCAGAGGCTGGAGTCTACACTCTCAACATTGTGCCCTCACCATACATGGATGTGGCCATCCAGCCACTGCAAATGGCCATGAGCACACTGAGAGGTTCAGGGACTTGAGGAGGGGTCTTAGGCAGGTATCAATACAAATGGGTTTCAAATGGCTCTCCAAACAAGAAAATATGCTGCACCTATAAAAAAATCAAGAACAGGCATACAAAAAGATGTGCAAAAAACTCAAAAACAAATTTAAATGCTGAAGTAAAATTTAATAACAGTGCAAACAAGGATTACAAGAACAGGATACGCCCCAGCGCTTCGAGCCTCATGCAGGTTCTTCGTCGGGGAGGGGCATACAAGATCACAATCAGAACTTATATAGCAACTATGACGTCACAACATATTATAATTAGTGTATTCAGAATACAAAATAAATTGATCTCCTGCATAAAGTAACAGTAGCAAATTCATTATAAGAAGTACTATACAATGCAAAACTGTGTCTTGAACAGGCTGGTTAATCCAAAATAGTGAATCAAAATTCATTCATGCTAGGTTCAGTTATTATTAGCAAAATGAAGATTAAAGTTAAGCTTGCCACATATTCAGCAAATGATGACAATAAGAAAAGGACTGTAATGATGCCTGATGTGCTAGAAACAAGAAATTTTGGAACCATAGCATATGAAAAAAATAAAAAATACAAATAATTAAATCATGAACAATTTGAAAAAATATAAAAGAGAGAAAACAGATTAAAACATACTAACATACTAAAATGCCAGCAGAATAGGCCTAATGGTCTTTCGTGTCTGCTCGTTTGGTCAGCCCCCACCCTGGGAGCTGACCTTTCTGCCCCCCTCACCTTCTCTGGCTTCTCCCTTCCCAGTTCCAGATTTTCTCGCTGCATTGGATTTTGCTTCCAGAACTCTTCCCCTGTACCTGTCCCACCCCCTCTTGAACCCCTCCACCATCTCTACCTCCACCAGCCCCCTAGGCAGCGCATTCCATGGCTCCACCACCCTCTCAGTGAAGTAGCACCGCCTCCTTTCTCCCCCGAATTTTCCCCCCTCCAGCTTCCACCCATGCCCTCTAGTGGTCCCCTCCTCCTTCCTTCAAGCACCCTGACTGCTCCTCCTATTTACCCCTTCATGTACCTGAAGACCCCATCATGTCCCCCGGTCCCTCCTCTCTTCCAATGTGTACATATTTAGCTCTTCGAGCCTCTCCTCATAGATCCTGTCCCCCAAGCCCCAAATCATTTTGGTTGCCCTCCTCTGGACCCTCTCCAGGAGTTTAATGTCTCTCTTTAAGTGTGGCCTCCAAAACTGCATGCAGTACTCGAGATGCGGCCTCACCAAGCAGTTATACAGAGGGAGTATCACTTCCCTCCTTCTGGAGGTGATCCCCCTAGTGATGCATCCCAGCATCCTGTTGGCCTTGGCTATTGCCCTCCTACAAGTCTCTGAGTTGTTCATCTTGACATCCACCATCACCCCTACGTCCCTCTCAGCCATTGAGACTTGTAGCATCCCCCCCCCCCAGGGTGTACACTTGGCCCGGGTCTCTGGCCCCCAGGTGTAGTACCTTGCATTTCCCTGCATTGAACCTCAGCTTCCACTTTCTAGACCATCTTTCCAGAGCCTCCAGGTCCCCCTGTAGAGCCACCCTCCCCTCCTCCCCATCCACCACCACTCCCAGTTTTGAGTCATCGCAAAGAGACTCATCTCACTCCTGATACCTGTCCTTATGTCAGAGACGTAGGTGTTGAACATGAGGGGCCCAAGGACTGATCCCTGTGGGACCCCACTAATGACCCTCCTTGGGGATGAGACTATCCCACCAACTATGACCCTCTGGGTCCGGTCCTGGAGCCAATTGCCTATCCATCTGATCATCTGGTTCCCCACCCCCATTTTTCCCAGCTTATCCAACAGGCCCTTGTGAGGAACAGAGTCAAATGCCTTGCTGAAGTCTAGAAAGAGGACATCCACTGGTCTACCCAGGCCCAAGGCACTGGCCACCCAGTCATAGAACTCCACAAGGTTTGTCTGACACGATTTCCCAGGATGAATCCATGCTGTCTATCATCCAGGCACCTGACTTTTCCAGGTGCCCCTAGCCTCTCCTTGACAATGCCCTCCATCACCTTGCCCACCACCGATGTCAGGCTGACAGGCCTGTAGTTCCCTGCCACCTCCCTTGATCCCCCTTGTGGATAGGCACTATATGCGCCACCTTCCAGTCCTGGGGCACCCACCCTGTCCTCAGAGATGGTGAAAAGCTCTGCCGAGGGGTTTCGCCAGACATCGCAGTTCCTTCAGCACTCTGGGATGTAATTTATCCGCCCTGTGCTTTCTCCGTCTTAAGGGACCTGAGGCTTCCTCACTCTTCTGCTGTGATTTCTACTTCTGCTACCTCTTCTCCCTGCTAATCCCCCTCCTGCCAGTGATGCCTCCCCTCTCCCCAGACCTGCCGATTGGTAAGGGCCCCCTCCTCAATGTCACTGTCTTCTCCCATGTATGATGCAGCACCCCCATTTTCCTTGGTGAAAACTGGGGTGAAGTACTCATTTAGTACCTCAGCCTGCTCTCCTGGGTCTTGTGCCCATCTTTCCCCTGTTTTAATCCTGCTAATCTGCCCTTTCACCCTTCATTTTTCCCCAATGTATCTAAAGAACCCCTTGTTCCCTCTCCTAATTTCTCTGGCCAGGTTCTGCTCCTTCCTTGCCTTAGCCACCCTCACCACCCTAGTGGCCCTTCTAGCCATCAGCTCGTACTCCCCTCGATCCCTTTCACTCCTTAAGCACTTGAATTGCCTATAGGCTGCCTTCTTTCCCGCACCACCTCCTGGACCTCCTGGTCCACCAGCAGGGTTTCGGGCCCTACCAGATTGCCTTACATTTTGCATGGGTGCTGGTAGCATCCTGCACCCCTCTCCTGATGATTCCCCACCTACTATCAGCGGCCCATGCCTGACCCAATCACATCCAAATGCGCCTTAAGAATCCTTCCCATTTCCTTAAAATCTGCCCCCCTTAAGTCAGTTACCTCCGTCTTTGTGCAGCCTTCTACCCCTCCTAGGTCCAGACAGAACCAGACCGTGGCATGGTCACTCCCTGCTAATGGGTCCCTTACCTCCAGGCCCCCAATCTGGTCACTGTCTGCCAGGACCACATCCAGTACCCACACCTCCCTGGTCAGTTCCTCCACCTACTGAGTTAGGAACGCATCTTGAAAGACATCCAACAACCTCTGTTCCCTGGCCACCGAGGATGTCATAGACTCCCAGTCTGTTCCTGGCATGTTTAAGTCCCCCAACACCACCACCCTTCCCCTGCCCAATCTACAGTGTCTCCCAACATCTGCCACCAGACTCTCCTCCAGCTCAGATTTGAGAGACCAAACTGGAGTATCACCAAGAGTGGTCCATAAAAGAGGATCAAGCGTTGGTGACAGTGCCACCAGTAGTCACTTTTCTACCCCATTACACCTTCTGGTATTTTCTTGCCCGGCCCCTGAGCTGGTTGCCACTGTTGCGGAAACTGCAACATCTGCCAATACACGGTATGTTACAGGGCAGTCAATTTAATAGTTGCAACAATGGCTTCCAGTTTGAGGTCCAGGATTTTATTACATGCAAAACTCCATACATCATTTATGTCTTCTGGTGTAACTGTCCATTAATCTATGTGGGCATGACGACCCGGCCCCTAAAGGAAAGGATTCAAGAACATGTTCGGTCCATTTTGAATCAGCACTGTGACACCCCTGTTGGCAGTCACTGGTGTGCTAGACATCATGCTTCCACCAATGCCTTTAAATTTATGGGCATTGCCCATGTTAAGGCCAACATTTCTGGTGGTACCAGACAAGAACAACTTAAAAGACTGGAGAGTAGACTTATTTTCACCCTAGGTGCATTATAACCCAATGGACTTAATGACATCTGAGATATTGTACCCCATCTTTGAATTTAACTAGTCTTGGATAACTGTTTACCTTGATTTTTGCTCTAGGGTCCCATAGGTGTGGTTACTCTGGTCTCCTTGATAACACCTATTCTCTGTCTATATTAATTATGTTTTAATCTGTTTTCTCTCTTTTTTATTTTTTCAAATTGTTTATGATTTAATTATTTGTATTTTTTATTTTTTTCAGATGCTATGGTTCCAAAAGTTCTCGTTTCTAGCACATCAAGCATCATTACAGTCCTTTTCTTATTGTCATCATTTGCTGAATATGTGGCAAGCTTAACTTTAAGCTTCATTCTGCTAATAATAACTGAACTTAGCATGAATGAATTTTGATTCAATATTTTGGATTAACCAGCATGTTCAAGACACAGTTTTGCATTATATAGTACTTCTTATAATAAATTTGCTACTGTTATTTTATGCAGAAGAGCAATTTACTTTGTATTCTGAATACACTAATTATAATATGTTGTGACATCATAGTCACTATATAAGTTCTGATTGGGATCTTGTATGCTCCGCCCCACCCACCCCGATGAAGAACCTGCATGAGGCCTGAAGCACTGGGGCTTATCCTGTTTTTGTAGTCCTTGTTTGCACTGTTATTAAATTTTACTTCAGCATTTAAAGTTGTTTTTGAGTTTTTTGAGCACCCTTTTGTATGCCTGTCTTAGGCAGGGAGCATGATTAGTAGCCTTTTCTGAGGTGCTTCCTGTCTACAACAGGTGAGAGGACAGGGTACTCCATACCAGGAGCTTCAACACATTGCTGAGTGAGTGGTGCAGAGAGGAAGGGATTGGCTACATTAGGGACTGGGGTCCCACCTGGAGGAATAGGGGCCTATATAAGAGAGATGGCTGGATCCATCCAGGAGGGGAACTACAGTAATCCATAAATGGTTTGTATGGTACACTCGTGAGCATTTAAGCTAGCCGAAGGGGGGTGATGTAAGGAAGCAGGGAGACATAAACTGTCCCCCCCACCACCACCACAAGCTGAAGTAGTGAGTGGGGAGAATCCTAAGAGAGAGAAATTCTGAAGGGTACACAACACAACAACAAAAAAATAGTAGACATGAAGAGAGATAGGAATGAGAGCAGACGCGAGAAGGGGAGAAGGTGAAAGTGAAAATGGGGGGGTGACAAGCAGGGTGGTAGCAGAAGGCCATGTGTGTAAATGTTCGAAGTAGGGGAAGTAGGAAATAAAATCCCAGACATAGAAGCCATTATGGTAGGGGCTGACCTGGACATTGTCACCATTACTGAGTCATGGAGCAATGAGAACCATGACTGGGATATAACCATACCACACTGTACTCTGTTCAGGAAGGACAGGGTGCGGGGATAAAGGTGGAGTGGCTCTCAATGTGAGGGATAGCATAAAAGCAACAGAGATACAGGGACTATAGGGTGAGGTGGAGGTACTGTTGGTCACCCTAGAAATGGGGACTGGAGCTGCTATTCGCACTGGCATGACCTCCAGACCTCCAGCATGGTGGTGGTGGTGGTGGGGGGGGGTTGGATAAGGTTCTGGTGGAAGCCACTCAAATGATGGCAATTAAGGGACAGGTGCTGCTGGTGGGGGTGCATCAGCCTGCCAGATGTAGATTGGAGCATCCCAGCTGCAGCTTCAGCTAGGAGCAGTGACATCCTGGAATCCCTGCAGGGGGTGTTCTTCAGGCAACTAGCATAAAAGCAACAGAGATATAGGTAATACAGGAGGAGCTGAGTTACTGTGGTCATTCTAGAAATGGGGAATGGAGCTGCTATTTGCACTGGCATGATCTACAGACCTCCAGCACGGGGGGGAGGGGGTGTGTGTGTGGAGGTAGATACAGTTCTGGTGTAAACCATCCAAACGAAAAGGCTCAAGCCAGGAAAAAGGGCACACATTTGTAGGTAACTGGCAATAGTTTTGGAAGCAAATTAAATTTGATGTACTGCATCTGACTAAGGAGGGAGTCAGTGCATTGGGGCAGAAGTTTGATGTCTTTGCAGAATATTTAAACTACCAAATGGGGAGAGGGGTGCAGCACCCGATATATCAAATGGGAAGAACACCCCTTCCCCATCAGCTAGTGATCAAACAGGATTTCAGCATGTTTGTAGTTTATTAGCATCACCAGGTAAGGAAAAAGATCTGGCTCCCCATATGACATGCAGGGGAAAAGCCAGACCTCGTCCCACAACTAATGCACCAAAATCTGGCCAATGGAAAATCATGACCACAAATGCCCACAGTCTGGGAAACAAGATCTCAGACCTGGAAGCAACAATGACAGAGGCTAAACTGGACAAAGTAGCCATTAGCCAGACATGATTTACCAGTAACCACACTTGGGAGAATTCAGTACCCGGCTATGTACTGTTCAAAGAGACCGAGGTGCAAAAAGGGGGGAGTAGCCCTTTATGTCAATGAAAATTTCAAAGCCACAGAAATTCAGAATACACATAAGGAGCCAGAAGACCTGTGGATCACCCTGGAAACAGGAAATGGGACAGCCACACTGCACAAACTGGGGTTGTCTACGGGCCTCCAGACCAGGGGAAGGACATAGACATATTACTGTTAGAAGATATACAAAGCATGACAGCTAAAGGGGAGGTTCTGTTAATGGGAGACTTCAACATGCCAGATACGAATTGGTCAATACCAACAGGAACATCCACCAGAACTAGACACATAGTGGATTCCCTGTGGGGGGAAGGACTCAAACAGTTCGTACAACAACCCACAAGAGACAGGGCTATCCTGGATCTAGTACTGACTAATGGGGAAAGGACCACAGATCTCCAGGTAGAAGGTCACTTGGGGGCCAGTGATCATCACATGGTATGGTTCAATTTGGCCACTAGAACAAAATCATCTCATTCCCAAGGCAAAAATATGGGACTTCAGAGGAGCTGACTTTGATAAGATGGCCAACAGAGTTAAGCTAGCCCTGGCAAGAAGAAATACAGGTGAGGGGGTACAGGCAAAGTGGGCAAGCATTAAGGATGCAATACTTGAAGCAACATCCCATTGTGTTAGGGAGAAAAGCAAGAGCAAAAGAAGGAGGAAACCACTTTGATTCTCAAAAACAGTAGCAGAAAAGATCAGAGCCAAAAGGTTGGCCTTCAGAAAATATAAGGGAACGCAGTGGGATGAAGATAGGGAGGCATACCAAACATCCCTAAGGGAAGCAGGGAAGGCAGAAAGGCAGGCAAAGGCCCAAAGCTAGGAAACACTATCACAAACAGTAAAATAAGGGGACAAGACTGTCTATAGATACATTATTGAAAGGAGAAAGTCCAGAGGGGGTCTTGCTAAGATCAAAGGGGATAAGGGGGAGTGTGTAGAGGAGGACCAAGGAAAAGCATCTATCCTAAATAGATACTTCTGCTCAGTATTTACTGAGGAGAAGGTAGGGGCAGGGCCCACAGCTTAGCACCATGGACACGGGTGGAGAGGTGTGCACAAGTCCCTTCACAAAAGAAAGGGTCCTACAAGAGCTCTCTAAGATTAGGGTGAATAAGACAATGGGACCTGATGGCATACATCCCAGGGTACTGAAGAAGCTAAGGGTGGAACTAGCAGAGCCATTAGCAGAACTGTTTAATGAGTCTCTGAGTATAGGAAAGGTCCCAGAAGACTGGAGAAAGGCTCATGTGATCCTGTTCCACAAGAGTGGCAGCAGGGAGGAGGCAGGGAACTACAGACCAGCCAGTCTTACCTCAGTAGTGGGCAAGATTATGGAGGCACTCCTTAAGGAAAGGATAGCACAACACCTGGAATCCATAGGACCACAGGATCCAAGATGGTATGGGTTTAAACAGGAAGGTCCTGTCAAACTAATCTCATAGACTTCTTTGACTGGGTAAGTAGAGTGGTGGACGAAAGGGCGCAGTTGATGTCACCTACCTTGACTTCAGCAAAGCTTTCAATGCTGTTCCACATAGAAGATTGATTAATAAGCTGGGTAGGCTCAGAGTGGGTCAGAAGTTGATCAACTGGTTGGCAAACTGGTTGACGGGCAGAAAACAGAGAGTGGTGGTAAACAGTATACAGTCAGTAGAGATGCAAGTCACAAGTGGGGTTCCTCAGGGATCAGTCCTTGGGCCAGTCCTCTCTGATATCTTCATCAGTGACATTGCAGAGGGACTGGAGGGTAAGGTTTGCCTATTTGTAGATGACACCAAGATATGCAACAAAGTAGATGATCCAGATGGGGTGGGCAGAATGAGAAGAGATCTGGAAAAACTGGCAAAATGGTCTGAAAAGTGGCAACTGGGGTTTAATGCAAAGAAGTGCAACATCATGCACGTAGGGAAGAGAAACACTGAAGCTACTTATAAGTTGGGAGGGGAGTTGCTGGCAATCGCAAGGGAAGAAAAAGACTTGGGCATCATCATCACAGAGTACCTGAAATCATCCAAGCAGATCACTAAAGCAGTAGATAAGGGATGTTGGGGTGTATTTGTAGGGGTATCACAAGTTGTAAGAGGGAGGTAATAATCCCTCTTTACAAGACACTGGTTAGGCCCTATCTGGAGTACTGCAAGCAATACTGGAGGCCGCACCTGCACAAGGACATTAACAAAATGGAGGCAGTCCAGAGAAGGGCAACCAAAATGGTGCAGGGACTGCATCAGAAAACATGAGGACAGATTAACGGAGCTCGATATGTATACCCTAGAGCAAAGGAGGAAGAGAGGTGATATGATCGAAACATTCAAACATCTTAAGGGCATTAACAAGGTGAAAGAGTTTAATGTGTTTCAATATAAGAAAAATAGCAGGACAAGAGGACATAGTATGACATTAGAGGGAGGCCGATTCAGGGGTAATGTGAGGAAGTTATTTTTCACAGAACAGGTGGTGGATGCATGGAACGGACTACCTCAGGAAGTGGTGGATATGAATACAATGCAGGGCTTCAAACAGGCATGGGATAGGCATAAGGGAGCAATACAGATGAGTATGAATACATAGGCCATTGACAGAGAAAAGGCCTATGGCACATTCATAAGGTAGGAAAAAATTGGTAGAATGGATGGGCCTTGCGGTCCTTATCTGCCATCAACTTCTATCTTTCTGTTTACTGCCTGGGTTATTTTCTCCTCCATTTGTACCTTTGCACTCCTAATAGCTTTCCCTGCCTCCCTCCATTTCTCCTGATACACCTCCTTATCCTCCCCCTTCTATGTTTCTGTACACCTCCTGAATGTTAACTTTTTTGTCCTTACCTTCCCAGCCATCTCTTTTGAGAACCATAGTGGTCTCTTTTTCCATTTGCTTTTGCTTACTTGCCTAGTGCGAAGGTTTGCTGCCTTTACTATCTCCCATTTTAGTTTCATCCACTGTTTCTCTACTCCATCCAAGTCCTCCTGCCCACCAGGGCATCCCTTAGGTATTCCCCATCTTTTTAAAATAGGCACTCCTGAAGTCCATGACCCTTGCCTTTGTGTGGTTGGATTCTGCCACAGTACTTATATTGAACCACACCATCTGGTAATCACTTGCCCCCAGGTAGCCACCCACTGTGACGTCTGCAGCACTGTCCCTGTTGGCGAGTACATGGCTCAGTATTGCCCCTTCATGAGTGAGCTCTTTTACTAGTTGCTGACGAAATGCCCCCTGCAGGGATTCCAGAATGTCCCTGCTCCAAGTTGAAGCTGCAGCTGGGCTGCAGTCTACATCTGGCAGACTGCAGTCCCCCACAGGCAGCACCTGTTCCTTATTTGCCATTGTTTGGATGGTTTCCACCAGAACCGTATCCAACACCCCCCATGCTGGAGGTCTGTAGATCATGCCACTGCAGCTAAAGAAAGGGAACATGACATTTTCGGGTATATAAGCAAAAACAAGAAAGACCAGGGGAGGGGTAGTAAGACTTACAGGGGGGTGGGGGAGTGTGTGTGTGTGTGTGTGGAGGAAGACCAGGAAAAGGCAGACATTCTGGACAAATACTTTTGTTCAGTGTTCACAGAGGAAGGGGAAGGAGAGGGACCACAGATAAGTACCAGCCGCATCAAAGGAAGCAAAGTGAATACTAGCCCATTTACAGAGGCGAGAGTCCTGAAGGAACTCACAAATCTGAAAGTGGACAAGGCAGTGGGGCCACACAGGATGCATCCAAGGATACTGAGGGAGCTCAGAGTGCACCTCTGACAGCCCTGTTCAACCACTCACTGGAGATGGGAGTGGTTCCAGAGGACTGGAGGAGGGCAGATATAGTCCCACTTCACAAAAGTGGTAGCATGGAGGAGGCTGGTAATTACAGACCAGTCAACCTGACTTCTGTGATAGAGAAATTAATGGAATCATTACTGAAAGAAAGGATTATGGAATATCTTCAATGCAGTGTCTTACAAGGCCTGAAGCAGCATGGATTCACTGGGGGGGAGGTCATGTCAAACAAATCTGATAAGATTATTTGACTGGGTGACCAAGGAATTAGATCAGGGTGGAGCAGTGGATGTGGCCTACCTAGACTTCAGTAAGGCCTTTGACACCATTCCATGTAGGAGATTAGTAAACGAGCTTGGCAGCCTAGTAGTGGATCCAAAAGTGGTAAACTGGGTAAGAAATTGGTCAGGGGACAGTGGACAGAGTGTGGTGGTAAACAAAGTTCACTCTGAGGAAGGGAGGGTGACCAGCAGGATGCCACGGGGATCAGTACTGAGACTGGTCCTCTTTAATGTCTTTATTAGCAACATTGCAGAGGTGCTAGAAGGGATGGTATGCCTCTTTGCAGATGACACTAGAATCTGCACTAGGGTAGACACTCCAAGGGGTTGGAAAAATGAATAGAGATCTAAGAAAAGCTAGAGGAGAGGTCAAGGGTGTGGCAGCTATGTTTCAATACAGTGAAGTGCAAAATCATGCAGTTGGGGCACAGAAACCTAGGGGCAGTGTACAAAATTGGGGAGTGGTATTACCCATCAAGCAGGAAAGAGACCTGGGATAATCATATATGATGACCTTAACTTGGCAAGACAGTCTGACAAGACAGTGGGGAGAGCTGGCGGGAAGCTAAGGTGCATGGGGAGGGGTATTACCAACAGAAAGAGGTGGTGTTCCTACCATATAGATCACTGGTATGACCTCACCTACAGTATTGTGTCCAGTTCTGGAGACCATATCTCTGGAAGGACATAGAGTAGAAGAAGTCCAGAGGAGGGTGACTAAAATGGTGCAGGGTCTGCATTCAAATTTCTATGAGGAGAGATGATAGATGGATGGATGGATAGATTTTTTATTTATATAGCACCCTTTCCCAAGGGCTCAGGGTGCTGAAATAATAATACAGTAAAATATAGAAAAACATACAGCAGCAGTCACACTACAGATAGTTATAAACATTTCAAAGAAAATAAAACAATTCATAAAACATATCTATCAATCGGTTCAGAAGTCATAACATAAAATACTTCAAATAGCTAATGCTCAAAGGCCTCACTAAACAAATAAGTCTTCAAGCCCCTTTTGAAGGCTTCCACCGAGGATAAGTCCCTAAGATGACTAGATAGTGAATTCCACAGGGCTAGCGCAGCCACCCAGAAGACCTTATCTCCTAACTGCCGCAACCTAGCCCTGGGCACAACAAGGAGACATCTCTCAGAGGAACAGAGAGAGCAAGTCAGGCAGTGGGGAACCAGGAGGTCTTGCAAGTACTTTGGTCCCTGGCCATGTAGGGCTTTGTAGGTCAATAATCTGACCTTGAAGACAACTGTCCACCGAATCGGCAACCAGTGCAGTCCATGGAGGACAGGCGTCATATGCCCAAACCTACTTGCACCAGTCAGCAGCCTGGCCACTGCATTCTTCACTAGCTACGGATGACAGAGGTTGACTTCTAATAGCCCTAGGTAGAGAACATTGCAGTAGTCTAGTCTAGACAAAGCAAAGGCAGGCACTAGGGCAGTCAGGTCCTTAGATGGTAAAAGAGCACAGATCCAGGCAATGTTCCTCAGATGGTAAAAACTACTCTGGACAATGGCTGACACCTGTACGTCAAGTCATCGTCAAGGACCAAGCCCAGATCCCTGACCCAAATGGATGGGGTCAAAGGGATTCCCCCAGCACTAGGCCAGGATCTTCACCAACCCTCCTCTATCCTGACGATGACCAGGATCCACCACCAGTACCTCCGTCTTGTCTGGATTAAGTCAGAGCCAGTTGTGAGTCATCCAGCTCTGGATCTCAGCTAGGCAGGTGTTAAATGTGGAGGTTGCCATCTGGTTTCCAGATGCACAGGACAGGTATAGCTGAGTATCATCTGCATAACAGTGAAAACCAAGCTCATACCACCTGATAACGCCTCCTAGAGGCAGCATGTACACCTTGAACAGCAGAAGTGACAAGACTGAGCTCTACGGAACTCCACAGTGTAGAGGCATTAGGTTAAATGATGATAACCCTATTGTCACCCTCTGCACTCTACCCATGAAGTAGGATCTAAACCAGCTGATGACAATGCCGGTCAATCCACACCGGCTCCACAGTCAGCCCAGTAACACCTCATGGTTTACAGTGTCAAACGCCTCTGAGAGATCAAGGAGAACAAGGATGGTTTGCTCCCACCAATCCCTCGCTATAAGGAGATTATTAAGCACCTTCATCAGAGCATTCTCTATGCTATGCCTGGTTCTAAACCCAGACTGGAAGCACTCAAAAGTGGACAAGGAGGCAAGTCAGGCCTCAAGCTAAATGGCCACCACTTTCTCTAGAACCTTCCCTAAGAATGGGAGGTTCAAGACCGGTCTGTATTTAGTGAGACAATCCGGGTCCAGTGAGGGATTCTTCAATAGGGGTTTCACCATGCCTCTTTCAAGGCTTCATAGAACACTGGATGATCCCAGCAACTACAGGACCAGTCAGGTCCATACATCCAACCAGAAGCCAGGTTGTACCTAGGTCTAAATCACAATAGGTAGGGGACAGCCCCAGATTATCTCAACCACCTCCTCCACCCCAACAGGGTCAAACTCATCCCAGACAAGAGGAGTGCCCCTGCACATCCCTGACCAGACCCCACATCCTCCCCAAGTGACACTGGAGGAGATCTCAGTCCTGATTGCGTACACTTTGTTGGCAAAGAACAGAGCAATCTCCCTTGACAGAAATCCCACCTTCTTTTGGGAGATTGCCCTCTGATAGACACCACAATGTGGCTTCAGAGCCAATTTGTCCTCCATCTATCCCAATCTCCTCCAGCATCGCTCCCACCTCCTGCCCTCTATCTTTAACTTCCAGAGTTCCCCATCAAACCAGGATGGCCTCCAATGAGTAAACAAGAGGTGGACATGGACAGGCAAAACTGAGTAGAAGGCAGCAACAGAAGCCCTGTTGTAGGCTGCCCCCGCCTCCTCTGCACCCTCTTGCATGCAGCCTCCACACCCCATAGGTCAAGCACTGTCTGGAGTCCTGTTGGGGACAATCCCCATAAAGGGTGACACCTGACCATCTCCACAGAGGACAGACTCACACAGGGGACCCAAACCTGAAGCTCACAGTGCTATTCACTAAAAATACCACCAACAGCTTAATCTGGTTCAAGGTCAGTTGGCATTCATCTGTATCCCCCCTCCCCCGGGTCGTGCCTGAAAATAGTCAGAAATTGTCTAGTGCACTTACCCGGTCAACAAAAGCTAAATAAATAAATAAATAAATAAATATGATCTGACCATACAAATGGATCAACCCTGAGGTTGTCGACCCCAAAGCCCAGTGTGATGAGAGTTTCTGCACAAGGTCGGAGAGTTCATCACAGGCCTAGTGTGAACACCAGGTCCAATGTGTGTCCCCACGAGTGGGTCGCTGAGGTGACAACCTGAGACAGGCCCCAAGCTTCCATGTTCTGGAGGAGATCACAACCAAATGATGAGAGCCCATCGTTGACCCAAACATTGAAATCCCCCAGATTTAACCACCTGGGGGAATCCATCAGGCCTGTGATGAACTCTCCAACCTTGTGCAGAAACTCTCATCACCAGGTGGTTGGTAGATGAGAATTCTGTAGCCCATGCCAGGAACCCCCTTCAAAGCCACACTCTCAAAGGACCTGGTAGAGCCCACTGGCAGCAGTGAGAGACCCAAGCTGGCTTTAAAACAAGTGGCCACTCTTCCACATCTGTGATTCTTTCTAGGGGTATGTACCACAGAGTACTCGGCCGGAATCGCTGCCTCCAAAATGGGTGCAGCATTATCATCCAGTTAGGTCTCCATAATGCAAGACAGATCTGCAGAAGAGATCAATTCCATCATTATGTCAGTCTTGTTCTTTGTCGACCTGGCATTGCAAAGTACATCCCGGGTTGGATGAGTGGGAACTGCTGGGCCAGCATCTACCTGCCCACTGCCTAGAGTGGAGTCCTTGGGTATGGAAACCATGCAGGGAGAACCCCTTTCTAGCTCCCATTTCACCCCAGAGCTCCCTTGGCCTCACCACCCAAATCATTGACTCCCTGACAGCCACTCCCATGCACCTCCACCATATAGGACCTCAATATGTACAGACTGGAGGAAAGGGGGAGGGGGATATGATAGAGATTTTCAAATACCTCATGGATGTAAACAAGGTTCAAAAGGGAAGCATTTTTTAGAAAAAGAGATGCTCAAGAAAAAGGGGTCATGTTATGAAACTGGAGGAGGATAGACACAGGGGAGATGTGAGAAAGTACTTTTTCACAAAAAGAGTGGTGGATTCCTAGAACAGCCTCCCATCGGAGGTGGTGGCAGCAAATACAGTAACAGAATTCAAGAATGCATGGGATAGGCATAAGGAAACCTTAGTGGTAAGGAAAGGAGGGGGGTAAAGCCACAGATCAAATAGGGTCTGCAGTGTTGCAGTAAGTAGGGAAAATTGGCAGACTGGTTGGGCCAAGCAGTCCATATCTGTTGTCAAATTCTATGTTTCTATACACAACAAAATAAACAGCGCTATCAAAGCTAAATAAAAATGTTATGTATTCATACATAAAGGAAGAGAGACAAAGCAGCCCTTGGCCCCTTGCCCTTGTAGTCATGCAGAGTCTTTCTCAGGCAGCTGCTGATTAGCTGGAAAAACAACTCTTTCTACAAAATTCAGTCACATGATGAATTTACTCCAATATTCACACAAAAGTTTGAGCTTATACAAAAGTGCATTTAAATGGCTTATAATTAGTTCAACAAAATGCATCAAGGCTTAGTTGATTAAATCAGATTACTTAATGCAAATAAATCTGCCATTTATTGTGATCCAGTTTGGACTACTGAATTATAAAAACACTTCTCACAGTTCCTTAACTGGCTGGTTAGATAAGGAAAATTAGAAATTGTAATACAAGTTAAGAAAGGAGAAAACAGGGAGGGGGGGAGGAAGAGAAAAATAGTGGGTGAGGGAGATAAAAAATGAAGAAAATGGTTTAGTAGCCCAAACCCAGTACATACTAGCCAAAATCAAATGAAATATGTGAATCAGCAATGCAAAGACAGTAAAAGGCAATGGCTACCTTCACCATTCCAAAAAATCAGTTCAATGCAAAAGAAGAAGACTGCCAGATGAGAAAATTACTTAATCAATATCTTAGTGTAACCCCCCTGCAAATGGGGGTTCCCAAAAGACTTCCAGGAGCTTGCTTGAATGCTCCAAGCCTGAATGGTGTTTGGCGTTTAAGCAATTTATCAGTGAGTGTTTTTAGAGCCTCTGGTACTGTCTCTTTAAGAGCTGTCTGCTTGCAGACATAATTAGTTTGTATGGGGGACTGTGTGTTTCTTTGATTGAGTACCACTCAAACTGCTGCCAATTCACTCCATTTTTGCAGTCACTAGGAGTGCAAAGGGAACCTATCTGAAAGATGTAACTGTTTGCCAGAAATCATGTAGAGTAATAATGAAAATACAGTTTGTCTAATCTGCTTTCTTTGCAGTCAGAACTGTGTCTGCCTAGTTCCCCATTCTGGTTTTGAACTGCTGAACTGGACCAATCAGTGTGGGGTAAGCTAGCTCTAAAATGGTGCCTTGGACGAATCAGAACTTGGACTCATAATCTGAGCCAGCCACAAGAGGATTGCATGGGCAGTGACTCTGGGAGATGTAGTTTAGACTTAGGCGCCTTTTGGACCAACAGCAGCAGTCTATTGTGAGTGACAGCCAATCCAGTCAAGAACTGGGAGGAACTCAAAGGAAGTGCCAGTTTTGTCTGTTGGAGTTTCAGTTTAGATCTGGGAGTGAAGGAAAGAAACCCTGTGCTCCTTCAGTGCACAGTTTCAGTCAAAAATGTGTAAGGCCCAGAGTTCCGGTCTGCAGCTTGTGTAACTGCTTGTTAGACTGAATCCGTCCTGTGAAAAGAATCAAAGGATCTCTGAAGAGTAGAAACCAGGCTCACCCTGTAGAAGACTGGAGAAATTGTTGAATTGCACTCTGTCTGTCAGGAGACTGAATCTGCTGTGTGTTCTCCGGTATTGTGCAATTGCGATCGGGATAGAGAAGCAGCCTGCCTGGTATAGTACTTTCTTTTTTACCATATAAATGTGAAGAGTTTCGTGGAGCCAAGAGTAGCCCTGCTGACGCTGAAGGACCCTATCTTGTTTGGAGGTCGAGTACTAATTCAGGGTCGCCTCCTGTTGAATTGCCACATTAAATCCAAATGGAATCACTGTACTGCTGACTGTTTAAACTAATTTTTCTTTTTCACTGTGTGAAAGGGCCCCACCAGCTGCCACGGTTTGACTAGCCACTAGGGCTTGGGTACCCAGGGACAGTAACTGGTAGGGATAGGCCTGTGCACAGAGCCATGAGTAGATAGTAAAGTGATAGCTAATTAACCTGATTTCCCCTGTCCTTGTTATATTCCCCTAAATAAATCCGAGCTGCTTGTTTCAGCAAAGTTATACTGCCTGAGGTATTTGTCTATGTTAAAGTATTGTACTGTGATTGTTGCACTGTATCTCATTGTACAGGAGGTCCCAGTGCCTGAACCACCCTGGGGGTAAGTGTATACTGTGAAGGTAATTCGGAGATATTGTGTGGCCACTAGTGGGAAGAAAGGGGTTGCAGTGTCCCAGAGGGCTGTGACCAAGTAAGTTTAACTATTGCAACCCTGACCTCTGGGTGGAGGCACCCGCCATTGGATCCAGGCCCCTCAACCTGTAGGTGGCAAATCAGGCAGGGTAGTAGCCCCTGGGATAGCGCCATCTAGGGGTTACATCTTGGAGGCTCACCGCTGGGATTGTGTGTCCTCAGTGGCCATATTTACGAACCACTGTTAAGAAAAATGGGTACCCTGACAGAAGTGGCTGTGCACCGCTGGTGGAGTGGTGTACTGGGAGGAGATTGACCCCAAATGCTATGCTTATCCTGGACATCCCCTGGGTATCAATACGGACACTGTACAGGGAGTACTTTCCAAGGTGGAAGGTTTACAAAACCCTGTGGTGGTGGGTCGGCATGCTAATCTGCTCACCCACACTTCACTGGCCCTAGTAGAGTTTAAGGATCCCATAGATAGCTCCAAAGTGCCACAGACCATTACCCCAGAGGGAGCCCTCACTGCCTGGAGAGTGATAACTAAGTACAGTAAAGACCCGGTGGGGAATGAGCCCCACCACTGTCTGAAACTTTGAGGAGAAATTTGCTAAATGGTTGCTGGGGAAGGGAAAACTGTGGAGGACTTGAAGAAACTATTCTTGCCACCTGGGGTGTTCCTCCCCAACACCCTCTCCGCTCCAGTACCCGTAATGGTGGCTAAACCAATGCAGACCTTATTTCTGCACCTGCCATTAGTCACGACTCTTACCGAAGGTTGAGGATCTTCTCTGGCACCCTCCCCAACCCCCAAGGGGAGGATGACTGGGAGACCTGGATAGACTATGTTGCCCCCCAAGTGCTAGAATGGCAATGCTCGGAAGCTGAAAAGCGAAAGAGGGTTAGTGAGAGCCTCCGAGGTCCTGCCCTGGCTACCATCCATGCTAAACGGGCCAGTAACCCTGAAGTGACTGCACAGGCCTATCTTGAGGCCTTGGAGAATGTGTTGTACCAGGAGCACGAGAATGGCCTGAGACCAGTGGCCTTTGCCAGTAGAAGCCTGACCCCATCCGAAAAGAACTATCCTGTACATAAGTTAGAGTTCCTAGCTTTGAAGTGGGCTATTGTTGACCAATTCCATGAGTACTTGTATGGGGCTAAAATACTAGTAAAAACTGACAATAATCCGTTGACCTATGTGCAGACCTCAGCTAAGTTGGATGCCACTGGCCATAGGTGGCTTTCTGCATTATCTACATATGACTATGCTCTCGAATACCGAGCAGGTCTGAACCACATAGATGCTGATGCTCTCTCCCGAGGCCTGTTCCCCAGAATGATTGGGTCCGATTGGCAGAACCTGACATTCGGGCACTCTGCCGGAAGTTTGACAGGGAGGAACAAATGTCCACGGACGAGTGGACTGCATGGTGGATTGCTTGGGACCCTCTGAGAATTGCATACCTACTGCTTATTGCCACTTTTCTGCAATAGACATTGGTGCACTGCCTCAGCTGGACAATGACAGTATTCGGCGGGCTCAATCCCGCGATCCCATGATCAAAGCAGCTTTAGAAGCCCCTATGCAGGAAAAGATGTGTCCAAATTACGCTCCACTGATTTGAGAACTGCACTGTTATACAAAGAAGGTCCTAAGTTGAAACTGATCAATAAACTGTTATACAGAGAAACAGTAGACAGAGGGGACAAGTAGACAAACAACAACTAGTGCTGCCCACTGCCTTCGAGACTCAGTACTGAGGTCCTTGCACAACCACATGGGGCACCTTGGTATAGACAGAACACTTGACTTGGTGAGATCCAGATTCTATTGGCCTAAGATGGGGGCTGATGTGGAGCAACACATTCGAACTTGTAGTCGCGCTAGCTACAGAGGAAAGCTTGCCTCCAGAGGGCTGCCCCTTGTTAACATCACCACCAGTGCACCCATGGAGCTGGTCTGTATTGATTTTCTGAGTTAGGAGTCAGATCAAAGAAATATCAGTAATGTGCTGGTGGTCACTGACCATTTCACGAGATATGCCCAAGCTTTCCCACCAAAGACCAGAAAGCATCCACTGTGGCCAAAGTACTTGTAGAAAACTTTTGTTCACTATGGGCTCCACAAAGAATCCATTCTGATCAAGGGAGAGACTTTGAGAGTCGTCTGATCAAAGAGATGCTTTCTGTGGGGAGTGTGAAAGTCCAGAACCACTCCTTACCACCCCAGGGGGACCCACAGCCTGAACGCTTCAACCGCACTTTGCTAGATATGCTAGGCACCCTCCACCCAAAGGACAAGCCTAGATGGAGCCAACAAATTAGCACCCTGGTACATGCTTATAACTGCACCAAAGTGATGCCACTGGTTCTCCCCTACCGCCTGATGTTTGGAAGAGAAGCTCGACTACCAGTAGATGTGTGTTTTGGGTCTCTCCTGATGGGGTTCAAGCTGACAACTATTTACAGTATGTGCAAAAGTTAAAGGCCCAGCTAACTCATGCATACCAACTGGCTCAAACCATGGCTGCCAAAAGAAATCTGGCCAACAAAGAACGGTATGATAAAAGGTGAAAGCACAGGAACTCCAGGAGGGAGATCGGTATTGCTAAGAAATCTGGGACTGCATGGCAAACACAAGATTGCTGACAGATGGCACCATCTCCCTCACATTGTAGTGGGCAAACTAGATGATCTGCCAGTGTACAAAGTAAGGCCTGAGAACAATTCAAAAGATGTAAAACAATGCATAGAAATCATTTACTGCCCATTGGACAAATCCTGATTGAGTCTGAGCCCCAGAAGATGCCCCTCTGGACCAGTGACTGGAGCTGCTGCTAAGAAAAGATCAAGGAAGTCTGCACCTACAGAAGCAGAGTTAAAGTGTTCCCCTGCACAAGTCCCAGTTGAGCATGACTGTCAGTCCATATCAGAAGAAAGTGAGAGTGACTTTGAATACTATCCTTCTTACGAACTGAGTCAATTGTTTCTGGGCAATCCTCTAGTCAATACTGGAGACAAAGCTGGGCCTTTCTGACTGTCTAAGCCCCAGCTTGTCCCTGGAGCCAATGCTCCCAGAAAGTGAAGTGCAAAGCATCACATCAGAGGAAATGGAATCATTGTGCATGGTTGAACTGTTTGAGCTTTCAGGGAGGAAATGATAGATTGGGGCAGACTGGTGATACACCGAACAAGAAGAGTATTTTGAGTGCCCTGACAGTCCACTGCCAGTGTCCGAAAGCTCTCCATGCGAGCCAAATGTTGTGGACTCAGAAACTGTAACTCCTGGAGCTGAAAGTGCCCCAAGTTCTAGCCTCTCTACCCCATGGAGACTCCCTGACAAGTGAGGACAATGCTGAAAATGAGGCTCAGAGTGCAGAGACTGTAACAGTTCCCCCTAGAAAGACTGGTCGAGCTGTAAAGCCTGCGGTGCACCTCAGTTATGATTCCCTGGGCCGGCCAGTGGACCTGCCACTCAGTGTTGTCCATAAAGGAGTGTATGTGTCCCCGGCTCATTGCCCAAACTGGCGTCAGTGCTAACTCAAGTTACATGTGTTGCCCTCTAAGTATGGTCCTTGCCCCATCAGCCCCAAGATAACTGATAGGAAGGGCCCCTCTCTTCAGGTTTCATGTATAAGAGGTAATAACTTGAGTTATGGTACAATGTGTATGTAATACTGTGTAAAGAGTGACGATACTGCAATGTTTTAGAAATGTGTTCTTGGTAAAATGATATATTGACTGATGATTACATGTGCAGCCTAATGCAAATGTATATGGTTGCAGTTGAAACTGCTGGTACTTGCTTGACGCGGACGTCAAGCTTTCCCAGGCCAGGAAGGGTGTAACCCCCTGCAAATGGGGGTTCCCAAAAGACTTCCAGGAGCTTGCTTGAATGCTCCAAGCCTGAATGTTGTTTGCATGCTTAAGCAATTTATCAGTGAGTGTTTTTAGAGCCTCTGGTACTGTCTCTTTAAGAGCTGTCTGCTTGCAGACATAATTAGTTTGTATGGGGGACTGTGTGTTTCTTTGATTGAGTACCACTCAAACTGCTGCCAGTTCACTCCATTTTTGCAGTCACTAGGAGTGCAAAGGGAACCTATCTGAAAGATGTAACTGTTTGCCAGAAATCATGTAGAGTAATAATGAAAATACAGTTTGTCTAATCTGCTTTCTTTGCAGTCAGAACTGTGTCTGCCTAGTTCCCATTCTGGTTTTGAACTGCTGAACTGGACCAATCAGTGTGGGGTAAGCTAGCTCTAAAATGGTGCCTTGGACGAATCAGAACTTGGACTCATAATCTGAGCCAGCCACAAGAGGATTGCATGGGCAGTGACTCTGGGAGATGTAGTTTAGACTTAGGCGCTTTTTGGACCAACAGCAGCAGTCTATTGTGGTGACAGCCAATCCAGTCAAGAACTGGGAGGAACTCAAAGAAGTGCCAGTTTTGTCTGTTGGAGTTTCAGTTTAGATCTGGGAGTGAAGGGAAAGAAACCCTGTGCTCCTTCAGTGCACAGTTTCAGTCAAAAAGTGTGTAAGGCCCAGAGTTCCGGTCTGCAGCTTGTGTAACTGCTTGTTAGGACTGAATCCGTCCTGTGAAAAGAATCAAAGGATCTCTGAAGAGTAGAAACCAGGCTCACCCTGTAGAAGACTGGAGAAATTGTTGAATTGCACTCTGTCTGTCAGGAACTGAATCTGCTGTGTGTTCTCCGGGTATTGTGCAGTAATTGCATCGGGATAGAGAAGCAGCCTGCCTGGTATAGTACTTTCTTTTTTTACCATATAAATGTGTGAAGATTTTTGGAGCTCAAGAGTAGCCCTGCTGACGTTGAAGGACCCTATCTTGTTTGGAGGTCGTGAGTACTAATTCAGGTCGCTCCCGTTGAATTGCCACATTAAATCCAAATGGAATCACTGTACTGCTGACTGTTTAAACTAATTTTCTTTTCACTGTGTGAAAGGGCCCCTACCAACTGCCACGGTTTGGACTAGCCACTAGGGCTTGGGTACCCAGGGACAGTAACTGGTAAGGATAGGCCTAATGCACAGAGCCATAGGTAGATAGTAAAGTGATAAGTAATTAACCTGATTTCCCTGTCCTTGTTATATTCCCCAAATAAATCCGAGCTGCTTGTTTCAGCAAAGTTATACTGCCTGAGGTATTTGTCTATGTTAAAGTATTGTACTGTGATTGTTGCACTGTATCTTATTGTACAGGAGGTCCCAGTGCCTGAACCACCCCTGGGGTAAGTGTATACTGTGAAGGTAATTCCGATATATTGTGTGGGCCACTAGTGGGAAGAAAGGGGGGTTGCAGTGTCCCAGAGGGCTGTGACCAAGTAAGTTTAATTATTGCAAACCCTGACCTCTGGGTGGAGGCACCCGCCATTGGATCCAGGCCCCTCAACCTGTTAGTGGCAAATCAGGCAGGGGTAGTAGCCCCTGGGATAGCGCCATCTAGGGGTTACATTAGTCACGCACAAGAAAAAGGAAAGTGACTAACCACAACACCAAGTGAGGAGAGGAGAATACACCCTCAGTGATAGCTCATGGAAAGGGCATCCAATCAGACGACAGGATTGTCAACAGTATGCAGCTTTCTGGAATTCACACAAACTCACATCCTGTAAAATAAATATAAAAGGCATTAGGGAGGGGCATAGTCAGTGACCCAGACTTGTAGACTACTCAGGTTTTGTTTTATATACCTGAGCAAAGTGGGCTTCCTTTTTCCCTGTCTTTATTGCCTTATGTCTTTAATTTTAGTTGTCCCTAATGTGCTCCTGCAATCTTGTTTCTTTGCTTGTTTCACAGTTTGACCCACATACATCAGCGGGAAAGGGCAACAAAGGACATAAGTGATGAATTCAATGAGAGTCAAGTGACTTTAAAATAAAAGTTTGAGCAGACTAGATAGACAGCAAGGTCTTTATCTGCTGGCATATTCATGTGTTAGTAGATTCATAAGGATGATAAACTGGAGAGACAAGGGATAATAGGAGATCAGGCACAGGGGTAGCCTGATGCACGGAGGTGGAAGACCTAGTGTATGCAATAACATCAGCAAAGAGATAGCTGAAGGCATTAGCTACAGTACATATATACATACTGTAGATACATAGAAGGTGACGGCAGATAAGGACAGTGGTGACCCACCTAGTCTGCCACTTTTCCTTACCTAGTGTATTACCGCAGACCCTAGTTGATGGATCATTATTATTAATTCCATTTATGTCAGTAACAGATGGGGAAACGTCACCTCTTAGTCCCAGTCAGCACTTAGTTTGATACACCTCCAGAACCATTGTGGGTTTCTAGCTGTGGAATAAAAAGGCAATTTACTTACAATGCGTGCTTTTATTATGCCTGATGTATTTTTATGATCATTCCAAAGTGTCCTGTCAACAGAAACATAGAAAATGATGGCAGATGAGGACTGCTAGGCCCATCCAGTCTGTCCATTTTCCTTACCTACTGCAAAAGCCGCAGACCCTACTTGATCTCCAACTTTACCTTCTCGTTCCTATCGATAGGGTTCCCCTATGCCTGTCCTGTCCCATGCATTTTTTAATTTCCCCACTGTGTTTGCCCCCGCCACCTCTGCTGGGAGTCTAGTCAATGTATCCACCACCCTTTCTGTGAAGAAATATTTCTTCACATTACCCCATAGCATACCCCCTTCCAACCTCATATCATGCCCCCTCGTTTCTGAACATCTCCTTTTCTGAAAGGTAATTACATGTAGTTACATGTCTATTACATGCAACTACATTTAGCTACAATGCAGTTACAGTGTAGTTAGACTATAGCTACATTGTAGTGAACTGACAGAGTGTAACCTTGTTAAGTTATCTCAGTCAAAAGCAAACAGAGACCTTGTATTTCAACTAGCATTTATCCCTACCTTTGATCATGGATAAGAGGGGTCTGTCCAGACATTTTGTTGCTGGACCAAGTATCCTTCTCCTAGTAGGAGAATATATTTATCTTGCCAAATTAACATGTTGGTAGCCCATAGATAGGACCAATCTAAACGTGATACCACCTGCCTGAGTAGGACTGGCTCAAAAGTAAAGAAAATGAATTAACCTGGAGGGGAACCTTAGTGGGTTTAGCCCTCCATACACAAATGACTGGACAGTAGTTACTGATAGAATCAGGAAGCCTGCTGGGACAGAGGATCTTGCCCACTCTGTGAGTGAGTATCCAGTTTATTAGGGTGGCACAGTTTTTATTGTTCGAGAGCCTGGTAGGATCAGAGATCATTTGTATTATCTGGAGCTTACTAAGGAGACAGTTGAATGGTTTTATTATTACAGCTTAGCCAATAGAAACATAGAAACATAGACTTTAATGGCAGATAAGAACCGCTTGGCCCACCTAGTCTGCCCATTTCCCTACCCACTGGATAAGCTGCAGATCCTAATTAACCTGCAGCCTACTTCCTCCTACCCACCACAAAAATTGCCTTATGTCTGTCCCATGCATTCTTGAATTCCCCCACTGTTTTTGACCCCACAACCTCCTTAGGAAGCCCGTTACATGCATCCGCCACCCTGTCTGTGAAAAAATACTTCCTCATGGTGCCCTGAGCCGTCCCCCCTCTATCTTCAAATTGTGCCCCATTGTTCTTGTACATTTCTTTTTCTGAAAGATGCTATGCTCTTGGACTTTGTGGATTGCCCTTCAGGTACTTGAAAGTTTCTATCTTGTTCCCCTCTCCTTCCTTTTCTCAAGAGTATACATGTTAAGCTCTTTTAGTCTCACTTCGTATGACTTCTGGTGCAGACGCTGCACCATTTTAGTTGCCCTCCTCTTGACTGCCTCCATCCTTTCTACATCCTTGTGGAGATGGTGTCTCCAGAACTGCTTGCAGTACTCCAGATGGGGTCTCACCAACTGTCTGTACAGAAAGATAACAACTTCCTGTTTTCTACTGGTGATGCCTCTCCCTATGCATCCCAGTATCCCTCAGCCCTCTTTACTGCTTTCTCACGTTGCTTGCCTACCTTAAGGTCCTCTGATATGACTACCCCCAGGTTCCTTTCCATTTTTGTTGTTGTTAGTACCCCCCCCATGAACTCTTCCCCTGGGTTTTTGTTTCCGAGGTGCATTACTTTGCATTTCTTTGCATTGAATCTAAGCTGCCATACTTTTGACCATTCCTCCAACCTTGCCTAGTCCCTTCTCATCCTTTCCACCCCCGTGTATCAACCTTGTTGCAGATCTTTGTGTCATCTGCAAAGAGGCATACTTTTTCTTCCAGTCCTTCTGCAGTGTCACCTATAAAGACATTAAAGAGGACCGGCCCCAGCACTGAACCCTGCAGTACCCCACTAGTAACCCCCCCCTTTCTTCAGCGTGTACAACAATTTATGTTAAAGTCTCCAAAAAGTATAAACTCACTGTTTTTTTACAAGGGGCCAACAACATTGTTGCCCCCACCACAGCACAACAGATTACATTACTGAAGCCTCCACTTGAACTTCATCCTTCACGCAGCATCACATTCTTCTGCCCAGCCACCCTCCCACCCTAAGGTGGTGTTCCATTTATGGTGCCACTGATTGGTTGAATACCAGTCAGCTCACTTTCACACCCCCACTCCCTAGAGTGTGCTTGGTACTGTCCTCTCCATCTCAACACCTCCTGGCCTGCCTTCCTTGGTATATTCCTGATCAGCTACTGGGATACAGGGTGTTTCCAAAGTGACAGCACCCAGACATGGGATTGTGGATCCTCCCTCACAAGGGCTTCCCACACTATGAGCACTCCCAGCCTACTTATGATCAGGCTTATCTTCATGACTGCTTTTAGTCTGGAGGGTAATGGAGGCCTTATGATGTCTATTCACTCTAACCAAACCACGCTGGTTAACAGGCACAGCCCCTCCTCTGGCACCTGCACACTCCTCAGTGGTTTGTGCAGCATACCTACTTCACCTGTCTCTTTAACACTCAGACCTCACCTTGCCCCCCTCCAACACCTGCTACTTTCACTCACTATGGACCTAGGCTGCCTGTGCAGCTACAAAAAAGGAAATCTCGGATCACCCACACATAGGATTGCTAAATACCCCCTTATAGCATGCCAAGTCATTCTGCTACTCCTCATCCTCTCAGGAAATATACACCCTAACCCTGGCCCCACCTTCCCAGTGGACACTGGCAGGGATACCTGGAGGTGGCTGATGTGAACATTGGAGGTCTCCCACCTAAACTGGATGAGGTTAGATTATGGGTATCCAGCTCAAGCTAGGACATCTTAGCCATGACAGAATCTTGTCTCACCCCTAAGATCACAGATAATGAGGTAAGCCTTGACTGACATGCTATGTTTCGGCAAGGTAGGGCCCATAATAGAGGAGAGAGGTGCCTGCTGTTTGTAAAATCTCACCTTAAAGCTGCTAGGCTCACTACTTCCGCTGTATCCACAGATGCAGAGTTTATGGCCATAAATCTTGCCCTTGGAACTAGGGGAGAAAAAATATGTAATCCTCATTGTAGCATATATTCTCCTAGTAGTGTCTCCCAGGGGTTTGACAATCTCAAAGATCCCATTACTTACCTAAATCCCCATCATTAAATAATTATACTTGGCAACTTCAACTGTAATTGGCTAGCAAGCTACAGTTAAAGCCACCATGATATGATTGTTAACCTATACCTAACTCAAAATATCCTCGCCTAGCTGAATAAATTACAAAACTGGGCCTGCCTCACTCATTGACTGGGTGCAGGTCAGCCACCCAGATAGGATCCTTCACACCGAAGTCCTTCCTGACTTGTTGAGTGACCACTCCCCAGTTGTATGCGAGTGGTCTGCACAAATACCCGCTGCTACTCCCTCCCTCTCCAGGCTATGAGTGTTCTGCTCCAGTAAGGCCCCACAGTTGGGAGAGCTATGCTTCAACAGATGGACTTGTCCTTTCTACAGCAGACACATGCTGTAATTCCTGCCTTGAACTACTTCATAATGCACCTCAACAGAATTGGTGATCTAGTGGCCCCATTCAAAACCCTTACCAAAAGAGGAACCTCCCAACCTTGGTTCACACCAAACATCATATCTCTAATAAGAGAACATGACAGATCCAGTTTACAATACCACAAGCTCAGCCTAAATACTGTTCTCCAAAAGCACAAGGAGATTAGGAACAGGGTAAAAAATCAAGTCAGAGCCGCCAAGGCAAAATACCACAAAAACACAGTTTACATCCATCAAGTCACCTAAATCACTCTGGAGAGAGGTGAGTGATGTCCTAGGCAGCTCCCATAAACCGCTTCCTCACTCTGTCCTCATTGATGTGTCCCATACTGAGGATGACATAAACATAGCAAACACTTTTAATAACACATTTTGTGACCTCACATCCCAGCCCACCCCAGTCTGCCAGTGGAAGACCAACCCACCCTTATGAGCGATTCACACCCCAAGTTTTATCTTAGGAGATTAACCTACAGTAGGTACCAGATACTTATAAATATCTATCCTGCTTAAAAATATCTACTTGAATGGAGCCAGACAGCATCGACATGAAGTTCCTTAAATATGCCTTGCGTGAGGTCACACAACCCCTCCAGCTTATCTTTAACTTGTTTCTTTCAACTGGGTGAGTGACAAAAATCTGGAAAACAGCACATGTAACACCTGTCCACAAAGGGGGAGCCCCAGAACAATACACTAACTAGTGATATCCCATGATATGCCACTAACACCATTTCAGTTCCATCACCCTTCTCAAAAACACTGGAAAAAATAGTTAATGAATGGCTCTCCCAATACCTTAGTAAATATGATCTTCTATCACCTGAACAGTGTGGCTTCCACAAAAAACACAGTACCTTAACTGCACTAATAGAATACACTGAACAGGAACAGGAAGATCAAGAGCTTTAAGGGCACGGAGGCAGTAGGAAAGTAGGGAGAAATGAAATTATATAAAATAAAAATTAACTAAACAGAGACAGGAAAGAGTAAGTATACAAAACAACAGTTAAGGGGCCACAAATAAGACATGATGGAAGTGGTGCAGAGCAGTAGCTGTGGAATAGCAGTCTTCCAGGAGACATTCTGGAGGATGCAGTGTTGTCCCATCTGCAGGCACCTCTCTGAGCTGAGGGAGGAGGTTGCTCATCTCCAGGCTGAGTTGGCCAGGATTCCGGGGACCTCCTTTCCCACCCAGGGACCACCAGGGCCACCACCACTGCTTCAGAGGTTGCCAAGAAAGAGGAGCAGTTGGACTACAGTGGGCTCAAGGAGGGTGAGGGTGGTGGAACAGAGGCACATCCCTCCAGTTGTGCCTCTCCACAATTCATATGCCGTTCTGGCAGAGTGTGGTTCCTCTATGGAGGCACCCGCAGTGGAGACCAAGGAGGATGCTGGGAACCTCCACAAAGGAGACCCACAGGAGGGTGGCATGGGACCCCACAGGGGAAGAAAACAACTCCTGGTGGGAGACACCATTGTTAGGAGGGTAGAACTGGGGAAGGGAGGGGAGAGGGAGGTAAGGTGCCTGCCTGGTGCCATGGCTTGGAGGGACAGGGAGCGAATCCTCAGGATTGTGGGAGCAGCTGCACGGGGGAGGGAGCTGGATATCATTGTCTACCTAGGGGCAAATGACCTGGCTGAGAAAGGGATCACAGCAGTGCAGGAGGAGTTTTTTGGAGTTGGGGAGGGGCCTTAGACAAGTAGCACACACGGTAACCTTCTCGGAGGTGCTGCCTGTCCATGATGTGGGTGAAGCTAGGGTGCTCTGCACCATGGAATTCAATCAGTGGTTGAAAAACTGGTGCAAAGCTTAGGGTTTTGGCTTCATTGGGGACTGGGGGTCCACCTGGAGGGATGCAGGCCTATATTGGCATGATGGTCTGCATCTGTCCAGAAGGGGAACCAGGAACCTAGGTGATAGGTTTAAATACTTCATTGGAAAGCATTTAAACTAGCCAAGGGGGGGAGGCACTGAAAAGGAGAAGGGAAATCCTAGCCCCCCCAAAAATCAGGGTAGTTAGTGAGGTAAACACCAAGATAGAGAAGTCAATAGAGAGAAGGGCAGGGGGACCTCCGCAGCAAATCTACGGCCCTACTGGAAATCACAGGTTTCATTCACCATACCCTTGATCAGGGTCAACTTGTTGGTGCAACCTTTATTGACCTGTTTAAAGCATTTGACATGGTCAATCACCATTTGCTGATACATCAACTTGCTGGGCTTGGTATATCTTCAGAAGCCCTAAATTGGTTCACCAGCTATCTAGCAAACTGCACACAACAGGTGAGAATATGGTCTGCCCTTTCTGCTAAACTACCTGTCGGCTCTGGTGTTCCTCAAGGATCTATACTGGGACATCTTCTATTTAGCATCTTCCTCAATAATCTTCCGGCATCCTGTTCTGAATCGGTACTCCTCTACGCGGATGATGTGATCATTTTCTCAAAGACTGCTGACTCTACCCTCTTTCAAGCCCAACTTCAGAGACGTTTTACTGAAGCCGAGTCCTGGTTCATTTCTCATAAGTTGGTGCTTAATTGCAAAAAATAAAAGGTCATGCTCTTCTATGGTACCCACAGCAAGCACAAAGACAAACAATTGGTGATTAAAAACAGTGCAGGTGTTGTCCTTGATCAGACTCAATCTTTTAAATACATAGGAGTTACTCTGAATAGTACGTTCTCCTACTCCAACCATGTTGAGAATGTTGCCAAGGCAGTCAAAATTCGCCTAGACCTTCTACACAGGCATAAACACTGCCTTACTACCAAAGCCCTCCGATTGGCTATCCAAAGTTCAGTTGTGTCTATTATTGACTATGGTTTGGTCATTTATGGTTCCGCCACAGACACAACCCTACATCAGCTCGCCATAGCTCTGAATAAGGCATGCCATCTGCTAACTGTTGCAGTAATCGTACTTGCACTTGCGACCTTTATAGACAAGCAAACTGGCTTCAACTCCAGGCTTGCATTGAATATTAAGCCTGCCTACTGGCTAAGAAGACAGATCTTGGTCTCCTACCACCAGGTTCCCTTCAGCTTTTCTGTCCCTTCTGGTGCACTCATAACACATGAAGTTCTGTGAGCCAAACTTTTACTGTCCCTTGCTGTCGAACCTCACTCCAACAGCGATCCATTGCAGTTAGAGCTGCTAATTTATTTAATTCCCTTCCTCCTTAGATTGCAATGAGTGCAATCTTGGGACCATTTAAGCGGAAGCTGCATCAATTCCTAGTTTCCAGAGCATCTTCTGACTGCTATACCTAATCTCTGTTGACAGCTCAATGCACTAGGACCTCCCACTTTTACCATTCACCCCTGTATAGCCCTAACCTGTTGCTGCACTATTCCACTCACAGCACTTCTTCCCTTATCCCTTTCCCATTCCTGCCCTTTTTTCATCCTTCCTCATCCCCCCTTCCTTACCCCTCCACTCCCACTTCCCCTCCCTCCTCTGTTTCCTCACCTTGTTCTCTCCCTCTACCCCCCCCCCTTGCCCCCCATGGGTCTTTCCTGCATAAGCTTCATTGTGTAACCTCCCTCCTTGGTCTTATTTTGCTCCATCCACCCCAATTCACTCCCTGTCCTCTCCTTGTAATCCCTTTCACCCCTCTTTAGACAAGGCCACTGGTTGCACTTGACACAATATGTATCTTGCCATAGTGTTCTTTTGTTTATGTAATTACTGTCCTCATGTTGTACTACTTACTGAAACCATTGTAATTTGCTGTTCTTGTGACTTGACGTGGAACCTCTGTGAAAGAGTCCTTGGTTCAAAGGTCTTTCTGATTTGTTAAATAAATTAATAAATAAATAAATAAATGGAGAAAAAGACAAAGGCGGTAAGGCCATCAGAAAATGGAGGGTAATGAGTACCAGTGCCCATAGTCTAGGTAACAAGCTCCCTGATCCAGTGGCCTTGATGGAAGAGGGATGCCTGGATATCATGGCAGTCACAGAAACATGGTACACAGAGAACCATGACTGGGATGTCAACATACCAGGGTACACAGTCTACAGGAGGGACAAGGAGGGTAGAAGAGGAGGAGGAGGAGGAGGAGGAGGAGTAGTAGCTGTCTATGTAAGGAAAGGGATCAAAGCAACAGAACTAAAGGGTAAACAGGGAGAGAGGAGAGGAGGCAGAGTGGGTCTCCCTGGGGACTGGAAATGACACAATAATTCGCACAGAGATTGTATACAGACCCCCATCTCAGGGGGAGAAAATGGACAAGGACAAGGACCACCATTTTCCCAACATCCAACTGAAGCACCTCGACTGCAGAGGGTAGCTGGTCTGGCAGGTGGTTAGAAGGGGCAAATTGGATGCCCCATAACTCAATGCTCACCAGCATATCACCTCCACAAACCATATAAAAAGTATAGGGAGTCATGTGATGCATCTGAGCTAAGTCACCTTCTACACAGCTTCGCTACTCAGGAACAAAAAAAATCATCTTTTTCAGTCAAAAACCTGCAGTTACCAGAATTAAAATGAGCACAGTGCACAAATGAAGCTTTCCACTTTTCATTCTGAGATGCTTAGCCCAGAAAATGAACGATGAATGGTACAACTGCAATGGACATAGTTGTAGACGTAGCACAGAACACCAGGGCTCCAGTGAGCAAATGGCCCAAGCCAGGACCCGACCCAGGCTCTCCAACTGAGCACATGACAAATGAGCTGACAACGGACAGACTAGAAACCTTCCTCGCCAATCTAGCCACAATAAAAATATCTGTCTTGGAGATGGCAAGTGAAATCAAAGCCATCAAACTGACACTGAGGCTTTGAACAGGCAGGTCGGCGATGCAGAGGTACGCATCAGCTCAGTGGAGGACACACAACATAGAGACAGTAAGGAGATCAATGCATTAAAAAAGAAGGTAGAAAAACTAGAAGACAAAGTCAAGGAACATGAGGCAAGGTCTATGAGAAATAACTTGCTGTTAGTGGGGATTCCTGAGAAATCGGAGGGCAGAAATATGTTCACGTTCATTGAGAACTTCCTACAGGAGTTAGTGGGTACCTCAGAAGTTGGCATGAGCAACTCCATTGAAAGCGCCCACTGGTCTTCCAGGTCCCAGCAGTTCCTGACTGACAAGCCATGGGCCATTATAATTTGCTGCTTAAGCTTCAGGGGAAAAAAAATTCATCCAGGACCAAGCGAGAACCAGGAGAGAATTACACTGGCAGGGATACAGGGTACATATTTTCACAGCTGTAACACCGAAGGTGCGGGACCGCCAGCTGGAATACAAACCCATCAAAAGAACACTGCAAGTTGGCCCATCAGTGCAGCAGTTGGATTTCCACTTGCAACGCCAGAGACCTGGAAGAGAGGACTCGAGCATTGGATGACTGTTTGCCCTCTCTCGTGGGGAGAGCAGGGAAGCCAACCTAGTACTTGCTGACCCCTGGCGGAGGCTGGAGGCATGGTAATGCATGGGGTCCCACTAACTAATGGGGAGTGGTGAACGTTGGTGTACACCTTATGTTAGTGACACACCACTCCCCAGGGGAGCAAACAGGAAAAGAGCCCTGTGGCCAACCGGATGATGGTCTCCAGCAACTGTGAGACCTCAAGCAGTGCACGGACCACTCCAGCAGCACCCAGGTCAAGAACTGTGCTGGCCGCCCCACCGGTGCCTTCCCCCTCAGAGGAGAGGGAACCGCCCAGTGAAAGGTTACGTCCAGGTTACCTAGGGGGCTGCAATATGGGGTGATGGGTGGTTGTACTGAGGAAGGGTGGCAGCGAAGGGTATAGGAAGGCCTGAAGGAGTGGCTGGCCTGGAGCTGGGGGGAGCAAAAAAAATAGAACACTGCAAAAAGCAAACAGCTGATACAGAATGCTGTGCCCAGCTCATTTAATTGTATCCACCCAGCAAGAGCAAAAGGAATTTGAGTCTGCCACAGGGGCCAAGAGAGAACTCCCCAAATATTTCCCCCAACTAAAATTTGAGCAGGACACCACCAAACACTGTTACGGGACCCCACCAAACACATCCAGCTAAAATGTAAACTGCTAATTCAGAAGCTGAGAATCAAGAACACCAAAACCTGCACTCTTTGACCCCTGTTGTGTGTCTTTACTTTTCTCATTTTATTTTATCCTCTCAGTTAACCTAGATCTGCGTCTTGGGACCAACAAGTCTACCTCACAGAACACCGGAGTTAAAGCTCTCCTATACGTATCCTCTATACATAAGGTCAGCATGGCCACTATGGCTAGACACCACCCAAACCACTTCTTTTATTACCCTTTGTTTAGCCCGACCACATCTCCTGCTGACATATGAACCATGCCCAGTATCAATCCCTGGACAGCTGCCACTAGACACAGCCCTCTCCACGCCCACAGAAAACCAACACAGACTACCTCAGACTCAGTTAAGAGCATCTGGAAGTCCATGAAAAACTGACTCCCTACAAGCGGCGCAGCATGATTTGCTTCTTCCCCAGATTAAATACTTACAATTTCCAATGCCAAACTCCTAGAAGCCTCTCGTCTGCACCCCTTCACCAGACTACTTGATGTAAACCACTAGAACAGGTAAACTTTGGCTCCGCCCTGCTCACATGAAGGCTTAGTTTGGGCCAAGGGCTGACAAAGAACACAAGACAATATAAATTGCTTGTAATTAAGCCAGGACATAATGAAGAGCTCTGGGGCAGGGGATGGGGAAGCGGGGTGCCAGCAGAGCAAATCAATAAAGAAGGTATGCCCTCCTTGGTTGGTTTTTTTCCCTGGTTTCCTTTCAGCAAACATGATTAACTGCTGCACCTTTTTGCCTCGATGCACAATCCCGATACTAGCTGGACACAATAAACGGGACAACCTGCTATCGTAATATACAAGAACAGCACACACATATCGCAGAGGATTGTGTAAAAGTGCATGAGGTAAGTGAGGACATATATAATGCAAAATTATAACAGTTGCTGCAAGGGCCTATAATGATAGTGCTCTGGGGGTGCTGAGAGGGCGCATTCCAGGGGACGCCAACAGAGAGAGCATACGACACAATCTTCGGCACCGCATGTAAAGCACTGCGTCAATGTTCAGGGGGTCAGTGGGGCAACCAGGGGAAGGGGAAGCAGTCCCAGGGAGAATAGAGAGATCAATGGAGATCCCAACCAGTGTCTCTAACCTGTCCAACCGAAATTAACAACTACCACACAGCAGAGGATACACATCGGAGCCCAATACATCACAGCCGTGGGGATTGCTTGGAATGCGCCCGCTCCTCTCTGTGCAGTGTGCGATGAGAGTGGCTTAAAAATGTGCATGTACCTCAGTGGCTATGCACAGTCTTTCTAGGGAGATCACCTACTTGATCTGCTTGGGATCGGGGATGGGGGTGCGAGGGGGTGGAAAATGGAATGCTGAAATAGGATCAGGGCATTGGGATGGCACTGACACACTACAGTGCAAGCATTTACAGGTAAACAATCAATTGGGCATGTAGCTCCTGAAACCCCACCAGCGGCATAATAGGACAATTTAAGCCCAGTGGGTTGGATGGAGTACACGCATCAAGAGTCATCCCCAACTAAACCTTTTCTCCTCTGGAGGAATCACACCAATATGAGGGATAGGACAAGAACGAGTGAGGGGCAGGACCCTGGTGCAACCCACACAGTGGGGAAAGAGGGGGGCCCACGGGCAGAATTGGAAGCAGACCCACAGTGACAAATATGACCTCAGAAGCCAAAAGTTATAATGATTTGCCTAACACTAGTCTGGGGGATTCTTAACAGAGACCCCCTTCTACAGGCAATAAAGTGGTTGGTCCTGCACCCCCCACCTCGCTACCCCCCCCAACAGGGATCTCTATCTGGAAAGACCGAACAGGCTACAACCTGGAACCATGCATGGTCATTCTGAGAGGGCGTGATGTCCACCCCTTCTGTCCTCCGCTGTGCCACACACCCCCGGCCCCGCTACTCCCGTCAGGACTCGAGGTAACACAGGCAGACATAGAGTCACCGCTGGGTCCTAGGGCACCAGGAATTATGAACAAGGTGTTGATGCAGGGGGCCACCCAGACCCCTTGACACCAAACCTAGTAGGGAGTGACACTGCTCCGGTGGGGCTCCACATGGGACTGAAAATACAAATTCTTCCTTTTCATGGACCCCACACCAACACCTTGAAATGAAGGCACAGAAACGATAAAGAGAATTGGGAAATGCTAGAACTGGCTAATCCATTCTACTTCAGCTGAAGTACCATGCTAGACAATCAGAAGTGGTGGAGCGGTAGGCAGCTACTCATTTGGAGCACTCATGGACCTAGCTTCCAGATTCGTGTGGGCCGGGAACACTGGCCCTCCCCAAAAATGTCCAGGACTTGCCACTTGCATGAATCCCCAACTATCACAGGGACCGTAATCTCAGGTATTATATCATTACTGCGTAGTCTTGTAAATAATAGTGTTGTAGGTTACTGTTTGTCTTTATTGATGATGATGATAACATTTTTATTTTTATCCAGGTCCATACATTTAGACATAAAATCCCTATTTTCAAAATATGACCTGTACAAAATACATAATACACAAAGACACACATACCACATACAGTGCATATTCATACACCATTGTGTACAGATCCAGAGTTCACACACACACACACCTCTTTTTCTATTTGTGCCGTCAGAGCCTCATCTTTGACACTCTACAGCCCCACAAGCTCCCCAGCCATTCTCACAGCAGTGTCACAGCTACCCCAAGCCAGTCCTCTAAATATACTGCATGGATAACACCCACAGGACCCCCTCCCATATGGCTAACGAGGTAATCAGGCTCCACTCATGGAATGTCAAAGGGGGACAAACCATCAAAAAGAGACTCCAAGTCATCCGGCACCTCCAGTCCCTTGGTACGGACATTGCCCTGGTGCAGAAAACACACACAACAACAGATAGAGCCAATCTATGGAGTAGGGAGTGGGTGGGACACGTCCTGGCCGCAGGCACCAACCCCAGGAGAGCAGGGATAGCAATTCTGGTGAGACAAGGAATTCTGTTCTCGCCCACAGAGGTGACAGCAGACTCTGAGGGCAGATATGTAGTCATGTAGGGGATGCTAGACCAGAAGGAGGTTATTCTGTCATCAATATATGGCCCCCACTTGGAGGATCCACACTTCTTCACCAACATACTAGCCCAGATAGTAGAACTCAGAAATCTACCTACAATAATAGGGGGTGACTGGAATGTGGTCCCAGACAATGAATTGGACAGATCAAGAACCACCTGGAAAGGCCTGTCCCCCAATCAGAGGGGGGGGGGGCCAAGGAGCTCCCATACACTCTTGGTCTTTGCGAGGTCTGGAGAATCCTCCACCCTCAAGACCGAGACTGTACTTTTTGGTCTGTACCTCACAACTCCCTCTCAAGACTAGACTACTTCATGGTAAGCCAGGAGCTCCTAGGGTTCATCACACAGGTAGGTAGATAGGTAAAACTTTATTTTTATACAGGAAAACATCAATTGGACTTTTACAGTCCAGTTCGCAAAACAGTCCTGTGTTTATCTAATGTTGCATTACAAATTTACAGATAAGTAAGTAATAAGCCATGAGAGGGTGTGCATTAAAGGATTTTAATGCACACCTCAGGGGTGTGCTAAGGCACGAGGCCAAAGGCTGAGTGTTCTTACGCCCCTGGGAAGTGCTTTAATGCACACCCTGGAGTGGTTTATCATACTTATAAAATGGGCCACCATCATAAAAGACTTAGTTTGATTTACTCTGATAGGAATTAAAACGTATTTACTATTTTCAAGAGTGTACGATACATTACCTCTAAAACATCTAAAAATGGAAAAAGTAGTCCCTATTAACGCATAAAATAGCATATCTCAGCAATAGGTTAACTATTGCAGTACTTTGCAGTTAAAGTATTTATTAGTAGAGTTGGTTGAGTAAACAATAAGACATGACAGGGTGGTGGTTGTTATGTGATAACCGCACACCTAGGTGCGTGGTGAGGTACGAGGCTGAAGACCTAGTGTCCTTCCGCACCTAGGTGTGCAGTTATTACATAACAACCACCACCCTGGAGTGTCTTATTGCGCTTATAAAATGGAAAATAACTATGGAAACAAAGAAAATGGCAAGGTGTTTATATTTTGAAAACTCTGTAACATTTATTTAAATACAGAATAGAGAATTAATTGAAAAATTGAGATAAAATAGTCCCTTAGTAAACTTTTTTGAATGGTAAAAAATAGCAATTACTAACAACATTAGCAAACAACAGTCTACTTGTTGTAGTTTATGAATTACACTTTACTTCACTGTGATTTTTTTAATCTGTCCGAACATTGATTTAAGCACCGACCCGTGCCATTGTGGCTACGTAATCAACACATTTTAGGTGAGATGTGAAAAATGACAGTTGTACTATTCATAAGGAGGTGTGGTAAAATAGCAATACTGAAAATCTGGAGTGTGCGTAGGAACTACACAACGCATGCTCGTTAAACAGTCATTTTGGGGGAATATTTTCACAAATTTTCAACATATAAGTTTTTTGGGCCTACCTCATGAACTGTGACACTGTCATTTCATTAATCATTCGGAAGATTGGTTCTGCGCGGTGATTGTGGAACCACCTTCGGACCGATATCAAGAAATAACAGTGGTACAGTTCATGAGGTGAGGCCCCAAAACCCCATGTTGAAAATTTGGTGAAAAATTCCCAGAAATGGCTGAGATATGCACTAAAGTTGAAAAAAAATCCATTTATGCCATTATACAGCTTACCAGCATTTCTTCAGTTCATGGTCGGCTTTGAAGAGTGCAGACGTGTTCCTGGTCCACAGAAGATCGTCGCCCTGGACTCTGGAGGTAAGTATGGGTTGAGGTGGGGGTGTGGGGAGGTGGGTATGCAGAGGGTGAGTGCAGGTTGGGGGAGGGGGCAAAAGAATCAACGAGGGAAGGTTTTGTTTGTTTCAGGTGTTTTTTTTATTTATTTACACACAAGGGACTTTTGCCATTCTGGGGTTGGCTTCCAGCATGGCTTGGAGAAGCAGTGAAGCCGATGGGGGATTGGGCACCCCCGTCAGCTAAGGAAGATTTTGCCATGCTGGGGTGGGCTCCCAGCGTGGCAAACGAAAATTTTTTGTGGGGGCAGTGAAACCGACGGGGGATTGGGCGCCCCCGTCAGCAAATGAAGCTTTTGCCATGCTGGGGTGGGCTCCCAGTGTGGCACCAGGCAGCTTGGGCAGTGAAGCCGGACGGGATTGGGCACCCTGCCAGCTAAGGGAGCGTCTGCCATGCTGTGGGCTCCAGCATGGCATACAAACATTTTTTGGGGGCAGTGAAACTGCGGGATTGGGACCACCATCGGCAAATGTGAGATTCAAACCCAGGTCTCCAGAATTACAGCATAGACCATTCAACCTCTATAGTATGCTGCCTCCTTTAATATTAAATTCCCTCCATGGTACGTATGGTAGCTACTTACTTTAACTTTTTTGGTGCCTACCATCATGCACTTACTTCCATCTCGGGAAGCAATCGACTTTTTCAATGCCTCTCTGCACTCATAATGTATGTTTGAGTTAACTGATATTCGTGGTCACCGTGGCCGATTACCTCTATGGATTGCTTTTATTAATATTAGCAATGTATTTGGGCACTTTGGGTCTGCCTCTGCCTATTTAACTGTGTTTTCCCACCTTTTATTTTTGTTTATAAAGTATTACTGTATTGCCTACTTTCTTCATCCTGTTTTTTTCCCCACATTCAAGACATAGAATGTTTATCATGGAATGTTTACCATGGAATAGAGATTCAAAATTCTGCTGTGTTCCACTTGTAGAATGTTACTCTCCTGACATTCTGTACACACAGACAACAAAGGCCTGTTTTAGAGCCAGAGACTCAATTATACCACTGTCAGGGAAAGCATGAGAGATTTCACTGATGAGCAGGTAAAGACAGAAGGGGGATTTTTCTCTGTTAGTAAACAAACAGTTGTAATGAAAACTATAAACAACACTTAATGTTTCTAATTTGTTTATGTGTGTAAGGAGAGTGTGATGATCAGGGGAAACAACATTTAATGAATTTATTTAATTTTTTTATTTAAGGTAGTTTTATTTTTAGGGCCCAGTTGAAGTTTTTTTTACAGTGTAAAGGTAGCATCCATGTTTATAACGGAAGATTAGTTCTGGTTGAAGGGGGGACTGATGGAAGATAGTTCTGGTTGTATGAGGACTGATTTGCTCATTGTGTGATGTGGTTTAGGACCAGGTTGACTGTGCATATAGAGATTTAATGAACAGTCAGCTGATGTCTCTTGGCCAATGAGATTTCTAGATGTTTTCTTACCATTTTATAAAAATAAATATTTTCTATGTGACATGTACATTTTATAATATAAATGCACTGTAATATCTGTAAATTTGTAAAACATAAGCAGTGTTTAAAACCTAATTTTCATTACACTGTAGTTATATAGTTTCATTGAAGGCAACCTTCTCTTTATTTTTGTTTTTCACTTATGTGTTATGGTCCAGTACATAAAAGGAAAACTGCTATAGGATTGAGGTGAAAGGTTAGTAAGAAAAAAAAAACTTTAAACCTGCCAAGTTGCCTTTTTTGATGGGGAAGGGGGTACATTTCACCTGAACACACCTCTATATGATTCAAATGTATGTGCTTTTATAAACATCAACATTGTATTTGAGCAGTCTGAGTCTGCCTCTGCCTATGTACAGTGTGTTTTCCCACCTTTTCTCTTTGTTTATAAAGTATTACTGTATTGCCTACTTTCTTCATCCTGTTTTTTTTTTCTCTCTGTTTCTCCACATTCAAGACATGCAATGTTTTTCATGGAATGTTTACCATGGAATACAGGGATTCAAAATTCTGCTCTGTTCCACTGGTGGAATGTTACTCTCCTAGCATACTATACACACAGACAACAAAGGCCTGTTTTAGAGCCACAGACTCAATTATCTCACTGTTAGGGTAAGCAGAAGAGATTTCCCTGATGAGCAGAAAAAGACATAAGGGGGATTTTTCACTGTTAGTAAAGAAACAGTTGTAATGAAAACTATAAACAATACTTAATGTTTTTAATTTGTTTATGTGTGTAAGGAGAGTGTGATGATCAGGGAAACAACATTTAATTAATTTGTTTTATTTTTTATTTAAGGTAGTTTTATTTTTAGGGCCCAGGTGAAGGTTTTTACAGTGTAAAGGCAGCAACCATGTTTGTGATGGAAGACCAGTTCTGGTTGCAGTGGAACTGATAGAAGATAGTTCTGGCTGCAGGAGGACTGATTTGTTCATTGTGTGATGTGGTTTAGGACCAGGATGACTGTGCGTATAAAGAGATTTAGAAAATGGGCTAATAAAATCCCTTACTCTGATTGGCTAATAGACCTGGCAAGTTGGTCATCAATCAGGTAACAGAGCTCGGGTCTTAAAAGTGCCAGTTTGCCACAAACCTCATCACAAAGATCAATCTGCAATTAGAACATTCCGTTTAATGTGCTGCCATTTTTTTTCTTATTGCTTAATGGGTGAGTTTGTGGCCTGTCCCCCCCCCCCCAAGTCAGTCTTAGGTTTAGGAAATGTAGAATAAAAAAATCATACATACATAATAAAATATAAAACAGATAAACATAACAGTAACTGAGATCACCGTACTTGATGTAAAATGCCCCAAACTGCCGAGTCACAGAGCGCTATGTCCGTTACCACGAGCATGTATGAGAGCAGCAGTACTGTCTTCATTTCCCATACCGCAGCTGGAAGTCCATCTTCAGTACGGGAAATGAAGAAAGGACCGCTCTTCTCCCACAATGGTCATAATCAGTCCAGAGGTAGCAGTGTATTCTTAGCCACACGCCCGCCACCAGCATTCCTCATATTCACTCTCACAGTATCAGTCCCAGCTGTAAACAAGTACAAAAAAGCCACAGCAAGCAGAATAAGTTTAAATGAAGACACAACTGCTTGTCCAACACACAAGTAGCAGTACCAGACCTAGGATCCTCTTTCATCCTCGGCTACATGGCCAACACCACCACACCGCAGCATAAATCTACCGATGTGAAATAAAATTCATGTTTAATTCATGTTTTAAATTGTGTCATAATAAAAACAAGCTACAGCAAGCATAGAACTGTGCCTTCTGTTTTTAGGTGTACATTTTTGTTGTGCAGACCCACTTTTTCTTTTACTTGCGCTTCTCATAACTCCATAGTGCGGTATTTGACCTGTAACCTTTCCTGCTCGCACTAAGAGCCAGCCACCCACACCTTACAATACCAACGTTGAGAGTGCTGTATTGTGCATGGCTGGCATAAGAGAAACTACTGCCTGTCCATAAAGTATTTTACAGACAATTATTTCTAAAAAATGCAATAGTTGCGGCACCTGTCAACATAAAACATTTGCCTCTGGCTTTAAGACCCTCCTGTACTCCCATACCTCCTCGTCAGCTTCATATCCCACCCATTTTGTATGAATATAAAAAAGCAACAACAACAGTAAATCAAAATAAAAGGGTTTTAACTTAAGCCCTGAGTGTGGGGGGGAAGGGTAACCATGGCAACCTGCTCAAAAGTCCCTAAGTAAAGGCGGAGGAACTATTTTATGACAAAACAAATCAAATAGCTAAAACTTTAAACATTTAAACACATACATATTTTTTTCAAACACATATGATACAGTGGCACATTTTCTAAGCACAATAATACCCTCCAGGGTGGTCGGTATGGGCAATACCGGATCTTCCAGGGGCTATAAGGCCCTCCGCCTGTGGCGTCGGGCCTCATTACGCCCCTGGGCGGTCCGGTATTGCCCAATACCGCCTACCCTGTCGGGTATTATTGCTTGCTTAATGTACAGTCCGCTGATGTCTCTTGGCCTATGAGATTTCTAGATTTTTTCTTGCCATTTTATAATAACAATTAAAGTGCAGTAGCATACAATATTTTATTTATTTTATTTAGTTTTTGTTGACCAGGTAAGTGCACTAGACAAATCCTGCCTATATTCAGGCATGACCCGGGGGTGGGGGATACAGATGAATGCCAAGTGACATTGAACCAGATTAAGCTGTTGGTGGTATTTTTAGTGAATGAGGGAAATTTGGCCAGGACACCGGGGAAATTCCCCTACTCTTTTCGGTAAGTGCCATGGGCTCTTTAACATCCACCTGAACTACCACCAATCCAGGCAGATGGGACCTCGGTTTAATGTCTCATCCGAAAGACATAATCATGCAAAGACATAGAATACAATATACAAAGGACAATATTTACAACATCTTACAATTAAAAAGACCATAAGTATAAGAGTTTATTAAATACACTGACAAGTAAGGGAAAATAAATCCTTGACTGCCATAATAAAAGCCCTGTGTGCACAGTGCAAGATGACGGCCAGAGTGATCTCCAATCATGCACAGGTGCCCCACACCTAAAGACAGAATATGGAGAATTAATAATTCTGTGTTGAAAGATCCCCAAACCCTCAAGATAATAACTCAGGCAGCAGAAAACTATTTTAAAGATAATATTGGTTCAGTATCCAATGAGGGCTCCCTTTGGAATGCCTTCAAGTGCACAATGAGGGTGGCCCTGATATGTATTACTGCAACCAAAAAATGGAAAAGAATGAAAAAATGCGAACAGCCTCTTGCAGAGATCAGGTTACTGGAAACCCACCTCTCCAACAGGTCCCCACAAGAGGAGTGGTGTAGGCTAAACACAACCAGAGCTTGATATGCAGAGTTGCTCAGGGAGCAAGCAGAGTTCACCATTTTTTGAGCCAAAACAAAATATGTAGACTGGCAGATAAGGCAGGCAGGCTCCTGGCAATTAGAATCAGGCAGCAAGAAGCCCAAAGGGCAATCCATCTGATTCGCCCCACACCTGGCGGCCCCCCAATAACAAAGCCCCAGAAAACAGCCAAAGCCTTCCAGTCCTTCTACAAAACCCTCTATAGAGAAGACCCTCCAGTAGCAGAAGGGAAAATACAGGAATTCCTCAATACGGCACAACTACCACACCTAACTCCCAAGCAGTCACATAACATAGCCCAGGACATATCGGTGGCAGAGGTAAGGGAGGCCATAAAGAACCTGGCTTCTGACAAAGTCCCAGAGCCAGACGGATTCTCAGCCAACTTCTACAAAGCTATAATAGATCTGGTGGCCCTCCATCTGACCTCACTGTTCAGCACCTCGAGGGGGGACGGGTGCCTAGAACCAGCTCTACAGGAAGCTTTAATTACGCTCCTGCCTAAACCCGAAAAAGACCCCAAACAACTAGGGAATTACAGACCAATTTCCCTAGTAAACACAGACATTAAAATCTTAGCCAAGGTCCTAGCCAACAGAATTGGCAAGATTTGGCATTCCCTGATCAGCCCAGAACAGGTGAGATTTGTTCAGGGTAGTCTGGTAATGGACCAACTGCAGAAGCCCTAATACATACTAAATACAGATAGGGAAACAGGCCTCCCTGCAGTCTCGATGTTGCTGGACGAAAAAAAGCCTTTCGATAGGGTCTCATGGCCATACTTCTACATCACCCTCAAAAAGTTTGGGTCCCCATCTGATTTCATCACCTGGGTATGCTTACTTCACTCCAGCCTCTCAGCCAGAATTTTCTGCAATGGGACCCTGTCAGACTGTTTTCCCCTTCAAAAGGGTACACACCAAGGATGCCCCCTATCACTGTACCTTTTCAACCTTTACCTAGAACCACTCACCAGGTATGTCCTCTTAAGGCAAGATGTCAAAGGAATCCAGGTGGGCAACAACAGGTACAAAGTCTCCACATATGCAGATGATATCCTACTACACCTAGCTGACCTGGAGGTCTCAGTCCCGGCAACTATAAGCCTAATAAAATAGTTTGGAGAGGTATCAGGCTACAAGCTGAACATATCCAAAACCAACATAATGCCCCTAAACAAGGCCATGGTCAAGATCTTGGCGCTACAACGAAGGAGGGGAGGGATTTGGGTGGCAGATGGGCTGAGGTACCTCGGTATCAATATCCATGGGAGCAAACACCTACTAGCCAACCAGAACCTAGACCCAATACAGCAACAAGTAGTACAGGACCACCTTAGATGGTCTACCCTCCTTCTGACACTATGGGTGAGAATCAGTATCATAAAAATGAACCTCCTGACCAGGATACTCTACCCAGTGAGTATGATAGGCACATACATACTGCAGTGCTGGTTCTCCAAACTCTAGGCAGTGGTCAGCTCCTTCATACGGGCTGGTAAGAAACGCAGAATGAGAAAGTGCTCACATACCCCAAGCACAATGGGGGCCTCCAATTGCCTGACCTCAGTAGGTGCCACTAGGCTATTCACAATAGCCAATTTCAATGGTGGAGAATGGGGTTTTCAGTGGCAAAGGTAAATGGCTACGTTCTGCAATGGAAACTAATAGAACTGGACCTTTGCCATAGACACAGAACCAATACTTCTGCCCTTATATCCATACCCCTTCACAAACAGCCGCAAGCTCTAAAACAAAGTCCGATCGGCACCTCCCTGCTGGCCTGCAGGAGTTTGCACAGGAAACTCGAAACTACACCCCATACTAGACCCAGCACAGTCCCTAACTCTAAACCCTAACTTTAGGATCCAAGGAAGACCTATATCAACATCCCTGACAGAAAACACAGGCCGGCTTACACTGGAAACCCTACTGAGAGATGGCCACATCCTCCCCTATGCACAGTTCAATCAAATGGTGTGCCGAACGAACATCGAAACATTTATGGCAAAATCCCCCCACAGCGACAATTTTGACAGGTTTCGAAATTGTCGCTGTGGTGGACCTGAGAGCGACATTTCACCCTTTCACCATGTGTCACCCTCCCAATACCAATATAGCAACCTACTCATACTTACAACTACAGCACATGCTCAGCCAAACACTAGGTCCCACGCCCTGGGATTCCTGTGGCTTTGAAATATAGGACAAACTACAGTCCAGAGTAGATCAGGGACACTCGGTTTCAGGAGTATACAGGATTTTGTCCATATTCTTGGTCCCTGCCCATGGAGTCCAATGGAAATACTGGAACAAGGGATTTACTGCACTGGACAGTGGTGACTCATGGAGAGAAGTGTGGAAGGGTATATATAAATATCTAAAATTTGACAGACTCCGTCTCACCCAATACAAAATCCTACATAACGCTTTCTATACACCTCTCAAACTCCACAAGATGGGCTTACTAGAATCAAACATATGTACCAGGTGTGGCATAGATGTAGGTATGCTGAAACGCATCCTAAGGGACTGCGCCAAAAGCTACCCACTTTGGGAAGAAATACAAAATAGAATTGACCCAATCCTGGGACTGAGGGGGTCTTCTCTCCTCAGACTTGCCTCCGGGGAGTGAACCTTCACACACTGGGGAGAAGTACAGCACAGTACATATCCCTCATAGCAGCAATGGCCAAGACGGTCATCCTAAAACACTGGCTGGATGATACCATCCCTTCATTTCAGGAATGGCACAACACCACTCTGGAGGTTCTCTGTATGGAAAACATTATCTACTCCATCAGGCATAATCCTCAAACATACATCCAGCGGTGGGGCCCACTAGAGGCAATACTACTGACCTCCTGACTTCCCTGGAGTCCTCACTCAACACAGCCTTCTACCTAACAAAGTATCTAAGGGGGCAACTCCCCCCTTTTCCCCCACTGGTATTTTATTCTCCCATATCAAAATGGCTGGCACGAATGGGTCCCCAATAACAGAGAGGCTGGTACAACATCATTGTGCATCAGAACCCGAGTTAGCATTAAGGACGCCTCTCTTACGAATATCTTCAACCTTGTATGCTTCAACTGTACCCTGTAAATCTGTAACTTGTACTGTATGTCATAGATAGTATCTAGTATAGTAGATTGTCAGTTTGTATTCTGTATGTCAATGTCTAATGTTAACCTCAATAAAATAGATTTTAATAAAAAAATACAAACAGGTATATGCCTCTGTCTCTGAAATCAAACAAAGGGGCAGAGGACTCTGCAGAGAAAGACACTACAGCACAGGAGCTAGCACTAAAAAACTCGCCCATAATAGGGACCAAAACAAAAAAGGCAAAAAGGAAATCCAAAACACTTCTGATCACAGGAGACTCCATGATTCGAGGAGTTGATGCCTACCTCCGGCCGGGGGCAATGGTCAGATGTCTCCCAGATACATCAACATGGAGAAACACTGACTGCATTGCTAAAATTGTGCAGGAAGCAGGAGAAAACATCAATGTCCTGGTACACATAGGGACTAACGATCTCACCAGCCGGTCGGTTGTGAAGACCAAGGAACCCCTGACCAGGCTGGGAGACAAACTGTCATCCAATTCATCTGGCACCTCCTTCTCTGAGGTCCTGCAGGACTGGGAGAGGGTGGCAGATGGGTGGAAGGTCAGAGAAGGGGAGATAGAGAAGCTAAACATGTGGCTCAAGAGCTGGTGCCAGGAAAAAGGACACAAATTTGTAGGTAACTGGCAACAGTTTGGGGAGCAGAAGTTCTTTAAATTTGATGGACTACATCTGACTAAGGAGGGAGTCAGTGCATTGAGGCAGAAGGTTGATGTCTTTGTAGAATATTTAAACTAGCAAATGGGGAGAGGGGTGCAGCCCCCAATACGTCGAATGGGAAGAGCACCCCTACCCCCTCATCTAGTGATCAAACAGAAGTTCAGAATGTTTGTAGTTAATTTGCATCACCAGGTAAGGAAAATTGTTTGGCTCCCCATACAATGCACAGGGCAAAAGACAGACCTCACCCAGGCCCCACACTAATACACCGAAATTTGGCCAATGGAAAATAATGTACACAAATGCCCACAGTCTGAGAAACAAGATCTCAGACCTGGAGGCAACAATGACAGGAGCTAAACTGGACATAGTAGCCATTAGTGAGACACAGCTCACCAGTAACCACACTTGGGAGATTACTATGTGCTGTTCAGAAGAGACTGAGGTGAAAAAAAAAGGGAGGGAGTGGCCCTTTATGTCAATGAAAATGTCAAAGCTACAGAAATTCAGAATACACATAAGGAGCCAGAAAAAATGTGGGTCACCCTGAAAACAGGAAATGGGACAGCCATATGAACTGAGGTTGTCTACATGCCTCTAGACCAGGGGACAAATACACATTACTGTTAGAAGATGTACAGTACAACACATGACAGCTAAAGGAGAGGTTCTGCTAATGGGAGACTTCAACATGCCAGATACAGATTGGTCAATACCAACAGGAACATCTGCCTGAACTAGGCACATAGTGGATTCCCTACAGGGGTAGGGCCTCAAACAATTGGTACAACAACCCACAAGAGACAGGGCTATCCTAGATCTAGTATTAAGGAAATCAAGATTTAGTGGTGACACCCTGGATCTTGAGTTTGTAGCCCTTACACTGGATGAAATTCTGTCTTCTCTAACACATATTATTAACATGTCACTTAGATACTCTCAGTTTCCTCAGAAATAGAAATCTGCCCGCTGTGACACCAGTTCATAAGTCTAGGGATCGCACAATTACTGGGAATTACAGGCCTATCCCTATCCCATTCCTGCCCCCACTCTTGAAAGCTCTTGAGCATATAGTGGCTGACCAACTGGTTGAATATTTAGAAAAATATCAGCTACAATGTCCGCAACAACACGGGTTCAGAAATGGTCATAGTACCACTACCGGCCTTCTGGAGTTCACAGGCTTTATTCACCACTCCTTAGATCAAGGACACCTGGTCAGTGCTGCTTTGATTGATTTAACCAAAGCTTTTGACACAGTGAATCATGCCCTCCTGGTTGAATGGCTTACCACCATTGGCCTAGCTCGTGACAGCGTAGCCTGGTTTGAAAGTTACCTGCACAACCATACACAGCAGGTGAAGATTGGTAACACCCTCTCGAATAGCAGACCTGTCCTATCTGGAGTTCCTCAAGGGTCCATCTTGGGCCCTCTTTTATTTAGCATTTTCCTCAACAACCTTCCTGACTCCTGTCAGGGTCACATCCTTTTATATGCTGACGATACTGTCCTGTTTACCAGTGATCCAGACCCTAAGGTTCTTAAATCTAGGCTACAGAGTAATTTTGTAGTTGTAGAAAGATGGCTGCATAAGCCCATAAGCACAAGTTAGTTATGAACTACAACAAGACTAAAACTATGCTGTTCTAAAGCTCCCAAAATAGGCACAAAACTTACCCTCTTTCTATCACCAATGAAGATGGCTCTCCCCTGGAGCTAGTTCAGCTCTTTAAATATCTAGGGATTACCATTGACAGTACGATGACCTATGCCTATCACATTGACAACATTGCTAAGGCTGTTAACACCTGCATTGGTCTACTTTATAGGCATAAGCAATGTTTGACCCCAGAGGCTCTTAACCTGGCCTTTCAAAGCTCTCTTGTCTCGCTTATTGATTATGGCTTACCAATCTATGGATCAGCTACTGAAACAACTCTTTGCCGCATCATAGTTGCACTCAACAAAGCATGCCGACTCCTTACCAGCTCAGCCCGTCTGTCCCATACCTGCGACATGTATGCTCAGGCTAACTGGCTCCAATTCAAAGGTAGACTCATGTACCAAACATGTTTACTGTCCAAACAAGTAAGCTTAGGCAAAATGCCCCAGGAGTGCAAACGCTTATTACCCCCACTATCAACTGTCATTGCACCAGAAGCTCTACTAGCCAGATTTTTAATATACCCCGCTGTCGCACTTCTCTGGGACAAAGGTCCTTTGCCTACCATGCCCCGCGATGGATGAACTCGCTGCACCATGATGTCACTTCAGCATCCACCTTGGGCTTCTTCAAGGTTAAACTTCAGCAACAGCTAGTTGCTGATGCCAGTTGTGACTGCTTCCAATAACCTTCCTTCTTGTGACCAGCACTTATTCTAACCTTATGCTATCCTGACCTTATGCATAACTGTTCTCAGCAGGTAAACAACTGTTCTAAGTTGTTAATCATTCTCCTTCACATTTCCTCTTGATCCCTTACACTCTTTCCCCTCACCCCTCTATGGTTTTCCCCATCCCCCTTCCCCCCTGTTATATCTCCTGAGCTCCCTCACTCACTTTAAAATGCTTTGTCCCATACCTTCTCACCTCTGACAAGGCCCCTGGGCTGATGCCATCCCTTACCTTGTTGATTATTTGATATTAGGCTGAGTCTGTTCTCATTTTCCTGTAAAGGGTCATTTCATAAGACCCCACCCCCTCAAATATGACCCTTTGAATTCCAGGTTTTAATCAAATATGCACCATGGCATACATTGTACAATGTCACATGTATTGGGACTTCTCTAGTTATACACTCTTGTAATGTCTTGTATAATTCCTTGTTTTGTTTGTTCTCATCCCATACTTTCCCAATATGTATTGTTCATCAGAACCTATGAAATGAGCTTGTTCTCAAAGGTGTTATATGACATTTCAATAGATAAAAAAATAAATAAATAGTACTGACTAATGGGGAAAGGATCACAGATCTCCAGGTAGAAGGTCACCTGGGGGCCAGTGACCATCACATGGTGTGGTTCAATTTGGCCACTAGAACTAAATCATCCCATTCCAAAGCAAAAATATGGGACTTCTGAGGAACTGACTGATAAGATGGCCAACAGAGTTAAACTTGCCCATGCAAGAAGAAATACAGGTGAGGGGATACAGGCAAAGAGGGCAAGCATTAAGTATGCAATATTTGAAGCAACATCTCAATGTGTTAGGGAGAAAAGCAAGAGAAAAAGAAGGAGGAAACCACTTTGGTTCTCAAAAACAGTAGCAGAAAAGGTCAGAGCCTACAGTTGACCTTCAGGAAATATAAAGGAACAAAGTGGGACGAAGATGAGGAGGCATACCAGACTTCCCTAAGGGAAGCAGGGAAGGCAGTAAGGCAGGCAAAGGCCCAAAGAAAGGAAACACTAGCAAGTGCTGGTATCAGGTAGCAGGTATCTCATTTAATGAAAAGCCAGTCCTCTCCAGTGTCCCCCGGGGTCTATTTTGGGCCCATTACTCTTCTCCCTCTTCCTCAACAGACTCCCTAGTGTCTGCCAGCAAAAAATATTACTCTATGCGGATGATGCAGTCCTGTTTGCTAGCCACCATGACACTATAATCCTTGAAACCCATCTACAGCTCGACTTCAAGTGTGTTGAAGACTGGTTCAGCTCACATAAACTTGTCCTGAACCACAGCAAGACTAAAGTCATGACCTTCTGTAATCCACAGAGCAGGCACAAATCTCTGTCCCTCACCATCAAGAACCACTCTGGGAACTCACTTGAACATGTTCCGGAGTTCAAGTACCTTGGTATCACACTGGATAGTACCCTCTCCTACATTCGGCATATAGACACTGTTGCCAAGGCTACCAATATACAGATTGGTCTGTTACACAAATACAAGCACTGTATGTCTGCGGATGCCCTTAGACTGGCCATCTACAGCTCTGTCACCTCTATCATTGACAATGGTCTTGCCATCTCTGGCTCCGCTTCTACAACTGCCCTCCTCAGGATCTCAGTTTCACTCAACAAAGCCTGCAGGCTATTAACAAGCGTGGCCCACGAAACACACACCTGTGACCTCTACACACAGGCTGGCTGGCTACCACTACTCAGCAGAATACAATACCAAACCTGCCTGCTTACCAAAAAGGTTCTCCTTGGACTCATGCCCCCAGGTGTAGGTACACTCCTTACTGCCTACAGCGGCATTCAGCATACTCACAGTGCCCAATATCAAACCTTCCAGGTTCCCAGATGTCGTACCTCCAAGGGTCAGTGGTCCTTCACCCATAGGGCTCCACAGTGGTTCAATAACCTCAACAAAGAAGCACTTTCCTCTGACTTCAGCAAAGCTTTCGATACTATTCCACATAGAAGAGTGATTAATTAGCTAGGTAGGCTCGAGGTGGGTCAGAAGTTGGTCAACTGGGTGGCAAACTGGTTGGCAGGCAGAAAACAGAGAGTGGTGGTAAATGGTATACAGTCAGAAGAGATGCAAGTCACAAGTGGGGTACCTCAGGGATCAGTCCTGTCCTGGGGCCAGTCCTCCTCAATATCTTCATCAGTGACATTGCAGATGGACTGGAGGGTAAGGTTTGTCTGTTTGCAGATGACACCAAGATCTGCAACAGAGTGGATGATCCAGATGGGGTAGGCAGAATGAGAAGAGATCTGGATAAACTAGCAAAATGGTTGGAAGAGTGGCAACTGGGGTTTAACGCAAAGAAGTGCAAGATCATGCACATAGGGAAGAGAAACCCCTGAAGCCACCTATAGGCTGGGAGGGGGGAGTTGCTGGCAGTCACAAGGGAATAAAGAGATGTAGGTCTCATCTTCACAGATGACCTAAAATCATCCAAGCAGACCACTAAAGCAGTAGGTAAAGCTAGAAGGATGTTGGGGTGTATTAGTAGGGGTATCAAGTCATAAAAGGGAGGTAATAATCCCTCTTTGCAAAACACTGGTTAGGCCCCATCTGGAGTACTGCATGGAGTACTGGAGGCCGCATCTGCACAAGGACATTAACAAAATGGAGGCAGGCCAGAGAAGGGCAACCAAAATGGTGCAGGGACTGCATCAGAAAACATATAAGAACAGCTTAACGGAGCTAAATATGTATACCCTAGGGCAAATGAGTGAGACAGGTGATATGATCAAAACATTCAAACATCTTAAGGGCATTAACAAGCTGAAAGAGTCCAACATGTTTCAATATAAGAAAAACAGCAGGACAAGAGGACACAGCATGAGATTAGAGGGAGGTCGATTAAGGGATAATGTGAGGAAGTTCTTTTTCACTGAAAGGGTGGTGGATGCATGGAACGGCCTACCTCAGGAAGTGGTGGCTATGACTACAGTGTGGGGCTTCAGACAGGCATGGGATAGGAATAAGGAAAAAACAAAACTCAAAAATGGATGACTAAGCCTGAGGTACAGGGGGTTCACCAGGGAAATCAGTAAAGGAGGGTTCTGGGTGACACATTCTTATCAGTATTTCACTTACATTTAATACATTAGCTCTATGTTTGCATCTCACATTTACTTGCAGTGCCCAAACAACCCCAATAAGATAGATGAATAGGGGGTGGAAAGGATGAGAAGGGACTTGGCAAGGTTGGAGGAATGGTCAAAAGTATGGCAGCTTAGATTCAATGCAAAGAAGTGCAAAGTAATGCACCTGGAAAACAAAAACCCAAGGGAAGAGTACACAATGGGGGAAGGGAGGTACTAACAACAACAAAAATGGAAAGGGACCTGGGGTAGTCATATCAGATGACCTAAAGGTAGGCAAGCAATGTGAGAAGGCAGTAAGGAGGGCTGGGGGGGATACTGGGATGTACAGGAAGAGGCATCACCAGTAGAAATCAAGAAGTTGTTATCCCTCTGTACAGACAGTTGGTGAGACCCCATCTTGAGTACTATGTGCAGTTCTGGAGACCCCATCTCCGCAAGGACATAGGATGGAGGCAGTCCAGAGGAGGGCAACTAAAATGGTGCAGGGTCTGCAACAGAAGCCATACGGAGAGAGACTAAAAAAGCTTAATATGTATACCCTCAAGGAAAAGAGGGAGAGGGGGAACATGATAGAAACTTTCAAGTACCTCAAGGGAATCAACAACGTTCAGGAGGGTAGCATCTTTCAGAAAAAGAGATGTGCAAGAACAAGGGGGCACAATTTGAAGATAGAGGGGGGATGGCTGAAGGGCAATGTGAGGAAGTATTTTTTCACGGAGAAGGTGGTGGAATCATGGAACAGTCTTCCTGAGGAGGTCAGGGGTCAAAAACAGTGGGTGAATTCAAGAATGCATGGGACAGACATAAGGCAATTCTGGTGCAGGAGTAGGAAGAAGTAGGCTGTTGGTTAACTAGGATCTGTAGCTTATCCATTAGGTAGGGAAATGGGCAGACTGGGTGGGCCAAGCGGTCCTTATCTGCCATCAAAGTCTATGTTTTTCTATGTTTCTATGATGGATGCAAAATTTAGAAGCTGGTCAGGTACCCAAAACAGGGGGGGATCCACTTGGAAATTTCCAGGTAGTTGGGTGGGCCAGTCCCACTCTGTGTGCAGCAGAGTCTATAAAAATGGTTGTGGTGCTGTGTGTGCTTGGGGAAGGAATGAGGACAGCAGCTACTGTGTGGGATTATACTGTTACAGAAGTGGAAAAAAACAAGGAAAAAGTACCAGAAATATGTTATATTGCACCAGAGAACAACAAAATTTCAACAGTTTCTGGGGGCCTAGGCGGCCCCCAGACCCCTGGCCTATTATTTTCAGTCCCAGGCCCCAAACAATATCTCATGCTAGTCAGACCCACCCCGAGCCTACCCAGCTTATTAATTAATCTTCTATGTGGAACAGTATCGAAAGCTTTGCTGAAGTCAAGGTAGGTGACATCAACTGCTCTCCCTTGGTTCACCACTCTGGTTACCCAGTCAAAGAAATCTATGAGATTAGTTTGACAGGACCTTCCTTTTGTAAACCCATGATGTCTTGGATCCTGTGCTCCTATGGATTCCAGGTGTTGCACTATCCTTTCCTTAAGGAGTGTCTCCATAATCTTGCCCACTACTGACGTAAGACTGACTGGTCTGTAGTTCCCTGTCTCCTCCCTGCTACCACTCTTGTGGAGCAGGATCACATGAGCCCTTCTCCAGTCTTCTGGGGACCTCTCCTGTGCTCAGAGACTCACTAAACAGTTCTGATAATGGCTCTGCTAGTTCCACCCAAATCTCCTTTAGTACCCTGGGATGTATGCTATCAGGTCCCATTGCCTTGTCCACCCTGAGCTTATCGAGCTCTTGTAGGACCCTTTCTTTTATGAAGGGACTAGTGCACACCTCCCCCCCCCATGTCCATGGTGCACAGCTGTGGGCCCTGCCCTACCGTCTCTTCAGTAAATACTGAGCAGAAGTATTTATTTAGGATAGATGCTTTTTACATGGTCCTCCTCCTCACACACACCCTTATCCCCTTTGATCTTAGCAATACTTCCTCTGGACTTTCTCCTTTCACTAATGTATCTATAGAAAGTCTTGTCACCTTCTTTTACTGTTTGTGCTAGTGTTTCCTTGGTTTGGGCCTTTGCCTGCCTTACTGCCTTCCCTGCTTCCCTTAGGGAAGTTTGGTATGCCTCCCTATCTTCATCCTGCTGCGTTCCCTTATATTTCCTGAAGGCCAGCCTTTTGGCTATGACCTTTTCTGCTACTGTCTTTGAGAATCAAAGTGGTTTCCTTCTTCTTTTGCACTTCCTTTTCTCACTAACACAATGGGATGTTGTTTCAAGTATTGCATCTTTAATGCTTGCTCACTTTGCCTGTACCCCCTCACCTGTATTTTTTTTTGCCAGGTCTAACTTAACTCTGTTGGTCATCTTATCAAAGTCAGCCCCTCTGAAGTCCCATATTTTTGCCTTGGAATGGGATGATTTTGTTCTAGTGGCCAAATTGAACCATACCATGTGATGGTCACTGGCATCCAGGTGACCTTCTACCTGGAGTTCTGCAATCTGGTTTAGGAGGATACATGGGGACATGTGTCTTTTAGCAGGGCCAAATGTGTGATGCCCCAAAGTAGAGCCATGGCGTCCCCAGTCCAGTATCAATAGTACAGTCCACAGTGAACCAGTAAGGTGCCCCTATCCCAGGGCAGTATAATGTGGTAAGGAAGGGGACTGCAGAAAAATGGGGCCCCTTGAGAAAAAGAAAAGACTGCCTGCTTTAACAATTTATTTTCCTCTGCCTTGTCACTTAACACAGTTTCCCTGCCTGTCAGAGTGGCATGAGTGAAGAGCCAGACTTGCAATGATATGTTCGTGCCGGACCATTGGTTGCCCTCCATGTCATCAGGGACTTAGCGTCCTGAACGTTGAGGGCATTTTAAGTATGTAGTGTGGGAAAAGTGTATTCCAGTGGTCATTTAGCAGCAACTGAGCATAATATTGTACTCCTGAAATGTGGTCTTAGGGAGGAGAGCCACTTGTTTGAATATGGTCAGGCAGGAGAAAGAGAGCTACCCTGAAAGAAAAGGAGGGAGATCTTACCTCCGTCTGCACCCTCCATGTTCCCCTCTTGATCACTTCCTGTATGGCAGCAGTGTTGGTGGCTTCTCCCTTCTGTCCAGTCAATGGTTCCAGTTTGGCGGGTCTCCCCAGGAGTCAGCGAATGAAGAGGAGCAGTCGGGTGGCCGAGGTGTGGGCTCTGTTTAGCCTGATTTTTTTTTATTATTTAAACAACAAATCTGATCCCACTGCAGTGAGTAGGGGCAGCTTCTGCAGTGAAAACAGGCACAGAAAGAGTGGTGTCATAGCGAGGCCATGGCAGACAGCATCAAGATCAGAGTCAAGCCCTCCAGCAGGATCACCCACAGTACCACCATCTCAACCTTCCCCAGCTAGTCAGCAACACCAGCAGCCAGCCTCCCTACCCCACAGCTTCACTCTGGGTCAGGGCAGTGAGTTGGCAACAGCACCACTGGGCAGGTGCTGACAGCCAGATCATTTCACTTAAAACAAAAAAGGGGAAAAAAGTATTTGGAGCACCAGGCAGTGCAGCAGGCATGGGGCGAGCAAGGCCCCAGACTAAGGGGGACAGCTAGGAGGGGAGAAAGTGGGCAGTAGGCTTAATGTACATACAGCAGGCTCCTAGAGGGCAGAGTAGGGGGGAAGGCAAGCCCCCATTTGTAATTGTGTAACTGCTCCCAAAGGGCGAATTGAAGGGCAGGCAGGCCTTTATTAAATAAAAAAATGATGCGTCAGCCCACCGGTGCAGTGATAGCGTTATAGCCTGTGGCTCCGATGACTGGGGGTTTGGGAGCAGACCTTGTAGTAGTAGTAGTAGTAGTAGATAAAATTTATTTATACAGTATTGCCTCCATTAGGGCTATATATGCCCTTTTCTCAAGGTGCACCTGTTTAAAGTATCAAATTGCAAAAACATAAAATACATGGACATAAAATACAAAAATACATTAGCAAACATACTCAGATCAAACAATTTACATTCAAGGGAAATTAGACAGATACAAAGAGCAAATACACATTATTACAATACCATGCATTGGGCATCGGCTGGTCGGCCAGTGGGGGGTGAGCATCCAGGAGACTGCTTGCCTTTTCTGGGGAGGGAAGGGATCTGGTGTTCGGTGCCTTCTAACCCTTATTGGTGGCTAAGGGGGATTTGGCAGTCTAAGACCATACCATGGGGTCTATCAGCGACAGCCAGCAGATGTCTGCACATTGGGGGCAGGAATGTGTCTGACCATATGCTGAGGTAATTGCATAACTGTCTTCATCCCAGTGGCTGCAGGGAATTCACACAAGGGGAAAAAAATACCTTGGTGCGAGCCCTGTGACACCCGGGATCCCGGCATGAGCTGACTTAGGGATAAAAAGGCTCATAAAAAAAATTAAAAAATAATTAAAAAGAGAGGCTGGAAAACAGAATAAGTGGGCAAGAGGCCCCGTCTGAATAAGAGTAGTTCCTGGAGGGTGGAGAAAGGGGCAGGCAGGCCCTAATTAGATAAAGTAGACACGGGGGGGGAGGTTAGGGCAAGGCAGGCCCTAATAAATAAAAGCGGCATCCATGCGGACTAGGTGGGCATGGCAGGCTCCATTTTAATCAAATAAAAAACTAATCATCCAGCACATGGAAAAGGTAACAGAGCAGCTGTTACTCCAGTATCCAAGGGCTAGTTAATGTTTTAAAGGATTGGAAGCATTTTACTAATCCTGGAGCCCCTAGCAAAGGAGGGACAGTGGGTGTGGGACCCCTAGCACACAGGCCTTACTTAATCTGCCTAAGCCAAGAGGGCAGGACTGCTATCTAAACGTTAACATTTAAAATTATTTTTTCAGATACATATGCAGGCTTCACAGCCCATTACCTTATGTTGGTTCTGGCCTTTTCCAGCAAAAAATAACATTTTTATGAGGTTCTGTTCAGCAATGAAGTGATCGTAACTGAAACTGAAAACATGACCAGGCAATCCCTTCCACCTCCCGGTCTACTGGCATGGCCCCGGCGCCAAGACTTTTTGTGACGTCTAAGCAGGGAGAGCATGGGGGCAGACCACAGAGAAATCTATGGAGAAGGATTTCAATACCTGTTTCTAAATGATTAGTCGAACTTGAAGAAAAATGAAAGCCACCGATCAATTAATAGGGGTCCTATTAGACGTCACAAAATGTCTAAGCACAAGAGCGGTGTCAGCGGACTGGGAAGTGGAAGGGATCACCTGGTTACAGGTTTGGTTTCAGTTGCAGTCACTTCCCTCCTGAACAGAACCTTGTAAAAAATGTATTTTTGCTGGAAAAGGCAGGAGCCAACATAAGGTAATGAGCTGTGAAGCCTAAAACAGAAAATAAAAATCTGAACAATTCACTTCAAGTGTATGCCTGTGTGGGGAGGGGGGCATAACCTGTGGTCCTTGATTTAGCCAGCTGTATCCCAGCCTTTAAATCCAGCGTTCCCCTTACAAAGTGTCTACCCTAGTATAGTGCCCCTGGGTCCAGAATAAACATTTTTAAGTGCAACTGTTATTCAAGTGACTGTGTTAAATCTTGACTGCACATTCTGAAGTGCAAAGTACCACTCTGTTTAAAGTGACAGTGCCAAATTGCAGTTGAACTTATTTCAAGGACAAGAAAAGTTCCTTAACAGCACCCAATATACATGCATTCTGAGACTGCCTTGCATGCACATTTACCCTGTTTCACTCTAAGAGGATTTTTTTTTTACAATTTGTTTTGCCAGGAAAGACACACTAAGCTGAGGCTTGTTTCTAGGGGTGTCCTTGGAGCAAAGGGAAGTTAAGTGACTTTCTCATGGTCACACAGTATGCAAGTGGTGGCTGTGGGATTCAAACCCAGTTCTCCAGGTTTGCAGCTCAGTGCTCGTAACCATTATGCTATACTGCCTCCAAATTTAAGTTACCCTCTTTTGCCTTGTATGGTAAATGCATGCTCCAGAACTGAGACAGTGTCCTTACATGCTTTGAACCCTTTCAAATTGATTGCACTTATTTTTTTTTTATTTTTAGTCTTTGGTAACTGGGTAAGGCCCACTAGGCACAAGTGCCTGTTTTCAGGGGTGACCTGGGAGCACTGGGCGGTTAAGTGACTTGCTCAGAGTCACACAGTATGCAAGTGGAGGTTGTGAGAATCAAACTCAGGTCTAGTCTGCTGGATGTACCAAACACATTCACACCTCATTCCTCTAACATCTAGGCCATACTGCCAGCCCACTTCCTTCAGAAATGTTTGCTGTTAGCCTTGCATATTCTTGAACTGCCTGCATGTTCTCTAATTACCTTGTAACGGTTGCATGATCCAGCAATCCACAAATAAAGAGACAGTACACTTTGGAGACCCAGCTTTATATCTGTCCATTGTATGTCAGCAATTTTCCCCGCATGATCCAGAGACCAGTCCATCCAACTGCATCCTGACAAATTGGGGACCTGTCACCAGAATGGGAATAGTCAGCGAAGGAATTCCTTGTCACTCGCTTTCTTCATATTCTTCAGGCCAACCCCTTCCTAACAGTGAGCTAGGCACAGTGCAGGGAACCACACCCATTCACAGATATGAATATGTTGCCCAGTGGGGTTGGCTTTTTTGTTTCAGGTTTTTCATTGATTCTTCCAAGGTCGACAGCCTGAGGTTGTTTCACATTTTCAGCTTCATCCAGGTCTAGTCCTTTAGACTTGTTCCAAAAGTCTGTAGTGATGGCCTGGAGGGTCTTCCAGTTTGAAAACATCTAGTTCTTCAGATTTCTTCCAGGGGTCAGTAGTGATGGCCAGAGGTTCTTCAAATTTGAAACACCCAGGTATTTAGGTTTCTTCCAGGGGGTCAGTGGTGATGGCTTGGAAGCTTTTCATTTTGGCAAAGCTTCTTGGAATTACAAGAGTTCTATTTCTTCCCCAGAGTTCTTTGTGATGACCTAGAGGCTCTGCCAGTGTAATACAAGTTTGTGTGGTTCTCATTCCTGTGTTTTGTCAACACAAGTCCTTGGTTTTTGGTAATAGTTATTTAAGTTGGCCATCAGAAAGCATACACTCAGAGGTTCTTCTGTTTGCATTCTTCTCAATCATATCATGCACAGTGCCCAGTGGATGCATAGAAACTCTGGGATGCCATTGTACAAATTTAAAAGTTATAGGGTAATTTTAGAGTTCAGTAACAGTCATTGAGTGATTTTAGAGTACAGTATTTACAGTATTATTTATCGACTTATTGTGGTTCAAAAGAGAAGTTTTATTGCTCACACCTCTTCTTCTGTTCCAATTTCTGTGGTGCCGTTGCTCAATAAACTGGTCCTTTTTATGTGTGCTTGCGCATGTGCAAGAAACATTATGTGGCAGTTTAGGAGAAAGCGGGCTTTGAAGGTGTGGCACTGTGGCAGCCAATGCCACCACTGCATTCTTGGGCCAGGGCCTCATTAACGCGGTGGCACGCTGCTGCTGACACTAGTTCAGCAAGCCTGCCACCAACTCAAAACAAATTAGCCACTGCATGAGGGAGCGACCTGTCATTGCAGGGTGGTGCCTTGCCTGGTGTAACATTTCAGAAAACATGGCGGTGGCTGTCGCTGTCCGCTGCTCACAGTCCCAATGAAAGCCAACAGGGGTGCCCAGTCCCCCGGTCAGTATACTCCCGCCCCAGTTCATTTGCCAATGGGGAGCCCAATCCCCGTCAGTATAATGTCCCCCCATGTAACAGTTATGTATGCCGAGGGGGTACCCAATACCGGCATCATGTGCCCCCAAACACTTTTTCTGTGCCGATGGGGGCCTAATCCCCGTTGGCTTCAGCCACCCTCCCAAACAACACAGGTGTCACACTGGCAGCCCACTCCAGTGTGCCAAAAACCAAACTTGTAAAGCAAAAACCTTCCCGCAATGTTTTTTTTTTAACCTGTGAAAGAAAAAACTGTCCTTCATTGTCTCCAGTACTCCACTCCCCAAACCCGCACCCACCCTCTGTGCACCCGACCTCCCCACCGCCCCCTCACCCCATACTTACCTCTGGAGCCTGTCGTGATGATCTTCAGTGGACTGGGAATACGTCTGCACTCTTCAAAGCCAACTGCGAACTGAAGAAATGCCAGTAAGCTGTATAATGGCATAAATGGGGGGTTTCAACTTAGGTGGATATCTCGGCCATTTTTGTGACTTTTGGGGTTCTTGGGACCCCACCTCATGAATTCAGTCACTGTCATTTCATTATTCAGTCCGAAAGGTGATTTTGCGGTCACTATCGGAATCACCTTTTGGGACCGATTAATCTAAACAACAGTGTCACTGTTCATGAGGGCTCCCAAAAGCCTATGCTGCAAATTTGGTGAAAAAATTCCAAAAAATGACTGTGTTACAAGCATGCGTTGTGCAGTTTCTACACATGTTCATAACTTCAAGAATTTTTAATATTTTCACTCCAGATTTTTAGCATTGCCATTTTTTCACACCTCCTTATGAATGGTACAGTTGTAATTTTTCACATCCCTCCTGAAATGTGTTTTCTCACATGTGGCTCACAATGGCACGGTCGCTGTGGAAAATCAATGTTCAGGACAGATTAAGAAAATCATGGTGACACTGTTCATGAGCAGAGGTCCCAAAATGCCTATGTTGAAAATTTGATGAGAACATTTCAAGAAATGACTGTGTTACGAGCGTGCATTGCACGGTTTCCACGCACGTTCATAACTTCAAGAATTTTTAATATTTCACTCCACCTTTTCAACATTGCCATTTTTTCACACCTCCTTATGAAAAGTATAGCTGTCATTGGTCATAGCCTGGCCCAAATGTGTTTTCACACATCCGGCGCACAATGGTGCAGTTGCCGTGGGAAATCAATGTTCAGAACAAATTAACAAAATCACAGTGACACTGTTCATGAGCAGAAGTCCAAAATGCCTATGTTGAAAATTTGGTGAGAAAAGTCCACAAAATGACTATGTTATGAGCGTGCATTGCGCAGTTTCCATGCACACTCGTAACTTCGAGAATTTGTAATATTTTCACTCCAGATCTGCAACATTGCCATTTTTGCACACCTCCTTATGAACAGTACAGCTGTCATTTTTCACATACTGGCCAAACTATGTTTTCACACATCTAGCGCAGAGTGGCACGGTTACTGTGGGAAATCAACGTTTGGGACAGATTAACAAAATCACAGTGCCACTGTTTATGAGCAGAGGTCCCAAATGCTTTCATGAGGTGGGGGTCACAAAAATGGCATGTTGAAAATTTGTACTGCAAATACCAACAAATGCCCAGGGCATTAGGGATTTCTAACCATAACGTCCCACCCTGTACAGACTGACAAGCATCAGGGGTGTGTCTTCGGATTACCAGCTGTAATGCTCATGCCATTCCACCCCCATCCTGCAGCCAGTGACAGGCATTGAGGTGTGCATTGGACTCTTCAGCCCCAGAGTTCACCCCATTCTCCTATACTGCACCCATTTCAGCGTATGTCCTTATGGAATGGGGTGACTGTAAAGCAGAACACCCCAAGACACACGTTAACACTTGTTGGTGTCTGCAGGATAGAGTGAGATGAAATGGCATGAGCGTTATGGGCGATGACCTAAAGGCATACTCCAGTGCCTGTCCATCTCTGCAGGGTGGAGGTGGGGTTGGCGTGAAGTTCAATACTTCACTGCCATTTCTATTCTGCATCTGTCTAACTCTTGCACTTCCGATGCTAGTACCACAAGCAAACATTTGGCATTAACAAATGCTTGTTTGTGAGTTGTGTCTCCTGCCTCTCCATTTTGGTGAAACTTCCATCATGTAGCGAAATAGTCAAAGAATTGCTTTACCTGCAAACCGACCAAGATAGACGTCTTAAAAAGGAAAACATTGGAAAAGGCACAGTTCTCTCCAGCTGCTGCAAAAATGCCTGATTAGGGCTTTCAGCCACTAACAAACTTTTTTAAATTACCTCTAAATGCTTTTTTTTTAATGTGTTAAACAATGACTAACAACTTCCCTTTTCTAATGCAGGGAACCCCACCTGATGAGCAGCCACGTGATTCCCTAGCTTACTTTATGCTAATATCTCCTGCTGACAAGTGAAATACGGAAGTATGTGGCTGTTCGTGAGATGGTGCTTGCCAGTATTGGAAAATGAAAATTGCCAGTTGTTGTTTAACACATTAAAAAAAAATTGCAATAACTTACAAATATTGTTACTGGCTGAAAGCACTAATCAGACATTTTTATAGCGAATGGAGAGAGCTGTGCCTTTTCCAGTGTTTTCCTTTAATCAGAGACCTGACAGGTTGGCAAATCTCATTCAATTCAGAACTCAAAAAAAAAAAATCTTTATTTATTCAGGTGAACATCATTGAGCATAGCTCATTTACAAGATGGACCTGATTGGTCAGAAACAACATAAGGGTATAATTTCACATATATACAAATACAGATTGAGTACAAGAACAAAGACTATAAAAATGAACAGATACAATAATATACACATATATACAATGCGGTTAACCAGTGATATAGAACTTCTGGCTCACTTCACCTCTTGTATTGCAGTCCAGGTTGGTTTAGGTTCTCAGCAATTCTTGGCGCACTTCACTCACACTCCTAAAACATACTGCTGGCTTTTGGTCCTCCTACTGTGGATGGCTGCTTTGCCTTCTTTTTTCCAATTGCTTCTCAGCCCCAGCAAAATGATTCTCTGCTGCTCTGTCTTGTGTTCTCTCTCTCTCTCTCTCTCTCTGCTGGTGGTTGGCTCACCCGGCTGACTAGCTGTAGAACTATGCTTTAAATAGCGCTTTAAAAACAAAAGCAAAATGAGTTATGAAGCTCAAAAATTTCAGACTGGACGGCCTGCCCAGTGGTGCTCAGAGTTGAGACGCTGGACGCCACACCTCACACCACACTGGTGACCCAGGCTTGGGAGTGGGCTCTGTTTGCTGGGGGTTGGCAGGGGAAGGAAAGGATCAAGCATCCGATGAACTGCTCTCCTTTCCCGGGGAGGGAAGGTCATCCCACTCCTTGGCTGCCTCCTGGTGGAGGTCAGGTGGCAGCACTGGAGTTAGGGAGGTAAAGAACATAACTATGTGGCACTTGCATGCTCACGGCCATGAAGGGGAGGGTTGAAAACTGAAAAGGCATCCTCAGGCTCCGTGAAGCCCTGCTTGCCAACTGGCATCCCACTCTGCTGCTGGATTGCTGGAAGCCCCACTCTGGATTGGAAGTACTGGGGGGGGGGATGGCACGGCGGACTGCTTAGCAGATTGCTTGGGCCCCTCTGACACCTGCATACCGGCTGTGTATTGCCACTTTTCTGTTCTAGATATTAGTGCACTACCTCAGTTTGACAATGACAGCATTCAATGGGCTCAATCCCAAGATTCTATGATTCAGCCAGCACTCAATGCCCTTCGTGCAGGAAAAGATGTGTCCAAGTTGTGTTCCTCTGATCTGCCAGCTGTGAAGCAGCTTTCCACGAAGTCATATACCAGCTCACCCATGCCCCCATCCTTGCTTATGCTGGTCCCACCAAACTCTATGTGCTGCATACTGATGCCTGTCTGCAGGGTCTAGAAGCTGTACTGTATCAAGACCATGAGGATGGTTTGAGACCAGTGGCATTCACCAGTAGGAGCTTGACCCCGTCAGAGCGAAACTACCCTGTGCACAAGTTGGAGTTCCTTGTGTTAAAATGGGCCACTGTCAACCAGTTTCCTGATTACCTCTATGGGGCGAAAATATTGGTGAGGACTGACAATAACCCATTGACCTATGTACAGACTTCAGTTAAGTTATATGCCACGGGGCACCGGTGGCTTTCTGCATTGTCAACATATGATTATGCTGTCGAATACAGACTGGGCCTGAATCATATTGATGCTGACACCCTATCCCGGAGGCCCATTTCCAAGAGCGACTGGGTCAGGCTGTCTGAACCTGATATCCGAGCATTGTGCCAAAAGTTTGATAGAAATAAACAGATGTCTATGGACACAGCGGACTGCTTAACAGATTGCTTGGGCCCCTCTGACACCTGCATATCAGCTGCATATTGCCAGTTTTCTGCTCTAGATATTAGTGCACTACCTCAGTTTGACAATGACAGCATTCAGTGGGCTCAATCCCGAGATCCTATGATTCAGCCAGCACTTGACGCCCTTCGTGCAGGAAAAGATGTGTACAAGTTGCGTTCCTCTGATCTGCGAACCACTTTATTGTTTAAAGAAGGTCCCAGGTTGAAGCTGCTTAATCAGTTGTTGTATAGAGAGATGGTAGATTGGGGTGGCCAAATAGACAAGCAACAATTGGTCCTGCTCACAGCCTTCAAAGATTTGGTACTGAGGTCCCTCCACAATCATAAGGGCCACCTCGGTATCGACCGGACCCTTGACCTAGTATGATCTCGATTCTACTGGCCCAAGATGGGGGCCGATGTTGAGCACCATGTAAGGACTTGTAGTCGCTGCCTGCAGAGAAAAGCCCTTCCTCAGAGGGCTGCCCCCCTTGTCAACATTACCTCACTAGCAGCACCCCAATGGAACTAGCCTGCATAGACTTCTTGAGTTTAGAGCCTGATCAGCGAAACACTGGCAATGTGTTAGTGGTTATGGACCATTTCACACGGCACAAGCGTTTCCCACCAAAGATCAAAAAGCATGTACCGTGGCCAAGGTGCTAGTGGAAAATTTCTTCGTCCACTATGGGGCCTCCCAGTGAATTCACTCTGATCAGGGCCGGGACTTTAGGAGTCGGCTAATCAAAGAAATGCTCTCTCTATGGGGGGTGTGAAAGTCAAGAACCACCCCTTATCACCCGCAGGGGGATCCTCAACCAGAATGCTTTAACCGCACCCTGCTAGACATGCAAGGCACCCTCTACCCAAAAGACAAGCATAAATGGAGCCAGCAGATTAGCACCCTGGTACACGCATACAATTGCACGAAGAATGATACTACCAGGCTCTCTCCCTACCGCCTCATGTTCAGGAGAGAGGCCCGGCTGCCTGTTGATGTCTGTTTTAGGGTTTCTCCGATGGGGTCGAGCGAAGATTACCTGCAATATGTACAAAACTGAAAGCTCAATTAAACCATGCCAATCAACTGGCCCAGACAAGGGCAAAAGAAATCTAGCCAACAAGAGAGACATGATAGAAAAGTAAAGGCTCAAGAGCTTAGGCCTGGAGACCGTGTGTTGTTGTGAAATTTAGGATTGCATGGTAAACACAAAATTGCTGCTCGATGGCACCATCTTCCCCATGTCGTAGTTGGAAAGTTGGATGATTTGCCACTGTACAAAGTGCGCCCAGAGAATAACTCCAAAGCTGTCAAAACCATGCACCGTAACCACTTGCTACCTATTGATCAAGTTATAATTGAGGCTGAACCCACAGAGATTAATTCATCTGAACCAGTGACTCATGCTACTGCAAGAAAAAACAGAGTCAGCCTGCCCCCGTGGTTGCCGATTTAAGACTTCCCCCACAGCAGGCCCAGAATGATAGTGACTGCCAGTCTAACTCGGATGACAGTGAGTGTGATAATGCCCATTACCCCTCATATGAACTGAGTCAGTTGTTTCATGGAAATCCTATGTTGAATTATGGGGATGAAGCTGGGCCTTCTGGACTGCCTAATGCCCCGGCATTATCCTTGGAGTCAATGCTCCCTGAAGGTGAAGTGCAAAGTATCACGTCTGAGGATGCTGAATCTTTGTGTATTGTGGAACTGTATGATTTGCCTGAAGGAGAGGCTGATGGTATGAGTCTTTCTGGTGACATGCCAGAACTTGAGGAACACTATGAGAGTGCTGACAACCCCCCTTCAGTGCCAGAATGTCTTCAAGATGAGCCAAGTGTTGTAGAAACAGAGACTACAGAGCAAGGGGCTGACAGTGCTCCCAGCTTGGACATTCCCCTTCATGCAGAGGCACCCCTCACAAGTGGTGAGAGCTCCAAGACCATTACTGAAAGTACAGAGACTGTGGTTGTTCACCCCAGAAAGACTGGCCGAGCTGTCAAGCCAGTGGTGCACTTCAGTTACGATTCCCCCAGGAGGCCAGTGGATTTGCCTCTCAATGTAGTCCACAAAGGTGTTTATGTCTCTCAGAGCCTACTGCCCAAATTGAGCTTGACGGCCCATTCCAGGTTACTTGTTCTGCCCTCTCACCATGGTGCCCCTGCCCCATCCAGCCCCAAGTTAGCTGATAGGAAAGTGCCCCCTCTTGCATTTTTTAGAGTACAAGGAGTTATTACATGATTCTGTATAGTAATGTTCAATTTACCTGTGTGAAATATACATAATGTATTGTCAGAATGGAAATGATATAGTGGAGTACATTGAAATGTATAGTAAAGTGACAAGTTATGCCAATTGATGAATCAGAATGTACTTGTATAGCATGCTAATGGTATAAATATCTTGTATATGTTGCATTTTCAATGTTATGATGGTACAGAATTGATGCGGACGCTAAGTTTTCTCAGGCAGGGAAGGGTGTAACCCCCCTACAAATGGGGGTTCCCAAAAAGTCTTCCTTGAGCTTGCCTAAATGCTCACTGCCAGGCTGGTGTCCTGCATTTTAGCAGTTTAAATGTGATTACCAGAGCCTGTATAGCCTCTTTGTACTGTCTCTTTAAGAGCTGCCTGATTGCAGCGTAAGTAATCTGAGAGGGAGCTCTGATGAAAGATGTAACTATTTACTGAAAATCATTTAGAGTGATAATGATAGTGTAGTTTGTCTAACCTGCTTTCCTTGTAGCAAGGACTGTTTTGTTTGTCTCCACTATCTTGGTCCTGGACTGCAAATTGGACCAAACAGTACTGGTAGGACCTAAAATGTAGCCGGACTACAGGAGCTGTCTGAATTCAAAATCTGTAGGAACTGTAGTTTGAACTTTTTGCTCCTTTTTTTGCAACTGAAGGGGGAGCTCTTGCTTTGACTGACAGCCAAATCAGCCAACCAAATCTTTTGGATCTTGGGGAAGTCCCGGGCTGCTTGCAGTTTTCAGTTAGTTCTGAGCTGGAAGCTCAAGAAGAAGGAGCTGAAGTAATTCTGAGCAGCAACCCTGAGTGGATTCACATGGGAGAACTGGGAAAAGGCTGAGTGTTTGGCCTGTATGTCTGCCTGCTGCTCCTGAGAGGGAGAGAAGAGAATTATTTTGGACTAAATCCAAGTTTGTATGACTAAAGTAAGCTACTGAAGTGGGCCAGGACCAAAGATTCTGCTGAATGTGATCGGCCTGTCAGGAGTTCCAGCTACCCCTAAGCTCCCAGTGTGTGCAGAGACTTTGTGATTGTGACCGGGGAGCGCTTTGCCTGGTACACTAGAATTCCCATACATGTAAATGTGCTATGAGCTGCTAGTGGGTTGTGAGTTAGTTCCCCACTGTGTGAACTGTGTTCTGCTTGCTGGAAGCTGTATCCAGCCCAAAATGGACTGCACCCGAATTTGTCTCCATGTGGTCTGGGCCTTGCCAGACTGGCCCAGCCAGACTACCCACTGCACAGAGAAGCCATCGACGAGAGACCTGCCTGGGGACCAGCCCCCTGCTCCAGCGTGAACAGGAATGATGCCTCTGTGACTCATGTGGGCCCTGCTTCTCCTGGCATTCCAGATCAACCACCCGCAGTCTCGATTTTCGTCCAGTCTGTGTCCAGTCTTGGGTATCGTGAGTAAATACCAGGGTAGCTCCCTGCAACAACAGCCTAATCTGAGTGTGTCATCTGATTGTCTTGTTGTTTCGTTTCCTTTACGAACTGAGCCCTCTGGATCCGGATTACAAATATTGTGTACTGTGCATGTTGTGTTTTCCATCACAGGGCCCCAACCAGCTGCAGCCAGACGCGGTCCTGGCTAGCCCATCTCTTCTCCACCTGGGTACCCAGAGGTGGACTGTGTGGGGGGACTCAAAGTGCATGCATAGCTGCTTGATTTATATAACCTTTAAGCTAATTAACCTGATTTTGCCCCTCCCTTGTTCAAGTCCCCTGAATAAATCAGATCTAACTTTTTCTGCATGTAATCTGACTGTAGTTCCAGTTTGTGCTCAAAGTACTATACTGTTGCTATTTGCTGTGCATAAACTTGTTTTACAGGGGTCCCCTGGGTCGAGCCAGAGGAACCAGCCCTGGTGGTAAGTGCAAACAGTGTGGGCACTTGTATGGTGTACCAGGGGTATTGTGAAAGTGATTATTGTACAGTGTTCAGACCACTAGAGGGGAAAGAGGGAGGTTACAGTGTCCCAGAGGGCTGTGCCCAGGTTAGCTTGACCATTACCAAACCTGACCTCCGGGTGGAGGCACCCATTTCAGAACTCAGACCCCTTAACCTGGCTACTAGCAAAGCAGGCAGGGGTAGTAGCCCTTGAGATAGTGCCACCTAGGGGTTACAACAATACATGCCCAAAATCATACAAAAGAACATATAAACGTACAAAACAGTAATAATGCGATAGAACCATTTATAGTGCATGAGTGTACCAGGAGCAGGCTCGAGGTAGTACACAAGTGCTGTTGGAGTAAAAAGGATGGGGTTAGGTTGCGCAAACTGGTGAGTCAGAAGGGCAGGTGGAGAAGAGAAGGGGAGAGGCAAGAAATGATTATGAGGAGAAGGGGTAGTCATTTCCTAATTTCCCCCTTCAGGATGTTGAGAACCCTGTCGGGGGGGGGGGGAGTCATGGTAGGAAGGCAGAAACTGGGGCTAGGTAATAAAGTGGGTTAAAGCAGGATGTTAAAGATGATATGGGAGGAGGGGGGAAGCACCAGAGGGCAGACTGAGAGTGGGAGATCGGTGGCTGATACCTGGCGCCATTGAAGGACCCATAGACCTCGTGACTACAGCCAGCCAATAGGGTTGATGTAGTCCCTATACATTGCCCAGATGTCCAAACACCCCTCACGTGAGCAATGCTGAAGCGTCAGTGCCACAAAGCAGGAGTGTGGTGTCTGAGCTAGTGGCATCTGGGGGCTTTGGCAGGACATCTTCAGGGAGGACTGCAGGCCATGCTAGTCACAACAATTGAGGTAAGGGGGCAAGGGTGGTAGAAAATACATTGCTGAAGGTTGGAGGGGGCTGCAGGGGATCCCTATCAAGGGTCAGCCTACATTTGAACAGGGCAACATGAAATGGGGTTCAGGGTACAATATTAGGCATGAAAGGGGATTGCAGCTGATTCCCATTTTGGGTCAGCCTACATTGTACCAAAAGACCAAGGCAGTAGGAGAGGTTAGTAGAATTGAGGGAGAACTGAGAGAAGATTGTAAATAGCACCAGTTGGGTCACATATACTGTAGAGATACATATCTGGGTGCTGGGGACAGGCTGAGTCGGGAGGATGTGGGAGACTAGAAGCTGATGCAAGAATCAGGGTAGCTGGGAGGGCTGGAGGTAGGTGAATACAAGCTTGCACAGGAGTCAGGATACTGAAAGGAGAGTGGTAAGCTGTAATAGTTGTGGGGCTGCAGTCTTTTTGGGGACAGTGTAGGGAACAGGGGGCTGTCCAGTTTGCAGGACCTGGAGTGGCTCTGGGCAGAGGTAAGATGGCTCAGATGGCAGTTGCAGAGGATGGGGGCAGAGACAGGGGAGCAGAGCAGTAGAGGAAGGGCAGGTAGGGACTGTCCAGGGAAGAATGGACAGCATACAAAGAAAGGGAGCAGGGAGAAATACAGTGCGCATGGATTTCTCTTCCTCACAGAACCAGTGAGCCCAGAGTGAAGGAATGGCAGGTCATGGGGGAAGAGGTAGGAAGGTAGCAGTAGGTACAGCAGAAGTGGGAAGAGGAGGAACCAGAAGATGAACAATAGGGGGAACCAATGATGGGGTGCCCTTAATGAACAGGTATGCACCACTAACTGGTATGGGGAGGAGGAATTGGGTGGTGAGGAGGAAGGTTGGGACAAACCGGAATCCAAGGTTGGAGGTAAGTGGTAGAGGAAGGAGGATAACCTGGGAAGGCAGGGAAGGAAAAGCAGTCAAGATGGAGCAGAAGGAGGTAGCCTGGTGGCGCTGAGGGTTGAGGTGCTGGACACAACACCTTGTGTCACACTGGCGAACCAGGTTCGGTGACAGACTCGGATTGCCGGGGTCGGCAGGGGAGGGAGAGGATAGAGCATCTGGAGGACAGCTCTCCTGTTCCTGGGGAGGGATCCAGGGTTGCTCGGTGGCCTGGCAGCCCCCGATGGAGATTGGGGGGTGCTGCAGGCACACCAGCCAGTGTAAGGGGTGGAGTGTGGCAGATGCCAGCAGGGCAGCTGTGCTCAGGCGTCATTGCACACTGCACTCCAACGGGGAAAATACTAAGAAAATCCCAAACCTCAGGGACAGACAATGGCATCTCTGCCCCATTGAGCCACACTCCAGCACTGGGCTTCTCTTCTCGCCAGGGCTGACTGCACAGCAGGCATATTAGATATCAAGATAGAGTGCCCTGAGTGGATAGGGCAGCCCCACCTTGGGGGATGCAGAGCCAGGGGATCTGCCAGGCTGGTACAGGGGTGAGGAGAGAGTTTCAGGTGGGAGGTGGAGCTTACGGTGTGTAGCGGATGCTGGAGTGAGTTCCCCGAAGGTACAGAGCAGAAACAGAATCTACCAAAAAAAAGAACAGAAGATGGGGGGTGTGGGGGAATCAGGGCAAGGAAGGAGGTGGGAGAAGAGGTAGCAAGCATGGCTAGACAGGGAGGAGAGGGTTCAGAGGGAGACTGGGAAGCAGATGGGGGAGAAAGCAGTGGAAGCAGCAGGAAGTTAACCATGGCAGAGGGGCACAGCTGAGAGGGGGAGCAGCTGGTATCCAAGGAGAGGAGGGGAGAATGTAAAACACAGTTGCAGAAGATGGAAGGACGTTAATCACTGGGGACTCCATAATCAAGGATATACACTGAGGAAGAAAAGGGGACGCAAAAGCAAGAAGTAAGGTGGTCTTCCTACCAGGGATGACAGTGGAGAAGGCCAGACCACGAATCGGGGAGGTTGGAGGGAAATCTAACTTAGTCATCCACCTGGGAATCAATGACATAGCAGGGGAGGAGGGTGTAAGTAGTGCAAGGCAGGTTCTTGGAGTTTGCAAGGACCTGCAGGTAGGCAGTAAGCTCACTGACTTTTTCAGAGGTGTTACCAGTCCACAGAGCCAGCACAGTCAGGAAAAAAAAGGACTGAAGACTTCAATAACTGGCTGAAGAACTAGTGCAGGAAAGAAGGGTTCACATGTATTGGGGACTGGGCGGAACATGGTTGAATAAAACACTCTATTCATCAGATAGGCTACACCTCAGCGGAGAAGGCTCAGAAGTACTCAGCAACAAACTGGGGGAGTACATAGCCAACAAGCTGAATTTAAACTACTGGGGGGAGTGGAGTGCTAGCAGGCCCAAGCACTCCAGGAGGAGAAGGTCTAGAAACCTCCCCCTGACACCGGTAGAGGAGATCGAGAGGGAAGAAGTGGAGGGGAAGTTAAGGAGTGAGGAGGAGTACACAGGAGGGAGAGATGTTGGGAAAAGAATAGGAGTAAGGGAAGGAGGAGCAGAGTCAAGGTGGAGGGTAGTTTCGTTGAATGCTCTAAATCTTGATAGCAAGATGGAAGACCTGTAGACACCATTAGCTGAGGGGAAGGTGGACATAGCAGTAGTAACTGAGACCTGGACCATGCCACACCATGCCTGGGACCTCTCAATTCTGGGATATAAACTATGTAGGAGGGACAGGGTGACAGGCAAAGTGGGTGTGGTGGTTTACATCAGGGAGGGAATAACATGCATGACGGAGGAGTAGGAGGAGGTAGAAATACTGTGGATTCAGCTACGGTCCAATAGATGGAGGAAAGTGAGGTTGGGGGTGATCTGCTGACCACCCAACAAGGAAGAGGAAAGGCACAGGAAGCTGAATTTACAATTGCTGGAAGCTGCATGGAAGGGAGAGGTGGTAGTGGTGGGGGGCTTTAACCTGTCCACCCAGCTGCATGGAAGGGAAAGGTGGTAGTGGGGGACTTTAACTTGCCCAAGGTGGCTGGGGCATACCAGCCAGATCCTGTGTAAGGAGTCAGGTGATCCTAGATGCAATACAAAGTGGGTTCCTGACTCAGGGTGTCATGAAGCCCACCAGCATACCTTCGACTCAACTGTCCCTGATTTTCAGGGACGTCCCTGATTTTGACTCAACTTTTTCCTCTGTCCCTCATAAAATTTCTGTTTTTGTGATTGAACAGTGGGGATTATAAGCACAAACTAATGCTGAACATTAAAGTTACAGACTTGTTCTTCTTCAGAAAATGCTTCTTACACTTATCCCCTTATTCTGTGAGCTTTCTGTGTCAATATTACCAATTTGTAAGATGTGTCCCGGATTTGGGGCTTTTGTCCCTGATTTATGAGGTAAGAGGTTGAGAGGTGTGCCCATCAGGGAAGGGGCAATCCTTAATCAAGTGCTCACAAACAGGGAGCACGTACAAGAGATAGCATTTAAGGAGCCCTTGGGTGGGAGTGACCATTGCACGGTGTGGTTCAGGTTGGATATGGGCAAGGATAGCATCTCTACTAAGGCCAAAATCATGTACAGTATTTCAGGAGGGCAGACTTCCAGAAGAAGGGTGAGATGCTAAAGTGGCACCTGGCTGGTATCAGAGTGGATATGGGGGTAGACCAAAAATGCTCCATTATCAAGGAAGGAATACTGGCTGCCACAATGGAATGTGTTAGGCTCAAGGGCAAGAACTCGAGGGCCAAAGCACCTAGCTGGTTCAGCCTTGAGGTTGCCCAAGCATTGGGACACAAGAAGCCAGCCTACAAGAGGTACAGAAGAGAGACATGGATAAGAAAAACTACCTAAGGGTGGCCTAAGTGGCAAGCAAAGTAATGTGAGAGGCTAAGACTTGAAAAGAGCTTCAGATAGCGGAGGGAATCAAAAAAGGAGAGAAGGCCTTCTTTTGTTACATAAATGAAAAAGGGACAAGAAGGGTGGGTTAGGAGAGGGGATGAATGGGAAGAGGAGAATGTAGGAAAGGCTGAGGTAGTCAATGAATACTTCTGCTCTGTCTTCACCAGGGAAAAAGATGGGCCAGTACCTACAGGAGGAGGAAGGGGGAGAGGGGGAAGGGAACATGGATATGGTGCTAAGTAAGGATAGATTGAAGGAGGGGCTGCTAACACTGAAGGTGCATATATCACTAGGTCCAGATGGCATACACCCAAGAGTACTGATGGAGCTAGCAGGGGTGCTTGCAGGGTTGCTGGTGGGCTAGTTCAATAGTACCCTGGAGTTAGACATGGTACTGCAAGATTGGAGAATGACACATGTGGTGCTCCTCCATAAGAGCGGTCCCAGGGATGACCCGGAGAACTATAGGCTGATCAGTCTGACCTCAATAGCGTGAAAGCTCATAGAGACCATACTTAAGGAAAGCTTGGTAGGGTATCTATAGGAGAATGGTCTCCAGGATGAGAGGCAGCATGGGTATGTGGGAAGGAGATCATGCCAGATGAATCTGATCAACCTCTTTGACTGGGTCACTAGGGCAGTGGACAGGAGCCAGGCAGTGGACATCCTTTATCTGGACTTCAACAAGAGCTTTGACTCTGTGCCCCACAAGAGGTTAAACAGGAAGCTAGTGGATCTTGGAGTCAGGGAAAAGTGACCAGGTGGGTAGAAAACTGGCTGAAGAATAGGACCCAGAGGGTGGTGGTGGTAGGGAGAAAGTTATCAAGCAACAGGAAGTCACCAGTGGGGTCCTGCAGGGCTTGGTGTTGGGGCGATGTTGTCCAATGTTTTCATCAGTGACATTGTGGAAGGCATTAAGGGCAAAATGCGCCTAGTTGCAGACAACACCAAGCTCTGCTTGAGGGTGGACACAGTGGAAGGGATACAAGAGACCTGGGAAAACTTGAAAGATGGTCAGCAATCTGGTAGCTTGAATTCAATGCCAAGAAATGCAAAGTTATGCACATAGGAGCCAGGAATCCAAGGACCGAGTACTACTGGGGTGGGGTGGTGGGGGTATGGTAGCAGCAACGAGGAGGAGAAGGATGTGGGGGTGATAATCAGTAGCAACCTGAAGCACTGCAAGCAATGCAAAAAAGCAGTGGCAAAAGCAAACAAGATGGTGGGGGGGGTATAGCCAGAGGAATCAGCAGTAGGTGAAAGGTGGCTTACTGCCCTTCTACAGGTTCCTGGTAAGACCACATCTGGAGTATGGAGTAAGATACTGGTGTCCACACCTTAAGAAGGACATCAATCTGCAGGAGATGGTCCAGAGGAGGGCAACTAATATGATGGCAGGTCACCAGGATAAGACATGTGAAGAGAGGTTCAGAGCCCTGAAAATGTACTCCCTGGAGGAGAGGTGGAGAAAGGAGACACAATAGGGACCTTCAAATACTTGAAAGGGATAAATACGGTGAACAGGGAGGGCCTCTTCAAGCTAAGTGGTTGTTGAACCATGAGGTGACATGGGCTAAAGCTGGAAGGGGGAAGGTTTAGGAGGCAGGTCAGGAAGCACTTCTTCATGAAAAGGGTGGTGTCCAGTTGAAATTCACTGCCAGAAGAAGTGATATTGATGAAGTCAGTGAGCAGCTTCAAGAGAGGCTATGGGATAGGCACAAGGGGAACTTATGAGGATGGGGGTTCAGACAGAGAGGTGGTGAGGGCAGGGAGGGAAGGGGAGGCAGGGTCAGTAGTGTAGGCTGAGGACCCTGCAATATAAGCAGACTGGATAGACCAAATGGCCTTCTTCTGCTGGCTTCTTTATATGTTCGTATCCTTGTCTACTATTTACAACATTTCTCTCGCCTCTCCATCACATCTCTAAATGAGATTTTCTTTATCCCTCTATGCTTCCCTGGTGAAGAAATGTCAATGAATATATAGGAAGCACCTAATAAAGCAAATTTAACAGGTACAACATGTTAACATTTTTGTTGAACTGCTGCTTTAAAGGAGAAGACTCCTGTATATTTATGATTTGGATATGTCTGATGCATTTTTTTTACATTACATCAATTACTGTACATATGTCAATAAGAGATCAGGCATATCTTCTGTTGCAACACATATCTAGAGTCTGAGGCTCTAACACAAGGTTGTAAAGTGTCAAGCAAGCCTCCATTTACATGCAAATGAGTCACTTGTAATACAACCTCTCCCATTCCATGATGTAACTGCAGCAACAGTGCAGAAGAAAACATAAGGGTATCAATGCTATCCATCCTGATTTTATTTCAAATTTGCAATAGATTAAGACAGTTCTGTCATGCGACTCCTCACAGAGAGTAGTACTTGTAGCCTTAATATGTGTAGAGCAAATAATACATCTAATGGTATTTCATTGATAGGAAACAAAATCTGTTTCTTTGTGCTGCTCATTCCTCTTTGTGAGACAGTTGTTACATGTTGTGGAGTGCAGTAGACAGAATCAATCAATCAAGCAAGCAAGCAATCAGTCTCTAATTTAACCGGGTGAACACCCTTGAGAAGATTCATTTACAAGGTGGGCCTGGGCAGGTTCCCAAAGGATCACACAAGACTGGATTTCTCCTTTGCACAAATAAGACGCATCCCCCTTTCAGCAGCCTGAAAGTGGAGCGCTAGATCACTTACTTTAGTGTATTGTTTTACATTTCAAATGGTCCTTAAATCTGAGTTTCTGACTGGAAATACCAAGAGAAAGAATGCATATGGCATTGGAGGAGTGAGCTAAGCAAATACAGAGCACTACAAACACTGAGACAGATTAGTTTCTTTACCTGCAACAGCTGAGGTGTAGCATTTGATTTGTGAGGGACATCCTACTTCAGATGCTGGCATTACAAACGGGGAGAGACTGTCACAGTTTTTCCTCAGTACCTTCTAAGTGAAATGCTGTGGCTCTCACATCACTGCTAATAATTTTTAATGGGGGGGGGGGGCACTTTTAAAGTCATGGACCTGAGGGACCATCACAGTTCCCAAAGAGGTTAGGGAACTTGTTAAGGGTTACAGAGTAAGGGACTCTAGTACAATTTGAACCCTAGTCTCCCAGTTCTTGTGCCTGTGCTTTCACCATTAGATCACCCTTCTTCCATAAGCTGCAGCTCATGCTTCCCTGGTAACATATTCCTTGCTATAGCTGAACACTTTATTGCCTTACAGCAGCCATCCAATCAGTGACTGCCTAGTTATAAATGGAATGGGGCATAGTTACAAGATTGTCCCTCACTGCTGGTGTCAATCAAAACAGAGAATGCTAACACAAATAGAGAATAATACAACAGCTGTATAATACCGCTCAAAACTCTTGTCATACTCAGAGTCATTTACTGGGTAAACTGTTTTTGCTAACATAAATAGTAATGCAACACATACAGGCACTTCCTTATATGAATACTGTATATACGTGTCAAATCAGTGCTGCATCACACTCACGTGGTCAGAGTCCCTATTAGAACTGCACTTCAAGATGTGCACAACACTTAAAGGGTTCCTTCATTCCTCAAGTGGGGAGCCACTCATTGTGAGTTTGGTTTACTGGTGGAACTACATTTAGTGCAGCACCAGTATCTTTTTCTCTGATGACATCATCCTCCAGCAGCATTGATGGTAAAATGGAGGACAAACACAATGATAACTTCTGGGGGCTGTATATTTTTATTTACAGACTATATTTGGACAGCAATAGAACTGCTGGCAACTGGAGAAGGCACATCACAGTTACATTTAGGCCCTGTCCACACTATGCCTCTGTAACGTTACAGAGTGCCCAAACCGTAATGTTAACGAAGCTATGCTTTACCTGTAATCACATAGAAAGAGATATAACCGCTGTTGAAACTACATACGGGTGGTTTCAACAACGGTTATGAAACCGGTCCTGCTCTTGTGCAACGCTACCGGAGTGTAGTGTGATCGGCGGTAACGTGTCCTGCAGGGCCCATAGCGCAGCGCGAGCTGCATTGTGGGATCGGGCACCATGGTAATGGTTACCCGGTTTCCGAGGTGTGGACTGGTGGTACCGGTGTCGTACCGGTCACTGCTGCAGTGTGGACACACTGTACTGCTCCCCGGCTGTAATGGTTTCTGTCCGTTACGGGGTCTGAGCAGTGTAGTGTGGATGGGGCCATAAGGAGTTAGGCAAATATTGATGTGAACCTATGGGAGACTTCAATGTTGGGTAAGTTACTTTTTCTGCCTCTGTAACGTTACAGAGTGCCCAAACCGTTACCGCAATGGTTTGCGTTTACACCTGTAACGTTACAGAAGGCGTTTTCATAACTGTTGTTGAAACCACATATGAGGTGGTTTCACACGAATATAAAACCGTCCTGCCTCGTGGCGATTACCAGAGGTAGTGTGGATGGCAGTAACGGTCCCCTGCAGGGCCCGTGGCGCAGCGCGAGCTGCATTGTGGGATCGGGCACCGTGGTAACGGTTACCCAGTTCCCGAGGTGTGGACTGGTGGTACCGGTGTCGTACCGGTCACTGCTGCAGTGTGGACACACTGTACTGCTCCCCGGCTGTAACGGTTTCTGTCCGTTACGGGGTCTGAGCAGTGTAGTGTGGATGGGGCCATAAGGAGTTAGGCAAATATTGATGTGAACCTATGGGAGACTTCAGTGTTGGGTAAGTTACTTTTTCTATTATGTTTGGAAACTTGTTACAGGAAGCTCTGTGCAGTCACTAGCAAGGATGGAGAAGTAGTAGAAAAAGTAACACACCTTACTATTATAGTTACTTATTTATTTTTATACAAAAACAATACAAAAAAAACAAATAACTATAACAGATTACATTTTTTGAAAGTAATAGGTTACTAGTTACTTTCAAATAAATTTAATAAGTTACTGTTACGTATTTCTTTTGCATAAAAAGACATACATAATTGTAACTGTAAGGTATATTACTTTTTCTAGTACTTCGCCATTCTTGCTAGTGACTGCACAGAGCTTTCTGGAACAAGTTTCCAAAAGTAATAGAAAGTAATAGAAAAAGTAACTTAACCAACACTGAGAGACTTCCCTTTTAAATTTTGTTTTTTACTGCTCCATTAAAGTTTTCACTGACATAACAAATGACTTTGAAGAAGGAATGCAAGATCAGCCTTGAAAAAGAGGTGGAGCCGGGAGCAGAGTTTATGGTGCGGGCTAGTATCTGTTTTTGAGCTTCATTCAAAGGTGGCAACCCTTGGGCCAGTTGACTAACTTTTTGATGACCTTTTTAAACCTACCCCACCAAATTCTTCATGCACCAGTTATTTAATGTTGACACTCTTCTGTGTACAGCATGCTTATGTATGCTTAGTTTGTTCACCACGTACGTAAATGTCTCAATCACGTCCTCCTATCCCTCTTGGCCTTCAGAGAGTACATGTTGATGCTCTCCATGCAGTCCTTGCTTGTACTGTATGTCCTGCCCACTGGCCATTTATCATCCTGGTCACTGTCCTCTGTGCTGACACCAGTTTGTTAATGTCTTTTGACATTTATTTTATTTTAAACATATTTTACCATTGCATGGGGCCCTTAAGTCCTAGACACAGGCAGCCCTTTGTGTTTTAGTTCAGACTGACGGGGCATCTCCCTGACTTTGCCTAGCAGTGCTAATTCAAATCTGAATGTGCTGTCCTGCCACTTTAAGGGGTTACTTACATTTTGGAATCCCTTCCCTGCCTTTCCACTCAGTATGAATATTAATTAACTAGTTTGAAGAGTTCAGGGACACATTTCAGAAGCAGACAGGAAGTGTACTTTAGTCTCTGAGAGCAGCTGCAGTTGAAACAGAAGAGCAGAGAGCTGCAGTTAACTTGTTTTTGTAGACATTGTTTGAGCGCCTTCTAGTCCAGAATTCTAAAAAACCAGCAGCTTGCTTCCAGTTCCCTCTGCTTTGAACTGCAAGGAGGTGGCGCTGAAGGCTGGAACTGAGGATCATGAAGTTAGAGGTAAGAAAGGCTGATCTGATGTCAGAAATGCAGAAACAGTAACTTTGACAAAACAAAGGAGGAATGAGTAAAACAGTGTCAATTTGACATGTCTTTAATGAAATGTAACAAAGGCATTTTATTGAAACACTATCCAACACATGACATGTAAATCTGTTATGTAAGTATTCACTTTGAGTGTGAATCGTGACTATTTATGATATTCACACATTCTGACCATACCTCTCAACCTCCTGCCTCATAAATCAGGGACAAGGCTTAAAAAAATTAGGGACAAAGGACCAAAATCAGGGATACATCTTAAAAATTAGAGATATCCACCCAGAAAGCTGGTAGAATATGGGACTTATTGCAAAATGCATTTTCTAAAGAAGAACATGTCTGTAACTTTAATGCTAGTTTTGTGCTTACAGTCCCCACTGTTTAGCCACAAAAACACAAATTTTAGGAGACAGAGTAAAATTTTGAGGCAAAATTAGGGACATCCCTGAAAATCAGGGACACTTGAGAGGTATGATTCTGACAAGTAGTGGTTAACTAAAAAGGGCAAATCTTGAGTTTTTGCTGCAGAGAAATGTTATATTAAAGAGCAGCTGACACATACTTCTTTGTGCAGAGCATTTACACAAATGAGCTGTCTGCCGTAGAGTCTAATTGAGCTATACCTAGTCGTTTTTTATTGAAGTGGGTTGTAAGTATTTAAACTTATGACAGCCCCCTAGTAGTTTTCAGCTCCTGTGGCACTCCAAATCTGATAGGACAGCCCTGCCTAAAACTGCATTTTGATTACCCTAAATTAGGAGGGCTGTGGCTGAGTGAATGTTAAGGAATGCTACAGTCAAAATTTGCCAAGCATGTTGTGCAGAGTGTTTTGATTTGTGTGTGTAATTCTGGTGGGTCCTTCCCTTTGCTTGCAATGGCCCAGTGGCGCTGAGGGTTGAGGCTCTAGATGCCACCACACCTCACGCCACGCTGGCGACTCAGATTTGGGAACAAGCCTGGGTTGTTGGGGGTCGGCTGGGGGAGGGGGGGAGGAGCTGGATTGAGCAGCCGACAGGCATCTCTCTCTCTCTCACTGGGGAGGGATTCAGTAGCTTTTTCCATACAGCTCCCTTCATGTGGAGGTCTGGGGGCAACACAAGATGGGAAGCGTCGTGATGGGAGGACATTGCGGGGACCGCAGCATGCACGTGCCTCCACATGTGAGCATGCGACCACAACAGGGAAGGGAGAAGACTGGCGGAAAATGGTGTTGACCGACAGGATGACACCGGTCTTCCACAGGCTCCGCACCCAGCCAGCTGGGCAGCTCTGTGCCATCGAGGTAAGTCCTGGTGAATGCCAGGGTGACAGAGCTGGAGTACAGGTATAGGGGGACCAGTCAACATTGGAGGAGGAAAAAACACAAAAATAAAAAAAATATTTTTTTTTTGTTGTAAATTAGCCTTCTAGTTATATGGTAGTTTTATGACCCCAGGATCTCCATCTTAGAAAGGTTTATTGCTCTTCTTGTTCCTACAGTGCCTTCTGTCCAATGTGACAGTGATGCATCCAGGACCACAGATTCAGCAAGTACTAGAGATAGGAGCCTGATGTTCTGGCCTTCATTAAATAGCTGTAATTCAGCTGGCCCGGTGGTGCCGAGGGCTGAGGCGCTGGACACCACACCTCGAACCACGCCAGCGACCGGGTTCAAGGCAGGACCCAGGGCGCCGGGGCTGGCAGGGAAGGAGAGGATCGGCGTCCGGAGGATACTCTCTCCCTCTGGGGTGGGATGGTTGGGATGCCTCGCTCAGTAAGTGGCCCCGGTGGAGACCAGGGGCACTGCAGGCAGCAGCGCAGGATGGACAAAAAAAAAACCAAACCACCAGAACACGAGAAAAACTGCTCCGGATTGGCCGGATGATGGCACCCAGTTCGAGACATGTCCGAAGACTTCCTCGTGAGGTCAGCCCTGCCTCAGCAGCACCGAGGCCAAAAAAAAAAAGGAAAAATGAGTGTATAGGCTGCCCCACGGTGCCTTCCCCTCGGAGAGAGGGACCCACTGGCGAAGGTAACGAGCTACTTCGAGGTAGGCTGCGATATGAGGCGGAAGGGCGCCCGGGGAGGTTGGAGGGGGTGCAGGGAACCTAGGATGCCTGAAGGAGTGGCAAGATCCGGAGCCAGGAGAGGAGAAAATAGATATCTCAAAAAAAAAATGGCTCTAATTCAGTACTTTGTTTTCTATGTGTGTGTCAGGTCTAGCCAGCAGCAGTGAATGTTTTGCTTTTAAAACTTTTTATTTCATCAAACTACACACATCCATAAAAAGCGCACAAATCACCCTGGATCATCAGTGCTATAATTAATAAAGACTCTAGGAGCCCGATATTCAAAAATGAGGAAAGGTTTACAGTGCGCTTGTGCATTGCCCACAATCCTGAGGATGCTATATTCAGTCAGATAGCACAATGGCGCTTTCTGACTGAATATCGGGACCTGTCGGCATAGCACTAAGGCAAGTAGTGCTGCCCTAACATGGAGCTCAGCAGTATAGGGAAAAGCCCCCCAGACTCAATAGCACTGGTTGCTCCCAGCGCAGTATTCAGATGGCCCCATGCAAATGAGCCCATTAGGCATGCAAGGTGCTAAGGTGCCATTTGCAATCCCATTATGGGCACATGTACTCCTTCTCTGAGATCCTACCAGTCTGGGAGAAGGGAACAGATGGACGGAAGGTCAGAGAAGGAGAGATAGGGGAGCTAAACACGTGGCTCAAGGACTGGTGCCAGGAAAAAGGACACAGATTTGTAGGGAACTGGCAACAGTTCTGGGAGCGAAAGTTCTTTAAATTTGATGGACTGCATCTGACTAAAGAGGGAGTCAGTGCATTGGGGCAGAAGTTTGGCGTCTTTGCAGAATATTTAAACTAGCAAATGGGAGAGGGTGCAGCACCCATCGTCGAATGGGAAGAACACCCCTCCCCTCAGCTAGTGGTCAAACAGGAATTCAGCGTGTTTGCCATTCATTTGCATCACCAGGTAAAAAAAGGTTTGTCTCCCATACGATGCACAGGGTAATGCCAACTTCACCCAACAACTAACACACACAAAATCTGGCCAATGGAAAATCATGTACACAAATGCTCACAGCCTGGAAATAAGATCCCAGACCTGCAGGCAATAATGTCAGAGGCTAAACTGGACATAGTAGCAATTAGTGAGACGTGGTTTACCAGTAACCACACTTGGGAGACTTCAGTACCTGGCTATGTATTGTTCAGAAGAGACCGAGGTGCAAAAGGGGAGGAGTGGCCCTGTATGTTAATGAAAATATCAAAGCTACAGAAATTCAGAATACACATAAGGAGCCAGAAGAACTGTGGGTCACCCTGGAAACAGGAAATGGGACAGCCATAAGAACTGGGGTTGTCTACAGGCCCCAGACCAGAGGAGGACATAGACACATTACTGTTAGAAGATATACAAAACATGACAGCTAAAGGGAGGTTCTGATAATGGGAGACTTCAACATGCCAGATATAGATTGGTCAATACCAGCAGGAACATCTGCCAGAACTAGACTCATAGTGGATTCCCTGCAGGGGAGGGCCTCAAACAACTGGTACAGCAACCCACAAGAGACAGGGCTATCCTAGATCTAGTACTGACTAACAAAGAAGGGATCACAGATCTCCAGGTAGAAGGTCACCTGGGGTCCAGTGACCATCACATGGTATGGTTCAATTTGGCTACTACATCTAAATCATCCCATTCCAAGGCAAAATATGGGACTTCAGAGGAGCTGACTTTGATAAGATGGCCAACAGAGTTAAGCTAGCCCTGGCAAAAGAAACACAGGTGAGGAGGTACAGGCAAAGTGGGCAAGCATTAAGGATACAATACTTGAAGCAACATCCCATTGTGTTAGACAGAAAAGGAAGTGCAAAGAAGAAGGAAACCACTTTGGTTCTAAATACAGTAGCAGAAAAGGTCAGAGCCAAAAGGCTGGCCTTCCAGAAAATATAAAGGAACACAAGCGGGATGAAGATAGGAGGCATACCAAACTGCCCTAAGGGAAGCAGGTAAGGCAGTAAGGCAGGCAAAGTCCCAAACTGAGGAAACACTAGCACGAACAGTAAAAGAAGGTGACAAGACTTTCTATAGATACATTAGTGAAAGGAGAAAGTCCAGAGGGGTATGCTAAGCTTAATGGAGAAAAGGGAGCATGTGAGGAGGAGGACCCTGTAAAGGCATCTATCCTAAATAGATACTTTTGCTCAGTATTTACTGAAGAAGGTAGGGCAGGGCCACAGCTCAGCATCATGGACACAGGGGAGGAGGTGAGCACTACTCCCTTCACAAAAGAAAGGGTCCTACAAGAGCTTGCTAAGCTCAGGGTGGATAAGGCAATGGGACCTGATGGCATACATCCCAGGGTACTTAAGGAGCTAAAGGAGGAACTAGCAGAGCCATTAGCAGAATTGTTTAGTGAGTCTCTGAGCACAGGAGAGGTCCCAGAAGACGGAGAAGGGCTCATGTGATCCCGCCCACAAGAGTGGTAGCAGGAGGAGGCGGGGAACTACAGACCAGTCAGTCTTACCTCAGTAGTGGGCAAGATTATGGAGGCATCCTTAAGGAAAGGATAGTGCAACACCTGGAATCCATAGGGCACAGGATCCAAGACAGCATGGGTTTACAAAGGAAGGTCCTGTCAAACTAATCTCATAGATTTCTTTGACTGGGTAACCAGAGTGGTGGACCAAGGGGAGCAGTTGATGTCGCCTACCTTGACTTCAGCAAAGCTTTTGACACTGTTCCCATAGAAGATTGATAAATAAGCTAGGTAGGCTCCGGGGTGGGTCAGAAGTTGGTCAACTGGGTATGCAAACTGGTTGACTGGCAGAAAACAGAGGTGGTGGTAAATGGTATACAGTCAGAAGAGATGCAAGTCACAAGTGGGGTACCTCGGGATCAGTCCTAGGGCCAGTCCTATTCAACATCTTCATTAGTGACCTATAGATGGACTAGAGGTAAGGCTTGTCTGTTTGCAGATGACACCAAGATCTGCAACAGAGTAGATGATCCAGATGGGGTGGGCAGAATGAGAAGAGATCTGGATAAACTAGCAAAATGGTCAGAAGAGTGGCAACTGGGATTTAATGCAAAGAAGTGCAAAATCATGCACATAGGGAAGAGAAACCCTGAAGCCACTTATAGGCTGGGAGGAGTTGCTAGCAGTCACAAAGGAAGAAAGAGACTTGGGCATCATCATCACTGATGACCTAAAATCATCAAGCAGACCTCTAAAGCAGTAGGTAAGGCTAGGGGTGTTGGGTGTATTAGTAGGGGTATCACAAGTCGTAAGAGGAGGTAATAATCCCTCTGTACAAGACATTGGTTAGGCCCCATCTGAGTACTCGTGCAGTATTGGAGGCCACACCTTCACAAGGACATTAACCAAATTGAGGCAGTCCAGAGAAGGGCACCAAAATGGTGCAGGACTGCATCAGAAGACATATGAGGACAGATTAAGCAGACTCAATATGTATACCCTTGAGCAAAGGAGGGAGAGGTGATATGATCGAGACATTTAAACACCTTAGAGGCATAAACAAGGTGAAAGAGTCTAACATGTTTAAATATAAGAAAAATTGCAGGACAAGAGGACACAGCATGAGATTAGAGGGAGGCCGATTAAGGGGAATGTGAGGAAATTCTTTTCACAGAAAGGGTGGTAGATGCATGGAATAGCTTACCACAAGAAGTGGTGGCTATGAATACAGTGCAGGGCTTCAAACAGGCATGGGATAGGCATAAGGGAGCAATACAAATGACTATGAATAGATAGGTCACTGACAGAGCAAAGGCCGATGGCACATTTATAAGGTAGAAAAAGAAATGGGCAGACTGGATGGGCCTTGCGGTCCTTATCTGCCGTCAACTTCTATGTTTCTATGTTTCTATGTACAAGAGAAGCAGGTTTGCACCCCTGTGACAGACTCCGACCCCACCCTGATTGCCCTGTTCTGAAAAAAATCAACTATTCCCTGATGTCTAGTGGTCCCCACCAGCCTCTGATTGCCAGCCCCGGTACAACTAAAAAATCTCTGGTGCCTATTGTTCTCCCCCCCCACCCTCCGATCACCAGCCCTAGTATATTATAATAGTGACTAATGGTCCCCCTACCTTACGATCACCAGCACCGGTATATTAAAAGTAATTCCCAGTGGGATTGTATTGTTTTATTTTTATTTTTATTCATGTTCACAGTTTTGTATATATTATGAATTGTTATTGGGTATATGATAAACATGAGCATCACCAGCTCTGACATTAGCAACTATAAATGGCAGATCGCTGGTGAACTAAACGTTAGTCTGGATTATAAGGTCCTATGGAGAACTGGTAGGGCACCTTACCAACCATATTCTTGATTCATTACTCTTATCTGTACAAGATGGGGAAAAACAAAACTGGTTATGTAATAGACCTAGATTGCAAGAGAAAGGACATAGAAACTGTCGGCAGATAAGGGACTTCGGTCCACCCAGTCTGGCCTATTACTACTAATAATGGCGCTCTATCATGTCATGCACTGCTGGCATTAGGTTGTAACCCCAACCTACCAGCAATCCTCTATGCCTATCCCAAGCATGTTTAAAACCTATAATTGTTTCTGCCCTACCACCTCCGCTGGCAGCTGTTCCACTTGTCCACCACCATCTGTGTGAAGAAGTACTTCCTCACGTTCCCTCTGAACTTCCCTCTCTCCAGTTTCATATTGTGCCCCCTCATCCTTGAGCATCTTGTTCTTTGGAATATAGTATTCTCTTGTACTTTATTCTTCCCTGTGAGGTACTTAAATGTCTCAGTCATATCCCTCCTCTCCTCCAGGGAGTACATATTTAATTCCCTTGGCCTATCCTCATAGGGCTTGAGATGTAGTCCCTTCACTATTTTAGTTGCCCTCCTTTAAGCCACCTCCCCCCTTTGTCCTTACGTAGATGAGGCCTCCAGAACTGGACACAGTATTCAAGGTGCAGCCTCCCTAATGTCCTGTATAGTGAAATTATTACCTCCCTTTTTCTGCTGGTGATTCCACTGCCTAGGCATCCCAGCATCCTGTTTGCATTTCCTGCTGCCTTGTCACACTGCCTACCTACCTTGAGGTCATTGGAGATAATCACCCCCACCTCTCTTTCTTGCTTGGAGCATGCTATTTCTTTCCACCCAGTTGATATGTAGCTCCTGGGTTTTTGTGCCTTGTGTGCATTAACTTGCACTTTTTTGCATTGAAACCTAGCTGCCAATCCCTTGACCAATCCTCCAACTTCCTTAGATCTCCTGTCATTCTGTCCACACACCCTGGTGTATCCATCCTGCTGCAGAGCTTAGTGTCGTCAGTGAACAGGCACATTTTCCCTTCCAGACCGTCTGCAATATCACTGATAATGACACTGAGGACTGGACCAAGCACTAATCTCTGAGGTACCCCACTGGTCACTTTATTCTGCAGAGTAAATGCCATTTACCACCACCCTCTGGGTCCTATCATCCAGCCAATTCTCCACGCACTTCACTATCATCTTTCCCACCCCCATACTCCCCAGCTTGTTTAACAGCCTTCTATGCAGCACAGTGTCAAAGGCCTTGCTGAAATCCATGAAGGCCACATCCACTGTCCCTCCTTGATCCATCTCCCTGGTTACCCAGTTGAAGAACTCAATGTGGTTAGTCTGGTACAACCTCCCTCCTGTAAAGCCATGCTGCCTTGAGTCCTGTAGACCATTGACAACCAGGTGTTCCACTCTTCTTTCTTTTAGTAGTGTTTCCATGACCTTTCCCACTACTGAGGTCACTCTGACCATCTGTAGTTCCCTGCTCCTCCCTGTTTCCACTTTTGTATGGAGGGACCACATCAGCTCTCCTCCAGTCCTTGGGTACCTCCCCTGTTTCCAATGACAGGTTAAACAGGCTAGTCAGAGATTCTGCAAACTCTTCTCTTAGCTTTTTTAGTATCCTGGGGTGCACCTGTCCGGTCCCATAGCCTTATCACCCTTATTGCCTCCAATTCCCTGAGAATCCTTTCCTTAGGAAAGGAACCTGTGTCCATTTCTGTGCCCTTCCTGCCCTTATCAATTATTGCTGGCCCATTTCCTGTCCGCTTCTTTGTAAAAACTGAGCAGAAGACATATTTTTTCAGTATATCCAATTTCTAGTGGTCATCCTGTACTCTACCCCATCCTCCCCTTTCAGTCTCACAATCCCTCCCATTGCCTTCCTTTTTTACCACTGATGTACCTGTAAAAGGTTTTGTCCCCTCTTACCACTGAGCTTGCTACGCTTTCTTCTCTTTGTGCCTTGGCTTCCCTAACTGCCTTCCACGTCTCCCTTTGTTATTTCTAGTACCTCTCCTCCTATCCCCCTCCTCCTGTATCTTTTTGTATTGCTAAAATGCTATTTTCTTGCTTTAACCTTTTCTGCTACCTCCTTAGAAAACTATAGTGGCCTGTTCTTCCTCTTCCCCTTGCTGACCTGTTTTGATGCAGAGTTGTGTTGCCAATGCAATCCCTGTTTTGATCGTCACCCACTATTCCTCTACCCCCTTCTGCGCCCCTTCTCTGACCAGTGCCTCTTCTAGGCATTTTTCCATCTTTCTGAAATCTGCCCTCTTAAGGTCTAGGAATCTTGGATTTGTGTGGCTTGGTTCCTCCCCCTCCGTTATTTCCAACCACACTGTTCGATGAGCACTGCTCCCAGGGTTTTCCCCTACTGGAACCCCGTCACACTGTCCCTGTTTGTAAGTACCAGGTTCAGTAGTGCCATCTCCCGTGTGGGTTCTATGACCAACTGTTTAAGGAATGCCCCCTGAGGGAGTCCAAGATGTTCCTTCTCCTAGCTGTTGCTGCCATGGGGAGGCTCCACTCCATGTCTGGCAGATTGAAATCACCGACCAGCACCAGACAATGATGTTATGAAGATTGGTCTTGCATAGACATTTGAATCATTGCCTGTTGTACTGTAGCTTTGCTTGTCTCACATGGCATAATGATTGTAACCATGTCTTGAGAATTCAATAAACTTTTATGAGTTAAAAAAAAAAAGAAGTGAATATCTGGTATCTAGTGGTTCCCCTCCACCCCCCCCCCAGATTGCCAGCCTCTCTATATTAAATACAATTCCCTGAAGCCTAGTGGTCCCTCCACCCTCAATTACCAGCCCTGGTATATTAAAAGTAATTTCCTGTTGCCTAGTTGTGCCCCCCAACCTCAGATCACCAGCCATGGTATATTAAAAGTAATTCACTGGTGCCTAGTGGACCCTCTGCCCTACGATTGTCAGCTCCAGTTTAGGAAAACTAACTCTCTGGTGTCTACTGGCCTCCCCAACCTCCACTCGAAGTCCCTGGTATAATAAATAAACTCCCTGGTGTCCGGTGATCCCCCACCATCTATAGAAAGAATAACTCCCTGGCATCTACAGGCACCCCCCCAGCACCACGGGTGCTGACCACCCACCCAGCCAACTCCCCCTTAACTTAAGCAAGGTGCCATTGGAGCCCATATGGTGACCGGCACAGCCCTCCTCTCCATCTTGGCCAGCCACTGTATGCAATGACATGGAGCGAGCATCCTATTATCGCATACAGCAGCCATCCAAGGCGGTGAGAGGAGAACTGAGATAGCCTGATGGGCTCCCATGGCACTGCACACTAAGGTAAGGGCTGTTGGCTGGCTGAAATAACTAGCACCTGCGATGTGGAGGGTGCCACTAGAAACCAGGAGTTATTCTTTATATGAAGTGGTGATCGGGAGTGAGAGGTTCACTAAACACCAGGGTGTTCCTTTATTATACCAGGGTCTGGTGGTGAAGAGGTGGGGAGACCACTAAGCTCTAGGAAGTTGGTATAGGAAAAATAGCCCCTTGGTGTAGTGGTCCCCCTGCCCTCTGCAGACTGGCCCTGGTATAATAAGCGAACAGCCAGGTGTCCGGTAAGCCCCCACTTTTGATCACTGGCCCCTGTATAAAGGAATAACTTACTGGTGTCTAGTGCCCCCCACATTGCAGGCACTGACAACCCACCCAGCCAGCCCCTCTTACCTTTTTTACAATTCAGTATGCTTTATTGAGTTTTCTAAATACACAGACAACAAATTACAAAGGAAGAAGATACCAAACAGTCACAATAAGAGGATAAACAAAATAAAAAAAAAAAGGCAAAAAAATAAGACAAACATCCAACAAAGCCCTTCCCCCATCCTCACCCTCCCAACCAGCTCTACTCACATCGTTTATGTAACTAATGAAATGGCACAAACAGAAAACTTCATGGGAACTTAAAAGAAACTGGAGTATAAAGATTTGTATGGGTGGTGTCAGAACAAAGGAAAGAGAACATAAAACAAAGTGGGGACTACTGCTCCCCTGGTACCAGGGACAGTAAAGTATAGAGAGTCTCCCATCTCGAGTGGAATAGTTGCTCAGGTGGCAATATGTTTTTCCAATATGAGAGCTGTTAAGATCTTAGTGACACTCAAAAAGATGGGATTGTATCGGCAATCCAGTGGCGCACAATTATGAGTTTAGCGACTGCGGAGACGAGAGCTATATGTGCTTTATGGGTGTCTAGCAGATCTCGCAGAAAGAGACCAACGAGGCAAGTGTCAGGGGTAAAAAGGTCTTTAAGGTCCAGGAAAGGGTCAAGTGACTCCTAAATGGCAGTCTAAAAAGGCACCACCTTCGTACAACCCCATAGCATATGGAAAAGATGCCCTTCTTCCTGATGACACCTGATACAAATGGGGGATCCGATGTTACCCATTTTATGCAACTTTGAGGGGGAGTAATAAATGTTATGTAGAATATGAAATTGGGTCAGCCGAAGTCTGTTTTGCTTGATATATTTGTACAGTAACCGCCATATCCCATGCCATGTGGCAGGATCCTCTGGTATATCAAGAGCCTGAGTCCGATAATAGCAAATTCCCGAGGGGGAAGTAGAGTCCAAGGACTGCAACAACTTATAATAATGAGATACCACTTATGGTTGCATTACTGTTTGATGAAATTTCTCATCTATCAAGGAATCCATTGTTCTGAATGGTTGGGGGCGAAGAAAAGAGTGGACAGATTGGGTAATTTGTAAGTATCTAAAGTGGTAAATTATGGGGAACGAAAACTGATCTTTAGCGGACCGGAACAGCAAGATTTGATCTTTTTCGAGAAGTTGGGCAATCAAGACACCTTTCAACTGAGGGCAAAAGGAAGGCATGATAGGTTGGTCAGCAATTTTAATGTTTGGATTACCCAGCACTGATTGCGTCAATGCCTTAGATCAGTCTATGTCAAAGTATTTTTCGAGAGCGAGCCTTGAAAGACCAGTCGAGTGGTATACAACGTAAAGATGAGGGAAGCAGGGAGAGCTTAGCATATACCAAGCTGCAAAGGTAGCTATCATAATGACATACCAATGAGGCATCTATTTCCAACCATAAAGGCTTGTATGAGGTGTAAGAATCAAAATCCTCCATTTCCCATTGAAATAGTTTGCCAGCATGAAGGGCACCGTAATAAAAGAGAAAAATAGGGAGAGATAATCCTCCCTTTAATCTGGGAGCTGTCAATTTGAGGTATGCACAGCAAATCGCCTTTCTAAAGAAAATTGTTAAGAAGTTATTGTAACCTAGTGAGGCAAGGTTTGGCTATGAAAACACCGAGCATTCTAAGGGGGTAAGTTAAACGGGGTAAAACGTTCATTTTTATAACACTTACTCTGCTCCATAAAGAGAGAGGGAGAGAGGCCTATGAAGGTCAAGCTTGAGTGCATAGAGTAATCGGGTAAGATTTTTTTTCACCAGCATAGAAATGGAGCGGGACAGACGGATACCCAGATAAGTCTGAATACAGAGTTACTGGGCCAGACCGAGGGTAGTAATGTCCTTTTTGAGCACTAAATTATTTGGTTTTATTAATGTTGAGCCTGTAATCTGAAACACTTGAGAACCAGTTTATTTCTACAGTAGCATGGGGGAGAGTAACGCCGGGATTTTCCAGATGTAGCAAAAGATCGTCAGCATAAGCCAACAGAAGATATCTTTCCCCCCCAACCGAGATTCCCTGAAAGGATTGATTAAGCTGCAACTTATAAATCAAGGGTTCAAGATATGTTAGAATGGTCAAATGTATGGCAGCTTAGATTCAATGCTAAGAAGTGCAAGGTAATGCACCTGGGAAACAAAAACCCAGGGGAAGAGTACACAATGAGGGGTGAGATACTAACAACAACAAAAATGGAAAGGGACCTGGGGTAGTCATATCAGATGACCTAAAGGTGGGCAAGCAATGTGACAGGGCAGCAAGGAGGGCTGGGGTTACTGGGATGCATAGGGAGGCATCACCAGTGAAAACAGGAAGTTATTATCCTCTGTACAGACAGCTGGTGAGACCCCATCTGGAGTACTGTGTGCAGTTCTGGAGACCCAATCTCCATAAAGACATAGACAGGATGGGAGCTGTCAGAGGAGGCAACTAAAATGGTGCACGGAAGACATATGAAGAGAGACTTAAGGAGCTTAATATGTATAGCCTCCGAGGAAAGGAGGAGAGGGGGACATGATAGAAACTTTCAAGTACCTCAAAGGAATCAACAAAGTCAAGAGGGTAGCATCTTTCAAAAAAGGTGTGCAAGAACAAGAGGCACAATTTGAAGATGGGGGCAGCTCAGAGGTAATTTAAGGAAGTATTTTTCACAGAGTGGGTTGTGGATGCATGGAGCGGCCTTCCGGAGGAAGCTGTGGAGTCAGAATCAGTGGTGGAATTCAAGCATGCATGGGACAGTCATAAGGCAATTCTGGGGGGGTGGGGGTAAGAAGAAGTAGGCTGCTGGTTAACTAGGATCTACAGCTTATCCAGTAGGTAGGGAAATGGGCAGACTGGGTGGGCCAAGCAGTCCCTATCTGCTGTCAAATTCTATGTTTCTATGTTTCTAAGTAATGGTGAAAGAGGGCATCCCTGATAAGTGCCCTGGGACAAGGGGAATGGGTCCAAAAGGAAGCCGTTACACCAGATTTGAGCAGTAGGATCTGTATATAGGATTTTAACCCTATGGACAAATTCTCCTGGGATGCAAAATTTAAGAAGGACTGAGAAAAGATATGGCCATGAGACCCAATCGAAGGCCTTTTCCATGTCCAAGGAGACCAGTGCCGCAGGGACCCTGCTCTCCCCGGACGTGGCAATTAAATGATGCAGTTTTCGCACATGGTCGCTGGACATCCTACCCTTCATGAAACCTACCTGGACCAGACTGACAAGGGAGTCCAAGACTGCAGCCAGACAATTAGCTAAAATTTTAGTAAGTATCTCAATATCTGTATTTAATGAAGAGATGGGCCGGTAGCTGCTAGGCTGGAACTCATCCCTCTCTAATTTCTTAATAAGAGTAATTAAAGCTTCCATGAAGGAGGAGTCTGTGAAACTGGACTCGTACTCACAAGGAAGGGAGCTAACTTTGGAAGACAAGTGATGCACAGTAAAAGTTAGTATTGAAGCCATCTGGTCCAGGGGCCTTATCAGGAGATAACTGGTGAATGGCACTTTGAACCTCAAGAAGGGAAATTTGTTGATCTAAAATGCTCTTCCTGTCTGGATCTAGGACCGGTATTGGAAGGGGATCCAAGTAAGAGGCACTGTCATCCTCATTAGACAAAGCTGGGGTTCACTCGCATATAACTGGAAGTAATAGGCATGAAAGACCGCCGCAGTCTTCCTGGATGTGTTTCAGTTGAGTCTGTATTTTCATCCCAAATACCAGCTATATTCTTTACCGAGTCCAGCTGCTGTAACCTAAGGGCCAGCAACTTGCCGACTCTACCCACCGATTCCAAGTACCTGATTTTGGTATGCTGTAAAGCTAGTTCAGCTTTTTGGAAAGCAGGTCCACATACTGGGCCCTCAGATCATTCGGCCTGATCTAAGTCTCTTTGGAGCTGGATATTGCAAGATCATTTTCAAGCTGTCAGATGTCATGTAGGAGATGTTCCAACCTAGCCTTGAACCTCCTAGCTCGCTTAGCCGTGAGCCTTATACATTCACCACGGACCGCACACTTGGCGGCACCCCATAAAGTATCTACATCAGTGACCAATCCCTCATTTTGCAAGAGAAAGTTTTTAAGAAAATCTTTGATAATCTTGAGAATGTCTGGATTCTGTAATAACTGTGCATTAAGCTGCCATAAGGAATTGTGCTCCCTAGGTCCATTGAGAGAATGGAGAAGAGTGACCAGAGCGTGATCAGAAATAACTGTCGCATGGATGTTGGAAGAGATGAGGCCGTCTAGGTAGTCGTGAGTAATAAGAAAAAAATGGATTCTAGAAGAGGTATAATTCGATGGAGAATAATAGGTGTATTGTGTGTCTTGTGGGTGCAAAAAAGTCGCCAGGGATCAATTAGACTGAGATCATCCATAAACTCCTGGAGTCTCCTTTGTCCTGGGGAAAGGGTCCTACAGTGGGAGCAGATCTATCCCACTCAGACTGATAAATCATATTCCAGTTGCCTCCCAGAAAAATACTACAATCAGTGAGGGGTTCTAGGAAGGGCTAGCTGTGTAATAAAAAAAGGAGGTTATTCTGTATTGGGGCCATAAATGGATCCAAGGATGACCAGCACATACCACTGACACCTTGGAGCAGAATAAAATGTCCTCAGATCCCAAATTCCTGAATCAGTCGGAATGGGAAAGAGCGAGCTATCAAAATGGCAACCCCACCTCTCCTTGTGCTGACGCCTGAACCATAAGCCTGCCCTACCCAGTCTCTGCGAAAATAATGACTATCCTTATGAAGCACATGAGTTTCCTGCAGACATGCAGTATTGGCCCACAGCTGTTTTAAATGACATAATATTATTTGCTGTTTACATCTATCCGTGGCCCCCTTCACATTCCAGGTCACCAATCTATATGGCCCTGCCATACTGAGGCAGTTTACAATATGGTAACTCCTAATCGGAAGACCCCAGTAATATAGGATAAAAATCATGAAGATGTGCCAAGCCACTTAACCCTCCCCTCAACTTCACAAACAACAATGGGATGGATGTGCGGTATCTCAAGGAGGGGGTGACCCCAAGCCACCCTCTTTCTACAAACCAACACTGTACATCCCCTTCCCCCAATTAAAACAACAGTCCTGAAAACATATGAAATTCCGATTTCCCCCTCCCTCCAGTAAGAACTCAATACAATCACGCTAACAAAAGACCCAACTACAGTGAATAGTCCCTCCCCAAGTCCCTGAGACTATTGCCACTCAAATAACTGGTCCATGATGAGTGCCACTCACCATACTTAGCTCTCCGCCACCCTACCCCCACCCTTGTAATACAGAATATGCAACCCCCCCCCACAACCCTGACTAAGAAGGAACCCATAGAAACCATATACTAAATCTAAGGCTAACTACATTTAATTTAACATCAACCAGTAACTCTTGGAGAGTTAACTCTTAATAGAAACCAAGCTGTAAGTCAAAATAATAGCAGGGCCTAAAATAACAAGTACCATAGCAATCCAAAGGATCATTACTAGTCCCACATCTAAAAACTAAAAATAAATTGGGACGAAGAGAAGGGGAAACACCACACACCACAGCACCGCCACTTAGCTACAAATACAGGAATAACATCTCTGTTCCTTTACTAACAACCAAAGGTAAAGAGAGTATGTCTCACCAGTAACAATGCCTATTATTAGAAAGGCTAACAAAGGTGGAAAATGATATTCCAAGAAAAAACAAACAAAAAAACCAAAAACTCGCTAAACTGTAATGAGCTCTCTGATAATAGGGAAAGTCCTGCCAGACTAATCTGATCAAGTTTTTCGACTTGGTTACTAAGATGGTGGACCGGGGGAGAGCAGTGGATGTTATCTACCTCGACTTTAGCAAAGCCTTTGAGTCTGTCCACACAGAGAAGGCTGAGTATATAACTTGAGCATACAGGAGTGGGACAGGAAGTGGTACCATGGGTTAGGAGCTGGCTTAGTCAGAGGAACCAGTCGGTGATGGTCAACAGGGCAGCATCAGGGGATGGGGGGAGGCCAGTGGAGTGCCACAGGGGTCCGTTCTGGGTCCTTTACTCTTCAATATTTTCATAAGTGACATCACTGAGGGGCTGGGCAGGAAGGTGAGTCTGTTTGCAGACGACAAAGATCTGCAACAGAGTGGACACTGCTCAGGGAGTGGAAGAAATGAAAAGTGACCTGCTGTTAGCCAGCCCACCGGCACAGTGGAAAGATTTACCTCTGCACCATGGGCGACCCAGATTCGGGAACGGACTCGGGACGCTCAAGGGCTGGCAGGGAGCGGGGGTGATTTGAGTGGCCATTGCATGCTCTTCACCTCCGTGGGGGTTACCTGTCTCTGGTCTGGGCTCCTGGGCGACCGGAGCACTTGAGTGCTGGTCCTTGGGGGAAGGGGTTAGAGTGTATGATGTGGTTGCGTTGTGGTGCTCGATGTGACACACCCCACCTTCCAAACAAGAAAAAGGCCTCTGATGTGCAGCATGAAGCTTTTCCGGCTGCGGCAGATGCGGAGGGGGGCTCCCAGCACACCTGTGATAGAGCACTGTCGGGGTTGCTGGGGGAGGCTCCAATGGCTCCACCCTGGGGTATAATCTAAGGGGCACTATGTGTGGGCAGCTCCCGGCTTGGCTGCAGCAAGGGTGCGGCAGAAGGAGTTGGCTACTAGAAGATGAAAAGCATAGTAAAAAAAAAAAAAAAAATGACCTGCTCAAGCTAGAAAAATGCTCCAACATGTGGCAATTAAAATTGAATGCAACAAAATGTAAAGTGATGCATCTGAGCAGGAGCAACCCAGGGACGGTCTACTATCTGGGAGGGGACTACAACCATTGAGGAGCTCGCACATGGATGGGGTGCCATGGAAAAATTAAAATACAAAAGTGCAAATCCAGGCACTCATCACCACAAATAAAGCTGACAACCACGAGAGGAAAATATTAAAACATTTATTTGTAAACCTGACGCGTTTCTGGTCCACTGGACCCTTTATCAAAGCATTTGATAAAGGGTCCAGTGGTCCAGAAATGTGTCAGGTTTACAAATAAATGTTTTAATATTTTCCTCCCATGGTTGTCAGCTTTATTTGTGGTGGTGAGTGCCTGGATTTGTGCTTTTGTATCTGGGAGGGGAGCAGCTAACAGCCACCAAACAGGACCAGGATCTTGGGGTCATTATTCTCTGATGACTTAAAAGTGGGCAGACAATGAAAAAGCGGCGCAAAAAGCCAGCAAAATTCTGGGATGCATAGGAAGGGGCATCACAAGTAGAAAGAGGGAAGTGATCATTCCAATATTCAAGTCACTGATAAGGCCCCACTTTGAGTACTGCGTACAGTTCTGGAGGACTTATCTCAGGAAGGACGTGGATAGACTAGAGACGGTACAGAGGAGGGCAACAAAAATGATACAAGGGCTCCATGAATTGCCATATGAAAGCAGATTACGGCAACTCAGCATGTGCTCACTGAAGTAGCACAGAGATGGGGTGACATGATAGAGACATTCAAGTTCCTGAAGGGAACAAACAAAGTCCCTACCCAGGAACTCTTTCTGATCAATAACTCCACAAGGACAAGGGGTCATGAAATGAAATTAAGGGGAGGTAGTTTATGGGATAACATGCGTAAGTTCTTCTTTAGGGAAAGGGTGGTGGCTCCATGGAATAGCCTACCTGCAGAAGTGATTGACTCCAAAACAGTAGGGCAATTCAAATCTGCTTGGAATAGGCATATGGGGATTGTCTCTAAGAAATTCTAAGGGGGGAGTAGCACTCAGGGCAGACTAGATGGATCGTTGTTCCCCATTTGCCATCACTTTCTATGTTTCTGTGTTTATGTTTCTAAGAATAGTAGGCTAATAAATCATTTTCGTGTTGATGTATGCAGAATAAGTCTGGCATGGGGAGGAAATACGTGGTATAATAAGAGTACAGCCAGTTCAACTCACAAATCCGAATCCCCCCCTGAAATATTTAAATCATGTCCAAGGGGAGTTCAATGCCCACCACTTCCAGTGACCCCCAGTAATGAACCAGTATGCCCCCCATAGCAAAATTATCCGGATAACACTGCCGTCTTCCCTCACTTCATTTTCATCATGTAGAACTTCAGCAAAAGGAGGGAGCTCAGGGGGCAGCAGAAATTCATTTGCAAATCAGCTTCAAGAGCTTCCTCTGAGAGTTCAGGGGGGCTGGACCCTCCACTCCGACACTGAGCTCCAACTTTGTATTCCAGAGGAGGCATAGGTAAGCCCAGTTGAATACGAGGTGTAGAATACCCAAGATGGCATAGACAGACACTGGGCCATTGAACCTGCTTACTACCCAAGCAAACGCACTCCATAAAATATCGATTGGGGGGCCGGGGAGAAGTCAAATTAATATAGTAAACAGCCAGAGATGTACTGTGTCACTAGAGGCTGGAGAAGGGTTCCCAATCCCCTCCATTCCATTATCGAAACAAGGAGGGTGTGTGATCAAAATATCGGATTGGTGGGTTCAACCCTTGCCCATATAGTGATGTGAACTAGCTGTAGTTTTGTGACACAGCCCTGAAGAGCTCCCAAATCCCACTAATTAACAAGGCCATAACAAAAAAAATTAGGAATCAGATAGCAGTGCTGAATGGTCTGCGATCATCCCCTCTCCCCTCTGTGCAGCAAACCAAACCAAACAATATACAGTGGCGTGAAAAAGTATTTGCCCCCTTCCTGATTTTCTCTATTATTGCATATTTGTCACACTGGATGTTTTCAGGTCTTTAGACAAAATATAATATTAGATAAAGGGAACCTGAGTGAACAAATAACACTTTTTTTTCTACTTATTTCATTTATTTAATGAAAAAAGTTAACCAACACCAACGGGCACTGTGAAAAGTAATTGCCCCTAGTTAAATCCACCCAATTAAAGGGATAATTAGAGTCAGCTGATTGAACACAGCCAGGCTTGATTACAGCCAGCCCTGCTCAATATAAATCTCACTTATTTTGACCCTTACCATCAGAGTCACGTTGCCAGCACAAAGATTCAACAAGCACATTATGCCATGATCAAAGGAAGTTCCTGAAAAGATCAGAAAAAAATGTGTTGCCCTCTATCAGTCTGGAAAGGGTTACAAAGCCTTTTCTAAGGCTCTGGGACTCCATCGAACCACAGTGAGAGCCATAATCTCCAAATGGAGAACACTTGGAACAGTAGTGAATCTTCCAAGGATGGGCGGCCTGCCAAAATTACTCCAAGGAGGCAGCGAAAATCATTCAGGAAGTCTCAAAGGATCCTAAAACAACATCCAAAGAACTGCAGGCTTCTCTTGCCTCAGCTAAGGTCAGTGTTCACGACTCCACAATCAGAAAGAGACTGGGCAAAAATGGGCTTCATGTGAAAGAGGTAGCGGAAACCACTGCTAACCAAGAAGAACATAAATGCTCGTCTCTCATTTGCCAAGAAGCACCTGGATGATCCACAAGCCTTTTGGGAAAATGTTCTATGGACAGATGAGTCAAAGTGGAACTTTTGGATGACATGGATCCCATAATGTCTCGCATAAAGCAAACACAGCATTCCACAGTAAGAACACCATACCAACAGTCAAACATGGTGGTGATAGTGTGATGGTGTGGGGATGCTTGCTGCCTAAGGACCTGGATGACTTGCCATAATTAAAGGAACCATGAATTCTGCTCTGTACCAGAAAATTCTTAAGGAGAATGTCCGGTCATCCTTCCGTCAGCTGAAGCTGAAGGCGTAGTTAGGCCATGCAGTAAGACAATGATCCAAAACACAAAAGCAAGTCCACATCAGAATGGCTAAAAGAAGTAAAATTAAAGTTTTGGAGTGGCCTAGTCAAAGTCAGACTTAAACCCAATAGAGATGCTGTGGCAGGACCTGAAACGAGCAGGTCATGCTCGAAACCTACCAAATGTTACTGAATTAAAGCAGTTCTAGAGGAAGAGTGTTAAAATTCCTCCACAGCGATGTGAAAGACTAATATTGAATTATAGGAAGTGTTTGGTTGCAGTCATTGCAGCTAAATGTGGCATAACCAGTTATTAAGTGTAAGAGGGCAATTACTTTTTCACACAGTGCCGGTTGATGTTGGTTAACTTTTTTTCATTAAATAAGTGAAATTAAAAAAAAAAAAAAGTGTTATTTGTTCACTCAGGTTCCCTTTATCTAATATTACATTTTCTCTAAAGACCTGAAAACATCCAGTGTGACAAATATGCAATAATAGAGAAAATCAGGAAGGGGGCAAATACTTTTTCACGCCACTGTATCTCAGCAATAACATGTAAACATTGGCATTCTTAAACAGTATTATAAAATAACCACGTTACAAAAAAAAAAGAGAATGCAGTGTCCAAAATGAGTCATTGATTTATAGCTGACAACACTCAAAAAATGTTTCCCACTCCGATATAGCCAAGCAGTTTGGTAGCAAAAGAGTCAGATTCGTCCTGAGCCGCACAAGGGTATGTTGCGATAAGGGACGAAAGTATTCAATGGAGAATACTGAACTGATTTAGGAAATCCCTTTATGAATCCGCAGAAAGAAGTGAGCGGATGATCGACCCCGTTAGGCATACAGACCAGTGTCCTTATGATCTCCAGGGCCAGAAAGGAATACTAGCCAACATATAATGCTACCTGCAAAGCTTTAATCCACAGTGTCTGAAATGTGTGCTACCTCAACAAATTATGTAACACAGCAGAACAGAGCTTGGTCTGTTTTCACTAAAGCCTCCATATTGCACGGTATTCGCTGGACGAAACAGGGGACTTCCTTTTTTTTTTTTGTCAACTCTTTCTCTCTGGCACCTGGGAACTCTCTCAGGCTGTCCACACATACCTCCGTCACTCTACCACCCACCTGATGCCTGCCCTATGAGAACCAGGGACAGACACCACCACCTACCTCAGAACAATGGACCCCCTGCTCTGCGCCCCCCCCCCCAAGGCAGGACTGCCTCCCTCTCCTGGCACTCTATCTGGAATCTAGTGCATCGGCCCAGGCAGGATGGAGGATTGGAAGAGAGGAGGGATGAGCCTGGTATTGGGTGTATGGTGGCGGGGCACTGGAGGTAGCAGTCACCTATCCCAGAGCTTTTGCAGCTTAACTCATTCTATCTGATGCTGCCATTTGGGGCCAGATTAAGCAATGGATGGTTCTGATGCCATATGACACTAATCGGTATAATGGGTTAAGTTCCCCCTGGAGTTCAGATGTGCAATGACGTCTGCTTAGGCACGCTGCTGATGTCTGCCACCACTCCACCCCTGAATAGTATCAGCACCTGTAGCATCACGATCTCCATCGGAGGCCGCCAAGATGCCGAAGAAACCCTGAAACCCTCCCTGGGAGAGGCGAGCAGTCCTCCAGATTCTCAATCCTCTCGCTCCCCTGCTGATCCCCAGCACCCAAATCCCTTCCCAAACCCAGGATGCCGGCATGGCGCGAGGTGTGGTATCCAGCGCCTTAACCCCCAGCATCACCGGGCCTGCTCAGGGGACCTCCATTGACAGTCTAAGCCTCTTGGCGGGATTATCCCAAGCTGAATTAGTAACCTCTCCACAAAAAGGTACCAGGAATTCGTCTCCATTTGTAGAATAATGTAGGGAGAGGAAATGCTTAATGCCGGATTCTGAATCAATGCAGGAAGTCTCCTGCAAAGTTGAAACCATGGTAGGTAAAAATGAAGGGCTCAGCAGCCCGGAGGTTATTTAAAGTTTCCAACGAAGTGAAAACAATACAGGTCACTAAGGTATAAACTTTTGTATAGTGTAAAGATGGTGTACTCGGCTGGCCAGAATTTAAGGAGGCATTGGAGTGTGGGAACGCGTCGGGATAAGGATTGGCAAAAGCTCACACACTCAGTATCTTTGTGTAAGTGCCCACACAGAGGGAAGATTAGTGGTCTCCTACTCGAGAAGCAACTCTTTAAATTGCCAGATCTAGTAAGAGATGACTCTGGTATAAGATCTGTCTGAATGTGTAAGATTAGTTAGTAGTCCGGAAAATGTTTAAATCCGAAAGTAAGCGCTGAGCCATAAGCACATCAGATGAGAGACGTGAAAAGCTTGAGGTAGAGGGCGGGCAGTTCTGACTTAGCCAGCTCAAAAGATTCAGAATTCTTGAGGGTACCTTTGGAATAGCGCTATTTTATAAATAAATGTTGATTGATTGATTGCAGTTCAGCTGGAGCCTTGCAGGATACAACATCCGAAAATGAATTTGGGCAGCCATCAGTTTAGAGACTACCGGGGAGTAGGCAGCTCTTTTGAGGTGCACCGAGTGGGGCAGGTCTTGTGCTGTTGTCACTTTGTGACCATCCCATTCCAATGATTTGATTTCTGTAATTTTAGTAAGAATGTGAGTTTTACTGAGGAAATTTAAGCAATTTGAAGATCAAGGGTCGTGCTGGGGCACCCTGCTGAGGAGTGGGTCGAAGGGCTTTATGCGCACATTCCACAGTGTAAGTCAGGCCATTAGGAGAAGGACCCGCTACTTTTTCACAAAACATTTGTACAAAAACAATAATGTTGTGACCCTCCAAACTTTCCGGTAATCTAATAATTACCAAATTGTTCCTGCGGCTACGTCCCTCAAGGTCTTCGATCTTCTCCTCCAGACAGTGCAATCTCTGTCGGAGGGACTCAGATTCAGGCTCCATATGATTACGCCAGTCTTCCATGGAGCTAATTCATACTTTGGCATGGATCCATGACCGGTTGTCGACAAAATTTTTGTCGAATGACTGTACAGCGAAACTATTGTGTTGACCGCATTTGCAGTTGGCATACGGTTTCTCACTAAGAAACCTGTTTTCTTCGGGGGGCTTTGCCCCCGAACCCCCATGCAATAAATATAATCAACTCCAAGTCAAAGCTGATTAGGGGAGGGGGTGCAAGACCCCTGGAATACACTGCTGGGGTCCAGCACTGACACTACAGTGACGTGGCGCTGTAGTCGCTGTGGTGACGGTCACTGTCAAAATGTCGCTGTCGGCAGTGTATACCCTTCAGCATCACCCACTCTCCCTGTTAGATTCTCCATTGTAGACCTGATTGTTTTAAGTTTGTCAGTTATATTCTGGAGTACTTCTTTTACAGAAGTAAATTCCTGGAGGAAGTGCTCTTCAGTTAGGGCCTGACTTGAAGCCCCAGTCTTGGCATTACTTGAACCCTGAGCTTTGTATCTCTTTGAGGCCTTGTCCCTCTCTGGCGTTGGTGGAGGGGTATGACACACTGGTGCTGGCTTCATTTCTGCTTCCATTTTTACAGAAAATTCTCTATCTGTTGGAGCCTCTGTGGTGTTACAAAGGAGAAGTTATAATAGAAGTCTCCAGTAGAGATATTAAATAAATGCCCATAAAAAAGGTTTTAGTAAGAGGTGAGGAGCGAAGCCAAGGAGCTAAGCTGCTTCTTCAGCAAGGTGCATCACATGACCCCGCCCCCCTTACCCTAAGTGCCCATGCCGTAAGAGCCCATATGGTGACCAGCACTGCATTGCTCTCAGCACTTCAGCTGGCCACCGTATGTGATGTATGTATGTATGTAGGTATGTATTCCATTAAAGTGTAGTAATTTTATAACCAGAGGGAGTGAAATACAACTGAATTTGCTTTTTATACTCTGCTTGAGACCTAGGATTTAGAAGGATATTTTTGCAACTTTTTAGAAGTGTCCTGCTGGCTGAGGAGCGAGTTCATTTTTATCCCTGGGTTCAGTAGAGTTGTTTCTGTAGGTGCAGTGGTCTAGTAAATTGTGGTGTGGGTTGAATTACTGTAAAGAAGGGCAGCACTCACCACGGTAGTGGAGCAGTGGTGTAGTTGATTGTTTCTGACAGTCACCGGTGGTTGCGGAACACCCACCCACCCACACTTCCCTCACCCCACCCACCCCAGGCGTGGCATTTCCTTTATAGCCAAGATTCTGACATCACTTCCTCAACAGGTCAGGAGGCAGAACTCTGTCATATACTTAATAACCCAGCACAGTGCATAAAAGGTAAGTACAGCCCCCCTCAAAAAAAAAAAAAAAAAATATATATATATATATATAAATATTACATATTGTATATTATAAGGGAGAGGGGCATGTGGGGAGTAGTGCAATGCACTGGCTGTGGAGCAGCAGTTTTCAGGGAGACATTCTGGAAACTACGTTGCTGCCCTATTTGTAGGCAACTGTCAGCTCTGAGGTAGGAGGTTGCCCATCTCCATGCTGAACTGACAAGGACTGTGGAGGCCTACCCCACCCAAAGAGCACCAGTGCCACAACCACTGCCTCAGAGGTTGCCAAGTATGAGGAGCAGTTGGACCACAGTGGGTTCGGGAGGGTGAGGGTGGTGGAACAGAGGTGCATCTCTCTAGTTGTACCTCTAAGCAATTCATATGCCATTCTGGCAGAGCAAGGTTCCTCTATGATGACACCCTCAGTGGAGACCAAGGAGAATGCTGGGGACATCTACAAGGGAGACCCACAAAAGGGTGGCAAGGGACACCACAGGGGAAGGAAACAGCTTCTGGTAGGGGAATCAGTTGTTAGGGGGGGTAGAACTGGGGAAGGGAAGGGAGAGGGAGGTAAGGTGCCTGCCTGGTGCCATGGCTTGGAGGGACAGGAAGCGAATCCTCAGGATTGCAGAAGCAGCATCACAGGAATGGGAACTAGATATCATTGTCCACCTTGGGACAAATGACCTAGCTAAGCATGAGATCAATGCAGTGCAGGATGAGTTTGTGGAGTTGGGGAGGGGCCTCAGACAGACAGCAAGCACAGTAACCTTCTCAGAGGTGCTGCCAGTCTACGGCATGGGTGAGGTTAGGTTACTGCCCACCATGCAGTTTAATGAATGGTTGCAAAACTGGTGCAGAGCACAGGGCTTTGGCTTCATTGGGGACTGGGGGTCCACCTGGAGAGATGTAGGTCTGTAGTGGCACGATGGTCTGCATCTGTCCAGGAAGGGAACCAAGCTCCTAGGTGATAGGTTTAAATGCTTCATTGGCAAGTGTAACCCCCAGGTGGCGCTGTCCCAAGGGCTACTACCCCTGCCTGCTTGACTACTGACAGGTTGAGAGGGCCTAGGTTCTATGGCGGGTGCCTCCACACAGAGGTCAGGGTTTGTAGTGGTTAGACTAGCTTGGTCACAGCCCTCTGGGACACTGAGACCCCTTTTTATTCCCTCTAGTGGCTCTCACAATACACAGGAGTTACAGCCCCAATACCCCACGTGTACACACTGTTCACTCATAAAGTACCACTTACCCTCGAGACTGATTCTGCAGCACGTCTCTGAGGACCCCCTGTAAAATAAGGTTAAACAACATACCCAGCAAAATACAATACTGTTTGCATAAATACCAACACCACAGACAGTATATAGTATAACAACAACAAATCTGATTTATTTAGTGGACAGTAACACGGGAGGGGGCAATCAGGTTAATTGGCAGAATTAAATCACAGTACTGTGCACACATACAAGGTCTGAAAAGTCACACTCTGGGTACCCAGGTTGGGGGCTAGCCAGGTCCATTGCCTGGGGTTGGCCAGCAGGTGCAGATGGACAGGGCCCTGTAGAAGAAAATATATGCACAACACCCAGTTGTAATCTGGAGCCAGATGGCTCAGTCCATGAAGAAGTGAAACAACAATAATTAGATGACACACTTGTAATTGAAAACAGGCTGCAGGGAATACCCTGATTTGTGCTCACAATACCCAAGCTGAGAACCGGATGGTGGATGTTCTTCTGAGTTGCCAGAACAACAGGGCATGGAGACAAGGTCCTTGTGACGGACCACACTGCAGTAGATAGCAAACGGATTTAGTCCGAGACAAGCTGGGGTTTGCTTCCAGCTTCAACACACAGCACACAGCACAGGGGATTGGAAATAGCGATTCCCCACAAGCACTACGTACATTCATATGTAAAAGAAAAGTACTATACCAGGCAGGCTGCTACTAGATCCCAATCGCAATTACTGCAAAATACCCGGGAGCACACTTAGTAGCTTCAGTTCCTGACAAACCGAGCACGATTCAGCAATTTCTCCAGTCTTCTACAGGGTGAGCCTGGTTTCCACTCTTCAGACTTCCTTCTTTCTCCTCACAAATCGGATTCAGTCTGAACTGGCACTTACAACGGCTGCAGGCTGAACCTCAGGGCCTCACTTGGGCTTCGCATGAAACTATACACCGCAGAAGCACAGAGCTCCTTCTCTCTTCACTGCCACAACTGATCTGATTTTTCCAGTCACAGAGCAGGGCATTTCCTTTAGCTCCACACCATTCTGTTGGCTGGTTCGGCTGTCACTCACAATGAGACTCCCTCTGTGGGTGAAAAAAGGTGCCAAGGTCAAAACTACATTCCCAGAGTCACTGCCCATACAATGCCCTTGTGGCTGGCTCAAAACTGAGAGTCCAAGTTTCGATTTGTCCCCAAGCTCCATTTTAAGGAACCCCTCCCCATTGACTGGTCCATTTCAGCAGTTCAGGACCAAAATGAAAGAGCTACACTGAAACAGTTCGTGCTGAAATGAAGACAGGTTAGACAAACTACATTTTCTCTGTCATTCCAAATGATTTCTGGCAAATAGTTATATCTTTCAACAAGGCTCCCTCTGCACATGTAGCGATGGCAGAAACAGAGCGAATTGACAGCAGCTCGGACGGGATTCGAGCATTAAATACACAGTCCCCCCATACAAACTAATTAAGTCTGCAAGCAGACAGCTCTTAAAGAGACAGTACGTGGAGGCTCTAATAGCACTCACTTGAAACTACATTTAAACAGCTTAAATGCCGAACACCGCCCAGACTTGGAGCTTTCAGGCAAGCTCCTGGAAGACTTTTGGGAACTCCCATTTGCAGGGGGGTTACACCCTTTCTGGCCTGGAAAAACTTGGCGTCCGCGTCAAGTAAATACCCCCATAACTTTCAATATAACCATATACATTTACATCAGTATCACATTAGGCTTATACATGTGATCATCACTCAACATATCACCTTACCAGAAACACATTTCTGAAACTTTTTAGTACATCACTTTTTACACAGTATTATACACAAATTGTACCGTAACTCAGGTTATTACCTCCTGTAGATGAAACTTGAAAAGAGGGGGCCCTTCCCTATCAGCTACGTTGGGGCTGGATGGGGCAGGGGCACCATACCTAGAGGGCAACACAAGTAACTTGGAGTTAGCACTGATGTTCAGTTTGGGCAATGAGCTCGGGGACACATACACTCCTTTATGGACAACATTGAGAGGCAAGTCCACAGGCCTCCCAGGGGAATCATAACTAAGGTGCACCACAGGCTTTACAGCTCGACCAGTCCTTCTAGGGGGAACCGTTATAGTCTCTGTGTTTTTATCCCCACTTTCAGCAGTGTCTTCACTTGTCAGGGGAACTTTCATTGGGGTAGAAAGACTAGAACTGGGGACACTCTCAGCTCCAGGAGTTGCAATCTCTGAATTCACCATACTTGGCTCACATGGAGAGTTTTCTGACACTGGCAGTGAGCTGTCGGGGCACTCACCACACTCTTCGTGTTCTGGTATGTCACCAGCTTGTTCCAGTCCATCATTTTCCTCCTCCGAAAGCTCAAACAGTTCAACCATACACAATGATTCCATATCATCTGACTTGATGCTTTGCACTTCACTTTCTGGGAGCATTGGCTCCAGGGACAAAGCTGGGGGCTTAGACAGTCCCGAAGGCCCAGCTTCATCTCCGGGATTGATTAGGGGATTGCCCCGAAACAACTGACTCAGTTCTTAAGAAGGGTAGTATTCAAAACCACACTCACTTTCCTCTGACATGGACTGACAGTCATGTTCAACTGGGACTTGTGGAGGGGAACCCTTTAATTCAGCTTCTGTAGGTGCAGACTTTCTTGACTTTTGCTTAGCAGCAGCTCTAGTCACTGGTCGAGAGGGGGCATTTTCTGGGGGTTCAGACTCAATCAAGATTTGTCCAATGGGCAGTAAATGATTTCTATGCATTGTTGTCACATCTTATGAGTTATTCTCCGGCCTTACTTTGTACACTGGCAGATCATTTAGTTTGCCTACCACAATGTGGGGGAGATGGCGCCACCTATCAGCAATCTTGTGTTTGCCATGCAGTCCCAGATTTCTTAGCAACACCCGATCTCCCTCCTGGAGTTCCAGTGCTTTCACTTTTTTTGTCATACCTTTCCTTGCTGGCCAGATTTCTTTTGGCAGACATGGTTTGAGCCAGTTGGTATGCATGATTTAGTTGGGCCTTTAACTTTTGCATATACTGTAAATGGTTATCAGCTCGAACCCCATCAGGGGAAACTCCAAAACAGACATCTACCGGTAGTCGAGCTTCTCTTCCAAACATCAGGCGATAGGGGGAGAACCCAGTGGCATCACTTTTGGTGCAGTTGTAGACATGTGCCAGGGTGCTAATTTGTTGGCTCCATCTGGGCTTGTCCTTTGGGTGGAGGGTGCCTAGCATAATGCGGTTGAAACGATCAGGCTGTGGGTCCCCCTGGGGCTGGTAAGGGGTGGTTCTGGACTTTCGCACTCCCCACAGAGAAAGTAACTCTTTGATCAGATGACTCTCAAAATCCCTCCCTTGATCAGAATAGATTCTTTGTGGTGCCCCATAGTGAACAAAAAAGTTTTCTATAACTACTTTGGCCACAGTGGATGCCTTCTGGTCCTTGGTGGGGAAAGCTTGGGCATATCTTGTAAAATGGTCAGTGACCACCAGCACATTACTGATATTTCTTTGATCTGGCTCCAAACTCAGAAAATCAATACAGACCAGCTCCATGGGGGCACTGTGGTGAAGTTAACTAGGGGGACGGCCCTCTGGGGCAAAGCTTTCCTCTGTAAGCAGTGACTACAAGTTCTAATGTGTTGTTCAACATCAGCCCCCATCTTAGGCCAATAGAATCTGGATCTCACCATGTCAAGTGTTCTTTCTATGGCAAGGTGCCCCATGTGGTTGTGTAGGGACCTCAGCACCAAGTTTCGAAAGGCAGTGGGCAAAACTAGCTGTTTATCTATTTGTCCCCATCTGTCTACTGTTTCTCTGTATAACAGTGTATTAATCAGTTTCAACTTAGGACCTTCCTTGCATAACAATGCAGTTCTCAAATCAGTGGAGTGTAACTTGGATACATCTTTCCCTGCGTAGAGGGCTTCTAGAGCCGATTTGATCATGGGATCTCGGGATTGAGCCCGCTGAATACTGTCATTGTCCAGCTGAGGCAGTGCACCAATGTCTATTGCAGAAAAGTGGCAATAAGCAGCAGGTATGCAATTCTCAGAGGGTCCCAAACAATCCACCATACAGTCCACTGCGTCAATGGACATTTGTTCCTCCCTGTCAAACTTCTGGCAGAGTGCTCGAATATCAGGTTCTGACAGTCTGACCCAGTCATTCCGAGGAACAGGCCTCCATGAGAGAGCATCAGCATCTATGTGGTTCAGGCCTCCTCTGTATTCAACAGCATAGTCATATGTAGATAATGCAGAAAGCCACCTATGGCCAGTAGCATCCAACTTAGCTGAAGTCTGCACATGGGTCAAAGGATTATTGTCAGTTTTTACTAGTATCTTAGCCACATACAAGTACTCGTGGAACTGGTCAACAATGGCCCACTTCAAAGCTAGGAACTCTAATTTATGTACAGGATAGTTCTTTTCGGATGGGGTCAGGCTTCTACTGGCAAAGGCCACTGGTCTCAGGCCATTCTCGTGCTCCTGGTACAACACAGCCCCCAAGCCCTGCAGGCTAGCATCAGTGTGTGGGACATAGGGTTTTGCTGGATCTGCATAGGCCAGGACAGGAGCGTGGGTAAATTGATATATAATCTCATGAAAAGCAGCTTCACAATCAGGTGTCCATCGTGCCCCAAAAACTTCATTAGGATGAAAATATACTCTCTCAGTCTCAGGGGGAGCTGACCTCTTGTATTTTTTGTGGGTAGGAGGTAACCTTGAGTAAGATTAAGTAAAGGACGGATCACTTTTGAATAGTCCTTGATGAAACGGTGATAGTAGCCACAGAATCCCAGGAATCTTTGCAGTTCTTTTAGATTGTGGGGCTGTGGCCAGGTGGTAAAGGCCTCAACTTTACTTGGGTCAGTCTCTATTCCCTTGGTGGAGACTATATGCCCCACATACTTTACAGAGGTTTGGAAGAACTGACATTTATCGATGGACAGTTTCAGGCCAAAGTCTTCCAGTCGGTCAAACACCTTGAATAATCTGCTCTCATGTTCCTCCAGTGAGCTGCCAAACACAATAACATCATCTAGGTATACCAGGCACTCTAATAAGTTCATGTCCCCCACTGCACGCTCCATCAGTCACTGAAAAGTAGCTGGGGGCGCCTGAAATCCCTTGAGGCATCCTCATGAATTTATAGAAGCCAAGTGGACAGATAAAGGCGGTCTTCTCACGGTCTTCTGGGGCCATCGGGATCTGGTAGTATCCTGTGAAGATCCAGCACAGAGAACCACTTGCTACCATTCAGGCAGTCCAAAGCATCCTGAATGCGGGGCATTTTATACTGATCAGGGATAGTCCACCGGTTTAAAGTGCGATAATCCACGCACATCCTTACTGTCCCATTCTTTTTTCTCACTACCACAATAGGGGAAGCATATGGGCTTCTGGATTCTTGTATTACACCAGCAGCAAGCATCTCTTGCAGATGCCGTCTCGCATCATCTGTGACAGCAGGGGCCAGGCGTCGAGACCTCTCATGAAGTGGCCTATCATCATGCAGCTGGATGTGGTGCTCAGCTCCTTACACACATCCTATGTCCTATTCCTTTAAAGAAAACACCTGGTCTCTCTGGGCAAGCTTTCTACTGATTCTCATCTTCCATTCAGCTGGTAACGGGGAGTCCCCAAAATCAAACAAGTCGGGCGTCACTCTGTCATTTTCCCCTGAACACTTGTTACTGGGTAGCACTGCAGTATCTGCACAATGTACATTAGCCAGGGTGCAACCTCTGTTTACTCAAATCTCTGTATAAGACACATTACGAATTTGGACCATTACCCTTCTAGCATAAGCATGGGCTCTGACAGGCAAAATACTTGACTTGACCATCAGTCCTTCTGGCAATTTCCCATCACCTGGTGCATCCAGCATGAGGATTTTATTCTTGACATCCTTTCTGATACAGACTTCCCCCTGTAGGGTACTCTGGGCATTTGGCGCCAGGATCAGAGACTCAGGATCCTTCTTCCAGACAATTCCAACCGGTTCGTCTGGTTCCACTTTTTTAGCATCTCTCTCTGCCTCATAGGCCTTCTTGATCAAGGCCGGAATTCTTAAAGCTCTACCACTCTGTGACCCCTGTTTCTCATAACACAGCTGTGCCAACCATCCAAACATATGCGCATTCGTCCCAATTAGTAGAGGAACCCCATCATACAGTCCAGTACGGGGACACACTACGGCCAGAGTCTCTACTTGCTCTGCCACTCCAGCCACGGAGATGGGAAAAGACAGCCAAATTCGGATATATCCAGAGTAGGGGTAGGCCTTCTCACTTAACCCTGAGACATGCAGCCCCTCCAACGGTTGTAAGGGTACATCAGACAAATGCTTCTGATACCGGTCTTGGAACATAATTGTCACTTGGGAGCCACTGTCTAATACAGCTGTGGCAGACACTCCATTCACCTTTACAGTGGTCTTCATGGAGGGACCCACTATTCTGGATCAGTCTGGAGAGGCAGTAGCGGGGGCCTGGGCAACGGACCTTGCCACAAAGGAACGTGAGTTAGCATTTCTGTAACCCTCACTGGAATCATTTCGTGCACCTCTTAACCACTGATTTCTTCTCTGAAGCTCTCCCTGTAGCCTGTATACCACTTTGTGTGGGTCCTTTGGGAACCGGTACTCTCTCTTCATGTGCCCATCCTTCCCACAATTATAGCAAAACATAGTTTCTGGTGTTTGAGCTGGCCGAGGCGTCACACTGAGGGCCAGGCCAGGGGTACTATTAACTGGGAACCTTGGGGCCATCTCGGTCTGTGGCGTGATAAGCATTTGGAGGTATCTCGTCAATTTCCCCACTTCCATGGTCAAGACATCGAGTTTTGAGCTGTTGTCAGCAGGAGATGCATGGGTGGGTACCCCCAACCCCATAGCAGATGCAATCGGGCAAGTGTCAGTGCCCGTACTTGTAGGAGTGGCCTTCATGATGAGACTGTCTGTTGCTTTCCTAATCTCCATCAGCAGTTCACCCCATGGTGGCACACCCTTTTTCTTCTCAGAGCACTCATTAACTGCCAACCTCTGCCCCTGAACTTCACTTGATGGGTCACCCTCAGTCACTCGGGTCGTAGCAGCAGCTATTGGTGCAAGTCCCTCCCGAGGTCACCGTTTCTTAACCCCTCGAATTTCTCTCATTAGCTCATCATAGGAGGGTTGGGATTCCAGTCGATTGGCCAGGCGTAACTGAAGCAACAGCAGTTCTGAGAAAGGGGCAGACTTAAGGATCCTGTCCAGCTTGGTTCGGTCCAATTCAGTTGCTGGCAAACTACCCTTTCTGAGGCATTCTTGCAACAGTTTTTCCAGCCAAGATACATACACAGACAACAACTCCCCTTGGTACTGTTGTGCATTTCTTACTCTCCACCACAGGTCCTCATCGGAATCTGGGCTCCCATACACATTCTCCAAGTCGTCAAGATAGTCCTGTGCAGTCGCTTCAGGGATACTGGCTCGTTTGGCATGGATGGTAGCCAGGACAGGATGGGCTCTCTTAACCTCTTTTGCTTTTTCTACTTCCAGGCATTACCATTCTAGCCATGAGGGCAACATAGTCTATCCAGGTCTCCCAGTCATCCTCCTTGTGGGGTGGGGAGGTGCTGGAGAAATTTCAACCTGCAGTAAAAGTCGTGACTATTGGCAGGTACAGAAATAGGGGCTAGCACTGGTATGGAAGGAGGGGCAATAACTGGTGCTGGAGGGGGAGAGGGTGTTGGTGGAGGAACGTTCTCAGGTGGCAATAATAGTTTCTTTAAATCCTCCACAGTTTTCCCTTCCTCCAGCAACAATTTAACAAATTTCTCCTCAAAAGTTTCAGATAGTGGGGGGGGCTCATCCCCCCTTGGGTCTTTACGGTCCTTAGTTATCACTCTCCAGGCAGTGAGGGCGCTCTCTGGGGTAAGTCTGTGGCACTTTGGAGCCATCTATGGGGTTCTTATACTCTACTAGGGCCATGAAAGTGTCGGTGAGCAGATTAGCATGTCGACCTGCCACTACAGGGTTTTGTAAACCTTCCACTTTGGAAAGTACTTCCTGTAAAGTGTCTGTATTGATACCCAAGGGGATGTCCAGGATAAGCATAGCATTTTGGGGGTCGATCTCCTCCCCAATACACCACTCCACCAACCGGTGCACAGCCACTTCTGTCAGGGTACCCATTTATTTTTTAACAGTGGTTCGTAAATGTGGCCACTAGAGGGCATAAAATCCAGCAGTGAGCCTCCAGATGTAACCCCAGGTGGCTGTCCCAAGGGCTACTACCCTGCCTGCTTGACTACTGACAGGTTGAGGGGCCTAGGTTCTATTCTGAGTGCCTCCACCCAGAGATCAGGGTTTGTAGTGGTTAGACTAAGCTTGGTCACAGCCCTCTGGGACACTGAGACCTTGTATTCCCTCTGTGGCTCACACAGTACACAGGAGTTACAGCCCCAATACCCCACGTATATACACTGTTCACTCATAAAGTACCACTTACCCTCGAGACTGATTCTGCAGCACATCTCTGAGGACCCCCTGTAAAATAAAGTTAAACAACATACACAGCAAAATACAATACTGTTTCTGTAAGTACCAACAGCACAGACAGTATATAGTATAATAACAACAACAAATCTGATTTATTTAGGGGACAGTAACATGGGAGGGGGCAATTGGGTTAATTGGCAGAATTAAATCACAGTACTGTGCACACATACAGGGTCTGAAAAAGTCCTCTGGGTACCCCAGGTTGGGGGATAGCCAGTCCGTTGCCGAGGTTTGATGCATGATGCAGATGGACAGGGCCTGTAGAAGAAAATGTATGCACAACACCCAATTGTAATCCGGAGCCGGATGGCGCAGTTCATGAAGAAGTGAAACAACAATAATTAGATGACACACTTGTAATTGAAAACAGGCTGCAGGGGAATACCCTGATTTGTACTTACAATACCCAAGCTGAGGACCGGATGGTGGATGTTCTTCTGGATTGCCAGAAACAATAGGGCATGGAGACAAGGTCCTTGTGACTGGACCCCACTGCAGTAGATAGCAAACGGATTTAGTCCAAGACAAGCTGGGGTTTGCTTCCAGCTTCAACACACAGCACACAGCACAGGGGACTGGAAATAGCGATTCCCCACAAGCACTATGCACATTCATATGTAAAAGGAAAGTACTATACCAGGCAGGCTGCTACTAGATCCCAATCGCAATTACTGCAAAATACCCAGGAGCACACATAGTAGCTTCAGTTCCTGACAGACCGAGCACGATTCAGCAGTTTCTCCAGACTTCTACAGGGTGAGCCTGGTTTCCACTCTTTAGACTTCCTTCTTTCTCCTCACAAATCGGATTCAGTCCGAACTGGCATTTACAACGGCTGCAGACTGAACCTCAGGGCCTCGCATGTGCTTCCCGCGCGAAACTATACACTGCAGAAGCACAGAGCTCCTTCTCTCTTCACTGCCACAACTGATCTGATCTTTCCAGTCACAGAGCAGGGCATTTCCTTTAGCTCCACACCATTCTGTTGGCTGGTTCGGCTGTCACTCACAATGAGACTCCCTCTGTTGGTGAAAAAAGGCACCAAGGTCAAAACTACATTTCCCAGAGTCACTGCCCATACAGTCCCCTTGTGGCTGGCGCAAAATTGAGAGTCCAAGTTCCGATTCGTCCACAGTCTCCATTTTAAGGAACCCCTCCCCATTGATTGGTCCATTTCAGCAGTTCAGGACCAAAATGAAAGACCTACACTGAAACAGTTCTTACTGAAATGAAGGCAGGTTAAACAAACTACATTTTCTCAGTCACTCCAAATGATTTCTGGCAAATAGTTATATCTTTCAACAAGGCTCCCTCTGCACATGTAGCGACGGCAGAAACGGAGCAAGTTGACAGCAGCTCGGGCGGGATTCGAGCATTAAATACACAGTCCACCCATACAAACTACATAGAAACATAGAATTTGATGGCAGATAAGGACCGCTTGGCCCACCCAGTCTGCCCATTTCCCTACCTAATGGATAAGCTGCAGATCCTAGTTAATCAGCAGCCTACTTCTTTCTACCCCCACCCCCCTAGAATTACCTTATGACTGTCCCATGCATACTTGAATTAAACCACTGTTTTTGACTCCACAACCTCCTCCAGAAGGCCGTTCCATGCAACCACAACCCTCTCTGTGAAAAATATCCTCACATTACCTCTGAGCTGCCCCCATCTTCAAATTGTGCCCCTTGTTCTTGACACCCTTTTTTGAAAGATGCCCTCTTGGACTTTGTTGATTCTCTTGAGGTACTTGAAAGTTTCATCATGTCGCCTCTCTCCTCCTTTCCTTGAGGCTATACATATTAACTCCTTTAGTCTCTCTTCATATGTCTTCTGGTGCAGACCCTGCACCATTTTAGATACCCTCCTCCTACAGCTTCCATCTTGTCTATGTCCTTGCGGAGACTGGGTCTCTAGAACTGCACACAGTACTCAGATGGGGTCTCACCAACTGTCTGTACAGAGGATAACAACTTCCTGTTTTCTACTGGTGATGCTCTCCTATGCATCCCAGTATCCCCCAGCCCTCCTTACTGCTCTCTCACATTGCTTGCCCACCTTTAAGTCATCTGATATGACTACCCCAGGTCCCTTTCCATTTTTGTTGTTGTTAGTATCTCACCCCCATTGTGTACTCTTCCCTGGGTTTTGTTTCCCAGGTGCATTACTACACCTCTTAGCATTGAATCTAGCTGCCATACATTTGACCATTCCTCTAACCTTGCCAAGTCCCTTCTCATCCTTTCCATCCCACCTTGTGCATCAGCTCTGTTGCAGATCTTTGTGTCATCTGCAAAGAGACATACTTTTTCTTCCAGTCCCTCTGCAATGTAACGCTATAAAGACATTGAAGAGGACCGTCCTAATAATGAACCCTGAGGTACCCCACTAGTAACCCCCTTCTTCAGAGTGGATTCCATTTAGTATTACCCTCTGTGTCCTATTCTCCAGCCAATTCTTTACCCAGGCTATCATCTTGGGACCCACTTCCAGGCTGGCTAACTTGTATATTGATCTTTTGTGTGGGACTGAGTCAAATGCCTTGCTAAAGTCTAGGTGAGGCCATGTCCACAGCCCCTCCCTGATCTACTACTTTGGTCACCCAGTCAAAGAAATCTATTAGATTCATCTGGCATGACCTTCCTGCTGTGAATCCATGCTGCCTTGGGTCCTGTGCCTCTGGCCTCTAGGGTACTGACATTTCTTTCCTTCAGAGTGATTTCATCATTTTCCTTATCACTGAGGTTAAACTAACAGGTCTGTAATTTCCTGCTTCTGCCCTGCTCCCACTTTTGTGAAGGGGAATCACATCTGCCCTCCTCCAGTCCTCAGGTACCACCCATCCTCCCATGATTTGTTAAAGAGGGTAGTCAGTGGTGTCACTAGTTCTACCCTTAGTTCTTTTAGAATTCTGGGATGAATCCATCAGGCCCCATTGCTTGTCCACCTTCAGTTTTAGAGTTCTTTCAGAACTCTTTCTTCTGTAAATGGGCTGGTATCAACTTCTGTATCCAGAGTGTTTCTGTTGTTTGTTTTAGGTACCTCCCTCTTCATTTGTAAATACTGAGCAAAATATTTGTTTAGTATCTCTGCCTTCCACAGTCACCCTCTGCCCACCCCTCCCTTTATTTAGCCTCACTATCCTTCCTTAGTCTTCCTTCGGCTCCTGATGTACCCAAAGGTTTATCCCCTTCTTAACTGAGTTGGCTATCTTTTCCTTGGTTCGGGCCTTTGCTTTGCTGTCTGCTTTCCCAGCTTCCTTTTGCTTTAACTGATACAATTCTCTGTCCTGCTCCTTCTGTGATTCCTTGTACTTTCTGAATGCCTTCTTTTTCTCTTGAACGTTCACTGCCACCTCCTTTGAGAACCATAGTGTTAAGTCTGCAAGCAGACCGTTCTTAAAGAGACAGTACGTGGAGGCTCAAATACCACTCACTTGAAACTACATTTAAACAGTTTAAACGCCGAACACCGCCCAAACTTGGAGCATTCAAGGGGGTCAAGAGCTCCTGTTTGTTTGTAGTGGCTGCTTGTCTGTGTCTGTAGCTTAGTTTTTGTGGATTTACATGGTTTTCTGCTTGGAGTAACTACACCATTCTTGCTCACTACATCTGTGAAAGTCTCCTGAACTGGATTTCTGCAAAACATCACAACCAGGTATCTGCATTTTTCATTTAAAAATCAACTTTTTGGAAGCTATCCCAAGCAAAACATAAGTCAAGCAATTAAGTCTGACAAACTCAGTGACTCTAGGTCTGCTTGAATCACATTTTCGTCTGACCTGCTCCATGATCTGTATGTGGGCTTTTCAACAACCTCTTTGAATGACAAAGAAGCATGCAGACAAAAGGATTTCACATCCTGCATATGCGCAGGCACAGTTCATCACCTTCAGGAATTCTGACACATTCTGTGTCTCTGGACCTAAGCTGTTGATAATTTCTTTTGGCTTATGACTTAACCACCAGGTATCTACAAGATGCTGAAATCCTTTCTCCTACAAATTCTCCTTATGCTGCTCCTGCTCTCAGGAAATGTTCACTCCAACCCAGGACCACCTGGGCAGCCAGCAGTGGCACCAAGCAGAAGGACAGGGACACTCACCATGGCATCCATCAATGCCTGCAGCATCCTCAACAAACTTGACTCCCTCCAAACATGGATCCTACAGCACAACCCTGATGTCCTCTCAGTTGTGGAAACATGGCTAAACCCTAAAATCCCTGATACCTCAGTCTCTATCCCTGGCTACTGCATTTTCAGGCAAGACAGGATTGCTAAGCAAGGCTGGGGCTCGCCATCTATCTTAAGGATACCCTTATGGGTCACATCATCCCATCCCCTAGCCTGAGCAGCTCCTCTCAGGTCCTCACAATCAAAATCCTCCTTGGTGCACATAACAAGGAACTCACTGTCATCTCAGTTTACCTATCCCCAAGAGACCAGGCTGCTGGCTTCCATAGTATCATGGAATATCTAAGGGTCCAGCAACATAATTCTGAAACCATAATCATGGGTGATTTTAACATTAACTGGCTCTCCACTGAGGCCGCTACCTATAAGGATGCAGCCGTGGCGCATCACCTCACTCAACTGGTCAATGCCCCCACTAGGTGTAACTATAGGACAGGCTCCCTTACGCTTCTGGACTGGATTCTATCTAACCGCCCTGAACGCATCTCCAGTGTTTCTGTACATCCGGATACAATAAGTGACCACTCGCCTGTCATCTGTTCCTGGTCAAACAAATACCACAAGCCCCCTCCCAAGCTTATCTATGCCAGGGTTATCAAACAAGGGCACCTCCAGCTGTTAAAATCCCATCTAACCATGCTGAACTGGGCAGTGCTTGACTCCCTCAATGACACCAACAAAGCTCTGGACCTATTTATCAAGCGTTTCAACGAAGCCTGTGACATCTATGCACCAGTGAAAAGATGAAGGTCAAAGGACAGACCAACCCCTGTTACTACTGACCTTTAACTCTGCTCAAGCACAGAGACCACCTCTGGCATTGTGCTCGTGCAACTCTGATGCAAGTAAACATACAATTATACAAAGCAGCCAGAAATGATTGCACTCGAAGAATACGGAATGCTAAAGGCAGCTATTACAAAGAGGCTCTGACCAACTCTTGGGGCCAGGGAAACAAATTCTGGAACAACATGAAAGAACTCACAGGCAAGGATCCTAAAGCACCACCCATTATGCTCAACCTTCATGGCACTTCTACACTCGATTTAGGTATCATCACCAGCACTTTTAATAATGCATTTACAAACCTGGACAGTGTCCTTCCACCAAATTTTTTCGACGACCTCCCCTCCAACTCCTCCCAAGTTACCCCCCAACTAGAACGTGCAACCCCAAAGTTTTTTTTTTAAAGAGGTCCCACCACAAGTAGCTAGAAAATACATTCAAAAGGCCATCAGCAAACAGGGGTACAGTGGTGACTCCCTTGACCTGAAACTGCTGGCACAAGTCCTCGATGAAATCTTAGAATCACTTACAAAGATCTTTAATCTCTCGCTTAGATTGGGCCATTTCCCCTCTCTCTGGAAGAAAGCCACTGTCACACCGGTTCACAAAAGCGGAGATAGGACACTGCACACCAATTACAGACCTATCTCACTCCTCCCCCCACTATCCAAAGCGCTGGAGCGAATAGTGTCGGACCAACTAGTTGAATTCCTGGATAAGTACAATGTACAGCACCCAGAGCAGCATGGCTTCAGAAAAGGGCACAGCACCACCACTGCACTACTGGAATTTACAACCTTCATCCATGCCATGCTTGACAAAGGGAATTGTGGAGGGGCAGTATTTATAGACCTTACCAAGGCATTCGACACAGTTAACCACCCCCTACTGCTCAAGCAACTGTCCTCCATTGGGATCTCCAGCGATGCCCTTCCATGGTTCACCAGCTACTTTGATAATCGGATCCAACGTGTAAGGATTGCAGGGATCTCTTCGGATGAGAAACTGGTCTGCTCTGGAGTCCCTCAGGGGTCTATTCTGGGCCCTCTACTCTTCTCCCTCTTCATCAACAATCTCCCCAGTGCCTGCCACCAAAAAATATTACTATACGCTGATGATGCAGTCCTGTTTTCCAGCCACCATGACATTACAGTCCTTGAATCCCAGCTGCAGCTCGACTTCAATCGCATCGAAGACTGGTTCAATTCTCATAAACTTGTCCTAAACCACAGCAAGACTAAAGCCATGTCCTTCTGTAACCGACAGAGCAGGTGCAACTCTCTGTCCCTCACCATCAAGAACCAGGCTGGGAACCCACTCCAGACATGTCAAGGAGTTCAAGTACCTTGGTATTACCCTGGATAGTACCTCTCCTACACTCGGCATATTGACACTGTTGCCAAGACCGCCAATATACTGATTGGACTACTACACAAACACAAGCACTGTATGCCTGCGGATGCCCTTAAACTAGCCATCTACAGCTCTGTCACCTCTATCATTGACTAGAGCCTTGCCATCTATGGCTCTGCCTCAACAAGTGCCCTCCGCAGGATCTCGGCTGCTCTCAACAAAGCCTATAGACTACTGACGGGTGCAGCCCGACAAACTCACACCTGTGACCTCTATGCACAGGCCACCTGGCTACCTCTACGCAGCAGAATACAATACCAGACCTGCTTACTTACCAAAAAGATTCTCCTTGGTCTCATGCCACCTGGTGTTAGCTCACTCCTTACTACCTACAGTAGCATTCAACAAACACGTGGTGCCCAATCTCTAACCTTTCAGGTTCCCAGATGTCGTACCTCCATGGGTCAGCGGTCCTTTATCTATAGAGCCGCTCAATGGTTCAATTCCCTCAATAAAGAAGCACTTTCCTCTACTACACTTGGACCCTTCAAAAGGAATCTCAAACTTTACCTCCCCTCTACCACTCAGTGTGACTGCTTCTCTGAACAGAGATCTCTCTGAACACCTCCCAGCTCACTCATGTCTCACAGCCCGCCCTTTCCCAATCTCATTCCCTCTGGCACTGGGCCTTCCTTGTGACTCCTTTCCTGCTTCACATCTCCACTGATACAAGACATTTTCCACCACATCGGACAATGGCCCATTAGCCTGCTAACTTCCTCTCCCGGTCGCATGCCTGCAATACTAACTGCCTATAGTGCCCTCTATCTCTTATTGTTACCGCAGCCAGCTGCCTACTCAAGCTGCTCGTTTTATGAATATTATCTCAAAGTATGTTATAACTGAGTATCTTTATTTTTTCTTTTAGTTGTTTTGGTTGTTTATTGTGCATTCTTGTACTACCTCTGTATGTATGTTGACCCTCACCCTTTGACATGGAACCTTTGTAAACGAGCAGTTTCTGCTCAAAGGTATTTGTAATCCGAGAATTTAATAAAAAAAAAAAAAAAAAAATTCAGACAAGCTCCTGGAAGACTTTTGGGAACCCCCATTTGCAGGGGGGGTTACACAAGCTTTTAAACTAGTCAAGGGGGGGAGGTGCTGATAGGAAGCAGGAAATTTCAAGCCTCCCCCCACAAAACATGGCAGGTAGTAAGGTAAACACTGAGGTACAGAGCTTGACAGAGGGCAGGACAGGGGCAAATGGAAAACTAGACAAAGGCAATAAGGGCAGGGATGGGGGAAAAAAGGATAAAGCCAACATTAAATGGAGGGCAATGAGTCCCAATGCCCGTAGTCTGGGAAACAAGCTTCCTGAACTAGTAGCCCTGATGGAAGAGGGACACTTGGATATTGTGGTAGTCACAGAAACATGGTACACAGAGAACCATGACTAGGATGTCAACATACCAGGGTACACAATCTATAGAAGGGACAGGGAAAGTAAAAGAGGAGGTGGAGTAGCTCTGTACACAAGGGAAGGGATCAAAGCTACAGAGGGAGGACAAGAGACACTGTGGTCACCTTGGAGACAGGGAGTGGCATCAGAATCCACACAGGGGGTTGTATACAGACCCCTGTCTCAAGGGGAGGAAATGGACAAGAAAATGATAGAAGACATTCTCAAAATGGCTGAATAAGGGGAGATATTGTTGATGGAGGACATCAATATGCCAGATGTTAACTATACGACATGTACTGCAGCCGCATCCAAGAGCAGGGTCATTCTCGATATTCTCGAGGTGTCAGCGTGGCTCAGTTGGTAGCACACCCACCTCTGGACCAAAAGGTCATGGGTTCTCGTCCCACACCGGGATTGGACTTGCACCTAAAAATTGCTGGCATCTGAGTGCAGTACTGCTGGGGTGTGCCATCCTTCGGATGAGACGTTAAACCAAGGTCCCTTCTACCCATCCTGGTGTTGTCCTAGTGGGTGTCCAGGTGGAAGTAAAAGAACCCGGGGCACTCTTTGCAAAGAGTGGGGGACATTCCCGGTGTCCTGGCCAATATTCCCCTTCCCATAAACTGGTTCATGCAATCATCCAGGCTGTGTGTGGGTGATGATGTGCGATATGGCTGCCACTACACATTCAGTCACTTCACTATCAGTCTAGCATTGCTTGTAAAGTGCTTTGGGACACACTGTATATGAAAAGTGCTATATAAATGCTGATTCTTCTTCTTCTTCTTCGATGCCCTACAGGGGGCATGCCTTAGACAGCTAGTGTTGGATCCCACTCGGGAGGGAGCAATATTAGACCTGGTACTCTCAAATGGAGAGAGGATCACAGATTTAGAAGTCAGTAGCCATCTGGGAACAAGCGACCACTGCACAGTGTGGTTCACAATAAGCACAACCATGGAGACAAGCCATACAAAAACAAGGATATTGGACTTTAGAAGGGCTGACTTTGGCAAAATGGGCGAATACCTAAGGAATGCACTAGCAAATGGCCAGAAAGGAGGGGTGGAAAAACAATGGAGAAAAATCAAAACTGCCATCATGGAGGCAACCAGCCTTTGTGTAAAACAAATAAAGAAAACAAAGCTGAGTAAAAAAACACTATGGTTCTCAAAAGAGGTGGCAGGGAAGGTTAGGGAGAAAAAGGCAGCATTCAGAAAGTATAAGGAATCACAGAAGGAGCACGACAAGGAACTGTATCAGTTAAAGCAGAAAGAAATGGGGAAGGCAGTCAGAATAGCAAAGGCCCAAACCGAGGAAAAGATAGCCAACTCAGTTAAGAAGGGGGATAAAACCTTTTATAGGTACATTAGTGAGCATAGAAAGGTTAAGGGAGGGATAGTGAAGATTAATAAAGGAGAGGGGAGGTGGGCAGAGGGAGACCGTGAAAAGGCAGAGATACTGAATGAATACTTTTGCTCAGTATTCACAAAAGAAGATGAGGAGGAGTTACCTAAACCCGACAATAAAAGCACTCTAGATAGTGGGGTTGACGCCAGTCCATTTACAGAAGAAAGAGTCATGAAAGAACTCCTAAAACTCAAGGTGGACAAAGCAATGGGGCCTGACTGGATTCACCCCAGAATCCTAAAAAAACTAAGGGGGGACCTAGTGACACCACTGACCACACTTTTGAACAAAATCATGGGAGGATGGGGTGGTACCTGAGGACTGGAAGAGGGCAGATGTGATTCCCCTTCACAAAAGTGGGAGCAAGGCAGAAGCAGGAAACTACAGACCTGTTAGTTTGACCTCAGTGGTAGGGAAAATGATGGAATCACCTCTGAAAGAAAGAATTGTTGAGTACCTAGAGGCCAGCAGGGCACAGGACCCAAGGCAGCATGGATTCACAGCGGGAAGGTCGTGTCAGACGAATCTAATCGATTTCTTTGACTGGGTGACCAAAGTAATAGACCAGGGAGGGGCTGTGGATATGGCCTACCTAGACAAGGTATTTGACACAGTCCCGCACAAAAGATTAATAATTAAGTTAGCCAGCCTGGGAGTGGGTCCCAGGGTGGTAGCCTGGGTAGCAAACTGGCTGCACAACAGGACACAGAAGGTAATAGCGAATGGAACTCACTCCGAAGAAAGGGGGGTTACTAGTGGAGTACCTCAGGGTTCAGTACTGGGTTCAGTCCTCTTTAACGTCTTTATAGGTGACATTGTGGAGTGTCTAAAAGGAAAGGTATGCCTCTCTGCAGATGACACAAAGATCTGTAACAGAGTTGATACACAAGGGGGGGTGAAAAGGATGAGAAGGGACTTGGCAAGGTTGGAGGAATGGTCAGACATATGGCAACTTAGATTCAGTGCAAAGAAGTGCAAAGTAATGCACCTGGGAAACAAAAACCCAGGAGAAGAGTACACAATGGCAGAGGGGGTACTAACAACAGCAATAATGGAAAGGGACCTGGGGATAGTCATATCAGATGACCTAAAGATGGGCAGGCAATGTGAGAAGTCAGTAAGGAGAGCCGGGGAGATACTGGGATGCATAGGGAGAGGCATCACCAGTAGAAAAAGGGAAGTGGTTATCCCTCTGTACAGACAGTTGGTGAGTCCCCATCTGGAGTACTGCGTGCAGTTTTGGAGACCCCATCTTCGAAAGGACATAGACAAGATGGAGGCAGTCAGAGAAGGCAACTAAAATGGAGGCGGGGTCTGCATCAGAAACCATATGAAGGGAGACTAAGACAGCTTAATATGTATACCCTTGACAGAAAGGAGGACGGGGGGACATGATAGAAACTTTCAAGTACCTCAAGGGAATCAAAAAAGTCCAGGAGGGTAACATCTTTCAGAAAAAGAGATGTGCAAGAACAAGGGGCACAATTTAAAGATAGAGGGGGGATGGCTCAGGGGCAATGTGAGGAAAATTTTTTTCACGGAGAGAGTGGTGGACACATGGAACTGCCTTCCTGGGGAGGTCATGGGGTCTAAAACAGTGGGGGAATTCAAACATGCATGGGACAGACATAAGGCAATTATAGTGGCAGGTGGGAGGAAATAGGCTGTTGGTTAACTAGAATCTGCAGCTTATCCAATAGGTAGGGGAATGGGCAGACTGGGTGGGCCAAGCGGTCCTTATCTGCCATCAAAGTCTATGTTTCTATGACAGGGAGCACACATCCCCTGTGCTGTAAAGGGAGCACGCGTTAAGAGTCAGTACACACGCTCCCTTTATAGTACAGGGGATGCCCACTCTCTGTCATCGCATATGGTGGCTGGCCGAGGTGGTGAGAGGAGGCCTGTGCTGGTCACCGTATGGGCTGTCGCAGTACTGGCCCTTAAGTTAAGGGGGGGGGTTGGCTTAGTGGATGATTGGTGGCCATGGTACGGGGGAAGTGCCACTTGATGCCAGGGAGTTATTCTTTTATACAGGGGCCGGCAGTCAGAGGGTGGGGTGAGCATTGAACATCAGGGTGTTCATTTATTATATCAGGGCCGATGAGTAGAGGGTTGGGGGACCACTAGGCACCAGGGAATTACTGTTACTATACCAGGGTTGAGGGTAGGAGGGTGTGGGGACTCACTAGGCACCAGGGAATTACTGTTACTATACCAGGGCTGATGATCGGAAGGTATGGGGACTCACTAGGCACCAAGGAATTATGTTTAATATACCAGGGCTAGTGATCAAAGGGTGGGGGGACCACTGAGTACCAGAGAATTACTTTTAATATACTGGTGTAATCCCCCTAACCCCTGCCATTTTGCAAATGACAGGTGGTATGCTGTTGAAGCTGACAGCAGTACCTGGTGGGGACTGGGTTCGGGGAGGACTAGGTTACTCGGCACAAGGGGCCTAGGTTTGGCTACTCTGCACAGGGGCACCCGGTAAATCTGAATACAGGAAGCAATAACTGTAATGTCCAATACCAGGAATGGGATTCTAAAGTGTGGCTTTTATTCACATCCAAACTGAACAAACAAAGCATAGATGGACCCCCATGGGGCTACATTCCTGGTAATGCAGATAAGAGTAACAGAACAATTCTTCAGCATTTCAGCCCTCAAGCTCTGAACCCACCAGGCACACAGCCCAGACTTGCACGCAGCTTTGGGTACACAGCCCGACTTGCACACTATTTGGGTTTTTTCCTGGCCCGGCTCCCCTGCCGGCCACTCGATCCCGGTCCATATGGCAGTGAACCAAATTTTCGGTTGGTGGCTCCCCAAACCACCTTAGAGCCTTTGACTCCTTAAGGGAAATTTCCTTTTAATCTCACGTCTGGGTACTTCCCTCATCACTGGTCAAGTGCATGAGACAAAGTAGAAATCCACAGAGCAAATCCGTAGAGGTGGACCTGGTTACTAAAGATGGGGGGGCTTCTCCCACCTCCAGCTCCCACAATCCATACCCGGCCATTTCTCTGGGCATTAAACAACTCTTTTTGAAAGCTTGGCAATGTAGATTAAAGGGTAGACGTATAGCACATCTCCTCTACATGTCTTGACTTTCCCCTTGTGCTGGACTTGAACATTTATTTATTTATTTAGATTTTGTTTACCGGGTAAGCCCACTGAGACCAATGGTGCCTTTTTCAGGAGGACCCGGAGTTAGTTACAGAAAAGGACTTATTGAAAACAGTCATATACAGTATACAGTAGTTACATTAGTTTCATTTGTTACACAGTATTACATTTGCAATATTTATACAGGGGTAGTAATCTGGATTCACATTCAGACTCACATATTATATACAGTGTGCATGTATTCATACATTATGCACAAATATGTACATTATTTACATCAGTGTACATTGGAAGCAGTGTATAGGGAAAGTAACCAGTTTACATAAGATTGTCCATATTAGAATTCCATGACAAATTAGAGGGATTGTTCAAAGCAGTGCAGCAGTCAAACAAAACTGGCCTAGGGAGCTAGCGGTTACAGCCACAGAGACTAAGGTTGAGAAGATATAGTTTGAGTCCATTTTTGAACTTGGTGAGGGTGGTTGAATTCATCAAGCTAGGTGGTAGGGAGTTCCATAGGTGGGGAACAGCAAATTTGAAGGAACGATTGCCATAGTTGGAGCACATCCTAGGGATGTCGAGGAGGTGGTTTGCAGTTGATCTCAGGGTTCGGGTTTGTCTTTTGGGAGAGAGTAGTCCTCGAAGATGGGGAGGGGGACCAAGATTAGTGAACTTGAAGGTTAGGCAAGCAACAGGATAGGCTAGTTTGTGCTGGAGAGTGGGCCAGTTAAGTTCCTCTAGGGCCTCGCAATGATGTCTCCTAGGTGAGGAGTTTATGGCAAAATGAGCTACTCGGTTATATAGTATGGAAAGTTAATTGTATTCTGACTCACGGAGGAACTGCAGCAATGGGGCTCCATATAGGATGGATGGGAGAAGATTGCAGCAGGCAATTGCATGGCATGCAGTAGAGGATAGAGAGTTTCCCAGACAATAAAGGAGGCCAAGCTTTTTGATGGGTGGACCTGGTTATGGAATCTTTATGGGATCGGTAGGTCATTTCCTGGTCTAGATGGATCCCAAGATATTTAAAACTGGGCATGACCTCAACTCTTTTTCCTTGGCTGGTGCTGATCTGGAGAAGCTGACTTCTGTCAGAGCCCAGTCGTCTAGAGCCAAACAGTACAGCTTTAGTTTTTTCATCATTGAGATTAAGGGAGTTTGCGGAGAACAAGGTCTCAAGGGTGGAGAGACTATCCTGCAGTTTTGTTGAGATGACGCTAGGTTGGGAGTCACTGCAGTATATGACAGTGTCATCAGCATATAGAATGAGATTGCTGTGGGGGCAGTTTCCCTCTATGTTATTGAGGAAGAAGTGAGAAGAGCAGAGGTCCCAGGATTGAGCCCTGGGGTACCCCAGCAGAGACTGATCTACTTTTAGTTTGGCTAAGCCTATTCCTCTAGGCCTCCCACTAATTCAGCAGTCCAATCCTCACTTTAACACAGTTCAGGTGAAACATAGGCCCTTTGACAAGGGCAGAACTCACCCTTTGGTTGCAGGTGCCCCACAGACGAATCTTGACATCTTCTTGTGCCACAACCCAATTCAGAAAATAAGGCAGCTTCTTCTCTAGCAGGTACCAGGGGGTTGCCCCTGGAGTAACAGGCAAACCTTCCAACCCCCATCCCCTGAGGGATGGGGTACAGAGACCAGTATCAGCGGTCTCCACCACTTCAAGAACAGCTTACTGTGTTCCTCTTTAGGCGGAAACACACACCTTTCCATAAAAGTAGCTCTATATCAGAGCTTAGGCTCCAAGAGTCTGTGCACAGTCTGCTGTGTTCCTCTCTTCTTCACTGCTCACACACAACTCTGCCCTCAAAAACTCCCAACATTCTAACCTAACTCCCATCTGCAGATTCCAATGTGGCTCATGCAGCTGCGATAGTTCTATGGTGATGTTATCCCTCAGTCTCAGCTGAGACTGAGAACAGAATGAGACAGTGTGAAATCCATTTAACTGGAGTTTCACAAGCTGCCTTTCCTGCCTACCACTAGATCTTACTGGGATTCTAGTAACCCCGGGTAACCGGGGGGTTACACTCACCCTGGGCCAGGAAAATGACTGTCCACAGTCATTATTTACCCGGCTTAGGCCATCCCACCCTATGTGCTACCTGCGGAGGGGGGGTGATCAGGCCCCCTCCTACCATGTGCGAGCACAGGCAGGCAATAGTAAGGGCCTAGAGGCCTTTAGCTGACATATCAGCCTCTACTCTACCCACTAACTATGGGTGCCTAGTAGCTCTGGTAGAACTGTCCAGAGCATAGCCCTAATAGATCAGCACTGCAACCCCTACTGCAGGTCAGGGCCACAGCCTGTCTATCCCTCCTAGCCCTCTAGGGAAAACCTATCTGCCTCTAACTTAATACCCCAAAACAAAACAACCTGGGGACCTCCCCGACCTTGGGCACCATGCAACCACACACTAAGAACTAACACCATCTATTACATTACATTACTGCCTCCTACCCCCACAACCACACCTGTGGAAGGAAAGGGTTAATACAGTAAAAACAAAAATAACAACAACAGTACTTTAAATTACTACACACTAAAGTACTAGTGAGGAACTCAGATGAGCCCCTCCTCCTCTTCTTGTTTTCTCTTCTATCTTCCTCAGGACCACCTGCAAGAAAAAAGAAAGACAACACACACTCCTAATCTGCATACACAGTCTACCTAACCCCTACCATCAAAACACTGGAGAATCCCAAAAAGAAATTTTTTTTTTTTTTTTTTTAGAAAAGGTAGAAAAACAGTATATACACTAGAAAACAGTGAAAACAATGACATTATTTACAATATGCATTTGGGGGATGGAGTGCCCTAAAAAGTCCCATCTAGTGACCACAGTGCCCGAAGGCTAGTCCATGAAAGAGTCTCTCCTGGGCCGGAGCCCGGTGAAGCACAGTTCTAACAGGGCAAAGTCCCGAAGGGGAGAGTCTTTGAGGACAGTTCACACATTCTGGAGTCTGCTAGTGTAGGGTGTGTACTGCAATGTCATAAGGATACAAAAGTTTGGACTTACCAGCCCCTTGTAGAATGAAAAATCGGCACCGACCTGCTCCTTAGATGAAGACTCTCCCTGGCAGCATTCTTCCGATACAGGTGGGCGGACATCTTCCGGGAACTACAGGAGGGCACATCTGGGAACTGCTGGGTTGATGTCATCTCTGGAGATGGAACCTTAGAACAGGAACAAAAAGGAAAACAGCTGGTCTGACGTCATCCGATTACCAGGCGATGAAGCAGGATACAGCTGGGCTGGTGTCCTCTCTGGATCTGAAGTCATTTGGTGGGCCAGTCGATGGATTCTGGAAAGGCCAGTACACTGTAGAACTGATGAATGTGGGGCACCTGAGTCCTGGATGTCCATACTGGCGGATCATCAAAGGCACTGCAATGGCTGGTGTGGCAGTATTGACTACCACTGCTCTGCTTTCCATCTGGTAGGCATGGGCACATTTGCAGGGAGGTCTTTGCATTGAGGCCAGTAGTACAGGGGGTCAGGAGCTTGAATTATTACCCCGTCTGGGTGCACATAATTAACACCGTGGAAGGTTTCACGTCCCTCTCCATCCACTATTCGAACAGTGTCCATAAACAGTGTCCTGCCTCTTTTCCACTGGGTGTATTTTTCATGAAACAGTCTGTTTCTGACATGCTTGTTTGCACCAGGATGTACACATTTCATTGCTTCAGCCCAGATCCAGGATTTCCTGCTGTTCTCAATCTCCTCCCAGACTCTCCGAGGAAAGGTAGGAAAGGACATCCCATAGATTTCATTTGCCTTCCTATGAACCATTCTCTCCTCTTTACTAGCTTTGTTCAACCTGAGACCGCTGGCCTGGCTTGGGGGTGGCCAGTCCTGGTTCTGCCAGCTACGCATTCTCAACGAGATGAAGAATGGATCCCTGACTTCTTCTTGCACAGCCAGGGCAGTGGCATCACCACTCTCTTCCATGCATTCTTCCGAGGCAAGAGCTTGCGGCTGTGTACCCATTCCTTTTTCACAAGGTCACGTAGGTTCCCCCTCTTCTTCTTCTTCCTCACTGAGAATCTGTGCCCAGGAGTGAGCAGTCGTCCTCACTCCTGAGACTATCCATTCATCACTAGGCGCGGATATCGACACCTCCCATTCAGAGGCCTCCCTCATCTCATCTCATCTTCTCCTATGAGACTTGCGCTAGGCCCCCCCCTCCAGGGGTCTACTGATGCTCTGTCTGAATTATCCTTTTGCGATCCAGCATCCAAAACATCAGCATATGGCCCTGTCTCTAAATCGGCACCCTCTAGCTTTGTGCCACACTCCCCCGAGGGGCCTTCTTCAACAGGCTCCACCTGGTGCTGTGTGCTGCCAACTACAGATTCCTGAACCTTTGTCCATGTGGGAGCCAAACTAATCTTGGGCGCTTTATACAAGCCGTATTTCTCTAGGCACCCAGAACAGTGAGGTACCATGAAGACGTCCCTTTCCAGCATTTAAGCATATTAGACACACTTGCACTGGATATCCAGGAATCGCCACATGAGAAGGCAATTGTCCTCAATAGCAACACCTTTCAATGTCCCTTAACTTATATACTTCTGCTGCTCCTGCAGCCCAGGCATGATCTGGGTAGTGAGCTGGTCCTGAGGCCATAACTGCAGGGGAAAACAAACAAATGCTCACTGTTACTGAAAGTCCCACTTCACTGAACACTTTCTTTTACTTTTAAAATGTCTCCAATGCTGCTGTGTTTACATTACTACCCCACCCTGTAATGGCGGCGGCAGCACTCCTGCGCATCAACATTCAGAAATTGGCTCAAGCCACTGCGCATCTGATTTACACACACTACTGATAACTTTTGCTCAAAACTGCACAAACTTGCATTGTTCTTTCTCTAACATATTTATATGATTTGCCACGGACTTTTCGCTTGCTGAAAACATTTCTTTAACTCACAGTCCCCTAAAGCCTCAGGATTTCAAGCACGGGATTGCCTGTAACTGGTGCTGCACATTTGGCTACAACTCACAGTCCCTCTCTGGCTTTGAAACTTTAAACTGATGCAGAACTCATAACTATGCTCACAGTCAATGGCTTAACAGACTTGCTCTTGCTGGTAAAACTTGACACAGTCTTTATTTGCAAAGCGACTACACTGCTGCACACATTCAGCTGGCTTTTGGTAGAAATCATTGTTTGAGCAATTATTACTGTTGGTACTCACTGTTATCAGTAGCTGTTAGCTGCGATGGAAAAATGGCCTGCAGCCAGTCTTGGAGGCCTCAGAAAGGAAGCGGGTGGGCAGTCCTGCCGATTGTCTATCCGATCACCACACTCGCAATCCAGTCGATCAAGATGCAGGTTGAGCTCGATTTTAAACAGCAAAGTCTATTTTTAATACTTTTACAGCGCTTTTTAATCACCACAACGCTCCTCCACTGAGCCAGTACACGCATTCCTCTCACACTCCCTCTCGAATGCTGGGCAGTCACTGTAAAGCTGGCTGGGGAGTGAGACTGATTGCAGCCTCACCAATCACACGATACCAAGCAAATGAGCCTCTTTCCCTCGTGAGTGCTCTTCTCTTCACGGTGATCGTCAAGCAGGCAAATTTAAACTGCAAAACACTTTTTTTTTTCTTCAACTGACTCCACGGCGGGAGCCCATTTCAACCATTTAGCATGGCCATTAACACAGCAAGTCTCTCAGTTTACTCAAAAGCATTTCCAATGTCCAGGGCACAATTTTCCTGTTGCTACCCCTAGTCTTCCACACTTTTCTTTATCACAGCAGTTCTTAAAAAGCATTTCCAACGTCCAGGGCACAATTTTCCTGTTGCTACCCCTAGTCTTCCACACTTTTCTTTATCACAACAGTTCTTTAGAAAGCAGGCAAAAATGCTGTAAATATTTGATGCAGGACAAGGGCATACTCTTTCAGCTTTACTGCTCCTTGGTAAACAGCTGGCATTTTAACAGCAGCATATGAACCACAGCAAACAGCGACACACTAGTTAAACTTGCTTCAGCTTTTTTGGGCTACCCACTGTAAGATAACCAAAACGCTAGCCCCTTGCCTGAGCACCTTTCCTCCCTAAATTAAAATCCAAAGCGGTGCCTCCATTTTGTAATCCCCCTAACCCCTGCCTTTTTGCAAACAACAGGTGGTATGCTGTTGAAGCTGACAGCAGTACCTGGTGGGGACTGGGTTCGGGGAGGACTAGGTTACTCGGCACAGGGGGCCTAGGTTTGGCTACTCGGCACAGGGGCACCCAAGTAAATCCGAACACAGGAAGCAATAACTGTAATGTCCAATACCAGGAATGGGATTCTAAAGTGTGGCTTTTATTCACATCCAAACTGAACAAACAAAGCATATCTGGACTCCCAGACTACATTCCTGGTAATGCAGATAAGAGTAACAGAACACTTCTTCAACATTTCAGCCCTCAGGCTCTGAACCCACCAGGCACACAGCCTGGACTTGCAGGCAGCTTTGGGTACACAGCCCGACTTGTACACTATTTGGGTTTTTCCCTGGCTCGGCTCCCCTGCCGGCCACTCGATCCCGGTCCATATGGTAGTGAACCAAATTTTCGGTTGGTGGCTCCCCAAACCACCTTAGAGCCTTCGGATCCTTAAGGGAAATTTCCTTTTAATCCCACATCTGGGTACTTCCCTCATCACTGGCCAAGTGCATGAGGCAAAGTAGAAATCCACAGAGCAAATCCGTAGAGGTGGACCTGGTTACTAAAAATTGGGGGTTCTCCCACCTCCAGCTCCCACAATCTATACCCGGCCATTTCTCTGGGCATTAAACCACTCTTTTTTTGAAAGCTTGGCAATATAGATTAAAGGGTAGATGTATAGCACATCTCCTCTACATGTCTTGACTTTCCCCTTGTGCTGGACTTGAACATACTTTTACTTTGGCTAAGTCTATTCTTCTAGGCCTCCCACTAATTCAGCAGTCCAATCCCCACTTTAACACAGTTCAAGTGAAACATTGGCCCTTTGACAGGAGCAGAACTCACCCTTTAGTTGCAGGTGCCCCACAGGCGAATCTTGACATCTTCTTGTGCCACAACCCAATTAAGAAAATAAGGCAGCTTCTTCTCTAGCAGGTACAAGGGGGTTGCCCCTGGAGTAACAGGCAAACCTTCCAACCCCCATCCCCTGAGGGATGGGGCACAGAGACCAGTATCAGCGGTCTTCACCACTTCAAGAACAGCGTACTGTTTTCCTCTTTAGGCGGAAACACACACCTTTCCCTAAAAGTAGCTCTATATCAGAGCTTAGGCTCCAAGAGCCTGTGCACAGACTGCTGTGTTCCTCTCTTCTTCACTGCTCACACACAACTCTGCCCTCAAAAACTCCCAACATTCTAACCTAACTCCCATCTGCAGATTCCAATGTGGCTCATGCAGCTGCGATAGTTCTATGGTGATGTCATCCCTCAGTCTCAGCTGAGACTGAGAACAGAGTGAGACAGTGTGAAATCCATTTAACTAGAGTTTCACAAGCTGCCTTCCCTGCCTACCTCTAGGTCTTACTGGGATTCTAGTAACCCGGGGTAAAAGGGGGGGTTACACTGGGGCTGGCGATTAGACGGCAGGGGACATGGCTAGGCACCTGCGAATTATTTTCAAATACCTGGGTTGGTGACTGGAGGGTGTGGGGGGACCACTAGACACCAAGGAATTAATTTTACATACTGGCATTGGTGATTAGAGGGCAGGGGGGGACCACTGGGCAACAGAGACTTACTTTACTGTAACGGGGCCAGGGTTCAGAGGTTGGGGGGGCACTATTCACCAGGAATCAGGTGTGTTCTACTGCTGCCAATGTGGTTGTTGGCTGCAGTTGCCCTGCCAACCACTAGCGTTGCCCAGAGTAAGTTGGGCTTCTTCTCGGTATTTGCGCTGTGCAAAGTGGATTGCGCTTACTGTTTTGCACAGTGCAGATGTGCTGAATATTGTGCTGTGCCACCAGTATTCCTGTGCCTGCTCCTCCCTTTGCCCACTGCATATATAAATTGTTCTGTGCGTGCCAACCCTTTTAGTGTACACCACAGCCCCCTTTGAATATACAGCACAGGTGTAAACCCTGGGCAAACAGGGTGCAGTCACTTTGCCCACCTTGCAGACTTTTGAATATCGGGCCCTAGCTGTTTTCTTACAGAATAAGCCACTCAGTTAGCCTGAAAGTATTTGCTAAGCTGTAAATGTAGCCATTAGTGCTCACTGGATAAGAAAGTTACTTAATATCACAGCTCTTCAAGTACGGAGATAATATCGTCAGTCAAATGGTCATGGATAAAACGGTGCAGTCAAAAATCCAAGGGGTACGGGTTAGTGGGAGGCTGGGGCAGGGTCTGGGACAATAGGGATCTGTACGCCGGGGACAGATTACATTTGAGCAGGGAGGGGAAGGGGGTGCTAAACAGGTTAGAATACATAGAAACAGGTTAATTTAAACTGTGCGGGGGGGGGATGGCGAGTGGGTTGCTGAAGGAAGGGCTTTCCATCAAGGGGAGGCAAACGAGCCTACCCCCCCCGTACAAACTGGGTTGGAAGCAGGGAGGGATCTAAGGGCAGGGCTGAGAAGGGTAGGACATTGGGTAAGGAGTGTAAGGGAACATCTTGGAGGGTTGTCTTCTTGATTGCAAGGAGTCTGGGGAACAAAACCACAGAACTACAGGCTTTGTTGGCAGAGGGGGATGGTGGACGTAGCTGCCATCACAGAAACATGGGCCAACCAATACCAGGACTGGGACCTGATGATCCCAGGGTATAGGATTTACAGGAAGGAAAGGGGGAGGGGCAGCAATGTATGTAAGGGAAGGGATAGTGATGTACGTAAGAGAAGGGATAAAGTGTGCAAGGGAGGAAGGTAGGACAGAGGCCTTGTGGATGCAATTCCAGGACACAAGAAATAGGATTCTCAGGATGGGGGTAGTATACAGGCCACCAACTCAAGGGGAAGACCTGGACAGGGAGCTGGTGGAGCAAATTAGGAAGGCATGTGGGAAAGGTGACACAGTGATCGTGGGGGACTTCAGTCTACCAGGAGCGGATTAGGGTACTCCAGCCACTTCAAGTGCTAGGGACCAAATACTCCTGGATGCCTTCCAGGACTGCTGATCACTGAGCAGACTAGGTTGGGGAATACACTGGATCTAGTTCTGACCAACGTGAAGACTGTAAGGGAGGTGGGGGGGGCAGGGGTGGAGGACCTGCAGGCTGGGAGTGACCACCACTCTGTGTGGGTCACACTTAATAGGAGCAGAGAAGCAGCGGGTACAGGGACTAGGGTGATGGACTTCAGACAAGTTGACTTTGGTAGGATGGGTGAAATCTTAAGGGGGCATTTGGAAGGAATACAGCCACAATGGGGTGCGAATCAGAAATGGGGAAAAATCTTATTGGGGATATTGGAGTAGAGATGCAGCGAATTTAAAATCCGCTGGCAAAGTGAACGTGAAATAGCCACTTCACCTTGGCACTTCGCTACGCGGAGTGCCCCATAGGAAAGGCTCACTTCGCCTTGTTATTATTACTTTGTGTTGTCATTCCACCTTAAACGCGAAGTAAGGCGGAGTGACAGCAATATTGGCAGCATCCCACCCACACAGTCACCAGAATTAATGTGCATCCCCAAAGTGCTACTGTCTTGTGTCCAGAAAACTCTCCAGTGCTGATGAACTGAAATGAGAGTGTAACAAGAAATGCAAAGTCTCCCAAAATTAATGGCGCACTCAGTCATGTGCACAGTGGTCAGGTCACACTACACAGAGTCACCAGAATTAATGTGCATCCCCACAAAATGCTACTATCTTTTGTCCAGAAAATTCCCCAGTGCTGACGAAGTGAAATGAGAGCGTAACAAGAAATGCAGTCTCCCAGAATTAATGGTACCATGCAAATGCACAGACAGATTAAGATTGTGCTGCACACTCAAGGGATGCATACGAAAAGGCACAACACCTTACCAGTGTTTACAAGTCACAAATCCAAATCTGGAAAGGAATACATTTTCCCAATTGGGGGATTAGTGCACGGCAGTAACAATCCTCTACCAGTAAAGATATCACAAAGCAGTATGAAAAATTCATGCAGGTGCAGTGGATAGCAGAATCACACTGCTGCAATTACTCTGTCACACAATAAAAGGTGTCTGAGTTAATGGCACACATCGCACACACACTCACACGCATACCTCTCAACTGTACCACATTACGAGGAACGTTCCTCATTTTACTTCACAAAAGCTCCCTGTTCCACATTGTGAAGACTTGTTCCATATTCAAAGTCAACATTTTAAAGCAAAAATTCATAGTAAATGATGCAAAACAATATATTATTCAATTAATAACTGACTTTCTGAACATAAATGCAACATGTTAACAGTGTTTTGAGCTTCTTAGGTAAAGATTTGATTAAGTGTTCCACATTTTGCCCATTTGTTCCACGTTTTGACAGGCAATGTTCCACATTTGGGGGACAAAAGGTTGAGAGGTATGCTCACATGCACACTCAAGTAATGTCTAGCAAATTGAAAACCTTTAGTAATATAACCAAATGTTTTAAACAGACAAATTGTACACTGCTGCACCACAAGAATCAGCAAAAAAGTCAAGAATTACTGAAAATATTACTGTGTGTACATTAACACAGTTATATAAGAAAAAATATAACCAAAACAGAAAGACTGCCTTTTTCTCCCAGTTAATCTACCTACACCACAAATACGCCCCTTCCCCAAAGCACACTTCACAGTACACAGACTGACTATTTTAAATTAACATTCAAAATCCACACACTACAATAAACACTCGATGATATGAGCACAGAAGGGTTTCCTACAATTGATGTACTAAATTTTGAGCAAAAATATTACTCAAAAAGGCATTTTAAACAGCTTTTAGAGGTTTTGAATCGAAGAGCTCTGACAGCAAACTGTCTCCGGCTACCACTGCACACACTCTACCCAGGCCACAACCGAGGCTGTGCTGAATAATCTAGAGCCCGTGTGACTTGCAATCCCATGAATAATTGCAGAATTTCATTTGGAGCTAAATTACAGGGTGAAATGAGGCGAATATCATTGATTTCAATGTACATCGCCTTAAAATTGGTGGAGAAGTGGTTTGGGGAAAGCGGAATAATGCAAAGTCATTGGTTTCAATGGACTTCGCGTTCCTCATTATGAAGCGAAGTACTCCGCTTCACATTGTGGAGTTCTTCGCGGATTCTGCGTAACTCAGTGAATCACTTCACGGAGCAAATTGGGGCCACTTCGCCCACCACTACTTACAGTACTGTAACTCACATGCTGTAAGGGAAGGAACGCGAATGCCTATGGCTGTACTTCCCCGATGAGCTGTAGTACAAAACTCCCAGACTTAAAAATGCTTATTAATGAGTACAATGGTGGAGTGGTGAAGCCTGGAGAGATGCTACAAAACATGCTTACAATACATCCAAGTAAGTAGTAAAAAAATTAATGTTGTGATTCGTGACGTGTTCATGAATCGTGATTTGTGACTGCATTTGTGACCGTGATGATGAAGAACGTGATTTGATGTCGACGGTGTGAGATAACCAATATGAAAACTGTATTGGGAACACGAATGCCTATGGCTGTACTTCCCTGATGAGCTGTAGCACAAAGTTCCTGACTAAAAAACGCTCATTAATGAGTGCAATGGTGGGGTGGTGAAGCCTGGAGAGATACTACAAAATATGCTTACAATACATCCAAGTAACTAGTCAAAAAATCAGTGTTGTGAATCGTGATTTATGACTGCATTTGTGACCGTGATGATGAAGAATGTGATTCGGTGTCGACGGTGTGAGATAAACAATATGGAACTGTATTGGGAGGGGAACACAAATGCCTACGACTGTACTTCCCCAATGAGCTGTAGCACAAATTCCCTGACTTAAAAACGCTCATTAATGAGTACAATGGTGGGGTGGTGAAGCCTGGAGATATAATACAAACCGGCTTACAATACATCCAAGTAACTAGGAAAAAAAAGTAATGTGATTCGTGACATGATCATGAATAGTGATTTGTGATTGCATTTGTGACCGTGAAGATGAAGAACGTGATTTGTATCACGAGTGACTCGTGATGATGTTCCTGACTTAAAAACGCATATTAATGAGTACAGTGTTCATGCAGAATTATGCACCACATCAGTCCAGTACTCTGAAGGGAAGCCAAAGAAACAACTGTGACTTAAGTTACAGATGGAGGCAGTATGGCGCAGTGGTTTAAGGCTCTGAGCTGCAAATCTGGAGACCTGGGTTTGAATCCCACAGCCCCCACTTGCATACTGTGTGACCCTGAGAAAGTCACTTAACTTCCTCGTGCTCCTAGGTTGCACCTGCAAACAAGCTCTCAGCTTAGTGTGTCTCACCTGGTAAAATAATTGGTTTTAAAAAACAGATGGAGATTGGGCCCTAAAGAGATGCACATGCACAGACAGATTAAGAGTGCGCTGCACACTGAAGAGATTCAGATGCAAAGGCACAACACCTAACCAGTGCTCACCATCAGAAATTCAAATCTGGAAAAGAATACCTTTGCTGGTTGGGGCGGGCTGCGGGCGGGGGAGTGTACTGCACTACTGCAGTAACAGTCACTAGTACTAGTACCAGTAAAGATACTACAAAGAAGTACAAAAATCACACAGCTGCAGTGGATAGCAGGTTCACATTGCTGAAATTATTATGTGGCACAATAAAAGGTGTCTGATTTGATGACGCGACACACTCATACTCACACACACACACACACACACACACACTAAGTAATGCGTAGCAAATTGAAAACTTCAGTAATATAACCACATATTTTAAACAAACTAAAATTATGTAATGCTGCACCACAACAATCAACAAAAAAATGGCAAGAATTATTGAAAATATTACTATGTGTGCATTAACACAGTTATACAAGAAAAATATCACCAAAACAGAAAGCACTGTCTTTTTCTCCAAGTTAATCTACCTACACCACAGATACACCTCTCCCCCAAAGCACACCTCCACTGTCTCTCAGTACACAGATTGACTGTTGTACATTAACATTCAAAATCCACTCACAAACAATAAATGCTCGATGATATGAGCACAGGAGGGTTTCCTATAATCGATTAACTAAAGTTTCAGCAAAACAAATGAGTCAAAAGAGCTTTTTTAACAGTTTTTCAGAAGGTTTGAATCGCAGAGAGCTCTCAGTGTAGATTGTCCCTACAGCTTCCTACACACAGTACCCAAACTGAGGCTGTGCAGAACAATCTAGAGCCCATGTGACCTGAAATCCCCATGAATCACTGCAAAATTTGCCTTTGGAGCTTAAAAACAAGGCGAAGTACTTTGACTTAAGAATTGGTGGAGTGTGGTTTGGGAAGGTGGAGTAACGCAAAGTCATTGTTTTCAATGGATTTCACGTTACCCATTATAACACAAAGTACTCCGCTTCGCGTTGTGGAGCACTCCACGAATTCACCTTCACTCCGCGAATCACTTCGCAGAGCGAATTGGGGCCACTTCGCCCACCACTATATTGGAGGCTACTGAGACATGTACCAGATTGCAGAGCAAAAAGGGAAGGGTAAAAAACCGAGCTGGTTAAGTAGAGGGGTCTTAGAAATGATGAGGGCTAAAAAAGCAGCGTTCAAGAAATACATAAAATCCAGGAGGTCTATTTCTGCTGGCAAATTCATATGTTCGTATGTTCATACAATGTCACTGGGACAATTACTTAGCGGACGAATTATCGTCTTGACAAAAAGTTGCCGGTGAAAAGGTCAATGGGCCGCCCCCCTTGAAATCTGCAACCTGCTCAAAAGCTTCACCTGTGCCAACAAATAGAGGTACTGTGAGCTACTTTTCTGTTTGACATGATACTCAAACTGGATTCCAAGTCTTCAGAAGCTTTCACACAAACTTGGCACTCTCCTCAGCCCCCTCAAGCTTCACTTCTTCGCATTTGTTTTTGCCTCACTGTGATGAACCATCACAGAGTCAGCTCGACTATGCTAATCAGTCCATTCTGATGCGCACTCATCCATGATGGGAGGGTGGCGAGCGACATCGTGAAGTAAGCCCCCTTCCTCAGGGTTTTAAATAATTGATTAGCAGTTTTTCTCTTGGGACAATACTAACTGTACAGAAAGCATTTATAATGTATGGTAGAACGCTGTTAACCTTAGGAAATAATCATTTCCTAAGGTTGTTAACTTATCGATGCTACGTCCACATCGATAGGTTAACAACGAGTCGATCTCTTTATGTCTTGGCGCCTTTTTTACACTGGGAACTGACAGATGAACGCAGCGTTAGGGAAGGACTGAACGCACGGGCGGTGACTTTATTTCAAAAAAGTAAGCAGCCATTTCCTTTACGTGGGACCATACATCTATAAAATATCAGATATTCTTTCCATCGGCAACCGTCACTGTTAAACGCCTTGAGGTTGTTATGACGCGTAAACCTCTTGAGCTTCACTCTTGAGGTTTACACGGTCGCCCCTGGCAACCTCTCGACAGTTAACAGACCAGTTACCGATAGAGGACCATACATTATCCTATATATATATATATATATATATATAGTTTTCTAGAAGTGTTATGTTTGTGAACACAGTGAGGCAAGTGCTATGCATCTTCACAATGTTTTAGAACTTTTATGAGCAAAATGCTAATCAATTTTTACAGTTAAATAAAACCCTGTTCCTTACCATGCCTTGCTTGCAATTATACTGAGCTGATATCAAGCACAGTACTGGTCCTCTGATGTACTAACAAACACACCCCAATTACTCAATTTTCTGTTTCACTTGCAAGGCTCTTCCCGGAGCTGCTACTACTGCTTCCAGCAGCACTTAAGTTTCACTCACGTCATTGCATTTCCCACCAGCTAAAGCAAGGTACAATACTGAGATGAGGAACATTTACTGTGTGGGACTTTACTCCCTTACCACAACCTGGTACCACCCTACCTATTGGCCATTAGCTACCCAGCCCTGGCAAGATGCTGCCGGCCCTCAACACAGTGAGTAAGCACTGAAATAAAAAATTAAAAACCTTGTGCACTAATCTGATTGTTTGCTCCGAGCACTGTGCACTGTTTGTTTTGCTGATTTCAACAAAATGACGTGGCTGACCGAGTTGTGGCAGCCGCGACAGTTTGCTTGCGAGATTTTTTATGGCTACAAGTTGTCCCAAGGGCGTGTTTTCCACGACATTTAATCTGTGGCATTTTTACCAGTGACCTTTTTATACGTATGCCCAGCTCTGCTGTTATAAATGTGACTCTAAACCAGTGCTTGCTGAATTCCAGATACATCACTGTCACATGGGGCAGGAGGCATAGTAGGAACACGAAGAGCAATAAACTATGCTAAGATTGTGATCCTCAGGTGCCATAAATGTACCATAAAATGAGCAAGCTAATGTAGAAAAAAACTCTTAATAGAAGACAAAGGGAAGGACACACTAGGACTACACACACAAATCAAAACTCTGCACAACACATGTTTGTGCAAATTCTGACTATAGTACTCCTTTAAGCATGATCAGGATGGAGGGGGATGGCTGTGTGGACCTCATTTGGTTGTATTTTTTTTACCTGAAAAAACATACTGAGCTGTATCTGCTCATTTTCAGGTGTGTTTTCAGCACGGGGGGGAGAGGGGAAGGGACCGGTTTGACTGACCAGTAGAATGTTTGCCAGGACTCTAAAGAAAATCCTCTTTTGTTACAAGAAGCGCCCTGGGATATTTTTCTCTGTCTGGACAGCCGCCAGAGATGTGGAGAAGTGCCAGTGGTTCAACATCTCATTAGTAAGGCAGAAGCACAACAGTAAGGCACAGCAAAAAAACAGCACACCAGGGCTGAGTTGCATTATGAAATATATTCTATTGAATTGCAAACCTAGCAAAAAGTGCACATGGTCCACAAACCACACACTCACCTAAGGAGCACAACACTTCCTTACGTATTCCACACATTCTGAAACTGTGCATCACCACCGCATTCTAAAACTGCATGTCAGTGCCACATTCAGAAACTGTGTTGCCTGGCCACATTCTGAAATTGTGCATGCCTGACGCATTCTGAAATTGAGTCACCACTACATTCCAAAATTCTGCATCCACTCATTTTCTAAAAATGATCGTCCTCGCCACATTCCAAAATTATGTGTTTCTGCCACATTCTGAAATTGCATTTCCAAGCCACATTCCAAAAATGGGCATCCCACCACATTCTAAAATTCTGTGTCCCAGCCACATTCTGAAATTGCACCATCTTCATCACAGTCTGAAATGCACATCCCCACCACATTCTGAAATCACATGTCCAAGCCACATTCTAAAATTGTGCATCCCTGCCACATTCCAAAACTGTGTGTACCTGTCGCATTCTGAAAATATTTTTTCCTGCCACGCTCCAAAATTACGCATCCCATCACATTCCAAAAATGTACGTCCCTGACAGAGTGTAAGCAGAAACACGCATGTGTTGTTATTAAAATTGCATGCAGTTGTTTTTGAGTCGGGTATCAATTTCTGTAAGGTCTTTGCTGATAGTGTTTCTTTGAAAATGGAGATCTACTCTTGCTCCTAGTTTTGTGCCATTTGTAGATTTTGTTAGAAGTCCCTTTATATTTTTATTGAGGTCAGAAGTACAAAATGAAAACTAAAACAGGACCAGAATCAAACACCAAACCCTGTGGTACCCCACTGGTCACTTCCATTTTGTTAGATAAGAGTCCTTTAATCAGTACTTGCTGGGACCGGTTTTATAGCCAGTTCCTAACCCAGTTATTGTTTAGATTGGAGCTTACTGTTTATAGAATGAAAGTGTATTGTTGTATGTATATATTTATTGACAGCTTCAAAGATTACCTTTCAGCACGAGTGCTCATTTACAAAGGTTCCACGTTAAATACATACATAGTCACAAAAAACATCACAAGTATAATAAGCAGTTCCAGAGGAAATGCTGTCGAGTCGGGCTCACAGCACTTAAGTCAGAACAACCACATACAGTTTTGAAAAAAAATCCATACAGTTCGCTGTATAAAAAGTCATAGATTATGTACAGAGAGAAACCAAATAAAACGTTAATGCTTACAATTGCATTAAACTGCAAAAGCAGACTGAAAAAATCTCTTACATTGATTTAAACATTGATCTAGACAATGGTCACCTTACAGGGTCAGTCTTCATAGACTTAACTAAGGCCTTCGACACTGTTCATCACTGTCTGCTATTGGATCAGCTTTCTGCTTCTGGCTTCTCCCCTGTCACCACGGCCTGGTTTAGAAGCTACCTGGATAATAGAACACAACAGGTAAAAATTGCCAGTGTTCTCTCCAGCTCTGTCAGTCCACTCAGGAGTACCCCAGGGCTCTATCCTTGGCCCCCTTCTATTTTCACTGTTTCTCAATAAACTCCCTCAATCCTGCAGTGAACTAATCGTACTCTATGCTGATGATGCCGTAATTCACTACTCCCACAAGGACCCCCAATCCCTGCAAAACAATCTCTAGCTAGGCTTTGCTGCTGTGGAGAGTTGGTTCATCAAACAGAGACTCATTCTCAACCACAAAAAAACTAAGACGATGCTTTTCAGTAACTCCCACAGTAAGAACAGGCTGCCCCGAACACCACTAACCGTCTTGGATCTACCCTGGAACAGGTCCAAACCTTTAAATACCTTGGGATCACGCTAGATAGTAACCTCTCCTATAGTGCCTACATTGACAATGTTGCTAAGGCTGCCAACATACGTCTCGGCCTTCTCTACAGGCACAGGTCTTGCTTAACCCTAGCTGTCCTACGTACTGCAGTGCAAAGCTCCATTGTCTCCATAATCGACTACGGCCTCATCATATATGAATCAGCTTCATCAACCGCCCTCAAACGCATTTCTACGTCACTCAATAAAGCTTGTAGACTTACTACAGGATCCCATCGACTAACCCACATGTGTGATCTATATGCACAAACAGGCTGGCTCCAACTATCTAATCACCTAAAATACCTAACCTGCACTATGGCTAGGAAAATAACTATGGGCCTTGCCTCTCCAGGGGTCCAATCTCTCCTTAGAGCTAATAATAACAGCCGTAGCACAAGGGGCTCTGAGTCCCAACTCCTGAAGATCCCCCACCACAGAACCTCCCTGGGTCAACGTTCTTTTGCCTTCAGGGCCCCTGGCTGGCTGAACAGCCTCAGCACCGAGATCTCCTCTGCTCCATCACTTGGTCTTTTCAAAAAAAGGCTCCAACGTTACCTCACTGCTTCCAGCACCTGTGACTGCCACTCCTAACCAGCTTTCCCATTCCACCTCATCTAGTCCATCAATATCTTCTCAGCACTTACCTTCTCCTCTCCCTCACCTTCCCCCTTCCCCCCAAGCCCACTGTGCAGCACTTCTCTATGTTCAGCAACCACCTCTGGCTGCTCATACCCCATCTGTCCCTCTTGTTTCCCTCTGCTTTCCCTCCCCACCCTACCTTTTTGTAACTTAGAAATTGTGTATGCTCACTTTACATCGTGTCTTTGCTGTATATTGTGTCTGAAACTGCATTTAACTTGTAATGTACTGTATAGAAACATAGAAATAGAATTTGACGGCAGATAAGGACCGCTTGGCCCACCCAGTCTGCTCATTTCCCTACCTGATGGATAAGCTGCAGATCCTAGTTAACCAACAGCCTACTTCTTCCTACCACCACCCCCTAGAATTGCCTTATGACTGTCCCATGCATGCTTGAATTCCACCACTGTTTTTGACTCCACAACCTCCTCCGGAAGGCCGTTCTATGCATCCACAACCCTCTCTATGAAAAAATACTTCCTAAATTACCTCTGAGCCGCCCCTCTATCTTCAAATTGTGCCCCCTTGTTCTTGCACACCTCTTTTTGAAAGAATGCTACCCTCTTGGACTTTGTTTGATTCCCTTGAGGTGCCTGAAAGTTTCTATCATATCCCCCTCTCCTCCTTTCCTCGAGGCTATACATATTAAGCTCCTTAAGTCTCTCTTCATATGTCTTCTGGTGCAGACCCTGCACCATTTTAGTTGCCCTCCTCTGGACAGCTTCCATCCTGTCTATGTCTTCTGAGATTGGGTCTCCAGAACTGCACTGAGTACTCCAGATGGGGTCTGACCAGCTGTCTGTACAGAGGGATAATAACTTCCTGTTTTCTACTGGTGATGCCTCTCCCTATGCATCCTAGTATCCCCCAGCCCTCCTTACTGCCTCTCACATTGCTTGCCCACCTTTAAGTCATCTGATATGACTACCCCCAGGTCCCTTTCCATTTTTGTTGTTATTAGTATCTCACCCCCCATTGTGTACTCTTCCCCTGGATTTTTGTTTCACGGGTGCATTACCTTGCACTTCTTGACATTGAATCTAAGCTGCCATACATTTGACCATTCCTCTAACCTTGCCAAGTCCCTTCTCATCCTTTCCACCCCACCTTGTGCATCAACTCTATTGCAGATCTTTGTGTAATCTGCAAAGAGACATACTTTTCCTTCCAGTCCCTCTGCAATGTCACTTATAAAGACATTGAAGAGGACCGGTTCTAATACTGAACCCTGCGGTACCCCACTAGTAACCCCCCTTTCTTCAGAGTGGACTCCATTTACTATTACTCTGTGTCCTATTCTCCAGCCAATTCTTTACCCAGGCTGTCATCTTGGGACCCACTCCCAGGCTGGTTAACTTGTATATTAATCTTTGTGTGGGACTGTGTCAAAGGCCTTGCTAAAGTCTAGGTAGGCCATGTCCACAGCCCCTCCCTGATCTACTACTTTGGTCACCCAGTCAAAGAAATCTATCAGATTTGTCTGGCATGACCTTCCCGCTGTGAATCCATGCTGCCTTGGGTCCTGTGCCCCTCTGGCCTCTAGATACTCGACAGTTCTTTCCTTCAGAAGTGATTCCATCATTTTCCCTACCACTGAGGTTAAACTAACAGGTCTGTAGTTTCCTGCTTCTGCCTTGCTCCCACTTTTGTGAAGGGGAATCACATCTGCCTTCCTCCAGTCCTCGGATACCACCCCATCCTCCCATGATTTGTTAAAGAGGGTAGTCAGTGGTGTCACTAGCTCTACCCTTAGTTCTTTTAGAATTCTGGGATGAATCCCATCAGGCCCCATTGCTTTGTCCACCTTCAGTTTTAAGAGTTCTTTCAGAACCATTTCTTCTGTAAATGGGCTGGTATCAACTTCTGTATCCAGAGTGTTTCTACTGTTTGTTTTAGGTACCTCCCTCTTCCTTTGTAAATACTGAGCAAAATATTTGTTTAGTATCTCTGCCTTTCACAGTCATCCTCTGCCCACCCTCCCTCCTTTATTACGCCTCACTATCCCCCTTGGTCTTCCTTCGCTCCCTGATGTACCTATAAAAGGTTTTATCCCCCTTCTTAACTGAGTTGGCTATCTTTTCCTCAGTTTGGGCCTTTGCTTTTCTGACTTCCTTCCCAGCTTCCTGTTGCTTTAAGTGATACAGTTCTCTGTCCTGCTCCTTCTGTGATTCCTTGTACTTCCTGAATGCTTTCTTTTTCTCTTGAACCTTCATTGCCACTTCCTTTGAGAACCATAATGGTTTCTTACATTGTTTCATTTTGTTTATTTGCTTCACACAAAGGCTTGTTACCTCTGTGTATACTGCATTTAACTTGTAATGTACTGTATATTGTCTCTTACTGAAGCGGAACCTTTGTAAAAGAGCCTTGGCTCAAAGGTACTTGTAATCTTAGAATGAAACAAACAAAATAAATAAAATTAAAACTTGGGGAGATTCAGCAGTATATCAGACAGTTTGTTTAACCAGTTAGTGGCCCTGAGAGCAAATGACGGCTTGCCCAGCAGAGTGCATCAGAAGGGAGGTGTAAGGGAATTCCTGGCCATGTTCCTGGCATTGTGTTGATTGGAGACAATGCAGAAGTAGTTTATCAACTTCTATACTGCTGGCATCCCCTTCCTACCTGCCCCTTTACTTCCCACCACAATATGGTTAGGTACTTGAGATGCTGCTACCTGTAAATGGCTCTTCCTATGTATATTCATCTCTGTTACTGCCTTGATACCTTGAACCGTGATTTTGTATTCCTTGTCCTATTTC